>OX589602.1:21416994-24263240 GCA_951329385.1 Polia nebulosa
CCGCCATAAGATTTTACGTCCATCTTTGTTCGATTTAAAAGATTTTTCATCAGTGAAGATCACAACATTTTCTTCCCAATTAAAATTTAAATATTCCTGGGCAAAACGGACCTTTCTGCACGATGAGCAGGTGTCAATGCAATTTTCTGTGCCGGTTTTTTTTTTGTGCGCGAAACAACAATCTGATTATTAAATATCTAAATTTTGTATGTACGTAGCAATGATGAAGGCTAGATGTAGGTAATCACCCGGGCCTGCGGACGGCGAGTAGTGGGTAACTCGCCGTCCGATCAGCACCAGGCCCGAGAGTCGACAGCGCGTAGTGTTCCACGCGCGCCTCAAAGAGTTGTCAGCCAAGGGAAGGGGCCTGCCACGGCCGGTGCCTGCCCGGGGGTGGAGGATAAATTCGAAAGAGTTACCTCGCCCCCGGGCACTCGAGGCAGGGAGGAACAGGGGTGGGTTTTAGTCAGTAAGAGTCTGACACACCCTTCCGCTCCACCCTAGAGCGGAAGAAGTCATAGGATGATTTCCCACCCCCCAAAAAAAAAAAAAAAAAAAGATGTAGGTAATTAATCATTTTATTATTTGGCGCCGACTCAAAATTAGTTTATATAAAATTTGATATTTTATGTAGGTAATTAAGCTCCATACTCGACTTAACAGGTTTATTTAGTTTTTGCTTTTTAGTTCTTTTTCGTCGGTTGAATTTTTTGTTAAAAAGTTTTTTATTTCATAATTTTTTTGTGACTCGCATCATCTTTTAATACTCTGAGGCTAATTTCTAATCCTTCATTAATTTTTGGCACTGAGCTGATGATGTAACCATCATTGCATGATGTTCCCAGGATATTTATTGACCAGTTGAGGTTACCTCCAATATTCTAAAGACTTCTTTTCTTCAAAGCATATTAAGTGGTATCTGTCACTAAAAAAAACAGTTTTTTAACTTCTATTGTTTAGGAGAAGTATGGTTTTCATCATCAGCTCAGTTTCATGATGTGATGACTGCTAAATGCAAATACCTGATTAAGTTATGAAAAGTACACAGAAACAATATTCGTGCCCAATTTTCGAAGTTTTCTCTCAATTTTATCAAGATTCCATTATCAGATCCTGATGTCCTATACATGGGACCACCCTTGAGGTATATCCTATCTAATAAAAAAATAATCATCAAGATCGGTTCATAAATGACGGAGTGAGGGCTGAACATACACAAAAAAAAATATACATACATACGGTCGAATTGAGAACCTCCTCCTTTTTTCTTTCGTCGGTTAAAAATAGTGCACTGTTCAATAATTAATAGTGTCAAGCAAAGTCACGTCTGTACTACGTGTACGTGATAGATTTTCATGCGATTTTCACGATTTGATAGACTGATTCACAAAAATGAATTGGATGTATAATATAATATTCTAAGCTGCTTGTGTAAAGAGAACATAAAACACATTATATACGTAACAAAAAGTATTTATTAAGTACTGTTAGTCATCATCAATTTCAAATTCATCTCTTAAAAGATGTCTCGTACAGTAACTGGTTTCGCATATTGTGTTCAAATCTTACTGCACAATTGACACAACAGCTTTGTTGATTGTGTGCTGTACATACAGATGACGTGCCGAATTCCCTCAACCGTGTCCTTATAACTTCTATGTTTCTAACAATAAGTTTAATGTGCGCCAACAATTCTTCTTTCATACCTCTCTCTTAGTCGTCATATCAGTAATCTCTAGAAATTCATCATTCTTCACACAATCCATCCATCGTTTCTTTAATTTTCCTCTACTCTTGCCATCCAAACACTCAAAACATACAAATAGTTAAATCTATAGCGCACATAATTTTGCTTCAAAAAGATTGAGCACCATTTTGTGTATGTAATAATTTTATGAATGCATGTGGAAATAAATAGTTTGACATTTTTTTTAAAATTGTTTTGGTAAATAATTCAAAAGAGAATGATTAATTTGCTACAACTGCTTTTTAAAAAAGGGGGAGAGGAGCTAAATTTCGAAAGTACTTAATTCGCGCAGACATAATCGCGAGCGACATCATCGCTTACCATCAGGTGAGATAGTGGTCAAACGCGTGACCATCAAGAATAAAAAAATAAAGTCGCGAGCGAAGTGCTAATTTTATGTCATGTGCCACTGACTAATTTTAGTAAAAATACAGTATTAATTTACGGTTTCCAAGCAGCATTGTTATGCATCTGAGAGAAATTCGTATGTTCGAACATATCCTTTTAATATTTCTGTACAAATACAAAACTGCGTGCCATAAGCTATTCAGTCACGAAAAAATCACGTTTTCTGTTAATAATGCAGCAGAAAAAACTAATAAACTGTTTCTAATTTCAATTGTACTTCAATACACAAAAAAGTTTAAAAAATATAAATTTTTTATTTACTCCATACCTTTCCGAGTGCTAAAAACGCATATTTTGGCAATGTTCATAATAAATCTACTTAACTAGTAGTATTCATAGTAATTTGAGGATATACAAAATACGATATAATCTACCCACAACTGTCAAGGATAATATTTAAACGAATAATTATTTGTCTACGTTGAATATTTATTTTAATCTATATTTAAAAAGGTTGTCTAGAAGAGTACCGATGTAAGTCAATATTCTGACGCTAGAAATAAATGAAGTTTGCATGCGGGCAACTCCAAATCAATTGGCGGTTTGAACTAGTTTTACGAGGTGGCGCCATATTCGATTTTTTAACTTTTCGCGAGGAGGTTTGCGGGGAGATTGCGTTAAGTGCGGAAATTTCGGTGCATATCGAACTATCAATTATTTTCGAGGTGCCGCCTTAAGTGAAAATTTTCTCTAGTCAAATCCATTTCGCACGAAAAGCACTTTTTAAATTGCCGTATATTTGTAAAAACAAATGACATGAGTTCATTACACATCTACAGATTCCCAAAGAGTTCGTTCGAAATTGAAATAAATTTTTCATCATCTGCTTTTCTTACTGGCCTATTCGAAGAACTTTCAGTGCGATTCACGTACATACGAGGGAAACGGATGGCGAGGGCACTTTAATATTGTATGTTACTTATTGTTTGACACTTAGAAGAAGCATAAAATGATGGTTTTATTATTTCATACAAAACGTGTCTGAATCGAGATGCTCACAAAACACGAGTTTTTGGAAAATTCCAAAATTGTCATGTTTTGTCCATGCCATTCACTTGTGACATTGTATACTTTATCTGAGCTATTAATCATCCTAAAAGAAGTGTATCGGCAAAGTAAAACGACTCTTACTTCTGTTAATATTACCTACTAACTTCTGCCATTGACTTCGCCCACGTGGAATAGGTAATTCTCCTATTACAAATTATACTCAGGCTTAGTCCGAGATATCTTCTATATTCACTATGTAGTTCCACAATCCTCGCATTGTGTGTGCCGCGAATATTTAGAGGAAGCGAAAAGCTTCGTATCCAAACAGACATATGCCTGCTGACAACACTATATCTGTAACTCATTCATTATTTTCGCGCCGTGTGTGCTTGTCAAATTTTATACATAAAATTTTAGTTTTGTGGTTTTTAGCGTTAAAAAATGAAAAGAAAGCGTGAGTCTAGAAAAGAGTGGTATCTAAAGAAGATTAATAAGTTGCAAAAGAAATTAAAGGCAAATAAAAACAGAGGAAGTCGTTCACCATCACCGACTTCGGCGCCAACACCAGTGATACGACTCGTACAATTATTAAGAAAATGATGTCGATGAAATACTCGACATGGCGGGCACAGAACTTACAGGCAAGTTTTCTACAAAAGATAACTTTGATAACCTAACTTGTGATCGTTCCTGTTTTTTTCTATGATACGTGGTAAACGTACGTATCACACAGGCACTCCGGGGGAGTGAGGCCAACGGGGAAGTCCCGTCGTTTTTTGCAATAGAACATTGTTTGTGTGACTCACTGACGCTGGCTGTAACCTAACTGGTGACCGTTCCTGTTTTTTCTACAACACGTGGTACAGACTGTTGTCAACATTACCTGACCCACCCTAAAATCAAACGACTTTGGACCCTCTGCCTGTAACATAAAGGTTTATTTAATTTATATGAGCTTATCACACAAGTGCACGAGGACTCGATGAACAAAACTACAATAATAACACAGAAACTTAAATTTGATCTTTAACACGTAACGTTAAGGTAAACCCACCCAACATAGTCGGAGCCACCGGCATTATATATGTTTTTGTTAAGCTATTTTAATCATTATCTCGTTAATATTAAAGTTGAAAAGCTTTTAAGTCACACTACATAATTACAACCCAATCTTTAATTTCGCGTATTCCCAACAAGTTCTTGTAGCTTAGCGGTTTGATGCTGGATTGACGACGAACAGCATGTGGGTTCGAAAACACAGTCCACCTATATATCAGTTTCTTTTTTAATTTGTTTTCATTTCTACAATATTGCTTGCAATACTAAAGAACGACCAATATGATTTTCGCCTAATAACTTATCTTGTAAACGGGTGGGTAATTTAAAAAACTTTAAGTTCACAGTTCTTTATAATGAATACGAATATTTATTTTTCAACTACCCACTTATTACAAGTTATGTGAAAAGATTACCATTTTAAAAAGTGTATGTATAGTCTGTAGTTCTTTACAATAATACAAGAAATAGTTTTGGAATATAAATTCTATATTGAAAGCAAAAAAACATCTTTGTCGCAGGATTTGATCTCGAACCTTGTTTTTCTCAGTCTTACACACAGACCACGAGACCAGAATTACTTGAACTCATTCATTAAAATAAGCTATTACACTTATCATATTATAACAAATAGTTATAAAATATAACCAAATGCTAACGTTTTAAAGATCAAAATGCGTGTCTATATTATTATTGTATTTGTTCATCAAATCCTCGAGCAGTTATCTGATAAGCTCATATAAATGAAATAAACCTTAATGTTACATGCAGAGGGTCCAAAGTCGTTTGATTTTAGGCTGGGTCAGGTAATGTTGACAACAGTCTGTACGTGTTATTAAAGGCACTCCGGTGGAGTGAGGTCAATGGGAAAATTGGGAAAGCCCCGCCGTTTTTTTGCAATAGAACATTGTTGGTGTGATTTGCTGCCGTTGGCTGTAACCTAACTTGTGACCGTTCCTGTTTTTTTTTCTACGACACGTGGTACGTGTTATTACAGGCACTCCGGTGGAGTGGGGTCAACTGAAACGTCCTATCAGTTTTTGCAATAGAATATTGTTTGTGTGACTCACTGCCGCTGGCTGATCTGAGTCGACTGAAGCGCTGGAAAAAGCGCTCATAAGTTGTGTCAATATGGTACCATAATTTTTATTGTGATAAAGGAAAATTTTCTTTACTAAATAGCCACGGGGTGGCAATACATTATTACCATAATGGTGTATACAGCTGGTTGCTGTGTAACTTATAGAAAATGAAACATATTTGTTTGAGCTTTTTATGGGTGCTGTGTGTGTAGAGAACACAAAAGATGATCCTCCAATTGAAATCTTAAATGATTCCATAATTAAGGAGTCTAACTGTATCTACAGAAAGAGTATGTGGACCAGATATTCATATAGAACTGGTAAAAAGGTTTGAAGGTATTATTACCCGAGGCCTGAAACAAGATATGAAAGCACCTGTAAAGAAGTAATTAGTAGCTACCTACTAACATCAAGCTTCTAGATGCCCTAAGCTTAACAAAGACCTGGAGGGACTGTTAAACGATGTTATGAAGGCCCGAGACACGAGAGTTGAAGAATGTCAACAACAGATGGGTGTTGCAATAGCGGCCCTATTTGCCGCCACAAACTTATAAAAGTTGGTGTTAACAAGATAAAACTCATTTTAATAATCAGTGATGTCACATGCTTATTGATGGACCTCAATTATCAAGACACAATCACCAGAAAAAAGCTAATAATCCCGAATCTGGATAAAAATATTGGAAAAACTTAATAATCAAAAATGGAATGAGTTTCCCTTTTGGGGAGAAATTTCAAGAAAATGTAAAAGCTGGCACAGCAATTAAAATATTAGCTGACACCATCGTTAAACAAAATAACTCCATTCGCAGAAATAATCCAATTAACCAAGAAAATCTCAGAATTATCCCAAAAAACAGGGCAACTTCAGGGCCCTCCGCGTTTGAGTATGTCAAACTCAGATCAAACAGGGGGGGGGCAGATATCACCAGCAGACACAACACTACAAGTCGAGACCCCCACAACGTCTTCCAGCCAAGCCGTCTGTACGGCAAACTTAGAGGTATATATTTTTGCTGGTAGACTTATCTATTCTTGTTGGTTAAAGATAACACAAGACAAAGTTGTCTTATCTTGGTCCAAAGGTCATAACATCCCTTTTCAGAGGCTCCACACCAAGAATATGTTGCAAAAATACAAATCATTTGACAGAAAATTTTATTATTTTGAAAGAAATAAATAGATTGTTACACCTTGGAGTACTTACAAAATGTGTACCAGTTATAGACAATATTTTTCAAAGATTTCTACCATACCCAAATCGAATGGAGAAATTAGATTTAATTTTAAATCTATAATGTTTGAATACATTTATTTCACCAGAACATTTTAAAAGTAAAGACATATGAACACTTTGTAAGTTAATTTAAAAAAAAAAAAAAAAAAACATATTTCTTGATATGGGTGAAGATAAAAAATATCTAAGGTTCTGATTTCAGAATACAATGTATGACTTCAAATGCATGCCATTTGGTCTCAGTACTGCTCCCTTTACATTCATACAGATACTGAAGCCTGTAATCAATTTCCTTAGAAGTAAAGGTTAAAAATCAATTAGTTATCTGAATGATATTATTTGTATTAGTAATAATTACCAGGAATGTTTTCAAAACTGTCAGATGACCTAAATTTTACTGGAATGTTTAGGCTGTATTATAAATAGGGAAAAGAGTAACATTGTCCCATCCAATATTGCTGAATTTTTAGGATTCCTATTAAATACACAAGAAATGTCATTGTCAGTAACTTCTAATAAGGGAATCGATTTGTTTGTTGATTAAGAAATATAATCAAATAATAATATTCCACAACTATCACACAACGCCATCTAGTCCCAAGCTAAGCATAGCTTGTGTTATGGGTACTAGACAACTGATAAACATACTTATATATTTTCTAAATACATAAATATTATAGATAAATTACACCCAGACACAGAACAAATGATCATGCTCATTACACAAACATTTGTCCTGGGTGGGAATCGAACCCACGACCTCCGGCATAGCAGTCAGGGTCACTAACCACTAGACCAACAGGTCACAACATTTGTTTATTTTTCTGTACTATTAGAGAATTTGCAAAACTTGGTAGCATGCTCTCCAGCGATGTCATGTGGTTTTTTGTACACTAAAACATTTGAACAGGAAACATCAGGCTTTGGGTGCATCAAACAATGACTTTGATGCAATCATGGGTATTAATGATCGTTGTAAAAATGATTTAAGATGATGGGGTAGTCAAATTTACATGTCAAAAAATTTAATAAGACAGTTTAAATATAATTTGAAAATATATTCGGATGCATCTGGGACAGGCTGTGGAATACTGTAATGGTAAAGATGCAAATGGGTTTTGGACATTAGACAACCAATTTTCGGGAACTTTTAAGCTGCTTTTCTGGGGTTGCAATATTTTGCCAAATATTTACACTGGTCAGATATTGTTCAGAATAAATAATACCACAGCAATTGCATACATAAATATTTATGTATGCAAGGTTTTTGAAATATAATGGGGGGTACGACTTCAAAAACTTAATTCTCTAGCTAGAAATATATGTCAGTGGGGTGAGATCCGTACAATATGGTTATTTGCCACTTACATCAAGAAAGAAAAAAAAAAAAAAAAAAGAAACTGAACAAGAATCCAGAATAAAAATATAGATTCAGAACGGGAATTTTGTAGCAAATTTTATCTAAATATTACAGTCACTTGGAGAACCCAATAAGAATCTGTTTGCAACTAGAGCAAACAAAAAATGTTATAGATACATATCCTGGCACAAAGATCTATATACAAAAAATATTGACACTCACTGTAGACTGGTCAACATTTAACTTATGTTATGCTTTCCTTCCATTTTCAATGATTTCCAAATACCTATATGGAAAGAAAAAAAAAAAAAATTTGTGATGAGGCAACAGGTTTTTTAGTTTTTCTTCCATGGACCTTACAAACCTGGTACCCCTTTATTAACGAATTGACAATTTCGGAAGTGCTACCACCTTTCAGGACGAAGTTATACTACAACAGTTTTTTCCTGGCATCTTAAAAGGAAGATATAAAAAAAAAAAAAAAACAAAAAATGTCATTGTAGCTTTAGCTTCCTTATCACAAAAAACTATTAAACAATAAACAGCAGCACTTATAAAGTTTTGTAACTGGGAAAATGTATATGAGTGGTCCATACTAGAGTTTAAAATTTCTCACAGAAATGTTAACATACGCTACTCTTAACACGTGCCATTCAGCGCTGTCACTAATTATAGTAGATACAAGTTTAGGAACAGATATACAGATGAAGAGAATTTTAAGGTGTTTTCAAATTGAAACTTTTTAGACCTAAGTATAATGATACATGGGATCTATCTGTTGTCCGGAATCATATTCAGAAATGGTTGCCAGATAGTAGCCTTAACTTAGAAAAAACTAACTAAGAAATTGGTAATTTTGTTAGCTCTTACTACTGCTTAATGTATACAATTGTTAGCATTCACAATAATCGACTGTTTAATTTTATTATGTTGCAACACTTATTTTTATGTGGCAACCTATAGATCAATTTTAAAAATAAAAGAGCGCGAGCCGGCTAGTTTTGGGCTTTTTCATGCAGAGCTACAGACGACAAAGGAGGACTCGAGTCACATTTCAAAGTTATGATATATCCATAAATTGATTTAAAGAAGTATCTACAGGTGTTTTCTTTCAAGTCAGAAGTGTGCTCAAGTGTATCCACGTGCCTGATGTTGCGGTTTCCTGGACATAGGACATTTTGAGGTCAGAGATCCATGCATTACTTCTATCAGTGATTTTGTGACAAACAGTATAATGTTTAAACAGTGCCTGTTTGCAATTGCAAACAAGATCTAAACGTTTAAAACAGTAACGGTTCTGTGAATTTATTTGGAAATAGATAGTAGTAGATACCTACCTAAGGGTATCAATTTGTGGGCAGCTTGTTAATTTCTGTTAAGAAGTATTCAATCAAAATTTTTTAACTGTATTTAGAAATACCTACAAGCGAACAAAAAAAAAAATATGTATTTAACATTACCGTTCAATTTTATAGCATAGTTGCTGATTGAGACGGGTTATATTATTTGAATATCGTGTACGTATCTGTGCAGTACTTTCTATTCTCTATATCACTGTGCATATTTAATAGGTACTATATTATTGTGTAGATTTTTTGTTGCTATATCTAAATCATTTTTACCTTCTTTTGAACCACTTGAAATCGTTTAGCGTGCTGAAAATGGGCCATTCTAAGCGAAGGCGGCGTGACTCAAGTAGCGATAGTTTTTTTAAAGATGAGTTCTAATGATAGAGATGATCACCACCGTAGGTCAGGACAAAATAGTAAAGAGTGACCTGATAAAAAGCGTAGTAGTAGTCATAGATATAGTAAGAGAAGTAGGAGACATGAGCGTTCTAAACATCGTGACCTAAGAACTTCTCGAAATAGGGCTGATCGCGAGTCTACGAAAACCTCACCTTTAATTTCCTCAACACGATTACGTGAAGTAACTGACCAGACTACTCCTGATTTGTACCATCTGCCATTAGGGCGCTATTAACTGTCAATGACCTAGATTGGTTGGCTTGCGTGTTCTGCGCTAGGCTCGCGTAGCGCGTCGTGCGTCCGCCCAATGATAGGACTCGCCTATCGAGGAGCGCTGTCCGAATTTTGACGCATTATTAATTTATTACACATAGAACAACAGGTATTAAAGTGAAACACTTACGATTAAATTATAAATAATTAAATGATCTTTAAAATGGTGAAAGATTCATAGAAATACGCTTTATAGTTTTGACGTGATTCTCAATTTTTTATCCGCGTTAGACGTAACTTTATAAATTAATTACACTATGTTATAAAATATAATTTCAAATATTCTCAGATCAAATTACGACAGAAATTGTCTAGAGTAACATATATTTTTTTCAAAGAAATAAAACTAAGTTAGTCGTTTAGACGTGATGTTCAATATTAAAAACCATTAAAAGTCTTAAAGCTGCGCCTTAACTACGAACAATTGCATCGGTAACTCTGCACCGCTGGCAGCTTCCAACTTTTGGGCCCAAACATCTTTCCTGTTGTATTTAGTGTGGTACCTGAATTTGACCCGAGCGACAATAGACAAACTATAGAAAATTGGATCAACAAGATTAGTGAATGTGCACAGATTTACTCGTGGAGTGATCGTCAAATATGTCACTATGCACTTCCAAAATTAAGTGGTTTGGCCAGGAAATGGTACCAGGGTCTACCCTCAGTGATTTTTAATTGGAACGAGTGGATTCAAAAATTAAAACACGCTTTTCCTTCTAACAAAAATTATGGAAATCTGCTGTCGTTAATGTTAAAGATTAGATGCAAGTTTGGTCAGTCCTTAGAACATTATACTATTATGACAAAATATCTCATACAGGGTACTAATGATAAATGCGTAAAAATGGGAGCAGGAGCTGGAGAATCCTGAATTACTTGTGTACAGTGTCCCAACAGGACAATTCCAACTTTCGTAACCAAAATAATACGCCAGCGAATAATCCCAAAAGGATATCCAATGAACAAACAAAATCCAACACAAAAAAAAAATCAAAATAAGACATAGGTCAGTTTAAAATGTAACATGTGAAAGAAACGCTAATAATAGTGACAATTCAATTAAAACTAATGATAGCGATTATGTCAAGAAATGATTAATAAATAAGGGAACTTTATTCTTTATAATATATTAATAAGTGAAGCAAAAACTTTGTACTTCTTTTTACTAAAATTACGCGGACGGAGAAGTATGAAATTTGGCACAGTTAAAAAAAAAAATCATTACACACACTACCATACGTTTGACACATATTTGTAAATACTCTTTTGTTTATGGTTCAGTCATGTCATGTCATGTTTATGGTCTCTGTTAATAAAACTTTAGTAACGTTCAAACTAGAAATTTTAAATTAATTTCGATCACCGGACACCACTAGATATATATTATACTGGAGTTAGGCAAACCTAATGTAGCGAAAATGAAAAGTTCGCTAACAGATAAACTAGTAGCATACGATTCATGTAGCATAATTATCATACAGTAAGAGTGACCACCTAAATAATTGGAGTATGGTATAATTTGCGAAAAATTCAATCAAAACTACTCTGTTAGCGAAACCCCTAATTTATAGATAGATAAATAAGTAAATAAAAAAGAGTTGTTAAGTAACAATTATTACAAAACAATATTCTCTAGTGCTCAGCACTAAATGCATTAAAAAGTAGCCACTGCACCTGTTTTGGCATTATTTGACCCTGCAGCCGAGTTTGAAATTCACACGTACGCCAGTTAAATTGATATTTAAGAGCAATCGTACAGCAACAAGAAGATAATGTTGTTAGTAGTTCCAAAATCAGAGAGATGACAAATCGTTCGTATGTATCGATGTTTATTTAAAATATTATAACTAATATTTAATCTAAACCCAAAAAAAAAATAATGAACCGTTCGATACGCTCTATACTGAAACCCGTTTTATTATTATAGGTGAAAAGGAAATTTTACATATAATTTAGAGATCGTTTATTTATGCTTTCACAAAAGAACAATGCCACCTTTTCATACATTTAAAAACCTACTATTGAAAGTTTATGTATAGTTAAAAGGTATGGTAGAAAGACTTTCTGTAAGATTAGAAAATAATGTCATATAGTATTTCTAATTAATATATATTATACAAAGACTAATAAAGAAATACTAACTGATTAAATGAAACGTAAAATAACGTATAAAACTCGGAAACCGAGTTGAATAAAGCCATGTAGCAGTGTGTTAGTGTGTAACATGAAACGTCGTAAAAAAGAATAATTGGGATGCGTTCAAAACATGGTAATACGAGTACGTTCACCCTTGACGTAGAATAAGCGTATAGAAAAATAAAAAAAAATATGGTTTTTCTGCGTTTCTTATAACGTTGTGATAAGCGTAATCAATGTACAATTAAATTAAGTGAATTTTAAGATATATTTCTTTTTATAAATAGTCATGTGAACTAAGTGCATTCTTCTTTATTTACATCAAACCAGTTGAAAATGTTAAAAGTAGTACTAATGTTCAGGTTTTATGGAATATTTCTCGCTATTTGAAGTGCCATTTGATGGGATTTGTATCTAACTCAAATATATTTGAATAAAATGGTGAAAAAGAATATCTTCTAGTCGTACCTACTCCCTTATATCGTGATGAACTCAGATCGGATACAAACTCGCGGATTCAATATGGTCGACGAGTTCTGCAGAACGAGCGTTTTGATATGTCGCCAATAACAAAAAAGATATTCGTTTAGATCCTGGATATGGTTGTTAATTAATACCAAAATGTGTTGGGGGGGGTTTGTATGTATGCTTTTGCGGTTGCACAACGACACGCTTTGCTTGCTTGGTAGTATAGATACAAACCTATCTTATCTCCTCCTTCAGAGGGGATAAGATGGCGGGGTTTTGAGGGAGAGCGCTACAGTCGTGTAGATCCTCAAGACAAGTCTGGTGAGTTTACCTTCTCGTGGTTGCCACCCCGTTTTTGGTCTAATTCCCTAAGAATTAGACGTAACCGAAACCTCCAGGCGATTTAACGCAGGGGTAGCGAGGTCATGCCCCTGGGTGTCCATCATCAAACAAGAGCAGATGGTGGATAGTGATGACCTCCCGCGTGTTTGTGTCGTGCGCGGGGACCCGTACGGGGGGATGAAGGGGTCCTGGTGGTTGAGTGGAGCAGGTTGCACACAACACGCCACTTTGGCCTGGATTTCCTCTTACACGGGCGGTCGTGGAGTAGCTATCTACGATCAATCGGCTGAGGCATCCCATAAGCGGGCTGTCATGCGAGGGTCGGATTGTTGGGGGGGGGCAGCCGGCGCGGCGTGGGGTTGCGGGATGAGTTGCGGCATAGTCTCGTGCCGTGGACAGTCGCGTGATCCTCCGTCGTGTGCGGGTTCGTCAACTTCCCTTCAAACTGGCCCTATACCGAAGGAGTAGCTCTGGCGTCACTCGCGGAGCGAGTGGCGTCCCCGACTGAGGGCTCCATGGCGGGTGGAGAGCTCCGACGGTGAAACCAAACAAAGCCAAACCATGGATAAAGAGACAAGTAAACCAACAAACACTCAGGCTGCGTCCTCTGATGCGCCAACAACAACTAACACAAACACCTTGGCTGTGTCTCAAGACACGCATAGAACAACCAAACCAACCAAAAAACCTAAACGAACAGCTGCGTCTAAGGATGCTATAAGGAAGGCAACCGCCAAGTATGCGCCAACACAGGCTGCGTCCAAGGCAATGCCAACCTTATCAGCGACCAAAGATGCGCACCAACACACAACCTTGTGCGCTAAGCCTAGGGTAGCGCTTGTACGGGATGACTCAAAGGTATCCGCCAGCGTGGATGCGCCAATTCCGGCTGCGTTAGCGTCTGCGATCCCTGAGATGAACCCGACAGGACTACCCGAAGCGGAGACACACCTCAACACATCGTCGTTTGTACGGCCCAGGGCAGTTCTTGATTATGGCAACCCAAGAGCGACTGCGGTCGTGGATGCGCCAACCACGGCTGCGTCAGCGACTGCGGCCTCAGTGGGGAGCCTGACGAGACTGTCCGGGGCCCCACAAACAACCACAATTACCTCACAAACAGACACAACTGGGATCGACATGTCATCGCTTAGGGACGCTATCCAATCCCCAAATAAAGATACATGGACCACCGTAACCCGCAAACCAACGTCCTCCAAGAAGCGCCTAACTGCGCTGGCCCAAGCTGAACAGCGTAACGTCGTGGCAGACACCACGGGTCAGAAGGTGAGTGCGGAGCCAGTAGCGGAAACTACTGCGACGCCATCAGTGGTGGACGCCACGACAAAGCGCAAGCGCAGCGCCAGGCCTCGGAGGCGGAAAAAACCCGAACAATTATTAAACGAACCTGCAAGGGCGCAGAAGCGTACGCGTCCCGAAGACACCGTCACACCAACAGGGGAAGGCAAAAAGAGCAAGACTGCTCGCCCCCTTGTGGCAGGCGGACCTTCGGTGAGCTACGCCGAAGCTGCCGCGGCGTACAAGAATAATGAACTGTGCGTCGCCGTCATGACGGAACCTTTCGAGGACATGACGCAAGAGCAGGCGGAAGGTATCCGACAACTTATTGAAGAAAACCTCTGGGAACTGTTTTTAGCAGCCCGTGACCCAACTAAACCCAGACCGAATAAAATTAACTTCAGGGGCAAGGCCCACTACTCAGAAGGAGTTCTGAAAACGTGGTGCGAAGACGCTTTCACGCTGGCCTGGCTCAAAGGGATCATTGAAACCACGCCGTCCCCAATACCAGGGACAAAACTAACTGTTCGGCCCCAGGGAGAAATCCCGAAAAAAGCACTGTGTATGCTCTTCGTCCCCGACTGCAACAGAGTAACACAAGAGCTGCTCACTCTGCTGGATGGCCAGAACCCAAACTTGAGAATCGACACGTGGACTCTAACACACGAGAGAGTTAGACAGGAACCACGGGGCACTTGCTTGTTCTTCCGTGTGCCGGAGTCAATGGCCAAATTAATAAAAGAACAGGACAGGCGGGTCTACTACCTCATGGGAAGCATATACATCCGCTTCCTGGAGGGGATAGCCGACGCTGAGGTGGTCGACGCGCCTTCAACTTCATCGGCCCCCGCTGCGCCCGGGCCGGAGTTCGGTCCGCCGCTCTCACGCTCCCCGCCACCCCTGGTAGCGGAAATGGAAATTGTCGAGGAGGCTGTGGAGCGGATTTTCGGCGCGGGCGTAGTGGAGGCCGATTCGGAAACAGTCCCAGCGCCCGAACCAACACCAGGACCATCGACGGATCCACCCTCCCCGGGGCTAACCTCGGACGAGGAGTGCTTTCCGGCGGGGGAGGAGAGTGGGGACGACGACAGCAGCCTCTGCTCTTCTCCCCTGCGGGACAACTAAGATCCTGCAGACCAACCTCCAGCACAGTCAAACTGCGACGGCCACCTTACGCAGAGTGCTGGACAAACAATCTATGACCATAGCCCTTATCCAAGAGCCGTGGATCAGGGGTGGCAAAATCTGTGGTCTTAACAACACTGGAGGTAAGTTGCTGCTGGGCACCTCGACTAACAACCCACGAACCTGTATTTTCGTCCCCAAACATGTACCTAACCTTTTAATAAACGAATTCTGTTCAAGAGACCTGACAGCAACAAGGCTCCCCAGAACAGAACTGAATCTCCCGGACATCGTACTCGCCTCGGCGTACCTGCCGGGTGACGAAAACGTGCCTCTTCCCGAGCTGGCATCGCTGGTGGAGTACTGTGAAAGGGAAAAACTAGAGCTGATCATCGCAACCGACTCCAACGCACATCACACTCTCTGGGGTAATGTCAAAACCAACAACCGAGGTGAGGAAATGCTTGACTTTATTCTTAACAATAATCTTGTATTACTCAACAGAGGTTCAGAACCAACTTTTATTAACGCACGTTCTCAAACAATAATTGACCTAACTATAACAACCCTAGGTATCTCAAACCATATACAGGACTGGCATGTGTCCAACGAACTATCATGCTCAGACCACAGGTGGATCCGGTACACCCTAAACTTTAATCTACCCAAACCACAGCCCAGAAGGATACCTCGTAACACAGACCGGGTTAAGTTCACGAGACTAGTCCGAGAAGGGCTAAGTAGTCTTACTACTCCTCCGGCTGAAATCCCTATAACTAACTTAGACGAATACGTAAACAACATAACTAACATCCTAATATCTAGCTATGAGCAGTCTTGCCCCCTCACGTTACCCAGGAGGGGTGCTAAACAGTCTTGGTGGAGCCCAGAACTAGAAAGACACCGGCAAAAACTGAGAAGGCTGTTCAACAGAGCCATGAACACAAGGTCGCCAGACGACTGGGACCAATACAAAACGAAACGCAGAACCTATAAAAACCTAATACGCCTAAGAGGAAGGAACGGCTGGAGGCGTTTCTGCACAAACATTGAAAATAGCAATCAGGCAATGAGGGTTAAAACCTGTCTTGCCACAGGAACAGATCATTCGATAGGATGTCTCAAAAAACCAGACAACACCTATACAACTAACGACACAGAAACAAGCGAATTACTTATGACAACCCACTTTCCAGGCTGCCAGATAGCAACCAAGGAAAGCTGGGAGCCTTATGATGAGCAAGCCACGAGCAACCTGGACTGGGTTGTGGCCGCTGAAGTCATTGACCAGGATAAACTAACATGGGCAATCAACACCTTCCTACCTTTCAAGGCAGCAGGAATGGATGGCATTTTTCCAGCCCTGCTTAGATGGAGCGGAGACCCATTAGTGGAACACCTGGTCAAGGTCTTCCGCGCATGCCTGGCTCACCGCTACATCCCCCTGATCTGGCGCGAAGTAAAAATCATATTTATTCAAAAACCCGGCAGAGGTGACTACACCAACCCCAAATCATTCAGACCCATAAGTCTCACCTCTTTCCTCCTAAAGACTTTAGAGAGACTTGGGGACAGAACAATCAGAAACCAAATTGCAATGGCAATACCCTTACACCCCAACCAACACGCCTACTGCGCGGGCAAATCAACCGAATCGGCACTTCACAATGTAGTCGCACGCATAGGCAGTGCCCTCAAAATAAAAAACCCTACACTAGGTGCCTTCATTGACATAGAAGGTGCTTTTGACAAAACGAATTTTGCCAGCATCAGGCAAGCTCTGAACGTGCACGGTGTTGCGCCAACCCTAATTGATTGGGTACACAACATGTTAAAATACCGAGCTATTCAGTTTACTGTGAACACCACCACGCGAGGCATCGTAAGCAGGGGCTGTCCGCAGGGGGGGGTGCTGTCACCACTCCTGTGGAATTTAGTCGTAAACGAGCTCATTACAGAGCTCAATGCTAATGGTCTCTACTCGGTGGGTTACGCAGATGACATAGCTATATTAATCTCCGGGCTTTTTGAGGGCATACTTTGTGATCTCATGAGGAAAGCCTTCAAAATAATCGAAAGCTGGTGTGCAAAACACGAGCTCTCGGTCAACCCTTCGAAAACAGAACTAATAATGTTTACCAACAAAAGAGTCCTAGGACCCCATAGACTACCCAAGCTCTTCAACACCGAACTAACACTCAAGGAGGAAGTCAAGTACCTGGGTGTGTACCTCGATAGTAAACTGCTCTGGAACAGGCATCTTGACCACAAACTCAACAAAAGCACAATAGCACTCTATCAATGCAAAAAAATGTTAGGAAAAACATGGGGGCTCTCTCCAAAGATTACGCTGTGGCTCTACACAGCCGTGATCAGACCTATGCTGACTTATGGCTCTCTGGTGTGGTGGACGAGGACCAAACTCTCGACTACTAGGGACAGTCTACAGAAATTCCAGAGGCTGGCTTGTTCGGCTATCATAGGCTGTATGAAAACCACCCCAACAGCAGCAATGGAGATAGCCCTGCAAATAACCCCCCTAGATCTATTCATACAACAGGAGGCAGCACTAGCTGCCATCAGGCTTATGCACTTAGGCATATGGGGCAAAAACCACACTAGTGCTCACACGGAAATCCTGGAACGGGCGATTGAATACCAACCACTTATCGCTGCCCCGTGTGACAGAACACCCAATAAACCAACTTTCAACAAAAACTACCGTATACAAACAGCAGAGGAAGAGAGTGACCAGTCAGGAGTCGATGAAGTACGCATTTACACAGACGGCTCAAAGACTCAAAACGGTTCAGGGGCTGGAGTACACTCTCTAGACCTCAATATTAACTTTCATATACCACTAGGCGAACACAGCTCAATCTTCCAATGTGAATGTGTTGCCCTGACACAAGCGGCAACAGCTGTAAGATGCCTGGGAATACATGATTATGGAATTAAATTCCTATCAGACAGTTTAGCTGTGCTCAAAGCCTTAGATAATAAACAAACTAACAGTAAGATAATTTACGAGTGTCACCTTGCCCTGGAGAGTATATCGATATCAAATCGAATCACCCTACAGTGGATTAAGGGGCACAGTGGATCCCTAGGCAATGATGCAGCGGACGAACTTGCGAAGAGGGGTTCAGAGATGGTAGTGTTGGGCCCGTACCCACTCCTTCCCCTACCTTTCTCGCAGTTTCGTGCATGGATCCGCCAAAGAACCACGGAACTACACAATAACAGATGGTCACGGGCAACAGATTGCAGGCAGTCGCGAATGGCCATGCCAAGCTTACACCCTCGACTAACCAAAAAACTGCTCAGTCTCAGTAGAGCCAACCTTAGAATAATAATAGGGACAATCACGGGCCATTGCCTCTTGAATAAACATCTCTTCAACCTAGGTGCCACGGATAGCCCTCTCTGCAGAGGCTGCTTTGACGCTGAAGAATCAGTCGCCCATGTCATCCTGGATTGCGTGGCCGTGGCTACCCAACGTGCACAAATCCTCGGAACGGTGAGGTCGCTCCGCGAAGCCTGTGAATCTCCCAGGATGATTCTGTGCTTCTGGGCGGAGTTAGGCTGGCTGAATTAGCCAGGATCCACTACGCACAACGGACCAAATGAGAGTCTAAGTGCGGACAACGGAGTCCCTATACTATACTATACTAATACCAAAATGTGTAGGACTGCATAGAATTTCTTAAATTATGGGCCACAATTGCTACCAAATACGAAAAGACTCCTATAACCAGGAAATAAGGTTGCAAACCATATCAGTTTATGCCGTTGACAAGCAAGTTACACCCTTGGCTGGTTTTTAACCATAATGTGATGTCGAGTGATTCAGAATAGGGAGGTCAACAGAATTTTTATCATAGTAGAATGGAGATATGGAGAATAAATAAGAGAGAATATAGAGAATAGAGAGAGAGAATAAATAAGAGAATAGAAAAGAGAGAAGGGAGATTTGCAGTGAATGTAAGAATTATGATTTGTTTATTATTTGGATGGTCCTAATACCTGATTATTATTTTATTAAAATGAAATGAAATAAACTTGTACTTAAAAGTTACTTTGTTTACTAAGAGAATTCTACATTGTTGATGATTATTTAATGCGATAATGAGTTGTATCTTACGTAGTTACACATAATATTATTGGATGTTTATTTGAGAATGAAACCAAGTGACCTAACTTGTGGTAAATACATAAAGATATAGTGAATTGTAGCAAGTTAATAGGGAAAGTAATGATGATGATGATAAGCCTAAAGATTAGTAAAAATGAAAACGATTTAAGAAGACTGATTATTATATATCACCAAATGTTTATTTAAGAATAAAGAACAGGGCCCTAACTTGTGACATATAGATAAATAGTGAAATATAGAAAGTAAATAGGGATAGTAATGATAATAATGATGATGTGATGATAAGCTTAAAGATTAGTGAAAATAAAAAAGAGTTAAGAAGAGTGATTATAATTTATAACTTGTGACATATACATAAATAGTGAAATATAGAAAGTAAATAGGGATAATAATGATAATAGTGATGATGTGATGATAAGCTTAAAGATTAGTGAAAATAAAAAAGAGTTACGAAGAGTGATTATAATTTATCACCAAATGTTTATTTGAGAATAAAGTGAAGTGCCCTAACTTGCGGCAAATACATTAATAGTGAAATATAGAAAGTAAACAGGGATGATAATGATAATACTGATGATGTGATGATAAGCTTAAAGATTAGTGAAAGTGAAAAAGAGTTAAGAAGATTGATTATTATATATCACCAAATGTTTATTTGGGAATAAAGTGAAGTGCCCTAACTTGTGGCAAATACATTAATAGTGAAATATAGAAAGTAAACAGGGATGATAATGATAATACTGATGTGATGATAAGCTCAAAGATTAGTGAAAGTGAAAAAGAGTTAAGAAGATTGATTATTATATATCACCAAATGTTTATGACATTAAAGTGAAGTGCCCTAACTTGTGGCAAATACATTAATTGGATGATAATGAATATGATAAATGATGTCAGAAATGATAAGTGAGTCGATGCAAGTGAGGTTGCTTGTATTCGATGTTTAGTGATAGAGTGAGTCGAAGCAAGTTAGATTGCTTGTATTCGATGATTAGTGATAAGAGTGAGGTGCTAAAAGTGAGTACTTGTAGTCAATATTATTTATAAAAGTGAGTCGCTACAGATGAGAGTACTTGTAGTCGATGTCATTAATAAGAGTGAGTCGCTACAAGTGAAAGTGCTTGTAGTCGATCTTTGTTATAAGAGTGAGTCGCTACAAGTGAGAGTGCTTGTAGTCGATGTTAGTTATAAGAGTGAGTCGCTACAAGTGAGAGTGCTTGTAGTCGATGTTAGTATAAGAGCGAGTCGCTACAAGTGAGAGTGCTTGTAGTCGATGTTAGTTATAAGAGTGAGTCGCTACAAGTGAGAGTGCTTGTAGTCGATGTTAGTTATAAGAGTGAGTCACTACAAGTGAGAGTGCTTGTAGTCGATGTTAGTTATAAGAGTGAGTCGCTACAAGTGAGAGTGCTTGTAGTCGATGTATGAAATTGAGAGAGAATATTTTAATGTGTGTAATATTAATAATAATGGATTTGTAATGTTTGTTTTCAAAGCTATTTTTTTAACGTTTTACTCATTGTTAAACGCGAGGTCGCGTTTGTCGTCAGGATTAGCCGAATGTTAGCATTCACAATAATCGACTGTTTAATTTTATTATGTTGCAACACTTATTTTTATGTGGCAACCTATAGATCAATTTTAAAAATAAAAGAGCGCGAGCCGGCTAGTTTTGGGCTTTTTCATGCAGAGCTACAGACGACAAAGGAGGACTCGAGTCACATTTCAAAGTTATGATATATCCATAAATTGATTTAAAGAAGTATCTACAGGTGTTTTCTTTCACAATCATTGTCAGTTATCCGATTGAATAACATAGAATTCACTGACCCAGAATAATTCACTTATTCAGTAAAAAAAAAAAAAAAACTGGCTGTGTCAGTAACCAAACAATTAGTCGTTGGATAAGACAGGTTTATTATTATTATTTAAATACAGAAAAGTAAAGTACTTAACACTTTAACAAAAACCAATTGTAAAATAAAAGATTGGTAGTCGATTAATTAGAATTACCTTAATTAGTTACCTATGATTAGATTGATGTGACAAATCACATAAATTCTTTTGTTTAGATCTTTAATAAGTGTTTAATTGTATACTATATATACCATGCAATGATTTCCAACAATTCTCTGAACATCTACATAGTGAATATAGAAGATATCTCGGACTAAGCCTAAGTATAATTACATAATTAAACGAACTTACCTGAAGTGAAGTTCTATTGTAATTATACGAAGGGCTTAGTCCGAGATACTGGGCTCCCACCCGCCCTTATCATTATCATTTATAATGTCCCTAGAGTCAAGTTGGAAATCATTATCCTTTAATAATGCTCTGAATGAATGAGTTACAGATATAGTGTTGTCAGCAGGCATATGTTTGTTTGGATACGAAGCTTTTCGCTTCCTCTAAATATTCGCGGCACACACAATGCGAGGATTGTGGAACTACATAGTGAATATAGAAGATATCTCGGACTAAGCCCTTCGTATAATTACAATAGAACTTCACTTCAGGTAAGTTCGTTTAATTATGTAATTATAGCCTATGTGCTATTCCAGACTGTAATCTTTCGCGGCAAAAAATTTCATCCAGATCCGTTCAGCGATTCTGGCGTGTTTGAGTAACAAACATCCATCCAAACTTTTGCATTTATAATATTAAGTAGTTTAGAAGGATTGGAGCAAAGTTTGAACCCATAAATTAGAAACTTAGTAGAGAAGTACATTTAACACATCACATATCATGTGTAACGTGCTGACTATAACACATTCAAGTTTAGTTCATAAATGTCGTTCGATCTTACGGTTTACAGTCAGACCTTTATTACATTCAGACCCCTAACTACTGAAATGTGAAAACTTGTGTATTAAAACTATTAAGATCGTTTTAAACAATACATGAGTTTAAATAACATACATTATTTCTGTTCACTAATTAAATTTCAGACCTTATGTGGTATGTTAGAAGTGCTTTCTCAGTTTATAAACATGAAAAAATATGTGTTAGGTTTAGTATCAAATATTAGATGGTACTCGTAGCTCTGAAGAATATATTTATATCTGCTTGAAATAGCTAAATAAAATATACAATATATATACAGGTATCAATATCAAACATAGAATACTAAGGAGTCTGCTCACTACGCCCTACCATAGCATGATCATGCCATGACCACTGACCGTGCTAGGAACGTGTCGGGCAAACATTTTTTTCGTAGTTAAATGTATGAGACTATACCAGTCTCACACATTTAACTATAAACAACACACAAATTTTGGTTGTTACGAGTTACATTTTGTTTACAATTTTTTTTAGAACGTATGTTAAAACAGCCATACGCCTTTATTGGATCGGACAGGGTTTATATGCAGTAGCAATAGTAAAAAAAAATTGTGACTTTGACCTTCAATATCTCTAGTAC
This sequence comes from Polia nebulosa, assembly GCA_951329385.1. NCBI lineage: Eukaryota > Metazoa > Arthropoda > Insecta > Lepidoptera > Noctuidae > Polia > Polia nebulosa. Next base: position 21,439,846 of record OX589602.1, read on the forward strand.
CAGTGGATTCCCAGGTACGGTCTAGTGGAAAAAAAGTATCCAAATAGTAGGTAGAATATGTGGCTTTCGCCTTCGGAAACTGACTTTTGACCCCCGCTATGCAAAAAGTGATAGCAGTCAGCACTTTTAATTAAATATTTAAAAAACGATAGAAACTACGATAGTGAATATCTAAAGGGTTTATCTTGAGAAAATTCTGAACAAAATAAAAAAAAACCGCTCTCAATACGATAATTTTTTCGGCAGTTATTCGGACCACATACAAAAAGAATAAATATATACAGACATCCGGACGTCCAAATATTTTTTTTTTCAAACTATTTTTTTCTTTAAAGTAGCAGAGCAAACGTTTTTTAAAAAACATGAAGTAAGTTTTCTCAAGTCATTTCTCGATATACCTATGGATAAAATAATGAACATAATAGAGTCATTTTAAGGCCAGAAAATTGCTTGGCCTTGACGTGAAAACTTGACAAAAAAAGAAAAATATTCGGTCCATAACATTAATTTAATTTACATTTTCCTGTAATCTATCACATTTTATTATTTGCCATAATAAAATGTTTACAAAGTTAGACGAAAACAAAAGTTAGAAAAAAACAACAAGATAGAACAAACATAACTTGGATGAACATTTGGTCAAAACAATTTTTATTTAAAACCGTCCACTTCATTAACTGACGAATTCCAACCAAAATACTATATGTTATCAAATTAAATACTACAACTAAAACAGCAGTTTAAAATATAATTACTGTTATTGAAACAATACAATAAATTATGTAAGGTTCGTTACAATCCACCCAATCAGCTCGCGGTCACATGTCTGTATCATTCACTCACATGCAATCTTTTCAAATACTGATTAGCAGATTCTTAATTTAAATTATTCATAGAAAATTTTGAATTAAGAACCTGCTAATGAGTGTTTAAACCTCAGAATAATACCTAAAGCATTCTGAGGTTTAAACTACGATCATGGTTTTTTTTTGTAAACTGGCGACCCGCACCGGCTTCGCACGGGTTTAACATTATTTTTTATCGATTTCCCAAATTTTTTTTTCATACTGTAGCGACATCTATGACGTCACATACAAACTAAACACACAAAATCATGGCTTCAATCGGACTGTTGTGTAACATAATTAAGAAATCAACCATCGAGCAGTTGCCCAGACCAGACACAACACCCGTATGGTTGGAGGATCTTCCGGTTTCAATGGAGTTTTGCGGAACTTGACACCCTGTTCCGCGTACCACCAAAATACGAACTTGTCCTGACAATAATGTATAAAAAAACTGGCCAAGTGCGTGTCGGATTCCGTACCAAATATTGGTATTTGATAGTAAAGTATACGTTATAATAAACACTATCCTCCAAGTTCATAGGTCATTGGGAAGTTAAGAAATTCTTCGTAACAAATTCTTCGTAAAATTTTGTGACAGACGACGGATGGACAGACAGATGGACACGTGAGTGACAACAATAGGACTCCGTTTGGAGCTTTCAAGTACGGAACCCTAAAATAATTAGCCTATTGGTGCAGCCGTTCTGGATTACTTCAGAACGGGTGCACTATTAGGCTAATTAGGTATAGTCTATACATACATTCGTCAACTAATGTACTTTGTTTATAAAAAATCATGTTACAGTGCATGATGAATGAATGATAAATATTTTTTAATCTGTAAATAGGTTTAAAATTAACACCTTCACACGCAAATATATTTTTTTTGGTAGTTTATGATGACATGAGGCCGGTGTTTCCTAGCTAACCCTGAGAAGAAACACCGAAACAAACTCAAAGGTCGGAACTCGCACATTTAAGATTCCGTACCAAATGAGAGGGTTTCAAATGAATAAAATCTGATTTATCAATATATTGGTATTTGACTGTAAAATATACGTAATAATAGACATCACCAAATTTCAAAATCAAAGGTCAGTTAGAACTTCAAAAATTCTTCGGAACAAAAATTTGCGACCGAAGACGGATAGACGGACAGACGGACAGATGGACAGACGGACAGATGGGCAGACAGATAGACGGACAGACGTCCAGACGGACAGACGGACCGACGGACAGACGGACAGACGAACAGATGGACAGACGGACCGATGGACAGACGGAAAGACGGATAGACAGACAGATGGATAGACGAACAGATGGACAAATGGATAGATAGACACGGGAGTTACAGCAATAGGGTTCTGTTTGGACCCTTCGGGTACGGAACCCTTAAAATATAGATAATTCTTCTGATTATTCGTAATATTGTTGCTGCAAGTTCTCATCACAAAATTAAACTAGGTAACACCGTAAATTAAGACCGACTGTACCTTATCCCGATAAAAAAAAATATGAGAAGTTTTCTCTTCCATTTAGTAAATCTTCGCTGTTCATGTAACTTCAGCATATTTCATGTAGCCTTCCACGTTGCGTTCATCATAATATTAGCAGATCTCTTCTCAGACCTCTGTCAGAAGGGATCAGATGAAGCTTAAATAGTTAATAAGATTGATGTGGTTGGAAGTTTCTCAAGTTTGCTTATCAGATCAATACTACAAAGGCAAAGGTTTAGAGTTACTCTAAATCGCCTTATCAATGCTTGTGGTTTCGGCATTGGGACGTGAAAGTTACTTAGGTATTAGTTTTCAACGTGAGAAAACATTAAGGTATTAGGCTATTAAATTGACAGCGCAAGTAGAGCTGCTAACTTAGTAATTTCTAATTAAGTGCAACAGCAATTAGATTTACACATTATAACAGTTATTATTTCGCCTGTGAATACTTATAGTAACAGTTCTAAATACTTGATATATTATCTTTATATGTCTATAGTCCATTCATAATAAAATAACAAACACAATTTTATTAATTTTTTAATTTTAAAACAGTAACAAATGACAAGTAAATCACGAAAATTCGGCAATAACAATTAACAAGGTGTCGCATTCACCAGAATTCACATTGAATGACACTCACAGAACATTTTTACGTCAATTTAACAGACGACATAAATCGGTGAAATTGAAAAAACCCGGTTCTCACAACTTATTGAAGAGATTAGGTAACTTTTTTTTTGGTAGGATTACAAGGAAACGAAAAACGTTCCGGGTCTGTTCACTCCTGCTTCTTTTATGTTTTTAACATTGACACGGTAATTGAGGCTTAACCCTAACAGGAAGGATTCGGAATATCAGAATGCATTGGGTGGCGTGAGTCGTTTTCTTGTTTCGCCCTTTCTATATGGCTTGCTCTAATAGTTCTGCGAATTACTGGGGGTGCAATGCAGATTAGTGCATGTAGCATTTTTCAAATCGTCAAAAACAAAATATTAGATAAATTCTCAGGCTAATCATTCACTCAATATTACGAAAAAAATATAATTTAAATTAGAAAAATCAAATCAAAAACAAAACATATTAATTATTGAAAATTAAATTTATAGGATAAATAACAAGAATTAAATGATAAACCTCAGTTGAATTTTAATACACTATTGGTATCGACAACCTCAATGATCTCAATACACAACTTATTTATTAGGTACTTGTCTAATAAAAGCTTTGCAAAGCTAAAATAAATAAAAGATTTCAGTTGAATCCTTGTATTCTGATATTCCGAATACCTTCTGTTAGGGTTAAGCCTCACAGTAACTTAAACTCTTAAAGGCTCTTCTGAGATGAAGGATAATCCACGAGCGACTCATATTTATATTTGCAAGGATCTGTTTTGAATAAACCAGTGTTTTATAAGGGTATTATATAATTCGGTTGCAACATTTCCTCAGGGAAATAACCGCAAAACTAATTTATTTTATTAGCTACTTGCGTTATAAAATTATTTTCATTAAGGGTTTTATCACTCTTGCGTGATATCTTAGTACTATAGTCTTATTTTGCGTCATACACACAAGGACAAGGAGGCTTTGTATTATACAACGACAAATTTTAAAGTTATGGGAAGATGGATGACTTACGGACGATGTTGACATCTGTTGATGGATTGTGTTGGGTCGTTCAGTCAGCTAAACAACTGCAAATGATTAGAAATTCAAACGTTCCGGAGGTAATTCGTGTTGAAATATTTTTGTCAAGCTCGTTATACGAATGATATTCTAAATAAGAATGAAAGCATGTGATAATTATTATTAATAAATATAATAGGGAATTGAATACAATATATCTTTTGCCCGGTGAAGATGTTTAGTGTACCTTTTTTTTTTACGCGGGAGGGCGTGCCAAAACTCTTTTTGACTAAAACCCACCCTTGTTCTTGTTCCTGTTACGAATTTATCCGTGATCCCTTGGCATGAAGGCATCGACTATGATGAGCCCCGTCAGGAATGGCTGACATACATCTCTTTGAGGCGCGCGTGGAACACTTCGCGCCGTCGACTCTCGGGCTGCTGATCGAAAGGCGAGCTACCCATTCCTTGCCATCCACAGGCCCGCGTCTATGGTGGCCGGAGATCGTCCCGTGACCTCCGGCACCCAGGGCGTCTCCTGCGGCGGCTGTGACTAGGGGCGTGAAGGCCACTCCATTGAGTCTTCCTCACCCGTTCCGCCTTCTCCTTCGCGAGCATTACTACTTCGCGGAAGGAGGAGACTGCTTCCCATTCCTTCTCGCTCCGTACCATTTCCTGGACCAGAGCCGAGTGCGAGAGGTCGCTGCCACCTATCGTATATACGAGGACACGGCAGTGCTCCGCCCAAACAGGACAGACCTCCACCGTATGTTCCACCGTGTCCTCTGGGCGATCCACGCAATGGTGACACCCGGGCGTTTCCTTCCGCCTTACTCGACACAGGAACCTCCTGAAACAAACGTGTCCGGTGAGGACCTCCGAAGATGAGGACGCCGTGGCGCCTCTCCAGCTACTCCTCAAAGTAGGGCACTACCGCCGCAATGGTCGCGTGCCCAGCGCTGGGTTACGACAGTCGCTCTCTCCATGTCGCCATGAGATCCTGCCGAAGCTCCGTCCGCCGAGCCCAGAGGTGTCGCGGCAGCGAAGTTTCGCCCCGGCGTTTCGCCTCCTCGCGCCACTCCCAGAGGAGCGCGAGGACCTAGGCTTCCAGATCCCATGGCGGCAGTCCAGCAAGGAGGCTTGCCGCCACACCGGAGACCATGCAATATCCCAGGACCAGCCGGATGGTCACCCTTTGGGACGCTCTCAACCGGCGAGCTGGTCGCCGCCTCAAGGAGCGCGCCCACACCAGTGCCCCGTAAAGGGCCATGGACCGCACGACCTCCGCGTAGAGCCTACGGCAGGAGGCGTTTGGACTCCTCAGATTGGGCAGGAGCCGCTAGGCTACCCCGGTCCGCTCTAGTCTGGGAGCCAAACGTCGGAAGTGCTCCACGAAGTTCCACTGGCTGTCGAGGACGCACGCTCAGCACAATTTTATTGTATCTTTGTGCACCTACTATTCTTTTATTTACCTTTTGTTTGTTGCTGTTGTGTTGTGTCTGTGTCGAATAAATGTTTATTCTATTCTATTCTTTCTATTCTTAAAATTTTCAGGTTAGTCTACACTAAGCCTTTAGCTTACTTGACGTCAAGCTATATACATACACATCACACACTGCACGGATTGGCAGAAACGCTAAGCAGTTATTAGTGAAGCTAGTGTAGAGAGAGAAAGGTATCATGTCGCTTTTATTAAATTACGGGTATTCAAAAAATAGTTCTATTTTCTATTTGTGTCTACACTAAAATGTTTTAACTGAGACTCTATACTAGTCTCAGTTATAACTTGTACTAAAAAGTTAAATACTGAAACATAAGTTCTGTTAATGGTAAAAAAAAAAAAATTTAAACATGCTTTGAAATTCATACACAAAATTTCATGTGTGCTGTTGATTTAACTTTTAAGATTCTTTTAATTAGTTAATTGCAAATGAAGGTGTATGTGTGTTAAAAAATAATATATACGAGTAAGTTGAGGCTGTTTTCATACTCGAACCCCAAGAGAAGAGACTCCAAAAGTACCTAACTTTTTGTTTCGTCTGACTTTGACTTCTGGGGAATATTTTCGTAATCCTATGCTAGTTATATTTTGGGTCTACAGTCGAAGTAAATGTAAAATTCTTATCTATTGTGGGCGACGAAAAAACGTTGTTCTATTAATGTTAACTACGAAATAAATTACAAAAGATTCTTGTTCGTATTATTTTCACAAAAACTTCATGAATTTTAATTGAGAAAACCAGCAGAAATATAAATCTCGAGCAGCCGGAACGATGTCAGAAAATGGCTTTCACGCCGCATTAGTTTATAACAAGTGTTAATCGAAAAGCTCTCGCATACAACAAAACCTCCCGAAGCTGGTTGTCTCTGCCTATACACAACGCTACCGCATAATATCGTCCGTCACTGAATTAATAGCACAATTACTGCGCTCTTTTCTTTTTTGCTCTCTATTTTAAATTCCACTCTCGTATTCAGTACATAGTCGTTTGTAACTCGATCCCTGTTTTCATCTAGTCTAGTGAACGATGATACTGATCTGATATTCAGATTAGAGATCGCGAGCCGCAATCTGTTTATCTGTCGTGTTTTGGCACTTGGGACCATATCCGTTTTTAAGTTTGTGTGCACTGTGTAGGGTTTTGTAGTCGTCCGTTATAACATGCGTACATAAGAAGTTTTATATTTATTGCTACAAACATATTAATTGAGTTCACGGTTTAACGGACAATAACGTTATAAATAAAAAATAAAATAAAAAAAACTTTTTCAAAATTTTACATGAAATATTGTGTTTTGTTCGAAATTTTCGAATTAGTTACTTTTTATAAGTTCTGTTGGATGACTATTGCTCTTAAAGTAACAGAGTTAACTTAGCCGTAATAGTTTTCTTAAAAAGTTTATTATACATTTCGTCGCAAGCGATTTCAAGACGACAACACAATCAAATTAACGTTGATTTCATGATGTTGGTCAAACTGTTACTTCATTCTTATTGGTTGATCGGTTAGTACAGTGGACGCCATGTGGTGGCGCTGTTAATTTCCAGCCACACACATGGACAGAATCGATTGTAAAGTGAGTGTTCACATTGCGGTGGCTGACACCATAGAGTTCAGACCATACCATCGAAACTGTCACGTTCACCGTACAAGCCTTTGTTCTTTGTTACTCACTGTGAATTATCAAATAAATGTGACTGTAAATTGTTCTTCAACCAACTTACGTTTTACTGGTTTGCCCAAGTACCCACCTGCCTCATGGAACCCGTACCAAGAAACGATGGCGATGAACCTGCTATCGCTACGCCCACGCTACAGCCGTCATACATAAGTACTACCATCACAAATTTTTCCGTTTTTTCAGCCAACAATTTAGCTTTTCGAGGTCTCGAACAAAAAATATCACTATAAAGTTTAAAAATACGCAAAAAAATCACTGAATCAAAGTGATTTTGAAAGACCTATTCAATAATACCCCACCAGTGGCGTACACAGAGCTTTTATACAGGGCAGGCACAAAATTTTAAAACCTATTCTTACCAAAATACTGCATGTTCGTTTTGCTTTGTCGTCTTGTAAATTATACAATGATGTAGGTAATTATCACCTCAAATGTCCATAGATTGACTGATATTATAGACATATCAATTTACGGATATTTGAAGTGGCCTTTCGGCGCTTTTGTTTGATGTTATGTATTTGCAAAATTAAATAATACTAATAATAGTAGTGAAAAGATGGTGGTGTGAGTATACGGATCTATAAAGTTATTTTAGGTTTTATTGATATTGATGATAGTGCCAAAGAAAGGATGGATGGATTGTGTGAGGAGTGATATGAAGGGAAAATGAGTTAGTGCGTGGCGGCTGACAGGACAGAATGGAAGAAAAAAATGTGTTGCGCCGACCCCAAGTAACATGATCCCATGTTACTTGGGGTCGGCGCAACACACAAGGGCAGGAAGATGATGATTATAGAGTTATTTATTATCGTAGTGACTATCGATATAGCCATTCGTAGCATTTCGTAGCAAGCCACGGAGACACGGATCGTAACACATCGTAGTGGTTCGTAGAATGTCGTATCGGATTGCATACAAATTGTTTACAATGAAGGTCATTGTAATATTCTTTTATGTAATTGGATCTCTTTCTGTATAGTGAACCAAAACGAAATATGCAAGTAATTCAAATATATTTTTTACACATTGTATTGGACCAAAGACAATATCATTTGTTTGATTTTTTAATTCATCACATATTTTACAATTCATTATTTTATGTTGCATGTTTTTGATGAAACTTAACGTAAACTCAAAACGTGATGTTCTCAATAATAGTAGTGACGAAAAAATATATGTGTCAAACTATAAATTAATTCGTTTTTTATTATATTATTTAGTAATTCGAAATTTTATTATATTATATTGAAATTGCAATTTCTGCTTGACAAAAAAGCTTATACAATTAGTAAAATTATCAATTTAAGGTCTGCTGCGGCGAATCAAATTTTGACCAAGATACAACCAGACCAAAAAACGTAAGAAAATTTGAATTTCGCGGGCTACCCTGGAGCTTTCACCTTAAGGACAAAAAATAAGACGTAAATAAGGCATATCGAGGTAAGTGACGTCACAGTACAGCTTTGATAGTCACGAACGATTGAAGTGTAGTAGAATTTTTTTAGGGCGACATGCAGTAGAATTTATTTTTAAAGAATTTTCTTGAGTTTATAGGAGAAAAAAATGGACTACCTAGGAAATAGACCCGTGATACCACTGATACATCGTTGTATGGATTTGATTACTTCGGAGTGCAGCAGGTCCGAATTCAAGTTCCCGTGGCACCTTCAGGGGTGTCCTCCAGGGGTGCCTTTGGTCCGGAATTATCCCAATTTATTTGGGATTAGCGCAGCATGTGTTTGTCTTTATCGTAAAACAATATCGGACGAACAACAAACATGCGATTTATGTATGTTTGTGACAAGTGACCGTAACAAGTGAATTTGTTTAGCAAACAAAATAAGTTGTTAATTAAAAGTTTTGTATGCGCATATTGTAACTTTAGCCATTTTATTACAACGACATGAGATTATACTGGTTCCGTGGAAAAACATTAACAAAACAATAGTAAAAGGGGAGTCAATTATACGAAGCACCCTTTATAACAGCACTTTTACAAAGATATCATGGAAAATGGTTATTTGGAATTTTCATATATTTTTCAATTATACCTAACGGTCGGCCATCTCAAGATTTAACTTGTTCCTGCTTTGCTTAAACATTCTTATTATTGTTTGTTTGGTAAACTTTACTGTAAACGGCTATTAGAGGGGAAACGAAAAAAACAAATTTATTTTAGGTGTCGTTTAAAAGTTAAAGCGGTTGTTTCGCGGAGTTTAGACCCATTTAATTTTCGGAGATGTTTTTTCACACGGTAAAGTCCAGTAAGACGCTAAACATTTTTGTCATTAGACTAAATCGGATTGTTAGTTTTGATCTCCGTTACACTACTATTATGAACCTGTTTCTTTCTCTTTTTCTTCTTTTTTTTTCTTTTTCTCTCTTAGAAATAGCTACTTACGTGACGGTGAACTTCATTATCATTATTGGACCATATTATACAGGTATTTTGATAACTATTTCTAACTAACCAATCTATACGTCTATCAGCTCAGGAAACCAGCATTTCTTTCTAATAAAAAAAACTCTTTTACAAAAAATACAACCGATTTCTAAATAAAGGTCCCATTTTTACATTTGGATGTTCGCCTCTAAAAAGAAACAACACAATAAATCGCAAAATAACTTTAACTTCGGAAGTCGGTGTTTGTATTTTGTTTCTATGTTATTTGACAGTATAAGTAATAGTTGTACCGCAAAGCTAAACATAAATATAAAAATTCACATCATCGCTTACCATCAGGTGAGATAGTGGTCAAACGCGAGCCTATCAAAGATAAAAAAATATGCCCGAAATGATAACCCTAATATTAAGGAACATGGAATCTGAACATAATTGGAGGAAACCAAAACGTCATCTATGTATATATATTTTTTCATTTAAGTGATTTTTTCAAAAAAGCGCTGAATCAATATCGATGCAATTTACCACCTCTAAATAATTACCTATCAAACAAAAAAAGAATCATCAAAATCTATTCACTAATGGAGGAGTAATCACGTAACAAACATACAAATAAAAAACTTTTTAACAAAAAAATTAACCGACGAAAAAGAACTAAAAAGCAAAAAATAAATAAAACTTTTAAGTCTTGAGTAATGAGCATATTTACCTACATAAAATATAAAATTTTATATAAACTAATTTTGAGTCGGCGCCAAACAACAATCTGATTATTAAATATCTAAATTTTATAAGTACTTACAAATGAAGAAGGCTGTAAGTAGGTAATTAATCATTTTATTAATTGGCGCCGACTCAAAATTAGTTTATATAAAATTTTATATTTTATGTAGGTAAATATGCTCATTACTCAAGACTTAAAAGTTTTATTTATTTTTTGCTTTTTAGTTCTTTTTCGTCGGTTAATTTTTTTGTTAAAAAGTTTTTGATTTTTTGTGGCTCGCATCATCTTGTAACACTCCGAGGCTAATTTCTAATTCTTCATCATTCCTCTTGCCACTGAGCTGATGAAATAACCATCCTTCCATGAAGTTCCCAGGATATTGACCAGTTGAGGTTACCTCCAATACTGTAAAGACGTCTTTTCTTCAAACCATACTAAGTGGTATTTGTCACTAAAACTAGTTTTTATATCTAACTTCTATTGTTTAGGAAAGCTATGGTTTCCATCATCAGCTCAGTTTCATGATGTGATGGTTCCTAAATGCAAATACCTGATTAAGTTATGAAAAGTAAACAGAAACAATATTCGTGCCCAATTTTCGAGGTTCTCTCTCAATTTTTCCAGGATCCCATGATCAGATCCTGATGTCCTTGACATGGTACCACCCTTGAGGTATACCTTATCCAAGAAAAGAAGAATCATCAAAATCGGTTCATAAATAACGGAGTGAGGGCCGAACATACGTACAGAAACGCTAAACGTATCCACAATTTTCGAGGTTTTCTCTCAATTTTATCAGGATTCCACTGTCACATCCTGATTTCCTTATTATGGGACCATTCTTGAGGTATACCCTATCTAACAAAAAAAGAATAATCAAAATCGGTTCATAAATAACGAAGTGAAGGCCGAACATACATACAGAAACGCTAAACGTGCCCACAATTTTCAAGGTTTTCTCTCAATTTTATCAGGTTTCCACTGTCAGATCCTGACTTCCTTGACGTGGGACCACCCTTGAGGTATACCCTATCTAATAAAAAAAGAATAATCAAAATCGGTTCATAAATGACGGAGTGAGGGCTGAACATACACAAAAAAAAAAAAAAAAAAAAAAAAAAAAATATATATATACGGTCGAATTGAGAACCTCCTCCTTTTTTTCGTCGGTTAAAAAAAACATGCAGACAAATTGAGAACCTCCTCCTCTTTGAAGTTGGTTAAAAACAATCAATTAAAATGTACTGTGGAGTTAGTCTTGGCAATGAGTTGCATGCAAAACATGTGTGGTTTGTACGCCTATAAAACTATCCAGTTGAATATATTATTTTGAACCCTATTGGTCAAGGAGTAGACTTGAATGTTGTTGAATTAAATGGTTGCATGTTGTTTAAGGTGATGTTTACGAAACGCTATTCAGACATTGACTGCGGCGAGAGCTTCTGCCTTATCCCTTGAATATTTATCCAGCACTCAGAGTTTGAACCGTCTTAAAGCCCTCAACAAGTGAATTGTTTCGAAAGCTTTTTAAATTCGTTTTAAAATGTTGAAGTTTTCAAATGCAGTTTTTACTGAGAATGACAGAAACAAACAGTTTAAGTAAACAGTGTACAGGAAGCTTTTGCTAGTTTGATCAGCTTTAAATAACATTTTTGGGATTATATCTTTTTCATTATTCATGGGTTCACAGCAACAAACAATATTTTATCGCAATTATTTTCCCATTGCGTTTGTAAGTATACAAAAACCAGCGCTGAGCTAATGTATTGTATTTCATGCATGCTTAATACTAAATACTGAAAGATTTGTTTTTAAATAAAAAGAAACACAAATTTCCATTTTTTCATGTGGCATTAACATAATAATTTTGAAATACTAATCTATCTTAATATGGGTAGTTAAAAAAATATATGAAGCAAAATAATATCCTAAGTATTTTATAAGTTTGTAAATAACAATTGTGTATAAATCACTAAATATTACAAAACAAAGCCTCCAGCCGCTTGTTTTGTTGTGTTAGGGATGCGTGAATCAAACACCAGCGCTGAGCTTAGACCGTTTTAATGACATTCAACTATCAAATACCCACATTCATTACATTATTGATATTTACATATACCTACAGCGTTATCAGATATCTTCTTACATTTTAGATAACATCCCTATCGACCTACAAAAATATATAACATGTAACACTCTTGAGACAGATTCATTTTAAAAATTTTATACCAAAACTTTGCTACTTGTAGAAATTATTTTTCTAAAAAAGCTTCAGTCTTATAAGAGAAATGAATCGTTTCTTGGAAATCCACTCGTACACTTTGGCTTTTTATTATAAACGAAACTTGTTACTGGTCGAAAATATTTATTGGGCAAATGATCTTGTTTTGTGATTATTTGGAGAAACCGAATCCGCATAATTTGTTGAAGACATTAGAACACAATTAATTATTCCTCCGTGCCTCAGAAAACACGTTAAACCGTTGGTCCCGGCTGTCAATCGTGGATCTTTGACAGTCGTTACGGGTCGTCAGAAGCCCGAAAGTCTGACAACCAGTCAGGCAAGGGGTATCGTATTGCCCAGTAACTGGGTTGTGGAGGTCAGATAGGCAGTCACTCCATGTAAAATACTGGTATTCAGCTGCATCCGGTTAGATTGGAAGCCAACCCCAAGATAGTTGAGAAAAAGCTAGGCAAATCATGACTCAAGAATAGCATTAAGAGAAAAGATTCTGGTATACCCCGAAAACACTATCTTCTTAAGCAGTATTCTACAAATCGTCGAATGCGAACTGGAATACACATACAAACACAAAACTTAATTTTAAAACACGTGATAGTGTGACCGTCCACCTTTAATCCTAATGTAATGAAAGCCGTATCAAAACCAAAATATATATCTATATAAGAAAAAACGAAAATTTTAATCAGCCTGAGGTCATTCAGGAACAGTCACAATAGACACGAAGTACAGTCACGGTTGGATAAGAATCTTCGCTTTATCAGCCATCGGCGAGGAGTGTCAACAAGTGAAGATTTTTGTAAGAGATGCACGAAAGGGGCGCTGATCAGCTGTCTTTTTAGAATAAATGAAAATTAAAATTTTCTTCACCCGTCGTAAATTATTACGTCAGAAGATTTACGTATTTTTTCATAGAGTTTCATACAGGCTCTAACAAAAAAACAATCCACAATTATTTAAAAACTGTCGGAAGTCAGAAGAAATCCAATGCGGACTCAATATTTAAACCAGGTATGTCTTGTAAAACGTAAAACCGAACTAATGATGAATCGCTGACTGATTGACATTTTTATTATTTTATTTTGACATCATTGTGATAATTTTTACTACCGTAACCAGTCCGACATTTTTCAGTTTTTTTTTTGTAGTTGTAAACTTGTTTTTTAAATTTTTCATTTATAATTTTAATGGCTTTTACCTCGGCCAGAGGTTAAGCATTGCCATACAACGTGGCAATGCCGCCAGTCTTATGGGTACACTTCCAGTCGACAGCGATGCGGAGGAATTTTTTGACGCCATATTTTAAGTTTTATTTAGTTAGGAGTTTTTGTCTTAATTACAGTTTGTTAAGTATTTTATAAGTTTTTAAATAAATACATAGTGTATCTATGATTTGACATATTTACGAAATAGACAGTAGCGATCGTCACTAACTCATGTAGAAGGACAACTAACTAGGAGATAAAGGATATCAACGACATACTGCCCATATATTTAAAACGCAATATGTTTACGTCCAAGATATAGCACAGTATCTTGTTAATATAATTAAGTACTGTTTCACAAAAAAAAAGTTCAAATAAATAGATTTAGGCAAATAATCTTGAAGTACATTTGTTCAGTTTATTGCTCTAATATATTCAGGCGGGCTGTATAATATTCTCAGCACTTTTATGACCACAGAAAAATGTTAGAAGGGTTTGGTTGATACAAAAAAAGCGTTTAATACCCGAAGTCGTTTTATCACCACACAAAAGCAGTAAAATTAAAATATTCGTTGTTGTCGTTTGTTGAGGTAATGAAAACTTTTTTTAAAGATGGACCGTGTTATGTTATTGTAAGTGATTGAAGATTGTGCTCATAGCGGATAAAATGGTGGAAACAAAACTGAGATGGTATGGACATGTGATGCGCCACCCTGACGATTATGTTACTACGTAATCGTCATAACGTCTACACAACATGAAAATGACCAAGAGGAAGAACCTTAATGATGTGGTTAACAGTTGTTAACCACATCATTGGATAGTTATCCAAAAGGACTTAATGATAATGTCCCTTGCATTGGATGATACTAAACACCGCACAAAGTAGCGCTGCATGATTAAAAAAGCCGACCGTAGCGGGAAAGTGGTAAAAAGAAATAAAAGGAGACCGTGTAAAGTTTGAGTTCAAGCCTTTTCGGTAATTTCAGGTTTTTATTGAAATCTACTTAACTCACCAAAATTAACCATAATATGTTCGTACTGACTTTAAAATTGAACGTACCACTTTATCTAAGTCAACAAGAAGTCTCAGAAAAGCGAGTTAGCTGAAAGACTAAAGGCATTCAGTAAAACTTGCTGCACAATTCTAGAAAAATATTTTCCGATATTTTTCACTATGTAGGTCGAGTTCCGAACTTGCTTTGATTTCATTATTATGATCCTCTACTGTGGAGCAGTGTCTCGTTGTAAATTCCTTGTCTGTTGTAGTAATTCGAATTTTTATATTTACAAACTTAGTTGAGGATCCTAAACTATTAATACACTTTGCTCTCTCGTCTTGCACGTGTCTGTACGGTGCACTTAATGTCCAGAATCCACATACTACGTAGTAACACTACTTTCGAGCAAATGCTACGTAGTAGCATACAATAAGCACGTGTATACGAAAAGAGCATGTTTATGAATGAGCACGTTACTTAATCGCAAACCGGTCTATTTTTTTCGGGTTTACTAAGCACACGGTGTGAGGCACGGGTGGCTCCAAAGCAAGTCTGAACGCGTTCTATGCGAGAATGCTACTTAAATTTTATTGTTTGCGTAGTCACGATGGCTCGATGGGGCGATACAAAACTTGAAATTTTATATTTCTATAGACATTATGAATGTTTCTGGAATGTATATTAATTAAATGTGTCGAATGTAATAAAATTACTAAATTTAATTCATTCCGCAAAGAAACGTCCATTTTAAATGCTAAATAATAAGGATGTGTATCTCAGACGTGCTACAAAAGAGTATGCTCCTAATAAGTATGCTACTGAGGAAATGTACTACTCTTAGAGAATGCTACTAAAAAGCATGTTACCTGGAAGCCAACAAGCGTGCTCTTTTAGTAGCATGTGTATTCCAGACTTAACTCTAACTATATAGTCTAACTTTACTTCCTCCGTAATGGAATCTCTTCCTCGTGGTGATGAACCTTTTTTCATGAGCTTTGTTAATGCTTTTTTTTGTGGCTTGGTCGGTAGTCCTATAAAATTCAAAAATAGGTATTATTTAAAGTCATCCCAATAATCTTTTTGTCCAAGCTTCATATTCTAGGTATAAACATCACATCCCCGCAGTTGGCACCACAACAATCAATCAAAACGTAGATATGTTTTGTTCAATTATGAAGGAGACACTACTGCAGCTATAGGTTGTACAATATTTACGCGTATGGTCCGTTTTTACCGTGTGGAAATCCTCATGGATGCCTTCTATCCTGGGGCGAGCGGAGGGGTCTGTCAGACTCTTACATACTAAAACTACTTTGGCCGGGGCGCTCTGGAGTGTTTGCGCATTTTGTCACGCTGCCTCGGCTAGGCCTTCATGAATATATGGGGACCCCGTTTACCGTCTTTGGCCGCTGCGGCCGCAATTTCTCTAGAGAGGCGCGCGCGGAACATGGTGCGCTGCCGTCTCGGGCCTTTGACTGTTCAAGTAACAGACGCTAAATCAGACTCGTATATTACGAATCTGAGTCTGATTCGGCGTCTGTTTTCAAATAATACAAGCTTTGCTTGCGATTCCATCCGCCTTGTATTTTATAGACGTTGTTTAATCATGGCGACGATCACGTCATAGTCTGACAGGTCTCCAAAAATAAAATAAAAGTAGGTACATAAAATGTTTTATTACTGGTCAAACGTTCCCTGTTGAATGTTCCAGCTTTTATTTGTTCTATGTTTCGTTTATTGTCATCCGACATTTATTTAATGGGCAGTAGACGTTCTCGGGCAACCTTTAAAGTTCCTCCCTCCCCTTCACACATCCTTTGAATATTTATTTCCTCATTAATTTATTCCGCCTCCGTTCTTCTGTAACTGTTTGTAAAACAAAAAGCAAA
The DNA here is from genome assembly GCA_951329385.1 of Polia nebulosa. Taxonomy (NCBI): domain Eukaryota; kingdom Metazoa; phylum Arthropoda; class Insecta; order Lepidoptera; family Noctuidae; genus Polia; species Polia nebulosa. The sequence goes on from OX589602.1 coordinate 21,456,466, forward strand.
ATGTGACTAAGACTGTCTAAGACTTTGTATAGTGTAAATGGAATTCATATAAAAAATGGAGCATAAATTCAGAAACTGAAGATGTTTTGAAATTGTAATGGAAGTTGAATTGACTTTTCGTTACCCTCTAACCCTAGGAAAATAACCGTATTGCAACTTATTTAGGCGAAGGTTATCTTTCTAGGGTGAAATTCCAGACAAAAACTTGAAATATTCAAAAGAATTTGTTACAAAATTGTTTTTTCATAAACAATTTTCACACAACAACAATCTTCTTTGTAATTCGACTTCAAAAACTGGAGAAAGTTTATCTATACAATGAGTTTTTTTTTAATAACATTCACGTGTGTGCATTACGTCCGTCCGTTCTCTGATCGTTTTACATAATTACCAGCTCATCTCCGGTGGACCTCGCCGGCACCGGCTGCTACTGGCTAGTTAACATTAACAGCGCAGCTGCCGAAATGTATTATAATTCAGTCGGGATTATTCTCTTTGTAAGAGAAGGTAGCTTTATGTTAGAAGCTTATTCATTCAAAATGCAAAATACAGTTTGGCAACCTTTAAATAATTATTTTAAGGCTTCTTTTCAAGGCTATTTATACTTAATATACTCTTGTTCAAAGAATATCAATAAAAAACTCAATGAAATAAATCAAACTAAAATTCTTAACGTACATAAATTAAGAGCGCTGTCACAAAATTGCTTTTACATATTGACAACTCACGGAGTCACGTGTTCGAGCTATTCCGTGAGCTATGAATTAGGCTATACCATGTTACTATTATTTTACTATTACTTTTTATTTATATACTTGAAAAATTGTTAAAACGAATATTTCTATTGAGAAATGTTTCAACATGTACGATACATACAAGATACTACATGAAACACAAGTGAAGAAAATTAAAAAAAACGAGAATAAGTAATGCAATAATCAGGGACGGGACTACAACTAATCAATTGTTTTGAATTTATTTTTAATTTCTTTGTAGGGTGGCTAGTTGCAGCTGGATGAGAATAATCGCGAATCGAGATAAACGGCGTGTGGTTGGAGAGGCGTTGGTCCAGCAGTGGACTGCTACACTGTAGGCTGATGATGATGACTCCCGTAATACTACGTTTTCAATAAATCCCTACTGCATTTGTGCCATGTGTGGCAATTTCCACGAGTACTCTGCTATTCCCAAAATGCATAAAACTGTGAATGTTCCATACAATCACATGTCAAGAACAACAGTCGAGACCTCTATCACGTGCACGCTTTCTATCATTCTCGTCGTATTGAATGTCCAGCGTCAATCATGTGAAGGATTAACATTTTGACATTACGAACGTGCATCGTTCATAATGTCAAAATGCCCTTACAAATTACCAATTTGTAAGGGCTGTGACAATTTATTAAGAGTAATGTTTAAAACGGAGGAAATGGTAAAAGGTGTCCATTTAATACAATCGTTAGTAAAACGAAACCCTCAAAATAACTTGTGGCGGTAGTAACACCCATCTCACGACACCCTTCATCAAAAGTTGACTTAGTAGACACCAAGTTAAAACTGCTAATGGCCATGTTCTTAGAAGGAACTTTCTTATTTTTACTGAGTGTGGTTTTATTGTAAGTGCTAATACAAGATGCATAATTAAGACTTTTGATATCTATTTGTATTACCACTGTGACATTTTTAATGCATTTTCATGTTAAAGCATCGTGTGAAGTTTATAGATTATTTTGGTCCGTCGACTTTACATTACCCAATACTGGCAGTATTGGGTAATGTCAAGTCGCAAAATGATTCATATTGACATTTAAACACAAAGTCGTTATCTTCAATCAAGTTACATAATGAGCCAAAACAAACAGTCAGTCACATACTAATTACCGCAACAGCTGACTTAGTTTACATAGTAATATAATGCATAATGAACACTCGTAGTATTTTCGAAGTCAAAGGTTTTATAAAAAAAATATTATTTGTAAGTATGAAAATCATAGCCATTGTTTCTTTTCTTTAAATAACTACCATGCAGACACATTAAAACGTAATAATGAAAACATAAACTTGCGCAGTAAACAAACTTTGTATGTGAGACTAATAAACAGTGCCTTCCTTGTAAACTGATAATTAAAATCAAGATTAGGAGTGTTGTCTGCTTATCTACCAGTGCAGACACGCATCGCAGTAACTCACCATTATTAGTTCGAACATTATCGTGGCCAGGAAAGCTAACTTATCGCATAGTCATTTATAGGAAACTAATTTACGGTGAGAGAAGGTAGTTGCCTGTGATACTCGTAGCTATTGTTAAGTGTATGCTGTGCATCCTGAACGGATGCAAATAAATAGGGATGACTAGATGCCGTGACACTACTTTCTCGTCGGCATCATCAGTTTACCGACGATGTTGAAATGCCTCCGACAAGGTGGACTGAAGGCCTGGTGAGGGCCACGGGAGTCCGCTAGTGTCTGCGAAAGGATTCGGTTGATACGGTGACGCTAGCCAATGTCCAGTAACTTCTTTTGATTTCATATTGCCAAGGAATCTCTCCTCGAAACCCCGCAACCTGTTTGGCGTCCTGTATTACCCAAAGTAATCAGCATCTGTGGAACAATGAAATCATTAGATGATTTCATTGTTCCACAGATGGCTGGATACTTTGGGTAAAACAGGACGCCAAATTCCTTTTTATGTAATATAATTATTTGAACAATACATCAACTCTTCATTCTACGTACTGTTTTACGCCATCACGGTGCAGTTTAAAAAAAACGCAAATCTGAAAATCATCAAATTAGTGCTCGAATTTATAATAAAATTTATCTTCTTCTTGATATTATTTTATACTCTAACTCTAAAAGAAAGTACATTTCATAAGTTAGCCAACAATAATTCTCTTAAACTATCAGAACTAACTTAGGCGTGATAATATTCCATCAAAGTTTATTATATACAGGTTGTAAGGGGAACGCTTCCGAAGCCAGAACGTAGATAATATACAACCTAAATGCAAACGGAAACTAATAATACACTTCTGGACACATCTATTGGCCCACCTTAGAGTTTAGGTTTCGATGGCCCCTACCGAAATATGATTGCTAGATTGAACAAAAACTGTTGATGCAGTTTTAAACCTGATACATTTTACCATCTTTTTCGATCGTATTGTTTTAAATTTGAATTCAGAATACCATACGACATGGAGCTACGCCTAACAAGTCGGATATGCGAATTGTTAAAGGCAATTGATTATTGAATAAAAAACTTGTTTTATCAAATAAAGGTTTAATTTAATAACGCGTGTTGCCTCCATGGGCATCTACCACAGCTCTCATACGATTAGGCATAGAGTTTATCAACCGCTCTATGAAATTTTGAGGGATCATCTCCCATTCCTCTTCTATGGCAGTTTTCAACTCCTGCATCGTCTGGGCAACTGGCTGACGAGCCCTAACACGTCTTTTTAGCTCGTCCCACATGTGCTCAATGGGGTTCATGTCTGGGCTTCTGGCTGGCCAGTCCATAACTGTGATGTTCACATCCCGAAGATATTCCCTGACGATGCCGGCCGCATGGGCTCTTGCATTATCATGCATAAAAAGGAAATTTTGGCTTGTAATTTTGTATCACGTGAGGTTCTAAGCACTCACGAATGTACCTTTCAGCATTTAATGTTGGCAGCCGTGGTCCTGTAACAACCTCAAGTTGAGTTTTGCCGCTCGCGGATATACCGCCCCAGACAGTCCATGAGCCACCGCCATAAGCAACACTCTCTTCAAAGCAGCATTGTGCGAAACGCTCTCCCTTACGTCGGTAGACCTTCTTCCTTCCATCATTGCCATGTAACACAATTTTAGACTCATCAGAAAAGAGTACACGGCTCCAATCTTGCTGTGTCCAATTTAAATGACTGCGTGCGAAATGAAGGCGCGCTGTTCGGTGGGCTCGCGTTAGTTTGGGCCCATTAGCTGGCTTGTGTGGTACCATATCGCGTTCTTTTAACCTTCTTCGAACAGTTCGAGCGCTCACAGATACTCCGTGGAAGTCGCGAAGTTGGTTTTGTATCTCAATGGAGGTAAGGTGACGATTTCTCAAGCTGGTCGTCACGATGAATCGATCCTGCCTTTCAGTTGTGACCCGAGATCGTGGCCTTCCTTGGCGACGAACAAAGCCGCCAGTCTCTAGGTACCTCCGATAAACATTTCGGACCGCAGATCGACTTAAATTAAGTTGAGCACTCACGTTTCTTTGGCTGTGTCCGGCCTGAATAAGTGCCACAGCTTGGGCGGCGACTTCAGGTGAAGTATCCATAGATTATTGATAGAACCTCACCTTAATGTTAAGAATAAGTAATGTTTGTTGCAAAACCAAAGATATCAATCACTTTTTCAAGAATTAAATCCAAGTAAACCAATAAAACCAAGTTTTCTTAGTATTCGATTGTTTGATATCAACAAACAGGCTCCAAATTGTCTTTTGTTTCTTTAAATTCTGTGTTCGAAATTCAAAAAAAGACTATTGAATGAAATTGTGAATGTGCCAGGTTCAAAACTGCATAAAAACTTTTTGCTCGACCTAATATAAAATTTTAGCTAGGACCAAACGAAACTGAAAATACAAGGTGGGCCAATAGATGTGTCCAGAAGTGTATTTCGCTTTACTTCCACATTGCGTGGACGTTGGGTCGATGGCCGCGCGGCTGTCGGCACTTTGCACTTTGAACGAAATATTACTCGTACATTACTTACAACTTTATTGTAAAGAAAAAAAGCGTATTTAACGTTCTCACACCCTCAGCATCATCATCATCAGCCTTTTATATAAATGTCCCTACTGCTGAGGCACAGGCCTCCTCTCTGTGAGAGGGTGTGGGCCATAATCCACCACGTGGGCCCAATGCGGGTTGGTGGATGTCACATTTATTCGAATCTTTGGTTCTAGGACATGCCGGTTTCCTCACGATGTTTTCACACCCTAATGTACGCAAAATGCTAAAAAAGTTAGGGAAAATTATAATTATTTTCCATATTTTTTTATGGTATCGTATCGAAACATTAGCCTTATCACCTGTCTCCATTTTCGGAAGCGTTTCCCTTAAAGCGGTTGCGCACTACGTCCGATATTTATCCGTCAAAATACAGATCTATAGAAAACTCGGACCGAACTCGGATCGATAGTGCGTAACTTACCATGCAAATTGTTCTACGGCCACGCCGGACCGTCTTTTCACGGATAAGTATCGGACGTAGTGCGCAACCGCTCCTACACCCTGTATACTACTATTTTTCATGCCAACAGTTTAGCTTTTAGAGGCGGAAAACGTTCTGTTTGAACAAAAATATTTTTTTTAAATTGAATATTTCGCAAGCAAATCACTGAATCAAAAAATAGTACTTCTAACTCTGCAATAATTTTGAAAAACTATACAACGATATCCCACACTATAAGATTTAAAAAAATTTCGAAATTATCACATTCTTTTTAAATAAATATTCAAACGAGTCCTAATTTGGCCATTTAAGTTCACAAACATTTGTCTCACTTGTTTAGCAGCCTTTTTTTTTTTTGGGGCTGGGAAATCATCCAATGACTTCTCCCGCTCTGGGTGGAGCGGGAGAGCATGTCAGACTCTTACTGACTAAAACCCACCCCTGTTCCTTCCCTGCCTGAGTGCCCAGGGGTGCGGTAACTCATTTTCAGAATTTTTCCGCTACCCCTAGGCATGCTGGAACCGGCTACGATGGGCCCCGTCAGTGGTGGCTGACAACATCTCTATGAGGCGCGCGTGGAACACTACGCGCCGTCGACTCACGAGCCTGGTGCTGATTGGCCACCATATGCCACCGTAGACCCGGGCCAAACAACGACACGGCGAGCTACTCGCCGTCCGCAGGCCCGGGTCTACGGTGGCCGGAAATCGTCTCGCGACGTCCTACGCCCAGTACGCCCAGTACCTCTCCTGCGGTGGTAGCGGCCGGGGCTGAGAGGGCCACTCCGTTGAGCTTCCCTCACGCGTCCCGCCTCCGCCTTCACGAGCATTACTGTTTAGCAGCCTGAGATATACTTTCTTAGAGCTGTTCACGGTTCTGAATTTGTACAGAATACATCTATTCCTTTATGGTTCCTCAGACATTCCTTTAGATAATATATTTTATGTCTGAAGCAAGGAACCTTAAAGGAGAAAATGTATTCCGTACAAATTCAGAACCGTGAACAGCTCTTAGAAAGAATATCTCAGGCTGCTAAACAAATGAGACAAATGTTTGTGAACTTAAATGGTCAAATTATGACTCGTTTGAATATTTATTTGTGTCGAAAAAGAAGGTGATAATTTCGAAAACTTTTTAAATTAACTTTTTTTTTTGCTTTTTCGAGTTAATTTTTAGGGTTCTGAACCCAAAGGGTATAACGGGACCTTATTACTAAAACTTCACTGTCCGTCTGTCTGTCTGTCCGTCTGTCAACAGGCTGTATCTCATGAACCGTGATAGTTGGCAGTTGTAATTTTCACAGATGATGTATTTCTGTAACCAGAAATGAGATTACTACGCAGTTAGTTTAGTTTTATTTTATTTTTGCTTGGATACAAGGCTTTTGTAAATTAATATGCGTTTGTAATCTGTGCAAAATAAATTATTTGTCTTTCTTTCTTTTTCTTTAAAAAAAAATCAGAATAAAATAATTATTTATGGGGGCTCCCATACAACAAACGTGATTTTTTTGTTAAACCCTTCGTTCGCGAGTCCAACTCGCACTTGGCCGTTTTTTATTTAACGTAATCATACTCCCCGAGAAGTTAGGTGGTTCTTAGTACTAAAGTGTACCTGCCAACTAAATTTTATTCAATAGTTTTGAGATTAAATGTTTGTTACAGCCGCAACGGCAGAATTGGTTAGGATAATTATGGTAGCCTCCTCCCCTTCCCGTCGTCGGAGGTCCTGCGTTGCTCTAAGCCTAGACTAAAAATAAGGACTATAGAAACGTTTTGCGAAGGCTGCAATTATCGTGGGTAAAGGTTATCATGATTTGGTTATGGAATTTTGTTTTGAATTTTTATTCCTCTATAAAAATGTCACAATTCGAAATAAACAAAAAATAAGAATTCATTAATGTGCCCATAATAAATAATGGTTATTTCCATGGTCTGAAGATCTGGTCGCAGTTTATGTATATCGTCCGGAACTCGGTGTACTTATGCATATTTACCTACGTTTACAGCCTTATATGTAAAACCAAAAAAGTAACAAATATGTTTCTAAAAAACACAATCTTTACACTTATTACTATATTTACACTCCGCCTGTCACTTAAACTAAATTATTAGGAAATACATCAAAAACCTTAATTTTTCACAAATAAAATTGTGTCAAAATTCTGACGACCACGCCGCAGCCACACTCGGGCCTGGGGCACCCCACGCAAGCAGGAAAAAATAAATAGAATAATACACTCCCGAAAAGATAGTATAAATACCAAATTGTTTCATTCATTTACATAAGTATGGAACCAGGCATGCGCATATTGTATAATCTGCGGATCAGCATTTGTCGTCTCTTTTTGACACAAGATTTTTAGATGAGACGAAAACAGAAAGAGAAGAAACTTATTTGAAATTCATATTTTCTTTCAAATATTTGCACGTCCGGCGAATTTCGACTGGAATGAAAATATGTATATTTTTGTTATTTTGTGAACGGCCGGTTGACTCTTAAGTTCATATGTAATATTTTGTAATTAATGCGGCAGATAGATACTTTATCAGAAGATCTTCTCAATCTACTTTAGCAAACTTAGCTTTATTATCCTTCTGATTTTTCCCTAACGAGGGTAAAACTTCTATATTCAATTATAATAATTCATCATCCACCATGTTCAAAATAAATTTTTCTGGGAAATTAAATTAAAATTTTGATTATATTTCGTCGCTTCATTCTTCAGATATTTTTAACCATGTAGTCCCCTTCGCTTGCGCTAGCAACTACGCACGTCTATTTAGAGTTCTTTCTTTTTTTTTTTTATAAACTGGCAGCACCGTACTCCACCCCGCCGTATCGGTCCGTTGTAACCGTCATTCCTTTTTCGTGCGCAGCAACGAACGGACGTCTTCAACACTCAATAAGTAGTAGGGTAAAAGTGTAATTAGGTATCAAGTATGCCGAAGCGAAACGCGGAAGAGAAGATTGAACATTACATTAATAAAATACGGAGGTTAGAAAAGAAGGCTTATCGTCGTCGAATAAGATGTCTTTCGTCATCAGATTCGGAACAAGATCCAAGTAAGTACAATTTTTTTATCGTTGGTGTTTTAAAAAAAGTGTTAATAAAAAGTAAAAATATTACTACTATGAAGAAAAAACGCCTGGAGGTTGCCCGAGATGGTAACACGATGGCTAAATACCTACCAGTTACTTTACTTAGTAACCCAATAAGGCCGGGAGGTTGTCCGCGATGGCAACACGAAGGTTTAATGATACCGGGAGGTTATCCGAGATGATAACACGATGGCTATAAATAGAACAAACATGGTTTCTATGAACTAGAATCACGTGTAATACTGTTCTTATATACTTACGAATTCTATGCCGTGCAAAGTTATGACTACCCTCATAACTTACGAAATATGTTACCAGGTCCAAGAGAAACGGGGAACCCCGAGACCGTGGATACAGTGGCGGACTCCGAGCCAGACACATCACCACCAGAACCACCACTGAGCGACGTGATTCTTGCCCCAGAAGTTGCAACCTGCGTTGACATCGAAACCACGAATCCCACTGATCCAGACTTGGATCCAAATATTTTGGCGGCATTAGGCGAAATCACAGACGACACACCGGAGTTTGGCGAGAAAATACATGAAAGTCTCGCAAAAATTTGGCTACCTTTGCTGAAAAAGGGTATGACAAAAGAAAATAGGGAGGTACTTTTGAGAAATTACCCCATACCCGAAAACTGTCCGTTACTTCAAGCACCAACGCTCAACCTTGAGGTTTCAGCGGCCATACCGGAATCTGGTAGATTTCGGGACAAGAAAATGACCGCTAGCCAACAACAATTGGGACTGGGCATTACTGCTGTCAATAGAGGTTTACACTTGCTTGTAAATAATGAAAGTAGAATAGATGCAATAAAATTCATAAGTGATGGATGCCGAATCTTATTCGACTTGCATCACCAAAATACTGAAGCTAGAGTCAGATTTATACTTCCTGGTTTGGACAAATCATTTTTACAATTTCTTGATCGTTCCGAACGTGACAACACACTGTTTGGTAACGACTTATCAGACAAAATTAAAGCCTCAAAGGCTATTGTAAAACAAGGGGAACAAATCAAGAAGACTCTGCCCGCATTAAAGCCTTCTAGTTCCAGCTCAAGAGCACAACCAGCAGCTAACCGGTCCAGCTACCAGGGAAACTGGTCGGGACCTTCTCGCTTCCAGACGAACAGGGGAGGGGGGCGAGGGGGTCAGAAACGGAACAACCACCGAGCTCCACCTGCATCCAGCCAGCCGAAGACCAACTACAAACAACGTGCTCCAACACGACGTCATTGATCCAGGTACATGCAGGCAGAATTAAGTTTTATTATGACTGTTGGGAAAAAATCACCGATAATATGACAGTTCTTAGATGGATTAGTCAAGGTGTAGATATCCCTTTATCAGATCGAGTACTACAACCCCATAATACAACCAAAACATTTTGGTCTAAACAAGAGAAATGTGATATGGCCATCGCCATTAACAAGCTAATAGACCTGGGCGCGGTTAACGCTTGTGATCCTGTAAAAAGCCAGTTTATATCTCGCATATTTTTGTCACCTAAGCCAAACGGTGAAAAAAGATTAATTTTAAATCTAAAATCATTTAACCAGTTTGTCAAAAAATCCCATTTCAAAATGGAAGATCATAGAACTGCCTCAAAACTTATTCCAAAAAATGGTTTCCTTGCAACGATAGATCTAAAAGAAGCCTATCTTTTAGTTCCAATTAAAAAATCATTTCGAAAATACCTACGTTTCCAATTCGAAAATAATATGTCTGAAACTATAACATACGAATTTAACGCCATGCCGTACGGTCTTTCCATTGCTCCTAGAGTGTTTACAAAAATTATGAAGGAAGTTATGACCTACCTTAGATACAAGGGACATAAATCAGTCATATACTAAGATGACATTTTATGTCTGGGAAAAACTTACACTGAGTGCCTCAGTAATGTTAACGAAACTTTAAGAGTGTTAGCTTGTCTCGGTTTTGTAATAAATTATAAAAAGAGCTCATTAACACCCCAACAAGAGTGCAAATTTTTAGGTTTCATCTATAATACGACAACCCTTTCGGTTTCCCTACCTATCGACAAACGTCGTAATATCGCGCAGCTCGTTAAAAAGTTTATTGGTTTACCTCCCTGTACTATAAAAGAATTCGCTCAGTTAATTGGCGTTCTCACAGCAGCGTGTCCTGCCGTCAAATACGGGTGGTTATACACAAAACCCCTAGAGCGTCAAATATACCTTTTATTGAATAGATTCCATAACGATTATAATTCTAAAATAAATCTAGAACGATTCATACTTATCGATTTAAATTGGTGGTCACAAAATAATATATTTACATGTACAAACTTCGTCGACACCCCTGATTTCGAATTGGAAATATTTTCCGATGCTTCGAATACAGGGGAGCATTTTGTGATGGTAATCGCGCTCATGGATCATGGAAGGAAACCGAAAGAGAATGTCATATAAATTACCTAGAGTTATTAGCTAGTTTCTTAGCACTAAAAACCTTCGCAAAGGAACGATCAAATTGTTCCATATTGTTACGAGTGGACAATAATACAGCGTTGAGTTATATCAATAGAATGGGAGGAGTACAATATCCTCACTTAAACGATCTGGCTTATCAAATTTGGCAATGGTGTGAGAAGCGGAATATATGGATATTTGCATCCTATATTAATACCAAACAAAACGTCGAAGCAGATATTGAATCAAGAAAAATTAATCCCGATATAGAATGGGGATTATCAGATCAAGCATTTAATACTATCATCTGCAAACTAGGTCAACCTGTAATTGATTTGTTCGCTTCTCGTATTAATGCAAAATGTCATTTGTACGCATCCTGGTTTCCTGACCCCGACGCGTCTTTTGTCGATGCATTTACAATTAATTGGAAACATAATTTTTTCTACGCTTTTCCCCCATTCTCTTTAATACTTAAAAGTGTTTATAAGATAATAAAAGATGAGGCGTATGGTATACTCGTATTCCCATGGTGGCCATCACAGCCATGGTTTCCTATCGTTACAGAACTAATCTCCTCAGAAATAATATTCCTTGAACCCAGTAAAAACTTGCTTCTATCACCCTCCAGGGATCACCACCACCCGCTGCACAGTCATCTTACACTGGCTGCAGCGATACTCTCCGGGAAGCCTTCCTCCGACGTAACATCCCCGTAGAAGCAATAGATCTCATGTTAGCATCGCTTTCTGATAATACCAAAAAACAATACAGCGTCTCATACAAACTCTGGTGGCAGTTCTGTAAAACTAACAAAATTGATACTTTTGAAAGCACGGTAGCAAAGGTCATCTCTTTTTTAACAACAGAGTTCAATAAAGGTGCCTCGTATGGATCTCTAAATTCCCACAGATCCGCACTCTCGTTACTATTGGGCAACAACATTGGTTCTGATGAATGCATCAAACGGTTGTTAAAAGGAGCCTATAAACTTAAACCTGGCAGGCCAAAATATACACACACCTGGGATCCACAATTAGTACTTAATCTCGTTTCCAAATGGTACCCGAACCGAAATTTAGACCTAAATCAATTGACCAAAAAACTAGTTATTTTACTGGCTCTATGTACGGCACAGCGAGTCCAAACTCTTTCCCTAATAAAACTAGAGAATATCAATATCTCGTCAAATGGAGTAAAAGTGCTGATAACAGACGCTATCAAGACTTCGGCTCCAGGAAGAGAACAACCCGTACTTTTTCCTGCCCTACTTTGTAGAAAATAAAAATATTTGTCCTGCTACCGTACTCACAGATTACATATTTATTACAAAAAATCTAAGAGCTAATAATATAAATAACTTAATACTAACAATTAAAAAACCTAATAAGGCAGCCACAGCTCAAACCATAAGTCGATGGATAAAATTAGTGTTATTAGAAAGCGGCGTCAATACATCAATATTCAGTGCACACAGTACACGACACGCCTCAACTTCCACTGCAAGCTCGGCAGGTGTATGCATTGACACAATACGTAGAACTGCGGGATGGACCAGTCGTTCTCAAACGTTCGCCAAGTTTTATAAACTTAATATAATTAACGAAGCCGAATTTGCAGAATCAGTATGCCTATAATTGTAACTAGTTGTAAGGAATTGATTGTAAATCAAACACATAATATTATTATCACAAGAAGAACATTCTTGATTTCCTTTTTCAATACGTATTTAAAAAGCAAATAAATAATCATTTAAAAAACACTTGCAATTTATTTAAATGAACCTGCAAATCTCATTATCTCTTAACATCTACATGGTTAAAAATATCTGAAGAATGAAGCGACGAAATATAATATATGATCAAACGAACTTCAAACTGAAGTTCGATCATTATTATATGAGTCGCTTCATTCGAAGATATAACTTCCCAACCCGCCCTTGAGAACCCTGAAGAGATTTGCAAAAAACATAACTATAAGCATCTCTGAAATAATGACGGTTACAACGGACCGATACGGCGGGGTGGAGTACGGTGCTGCCAGTTTATATAAAAAAAAAAAAAAAGAACTCTAAATAGACGTGCGTAGTTGCTAGCGCAAGGGAAGGGGACTACATGGTTAAAAATATCTTCGAATGAAGCGACTCATATAATAATGATCGAACTTCACTTTGAAGTTCGTTTGATCATATATTTTTCAGCAAAAATGCTATTAAAACTAGATGAAAACTGGAAATGTAATTTACTCCAGTTAAGAAAATTTATGTAATGTTTCATGAACTGTGGTTCAGACCAACGTCTTTAACAACGTCTGCAACTTTTTTCAATAACTATACTGAGCTTAAAGTGGGTTTTGTGTCGTAATTTATTTGTGAATACTATAAAATAAAATATTTAACTAGGAAAGTAATGTATGACTCACTCTGTCACTCTCCATTTGAAAGGACAATGGTGTTGATTCTGTTGTACACAAACTAAACTTAATTTAGGCTATTGCTATCTTTTTCTCTCTAATAAAACAAGAAAGAGACGGACGTAAATTAGAGCTGTCAAATTTAGTTTGAACTAATATTTCCATACAAATTAAGGGTACACGTAAAAACATGTCGTCTAAAAACACGGCGAAGTGCAAGGCGTAAACTAGTTTGACATCTCTAACTTAGTTCATAGCTATAGCTTTCCTTTTCTCGCACTGCCTTTTAGTAAAAGATTCTCTAATTTTAGTTTAGTCATTGAACAAGAGAATCCGCACCAATGGCAACTTTTGTATGGACACCGTACCCAGTCAAGGATCCAAAAAGCTCATTATCCTTAACGGGTCCCTAATATATACGTATATTAACTTGAATTTATGATATTACAGAATTTTTCACTACCCCAGTTTCTCGACGAAACGAGCACAGTTTATTCCAACAAAAAAATTATCTGCCTAGTCTTTTCCCAAATATCTAGGGGTCAGCTACCATTCTAACAGGATGCAGCTGAATACCAGTATTTTACATGGAGCGACTGCCTATCTGACCTCCACAACCCAGTTACTGGGTAATACGATACCCTTTGGTAAGACTGGTTGTCAGGCATTTGGGCTTCTTACGACCTGTAAGGACTGTCAAAGATCCACGATTGACAGCCGGGACCACCCATCTATGGACCAACCCCGGCAAGCGTAGCTTAACCTGATGAATCGACCCGTGCGGCTGTTGTTACTTTAGCCACGAGTTCCTTCAACGTATGCCAACACGCACGTAAAATTTGTAGTCATTAAACAATCACTGGTGCCGATTTTGGTTTGCACAAACTAAACTTAATTTAGGCTATTGCTATCTTTTTCTCTCTAACAAAACAAGAAAGAGACCGACGTAAATAAGAGCTGTCAAATTTAGTTAAAATAATATTTCGATACAAATTAAGGGTACACGTAAAAACATGTAGACTGAAAACACGGTAAAGCGCAAGGCGTAAACTAGTTTGAAATTTCTAAATTAGTTCATGGATATAGCCGTCCTTTTCTCGCACTGCCTATTAGTAAAAGATAGCGATTCTCTAGTTTTAGTTTAGTTATTGAACAAGAGAATCAGCTCCACTATGTCATTGTTTACCACAACTTACAACTTGTTCAGCAGACTTGGACTCAGGACTCCAATTTATAATTGTAGCAAAAATACGAGTAAAGTAGTTTTTAGGAAATCTTCATATTCCTATATGATTCAAGGTATAAGGCTATCTTTTTCCCGGGCACCAGGCCACGAATTACTAACAATATAGTTTGTAGGCAGTTACGGTTCGATACGTCTATTTGTAGTCTTTCTAATTTTATGAGTACAAAAAGTTTAATTAAGTTAGTATAGACACTGTAGCACCCCAGGGCTCCAGTAGACCTGCAGGGCTCCAGGGGTGCTCTAAAGTTTGTCTCACTCACTGGCTACGCGAGAGTGTGGTGTGTAAGAGTGACTGGCTTACATGTGGTGTGTGATTATAGAAAGAGGGATAAGGCTGAGGATTATTATATTGCTTGAAAAATAGATATATGTGCCCTCTTCCACAGGCGAACTCAAGTCTGTCATCAAACCCATGTTTCTTAACCCGTCAGGGCCCTGCGTCGACGAGGGGCGACAGTGATCAACACTGTCGCCCCGCACCGCCGGAGCACCGGCCGGATCAGCACTGCCGGAATAAAATCGTTCCTTATTAGTAATAATAGAGTTTTAAAGCGCGCGAAACTGCCGCCGCTTATGGCGAGGCGGGGCCCGACGACGGTGCTGATTGCTGTCGCCTCTCGTCGACGCAGGGCCTTGAGGTGTTAATATTCAACCGACTCCTCAATATTTTCAACTACCAGCTAAAGGCCGGTGCAGATCCGCTGAGTTTAGGCTGTGTCTACAATCGCCACATGAGCTACGCCCCTACTTAAAGAAGCGCAAACGCTAGTAAGGTTTCTATTCAATTGAACCCTTGAAGAGTCGATCGAAATCTACCTAACCCTCACCAGAAGGCTCTACTTCATCCATACCAGTTCTCGCATTTCATTCCTCTCGCACTTTCATGCTTCATACTCTATCTTTCTTTTATCGTTCACCATTTATTCTGTGGGTGGGACTCCCACTTTTACTGTTTTCTATTCTTCTACTTTTTTATTTTGTTACTTTATTAGCTTAACACAAGGGAAATAATTTAGACATACTTTACTTTAATTTACATTATTTTAAAACTTAACCTAGGGATATTCACATACATTATCAGCTAGTTAAACATTTATTTAATTTAACTTACCAGATATATTTCTTTCATCTGTTTGACAATTTCATAAGGTACTTAATAAATACACATTTTCTTACCTTATTTACATTTTTACTTAAATCTAATCAGCATGTTTTTAATTATCTTAACCTACTGCTTATTCTATTTAACAATTCTTTGCACGATGAGGAATAGATTTAAAATAGGCGCCAATTACGTTGGTGGAACTAGTCCGGAAAAAAAAGAAGGCCCTACCTATGGGAGGTAAACGGAGAAGCCGAAGTCCATCTATGGATAGCCCAAAATGAACCCCGAGTAGTTTATTTATTTTAATATCATTAACTTGTGCTATTCGGCACACCACATGTCGCAGCAA
This sequence comes from Polia nebulosa, assembly GCA_951329385.1. Taxonomy (NCBI): domain Eukaryota; kingdom Metazoa; phylum Arthropoda; class Insecta; order Lepidoptera; family Noctuidae; genus Polia; species Polia nebulosa. The sequence continues at coordinate 21,472,328 of OX589602.1, forward strand.
CGCACTTGTGGCTTCAATGTGGCAAAAACCTCCCTAAAAAGCAACACTGCTCTGCTAATTTTCTACCCTAAGAGGCCCTAGTTAGCATCTACCCAGAAAGGGTTCACAAAAATAAAATTCAAAACTGTAATGGTTTTAGATCCACCGGACGCTTATGAAGACCAGGAGAAAAACCACAACCGTTATGAAAACCTACTCACTGTTTCCTGAACTTCCTCCAGAGTGCACCGTACATATAAACTCAGGGGTATCCCTCAGCAAAATAATCAATTAGAGAGTATTCTCTAATTGATTATTTTATAAAAAAATGTCATGGGCTCGGTTACACCATATGGGGTCAACTCGACCCTACTTTGCGAAGGCACTATGCCCCATATACAAAGCTGCAAACCCAGGCACATTTCCCTAGGAGAGAGGATCGCAAACCCTTTCCCTCCTATCTGTAGTAATATCTTTATTAAAATAGCACTCCGTTGAAATTTCCACGCCTATTTCTTCCTAACAAATTTCTAACATCATCAATTCCTTGCTCATCGTATGTGATTACTTCTCCCATTGGTCTTCGGTCACGTCCGTGCACATCGTCCATTTCGATTACATGAAACCAAAAAAAACAATGATTAATATGACACAAAATTACACCGATTATTTACATATTGTCATACTTATTAACGTTGACGTACCAAATGTCTTCTGACAATTTGTCATGTCAAATGACATCTGACACCGCTATCTATTCTCTACAATTTCTTTATATAAACGTTTCAAAAGTAGTAGGCAAAAGTACTTCTGCGTTTTTGGTATGCTATGCTACGATTTTTTATTCAATGAGGGCGCCACTTGGCCGGTAGTAGACCCTTAATGTCCCCAGTGCTGGGGCACAGGCCTCCTCCCTGTCCACCACTATCCACCACGCGGGTCCAATGCGGCTTGGCGGATGTCACATGTCTTTGAATTTTTAGTTCTAGGAAATGCCGATTTTCTCACGATGTTTTCCTTCATCGTTTTGAGAGCAGTGGTGATGAAATAATTTACACAAACTGAAGCGCCTGCCTGGGTTTGAACTCACGACCTATGACTTGTAAGTCGAAGGGGGGCCGTTACCACTGGGGCACCACTGTTCATACAACAACATGCGAATGAATAATTGCCTTCCCTCCGGACCTCTGAGCAGTTCAGATGTGTTTTTAGAGCCACCACATTATTATTTTATGATTTTTTATTTAAAATATCGAAAATAAATTCCGTTAATAAATTAGGAGTGCATAACCATACAAGAGGTCACCGCGCCGGGCGATTCGCCGGTCACACACATATACGCTGCGCGTGAGTCTTGCGTAAACTTACTACTTTAATGACCCCGCCTCCAAGCGGTAATCACTTCACCGACTAACAGCAATTCATTAATGATCTCTGTGGTCATACTTGTGTGTGCGTCTTTACGGTGAAGCGCGACAAGCACGGATATATTTGCGAGAAGCAGACAAACGGAGGTCAAGTTAAAATTGACGGAAAGCTGTTTAGTATCGCATTGTCGATAGCGACCACTTTGTCTTGACCCGTGTAAAACTCAGCGTAAGCTCGGCGAGTCTCGCCTCCCAACAAACTCTGGGCGCCTGGTATTTCCTAAAAAGAAGTCATTCAAACATAAAATGCCTCTTGAACGCTCGCCGCCGCCGCCGCTGCCTACCCCAACAACGCAGCCTATGACGCCGCTTTTTAGCACCCCGCAGCCTCCGCTCTTCACACCCCTTAGTTCTTCAGAACCAAACCTCAATGCGAACAACACGGATTCGCCTACAGATAATCTCTCCCCTGCCATAACGTTTCGTAACGTGAAGCGCAAACGCCAACCTGATGACGAGGAAAATAGACTGTCCACCTTTATGTCTGATATTAAGGAGTTATTTCGTGAACTCAAACAACAGCAGGAGGTGAGGTATGATAAGCTCTATTCCTTGATAAACCAAGTTCGCGATACTGTCGATAATATGGCCGCCAACTTCAACGAACTAACTTCGCGAGTTGAGTTTTTGGAAACTGAACGTAAAGAAAACCTGTCCTACATCCACAACTTAGAGGCTAAACTGGAACATTTTGAACAGAGCTCCAGGGCAACATGCCTAGAGATTCGCAACGTTCCGGTTTCGAAATCTGAAACAAAGCCTGCTCTCCTAAAAACTGTAACTGTAACGGGCAATCTGATCAACTTACCAATCCAGCCATACGAAATTAAAGATATTTATCGTATTCCAACGAAAGATCCGGCGAACAAAACTATCATAGTTGACTTTACCACAGTCCTGCTCAAAGATGATTTCTTAGAAAAGTTCCGCAAACACAACAGGGACAGTTATAAGTTAACAACGGAGCACCTGAAAATTAGTGGCCCTGCCAAGCCTATTTTTGTCTCTGAAAACCTAATTTCAAGAAAAAAGAGACTATTTTTCCTGGCACGCGACGCAGCAAAGTCAAACAACTATAAGTTCTGTTGGATAAAACACGGCAAGATCTTTGTGCGAGAGAAAGAGGGATGCAAACATTTTGAAGTAAGGGATGAGAATGACCTCTCGACCATTCTAAATCCTAAAGCGTGACTAAGCCTCAAATTCCCAATAACCAAACTACCGAATGTTGTTTTCTTCCGGTTATTGCGCCTCATGTACTGCTTTTGTTTGTATTATTGTATGTTATGTTTTTTATTTTTTATTATTATTAATACTACTAACTACAATTCCTCTCGTACTATTACACTATTTAATACACATGAACACACCACTACACACTCCATTACACTATATTACACAAACCATAAATTTCTCAAACAAACTTTTTATTTTTCTTTTAATAGACAGTTACCCAATATTATTGCATATTACATTACTACTTTTCATGAGCAAGGTAAAATTATTCCTATTCAGCGCAAGAAAATTGTTTCACATTTTATTAAACCAATAAAAAATGGATGACCTAAACATAATAAACTCAGAAATTGAGAAAATTTCTGTATCCGACTGTTTTATCTGCACCCCAGAGACCAGTTGTAATTATCTGTGCAAACCGGAGCGCACCCTTAAAATCCTACATGTCAATATCCGAAGCATAAACTGTAATTTTGACAAGTTATTGTTATTATTAAGTAGACTCAATTTCACACTTGATGCTATTATACTATCCGAATGTTGGCTTAGCAAATGTCCTAACTGTCCTTCTATAACTGGTTATAATTTTTACTCATCTTCGTTTTCAAATCAGAATGATGGAGTCGTTGCCTACGTCAGAAATGATCTCCAGTGCTCTCTTGAAACTCCCACTATCAGGGACGCAAATTGCCTGGTAATGAAATTCTCGGACAAAGCTGCAGTTATCGCTTTATACCGTTCTCCATCGGTTAAAGACCTCACTCCGTTTTTCAGTAGTCTAGATATATTGTTACAACAGTTAGGAAAATTTAATACTATTGCTCTGGTGGGAGATATTAACATAAACATTGCCCCAGCTAGCTTGGACCCTAATACAGACGAATACTTAAATATTGCGGCATCTCACGCTATGCTTCCCGCACATGCACTACCCACTAGACTAGCAAATTGCCTCGACCATGTCATGCTGAAAACCAGACATACTGCCACTACCATAGTCCTTGACTGTGATCTAACAGATCATGCTCCTGTTCTACTTTTCTGTAAACCGGATATGTTAATAACTGCTCCCAAGCGATTATTCACAAAAATTGACACAACAAAAGTTAAGAATGACATTGAAAAAACAGACCTTTCTCACATACTCAAAATTAATAATCCTAACCTTGCTGCTGATACCCTTGTTTCTATCCTATCTTCGTCTATTACTCGGCATACCACGTCCTCGATTATATCAAGTAGAAAACGTATCATCAAGCCTTGGATCACACCTGGCCTTCTGAGATGCATCCGTCATAGAGACATGCTCAATAAAACATTCAAAAAACATCCAGAAAATGATACCCATAAAATTGTATTTCTTCGTTATCGTAATTATTGTAATAATTTACTAAAAAAATTAAAACGTGACTATGAGAGATCAGAATTCCAGAGGGCCAAAAACAATCCGAAGGCAACGTGGAAGCTTATCAAAGAAATATCCCATTTCGACAGGGGTAAATCTTCTCCCACCGAATTGTTAAAGTGTGGCGACGATCCTCTTCATTCTCTCAATATTATTAACCACTACTTTGCCAATGTAGGCAGCAATCTTGCTTCTAAATTCCCACTATCTTCTCTTTCTGACTCAGTTCACTCTTTCTCCTCTCCATTACAGTCTATGGCTTTGTATGATGTAAATGATGTTGAAATAGAAAGCATCATACTAAATCTTAAAGATAAATGTGCTGTTGGATATGACGGTATCTCGCCCTTAGTCATTAAAGCCACCAAAGACACTATTATTCCAATACTTGTCCACATATTTAACTTGTGCATATGCCTGGGAACCTTTCCTGATGTCTTTAAAACTGCCATAGTTCATCCCATATTCAAAGGGGGAGATAGGTACGTCGTTTCCAACTACAGGCCTATATCCGTACTTACGACACTTTCAAAAATCTTTGAAAAAGTCATCAATGCGAGACTTGTAAAGTTCCTAAACAAATTTAATATCTTGGCCGACAATCAGTTTGGATTCAGAGCAGGAAAATCTACCGAAGAAGCTACCTTAGAACTTACAAATTCAATAGTCGAACACCTTAATAATAAACAAAAAGCAATCGGTATCTTCCTAGATTTATCGAAGGCGTTCGATACTGTATCTGTCCCTAAGCTGATAAACTGGAATGAATTGGCATACGAGGAAATGCCCTCGAAATCTTTCGCAGCTACTTGACGGGAAGGAAGCAGGTTGTTAAAGTCGAATCTTTTATAAGTACACCGGAAGACATGTCATTTGGTGTGCCTCAGGGTAGCGTATTAGGGCCCACTCTTTTCCTTATCTACGTCAATGAACTGTGCCAGCTATCACTTCCAAACACAAGAATCATTACTTACGCGGATGACACAGCTCTTATAACGCATGGTAAGGACTGGCCTGATACTCGTGAGAGTGCGGAGATCGCTCTGAGTTTGGTCATGGATTGGTTAATCTCAAACCTACTCACACTCAACATTGCAAAGACAAAGTTCATCCCCTTCACACCAGGAATTCTTACACAACCACCAACGTCATTTCAGATCAAAATCCATGTTTGTTCTCATACTGTGGGCACCATATCCTGCAACTGTGCCCATATAGAGCGCTCCGACAACATTAAATATCTTGGAATCACATTGGACAATTGCCTAACGTGGAAAAAACAGGTTGACTCTGTGGTGGTCCGTGTTAGAAGACTTATATACGTGTTCAAAAAGCTCAGGGCGGTTACCGACTTCCCATGCCTTATATTGATCTACCTCGCACTCGTCCAGTCAGTCCTTGGTTACTGCATTACAGTATGGGGATGTACACACAAGACTATTATTCTGCGCTTGGAGAGAGCACAAAGAGCAGTGCTAAAAGTATTGGCCAAGAAACCTGCCAGATTCCCAACGTCGGAACTTTTTTCGCTCTGTAACGTCCTCACAGTTAGACAGTTATTTATACTTCAAACTGTTATCAAGAAAAACGACCTCACGAAGTACGACCCACAATACTTCTCTAAAAAGCGACGTTCCGACACAGTTTGCCAGGTACCTTTCTCCAGATTGGCATTAGTAAGACGCCACTTTAACTACTTTAGCCCTAAAATCTACAATAACATAAATAGAAACATTAAAATCTATCCCCTAACAAGAATTTTAGTTAGAAAAAAACTGTCAGAATTGCTAAAATCCTACTCCTACGAAGCTACAGAAAAATTTGTGTTAACATAACGCTTACATTCCTGTAACATCAATATTATTACATAAACACCACCTGCTCCCGCTCACGCTAAATACTAGCATTCCCCACAATACACAAACACACACCCTCGCTCACTCACACACACACACACTCGCACACACTAACACACACATACACACACACAATAGTTAGTACCTTTATTCTTTTTTTTTTTTTATATAAATGTCTTTCTCTCTAATAACTAGTCTGGAATAAATGAACCATACTTTTGTCCTGGGCGTTGATAGCTGCGCCACAGTTTTAACTTTTGTAGCTATCTTCGTTTCCTTTTGTAAATATGTGTCCTGATGTTTGTTCCAAATAAACTATTATTATTATTATTATTATTAATTACACTTCCCTCTCTATCAAACGCTCTCATAGCAAATCATTCGTCCTGTGGGCCTAGTGTGAGTTTTTTAACGCGCTCGAACGCGTTTGCGTAAACGTTCGCTTATGTCAAAACGTATAGAAAAAAAGAGGTTACCCGCTATTGTCACCAGGCAGCGCTTATACAGTTTTAGTACAAATTGAAGTTTACGCAAACGCGTTCGAGTGCGTTAAAAAACTCACACTAGGCCATCAGAAAGTCGAACGATTCAACGTAAGCGTGTATACTTAAGCTATGTGTTTAGATTTAAAATGAGGACACGGAATCATAGCGACCAATATTACTTTAATATCGGACAATTAGTACCCACTAGCTCGATAGATGGCGTTGGCGTCGAGTTAGAAGTCGCTATGGTTTCGTTACCGCGCGTAATACATAGTCTATACCAAATATTTCGTTCAGGTGAGCAGTATTGTAGCTTACACTGTGGTTCGGTACAATTTTATTTATAATAATATACGCGATAAGTTAATAACTCAGTGTTTAAATTAGCTACCCCTCTCCAAGTCGACCCTCGGTCTGTACACTATGAAACCTCCTGTTTTATTATATTCTCGATCAAACTATTTCCTTCTACAAGCAAACTGCAACATGTTGTTTTATTTTATTCTTTTAGATTATCTACCTCATTTTCCTGGGTCATATCGTTGTAAAATGGCGTATCATATCATATCATATTTGTGGCTTCGTGTTCCAATTCCCAGTCCCCAGTTTGATCTTATCTTTTATTTTGCTACAAATCCGTCGCGAGACGTCAAAATTAATAATGTCTTTATTATTTGCCACCTTGACGTCTCCATTGTTATTTTGACTGTAACATTTTTATTTCGTTTATTTTCTTTTCTTTTCTTTGTCAAAATTATGCCAGCTCGTAAGAAGTGTACGGAAGGGAGATCTTATATCACAAAAGCAATTTCAGCAGTGCTGGAGACGATCTTTATGAACATCAACTGGAACTAAAATGGCCTTACCTAATATAAATAGAGAATCTACGCTTTGCAGATGATCTAATTTTAGTCTCAGAAGACTCAAGAAGACTAGAACTAATGTTATAACAGTTATCTGATGAAAAAACTAAGACGGGCCTGCCAATATTTTGCATAATTTGATATTAAATATTTGCTTCGCAATTCTAAGAAAATTAATAGAAGAATTAGTAATACTCGTAGCAAAGACACACATTCTAAAAAGTCATATGGTATTTAATGAACTATTTTTTACATAAAACTCGTAATTTATGGTAGTTATTTTATTCGAATTTTCTTGCATGTTATCGTCATTGGAAATAAGAAAATCGTGTCATAATGGTAATTATTTTCACAGTCGAAAACTTTACACAATTACCTAAACATACTCAAACATTAATTGTAAAACAGCCATGAAATTCTTGCAACACAATCATGCTAAAAACGAAATAAAACATCAAAAGCGTGTTACAAAGAATTGGTTACCTATTTCGAAAACTTCGAACCTTTGATAACAAATAATAAACTCGTTTCAGTTCGACATCGAACCTTTTCGGTCTTTTGACGTAACTACTACATTCAGTGAAATATTGGTAACCCGAAACTCGTTTTGAAATCAATTCATGCGTGGAGTTCAAAACCAAACGTACTAAAATAAACATCATTTAGCTGTAGTCGAAGGTTAAACTTTTTCATATCTTTGCCAGTTACAGCCATTTTCTTTCTTTCTCGGGAATACAAATGCTGAATTTTAAATGGAAAACCTAAATATTGAACTTGCCAGGGTCGCGGGCATGTTTAAAAAACCCACCCGTATTCCTTCAATCTAACACGCTCAAAGTGGGAAAAGTTATTTGATGATTTCCCACCATGAAAAAGGATGTTGAACTTTCGTGACAGTTACTTATGGATATTATTTAACTTTCCGTGCGTTTTGTTTACTCACAGAAAGCATGTCGACAGAGCTTATACTCCGTTGAATTTATTGTTATGTAATGCAGCTGTCTTTTGAAATACCTACCTACAAACGGGACGTTGAGAATAATGGCATAAAGTTTTTACCCAACTCAACCTGAAAAGGGTTTTCGTTTCGTGAAAGATACATTAGTTCCGCTTTGTTTAACATTACTTTCTTCTGGCATTACGAGTACGACAATATTATCATACATATTAATAGCATAATCTGCCTTTTTATAATGTTTCCACTGCTGGGACTCAGGCCTCCTCTCTAAAAGAGGGAGTGGACCGTAATCCACCACGCGAGCCCAGTGCGGGTTGGTGGGTTGGTTGTCATGCCGGTTTCCTCACAATGTTTTCCTTCACCGTTTTGAGAGTAGTAGTGATAAAATTAATTACACAAAGCAAAGTGCATGTCTGGGTTTGGACCCACGACCTACAATTCTTAAGACAACAACAATGTTACTGAACTTTAAATATGACAGTTCCTACACATTCGTAATACCTAACATCAAAGTAAGTAGCAGTATCTCAGAGACAATTCCTCAAGCAATACAAATAAATTATAGATACACTCGAGACGCGATAAGCAATCAATCAGATACTCATACATACAAATAGTTTGTGATCAAAATAACACGCATTTTGCCATGAAAGCGACTATCGAAAAGTAAATCTCTGCTGAATCACCTCTTTGCCAAGGTAAGAGAGTAAGGCGCTGTGCAAACGTAGACACTTTTTGCACATCATCACAGGGGACCGTAGTTGCTGTGTTTTGTAGCGACTATCGGACACAGTCACCTGTTGCCGACACGTCACACAACAGGACTCATATTAACTCGTAGTTACTGATCGCAACTCATATGTTTATTTATTTAACTGACAAAATTTTGGTTTCTAGTTACCTACACCGAATACTTTTAGTAGGTAATGCGTAAGTATCAAGTGGCAGGACACAAATAGTGACTACGTCTGCGCAGTTAGTAGTTTATTTCATATTGATTATATGAAAAAACTTTTTTACAAAAAATACAACCGAATTCCCTAAAAGAAAATACACAAAAAATTGCAAAATAACTTTAATTTCGTAAAATAACTTCAAAGTCGGTGTTTGTATTTTGTTTCTTTGTTATTTGAAACCGACTGCAATTTTTTGTGTATTTTCTTTTCTGGAATACGGTTGTATTTTTGTTAAAAAATAAATCACCTTTTAGTAACAACTAAAAGGTGATTTTTTTTTACAACAACACTTTTTTTAGTACAACAGTACTCCAGAACTAAAATTAAATATTAAAATTATGCCCGAATGGATAACCTCAATAACATGGCAAATCATCCAATGACTTCTCCCGCCACGGTTGGAGCGGGAGGGCGTGTCAGACTCTTACTGACTAAAACCAACCCCTGTTCCTTCCCTGCCCTGAATGCCCAGAGGCTAGGTAACTCTTTTGAATTTATCCTCAACCCCTAGGCAGAAGTGCGGACTCTTGGCACAGATAAAATTAAATATATTCCACCTTGTGGAAAATGCTGTACTGTGGAAAACCTAGTGTTAAAAATGTACAATTTACTTTTGCAAACTTTGCATATTGAACTGCCAGAGCACATAAGTGATGGTCCTGCATATTTTGGTCTTTTACCTGTAAAAAGTGGTCTGTGGTTATGTGGCCCCTCTTAAAATGAGCCGCTCTCATATTTGAGCCGTTAAGGGAAAATATACCTACCAGCTTCAGGCATTCCACCATATTATTACACTTTGACTTTTTTACATGCCTACCGTTTAAGTAGTCACAAACAGTAGGTAATGATAGTTTTACGGAGATAATAATAATAATAATAATCAATCATCAATCTTTTTCACTCAAAATTTTTTCAATAATTTTATTAATCAACAATTCAACAAAATGTATTTCAAACGTAAATCAGCAAGAAAAAAGAACCCAACAATTTAACAAAAAGAAAAAGTACCTACATCATGAATCTATTTTGACCGACGAAATGCATGCAAGATGCAAGTTTTATCTGACTGATAACTAAATAAAATGCTGACAAGAAACCGGGCACGCTGCCAAAAAGCACAACCAACATCTTCGGGTTCGTCGCTCAGCTCCGCCTCGCAGCCGCCGGGACCCGCGCCTGCCGTGAGTCCAGTGATTCCGGCCGCTGCAGTTGCGTCGAGCTCGAGCGACGAATACACCACTCCGCCGACGACACCACCACCTGCGCGTCGACGGGGAGGACGCCGGCCGCCGAGCGGCTTAGGACCTCGAGGCCCACCGGCCTCTGATAGGGTCCCAGCTCCCGGCGGAAGTGTGCAGCGCATGCGATGGACGCAATCCATAAATGAAAACGTCATGCGCTCATACTATGGGGCTACAGAGGGAGGAATTAACCTGACTGCGTACCGTGGTCGGATGCTCTCTCTGTTTCAGGTGCTTGAGCCAGCTGTCAACGTTTCGGCCCAGCGACTGTCGGATCAAGTGCGGGTTATCCAGCGTAACCGTATGTTGGATGATGCCGTACTTGATAGACTACGCCTTGAATCACGGAGTAGCCGTGTCTCACCTGTTTCGCCACCGGCCGCGGTGCAACTGCAACCCAGTGCTTCACCGCGACCCGACCACGTTGGTGAGGATGATGATGACGCAGCTATATCCGTGAGTACTCAATGCAATGAACGATTGAGGAGCGCTTTGGAGGATGCATTCCGGGAGCACCGCTCCACACCGCCTGGGCTTAGACCTCGTCTACCTCGTTTGCCCATGCATAAGAAAAATAAGGCGCTGGTGTGTGCTCTAGATTCGCAGCTATCGAATTGTTTTGATAGCAGCAAAGACCTTGCCGATACCCACTCAATCTTATACTGCGCAGCTGCAGCGGCATGTCGTGTAGCTCACGTCAAGTTCACAAATTGTGACAGAGCTACACGACCTGCTGTACCAGCTTGGCAGTGTAGGATTGAGCGTCGTATCGGTGAGGCTAGAGCACTCATCGGCAAGCTTATCTGCTTCAGGGAGGGCAACATTCGCCCTAGGGTGATGCGTTTCGTGAGGCGGGCGTTCTCGGGGACTGATATTAGTTCCCGAGATTATCTGACCCGCGTCACAGAGCGTATTGACTTCCTGAAGCAGAAGGTCTATGCATGGGCAAATCGTATTCGTCGGTACAAGCGGCGAGTGGAGCGGTACACTCAGAATCGCACTTTCCAAAGCAACGAAAGGTGGGTTTATAGGGCTTGGGAGCAACCGGACCAAGGTGTGTCCGATAGACATCTACCGGATGATGATGCTATGAGTTCATTCTGGCGCAGCATCTGGTCGGTGCCTGTCAGGCACACCGAGGGTGATTGGACTCGAGAGGTCGAGCGCGCGTGCGACCTTATACCAGACATGGGGGCAATTACCATCAGCCCCCAAGATGTAACTCGTGCAGTCCGTCCGTTGCCTAACTGGAAATCTCCAGGGCCGGACGGGCTGCACAATTTCTGGATCAAATGGTTTCAAAGGTCGCACGCTCGCTTGGCAGCTCAGTTCCAGTCTGCCTTAGAGTCAGGGTTGCTGCCCCAGTTTCTTACGACAGGAATAACCCACCTGCTCCATAAATCAGGTAGTACTGCGGAACCTAAGAATTATAGACCGATCACGTGTTTACCGACGGTCTATAAAGTTCTTACATCCATTCTGAGAGCCAAAATTAACACCCATATTGATAAAAATCGTATCATGTCAGCCTCCCAGAATGGATGTAGGAATGGGTCCCGTGGTACTAAGGAGCTGCTCCTCATCGATATTGCTATTAGCCAACAGGTTCGTCGTTCTCGAAGAGATCTGTCGACATGTTGGATAGATTACAAGAAGGCCTATGACTCGGTGCCACATACATGGCTCATGAGGGTGCTGGAGTTGTACAAAGTTGATGCAACTCTGCGCACCTTCCTGATGTCGTGTATGAGGCAGTGGAGTAAAGTCCTTCACTATCCAGGATGTCGTCAGATACAGGAGAACAGCGAACCGATAAGGATCGAGCGTGGCATATTCCAGGGCGACAGTCTGAGTCCACTGTGGTTTTGTCTGGCCCTCAACCCTCTCAGTACACTACTGGAGGGTTCGGGACAGGGCTATCGGTTGAGAAGAGGTGGTCAGGTCATATCACACCTCCTTTACATGGATGATCTGAAACTCTTTGCCCCCAACAACTTGCAACTGATGAAGCTACTGAAGATAACAGAAACCTTCAGTAGCGCCATCAGAATGGAATTTGGTGTGGACAAATGTGCAGTCATGCATGTAAAGCGAGGGGAGATTATGGAATCCGTGGGAACTCAACTCTCGGATTCCATACACCTTAGATCCCTCTCCTCAACCGAAACCTACAAGTATTTGGGTATGTCGGAAGCGTTAGGCATCAATACTGCTGACGTGAAACAGTCGCTGAAGGAGCGCTTCTTTGGCCGCCTGAATAAAGTACTAAATAGTCTTTTATCAGGCGGGAACAAGGTGCGCGCCTTCAACGGTTGGGTCATGCCGGTATTGATGTACTCTTTCGGCATACTCAAATGGACTCAGACGGAACTTGACGCCCTGGATAGGAGGGTCCGCACACTGCTGACCGCAAATCGGATGCATCACCCACGATCATCGGTGATGAGGCTGTATATCCCGCGGAAATGTGGGGGTCGTGGTTTCTTAAATGCTAAGACCCTACACAACCGCGAGGTATGCAGCCTTAGGGAATATTTCCTAGAAACCGACGTGGGTGTGCATCGAGATGTGGTCGCTGTGGACAAGGGCCTCACCCCGCTCTCCTTGGCAAACGAGAACTGGCGCAAACTTAAAGTACTGGATACTAATGACCGCAGGGAAGTATGGCAGAGCAAGGAGCTTCACGGACGCTTTTACCGGGTCCTACATGGACCCGATGTAGATTTCTTAGCGTCCGTAGCCTGGCTGCGCTTTGGTGACCTATTCGGGGAAACCGAAGGTTTTGTCTGTGCGATTATGGACGAAGTTATGATGACGAATAACTACCGGAAATATATTGTGAAGGACGGTACGGTTGACATCTGTCGGGCATGCCACCGGCCCGGGGAATCAATCCGACACATTATTTCTGGTTGTTCTCGTCTAGCTAACGGAGACTATTTGCACAGACACAACCTTGTAGCCAGGATTATCCACCAGCAACTTGCTCTTAAATACAATCTTGTGGAATCTGAAGTACCGTACTATAGGTATGAGCCCGACCCAGTTCTCGAAAATAGCAATATCACGTTGTATTGGGATCGATCTATCATCACTGATAGGACTATTGTTGCCAATAAGCCTGACATAGTGGTGATAGATCGACAAGAGCGTCGCACAATGATTGTTGATATAGCTGTTCCTCATGACGAGAACCTCGTGAAGGCTGAGAAAGATAAAAAAACAAAGTATCTTGATCTGGCTCGCGAGGTTGTCGACATGTGGGAGGTGGATACAGCAGTCATTGTGCCGATAGTCGTGACGGCCAATGGCTTAATAGCCAAGAGCCTCGACCAACATCTCAGGAGGCTCTCGTTGGGCAGTTGGATCAAGGGCTTGATCCAGAAAGCAGTACTCCTGGACACGGCGCGTATTGTTAGGAGATTCCTTTCTCAGGAGCCCTGACCACCGGTAGCTTGGACCCTATTCCCGATACCGGTGGGCAACTACTTTTTATATTTTTAAATGTTTTTGTATTTATTTATGTCTTTCTACCTAAATATTTAAAAATTTAAAATTGTATGTATATAAAATTGAATAAATGGAATAATAATAATAATAATTAAGCCTTTTTATTTCCTTAATAAAAATATTTTTACAGAGACAATATGATTAAAGATCATTCAATTACCGTATTAATTAATTTAAATTTAGAATATTCAATTCAATTTAATTTTATTTCATAATTATATTTATTTACTTATATTTTTTTTTTTGACTTTTTTATTAAGGACCTCTCTATAGAGTAAAGGCCTCCTCCATTTTTCTCCACATATTTCTATCACTCGCTTTTTCAATCCAATCTTTGCCCGCTGTTTTCAAAATTTCATCGAGCCATCGTTCCGCCGTTCTGCCTCTAGTTCTCTTGCCTGCAGGTCCCTTCCATGAAGATATCTTTTTGGCCCACCTGTCTTCGTTCATACGTGCGATATGGCCGGCCCACTTCCATTTCAGTCTTTTGCAGTGTTCTAGAGCATCAATCAGCTTTGTTGCCTTTCTTATCTCTGTGCTTCTCTTTTTGTGTCTCAATTTTAGATTTAGGATGCTCCGTTCCATGGATCTTTGGGTTGTTATTATTTTGTTTCTGGTTTGTTTGTTGAAAATCCATGTTTGGGATGCATAGGTGAGAGAAGGTAAGATACAAGAGTCCAACACAATTTTCTTCAGCTTCATTGAAATATTTGACTTTAGAATTTCTTTCAGGCTCCAAAATTTATTCCAGGCCATGTTTACACGTCTCATTAGCTCATCTTGGTGTCTAGACTTTTTAAACGATATTTGTTTGCCTAGATATGTGTATTCTTGGACATATTCTAGTAGGACACTGTTAATGTGTATTGGTGCCTTTATGCTGTTTGTCATAATTTTTGTTTTCGTTGTACTTAGTTCTAGACCAATTTCATTGCTAATATAATTTAGTTCATTTATCATTGACTCTAATTGCGATGGATTTTCTGCGAAGAGTATGATGTCATCAGCGAATCTGAGATTACTTAGAAATTGACCTTTTATGTCTATACCTTTGTTTTTGGTTTCACTTTGACCGAACGCCTTGAACACTTATACACATTTTTAAAGATTTGATTCAATATAACTTCACAATTTTAAACTTAATTTAGCAATAAAAGCACGGAGCCGATGTTGACAGTGGCACAGCAGCGCCCTCTCTAGTTTTACGGAGATAGTAAAATAAAATTGTTGACAATTACCAACAGAATTATATCCTTCCGCAAGGGAGCAACGTCATTTAACACTAACGTTTCGAAAAGCTTTCGAGAAATACTTCAAATAAACTTGGTAGTTTTATTGAAGCCGTTTCCGTTAATAATAGAGAAGTGAACGAACCGTAAAGGCAACAGCCGATGGGTCATCATCATCTTCCTGCCCTTATCCCAAGTTACTTAGGGTCGGCGCAACACGTTTTTTTCTTACATTCAGTCCTGTCAGCCGTCACACTATCACTTACTCCCTTTTCTTTCATATCACTCCTCACACAATCCATCCATCTTTTCTGTGGCCTCCCTCTCCCTTTCTATTATTCCACATTTATATTCATTACTCTTTTAGTTACATGTGTTTCATCACTCCTCTTCACATTACGATAAGCGGCTAAAAGAAGAAAGATAAGCGGTTCCCTTTCAACTTTTCTGTGACTGGTGCCACTTTTAAACTCACACTCACCGGTTCCGGTGGTTTTCTCACTTTATCTATTCTTGTTACTCCACACATCCATGTCAACATTCTCATCGCCGCCACATGCAATCTTTTTTCATCCATCTTTTTCACAGCCCAACATTCTGATCCATACAGTACGACAGGTCTAATCACGAACTTATAGATATTCCCTTTTAACTTAAGGGACATCCGTCGGTCGCAAGTTGTTCCAGTGACCTGTCGCCATTTCATCCATCCTGAGTTGATCCTGTGAGTTACGTTTCGGCCTATATCACCATCCCCCTGAACAACCGATCCGAGGTACCGAAAGTCAGAGCAGATCGGAACAGGCGTTCCGTTGAGAGCTACAGGCATAGGACTGGAGAGACCGCCGAAATCGCAGAACAGATATTCTGTTTTGGTTCTGCTCAATTACAGGCCAACACTCCCCAGTCTTTGCCACCACGTCTCCAATATGCTCTGGACCTCTAAGCCGCTTTCGGCAACCAGCACAATGTCATCAGCAAACAGCATACACCAGGGAGCCCCTTCCTGGATGTCCGACGTGAGAGCGTCCATTATCATCAGGAAGAGGTAAGGGCTGAGGGCCGACTCCTAGTGCAAACCGACTGCTACACTGAAGCTGTCAGTGGTGCCCACTGCAGACCGGACTTGGGTACTGCATCGACTGTACATCGCTCGGATCAACTGCACATACTTCCCAGGTACACCTTTCTCCTTCTTCACAAAAGCTCTCGAGGAACCCGGTCATATGCCTTTTCGAGGTCAACGAGCACCATGTGCAAGTTTTTATGCACAGCTCTGTATTTTTCGCACAGCTGGCAGATAGCGAAAATGGCATCTATTGTACCCCTACCAGGCATAAAACCGAACTATTTTTGTAAGATTTCACTCTCTTCTCTCAGCCGATTTTCAATATCTTTTTCCCATACTTTCATACTATGTGACATTAGCTTTATTCCTCTATAGTTGTTGCACTCTAGCACATCACCTTTGTTCTTGACGATGGGCACCAACGAACTGTTGCACCATTAATCCGGTATGGCTTTTTCCACCATCAACTTATTGAAGAACAAAGCTAACCACGTCCATCTGTCTACACGTAATGACTTCCACACCTCAATTGGTATTCTGTCTGGACCAATTGCCTTACCATTCTTCATTCCATTCACTGCTATTCTCACTTCATCCACACTGACCATTCTTACACACGCAACAACCGATGGGTATGATTGCATAAACTCAATTATTAACTACTTATTTGGAAATGTATAGGTATTTGTGTAAATAAGTTCTTTCACTGATGTGCTAAACAACACGCTCAGTTCGTTATCTTACACTCATGAGTTAATAACCATCGATACGTAAAAGCCATAAACTACTAATAAAATTGCAGAGTTACTTAACATTTGTCACCCTATCAAACTACGTTCACATGATGTAGGGTATCTCCCAGATCTGGCGAATGCACCGCGAATGTGACACTCGCAAACCCTCGCTCGCGAGCTGCGCGCGTGCATTTCAAGTTCGCGCCGTTCCAGCGCAGCCCGTGTACCTCTCGCTGCATGTACTGCATGCAACTGCATGCGCGCGACATACGCGTGTACGGTACGTGTGCCGCTCGCACGCACTTTTCAAGCCTTGCGTGAGTTGCGCTAAATAGGCGCACCAAACAATTGCAGTAACTGCACGCGTGCAGCGCATGAGCAGCTCGTGAGCGGATCGCGAGCTGCGCATTGGCCAGATCTGGATACACCCTTAGATTATCTTTGTTAAAAAAATCTGGTGAAAATGGGTCTGAGATTGATTTATGCATCTCATTGTAAAATTAAAATTTTTACATTTTTAATGGCGGATAAAGGGTGAAATATTAAAAGACGCATGCGATCACACTGTCGATGTTCTAATGGTTTCTTTGGTCATATGACAAACATAATTTCAACGCATAAGAAAATAATTATAAGCAAATATGTATATCAAAGCTATTAGGGGATTTTGATTGTTGTTCTGTAAGATAGAGACAATTAAATTACCATAAAGTCACACTCCAAGCTAAAACCACGCTTCTTATACTCGTATCTCAGTATCTCAAACTCCCATCTCTCAACCTTGGGATAGGAGTAAGCACTGCAGTATAATATGTGTAATAGGTGTCAAGTAAATATTTTAATTAGAGCGAGGAGTGTGGCAGGGTTTCAGGCAAATAACTTGAGTAAGACCTAGATAGTGTTGACGATGATGATGATGTTGTTTTTGTTGATGTATGTTGTTGTGTTGTTCTTGATATGTTGTTAGTACCGTCTGAGAGAACTTGTAAATAGGCCAAACAAATAAAGTACTTTTATGTCTAGAATTTAGTTTAATATTAGAATAGCACGTCCTCCGAAATATTTTCAAGACTTCTCACTTATTATGCTACTGAAGCAATTTGGTAACTTTTTATTATTATGTGTTTTACAACTGTACCTTTACCGTTTGCTGTATATATATTTGCACGGTACCTAACAGGTAAATAAACACATTACGCTAATCCTGAAGAAGTATCCCTTTTTTTTTTTTTTTTTTTTTTTGGGGGCTGGGAAATCATCTAATGACTGTTTCCGCTCTGGGGTGGAGCGGAAGGGCGTGTCAGACTCTTACTGACTAAAACCCACCCCTGTTCCTTCCTGCCTTTGAGTGCCCAGGGGCGAGGTAACTCTGTTTCGAATTTATCCTCAACCCCCGGGCAGGCATCGGCCATGACGGGCCCCGTCTCTTGCTGACAACTCTTTGAGGCGCGCGTGGAACACTACGCGCCGTCGACTCTCGGGCCTGGTGCTGATCGGACGGCGAGTTACCCACTACTCGCCGTCCGCAGGCCCGGGTCTACGGTGGCCGGAGATCGTCTCGCGGCGCCGGAAGTCCCCGGCGTCTCCTGAGGCGGCTGCTGCTGAGGGCGTGAGGGCAACTCCGTTGTTGGTGCTCTCTCACGCGTCCCGCCTCCGCCTTCGCGAGCATTACTGCTTCGCAGAAGGAGGAGACGGCTTCCCATTCCCTCTCGCTCCGTACCATGGCCTGAACCAGGGCAGGGCGCGAGAGGTCGCTGCCGCCTATCGCATCCACGAGGACACGGCGTTGCTCCGCCCAAGCGGGGCAGACCTCCACCGTATGCTCCACCGTGTCCTCGGGGCGATCCGTGCAATGGAAACACCCGGGCGTCACCTCCCGCTTGATCCGAAACAGGACCCTCCCGAAACAACCGTGTCCGGTGAGGACCTGCGTCAGGCGGAAGGTGAGGGCGCCGTGAGGTCTCTCCAGCCAAGCCTCAAAGAGGGGCACTACCGCCGCAATGGTGGCGTGCCCAGCGCGGGGTTGTGACAATCGCTGTCTCCATGTCGCCATGAGATCCTGCCGGAGCTCTGTCCGCCGAGCCGCGAGTTGTCGCGGCAGCGGAGTTTCGCCCCGGCGTTTCGCCTCCTCGCGCTCCTCATAGAGGCTCGCGAGGATTTTTGCCTCCAGATCCCATGGCGATAATCCGGCAAGGAGGCTCGCCGCCTCGCAGGAGATCGTACGGTATCCTCGGATCATTCTGATCGCCATGACCCTTTGGGACGCGTTCAGAAAGCGAATAGATCGCTTCCTTAGCGAACGCGCCCACACCGGTGCTCCGTAAAGGGCCATGGACCGCACGATCCCCGCGTAGAGCCTCCGGCAGGAGGCGTTTGGCCCCCTCAGATTGGGCAGGAGCCGCCTCAAAGCAGCCCCGGCCCTGTTCAGTCTGGGAGCCAAACGTCGGAAGTGCTCGACGAAGTTCCACCGGCTGTCGAGGACGAGTCCCAGGTACTTCATCGTCCCCTCGACGCCGATGTGAACCCCTCCTACCGTTATCTGGGAACCCGCCGGTGGCGCATTCCGAGAACCATGAAAACACATGGCCTCGGACTTGTGCAATGCCACTTCGAGTCCCAGTTGCCGGATCCTGTCCACGATTATCGCAACCCCGCGTGTCATGATGTTGGCCGCCGCCTCGTGCGACCACCCCTGCGCCAGGACCAGGGTGTCGTCAGCGTAGCATACTACGCTGACGGCGCTAGGGAGGTCGGCGCGCAGCACCCAGTCGTACCCGATGTTCCACAGAGGCGGCCCAAGGACCGATCCCTGTGGAACACCGCACGACATCTCTCGTCGGTTCCATTCTCCCTGGTGACCGGGGTAGATGACGGCCCTGTCCGTCAAATACGCCTCGACTACGCGACGGAGGTAGGGCGGCACCCGGTGATACCGGAGTGCCTCCACTATGCAACTCCAGGGCAGGGTGTTGAAGGCATTGGCGATGTCCAGAGACACCGCCAAAACGACCCTACCCCGGGCTACTGCATCCCCCGTCGTGAGGGCTCGTACGCGCATGATGGCGTCCATCGTAGAGCGCCCCCTGCGGAAGCCGTACTGGCTCTCCGCCAGATCCGGCCCCACCCGCGTCAGCTGCCCGACGAGGCGGTCTGCAATTACTCTTTCAAAGAGCTTGCCCACCTCGTCGAGCAGCACGATGGGCCGGTATGCGGACGGAGAGTCCGCGGGGCGCCCCGGCTTCTTGATGAGGACCAGCTTCCCCGTCTTCCAACGGAGTGGAAACTGGCCCCTCTCCAAGCATGCGCTTAAGAGCCCTCTGAGTCGAGGCCCGAGAGCCTCCTGCAAAGCCAGGACCAAGGCTTTACCGTGCACGCCATCTGGTCCTGGGGCGGTGCTTTTGGCATTCAGCCTACGCACCGCCGCTCTCAGCTCTACCTCGGTCACTTCGGGAGCATCGTCGTCGTCGTCGGGTTGGTCCGCGTCAGGCACCACAGAAGGAGGCGGAGCCATAGGCGGGGGAGTATGTTCCCCTCGCGAAGGGAACAGAGCGCTCACCACGCCCTCCACGAGCTGCGGCCGGAGACTCTGCGTCAGCGGGGGCGCCCATGGGCGGAGTTTATCCCGCACCACTTTGTATGGGCGCCCCCACGGATCTCTGTTCAGAGTCCCCAGCGACTCCTCGCGGGCCAATTCTTTGGCCCGCTTGATCTCCGCTCGGAGGGCGAATCTCGCAGCTCTGTACCCCTCGTACAGCTCCGCCTCGATGGCTTCCGTATCCGGCGTGCGGTTACGGAGCCGCCTGCGGTACCTGGTGTACCGGCGTCGCGCGGCAATACACGCTTGGCGTAAAGCCGTAAGCGCCGGCGACCACCAGTACATCTGGCGCCGAGCACATCCTGGCTGGACCCGGGGCATTGCCACGTCACAGATCTCGGACATGGCCTCCTGGAACCACACCACCTCGTCATTGATGTCGGCAGGCCTGTCCGGTGATGACACCCAGGCCTGCACGATCGAGGCTTCCAGGAGTAGCTCCCGGTCCAGCTGCTTCAGCGACCAACGCGGACCACTCGGGGTCTGTCGGACCGGCGCGGTCGAGGTCTGGGCGGAGACGTCAAACCGGATATACCGATGATCGGAATACGTCTCCACCCCCTCCATGACGCGCCAGTCGACGACACGCGGTGACAGAGCGGGGCTGGCGAACGAGATGTCCACCACCGATTCACCCCGCATCCGCACACACGTGGGGACAGAACCCCGGTTCAGGTTGACCAGGCCCGTCTCTAGGGCCCAGTCCTCCGCCATCCTCCCCCGTGTGTCCGTGTACCGGGAACCCCAAGCCAAGTTCTTGGCATTGAAGTCCCCGAGGACGAGCACAGGGAGGGAACGGTACCCGGCGACGACGTCTCTCAACTCCGCGAGGGAGTTGTGGAACTCCACGAGAGTTCGGCTCGGGGAGAAGTACACCCCTACCACTACTATCTCCCCGAACCGTGCTGCTACGCAACCCCGACCCCTCCTGACATCCTCAAGGGTCGGGGTACCGGCGGCGGCCGACGAAATGATGGTCACTGAGCCGTCCAGGCCCTCCACCCAGTCATCCCTGGGCTGGACATAGTACGGCTCAGCGACCACGGCGACGTTAATCGACTACTGCGCCATGCTCTGGAACAACAGGTCCTGAGCAGGGGCGCAGTGGCTGATGTTCGTCTGGAGGAGGCGTAATGGGGCCGTTATTGGCATTACATCACAGCCTCCTCCTGAGCCCCCTGTGAGGGTCCCGCCGCCGCGGCGGTAAGAAGTATCCCTAAAGTTTCTTCTTTGATGTCACGTTAGTGTTCGGTGTGATTGTCGAGTGTAATGAGGTACGTGAGAAATGTGTGTAGATTATATGTTATAGATCTCGAGAGAGTACGTAATAATATTGGAAATAAGTTTACGTGTCGCCAAGGACAGGCGTAATTGGTCTGCGTGATGATAGTCGCACTTCACAACACCGTCACGAGCGGTGATTTTGATTGGTTTTAAATAGGAGTTTCTTATCATGTATTTACCGTTTGTGTAACAGTAGGAAGATACTCCATTATAAAATATATAATTTTCTATATATCTATAGGATTCTGGAATATTGAATAAAATACTAAAAGATGGGCTTATAGACACTCCTGTATCGTAATGGTTTTACGAGTATGTTACTGACATTGATGTTTTTGTTTTCGGTATATTTCGGTAGGAAAGCTTTAGGGCGATACCCCATTAGTGCGTTGCGCTGCGTTGCGTCGCGTCGTCGTAACGGAACAACGCATTGTATGCCACACCTGCGCTGCGTTGACGCTGCGACAACGCACCGCAAGAGGGTATGCACTCCATCGCAGCTGCTTCTCAGTTCAGCCTTTCTTTGATCACTGTCCGTTGTCGCAGCGGAGCTCCGACAACGCAGCGCATCACCCCCTCTTCCGCTTCGTCTCTTGTCCGTCGATCCGTTGAAACGCCGCGCGCGACGACGCAACGGTCTAATGGGGCATGTCATAAAAAATATATGGAAAACGACGCAGCGACGACGCTACGATGAAGCAACGCAGCGCAACGCACTAATGGGGCCTCGCTCTACAATGCGTTGATCCGTCCCTTAAGGAACACAACGGACTATGTGCTATCGAACAACAATGTTTGTTATTGACGTGTTCCATACATCTCAATAGACCTAACTAACTGGAGAACATTGTTCCGCAGGTTGTAGGAAACAAAGGCCTATTCAGAAAATAGGTTTTACTAGTAAGTAGTCATACCTATACCTGATTTAGGCAGGAACATCATTAGCTAGGTGCTATAGAGACTTTTTCATCAAGACCTCTTTAGAGGGTTTAGAACTCATGGCATTAAGTCTACGTCCCTAAATATTACAGTATACCTACTAGAGACTGACCCAGGCGCCCGCATAATGAGCTGCATAAGTACAAAGATATTTGGTCGCAGATAAATTTGAAATAGAGTTCCAGCGGCTCTTGGTACTCAGGCAACTGAAGGAACAGGGATGGGTTTTAGTCAGAAAAAGTCTGACATACCCTTCCGCTCCACCCAGAGCGGGAGATGTCATTCGATGAGTTCCCACCCAAAATTAAAATACCTACACTTAAGTTAGGCAGAAAACTTACTAGCTAGGGACCATAGAGCCATTTTCAGCAAGACCTCTTTAGAGGGTTTAGAACTCATGGCATTAAGTCTACATCCCTGGATATTACAGTACACCTACTAGAGACTGACTCAGGCATGGGGGCATAACGAGTTGCCTAAGTAGTTAGAGATTAGATAGTTGTAGAACACCGTGGGGTTATAGTCAGTAAGAGTCTAACTGATCCCTCTGCCCCGCCCTAGGCGGATAACCACATGATAAAAAAGATTTTCTAAAGAAACAAAGCACAACATTCCGTTTATTAATTCTTTTATTGCTAATCAAAACACGACACGGTTTTCTATGATACAAATTACATTATCTTTAGTGGTAAAATTTATTTGTGAGTAGTCGTAATTACGCGGGATTATCTTGGCTCGCCATCGCTTCGCAGACGTGATGTGAAATTGTAATATTTTCAGTTTGTCGCCGCTGGACTGTCCCGAACCACTTTGTCTGGTTGCTCGAAATATACAGATTGAAGACCAATGTGTGTAGATATTTTGGAGAAAGTTACTTCTTGAAGTGACTTTGGTCACCTAGGTACTTACTACTTTAAGACAAATAAACTAAAAATTAGCTTTAACAAGTTTCTGTTTGTTAATTTATCAGTCTATTGGCTTTTTAATTAGATAAATATTTTCGCAGACATTGAGGCGACGAGACGTGATGAGTAGTAATCAATTTTATTAGGTAATCCTGTTTGTCAGACGGGATGTTTATGTATTAATTTCGAATTTATAATCGGAAAATGAAAAAACGAATAGATGTTGGCTACATTGCTATGCAAATTATTCTTATATAAATTGTTTTCCTTTCAAGTTCGTCTCTAAACTATTTGTGTATGTAGAGCGGCCAAGCTAAAATGAATATAAGAATTCTGAATGTATCGATCTCTTATATATTGAGTTATTATGTTTTGATAAGCTGAAAATGCAGCTCATCTCAGCTGAGATGATTTTAATCTTCTGGCCCGTAAATAGTGTATTAGGGACATTATTTTCTTATAATAACGTAGGGCAATAGTTTAAGTGCCATGAACTTTAATACAAGTATCTCCTTTGTAAAGATTTTAGTGGAAAGAGCGCTTTATGATAGAGCAATGATCACTTCAAGTGTCAACGCGGTAAGTAGCGAACGCTAAGTGTCGGTACGCATGCGGGAAGGAAAACTCTCCCTGATTTCCACTTTACAGCATCAAAGCTTCAGTACCCCGGCATCTGTCGTAGCGAGTGTGCGTGTGCTCTGTGTCGGTTGTTCTCGTGATTGCGAGTGTAAATACGATGTCGAGTGTGGTGCGTAAATGAAAGTGCAAATAGTTAGTGATACAATGAAATGTCCCTTGTTCAACAATAAAGGATCATTTTATCAGTACACGTAATTGAAGATTAAAATGTGAGTCAAACTAATCATAACTAAAATTCATTTTTTCAGGATACCAGTTAAATAGATGTAACTTGTAGCCTTCAACTAAATTGAGTATCGAATTACAACGAATTATTAAAAAAAAAAATCCGTCCGTGACTCTAATCTGTCATAAAAATAACTCTGCATATTTTGTGGAAGGCAGTATTTGTTGTTATTTTGTATTTGTTGGCGATAAATCTCGAAATGCATTAGTTTTCTTGATACAGCAGTGATACAAATAGACTCATCTGCAATGAACTTAGTTTACAATAAACACACACTATGATTATAAATAGTTTGCACACGTTCAATGCTTGTTTCGTTAGCTAGTTGATGTTACTGTTCTAAATACTGCAGTCATGTGACTGAGAGAATGGTGTGTTACCGCACAACAATACTATTTAGGTACATAGAACAGCTGATTGATAAGTGGCATTGTCGTGAGCTAGGTAGGTCAGCAAATGGATTGTACTCATCATCATCATTTCAGCCTAATAATGTCCACTGCTGGACATAGGCCTCCCCCAAGTGTTGTCACAACGACCGGTCTTATGCGTTTTGCATCCATCGGATACCCGCGACCCACACCAGGTCATCGGTCCACCTTGTGGGAGGCCTTCCTACGCTGTTTCTTCCGGTACGAAGTAGCCACTCTGGCACGTTTCGGCCCCAAGGACATCTGTTCTGCGAGTAATGTCTACTGCCACTTACATTTGGCAATATTCTTCAATCTATGACTTGTAACTAAAAATTTAATATGGATATCGAAAAGCATATTAATAACTATTTATATTTCTTAACCCCTGCATCAAATTTCGACGTGGAAATGTATTTAAGTAGTGGTATATTGTCTCAACACGTTGACATAGCGCTGCCGTTAATTATTGGTAACACTCGACGATGATGACGTCACACGCTAGGGTGACGCGCTAACGAGAAATAATCCAATTAACTGTAAATAATGCATTGCTGCCCTATCAGATTAGTCCTCTACCTATTGCCACTTTATTTTAGCGATTCTTCTGTTACCTTGGTTCTACTGTGGATATCTTGATTTCTGATTGTGTAAATCTATTCATATATATGTATATATGTTTTGGACGACTTTGTCGAGTCACTCGATGACTGCTATATTACTGGTTCGATGAATGCTTTATCATTCTACTTTATTATAAAAGATCGAAATCTCAGCATATCGGACCACTGCCAGGTGTGTTTG
The DNA here is from genome assembly GCA_951329385.1 of Polia nebulosa. Classification (NCBI taxonomy): domain Eukaryota; kingdom Metazoa; phylum Arthropoda; class Insecta; order Lepidoptera; family Noctuidae; genus Polia; species Polia nebulosa. The sequence continues at coordinate 21,498,078 of OX589602.1, forward strand.
AAAGAGTTACCGCGGCACTGGCATAGGCAACTAAAGAAACACGGGTGGGTTTAGTCAATAAGAGTCAGACACGCCCTCCCGCTCCACCCAGAGCCGGAGAAATTATTTTATGCATTCCCCATTAAAAAAAAAACAAGTTGTGTAATTATTTACCAGCTAAAGATAAATCTTACAATACTAACATAAACTATACAACTTGTAAATAATTGCCACTATTTTTATCTAACTCAACCACTGGACACGCTTGATGGAGAAGAAAAATGGCCACATGAACATTACGAGTATGTAGTTCATAATAAGTATATTCTGATAATGTCTTTATAAATAGTTTCAGATGTCCGTCGAATTAATTGAAGACCAAATTCCAAATAGGATAGCTATGGCCAGAACTAACTACTTCTGGTCGGTCTGTATCTAATATTGCGTACAGTTTGCGTTTGTAGAAGCACAAGTAAATATTATCGCACACACTTTACTGATGTAAACTACTAATAAATGCTTCCTAAACGACGTAACATATTATTATCATAATAGCTTAACACAGATGAAACGTGGGTACACTGTACCTACATATTATTTACGTACGGTGTACCCACGTTTCGTCTATGTCGCCGGATAAAGCCGAATTCACCCAAGGTTAGAAAGAACCTGACTCTTTGGGTAAATCAGGCGTCGTGTCATGACTGTATCTTGTTGTTCTACAGGACAGAACTCAAATACGATACATTAAAAAAAAAAAATAATAATAATCTTTATTTCGGATAAGCAAACATCCATTGTGGTTAGGAAACAAAAAGAAAGATAACTTATACCTATGTTAGTAAACTTATTATCTATTTGGAATCTTCGAACAACATCACCTAATAAAGGAGACTCGTACCTCCCCGCTATGGTCTTCAGGATGGAGTTGGAGCTCACCCGCACTGTGCAGAACAGAGAGGCAGATTTCTGTCTGACGATGGCATGGAAGCCATCAACGTGTGGTTGTGCAAACATACCTGATACACTGCAGAAACGGGGAAGCCCCATCAATATCCTGAACCCGTTATTATATTGGACCCGTAGGGTGCTGATAGCCGGCTGAGTATAGTTGGTCCACAGGCTGCACGTGTAAAACACTTGGCAATAAGCTTTAAAAAGCGTTATTTTGACTGCCCTGCTACAGCGCGCAAACCTACGAGCCAACATGTTACATCGGACTGTCAGCGCCCTACGTTCCCTCTCAATATCCATTTGGTCACTAAGATCGTCGGTTACATAATGCCTCAAGTACTTGAACTGGTACACTCGCAATATGTTATTCCCATTTAGTTTAATCGGGGGCACATACTCAGGACATTTAGCACCGCCAGCCTTAAAGATTTGAGACAAAAACCATTTAATCGGGACTTATACAATCGGTGCTAATAGAACAGGAAATACACATTTATCATGCTTTTGAATTACCTAAAGTATACTCCATATTCGGAAAAGAGTGTAATATTAACAGCTCGGCCTCGCTCTAACACACTTCAATCTGCCTAGCCTTTACCAAACTATCTTGGGGTCTGCTTCCAGTCTAACCGGATGTAGCTGAATACCAGTATTTTACACGGAGCGACAGCCTATCTGACCTCCATAACCCAGTTACTGGGTAATACGTACCACTTGGTAAGACTGGTTGTCAGACTTTCAGGCTTTTGACGACCCGCAACGACCACGATTGACAGCCGGGACCAACGGCTTAAGGGCCTACCCACCTCCCCATAAGTGGCGCCCTCATTGAATAAAAACTCGTATCTTAGTATAGAAAATAAAGATTAAAGAATCCTATGTTGCGTTTGTTACAAATAGGACAAGGTATTATTGTCAAAAACGGCCGTTTTTGGTACTTTTGCTTACTACTTTGGACACGAAACATTTCGAGTATTGTTTTAACCACGTGAAAATACCTTATCCTCTTTGTAACAAACGCAACATCTATATTTATTTTTAATTTTGATATTTACAATTTTAATTTTTTTTTTATATTAGCTAACCCGACAGATGTTGTCCTGACGCGCGAACTGTCAAACTCGCGAAGATTAAATAGTGGTTAAGTTTTCTGAATTTTTCCAATTTTCTGTGCAACTTTTTGAATTTTTTCATTCATAAGAACCTTCTGCAGACAATAACAAACACAACAAAAAAAGAATTAGCGAAATCGTCCAGCCGTTCACGCGTGATGCCGTGACCAAGGAAATAGGGATTCATTTTTATATATATAGGTAGATTATTAGCCTATAATGTTCGCAGATACAATTAAAAACCTATTGTTGGTGGCGACGCAGTGGCGTGACGCGTTAAAATACGTTGATAAAAGAGGTACGGGGTGATTTACACACTCAATTAATTGGCCCCCAGAAACGTGGCTACCACGAAGTGTCGTAGTAATAAGGAGGCAACATATTCTGAGGTGCTTGATGGTTAGAAAGGTATAACCCGGCTATTAGGACAATCCTGGAAGTATAGTCAAGATCCCTACCAGCATCTCACTAGATTATATATCCTTCTCCCGAGCACGTTTGATCGATATAGCTATTACCTATTATTATAATAGGTTATTATGTAAAGCTAACGAAAATAAAAAGAAAGTATAAGAAAGATAGAACAAAAAAGTTAAGGTGAATGTCTTTCCAATATGTGTTTGTTTTATGTTTGTCTTTTAGTTTGCTAATGTTACGTGTTTTTGTTCAGATATCGAAATAATACTCGTATGTAGTTGATAGTTTGCGGCAACAAGCCTGTAGTTCATTCAATCGTGAGGAATACCATCTAATTTGACTTAACAAACATTGAAAATCCTAATTTCAATTTACATGAAATGATTACCTACGTACCTACCTACGATCACATTAGTCTAATTAAACTCTTAGAGTCACCGCGTCCTGTGATCACGAGTGTCACGTGATGATAATTTGATTTGTGAATAGATTCACATTTACGTGCAATCGTGTGTGCGCACCACGGAATATTAAAGAAACGAAGTGCTAATGAGCGGCTGAATTGTGTTGAAGCAACAAGCTCATTCTCAGTTAGAACGCATCATAGCTCATTTTCAATCTTCTCCGGTTAGTAATCACTCTGCTGTTAGTAGCTCTGTGTTCCACAGATACAATCTAACGCTGTTTTATTCAGCTGTGATTCTTTCGCAAGATTTAGGATTGTATGAATAATAAATAGCTAAAAACTGTTGTTGGGTTTGCAAAATTCTGATGATATGATTTTACTTATAGCTCAATAGGAGAAATAACGTTCACTTTCGTTTTTGATTACTTAGTCATTGAAACACAATACAAAAAGATTTTCTCTATTACAAAATTTTTTAACAAGTCATGCGTCATAGTTTTCAAATCAATAAAAACGCATTTGACTAAAACCAGAAGTTAAATTTGATGAGGAATCCATTATTAAACTAGTCTGTGTTTTCATATTCAGTAGATTTTGGTCAGTTAGCAAAACATAAATTGGTTAGGATAGCAAATACGAGTGGAATTGGGAAAATCTGATTCTAAGCTTTCGAAGAGTTTAGAACTTGTACAAAACTACGAATAGTTACTATTATTTGCAAGTAAGAGAACAAATAGCTTATTCATTAATGTAGGTATTGGGCATTAGCACAAGTAGGTTGTGGATAAATTCGAAACAGAGTTACCGCGCCCCTGGGCATTCAGGGCAGGGAAGGAACAGGGGTGGGTTTTAGTTAGTAAGAGTCTGACACACCCTCCCGCTCCACCCAGAGCGGGAGATGTCATTGGATGATTTCCCACCCCATAAAAAAAAGGCATTAGAACTAGTTGTATAGTTAGTCCAGCATGTTATCCCAAAAGTTGCAATAAATATTATGTGCGTGTCTTAAGTTATTCAAGGTCAAAATCAGTTTTTCGAAAATATCTCACTAACTTTAAATCGTATTTGCATATAAGACAAAAAAAAATATATTTTATTTTATTAGGATCTCCAACAAAGAATACACCTTACATGCTACATTGTACAGGACGAGAACAAAAGTCTATGTGCTCCCTCAATTATAGGAGACCACATCATGCAATAGAATAAACAAACAGTATGGTATATCTAACTAACTTAGACAATTCTAATTAGCATGGAAACAACACTTAAAGTTAAATTATTATTAAAGTTATACTGGTACATATTGTTAAGGTCTCTGATTTGAATAAAAATAAAGATTAAAAGCAGATGGCAGGGACATTAATATTTATTCTGCTAAGAAGATCTGGACAGTCAATACCATTATTAAGCAACTTGAACAGGAAAGTTAAATCAGAGACTCTACGGCGAGACTTGAGAGGAATGATATTAAAATAATTCAGCTTGTCCGCATATGATCGCAAATTCCTAATTCTGAACCGAAAAGCTAGGTGACGGACAAGTTTCTTCTGGACTCTTTCTATTTGATTTGTGTTAACCTGGTATGTTGGATTCCAGACCGTGCTGCAGTATTCCAACTGACTTCTTACATAGCTATTGTATAACAGAAGTGTAGTAGAAGGTTTTTTGAATTCTTTAGAAGATCGCAGTATAAATCCAAGGGCCCGATAAGCTGAGTTGAGCATTTTGTCAATGTGTGCTATAAATTTCAAGCTACTATCCAAATACACTCCTAGATCTCGGATAACTGTCACTTCATTTAATGTGTTTCCCTGAATATTGTAGCTAGATCGAATTATATTCTGCTTGCTGGTAAATTTGATGTGGTGACACTTGGTACAGTTTAGATACATTTTATTCTTCGTACACCACTGAGTTAAGTTATCTAAGTCCGTTTGTAGCAACTGAACATCAGATTCAGTCAGAATTATGCGAGTCAACTTCAGATCATCTGCAAACAAGTATGGCGTAGTATATTTAAATACGCTTGAAATATCATTCACAAATATAACGAAGAACAATGGCCCCAAATTGGACCCCTGTGGTACACCTGAGGTAGCAAAATAAGGGTCTGACTCATCACCCTCAATGACAACTAAAGGTGGCCTATTATTAAGGTATGACCTACACCAATCCAATTCGGCACCTGTAATACCCAGGGCCTAAAGTTTAATCAACAATAGTTCATGGTTTACCTTGTCAAATGCCCTCGAAAAATCAGTGTATATAGCATCCACTTGTAGACCCTCATCAACTGCGGATGTTAAATCAGTGATATAGGTGACAAGGTTTGTGTTCGTAGATTTTTAAACCATGAAACGGTGCTGACTTAAGGTTAGGTAACTTTTAACCTGGTTGTAAAATATTGGGTACACCAGTGATTCAAAGACTTTAGACAAAGTACAAAGAATCGAAATTGGTCGATAGTTAGATATCACCTCGCGCTTATCATTTTTGTGTATGGGCACTATTCTTGCCCGTTTCCATGTATTCGGGAAGACACCTGTTCTAAGTGAAATATTATATATATCTGCTAATGGAGAGGACAAATAACGAGCACACCGTGACCAAAATATTGGGGGTATATTATCAGGTCCTGCACCCTTTGACAGGTCAAGTCTGGAAAGTTTTTTAAAAACTGCCTCTTGCGATATTGAAAAGTCATTAATGGGTAGAGTAGGGATTGATGTAACTGGCAAATTATCGATAGAATTGCCATGGCCAAGACTGCAAGTTATAAACCGACGAGAATTGATCAGCAAATAAATTCGAGATAGCTTTACTTCCAGAAGCAGTTACAGTACCCAGGGTCATTTTAGAGGGATAGGAAGTGTTGCTTTTCCGGAGGTTTTTTATATGTGACCAGAAGAATTTGGGATGGCCTTTTATTTTATTTTCTAATTCGTCTATGTAGTTATTGTAACATCTTTGCACAAGTTTTTGACAGTCTTTTCTCAGATAACTAAATTCAATTACATCTAGTGGATTATTACATTTCTATATTCTGTTATGATATTTTAATTTTCGTTTGAGCAATTTTATTAATTGATTAGAATACCACGGTGGATATTTTCCTCGCGTGAACAAGGTTACTGGCACATATTTTTTAATGATGTCCCTAACTATACTGTAGAATTTATCCAGCATATCATTTACATCATAATAACATAATCCAAATTCTTTTTCCCAGTTGATATCTTTAAGTGCATGAGTTATCGCTTCGTAGTCTGCTTTATGATAATTGGGTTTGTTTAATAATTTGTAATCATTTTTAATAATTACAGGTAGAGTGGGCATGAATTCTAAAGCAGGGTGAAATCCAACTTGCTTATGGGGTCAAGGCAATTACTGATTTTAATTTGGTCGACATCGGAAAGTATTAAGTCTAATATTTTATTTTGGAAGTTTTTGATGTAATTAATCTGTTTTAGGTTATTTAAAGCTATAAAATCGAATAGAAGATTTTTTGGATTGCTAGTATCACATGAAGAGGGTAAGCATGACTCATTGTCAGCATCATATAACCAATCAACACAGCTCAAGTTGAAATCACCAATTATCAATGTGGGGCTGTCGCTGTTGGCAGCCATGATAGAGTTGCAGTTTGCAGTAAAATGTTCATAAACTTCCGTGGATGCTGGACCCCGTAAATAGACAGCACATATTTTAATAGACTTTACGCTGGATCTCAATTTTATATGTTATTTGAAACTGCTATAAGTACTACACCGCCAGTTTTTTTATGATTATTGAAAGAAGATGTTTCACGATCCCTTCTATAAACCGCATAGGAACCACTGAACAATTCGGCATCAAAAATACTACTGCAAAGCCAGGTTTCGGTTAGGACATAAACATCGTACGCGTTATTATGTATGTGTTGTCGTACCTCACTCAGTTTACTGCGCAGACCTCTAGTATTTTGGTAGTAACATTTTATGGGATTGAATCTTGTAAAATAACAACATAGAACATTCTTAGAATTACACTGATACACGAATTTATGTTAACAATTTTAGTTTATCGTGATCCCCTACAACCACAGTTTGAGAGGTTTCATCCCTCTTCAAGAAAATTCTTCCGTTGCGGACCCACACGAACCTGTATTCTAATTCTTTAGCACGTACCCGCGTAGCCGCATGAAGAGCCTTATTTTCCGGGGATAGATGTTCGACTACGAATATTGGAACAGGTTTGTCGGCAGCTATGCCGAGATGTCTTGAGGTAAGTTTGTTTTTTGAGTTGGCTTTATTGAACTGTATTGATGCTGCCAGGATCGTATCTCTTATACGGGAACTGTTAAATCTAACTAAAACTGATCTCGGGCGCGTGCTATTTGTGTCTTTCTTCGCCACCCTTGTACAAAGTTGAATGTCCGTGTCCTTTAGGTTGCAGTCGAGCACTTTGCTCAGCTGGAGAACAGCACTCACCAAATTCTCTGATTTATGTTCGGGTATACATTGCAATTCAATGTTATTCGATCGAGCATGTTGTTCTAAAATATTCATGCGCTTTGTTATGTCTTTCAGAGAACTTTGGAAATCGGAGTTATCCTTTTCGAGTTTTTGTATTCTGGTGGCCTTTTCTTCTAGTGTTGTTCTCATTTCTTCGTATTTATCGTTATAAAATGACAGCGACTGCTTGAATTCTGACACTATGTCATTTATTTTGCTAAGTTGGTCATTTACTAGACCTTTTATGGTGTCCTGTAAAGCGCGATTAATTTCTTGCCTTATCATATCTCTGAGGGAATCACTTGTCATCAACAGGAGACAGGTGATGTGGCAGTTTATTACGAAGGGAAGGTTTAGAACTGATTTCTCCACAAAATTTGTTTGGAGCAATTGTGGAGGTCTCAGTTATACTTTTTATGGCGCAAATTGTCATTCAGGTGGAAATTAAGCACTTTCGCCAAAAAAAATATAGTATTGATTGTTAACAAGATCTTAGTTTTATAATTCTTTCTGACAGAGTTCGTGTCAGAACTTTAGACGGTGTTTGGATTATCCCGGCGTTATTACTAGGTGTGGTCCAGTTAAAATAAGTTGGTAGTTTGGGAAAACCCTCGGGAGAAGCATAAATATTTAGAGTATGTTTGGTTTTAAAATGTTTAACTATTTACTGGGGCTTCAATGTGTTAGACAAACCGTTATTGCCTTGAAGGGTTGTACTAAAGCATGAAACCTGTAACATTTTCCCTGTGTTCAGAAACGTGTGTAATTATCTAAAGTCCTAGTACCTCGTCATCCTATAAAATATGTTAGGAGTTAAAGACGCATCTATTTTCTTAAGTTACTGAAAACTAATTTTCTTAGGAGATTTTCTCACGACCACCCGAAGGTTAACGGTCTAGCCTGACTTACGTAGAATACCGAATAATTAATAAACAATTTTGTTTGTATTTTATTTTTCCTTATTGGACACCAACCGATATAAAAGTTATTTTGCAATTTTTAGTTTATTTACTTTTTTAAAAGTCAGTTATATTTTTTGTTAAAAAAAAGTATTTTTATTTTTCACTTTTTAGTTGTACCCCAGAAGTAAAACTAAGTATAAAAGATATGCCCAAATTAATAACTCTAATAACATGGAATTTGAACATAATTGGAGAAAACCAAAACGTCATCTGTATATAGGTACATAATTATTTTTTGTTTTTGTTGATTTTTTCAAAAAGTACTGGATCATTTTTGATAATATTTATATGAGACCACCCCTTAAGTGTAACCTACCAAACATATTACCAGAAATATTATGATGTCCTCCATGTTACAAACTTTTACCTATAGCACGGGGTCTCATCTCGAACAAAAAAAAATTAGTTAAAATAAATCTCAATAGGTGGCGTAATATGCATCGATTTCTAATTGAAGTTTAAGTAATTTTAATATTATGAAAATAAATATGGTAAAAACTGTATTTTCTTATTTAATAAACTGCCCTAAGCATAAAATTGTGGAATAATTGGCTTTTATTCAAATTTAGACGATTATTCCCCCCGCCCCGAGCGCCCGCGCAAGTCAGACGTGTTCGTCTCGTCTCTGAGTTTCTAAAATCAAAAAAAAAGTGTAATTTCTGCGTGTAGTAACGTGAAAAATATTCTATAATGTGGACAATGAATTGTGTTTGAAGCTGTGAAGAATTCAATTGAAATTATACGGACAATTACTGCTAAATTAGCCAAAACTAAAACCAGAAAACAAAAATTAACAATTTGAAATTGTGGGTGCAAGTGTTTGTTGTTTGGTACTGTGTTTATGACAGTGTCGAAAGGTCACCCCCCAACTTTTGAATTTGCAGCGACACACGGCCTGAGCGGAAGCAAAATTTCACACGTCTTGTTACCGTCAGGTTGGTCTAGTGCTAATTGAAGGCGGCTGCCAAGCAAAGCGTATCAAGTTCGATTCTGGCCGCTTTCGACTTATTTTTGCTGAATCTTATTTTTAACTTTTTTATACGGCGTAAAGGATTTTTGACGGACTTTGAAGCAGTATTACAACCCGAATGAGTGAAAGTTGCGTGCTCGTACTTTTGCTACCTGAGAGAGGTCTTGCTGGGTTGGACGGAAAGCAAATTTGTTCGAATTCGTAGATGACAATCAGATAAGCTTGAACCACGTAATAATTGTTTACTCGCACGCATTGCCACTGTGCTCCTTATTGTTTCTGCCATCCTGTTAGTTGGTTAACTGACGGCGAAGATGCCTATTAACCGGATGCCCCCCGCTTCTCCACTACAGACGTCATCCGTTGTTGAATTAGCAAACGAGGACTCCGTGCAAAAACGTCTCCCTGCTGTTGAACCAACCTTGCATCAGTGTGTCCCGACGCCTGATATATCAGTGATGGCAAATACGACGGAGCGAAACAAGAAGCGTAAGTTTACTGGTTTTGATGGGAAGGTAGGCAGCACTATAACGAAGAACGATTTCTCTGATTTTTCAAAACTGCAAGAGAGTCGTTTTGAGGACTTATTGACCAAAGTCAACAATATTTTGGAACAAAATACGGATCTGAAGAGGAGTGTGGAAATCTTGTCAAGCAAATACGATGAGTTTTTGACTCGTCTCACCCATCTTGAGACGGAGCGGAAAGAAGATAAAAAATATATTTACCAGCTGGAGGAAAAAATAGAGTACTTGGAACGCAAGTCCCGCCTGTCGGGCTTAGAGATTCGCAACGTTCCCAAACTAAATGGGGAGAATAAAGAGCATCTCTGCAACCTGGTTGTAAATATGGGGAAGACGCTTGATGTCAAATTACAACCCTCAGACATTAGAGACATACACAGAACTAACGCTAAGGACAAGTCCAGTTCAGTCATAATTGATCTAAATACCGTTATTCTGAAGGACAAAATCATCACTGGAGTTAAGAAGTTTAACAAGTCCAGGGATAAGAAAGAAAAGCTCAACACTACCCATATAGGTCTTCAATCTGCATCACAACCAGTCTATGTTTCGGAAACCCTGACGTATAAAAGCCAACGGTTGTTCTATGCGGCAAGACAATTTCAAAAAGGGTATGGATATAAATTTTGCTGGACTTCTCACGGCATTGTGTATCTCCGTAAAGATGTAAGCGATCAACAAATTCGCATTAACTCTGAATCTGACCTGGTAAAACTGAAGAACGCTGTATGACTAGTCTATTATCTTTTCATACGTGAAAAAAATACCTCTCTGATAAATCTGCATGCTAATCTTGTAGTGTCGTTTCTCTTTTTTGTATTTAACATTAATATCTTAATAACTTTGATTTTTTACCAACTCAATATTGCAAACTATTTGAATTTCTTTAGCACACACCAACAAACAAACACACAAAACACCAAATTTTTCGTCAAAAATAATTCTTATGTACCGAAAAATAAATCACCTCTACTATGTCATTTCTCAGTAATTGATAAATTAAAAATCAGAACAAAATTCTTTGACCAATTTGTAAATATTAAAAATTCGATAACTTGATGGACTTAACTAAAAATATTGACAGAATAATGGTTTCAAAAGCTCTTACATGTGACTTAGATAATTGTCACAGATTACTCTTACCGGATAATAACAGGCTCACGGTTCTGACACAAAACATTCGTAGTATTCATTGCAATCTGCTGGGATTAGAAACTATGTTACAAAGACTAAAAGTGGAATGTGACGTACTGGTGCTCACAGAGTGCTGGTTAAAAAAGGATAATTCTGTACCCACACTGCAGGGCTATCGATCCTATGCAACAACAGGGAACCTCAAACAGAATGATGGTGTCGTAGTTTACTGTAGAGATCATCTAAACTTTAGTGTTGAGGAGCCGGACTTCTTGGAAGGAAACTGTTTGATACTTCAAAATGATGTTATAGCAATTGTTTCAATATATCGTTCTCCATCCTATAAAAACCTAGATAACTTTCTAGCTTCCCTAAACAGAACTTTATCGAGGTTATCTCATTGCAATAACTTAATTGTTATTGGTGATATTAACATTGCAATTAATGATGGTAAAATTGAACTGTCTGGAGAAAACTATCTTACGTTAGCTGCTTCTCATGGGCTTTTACCGGCTCATACTGAAATTACTCGTGCTACAAGTGGTACTTGTATTGATCACGTTTTACTTAAAACACAAAACTTGTGCACAACTCTTATACCCCAAACTACCTTGACTGATCACCATCCTGTTCTCTTTTGTATGGATCTCAAACATACACGTAGCTACCCAACAACTACTTTTAAAAAAGTTGATTTTGAGAACCTAGGAAAGGATATTCTTAGCATAGACCTAAATCCCATATTACTAACACGGGACCCCAACGTTGCTACAGACTATCTTATAAATAAAATACAGTTGTCATTACAAAATAATTCAAAATTAATTACACAGTCAAGGCGTAAAGGAACAATAAAGCCGTGGGTCACACCAGGATTATTGCGATGCATGAGGAACCGTGACCGCTTACATGCAAATTATAGGAAGTCCCCCGAAAACGAAATTCTAAAAACTACGTATATCCGTTACAGAAATTTCTGTAACCAAACTTTAAAAAAGGTCAAGAGATCCTATGATAAAAATCAAGTAGAAATGGCTGGCAAGGACCCTAAAAAGTTGTGGAATGCCATTAAAGGCATCACAAATAGTAAAAAGGGCAACAGTTGTCCTTCAGAACTATTAAAAATTTGTTCTACTCCACAATTAACAGTCAATGAAATGAACAGCTATTTCATAAACGTGGGCAAGTCTTTGGCTGAAGATATTATGCAGACGCATAATAGCAGAAATAATCTCTCTTTGGCTGATTCTGCAAATTTATCTCCACTGTCCACTTTCTTTTTGAAAGATATCAGTGAAGAGGAGGTTGCCCAACATATAGACTGTTTAAAAACTGAATGTTCGGTGGGCTGGGATGGTATTTCTAATGGAGTACTAAAACAATTTAAAGAATTCCTAGTCCCTCCTTTAACTGTGATCTTTAATCTTTGTCTCGAAACTGGCACCTTCTCTATGGCATTAAAAAAGTCCGTAGTATCTCCAATAGATAAGGGTGGAGATAGAAATTGTTTTAGTAATTACAGGCCAATCTCAATCTTGCCCTCTCTGTCCAAGATTCTTGAAAGAATTATTAACACCAGATTAGTTAGTTATCTGGAACAACATAAACTTTTCTCTGAAAATCAATTCGGTTTTCGTGCAGGAAAATCAACTGATGATGCAGTGCATAAATTAACTGGTTACATCACAACTAAATTGGATAAAGGTAAGAAGTGTCTTTCGGTCTTTCTCGATCTCGCGAAGGCCTTTGACACTATTTCTGTGCCTATTTTAATACAAAAATTAGAGAAGCTTGGCATAAGGGGTAAGCAGCTTGAGCTATTTGAGAGTTACCTAACTGGACGTTACCAGTGTGTGAGGGTGGGTGGCCACTACAGTGGGGAGCTCTCGGTAACATACGGCGTCCCACAGGGCAGCATCCTAGGGCCCACCCTATTTCTTGTGTATATCAATGATCTTACTGACCTATGTTTACCAAAAGGCGAAATAATCTCTTACGCGGATGATACTGCTCTCCTCTTCTCCGCCGATAATTGGGAGGAGGTCTTTGATGCTGCTCAAGTGGGTTTCAATATGGCTCAAGAGTGGTTGCATAACAATATTCTGACCCTTAACCTTGACAAAACCAAATACATAGCGTTCTCTATCCACCAGAATGCTAGAGTTCTTGGCAGGCATTGTATTGTCCCACACACATGTACCCTCAAAACAAACTGCAGCTGTAAACCATTAGTGTGCGTTGATAATTTAAAATACTTGGGCATTGTGTTGGATAGTAGTTTCAGCTTTAAGGAACACATTAGGTTAGTGTCTGCTAGAGTGCGTAAGCTGATGTTTGTTTTTAAAAATCTTAGGCATGTAGTCGAACCGTCGCTACTAAAGGGAATTTATTTTGCTCTGTGTCAGTCTGTTGTTGGATACTGCATATTGTCTTGGGGTGGTGCTGCTAAGACCACCATTAGGGGTTTAGAGGTTGCCCAGCGCGCGATATTGAAAGTGAGCAATTTCAAGTCCATTTTGTTCCCAACAAGAACGCTATATCAGCTTTGCCAAGTTTCTACTGTGAGGCAACTGTTCATAGAAAGAGTTGTGTTAAAGAAGCACAGTGAACTCATTTATGACCCGTCCATGGCCAGTGGACGTCGAAAACATGAGGTATGTACAAGATCATTTCAGCCTAAAACGTCGTTTTCGAGAAGGTTCTACACATTTTTGGCCCCTTTTCTTTACAACAGAATCAACAAAGAAGTGGATATATATGTGTTGAACAAATCTCTGTGTAGGAAAAGGGTCCATAAATATCTACTTGCATTGTCTTACGAGGAAACAGAGAACCTGCTGCTCGTTCAGAAATGAAAATAAGATTGTTTAACTGGCTACAGGAATGGGGCATGGATGATTTATTGTATTTTATACATTTTTAGTTTTTCGGTGCTAAGTCTTCACACTACCCAATCACCCCTACACCTTCACTACTCTACATACACACAAATACACACGCAGATACACATACACATTTTTCTTTTTATAATTTTAATAATTACGAATATGAAATGTACTATTTTAAATAATTTAATTTTTAAATATTTGTTAATTAATTATAATTCTTAATTCTTAATTTTTATAACTGTTGCTTTAATATTTTTTATTTGTTTTTTAAACTTTAATTTTTACTACAATTATTCAGTTTCTATTTGTATTTTTAATCATAATTTTTTATTTTATGAATGACATTTGTATTTATTAATTTTTAGTTTTCAATTGTTAAATTTGGTTTATAATTCTTGACATTTTATCTAAAATCTTTTAGTTTTGTATTTAAGTATAATTTTTGACCTTTAATTTTGATTATTAACTTTTAAGACTAAATTGTTAACTTTATTAGAAGCATCTCTTAGCATATATTTTGGGCTACATATATTGTCTATTCTCGGTGGTATGGCGCTGTATGCCGAGATACAGGATCCGTCCTAGTTCGGCTACAGATGCTCCTATGTAACGTAACCTTTAGAACTTATAGTCTTTAAGAATGCTGTAATCTGTTGTTGTTTTTGGTGAAATAAAAATATTATTATTATTATTCCATTTATTCAATTTTATATACATACAATTTTAAATTTTTAAATATTTAGGTACTTAGAAAAACATAAATAAATACAAAAACATTTAAAAATATAAAAAGTAGTTGCCCACCGGTATCGGGAATGTGGTCCAAGCTACCGGCGGTCAGGGCTCCTGAGAAAGGAATCTCCTAACAATACGCGCCGTGTCCAGGAGTACTGCTTTCTGGATCAAGCCCTTGATCCAACTGCCCAACGAGAGCCTCCTGAGATGTTGGTCGAGGCTCTTGGCTATTAAGCCATTGGCCGTCACGACTATCGGCACAATGACTGCTGTATCCACCTCCCACATGTCGACAACCTCGCGAGCCAGATCAAGATACTTTGTTTTTTTATCTTTCTCAGCCTTCACGAGGTTCTCGTCATGAGGAACAGCTATATCAACAATCATTGTGCGACGCTCTTGTCGATCTATCACCACTATGTCAGGCTTATTGGCAACAATAGTCCTATCAGTGATGATAGATCGATCCCAATACAACGTGATATTGCTATTTTCGAGAACTGGGTCGGGCTCATACCTATAGTACGGTACTTCAGATTCCACAAGATTGTATTTAAGAGCAAGTTGCTGGTGGATAATCCTGGCTACAAGGTTGTGTCTGTGCAAATAGTCTCCGTTAGCTAGACGAGAACAACCAGAAATAATGTGTCGGATTGATTCCCCGGGCCGGTGGCATGCCCGACAGATGTCAACCGTACCGTCCTTCACAATATATTTCCGGTAGTTATTCGTCATCATAACTTCGTCCATAATCGCACAGACAAAACCTTCGGTTTCCCCGAATAGGTCACCAAAGCGCAGCCAGGATACGGACGCTAAGAAATCTACATCGGGTCCATGTAGGACCCGGTAAAAGCGTCCGTGAAGCTCCTTGCTCTGCCATACTTCCCTGCGGTCATTAGTATCCAGTACTTTAAGTTTGCGCCAGTTCTCGTTTGCCAAGGAGAGCGGGGTGAGGCCCTTGTCCACAGCGACCACATCTCGATGCATACCCACGTCGGTTTCTAGGAAATATTCCCTAAGGCTGCATACCTCGCGGTTGTGTAGGGTCTTAGCATTTAAGAAACCACGACCCCCACATTTCCGCGGGATATACAGCCTCATCACCGATGATCGTGGGTGATGCATCCGATTTGCGGTCAGCAGTGTGCGGACCCTCCTATCCAGGGCGTCAAGTTCCGTCTGAGTCCATTTGAGTATGCCGAAAGAGTACATCAATACCGGCATGACCCAACCGTTGAAGGCGCGCACCTTGTTCCCGCCTGATAAAAGACTATTTAGTACTTTATTCAGGCGGCCAAAGAAGCGCTCCTTCAGCGACTGTTTCACGTCAGCAGTATTGATGCCTAACGCTTCCGACATACCCAAATACTTGTAGGTTTCGGTTGAGGAGAGGGATCTAAGGTGTATGGAATCCGAGAGTTGAGTTCCCACGGATTCCATAATCTCCCCTCGCTTTACATGCATGACTGCACATTTGTCCACACCAAATTCCATTCTGATGGCGCTACTGAAGGTTTCTGTTACCTTCAGTAGCTTCATCAGTTGCAAGTTGTTGGGGGCAAAGAGTTTCAGATCATCCATGTAAAGGAGGTGTGATATGACCTGACCACCTCTTCTCAACCGATAGCCCTGTCCCGAACCCTCCAGTAGTGTACTGAGAGGGTTGAGGGCCAGACAAAACCACAGTGGACTCAGACTGTCGCCCTGGAATATGCCACGCTCGATCCTTATCGGTTCGCTGTTCTCCTGTATCTGACGACATCCTGGATAGTGAAGGACTGTATTCCACTGCCTCATACACGACATCAGGAAGGTGCGCAGAGTTGCATCAACTTTGTACAACTCCAGCACCCTCATGAGCCATGTATGTGGCACCGAGTCATAGGCCTTCTTGTAATCTATCCAACATATCGACAGATCTCTTCGAGAACGACGAACCTGTTGGCTAATAGCAATATCGATGAGGAGCAGCTCCTTAGTACCACGGGACCCATTCCTACATCCATTCTGGGAGGCTGACATTATACAGGTTATTATTATTATTATTATTGGACCGAATCCTTAGACATCTATATTTCTTCTACTAATAGGTGGCGCTGTTTGAAGTTTTAGAGTTTATCCATTCGCCTCTTTAAAATTTGAATAGAGACACATTTTGATACAGTAAAACTGCTATGAAGTGCCAAAAATACTATAAAATAATTCCTCAACGTGTGAGAAAATATTGGTAAAACTTTAAGTAAATTCATTCAGCTTGCAAGCCGTCGCTGCTAACACCATTTAGTGAGGTGTAGAGGACAGGCCCGATCGAAGAACAAAAGTTACTTGTGCCAGACGAAAACCCGTAGTTACGGCGGTACCGTTTGTTTGTATGGGATGAGGCATCTGCACGCTAGTATTATATTATCTGTGCCTATAGGTAGGGTTTGCTTCTAGTTGTTGTATTATTGAGCAGTTTCAGTCCATCACGGTGTTGTATGTTTGGTAGCTACATCCGCTATACGGGTATCATACTATTTCTGTCCCCGGTATTTCAATAACCACAATCAAGAGAAGATTGTATTGTAGTTGTTTGTAATTTAGGACCACACTGAGAATTACGAAACAATAGATGTACGAGTACGTTTCCATTACCTACTTTTTTTTTCTATCCACTGAATAAATCATCATCATCAGCCTTTTAATGTCCCCACTGCTTGGGGCACAGGCCTCCTCTCTGTGAAAGGGGGTGGGTTGTAATCCACCACGCGGGCCCAATACGTTCTTTGAATTTTTGGTTCTAGAACATGCCGGTTCCCTCACGATGTTTTTCTTCACCGTTTTGAGAGCAGTGGTGATAAAATGATTTACACAAAGTAAAGCGCCTGCCTGGGTTTGAACTGAATACAAACCCTTACATAACAGGGATTATCTGTTGTATTAAACTCAAGATATTTACATGAGAACATAGTTTCTTAAGGCAATATTTAGGATCGTAAACATGCTCCGCATATTTTGTCTAGGCTGTTTATCTAGTCAACAAATTATGTGTTTAATAACTACGTATACATCCTCTGCCCGGGGGTGGAGGATACTGCCCGGGGGTGGAGGATAAATTCGAAAGAGTTACCTCGCCCCCGGGCGCGTAGGGCAGGGAGGAACAGGGGTGGGTTTTAGTCAGTAAGAGTCTGACACGCCCTTCCGCTCCACCCCAGAGCGGAAAGAGTCATTAGATGATTTCCCACCCCCCAAAAAAAAAAAAAAAAAAAAAACGTATACATCCTACCGTGATTACGAAGAATAGTTGTTTATAGGAACAATGCGATGAGACATGATATTGTATTATACAGTAAACGGTGGTGTTCGAGATCAATGTTCTATTGTGTGCAGTTTTTCATAATTATTTATTCATATATAATTTACTTCTCCACCTGCTTGACTTGACAGACTTCACCCATAGACAACTCTAATAAACTTTTTTTTTAATAACGTGTCTTCCTAAAGTAAATCTATATTGTTTTTCTATTAAGGTAGCTCGAGCAAACTTTAATAGAAAAAAAATTAATAATATCGACAATAATTTCTGACTAGCTCCGTTTCTACATTACCTGTGGCAGCGTATCATATGTAGGTAAATTGGCGACCCATCATCACATTGTGGAGGAATGGCACAATTCCGCGCCATATTTAAGATATTTTAAATTGTTTTTTTGATGAAATTAGATAAAGTAGTGTCTGAAATGCTTATAATTAGGCATTCAACTTCGTCTTTTGTTATGTGACAGTATACTGTACAACTATTTTTCTAAAACCTTTATTCATGATTATGAAATCAATCATGCACATTACTATCGAAGTCGATCGTTACAGTTTGTCAAAAGATTTTCCTCACGGACAATAAACGTGTACAAGATTGTTGGTACTATATTCCATTAACCTTGCTCGCGTCCAGCGGACACATAGTGGGCGAGACATAATCTATTGGGTCTGCGGGAAGCGTTAACAAAAAAAAAGTCACGGGAAACGTTTAACAGAAACCAAAAACAGAAAAAAACTATTTTTTTAAATGTGAGTAAAATGGGCATTAAAAAGCTATTTTAATCTTATTTTTAAGTATATTTTTTATTAACATTGTTTTTGTTCATTGTTCTAACTGTTGCAAACAATAATTGCCTACAATTAGTGCAGGATGAGCCGGTAATCTGCTATAAATTCAACGTAATTCCATGAAATGGGCCTCGAACATTACGTGGCCCGTGTTTTGTACTTATAATGCATAATATGGTATGTCATTGGTGTTTGTTATATAATTTTTTTTATTACAAATAAACGCAAACCAAAACTTAGAAACACAGGTTGGTACATTTCCAGCAGTGGTTCATTTAGGAAAACTACATATTGTATGAAGGAACCCCAAAGATAGCACTTTGGGCACTGTTCAGAAAGTCGCCTATACTGTGTCGTATAACATTAAACCGAGAGTAGTGTTCAGAGTAATGTTCTGTTGTGGTCGAACTAAATCTTGGTTACGGTTTAGTTCGACCGCAACGGAACATTATTTCATAATATATCTGTTTTAACAACTAGAATCTACTATTATTACTTGAGTTTTATGTTGATTATCGTTTCCTAGTTATTGTGTCGCTAATATTTATATAATTCTTTATGCACACATAAGTACAGCCAAGCAAGCAAGTTGTTCCCTTTATTTGACGCAATGCCCAAACTGTTTATAGATTTTTATTACTTGGAAATCGGTTGTTATTTTTTTGTAAAAGTATTTTTTTCATATTTTATTAAAATAATTTTCTAATAATCTGAATCTATTTTCTGCAACGTTGTTCATCTAAAGTTTTATTCGTTCAGCTAAAATAGATAGACCAAATAGGTAGTTTTCTCGTTTGATTATTAAAACAATATAAGTTTGTTTTCTTTCAAGTTGCAGTAAACAGCTTGATCTTAATTGGAGTCACTTGAAATGTAGTAAAAGAAAAAAAACACTTAAGTGTATTCTATATTATTCTCTAGATCTCAGCATTATGTTTTAAAAGTATGTTATACTTGCACACATATATTTTTGGCTGCAAGCCATTGTTTATTTAAAACTCTTTTAGTAATTTAAGTTAAACTTTTTTTAATTTTTAACACATAATATGCTCAAACGTTAATTTCTAAAACGCTCTTTTTAGATTTAGGTCAGGCCCATAAAATCTCATTTATGTACGTGTCGTGTTGACTATATACAGTTCTTCACATTTCACTACACTGGTATATGACAGAAGTTGACGGTTCGAACATACGGAATCACCGGCAGGGTGCTGTCCTCTCAGCGAGTGATGCCTTAAGTGTTCACGCTAACCCAATATGATTAACCTGTGTTCCATCGTTATCCTAATGAAGGTAGGACTAATTTTTCGGCGAAAATAGGTTAATACCACTATCTGTCGTTTGTGAACCTTGCGTTTAAAGCTTAATACTATTGGAGAGGAAATACGACCATTGGACTGACGCATTCTCTCAATATAAAATTAATAAGAAAACTCACTATATTAAGTGTTTCTACATTATTCTGAAAATCATTTCTGAATACGTACACGGAATGAAGCGCTGAAACTATTAAAACTTTCTTAAGAAAGTTGTAACAGTGTCAGTGAACAGTTAAACCGCCTTTGTTTAGCGCTACACCTATTTGTTATTATTATTTTTTTTTTATGTCTCCTCAGCGTGTTCTTAACGAACGACGAACTGCAACAATATCTCCATGGTGCTCGTCTAATTCAACTCTTACAAAGCACTCGTTTCTTAATGACGTGCCGTGAGAACAACTCTGCTGAACGTCGTTACTGGACCCTGTTTGTACACTTACTCTGTGAGACAGCGCGGTGCTCCTGTAAGAAATCATGACAACTTTTCGCCATCTCGCCATGTCCTTCCTTCGAGAATACTAGACATAAGGCGAGGTGGTGGCCATTACAAACTGCTCTGTAACATTGGCTCGGCGAAGTTTTTGTGTGACGAAACTCTTAAGGCGCGGTTATATGACTTCTAATGGTTTTTAATTGACATCACGTCTAAACGACTAGTTCTTTTTCTTTGAAAAAGATATAATATATTTTAGATAATTTCCGTCGTAATTTGATAAGTGAATATTTGAAATTATATTTTTATAACATAGTGTAATTAATTTGTAAACTTATGTCTAACGCGGATAAAAAATTGAGAATCACAAAAAAACTCTATAGCGTATTTTTATAAAACCTTCACCATTTTAAAGATCATTTAAATGTTTTTTATTTTAATATACGGGTTTTAGTATAATATTTGTTGTTTTATGTGTAATAAATTAATAATGCGTCTAATTTCGGACAGCGCTCGTTAATAGGCACTCAAGATCATTGGCAGTTAATAGCGCCTTAATTATTTATTTCGAAAATGTTTTTGCTAGTTTCTATTACAAGGCTTCAGTTTTAAGTTTTTGTTTAATTATTATGTGCTTTTCAGTTTGTAGCAGCTAGGTGTGAAGTTAAAATTTAGTTAATTGTTTCAACCTACTGCACTGTGAACTTCATTTCTTTGACATTATCATCATCATCACATCAATAAATTATATCAGACTCTAAAACTCTAAAGTGCTACGGACTTGTGTAAAAGTGCAAATGGACCCTATTCTTAGTTATAACGTTATCTGTCACGTAACATATTAAGTTAAGAGCTAAATTGCTTATTAGTTTTTTGGGCTATATCGTTATTATTTATTAAGAATTTTGTTCTTACTAATATAGTACAATAAAAAACTTTAACCGAAAGAAGTCCACTGCTGGACATAGGCCTCCACGAAGTATCGCCACAACGGCCGGTCTAATGCGTCTCGCATCCATCAGATTCCCGTGACTGTCACCAGGTCATCGATCAACATTGTGGGAGGCCTTCCAGAATCTTTCAGCCTCATCGACCTTCTGTTCTACGAGCAATATGCTCAGCCCACTGCCACTTATTACTTATTACTGACCTAAATTCACATACCTCCTCTCCAATAATACAGACTGGTCGCCATCACAGCTGTTTTTCTCATCGTAGTCACACACACTCACACACACTCATGGTGACGTCACTCTGCATATTGGATGGATGCCAGGAGCAAAATATTTATAGAGATTCTATTCGAGTACTCGTGGTTTTGATCGCGTTTAATATACTATTTTAAACAAATAATGACAGATGTAACGCAAATTAAATCAAACTTGTTAAATTATTTATCTTACTATAAATCAATACAGTTTACGTTTGTATTCTAAGACTTATTACCACTCTGATAACTTTTTAGAATCTGCCTCACGTTCAAAAGCTTCCACACAACAATAGCTATATACTATCTACTTAAACGCTTTACATGGCATCAATAAAATGTGCGGATTTTGTAACGATATGCTAATTGCAGCTCGTCCATGCGACCATCACGCCGCTCAACGAGTGCTCGCATAAATGGAACGGCGAGTTTTATTAGATTTTTGTCGTACACATGTAAGGTTTATGGCACGTGTTTTGTGCTGAAATATGACTGATATCATTAATTTAAACTAAAACTAAAACTGATTAATCCCGCATCACTCTAGAAGCTTTTAACTAGCTGACATAAAGAAGTCACCTAATTTAACTCCGGCAAATAACAGTTAGCGCCAAAATCACCGTGAAATGACATGCTTTGGAGCGGGAACATGACGATGCACAACTGTGTCACTTTAAAGTTTAGACTTAAAATCCTTTAAATTGCAGATCTGAAAATAGATCAATGCGGCTCAAAGTAGAAACTTCTTAGAAGAAAAGCAATTTAATTCAAAAGAATCTAGTTCAATTAATGACAGCGGGAGCAATCAAGCAGACTGGTAATTTAATTTGTGCGGAATAATCCTAAAGCCTTTTAAATCTTCGTTTGAACCCAACTGAGTTTCATAAACTAGAATTCACAAAAAAGTTAACCATTCAGAGGCTTACGTAGAAAATTTAATTTATCCATGAAACCCAAACTCAATTTACCTGCAATTATTTTATTTTGCGCTAGACCGAACTTTCAATAATTAAGTCCTTGCGCGGTTTTTAAGCCGCAATATCAAAATTTTCTTGAAACGAAATTTAAGACTGTAATACCAACACGCACTCGCCGCACTCGTGTCGTAAACCCATTTGTTTCTTTTCGTGGGAAATTATGCAATGACTTCTCCCGCTCAGGGTGGAGTGGGAGGGCGTGTCAGAGTTTTGGTTAACTAAAACCCACTCCTGTTCCTTCAGTTGCCTGAGTGTCCAGGGGCGCGGTAACTCTTTCGAATTTATCCTTAACCTACGGGCAGACATCGGCCACGTCGGGCCCCGTCGTGTTTGCTGACAACTCTTTGAGGCGCGCGTTGAACACTACGCGCCGTCGACTCTCGGGCCTGGTGCTCATCGGACGGCGAGCTACCCATTACTCGCCGTCCGCAGGCCTGGATTTACGGTGGCAAGAGATCGTCTCGCGGCGCCGGAAGCCCCTGGCGTCTCCTGCAGCGGCTGCTGCTGAGGGCGTAAGGGCGACTCTGTTGTTGAGTCTCCCTCACCCATGCCGCTTCCCTCTTCGCGAGCATTACTGCTTCGCAAAAGGAGGAGACGGCTTCCCATTCCCTCTCACTCCGTACCATGGCCTGAACCAGGGCGGGGCGCGAGAGGTCACTGCCGCCTATCGCATCCTCGAGGACACGGCGGTGCTTTGCCCAAGCGGGGCAAACCTCCACCGTATGCTCCACCGTGTCCTCTGGGCGATCCTCGCAGTGGAAGCACCCGGGGATACGCACGAAAGGTTCCGTATAATTTCCCGTCGTGAAACGTCACGTCACGTCAACGTCCGCGAAGTGTAGGTGCTAAGTGGGCGACGCAGTGTTTGGCTTACCGAATGAAAATGAATGCAAGTCGCATTCATTTTCCCCTATTTTTATTCGTAGTATGACTGCGAAACTCAATTAATAAAACCATCTTGTAGCGTACGTTAAGGTGATGTAAATGAACTTAGTTGTAGGTACGAGTATATGATGATACTCATGACAATATTTCATTCTGCCACGTTGTTAAAAATAATTGATACCTACCAATTATTTTTAACTATAACACTTAAAACATAGCACCTAATTAATTTTAACAATGTAGCGACACTTTTTGTTCTGCCAGGTTTTTATCAAGTGGTGTTAAAATTTTCTTTGGATGATTATACAGGGTGGAAACTTTCAGCGGGGCAGGACCTTAACCGCTGCAGCTACACGAAAAGGGTTCTAAGAGACTATTCGTAATTTTTCGTGAAATTTTGATTCCTATTCACAGATTTTCAATGAAATGTACAGTTAGCAACTACATTCTAATACTGATAAAAATTTATATTAGACCAACCATCGTTGGAGTACTAAAAAGACTTAGGAGCTGCAATGATTTCCTACGAAATGTATGAGAAAGGATCAATTGACATCAAAAAATTGTTGAATAAAATTTTCATACAAAATGTTAAGGGAAAAGTTTATTTTTTTTATTTTCACTTTTTTTTGCAATTGTTATTGTAAGGCAAAGTTTTTTTTTTTAAATTGACTTTTTCTTAAATTAAATTACATTACTAAAATCTGGATTGGTCCCATAGAAGTTTTCGATCAGTATTGGAAATAGGATCTTACTGCCCCGCTGAAAGTTTCCACCCAGTATTCTAGCTATTATTTTGTCAACCGTGATAGCGAAAACACTTTAACCCCGGTAATTTTGCACAAATGAAATGCGACCCTTTTTGTAGCGACAGCGAGGGTAACACACGAACTGGTAAAAAGTCGAGACCTGACAACGACGGGAACAAATCGTCATTCGTTCGTAGCGCAATCCTAAAAGGCTTTTACTATATTCTTTTTGTCATCCATGACAGTCGAGGACGTCTCTGCTCCATTAATAACAAGACAAGAGACAGACTCGACTGCGCAGCGGATGACAGTGAACACTTCATTATTATCAACAGCGCCAGTATTTTTTTATTTCTTCGTTTAATGGTTTTTGGACGATGATTTTTAACCGACTTCAATAAGGAGAAGGAGGAGGGATCAATTCGGATATTTATATATTTTTTTAAGTATGTTTGGCTTCGTCAATTAGAGACGAATTTGCAAAATTCTTTTATTTTTGTTCGAAGGGGGTTTATTCCAAAATAGTCCCATTTAAATTTCATATAGATCTGATGAAGAGTTTCGGAGACAGACAACGGAACTCTTCAAAAAATAACAGCAAATCAACCGCGATTGCTGCTACCATATCGAAGGTAGCAAAGTAAAGACGACATCTACATTTTTGCCAAAATGCTTTTTTTTTAAATAGCTTACGTCAACCCTCTGTACAAGTCTGTATTAAAATTATTTCAAAATTCAAAATAATTACAAAAATCTGGCACGTAAATAAACACATCTACATTCAGTTTCGAAAAAATATCGCAGTAGAAACAGACTTTTGAATTTGGTCGTCTTTACTTCGGAATATTGACAGATGATTGAAACGTAAAAAAGTCATGTGTAACCTGTCAATAGTGAATTTTATTTTTTTCTATTAATAATCCTATGAATGGTGGCAGATAACTCGTTTAGTGAAATGTGTAAATTGATAAATTTAATTTTCTTTGAATATCCAGATATATATTACTGGAGATCTTAGTTAATCGATATTTTAGATAACGTAGAAACGGATTTCAGGCACATGTCTTCTTCTACGTGAAGGACTTTACAGAGTAAAAAAGTACATTTAAATTATTTCAGTAAATCAACTATATAGTAATTAATTATTTTATAAAATCAATAAAGAAGATTATTTTAATGCATCATAAAAAATTTCATGTTAATCAGTCCACAACTATCAAAACAGTCACAATTTTTTAATAAATATGCTCTCCTTGTAAATTGTGATTTTGTAGATGTCTTCGTCTACTTTGCTGCCATCGATATTTAAATATGCATTGTTAACACAATTTAACGGGGAATCACATCTAAAAAGTGAAAAATAACAACTTTTTTACAAAAATATAGACCGACTTCCAAAAAAAAACATAAAAATTGCAAAATAACTTTAACTTCGGAAGTCGGTATCAAAAAACGAAGAAACCAAACAAGAAACACTAACTTTTAAAGAGAAACAATTCCGTCATACATAATTTATGCGTAACCGTTTACGCAGTGCACGCAAAGGAATCTCTCAAAAGGTTTTTTTTTTCCGGTTTTGCCACATATTTCATTGATGCTCCGCTCCTGTTATTCGCAGCGTGATGTTATATAGCCTATAGCTTTTCTCGATAAATGCACTATCCAACACAAAAATAATTTTCCAATTCTATCCAGTAGTTCCTGAGATTAGCGCGTTCAACCAAACAAACAAACTCTTCAGCTTTATAATATTAGTATAGTTATTATAGATAAGGTTAATTTATACACAACAAAACTATTATTCAGTTTACCCACTGTAATAAAAAGAAGAAGAAGTTAATTGTTTTTAGTCCGATGTGTTAACAAAGCCTCAGATATTTGAAGATATCGTATGTTTGGGTGTGATTTTAAAGACGTGACACGTTTTTCGTATAAATCGTCATTTTCTCTTTGATGATTTCTGGTTCAGAATAAATCCGAATCCCTGTCAGTACCTTCGTTCAGAAAATGTTCAGCTACAAAAAATACGGGACTCGTAAATAATGAATCGGAACAAGTGTGTGGCAGGGATCGTGATATATCTGTTTGTATCGATAAGGCGTAGTTTAGGGAAACAAAACAATCAATCGGAAGAAGCATGCCGATTTATTTACGGAAAAAGCGGCTTTTTACGTATCTTATCGCCATTCACGTAAAGCTATGCTACATTTTTAACCGACTTTCGAAAAAAGGAGGAGGTTATAATTATGTTCGACTGTATGTATGTTTTTTATTTATGTTTGTCCGCCGATTTCTCCGTCAGTTGTGGACCGACTTTCAAAATTCGTTTTTTTATCCGAAAGAATATACTCCCGAGGTGGAATTTTATCGAAATTGCTCCAGCGCTTTTTGAGAAACTGAACAAAAACGAAAAATTGGTATACCTCGATGACGTGCCGTCCAATTACGAGTATGTTTGAATTCCACGGTTCATGTTATTGGGGTTTTTAGTTTTGGGGTATAACAACTAAAAATTGAAAAATATAAAAAAAAATACAAAAAAAAATACAAAAAAAAATACAAAAAAAAACAACCGACTTCCAAAAAAGGTACTTTTATTACACTAAAAATTAAAAAATAACTTTAATTTCCTTTTTTGGAAGTTGGTTGTTTTTGATAATGTTAAATACTGGAATTTCTTAATACGTTGAACGCCATCATCTTTTCTTGGAGAAGAAAAGCGAATGCCTCTTTCTAACATTTCCTGTTATCTTCGCTCTTCATTTGTGTAAATAAGGCTTTCATTTCAACAAAGCCGTACGTTTGTCTTCCATCTCATTACGGATTTTAATGATAATTCTACCAAGTAGTAGCTTGTCTTGTCTCCTTTAATAATCTTTTTTAGATTTTGTTTATCAGCAACTAACGAGTCCTCACTAATGAAAGGGCTCTCGCAATGCTCGTAAATAACTGAATAACACTTATAGTTGAGAATGTCTGAATATTTTAAGAGTTGAGGACGATCCTGCGGCCTGTACGAGCGGTTACGTCGGTTTCAAACACAAGGGTAAGCTGGGAATTCCCTTTATTAAGGTCACCAATTGAAACTGGGATAAATTGTGTATTCTAACATTTGCGCGTTTTAGGTTTATCTTTTTGGTCGTATATATTTCTGTTTTAGACAAAAGTAAAGTAATTTTTTGCTTTTGAGTTGCTGATTCTAAAAACAACATGCTTCTAAACTATGTATTATATACTAACGCCCCGATATTGATCTTTATCTCGACACCATGGTTTCAGCTTACTGTCGTAATTCGGATCAAAGGTTTATTTACAATTTCTATTTGATGTTACATCAACCAACGAACCATGAATTTAAACGTGATCCATACTTTCCATACAAAACCGTTGGAATATAAAGCTATAACATGTTTAAAGATTTGAACTTTCTTAAGGAATAGCTAAACATTACAATGCAATTGTTTGTCAGTCATTAGTTTACTCCGAATTTCACATTGATCCTGTAACATAAAAAACATTTTATTACCTACTACAAGGACCTTTGGATAACTTCTCGAAACATAAAACCCAAACCCGTATGTCAGTAACTGAAAAAACACAAGTTAAACACTTTTATCACATAATTGTATTTGACGACTCACAAATATATCGTGGACTGTAACATCGACTGTTGACAGCGATACGTTGACACGTCAGTGATCAATAGCGCTCTGAACAAGTAAAAACTCTGTGAGGAATAGTTCCTAACATGGCGGCGTGTTCTCTAATCGATGAGCAAACAACCTATGATAAGGCAGTAATGTAATCATCATCATCATCAGCCTTTTAATGTCCCCACTGCTGGGGCACAGGCCTCCTCTCTATGAGAGGGTGTGGGCTGTAATCCACCACGCGGGCCCAATGCGGATTGGTGGATGTCACATGTCTTCGAATTTTTGTTTCTAGGACATGCCGGTTTCCTCACGATGTTTTCCTTCACTGTTTTGAGAGCAGTGGTGATGAAATAATTTACACAAAGTAAAGCGCCTGCCTGGGTTTGAACTCACGACCTACAACTTGTAAGTCGCGGCCCATACCACTGGGCCACCACTGCTCCTGTAATATTTACAGTTAATTGGTATTTTCCTCGTTAAAACGTCAGTGTAGCGTGTGACGTCATCTTCGTCGAGTGCTACCAATAATTATCGGCAGCGCTATTTCAACGTGTTGACATAATAAACCAACACTTCAATTACAGTTCCGCGTCGAAATTTGACATGCTGCACGGGTTTCTTAATATAAGTGGCTGCATAAAAATGAAGTAATTAATGTGATTTTTGATATGCAATATATAATTGGTGGTAACATGTCATTGCTATAAAATTTGCCAAACTTAAGTGACAAAGAGCAGAGCACATTGCTCGCAGTACATATGGTCGATGGGGCCGAAAAGTTCTGGAGTGGCAAATGCGTACCGGACCACGCAGCATTGGCAGGTCTCACAAGGTGGACCGGTCACCTGGTGAGGGTCATGGGAATCCGATGGATAAGAGACTCACAGGACCGGTCGATGTAGTAACACTTGAGGGAGGCCTACGTCCAGCAGTGGACATCTTTTGGCTGAAATGATGACATTGATGATGAACATGCCAAACGTAACAAATAGGTTGGAAACGTCTTGATCCTATACCACAAATTCTGCATCATTTAATAAGTTGTTACTGACTTGTCGCAACTCACAAACTCACATCTTCAACACAATACAGAAATAACCTAGACCTTATCAAAGGTTTGACGTTTACTATAATGCCCAGCACAGTAAAAAAAAAAAGAGTACGTACCTATTGTTATTGCGAACAAATAACAATATGTGGAACAATCTAACCTCAAATAACAAAGTAGACGTTTTAGTGGAAACAGTCCGAATGATAAATGTTCCTAATATCAAAATCAGGTCATAAGCAAAACTAGGTCACCTAAGCTTTATTCTTACTAAGGGATGAAATGTCTCACTAATCTAAGGAACAGATTTAGAAAGATCTCCTCCGGTTCCTTAAAGTTGTGTCGTATATCCATGCGGTCATCTTTTGTGACAGTTGCAAATGGGTGTAAAGCTGCAATACATTTTGGGCCTTATTAAAAAAAAACAGAAGTTAATAATTCCTTTAAACACTGAATAGCGGGTTCTTAATACAAAATTTTCAATGGAGAATTTGAATTTAGAATCCGCTAATCAGTATTTAAACTAAGCATATGGTTAGCGGATTTTTTAAATAGGTTGTTTTATGATACTACTAATTCGTTACAAAAATTACCATCTACTCCTGCCGTATGATAAATAAGTGTATCGTACAAGCCATACATTTTTATTAACAAGGGTTGCAGCACGCTCCGCATTTTGTAACAAATTGCAAATGAAACGACCTTTACGTTGATTGACCCATCACTTCCCTTTTTTTTTGTGGTTTTTTTTTTATAGGGTGTTAAATCATCCAATGACATCTCCCACTCTGAGTGGAGCGGGAGGGCATGTCAGACTCTTAATAACTAAAACCCACTCCTGTTCTATCCTTGCCCTGAGTGCCCAGGGGCGTGGTAACTCTGTTTCGAATTAATCCACAACCCCTGGGCAGGCATCGACCATGACGGGCCCCGTCATGATTGCTGACAACTCTTTGAGGCGCGCGTGGAACACTACGCGCCGTCGACTCTCGGTCCTGGTGCTGATCGGAGGCCAAACTACCTACTACTCGCCGTCCGCAGGCCCGTGTCTACGGTGGCCGGAGATCGTCTCGCGGCGCCGGAAGCCCCAGGCGTCTCCTGCGGCAGCTGCTGCTGAGGGCGTGAGGGCGACTCTGTTGTTAAGCCTCACTCACCCATCCCACCTCCGCCTTTGCGAGCATTACTGCTTCGCAGAAGGTGGAGACTGCTTCCCATTCCCTCTCGCCCCGTACCATGGCCTGAACCAGGGCCGGGCGCGAGAGGTCACCGCTGGCTATCGCATCCACGAGGACACGGCGGTGCTTAGTTGGTGGACCGGAGGTGTTTATGCTTTACCGTATCCTCTGGGCGATCCACGCATAGGTAACACCCTGGGGTTTCTTCCCACCTGATCCCAAACAGGAACCTCCCGAAACAACCGTGACCAGTAAGGCCCTGCGTCAGGCGGAAGGTGAGGACGCTGTGGCGCCTCTCCAGCCACTCCTCAAAGAGGGGCTACCACCGACCCATCACTTCCCTTGATTACCGCAACTTGTGAAAAAGTAGTAGTTCATTATGTTATGTGGGTGAACCCAAACACAATATACAATCCTGTTCATAAATCTACTAGAGTATTTAAAGTGGTTAAATATAAAGTGTGGTTAGATCTTAAGCAATTTTGAGTTTTGTGAAAATATCAGCTATAGCTCAGTACTTGTCAACTAGAACGTGAGCACGCATTTCCAAAAACAAACATCATTTGCAGCGTGAATTTTCGACATGTTCCTTTACACAGTTCATGGTCGTCACATGGGACATCTTCTCTCAAATGATAAGAGGAAATATAAAAATTCCTTTACTTAAAATGTATTTTCCTCCCTGTACTGAAACCGTGTTTGGAGTAAGGCAATTTCTGAATTTTTGAAAAGCAAATAAAAACGTTTATTTACTCCTGCGTTGCTTAAGATCAAGCTTCAAATTATATGTCATTGTCACTGAAGGCATTTTTGACGTGCAACCGTGGAAATGTTTAAGCCATATATTCGTAAAATGTGACCACATTTCGTTTAATTTGTTTACATTTTACCGGTAGATGTTGCAATTTTGTTGCAATTTTATAGGTTTTCGATAATGCTGTATCAACAACCCTCAGTATTCATTGTGGTTATCGTTTGGAACCCGTTCTACTTTATTTAACGGCAAGCTTACAATAGAGATACTACCACCACCTTCCTTGGCCCAACTAACTTATTTTATACGGGCTAAATTGTGGTTCAGCTGCAAACATAGCACCCTTTTTTTTGTGGTTGTTAGCTGAGTCTAATTAATAATAGTTAATAATCATTATGTTAGTCAATTGAGATACTATAACAAATAATTCTAGCAATGTTCCAATTGGTAGCTGTAGGCAAATCAGGTATTTATTCTTTATAATAAAGTTACTACATAGAGTAATTAAATAGTTTTGTTTACGGTACGTACCTACTCAAACAAATACTATCTCTGAATACATTATTTTGACCTTTATTCCTTCATGTTTATGTAAATCCTCGTCACCTATTGGTTATCTCAATAACAATATGATACCTATAATTTTAAGACCCAAACTCGATATTAACACCACAAGTTAAGATTACCTCTTCAAGCACATCTCTCTATTTCACAAGACGTCCATTACCATGTAAGCTGATAATACAATTTCCTCGCAATATGCGGGAGCATGTGACGATGTGTGACGTTACGTAGCGATAAACTGAATTACTGTATTTGCAAGCGGTAATAACGATTTAGTGGAGTTGATTTGTGTTCTAGATTGATGTTCGCTAGTATTCCAATACATAGTTAAAATTACGGTCGAAATTAAAAGACGATTTTACAACAAAAAAGATGTAATAAAAAATAACGCAAATGAAACTGTAGTCTACGGGGTAAAAAATGTCAGGCTCTATAAAGTTGTTGACTGTTCTCAGGTCAACATTCACATTTTTATTTTATTGCTTTTCTTGGCGGTAATTAGTATAGAGTCATTTCATTCTCCTGCCCTTATCCCAATTTATTTGGGGTCGGCGCAACATGTCTTTTTCTTCCATACTCCTCTATTAGTCGTCATCTCTGTAGTCACCCCTTTTTTACCCATATCCTCTTTCACACAGTCCAACCATCGTTTCTTTGGCCTTCCCCTACTCTTATAGCCATCCACATCCATACACAAGACT
Source organism: Polia nebulosa (assembly GCA_951329385.1). NCBI lineage: Eukaryota > Metazoa > Arthropoda > Insecta > Lepidoptera > Noctuidae > Polia > Polia nebulosa. Next base: position 21,530,209 of record OX589602.1, read on the forward strand.
TTCCTCACGACATTTTCTTCATTCCTCCGCATCACATGCCCATACCACGACAACCGATTTCCACACAACTTTTCAGTCAGCGGTGCCACTTTCAGACTTCCTCTTATATACTCATTCCTAATTCTATCCATGCGCGTAACACCACACATCGCTCTTAGCATTCTCATCTCAGCTACATGCAATTGCTTTTCATTCATCCCTTTTGTGGCCCAACATTCTGAACCATACAAGACAGCAGGTCTGACCATTGTTTTATAAATCTTCCCCTTAAGTTTTAGGGGAATGCGGGAGTCACAGATAGTCCCGGTGACCTGCCGCCATTTCATCCATCCAGTGTTAATTCTGTGCTTAACAGTCCGATCTATTTCGCCATCGCTTTGCACGAGTGAACCGAGATACCGAAAATCGGAGCAGACTGGGAGAAGCGCGCCATCTAGCACTACAGCTTCAGAACTGGAGAGACCGCCGAAATCGCAGAACATGTATTCAGTTTTGGTTCTGCTGATTTTCAAGCCAACTTTCTCCAGCTTCTGTTGCCATTTCTCCAATCTGCTCTGGATCTCAGGTCCATCTTCACCGACCAGAACAATGTCGTCGGCAAACAGCATGCACCAGGGTGCCTCCTCCTGTATTTCCGACGTAAGAGCGTCCATAATCAACAGGAAGAGGTAAGGACTTAAAGCCGACCCTTGATGCAAGCCTACAGCCACACTGAACTTATCGGTGTTGCCAGCAGCCGACCGGACGTAGGTACTAGATTGTCTGTACATAGCACGAATCAACTCAACATACTTCCCAGGCAAACCTTTCTCTTTCAAGGCCCACCACAACACATCCCGAGGTACCCTATCATACGCTTTCTCAAGATCAATGAACACCATGTGCAAGTTCTTGTGCACACGTCTGTACTTCTCGCACAATTGACGGAGAGCGAAGGTGGCGTCCATTGTCCCTCGACCTGGCATAAACCCAAACTGGTTCGGGGTAATCTCACTCTGCTCTCGCAATCTTTTCTCTATCACTTTCTCCCATACTTTCATAGTATGTGACATGAGCTTTATCCCTCGATAGTTGTTGCAGTCCTGTACATCCCCTTTATTCTTGAAGATGGGCACTAGCGAACTATTGCACCATTCTTGTGGGATCACTTCTTCATACAACAACTTATTGAAGAATAATAAAGTCAGCCACATACATCCATCCTCTTTTAAACACTTCCATACTTCCACTGGTATGTCATCAGGGCCCATGGCCTTTCCATTTTTCATACATTGAACTGCTTTTCTTACTTCATCCATGCTAATTTCTCTCACCAAACCCATATTTACTTGTACCTCTTTGAGCACACCACTCCATTCATTCTCTTCGTTCATCAACTTTTCAAAATAAACCTTCCATCGCTCTTTTATTTCGTCATCTTTCGACAAGACTTTACCGAGTTCATCTTTCATACATTTTATATGCATTATATCCCTCGTTCTCCTTTCTCTTAATTTTGTAATCCGGTAGAGCTCCTTCTGGCCTCTAGGGCTGTCCAGTAAATCATATAACTTTTCCTGCGCCTTAGCCCTGGAAACTGCAACCGCCTTTTTTGCCTTCCTCTTCCATTCTTTATAAATTTTCTTTTTCTCTTCTTTCAAATTATCATTTCCGGTTTCTACATTCTGCCATACTTTAAACGAAATTTTCTTTTCTTTTAGCATCTTTTGCACATCTTCATTCCACCACCATGTATCCTTTTCTATCATGCCTTTACCTTGCGATTCTCCAAACACATCTTTTGCTACTCGCCTTATACAATCCGCCATCTCTTTCCAACATTCATCCACAGATTTTCCTTCCATATCCTTCATTTCTATCATTTTATCTATCACTTGACTCTTAAACATACTTGCACACTCCTCATTTTCTATCATACGCCATCTGATTTTGGGTGGGGGCCGTTCTTTGTTCCTACTGGACGAGACACTGACTGTTACGTCCATCAATATGAGCCTGTGTTGAGAGACTAAGCCTTCACCTGGCAACACTTTACAGTTTTTGACTGTTTTGAGACTGTTTCGGTAATTAGTATAGAGTAGCGAAAGTAAATTTTATTTTATAACATAACTTATAACAGCTTAATCCCTCATACTTTTATGAACAAAACTAAGAGGGAACAATTTGCAATGTCTCTCAAATATGACTGGGTTATTCACATAATTTGACAAGAAGCAGAAATCGTACTCGAAGTGGTTCTCGCTACGACGGGATGCTATACGCACTGCAGAGCTACGCTGTAGCTTGCGCGTTACGCTCGCTAGTCGAATTTGGTCAACAAGCCATTAAAATAAATTTAATAAAATACACTATTCTAGGAACATTAATGATAATAACTTTTACAAGTCTTCGTTTACACTAATTAATATTTTTATAGTCTTTAATAACCGAACGACCTTGCTAAAGTCCTAAACATATAATTTTGATATATATATCGTAAAATATATAGACAAAAAGGAATAAATCATCCAACTTTTACGTAAAGTTCAACAAATGAAACCACATTTTATCGGTATGCAAACCGCACAAACGAAGATGGAAACTCGATTCCCAAGAGAAATTAGCACAACACACAAAACTGAAAACCGATACCAACCGCAACTTTTATCCTTGAGGCGCTATTAAGGCTCTATTACAATCAACCCCTGTCGGGGTGAAAAGGGGGAAACTGGTATATGTAAAAAATCTCTTACCTTCCATTTTGAAACCTGAAACTAATCTGGGTAATTAGTAAAGATCGCATCAATATTATTACATTTTTTTAGGGTGGGTTAATCTATACATTTCTAAAACAGTAGAAATGTGAATCACTTTGCGCAAAAATTACCACGCCGATTCTGTTCAAATTTTGCATAACTGTATTTTTTGCCGACATTTTAGTGTTTTGTGGAGTCACAAATCCAGGGTTGTTGTGGGAAAAACATCACACACGTATCTATGTTCATGCCAAAGCATAATATTCAACACCGTCCTCCGAAGCTTTGCTTTGCCAGTGTAAAAAGATTTTCTTGGATGCTTCTGGTGAGACAAGAAAAATATTATCTACCACTGGCAGCCTTGCAGATATCAGGAAGCGAAGCAAAATTGCTATCACGGGAGCCTCCTTCGGCATCGCCACATCGCTACATCTTGGTGACAAAACAACGCGCGCCATGTTTTAAGATTCCCATCGATTTAGAAAGCTACAAAATTTCTGTTACGGTCTCACGCAACAGTGACAAGAGTAGTGCTCAGGGATAGCGTTTTGCCAAAGAGTACACTCCCATAGTATATGATGTGCGGATTGTTCGTATTCGCAATCAGGTGTAGAACATTGACATAAAGGTGAGGCAACAAGGTTGAAAGAAAATAATTTACTCTTAAAGTTGCCATGACCTGTGAGAAATTCAGTCACGTTGAGGTATAAAGTCTGGGTCCGTAGTCTTTCGTGCAGAATAGTACATTGCAGCACGTCGCTGCACCTCAAGATCGACTGGAAGTACACCTGCAAGTACCGGTAAGGCTTCAGTGCTAACCGTCCTATACGCTTTACATAGGAAAATCAAAGCTAAACGTTGACTTTGTAGCAATTTATGTCGTACCGCCCGCGCGCCCCAATGGTGGCCCTACCAGCCCAAACAGGTGCCCCGTAGCATATACAACCCAGGTAAGTAGCCCCATAGATCGTTTTTAACTTTAGGAATGATAGGCCTCAAGTAGCCTTGGAAATTCTCGTCAACTCATAGAAGTTATTTTTAGCTTTTTCACCTACTGTTTTCACATGCTCAATAACTGGAAAGTTATTTTCTAATACCATACCGAGGTAGCATAGAGACTGTTTTTTTTTAACGAGAACGTTATTAAACCTTACACTAGGCCAAGACTTAAGTTTACCTTTCAACATAAGTTGATAAGTTTAAGGTAAGACGGTTCCAATCACCCCACTGAGATATTAAACAAAGGGAAGTCTCAGCCAAACTCTCAAGGCCAGCCCGAGTACTTGACTGAATGATCAGCAGCATCTTCCTCATACCCGGTTTATTAGCAACCGCAAGGAAGCGGAATCGCGAGAAAATTATCGTACCCCAAATTGCATACGTACGAGCCTATCACTGAGCCTTAAGGACATCCCATGGTCAGAGATTTCGTCACAGAATGATGTCCAAGTTTGAGTTTCGCAGAACCATTAAAAAAGTACGAGTGAACAAGAGTATAAATATTTTTGTAGCAACCACGGGTTTTCATTTTTAGTAGTAGCATTTGCCACCATGCTTAAAAGTCCCAGAAATATCCAGAAAAATCCCGATAACGTATTTATGTTCGGAAAGATTAACAATTTTATGGACAGAGAGTGCTGCATCGACGGTAGATTTTCCAACAGTAAAACCGAATTGGTTATTATGAAATTTAGGTCCGTTCGGTAGCATGAGCGGAACGACTAGTCGCTCTAAGAGCTTACCCAAAAATGGAAGTAGTGTTATGGGCCGGTACGACTTAGGGTTGTCAGGAGGCTTGTCACCATTCTTCGGAATTATACGTATATAGCCCTGTCGCCATTTCTGACGAAAAATACCATCCGCTATGCATCGTTTATAGACAGTTAAAATCGCGTTACCCGCTGTTTTACACGCTTCTATAATCATTTTGTTAGATATTTTATCTTCACCCGCCGATTTGTTAAGAGGGGCTGACAACGTTTACATCAATGTGTATCGTAACACATGACTTGATCTCCTATAAATTGCATTCATAATCTACATCGGCACTTAGGGCACTAAACCCATCATCGCATGCACGCAACCACGTGGAACAAGTTTTATATTTTGCTCATAGTCATAAACTCGGTCATTTTAATTAAAACTCAAAAATCTGATGTCCAACATAGATTTTTCCCAGCTGGCACGTGCGTAAGATTGTCCAAAAAAAATACTAAATGTTTATTTCTCTATCAACTAGTTTACATTAGTTTATGATTGGAGCCTCCTTTTAAGTACTCGTATGATACTAATTTATATTTTTCTCGAGTGTGTGATGCGTGCTTGACTGCCATTATACATAAAGTATAATTATTACAAATTCAAATACGCTCGCTCACTCGTGAATTAAATAGATTAAACATATTAATGTGGGTGTGTTGGGTGCGCGGAGTGTGTGATATTTGTGGAGCTGTGCATAGCAAAACAGTTGAAAGCTTTCGATTGATTGACTACTCCAATATTTATACAGGGTGAAATAGGAGGTCATATTTTAGATACTGGTTATGCTCATGGAAATAAACAACTTTCTTCAAGGAGGCATAGTGATTTTCCATAAAAATAATTAAATTTCCGTATAAAAATATCATCAGCTGATCAAATTACTTAGGTTAAAGGAAGCCTTTCATTTCTATGGGCAGAAGCAGTATTTAAATAATTATGACTATGAATTTCCGGTACACCCTGTACACAGGGGGTTTACAGCAGTTTATTCATGCGTGCCCTTTGGTTGTTCCATAAAAAGACTGAAAAGCAACATCGCTGATGCAGTCATCGTGGCAAAACTTTTTTTGAAATGTTTTGACACCAAACCTATACCTAAACTGGCTACAGTTTGCTGTTGATTTGCTACAGACTCGTGTTAATTTAATTAGTCAGGATCAAGAGCCAGGCACTAGTCTGGCTTCGACACGTAATCAAAATATTGTATTAATTAATAATGTGGTTTTCTGGTGAATTCGTGACACTGGAAGGTTTCCTACCAATTTATGCTTTTGTTACGTAATGATGTTTGAGGACACATTTCATTGAAAACCTTTTCTTTTTATAAATATTCAGTAATTTTTTAATAATACTCGCCGGTATTCATTTTTGTAAAAATAATTCGCAAAAGAATATTGTGTTCATGTACCTACTCCTTTTGAGAACAAGAAAAAGGAAAATACTTTAGCAAAAAAACAGTTATGTAATGCAGTTGTAATTTTTCAGTTTGCTTCGCCAATAATTTATAAGCTACTTTACAATATCTCTTGTTTCATGTGTGTTTATTTAATGACGTCTGTACAGTATTTTACCTTAAAGATTTTTCTTTTTTGTACGTCATGTAACAAATAAGCACACTTATGTAAAACAGTTCGTGTCTTCAAAATTAATTGGATCTCTTTTCTCTGTCGTTCAACCAAAATGTGCATCTGTGTCTCAGTAACTTTACTGAGCTTATCAAATTGACAGGGAGGTGGTAAAGATAACTCGAAGTATAACACGGAAATTACGCGGCATTAAGGACGATTTTTTTATCAACATGCGACGGAGAGAAAATGGATACCTCACCATAAATAGTACGTATGATAGCATTGTTTAATAAGTTTTCTAAAAATAAAAGGCTCTTTAGCTCTTTGGTGATGGTAGTTTTACCATGTAGTGTACCACGCATTGCGCGCAGGTCACCCCTACGCGTCGTTATAACGACCGGTTCCTTCAAATACCTGCATACTTATTTGAAGGAGCTGGTCGTTGTGACGACACGTGGGGGTAGGGTAACATGTCTATCAGTGGACGTCTTTCGGCTAAAGTGATGATGATGATGGTAGATAAATTTGTTGGTATATTAAATTCAATGCCCGCTTGTGTAATTAATAACACTGCTCGCTCAAAACCTGTAAATTGATTAATTAATTCGTGAAAATGGAAACTCTTGTTGCCTGTTGATTTCACATTAATAAATCGGATGAAGCGTAGAATTGTATTGAATTTATCTCTCTAGCCACCAGATGTTTATACATTTCCTGAAATAATTTAAATTTGTAATGTCAAGCACTAACAATAGTAGCCACTAACAAGGTCAATTAGCGGTTAAATTCGAAACAGAGTTACCGCGCCCCCGGGCATTCAGCAAGTGAAGAAACAAGGGTTGGTTTTAGACAGTAAAACTCTGACACGCCCTCCCGCTCCACCTAGAGCGGGAGAAGTCATTGGATGATTTCCTACACCCACAAAAAAAAAAACAAAAAAGGGTCAATTTATAAGTTTATTATAGTGCTGTTTAATTAGGAAGTAGAACTGAAAATTGGAATCCAGTCATTCCTTGAATAGGTATGAACCAACTAAGTGGGTTTCATTTAGCAGTTTACAAACTAATTTCATATAAAAGACCGGCTTTCATTTAATCGTCAAACATTAATTATTTGGGAGCTAATTTATGTTCTTCTTTACGAGTATCTAGAGTACCTATTACTATTTATACCCGTTTTAATGGATCTACGAAATCCTATCGAGTGAGTTAATCAAGTCTTTAAATAAGAGGTCCTCAAGATGGAGAATCCTCATAAAACCTGCTCATTTTCGTAATTAAAAACGGTAAAGTTACATTATATAAGAGTAATCAAAATCATTGGTGGTAGATTTTTTATAATGTTCATGCAGTATGATAGGAAGACGTCGCTTGTAGCTTCACAAACAATATTATACGTTTCCACTTCGACATTGTAATTGCTTCACGACATGCATACGATGTGAGGTTTTCTCTCGACTGCTTCAGAAGAAAGATAATGTTTTTCGAGAGTATGTCTATTTTTTGGTACTCCCTGTAGCCTAAATGGGTGAATAGATTTTAACAAGTGTTTTGTGTCATCGTTTTTTGACACCGACTGCCGAAATTAAAGTTATTTGCACTTTTTTTGGAAGTCGGTTCCATTTTTGAAAAAGTTTAGACATATAATCGCAGCAATCGCGGTTGATCGCTGTCAATTTTTGAAGAGTTTCGTTGTCTGTCTCCGAAACCCATCATCAGATCTATATGAAATTTAAGTGGGACCATTTCGAAACAAACCGCTTTCGAACAAAAAAATATTTTTGCAAATCCGTCTATATAGGATGGAGTTATTCCCGAACATACATAAAAAACAGTTAAAAATACCTTATCCTATTTGTTACAAACGCAACATAAGATTCTTTAATCTTCATTTTCTATGTTATGGTACGATATTGTATTCAATGAGGGCGAGACTAAAGCGGAGGTAGCCAATAAGGTAGTACAAATTATTGGAGACATCAATCCAAAAAAAAAATAGAAGTGTCCGTTTGTAATGTCAAAATAATGGCTATTTTAAGTTCATACAGTTTTTGCACGATACCTATGCCTAAAATACAGTTTTTAAAATTTTTGTCTGTCTGTTTCGGCTATTAATCGAAACGGCTGAATCGATTATGACAATATTTTACTGGCAGGTAGCTGGTAGGTTAGCTATGTAAGGAGTAGGCTAATGAATTTCCACTCGGGTGAAGACAGAAGCTAGTTGTGAATAGAAGTAAACAGGATGCCTATGCATGTTGGTACATACACGTATGCTGGCTCATAAAACCGTTTCACTTCCAGTGAAATTATCTATTTCCCGCGAGCTATTAACTGTCAGCGTAATAACACCACATGTTTGCGAATTAATCCCATTGATTTGCATAATCATCTAGTCAGCGATCCTCCATTGTTGATCGTAACAATAGTTGGTAAATCTGTGTACCAAAACAGTACCTACATTCAATTGCTAATTCTTCCATGAAACTCAGATTGGGTGGGTGGGATTGAGTTGGGTTGGTTGGGCGGTTTGTTGGTACGGTACTATGTTAATCAGTTAGGAACCTGACTTAACCAAGTTATAAATTACTCGAGAATTGATGCAACACTTTTCAAGCTTATCAGTGTAACAATATTCTGGATCCAGTTCATAATGAACTATAGTTCGTTATAATTATGCTCATTGATGTCGAGAAATTTAAATTCAAATTCATAAAAGTAAAATTTATGTCATAAAAACATTTTTTTTTCAATCACCGTAACCCATCACCACCACCACCACCTTCAACCCCACCTCCAACCACCTCCCACCACCCACCAAGTCTTGAGTATCGAGCTTAGTTACCTACATAAAATATCAAATTTTATATAAACTAATTTTGAGTCGGCGCCAAACAACAATCTGATTATTGGAACCACTCGAGCTTCGTGAGCTTTCGTGTTCAATTAGGCAAAGTCTTGTAAAATCTGCGCATTTATGGTAGGAAAAAGTGTTGAGCCACTTAGAATCACACGATTGCACGCCATAAACTAAAAGCACACCTCGATTAGGAACATGGGCGACACACAACGCAGCGGATATTGCAAGTCTCTACACACCTTAATATGCAACAGTAATCACAGTTTATTATTGAATTATTAATTTAGATCTTGACGCTGCCGTGCAACGGGTTAATAATACAATCTTGATGCAACGTCATAATATTGATGGTGGAAAGGTTGACGCTGCCGTGCAACGGGTTAATAATAAAATCTTGATGCAACGTCATAATATTGATGGTGGAAAGGAACAACAAATGTAGCGCCATTTCGCCAATTGTTCAGAATTTAAAATAAAAATCATAGCTTTTATATTTATTAATAGGTTTTTTTAATGAGCAGATCAAGGTTTTTATGCTTTTTATTATCTCATCATCATCATCATTTCAGCCGAAAGACGTCCACTGCTGGACATAGGCCTCACCCAAGTGTCGCCACAATGATCGGTCCTGTGCGTCTCGCATCCATCGGCTACCCGCGACCCTCCTCATTTTGTATTCAATTTAAATGAATTAAGTCACTAATTTAAGAAAAAAGTGGCGTTGCATTTAAATGACATACATAATAAAATTTAAGATGTTTTATGGAACAAGACCGTTACCGACAACCAATTTATTTTAGTCCTATTACAATTCGACAAAACTTTCCTGCGATGATCTCCACAGCGATAATACTACGTAATTCATTTATGTTAGTGCATTCGCACCCTTTATTTACCTCACTCATCATTATTGCCTCTCCACTTTTAACTTATTCGATATCTCAATTTTATGTAAATATAATTCATAAAGGATTTAACATAATAACTTAGCAAAGGAAAACTCAATATATATATAGCAAAAATACTTTTTACTTAGAACTTTTTTATCAAATAATGTTTTTATTATTGTTTACATTTGACAGAAAACCGCGACGAAAGTATTACATTCCTAACCTATTATTACACAATAATGGAGTAACGTTTTAAAATTATACAAAAGACAAATAAATTATTTGCTACTGGCAAAATTATAAATGCCCGTAAAAGTAACTGATACAACCGTTTTAGTCCAAGCTTTTATTTAACTTGCAATGTATGTATGTAACTATGTTTGTTCGGGTGGAATCTTGCCACTCAAATTAGACCCACTTCCCGATGTCCGATTGGACTCAAATTTGGTGTATCTTCGGTGACAATATAATGATATGGTACCTGATGATGGAGACGGAAGATGGCCATAGGAACTTATGAACTAAACCAGATAAACCCATCGAGTCTGGGCTCGATTAATTTGTCTTGAGAAGCATTTTACGCCTGGACAATATCCAGGGTCTGATGATGAAGCTGGAAGGTGGCTATCTGCATCTCTGTGATAAAACAACATAACCCCACCGAGTTTGGGCTCGATTTTATTTTTTTTTTAAAACGTTAAACCACACTAGGAATTACTCCTGTATTGTGTATTTGTTTTTGATTCTAAGCCGTTCCTTTTATACATATTGCACATTATCGTGTCAAATCTCGGCTCAGCGAGCTTAGTGTTAAATAACCCTTTTAGTGTAGGTATAAAATTCATGCAAAAATATTGACAAAAAAAAAATCGTGTAGTGCCATCAATTCCTTAGATTAATCATTGTAATTAGTGTAGCTATTTAAAATTAATGTTTCCTTGTAAGTCTAATAACTGGTTATAGTCATAACAATCAAATATTTTAGAAAGAAACCAGATTTAATAAAGAGTAGTAGTACCCTCAATCTTATTGTATGTCTTTCCCCTTTAATTTTTTTATTTTTTTTTCCTTTACTAATATTAAAATATCAATTTAGTAGGTAATACATATTTATTGAATAATTAAATTAACATTCCCTAATTGAGATTAATTCCCTTTTTGACTTTTATTATAACCTTCCAATCTACTTGTCATCCTAGATACTTATACATTATATTTATCTGTTCCTTCCTCTTTTTTCTTTCACATTCTTAGCTGTCTCTTCTCTCATTCCAGAGTGCCTCTTGGGTTGGCCTGTTAACATGTTGACCCGTAGAGCTGCATCCTTTGAGGAAAAACTGAGGGCTACGTTAAAAGAGTTAGGATCTATTAAGGAGCAGTGCAATAGGCTGCTTCAGGAAAGGGATGATAGTGAAAAGGAAATAGAGCTTATTATTAATCAGAAGAACACTGATCTGAAAAAGCAGTTGGCTGAACTTCACACACAGCATATGGACGTACTTGACCAGCATCAACACCTCCGTCAACTTGTGTCAAATTTCCAGCAATGTAGTGGCTCTGAGATGCATATCTGAGCTTGAGCTTGAATTAAGCAAGGCCCACAACAGTTTAACCCACTTAAAATCTCTTAAAGCCGGTGAGTCTGCGAACACCTGCAGCCTACATGATGAGTTGGTTGGTAGCGGGTCCTGTCCCATATGTGTTGAGCCATTGGTAACAATAGATTTAACTGATGACACCATCACCAAATGTAACTTGTTAAATAGCCACAACAAAATAAAGAAATATATTAAAATTAACAGATTAATCAGAAAAATTAAAAAATCATTAAAACATCAAAAATTTAACAAAATAAATAATAAACTTAGACAAAACAAACTTAATTTATTGCAAGAATTAAAGGATTGCAATAGTGAATTAGAGCTTTGTAAAATAATGTATGATAATGACACTCAGCGCCTTCAGAATGAACCGTTTGTTAAGGAATATGCTCAAAACGATATTTTTAATAAATATGAGGCTTCTCAACAAGATCTGAGTAAGCGCATGCAGGAGGCTAATGAATTGGTTTACCTGGTTACGTACAATGCAGAGAGGTATGAGTCTCTGACAAATAACCTATCTTGTAACTGTGCATGCTCTCAGGCACCACAGCCTCAGTACATAGCACCCAGACCCTCAGTGGTTTCAGCCTGTCGATAGCTGTAGTGATAATCTTAATATAAATAATGTGAATACCACTACTTATGTTTTTTTCTGACAAATTTGGTCAAGGTTTTGGTACTGCTTTGAACCAACACAGTATAATAAAAAAAACTTGAGAGGTGTCAAGGGACACCCGGATGGAACGAAGTTCCATTCGATTAATTAGTGAAGGAATTGTAATATAATTTTATTTTTTTTAATTTATAATATTTCTTTTATTATTAACTACGCACACACGCACGCACGTAAGAAGTTATACTTCATCATCTCATCTCATCTCATCTCATCTCATCTCATCGCAGCTCAGCTCAGCTCAGCTCAGCTCAGATCAGCTCAGCTCAGCTCAGCTCAGCTCAGCTCAGCTCAGCTCAGCTCAGCTCAGCTCAGCTCAGCTCAGCTCAGCTCAGCTTAGCTCAACTCAACTCAACTCTTTAGCAATAACAACAACTATAACAAATAATGTTTGATAATGCTTGATCTGCTTGCAAACTTTGTACCTACCCACCAAAAATACAAGAAGTTTTTATTAGATTGTTTTTCCAACACAATCTTTTTGGATGGACAGCCTCATTAGTGTCGTGACAACTTTTCGTAAGAATTTTTTCCGTCTAGCCCCCTTTCACAACGCGCGATAAGGAACTTCGTTCCAATAATTGTTTACCCGGTGCCAGTTTTAGCCAATTAGTAAATAATATTAGATTGACAAAAATACACCCCAGTTCAACTATTATACTATTGTGTGGGGACAGTTTAGCTATTAAGAAAAAGGATGTAATTGATTGTGTCAATTTGATGTTACATCTCAATGAGACAAATAACATTAAATTTATTTTCTGCGCCTTGCCTTATTCAAATTATTTGTCTGATGAGCAAAATAGGCACATCTATAATTTAAACTTGCTTTTTTATAATAGGACCTATAGTCACAGTGACGCTATTTTATATTTTGATTATAATCAATTTATTACTGATTACAAACTGACCAATACTAATATGTATTTATCACCTAGTAGTAGGAGACAAATTGCTAATCTTTTAGCATAAAATATACAGTGTGACACAGGTACATGTTGTGTACCAATGATTACAGTTAGTAATAATACTCAAATTTCTATTGATACCCCTAGTTCTTTAAACTATTAGATGCGACAACGGGAAAGCCTGCACATCAAAATATGCAAGGTCTGTCTGGCAAAGAACTAGAGTTATGTTTATTTATAGAGAACTATGACGTTCAGGTTTTATGTTTAACTGAACATTGGTTGAAAGAACACGAAGTAGTTTTTATTATGGATTAATCATCCATAGTAAAAACTACTCATGTTCTTACTGTACAAAGTGCATTTGTAAGAAAAAATATAATTCGCGGTGGATCATTAATCCTTGTTTCAAATAAGTTTAAATGTCAAGAACGTTTAGATTTAGTTAATCTTTCCATCGAGCACACTGTTGAGTTGTCTTGTGTTGAACTTGAGCGATACGTTATAATTTGCGTTTATCGACCCCCTTCTGGTGATTTTGGCTTTTTCGAATCGGTAATGGAGGATTTAATTAATAAGATAAAATCAAGTAATAAAAGTATAGTGATATTTTAATGGAGATTTTAATGTTAATATTTTAGATGATACTTCATTAAGTGTCAGGTTAATCAATCTATTTAGGTTTTATAATTTAAACAACTTGTTTTATGAACCTACTAGGATTACGGCATCTTCATCGACTTGCCTTGATAACTTTTTTAGTAATTGTAATTCAGAAAAAAAATTAGTGTTTGTGACTTAACGTCTGACCACTGTGGACTATTAGTTAGCTTTCCTATGCCACAAAATAAAAAGCCGCTTAAAATAGAATGCAGGCCTTATACGGTAAGCCGTTGTAATAAGTTTAAAAATAATATAGCAAATAAACTTACACCATCTTTAGTCAAGAGTGAATAGGTTACTTCTAGGTAAGCGTGCTCCATCTTCGACCACATCATCGCTTGCCATCAGGTGAGATAGTGGTCAAACGCGAACCTATCAAACATAAAAAAAAAAAACGATAATAATAATGAAATCTATAGAGCCCTTTCTGATGTTGTGCAAAAAGAGTACCAAGCCATTTTTAAGTCTAAAACTATAGACGTTACGGGTACCTCCATTGGCTTCAACCAATGGGCCTCTGCTGGTATATATAAAAGTAGAGCGAGACTATACGAGTTATACGGTTTAAAAAGATATAGGTTCGATACTCCTTTTCTAGAGTATGTTAAAAAATATTCTAAATTGTTTAAGAAGATTTGTGTTGCTGCTAAATCAAAATTCTTAAGCGAGACAATTAAAAATTCTGATAATAAAGTAAAAGCCACTAGGAAAATAATAAATAATGAAACAGGAAAGTCGGTTAAAAAAGTAAATCAGCTAGAAATTCTATTCGAAAACAAATTAGTTAGTAAACCAGCTGTCGTAGCTCAGGCATTTAATGAGTTTTTTGCCCACATACCTATAACTACAACTCGCTTCTTAAATTCATCCCCGTCTAAAGCTGAAAATCTTTTGAACGGTAGTGTACCTAAGTGCAATCAATCATTTAGTTTTGAGCATGTAACACCACTTGACTTAGTTAACGTTTTTAACTCTCTAAAATCAATAAACACAGGTGATTACTGGGGCATCTCAATTAAACTTTTGAGTTATATAATAGACATCGTAGCGCCCTATCTTGCTGTAACTTTTAATAAATGCGTGGACCCAGGAACTTTTCCTGATCTCATGAAGTGTAGTAAAGTCATACCTCTATTTAAATCAGGCAATAAAAATGACATAGGCAACTTCAGGCCTATTTCCATCCTGCCTGCATTTAGCAAAATTATTGAAAAGTTAATACTGAAGCAGTTGCTAACATATTTTAATGTAAATAGCCTCCTTCATAATGATCAATATGGCTTTACAAAAGGTCGATCGACTACAGATGCTGGTGTTGCTCTCCTAAAACACATATTCAACGAATGGGAGAACTCGCAAAATGCAATCGGAGTTTTCTGTGACCTCTCCAAAGCTTTTGATTGCGTACACCATGACACGCTTTTGCGTAAGCTACGTCATTATGGTCTCCAAAACGAAGCTCTAAATATAATTGATTCATATTTATGTAATAGGTTCCAATGTGTAGATATCAATGGTGTTAAGTCTTCCGGGCTACCAGTTCATTTAAGTGTGCCTCAAGCCTCGATATTGGGACCATTCTTGTTTTTGGTGTATATTAATGATTTACCACATTTTTTAAAGGGTATCTGTGGCGTAGTTCTGTTTGCAGATGATGCCTCTCTTATCTTTAAAGTAGATAGGAATAGACATGATTTTGATAACGTAGATAGTGCTCTCTCAATGGTTACGGATTGGTTTACGACGAATAACTTAGTTCTTAATGCTAAGATAACTAAATGTATAAAGTTTGCCTTACCTAATGTTATAAATCTAGGACCTAATGTCATCTTAAATAAAGAAGTGCTTAAAACTGTGGACTTGGCAGTTTTTTTGGGTATAACTGTTGATTCCAAACTTCAATGGGGCGCACATATATCAAACCTATCGGGAAGGCTCAGCTCTGCCGCCTACGCCGTCAGAAAAGTTAGACAATATACTGACGTTGACACAGCACGGTTAGTCTATTTTAGTTATTTCCATAGTGTTATGTCTTATGGTATTCTTTTGTGGGGTAAAGCTGCGGACATACAAAATATATTTGTTTTACAAAAACGTGCTGTTCGAGCAATATACAGGTTAGGGTCAAGAGTTTCTTTACGAGAAATTTTCAAAGAGATTGGAATTCTCACGGTGGCATCTCAATTCATTTTTGCAAACATATTATACATTAGAAAAAATATACATTTAAACAAGAAGACCAGTAATATCCACAATTTTAACACCAGAAATAAATAACAACTTCATGTTCCTTCCCACCGTGTTCGTAGGGTTCATGGTTCGTTTGAGGGTCTCGGTATCGAATTTTACAATAAGCTACCCCGTTCTTTTCTTGACCTGCCTTTTAATGCATTTAAAACTAAAGTTAAATCTAGTCTCTGTTCGAAGGCATACTATTCCATCAACGACTATTTAGAAGATAACCACCACAGATAGACCAACAAATAGTTGGTCGCTGTGTTGAACGCAAGACGATGTTACACTTGATGTTCTTTCTCCATATTTAGCTTATGGTTATGACAGATTATATGAGTTCATATAATAATTGTCTACTAATTCTAGTGTGATGGCCCTATACTATGTTTCAGATAAATTTGCAATAAAGTACATTGACCTTTCCCTAATAACTCTTCGTAGGTACCTGAACAATTAAATATAAATCGTTTTTCATTATTAGACAATGTTAAGGATCACGAGAGATGTTGATTCGGGACAGCTTTGAGTCATTAATTCCGTTTTTCAAACTAAAAATGTCAATAAATGTAGGTGGGTCGATGACCGTTATTGCACGTTTATTTGGAACAACCTATAGTTCATCACTTGTGGCTTCGAATCACAGCCCTTTGATAGATTCTATCTTTGTCTTGTAAGCAGGCACACCAGTTATGTATGGATGCTTATTTAATTTGGTTTGGTGTTTATGCTTGAGTTCGTTTTTAATGGCATAATTAAGTGTGCTAGCTAACAAGTGGCGGATTATTTAATTTTATGATTATATTTTAGACGACATGTATTTATTTTTCTGTTTTACATGAATGTGTTAAGATTGTTGCATATAATTATATAGATTCTACAGACTTAACAGACAGATATGTTGCTGGGGAGTTTGTTGGCCACTTCTTCTTCATAGCTAAAACACTAGGAAGTGGTGACGGGTCTTTATGTAGAACTTTGACGTTCAAAAAGGTTTGAGGTTCTCAGCCTAGTTTGAATAAATGACTTTTGATTTTGATTTTTGATTTTGTATCGTGGGTGCGTTCACAAACATTTGTATACTCACATACACAAGACACCCAGACCCGGAACAACTATCTGTAGGTCATACAAATATTTGTTCCATGCGGGAATCGAACCAGCAGCCGAACGTTCGTCTTGAGCAGCATTTTACACATAGAAAAAAAAAAAACAACGGTCTGATGATGAAGCTGGAAGGTAGGTTGCCACGGCGTCGTCTCTGTGATAAAACAACATAACCCCACCGAGCACATTTAATTTCAGACAGGCGGTATAAAAGCTTGTTTAAAAAAAAAAAAAATTTTAACTATAAACTTATTTAAAAGTAGGATGGAAATAACAAATTAAATACCACGACTTGTACTTTACTTTCGAGGAACAAAAAGTGTTACGACACGTCTATACATAACTTATTAGGGAAAAGTATTGAAAGGCCAAATTAAAAAATAATTAGGATGGGTAAATTGCATGATGTGCCATGTTTGTAGAAAAATTAGTTTACTTACAATATTTTAAATTAATTTATACTACATTGTTGAAAAAATATAATTATCAAAAAACGGTCGATTAAAGGGAGTATATTTTTAAAATACAATTTTATATTTTTAATGAAACGACAAAAAGTGCTTCAGGTTGGCTTTTAACCGAGACAAATTGATAGAGAATCCAAAACCCCGACCGAATCCGACCTGTATATGACACTCATTTTCGACTAAAGTGGAGTTTCATTTGTTTTCCACGGTCGATATGATAGTTCATCAGCTTTTTCGGGGACTAAAATGCTTTATCCGTTCTTTCCTCACCCGTATTCTTCCATGATATGCTTCGGCACACATACAAATCTTTCATACCTCACTCACATCAACCGTAGTCTCCTTAGCAGACTTCCATTTCATAGAAAAGGTCCGAGGCATACCTACAATCATTAATCTCTTCTAAATTATTTCGCGTCATTACAACTAGCAAGTTCACAACTCGATAGAAACGGTATTGCTAATACCATACGAACTTTTTTACAGAAAAAGAATACAAGTGCCCAAAACAAGCCAAGACAGAGAGTGCGAAGATTTCGATATAAACAGAATTAAATATTGATGCAGGAATAGAGGCTTGGACTGCTTACAGGCGCTCTTCGAGCAAAACTGTCATTAAAAAATATTTTCGAGGCTTCTTGAAACCAATTAAATATTCAGCATATTTTGAATCGGAACTTCTTCTGGGGACCTTTTGGTTATAAAGTTTTATAAGCTATTTAGGTACGTGCTAGAGCACATAATGTGATATTAGGGAAACCCCAAATTCTAGTGAATTTGAATTTTTGCCTAACATCATCCTATTATTTATCATGTTTTGGGTTAATGATTTCTACCATAGCTGTATAAAATGCTAAAATAAATGTTTAAATCGGGGCGTTAGCATTTATTTAATAGCTCAGTTTTTTCCCTTTGGTGTAAGGTAAAGAAAACCCAGCGCACCCCAGATAAACATTCATTGTATTTTTAGTACATCCTGTCGAGTAGCGTTATGACTTCTAGATAAGAATATCTAGAGACATATCTTAGTACCTACGAATGTTAATTTTGATGTCGCAATAAGTGGATTCTCTTGCATTTTCAACTTTTAGTTGAAGAAAATACAAGGAAAGGTATTTTACCGCAATAGAAAAGTAGCAGGAATTTCATAGCGCTTATAAATGCATTGTGGGAGAATTCACAATCATGTCTAAAGGCATAAAGGCGACCATTGTGAACAAGTTAAATAAAGCGGACGCAAACCATACGAACCGTTTTTGTTGAATCACAACGAATTCAGAGAAAAGACGATATTGAGGTTTAAGAATGGGCAAACTGCAAAGCTTTGTGTAATGTTTACTGACCTCCTTTTACTCTTAATTCCAGGCCACGCAGATGAGGCACCACGTTGTAAAAGGTATTTTGCCTTAATAAATGAAAGATCTTCACAGTATATGGTAAAATCTTCACAACCTTAAATTGTCTAGGTATCAACGTAGTTTAACCTGTCTAAACATTGTTTATACTGAGATAACAGAATCAGGGCTTATCTACCTACAAATAAACCATCATATATTATTGTATGTAAAGCTATTGAAGTGTAAACATCTAGCGCTACATCCTCTAGAGATGCTCTCAGATGGAAGTAGAATGGATTACTTTATATCTCAAGAGATGCTGCGTGATGTGAACACAGAGAGAAGTGAACGGGTTAACTGTAATGTATGACGGTACAAACAATAGAATTTATTTTTTATTTTTGTTGTTTTAGCTTTATTTTTAATAAAAGACAGCGCTTGAAGGTAATCTCGAAGCTCGAAGCCATATTGAAACTACTGACAATAATTCAATCATGATGGTGGTACTTACTAATATCTATTTCCACCACCCACTTTTACAACTTCAAACAAAACAGATGTATTGTCTGGCAAACTTCTGACAGTAAGCCGTTATGAATAATTGTCTGTGCTGAAAGGCACTTGAAACAATCCAATGTTCTTATGTTCCCAGTTCACTGAACTGGAAGGAACTCTATGCTTAGGTACATATATCTAAAGCTCCTCAAATCCTTTGATATAATTTTTGTAGTAGCGTTTTTGTTACTTCAACATTTAATTTTAATATCAAAGAGGAAAGAATAAAAGGTAAAACTGTTGAGGCCATAGTATTGTTGTTCTTGACATCACAAAAATCAAAATCACTAGAACTACTATAGCAATTGAAAACAGAATACCCGCCAACGTAATATTTGCTCATAATAGCAATTACTGTTGAAGAAAGAATCAGAGGAGAATAGAATGTCTATTTATTACAGTTATTTTATTTAACGAAAAAATAGGTTCCGCAATCAATATTTCTCTGTGAAGTAGACGAAATTGTGCTATTTTATGAGTCAATGCCAGTATAATAATAACGGTACCTATAAAAATAGTTTACAGGAAAAATATTTTATGACTTTTGTGTTAGGTACCAAAATGTTGTCGGCCTTCTTGTTCATTTGAAAAGGTTTCGGATGATAGACAATGTTATTATGTTTCTCGCTATTTTTTACGCCAATAGACAAATACCCGACTTTTATATACAAAAGATGTAATCTTCTTAATATTAAAAGCTTAGTTCTTTTAATAATAAGGCTTTTTATAGTCAAGTTACCTCTATTTGTAAATCTCCTGTTTGGTTATTTCCTTTTTATTCTTCCTTTCATCCTCTCTACAGAACCACCGCGAAACATCAATAAGTTGTGTCTTTGTGAGAAAAGTTCGTGAACTCACGTTCCCCGAAACTAACCCTTTAGCAGTCATCTGTAATAAAACTAAACTCTCGCAATCAAACTGCAGAACTAAATGGATTGATTTCCACAACAAATCATTTTGCCTCTATCTTACTAACTGTATACCTACTCTATTAGTATATATTCAGGTGAGCCTTTTACCGAGCTCTAACATCGACTGGAAACGGAAAATCTTACATTACATGACTCATTACATATTCTGAATACCTTTTGACTGATCCAGTAAATGTTCATTTCAATAGTCACATTCATAATCCACAGATTTTCGCGCTTGAACAAATAATGTAAGCGAAATAGGCCTATTTTGGCTCCAAAGCGCCAATATTGTAATACAATTGGGTACAATGGTTTCTTTCAACAAATAAACAGACTGAAAATATATTAAATATATATTGGGTCTTTACCTATGAAACCGCCGTTTTATGAAAATGTACTTTATGAATTGTTATAACTTCGCATTGGCTTGGCATTCTAAGTTCAAGTGAACTGTGTAAAAACATAAACAATCTAACAAGCAACAGTGAGCAAAATTCATTCGAAAAAGTTTTAAAATAACGTGTCTGCTAATGAGGGTCTATCACACATACATATTTTTCGTCAAAGTACCTACTTTAATAAAAAACTTTTTTACAAAAAAATAGAACCGACTTCCAAAAAAAGTGCAAAATTACTTTAATTTCGGAAGTCGGTGTTCCTGTTTTGTGTCTGTATTTTTTGACACCGACTTCCGAAATAAAAGTTATTTTGCACTTTTTTTGGAAGTCGGTTCTATTTTTTTGTAAAAAAGTTTTTTATTGTTCACTTTTTAGTTGTGGTTCCCCATTAAACTGTGTTAACAATTCATAGACACGATAGCAGCAATCGCGGTTGATTTGCTGTCAATTTTTGAAGAGTTCCGTTGTCTGTCTCCGAAACCCATAATCAGATCTTTTTTAAATTTAAATGGGACCATTTCGGAATAAACCCCTTACGAACAAAAAAAGAATTTTGCAAATCCGTCAATATATGACGGAGTTATGCCCGAATATACATAAAAAAAAAAAAAAAAAAATACAAACATCCGAATTGATAACCTCCTCCTTTTTCGAAGTCGGTTAAAAAATAAATCAGCAAAGTAGTAACCAGATGCATGCAAATCCAACTATAAATCGAAGGATATACTCTAACCTCTCAATACACAGCGAAATCTTTTTTCTAAACTACCCTCAGTTTGCTAGAGATTTTTTTTTCATAAGTTTCCTTGAAAAATTTGCTATTAGAAATTGGGTTAATATTTATTTTTTGACTTTTTGTGCAAGTAGTATTAAAAAGGCGGACATAATACACAAACAAATTCTCTACCAGTCAACCTTGTTAAAAAAACAACACTGTGGTAGGTGTACACCAATAAATAAATTATTATAAAATCAAAATTAATTTTCCGTAAAACGCTGATATTAAGTTGTTTTTTTGTTATATGAAGTTGTGATTTTGTTATATTTAGTATTTATTTGGTTGCCAATAATGGCAACGTGTCGCGGAAGTGTTTGAAAGAGTCACCTTTTGCCATTATTATAATGCTTTCAACAATCAACAATACAAATTTAATTCACTACACAACACAACACCAAATGAGCCTATTACATAAATGAGCATATTATAACGAGGTAGCTCATGCCATAAACTGTGTGACGTCACAGTTAAGTGGTTCATGCCTCCCCCAAATTTACATATTCACTCACGTTCTTACTGGAAATGATACGATCAAGAACGCGTGAAAGTGTTAGATACGGCAACATGTTACTCACGTGAGAGCTTTGAACATTCTTTTGTGGATTTACATTTCCCTCTGCAAAGAAAATTTTGATGGTAGAAGTCCTTGGCCACTTTAAATTCTTGAAGCATTCTCGTTCTAATTCGTTCGTATTTTAAAGGTGATTTTAAGAAGCGAATCGAAGCTCTGGGAATGGACAAGGTAGTACCTATATTTCATCCTAATCTGTCATGTAGAATATGGCTTAATCTTGTTTTCTTAACCATATAATATAAAAAATGTTCTTGTATAATATACAAACTTTTGATAACCAAAGTCCTTTTTTTTGAGCGTGCGAATTTATTAAATACCTGCCCACTCAGGGTGGACCGGGAGATCGCGTCTTATTCGTGTATCTTACTGGCTAAAACTCACCCGTGTTTCCTTTTTTTTTGTGGTGTAGGAAATCATCCAATGACATCGCTTACCATCAGGTGAGATAGTGGTCAAACGCGTGCCTATCAACAATAAAAAAAAGACATCTCCCGCTCTAGGTGGAGCGGGAGGGCGTGTCAGACTCTTACTGACTAAAACCTACCCCTGTTCCTTCGCTGCCTGAGTGCCAAGGGGAGCGGTAGCGCTGTTACGAATTTATCCGCTACCCCTAGGCATGCAGGCACTGGCCATGATGGGTCACGTCAATGGTGGGTGACAAACATCTCTTTGAGGTGCGCGTGGAACACTACGCGCCGTTGACTCACGGGTCTGGTGCTGATCGGATGGCGAGCTACCCACTACTCGCCGTCCGCAATCCCGGGTCTACGGTGGCTGAAGATCTCTCTCGTCTCGCGACGTCCTACGCCCAATGCGTCTCCCGCGGCGGTAGCGGCTGGGGGCGTGTGGGACACTCCGTACTACTTGAGTCTCCCTCACCCATCCCGCCTCCACCTTCGCAAGCATTACTGCTTCGCAGAAGGAGGCGTCTGCTTCCCATTCCCTCTCGCTCGTACCATGGCCTGAAACAGGGCCGGGTGCGAGAGCTCGCCGCCACACCCGTGTTTCTTCAGTTGCCTGTGCGTTTCAGGGCCGCGGTGATTCTTTCAAATACTCTCGCGATCGATAACCAAAGGCCTAAACTTTAATTTAAAAGTTCTTTAGTAATAAACCCGTAGTACGCTACGCGTCGTAGTACTCTCTAAGGACTCTCATAGCGAATCACGTAGCGGTGTCGGTGTCGCTCGAGTTCAATTGTTTTTTCCCATCTCAAACCTACCCAACGCGCCTTAAGAAGTTTTCACTTCAAAAATCTTTTGAAATATTATTAGACTACAATTTAGATCAGTTCCAGACTGGTTGTTATAAAAGAACTCTGGTTTCATCAATGTAAAGATTGGAGTTACAAAAGAAGGTATTTTTTTTTATTTTTGAAATGATCTGCCTTGTGCAGGATATCAAGAAGAAAGAGAAAATAATTTAGGAATACGGAATTACCTTTTTGAAATTGATTTCAGGGTCACCGAACTCATTTGAAATCAATTTATTTTGATGCGACTTAATTTGATATACAAGAAATTATGGCCCCATTGGATATAAATTGATTCAACCATTCTGAGAACGATGTGATTGAATTTTGAATATCTATCTACTGTCATCAGACTTCATTAAGTAACTTGCAACTAAAGACTTGAGAGTGAGTGAGAGTTAGTGATTGTGTACTGTCGAGCCTGCAGGGCTCCAGCACGCGTAGCATGACCATTTCTATCTCTATTCTACCAAGAAAAGACAAAGTTCTTTCTATCCAATTTTGTCGAGTTCGATTTGTCTTCTGCCCGAGCATGGGGCGCCGGGCGACCCGTAGACTGGTGTTTCTATGAAGACAAAGACATGTATTCATTCTTTCAATAATTGTTAAAATATATTACTATTTATCGTCTGTCCGTCTGTCCATCTGTCTGCCTGTCCGTCGTCTGAAAAAAAAATTATTGCGTCTAATCGGAGCCTGTCTGTACGTCTGACCGTTTGTCTGTCGTCCGTCTGTCCATCTGTACATCTTTTCGGCTGTCCGTCTGTCTCTCTGTCCATCTGTCCGTCGTCCGTCTGTCAGTCTGATTTGTCCGTCTTCTGTCTGTCCGTCTGTCAGTCTGTCTGTCTGTCCGCCGTCCATCTGTCCGTCTGTCCGTCGGTCCATCTGTCCGTCTGTCTGTCTGTCCGTCGTCCGTCTGTCCGTCTGTCAGTCCGATCTGTCCGTCTTCCGTCTGTCAGTCTGTCTGTCTGTCCGCCGTCCATCTGTGCGTCTGTCCGTCGGTCCATCTGTCCGTCTGTCTGTTTGTCCAGCGTCCGTCTGTCCGTCGTCCGTGTGTCCGCCTGTTGTCTGTCCATCTGTCCGTCTGTCAGTCTGTGAGACTGTCCGTCTGTCAGTCTGTGTGACTGTCCGTCTGTCAGTCTGTGAGACTGTCCATCTATCAGTCTGTGAGACTGTCCGTCTGTCAGTCAGTGAGACTGTCCGTCTGTCAGTCTGATCTGTCCATCTTCCTTCTGTCCGTCTGTCAGTCTGTCTGTCTGTCCGCCGTCCATCTGTCCGTTTGTCCGCCGTCCGTGTGTCCGTCTGTCTGTCTGTCCATCTGTCCATCGTCCGTCTGTCCGTCTGTCCGTCAAAGTTATTCTACGTCTCGTACCTTTGAAACCCTCGAGACGCTACGCTCAGGTTTCTACATTAGAACCACTCGGTTCGCTCATGGTTCAATCCTAGAATTCTTCGCTAGCTCAGGCTTCAATATAAGTACTCGCGCCAGCAAACAACTTTGTAGCCTTGCATGACAAATAACAATTCTTTGAAAAGGTATAATGTTGGCTACATTAAAACTTTTCTAAAAAACCTAACATGTTCAAACAACGAAGTTCAAAAAAAAAAAGAATAAAAAACAAAAAATGATGAAGATGGTGACTTCAATTCTTAATTTAATGGCTTTTGTGGAA
This sequence comes from Polia nebulosa, assembly GCA_951329385.1. Lineage (NCBI taxonomy): Eukaryota > Metazoa > Arthropoda > Insecta > Lepidoptera > Noctuidae > Polia > Polia nebulosa. The sequence goes on from OX589602.1 coordinate 21,555,154, forward strand.
GATTCACCACAATTTTCAAGTATGTAATGAGTCACAAAATTGAGTTTTTTTTAAATCAGTAGAGAACTTGTCTACGTCTAATGTGATGTAGACTATTTGTCCCTGTTGAGAAGAAATGTTTCTACCCCCAACACGGCGTAGCATGACCATTTCTATCTCTATGTAGAATAGAGATAGAAATGGTCATGCTACGCCGTGAGTAAGGATAGACTAGATAGTTGGATACAAGTTCTTTCTATCCAACTATGTCGAGTTCGAGTTTTCTTCTGCCCGAGCACGGGGCGACCCGTAGACTCGCGTTTCTATGAAGACAAAGACATATTCATTCTTTCAATTTCGTCTGTCCATCGTCTGTCACAAAATTTTGTGCGACTAATCGGAGCCCAATTGCTGTTTCTTACGTATCTGTCTGTCCGTTTGTGCGTTTGTCCTTCGTCCATTTGTCCGTCTGTCTGTCTGTCTTTCTGTTTGTCTGTGCGTCTGTCCGTCTGCCCGTCTGTCTGTCTGTCTTTCTGTTTGTCTGTGCGTCTGTCCGTCTGCCCGTCTGTCTGTATGTCGGTCGTCCGTCTGTCCGTCTGTCCATCTGTCTGTCTGTCTATCCGTCTGTCAGTATGTCCGTCTGTATATCTGTACGTCTGTCCGTCTGTCCATCTGTCCGTCTGTCCGTCTGTCGGTATGTCCGTCTGTAGGTACGTCTGTAAGTCTGTCCGTCTGTCCATCTGTCTGTCTGTTCATCTGTCCGTCTGTCTGTCTGTTTGTCTGTACGTCTGTCCGTCTGCCCGTCTGTCTTTCTGTTTGTCTGTGCGTCTGTCCGTCTGCCCGTCTGTCTGTATGTCCGTCGTCCATCTATCCGTCTGTCCATCTGTCTGTCTGTCTATCCGTCTGTCAGTATGTCCGTCTGTATATCTGTACGTCTGTCCGTCTGTCCATCTGTCTGTCTGTCCATCTGTCCGTCTGTCCGTCTGTCGGTATGTCCGTCTGTAGGTACGTCTGTAAGTCTGTCCGTCTGTCCATCTGTCCGTCTGTCTGTCTGTCTTTCTGTTTGTCTGTACGTCTGTCTTTATGTCTGTCTGTGCGTCTGTCCGTCTGCCCGTCTGTCTGTATGTCGGTCGTCCGTCTGTCCGTCTGTCCATCTGTCTGTCTGTCTATCCGTCTGTCCGATGATGTAGACTATTTGACACTTGTTGAGAAGAAATGATTCTAACACATAAAAACAAAAGTGTTAAAAGTAGAGAAAAATTGGTGGTCATGCTTTGCATTGTAGACTTTTGTCGACTGAAGAATAGAAACATTTCTTCTCGTCAGTTTTAACATCGCCATGCTTAGGACGGTAGAAATCTTTCTACAATCTGTAATTTTGTCTATTCTTCCATCGACAAAACCCGTTTCTACGGTGGTCATGCTACGCGTGCAGGGGTGGGCGCGCTAGAAATAACGCGAAACAATCGCTACTACTACTTTCTTGTAAACTTAACATTCGAACCACTCTTCAATATTATCGACTGCCAGCTGAAGGCCAGTGCTCACACGCCGGCTATAGGCTATAGATTTTGTTTGTTTACCTGTACCTACAAAATTCATATCTCAAATAAACCTACACCAAATCTTATCTCAAATACAGTACATAAAATCTTGTTCAAACTTTATCAACTTCTCTCTATTCCAGGTTAAACACAATCTCAGGTTTCTGTATTGTCAATCTGTAGTGAGTTATTACATGCAGTATAATATCTACAAACATCCCTATCAAGTCTATGTTTATTTCCGCGCGTGTTCGTGGCGTTTTTAAGGTGAAATTTTACGAAGACAAGCGCTAAGAACTAGTAAAGCAGCTTGGGCCTTATTTAGGCAAAAAAAAAAACAAAAATAAAAAATAATTTAATGTAACAATTAGCAGCTTTCACAAAACCAAGTTTTCAAAAAAACTTAATGTTATAACAAACTTCAAAGTTTTACTACAACTACTTCTTGAATAAAGCTTCAACAACTACAACCAAACTTCTTAAATACCCGTATTTAAGAAGTCCTACTTGAAATACGGTCCCTTCTTCCTAACATATTTTCTGTTCCATTTACTTGAACAGTCCGAGTTTATTCAGGTAACGTCACTGAGACAAATGTGCTCAAGTTTCAGTTTCAAACTGCCACCAGAATGTTGATAAAATACCATAAACTTAAAAAAAAAAAAAATTGTGTGCCTGTTTTTAGCGTTTTGCTTTGTCTTATTTCTATTTTCTTCGTTGCGTAGACAGATACCTAATTGATTATGTCTTTTCTATAAAGACTGTTTTACGTAAAATATTGGTTAAGTTCCTGTTTACTTCTTTTGTTCCTTTGCCACTATAGAAACCAGACGTTTAGTTTAAGACATTCAGATTTATATCTGAACGTCTTAAACTAAACATCTGTACCCAAAGTAAAAAAAAATAGTTTGAAAAACTAACTTGGAATACAACCACGGCTATTCACTAAACATCACTGCTGCTACAGCGCATTTTTTTTTTTGTATTCGTATTTTTATATTACTTTACGTCCACTAGAATTCAGTGTGACTTCATATAGCCTTTAACCAGCGGGCGACCAAGACGCTGCTAAAGATATCTCATTTGTCAAATTATGATTTATGGAGTATAGTAGTTATGAGGGAACAGATGAACATCAATTTGTACATACAGGCCAAAATCATAATACTCTGTTTAGCTTCGCCGTAGTCGGGTAAAATACCGGAACTGTGTGTGTGTGTGTGTGTGTGTGTGTGTGTGTGTGTGTGTGGATGCTCACTACGAAGGAAGCGTAATACTTACAATATATAATATTATTATGAAAAATTGAGTATCTAAACCTTGTGACAGATACCATCAAAATTCTTTTAGTGTAACATCAAGACACGGCTTCGTAGATTTCAAGAGCTGGAATCAAATTTTCCGTCTGTCATACAAGTTGAAAAAATTTCTCGTTCACCGCAGCGCCGGAGTCAAGGCAAAGCTACAATAAACATATCGTGGATCTTTTTCACTGAGTTCGCATTTTTAAATATCCTCCGCACATATGATGTCAAAATTATATTGAATGTATTTTTCAGAATTAGGAAACTAAAATAACGCTTTAGCTGAATTATTTTTCCTCGGCTGAAGGTATGTTTTTTTTTGGGCGTGAGAAATCATCCCATGACTTCTCCCGCTTAGGGTGGAGCGGGAGGGCGTGTCAGACTTACTGACTAAAACCCACCCCTGTTCCTTCACTGCCCTGAGTGCCCAGGGGCGCGGTAACTCTGTTTTGAATTTATACATGACCCCTGGCCCTGTAGACAAAGTAACATCGCTTCGTAGCGAAACGATATCTAAATTCGTCATCGTCTCTGAGATATCGATAAACATTTCCTAGCGTTAGCGTTCCTTCGTTATCTTTTTTGGCAATCACGATCGAGGCGAAGGCGAACTCTGAAAGCGCTGCTTGTCTAGGCATTTGTATGGGATAAACACGATAGCAATTCGTTTCTTTATGGTTTCGTTACGAATTATAACATTGTCTACCAACTTGAGATAACGATGTCGACAGTCGACTGACCACGTGACTTAGCGCGGTTTATGTCAATCTCATACATCTTAGTCTTTTCTAACTTCGTTATCGTTTTTAAATTGTTACTTTGTCTAAGCCCCCAGGGCAGGCATCGGCCAATAGTATTAATTAAATGGGTTCGCTTTTATGAAAATAATTTCAAAAATTTACCATACCTTTTTATTCACAAATCATTCAGTCAGTCTACAATCGCTCCATGCACCTCTGAACTTTGTCATGTTGCTAAATATCTTCGACACAAAAAGTTCTCTCACAATGCTGTTAGTTAGAGATCACTTTTTATTTTTATTTTTTTAATTGCGTACAAATATAGTTATAGTATTTTATCATTCCCAACATTAATCACTAAGTGGAAAGTAAAAGTAACGCAAAATCGTTTAGGTGATTGCAATCCCAAATAAAGAAAGAAAGATAAAAGTTTATTTTGTGCTTCGCACAGAAAAACACAATAATTTTACAACATACCATCAAAACAATATTAATACATAAAAATATGTATACTTAGAGATAGAAAGATTGATTTCAATAGGAGATTAGTAAATCTTCGATCAAGAATACTTGGAAAGGTCGAAGAATGTGGTCAATATTCAGTTGAATGTCAATGAGTTTTGATTAACCATATCTTTTTCTCCCAGGCTGGTGACTTGGCGCCTGCTCGTGGTCGCGCTGCTCAGTGTGTGTGCAGATCACGCGGACGCGCAGCAGCGCCACAAGGAGCACCAAGGCCCACAACCCTGTGGCGGACACTTGAAGCGACACGTGGGCACGATCACGACACCAAACTTCCCTAACCCTTTTCCCGTCCCAATCAAGTGTAAATGGATTATAGAACACGACATAGTGAATGGGACTATATCAATATATTTTACTCAGCAGTACACTACCAGTGGGTTGACGTTCACTGAGTACATGTATTATGACGAGTCTTACAAGTTGGGCGAGAGGAGAGCGCTCACCGTCACCGACGACAATATTACCAGGATTAAGTGGCTACAGGTAGGTTAATGTTAATTAACGTTCTATACCGAGGCAAGAAATAACTTCAGAGGTCAAATTTCAACACATAATAATAATAATAATAAATCTTTATTGTTCAAGAAAGCCGTGCAGATTCAAAATAGCACTAGCCTCCACACTAGGATTCCCTGTGTCGTGGAGACTAGTCTCTTTCGTCTTACAATTTTATAACATACATATGTAGGTACTGTAGGGAGGGGGACACAAACGCAACATGCGTCGGTCGGTACGATTTGTGAGGCGACAATAATCGAGTGTTAGCCAAATACCCACAATAAATTCAAATAAACATTAACAAACTTAGTTGCATTAAATTAAATTTAAACGTGTGTAGTGTGTTGTATACGTGTGTGATGAATGAGTGAGTTAAGGTGGGTTTGGACCAAACGAAGGTAAAACTAGGGCAAGGGTAAGAGCAACGAAAGAATATGTATGTATGTATGTCGGGCTGGTTTAACGAAAGAATATTCCCAATCCGCTTAGCGAAAGGGATATCGGAAAAGTGGGGACAGAGTAAGCATACACTCGTCTGGTCCAAATCAGCCTTTATGTATTAGTGTGATGAGTGTGTGTGTTGTACTCATGAGTTAAGGAACTTCTCCGTGCTTTCATAGTCCATTCCTGTCAGAAATTTTGAAAGGTGTTTTTTAGTTTTATTTCTAGTCATGGTCAGTATATCCATCTCATTATTGAGCTTACTGTAAATAAATGGTCCCATATAAAGAAAACATCTGTTGCCAAAAAAGAGTCTACATTTAGGTTTATGCCACTTGGGCTTATTTGCATTTCTGAGGGAGCGCACTTTATTGTATGTTAACGCACTGTGGGCATTTTTGTGGAACCTCAGTGCCACTGCCATGATATACAATTGGCGCACACGCAGAACACCAGTCTCTTGGTACAGTGTGTCAGTCGAGAAGCCCATGGGTTTCTTGTAAGTTACCTTAAGTAGAGCCCTTTGAGCACGCTCCACTTTCATTAAATGCGTTTTATGAGCTACACCCCATGTTATGATGCAGTAGTTGAGAACAGATTGGCAGAGTGTGTGATAAAGCATTTTCAAAACAGCGTTACTGGCAATCCGACCCATTTTTATGAAAATGTGTATAAGCTTTCTAACCCGACCACTTACATGCTCTATTTGTTTTGACCAGTTAAGGTGTTGGTCTATGTGAACGCCGAGATACTTTATGTGTTTGACTTGCTCAAGGATTGGACAGGTACATCTTGTTGGTTCATTGTTATCACAGGAGTGCAGTTTTACTGAGATATAGGCCGGGCAGGAAGTTTTTATGTTGACACTAAAATTCACAACCTTCGTTTTCTCTACGTTAAGCGTAAGTAGATTGTGGGTAAGCCAACTGGAAACCAGGTTTACACCCGTGTTAGCAGCCTCTTGGACGCTTGCCCAAGTTTTGTCAAAGAAAACTATGGCGGTATCATCAGCGTAGGCGAAAATTTTTGCTCGGTCCAGTTCCAATGTACAGAGGCTGTTTATGTACAGGATAAAGAGTGTCGGCCCAAGCACACTGCCCTGAGGGACTCCGTAGTTTAGGCAGGCATAGCTGCTGCACTTGTCACTCATGCGGACCCTTTGTGTGCGGTTAGTCAGATAAGACTGGAACCACTCCAGAGTTAAACCTCGAATACCAATAGCTTCCATCTTTTTAAGGAGAATACGCCTGGACACCGTATCAAAAGCTTTTGCCAGGTCAAGGAAGACGGCAGTGCATTTATAGCCATTGTCCACTTTATTTACTACAAAATCGACTAGATTAGTGACTGCGTCCTCCGTTGACCTGTGCGACTACGAAAGCCATATTGATTTCCTGATATCAGGTTGTTTTTCTCAAGGAAGCTGAGGAGTCTGCTGTTCATAATCTTCTCCAGGATTTTGGATAGAGATGTGAGTAGAGATATCGGTCGATAATTAGATGGAGCTGTTTTATCACCTGCTTTAAAGATTGGGCATACATTAGCGTTTTTCATTAGCGTAGGAACTTTTCCAGTCGAGATACTTAAATTGCACAAAAAGGCAATTGGTGCAGCAAGGAGATTTTTGCATAATTTTAGTGTCCTGTTCGTGACTCCATCCCATCCAGGTGCTGAATTGTCTTTGAGGTTTGCTATGATCTTATTAACCTCAACTTCGTCTGTTGGCATTGCGAAGAAAGATTCGCTAGATGGGTTTTTATCGTGGAATTGTGTCATAGCAGCGAGTTCTGTTTCTGTTTTATGAATACGGAGCAAAGTCCTTTCAGCAAGCTGCTCACCTACTTTTGTGAAGTATTGATTCACGTTATTTAGGGACTCTACGGGATCTGGGTATGATTGTAGTAGTTCCAGGCCAGTCAACAACATAGACATAGAACATAGACCCGTACATACGAGTATACTATAAAAATTATTATCCTTCTGTAGTATGGTTAGATGATCTTCAAATTTACTCCAGAGCTCCTCTTGGAAATCTGTCTGAGGCTATCTTGACCATAAATCGTGATCTGGCTCGTATAAGTGACTGGAGCAAGAGACACGGACTTATGGTGAATCCCATAAAGACACAGGTTGTAGTGGTGGGCAGTTCTAGGACGGTCTCAAGGATCGACTGGACAACTCTTCCCCAAGTTTCTTTTGACAACTCCATTATTCCTTTTAGTGAGAAAGTTAAGAACTTGGGGATATTTATTGACAAAAACTTCTCTTGGACTGCCCAGCTGCAGGAAGTCAGCCGTAAGCTATTCGCATCTGCTGCATCTTTGAGAAGACTGCGTAATTTCCTGCCGACTGCTACCAAGATTGCGCTTGCACAATCTCTTCTTCTACCCATCCTTGATTATGCTGATGCCAGCTATCTCGACCTCACTGAAATGCAACTTGATAAACTTGAGCGACTTCAAAATTTTTGCATAAGGTTCATATTTGGTTTGCGAAAGTATGACCATGTTTCCGAATTCCGCCTGAAACTCAAGTGGTTGCCAATCCGCCTTCGCCGAAATGCTCGTATTCTTGCCCTTCTGTACAATGTGCTTTTTTCGCCTTTCACCCCTCTTTACCTCAAGAAACGTTTCCAGTTTCTTTGCGACTCTCACACGAAAGTTCTTAGGTCATCGGATAACTTGAGACTTAAAATGCCAATGCATTCCACTACTTTCCAAGATAAATCCTTTACAGTCCAAGCCGCTCGTCTGTGGAATGCATTGCCAGTTGCAGTAAAACGCGCGCAATCGCTACCAATATTTAAAAGACTAGTAAGGGAGCATTACTTGTCACTGTGACCATTTTTTTTTTTATTTTTTTATTAAATTGTTGTCACTTAGTTTTTTGCCTATATTTTTAGTATGTATGTATTTATGTATCTATAATTGTATTGTATTCTGTTTATTTGCACCAAGTGCAGCCCCATTTTGTGTCCAGGCAATCTCTGTCCATTCCAGGTTGCCTGGAAGAGATCGCGGAATGCGATAAGGCCGCCAATTGTATGTTTTTTAGTATAAGTTTTCCTTAATGTGTGTATTTTTTTTTTTGGTGTACAATAAAGTATATAATAAATAAATAAATATGGTAGAAAGATTCACACGAACATTATCTTTAAGGGGCAATATTGCTTTCCCGAGACCAAACATTTCTTTTAAAATATAACTCAGAAACAAAGCCGGGTCACAATGCTTTTTGTTCAGTTAGTTCACTGCCAGTTTTTGCAGAATTTTGTGGTATTTGCATGAAACAAAAAGTATAAGTATGTATAAGTTCGAGGTTGGGAATTTTGTTTTTGTCGTACACAAAAACAATGTAGAATGTGAAATAAAAAATATAAACGAAACATAATGATTCTTTCTCTGAAGCAACTTCTTTTTTTATCTCAAATAAGGATGGCTACGGCTGCGAAGGGTCTTTCCAACCGACGGCTACAATCCCATACAAATTAAATTGAATGAATTTTTCTTCATATTCTTATTTCTAAACAATATAGTTTTTCATTACTTAGATATCCATTTCGGTTTTTGTACGATTATATATTGCATGTGACAGGGGTCGAGCGACTGAGACCTTCGTCAGTTTACTGGTGAAGTACCTACTGTCTGTGAGATAAGTAAATGGCGGATAAAATGTCAGCGAACCTACTAACACACCTTGTGGTATAATGACATGACGTCGGGCCGTCGTCGGGGGTTGCAAGACGATCTCCGGTCATCGTAGGCGTGGGTTTGCGGACGGTGAGTAGTGGGTAGCTCGCCGTTCGATAAGGACCAGGTCCAAGTCGATGGCACGTAGTGTTCCACGCGCGCCTCAAAGAGATGTCAGCTGTACCTGACGGGGCCCGTCAGTGCCGATCTCGTATAGATCGAAATAGAGTTTCCGCGGCCCTTAGCACACAGGAAAATAAAGGAACAAGGCTGGGTTTTAGTTAGTAAAAGTCTGGAAGTCATTGCATGATTTCCCAACCTCCAAAAAAAAAAGGTGTGCAGATAACAAATAAAATCTATTGTGTCTGCTAATTGGGCATGCGATGGGTCAAAGAACACTTTTTAGTTTGAAATTTCATGTTAACTTTCACTACATTTTCTGTTCTTATAAGTTCTAATTAATTCATGAGGTTAGGTACCTATATGAATTAGGTAAATCCATTTATGAGTCATTTAAACAAACAACGCGATAGGTGTCCAGCGCTTTGAATGCAAAATAAATTGTTATGAGATTTGAATCTAATGTTTTCATAATTTACGGGTTATTAAGGGATTTTTAAAGAAATCGCACAATGTTTGCTAAAATGAAACAGATATTTCAGTATTTATGTTACTACTTTTTTTTCTTTGCGGATTTTGTATGAAATTTATTATTTAATTTTGTTGTAAGATGTAATATGGAACTTTTCTACCAAAATCAAAATCAAGTCATTTTTATTCAAATAAGGCTGAGAGCCAGCACTTTTTGAACGTCAAAGTTCTACATAAAGACAGCCCTCCAAAAACGCCCGCCCGTCACCACTGCCTATTGTTTTAGTGGCCAAAATAATAATGTATTACGTTGGTTATCATTACATTCATAATTATCTAATTTTATTGGTGTCACTTGATATGATATAATTTTCTCTCATCGCTTACTACACCCGCAACGGTCCGTAATAAAACACCTGGACACAAATAAGTCTGCGTAAGCCTTATCACTCCAGTGTTTTGCTTGTGTTTTATATTCAGGTTCAAAGATTTTGTGGGATTTTGTATTCACTGCTGTGACGCTTTCTTACTTGTGTCAACAGCTACTCGTAAGTTCTATTCTATTTTATTTTTATTAATGGCAAGCAGAGCCGATGTCTGCTATTCCGCCCATGTCAAAACTAAATTAGAAAAGCAAGTGTGGAAATAAATAGACTTAAAAAAAAAAACTTGTCAGCAACCACCGCTAAGTTATTGTTTGATTGAATGACTATGAGGTTTTCTGTTTGTGATACTTAAGTAAACTTGTTTCAGTTTTCTTAAGGGATTACAGACCAACGACTTTTTGTAGTCCTGTCTACAGGTTAACTCTTACTGTCGAAATGTTTTGATGAGCACCATTGTTCCATATGTGTTTTTATTTTTATTTATTGATTTATACAAAAGAATACAGGATTATTCATATTAAATAGCAACCAAAAACCGCTAAGGATTAAACTTGTGCTATTATGGATCTATCTCAATATCGAACTGTACAATAATGCATTTAAACATGTTTAGTGCGAAGATTAACTTGGTACATTTCACACACTTTTGCATGATCTATGGCGCAACCTACGAACTAAACTCAAAAAAGGCCAAGAGGGAGTCGGACCCGCGCACGAACTGTTCCGTACCATTATCTTTAAAAGCGGCATAAAAAATGGTTTTATATGAGCCCCCTTAAATATTTATTATATTCTGTTTTATATTATTTGTCGTTATAGCAACAACAGAAATACATCATCTGTGAAAACTTCAACTGTCTAACTATCAGGGTTCATGAGATAAAGCCTGGTGACAGACGGACAGACAGACAGACGCACAGACAGCGGAGTCTTAGTAATAGGGTCCCGTTTTACCAAAGGGTAAAACGGGACCCCATTAGCTTAGTATTTTTTTTAATTTTTTCGGTTTTAATTTAAAGTTTATTTATCGTGTGTGTGTGTGTGTTTTGTTGTGTTGTGTTTGTTGGTTTGTTTGTGGTTATTTGTGGTTATTTGTATGGCCAACAGATAGTTGTTCCGGGTCTGGGTGTCTTGTGTATGTGAATTATATATGTTTGTAAACGCACCCGCGTTACAGGAGTAATTCCTAGTGTGGGGCAATGTTTTTTTTTTTAAATTAAAAAAAAAAAAAAAAAAAATTGTTCGTTTATCCGTGAACTCAATTAATAAGTTCATAGTAATAAACATGAAGCCCTTTTCTAAGTCCGCATGTATTGTTATAATGGGCGAATACGGAACCCTACCATGCGCGTGGCCCGACACCCACTTGGCCGGTTTTTATTTGTACGAATAGGTAGTGAATGCTAATATTACTGACTGGTCCCACGACTATCGCTACATTTGGCAGCTAATCGCCTAGGGACGTGGAAGACGAGGGTATTTCCTATAAACATGTTTCTGATTGTCTAAAACTTTGCAGTAAAACATATATTATGTTTTAACTAATTATAGTATTTCCTACAATACTCCCTGACATTCAGTAATTTGTTCAGGAATAAAGTTACGATAGGATAGAGTAATCCGACTCAAAGTCCTCTCAACATTATCGACACAAAGTTTGTATAAGCGATATAAGTTAATAACTTAACTGAGAAGTAAGTACATTAAGCATTGTTACATGTAGATCGTATGCTGACTGAAACTTCGAGTTAAGTTCACAAATGTCGTTCGTTCTTACATTCAGACCTCGTTACATTGAGAACGACTATTACGTCCAAACTTATTAAAACCCCTTCCAAGATGAATTGCTGTTAATCCAACAAACTTTTTTAAGGCTTACTATTAAAATGGCAGTTTAATAATATTTTTGTTCAAAAAGTGCACCTGTTAACAATATGGTAGGAGATTGCTGTTCGCTTTATTCAATAAAAATTACAAGGTCAGTTAATTTCATAATATTATTGAACATTGGCTCTTGCTGTTTTTAGTTTCACAGACGTTCACTCTGTCTCAAATAATGCATACTAGGTATACATACGCGTTGTACCTTATTGTTTTCGAGTTTGTTTGAGATGGACAAATTGTATTTGGCTTTTTGATGAATAAAGATTAAAGATAAAGATTAAAGTTTTCACATGTCCGTATTTTTATATAATTATTTTTCATGTGAATCACAAGCCAAGAATATTCAGATATCAAATTCTAGAATAAACTGAGGCATCAATATTACATTTCCACACCGTCACTCCTGGTTGAACTGCAATTACGAGTGTCGGTGTACTTGATCTCATTTCAGTTTTCGTGGACGTCGCTCGATGATAAAAGCTTTCACTATCGTACTAATGTTAAAAATAACCAACCAAGGGATATCGTATTATCCGTATCATCCGCGGATACCGCACGATCTCCCGTGAGGCGGCGAGCCTCCTTGCCGGACTGTCACCGTGGGATCTGGAGGCAAAAATCCTCGCGCACCTGTACGAGTGGCGCGAGGAGGCCAAACGCCGGGGCGAAACTCCGCTGCCGCGACAACTCGCGGCTCGGCGGACCGAGCTCCGGCAGGATCTCATGGTGACATGGAGAGAGCGACTGTCGCAACCCAGCGCTGGGCACGCCACCATCGAGGCGGTAGTGCCCCTCTTTGAGGAGTGGCTGGAGAGGCGTCACGGCGCCCTCACCTTCCGCCTGACGCAGGTGCTCACCGGACACGGCTGTTTCGGTAAGTACCTGTGTCGGATCAAGGCGGAGGTGACCCCCGGGTGTTTCCATTGCGAGGATCGCCCAGAGGACACGGTGGAGCATACGGTGGAGGTTTGCCCCGCTTGGGCAGAGCACCGCCGTGTCCTCGTGGATGCGATAGGCGGCAGCGACCTCTCGCGCCGTGCCCTGGTTCAGGCCATGGTACGGAGCGAGAGGGAATGGGAAGCCGTCTCCTCCTTCTGCGAAGCAGTAATGCTCGCGAAGGCGGAGGCGGGACGCGTGAGAGAGCACCAACAACGGAGTCGCCCTCACGCCCTCAGCAGCAGCCGCCTCAGGAGACGCCGGGGGCTTCCGGCGCCGCGAGACGATCTCCGGCCACCGTAGACCCGGGCCTGCGGACGGCGAGTAGTGGGTAACTCGCCGCCCGATCAGCACCAGGCCCGAGAGTCGACGGCGCGTAGTGTTCCACGCGCGCCTCAAAGAGTTGTCAGCAAAGTGTAGGGGCCTGCCAAGGCCGGTGCCTGCCCGGGGGTGGAGGATAAATTCGAAAGAGTTACCTCGCCCCCGGGCACTCGAGGCAGGGAGGAACAGGGGTGGGTTTTAGTCAGTAAGAGTCTGACACACCCTTCCGCTCCACCCTAGAGCGGAAGAAGTCATAGGATGATTTCCCAACCCCCAAAAAAAAAAAAGAAAAAAAAAAAGGGATATCGTATTACCCAGTAACTGGGTTGTAGAGGTCAGATAGGCAGTCGCTCAATGTAAAGTACTGATATTCAGCTGCATCCAGTTAGACTGGAAGCCGACCCAAACATAGTTGGGAAAAGGCTAGGTAGATGTAGATGTACTAATGTTTAAAAATAATTTTATAACTTTACAGTTTTCTTCTTAAAAATATTTTCATGTTTTTAAGCTATTATAAATTACAAAACAATAGGCAAGTTATCTACTCGAGTTTAACTGTTACTGGAGTCAAGTCGTCGTTATACGATTAAAACAAGCGTACGTAGATCCATTGTCGACTGACTATAGAATCAATCCAATTATCCATTAAATACGTCGTTTGTCAGTTGTATCTGGCGGCAGACGCACGTTGCTGACATGTGTCTATCTTAGCTTTGTTTCATAACCTATAGTGGAGTATGACAGTGTAAGTCATGATCTTTGAACGTTTAGTTGTGCGTTTAAAGATAGCGCCTTTCTGTACGTTTGAACTAACAAAGAGAGATATGGTAAGAGCATTACAATAAATCTTAGAAGTAACAACTTATCCTATTATGTTACTTTTCTAAACAACGACGTCAAAACTTAGCTGCAATTTTTATCTTAATAATTAATTATTCATTAATCATGACTTCACTATGAGGAGGAAATCAGACGAAGCTTAAATCTTTAATAGGATTGTTGTAGTTGATTGTTTCTCCAGTTTGCTTTACCTATTTATCATCTAAAAGCAAAAGTTTTGTTAGTTTAGGATTTACTCTAAATCGGCTTATCTGTGTTTGCAATTTCCATAACTCAGAAATTGGGAAGCCATTCCAAATTAGTTTTGAATTTAATCCTATACATCCATGTAAGATTGATCGATTTCATATCAAAGCAGCATAATGCAGTGTTATATTCAGCTCACGTTCCGTTTTCATTACAGGAATAGTCACACTTGTGCCTCGCTATTTATCATACATACTGCGGTGCAGCGTAGCCTTGTGAATATTTTCCTGAAACAATACTAAACACAAGAGTAGCCACACTCACAACTAGGATGATAGATAGGATAATGACAAGGCCAGTAGGTCCTAACCTATTGACCAAGGTTGGAATTGTATGTATTTCTGCTCTGCGAAGGAGTTGAGTGTTGCACAAGAAGTTCATCAGGTAAGCCTTAAGCCTAACTATTAAGCATAATCAGTCTATTCTATTCTATTCTATTCTGGTACTCAGGCCTCCTCTCTAGGAGGGAATGGGCCGTAGTCCACCACACCGGGCCTTTCCGGGGTCGGTATGCCTACCTATTGTAATTAACGCTCAACAGCTGTTAGTTAATCTAATACCATTACTAACTACGTATTATGTTTGGGTAGTGGGTACCGTTTCGGAATATTTAAAGCGGGAACTCGAGAGTACATAAACCCTACCTTATCATATTATAGCACTTCATAAAATGGAACACGTTCCCTTTGTGCCTACATTTGATCAACAAATTTGTAGTAATTTGATAAATTAGCTAGATGATGAGGTTTTTATGTGGTACACGAAACATAACAGTGGTTATTTAGTTATTGGTGCCGATTTTCTTGTTCAATAACTAAACTAAAATTTGAGAATCGCTATCTTTTACTAAAAGGCAGTGCGAGAAAAGGACGGCTATAGCTATGAATTAAGTTAGAGATGTCAAACTAGTTTACCCTTTGCGTTTTACCGTGTTTTTAGTCGACATGCTTTTACGTGTACCCTTATTTTGTATGGAAATATTAGTTAAACTAAATTTGATTACTCTAATTTACGATCGTCTCTTTATTGTTTTATTAGAGAGATTATGAGAGTAAAAGCCTAAATTAAGTTTAGTATTGCACAGTAGAATCGGCACCATTACCTCTAAAATAGGCATTTTGCTAGTGAAAACACACACCAGGGAAATGCCTTCTTTAGAGATAATGGTGCCGATTCTGCTGTGCACAAACTAATCTTAATTTAGGCTTTTGCTCTCATAATCTTCATTTATTTCTGCATAAATTGGATAAATTTCTTATGTAGGTGAAAGAAGAGGGTAAACTCAAGCAGGGTTCATAAATACCGTAAATACGGTAATAAAATACAACTATTTTCTCAAATATTTATTGTTTTCTTTGCAGAGCAAAGACGGAAATGTCGAAGAACGGTTATGTCGATAGTCGTTAGTATGATATCAACACACGACCCAGTTAATAAAGTTCATCAAGCCATTACTTTCCCACTGCTGCTTACCTTTCATGCTGAAATGCATGAATGAGTAAGGCATAAAGCACTGCACTCATAAACAAGAATATACTCAAAGATTGAATTCCATTTCACGTCACACTCAGTGAACATCAAAGTAACCGCACTAATCAGAAGCTCACAATCACAAACTAAACGGAATATGGTCTCAAGTCTTGAGACAGCTGATAAACAGATTGCGGATACCGTTCTCTGATCTGAATGTCAGAACAGTATCATCGAGTACACTAGACTGATGAAAACAGGGATCGAGTCACAAATAAGAGTGGAATTATAAAACCAGAGTAAAATAAAAGAGAGCAGTATTTGTGCTATTAATTCAGTTAGATGCTTTAAAATAAAAATGTACAAATAACGGGCCTTTGGCAAGGACAATTAAATTCGTGAAATAATGATGCTAGCATTCGAAAATTTCGCTTATCGCCATAAATTTGCATTTAACTTCAATCAATTGTAATGTGGAGTCAAAATAGTTCTGATACTATCAGCATAGTGCTTAGAGATAATCTCATTAAAATACCGACGTAAATGGTTTCGAAAATTTTCCTCAGAAGACCACAGAATGTTTCCAGACCAGTGAAACCGTGTGGGCGGATTAAAGTCAAAGTAAACACGTAGTTGGGTATCCACTTGAACAGTTGTCGTAGGAGTACCAATACCGTCTTGGCCTATTTACGATTCTCAGTAAATCCTCTCATGATTTCAGCCTTGGAACTACTTTTTGGTGATCCTGATCTCCTAGTAGTTATTAATTCTTTACCGCTCATAATTTCAGCTTCGGAAATACTATTTAAGATTCTGTACTCGAAGTGTCCAAACGGAGCTCCATTGCTGCCACTCACGTGTCCGTCTGTCTGTCCGCCGTCTGTCACAAAATTTTGTTCCGTAGAATTTTTTAACTTCCCATTGACCTATGAACTTGAAATTTGGTGATAACGTTTATTATTACGTATATTTTACTTAAAAATACCAAAATATTGATTAATTTGATTTTTTCTTTGTAAGTTCCCTCATTTGGTATGGAACCCTAAATGTGCTAAGTCCGCCACGCACTTGGCCAGTGTTTATTATGATTCTGGTTCGTGAGCGTTTACGGCTCGTCCAGCACGTCTCTGAATTTCTACTTCCACCTCAGTCTTGAGACACAAACTTCCGCATTTATAATTTTAGTAGAATTCCATACATTGTCTAAGCATTTTTTGCAATGCCGATTTTTAGCGGACATGTTCTAACAACCGTCGTAAGCTATGCTGACGGAGCCTTGCTGCGCAAGAGATAGAGCCCAAAAAAAAATACCAAATAAAACACGTTTCTATTTTTTAATTTTTAATTTTTAATAGCGGCTATAGAAATACACGATACGCACGTTTAAAATAGCTAAAAATTAAAAGATTTCGCCGGCCAGTGGAGTGTTGTCAAGTTACAAAAAATTGCCATATTTAACGTTAAATTTCGCATGCTTTATAAAAATAAAAAATCTATAACTTTGGTTTGTATGAGTTATATTTTCTTTACTATTTTTTCTAGTACGTATGTTAAACCAGGAATACGCCTTTATTGGATCGCACAGGATTTTTGTTACATACTGTTAATCAAATTAATGCCGTTTTATATTACTTTTTAGACAATTGTAACAAAAATTAACAGATTATGAAAAACAACAAAAAAAAAAAATTCGAACTTTGAGTATTTTATTAAGTACAAATTAAAAACTTAATGAATGAATGTTGTTTTTAACTGACTTCGAAAAAGGAGGAGGTTCTATGTTTGACTGTATGTATGCTTTTTTTTACTTTTTTTTATGTATGTCCACCGATTTCTCTGTCAGTTGTAGACCGATTTTCAAAATTGTTTTTTATCCGAAAGACTACACTCCCGAGGCGGTCCCATATAAATTTTATCGAAAAAGCTTCAGTTCTTTTTGAAAAAAATAAAGAAAAACGAAAAATACGTATAGATAGATGACGCATTGATTTTCTCCAATTACGAGTATGTTTAAATTCCATGTTACTGGGGTTTTTAGTTCTGGGGTATATTAACTAAAAAATAAAAAACTTTTTTACAAAAAAAAGAAAACAACGGACTTCCAAAAAAGAAAATACCTACACTAAAAATTAAAAAAATAACTTTAATTTCGGAAGTCGGTGTTTGTATTTTATTTCTTCGTTATTTGACACCGACTTCCGAATTAAAGTTATTTTTTAATTTATAGTGTAGGTATTTACTTTTTGGAAGTCGGTTGTTTTCTTTTCGAAAAAAAGTTTTTTTTAATTATTATTTATACACTTAAAAGTGTTATTTTTTATGTGCTACACAATAAAATGAAATAATATTATCTTTTTTTGTGGCAACAATCAACATTAAATATTTCACTATTGAAAATAAATTATACCAGCAACATTCGGTGAAGCCTTCAGCACAAAATTGTATCTACAACCACATTATTTGACTCGATTGAAACTGGAAGCTCATTTTGCTGCAATACGGAAGTCCAATCTCGACTTAAACAAAGTTTAAGTCGATGAAACAAGATTTTCATTTATAAAAAGCAGCAAGAATTTTTATAGAAGCAAATAATTTTACGTAGTTACGACGAACCCAATTCAACGTTAGCGTATTATTAACACAACAACAGCATTTTACAGGATGAGATACTAATTAATAAGAACGTTTTGACACAATAATCATAAAATAGTCGGCTCCAATACTTACATTATTTTTTTTCGTTTACTACAGCAGTTCTTTTACAATGTTATGACAAATGGTTATTTTGAAAGTTTTTCAATATTTTTCAATAATTCGTAATGGTCGGCGTTTCTAGATAAAACTCGTTCCTCCTGATGTCTTTGCTTAAACATTCTTAAGACATTCTTAGTGTTAACGGCTGTTGGAGAGGAAAACGAAAAAAAAAATTAATTAAATTTAGGAGTTGTTTAAAAGCGGTTGTTACGGAGAGTTTAGACCCATTTTGTTTTCAGAGATGTTTTTTCTCTCAGTAAATTCTATTTAACCGATGAAAGTTTTTGTCATTAGACTTAAGGGGCCTTTTACAGTCCACTAGCACCGCCAATCGAAAAAATGTCATAACTCGTAAATAGAATCAAAAATACAAAATGTGGTCTATTATTAGTGTAGAAAAGGCAATAACGTAATTTTTAACCGACTTCGTAAAAGGAGGAGGATTCAATTCGGATGTTTGTATTTTTTTTTTATTTTTTTTTTTTATTTTTTTTTTTATGTATGTTTGGGCATAACTCCGTCATATATTGACGGATTTGCAAAATTCTTTTTTTTGGTCGAAAGGGGTTTATTCCGAAATGGTCCCATTTAAATTTCAAAATGATCTGATGATGGGTTTCGGAGACAGACAACGGAACTCTTCAAAAATTGACAGCAAATCAACCGCGATTGCTGCTATCGTATGTCTATGAATTGTTAACACAGTGTAATGGGGAGCCACAACTAAAAAAGTGAAAAATAAAAAACTTTTTTACAAAAAAATGGAACCGACTTTCAAAAAAAGTGCAAAATAACTTTAATTTCGGAAGTCGGTGTCAAAAAACAAAGACACAAAACAGGAACACCGACTTCCGAAATTAAAGTTATTTTGCACTTTTTTTGGAAGTCGGTTCCATTTTTTTTTTCACACTTGAAATATAGCTGTTTAGCTAAATCGTGCATTTGTAACAAAAACGGCAGTTTATGTTTTCAATGCACGATTTAGCTAAACAGCTATATTTCAAGTGTTGATAAGGTGTTATACAATCACGTTATTGCCTTTTCCACACTAATAATAGAACATATTTTGTATTTTTGATTCTATTTACGAGTTATGACATTTTTTCGATTGGCGGCGCTAGTGGACTGTAAGAGGCCTCTTAAGCGGATTATTAGTTTGAATCTCCGTTTATACTACTATGTACTTTATACTACCTTCTCCTTATTTTACACAAACCACAAGGAGAAATAGCACCATACATGACGGTAAACTTACCCATACACACTTTAATTAACAGATAATTTATATAAATTTGAAAGAGATTCAAGTTTTCCAAAATAGTTTTTGCGTTTAGTGAGAAATAGGGGCCCGGAGTGGCCAAGTCTGACCAACAGGTCAGACTTGGCCATGAAATGCATCCGAAACGTGTGTTGTTTGTACACCTATAAAATTCGCAAGTTGAATATTACAATGAACTCTATTGAGCAAGAAATAGAGTCTAATATTACTTGCTTAAATGCTTGTAATATTTATTCAAATTTTGATTGGAATGAAGTTTAAAATTAACTAATTAATTGTAACTATTTTTAACTGTGATAATTAGTTTTAGATAAACAATAATTAATAGAATGTAAAAAATTAACCTGTTTAGATAAAACTATTTTTTTTTTAACTGTGATAATTTTAATATTAGGTAAACAATAATTGTTAATGATTTTATTGAAATTGAATCGAATTGCACTTTATATTTTTTTTTATTAATAATTTATTTATTTATTTATGCACACACAAAAACAATTACAAGAGAGAAATGAACAAATACAGATAGAAGAGCACAAAGGTGCTGCTTATTTCAAAAGAAATTTCTTCCAGCAGACCTGCGACTGGAAAGTTGGTTGAGAAATGTAGACACAGTGTGTATAAATAGATATAGAAATATAAAATACACTAGAGTACATAAATAATTCATACATAAAATATACCTAACTTTACAATAAACCAAAGTACATAATTAAATATAAAATAAATATCAATAATAAATATAATCACGAAATGGTGGAGAGGTAATGCTCTTTAACTAGTTTCTTGAATTGGTAGACAGTTTTAGAATCACGGATATTAGGCGGAAGTGAGTTCCACAATCGTACCGCATGAACAGAAAAGGAGTGGGAATAGAAATGGGTTTTATGGGATGGGAAATTGAGATGATGCTTAAGGCGGGATCTACAAGGGGCGTCGGCAGGGCGATTGAACGAAAAACGATCACGCAGGTAGCCAGGATATTTAGGATTACAAAGGATGTTATACAGGAGACATAATATCCGAGTGTTCCTGCGAAGACGGATAGGGAGCCACTTGAGATCCTTGCGAAACTGAGAAAC
Source organism: Polia nebulosa (assembly GCA_951329385.1). Lineage (NCBI taxonomy): Eukaryota > Metazoa > Arthropoda > Insecta > Lepidoptera > Noctuidae > Polia > Polia nebulosa. The sequence continues at coordinate 21,575,663 of OX589602.1, forward strand.
ATGGTCGAATTTCCGTAGACCAAAAACAAAACGAATGCACAGGTTTTGCAAACGCTCAAGCTTGTTTAAGAGCTCCTCAGTGGCATCCAGATAGCAGGCATCAGCGTAATCAATGATAATGTATGAAATGATTGTATATAATTGTAAGGAATCGATAAAAAGCTTTTATTATTATATTATTATTATTAAATGCTTGTATGTAGTATACTATTCGCTGCCAGATAGCGTTTTATTCAAACACTGACTGCGGCGAGACCTTGTGCCTTATCCCTTGAATATTTATCCGGCACTCGGAATCGTAAATTGGTGAAAATTTTTCGAGCAATTTTAAAGCTTTGAAAAATCTTCAGTTTTTTTCAAGTGGAGTTTTTATTTTCAGTTATGGAAAGAAATGGTCTAAAAACAGTGTAGTTATAGAACCTTTTCAGAAACTTTCGCTTGTTTGATTAGCATTAAACAACATTTTTGGGATATTCTTTTCATTATGCATGGGTTCGCTACAGCAGTAAGTCATGTTTTATCTCACTCATTAACCTTTTGATATATCAGATATCTTCATTAATTTTATAAAACATCTATGTCGGCCCCTTTTTTTTTGGTTTCGGTAATCATCCAATGACATCTCCCGCTCTGGGTGGAGCGGGAGGGCGTGTCAGACTCTTGCTGACGAAAACCCACCCCTGTTCCTTCCCTGCCCTGAGTGTCCAGGGGTGAGGTAACTCTGTTTTGAATTTATCCTCAACCCCTGGGCAGATGTCTCACATGTATGTACTACGAGTAAGTAACACTTTTTTTTTGTGGGGTGGTAAATCGTCCAATGACTTCTCCCGCTCTGGATGGAGCGGGAGGGCTTGTCAGACTTTTACTGACTAAGACGCACGCGCACTCTGGGCACTCAAGCAACTGAAGGAACAGCCTTCAGTTGCTTGAGTGCCCAGAGTGCGCGTTAACTCTGTTTCGAACGTGGACACATTAATTTATAATATTTGAGAACAGAATGGCAAATGTTCAAAACTTTTATTCTTGTAGAAAGTTTTCGACAAAAGTGTTTGGTCCTCCGAGAGGAATTACCGTTTCCTATTTTTTTCTTACCTTCTGTTTGGGAATAATCGAGGGTTATGTCGGAGTCCTACTGATAAAATCCCACAGTTCCTATACCGCTACATTGAGAGGGGATACCGGGACTCAAGAACATTTAATTTTGCGTCCACCCGTTTTTTTTCTAGGAGGGTTGGAAATCATCCAATCACTTCTCCCGCTTTGGGTGGAGCGGGAGGGCGTGTCAGAATTTTACTGACTAAAACCCCACCTTTGTTCCTTCAGTTGCCTGACAGCCGCGGTAAGACTAGATCATACCAAAATTGTTTCTTAGATTTCAACACGCAACTTTGCCTGGTCTAAGTTTGCCTATAAAAAAAAACACAACAACAACACATTTCAACAAACATTTCTTTTCAGACTAATAATGTCCATATTGTTTATCACAAGAGGTGTATGGAAATAATCTGTTTGAGTATGGTAAAGAAAAAATAATAATAGATAAATAAATGATCCGATGACCACAAATTATTAAGAACATAATATGTAATTGATGGTTGTATTATAGGAGGAAATAAACGATTTGATATAACCAATATACCCCGAAAACGCTAAATTTTATAGCAGTCTCCTACAAAGTATCGGATATGTACAAACTAGAATACAAAATATAAACACAAGTTTCTCAGCAAAAAACGGTGATACACACGAAGTATAAGCCGCGGGTTGAATAAAGGTCATGGCACATTATACAGGACCGCAACTGCACAGCTGCAGCATGGCGTCGCCTCGAATTTAGGCTACGGCTAGCCACCAGTCCGCGAGGTGCAGCTTGCAGACCGCGCGCTGGCCGCAAGGTGCAAGCTTGCTGTCACCGTGAACACAATTTTGTTTTTCATACGTTTTCATAATGTCTCGATTTACATTACGGGAACGAGCAATAATCGCTATTGCTCGGAGTCGGCAAGGTTCGCAGTAATCACGCGGTCAGCGCGCTGTAAGCACGCGGTACGTTCGCATGCAGCGCGCGAGCTGCAAGCTGTTGGCTTTTTTATATTGACATTATGACACACACACCACACACCCACAACACCACACACGCACATACATACATATTGAAACACGATTTAAGGCTCTAATTTGAATGACAAGTTAATTGCTGGGTTGGAGCGGTGCCGTTGGAGTGCCAGTTTGCGGTGCCGGTATATTGTGCCATGACCTTAAGGCCCTTCTCGCGGTCCAGTGGCGCCCTCATTGAATAAAAAATCGTAGCATAGCACAGAAAATAAATATTAAAAATCCAACTTCACATTTGTTGCCAAAAACGGCCGTTTCTGGCACTTTTGCCTACTACTTTGGATACGAAACATTTTGAGACCTGTTTTAACAACATAAAAATTCTTTATCCTCTTTGTAACAAACGTGAAGTTGGATTTTTAATATTTATTTTCTGTGCTATGCTACGATTTTTTATTCAATGAGGGCGCCACTGGACCGCGAGGAAGGCCTTAAGAATGTTCGCTTTACCAGCTCCCGGCAAGGGATGAAAATAAATGAAAATCGTTCTGAGAGATGCATGGTCATGGATGATCATTGATCAACCTTTTGTTGATAAAGTAATGAAAATAAAAGTATTCTTCGTCCATCATAATTTCATAAATCATGGCGTCAGTAGAATACCTATAGAAAAACGGGGACGTTCATTAGGTACTTCTCGATTGCTATAAGTATTTATATTCTAATAATCTATTTCATTGTTTCAGGTACCTACACGATGACAAAAGAACTATACGCAAACAATAGAGGCAGGTAGTAAACAACTGACATAATTATTAAAACTACATAATTATGTACATACTGTTACATAGGATGAACAAAAAGTAGCGAAAGAGTATAATTATATTATTAATTTCTTGTAGCTAGCACAGTACGACGTCACATGTGAAGCTGTTGTAAAATGTTTAAGTGCTCTGCTCACGTCATTTAGTCTGCGGTCTACATGTAAGTGTATTTATCGGATCCCAAACGCTTGATGTATATCTTATATACTTTTTTTTTTCTCTTTATTTATTAGGGACTTGCAACCATTAATAGGTCATGTCAGCCCCATCATATCCTTAACTATTTACTTACAAAATTTTCTTAAGACTATTAAATATAAATTTATAAATAAGCTTAGCTTTAATGCTTGCAGGGTAAGCCAGAATACACTGAAATCTAATGCATTTAATTTTAATTTTTTACATAAATGTTGCCTTTCAAAATTATTGCGAATACAATCTAAAAGGAGGTGTTGGACATCTTCTGGTTTATTACAAACAATACAGTTAGGTGAAAGAGATTTCTTCATTAAAAAGGCAAATTTTTTCAGTGGTACATGTCCAGATCGTATTCTAAAAGCTATTTTAAGTAATTGCCTACCTAGTTTAATATCGGCAATCTTATATACTTGTAATAAAATATGTAGGTTTGAGGTTCAGAGGTCTCTTTATTGAATACTCAGAATAGTTACGTTAAATCTAAACTTCAATGAACAGGGCTTTAATCTGAACGTCCAAGCTACTCTAATATATGGAGGCTAGAGGTTTCTTATAACGAATACTCGGAAAAGTAACTTCGACTTAAACATGTACCTATTTTAGTCTATTCCTAGAAACTCAAACGTAATATTATACTTGATTAATTATAGGTACTATACACTTTCGTAATTAAATGCACTTTCGTATTTAAATGCTTTGGTTTTAAATTTACCCTACACTTTCTTAATAAATTCTCATAATAATAAAAAATTGTTTTCAAATCAACTAGGTATCACAAACTTCAAACAGGGCCTAATTTTTTAAATATAGAAGAAGAAGATAATTTGTTAAATATTCCAGTCATAACTCAAAGGTGGCCTTTTTTCAGCTGTAAAATAATAGATATGTACATAAGTTATTTATATACACCTTAGAAGTACAATATAGGTAAACATTCATAGTATAAACTCTTTTCAATTCGAAACTCCCTGAAATACAGAGCACAGACATGGATTCCCCTAACCTCGTTTACTAAACTTAACCCGTTTACAATTTTCTCCTTTATTAGCCAAATACGTTCTGTAGTGTACATATGTACCGACATGACATGTACCCTCGTCACGGAAGCCACAGCCGCGCGTTATGTTTGTATGGTATAATTGACCGGACAGTGCCAGTGTGTGGGTAACAGATTCCATAGTGGAGATGATTGAAGTTTTCTACGCGTGATAAATGTGATTAGGTTATTATTGGATAGGCAACAATTCTTTGAATATCTGGAAACGAAGGTTAGTTAGTGAAATAATGTAGGTTCCTAAGTTAATAAAAGCTTGTATTTTTCTCTAGTTCTGTTTAGTCTATTCACTTCTCTTCTGATAATAGAAAAGTTAATTAACAAAAGGTCCTCTTTTTGGCTCTAATTAGGAAATATTATGTCAGCAGAACTTAGTCACAAAGGTCTACCGTTTCTGATACCTATCGCTTTTATAATTGCAAACAAAATAGGATTTCCTAATTATATTTATTTCTCAATTGGGTATGTTCGTTGCTCGTTGGGAACAAATAAAAGGGTGGACTGCAATAAATAGGCTTGGTGTATTGCCGTTAATTCTACAAATTGCAACTGTCCCGGACAAACATATACTATATTTAAAGCGTTTTGAGTGCCGTCCGTCGCGGTGGTCTCCGAGAAAGCGAGTGGTCCGCCGGCTGGCCCGGCTCCCCGCGCCGCACCGCCGCTCGCTCGCTGATGTTGATGACGCGTTGGTTGGTCACGACGCCTGCGCGTGCTGTCTGCGTGTTTGTTAAGTGCGATTCCCAACAGGTATGTCACACTTCGCAAGATTTTTTACGTTGGACTGTAATTTTGTAACACAAAATAATTCAAACCCCAATTAATAAAATTATATTAGTAACAAAGATTTCACTCAAAGTAATGGTTATAGAAGGTTTTTTTGACACACTGATGGTCTTAATTTAACTGCTTAATTCAATCTTTACTAGTACTATTGCAACTGATTCAAGGAATAATAAAGACGTGTGCTTTAGAGACATCCCTAATAGCATTTATTGTGGGCATTCAGTTGGGCCACGTGCACTTCGTGGGTTGGCCAACTGTTAGATTTGGCCATCTAATAGAGGTAGGGCCTACATCAAAGGGCCCACAAAAAATGGCCAAAAAGGGGCCAACAACTGGGCCTGGGGGGGGGCCAACAACTGGGCCTGGGGGGGGGCCAACAACTGGGCCTGGGGGGGGCCATTGTAGAGCCTACAGTTGACAAATGGTTAGGGTTTGGTTAGGCTGGTTTTACAGCTGTCCGGGAGACCCGTACGGGCCTCCCGTACTGGCACCCGGAACGGAGACATACGTGAGGCGCTAGAACATTGTTTCACAGCGACGCGGAGCGGGTCGCATACGGACCAATCCGCGTCGCTGTGAAACGATGTTCTAGCGCCTACGTAAGTCTCCGTTCTGGGATCCCTTACAGGCGGCCCGTACGGGTCTCCCGGATAGCTGTGAAGCTAGCCTTAAGTGTAGTATTTTAGAATTACAGCTGTGGTACAAATATAATTAGAATTAAAAAATCATCATCATCAGCATTTTAATGTCCCCACTGCTAGAACACAGGCTTCCTCTCTGTGAGAGGGTGTGGACCGTAATCCACCACGCGGGCCCAATGCAGATTGATGGATGTCACATGTCTTCAAATTTTTGGTACTAGGACTTGCCAGTTTCCTCACGATGTTATCCTTCACCGTTTTGAGAGCAGTAGTGATGAAATAATTTACATAAAGTAAAGCGCCTGCCTGGGTTTGAACTCACAACCTACAACTTGTAAGTCGCGACAGTCACCACTGGGCCACCACTGTTCCAAAAAATATGTTAGGGTAATGCCATATGTGACTAACTCTACATTTGACACGATTTGAGTTTTATTTTGCATTGTTTTACGAATTCCACTATTTTTATAGTACTAATTTCAGTAATTTTGTATAAATATCCTTTAATTAAACCTCCGTGGTAATAAATGTGTACTTTATAACCCCGGTGGCTCTCATGTGTGCCGCTAGTTTTCCGCTAGTTTGCCTTGCCAAAAACCCGATTCACGCGTTTTAAACCGCTATTATAACTATTAGCCAAGGTCTTTAGACCTGTAACAAGGTTCATACACACGGAACCTGACCAAGTCTGTAGTTACACGATGGCCGCCTGTCAACGGGGACTGACATATGCTGAAACGTGACACGTCCCGGACTTGAGAGGTTAAAAAAGTTAAGGTTTATTTAAACAAATGTAAATGTGACTGACACTTCATGCAAAATGAACTCGTGATGAAGTGTTTTTGAACTACAGATCTTTCTCGATGCATGTTTTATAACTAATTTGTAATAGTAGTCGTAATTTGTGTTTGTATTTGTACATGAAAAAAAATATTGGGATGTGTTGAAATGGAAAACCTTACATTCGTAAAATCTTTTTTATTAGAAAAATAAATTGTGGCTGACACTAATACAGACCAAAACGTGACTGACTAACGTCACTTTGGATTTCAGAATAATCGTATTTTTAAATGAAACATTACGAATTCAATACAATCATAACATAGGAACTTTACAAAAATAAACATATAAATTAAAAAAAATGCTATTTTTGCGTTTAATTACAAAATGCAGAAAATTATACATTCATAGAAACTTTTTTATTAGAAAAATAAATTGTGGTTGACACTAATACAGACCAAAACGTGACTGACAAACGTCACTTTGAATTTCAAAATAGTCGTATTTTTTAAATGAAACAGAAACGAATACAGCACAATCATAAGAATGACACTTTACAAAAATAAACTTACTCGCATAAAGAAAAAAATGCTATTTTTGCGTTTAATTACAAAATGCAGAAAATCATACATTCATAGAAACTTTTTTATTAGAAAAATAAATAGTGGCTGACACTAATACAGACCAAAACGTGACTAACGACACTTGTGAACATCAGAATGACTGGCCAAAATGACCGATCAGCTTTAAAATATTACTAAAATCTAATGCCTATTTGCTACTATTTGATACGTTTGTTTAAATAATTGGTACCTAATTAATAACTGAGAAAATGAATTCAAAAATTGGGCAGTCATTCTGATGTCAAGATGACTACCCACATTTAGAATCTCCACGTAAGGGCTCCAAAATTTCAATTCGCCTTTAAAAAATTAGTACCTATTTGACACTTAAACATATATTTTTTCTAGATTTTTAGGGCATCATTTAGTTCTACCTAATTTTGAGGACAATGAGTCATTTGTATGTTTGCCATTTGTTAATATGACGCTAAGTCATTAAAACCCGCGGGTGCAGTGTTTAATTTTACCTCCAAATTACCACCTCCTTAATTATAGATCAAACAGGTAAGATCAGTATCCTTAAAATCAGCATTTTCAATTTAACCAGTAGATATATTACGCGTGAAAGTGATTTCCTCGGCATTAAAATCATCAGTATAATTTTCTGATATACAATTATTATGATGTTCATTAATAAATGATGAATTAGTACCTGCATTATTACTAGTAACATTACTTTTATCGTTGATCCTTAATTTACCTCTTAATTCAGTTTTTATTGCATTTAGATGACGCCTCTTTGTTCTTGCAGATAGTCCAGAATATTGTCGTGTAGAGCTGCTGTTATTAGCTTCATCATATTCTTCTGTTATCTCTTCCGCCATCTCGATCTCTAGCAAATCTAAACCAGTTTGTTATGACACCTGTGATTCCAGCATCAGTTGCTGTCTCTGCCAACTTGTTTCTTTACACTGCAACTGTAAATATTACGAAGCAGTACTTTAGCATTTCATTTAGAATAACACAATCGATAAATAATAAACCACAAATAATATTACTGGGTAATACGATACCCCTTGATAAGACTGGTTGTCACTTTCGGGCTTCTGACGACCCGTAACGACTGTTAAAGATCCACGATTGATAGCCGGGACCAACAGCTTAACGTGCTTTCCGAGGCACGGAGGAGTCTCAGTATGTAAAGATGGTCACCCATCCATGAATCCCAGCAAACGTAGCTTAAACTGATGGATCGGCCCGTGCAGCTGTTATTACTTAAGCCACGAGCTTCTTCATAAATAAATGAATCTAATATGGTTACATAAATATATCTAATATTATCTGTAATTTTCATAGTCATACCTACTTTCAATGACTTTTGACAATAATTGTAAATTTTTCAAACTAAACTTATTATTTTATCCAGTCCAGTTGCATTGAATTGCCAGAGAGTTGGTGAAAACCCGTTCCAGATTTCTTCTGGTAATTGTGGCAGTTCCTTTGCCACCAACATAGGCCAAAACATTTATCGGCTCATAGTCAATAAGCAATCATAAATAAACTTAAAACAATGTATGTATACTCGTTTATCTATTAAATTTCATATAATAGTAGTATTATAACTACATAGTATATCATCAGTACGTCCAGTGGTCTTGTTTGCTTGTAAAGCTTGTATATTTCTATCAGAATATTGTACTTACCAATATTGTTCTTTGTGTTCTTCATCTTCAAGCCAATTTTCTATTTATCTAATATCGTCAAGTGATTTTAATGGTATGTATATATCTACCAGCAAAGTGGCTGCACTAGACACATGTGTTGAAGGAGAGTGATATTCTCAGTAAAATATCATTTTGAGTTTGCTTCAGGTCCTCCATTGCGGTTTGAATGTGTCCAAGACATTGGGCAATGACATCTAAAATAATAATAATAATAAAGTAATACATTTCCTAGATAGAAGATTCCAAAACAATATAAAAAAGTGTGTGTGTACTTATGCACGCACGTAAGAAGTTATACTTCTTTGGCAAAACCAGATAAAAAACCAAACTGTTACAACGTTTACAAAACGAAAACAATCATTCTTCATGAACCACAGACCATAGCTAACTTAACGGTGTCGGTTCTAGCTAACTTCAGGCTGTAGGTTTTTGTGACGGTGTGCGCGAGCATCGTAAAAATTTACTCTCATCATTTTGCCCTAACGTACCTAAAGAAGTATAACTTCAAAAACAGTATGCCTACTACTGTTTCTTTTGATAGATTTAAAGTAAAATAAATTCACAATTTTAAGAAAAACAATGATCCACCATCGTGGATTCTAAAATGAATGTCAGATTTGCAATCGGCACCCCCAAAAACCTATTACACGATACCCATATCGAATCTTTGAGAAAAAGTTGCATCCGCCATCTTGGATTTTAAAATGAATGTCTAATTCACAATCAGCACCCCCAAAAACCTATTACACGATACCCATATCATATTTTAGAGAGAAAGTTGCATCCGCCATCTTGGATTTTAAAATGAATGTCTAATTTGCAATCAGCAACCCCAAAAACCTATTACACGATACCCATATCGAATTTTTGAGAAAAAGTTGCATCCACCATCTTGGATTTTAAAATGAATGTCTAATTCGCAATCAGCACCCCCAAAAACCTATTACACGATACCCATATCGAATTTTTGAGAAAAAGTGGCAGCCGCCATCTTTGATATAAAAATGAATGTCAGATTTGCAATCGGCAGCCCCAAAAACCTATTACACGATACCCATATCGAATGTTTGAGAAAAAGTTGCATCCGCCATCTTTGATTTCAAAATAAGTGTCAGATTTGTAATCGGCACTCCCAAAAACCTATTAAACGATACCCATATCGAATGTTTGAGTAAAAGTTGCATCCGCCATCTTTGATTTTAAAATGACTGTCAGATTTGCAATCGGCGCCCCCGAAAACCTACACGATACCCATATCAATATTATATAATATAATCATATTATTATTATTATTATAACTTCAAAAATAAAAAGGCTGTGACCTACCCGTGTGCAAAATTTCATTCAAATCCCTTCAGCCGTTATTGTGTGATTGACAGGCAAACATACAAACATTCACATTTATAATATTAGTAGGATGTAGGATTGTCGTATTTTATATTAGGGGGTGACATAACCTACCAACACAAGCAATTTTTGCTAAAGAATCAACCTCAAAATTGCGGGTAAAAAATGGTTAAGTAATTGTCAGACTCAATCCCGGGCTGATAAGTTTTAAGTTTTTATATTTCTATGTATTGTAATAATTTTGTGAATACTTATTGTTACTGAAATAATAACTTAATTGTCTGATTAAATAAATAAATAATATTAAATATTATATGCATAGATTTTATTTATTTTGAGGTTGGTCCCATAGTAAAAGTTAGCTGACAAATATTTTGAAATCTTATATTTTCTTACAAGTGACAAACTTTGTTACTTACCAACATTAAAATCTTGTATAAGATTTGGTGATGAACTAGGTGTAGATGTACATACTTGTGGTAAAATTATTTTTGGCAGCAGATGGCCATCACTGTCAATTTGAAAAGGACGAACTTCCTTGTCCATTTTTCGGTTTCTACTCCTATAACGGTTGAAGCCAATTCCGATCTACTTTCAGCCTTTTTACATTTTTGTCTGACTTTAGAGTCGATCTGTAAAATAATTATTTATTATTAAGGTGTGCAGATACCGGGGCTGTTGTTGTCGTTGATGATACCCAGTAGGTGATTCATGGTCTGGACAGGGGCACCGCACTCACATTGGGTATCAGACCAGTCTATGAATTTTACCAAGTTGTATTTGCAGCGGCCTACCTAAATTTGCAACCCATTGAGTGATTTCCATATAGGCCACTGCAGTTCACGTCCAGGTGGCAGGTGTTCCCTGGGTTCTAAGAAGTCAGGAGCTGGGTGGTATTGGTCTTCCCATGGTTTTCAGGGGTGCATTAAAGGAGCCTTCCCGAGTGGTGTTAACTATATCGTTTTGCCATTCCAAACGCCCTGCACACCCTGGATGGCTAGCAGCTGGTAACGCAGAGTCTAGCTGATCATTCCTTTCACCACAATGGTAAATCCAAACAGCTCTCTTCAGAGCCATGTACAACAGCCCTTTTTAAGGTCACCTAACAATAACAACAACATCTCTGAGGGCACTCACCACAGTCTCTCCAAGTTGCATATTATGTTCATGTATTCAAATGATTTATTTACAATCTGCTTGCAGTAGCCTCAGAATACGAAGGTTTCTAACTCCGGGTTTTAGGAAAGCGGAACAGTTTTTCGTTTTGTTTGGCTGGTGAACAGTCACACTTAAACATTTCCTTCTATTTTTATCCATACCACAAAGGTTCAATTTTCACAAGGTTTTTGAACTCGTGTTACACAAAAAAATGCACTTTATACACACTAAACGGATATTAGTATCTATTAAGTATTTTTATATAGTTGGAACATTATTTCTAGTAAAAACTACCATTCCGAAAGAAAAAAATAACTGTCTCGTCTTGACGTCTGTCACTTTTTTGGCTTTTGTTCCTTGTGGAACAGACTACGGTCAGAGACCATGCTGCCTAGTCATCAGTTAGTTCGTTTTTTTTTTTGTCTTTCTGATTTGTGTATATCTAGTGATTTAGATAATTTTTAGGCATATTTTATTATTATTACATATTTTTCGCTGATATAAATAAGTGTTATTTAAATTAACACTTACAATAATTTACCGGCTATTGCCGATAAATGAAACCAAACGTGAAACGACGCCATTTTAAAAGTGTTATCACATCAGTGTTGCCAACTCAAAGGATTTTCCACTAGATGTGGTGGTTTAGACTCCTTTTTTTTTACTTTTTCCTCCAAACTTAAATTTATTTTCTAAAAAATAATATAAAATTTGGAGGCCCGTAATTCGGAAACGGTGCGTCGGAGGGCCATGCTTCTCAGACCTTAAATTAAATGGTTTCTATGGACAAGGTTAATAAAGTACTACAATAAAAATGGCTGAAATCAGTTAAAAAAAAAAACTCTAAAAATTTGTCTAAATCCTTTGAAGGGCACTTGGAAATATTTTTGCAATTTTTTTTTTCTTAATTCTTTATTGTACACAAAAATTTTACATATTACATATGGTTACACAATTCATGTACAAAGGCGAGCTTAACTCAATGTTGAGTTTTCTCCCAGCAAACCTGTGATTGATAGAGAGAGATCACTGTTGAGGGTAGGATCCAGTGTACAATACTTATAAACCTACATAAATAATTCTAAATATATATTATACATATTAATACCAATATAATACTAATATTATGTCAATTTGAAAGGAAGTGCTTTTTTATTTTCTTCTTGAAGACATCTAGAGAAGGACTGTCGCGTAGGGAGTGTGAGAGAGAGTTCCAGAGACGCAATGCAGTAACAGAAAAGGAGCCATTATAGCGGCTGGAAGTGTGACGCGGAATATGAAGGAGAAGAGAATTGGCAGTGCGATAGGGTTTACCCCTCGGAACGAAGTACTCAAACCGTTCACGAAGGTATTGAGAAGAATTAGGATTATGCAGGATAGTATAGAGAAGAGATAGGATAGGGGTATCTCGGCGATGCCAAATTGGCAGCCACCTCAATCTGGTCCGAAACTTCGACACATGGTCGTACTTGCGGAGGCCAAAAATGAAAAGGATGCATAAGTTCTGCAGCCGCTCGAGTTTGTTAAGGAGTACCTCCGTTGCATCTAGAAAACAGACATCCGCATAGTCTATTAGCGGTAGGAGAAGAAATTGTGCAAGAGTGACCTTAGTGTGAAATGGAAGAATAATAAGAATTTTTGGAGACGTTTAAGAGACTGAAAAGAGTAGAAAACCCTATTACTAACGTCAGCATTATGAACCTCCCAAGAGAAGTTAGTGTCTATATGGACGCCTAGGTTTTTAGCGCTTTTCGAGTACAATATGGGCACCGAATCATACACTACTGGCGGGCGAGACTGATGATCTAAAAGGCTGAGCATGTAGCTTGCGACTTAGTTGGGTTCAGTAAGAGTCCAAAGGATTTAGCCAACTTGTTGATATTTTCAAGGTCATCATTGATGGCATCCACAGCGCCAGCGAGTTAACCCATTCTAAAGTGACGGTATAACTGCAAGTCGTCTGCATAGAGATGATAGTTAGAAGTAAAGACCTCAGTGATAGCGTTTATAAAAACTGAGAAAAGAAGAGGAGAGAGGACGCCACCCTAAGGTACAACCGCAGCCAAATCACACCATTCAGAAAAATCCTCATCAGACCGAACATACTGCGAGCGGCCTCGAAGATAAGATTTGAAACACTCAATTACTGGCGCAGAGACATTAAGGGAGGAAAGGATTCCTAAGAGAATGTCAAAGTAAACTGAATTAAAGGCACTGCTGAAGTCCAGTAAAACCAACACTGTCAAGCATTTGTTTTCCATAGCCAGTCTTATATCGTCAGTTATTTTGACAAGAGTTGTCACAGTGCTATGGCCAGGTCTGAAATCAGAGGTAAGGACTCAGCATGCCATTAGAAGATAGATAACAAGACAGTTGCTTCTGAACAACGCTCTCGAGAACTTTGGAAAGGATTGGGAGGATGGATATTGGACGGAACTGAGATGGAGAAGAGGGATTTGAAACTTTAGGAAGTGGTAAGACGTGAGCCTTCTTCTAAGCAGAAGGAAACGTGTTAGTGAAAAGAGAAAAAATTACTATGTGAGTTACAACAGGAACTATTTCACTCAAAATAGGTAGGAACATTTGGAACTGAAGACCATAGTCACCTAACGCCTTAATGGAGATGGATTGAAAACATTTCTTAATATCTAGCTCAGTAATTGGGTGGAAAGTGAAAGAAATATTTGCTGGTAAAGGAAGATTGGAAAGATCACTGAGAGTCGAAGATTTAACATCGATATCGAGTATAATTGGTGATGTAGAAAAGTGCGCATTAAGTGCATTGAGGTCCATTTTATCAGAAGAACTCTTGCTAGAGGCTTTGCCAATACCAATAGTCTTTAAAAATTGCTATACTTGTGTCGGGTTGAAGTTATCAATTGAGTTGTGAATGTGATGCCTTTTGGCATTCCTACACAAACAACTGCAGCGATTTCGCATCTTCTTATAAAGGTCCCAGTTTTCCTCAGTAGCCCGATTCCTGTATAAACGCTTGGCCTTATCACGTTTCGCCATCAGGTTTTTTAAAGCTGGGGAAAGCCATGGTGCAGGAAGGTGTTTGACTCTTACCTTTTTAAGGGGTGCATCATACAAATTCAATATAGTACTGCTGAAAACTGACACCATAGAGTCCATATTCTCGCCGGTGAACACAGAAGACCAGTCAATCCCACCCGCATCAGCCCTCAAACGCTCCAAATCAACGTTTTTAAAACTGCGAAGAAAGAGAAATTTGGCCTTGCGTTGAGGAAGTCAAATTTTATAGGAAAGGTAAATGAGGTCATGGTAGCATTCTGTTACTTTTTTAGTCCACTTCCTGTTGTTGATCTCATCATGTGACCAGTCCATTTCCATTTTAACTAAATACAAATAACAATAAAAATAAATAAATAATTTAAAAAAAAATTAAGTAATCTAACAATAAACAAGAAAAAAATAATTTCAGCACTCAAACCTCGATGCACTCGCCGGCTACATTAGTTTTATAATTAAAAGATAAAAAGCCTGTAGTCCAAACAAAATAAATACACGTTAGTATGTTTCCGAACGAAAACTTTGAGTAACACCGAACGGTCTAAATGTCAAATGACAATAATAACATAAGTAAAAAATCAAATCAAAACAAAAAACTAAAAAAATTGAATGACCGACACATGAACGACATAAAACATAAAAATTATAAGTACCTAGTATATTATATACTCAGAAAAATGGAGGACCCGCAACGAAGACTCATCACTTTACTGTCTAGCAAATTCTCTTATCAGGCACTGGCTTCGAAGTTACGGCTGAGGGCTCAGCAACGGGAAACTGAGCCACAAGTTCTTGATATTCCGAAGGAAACTCAATCTTCCGTCGCGATTTTTCGGAAACCTGGATGACAATCTTCCCCTCAGACGTCCAACACTTATGTATTCCGAAGTACTTCCGAGCATTCATAAAAATATCGTGTCTGAGCTTAGTCAGGAACTCAGAAAGCGTTAAACCAGAGCCTTTCAGCTTGGTTGTTATTTCGCCACACCTCATTCCTTACGATGCGGCTTTCAAATCTAACTAAGAGGGGACGAGGTTTGCTGGTGTTGCTTCCAAGGCGGTGACAGGCTGTTATATCTTTAGAGGCGACGTTGGCCATTTCCAGACGCTCCGACAAAACCTTCAGGAAACCATTGCTTAGATCTGCTCCCTTGTCCTCACTCAGGCCATGCAACAGAAGAACCTTAGCACGGGTTGTCATTTCGTGCCTATCCAGCCAAACACAAGCAACTCCATCTGGGATTTCAGTGAACTCAATGTTTTCCAAACTAGGGTCTTCAACTCAGTGAAGTCCTTGGATAGGCTGGCAATAGTCTTATGTGAAGCTTCACCACTGGCATTCTTCAAGTCTTCCTCATATTGTGACATTCTTGAAGCAAATGTAGGAGACAGCTCCTCCACAGTGCTTGACGATTTGGAGTACAGGTCCATTTCAGCAAAGAGCAGTGCTTGCAGTGTAGAGAAGTGGTGTCAAGGAGATTTGATGAACTGACTGAGTGCACCAGAGGTTAATGTACTACTTTATTATGTTTCTTGCATTTAAAAGTTGTTTTTAATATTTTATTAAATTAATTATATGAGAGCTCAAAATTGTAACTGTATTATTTGGGACTACCCTCCAATTACTCAATTTTTTCTCAATAATTTCTCGAGATTTTTACATCATATCATGGTTTTCGACTAGAGCAACAATTTCTTCCTTGAAAAGATTTTCATCCGAGCAACTATTTTGAAAATATGGAGCGTTTTGTAAAAAATAAAATAAAATTTGGAGGCCTATAACTCGGGAACGGTGCGTCGGAGGGCCATGCTTCTCAGAGCCTAAATGGTTTCTACGGACAAGGTTAATAAGGTGCTCCAATAAAACAGGCCGAAATCTGTTAAAAAAAATCTCTGAAAATTTTAATGATCCGGCCCGACACTTAGAAGAATTTTGCAATCATTTTTTTTTCTCAATAATTTCTCGAGTTTTTTACATTATTTCATGGTTTTCGAGTAGAGCAACAATTTATTTCTTAAAAGATTTTCATCCGAGCAACCATTTTGAAAATATGGATCGTTTTGTAAAAAATAAAATAAAATTTGGAGGCCCATAACTCGAGAACGGTGCGTCGGAGGGCCATGCTTCTCAGATCCCAAATGGTTTCTATGAACAAGGTTAGTAAGGTGCTGCAATAAAAAGGGCAGAAATCTGTTAAAAAAAATATCTGAAAATTTTACTAAGTCCTTTGATGATCGCCGACACTTAGAAAAATTTTGCAGTAATTTTTTTTTCTTAAATAATTTCTCGAGTTTTTACATTATCTCATGGTTTTCGAGTAGAGCAACAATTTCTTTCTTAAAAGATTTTCATCCGAGCAACCATTTTGAAAATATGGATCGTTTTGTAAAAAATAAAATAAAATTTGGAGACCCATAACTCGGGAACGGTGCGTCGGAGGGCCATTCTTCTCAGAGCATAAATGGTTTCTATGGACATGGTTAGTAAGGTGCTGCAATAAAAAGGGCAGAAATCTGTTAAAAAAAAATCTCTGAAAATTTTACTAAGTCCTTTGATGATCGCCGACACTTAGAAAAATTTTGCAGTAAATTTTTTTTCTTAAATAATTTCTCGAGTTTTTACATTATCTCATGGTTTTCGAGTAGAGCAACAATTTCTTTCTTAAAAGATTTTCATCCGAGCAACTATTTTGAAAATATGGATCGTTTTGTAAAAAATAAAATAAAATTTGGAGGCCCATAACTCGGGAACGGTGCGTCGGAGGGCCATGCTTCTCAGATCCCAATTGTTTTCTATGAACAAGGTTAGTAAGGTGCTGCAATAAAAAGGGCAGAAATCTGTTAAAAAAAATATCTGAAAATTTTACTAAGTCCTTTGATGATCGCCGACACTTAGAAAAATTTTGCAGTAAATTTTTTTTCTTAAATAATTTCTCGAGTTTTTACATTATCTCATGGTTTTCGAGTAGAGCAACAATTTCTTTCTTAAAAGATTTTCATCCGAGCAACCATTTTGAAAATATGGATCGTTTTGTAAAAAATAAAATAAAAGGACATGGCTAAATTGAAGTATGGACGACTGCCCCCACAATGAAAACGCATGTATAAACATGGTACCTAGCAATATGTAATGCTAAATAGCTGAAATTAGTATTTTGTAATTTAAAAAGGTTCAGGAACTTTTAATATTTGCACAATCCTAAAAACAAAATCGCGCAACTCCTACGACAAAGGTACAAAAACTTCAAACAATGACATTGCTATAAACTTTTATCTAGGCGTTTTAATGTGTCTGCGGCGATTTTTATTGATAATTGTGTTTTTGACTGGCGATTTTGCACTAAGGTACTTGAAGTAAATATCTACATAGGGGTAATTGCAGCAAAAAAAAACTTGATACAACGAACTTTCGGTATATAATCCCCAGCTCTCCAGCAAAAATCAAAATAATATAAGTATTCTGTTGTAAAACCTAAACTACTTATCCAAATGAGTTGAAATAAAGACAGTATTCACAGACAATGTAAATAATATTATGGCTGAAATGATGAACGTATTTGAAAAAGATCTTAGATTAAAGCTAGAACTACATTAGACCGACGCACACGTTTAACACGCCTAATTTGTACGTAGACGTTGCGTGGCGTGGATCAAGTGTAGCTCTACAAGTCTAGTTTCCATATAAAATGAAGGAGATCGACGCGCCCAGATCGGCGTGTGGCACACGACGTGTGCACAGTGTAGTTCTAGCTTTACTGACCCAAATATTTGTAGATTTCTGTATTGAGGTAGGTAGGTAAACAATTCTGCCTAAATTAAATAATAAACGCACTGAGTACATATAAGATATTGAAATAAAACAACAATAATGCGATTTATATATTTATTTATTCGGTAAGTCTTATTAGGACATTATCTAAAAAAGAAGCTGGAGATGATAATGTGTTCTGATGTCTTGCCCAACCGAGATACCAGATCACTGTCATGACATGACAACAACAGCCTAGAGTTCTGTTACCCACAATACAGCTGCAGTAATATGACAGTATGTCATCTAAAGTGTTGTTTGTGGGTTCGCTTTCATATAAAATATACACATAGTATATTTTTTGACCGATATGCCTTGATTTTATTCGGCCTCTTAAAAGCGTTCAAACGACGTCCGACGTTTTTTTTTCATAGAGTAGAGATGGAATCTGAGTTAAATCGATAAAATAATCGAATGAACTGACAGAAAAAGAAATTGTTTTTGTGGACCTCGACGGACAGAAAATATGTATTAAGATTGTGCGCCTGAAGTGTTAGTAATATGCTTATCCAGATACAATTAATCAATTAAGTAGTTTCAGAAAATAAATCGTTTTGATAACTGTTGTTAAATATCGATTGAAGTTCAACTTATTCGATTTGGCATTTTGGTAATGCAATATGTCTCTTCCCTAGCTGTCAGTATTCCTTAACCTTGTCATGTCAAACCAAAACAAAGCATAAAATAATACAATTAAGAAACTTTTTTATGTTTATTAGTTCACGAAAGTTATAAGAAATTATTAAAAACTAAGTAATTCATGAATTAATATTTAAATATTACTGGTTAGTGTGAGGTTCCTATTTGTGCTAGTCATGTTGGGGGCAGTCGTTTAGCCATCTCTTTTGGAGACCCATAACTCGCGAACGGTGCGTCGGAGGGCCATCCTTCTCAGAGCATAAATGGTTTCTATGGACATGGTTAGTAAGGTGCTGCAATAAAAAGGGCAGAAATATGTAAAAAAAAATCTCTGAAAATTTTACTAAGTCCTTTGATGATCCAGCCCGACACTTAGAAGAATTTTGCAATCATTTTTTTTTTTCAATCATTTTTCGAGTTTTTCACATTATCTCATGGTTTTCGAATAGAGCAACAATTTCTTTCTTGAAAAGATTTTCATCCGAGCAACCATTTTGAAAATATGGATCGTTTTGTAAAAAATAAAATAAAATTTGGAGGCCCATAACTCGGGAACGGTGCGTCGGAGGGCCATCCTTCTCAGAGCATAAATGGTTTCTATGGACATGGTTAGTAAGGTGCTGCAATAAAAAGGGCAGAAATATGTAAAAAAAAATCTCTGAAAATTTTACTAAGTCCTTTGATGATCTAGCCCGACACTTAGAAGAATTTTGCAATAATTTTTTTTTCTCAATCATTTTTCGAGTTTTTCACATTATCTTATGGTTTTCGAATAGAGCAACAATTTCTTTCTTGAAAAGATTTTCATCCGAGCAACCATTTTGAAAATATGGATCGTTTTGTAAAAAATAAAATAAAATTTGGAGGCCCATAACTCGGGAACGGTGCGTCGGAGGGCCATCCTTCTCAGAGCCTAAATGGTTTCTATGGACAAGGTTAGTAAGGTGCTACAATAAAAAGGGCAGAAATCTATTAAAAAAAAAATCTCTGAAAATTTTACTAAGTCCTTTGATGATCCGGCCCGACACTTAGAAGAATTTTGCAATAATTTTTTTTTCTTAATAATTTTTCGAGTTTTTTTCATTATCTCATGGTTTTCGAGTAGAGCAACAATTTCTTTCTTGAAAAGATTTTCATCCGAGCAACCATTTTGAAAATATGGAGCGTTTTGTAAAAACTTTGGCGTAATGTAATATTTAACTGTATTGGGCAGTCATTGGCCCAATGCAGTTGATATTTGTAGGGCCTACGTTATAAGCACTGCAAAAACGCCAACAGCTTTTAAGTAAAGGTAGGCAGTAGTAGCATTGGCCCAACGTTGGTAAATGGTTGGTATAATGATAATAATTTACTGCGTTGGGTCATTGTAAGTTTGATGTAGGGAATCTAACTAACTATATCCCAACGGATTCCCCACTGTTGGCCACTTGATGCCAACAGAAAATGCTACTAGGGATAGGCACTACAGTGTAACAATCATAGTAATCTTATGTAGAAGGACCAACTAGCTAGGAAAATAAGGGATAAACTACAAGGTAAATACTGACCCAAATTAATTTAATTATTACGCCCACACCCTCTCACAGAGAGGAGGCCAGTACCCCAGCAGTGGGGATATTAATATGCTGATAAAGATGATGATTACATCATTTACATCCAAAATATAGCGTATAACCTACGTGAAAAATAATAAATTGCTGTCTTAATGTAGATCTGTTATATTTATCGTTCTATTTGATTATCAGCCCATTTATGGCCACAATACAAAATGTTAGGAGGGATTTATTATACCATATATATACAGCTTTTCATACTTATCTTTCTAACAATTTAGGTCAAGCTCCAAACATGCTCTGGTTTCATTATTATAATCATCCACTGCAGAGAAGTACCTCATTATAAATGCTTTGTCTGGTGCAGGAATTAGACTGTTCATATTTACAAAGTTAGTTGAGGATCCTAAACTTTGGTCTCTCATCTGTACGTGTCTGTGCGGTGCACTTAACTAACTATACACATCGCGATCTTTGTGAAGGAGCCTTTCCTACGTGTGTTATGTGTACAAATGATAATAATGAACTATTTTCCTCGTGAAACTGTGTTGCACATAAATCACAACATCATCATCATCATCAGTAGTGTTCAGATGTCATGAAGAACCACCAATTAAACACTTCCTTCTTCTTTTATAACTTCACCTGCTGTATTTAGAAATCAGCACTTGTCCACTGTAGACGTCACGAAAACTACTCAAACGCGAGTTTCACTTTGATTGGTCTATATTAATGGTAACCCATTAATGTATTAATGGCAACCTGAAAAAGAAATAATTATGTAGGTAAGCAAGCAATACTCAACAACAAGTTATCTTTTTAACTGTTTGATACATATGTTCCATTACCTAAAGGCAATTTCCTTGAGCACTCTGCTAATCCTAAAATGCATAACACCGTGATTGTTTCATACAATCACACGTCACAGGTAACATTACAGAACTCCAACATTCGTTCATCATCATTCTTTTCGAATTGAGTGTTCAGCGTCCAGCTCGGTATGATTGAAAAATTGTCTTTATGAACAATGCAATCAGTCTTTAAGGTATATGACAAACTAGCCGTTTTCCCATTATAAATAATAGGCTATGTGCTATTCCAGAAAATCTATCTCGGTGCCAAATTCATCTAGATCCGTTCAGCCGTTATGGCGTGATAGAGTAACAAAAATCCATCTGTCCAAACTTTCGTATTTATAATATTAGTAGGAAGTATTATTGAGACTGACGTTGTTATGGAAAAAATTGTAAATGGTTCCCATTTAACACAATCTTGAAAGAAAGGAAATGCGAGTAATAACTTGTGACGGAAGTAATTTCGCGCGTCGTTCTTCAACACAAGTTGATTAAGTAGACACCAAGTTAGAAGCTTTAATGGTCAAGTTCCTTGCAGTTTTGTATTCTCTTACGTAGATGAACTGCGTGGTCATATTTGAAATACCGCTTCAGCCCATAGAAATAAAATTCAAATCAGTTTACGTGCAAGGTAGGGTTCCGTAGACCGTGATGATCGGTCTAAGTCTAAGTAATTTTTTTAAGGATTTTTTACTTTGTACGAAATTTAACAAGTAAAAACATTTTATAAGTTGGGCGACTATTACTCTAAAACTAACAAAGCTCACTAAACCGTCATAGTTTACCTTTAAAGTTCTTTATATATACTACCATCACGAATTTATTTAGATTTTTCAAGCCAATAGTTTAGCTTTTAGAGGGGGCGTTCCGCTCGACTTGAACAAAATTTTATTTTAGAGGTTAAAAGGTTTGCAAATGAATCACTGAATCGAAAAATACGAGTAGTCTGTCTAATCCCGCAATGATTTGGAAAGTCCTATCAACGATACCCCACACTTTTTTATTGTTATCGTGGCCTGATAAATATATCTGTCAATGCAAAATTGCAGCTTTCTATTACTGCGAAACCCTAAAATTGGAGTATGTAAGCATCGTGGGTGGCGTACCGTAGTTTCTGCCTATCCCTAGGGAAATAGTAGGGAAGTCGTGAGTTTATGTTACATATGCTATGTGTTAAACCGTCTTATAAGATACAAAGACATAGAATCGTTTATTTCGACGTTATTCTCGCTCGGTACAAGAAGACAAACACTTTAAACCTGGAGACACCTACTCATGAACATTTACATGACAAAAGGATATTTCTATTTCAAAGGACGTTACACTACGACCTCTCAGACCGCCAGACTTCTCTATTCAGCTTTTTAAATAATAAATAAAAAAAGCGCTTGGCTTTCAGAGTATTATAATAATAATACTCTAATACAGGTTTTCTTAACTGTAAGGAGACACGCGAAAAGAAACGTCTAACAGTTTGGTATAACCCGTTTTTTCTTTTCCGTTTAAACTACCCCTGTACAAAACAAAAAACACTAGCAGAAAATATTGGTCATCAAAATAGTTTCAGTAAATAATTATCATAACAATAATATTGAATTCTCTTGTTTCTGTTCCTTATATCGTACTCGTATCTTTCTATAACAACAAAAGAAGCTATGGACTTTTATTTAACTAGGTATACATTAAAACGTGAAGCAAAAATTTTCCATTCCTTTTTACGAAAATTACGCAGACGGCGGAGTATGTGGAGTATGTGGAGTATGTGCCAAAGGCACAGTTACAGTTTATATGGAGAAAGAGTGCAGAAACCTAATATTTTTATGAAATATGCAATAGAAATAAATTAAATGAATAAAAAAAACATTACACTGCATTTGAAACGTACCTATTTGTTTCTTCTCACACTCATGTGTCATGTTTATGGTCTTTGACAATTAAACCTTCAAAACATTCAAACTTAAAACTAAATTAAAATTAATGTATACTATTTAAAAACTAAAAAAAAAACAATAAATATAATATATTATTTACAAACTTAAATGAGGTCAAATTTCGACCTATGGGCGACCACCGAAAAGCTTTGTGTGATGTTGCCTTTTGTTTTATTTTTAAATAACGGTTGTCACAACCATCAACTAAGAAAATTACCGACTCATTTTCCGATTTCTTTTATAGTTATGAGTTTATATATTTTCATAATATGTTATATATATATGTATATGTTAAATAAAGAATTATTATTATTATTATTATAATAATTATATTTTATATGACGTCATTCTGACATTCCTTTGCATTCATTTTCAAATAAGTAGCTCTACCCAACCATTAACAGTTCAATATTCTAACTTAATAAAATGTCGATTAGAATAGATTAAGGACAGCTAGCTTTCCCATTTCATTATAAATTCATTATAAAATCTATCTAAATCTAATCGAATCTTTTATATTTTGAACTTCAAAGCTGCGACAATCCCGGTCAATTGATTGTTCTAGTTATGCACTCAAATGTAGGTCTGAACTAGATTGGAGAGTCAACTTTGACGACACGAATTTAATCGACTAACCGCGGTAAACTGTCACAGGGACAGATTTATGGGAAACTACTAAGTAAATAAGGTTTAGGGGATGGTATAAGTTACCTACTCATTAGTATGATCATACCCAACCACCCTACCACTCTCCCACTAAAACCCCACCAACCCACTCTACCCATACTAAAATAGACATTTTGAGATTTCAACATACGAGTACCAAATGGCCAAAAGCCTTTAGGCTCGCTTACAAAGCTGTTTCCAGAAGATTTTATTCCAGTCTTTGTAGGTTCATATTGCAAAATACTACCCCGATAATACAAAGCGATTATCGCGCAAGTACCTAAGTCATCATATATAATATGCGATTGTCGCATTCATTTGTATAGCAAACCCGATCGTGTTACAGCGCCGACCGTGGACGCTTTCCGATTGTCCCGAACAAATTAAACTGTCAAAAAACAAAATGGGTTCTTACGTCAAATTTCCGCATCTGTCAACGAACAATATTGGGTGTCGTGCTACTGTCAAAGGTTTTGACGTATATATATTTATAAAAACTGTATCTATTCTGCTTAAACTTACACTGAGTCTAGGAGACAGAACAACAAAGATATATTGTCTCTGTGAAGTACTCTTTAAAATGAACGAATGACGCGTAATGAACGCTACCCCAACGCGACCCAATTGGCGTCTTGACAGATGCACAGTTTTCTCTGTCTTTTCTGTTCTCAAGTGTTTGTTTTGATAAGCCGATACTGTTAATTTAAACACTTGTAACAGCTGAGACTCTGTCAGTGATAAGTATAGACTAAAAATTATAAAAAAAACTAACCCACACCACTACACAGTGTTCTCAGGATAGAAATGTAAACATACCCATTATTTTGTTTAGAACACGGTATTTTTATGACGTCATGCTATTGCTATGCTTCTTGGATGAAAAAAATGTATGACGAGGTGTGTTCTTTTGATTGATTTATGTGAAATAATGTGTATTTATGTAAATAAAATAATAACTTTTTGAAATAATGGTTTATTATTATTATTATAATGACTTTTACACAAGAAACTGGGGAAAAATTCCCTCAAACTGAACATACATTACAATTACTAATACATTACAAAAAAAACTATGCTAATCCATACATAATTTGTTAGTTAATTTAATAAAGATGCCAACGACATAAACTTGTAACGAGGTACCTATCGTAACTTTAGAGATATCGTCGTTTTAATCAGATGCGCCGTAATCGCGAGAATCGCCCGAGATGCACGTGACAGCTGACGGGCTTTTCGCGCCAAATGGCCTGACAGATTGAAGGGAGCGCCAAAGAAGGCTTTTGTAGCCTATCCCATTCTCCCACAGAAGTTTTAAGCAGAATTGTGTTTAATTTCATTGTATGCTGAAATTTAAATATAGGTACAATCAAGCAAACTAAAAAGTTAACGTATTTAAATAGTGAGTGAAATAGAAACACGGTGCAAATTGTTATTTTTCATTATTGGAAAAATAATAGAAAATTTAAGAAAGTGTTGGTTGGGTGTTAAATGTTTTACAACACTAACAATTTCCATTTTAACTCAAAAATATTCGCAGTAGAATAAAATTAAATGTACTTATGATTTTCTGTAGAGTAGAAAGACGTGAATTACTTTCCACAGCATGAAAGCTTTTGTAGTCTGACATTGGGCAAAGCAGTTTAGTGACGATATCCTTCCACGTCAGATCGTATCGTTGAGAGCAGTGGTGGGTGGCCCAGTGGTAACAGTGAGAGCAGTGGTGGTGCAGTGGTAACAGCCGCGACTTACAAGTTGTAGGTCGTGAGTTCAAACCCAGGCGGGCGCTTTACTTTGGTTACGTTATTTCATCAGCACTGCTCTCAAAACGGTAAAGGAAAACATTGTGAGGAAACTAAAACTAAAAAATTCGAAGACATGTGACATCCACCAACCCGCATTGGGCTCGCGCGGTGGATTAAGGCCCACACCCTCTCACAGAGAGGAGGCCTGTGCCCCAGCAGTGGGGACATTAAAAGGCTGATGATGATGATGATCCTTCCACGTCGTTATGGACATGTTCTCGGAAGGCCACGCTGTCCAGAATAGGCAATTAGCATAAACTATCCTACTTATTAAAGAGAGCAGTCGAGCTGTCATGAGTTAGGAGATATTTAGTAAAAACTAATTGGTATTTACAAACAGATAGAACAGTAAAATAAAACGAGAAAATAGGTAAATATTCCAACTTGGCGTAACCTTGACCCGCCGTCGGCGCTAAAATTCTGTGGGGATGGGGTGATTATTTGGGTCTAATGTGGTACTTACTACATTTCACGTAGTGACTCAGCGATATCAAAAAAAGTTTATATAGTCTAGTTTAATGGCAAGTAGGTTTTAAAGACACAAACTACAAAATTATTGGTAAAAACATAGGTTAAACTACTTTTAACGTCTACCGCTAATGGTTACGTTAACTTTTACATTTCTTTTAAAGTACTTAGAACACGGTATCATACTTTAGTTTTCACATATGTCCATTCTCTATAGTTTCAGCTATACACACGTATTTTTTTGTGTGTAGCTTCAGTGGTTTAGTAGATATTAAGCTTTAATTTGCAACCGGCGCGGGGCGCTTGATCGGGAAACCTTCCTTGCGGACACTGGACGTCCCGCGCATGTTTAAGGCTCCTGTATGCACGCTCCAGTGGCTATCTTGAAACTTAAATATTTTAATATCATGATTACACGGTGTCGTAAAGTTTGTGCTGAGATGAGAATATTTGCGACATTCTAGAATAATCACCGTACCGTTTGATTCTTGAATTATTTTATTAGATATCTTCTTGATAGCAATTTCTTTCGCAGTGAAACGTGGTCGCTCACAATGGGCCTCATCAGAAGGCTTAAAGTCACCCAAAGGGTAAAGGAGAAGGCTTTGTTCGTAGTTTCCTTGCGTGATTTAATAGAAATGATGATATCCTCAAGAGAACCAAGGTATCGCATATAGTTTTGGCAGAACCCGTAGAACTTTAGATATAGAGACATTCTAAATTTGAATAATAGGCCTGCAACCTTTAGTTTTTGCTTTGTAGTATGCAACTACCTACTTTGCATATAAAATAGTAGAATGCCATAATTTTTTATTTTTCAATTTTGAACATAACTTTTTTGTGATAAATGGTCTCCTAAGGTAAATGCGTGTAGCCAACGTCACTGATAAAGAGTTTTTTTACCAAGTGACAATATAATACGGTCAAGTTTCAAGGATAAGATTTATTATCGGTTAGTTAGTTTACTTATAATCGATACCATTGTGTCGCTTGAATTTATAGCATTCACTTTGTTGGCTAAACTGAACCATTAATATGACGACAATTTTAAAAGGAACTCGTTCACCCTTCACACTGCTTCGCGGAAAAGATCTTGGTATGATTATAATGACCTCTAATAATTCTTTTACGGCCTTTCCAATCGTTGAACTATTGAAATCAGAGGCAATTTAGTGGTTTCTGTCTAAATTGGATCACCATTATTGAGCAGTGAATTTTGTGAATCCCAGACAACTCGTTAAATCAGTGAAGCTAACCAGTTTGGTTGTTGAAATGGGCGGAGACATCCATCTAGCTTTCTTAAATTGCTAAAAAAACATGTAAATTTTCCAAGCATATCGATTATTTTGAGGGTTGTTTGATAACATTCATTACAAGTGCGGTAGAGTATAGCCCACCCTTTCAATAGATGTCATCAGAGCAATCGATTGTTCAGCTGTCTCAATAGACCTCACTAACAACCCCAACGTAAAACGAGCTCTATTTGTCACACGCAGAGCACAGATTTCGCTGAGCCAATATGCAATATTGGCTACTGGCAATCTGTTCCTGGATCTTATCCACCATAACGACGTCTTCGTTTTATGTAAGTACTTTGTATTTGACGCCACATTAGGCACATTTTCAGTTCTTCATGGCTCAGTGAATTCAGAAGTAGTTTCCAACTGTTTATTCAGCTTTCCACACACCACAGATGTTCTTAACGACTTTAAGCCGTTTTCTTCATGGTTTGCAATACAAGCCATAAAGAGAAAACTTTTCTTTTACAACTAGCTAACACCGCCCTCGTAATGTGCAGGTGCAGACTATGTTTGAAGCGAGACACTGTGTCAAAATGCACCGACTGTATTAACGAACTAATGTTGTTTGAACACCTGTATAATTTTTGCATTACAATCATTTGCCTAAATCACTAGTGCAATGCTAATTTAGGTTGGTTTTGCAAACATTATGTCGCACTTAGAAGCAGTGCTGAAATTATACATTATTTAAGCGTAGCTACTGGTGTATAATCATCAGTTTGACCTAAAGCTTTATGGGATAAAAGTTGCAGAATCCAGAAAAGCATCATTTTAAATATGTACTACCAAATTTTCATTCTGTTTTTTTTTTAAGTTAGAGTAATTTTGATTTCTAAAAATGGTTGGTGCTATTTAAAGTAATATTTTCCGATACAGAAATGTATCGGAAAATATTACTATTACTAAGTAGCTATAACAATTCCTAAAACTCTGTGTTTTACTAAACAACTAATCACTCCATATTATAAAACAAAGTCCTCCACTGCATCAGTCTATCTGTCTGTTCGCGATAAACTCAAAATCTGCTAATCGGATTTTCATACAATTTTTCATCTTCATACATTGATTAAGGAGAAAGGTTTAGGTGTACAGTGTATAAGTGCATAATTAATAATAATTACATTTCAATGAAAATGTCATATTTCAAGAAAACTACAAACTGGAAACGTATTTTACTTGAGTTGCGGTAATTAGTTTTTAAAAACAATTTATGTATCGCTTAAATAAATCTGCAGCCCAAGAACGTTATCAATGTCTGCAGTATATTCTTCTAGCACTGGTTACAGTTTTAATTCTTACTAACGTTTAAAATTCTGAGCTATAGAGGTATAAAAATAAACACTTTTCGGTTATGTACGGTTGGTACTAAAAATTAACACAAACCACATTCTTTTAGGATGAAAGGTGCTTCCTTTTATTTTATAACGCTTTTATAAGCCAGACAGCGTTGTGCTAATTTGAAAGCAGTAACTCTTACATCTCATTACTTATCAATGTTTGAGATAAAGTAGCCATGAAAATCTTATAACACAAGCTAAATTAAACATGAAAAAGAATTGGTAACTGCAAAATCTTCGAGAACCTTTCATAGTACAAATACGCTTAAATAATAAATTCGTTTCAGATCGGCAACACATCTTTTCTCAGAACGGGCCATGAATATTAAATTCAGTAAAACATTGGTAAGCCGAAACTCGATTTGAAATCATAAAGCGTAATGTTAAGTCAGCCTTCACGCGTAGATTTTAAACGTTGAAAAATATTACGTCTCCCTAGCTGTCTTTCCTTGTCCTAGCTTTCTAGTTACAGCTTTTCTGTTGATAACAACATTTTAAAAATGGAAAACCTAAAATACATGTTAAATTTTCAAAACAATAAGTAATGGATAATATTCAACTTTCCGTGCGTTTGGATAACAGTGTGCATGTGCACAGAGCTCGCTGAACCTTTTCAAAAGGCATGTAGCTATTGTATACCTACCGGAATTGTTTCCGGTATGTATATCCTAACCCTAACTTAGGATAAAGATAATATATGTATCCACCATAACACTGGCACATATATCAACTTTTACTCCAAGAAACCCATGTTAAAACAAAACATTACAAAAAGAAAACGCGTTATTCCAAGAATCAGGAAAGTGTTAGCGAGTGAAGAGATTGTTCTTAAATAAACTTGTTGCTTAAGGCATGTCTTGTGACTCTGAGAATTTTATCCGGATTTTCAAATGAGTATGTAGGTAGTCTAGTTTGTAGCCTTGGAAATTGATATCCGCCGCCTGGAGCGACTCAGAGGGCTCACACTCGCTTGCCGTCACTTAGACGCAACACACACCACATCTGAGGACACACAGGGCGATGAGTAAGCTTCAGCTAAAAGAAGTAATTGTGACTAATTTACTACTTTAGAAGCTTTGAAATCAGGTCAGGTTATATGGTGAGATAGTGGTTAAACGTGAGCCTATTAATGAAAAAAAACCCCTTGGGAATGATAAAATACCTACCAAAGCAGAAAACTTTAAAAATTCTAACATGGCTGTCTCGTTGAGCTGAATACTAACTTAGTATAGAAAAATGTAAAGCAGTTTAATGAGGTAACGGCCTTGCTCCATTTTGAAGCATCAAGGTTATTTCCTCGAGTTAATGAAAGTTCAACCTGTTCTGGCATATCAACTTCTTAATTAGTGCGACTTTTTAAGGAAGTTGCAAAAGTTCCTATTGTTTTAGATCTAGGTATTATGTATGTGTGTATATTAGGTACTTAGTTCTTTTTAACCCTGATAACATATATATATATAGATAAACTTTATCATCGCTATATTCTTAATTACTTAAAACTCAAACTTCATGATAGTTAATTTGCTTCGCCAGTGTACGTAAACATTAAATTATTTACAAGCGAAATCACAAATAACTCGGTTAAAAACGTTGGTCTGAAATTCGTGAGAACTTCGTGTGGACTTGACAACTGAACTCAATTTTTTTCAATTAGTGCGATTTTTTAAGGAAGTTGCAAAAGTTCCTATTGTTTTAGATCTAGGTATTATGTATGTGTGTATATTAGGTACTTAGTTCTTTTTAACCCTGATAACATATATATATATAGATAATCCTTATCATCGCTATATTCTTAATTACTTAAAACTCAAACTTCATGATAGGTAATTTGCTTTGCCAGTGTACGTAAACATTAAATTATTTACAAGCGAAATCACAAATACCTCGGTTAAAAACTTGGGTCTGAAATTCGTGAGAACTTCGTGTGGACTTGACAACTGAACTCAATTTTAATTGTTGTTATGCAAAATTCAGAAAGCCAACTACAAATTCAAAGTTGTTCTGTGAAAATACAATCTTCTACAAGTTGATCTCATTTTAATCCGTCTTCTAAATTTATAAGGTGCAGAGTTATCAACATATTGCAAAAGTCACACATTTAACCAGTTTTGCCCATCCTATTTCAGCCCGTAATTAAAAATACCAGTATCTACTTATTAATAATAATAATAATAAGTAGCGCCATCAGGATGGAATTTGGTGTGGACAAATGTGCAGTCATCCATGTAAAGCGAGGCGAGATTATGGAATTCGTGGGCACTCAACTCTCGGATTCCATACACCTTAGATCCCTCTGCTCAACCGAAACCTACAAGTATTTGGGTATGTCGGAAGCGTTAGGCATCAATACTGCTGACGTGAAACAGTCGTTGAGGGAGCGCTTCTTTGGCCGCCTGAATAAAGTATTAAATAGTCTTCTATCAGGCGGGAGCAAGGTGCGTGCCTTCAACGGTTGGGTCATGCCAGTATTGATGTACTCCTTCGGCATACTCAAATGGACTCAGACGGAACTTGACGCCCTGGATAGGAGGGTCCGCACACTGCTGACCGCAAATCGGATGCATCACCCACGATCATCGGTGATGAGGCTGTATATTCCGCGGAAGTGTGGGGGTCGTGGCTTCTTAAACGCTAAGACCCTACACAACCGCAAGGTATGTAGCCTTAGGGCATATTTCCTAGAAACCGACGAGGGTATGCATCGAGATGTGGCCGCTGTGGACAAGGGCCTCACCCCGCTCTCCTTGGCAAACGAGAACTGGCGCAAACTTAAAGTACTGGATACTAATGATCGCAGGGAAGTATGGCAGAGCAAGGAGCTTCACGGACGCTTTTACCGGGTCCTACATGGACCCGATGTAGATCTCTTAGCATCCGTATCCTGGCTGCGCTTTGGTGACCTATTCGGGGAAACCGAAGGTTTTGTCTGTGCGATTATGGACGAAGTTATGATGACGAATAACTACCGGAAATATATTGTGAAGGACGGTACGGTTGACATCTGTCGGGCATGCCACCGGCCCGGGGAATCAATCCGACACATTATTTCTGGTTGTTCTCGTCTAGCTAACGGAGACTATTTGCATAGACACAACCTTGTAGCCAGGATTATCCACTAGCAACTTGCTCTTAAATACAATCTTGTGGAATCTGAAGTACCGTACCATAGGTATGAGCCTGACCCAGTTCTCGAAAATGGCAATATCACGTTGTATTAGGATCGATCTATCATCACTGATAGGACTATTGTTGCCAATAAGCCTGACATAGTGGTGATAGATCGACAAGAGCGTCGCACAATGATTGTTGATATAGCTGTCCCTCATGACGAGAACCTCGTGAAGGCTGAGAAAGATAAAAAAAGTATCTTGATCTGGCTCGCGAGGTTGTCGACATGTGGGAGGTGGATATAGCAGTCATTGTGCCGATAGTCGTGGCGGCCAATGGCTTAATAGCCAAGAGCCTTGACGAACACCGACACGGCGCGCATAGTTAGGAGGTTCCTCTCTCAGGAGCCCTGACCACCGGTAGCTTGGACCCTATCCCGATACCGGTGTATTTTTTATATTTTTAAATCTTTTTATATTTTAATATTTAAAAATGTAAATTGTATGTATATACGAGTATTATAAAATAAATGGAATAATAATAAAAAAAATAATTTCAAACTAAGTCCATAGGGTTAGTAACAAATTACCTAAAAAACTAGTGTTAGTAGGTACAGACATATTACAGCTAAAACATATAGCTACACATCAGCGTGGAGCTGCATCCACCTCTGCATCAACGGAGAATCCCACCGATCTGCGAACACACTGAGAATAGTGTTGGTACTGCCGCGAACACGCGTCATTGGAGAAGCACATCTTTTCCTAATAATGGCGGCGAAACCATCAATGTTTGTGTCCGCAAACATCCCTGATGCACTACAACGCCACGGCAGCCCCAACAGTACTCTCAATGCATTATTATATTAGACGCGTAGGTTGCTGTATGTTCGCTGAGTGAAACTGACCCATATGCTGCACGTGTAGAAAGACTGACAGTCATCATTCTCCTGCCCTTATCCCAATTTATTTGGAGTCGGCGCAACATGTCTTTTTCTTCCATACTCCTCTATTAGTCGTCATCTCTGTAGTCACCCCCTTTTTACCCATATCCTCTTTCACACAGTCCAACCATCGTTTCTTTGGCCTTCCCCTACTCTTATAGCCATCCACATCCATACACAAGACTTTCCTCACGACATTTTCTTCATTCCTCCGCATCACATGCCCATACCACGACAACCGATTTCCACACAACTTTTCAGTCAGCGGTGCCACTTTCAGACTTCCTCTTATATACTCATTCCTAATTCTATCCATGCGCGTAACACCACACATCGCTCTTAGCATTCTCATCTCAGCTACATGCAATTGCTTTTCATTCATCCCTTTTGTGGCCCAACATTCTGAACCATACAAGACAGCAGGTCTGACCATTGTTTTATAAATCTTCCCCTTAAGTTTTAGGGGAATGCGGGAGTCACAGATAGTCCCGGTGACCTGCCGCCATTTCATCCATCCAGTGTTAATTCTGTGCTTAACAGTCCGATCTATTTCGCCATCGCTTTTCACGAGCGAACCGAGATACTGAAAATCGGAGCAGACTGGGAGAAGCGCGCCATCTAGCACTACAGCTTCAGAACTGGAGAGACCGCCGAAATCGCAGAACATGTATTCAGTTTTGGTTCTGCTGATTTTCAAGCCAACTTTCTCCAGCTTCTGTTGCCACTTCTCCAATCTGCTCTGGATCTCAGGTCCATCTTCACCGACCAGAACAATGTCGTCGGCAAACAGCATGCACCAGGGTGCCTCTTCCTGTATTTCCGACGTAAGAGCGTCCATAATCAATAGGAAGAGGTAAGGACTTAAAGCCGACCCTTGATGCAAGCCTACAGCCACACTGAACTCATCGGTGTTGCCAGCAGCCGACCGGACGTAGGTACTAGATTGTCTGTACATAGCACGAATCAACTCAACATACTTCCCAGGCAAACCTTTCTCTTTCAAGGCCCACCACAACACATCCCGAGGTACCCTATCATACGCTTTCTCAAGATCAATGAGCACCATGTGCAAGTTCTTGTGCACACGTCTGTACTTCTCGCACAATTGACGGAGAGCGAAGGTGGCGTCCATTGTCCCTCGACCTGGCATAAACCCAAACTGGTTCGGGGTAATCTCACTCTCCTCTCGCAATCTTTTCTCTATCACTTTCTCCCATACTTTCATAGTATGTGACATGAGCTTTATCCCTCGATAGTTGTTGCAGTCCTGTACATCCCCTTTATTCTTGAAGATGGGCACTAGCGAACTATTGCACCATTCTTGTGGGATCACTTCTTCATACAACAACTTATTGAAGAATAAAGTCAGCCACATACATCCATCCTCTTTTAAACACTTCCATACTTCTACTGGTATGTCATCAGGGCCCATGGCCTTTCCATTTTTCATACATTGAACTGCCTTTCTTACTTCATCCATGCTAATTTCTCTCACCAAACCCATATTTGCTTGTACCTCTTTGAGCACACCATTCCATTCATTCTCTTCGTTCATCAACTTTTCAAAATAAACCTTCCATCGCTCTTTTATTTCGTCATCTTTCGACAAGACTTTACCGAGTTCATCTTTCATACATTTTATGTGCATTATATCCCTCGTTCTCCTTTCTCTTAATTTTGTAATCCGGTAGAGCTCCTTCTGGCCTCTAGGGCTGTCCAGTAAATCATATAACTTTTCCTGCGCCTTAGCCCTGGAAACTGCAACCGCCTTTTTTGCCTTCCTCTTCCATTCTTTATAAATTTTCTTTTTCTCTTCTTTCAAATTATCATTTCCGGTTTCTACATTCTGCCATACTTTAAACGAAATTTTCTTTTCTTTTAGCATCTTTTGCACATCTTCATTCCACCACCATGTATCCTTTTCTATCATGCCTTTACCTTGTGATTCTCCAAACACATCTTTTGCTACTCGCCTTATACAATCCGCCATCTCTTTCCAACATTCATCCACAGGTTTTCCTTCCATATCCTTCATGTCTATCATTTTATCTACCACTTGACTCTTAAACATACTTGCACACTCCTCATTTTCTATCATACGCCATCTGATTTTGGGTGGGGGCCGTTCTTTGTTCCTACTGGACGAGACACTGACTGTTACGTCCATCATTATGAGCCTGTGTTGAGAGACTAAGCCTTCGCCTGGCAACACTTTACAGTTTTTGACTGTTTTGAGACTGTTTCGTTTCACCAAGAAAAAGTCAATTTGGGTCGCGTGCTGGCCACTTTTGTAAGTGATCAGGTGTTCGTCTTTCTTTTTAAACCAGGTGTTAGTTATTGCCAGGTCAAAAGCCGAAGCAGCTTGCAGCAATGTCTCGCCATCAGTATTACGGTCTCCGTACCCCCAACCACCATGCACTCTCTCATAACCGTACTTCAGACTTCCTACATGCCCATTAAAATCACCCCCCACAAACACCTCTTCACTCTCCTGTACATTCATCATCACACAATCGAAGTCCTTCCAAAACTTTTCTTTTACACTATCCTCACATCCTGATTGGGGTGCATACGCACTAATAACATTTACTATCATACTCTCCACAACCACTTTAATAGCTATCACTCTATCACTTACTCTTTTAACATCCACCACACATTCTTTTAACTCACTATCCAAAACTATGCCCACACCATTCCGTTTGCCATCACTTCCACAGTAATAAAACTTATATCCTTCTCCTAATTCTCTTGCTTTTGCACCCTTCCATTTCGTTTCTTGCAAACACGCTATATTTATCCGTCGCCTTTTTAAAACATCTGCTAACTCTCTTCCTTTTCCAGTCATAGTACCTAAATTCCAGCTCGCACACCTCAATCTTAATTCTCTCACTCTCCGAGCTTGCGTCTTACGTCGCACCCGCGCGTTCTGGTGCGACAACCCTTGTCCATTTCCCACAGGAGCCGGGTGCTGCCCCTGCGCGTCGCCTGTGGGGTACGCCCTAGCCCTATCGCACATCATATTTTTCCAGATCATGTTGCAAAAAGGTTTTGGCAGAAGTTTTATAGCCGGCCGCCTGCCTGACGCCAACCCTCCTTGGGAAAGCTGTTGTTGGTGGTTTACCCGCCACCGCGCGGGTGGCCCATGGTGCTATAGTAGTATGCACTAGGTCTCAAGCTCCCTTAATCGCCTCTTACGACACCCACGGGAAGTGATGGGATGGTACTATTCTTTTACGTCCGACACCATACGGTACGTGTAGAAAGACTGACAGTAAGCTTTGAAAAGCGTTACTTTTATTGGCTTCGTACCTCGCGCAAACCTGCGGGCCAGCATGTTATAACGAACAGCCAGCGACCTACGTTCCCTCTCAATGTCACTATTGTCTTTTAAATTCTCGGTGACCCAGTGGCCTAGGTATTTACACTTATTTACCCTTCGCAGGGATACTGCACACAGTGCGACATTTGGAATACTAGAATTTGTCACGCTGCCTGCCTTAAAAACCATTAGTTCGCTCTTTGTGACGTTATATTTGAGCACATGACTCTCCGCGTAAGATTCGCATATAGCGATCAGTCGCCTCAGAGCACCGATCGATGGGCTCAGCAACACCATATCATCAGCATAACTAATATTATTAATACACACCCCGTCAACATGACATCCGATATTGATGCTGCTGAGCTCAACGATCAGTTGGTTCATGCACTGAAAGAAATTTAATAAAAAATTGCAATGCAAATGACTGAATAACTAGTTTAATATAACTTGAGAATTATTTTTTACACAATAAGGTCTTTGTAGTGTTGCGCACTGCGGTATAACTGCTACATAACTATTCTGTCTGAACATAATTTATTACAAGCATTTATTACAATACATTGAAGATGATCATGAAATAACGAAATACATTCCATTCAACTAGATGCTCCACAAATTCTACTACATGAACCTATTGTGCGGGAGCATTCTGTGTGTAATGTAGCTCACATTACACACATAATGCTCACGTGTCAGTAAATTACCTTTTTATATCATTTTATAGCCTTATTATGAGAGCTCGTAAACGCAACTATGAATAAAACTACTTTTAAAATATGCCTAGCCCTGGGCACTCAAGCAAGGAAGGAACAGAAGTGGGTTTAGTCAGTAAGAGTCTGACATGCTCTCCCGCTCCACCCAGAGTGGGAGAAGGCATTGGATGATTTCCCACCCCCCAAAAAAGGCTACTTTTAACATAATAACTGGTTTAGTGAACATATTTTTTTTTTCAAAATCCTCTAACATATTTCGAGTAACACACTTGGTAAACGAGATGTACAAAGCATAGCTAAAGAAAAAAACCTTATAATGCAACACCTTTCAACATCTGCAACAAACGAACACAACTTATGCATAAAACGTCTGTTTTGACTTTGATCACTGTAATAACTTCCGAAATATACCAAGGAATCGTAATATAAAAATATATGGACAGTTTCCATAGAAGCGCCTTCAGATTGCCGATATGTCACAGTATTTCCAATGTTGTTAGTTTCACGATATTGAATGATTTCCCATCCCCCCAAAAACAAAAAACAAAAACACGCTATTTTTGCACAAAGACCTATGCACAGTTTGATTGACAAGAAATGGTTCGCATTAGTACCAAAAGCTACTACAAGTTAAGTTTATGTACTTTACTATATATGCCGTTGAAATTGTAATATTTATGCTGACTATCGATTGCTAAACAGTCTCGTTCAGAATAAGTAAAATATACTTATTCTGAACGAGACTATGCACGATATTTGCCTATGTTCTCAGGTCAATACAGATGTTATAATTTATCTATCTCTAAGCTTTGGAATAAAGCAATAGCAGAGTTCATGCTGCGTGACACTACCGACACTAAAGTGTATCTAGTGTCCGAGTGTCCCCGAGACCAACATGCATTATTCACGTGTGCTGCACCAGCTTCATCTGAATCCGCTCAAGATTCTACAAAGAAGGAACGCTTTACATCTTCTGTTTCGGGTCCTCACACGCTATTTACTTGTACAGTTCCGTTTGACTTTACAATTAAATCAGATTTGAATCCGATTTATTGAAATCCGATTTGACCACTCTCTAATATGCTTGTTACAAAATATCGAACAGCAATGAAAGCTAAGCATCGATGGAAAGCCGAAAAACATTTTACAGCCGCACTTCCTATTTTCTTTTCTGAACCAATTCAGAGAGGGTGTACACAATGAAATGTTTGTCTTTGAGTTCTCTAGAACTTCAGTCCTACAGCAGTGCGAGTGAATTAAAAAGTATGTAGAAGTCGTTCATTAAATGGAAATCTCTCTGTTACAAATTGTTACATAATATTTAGGTACACCCGCTCTCTTAACCGGCACGTGTCGGTATTTGTAAACTAATACCCATTGATCGTCCTCCATAATACCCAGAGCTTCGGTAATCAACAGATGGCGAGTTAATGAAAATTCACTAACTAAGTAACCTCTGAATTACATAATTCAATAGTACAGGGGTTAACTTTAACAAAATTAAATCCTGTTACTCCAAAAATAATATCGTAAAGTTCCTAATGTTCCAATTATGAAATCAAAATTCATACCTTATAACTTCCTTAACAAAAGAATGTTTTAAAATACAGTTATTTTAAAACATTCTTCTATTTTTTATTAAAGTAGCTACAAACAACTCGACCATAGTGATTTTTAAATTCAGGGTTTACTTGACGTTAAAGAAAAAAAAATATAAATAATATTTAAAACCCTTTTTTTTTCGGTTTATGGTCTATAATCACAAATAATTAATAATATGCACAACATAATCACATCTCGGAGGAATGCAAGATTTTAGTGCCATATTTACAATTTTTTATATTGTGTTTTTGACGAGATTAAACAAAGTAGTGTATATACCTAATGAGAAAAACCATCACCACTAAACCTATCATGGATCTGGTCAATGAATCTTCTGAGATTGAACGTTTATTACTGCACATAATTTGGTATTACATCAGTATAAACTTCGCTTGCGGCTCGTTTTATAAACTCACACTCCATTTTAATAACCATAGTTACGTGACAGTATCATAAACAAAAAAAAAACAAACAGACAAATGACAGAAATGTGTTTTTTTTTTAATTGTTATGGAAATAGAAATAAAAATACAACTATGAGAATATCTATTAGACAGTTGGACTTTGTAGGAGGAAAAATCGATAAAGATAAATGTGGATAGAACTTGGTTTTATACTAGAACGCCACTGTGACGCACTACTTACACCCACTGATATTTTATAGTAAATCATAGTGCCTCATGCTCTTTCAGTTTTCTAAAGTGACGATTATGATAAAAAAATAATTACTGCTGTTCTAACTCTAAGAGTAACCAACTTCATGGTGTCGTGTGCACTCAGCAGCACTCAGCTTATCTGTAATGATTACTGAGTGAGTAATGATTTCTGTTGCAAGATAATCTTCTTTCGCACTGAGTACCGACCTCGCTGTTCGCAGGATATTAAATATCGGACGTTGTACGTTGTTGGCCATTACCTGTTATAAACATAATATATTTAGGTATATTTTAGTACTGTGAAACATAAATAAAATCTTCGGTCCAATAAATTAGTTTAAATGTAAACTCTCTCACTGAAATACGGTGTGCAAGAAAAACTCTAATCAGAATTTATAAACCACTCTTACTTGTAACCCAAAGTGTTTCCATCAAACTGGGGAAGTAAACTGTGATAACAAAACTACACGTTTCAGTTTTGGGCTCTTAGTGTTGGTGTCATGAATACTATAGTAGGCGCCAGATAAATGTGGAGTAAAGTAGGTACATTGACCTTTCCCTAACAACTCTTCATAGGTACCTGAACAATTAAATGTGAATAATTTTTCATTATTGGACAATGTAAACAAATGTAGATAAAAGTCTATAAGTGTAGGTGGCAATGACCATTATGCCACGTTTATCTGGCGCCTTCTATAATTCCGGGAATGTACACTTTAGGTATAAAGCATTCGTGTCTTGGCGCAGATAAAATTCATATTCATTTCATCTACTGAAAACATACCGTTAGCCATACGATATTTATTGAGCAAGCTTTAAATGAACTGATCTGGCAATTTAGACTAGCATTTATATGGCAAAAAGTGGTCTGCGGTTACGTGCTCTTATTTTTTTTTATTGAGTAATGTTATTTTTTAATCATCAAACAATCTCACCCGCGGAGTGGAGTGGTGCGTGTTAGATTCTTGACTGACTAAACTAAAACCCATCCATGTTGCTCCAGTTGCCTGTGCCAGGGCAACGATGACTCCTTCGATCCCTACCACGACCCTGGCACGCATCGGCCCTAGAGGGACTCCGTTATTGCTTGCTGACATCTCTTTGAGGCACTCATGAAAGACTACGCGCCGTCGACTCGGGCCTTGTCCGTATCAGACAGCGAGCTACCTATTACTCGCCATCCGCAAGCCCGCGCCTACGGTGGTCGAGAATCGGCTTGCGACTCTCGACGACCAGATCGTCTCCTGCGGCGGCTAGGGGCGTGAAGGCGCCAGGATTGTCTCCCTCACGCCTCCTTCTTCGCAAGCATTACTGTTTCGCAAATGGAGGTGACAGCTTCCCATAACCGTATCGTACCATGACCTGGCCCAGGGCCGGACGTGAGAGATCGCCACCGCCAAATGCCTCCTCGAGGACACGGCTGTGCTCCGCCCAAACAGGGCAGACCTCCACCATATGCTCCACTGTGTCCTCCACACAATGGTTTTGTTTTTTTGGGGGGTTGGAATATCATCCTATGACTTCTCCCGCTTTGGGTGGAGCGGGAGGGCGTGTCAGACTCTTACTGACTAAAACCCACCCCTGTTCCTTCTTTGCCTGAGTGCCCAGGGGTGTGGTTATTCATTTTCAGAATTTATCCGCTACCCCTAGGCATGCAGGCACATGCCACGATGGGCCCCGTCAGTGGTGGTTGACAACATCTCTTTGAGGCGCGCGTGGAACACTACGCGCCGTCGACTCACGGGTCCACACAATGGTGACACCCGAGCGTAACCTCCCGCCTAATCCGGAACAGGAACCTCCCGAAACAACCGTCTGGTGAGGACTTGCGTCAGACGGAAGGTAAGGACGACGTGGTGCCTCTCCAGCCACTCCTTAAAGAGAGCAATTGTGGTGAGCCCAGCGCTGGATTGCGATAGTCCCTCTCTCCATTCCGCCATGAAATCCCGCCGGAGCTCTGTCCGCCGTGCCGCGATTTCTCGCGGCAGCTGAGTTATACCCCGGCGTTGCATGTTCAGAGGGCTTTTGCTTCCAGATCCCATGGCTCATAATTATTTAACTGACGTAGGAAAAAAATTAGGTACCAACTCGTCATATTATTACAACACAAATCTTATAAACAGTTCTTTAGACAAAATAAAATAAGTAGAGTTGTAGGCAATCACCTATAGTATTTATCCATTCGAATAAAAGCAACGTCAGTTAGGAAAAAACGTTTCGAGAAACTTCAGAGAAATACTTGTAAAAAAACTTCTCAGTTTTATTGAAGCCTTATTCGCTAATACCAAAAAAGTGAATGTAGCTTTAAGATTTAAAAACTCGAGTGGCTTCCAGTTACTGGTATTGTGTTTGAGAAAATACGCTCTTACTTCAAAGCACTGAACAACAAACTCCCCAGACACAGGTATTCTCAAAATAACATGATAAAAATTCATACGAGAAGTTGTATGGAACAGTTTAAAATAAGTAATTTGGAGCAAGGACTCCATCGTGTGTCCCTGTGGATAAACTTTAGTTTGGCTACTACAGGCATAGCGTTTAACTGAGCACGTGTCTGCGGTAGTGGAGTGACGCGGGAGGGTTGATATATTATAAGGTAACACAAAAAACCAATAAATAAACAACAATAAATAAATAAATAAACACTATATATAAAGGTAGAACCGACTATGTCCCTTTACACGTGACGAATATGAATGTAGGTATTACGATATTTACAAAAATTACATAGGTTACGAGTAAATTGGTATAATTTGTTACAATACCTATAGACATTTTTTTAAATAATATTTATACAACTTACAATTTTTTTTAAATCAAATAAAATTATTCCATATCACATCCAGAATCGTTATCTGTATGATTCTAATCACTTTAATGTTCTGATTCAATACCGTAGGCACCTACTCGGTTAAGTGCTATGCCTGTAAATTTTGTGCCTAAATATTTTTTTAACCCATACATAGACACTATTTTCGATCATAATTCACCACTTAATGTATATACCTAGTGTCATATTGTTTTTTCTTGTAAATACAAAAATCTTAAAAAATGGTACAATATATATATAGTATTTACATTATGTCCTGGTAAATTATAATGAAAATAAAGTGCATTGCCTAAAGGCTCTCCATTATTTTTGGGAGTAAGTGGCGAGTTCATCGCTGTCATCATTAGAAGAGCAACTTTATCCTCTGATTGGTAGGAACATTATTCGAGTTTTCCTTGAAAATTGTACCTAAATTGCTGGTAAAATTTAAGACTAACAGCTTATTTTTCACTAAAAGTTTTGTTCATGAACCACACATTTGTGTAGGATGTAGGTACTAGTACGCCAGGGATTAGGAGGTAAAAGCCTCATAATTAAAGACAGTGTTTACTCACACCTCACAACTCTGCTGAATATTGTATTTGCTTAGTGCTCAGCGAATTATTCCTCATTTACTAACCTCGGGGGAAGGTCAATGTGTTCCTATATAACTGTAAATAAGGCTACTTTTGTAAAGCGGTAGTTTCACGCTACCTGAATTTCCACCAACAAGATTAGCCAGGATTAAATATTAACAAGAGTACCCAACCCGAGTTATTTATGTTCTTCCGTAATGAGAATCCAATCTAAATGGAGGAAGCGGTACTTTCTGACGAAATGGAATATTTCTTAAGTTAAAAATAATGAAGCGCCATTTTGATCGATGGCATGATAAATTCAGCAGAAGGATCCCCTTCTATTCAGTTCCGTGCAAAACTTATAAGTTAAATTAATTGATTATTCTTATTATATCTATGTATTAATCAGACGCGATTCGTGACTGTTTTTAATATTTTTTTTGTGTTTTAACTGTAATTAACTGAAACAACCGTCGGGTTAAAGGTTTTATCCAAAAGTGTAAAAAGGCCTTTACGGAGGCTGACTTTTGAGGCTGTGGCTACGTCGTCATGTTTGTTTTGTTATTGTTAATGTACTGATTTATAACTACTTTAATAATTATGATGTTCAGTGATATAACTTAAAAATGGCATCTTTATCACAAGTAAATAGGAATAAGTAACAAAGAAAGCGCCTGACGATAAGGAACATAAAGTTTAAACAATAATAAATTAATATTATAAGTTAATAGTATTAATAAAATTATATTCTACTAATTTTGAATTTGAACAGATTGATTTGAGATATACCAACCCGAATTGGGCCTGCGTGGAGGATAACGGTCCACACCCTGATGGTATGAGTGGACAGTTAACCTTGTTTATTGTAATGATGTCACTTTTTCGGATGAAAGTGCACTCGCATGGCAATACCTACAGTTTTAAACAATCGGCACGCTAGTCGAAGCGCTAACATGAGAGTCCCGTGACAAAACTGTAAACGTAGATATTCAA
This sequence comes from Polia nebulosa, assembly GCA_951329385.1. Lineage (NCBI taxonomy): Eukaryota > Metazoa > Arthropoda > Insecta > Lepidoptera > Noctuidae > Polia > Polia nebulosa. The sequence goes on from OX589602.1 coordinate 21,618,912, forward strand.
TCATTCACTAGCTAAGCAAGTCTACAATGTGACTTTTAATTTTTTCTGCAGATTTGTAGCGAAGTACAAATATAAATTTTGAGATGTAGAGTGTATACAGTTCTTCAACTTTATCACATACCTTCAGGTTATTCTAATTCCAATAAATTTTACTTCCTTTACTTACTAGTTCCGTAAGTATCCTATTCGAAAAAATTTGATAATCTGAAATGGTAAACTTTCCTATTGCGGAGCTCAAATATAAAGTCACTATAATAAACTTACGTAGCTCTAAAACTGCCTTTACAAGCGCAAAAACTCAAAGGTGGATTCGGTGCTGTGGAAATTGCTCGCCCCGAGAAATCGTAAATATTGCAGCACACTCGTTTATAAAACTCATCCACCGCAATAAGTGACGTTTATTGCTCTCAAATAAAAAGGAAAAAATATTAAAATGAAACCTTTTGCAATTTAAATGTAAATCTCGCTCCTGGGAGAAATACGATAAACTCGATGGAAACAAATGTGTACTTGTCTCAAAAAAGTGTAAATATTTTTGTTCTTTCTACTTATTTGTCCTTTTGTGTTAGCTTGTCTTGCCATATAATTTAGTATACATTAATAAAACTTTCAATTAGCAAAACAGAGAAAATAAATATTTTTTGGTCTTGAGTGCTACCGTGTTTAGTAAGAAATTCTTGTTCCTCTTGTAGATTCCGGAGCGGAGGTGACTGACGAATATCCTCATAAACAATTCAACAGGGCGTTTCTCTGACGTATGTCTTAAGAATTTAGGTTTTGAAATAAGCGAAAATAGTAACTATTTTAGTTACCTACTGATGTTTGTATAGTCTGAGCCTGGAGATAGATTTTTTATGAACTTCATTTGAGTATCGAGAAGGTACTCGTACGTTAGACTTCTTCTAGTGTTCTTCTTCTAGTTTATTTCGTTGTGTTATCTTGTCTATGTAAAGTTTACCGAGCTCTAACACTGAAGTGAGATAGATTTTAAAGTATTTTTCAAACGAAAAATAGGAATATTAAATGTTTGCAATGTTGGAGTGCTTTAATCGTGTAAGTTTATTTAGATACACATAAGTATAAGAGCATTTAACTTACACATTTTTTTTTATGAAAAAAGTTTTCTTGAAATGGGAACAAAGATAGTCCCATATCGATTCCAATGAGAAGTTTGTTTTATTTTTCATCCCTCCAAAGTTTGAGATATGTTTTGTTTCCAGGTGCAGAGTCCAGTGCTGGTGGTGGAGCTGACCCTGGACAGAGTCGAAGGCACACAGCTCAGGGCGCTGGGGCTGCTGTCCGTGTACGGGTTCAACGTGACATATGAGGTGCGAGGAGTAGCGCAGTCCCCGGGAGCCACTTCATGCAGCGCCATCGAGTGCCGGCTGCTGGGACACTGCCTAGCTAGGCACGATTATCAGTGAGTTGGGCACGAAAATAATGATTAAGATATCTTTAGCAGTTTCCTTTATGTAATTGACCGTATTGTTACTACTTCCTACTATCTTAGATCTTCGTTATTTTAAAAAAAGGTATTACAATACATAGAATTAGTACTTTTTGTAATTAAGTGAGAATATGTTGAAACAGTCGGATGAAGTACGTGATAGATGATATGGCTAGCAAGGAAGTAACGATTGAGATGAGGCAAATAGAGATATATGAAGGATAAAATATGCTGCGCCGATACAATAAATTGGGGTAAGGGGAGAAGGATGATGAATGAGTAGAAACAGTTTTGTTTAGCTGCTTTAGTGAAGATAATGAAGCATGGACGTTTATTGGGTATAGACGCAATTTGGCAAAAGTTATTAAAAAAAAAATGTTCTCTCCACAACATGTTCCGCATCGCAGGGAGTTCTACTGCTCGTGTTTCGAGGGTTATTCTGGAGCGGACTGCGGAGAGGGTCCGCTGTGCCCGAGGACCTCCAACATGTGTAAGAACGGTGGCACCTGCAGGTGAGCGAACTTATTACCTTCTGTTTGCAATTGTTTCGAAAGTACTTAAATACCTATTTTCTTTTGCCTATTTTCTCTTTACAAAAAGGTTGTCACCAGTTTTCTTTTATGTTGTACAATGTTATACAATTTCCTCGAATTACAACAATAACAAAATATAGGAGCAAGAAGCTTTTTCAAGAATTAAAACAGAAAATGTGTAGGCAGAGAAAACAATTTCTTTCAATTTCTGGAGACATCTATGTGTGTACGTAAGGGTACACCTTTTGTCTGGAAATAAAACGGTTAGAATGAAAGTAACATAAACTTGTGTTACGTTGTTTTGAAGTATTTCGGGAACGTTTGTGCTGAGGACAGATAGTGAAAATGAACCTTTGCTGATATACATTAAAAGTCATTTCTATACATAATGGTTATAAAACAATATCATTACAAAGTGTTTTTACCACCAGACAGCTGGGCCCGGCTGCTGTCAGCTGTATCTGCGCGCCGGGCTACACGGGGGACCTGTGCGAGGTGCCGATGGCACCGCCTGGTGAGAAATTGCTTAGTTCCTTCCTTCTTTTAGCTCTATTCAAGTATGTATACAAAGCAGTTGGTGGCAGTTATTTTAATTCAATCATAGATTTCATGCCACCAACTGCATCAGACTTCTTGTATAGTTTGAGACTCTTTAGTGATTTTTGAAAATATTTTGATTATCATATTTTAGCTAGAATCATTAATTTTGATACCCCACATGATCGCGTTCCAAAAAATACGACATCATTAACCTAATGGCGGTCGCCGTTTAGTTTTTTTTTTCAAAATTTTTAAAGCTAAGTTACTTCGGCAGTCAAACCTAACGTGATTATACCTCATTTGTTGAAATCCATCTAGCCGTTTAGGCTACACCAATAAAAAAATATACGAACTCTATAAAAACATAACCCTCCTTTTGGGGCAGTCGGGTAAACACAGCACTACTTGCCTCAAAGTAAATAAATTTTTATTGGTGCCGCTATTTCAATAATTGTTTTAAATCCACATCAGTTGCACCACAGAGTCCATCATAATATATAGAAAAGCTGCATTACACAGAGACTTATCTAATTTACGAGAATGTTGACTTTGACTTACAAAATAGGGTAGATGACTATAAAATTTAATTTGTCCGTCAGTTAGATTATCAAAATCTAATGGAATGGCATGTATTTTTCTTTTGTCACTAACTAATGTATTATAATATTTTTAGTAGACAAGCTTTTATACCGGCTATCACAGTTAGTGTACACAAAATTTCGTGTCCGTGATATTCAGCATTGAAGAGTTCCTTTATCTTTATCTTCTCACGAAAAATTCAACTCCGTAAGTGCTTCTTATTCAGCTTGCAAGATTTGACCCGATATAACTTGCGGACTACATATTATAATTACTACTGTTGTACCCAGGAATCATCAATATTGTTAGCAATTTCGGATATTAAGAACTCTCTTTATCTTACAACCACAAACATCTCGCGATTTATCATCATTATGAAGATGTTTTGCGATATAAGAGTCGTTTTTAGGCATGAATTAGGATTACACAGAAGTGAAATGCTTTCCTGCCAGTACTTATAACATGATTAGAGAATGTTTCGACTAGGTACTCAACTACCTTATTTCTTGTCGTAGGACATTACGGTCCGGGAGGCTAGAGAAAAAAAATTCGATCATATTCTTAAGGCAATTTTTTTTTACAATTTATGTAACACATTTGTGAAATAAAAATAAAAATATGAATTAAAAATAAGTTTTTCGATTGTCATTCATTCATATCTTGTAACTGGTCGCGTCATTCAAATTGCAAATTACTCTACCAATGTGACATACGAGTAATATAAAAAAATCAGCCTTTAAAAAATGCTGGCAGTTTTTTGTCGCTCGCCTCCCTGTCTTTTATGGAAATTGAGAATTATTTTATTAGGTAGATAACATAACATTAACATTGGAGGATGGGATATCATCCAATGACTTCTCCCGCTCTGGGTGGAGCGGTAGGGCGTGTCAGACTCGTACTGACTAAAACCTACCCCTGTTTCTTCCCTGCCTGAGTGCCCAGGGGTGCGGTAAAGGAGTTAGTACTTGAGCCATGTGAATTTTGTTGCAGAATGCGGTCTAGAAGAATGTGCAGAAGTTTGTAAAGAAGGAACTGTTTGTGACTGTAACCCAAAGGATACAGACTTCTGTGAGTATTTACATTAATTAGTCATGCCAGTAAGAAGTGGTAAATTCAAGTAGATATAGTATCTCCTTAGTAATAGTACTTAATTACCTATTTAATCATTGAATGTTTACAGCTACAGCACGATTTGAAACAAGACTGGAAGTAGTGGATCAAACAGGTGTAAACATATCTCAAGAAGTCATAAAACAGGTATTTACTGAGAAACAAAACTACAAAATAATAATTATACTGTAGGCGGAATAAAAATTACAACTATCAAACATTTTTCAGTTAACAAGCTATCTAAAGGCGTCAAACTTAACATTGGAAGATGGAATAGAAATTCTAAACATAAGGTAAGAATCTGTTCAGTGAACATCGTAAAAGAGAAATTCTTTACAGTCGGATTCTGTAAACACCTCACCATACGTGAAGTCGGGCAGTGACAACATAAGTGAAGTGAACAGCAAGTGAGCTGCACATCCACCTTGAATTCACTTCACTTAAATTTTCGGTGAGATTTTCACAGAATAGCACTACTGGGGTACCTGGTGTGGGATTGTTGTGTACATAAGTGTGTATCAGCGTTGCGGGCGAGCACGGAGTGCGGGGGGTGTGGGTGCGCGTGTGGGGTGCGCGCAGTAACGCAGGCGCACTGCGCGCGGCATTGGCTCGCTTACGCACACAACACGCGCGTCTGCGAGCTGACACTGCGCACTTCCACATGCAACCTGCCCTCAGCTTGCAAGTAAGTACCCATCATTCCTGTTACTCTGTAGTTATCATTCTCCGAATGACTCTTTGTCGGATCTTGAATAAGAGATAAATAACCAGGATACCGCTAATCTTCTTGTAACAAAAGCTTAGCCTACTTACTTAATCCACTAATTCACTTACCAAGACTCACGACCATAACGACACCATCAATCTTAATGCAGCTAAATCAACTTAAGAGCAATCATGAGCGCTTCAGGGAGTTAGGGAAATCTCAACTTGATTAACTCCTAAGTATCCATCCGGTGTTGAGGCAAAGAATTATTCAAGCTTGCTTACCAAAACTCCATCCTAAGCAGATGTGAATAAAGAATACCTGGTGCCTAACCTATGTTTCTCTTACTAATCATTCGAAAAATACTTTATTGCAGGAAAACTTGTTTAAACGATTTTCTCAATCTTTCCCACCCCATGGCACGTGTTCAATGAAATTATAGTCAAGAAACAGAGTAATAACTTCGGGAATCGCTTCACGACTTTCATTATAATAAAGATAAAAATGTGGTACATATCGAGGCGCGCCAAAGTTTTGTACAAGATGGGTATTAACATTCTTGAAATAGCGTGGTGAGCTTAATTGAAAAAGTTCGGGGAGATGCCTATGTTGCCGTCTTCTGAGCATTTATAATAATGGTCCGTGTATGCTATAAAAGCATACTCCTACGCCATACCTACTGTCTTTTTATTCGTATCAAATCCAGTTGTTGATTTGTTAGTTTTCATAGCACTTCTAAAAAATATTGGCTTAGTTTAATTCATTAAAACTGGACAAAATCTAAAACAGTTTTTCGTTAGAGCAGGTAAATTTAACAAATACAAATTAATCAACATTATCCATAATCAGCCTTAAATTGTTCCCGCTGTTGGGACTCAGGCTTCCTCTCTAGGATAGGGAATGGCCATAATCCACCACGCGAGCCCAGTGGGGAATCCCTCTCTTGACTATTATTAGCATGATAATACTGTGGCATAATAATACTTTGCCGTAATGCAATGGTTAGCATAACTTTACTGTCATTTGGTCTAATTTGGAGTTGCATAAAATTTTCGAGTATCATATTTATTAGTCTAGTAATCATGAGCCATAAATATAAGTGCGAGTTGGAATCGCACACGAAGGGTTCTGTACCATAAACTGAAAAAAAAATTTATTTGGTTATTTTTGAGGCCATATCTTATAATTCGTAATAGGTATACAATGGCAATTTTCACACGTGTATTTCTATAGCCGCTATTACAACAAATATTAAAAATTAAACTTTAATTTGCACGAATTCTGTGCAAATTTCAACAGTGTATATTACGGATCCTGAAATACAGCCCACTGACAGACAGATGGACAGCGGAGTCTTAGTTATAGGGTCCCGTTGGTTACCCTTTGGGTACGAAACCCTAAAAAGTCATAATGGAGTGATTGGGTAAGTTAGATATAATAATACACAGTATAGATGATTCATTGTTTTTATTAACTATCATCAAATTAAAACGAATTTATAACTAAAATAAAACATATTAATAATCATTACATCACACATAGCATAACATAGCATCACGCCGTCCAGACGGGAATCCCCCTCTTGGCGTTCTCCATGAGCGAGTGAAGTGAGCTCGGGAACGGCACTCCGACACGGACAGGTTAAGTACGAAGGGGATGACGGGGTTACTGTGAGCAAGCAAAGCGAGCGAACGCAGCCCCCGTCATCTCCTTCGTGTTAGGTTCCTATAATTCCTGTAGACTGAAATGTAAATTATGACAATATAGTTAATGCTTATCATAGTAAACCGGCACAGTGTGGGTTGGTGGATGTCACATGTCTTCGAATTTCGAACAAACACCACGCAAACATAACCAAAACACACACGCAAGCAACGCCAGAAGAACACACATTTTACATTAAAAAAAAGGAATCCTGAGTTTAATTACTACTAACGATTGTAAGCGTTAGATGTCGTTCATAGCGTCATTTGGCGTCGTGTCAGCGCACATGCTACCACTGCTAATACCATAACACTCGTTAACCTGACTCAGACCTTTCTTTATGCTCCTCATACATATCTTAATTTCAAACTATCTTTTCATTCTTGCAATTTCTTTCTTACCTTGTAATTTTCCATTTAGTTACAGTTAAGCAGTTAAGCTATTAAGCTTGAACATACATATTTAATTAAATTAATTATCCTGTTGTAGACCCTGATTATGAACCATCGTCCAGAAATATGGGAGGGGTCAGAGTTCATATTGACGTGTATGGCGTACGGATCTCCGAATATGTCCTTCACTTGGTACAAAGATGGTGTCAAGATAAACTTCAAAGGAACGACGCGGTAAGAGACTGAAACTTTGAGGGTATGAGACAATGTATTTTCTAGATTTTCGACGAATTCTATCTTATAAAGCTAATGAGACTGGAATGTAATCTGGACATAGCGGACGCTCCCTAATAGCCTGTGCACCTGTGCAGTCCTGGCACCAAACGAGCGCCCATTCATTTAACGGCTACTGTTATTTACACCAAGTATTCGACAACGACACTTTTAGCTCAACGAAATAATAAAAACATGCATAATTAGCAGAAACGAATGATGCTTTATTTTTCATTACAGATCCGAACGTAATTTTTTGCTTTAATCGCAAAAAAGTGACGAAGTGATGAGCAGCTGCCAGAACCATTCTATTTTCAGAGACATTTGGACGCGCTCGGTGTCAGAAGACGCGCTCGGTCGTCGCATGTCAGTGTTAGGCATATCAGAAGCGAAGAGGCCAGATAGCGGCAAGTGGTCCTGTGCAGCAGACGATGCTGGCAGGAGACGATGTAGAGCGCTGAGGACGACGGTATTGAGACCGCCTGACATACGACTAGTGCCCTCCACTGTCACTTTCAATAAGGTTAGCAAACCTGGATCAGTGGTAAAATTTGGTGAAGGAATTAAAGTCTCAAATTGTAGTCATTTTTAAACAGTTAATATATTTACATACTCGTATAAATATGTATCAGGGCGACAACGTGAGTGTAACATGTCTGGTGGGAGCGGAGCGGGTGCACGGCGCGCTCGGGTTCAGTTGGGCGAGGGAGAGGACGCTGCTTCCAATGGCGCCGGGGAAAGAGGTCTGGGTGGATCTGTTCCCCGCGGGGAGCGTGCTCAAACTTTATAACGTACAGGTATATTCCGTATTTCGTAACGTTACCCTGCCGTCAGAATATAAACTCAAACCATTTGAGAAATTTATTGGGCGTTCTGAACAGAAATCTGGTGAAATACGGTGTCAAGTATCATCAGCGGCTGGCACCAACTCTAAAGGCGTGACCATGTGGGCTCTAGGAGCTGACGACGTAGCGTGTGAGAGCAACGCCTCCCATGGCTTGCACTGGCCGAAGACTGCTCCTGGAGCGCACGCCGCAGCGTCTTGTCCACCTGGACACAGCGGGAAGGCTACCAGGTAAGAGAAATAAACTGAAGAGCTTAAAATTCCACTTTCTGTCTCTCGTAACTCTTTTTCGAAAAAAAAATCTAACTTATTTTATTTAGAGTTTGGCTGAGACTTCCCTTCGTTTAATATCTCAGTGGGGTGATCGGAACCGTCTTACCTTCGCACCGCATAAAACCTATCAACTTATGTTGAGAGGTAACCTTGTCTTGGCCTAGTATTAAGTTTAATAACGTTCCCGTTAAAAAAAACAGTCTGTTTGCTACCTCGGTATGGTATTAGAAAATAATTTTCCATTTATTGAGCATGTAAAAACAGTAGGTGAAAAAGCTAAAAAGAACTTCTATGCGTCATGTACCTACCTCATGACGCATAGAAGTTCTTTTTATGTAGATATATATAAAAAACGTATTTGCAGATTTTGCGAGCCTAAAACCGGACAACATGACGTCAATTGGATGCCACCAGATTTTTCTGGTTGTGTTGCAGACTCACTCAGAGACATTTATGAACAGGTAAATGAAAACCAAACAAAACTGAGATCATGTTGTCTGTTATTATCAACCACTTACACTGTATATATTGTAATTGTCAGTTTAGTCTGATATCGCTGGGCTACTCGTGGCACTCGGTGTCGCTCGTGTCGCGAGAGTACAGTGCAGTGCTGCGCTCCCTGCCTATATACCCGGGCGAGGGTAAGCTTCCCCTCACACATGCAGCACACATGCTGCACTACCTCGTGTCTGCTGCAGCTCAGCCAGCCGACAGATTCCACAGCGCAGAACATCTGCTGCACATCTATGACCTCCTGCTCACACATCCTGATGCTTTCCTGGAGGAGGAGGTAAGTGTTACTGAACGGCTTTAAAGTTCCAGGTATAACTAAGGTTTAGTCAAATACTGGTCAGAATTTCTTACAAAAAACCGGCCAAAAGCGAGTCGTACTAGCGCGCAAAGGGTTCCGAACAAATCAATTTTTAACAAGTTTTTTTTTTAACTACCTCCTCCATATAGGTTTTTCTGTAATCTATAAGTAAAGAACTACATTCCGTTTTTTCATTCGGACTTTTGGAACCCTAACAACAGTTTAAATAGTAAAAATACCTGATTTCTATTAGAAAATCTTCGAACTCCAAAACGCGGTGGTGGACACAGCAGGACTGCGGAGTAGCTTCGACAAGCGCTTCCACGAGTTCAAAGTCATAACTGCACCTACGCAATTGTACGCAAAAGTGGCGCACTTCTCGCTTCAGTCAGCTCCAGTGGCTCGCGATGAGTGGCTCGTGATGTCAGGAACAGTGGAGCTGGCGGATACAACCGGCAATGCTTCTGTGGTCATCGTGCTGTATCATGACTTAGGAGCAAGGTTGCCGTCCCTGAGAAGATACGTCGAGTATAAGTAAAGACTGTTTTCCAGATTGTGTATTGCTTAGTTGAATTAGTTATTTTTAAATATTGAACCTTAGTTTTAACTTATTAAAAAATGTAGTTCAAAAGTTGATCTCTTGTTTTTGGTATTTAGTATTTTCATTTGTTTTCTTCCTACGTTTTTACGTTTGGTTTTGTTGTTTTTTTTTTTTTTAAATTGCATATTATTTTTCTTTATCTTCGACACAACAGTTGTAGCGGCAACTTTTCCAGGTCTGGTCGTGCGGCAGAGTACACAGTAGCATCACAACAGGTGCAGATGTCTGTCAGCGGCGCGGGAGTTGATCCCACACTCTCTCACACTGTCACACTTCTGTTCTCACACCTCAGGAATGACAGCGCTATTGGTGAGTAGATACCGCACAGCATACGGTTCTGCCGTCAGTAAGAATTTAATAAAGTGATATAGTTGTTGTGACCAGCATCTCAGCTCGCGTGTGGAGGTCGGCCGCGGTCATCGCCGCGCGTGTGGAGCATGCAGGCGTGTGAACTACGCGTGCCGCAGCGCACGCACATCGCGTGTCGATGTCGGGGAGTCGCCACGTTCGCGCTCTTCACTGTGCATACGGAGACGTTCGTGAGTACCTAAAAAAAAGTAATAATAGATACATTAGATTGCTTAATACGATATACGGCAATATTCGGCGTGCCGGGAAGTTGACACCGATCTTTATTGTACTGGGATTTATAAATTAAAAAGAACTCTTCGTGATTATTTCTTTACAAGCGTTTCATTACCTTGCAGTTTGGAGTTAGAAACGTTATGTTTTCGTTAGCTATTTTAGTATATTATTGTAAGCTAAGTACTTTTTAACCGACTTCGAAAAAGGAGGAGGTTATCAATTCGGATGTTTGTATTTTTTTTTTTTTTATGTATGTTCGGGCATAACTCCGTCATGTATTGACGGATTTGCAAAATTATTTCTTGGTTCGTAAGGGGTTTATTCCGAAATGGTCCCATTTAAATTTCAAAAAGATCTGATGATGGGTTTCGGAGACAGACAACGGAACTCTTCAAAAATTGACAGCAAATCAACCGCGATTGCTGCTATCGTATGTCTATGAATTGTTAACACAGTTTAATGGGGAGCCACAACTAAAAAGTGAAAAATAATTTTTTTTTTACAAAAAAATAGAACCGACTTCCAAAAAAAGTGCAAAATAACTTTAATTTCGGAAGTCGGTGTCAAAAAACAAAGACACAAAACAGGAACACCGACTTCCGAAATTAAAGTTATTTTGCACTTTTTTTGGAAGTCGGTTCTATTTTTTCTTTTTTTTTTTTAAGAAATCATTGACTTCGTTTTGGGCTGGATAGTTTAAATTCTGCTAAATTTGTTTATACTGTAAGTAAAAACTTGTAATTGGCCTTCTAATTTTCTACAATATATAAGCTGTAAGTTTTCCTATAATAATAATAATATAAAATACCCTCAATTTTTCTTGTTATTCAGACAAGTACAGAAAATGACTATCGATACATAGTGAAGATCACAGTGAGCCTGGGAGCTGCGATGTGTCTTGTGGCAGCATTAATGCAGCTGCTCGGCCTGCTAGCTGGCAGCAAGATCAGGCTGCCAGTGCTGCTCAAAGCAGCCACAGCGGGCTTTAACTCTGCAGCGTTGTTGGCTCTGCTGGAATGTGACAAGAGTCAGGTGGGGTATATTAACTTCTACCTAGTGTAGATGATTCATGTAATGAGTGAGTGCGGTGTGTTTTATTGGGGGCAGGTCGTTGCATGCGGAGGCAGCACAGGCTGGGTGGTAACACTATGTTGGATGGCAGGCTGCGCCGCGATAAGTGCCGCGCCGCTGTTGCTGCACGCCGAGCTTGCTGCAAAATCCACTCGTGCGCCCTCTGTCGGCCTACTGTGCGGTAAGTATAAGTGCAGACGGGCCGGTGTGCAGGAGAGCCGCGCGTGTTGCTATACTCACGTGAACTGGTTGCAGGCGTGTGCATACTATGCTGGCTGACAGCTCGGCTGTGGGGCGGCGCGCCGCTGCAGCTGGGCGCGGCTGCCAACGTCGTGTGTGCTGCAGGCCAATCGCTACTAGCCGTGCTCGCACTCGCACTCACGCTTGCGCTTAGAGTCCGAGCACGAGAGTACGAGCACAAACCGACACACCAGCACGCTCGCAAGCGATCACGAGTAGTTCGGCATACGCTAGTGCTGCTGCCTACTACGTTCGTCACTCAAGTGGCCGGCGTGGCGTACGTGCAGCCTTCGGAGAGCAGCGCCACGCAAGGTGTGCTGCTAGCTGTGACCGCTTGTGTCCAGGGTGTAGCGATGCTAGTGTGCTACGTGCTCACGGATGCGGAGTGTCTGCAGGCAGCGCGGCGCCTGCTCACGCTCTCTGCACACAGCGAGTGGCAGGGGACACTGGGGGGAGACGCCTCACATAGTCGTGAGTGAGATTCTTCTTTTTGACACATATTTTGGTTTGATTCTCATTAGTTCTCACAAATGCTAAATACTAACTTCTAAGTGGTTTTCATCACAATATTGTAGTGTACATAAAGCAAGGTCGTGAGGTGGAGTGCTCCTCGTCTCATGTGTCTCCTGCTATCACCTACTGGGAAGCGCCGTCCTTAGAAAGCCCGAACACCATGTACAGGTGAGCACTTAGGTACAATCTCACTATTATTCAGCCATGATGCACAGTATAGTTATTCAGCTGATGGGCTGGCTGGCTGTTATTCATCTGCATCAGCTCTGAAATGTCCGGTTGTTGTGCAGGCGTCAGTCGAGTGGCGCGTGTGTGGCGGACATCGTGCGCGGCGTGCAGCATAAGCACCAGCTAACGTCAGCACGCATGCAAACGCGCAAGCTTTGTGATCTTATACCCACAGGTACCTATCAGTTTCTTTTTTCACAACAAGTTAAAAACCTTCTCCGTCATTGTTTGTTTCGTTTTTTTTTACGTTGAAACTGATGCGTCATTTGTATCTGATGGCATTTTTTTAGATGGTCGTGCAGGTGTGTCGCAAGTGTGTGTGCAGCTGCGCGTGTTGCAGCCACACGACATAGATACGCGCACGCGCTCTTACAGGGTCAACACCGATATGCCTAAGGTACTGCTTCTTCTCCTTCTTTTCGTGTCGATTGACTCAAACAAAAAAAACACTTCAAATATTGTCCGACCATGGCCTAATTTTATATGTAAATTTACTTGAAATGTCAATTTGCTCTCTAATCTTATCATCATTCCCCAGGAAAGCTGCTCGCTCTGCAGCGCGTCCACGCCAGACGTGTCGGCGCGTTCTCACAAGAGCTGTCTCAAAGCGCGCGCGTCGCAGTTGTCGTGCAGCAGCTCGCTGCCGTCCATCTACCACGAGTGCAGTGCCGAGCACAACCACTCGCACATACAAGTAGTCAACACATACGCACACGATACAACAACTATTCACAGCACGTACACACACAATGATAAAGTGCTGCACAAGATATCACATGACCTGGACTTCCTACTCAACAGGACGCCAAACCGAACCGCCGTGCATTGCTCACAGCGCATAGAAGAAGCGCCCACTTAGTAGTGCACGATCTCTTACGTGTTAGTTAACTAGCTACTAGCGACGAGGAAACAGAGATGTGATATGACAAATATAAAGATAATAAAGTAGTTACACATTATATGTACTTCTTTGAAATTGTATAGATTATCTACATCTAAATACTTGTAACTTAGGATTCCCGGAAAGGTCCCACCTTTGTGATTTTGTATATTTTTATAAAAACAAAGAATAATCTATAGTGTGAAGAGTTGTAAATAAGTGCGAAGTGGAATGTATTAAGAATTTATTTATTTGATAAAGAATGTAATACAAATATTTTTGTAAATTTCAAAAATTTGTTTTATTTCAATCATTCGTCCATATAATTATATCTGCTGAAAAGAAGTGTTACGTAAACAAACGATTAAATAAATATGTTTTTCAACAAACAAATATTATGTCGAATGAAAAACACACAGCGTTATGTTGAGGACTCGTCGTTTGATTTTGCCGTAGATTTAGTAACTAATATTCCTATCAAAGGCCTCCTATTTAGGTACCTTCTTTCACACGTCAAGCAAGGGCCGGAATCTACGCTTTAATAGAGTGGTTAACTGTCAGTGTATCTGTCACTTATTAAAACCTTCAAAACACTGGTGTGGGCTTAATCTGTCGCAGAATCTTTGCTCTTAAACTATCCATGGAAGACGGAAGAAGGCATTCCTGTAAGCGATTAATGAACTGCCAACTGATGCCACTAAAATTCAAGAAAATAATATAAACTTCCAAGCAAGAATGAAATCTAGAATGTAAGACATTAAATATGATATTTCAATAAAATTTACACTTTGTCGGTTCGAAGCAGCAAATAAATTCCTAATTTAACGCCTACACTTCCCAAAGTTATGCAAATTCAAAATTGTTTCCAGCTTTTTTTTTTTTGGAGTTGGAAAAATAAATCAAAGCGAAGTGCAAAGATTTCGATTAAAGGAATAAGTTTTGGCAAGCCGTGGTCTTCATGTAAGCCTTTGAAGCCAATAAATACGGCACGCACCGGACCGGTAGTTGTGGCGAAACTTGGCGGAAGTCTATGTCCAGCAGTGGACGACTTTTGGCTGAAATGATGATGAAATAAATTGTGCTCGTTTGTCATACGATATTTTAGTATGCTATCTTTTTTGAACTTTTCACGTTTTTTAAATATTACCTACTGTGTATTAAGGCGTATATAGCCGCCAAGTAGTGCCCTCATTTAATAAAACATCGTAGCAAAGCATAGAAAGTTAATATGAAAGAATCCTATGTTGTGTTTGTTACAAAGAGAAAAAGGTATTTTTACGGTGTTAAAACAGGACTCAAAATGTTTCGTATCCAAAGTAGTAAGCAAAAGCACCAAAAACATACCTTATCCTATTTGTAACAAACGCAACATAGAATTCTTTAATCTTTATGTTCTATGCTATTATACGATTTTTTATTCAATGAGTGCGCCACTAAAGCGGATGTAGGCCCTTAATAGATCGCTGCTGCTTCAACTGTAGGTACTATTCAAATGTCTAACTTTGTGGAAGTACTCATCGTGTCGTAGTTGGACAGTCGAGACTTGGCTCAATTAGGTCGCGCTGGAAATGTTTCAAACTAAATCCTTTAATTGTTAATTAATTAATAGTTAAACTAGCACATTCTATACTGATTACTAAACATTTTTTTTAACAAATATAATCCTACATCGCTTGATGTAGGATTGTCTTTGTCTAAAACGTTACTAGTAATAATGGATGATACTTTGATTTATGTACCTATTTGATTGAATAAACAAATCTTTTTATATGCTTTTGAAGTGGAATGAGAGATTAAATTAAAATTGTGTTCTAATGGTTTCTTTGGTATGTATAATGGATGTAAAACACAATGTTATCGTGTGAAAAAATTTGCGGGATAGGTGTTTTTTTTTTTTTTTTAAAGAAAGATAATTATAAATATTACCGTGAAATCTGCACTGTTAGTCAAGACTACGCTTCTTATAATCTTAAGCAAAATTTTGGAATGATAGAAAGCAAAGAAGTACGCGTTACACGAGTAAGTGCATACTAAATATTGTTATTAGAGTGCGGGAGTGTGTCAGGGTATTAGGCAAAAAGCTTGAATAAGACCTACATACGTAAATTTATGTGTCTGAGAGAATTTGTAAATGGGATAGGCAATATCACGCACTCTGTAACATTTTCAAGACGTTACCTACTCAGTTATTGTGTTTCTAAAGTAATTGTGTAAGTAATTGTGTTGTGTATTTGTGTAGTTATTGTGTCGTGTTGTGTATTGTTGTTGTTGTTTGTATTGTTTTTGTGAGTTTGTGAGGTTGTAGGGGTAGTCTCTGGATCTTTTGAACCGATTTTAAAAATTCATTTATCAATTGAAATCCATGATAATTGTGAGTGTCATAGGCTATAAATTTTTGAAATACACGCGTTCGAAGTCGTGGGCGAAGTGCTAATTTTAGATAGATAAATATTATACTACTAGCTGACCCGGCAGACTTCGTACTGCCTAATTCAATTGCAATAAAGTCCTGTCAAAATGATTTGTGATATGACATTTTTTTGTTCCTACATATTTTATAGTCGGGGCAAAAAAATCTCCTGAACAGAACCGTCACCCTGGTGATAGGGCGTTGTGAATAAGAAATATAATTAAATAAAACATATAAATAAGCATTTAAAAATAAGTAATCGCTTTATTGTTAATCATGTGGATCATAATTATTAACAAAAATCAGTTTAATTTTCATTGTAGTGCTTTGTGATATACGATGTTTTTTGTTTGATTACCTGGCGCATAGACAAACAAATCTGATGGTTTTCCAACACGGGAACAGGCAACATACAATTGACCATGTGAGAAACATGGGTTTTCCAGATTAATACTACAAACACTTAATGATTGCCCCTGGGACTTGTTTATGGTCATAGCAAAAGCAAGCCGAACTGGAAACTGTAGTCGTTTAAAGTCAAACGGCACATCAGTCGGAAGCGCAGCGCATTGGGATGCGCGGTATGAGAACGTCTACTCCTTTATACTTTCCTTTCAGTATAGTTGCTTCTATCACGTTGTTTAGTAATTTTTTTATCGCTAACCGTGTGCCGTTGCAAAGACGCGGTTTGTTGATATTTCGCAACATTATAACTACCGATCCAACCTTTAATTGATTGTGAGGTGGCAATCCTGGCAAATCCAGCGAGTTTAAAAATTCTGGTGGATAGTTCACTACATCATCTTGGTTAGTAGCCGAATCAACTGATTTATATATCCTTGATTCGCCTGTAATTTGTTCTTGAATTTTTAAATTTAATTCATTTACATCTATGTTTTTTGCAGCCAATATAGCTCGTTCGCTCAATCAATCATAGCTTCTGTAATTTTGAGAAACATCTGGAAACACCTTCTGAATAAGTTCATCTTTTGATCGAGTTAACTGACAAAAACTTTGAGGAAAGTTAATGCAGCCAGTCAACATGTCTATAGGAAATTTGCCATTACCAATGTCAATGAGTTGTTTAGAGAATATGTTTCCAGATTGGTCATTTTGCAACTCTACACGCATATTCTTGCTTAAATGAAGTACTTTGACATGTTTCCACAAATTGGAGGAATTTAGACATGCATTGAGTTCATCAGCTGGTGTTGATCGTGGAATCACTGGCAATGTTTGACGAAAATCTCCTGCTAATAAAATCATTGCACCACCAAATTGGTTATGATTGCTTCATAGATCTTTTAAGGTTCCGTGTAAAGCCTCCAAAGATTTTTTGTGTGCCATCGTGCATTCATCCCAAATAATTAATTTACATTGCTGCAAGACCTTTGCCATTGCATAGTTTTTCGAAATGTTGCAGGTCGGAGTTTCATTGCTTTGCATATTAATGGCAATTTTATTGCTAAATGGGCTGTTCGACCACCTTCAAGCAAAGTTGCTGCGATTCCCGACGAAGCGGGTGCAAGTGCAATTTTATTTTGTGAGCGAATCGTTGCTATATTAATGAAATCAAAAAAGTTTTTCCTGTACCACCAGGTGCATCTAAGAAGTAAATCCCTCCAGTTTCATCATCTATTACTTTCATAAGAGTATCAAATACATACTTCTGTTGTTCATTCAACAGTGGAAGATTTGTTTGAATAAATTCTTTCAAAGTGTTGAGATCATACAGTTTTTCTCGATTCAACTCTTGGTTAAAAGCATCATGCATTGGACGATTGGGCGCGGCCAGGCCTAATTGAATTAATAGTTTGTTTGACATCATCAAGCACATGTCATTCATTGAAATCAATACTTCGTTGTAAATTTCTTCACTGATTTGTATATTTGGATTTCCCATTCCATTTCGTATTTGATACAAAATATCATCACATATATAATCTTTGTACTTGATCCACAAATCAATTAGGTTTGATGGGAAGCATGTAGATATGATTATAGAAAACAATGTTCGTATTTGATGAGCGTGTGATGATATTACAGCATCATTGAGAGTTTGATCCCAATGAGCGTCATTTTCTAGCAATTGCAAACGTTGACAGTCGGTAATTAGCATGGTTTGTAGCATTTCGGGTTCTTCTACCTAAATTGCTTCGTCTAATAGGAGGCATATCTATATTATAGATTATTGTATCACATGCAATAATTAGTGATCATAGGTGACTAAACACTGCACAAAACACGATACAGGTACAAATTTGTATCGTGTATCAGTTGACAAAACCAAACTCAGTAGAGTAGGTAACCGAAAATCCAAGAAAAACAACACTGACATTGACAGTTTGTTGTTGTTTCAACTTTTTTTTTAATTTGTTATGACTTGGAGTCAAATCCTTCAAGAGATCCTTCCTTCTTATGCATTTTAAAGTAAAACAAATGAAATAATATCGCGAAGCCGACCAAATTGATTGATTGAATTTGAACTTTGTACAGCGGTAATAAAGTGCAAATTGACTCTTTGACGTTAGGAACATACCTAAATTGTTTAATCAACAGTGAGTGCTTGTAATTTAATATGAACTTTATACAATAGCAATAAAGCTCAAATTGACTCTACGTTTTAGTTAGAAAACGTTTGTATGGGAAAAAGAAAAGGGCTGTTTTAAGGGTTTTTCCGGCAATTATTAGAATTTTTCTCGCCGTAAAAACCATCTTTGAACTTCAACGAACATTTAAAAAAAAGAATTGGCCAAATTGGTCCAGGCGTTGTTGAGTTATGCGCTTACCAACACATTTTGCGATTCATTTTTATATTATAGATTTATTGTAAACTATAATAGATAACAGTAGCAGCTTTTAATTAATAGGGAATAACAATGGAATTTAACTAAGCAAATACTCTAGTTAATGCAATTGACACGCTAAGAAGAAGAATAATGGGCGGTCTTATCTTATCTTATCTGTTTACATAGGTAACCATTATTGTACTTTTGCGATTTGCTGTCATTGAGCTAGATACCTTTAACCCATGTCTGTACAGCTCTTAACAGGTAGGTAAACTCATTACAATAAACCTGAAGAAGCATCACTAACGTGTCCCCTTTGGTGTCCGATAAGTGTGCGGTGCGATTGTCGCGTCTACGTGAGGCGCGTGTGAAGTGTGTGCACTTTATAAGTTATAGGTCTCGGGAGATTAGGTAATAATGTTGGACATTGGTTCACGTGTCCCGCCCCGGACAGACGTGATCGGTTTATCTGACGACCCTCGCTGACACGCTATCACATCGTAACGAAGGATAGTTGGTGAAATGGTATTTATATTTTGTACTCTTGTATTACAGTGCGATGCCATCCCAAAAAAAATACATCGTCAGAACGTATCCGTCTGAATCGCAATAAATATCTCTGTAACGTTTAAAATTATAACTAATAGATTCGATAGAGAAGTTAATGGTTGTCTGATATTGGCACTGATATACTGACGGCTTCCAGGGAATTCAATGGGCTATGTGTTATCGAACAACAATGTTTGTTGTTGATACATCTCAAGCGACCTGAAGGATATTGTCCTGCAGATTGTGACAACCAAGGCTCCGAATAGCCTACCCGACATACCTAAAGGCAGAACCGGCATCAGTTACATATGTACATTTATTATGCTCAATGGATACAAAGCAAAGCATTTAGGTATCGACAAATTGAATATGTTAAACAACACGATGTGTTTTTTTTTGTGCTCACACCATAAATTATTATTATCACTACATAGTATAAAACAAAGTCGCTTTCTCTGTCCCTATATCCCTATGTATGCTTAAATCTTTAAAACTACGCAACGGATTTTGATGCGGTTTTTTTTAATAGATAGAGTGATTGAAGAGGAAGGTTTATATGTATAATTTGTACCCGAGCGAAGCTGGGGCGGGTCGCTAGTAAGTCTATATGTGAGGATTTGTAATTGACTTTCTGGTGACTATGGTTTCCCTTTTTGTTTGTTTTTATTTGCTGTAAGTTCTCCATGTTCTAAAATAAATAAATAAAACACGACACAGTATTCTATAGAACAGAGATTACATTATCTGTAGTGGCAACATTTATTTGTCAGTCTGTAATTACGCGGGATCACCCCAACTCGCCATTTCTCCGCAAACTTGATATGAAAATGAATTATTTTTTTTAAATTTCTGTTTGTGCGAAAATATAACGATCGAAGATAAAAGTGTGTATTTTAGAGATAGAGTTGAGTCGTGCAGTGCTTGATGCCAAGCGCGTAGTGAAGCCGGTTTCGAACAATTTAGTACGTACCTAATCTCTACTTTAATTTATAATTCGAGATATTCTCAATTTATTGCCACCAACTCAAGCATCGCCTTGAGCTATGTATTTTTGGTCGATTTTGTGACCATTTATATTAAAGAGGGTAAGTATGCACTGATATTTGCACTATTTTATGTAAGACGTAGAGTAGGTTGTTATAAAATTTGATAATTAGGTACCTATCTCGAACTATGTATTCAAATAAGCTAAGTTACCTTCCGTTTGGCTACCCTCACTATGCAAGGCGGCAGATGAATATACCTCTGATATCAGATATACGTTGGGGCATTTAAACTATCAATATCTGACACGCTTGAGTATTTCCACGTAATTGTTTTTTTTACGTTTTTGAAAATCTGTGGAGTTGGACGCTTTCCCCACCACTGAAAAAGAGAACTTGATATAACTTTTTATTCTTCCATAATTCACTGTTTGGCATCATGGGCATCACTAATAGTGTGTGTAGCCCATGATGCCAAACAGTGTATCGTTGGGTATGTCTTTCAAAATCATTACAGGGTTGTGTATATCATTTTTCGATTCAGTGATCCGTTTGTGAAATATTATACTTTAAAGGGGGTTTTTTTTTGTCCCCATCCCACTAAAAGCTTAACTTGTCTTGAAAAATCTGAAATAGTTTGTCATGGTAGCATTTTCCGAAGCCGAAAGCCACATATTCTACCCATTATTTGGATATGTTGGTTGAATATATATAGTATGAATTCTAAGTGTTATTACTAAACTTTTTTCCAAAAAAACACTACCTGAATTATCGTATTTTATTTTTCAAAATTTCGAAATTACGCATTTGCAGTTACAAGAACGTAATGAATATCAAACGTATCTGACAAGTACGTTAGTTAGAGCAAAGGGGCGGGGTTTAACTCTACTTGACTGGGTTCGCGTTACATTGCGCGCAATATATTTTTTTTTCATACCTAAAAGTAAAAGTCCTTTCCCAGCAATATTTTTTTCGCAAAATTACTTTGTTAGACGTACAGTATGCGTAGTTAACGGATTTGTGATGTGTCTTTTTAGACCCTGTATAATGAACTTTGACGGAAAACTATCACGGCTAAGTTAACTTTGTTTGTATAAGAGTAATAGTCCGCCAACATATAAAATGTCCCACTTAAAAAATTTTGTACAAATCACAAAATCCTTAGAAACAAAATACTTAGGTGAAGTTGTTACTTATTTAATATTTAAAACCTATACATGTAAAACTTTGAAAAAATAAAACCTCTTTTTTCGATTTTAGGGTTCCGTACCCGAAAGGTCCAAACGGAGCGCTATTGTTGTCACTCATGTGTCCGTCTGTCCGTCCGTCGTCTGTCAAAAAATTTTGTTACGAAGATTTTTTTTAACTTCCCATTGACCTGTGAACTGGAAAGGTGATAATGTTTACTATTAAGTATAATTTACTAACAAATACCAATATTTGGTACGGAACCCTTAATGTGCGAAATCCGACACGCACTTGGCCAGTTTTTAATTTACATTATTGTCAGTAAAACTATGAAATCAATTAATAAGTTCATAGTAATAAACATAAAGCCCCTTTCTAAGTCCGCATGTTATAATGGGTGACTACCGGATCCCTACAATGCGCGTGGCCACGCACTTGACCGGCTTTTTAGTTTCTATGATAAGACATTTATTCTCTTTGAGCTGTAATACGTTTCCGTTTGTTCAGGTAGCAGTTTCTTTGCTTTTCATTTTTCTGTGTAAAAATATTTAACAAAAGTAGGCATTCAATTTTAGCAACATTGTTTTTCAGATAATGTACATTGATTAATCTACAAATAGTCACACAGAATGGTTTTTCATTTATGTTAAAATAATTGAAAAATGATAATGGTGGTGGTGGTGGTTTTCTGCAATGTGATTGAAAACGAAACTGAAATAATAATTCTCACTGAAAAGTGTGTACTTGCTCTGTGGGTGAGTTTTTCTTTTAAGAATAGCTCGTAAAATAGCACGCTTCACTGCAAGATTACGTCTCAACGTCGAAAATCTTTTAAAGAAGGGTGTGAAGCTTTGGCAAACACAATTTAATATTAGGTAGAAATGCTGCATGAAGCAAATACTGACGGCGACAAAACGACAACGACGGAGAATAGTTTAGTGTAGACCTAAGTACTTATACCCTTATTTATACAGCATGTAAGAAAAACATTGTCCTATCCAATAGATGCGTATTCCTGGTTTAACATACGTACTAGAAAAAGTTGTAAAAAAAAAAATGTAACTCATAAAAACCAAAAGTTACTGATTTTTATTTATATAAAATATGTCAAATTTGTATAAGTTGACAACTCTGCTACCTATTTTATATTCCAACATTCTTTCCTTTTTTTATTTCAAACGATATCGCCTTGCACTAGTCGTGCGGTAAGCACTCTTTTTCGCTTAGGCGGTATCTTTGAAGCTAAACAGTAGGCGAACTATGTCGAGCGCTCAGTGTTGCCTTTGATAAGTTTTTTTTTTTTTTAAATTAATTCTTTTCATTGGGGAAAATAATGATCTCGTATATACGAGTATTAAATGATTACGTAAATGTGTACGCAGTACGATACCAAGTAATACCCTTCAGGATTGGACAGGGTTTTTGTTACATGCTGTAGATGCTTAGTTTAAAAATACAGATTAGAGGCATCCAAATTTAAATTCTGAAGATGGACCTATGACCTGGTGAGGGTCGCGGGTAGTCGATGAATTCGAGACGCACAGGACCGATCCTTGTGGCGACACTTGGGGGAGGCCAGCAGTGGACGTCTTTCTGCTGAAATAATGATGATGATGATGAAATACACAGGATTTTGTTCGCTATCGGATCTTTCTGTATGATTGACGTAACTGATCTTGTACCAAAATATGTGGAAATATTGGGTCACCTAACTGCCACAGACGGAGGACAATGGTTTTCAAGAGTTTGTGTGTATGTTTGAAGGTATGTCTATTTCTTTGGCATGACCGATAGCCTAACCGGCAGGATGGATTTTAAGAAAAAAATATCAGGCAAGGCATGGGCAAGGGGAAGGGTTCGTATCACTAGGTTATAAGAACTTAGAAAAAAAAGACGACCGTCATTAGGTTAGTGCATCTAATATATGTGATTGAATTAAAATAAATTCCAACGACTGCATCAGACTGCAAACTAAAGAAAGTATGTAATGTCAAACTGAAATATCGCTGCAATAAACTCAGTCACATATTCTATTACCTCGTTTTTTTTGTTATAAGTATATTCTATGGTTAGCTGTGGCCAGGTAAATTTCCCTTTAAACACAGTGTCTAAATGTAATAGGTGGGTACGTAAAGGTAAAGAAAAGCTAAAGAAAGTACGAACAAAAAGTTTAGGTGAATGTCTTTCTTTTACAATTGTCTGTGTGTGTGTTTGTTTGTTTTACAATTGTCTTCTAGTAATGGGACAAGTTCAGTAGTACTCAAAGTTTGCTAATGTGCCTGTCTTTACTGAGAGGTCGAAATAATATGAAGCTGTCAGTTTGAATTAACAAGCTATCAGTTTATTCAATTGCAATGGCTGCAATTAATGTGGTCAGCTTCTGGTCCTAAAAAATAAGATGAAGAAGTTCACCCGTCAAGCCCCTCATTCGCAGACACAATTAAAAACCTATTGTAGCGTCTCCTTAAGGAGACGCGAGGGGCCTTACGGATTCAATCGTGAGGAACGCCATCTAATTAGACTTATGTTACATAAAAAAAACAATTTCGATTAAATGATTACTAACGATACATTAATGTAATTAAGTTCTCACAGCTGAAGTCCCCGTGTCAGATGACGGGTGTCACATCATCGTCATTTTCCTGCCCTTATCCCAATTTATTTGGGGTCGGCGCAACATGTCTTTTTCTTCCATACTCCTCTATTAGTCGTCATCTCTGTAGTCCCTTTTTACTCTTATCCTCTTTCACACAGTCCAACCATCGTTTCATTGGCCATCGTCTACACTTACGAGTATCACTATCCATATCCATACAAAAGATTTTCCTAATGACATTTTCCTCATTCCTCTGCATCACATGCCCATACCATGACAAGCGATTTCCACACGACGGGTGTCATATAATGATAAAAATAACATTTGAGCATTTGTGAATGTGTTCGAGCTTACGTGCACCACAGAGTAGCAACCAAACGAAGTGGTAAATGTGTGGCTGAACTGTTTAGAAGCAACAACCTCTTTTTCAGTCAGAACGAATCGTGACACATCTGCAATCATCTCCAGACAGAGACGAGTTTAAATCATTCAGTGGTCGCACTTCATTGTTATTAACTCCGTATTTACAGACACAATGTAAAGCTGTTTTATTTAGCTGTGATTCGTACCATTCAGGCGCCCGCAAGGGGCCGCCCGCGCCGCCAGGCGCGCCCGCACGCGAGCGCCGCGTGAGCGCGCGGCTCGTTGCTAAATTAAAGCCTTATATCTCAGAAACTACTGGAGCTATATGCAAACAAAAAATACGTGTGTATTGCTGATAACATTTTTTTTTTTTTTTTGGGGGGTGGGAAATCATCCAATGTCTTCTTCCGCTCTAGGGTGGAGCGGAAGGGTGTGTCAGACTCTTACTGACTAAAACCCACCCCTGTTCCTCCCTGCCTCGAGTGCCCGGGGGCGAGGTAACTCTTTCGAATTTATCCTCCACCCCCGGGCAGGCACCGGCCGTGGCAGGCCCCTTCCTTTGGCTGACAACTCTTTGAGGCGCGCGTGGAACACTACGCGCCGTCGACTCTCGGGCCTGGTGCTGGTCGGACGGCGAGTTACCCACTACTCGCCGTCCGCAGGCCCGGGTCTACGGTGGCCGGAGATCGTCTCGCGGCCCCTGGCGTCTCCTGCGGCGGTCGCGGCTGGGGGCGCTAGGGCGACTCGGCTGTTGCTGAGCCTCCCTAACGTGTGCCGCCTCCCTCTTCGCGAGCATTACTGCTTCGCAGAAGGAGGAGACGGCCTCCCATTCCCTCTCGCTCCGTACCATGGCCTGAACCAGGGCACGGAGCGAGAGGTCGCTGTCGCCTATCGCATCCACGAGGACACGGCGGTGTTCTGCCCAGGCGGGGCAAACCTCCACCGTATGCTCCACCGTGTCCTCTGGGCGATCCTCGCAGTGGAAACACGCAGGGGTCACCTCCGCCTTGATCCGACACAGGTACCTCCCGAAACAGCCGTGTCCGGTGAGCACCTGCGTCAGGCGGAAGGTGAGGGCGCCGTGACGCCTCTCCAGCCACTCCTCAAAGAGGGGCACTACCGCCTCGATGGTGGCGTGCCCAGCGCTGGGTTGCGACAGTCGCTCTCTCCATGTCACCATGAGATCCTGCCGGAGCTCGGTCCGCCGAGCCGCGAGTTGTCGCGGCAGCGGAGTTTCGCCCCGGCGTTTGGCCTCCTCGCGCCACTCGTATAGGTGCGCGAGGATTTTTGCCTCCAGATCCCACGGTGACAGTCCGGCAAGGAGGCTCGCCGCCTCACGGGAGATCGTGCGGTATCCGCGGATGATACGGATCGCCATGACCCTCTGGGACGCGTTCATCAGGCGAGCTGATCGCTGCCTCAACGAACGCGCCCACACCGGTGCCCCGTAGAGGGCCATGGACCGCACGATCCCCGCGTAGAGCCTCCGGCAGGAGGCGTTTGGCCCCCTCAGATTGGGTAGGAGCCGCTTCAAGGCGGCCCCGGCCCTGTCTAATCTGGGAGCCAAACGTCGAAAATGTTCGACGAAGTTCCACCGGCTGTCGAGGACGAGTCCCAGGTACTTCATCGTACCCTCGACGCCGATGCGAACCCCTCCTACCGTGATCTGGGAACCCGCAGGTGGCGCGTTCCGACGACCATGAAAACACATGGCCTCGGACTTGTGCAATGCCACCTCGAGTCCCAGTTGCCGGATCCTCTCTATGACTGTCGCAACCCCGCGTGTCATAAGTTCGGCCGCCGCCTCGTGCGACCTCCCCTGCGCTAAGACCAGCGTGTCGTCAGCGTAGCACACTACGCTGACGCCAGCGGGGAGGTCGGCGCGCAGCACCCAGTCGTATCCGATGTTCCACAAGGGCGGCCCCAGGACCGATCCCTGTGGAACACCGCACGACATCTCTCGCCGGTTCCATACCCCCTGATGACCGGGGTAGATGACGGCTCTGTCCGTCAGATACGCCTCGACTACGCGACGGAGGTAGGGCGGCACCCGGTGATACCGGAGTGCCTCCACTATACAACTCCAGGGCAGGGTGTTGAAGGCATTGGCGATGTCCAGAGACACCGCCAAGACGACCCTACCCCGGGCCACTGCATCCCCCGTCGTGAGGGCTCTTACGCGCATGACTGCGTCCACCGTGGAGCGCCCCCTGCGGAAGCCGTACTGGCTCTCCGCCAGGTCCGGCCCCACCCGCACCAACTGCCCGACGAGGCGGTCTGCAATTACTCTTTCAAAGAGCTTGCCCACCTCGTCGAGCAGCACAATGGGCCGGTAAGCGGACGGAGAGTCCGCAGGGCGCCCCACCTTCTTGATCAGGACCAGCTTCCCCGTCTTCCACCGACGTGGAAACTGGCCCCTCTCTAAGCATGCGCTTAAAAGCCCTCTGAGTCGAGGCCCGAGAGCCTCTTGCAAGGCCAGGACCCAGGCTTTCCCATGAAAGCCATCGGGTCCTGGGGCGGTGTTTTTGGCATTCAGCCTACGCACCGCCGCTCTCAGCTCTACCTCGGTCACCTCGGGAGCATCGTCGTCGTCGTCGTCCTGGTCCGCGTCAGATACCGCAGGAGACGGAGCCATAGGCGGAGGAGTATGTTCCCCTCGCGAGGGGAACAGAGCGCTCACCACGCCCTCCACGATCTGTGGCCGGAGACTCTGCGTCAGTGGGGGGGCCCATGGGCGGAGTTTCCCCCGCACCGCTATATACGGGCGCCCCCATGGGTCTCTGTTCAGAGTCTCCAGCGACTCCTCGCGGGCCGATCTCTTGGCCCGCAAGATCTCCGTTCGGAGGGCGATCCTCGCAGCTCTGTACCCCTCGTATAGCTCCGCCTCGACGGCTTCCGTTTCCGGCGTGCGGTTACGGAGCCGTCTGCGGTACCTGGTGTACCGGCGTCGCGCGGCAATACACCCTTGGCGTAAAGCCGTAAGCGCTGGCGACCACCAGTACACCTGTCGCCGAGCAGAAGGCTGGACCCGGGGCATTGCCACGTCACATATCTCGGACATGGCCTCCTGGAACCACTCTGCCTCGTCGTCTATGTCGGCAGGCCTGTTCGGTGATGTCACCCAGGCCTGCACGATCGAGGCCTCCAGGAGTAGCTCCCGGTCCAGCTGCTTCAGCGACCAACGCGGACCGCTCGGGGTCTGTCGGGCCGGCGGCACGCTGGAGGTCTGGGCGGAAACGTCAAACCGGATGTACCGATGATCGGAAGACGTCTCCACCTCCTCCAGAACGCGCCAGTCAAGTACGCGCGGTGTCAGAGCGGGGCTGGCGAAGGAGAGGTCCACCACCGATTCGCCCTGCCACCGCACGCACGTGGGGACAGAACCCCGGTTCAGGACGACCAGGCCTGTCTCCAGAGCCCAGTCCTCCACCATCCTGCCCCTTGCGTCCGTGAACCGGGAACCCCAAGCCAAGTTCTTGGCATTGAAGTCCCCGAGAACGAGCGCAGGGAGGGAACGGTATCCGACGACGACGTCTCTCAACTCCGCGAGGGAGTTGTGGAACTCGGCGAGAGTTCGGTTCGGGGAGAAGTACACCCCTACCACTACTATCTCCCCGAACCGTGCTGCCACGCAACCCCGACCCCTCTTGACCTCCTCGAGGGTCGGGGTACCGGCGGCGGCCGACGAAATGATGGTCACCGAGCCGTCCAGGTCCTCCACCCAGTCATCCCTGGGCGGGACATAGTACGGCTCGGGGACCACGGCAATGTTAATCGACCACTGCGCCATGCTCTGGAACAACAGGTTCTGAGCATCGGCGCAGTGGTTGATGTTCGCCTGGAGGAGGCGTAATGGGGCCGTTATTGGCATTCCATTACAGCCTCCTCCTCCCCAGCCCTCTGCGAGGGTCCAGCCACCGCGATGTTTGCGGTGGCGACGACGGCTGTGGGGGCAGCGTCGGCGGAAGCGGCGGAAGCGGCGACGGCGGCGGTTGCGACGGTGGCGGTGGTGGTGGTGGTGGTGGAGGGCCTGCCCCTGGCCCTGGTCTTGGCGGGTGGGGCGCAGGTCCTGCTCCCAGCCCGGTGATCGGCCGGCTTGCCAGCTGCCGCACATGCTGCGCAGTGCGGCGCGGCCTCACAGGAGCCGGCCTTGTGACCGGGCCGACCACAGCGGAAGCAGCTGTTCCCCCTGTCCACCTCCGAGGTGCACCTCGCTGCCACGTGGTCGCCCACATGGCAGCGGAAGCACCTCAGAGGTCTGGGTTCCAGCAGCTTCACCTGCGCAGACACCCAGCCCACCAAGAGCCTTCGGCCCTTCCCAGTTATCTGGCTCGCCGCCGACACGGGGCAGCTCACCGTTACAGTGAGAAGCCCCGCGCGATCAGGACGGAGAGTGCCTACCCTCACCTGCTCGGCAGGGCACCCTCCAGTCCTGGCGACGGCGGCCTTCACCTCCGCCTCCGTCACAGAGTCGTCCAGGCCCATAATGCGCATGTCTGCGCTCTTGGTGGGCCTGGACACTCGAGCCTCGTCGACCAGCAACGCCCTGATTTTCTCGGCCAGGGCGTCAGCAGCTGGGCCGCTGGAGGCGCCGGGGACCTCCAGCATCCGGGCTCCGGTCTTGGTGACCTTCACCCGAACGCCGTCGGCACACCCCACCTCCTCGAGGCTCACCGCCGCCTTGGTTTTGGCGAGCACGCTGCGGTAGGTCACGCCCTTCTGGATCGCTTCCGGCTGCAGCGTAATTACCACAGCCGCGGACCTCGGGGCGCGGAGCCTGGCCGCAGCGGCCCGCTCCTTGCGCCGCTTCCGCCTCTCTCGGCGTTTGGCCGCCCTTTTGGCCTTTCCCGCCTTCTCTTTCTCCCCGGCCACTTGCCATTCGGCAGCCTCGGCCGGAGGAGGTTGGGAAGTCGGGGCAGGCTGTGACGGCCGTCTCGCCACCTGGGCTGGGGCCTTCGGGGCTTTCGCCGCCCGTGCAGCCGTCCCACCCGGTTTGGGCGGCGCCTTTGGCGCCTTCGGCGGGGCCGACCCCGCGGGTCTCAGCACAGACCCGCTGTCGGCCCGTCCCGCCGAACCCTGCTTGGGCGCAGCAGCCGCAGCGGCGGCAAATGAGCCCGGTGGCCGCTGGCCCAACGCCGGCTGACTCGCCGCCAGCGGGGGCCGTAGCACGATGCCCTCCAGCACGGAGAACCGCCTGTTGAAGCCAGCCAGCTCCTGCCGCACCAGTTCGAGAACCTGGTTCTCCGCGGCGGGCAGGGGCTGACTCGGCCCGTGCTGGAGCTCATCCCGCGCGTCCCTCCGGGGGCCAGCTCCTCGTCGGAGCTCGGCCAGGTCTGCCCGGAGCCTCTGGTTCTCCTTCACCAGGTGCTCCGTAGTGGCGGTCAGGCGGGCGACCTCCGTCCGCAATTTGGACGTCTCGTCCGCAGACGAAGGCCCGCCGAAGCTCGCCTCCGCCGCCGCCACAATGGAGGCCGTGGCCGCGGATGTGGCCCTGTTCCTAGAAAAGCCAAGCCTCTTGTGGACCACATCCTTGATCGCGTTCGCCACGACCCCCGCAAGCCTGTCCGCTCGCTCCGACTTGGAGCTGACAGAGAGCGCAGATATACCGCTTGAGGACCCCGAGACCGATACCCGGGGACCCGGGTGGAGCGGCGCTCCTCCTCCTTGGCGAGCCTCAGGGCTCGCCTGCCAACCTTGGAGCCTTTGGATGGCCTCCCCGCCCCCCTACCCCTCGTGCTGGTGGGAACCTTGGGAGGCGGCGCCATCACCTCAGCGTCAGAGGACGACTCACGGCCGTCCCCTGCCTTGGAACGCTTCTGGTTCCGGAAGAACCGCGAGCCCTGACTCACGGCGCTTCCGGAAGCGCTCCCCTCCTCACGCTCCAGGCTCCTTAAGGAGCTCAGAGCGGCGAGTAGTGGTGCTGCGTCGGTCACCGACGCCGCACCACTCTCCGCCTCCTTGCCGACTTCATTCTGGCTTACTTCGCCCGACCGCGGCTTGTCGGGCGTCTTAAAGCTAAATGAGATCATCTCCTGGAATGTAGGAGATGATCTCGAGCCTCCTCGGCTCTTGTTGTCGGGATTGTCCCCGACAAGCGGATACAGGTCGTCGTTGGTTAGCGTAGGACTAGAGCCGCCCCCCCCAGCATACGAATGGGGGCGTGACTGGGAATTATTACTTTTCGTCGTGTTTATCATTGTTGTTTCCTTTGGAGGGTGTGGTCCCTGTCTCCTCCCTTCAACCTCCCTATCTTTCCTCTTACATATCGCATAAACCGCATTCACTCTCTCTCATTCACTCACTCACTCACACACTCTGCCCCCCCAGTTTCGGCGCCACTCTCACAGTCGCATCTGATGAACAGATGCGTACCAGAGAGCAGCGACGAAGTTCCCCCAGGATCCATGCCGTTAGGAGGCTCGAACAGCTTGCTCAAGTCTCCCAACGGCGCAGCCCTCTTGTGAGGCGCTAGCATCTGGACATCCCTCCAGTACGCATCCCATAGCCACGCCTCCAAGCTGGGATTGGGTGGAGGTCGCATCCATCGCATCCCCTCGCGAGGGGAACATACTCCTCCGCCTATGGCTCCGTCTCCTGCGGTATCTGACGCGGACCAGGACGACGACGACGACGATGCTCCCGAGGTGACCGAGGTAGAGCTGAGAGCGGCGGTGCGTAGGCTGAATGCCAAAAACACCGCCCCAGGACCCGATAGCTTTCATGGGAAAGCCTGGGTCCTGGCCTCTCCCCTGGAGCCTTCCGGCACAAATTAGTCACTCATGCCGGAAGTCCCCAGGATCATGGAGACCCATAAGCCCCACCACGACGGCAACGTAGAAACACTCGGTGGGGTTGCTGATAACATAGAGAATCGACATACGTGAAAACTAAAGAATGATAAAGTGTTTAAAGTACTTCAAATGAAATGTAAACGTAAAAAAAAAAAAAAAAAAACGTTAGAAATAAATGTTAATATTTGTTAACCTATGTCCTTACCAATAATTTTGTAGTTTGTACCTTTAAAACCTATTTATTATTAAACTAGACTATAATACCAATTTTTTGATACCTAGAAGTCACTAGGCTATATGTTATAGGTACCAAATTAAACCAAAACAAAACACCCCTTTTTCTCATTTTTTTCCCGCCAAAATCGAGTCAAGTTACGGCAAGATGGAATATTGACCTACTTTATCGTTGTATTTTACTGTTTTATGTGTTTGTAAATATTACGAGTAATTATTAACTACTTTCCACATGACGAGTGATTTTGTAAGAGATTAAGAAGTAAATAATACTAAAAAAAAAATAAACATAATTTATATAATTACGTAAACATTCCACCGTTTCCATGTTCCGTTTCTCAATTTTAGCATTTTCAATACACACGGGACCTCTGACAAGTTTATGTATTCGTAATCCTTGAAATTTTTCCGATTTTATGGATTGTTTACGCACAAGATTGGAATTTCTTTAAGAAAAACTCATAGAAAACTTGAAATCTGTATAATTGAATAAATTTAGATTATTCTTTTGCGGAGCCGAAATGATGAGTACAAAATTTTCTAGCCAACCTGCACTACCTCCAAAATAGTGAATATCAACAAAATAATTGCTGTAGACGTAAATCACAGATGTGAGGATTTGCTCTCAAAATTAAGCAGGCGCGAACATAAAGCTCCCCCCGTTGAAGGACGTAGATCTTCAACCTTGAAAATCTTCACACGTAGGCAGGGGGCACAGGCGAACCAGTGATCGACGCACGCAGCCCTTGGTTGTGTTCATATCTGCGACTCGAGATATGCCGTCGGGTCCAGGGAAGAGTCTGGTTACACGTCCGAGGCGCCAATTTAGTGGTGGTGTATTGTCTTCTTGCAAAATGACAAGATCTCCGATGCTTAGCTTCTTAGCGTTAGTCTTCCATTTAGTGCGTTGCTGAAGTTCGGAGATGTATTCCCTTTGCCAGCGCTTCCAGAAGTGTTGCCTTATTTGTTCAAGGCGAGCGTATCGATTACGATGAGTTGTGTTGCAGTCGTCTTGAATTACTGGAGTTGGCAGCGCATTGAGTGGTCTGCCAATCAGGAAGTGCCCTGGGGATAAGGATAGGAAATCGTCAGGGGATGAAGACATTGGACACAAGGGGCGACTATTTAAAACTGCCTCTACTTGTGCGAATAAGGTACCTATTTCTTCGAATGAAAGATGGGAATTTCCCAAGACTCTTTTGATATGATATTTAGCAGACTTTATTCCAGCCTCCCAAATTCCACCGAAGTGAGGGCTGTAAGCAGGTATGAATGAAAATTTTATTCCTTCCCCTGTTGGAAACTGAGAAAGAGAATCGTTATTTAGCTTTAGAAAATTACTAAGTTCCTTAGCAGCGGCAACGAAATTTCGTCCGTTGTCAGAACAAACCTCCGCTGGTCTGCCACGGCGGGCAACAAATCGACGAAATGTCATAATAAAAGCTTCTTTAGTCAAGTCACTGACTGGTTCTAAATGAACGCATTTGAAACGTAAACAAATAAATAGACATAAGTAGCATTTTACTAACCTGGCACCTCGTCCCTTGCGATTTAATATAAAAAAAGGACCGGCGTAGTCAATTCCGACAGATTTGAAAGGAAAGTCAACGGAAACACGATTTATTGGTAAATTGCCCATTTTTGGAGATATGGTTTGCCCACGAATACGCACGCAAGTAACACATTGCCTTACAACGCTTCTAGCTAACCTTCTTCCGTTTATAGGCCATACTAATTCTCTGACCGTTGCTAGCACTAGCTGTGGGCCAGCATGTAAGTTTCGTAAGTGTTCGTATACAAAATAAAGTTTTGTTACATAGTGAGAAGAATCCAAAAGTATTGGATGTTTTTTATTAAATGAATAATTAGAATTATGTAGTCTCCCCCCAACTCTTATTAGATTAGTGGTGGGCTCAAAGAAAGGAGACAAACTTAATAATTTAGATTTAAGCAATAATGATAATTTTGATTGAATTCTTTTATATTCAAGAGGAAAAGATTGTTTCTGTGAAACTCGACAAATAAAAATAAAGGAATTACTTAATTCATGCACTGTTAAAGGGCCAAATAATCGATGAAGCCTATTTGATCGTTTTGAATTGTGTAAAAAGCGTAAAACATATGCAAAGGTTCTTTGTAATTTAGAAAAATTTGAAAATACCTTAAAATCGAATGTAGATTCAGGTAAATTAATGTAATGGCTTTTTATTTCAGGTAAATCAATGCCTTCATTTTGATGTAGCTTAGGCCATTTTGATTCATCTTTGTGTAAGAAAGGCGGGCCTTGCCACCACATCAAATTATCGCGAAGGTGATGAGCGTTTACACCTCGAGAAATTAGGTCAGCGGGATTAACGTCAGTGGGAACATGACGCCAATCCTGGCGATTAGTAAGATCTAAAATTTCAGCTATTCTATTAGCTACAAAAGTTTTTAATTTACTTGGGTCATTGTTTATCCAGCATAGTACGATATTAGAATCGCACCAATGCGTAATTTTTGTTGGTCTAAGTCTTAAGGACTCGGTAACAGATTGACGTAAATTAGCTGATAACAACGCCGCGCAAAGTTCGAGGCGAGGTATGGTGGTGGGCTTTAAAGGAGCCACCTTGGATTTCGAACATAATAACCTCACCGTCACCTCATCGTTTTCGTTCAGCGTTCGCATGTAGATACAAGCTCCGTAGGCAACTTGTGAGGCGTCGCTGAATGAATGCAGTTCTATGGATTTTGGTGAGTCACCGATTACTCTACGTGGAATATGAAGATCTGCAAGCAACGGTAAGTTATTTGAAATTTCATTCCAGCTTTCCTGTATATCTTCAGGTACTGGTTGATCCCAATCAACTCCCTTGACCCATAACCTTTGAATCAATATTTTAGATTGAATTATGCATGGGCTTAATAACCCAAGTGGATCAAAAATACGAAGTGATTGCGACATTATAAATCTTTTTGTAATTATTGTATTATTTATGTTATTATTTTTTACAGGAAAATTGAACGTGTCATCACTTGGATGCCACCCTAGACCAAGAGTACTAGAGGATTCACTCAAGGTAAGTTTTTCTTTTGTATTCGTTTCTATATTATGGAATAATTTAGGTAAATTAGTTTTGTATTTTCGTAGGGGAAAACAAGCTGCAGTTAGGGCATTAGAGAGTGCCTGTTGTATATATATTAATTGATCTTCATTGTCTGACCCGGTAATGACGTCATCAACGAAGAAGTCATTTTGTATTATGGTTTTAATTAATTCGTCATCACACTCTTCTCCTACCTGCCACAGACATTTAGTACTAAGATAGCTGGCACTTGCAGTACCGTAAGTGACAGTATCTAATCGCAAAGTTTGGATGGGATGCGACTTCATCTTCTCTCCATAATATTAATTGAAGGTCACAATCACTTGGATCCATAGCAATTTGTCTATACATTTTAGCTATGTCTCCAGTCAAAATGTACTTATATTGACGTGCTCTAATTAGAATGGAGAATAGAGAATTTTGCAGATTAGGCCCAACCAATAAGATGTCATTTAGAGAGTAGCCAGAGGTTGTAGGAGTTGAGCCATCAAAGACTACTCGAATCTTGGTGGATTCACTTTCCTCTTTAAATACAGCATGATGACATAAGAAGTATGAAGGATTGGGTATTGCAACCGGTGACTCTGAGAGATGTCCTAAGTTTGAATACTCACGTATAAATTCAACGTAATGTGACTTTAGTGTCGGATTTTTTCTAAATCTTTTTTCAAGATTTTTGAAACGATTTTTAGCTTGGTTATAAGAATCACCGAGACAGTCGGGTGAGGCCTTTAGTGGTAACTTCACTCTGAATCTGCCATTACTCAAACGAGTTGTGGTTTGGTGAAAGTGTTTTTCACATGTTATTTCGTTGGGACTGAGAATCCTTCTTTGAGGAAGACTCTCGAGTTCCCAGAATTTAGTGAGCATTTCATCCAAATTGTTGTTTGGAACAATTGCATGATTGCATTGAATATTTTGATTGTATTTTTGTGTATTGATAGGGCCGGCTATAAGCCAACCTAATTTAGAATTTTGTAATTTAGGATTATTTGGGCCTAGGGAGCGTTGTCCGCTAACTAGTATATCCCAGAATATATCTGCCCCAATGAGTATCTCAATGGAGGCAGGTTCATTAAATTTAGGATCAGCCAATATAATACCCTTCGGTATTTTCAGTTGATGTATATCGACGGAAATCTTTGGAATGTCTCCGGTAAGTTTGTTGAGAACATAGCAAGACAACTTAACTTGGTAAGTGCCATGGATTGATTTTAGGTGAGTAGCACAGCTTTCTAATATTGTGTCACATTGATTATTTCCTATTCCTATAACATTTAATGCATTTAATGGATTGCACGTTAAACCTAATTTTTGTTGCAGGGATTTTGTAATGAAAGTGGATTGGCTGCCACTATCTAACAGCGCACGAACCCTTTCGGTTTTGTTATTTAGAGGGTTGTGGACTTCTATAATAGCCGTAGACAAAAATACATGACCATTACCTTGCTGAGAGAAATTCACTACGGTCTCCACTTTACCATCGTTATTTGCGTTTGTTGCGTTACAGTTAGCTGATACGCTAGGATCGTGAAGAAGAGTATTATGCTTTTGGTTGCACTGCCGACACGAACCCATGCCGCACTCAGTCGCAGGATGACCTTGGCGTAGGCAATTTGTACACAACTTATATTGGGATACGCAGGACATTTTCTCTTGAATGGATTTTGATTTAAAAGTTGGACAATTATAAATCCTATGATTTCCATTGCATACTACACACAGATAAACAGTTGAAGAATTATTACGAGCTTGTGAAGTAGATGCAAAAACATTTGTATTTTGATTACGGCTTGATTTATTAAAAGAAGATTTATTTTTATTTGATTGAGATTGATTAGACGAGACACTTGGGTTTTGTTGTGATTTAGAATTATTGTTATTATTGTTTATAGATTTATTCTGATTAAATGATTCTAATACATTAGCGCGATCAATTAAGAATTTATCAAATTGCTCTAAAGTGGGCACGTCATTCACGCAATCTATCGTGTTGCGATATTCTTCCCATTTTAGTATGGTCCGACTATCTAATTTAAGCAACAAAATAAATATCAGCAACATGTCCCAATGGTCTGTAGGTAGACCTAAACTCTTTAAGGCTCTTAGATTTTTAGTGACATTATCAACCAAACACCGAAGAGACCTATCTGATTCACGCGTGATTGGTTGAATATTGATTAAAGAATCTAAGTGGTGATTTATGAGAATTCTTTTGTTATCATATCGTTCGCAAACCTGTTTCCAAGCCTCCTGGTAATTAGCCGAAGATACCTCGAGATTTGATATGACACGTGCAGCGTCACCATCCAGATATGAAACCAAATAATGAAACTTATGTATATCTTGAATGCGCTCATTTTTATGAATCAAACTAAGAAATGTATCCCGAAATTCGAGCCAGCGGAAGTGTGATCCATCGAACTTGGAAATTTGTATTTGAGGTAATCTAAAACCCACGTTTTGATGATCCGAATCCGCATTTACAAGGATAGATTGACGGCGCTTACCATCTTCATCACTACTATATTGTTGTAGTTCAGTTTT
This sequence comes from Polia nebulosa, assembly GCA_951329385.1. Classification (NCBI taxonomy): domain Eukaryota; kingdom Metazoa; phylum Arthropoda; class Insecta; order Lepidoptera; family Noctuidae; genus Polia; species Polia nebulosa. The sequence continues at coordinate 21,655,778 of OX589602.1, forward strand.
GGCTATAGCTATATTTTGAACTATATCTTGTTCAATGCGTTCTCGTTCATCAAGTTCTACTTGAATATTTGGAGCATTTAAAACTTCAATCTCTGTCTGCAAGTCGTCAAAACTTGTCGACAATCCTTGAAACTTAGTTAATCTTAAACTCAATTCCGCAAGTTCTATATTCGATAAATCAGGTAATGTACTAATTTTATCTAAATAGTTTTTAAATTTTGTAATTTGTCCTTTAATTGAACTACGTTTTACCTGTAATTCTCTTAAAGACACCTTGGCCGAGGATTTATCGACACCCTCATGCGTCATTTTGAAATGTAAATCGAATAATCAAACGTATAACTTTAGTATTATACTTCAAACAAATGGAATCGAATATAGCGACAATGTCTGAACGGAATAGAAAAAGGAATAAAAAATTGATATTCTCACGCTCCTCCCTTCGGTGGAAATCCCTGGGAAACTGGTCTCGGCTGGCTGCAGTGCCTCTCTCAGCAAATGGGCAATGATGGTTGCAGCATCAAACGAGTTGGCCCTCAGGATAACGCCTGAAAATTTCGGCAAATCGGCTTAAATATAGGGAAAATACCGAATATATCGAGGTAGGAGATGATAATTAGGACTAAGATTTATTTTACTTATGAGTAGGTACGTTATTTTGCAACTTAATAAAAAAAAGACATGAATTGGAACGGACACGGATTGACAATTTGGAAAGATAAGTGCAATACAGTTTTATAATGGACGTGTATGTAGGTACTTTTACCTATACACTTTTTTGGCACAATAAAACCTATAAACGTAAGGATATAGCACAAATAAAGGCAAATAATTGGAGTTGAGGTGTTTTAGAATGGATTATGTATGGAAATTGGAAATTGGTTGTACTTTGGTGGAAAAAACGGAACAAAGGAAGGCACTTAACTTCGTGGCGATGATTCCGGTACGATCTTTAGCTGATTCGTTGGCACGGAAGACCAGTCTGGCTGCTGCTATTGTAGTAACCTCCAATTTTCGTTCTTCTTGTATCGCCGAGTATGACGCAACCCATGTACTACGTTACTGGTACTGAATTTTTGAAGTTGCTGTCCTGTCACGGTCGCCAAATTTCTTGTTTACGCACAAGATTGGAATTTCTTTAAGAAAAACTCATAGAAAACTTGAAATCTGTATAATTGAATAAATTTAGATTATTCTTTTGCGGAGCCGAAATGATGAGTACAAAATTTTCTAGCCAACCTGCACTACCTCCAAAATAGTGAATATCAACAAAATAATTGCTGTAGACGTAAATCACAGATGTGAGGATTTGCTCTCAAAATTAAGCAGGCGCGAACATGGATAGATAACATAAGTAGGTTGGATTTTTCAAAAATTCCAATTAAATCACAAAGTTGACATAAATTGACTGTTGACACTGACTGTTGACGGAAGACATTTCAAATTTTTTTTAAAAAAAATCTCTATGTCATAGTGCGGGGTGCCACGGAACAAAAAACGCGGACTTTAATACAGTGCCATCTTTTATTTACTTCTCAAAACTCAAACAATGCGACCACAGTAAAAAATCGATTTCAAGTGAACAATCCGCTTAGTCTACAAATGTGACAATGGCGCTTGAGAGTACTTTTAATTTCGCAACAAAATCGACCACGGCGCGTGAATGGCATCTGCATCTGATTTAGGATTGTATCATTGAAAAATTCGCCCCTAATTGAAAAATTCAGAAAGCTCAGAATGGAAAATAGCGTTCACTTTGGTATTAAAAAGTATCTTTTTATCGCACATTTATACAGCAAAAGAACGCAAGACCGTTTTCAAATAATTGAAAACCTGTTTGTTTAGAACCAGAATCTCTATTTGTTTAGGCATCCATTATTAAACTAATCTATGTTTTCACTTTCAGTCGGTTTAGTTACTCAGCAAAATATAAATTGGTAACGAGAGCAAACGAATGAAATTATAAAATCAGCTTTCGAATAATATTCGAAAGCTGATTTTGCAGTTCTCTCATTTGCAAATAATATATTATATTATTAGCAAATAAGAGAACGGACGGAACACTTGCTAATTACTACTAAACCAAAGTTGCTTAGTTTGGTTTATTTATTTATTTATTTATGCACACACAAAAACAATTACAAGAGAAAAATGAACAAATACAGATAGAAGAGCACAAAGGTGCTGCTTATTTCAAAAGAAATTTCTTCCAGCAGACCTGTGACTGGAAAGTTGGTTGAGAAATGTAGACACAGTGTGTATAAATAGATATAGAAACATAAAATAGACTAGAATACATAAATATTTCATACATAAAATATACCTAATACATAATTAAATATAAAATAAATATCAATAATAAATTTAATCACGGAATGGTGGAGAGGTAATGCTCTTTGACTAGTTTCTTGAATTGGTAGACAGTTTTAGAATCACGGATATTAGGTGGAAGTGAGTTCCACAATCGTACCGCATGAACAGAGAAGGAGTGGGAATAGAAGTGGGTTTTATGGGATGGGAAATTGAGATGATGCTTAAGGCGGGATCTACAAGGGGCGTCGGCAGGTTTATTATAACAGGTGCATAAATAAAGAAGAGCAGAACTCATTCTTTGTTACTTTAAAAATCCCTACAGGACTTGGCAAAAAACATTTAAGTATTTTGACTTTTGAGATAACAAAACTAATCACATCGCCAGGTGCACGCATCTGAAGTATTGCACGTTAACACACCACTTGACTGCTGCTTAATTTTAACTCCTGAGACATAACGTAACAGAATTTCAAACGAGTTTAGATAACCACGGCGTTATAACTAATTTGAATACGTTGCTAGTTAAGAAAGCCCTACGGAGAAGTTTATTTACATAATTATAAAATCAATTGGGGATTATTCAAAAAAATAACATGTAATTTGTTCAAACACAGGTAGAAGGCTCTTCTTTTAAGATTTACTACCCGGAAGGATGATGTGGATGGTAAAGTGATTTACAGGAGATTCGCGCGGCATACGTATGCTATCTACGATGTTTATTAGTTGATTACAATATACATAATTATTATACTTAGCTAAACAAATAAATAAGTTAATAAATAAAAAATGTACAAGTGGCAAAAAAGACGGAGGAGTACAGCTTATTGGGCATCGAAAAATTCGTCCACATCGCTGTCAATGGGAAATGTTAGCCCAGAACGCTGGCAGCATTGCCACGTATGCTATATTGAATTTGTAATCCACTAATAATTATTTAGCATAACGTCTAGGGACTTTTATAAATAAGGCTGATTTTGTTTTAATAACGTGAGGTTTAAATAGTTAACAGTGAACCTTCTTATGTGTTAAACATAATTAGGTACGAGGCTAGGTACTTAAAGCAAGCGACATCAATGAAATACGTTAGGACGCCTACTTCATTTCGAGTCACCGCGAGCTAATTTTCTTTAGATCTTTGGATATCTCATGATAACCTGATGGTTAGCTAAGGCTTAAGTAGTAAGACTTAAATATATGTATAAGGGATGCCAATAAATAATTGATAATGTAACACTACGCTAACCTCCTCTTTCGTCCATGCTGTGTTACTGAGCAGACGTGTTACCTTTTTATTCAAAATATTATCGCACAATTAATCTTCAATTAATCTAAAGTATTTCTTATATTAAGATTAATAAACTCGCAATTAGTGTAGCAAAAGTAAAAGGCAAGCCTGACCGAGGCTAATACAGAGTGCCTGTGCGAGGAGTGCCGTGGTCATAATTGCCGTCTCTGTCTCGCCGCGCTCGATCGACTACGGCGTAGGCACCTGCTACACGGCCTACGTGTTACGAGTAACGAATAATCAGCTACGAAAGACCGCAGCCGCCTACTAGTGCTACGCGCCGGATTCTAGAGAGTAAGTAACCGTGAGTTATAAACTTATTACCTTACATTATGAATACGATTCGCACTTCACCAAAAGGATTGTCGTCTTCAGACACGAACTTAAATCGAGCCACAACCAGTGGCGTAACGCCAATACAGCCTCTAACATTACAATGAGGTCAAACTCCAAACGTGTCCGATTAGAGGACGGCGATGAGTGCAAGATCTTCGAAATGTTTAGGGATGAAATGATGGAAATGCTCTCAAATTGGATGAAACAGCATGATAAAAAACTATAAAAACTTGATAAGGGTCTTGCGAAGTTGGACAATCTAGAAAAGGGTATATCCGAAATAAAGACTGGCATAAAATCATCTAATGTAGAAATCGAAAAATCGTTAGGAGAATTGTCGGCACAAATAAAGGACTTAGACAAAAAGATTAACAGCTTAGACCGGGAATGGATTAACACAAGTGCAAAAATTGAAGAATTGGAAGAAAGATACGAGGGCTTAGAACGAATAATTAGAAAGACAAGTCTTGAGACCAGAGGTGTACCGAAAAAGATAAAGGAAAAAAAGGAAGACTTGCTTAAAATGGTGACCAGCTTGATCAAAAGTGTTGGGAGTGATTGCTTTTACAACGAAATTAAAGATATCTACAGACTGCCATCGAAGGCGAATGCATCAACGTCGACAGTAGTCACTCAGTTTACCAATATCTTTGCGAAAGACAAACTTTTGAAAGTTATTAAGCAATATAATTCCTCTCACCCTGGCAGTCAGATAAACACAAAACACATTGGTCTTGAAGGCCCTGATATGACTCTTTTAGTCTCGGAACATCTAACCCCAAAGGCAAAGAGACTTCCTTTTCTTGCTCGCGATTTCGCTAGAACAGAAAACTTCCAATATTGCTGGATTGCAAACGGCCGCATCTTTCTGCAAAAAAGAGGGTGATAAGTACACGGTTGTCAGGAATGAAAACACCTTTCAGCAATTGCGAGAAACCTACAAATTTAACAACTAATTTTCAGTATAGTGTAGCTGTTTCAAATCATATAATACTCTATAAATTGTTTTCACACAGGCTTATCTTCATGGCTAATTGCGGTATAACTACTCATACACCATGTCTCGTTTCAGGTATTTTTCTTACACATCACCACACAATTCATTATACACACCACACATATGTTTCTCTGATGTTACATGCTGAAATCAGTGTTTTCTCGGTTTTTGAGATTTTTTATGACATCCAATTAAGTACAACCTCTCGCAGTGTTACATTCTAACCTTTTTTTAATACTATTAATTATGGCTAACCAATTTAATATGATTAATGACCTCGATAAGACTGATATCTACGTGAACACTAAACGTTATACCCCAAACGAATGTTTACTGGATATTGGTGATGCTAAGTCGCAACTCATAATTAATATTGTGAGTTGTTAAAGTAACGTAGTATAAATAAAAATTTCGATAACTTTTCTGTATTTTTGAGTGGACTGGATTTTTTGCCTGACATTATTGTCCTAACTGAGTGTCGATTAACTGAAACGACACCTTTAGTATATCTGAATAACTATGTGTGTCACTATTCTAGACACTATCTCGATCAGAGTGATGGAATTGCTGTTTTATTCAAAAATAATCTCCAGGTAGCTATTGAAGAGCCTTCTTTTCGGGAAGCAAATTGTCTGCTTATCCACATGGCTAAAGTATAAACAATTTGTGCTATTTATAGGTCTCCGTCTTTTTATAACATTAATAATTTTTGTGAGTCACTGGAAGAAATTATGCAAGGATGCAAAAGCCCCAACTGTATTATAATGGGGGATATTAATATTGAAATCTCCCCTAATTCCAAGGACAGGCGTGCAAGCGATTATTTGGATGCAACTGGTCACTATGACTTCTACGCGAGACATCACTATCCCACTCACGACCGCACGTGCTTCGACCACGTCTTAATAAAATCAAAGAAAACAGTAAAGGTTGTCATATGTAGCTCGGGTATAACTGATCATGATCACCTTTTTCCTGTGGCAACACTACAGCTAACAGCTGATTTAAATTAGTCCCTTGTAATTTTACTTTTAAATATTAAATTTCTTTGTTTTTAAGGCCTATTTCCTACTATTCATCAAGTTAATGGGACATTTAATTTGTTTCTAGTGTTAAATTCATGCAAAACAGTGTAAATAAGTGTAAAAAGTTCAACGAAACTTGGTGACAGTTAGGAGGTTACCGGCTTGAGTGAACTTTGCATTGTCATCTTGATATCAGGTACAATACTTATCTTACTTGATATTATATTGTTTACGTTCTATTATTTTACTAATTAATACAGTGATCATTTTCTATAGCGCTAAATATTGATGCCAATGAACTTTGAAACGTAAACATAACCTTGGTTAGTTGGTGACAGAACTTCTTACCTTTCCTTAGTTCATTTTCTTTTAACTAATTATCTTTTCCACTTCTGTTACAATCTACCTAGTCTATTCTAATATTCACTTTTATTCCTTATAATCATGCCTATCACTCGAAGCGCCTATGCTCGCCAAGAAGAGTCTAAACTCAATCTGGCTTTGAGCGAATTAAAGGCGTCTAAGAAGTGCTGTGATCAACTGATTAAGGAAATGGATGATAGTGAAAGGGTGCTCCTTGAAGCCCATGATAAGAATAGGAAGTTAAAGAATGAAATGGCTCAGTTATACATTCAATACACTGAGGCCATAGAAGCCCGGGATAGGCTCCAACTTGTTGTGGACGGATTCAGCCAGTGTAGCACAGAGTATGAACAAGCTCTTAATCACAAATTTTTATTGCAACAACAGCTACAAGAGGCTCAAAGTCAAATTTCACATCTTGAGACAACTAACCTGAACATCACAGCCTCTCTGAATCAAAGTTTATTCAATGAGTTGGTTCCTATTGCCCCATCAATGGTTGATCTAGTAGGACACTCTTGCATTATAGATTTGACAAGTGATGATGATTCTAAGTCAAGTAAAAAAGTCAGGATAATCTCTAGTAAAAATAAACTTAAAAAATATATTAAAATAAACAAATACATTGTTAAAACTAAAAAAATGGTTAAAAAACAAAAGTTCTTCATTAAAAATGTAAAACTTAATAGGGAAAGGTTAAATTTATTAAAACAATTAGATATGTATGCTTTGAACTTAGAGAAAAGTACTAGGAAATACCAAACTGACACGGAAGACTTGCAGTGTGAACTTGATCGGTTACAACAGCAACTAAGCTCAATGACCACTAAATATAGAGCCTCAGAGAAACAAATGAAGGAATATGTGTTGGCAATGAATGAGCTGGTTAGCTTACAAAAATCAAACTGTGAACATTGCCAATCACCATCAATGGCATCTACTCCGGACCATTCATTGCCAATATATAATACCACCTTACCGCAGTCTTGTGCCAGTTTGCCATTAGAAATGACTAATTGTTTATCGCAACAAAGTGTAAATAAAGAAATAGTTATCTATTGTGATGAGATTGGAAAGGATTTAGGCCACTTTTTGATAAATGAATATCCGGGACACTCTATAATGAATAACTGCATGCCTGGTTGTACTTTGTTGGAAATAATGAAAGAGATTATAAAATGTAATTTTAACCAGGATACTATACTCATAATTTTAGTTGGTGATAGGGGTACCGTGAACAAAGGAGAATTGCTCCAATATTATAGAACCTTGTCTGACCTTAATTTAAGAAAAATTGTGATGTTCACTTTCCCTTATAGCCAAAGTTTGCCACAGGAAGAAAATCAAATTAGATATCATATGAATATAAAATTGCACAATTTGTTATTTAATAATAACTTATTCCATCTAATTGACCTTAACAATTATATTGGTAATCGTTTTTATTTGACAAAAGATAGGAATCATATAGATAGATACTATCTTTCAAATTATTGTAGGAGACAGATAGCTGTGTCGCTATCATATTTATTTTGTATAACAGCCAAGAATTTGGCTAAACAAATTGCTTCTATTATAATAAAATAATAATAATAATAATAATAAAAATCGTTTATTTTATAAAAGGGAGACAAATACAATAAAAATATCTTAACAATTAGACTAGAGCACAGTTTTATATTAGCCTGAACTAGGTGGAACCTGTGTTTCAGGCTAGACAGTTCATAAATATCTTATAAGAATTATAAATAAATTAAACAGTATAAAGTACTAAAATTAAAACTTACATAAAAATAGAATCAGCATGTTAGCGGGTTATTTGTCGACAATGAGTAGATCCTCTGTCTGTTCATAAGCAATGCTTCGTAGAAATGAAATGACAGTTTTTTACAATTAAAATAGTTCAACTTATAAAAACTTAGTTTTTTATTTAACCTATTGTACAGAAATGGGCCTAAAAATGAGAAGAATCTTTCTGCAAAGACATTTTTGGAGGTTGCATTAGAAGTGCACACTATATCATTCCGCCTCTTGTTAGTACTGTCAGAAATGTACGAAAGCATAGTATGTTGTTTTAATACTAAGTGCAAAATGAAAAGCTGGCGAACAGTCAGCACGTTGCAGGATTTATATAACTGATCTGTGGGAAAGAAAAAGGGATGGAAGTTTGCTACTTTTAAAATTGCTCTCTGAGCTCTTTCAAGAGGAAGCAAGAGGGTTTTTGATGCGCCACCCCATGAAGTAATGCAGTATTGAATTATAGACTGGCATAGGGCCAGATAAACTTGTGTGATTAATTTTGAATTTGCAAAAGTTCGTATTTTTTTAAATACATATATTAACTTGCGCACTCTTTTAACCAGAGTTTCAATATGATGTCTAAATGTGAGTGTATCGTCAATTATTACCCCGAGGTATTTGATGTTACAGGTTTTGAGGATAAGAGGACAATGACACATGTTGACTGAAGGGTTACCACATTGATGGGCGTATAGATGAAAGCTAGCAGTGTTAAGTTGAGGCTTGCGCATGGAGAAGTGTATATATTTTGTTTTGTCAGCATTTAATGTTAGTAAATTGCTTTGAAGCCAATTAGTCACAATATTAAAACCTAGTTGAGCGTTTTCGTGCAGTTCGCTACTGGTTTTAGCTGTAAATATTAACGCCGTGTCGTCAGCATATGATACTATTTTGCCGTGCTTAATGTTCAAATTACACAAGTCGTTAATATAAACCAGGAAAAGCGTTGGGGCCAAAATACTTCCCTGGGGAACACCAAAACCAGTATTTTTCTGCTCATCGCTCGTGAAATTATCTATCCTAACACGTTGATATCGGCCGTTTAAGTAGTCAGCAAGTAGCGACAGCGGCGTTCCCCTTATTCCTATAGCCTCTAATTTGTCAAGAAGCGCGGAGACTGAGACAGTGTCAAAGGCTTTCGCTAGATCAAGGAAGACTCCTAGGACCTTATTCCCTTTGTCTAGCTCTTTTGAGACATAATCTGTTAGGCTATGCACTGCATCGGCTGTGGACAATTTGGCCCTGAAGCCAAATTGCGCAGGTGACAAGAAGTTGTTTTTTTCTAAATAGCTTACTAGTCTGTTGTTAATTATTTTCTCAAGTATTTTTGACATAGAAGGGAGTATCGATATTGGCCTATAGTTGCTAGTCACTTCTCTGCTTCCAGTTTTATAAATCGGGATGACAACTGCCTTTTTCAGACAACTCGGGAAAATTCCTTTAGAAAGACAGATTCGAAACACATGCGTTAAGGGAGGTACAAATATATGCTTAAATAGTTTAAGCATCCTATTGCTTATATTATCCCATCCAACTGCACAGTCATCTTTTAGGCCAGCAATGATACGTGATATTTCTTCTTCATCTGTATCCAGCAAAACAAATGATTTCTGGTTACAGCTGTTGCTTAGTTTTTGGAAAGATGTTTGGACGCAACGTTTCGGGATCTGTTCTGCCAAATTTCTCCCAACATTTACAAAAAAGTTATTTACATTGTTTGCGGACAGCGACAGCAACAGTATTGAGCAATGCAATGACATTTTTCATAATTCTGCCAATGTCTTGGCATCAAATTTTGACATTATTAATAATTTAAATTAGAAATTAAGACAACAGAGACAATCTCTAGCAATTATTTAAAGAATGGTGAAAACAATGTTTTAAAATCAACAAATAGTATCAACCTGGTGCACCAAAATATTTATGGTTGTATGGGCAAGGATTTAGAAATAGAATTATTCCTTAAATTTAACAATGTAGATATTCTTTGTATAACTGAACATTGGCTTAAAAGCCATCAGATTATGTTTAATTATAGTAATCACCAGGTTGGTAGTTCGTTCAGCAGAGTAAACGCTATACATGGTGGCTCATTAATTTTCATAAATAATATACTTAAGTTTAAAGACCGCAAGGATATTGTGAGCCTCTCTGTTGAACAGACAGTTGAAATTGCCTGTATTGAATTGGAGCAGTTTGTTATATTAAGTGTGTACAGACCACCTAAAGGATTGTATGATTGTTTTGAAAAAGTAATGGATGAAGTGTTGCAAAAAATTTGTAACTCTAGTAAGTCTGTCATCGTTTGTGGCGACTTCAACGTTAATTTGTTAGAAACTTCTAGCCTAAGCACTAAAATTATAAGTTTGTTTCAGTCATACAATCTTGTAAATCTATTTATGGAGCCTACTAGAATAACCCCCACTACTGCATCTTGCCTAGATAATATTTATGCAGACATTTTACCTACCCACAAAAAAATTATTAATTTATTAGACTCTGATCATAGTGGACTATTGATCACTATACCAAATATAAACAAATATAAACGAAAAAAAGATATCACTGTTAACCCAAAATCTAAAGGTCGCTTGGAAACATTTAAAACTAAACTCTCAAATAAAATCCCACTTTTGTCAACTAATGATGACCCTAATCAACATTATAATGATTTTTTCAAAATGTATTGCACGCAATTTGATACTACTTTTATTCCTAAGACGATTTCGGTAAATAGCAATACTTCCTTCAGTGACTGGGCCACCATTGGTATTAATAAAAGTAGAAAACGGCTGTATGAGCTGTATGAAGAACGGACTTATATTAACACTGTAGAATTTAATTTATATGTTAAGAATTATTCTAAATTATTTAAAAAAGTATGTTATTTGGCGAAATCTCGCTACTTAAGTTCAAAAATTAAAAATAGTAGTAATGTAATTAAAATGACTTGGGATATTATTAATAGCGAAACGGGAAGGTCTTGCAACCGAAGTAGTGATTACAGCCTTGCTATTGATGACAGTATCATTAAATCAGATTCGCAAGTCGCCGCGGCATTTGAAAATTTCTTTGCAGAGATTCCCGTATCGACTACAAAATCTCTAAATTCATCACCAACTGCTGCAGAAATTTTACTTAAAGAAAACGTTCCAGTTTGTGAATCCCAATTTTATTTCCAATATGTCACTTGTAATGATGTAATCAAAACTTTTAATACTTTAAATGTTAAAAAGACTGCAGATCTATGGGGTAATTCTGTTGACGTTGCTAGGTCTATTATAGACATTGTAGCACCTACTTTAGCAGTAATTTTTAATAATTGTATAGATTGTGGTGAGTTTCCTGATCTAATGAAATATAGTAAAATTATACCATTGTTTAAATCGGGTAGTACATCAGACCCTACTAATTATAGACCTATATCAGTGCTACCTACTTTTAGTAAAATTTTTGAGAAAATTATTTTAGATCAAATTCAAAGATATTTTAATAAACACAAATTATTATTATTACACAACAAACAGTTTGGTTTCACAAAGGGTCGTTCAACAACTGATGCTGGTGTTGAACTTTTGGGACACATTTATAATGCATGGGAAGATAAATGCGATGCGTTGGGCATTTTTTGCGATTTGTCTAAGGCTTTCGATTGCGTTCTCCATGATACATTGATCAGGAAGCTGCACTACTACGGAGTCCGGGGCGCCTCTCTGGATCTTCTTACTTCATACTTGAGTAATAGGATTCAGAGAGTTGATGTGAACGGCAAAAGGTCTTCCGGGTCTGTAGTCAGAATGGGGGTTCCTCAAGGCTCAATTCTGGGTCCTTTTTTGTTTCTAATCTATATCAACGACTTGCCTTACCTCATAAAGGATAAACATGATATAGTGCTGTTTGCAGATGACACTTCACTTTTATTTAAACTCAAACGTCAGCAGGTGGTTGTTGATAATGTAAATAATGCTCTTTCAACTGTAGTTAACTGGTTTAATGTCAATAATCTTCTCCTTAACGAGAAAAAAACAAAATGCATAAAGTTCACATTACCCAATGTAATACAAGTGAACACTAGTGTGTCAATAAAGGGTGAAGAGTTGAAACCCGAGGATTCCACAGTGTTCTTAGGTTTAACTTTGGATGCGCAGCTTCAGTGGAGCCCCCATATAGATAAACTGTCCAAAAAACTTAGCTCTGCAGCATATGCCGTAAGGAAAATTCGTGGTTTAACTGATTTAGAGACAGCTCGTTTAGTATACTTTAGTTATTTTCATAGTGTGATGTCGTACGGCATTCTGTTGTGGGGAAATGCCGCCGATATTCAGACAATTTTTGTTTTACAGAAAAGGGCTATTCGTGCAATTTATAAATTAAGTCCCAGACACTCCCTCAGAGACAAATTTAAAGAGATTAATATTATGACTGTTCCCTCTCAATATATTTATGAGAATCTCATGTATGCACATAAAAATATTAATCTGTTTAAAAGATACAGTGATATCCATAGCATAAATACTAGGAACAAACACAAATTTATTGTACCAAAAACCAGGCTCAAGAAAAAAATAGGTGGTTCGTTTAGATGTCAATGTATACGTTTCTATAATAAACTTCCTAGCCAAATTCAAGAACTAAGCATAAATAAATTTAAATCATTTATTAAACGTAAGCTATGCCAGAAAGCTTTTTACACAATTAATGACTTTCTTGAGGACAAAAAGGCGTGGGATTGAGCTGCTTCAATGATATACATGAGCCATTGTTTTCATATGTACTACTTACTGATGAAAAATTTTTTATATGCAGGGTTGGTGCGACGGAGGGGCTTTCCTTTGAACTGCCTATACTAGGTACTATTTTCAAGCTCTGTACCAAAAATCAATTAAATCGGAGCAGTAGTTTAGTCACAAACGATTTTTTTAAGTTTTGGCCTCGTTTGAATACGATGTATCTTTCCTAACAGCTGATTATGTCTATACGCACAGGTCATGCACCTTAAAATGATAAATCTGAGTATAACCTACGATACGACGCGTTGTTGCCGTTCTCACGCAAGTCACAAGTACATTTTCGCTATAAGATGGCAATGCAAACAAGGATAATGGGTATAAAGTATGGTATAAAGGGTGGTTGCGTTTTACTCTGAATTGTAAGCTATTTAGTTTGTTTGAAAAAAAAAAAACCTCATTTATTATTATTTTTATTTTTATACCGTATCGAATTAATACTAAACACGTATAGTATACGTAGTTTGATTTAATGCCCCTCTGTCGCATCAGCGTTGTATATATATTTTTTTTTTAATATTCGTTTTTGACATGAATACTTGTATAGTATTGTATTATATTTTTTATTTTATTTTTTTATTGACATTTTATTATTATTATTATTTTTTTTTTTTTTTGACTTGAGTACTTTGTTAAGTATTATATTTATTTTTATTTTTTGATTGACATATTATGATTACTATTTTGTTTGACACAAATATTTACTTTGTAAAGTATTATATTTTTATTTTTTTTTGATTAATTAATTATTGTAAATGTGAGGACTATGTGGGTTATTATTATTATTTTCTCCTCCTTTTTACAGTAATTTTCAACGTTGTCTGACAGTTTGAGTACTTTTGCGGCCTACCCAAATGTCTTTTCTTTGGTATTGTTCGTCATGTCATTGAGCTCCTTAGTGGTTTTTAAGTTGAGCTATTCGACTATTGACAAATGCTTGCACTGACTGGACAGGTCCACTCAAATATGTTTGGTTCTTTCTTCAAAAGACCACTACAGACACTAAGCTGCATGGTCCTCATATAGAATAATGTGAATGCGAGAACTATGTATGTCGTTATATTCATGTAGATTTTATGATTGTCTGGCAGTTTGAGTATTTTTTGCGGCCTACTCAAATGTCCTTACTTTGGTATTGTTCGTCGGTTCGTTGAGCACCTCAGAGTTCTGAGTTGAGCTTCGCGATGACTGACAAATGCTTGCACTGTCTGGACAGGTCCACTCGAATTCGTGTGTTGCTTTCTTCATAAAGCTCATCCCAGACATAAACGTACATGGTTCTCATATGATCTAACCAGTCCACATTGTATGGATTTGAACACTAAAAGAGACTTTGACCTCTGAGTTTGTTTCGGTGTTTCTTCTCAGGGTAGTCAGCTAGGAAACACCGGCCTCATCTAGCTTAAACTGACAAAAAACATTAACGTGTAAAAGTGTTCCTTGTAACCTATTTACTGAATAAACATCATTTATCATTTATCATTTATCATTTATCATGATACAATTATTACTGGAATTTCTAAAGAAAGTTCACGCTCTCCACCCGACTCTAAATCTAAAAATAAATTGACTACACTAATTTGTCAAAAGCTATTGAAAACATCAATTGGGATTTTATATATAAACATAATGATGCAAACAAAGCGTTTGCTGATTTCATTGATACTTTAAGTATAACAATACAAAATCACACTACTGTTGAGACTATTCGTAACTCAAATACTACTAGGAAACGTTAGATGACTAAAGGTTAAATAAAATGCATCAGGAAAAGAGACCTCCTACATTTAAAAGCAAGTAAAAAAACGAATAAAGATAACTTCACAATACAGCAGCGGTATAAAAAATATAGGATTTTTTGCAATAATTTAATACAAAATCTAAAAAATGAGTACGACAGAAAGATTTTAGTAGATTCTAATGGTGATAGTAAAAAGACATGGACAGCTATGAAAAGCATATTTATCATAAAAAAGGATAAAACTAACAACTTAGAACTATTACACGCCTGTCTCGACCCTAAAGACTCTCTAGATCGAGCAAATATTTTTTTCACATCTGTTGGTGAGAAGCTTGCTGCAAAAATACTTTCTAATTTTAACACAACCGAATTTGAACTTGCTCTGATAACTAGTAGTTTATATCTCAACTCATGCCCAATTAATTCCTTTTTTGCAAACCCAACTGATGAGTATGAAGTCAATAAAATTATCTCAAATCTCAAATATGCTTCAGCACCTGGCTGGGATGGCATTTCAAAAAAAATTCTTAAACTAAACAAGATTCACCTCATTTCCCCTATCGTGTTTTTGTTCAATTTGAGTATTTCCTCTGGAATAGTACCAACAACTCTCAAAATGGCAAATGTCTGTCCAATTTTAAAGTCTGGTGAAAAGACCGTTGTATCCAACTATCGCCCTATTTCTCTTCTCACATCGCTGTCCAAAATACTCGAGAAAATCATGAATACCAGACTATTAGGCTACCTTGAGAAGAATGGCATACTATCCGACAGTCAGTATGGTTTTCGCAAGAACAGGTCAACGGAGGATGCAGTTACAAATATAGTTGACTTTGTCGTCACTAAACTAGATGATGGTAACAAATGTACTGGAATCTTCCTTGACCTTGCGAAAGCCTTTGATACTGTCTCTAGAAGAATCCTTTTAAGAAAACTGGAAGGCATAGTGTACGTGGCACTGCTCTTGAGTGGTTCCAGTCCTACCTCAGCAATCGCACACAGAGGTTAATTTTAGGTAATAACTATAGTTCTAACGCCAGACTTAACTGTGATGTGCCCCAGGGTAGCGTACTGGGGCCTACTCTTTTCATTATATATGTCAACAGCCTTTGCTCTTTAACACTATGTAAAGCAAAAATTTTTGCCTACGCTGATGGCACAGCTATAGTATTTTATGATACAACGTGGGAATCTGTCTACGAGGCGGCTGAGTCGGGCGTTAAGCAAGTTTTTCAATGGCTTAGTTACAATTTGTTGATACTAAATGTGGAAAAAACTAAGGTAATCAACTTTAGTGTTAGCGCAAGAAACACTTGCCCAAGTCACTTAGTTATTAAATTGCATACCTGCCATAGTGTCCCAGACTCTGAATGTTCATGCCCATGCTTTGAACAGGTAGCTCACATAAAATATCTTGGTGTCTATATTGACAAAAACCTCACATGGACAAAGCAAATAGAGCATGTGACTGGACGTGTTAGGAAACTGCTACATGTCTATAAGAGACTGGGTCAGATTGCAAACACAAGGATTTTGAAGATGATTTATCACACTCTGTGCGAATCTCTTCTTAGTTATTGTATAGCCGCATGGGGGGTTGCACTAAAGACTCATTTGATAAGGGCAAAATGGGCACAACGGGCCGTTCTCAAGGTAGCTTATAAAAAACCAAGGCGATTTTCAACAAATACCTTATATCAAGAGACGGGTGCAATGCGCGTGTGACATATATATATTATGGCCGTAGCTCTAAGGTTCCTTAAAGAGGCTGTAGTCAAGGTGGAATCTACAGTGCACTCCCGAAGGAAACCAAGATGGCATAAACCAAAGCGTAGACTAGATTTTGGTAAAAGGTGTTTTCACTATATGGGGCCATTGCTTTATAATAAGCTTAACGGCAAAATTAATTTATTACCTATGACAATATCAATGTGCAAATCTCACATCAAAACTTACCTAAAAGGTCTGGATTACGGCGCCACAGAGAAACTATAAAATACTTTTTAAACCACTTAATTTTCATTCTATCATGATATATTAGTTTTGGAGACATGACAAATACACACACACACACATACACTCTCACAACAACATACACATACACACGCAACAACACACACCACTCACACTTTTGTACACACTTACCTAACTTACCTACTGCAAGATGCTATGTATCCACCTTATAATTTTTTGTTTTTGTTGTTTTCGTTTAACTTTTCCTTTGATAGAAATATGTATAAATGTCACATTGTACTTTTTGAACTACGATGAAAGAGACTGGCCTCCACGACAGGGAATCCTAGTATGGAGACCAGTGATTTACCTGTTTGCATTATGTATTTTTCGGAACAATAAAGATTATTATTATTATTATTACCTGAATAGTGATAGGTACTATCAGGAATTTTCTTGAAAAAATGGCTAAGATAAGGTTGTCAAAACCAATAGATTAAACATTTCTGATGCAAGTTTGTAGAAATGAGACTGAACACAATAACAGTCTCAATGTTACAGAGTCAAGATGGTATTCAGATCTATCGATCGTCCGATCAATAAGTCTAATTTCTACATAATAACTACTACACATGCATGTATACTGTTTTACTATGCATTAATTAAGTACCTGAAGTCAGAAGAGTGATTTAAGTTGCATCGTTAAAGGATGTTGCTTTTATTAACTCCGGAACAATTCCAGTTCTTTGTTATACAGGTAAATGAAAGTAGGTTTGCAGTAAAAATAAATTAATTGTTTGTCTGTTTTTATCTGGCCCAATTAAAACTTTAATTGTTCACGTTTAAAACCTGAATGTACTCTATTAATGTTAACTATGAAAAATATTATTATTCATAATAGTAAGTGATCGTAAATTATGCGTGAGTTGTTTAAAAGGTTCTTCAAAACATAAAGCAGCCGGCAGTGCACTAATTTTGATTGGTACGTACACGTGTTGCAGTCTTTAGAAACAATAAATACCAGCACTTTGCCCGCGGCTACAATTCCGTGACCTATCCCGCGGGAACTTTTATTTTTTCAGTAGTTTCGGAGCTTATTCGGTACAAACAAATAAAAAAAAAATATCCTCTTTATAATATTAGTGCAGATATACTACTAAAGTTACCTTGACTGAGGTATTAATAGAATAAGTAGGTACATGGTTACAAGTAGATGGAAAGCATTATGCAATGGTTTACGAGTACTTTAATGAATAAACACAAACTTTTACTGGATACGGGTGTAATATTATTTCTATCCCGATTGTATCCGACAGCCACCATCAGGAGACGCTTGAATTGTGGTTGTTTGTAACCTAACATAGGCAAGTGGAGTTAAACCCCGCCCCTTTGCTCTAAGCCACGTAGGTATTTGTCGAATACGTTTGATATTCATTCGTTTTCGTAACCGCAAATTCGTAATTTCGAAATTAAAAAAAAAAACGAAAATTCAGGTAATGTTTGTTTGGAAAAATTTTTGGTAATAAAACTTAGAATTCGTTTCAGCAAAAAAGTTAAAAAAAAATGCGACTTTGAACTTCTGTATCTCCAGAACCAGTGGTTTTCCAGGTATGGTCTAGTGGAAAAATAATATTCAAATAATAGGTAGAATATGTGACTTTCGGCTTCGGAAACTGTCTTTTTACACTTGACAAATTATAAACTCAAAATATTTTGATCCACTGAATACACATGTCCTTTTCTCTTCTCATTCTCTTCTCTACATAATATAAATCGAAGTCGCTTTCCTCGTCTGTCTATATCTCCACTAACTATTCCTAAACTACGCAACGTATTTTGATACGGTTTTATAATATATAGAGCGGTTAACGAAGATGATTTTTATAAAGGGACGAAAGCCGGGGCGGGTCGCTAATACCACGGTATAACTGGAATATCTGTTGTGATAAACTCATAATATTAATAGAGCACATTGTTCCTTATGGCAATAATTAGATTTGTATACAAGCTCTGTTTATCTAGGCTTTATTTAGCAAGAAAATTATGTGTTTAATAACTTTCCAACATTCAGCCATCATTATGATTATGTCTCAAAGAACGGCGGTGTGATAAAATCATGTACCTGTTCTATTATTCAGCGAGACATTATTATAATAAGGAACTATATATTTTTTTTCTATTTAATTAACTCTCCTTAGCACAAAATTGTGGAAAAATTGGATGGCATGCTCCCGAGGTGTACCGGACGGGCCTGAATGCAGAAAAATATCCTGCTGCTTGCTGAAAAACCATAGTCTGAAGTTACGTTTATTTTAGCTTGCCTTCCAATCAGCACCAGGCCTGTGATTCGACGGCGCGTAGTGTTCCACAGAATTACCGCAGCCCTGGGCACTCAGACAAGGAAGGAACAGGGGTGGGTTTTGGTCAGTAATAGTCGGACACGCCCTCCCGCTCCACCCAGAGCGGGAAATGTCATTGGATTATTTAACACCCCCAAAAAAAAGGGTCCCGCTTATTTTTATGAGATGAGGCATCTGTACGCTAGTATTATATAATCTGTGATAACGTTCAGAATTTTCTTACTTTGTACTGTGTCGTACAACAGTAAACCGAATAACATTAACCATGACTTAGTATAACCACCACAGAACAGAACCCTTCGAAACAGCTCGTATCTCGTATTAATGTGATAAGTTGTGTCGTTGAGTTGATGCATGGCCCGAACTGTTAAGATAGTCAACAGATATAACTGTAAGTTATTCCAATCGCGAATTAGTATTTATCTATAATTATGAATTTATTATGGCGCTTATGTAAATTAGAACATATACACAAAACCAAATATTATGTATTTCCAAGAAAGACGGTAAACCCTACATTTCACGCAAGCATAATGAAGATATTCATCTCATCAGCCACAAGTACTCATGTAATGTAAATAGCTCGCACAAGACGAGATTGGCGTAGCGGAGCTCGGACCGAAGGCTTCAGGCGACGGAATACATTATGCATTGAATGCTAAGTGCTGCTCCTCGCGATGAACCTGTAAGCATTGTGTAGGTCGCCGTCTACAAAGTACAAAGATAAGTGGTAATTATTGTTTACTGTGAGGTTCGTAGACTACGAAGTTAGAAGACAGAGTATTAGGCTTCCGATAGTAAACACATGAGGACGAAATGGATTTAATTTTATAAAAATCTGAATCAACAAATATATTCTAAGAACTAGTAACGTCGGCCCAAGCTAGCAGGTACGTTCAAAGTAAATCTAACAGTACTCAATCTCAGTAATTTTGTTAGTCAAAAATAAGTAATGTCTCGTGGCTCTGGTATCTTACTCTAATCTGTTTGCCTTTCTATAACGGGGGGACGGTTGGGCGTCTATCCAACGTTTTACTCCTCAACTTAGCACAGATCTACAAGAAAATAGGTGAGTATCTTGTTTTATCAGTCGGACAGCTTGATGGGGTCAAATGTGTTCCATTGCGAAATTCAATTTTGGCTTCTGTCATACATTGATAATCTTCCACTCTTTTTTGGTTCCCGCACGGAACAAAAAATAATTGTATGGTCTACAGATAATTGCCCCGGGTTGCCCGGGGCATTTTTGTGACGAGTAATTCCTAGTGAGGGGTAAAAATATTTTAAAATCGTTTTAAATGAATCAACCCCTTGTATTGGATAATTGGGTCACGTCCTAAACATTTCAGCTATTAGCAATTAAATGATGTTCACACAGCTCCTCATACGTCACCTTGGCAAGCCTCTGGTTTATGCCCTGCTGTCCTCTCACCGGGTAATGCTGTACTATGTGTTCACGTTAACCTGAAAAGATTATCTTGTGTTTTCATGACCCTAAATTAAGGCAGTATGGATTATACGGCTTATCTTTTACATATAATAAAACAGTAGGAATGTCGGACAGAAATGCCAAAATTATTGTGTAATGACGTGCTTTAGACTAAGAACATGTCAGTGCTTAAGCGTGTGGCTTTGAAGCCAAGGATTTAAATGCTGTTAAATGTAAATCTGGAACAACGCAGGTTTGTGTGGTCACATGTTCATTCAACAGATAGTAATTGTAGATAGTACTAAGTGAATTTTATTAATTCTATAAAACATCCATCTATCATTAAATTGCTGAATTAATTGAATTCCAAATTCACTATTAAAAGTTAACCTCATTTCGGAAGCGTGATCAGTTCCCACGAGATTACTCAAGATGTTCCAGAGTTCATTTGACTAACACACCTAAACTGGAGCCCCTTCATTAATTTGCTAAATTCATTGAATTCTAACTCTTCGCTTCACTATTTAATTTAACCTCATTTCGGAACCGTGAACAGTTCCCGCTAGATTGTAACTCAAGGTGTTCCAGGGTTCATTTGTTCTGTTCAACTTGACTACAGCATTCAGTTTGGTGCACCTCGGGGTAAGTTTAACTAGCCCGGTTTGAACAGTAAGATAGTATAGTCGACTGCAATTTATTAGTATGTTTATTTGTTTACAGTCAAAGTTTTTATTAGTTGAAATTAACTATTTGTTTTTTATTATTTACTACGCCGAACGAGCGGTAAGCCCAGGAAGAAACTCAAGATTAGTGTCCTGAAACCGCAAGACGAGGCCGCGGCAAACCACGAAGGAGATGGTGGGATGACTTAGATGATGATGATGATCTTCCTTGAGAATTGGAAAGAGGTAATACAGAACCGAGAGCAGTGAAAGGTATGGAGGGAGGCCTTTGCCAAATAGTGGGACAGTACAGGCTGAATTTATAATAATAATTATAGATACTATAATAATTATACTACTTGACGGCACAGTTGGCGTAGTGGTTGAGGTCGACAAACAGGGCAGCAGCCGAATGCTGCTGCCCTGCGTTTCGCGGGTTCGATCTCCGCACGGAACAAATATTTGTATGGCCTGATAGTGGTTCCGGGTCTAGGTGTCTTGTGTATGTGAATTAAAATTTTTGTGTACGCACCCACGAATACATGAGTAATTCCTAGTGTGAGGCAACGCTTGTTAAAACAAAAAAAAAATACTAATTACATTTACAATTCAACTTGGCATACGCGTTTGTACGTGTTATTATAGTCAGTTTGTTTATTATTATACACCTTTTAAGTTATTTGGTTTAGTTACGCGAATAAATTGTAGTTACATTCAAAGTCACATACGTGGGGAATATTGAAAGTTTCTGGATCTGGCCACTTACAATAAAGGAATGAAAGAACAATTATGGAATTCGAAAATCGAATTCTTTGGGAACATGTTACTTTTTAAATAGCGAGACTGTCATTTATTTTTTCTTTGTGGCGTCCTTTCCAAAATTGTGTGAATTTAACTCGTGAACATTTTCGTTCAATGATTTTTTTATGATATTTTTTTTTTGATTGTTTTTTTTTTAATCTGGTCATTTTTAAATTCTCTGACTCCTAAACTAGATGTAAGTTCCTGTGACTTAGGAGTCAGTGATCCTGCGTACAAACAAAGCCAATCAAAATGTGTCAGTCATTTTACAATAAATAATGGATAACAGTAAAAATACAATTGAATTAGAATTATAAAACCAATATAATTATATCTTAATTTAAAATTCAGTATTTTAAGCGCATGAAAAGTATGTTTGTGTGTGATATGTGTAAGTGTGTAAGGGTGTTTTGTATGTATCACCGTAAATTAATGCATGTTACCCAGCAGAAGATCCTCAGTGTTATCATAAGAAAGTGTTTGAAGGTAATCCCTAAGTAGATTTTTGCATTGGGATTTCGTGTACTGATAAATCTTTAAATTTCTGTTAAGGGTGTTATACAATTTAATGCTAGTAACGTAGAATTGATGTTTGGCAAAGGCTGTTCTATGACGTTCCGAAGAGAAAACGTTGTCACGGTACGGAGGGCGTGTCTCGTTGCGGAGTTTGTGGAGTGACACGCAGAGGAGGACGTAGGAGTGACACGCAGAGGAGGTCGTAGGTTAGGAGGTCCGTAGATGAGGAGTTCAATAAATAATAACACGACGAGTTAACACATTTACAACAGTGGGCTTTAATATTATTTTAAGAACACAAACACTGTGACTAGTAATTAAATTGTATTTATGCAAAATTCTAGGAAAATGGTAACTGACACTTCAGGAGTCAAAAAAATAACAATGAGGAGCTTCTACTAGCTCGGCTGCCGAATTTGAACTCATTTTTAATATTAAAAACAGAGACATGAAAGAGAAAACTAAGTAATTTTTGAATTTGAAATTAAAAAGGTAGCAAAGAACGTAATTTTGGAATAGAGGTCAAAAAATAAACAAGGCTTTAACACTGCCTTGTTACAATACCCGGCTGCCCCGGAAAGAAAAATCGAGCAGCAGAGGTAAGCGATTTTTCGTTGACATTAAATTAATATAAAAAAATATATATCTTAAATAGGATGGTTATGAGTGAGGTGAAAATTTAGAAGGCGAGGGTGTTATATACAACGAGTATTTACAAAAGGAACAATCTACCACATCCATATTACCTTCCATAATACCTTCCATACTTCGTTTATTCATAGTTATGTTCGCATATAGGTAAGTGCAGAACATAATGCAAAATCAAAAAGAGTTTATCCTATTATTAGGCATAACTCATCAGATTGCCCTTCAATAGTGTAGGCTTATTTTATCAGTCACCAACCGCTGATGTTAAATTCTATGATGATAAGAAGCTATGATACAAGTTTAATTACCTGCTGTAACAAGTAGTAAATAAGGCGAAGAAGCCTTCGTGCTATGCACGTTAAGTAACTATTAAGGGAATAACCTTAATATAATATACCTATGTATATATTTAACGGACCTAAGGCTTATTTAAAGAGTAGCTAGCCGCTCTAAATAATGAAGTGGCAAAAATATTACCATAAGTAGTGTGATTATGGCTTATTTAAGGAGTAATCACCCGCTCCGAAAGATTCTTATGGTTTAAAGCCATAGAATAAATTAATGATCAAGGGGAAGACCATGATCGGTAATGATTTAGGCTTATTTAGGGAGTAATCACCCGCTCCATAGAATTCTTGAACTAAATAACCACCGATGTAGCAATCGTGGTGAATGTAATTGAAAGGGGTATTAATGGGTTAATGACGTAAACAATAGGTATAAACCTAATAGGTTTAGAAAAAATAAAATTATCAAAAGAAATAATAATATAAAAGAGTTCCAATTCTGTATTGTACGGAGGTTGCGTAGAGAAAATTAAAAAGAAAGATTTGTTATTTTGTCAAAATGTGTCTGACGTTTGAAATATTTTTTTGCAGACAGATTTGATTAAAATAATTATTTAGTTAAATATTCAGTAGCAGGTTTAAATAGTTATGTAATTTATCTTTATGCATACTATTTACGGTGCATAGTGAGAATATGTGAAAACACCATAGTAGTGCATGCCTACGGAGTTCTTCAGAGGTTGAGGAGGAAAGAGGGAAATTAATACGTCAAAGCTATAACTCATAGAAGCTTTGATTTATAATAAATATAACGGATTCATCATGGTTTTTAATTGTTAACGGGTTGGTACGTTTATAATAACTATGTAATATGATTAAATAAATTTGAAAGTGAAGTGTACCGTTATTTATTTAAATAGTAATTTGTGTTGTGCGTGTGTAGTAGCCAACTTTGACTATACAGTGACCCCTAGCATGTCGGCAGGATGCCCTAGAAGAGTCACCTTCTAATCAATAGTTGGTATGTAGGATACGCTGAGGATATTCTCCAACAGCACTCCCGTTAGTCAGTACTGGTCACAAACACAAGTGTCTCCGAGGAGTTTAGCACAAGTGAATGCTACCAGCTTATGAGGGTTCAGATGTGAACCTTGGGTAATGTTACTGTCTGTAGGATGGGGTGGTTATGTTTTGTTATGAGTTTTGTAAGTAAGTATTGCACCATGTACTGATTGGATATGTGTGTTGTAAAATAATAATAAAATAGTATGTCGGGTAAAATCTTGATAAGTAGTATGCAAATTGGAACCTGTAAGAAATGTTAATAAATTAAAATGCTTTATTTTTATTGGAATGATGGAATTGGTGTAGTCAAAAGGGGCCGCAAATTTTTTGGGAAGACTAGTTCCTTTTGGAATTTTGAGAAATAAAATAACAGTATAACAATAAATAACAAAACAACACAAAATTATAAAAATTTAAAAATTATTTTAGATGGGATGGGCTTCACTCGACAGACGGGGTCGAGACTTATCCAGAACAGCTTCACGACCAGAGCTTATCCTGCTGATGCTGATGGCTCCGCGATGATGAGCTGGGTTCACGATGAGGTGGCTGCTGGACTCTGGTATGGGAGGGGCTGGGTTCGATCACGTTGAGGCGGCTGCTGGGCTCTTGAGATGGGATGGGCTGGGTTCGATCACGTTGAGGGCGGCTGCTGGGCTCTGGGATGGTATGGGCTGGGTTCGATCACGTTGAGGGCGCCAGTGTCACGGTACGGAGGGCGTGTCTCGTTGCGGAGTTTGTGGAGTGACACGCAGAGGAGGACGTAGGAGTGACACGCAGAGGAGGTCGTAGGTTAGGAGGTCCGTAGATGAGGAGTTCAATAAATAATAACACGACGAGTTAACACATTTACAACAGTGGGCTTTAATATTATTTTAAGAACACAAACACTGTGACTAGTAATTAAATTGTATTTATGCAAAATTCTAGGAAAATGGTAACTGACACTTCAGGAGTCAAAAAAATAACAATGAGGAGCTTCTACTAGCTCGGCTGCCGAATTTGAACTCATTTTTAATATTAAAAACAGAGACATGAAAGAGAAAACTAAGTAATTTTTGAATTTGAAATTAAAAAGGTAGCAAAGAACGTAATTTTGGAATAGAGGTCAAAAAATAAACAAGGCTTTAACACTGCCTTGTTACAACGTTATGCCTATGTCTGCCAGCCGGCTCCACCTGTCCAATTTTCGCTGTGGCTTATGTCAACAAGAGAGTTGCTAGAGACTTCAATTGGCATTTGGTAAGAAAACACTATGTCGCAGCTCTGTGTATTCGTGGTTTGGAGAGTTTAGACGTGGACGAGGTACGCGAAGGTCTAATATTGATACCCTTACGACAACTTATTGAAACTGACAAAAAAATTACTTGTCAGCAAATTCTTACTTTGTTAGGCATTGGAATGAGCCAAGTGCCAAAACATTTTACATGTGCATCTAATGGTTCAGAAGCTTTGCACTCGACGGATATTCCATGACTTAACGGAGAATTAGAAACGACTGCGTGTCCAGTGGTGCCGTAAAATGATAAAAAAGTATAACGGAGGACGGTCATTGGCTGTCTATAATATCGTGACAGGTGACGAAACCTGGGTGTAGTGCTTTGAACCCGAAAGAAAAAGCCAATTGGCAGAGTGGGTATTTCCTTTTGAAAATTTGCCGACGAAAGTTAAAAAGTCGAAGCATTGGTAGAAAAATGGTTGTTTCTTTTTTTTGCAAATCAGGACATTACACTACAGTATCGCTTGAAAATCAAAGGACAGTGACTGCAGATTGGTACCTTAAGACTTGCTTGCAGTCTTAGAAAATGTACGCGAAAAGCGTTCTCGAAGCAATGTCCTCCTTCACCACGATAACGCATCCTCACATTCTGCTAAGGTAACGGAAGCGTATTTGAAAGCTTCAAATGTGGAATTGATCACGTATCTGCCTTACAGCCTAGACCTCACACCCTGCGACTTCTTTTATTTCCAAAAATTAAAGGTAAACTTAGAGACACACATTTTATGAGCCCTGAATCGGCGGTGAACGCCTTCCATGAAGCCATCGAAAAGGTTCCTGAGGAAGATTGGTCCAACTGCATTGTACAGTGGTTTCAGCGAATGCAAAAATGCATTCATTGTTAAGAAATATACTTGGAAAAACAATCAATGTATCGTAAGTCTCATAAATAAGAATAGTATATCTATTCAGAATCCAGAAACTTTCAGTATGCCCTAAGTATAAACGTTTAGATGCAGAAAATAAACCTACTATTTACATATTCAAATGATTTTCAGAACAAAGATAAGCTATCACGAGATCTGTTTGTGATATACCTGTCTACATAAGGAGGTACTTCATGAATAGTCGGAAATAAAACCATTTGATTTCAAAAGAATTTAGTGCAAGTACTGTCAGTGGAATCAAACAAGCACCTTAATACGAGTATATCAGATGACGAAACCGGGTTTGTGCAGAAAAATCCAATCGTCGTTTCAATTTCCTTTAGAAACTCTTTAACTCTCTCTTACCACAGTTTTACAGACAAGAGGTTATTCATCTTTCAAGTCCTTTCATTCGCAAAACTCAAAAAATACTAGTTTTCTTATTTTGGTTTAGCCAAATCTATTAATTATGAGGCTGGGGAAAAAATGTATGTAATAACTTGTCATTTCTCCACTTATCTTAGAACAAAATGAATGTGGCATACAAAAGAGGAGTAGTTTTTCAATTTATTTTTCCTATTATTTTTCAATTCTAAAAATTAAACTATTCCGCGAAAGTATTGTCATAATACTTTTCTCCTTCATAATATTGTTCAGTAGAAGGAGCAGACTATCTGTTTTAGTAGCAAAATATTGGATTACCTAAATTAGACCAAGTTTAAAATTTGGTTCGGATAGGTTTTTTATACAAATCCAGATATATTCGAAATTAAATGATCTTCGGTTACAAATTGTGAATTGAAACAATTAATATTAAATCAGAGAATTAATGGAAACCAATCAAGTGATGTATCGAAACACGAATTTACATTGAAGTTCATTAAGTTTACAAATGTATTTACGGTAACATAATTACTCCGAGTCGTTTTAATCCATGATTCCTACAGAAGTTCTACAATTTACAACACAAGGTACTTTGGAACTGATTACAATCATCAATCATCAGGTGTAATACCACCGTAAAACGTTTGGATTAAAGTCATAAATAGTTTTGTATTAAACTGAAACACTGTATGGGTATATGAGGGTTAACAAGGGTGTGACGTTGAGTCAAGATTAGTCGCGCACTAAATAACATTCTACAATGTTATTTAGTGCGCGACCAATCTTGACTCATTTGAAAAGTTCTCCAAACATATAGGGTAGAAACTGTTTTAGGTTGTGAAATATTTACCTGTAGGATTCGCCTTAATAGCTTCGGTTTTGGTATAGAATGTAATAGCAGGGCGAAAATAATATTGTCTTACAAGCTCGTGGTAGGAGGCGGCAAAAAATAATGTAAAAAAAAAAATCATCGGGTTTCACAGATCCCTATTTCAATCAATGGCAGATTGCGTTACAGCGGTCTTAGCATTCGGTCCTAACGTGCGTTTTATCTGTTGCTACCCTGTGAAAACCAATTTTTCGTGCATTGACCCAAACGACTAAGGATAGAGGAACTGTAATTTAGGTTTGATTCGTGAAAAAAGGCCGAGGCTAATTCCTTGTACGTGCTGTTCATAAGTGTTTCGATACTTTGTCAACAATGACTTTATATATCTTTTGTTATTAATTACAAGCATGTTCAGGATCACTCCGCAGCTTTTTTAGCAATATTTTCACAAAAGTAATGTGTTACGAAATTTTTACGAAAACTCTTTCCTTAAGCAGGAGTTATAGCGATACGGGAACGTCTTGAGACGCTTTTCTCGACATGTGGGCAAACACACAGTTTGTCATCACTAATTTCTCAGCAGACGTCGTTTTAAGACGTATTTCTTCGAAATATAAAATGATAATGTAACAATATTAGTTATTGAAAAACTGATATTCCTTCAACGCGGAATACTTAAACAAGATAAATTTAATGGGAGAGACCATATCAAATTCTCTTTCTCTCTTTCCAGGTTGTGTACAATCTTCGACGTCTTGTGATTTATTAGTATCACATAGTCTTTTAAATTGAAAATGTTTAGTAAGTTTCAAATTTATAGCAAGCACATGGTTTGTTGATAAAATAGAAGCATTAAGTTATTTCGTGCATCTGTCCATCTGGTATCAATCATTAACTCTGTAGAAGTCACTGACTGTCGCTGACAGGTATAATTAGTTTCGTTATATCAAGGTGTATAGGGCTGAGCTCCGCCAGATCCTAGTGGTGGAGTAGGAACAGCGACTTATGCAACCTAGTGCAGGGCACACCAAAATAGTGGCGGTAAGACCCGATCTGAAGAGAATGGCTGGAGAGACGGTATGGATCGGGCCTACAGCAGGTAACTAAGACTAGAGGAGTCTGTTGCCTGAACAGTAAAAGGCCCGAGACGGCGTAGAGGGTGACAGGGTCCGCATGAATTCATGCAGACCAATACCTGACCGAGGGAGCGTGACAAAATGCGCAAGCACTCCAGTTCTCTGGACAAAGGTAGCTGCAAAACACGGTCGTGTAGTTTTAGTCAGAAAGAGCTTGACAGCAGAAAACATCCATGAGTATTTCTATACATTAAAAAAGAAGTGAAGTTAGTATGTAAAACAATAGCACTGCGTTTTAGATCAAATCAAAAATCAAAATCATTTATTGGTTCATCAAAATTTTACAATTAGTATTGTACTGTTACTTAAACTAGGAAAACCTGTGCTTTAAGTAACAGTTGCGCCTCGCGGTTAATCTTGTGAACCAGTTAAAGTGTACAAAATCCGTATGAGAATTTAATAATAATAATACAAAATAAGAAAAGAGAAATGCAGTATGGATGTGGGGAGAGTGTTTAATGTGTATGTAAATATGTATTGGGGTGTGAGTGGGTGTGTATGTGGTGTTTGGTTAATGAATGCGAAACTTATTCAGGAACACGTAGAAGAAGTTCTGTTTCTTGGTAATTCAGTTTTTTTAACAGCATTTTGACTTTCTCCTTAAACATAAAACATGAAAGTAGAGAAATTGGTTCCATTTTACTAATTTTATTATGTAGATAGGGACCCACTATATAAGGGTGTCTTTTTGCAAAATCTGTTTTATGAGGTGTTGTCTTGAATACAATATCCTTTCTTCTTCTGTTATTTGTATGCAAAATGTCGGTTGGTAGATTAGTATGTACATACGTCAAGTTCCTCAAAATAAACAGCGGTCAGAACTCCCATTTCTTTGTAAAGTTTTGTGGTAGAGTACAACCTTAGTCTAGACTTGAGCACTTTGAGGGCAGCTCTCTGTGCTCTTTCCAGTTTTAAATTAGATGTCAACACAACACATTCGAGATGATTATTATTAACTTAAGAGCACACAATTGGAGTAATATCAGTTTCTGATAAAAAGGTAGGTTCACTAGCAGAAATTATAGGAGCATTTTAATAAATGTAATTACAATTCGAATATAACAATTGCATAGAATCTTTTATACCATCGTTCTCTCGTCTGAGCGTATCTTTACACGCATAGTCATAAAAAAATGCGGAACCACCGGAAAAATGCTTCACTAATTAAAATACTGGCAGTAAGAATGTGGAGCGAGACGAGTGAGTTCGGGTGATACTGACGTATTACAATTCCGATGAAGTTGTTCTTAATGTTTCATATTTTTATAAACAATATTTTTGTAATTATTCGTAGAGTTCTGCGTCTGGCCTAGAGAACCTAATTTAAAAAAAAATCGGTAAGAAAAAATTATTGCATTTAGGACTTATGAAGTTACCGTTTTAGGAAACGGGTCTTTTAGAGCTGTAATAACTTCAGATTAACTTGGCATTCTTAGTTTTCACTACATGGCGTATACTTATTGAATTAAAATGAATCCGTATTATTTCATCGATGCAGTATTATGGCTCTTTTTCAAGCAAAAATCTGCTTTATAACTAGGTAGTTGATGAAACTGCGACACTCAACACATAAAACTATTTTGCCGCATATGCGTTGTCTAGTGATACTAATAAATTAAGGGTCTATAACCCGCCAAGTGGCGACCTCATTGATATTTTAGAAACGGCCGTTTTTGACACTTTTGCTTACTACTTTTGATACGAATCATTTTGAGTCCCGTTTTACCAACGTAAAAATATCCTCTTTGAAACAAACGTGACGTCTGATTCTTTAATACTTATTTTCTATGCTATGCTACGATTTTTTATTCAATGAGAGCGCCACTTGGCCGGTAGTAGGGCCTTAAGCGAATAATGTTGTTAATTCCGTACTCATGACAATATTTCGTCCTTACACGTAGTTCAAAATAATTTATTGGTAGGTTTCTGAATGGCAACTAATTAATTTTAACAATGTTGTTTTATTTTTGTATGCTATATTTTTAGTTTTGTTTAAGTATTGTTTGTAAATTAAAAGTAAAAACTTCAGCAATGTTGTTAATAAAAAACATTGTTGAAGTATTTTTTACATATTTAAAGTATTTTTTTTACACGTGAAGAATTAGAAATGGCATGGAAATGGGAAAAAGAATTTAAAATGGGTATGTAAAAGTTTTAAAAAATAAAATCTTTTCTTTTTCGTTTTTAATTTAAACATTATTGTCCAGATTTTTTATTTAAACATTAATGAACTCAATTAATATGTTCATAGTAATAAACATAAAGCACCTTCTAAGTCCGCATGTTAATAGGCGACTACGGAACCCTAAAATGCGCGTGTCCCGACATGCACTTGGCCGGTTTTTTTTTATTTCAAACCCTTTTTGAAGTCATTATCATGTTCCTGATCATAACCTAACTTATTTGGGGTTGCCGCAACATAACGTCGTCGTCTTTTTCTTCCATACTTCTCTATTAGTCGTCAACTCTGTAGTCACCCCCTTTTTACCCATATCCTATTTTACACAGTCCATCCATCGATTTTTTGGCCTTCCGCTACTCTTATAAACATCCACATCCTAACACAAGACTTTCCTCACGACATTTTCTTTATTCCTCCGCATCACATGCCCATAGCACGACAACCGATTTCCACAAAACTTTCAGTCAGTGGTTCCACTTTCAGACTTCCTCTTATTTACCTGAAGTACCAATGCTCAATTCAAAGTCTCTTATAGCTTCAGCAAAAAGTGAATGTCCCTTTTACAACAATAAATGAAATAACAAACAAAAATTCGAAAAGTTGCAGTGTTGTGAAGTATTATTTGAAGGACTACGTGGTTGCTACATCTGCTATGCAGCTTTATTTATTTTTTTTTTTTTTGTGGGTTGGGAAATCATCCAATGACTTCTCCCGCTCTTGGTAAAGCGGGAGGGCGTGTCAGACTCTTACTGACTAAAACCCACCCCTGTTCCTTCCCTGTCTGAGTGCCCAGGATTGCGGAAACTCATTTTCAGAATTTATCCGCTACCCCTAGGCATAGGCCGCGATGGGCCCCGTCAGTGGTGACTGACACTTATCTCTTTGAGGCGCGCGTGGAACACTACGCGCTGTCGACTCACGGGCCTGGTGCTGATCGGACGGCGAGCTACTCACTGCTCGCCGTCCGCAGGCCCGGGTCTACGGTGGCCGGAGATCGTCTCGCGACGTCCTACGCCCAGTACCTCTCCTGCGGTGGAAGCGGCCGGATCCGTGAGGTCCACTCCATTGAGCTTCCCTCACGCGTCCCGCCTCCAAGTTCGCGAGCATTACTGCTTTGCAGAAGGCGGAGACTGCTTCCCATTCCCTCTCGTTCCATAACTTGGCCTGAACCAGGGCCGGGCGCGAGAGATCGCCGCCACCTATCGCATCCACGAGGGCAAGGTGGTGCTCCACCCAAGCGGGGCAGACCTCCACCGTATGCTCCACCGTGTCCTCTGGGCAATTCGCGCAGTGGTAACACGCGGGCGTTTCCTCCCGCCTGATCTGATGCAGGAACCTCCAGAAATAACCGTGTCCAGTGAAGACCTGCGTCAGCCGGCGAAGGTGAGGACGCCTCTCCAGCCACTCCTCAAAGAGGGGCACTACCGCCGCGATGGTGGCGTGCGACAGTCGCTGTCTCCATGTCGCCATGACATTCTGCCGGAGCTCCGTCCGCCGAGCTGGGAGGTGTCGCGGCAGCAGAGTTTCGCTCCGGCGTTTGGCCTCCTCGCGCCACTCCCAGAACAGCGCACTCCCTGAAACTTGAATACTTGACATATTATAGCGAATTACGCTCCGTTTTAAATTTAAATTATTTATTTATTTAAGATTGTGTTTCGCTTATTTTATAACTCGTAGTTCAAATCTTTAATTGAAAATGGATAGAAACACCAAAACCAATTTATTTATTCCTGGAATGGGTTGTGCGTGAGTGTAACTCGTGTTTGATTTATTTGATGTTTCGTTTTCTCTTTTACGTTAACCTTTTCATTTTTCGTGAGCTCTTTAGCAAAATATAATTGAATGTGTATTAAAGGGACTTCTATTGAGTTGGCACAAAATAATTTGATCAATACGAGAACTTCTGAGAATATCGAAACTTAGAACATCGACGTATTAGTATCGTTTTACTATGTAAATATGTCTGTATGCCCATCCTAACAACGTTATGCACCGCCGCAGTAGTATTAAGGGTGTGACTGTACATGAAAATATATGACAAGTTAAAGGACCTACACAGACCTACCAACTTAACAGTCCCTAGGAGCCTAACCCTAGGTTAGGGCTGTAGGGCTTGTAGGTCACTAGCCCTACAGCCCTAACCTATCATATACCGTTTGTGATAAATAAATATACCTATAGATAAGTTCGGGATGTCTGCACCATGCGACCTAAGGTTTCAGAGGGATAGTGGGCAGGAATGCCAGGTTCAGCAAGGGTATACTCACTACCAGTCCCGCAGAATCACAAGACCGATCAAAGATGGCCAAAGGTGTCTTGGCCAAAGTGAGGGGTATTGAGACAAGAATATCGAATTCAAATCTGATTTATTTAAAATAAGTTACAGCTTCATACTTCTTTTTCTTAACACACACTGTTACACAAAATCTCTGCAACCAAATCATTATTTTAAATGGGCCGCGCGTCAGCCGGGCCGAGTGCTGATTAAGGGCCGATTTCACCATTCGCTCTATTAACTAAGTTTTACTGAACAATAAAAACCATAAAAAAGATTTTATATAGTCAATTAACCTTAAATGATAGACATACGAGTATGTTGTTACTGACTTTTTTTTAGGACTTTAAAAAGAGAACAATTCCGTTTTACATAATTTTTGCGTAACTTTAACCGTTTACGCAGCGCACTTAACAAGAAGCTTAAAAGGATTTTTTTCCCGTTTTTGCCACATTTTTCATTGATGCTTCGCTCCTGTTGGTCGCAGCATGATGTTATATAAGGTGTTAAAAAAATAAACCCTCGAAACTTTAAGGATTGCTTTGGACCATCGAACTGAATAACTTTTACTATGGGACCAACTTTGAAATCGCGAAAAAAAAATCAGCTGTTGCCTACATTAATTATGTTCGCAAAACTCGTACTCCACTTAAATGCACTCCGCTGTCCGTTCGTCTGTCTATCTGACTGTCTGTCCGTCTGTCACCAGGCTGTATCTCATGAACTGTGAGAGTAAGATAGATGAAATTTTCACAGATTATGTTATTTCTGTTGCCGTTCTAACAACAAATACTAAAAAACTGAATAAAATAAATATTTAAGGGGGCGCCCATATAACAAACGTATTTTTTTTGCCGTTTTTGTAGATAATGGTACGGAACCCTTCGTTCGCGAGTCTGACTCACACTTGGCCTTTTTTTTTCCTACGATTCTACCTATTAAGACCTCCCTCTTTTATTAAAGAGACATCACAAATGTTTATTTATGTACAATAACATTTACTTTTAGACATAGCAACGAAAATATCAGTTACATTTTTCTTATAGGCGTAAATACAAATTGGCTCGTTTTTTTTTGCATAGTCAGTTACTATTATATGTTGAACAAACGGGCGCTATTTATGTATTGTGTTTCTAATGATTATTGGAGTATCGCTAGACATAAAATGCGGTAACTCGGACACAGTGTCCATTGAATGGATTTTCGTAAAACCTTTTCTGTTTTTAATAGCTGTTAAATGAAAAACTTTTGCAATAAAAAATACCAATTTCAATGACAAATAAACACGAATGGAAATGGCTTTTCAAGATGAACCTATCCTTATAATACGAATTTTGCTTGATGTTTATCCTTTTGCAGATAATGACTAAAAAAGATAACTAATTGGATATTGCAGTTCACTTTTTTTTGCCATTAGGTAATGAAAAGAGTATTCCAAAGAACCTTTGCCACTAACTCGACTTAGACCGATTGTTAATGTCTTCGGAGTTAACGACCTAAATAGGTAGGTAACTAATTTTGAGAACCTAAGTAAATATTTTTTTCACATTAAGCATTTAAAAAAAAAATAAAACAAAAAAAAAAATTTAAAAAAAACTGTTGCTACAGAGCTGTAGTTCCTCACGTAGCAACAGTACGGAGAAGTCGTCTTCACAAGAAATAGGTACTTATATTGATGAAATCTATCCAATGCTTGAAAGGCACAGTACTAATGGAAATAATAAAATAACTTTCGTAAATAAATTAATGTAAACAAAGTCCTTGTCTGTCTTTCAGTTTATCCGCTACCTTCTCTTAAACCACACTATGTATATGGATGCGGTTTTCACTTATAGAAAGAATGATAAAGGAAAAAGGTTTCTGCCTACAATCCGAACTATAAACACAAAAAAAAAACCAGCCCAGTGCGAAATCTCACGTAAAGGGTTACGAAGAAATCACATATTTTTTAAATGGCTTATAAAAAAACACCATATTAACACAACCTTTAAATGAACTTAAAATACTAATTAAAACTAAACATTATACAGGTTGTGAGGAACAAGATACCGCAAATTTCGCGAAAAGGTTACACCTAATGTCAGTAACAAAATTATGACAGTCATTAATCACGGTAATGATCGATTACAGAAATTGACATTATCAAGAACGCAATGTATTGTGAACAATGCGATCTCAACGCTTCGCAATGGATGTAGGCGCGCGCGCGTGCGTAGTACATTGTAGTGCGTAGTTACCTACCACATCTTATACACAGACACACCTGTGTCTGTATGTATAACTGTTGCGGCGCGACCACCTGGTCGCGCCACTACGCGCTTATACCTAAAAAAAGATACTCTTTCTACTTTGTGATAAAATACAATTACGTCGATGTTTCCGATGTTTCCGATCGATGTGATAAACAACTAGATCAGATACTTAATAGACATAAGCGCATACGTGCGTTAAACGTTTAAAACGACAAATGCGTATAATGTTCCGTGGCACCTTTAACTGTTTATTCTAATGACGACAACATTGATGTCACATACATTTTTAATCCCTCAAGAACACTGAAGGTAAGGTTAGATAAAAATTAGGATAGATAATAATAAAGAAGCTTGTAAGTACCTACATAGCGCTCCAGGAATGTATATATAAAGCGCCGGCTACACGGTCGCCAATCGCGTCCCTACAGAAGTGACCTTGGTGATTTTGAATTTTGAAATTTCATAGGTATAGCTCTGCCGCTCGCCAACCACGAACACCTCTGTCAGGGACGCGGTTATTAACCGTGTACTTAACTAATGAACAAACTCACCTTAAAGTTCATTTATTTTTTACGAGGGAGGAGCCTACGTGCTTCATGCATGAGCATTTTCCTGGGCACTGAGGTGTTGTTTCAAAATCACTCAAAAAGCAAAACAAAATACACACATTCACTAACAGACACAAAAAAAAACTAATGATTTGATAACTTTACGATAGAAAACTAAATTCGCGACCAACTGCACATCCGTTTGCGATGAACGTAAACACGGAACTGACAAAAATTCGTCGTCGGCGAAATGCTAAAGAAATAAAATTTTATTTATTAGTGTAGGTACGCTTTTGAATATAATGTAAATACAAATACGCTCACAGACCGCATAGATCAATGAAATTGATAGACTGTACAATCGCATTAATTTGTACCTACTACCTACTCACTCAGTAATTATTTTGATGTAGGTATACGAAATGTAAGAATGTTGTTTTAACGAAATGAGTAAGTAACGTTGTTGTATTGTATTACTTAACTTAACTTTGTTGATAACAAAAATGTATCTAAGAATTATGTCGTTATCAGTAAACTGTAACACATTTTTTTTAGATCTTCTTTACTTATTTCGATGAAGGTTTATAAAAATAACATTCCCTCAAAATAAGTTTAAATAAAAGTATAAATTTAAAAAAAAGTAAAAGTTAAGTGGTTAACCTGAATGGGATATCAATTAAAATGCCTAACGTGTCACGTCTGTTAGATTCATAGATCTGTGTGAGCATTTGCTGACAAAAGAACGTCGGCGGTCTTGTGTTGTGTGCGCCGATGTTGCGTGCGTACCTACTGGGCCCGCGATGACCTCCGGTGAACTTAGGAAATCAGCTGAGCAGGGAGCTTCTTGTAATTTTATTTACATTGCGTTTTTTTAAATTAAAAATGTCATTGAGGTATAATGATTTTATACAGTTTAATGTAAAAAAACGCAGATTTTTTTTTAAAAAATTAGGATAAAGCCGACGAAAAATTCCAACGCTAGGGGGTCCAGAATCATGTACTGAATCAATGGAACACGTATGTGCGTTCATGTATCTTACAGCCTGTATAAATAAGTGTAAAACAATAACTTTTTTTTTGTATTTTTTTTTTCGGAGGTAGGTGTGAAAAAAGATAAGATTCGTGTTTTATAGCTCCTTTATTATGTGTTATAAAATAAAATTAAGTGTTTTTTTTGCAAGATTTTACAATCAATAATAGTTATATAAACATTATTTGCTGTAGTTACATAAGTGAAAGAATCCATGTTATAAAAGACTAAATCCTACACTACCTGCCAGCTATCAAAATACATAAAAAGTCACTTTAAAAACATTGCACTTTTACATAAAAAACTCTCTACACTGGATGAAATCCATTCAGCTCTGAAGAACCTGGAGGAGAGCTTCCTCAAGAAGATGGATAAGCTTAAGGCGCAAATTCAATGCGCAGGATCTGCCAAGGACACCGTTGCATAAGTCCGGGAAGAGGTTCGTTCGTTTAGAGAACTCATGTTTGGTATGCTTGGAATCCTGCGGAAACAAATCACTGAGTGCTCCAGAGTGGTTGACGGCTTGGAGACGCGTACAAGACGGAAGGCTCTCATCTTCACTGGATTTGCTAAAGCGGACAAGGAGGACTGCAGAGCTCTTGTGTTGGATATTCTGCACAGTAAACTGGCCCTGCCTGACATCACTGTATCATCCATCAATGTGTGTCATAAACTGGGCGCATCTAGCAGAGGACCCACACGCAGCCGGCCAATACTGGTAAGATTTTCGTTAAGAGATCATAAGTTTGGAAGGCGAAGTCAGCATTGAAGGGGTCCACTGTCTCAGTAAAAGAGTTCCTGACCAGAACTAGGCAGGCCGTATTCAGCAGGGCGCGCTCTTACTTTAGGATGACGGCTTGCTGGATGCAGGACGGGGTCATTGTCATCAGAACCCCAGATGGAAAACGTCACAAGGAGCCACGAGCTCCTTTCCAGACAAACAAAAATTTATTTTTTTAAACGTTAATGCTCTCGGAGAGCGGAACCGGAGCGGAAGGGGCAGGCCACAGGGGCATAGTACCTGGAACCTGATGGAGGGCAGCGGTATCTATCAGTACTGTTATGAAGCGTAGAAAAGTAAATTTCGGCTCGGTTCATAAACAGAATACTACAATTACTGAAATTGTAGTACCGCGATGTAGAAAGCAACGGGAAACTACTAAATTAATTACTCCCATGAGAGTTTTATGATGATGTAAAGAGAAATGTGTGTACGTTTGCCGGATGGTCCGCGTAGCGACCGGCGCTCTGGACTTTCCTTGGTTCAGTGTGTAAAATTGGCTACCGGCTGTGGGAAGGCAGGCGACCAGGCGTCTCACGGAAAATATGTCACTGGAAGAAACATTCAACTGCGCGATAACATCCGATTAGGCACATGGAATGTACGGGGACTCCTTGAGAAAGGGAAATTACAGATCCTGGATCGAGAGCTCGAGCGATGCAAAAGTACAGTCACCGGACTGAGCGAATCGCACTGGAAAGACAGTGGCCATCGGGACTTAGAGAAACATAGCATTTACTTCTCAGGAAATGAATCCAGCAGTTTTTCTGGAGTGGCCATAGTAATCCCTAAGCAATGGAATAAGTCTGTCTTGGGATATAAACCAGTCAGCAATAGAATAATCACCATTAAACTCAGTGCTTCATCGATACCACTTAATATCATCCAGATTTACGCACCCACTAGTAAAGCTACAGATGAGGAAATAGAAAACTTCTACAATCAGCTAGAGACAACAATTGAAGAAATTCCTAAAAGGGAATTACTGATTATTCTTGGCGACTTCAATGCCAAAGTGGGTGATGCAAAACAGGACAATGACCTCCGAAACATTGTTGGGAATTACGGTCTTGGCTCAAGAAATGACAGAGGAGAGCGCCTCATGCAATTTGCAGCAGACAACGGTTTTACCATAATGAACACAGTGTTTCGGCAACATCCAAGAAGGCTTTATACCTGGACCTCCCCTGATGGAAAGTATCGGAATCAGATAGATTACATCTTGATAAGATCAAGATGGCGCAGTTCTGTAACGAGCGCTAATTAAGTGATCGACACTTGAGTTGTTTAAAAAAAACTTTATTTAGACAAGCAGCGTAACAGTAATTAAGATAGTAATGATTATTCTAAACATGGGACATGTATTTATATTTAATTATTGCTAAGTTAACAATATTCTTATAGACTACTTATTTGCTACTTTGAGGTGGAAGGGGATTTGCTGATGAAGCGAATAGAGTTAGGGTCGTCACACTTAACTCCTCCCTCCCTAAGAGAGAAATTATCTAAAGGCAACTCAGTAGTCTTTAGAGAATTTCGTCTAAGTCTCTTAGTCAATAACTCCCTTCTCTGATACAAAAACCCAATGACGAATACAATTATTATGGCGTAAATACTTATGGTCCATACACTGATTTTGTCACTGACTATAATACTTTCACCATCACTGACACTATCACTGTATTTTGCTTGGTTCAGCAGTTCCTTGACGTCGCCTAGATCTACTCCTCTAAGATCCATCTGCTTGGCTGACGGGGTGACATATCTGCGTAGCTCGGGCGTCTGTACTGGTGGCAATCTGAAGTAGACTAGACTGGTATTCATGGGTGTTGTGATTGAAATATCAGCAATCTGTAAGGTGCAATGCTGACTTGGCACTAATATGTATGTGCCTCGTAGATTGTGTCTGCGGATCTCCTCTTCGCAGTGCTCCGTTGCAACAGTTTCTTTTTCCGTGTATATCAGCCAGTGGATGCTAGATATAGGCTGCACCTTGGTTTCTTCTATCTGCACCTGGTGTTGCTTGCAATTACTGAAGTTATGATGTAATAACATGAGCTGTTGGATACATGTTTCCTCCGCGTACTGTACCACGTTTTCATCGGAACAGAGATATGTCTGATCTTCAATTTCCTTACAGCCATCGACTACGGATCTGTATTTCGACTTGTTCACTATTAGGTAAGGATATTGGGGTATAATGATATTTGGTTTTTGGGTTATCTGGTTATAGATGGGGATAGGAATAACTTTATAATAATTGTATGTGGTTTTGTCTATTAATGGAACTTCTAATACAAATATCATTTTACTATTGTCTATATATCCCTTAATCTCTATATTTCCTTCTAATTTTACTAAGTTATCTAATCTTAATGGATAAATTAAGTTATGATGTTTTCTTATGACATTAAGAATATTAAATAATTCTGTGGTATTTACTATGGATGGATGTAATATGTGCATTTTACTAAAAGCAATAGCAGTTTCCAATTCATAAATAATGGAATAAATAGTACGACAATTATTTAAAACTTGATTCATACTATTCATTATGGTTAAAAGGTTAGAGAACTTGGTTTGGTTTTGAATAAGTGTTTGAAAGTGTTTTATTTTGAAGTCCAAATGTCTAGTATTAAAGTTAATGTCGTCAGAAACATTGAGTAATTTATCGAAAGCCTTCTGCATTAATGATACTTTTCGTTCTATTGAATGTTCCCTATTTCCTAAATTACTAATTTCTACATTATATTTCCTAGCATCTTCGTTATCTAAATTTCCTGTTATTACCTTAATAAGGGATCCTAATGGGTTTATAATTCCTCTCCTTGTTCTGCTGGAGGGTAGAATCTGTTTTAACCTATCTTTTGTCAATTCAATAAATGATTCGATTTGTACTGTCAACCCTAAAAGTTCCCGGTGTATCTCGCTATTACTATGACTTATAATTTTTAACTTATTATACTCTTCTATATTATTTTCTAGCTGGACAGTTAGCGAATTTAAATCTATAGTCTTAATAATATCCCAATGGTTAGTTCTCATCAGAGCTGTTCCAATCCGAATTGGAACTATTCCCGGATTCTGGTCGATCCTCTGGATGTTCAGGGTCGTCCCTTGATCCGCTAGGATGAGCAGTATCAACCACCATCTGTGAAGGGCGTTTGACATTTCTTAATGCTACTTTAGTATTTCTATTTTTAAGCTTAACTGGGACTATGTTACGTTTAGGTTTTCCGGTGACTATTGCCTTTTCGTAACGCGGCAGTTCCTTTGCTTTCCTAGTCCTAGTATTTTTCATAAAAACCGTGTCACCATCCACTATTTTTGGTGGGTCCTCCCCTCCTTTCTTGTCTCTAACTAGGTTTTTATGTCCAATCATTTGACTGCTTAAATGCTCATAAAGAATTTTCAATCGTTTACGATGATCCTGTAATATCTTTTGCATTAAAGTTTTGTCTCTGTCAATATCAAAAGCATTTCCCGACTCTGTGTGCCCGAAAACTACTTCGTAAGGTGTGAAATTCGTAGCGCTATGAATAGTATTGTTATAACCCATGATCGCATATGTCATAACCGAAGCTGCATCTAAACTAGATTGTTCATATTTTGCTAACCTATATATTTCGAT
Organism: Polia nebulosa; assembly: GCA_951329385.1. Classification (NCBI taxonomy): domain Eukaryota; kingdom Metazoa; phylum Arthropoda; class Insecta; order Lepidoptera; family Noctuidae; genus Polia; species Polia nebulosa. The sequence goes on from OX589602.1 coordinate 21,697,339, forward strand.
AATTGTGGAATGAAATCTTTCTACAATTGCCATTGAATTAGGGTTGTTAGGTGTCCCTATATGTCGCTCAATTTTATATAAACTTAACATTTCCTTAAGCAATTCATTGTTAAACTCAGCGCCTGCATCGCTACTTATTTTTTTTTGGTATTCCATACATGGAAAAATATTTGATTAGAGCTCTCACTACCTCGGGTGTGCTTTTATTGGGAATCTGTATTGCTTGACCTAACTTACTAAATGAATCTACTATAGTTAAGTATTGATTTTTCTCTATATATAGCAGATCTATAAAAACTTCCTGGAATGGACTGTCTGTAGTTTGTGTTAATTGTATAAATGGTTTTAGAGGTTTCCTGTCATACTTCATTTTCTTACATTCCTCACATGCATTAATAATAGCTGTAACTGTTTCTTTCATATTGCTCCACCAATATGCTCTTTTTAACTTCATTAGAGTCTCTCTAATACCTCTATGACAAGTCTTCCCTTGATGATATTTGACAACTAGACCTTTCTGATCACTTTCATCCGTAACATTTACAACTCTTTCAGTACATTCGACAAAGTTTTGAGTTCCCTTTTTGTAAAGTGACGTAACTACATTAACAAATGTTTTTCTATGGCAATGGTCCTCAAAGTAAATGAAGTATTTATTTTTGTAATCTATATATTCTTTAAGAAATTTTTTGACTAAATTTTCACTGTTACTACAGATATCGTCCCTGTACCAAGTGAAAACATGAATTTGCCTAGCTTTGGTATCTACCGCTTCATTAAGAATAGGAATACCTTCATGTTCCCTATTAGATATTGAATTTGCTGTGGCGGCGTCGCTTTCGGAATCCGATAATTCTATCGTCTCTATTTCTGGTTCTTTAACACTAAGTTTTACGATTTCATCCGTCACTTCTTTCAAATGCTGCTGTAATCTCGCTTCGTTCTCATCTACGTTAACTATCATTGATTCCGAGTCATCTTTTGTTATATTAATTTTAATACGCGACAAAGCATCTGCATTTGTATTTTGTTTGCCTTTCTTATAATGTATATCGAAATTATAGTCCTCTAAGCGTAGACGCCATCGAGTTAGCTTACTATTAGGTTCTTTTAATGAATTCAACCATGCCAAAGGTCTATGGTCAGTATATATTGTAAACTTTCTGCCATATAAGTAGGGCCTGAAATATTTAACTGCCCATACTATGGCCAATAACTCCTTTTCTATTGTACTATATCTAGATTCCGTATCGCTTAGTTTTCTACTAGCAAATGCAATCGGTTTGTCTGATCCTATAGTACCTTGAGAAAGTACTGCACCTACCGCAACGTTTGACGCGTCGGTTGTAAGAATAAATGGTTTTGTGAAATCAGGGAATTGTAACAAAGGCGCATGTGTCAGCAACTCTTTGCACGTTTCAAAACTTTTCTTATATTCATCATTCATCTCAATCTTTTTTCCCTTCTTCAGACATGCTGTGAGAGGTGCGGTTATCTTAGAGAAATCTTTTATAAACTTTCTATAATAACCAATTAACCCTAAGAAACTCTTAATCTCTGTAACTGTTTTGGGCAAGGGATATTTCAGAATGGCTTCTATTTTGTCGTTGTTAGGCTTAAGGCCATCCCTAGTTATTGTATGTCCCAAGTACATTACTTCCTTCTTCAAAAACTCCGATTTATCGAGCTGAACTTTTAAGTTAGTTTTTCTAAATCGCTCGAAAATAGCTCGTAGTTTCTCTATGTGTTCTTGTAAACTGGTAGAGAATATAATGACGTCATCAAGATACACAAGGCAATGCAAACCTTGCAGACCTCTGAGGACGTTATCCATTGCACGTTGAAATGTGGCTGGCGCTGTTTTCAAACCGAACGGCATTCTGTTGAATTCGTATAAGCCGAATGGTGTTGAAAACGCTGTTTTTTGTCTGTCTTCTTTCTGGATTTGTAATTGATGATAGCCAGACGCAAGATCTAAGGTGGAAAAATACATACTCTTCCCTAGCTTATCAAGAAGGTCATTGATGTTTGGCAAAGGGTACTTATCGTCCACAGTTATCTCATTTAAACGTCGATAATCTACTACCATCCTCCACTTTTGTTGTCCAGAGGCATCTAATTTCTTTGGGACAAGGTGGACTGGTGCACTCCAAGGAGAATTTGATTCTCGGATTACATCGTCCTTTAGCATTTTATCCACTTGGCGCCTAATCTCATCTGTTTGAGCAGGCGGCAACTTATATGCTTTTACATTAATGGGATCCTCGTTTACCGTTCTAATTTTATGTTTCACTTCGTTAGTGAAAGATAACGGTATGTCCTCACAATAAAAAATATCCTTATATTCCTCACAAATATTCTTAATCATCGTTCTTTCTTCCTTATTCATATGATCTAACCTTAATTTATTTAAGTTGTTTAATAATAACTCGTCCATTCTGTCTCTGCCGCTTAAATTATTAACTAAGATCTCTCGGTGATCGTAAGGTTCTACCTGAAAGGGGTTAGTGACCTTGAGGGTCATTTCTATGTCTTTGCAGTTCTGAATAACCGTATATGCATAACCGTTTACACAGTTCACTAACGCACAGGGCATTCGAATTCCTTGAGTCAATTCTTTAAAATCTAAAATAGCCTCGCCATTAGTTAAATTTACGGGCAGTTTTACCCTTAACTCACTACGTGGCGGTAAAATATAAGTATCTTTTAGCGCTGAAGAATAAACAAAAGGTATGTCAGTATTCCTTGTACATAAAGTGAGTGTTTGGTAATCAATTTTTGCATCTAACTGCTTTAATAAATTACTGCCTAACAAACCGTCATAGTTATTGTCAACATCGTAAACGTAAAACTTATGACCTTCCGAACTTTTAAATATTTTGGGTAAAGGAGTTAAAACAACTTCTGTATGCATACTAACACCATGAGTACTGACTACTTCAAAAGGCTCTTTGTAAATAGCATTTTTGAAATAATGATAAGCGACACGCCGACCTATAAATGATCTAGAACTGCCAGAGTCTAACATAAAAACTGCATTACCTAGCTCTGGAATTACAATGTAAGGTAAAGAACGATAATTAGTACAATTTAAAACTATCTTTTCTCTCTGCATGAGGCTCTCAGGTAAAAATTCTCAATTTGTTCAGTCTCATAGGACGTGCTTGCTTGCGGTTCGTAATCGCCAGTATTTTGTTCATTATTATCGTACGTCATAAGTGGGTCATTATCCGTATAATTTACGCGTCTAGAGTTTGCAGTTCGCATGGTGACATCGGTGTTTGAACCCGAGTTTGCCGACGTTGCATTATGCACCGATGACGCCCGCGGCGCGGCCTGCTGATTCGGCCACGGCGATGACCTACTTTGTTGTGGCGACTGATTTTGCGCATTATTTTGATTTCTAAAAGAATTTCTATATTGAATTGAATTATTTGGAGAATTCGTTTGAGTACTATTTCCTGTTGAACTATTTTGTACAGGTGTACTAGGCTGTTTTTGTGGGTTGGGCGAACGTTGGGAATTGCCATTATTGTTGGAAGATTTTCCTGGCGGTTTTGAACTATTTTTATTTCTATTATTTCTAGATTCATAAACCGTCTGAAAGTTTTGTTCCTCTAACACTACTTTCAAGGCATCTTCTAATGTCGTCACGTTCCTTAATCGTACCAATCTTACTAAATAAGGAGGTAAATTATATAGAAAAACATTCAATGACGAATTAGTATAAATATGCTGTTTGGCTTGACGTAAATTCACATCGTCTACGGTTTCAATTATTTTTGCAATCAAGATACTACGCAAGTTTTGAATCCTATGACAGAAATCTAAATAACTTTCGTTATAATTTAGTTTCATAGACTCCAACTCTAATACTAAACAATCTTCGGTTCTAGGGTCACCAAAATGTTGTGCCAATAATGTTTTCAACTCCAACCAAGTACGAATATTATCCCGTTCCCCTACTAGGTTCGCGGCTTCCCCTGTTAATCTACTAGTAAGAACGTGAAATAGATATTCGTTTTGGACTTCTCCCCCCTGGAATGTATTTATAATATATTCACATTTCTTTATAAAAAGTGGGAGCTGCCTAGAATCGCCACTAAACTCTGGAATAATTTTTGCCATTGTTGACGGAACCTGCACGATTTGATCCATTTTGAACGAACGGAAATACAGAGAGAGGGTGAAACTAAAACACTAAATATCTAACTAAAGTTAATCTTATTACGCCAGTTATATCGTAATAAAATAAAATAATGTTATCACGGTATTGCTCAACCCCTAATAACACAACACATACAATTAAAACAAAGAGAAAAGTGATAAAGGAAAACAGAGAGGATAGTGAAGAAGTTTTACTCACAGTCCTGTAGTTACTCCCATCTCCTCCTTGTGACTACTATCGAATACTGCGCCAGCCGTTGTGCCTGGTACTTAATAGATTTGTTTGTTCGGGGATCTCCGTTGAACTGTAGAAACAGACGTCCAGCTGTGCTTGTAGAGTTGTATACGTTGCAAACTGACTACAGAGATCCTACCGGCTGCGCCAATTAAGTGATCGACACTTGAGTTGTTTAAAAAAAACTTTATTTAGACAAGCAGCGTAACAGTAATTAAGATAGTAATGATTATTCTAAACATGGGACATGTATTTATATTTAATTATTGCTAAGTTAACAATATTCTTATAGACTACTTATTTGCTACTTTGAGGTGGAAGGGGATTTGCTGATGAAGCGAATAGAGTTAGGGTCGTCACACTTAACTCGCTCACACTCTGCCAGAAGCCGACGTACTCTCTGATCACCAGCTTCTAGTGTGCAGCCTAAAGCTAAAATTACGGAACACCGTTACACGGAAACCATATAGAAGACTAGTTGTACATGATTCTGTCGCTTTTAGGCAAGGGATATCCCAATATCATCATAAATGGAAAATAACAATCACAAACAATGATCCTGACATCTTGTGAAACTCCGCTAAAGACCAAATTAAAGAAACGATACGTCTTACACAACCAATTTCATCCGTTGAGCACCAACACTGGATGTCTAACGAAACCTGGGAGCTCATAGAGAGGCGTCGCACCGCTAAAGAGAAGGGAATGTCAGTGGTGGAACTAAACTCACTTACCGCTCAAATACAAACACAAAGCAGAAGAGATTATAACAACCACCTAAAGTCACTATGTGTAGAACTAGAAAGACATGCCGATCGTTTTGAAACCAGAGATCTATTCAACAAAATCCGATACTTAACTCGTCAATTCAAAGCCAAAACTTGGGTCATCGAGAATCCTGCTGGTGCAACTGTCACAGAAATAAAGGAAATTGTTGAAGTGTGGACAAATTATTGCCAATCACTTTTATCAGATAACCCGTCTACATCTGACCCAGTCTTTCTTTCAAACGAAACACCAAATAAACCACCAATCCTCAAAGATGAAGTTCGTGCAGCTATCCAACATATAAAACGCAACAAAGTGGTTGGAGTAGACGACATTCCAATTGAGGTGTTTCAAGCTATGGGTGAACACGGAGTTGACAACCTTCACAGTATTTGCAATCGAATTTGGGAAACCGAACAATGGCCTGCGGACTGGGCACACTCTGTTTTTATCACGCTTCACAAAAAAGGATCGACGAAAATATATAGCTTCTACAGGCTTGTCTCTCTGATGTCACACACCAGCAAAGTCCTCTTACACATACTAAACACCAGACTGCAAGCGTTTTTATCACCAGAGATAGCTCCGGAACAGGCCGGATTCGTCAAAGGACGTGGAACAAGAGAGCAGATATTAATACTACGCCAAATAATAGAAAAGGGCAGAGAGTTTAATATCCCTAACTAAAAAGTTCCAAACAAGTCACTTTTCAAGCAGTCTGATGCAGTTAGTGGTATGAAATCAATAAAATTTAACTGAAATAGCTACCACCAACTGTATCAGACAGCTTGAAAAGTCATTTGTTTGGAACTTTTTAGTTTTTTACAGTCGGGTTTTTTTATTTATTATGTGTGTTCCCAGATTAGTCAAAGACGCCTGAAATGATTTGGAAAATTCTTTTTTTGTTTGAAAGGGTGGTGGTTCCATTTGAATTTGGTGAAGATTTGATGAATTATTTCGGAGATAGACAATGGAACTTTACAATAAAATGATATCAAACCTTCTGAAATTGCTGCAATCGCATGTCTGTTTATTGCTTACACCACTTCATAACATAACATCACGCTGATACGCTCTGAAGGGGTACACAGATTTGTACAGATCATTCTGATAGAAAGAAAGGTGTCAAATAACGAAGAAACAGAACTAGAAACAGCAACTGCCGAAGTTAAAGTTATTTTGCAATTTGTTTGTGTTTTTTTTTTGGAAGTTGGTTGTATTTTCTTTTTAATGAAGCACTAGCGATCCGCCCCAACATCGCAAGGGGGAGCAGCGGGGCTACATACCTCGGTTTACCTTACTGACAACCGTCGTTAGCACATTGTCGGCTGAACATTTGGCATTGTACATACAGCCTAGACAAAGTAAAGGATAAATATTATTTCAGTTCCGCCTAAGACAAACAAGGTATATAGGGATATACCTTGTTTGTCAGGGGACTTACGTAGGACAAACCGATTTGGCCTAGAATAAACCAGTTTGGCCTGAAATTGGATTTGGCCGATAATGTATATACAAGCCTTACTTGTTCTTAGCTTTATAATAGTGTTAACCCTATCAAAATTCGTTGCGTGATATAGGAGGAGTTGGCAGATAAACAGAAAGGCAGACGCGGAAAGCCACTGTGTTTTATGTGAAAATCAATATAATTTAAAAACTGGCCAAGTGCGAGTCAGGCTTAGCACATTTAGGGTTCCATACCAAATGTATTTTTGACTATTTGTATGGCTTTGGGTCAACAAGATGCTGTGAAAATTTTAAGACTGTAGCTCCAACCATTTGCCTGTAAAACCTGTGTGACAGACGATGGACAGACAGACAGACGGACAGACAGACAGACGTACAGACAGACAGACGGACAGACAGACAGACAGACAGACAGACGGACAGACAGACAGACGGACACACACGTGAGTGGCAGCAATAGGTCTCCGTTTGGACCGTTTCGGTACGGAATTCTAAAAATTTGTAAAAAAAAGAGACAGAAGTAAAAACGTGAACAAAAATGCCCAACGTGCCTAAAGAAGTTTTCACTTCAAAAAAGGTTGCAATCGAATATTTGAAAAATATCCTGGTCAATTTACTCAACGAAAATGTGCATTGCCGTTTAATAAGAAAAGAAAAATAAATAAAAACAAAAAATTAATGGCATCTTAGTATTTTTTAAAGCAAGTGGTCTGAATTTTTAATTCCAGACCAAAAAGGTTTGGCCGAAACAATATTTATTTAATACTAGCTGATGTGGCTATACTTGATTGATGTAATACTCGTATTATGAAATAAATATAATTAAACATGAAATTGCTCATTTGCTGATCAGCGGCTTATTAAATACCCAACGTGGTGCATTATTCTTATTTATCTAATGACGGTGCGACGATGATTGATGATGATTGAAATTGATGATTGAGCGGTGTGACGACAGTCGAAGTGCCAATAAATGTCAGATATCGGAAATTGAATAAGATAAGAACTGATGTGTTATCATTACGTGTGATGTGTTATCAAATAAAGTTTTTTGGTCAAATTCACTGTAACAAAGTGAAACGAACAATGAGAGTGATGCCAATCGTTTCCTTCTAATAAGACTGTTCGAGCCGGATTTTCTTTCGCTGTCAGTATAATAAATTCTGCCTTTGTGCATAATAAAAACTTTTTTACAAAAAAATAGAACTGACTTCCAAAAAAAGTGCAAAATAACTTCAATTTCAGAAGTCGATGTTTCTGGTTCTGTGTCTTTTCTGTGTTTTTTGACACCGACTAAAGTTATTTTGCACTTTTTTTGGCAGTCGGTTCTATTTTTTTGTAAAAAGATTTTTATTTTTCACTTTTTAGTTGTGGTTCCCTATTAAATTGTGTTAACAATACATGGACATTAGATCTCAGCAATCGTGGTTGATTTGCTGTCAATTTTTGAGGTGTTCTGTTGTCTAAACTAATCATCAGATCTATATGAAATTTTAATGGGACTATTTCGGAATAAACCCCTTGCAAACAAAAAAAGAAATTTAGTAAATTCGTCTATATATATAACGGAGTTATGCCCGAACATACATTAAAAAAAATACAAACATCCCAATTAATAACCTCCTTCTTTTTGAGGTCAGTTTAAAAACGGAGAGATAGTTTTTCTTTTTCTATACCTATCTTCCTGATTCGTTTTTATTCCGTAAAAAATTATGTATACAAATAAAAACACCATTAATACGTTTGTGAAACTTGCCTCATAACCTTTTTCTTTCCCATGTTGTAATAATATACCAGTAAATGCCAACCGCTTGACTAATTGCCTCGTACGGAACTCTTCTGTAGTAAACTTCTCCAGTTCGCTGCTTTATTTGTAACAAGCGAGCCATTGTAAGAACAACACAATGTTAGAGAACTAACTTCTTTGTCCACTAGCCGGTCTGTTTACTGTTAGAGGCTGAGGAAATGAGTTGAAAAACTAACTTAGAACGTTACTGTTTGTTAACACAAACTTTTCCAGGTATTTTGAAAAACTCAAATGACCACACAATACGTTCGTGAAATGTACTTACTAACACACAATGTTATCATTGCTTGTATGAAATGTATTTGTTACAGTAAAAGTTCAAATTATGGCAAATCCTAAGATTTACCAACAAAACCTACGATTTGCCAAGTCTTGGTGTAACGACACTACGAGATACGAGTACTGATTTTACTTGTGTCTCGTAGTTAACATACGAGTAATGATTTTACTATGAATACATAAGTAACACAGCAGAAACACAGATGACACTAACGTCATCTGCGTTTCTTCTGTGTACTTAAACAGTTCAAAAGTACCTGCAGCACTCACAACTGCCGCTGCGCAACTCCACACAACAAGAAAAGCTTCAATTTTGCGTTATTAGTTGTGTTTTCGGAGAACTAAAATTACATTACAAACTTAATCACCCTATAAAAGTGTACCGTTCAACGGTTTGAGTTATTATTCTAAGGAGAAGTGTCATTCGTATGTATCCAGGAGATTAATTCTCCTGGATACATACGAATGACACGGTGAATGTGTCCCTACCTAAAGCTGCTGACCAATATACTTAAATAGTTTTATTTTCGTAATAAAGCATTAGACAGTAGCATAAGCAGTACACATTTGTGATTGTTATTGTTCTCACGTCCTGATTCTATTGTCAGAGTTTTTGACCCTAACACCGAGGACTAAAATCGTAAATCATAAAGCTACAAATAAAGCCTGTTTTATCGAGATCAAAAGTGTTTGCAAACACTACTCGGCTTTCCGAGTACCGGTGACAATAGAGTCAAGTACAACCGACGCGAAACACAAACTGTCCAGGTTAAGCTGCTTTTTGTTTTGTTAGTTCATTGCTTTGACTATCAACTTTCTTTTTTTCCTACTTGATCTTACCGGTGTTGTATGTACAGGCACCAGTTGAATATTTTACGTAAGTATCGTCGGTTCTTGCAGGATTTTGTGGTATTTGAGGGAATCGGAGGTTCGACATTATTTTTTGATCGTAAAAATACACAATAATAATGAGAATCTGATACAATATATTATGCGACCATGTATGATACCTCTTACTTTACGAAGCGAAACAAAATTACAAGAAAGTTCCAAAAACACGCAATTATACTTTTCCTAAAGCGATTTTTTCTTTTGTCTAAAACAAGGACCCTTTAGAGCAGACTGCTACAATATTTTACAAATTAAATTGACCAGATATACAAGAACGACTACTTTTAGTACTTAGTCATCCGTTCAGATTTTCTTTAATATTTCTGCATGGATGTGACAGGGGTCGAGCAACCCAGACCTTCGTCGGTTGACCGAGCAAGAAACCGACTGTGACGGAAGCAGTTGGCGGACAAAAGTAGAGTGAGTACACTTAAAATGGGTGAAGTTTCCATGATTGAGTTTCCAAATCTATGTTGCGTACCTGTCAGTTAAAATTAATGATATCATTATAACTACGAACTGGAAGTGCAATTTACGAAAGTGACGAATGAAGTGAGTACGTGGGTCTTCACCCACTGTGTTGACTACATAACTGTTCTTACTGCTTCAAATAATTCATTAGGACATTTGAATTTGACCCATTTACAAGTTATTGAAACACACAATGCGCAAGTCCAGTGCGATGATTTGAATGCGATCCCAATTTGATGTTTACGTAATTTTCAGGTAAAAAAGATATTTATGAAGGAACTCATATATTCTAAGTGACTTGGCCTTATCACCGTATCGTGCATGATGTAAATCTTAACGTACCCACTCATAATTCTCTATAAAGTTATTATTTCAAGATTTCACTCCGCCGTCTCTTATTACCTACGCCGATAAAATATAACATAAGTAGAAAAATGTTGTGTAACACATATAGTGACCCCTTTTTCGATTAAAGTTTCTGGTAAAAAGATTGACCGGTTAATCCGAGAGTAACCTTTGACCGCTCACCCGTAGCGCTTTTATTTTAAGGTCAATGTTTTTTTTAAAGAAATAGGTAGTTATTTTTCCTCTGCGTGGGCTTTTTATGAGACGTATAATTTATTTTTGTTGGAAGACGTTCCATTACTTGTGTTTTCTCGACCGTAAAGATCGCCAAAGTGGCTCAGTCGTTATAAAGATCTATGTTTTCTATTTTAGCTGTCCGACTTCCATACGTTAGAAAGCAAAACGAATGTAGTTTGGTTATTTTTCCTTATTCTAAATTCAACTTATTCCAGGCGGTAGTATAGATCAACGTTGATATTTATTCAATCGTTCCACATATATGTGTCGAGAGTTAGAGGACAAAATGGAAGATTTGTGCGCACATAACATTTTACAGCCATATTTGCCGACCATTTTACTGGAATATTCTATGTGCGCTGAATTGGACAGCGGTTTTTTTTTCATTCTTAATAGGCACGCGTTTGACCAATATCTCACCTGATGGTAACTTCAATTGAAAATTATATGTACACAAAACCTTCTTTGGTATGTGGAAAACTAAACAATTATAAAGCAGTCAATAGCTATATTGGAACAGGGTAAACCATTTACACCATTTATGAAACTAAAACATTTCCGTAAACCGTTGACTGCCTGTTAAATAACCCTCGTAACCACATGTATACATGTATATCGTCCACGTAACTCTATCACCAAAATATGACGTGAATATCATTGAATATTCAAGTCATATTTTGGTGATGTATTCCAGGAAAAGATAACCATTAATTTTATAATTTTATAAACACCAATATACTTAAAATTATTCAACTCGTAGTTTATTTCCACGAAAGTTTTAGTTCTTTTGTCAATCAGTAGAACTGACAATTGAATAGGCAATGAAACGTGAGGCTGGTTCACAAATACGGATCAGTTGCGTTGTGTACTTCTACTCACAATAAAATTACCTAATATCAGATTGTAAATAAAATGTCAGCTCAATAATTGGTCTAAAAACTCATTTTTGTTGAACATTTTTGGATTGGTTATTTTGCATTTATCCTAAGTACCTATTCGTCAATAATTTTCTGTAGTATAAAAAAAACTAAAAAAGAGATTTTTCGTGTTTTTCTCAGCGAACCCTTTCATTTGATACCCATATCATGGGGATATATACAATAACTAGTCCGTCATCTTTGGGAGTCCACCATTATAATGCAGAATGACGTCACTTAGCTGACCATGCAATGTCATCTAAACTAAATAATACGAGTATGTATGCTGGCAGTAGGTCAAATTTTACTTCTAAGATTTGTTTACATAGTTACAAGTGAAGCTATTATAAGTGTATTAAAAATAAGTCCACTGTCATAAATTAATTGACGAGGTAAACATATACTTAAAAAAAAACATTTTTACAAAAAAATAGAACCGACTTCCAAAAAAAGTGCAAAATAACTTTAATCTCGGCAGTCAGTGTTTCTGGTTTTGTGTCTTCATTTTTAACCGACTTTCGAAAAATGAGGAGGTTCTATGTTCGACTGTATGTGTTTTATTTTTTTATCTTCTTTTTTATGTATTGCCGCCGATTTCTCCATCAGTTGTGGACCGATTTTCAAAATTCTTCTATTAACCAAAACTTATTTACCTAATACCATTTTTCCCGGGCCCCTAAATGAAAAGGTGATAGGTTATTGTGTTAATATAAACAATAATTGTTTTTTTACAACACTAGTTGTAGGTAGAGACGACTTGTACAATATTACGTTAGTTTGTTACTTTGCACTATTTAGTTTCTTAATGTTCGATAGATGGCGTTGTTCATTGAGCACTCTCCGCTGAATCGCGGTGTTAAGATTCTCCGCCAAAACATGAGCTCTCCGTGTATGTTGTAATAAATGGTCTGCTTCCCGACTGGCTGTCGAAATGGAGGTTGTCGGTGAACGTGGGTAAGACCCAGGCACTGCTTGCCGGGCGCACCCGCCTCTCACCACCTCTCCAACTGCAGGGGGCCGACATCGAGTGGTCGCCCCAGGTGAAATACCTAGGGGTCACCATTGATCGTCGGCTCTCCATGAGGACCCACGTTCGGAACGCTGCGCGCTGTCGCAAAAGGTAGGGCAGTCCACGCCCTACTCTACCCAGTGCTCTCATCCCACCTCCTGCTACGAACCAAATTGGGCGTGTATAAAGCATATAATATACGCCCAATACTGATATATGCCGCTCCAGCGTGGCTCGCCCTCACGAGCGAGACCACAAAGAAGCAACTCTGCGCGCAGCAACACCTCGCGCTGCGGACTATTATAGACGCCCCTCGCTACGTAAGGAATGACGTCATCATGCGGGACCTCCAGTTTGAGAGCCTGGATGACTTTTGCGCCCGCCTCGCATCCAACATGTTCGCGCGGGCCAACGCTTCAGCTTGGCCCACGTCAAGCACATAGCGCCCTGGCACGCGCGGCCACCTGACGCGAGGCGCTTTCCCCGCGACCTAATTCCGGACGCTGCTGATCCTCCCCCACCGGATTTGACGCCTGTGTGAGTCGTTTACATCTACACGCGACTCACACACACAGAAACACTCCACACACACAATATACACTCGGTGTGCGCCGTGTGCTAAGTTAATATAGGCATGACGCACACCGAACCCCATACATACATGACTCTACACTCATCTATTCACGCATAGGTCGCGCAGCGCGGACGCGCATCCAATAGCAAACATGAGCGGTGTTACACAACACAATGCTGCTCATACACACACAACGTCCCCTTAGTCTGAAGCGTGACCGGCTTGATCTGGAAGCGGGACAGACGGGGCTCAACATCCTCAGTGGGGAGCGCCACCAAAGCTGGCACCTCGTCGCAGGTCGTCTCTCGCTGGGCTACCTCCGGGTAACCGGGGGTCTCACCTGGCGGGGTCGGACAGCCGAGGTGTCATGAAGAAACGGCGACCCTTGCCGCGGCGCTCCCACTGACACAAAAGCACTTACACACAGACAGGCAGCGTATATGCGCCTGTCATCAGCCGCGGCCTATATTTTCCACCAAAACGCAGTGCCTGTTTTGACAGGCACATCATCGAAACTGCGGTAAGAGGCCATGCCTGCACCGTCCGCCGCGCCCCCTTGCGGGGACGTAGCGATATACCACAGGAATAAATGGTCTTCATACAAGAAAACATTGGCTTTTCTTTTTGTTCATGGTCATTCGAGTCGGATTTTCGGATGCAACCGTGACTAATACACCGTGAGTTTTGGACAGTGCACAGTGGCGCCCCCTGTCGGCGATATATGTAAAAAGTGTTGTGAGTTTGTGACAGTGCAAATCGATTTGGACAAACTGTGAGTACTTTAAAACATTACAAAAATTAGTGATTAATTGAAGAATTAAAGTTAATAAAGTGAAATAAAACCTGATAATTACTAGCTTTAATGGACTTGTAAAATTTATATGCAAAAAAGTGTATAGAGGGGGAATCCATGCCCAATTTTGGCAAAGTGTTTTACAAACACTTAGAAGAATTTGTCAACATTTTGAACTTATAAAATTTTAAGAAACATCAACAATTCTGCAGAATTTGGGACTTGTAATTTAAACTAGTTCTGGAATATAAAGTTACAAACACTTTAGAAAAATGGATTCATTACTAAGATTGCAAGTAGATATCAATAAAAGGATGCAAAAAGGATTCGTTAACTTCAAAAAGTCTCCTAAAGAAAGAGTTACCCTTAGCTACGTGGAAACAAGGTTGGAATGTTTAGAGAAACAGTGGTCAATGTTTGAAGAGACTCACAGTAAATTAATATCCGAGGTTAAAAGGGAGGAATATGAAAAGTCAGAGTACAATTTATGTGATATGTTTAGCCAAGCGGAAGATTTATACACGGATTACAAAGTCGAATTAAAAGAACGTTTGAATAAGAAAACCACTTCTGATTGTACGGAAAACAGCAACTCGATTACTCAGACTGGCGTGAAAGTACCTAGAATAGCGATACCTACCTTTTCGGGTCACTATTCTCAGTGGACAACATTTCGGGATCTCTTTCAAACATTAATACACAAGAACCAATCATTAGATAACGTGCAAAAACTGCATTACTTAAAAACTTATCTCACCGGCGAAGCTGAACAACTGTTGCGACACCTACCTATTACTAGTGATAACTATTTGACTAGTTGGAACCTTTTAGAACATAGATTCAATAATAAGAAGTTTATAACTTTGTTTATTATTGTATTTTAAAAAGATTCTTTAATCAAAAATGTATAACTACTGAATCTTCAAATTCTTTGAAAGAACTTTTTGATACAACTAACGAATGTCTTAATGCTTTAAAAAATGAAGATATTAATGTCGAAAATTGGGATCTTATTGTTATTTACATATTGTGTTCTAAATTAGATAGTGAGTCTCGCAAACAGTGGGAAGCTAAGATTGGTAGTTCAACTTTACTAAGGAATTACCTACGTTACAAGATTTTTTAGATTTTATTGAGCATAGATTTAGGTCACTTGAATTTTTATGTACTAAAACAGTAAAGAGCACTAACACAAAGTCACATCATATAGTAAAAAATGTAAATGAGAATATACCATCTTTATGTACCTTTGTTCAAATAATAATCATAAGATAAGGAATTGTAAAGATTTTGCGAAGGAAGAGTTGCCAGCACATCGTAATTTTGTCCAAAATTCAGGTTTGTGTTTCAATTGCTTAGGTGCAAATCATATGGTAACTTCGTGTCGTTTGCCCACAAGATGTAGAATTTGCAAAAAGAAACACAATTCGTTGCTGCATTCGAATAATAATAGCCAATCAACCGATGAATCAAACAAGCAATCAGTTGATAGTACCAGTGTTGTTGAAACTTAAACAACATCAAAAGAGGAGACCGAGGTAAGGAACATTACTAGTTGTATGTCTAACACAAATTGTCAGGTTGTATTAGCAACAGCCTTAGTAAAAGCAGAAACTAACACAGGGTATTATATAACACTGAGGTCTCTAGTAGACCAGGGATCACAGGCATCCTTTATAACGGAGTCTGCAGTTCAATTACTTGGCCTTAACAGGATTAAATGCAACAGTGTTATATCAGGAGTGGGGGGTGAAGACAACGCTTCACTCAATTGCAAACATGTAGTTTATATTAAACTACAATCTATCCATGATCCTAACTTTACTGTAAAAGTCAAAACATACGTTCTTCGGAAATTAACTTCATTTCTACCTGAAAAAGAAATTGTCGTTCAGCTGTGGTTACCAGTTATGAAGTTAGCAGATCCGAAGTTTAAATAGAATAGATCTATTGCTTGGTGTAGAAGTCTATTGCCAAATTATAACTGAAGGATTGATTAGAGGTCCACCAGGAACACCGATAGCACAGAACACCAGTTTGGGTTGGGTTTTATCTGGCAAAGTGAGTGATAGCGAAACCAATACTTTGAGCTGGAATAGTACTATCATCACCATGCATACTAACATTTGCAATGAAGATTTTAATTTTAAACAATTTTGGGAGCTCGAATCTGATAACTTCATTCTGAGCAAAAATCAATTCACTCCAGAAGAAAAACGTTGCGAATAGATCTTTGAGAAAACTACCAAACGCGATAGTTCTGGTAGATATATTGTAAAGTTACCTTTTAAAGACAATGACCCAAGCAGTAAATATGGCAATTCGCGCAATATTGCTGTAAAGCGATTATTATCATTAGAAAGGCGTTTTTTAAAATCACCGGATTTTAAAACCAAATACTCGGAAGTTATTTCAAAATATTTAAAGCTCGGTCATATGCAAATAATACCTACTAAAGAGACTGATAATCCAGAAGCAGTTTACTTGCCTTATCATAAAGTAGTTAGAGACTATAAAACCATCACCAAATTCAGGATCGTATTTAATGCTTCTAGTCTTGACAATAATGGTGTTTCACTGAACAGTAACCTTATGGTAGGACCGACGTTACAAGATGATCTTAGGCATATTCTGATGAGGTGGAGACTTCACCGTATTTGCTTGGTAGCTGACATCGTAAAGATGTATCGACAGGTGAAGGTGACTGACCAAGATGCAGATTATCAACGATTAGTGTGGAGATCTGACTCTTCAAAAGATATACAACATTAGCGTTTGGTACGAGTAACATTTGGGACTGCTTCCGCTCCATACCTGGCAGTAAGAGCGCTTCACAAAGTCGCTTATGATGAAGAAGCCCAGTATCCACTAGCCTGGGAAAAAGTATTACATGATTTCTACAAAGATGACCACATTACTGGCTGCAAAAGTGTATCAGAAGGAAAACAAAAGAAAAAAAAAAGAAATTTAGCTGTCAGAAAAAGAAAAGCAACCTGTCAGTAACACAAATTAAAGCTTTGCTCGATAATTCTTTAGAATGCATCAATAGTCTGAGAATAACATAAAAATAAATATTGCCACTTGGTATCGCATCCGAGTATTTCTAGGGGCGCAGAAATGGGATTCAAAGACGTTAAAGTGTTGGGAAGACGAAGCTTATAAAAAGATTATATATGTAGCGTAGGGCCTTCTCCAATTCTACGTAGGTACATATAAAATTTTGATAATTACAGTTTGTTGTTTGGCGCCGACTCAATATTAGTTTATTAAAATTTGATAGTTTATGTAATTAAGCTCAAACTCAAGTGATATGTATCCAACTGAGGAAGCACGAAAAAAACGAAAGAGTGTATAGTACCATAGCTAGTTTATTACTGATTCTGCATAAGTAGTGAACTGATAATTTTAACAATGCGAACATGTGGGAGGTAGACGCCAGATATGTATCATTCCTCTACACTTCATTTTGAAACCAGTTGACAATATAACATAGTATTAAATGTAATAAAAAATGACTTCTTGTATAAATAAACATCTTATATATGATGTATAATATCTAATAAATATCTATTTATAATATTTAGAGTAATCTACACTCTTCCTATGACACTGAGAACGTGCTCGCGGCACAGGTAAGGTAGCTGATTCCTGTATGACGGCCGAGGCTAGAGGAGCCTCACCTTCGAATACCTCACTAAGTGTCTGACGTGCATGTTCTCGGCTCACAGTTTCAGTCACAGCACTTATAGCCATCCAAATCTATACACAAGACTTTCCTCACGACATTTTTTCACACAACTTTTCAGTTACCGGTGCCACTTTACAACAGTTTGGTGCCATTATAACAGTTTATATGCAGTTGATTTCCAATAAATGTTAAATATTTTGATGTAAGTAGTTGTTTTACATGGATTTTTAATATAAATTACATATTTTGTTTATTATTTTTTTTGGTATTTTTTGGTCAAAAGTTATCTGGTTATTGCAAAATGTTGAACTGGTTATCAAGATCTAAATTGTATGGTGTCAAGCTTAATAAACAGTTTTGCAAATTTATATGTTCAAAGAATATCAGTGCTTCGTAAGGATCTAAGGAACATAGCACACCATTAAAAATGTGTATACCTAGTAACATTTTATTTTAAGGAAGACTTAAAACAATTGTTTAACTCAACTACGGATTTTTATTTCTACATATTTTATTGGATTTTTGTTCACATTTTGTTTGTACTTATTTCTTCAGATTCATAAAATAATCAATTATATTTTATTTCGGATGTCTACTGCTCAACGTATGTAAATTCAGTAAATGATGCTGTCTCATGCAACAGCACAAAGCGGTAATATTAATGACGGTGGATTGACGAGGATATAAAATTGAGAATTACGCAAAAACTATAAAGCGTATTTTATGAAACCTTCACCATTTTAAAGATCATTTAATTATTTATAATTTAGTCACAGTTTTTTAGTTTAATAAGTACTTGTTGTTTTATGTGTAATAAATTAATAATGCGTCTAATTTCGGACAGCGCTCCTTGATAGGCGAGTCCTATTACTGGGTGGGCTTATGACGCGTTACGTGAGCTCAACGCAGAACACGCAAGCTAACCACTCAAGGTCGTTGGCAGCTAATAGCGCCTGAAAGCTGTCACAACTTCGGTTACATTAAGAGATGTACTTTCGTTGTCAGTATCACTATCTCATTGTTGATCTATTTGTAAATTAGAACAACTTTATGGGATGTTTTTCTGTCTGCAACGTAATTTCTTTCATCGCGACTTCATCAAAAAGAGATTGTCCGTTGTTATTAGCCTCATCTTGATCAACCGACTCCAGTTCCTGTAATATGTAGGTAGTATCACAATCAACTCCAAACGTGTTTGGTAAATTGAAACTTTGGTGTTCAGTGTTCTCACTAGAAATTGACTGAATAGCTAAATCAAGTTCTTGTTCTGAAATTGTAGGAATTGTAAAGAGGGGAATACATTCTTTATTATTGGCTTTAGACGACTGTTTCTCCGTGACATTGGTAACTAACTGCTTTGCACACATACGTTGAGCGGTAGACATCCGAAATAAAATATAATTGATTATTTTATGAATCTAAAGAAATAAGTACAAACAAAATGTGAACAAAAATCCAATTAAAATGTAGAAATAAAAATCCGTGGTTGAGTTAAACAAATGTTTTAAGTCTTCCTTAAAATAAAATGTTACTAGGTATACAGATTTTTAATGGTGTGCTATGTTCCTTAGATACTTATGAAGCACTGATATTCTTTGAACATATAAATTTGCAAAACTGTGTTATTAAGCTTGACACCATATATTTCAGATCTTGATAACCAGTTCAACATTTTGCAATAACCAGTTAACTAACTTTAAACCAAAAAGTACCAAAAAAAAAAAAATAAACAAAATATGTAATTTATATTAAAAATCCATGTTCAACAACTACTTATATCAAAATATTTAACATTTATTGGAAATCAACTGTATATAAACCGTTATAAAGGCACCAAACTGTTTTAAGTGGCACCGGTAACTGAAAAGTTGTGTGAAAAAATGTCGTGAGGAAAGTCTTCTGTATAGATGTGGATGGCTATAAGTGCTGTGACTGAAACTGTGAGCCGAGAACATGCACGTCAGACACTTAGTGAGGTATTCGAAGGTGAGGCTCCTCTAGCCTCGGCCGTCACACAGGAATCAGCTACCTTACCTGTGCCGCGAGCACGTTCTCAGTGTCATAGGAAGAGTGTAGATTATTCTAAATATTATAAATAGATTATTGCACATCATATATAAGATGCTAATTTATACAAGAAGTTATTTTTTATTACATTTAATACTTTGTTATATTGTCAACAGGTTTCAAAATGAAGTGTGGAGGAATGATACATATCTGGCGTCCTCCTCCCACATGTTCGCATTATTAAAATTATAAGTTCACTACTTATGCAGAATCAGTAATAAACTGGCTATGGTACTACACACTCTTTCATTTTTTTCGTGCATCCTTAGATAGATACATATCACTTGAGTATTGAGCTTAATTACATAAACTTTCAAATTTTAATAAACTAATATTGAGTCGGCGCCAAACAACAAACTGATTAATTATCAAAATTTTATATGTACCTACGTAGAATTGGAGAAGGCTCTACGCTACATATATAATCTTTTTATAAGCTTCGTCTTCCCAACACTTTAACGTCTTTGAATCCCATTTCTGCGCCCCTAGAAATACTCGGATGCGATACCAAGTGGCAATATTTATTTTCATCTTATTCTCAGACTGTTGATGCATTCTAAAGAATTACCGAGCAAAGCTTTAATTTGTGTTACTGACAGGTTGCTTATCTTTTTCTGACTGCTAAATTTCTTTTTTACTGACGACACAATCATCTTTTTGTTACCGAAACGTCCTTGAAGTAGTTCCCATACTGTTGCATAATTACTTTCCGTAATTTGAATATGTCGTAATAACATCTGTGTCTCTCCGGCAATACTAGTCTCTAAACAATGCAACTTAAGCACATCGCGTACAGAAGTGTTATGTACGAGTGCTGTAAATAGGTCTCTATACGTAGGCAATTCATCATAAATCAATGTACTATTCTGCACGAAAAACTGTAGACCCAGACTTTTTACCTCAACGTGATCGTGCCAAGATTTCTAGATTACTTAAACCTCAAACTGAAGTTTGGGAGGACCTTTTATCCGAATGGCAATGTAGGTGGGAAAGATCCATCACAGGCAGACCTCCACCAATTCTTCCCATCGGTTCGCCAACGGCTGGATAGGACATGGCTGGAGGTGGATCACTGTGTTGCCCAATTTCTCATTGGTCATGGCAACTTTAAGAGTAAATTATTTTCCTTCAAGCTTGTTGCCTCACCTTTATGTCAATGTTCTACACCTGATTGCGAATACGAACAATCCGCACATCATATCCTGTGGGAGTGTACTCTGTGGCAAGCTGAGCGCAATATTATGTTGGATAGTACTCAGCCTACGTCTGGAGTTGTCTATTACACGGACCTTGTGGAAACTAGAACGAATTTCAGTGCATTCAAGCGTTTTGCCATACCTATTATTGGAATCAAGTGTAACAGCTCACAATTTTAGGACCCATTAATATTAGTGTTTTTAACCAGTGGTGCTTAGCAACTGCGCTGTAAAAATCCCCTTTGTGCCTAATGGCCTAGTTTTATTCTGTCTCCCGCTTGATTAGGAGGGAAGTGAAAATTATGTTTTTCTTACTCCTCCGCTATCTTTTCTGATTAATTTCGTTGTGGGACCCAAGAAAGTTTAATTGTTTCTCTGGGACTCGTCGAGCTTCAATGCCTCGGCGTTTTTTCTAGTGGTCGCCTCTGTTGATTCTGGCTTAGAGTAGTTACAGTGAATCATTCTCTAATTACAATATTTACTTTAACCAAGGAAAACTTTATCATTTTATCCTGATCCTTACATTTAAGTATTATAATTTTAGTAAATATTTTTTTTTTAACATAAATCATCTGCTGACGGTACTATTCAACATACAACCTGACACTGACCTGCAAATTGCAAAAAAACGTGAGAAAACTTGAATTTCGCGGGCTGCCCTGTACACTTTTACATTAACCGCGTTGTTCGCGTAGCACCTCGTAGGCGACTTAGGCCCTCGTAGCTAAGTGCTGCGTTACTAGGATCTAGATATAGTGGTGTAGTTGTCTATTTTATTTTTGATACGAGACTCAGAAACCTATTAAATATGTAACAGGACTCATTTATCACTCACTCGCTCACCCACACTCACACACACACACACACACACTCCACTCACTACTCATTACTCACTCACACCCCACTCACTCACTCACTTACTCTGAGTATTGACTATGTTTTCTAAAGAAATTGGCTATTTTAAATCAAGTGATTTTAAAAAAATACTGACATCATCATCATTCTCCTGCCCTTATCCCAATTTATTTGGGGTCGGCGCAACATGTCTTTTTCTTCCATACTCCTCTATTAGTCGTCATCTTTGTAGTCACCCCCTTATTGCCCATATCTTCTTTCACACAGTCCAACCATCGTTTCTTAGGCTTTCTTCTACTCTTATAGCCATCCACATCCATACACAAGACTTTCCTCACGACATTTTATTCATTCCTCCGCATCACATGAAAAAAAATACTGACATAGAGTACAAAATAGACTCTGTACGAACGCAAATTCAGTCTTTCAAAACCAGACTTAGTAATGGGACTTGCAGGTTCTACAAACATCAGATTGACTATCCTACTGACAAACTTGACAAAGTACAAAGCAAGTCGGGTCTTTAGAACCTGCTAGAGTCAAAAGAGGTCTTGGGGAAGGCCTTGGGTCAATATTAAAAATCATTACTGGAAACTTAGATTAAATAGATGCCTTAAAATATGACGAGGCAATCACAACATTTCAAAACAATGAAAATAAAGTAGTTTCAGAATTTAATAACCATATCAGTTTTATTCTGCCAAGTAATTTATTCAGAAACTTTACTGTTGTATTTTACAAGAAATTATCTTTAATTACTTTTCCATGCTAAATCTTCAAGTATCCCTACCAAAGTAAGTTGTAAAATGATATTGAACTGTTTATTAGGTGTCCATAGACTCGTGGACATACATTTATGGATGTCGAAACAGTAATTACAACAGTTCTATATTTATAATTTTTACAACTGGTAAATAAAGAATAATAAACCTTAAGTGACAGTGATTACTTATTTATTTCTATACCTAAACATAATGTGTACAATTTTATTATTAAATATGAATAAAAATTAAACTTCACCGCTGACAAATTAATTACACAATAATTTGAATATAATTTCCAGTAACCTTATATATTAACAACTGAATGATAATGTATGCAATTAAAATTGTATGCTAATGTGTTACAAACACTTACAAGTTTTCTTATGGAAAAATATTGTTTGTCATGATATACACAAAATTTTACAATGTAGGTTGTATATGATACATTATAATTTCGAGATCACAATGTCATGTTTGTTCATAACAGCAAAACAATATAAATAGACTTATTGTAGACCTAATTAGAGCTAATTTTTATATAGCATATACCGCATCTGCTTCGTCTTCTGAATTAACTTCATCTGCGAATTCAATGTCATCATCTAGACCATCCACAGAATAGGCTACCGTCTCATTGATTCGTACTGTTTCTGGGAATTCTCCATACGCCTTCAGATTCCTTGCCTCGTCAGGAGTGTATCTCAGGATAACATCAGCTTTCGCGTCTTGGAAATCTCGCAACCCTATCAGTATAATGTCACCTTGGTTTATCCAAACTTTGTTCCTTAGTTTACCTCGGATATGACAAAGACGTTTTATGCCATCAAAGCACATGGCATCCAAGCGGCCATTACCGAGCATCTTTGTCACTTGGGCGTACTCCTGTAAATCTTCTTTGAAAATCAGCTCACGGTTCTCTTTTTCCTTTTCATTCCTTCCTCTCCTCCTGTTTTTACCA
Organism: Polia nebulosa; assembly: GCA_951329385.1. Lineage (NCBI taxonomy): Eukaryota > Metazoa > Arthropoda > Insecta > Lepidoptera > Noctuidae > Polia > Polia nebulosa. Next base: position 21,720,827 of record OX589602.1, read on the forward strand.
CCTTTTCCTTTATTCTTCGGCATTATTTATATAATTTTGAGTCCAATTAAATACAGTCAGACTACGAAAATTTTATTTGCGCACTATACAGGTTCGGTTCGATTTTGGTACGAAAGTACTAACACAACACGGCGAATTCGTACTGGCACAAATATCACTTGAAAAATCTAGCACACTCACAACGGAGTCACTTTAGTTCAACAGAGCGATTTCAGAATAAGGGTGCCTGGCACAATGGCCGCCTTATATACCCGACCTGAGGCGGGGGGCTGCAGTGCGAAGTTGCCCGCAAAATGGGCGCATTTCAATACCAAAGTCATTAAAGAATATTGCCGACAAAAACCGAGAACTCACGATGATTTAGTTCATTACAAATGTTGTACCTACGCTTAAAATAATATTTTCTATGAGTATTTTCAATTACGTAATTACTGAGAACAATATTATTTGCTTAAAATCAGTCTGTTAAAAATAATGGTGACTTTTTACTAATTATCTAAGCATTTGCACTGGAAAGTCTTCATAGAAAGTTAGGTAATTATTTCATTATTAGGTAACTCCTGGCAAGTAGTGTAATAATAAGCTAATAATAAAATTATAAGTTAGGATCAAACCTGCACAATGTGTTGTATTTTTATTATAAAATAGACTAGCACCCTGCCTCAACTTTGCATGGGTACAAATTATACACCTTAACCTTCCTCATAAATCACTTTGTCTATATGTGAAAACCATATGAAAATCCGTTTAGTAGTTTTTGAGATTGTTGCGAACGGACGGACAGGCAGACGCGGTGGAAGACTTCATTTTATAATACGTAATAATAGTGATTAATAAAATAAATAGCTTGTACATATCAAATCAACATTTTATAAAACTAAATAATAAATCCAACAGTTCAACTATTGTCCTCGCCATTGAGGCTGCCGATAAGCGATCCATATAAAATTAAAACCTTAAAAAAAACGTCAATGCAACGTCATTATACCAATATAATATGTTGTTGCATGAGATATTACAAATGTATGTTGTTGAATGAAACGATGGTTGGACTGTGTGAAAGAGGATATGGGTAAAAAAGGGGTGACTACAGAGATGACGACTAATAGAGGAGTATGGAAGAAAAAGACATGTTGCGCCGACCCCAAATAAATTGGGATAAGGGCAGGAGAATGATGATGTTGTTGAATGAGACAGCATCATTTTCTGAAAAAAAAAGACAGAATATTTTACTTACTTTTCCTATGAATTACTTATATCTCCTACGGGCTTTTGAGATCATTGTCCGCGTGAAATGTAATAATAAATCACACGTGGACGTAGCTACAACCTAGATAAAATCCCATGTCTTGAATCAGTTCATAGGTTTAATTTTAATCGGTTCAGCCGTTGAGACATGATTTATAAACAAACATGCTTTCACATTTATAATATTATTAGGATGGGTAGGAGTAGGTACAACTTTATTATATGTAATTGATGCATTTGTAAAGGCTACGCTGTATTGATAAGACGCTTCCAACTGCTCATTGAATAGTATAATGTCCCTAATCTAATTGAGACAACATAGTGCTGCGTATGTGTATGCATTGCATTGTTGAGGGCGAGGTTTACTTTGAAACGTCGAACTTACTAAGAACTAGAATATCAGATCAGCTTCCATTGTTTTTTTAGAAAGTGTTCGATTAATAATTATAGTTAGTGCCAATTGAGTACTAATTATTTACCAAATATAAAAGCGATTGGCGATGATGATCCGGTGGTAGTCACATACATCTACATTTTAGTTTTGTGTAAATAATAATTAAATAACACATGCCTCTATTTTTGAACAAAGATATAACCCTTAGTTGTTGCAAAAGGCACTTTCTATTATGAGTCGCATCAGCTTTAACGCACAAAAAAAAACATTACTCCGTGAGAAATCTCACGTACATACGTAGTCTAGATTTGAAGAATTACTTATCACTATAACTTTATTAGAAGTAGTAATTTTTCTTTTAATTTGGGAAAAAATTACAGAGTTTTCAAAAGAGGTATCTTAAAATGAAAATTAAACACCGTGACCACCTACTCTACCAATAGTATGATATATCTCGTGAATTGCTGGACCACAGTACTTTATTCCGGTAGTTGACGAGTACATGGAGATTAGATTTATTATTATTCTTCTCTGTTAGGGTCATGATACCGCATGTGATATAAGATTTGTCAAGGCCAAGACGAAAAGGTACGGTATTTTTTCTTGTCATCATTAACTAAGCAGGTAGCTAGAAGCAGGATATAAATGATTGAATATTTAGATAACATTAAGTGTACTTTGAAATATTCCAGCTTAACAAAACAAAAAGCTTTGCTTTGTTTTTGCTGGCCTATTGTTTTGTTATTTTTATGATCGTTTCACAGTAAACGTTGGCAAAGCCTATGAACTATTGTTAAAATTAAATCCTTTATCAGCTACGTTGGCTTTTTAACCGGTGAAAAAAGGAGGTAGTTTGTTTTGTGTGTTATGCCGATGCGACTCATAATAAAAAGCCCCTTTTCCAACAACTAAGGGTTGTATCTTTGTTCCAAACTAGAGGCATGTGTTATTTAATTATTATTCGCTCAAAACTAAAATGCAAATATATGTGACTACCACTGGATCACCATCGCCAATCGGTTCAATATTTGGTAAATAATTAGTACTCAATTGGTACCAAGTAATTAGTAATCGAACACTTTCTAATAAAACAATAGAAGCGATTCTGATGTTCTAGTTCTTAGTAAGTACGATTTTAAGTTCAAATCTATGTTCAAAGTAAACCTCGTCCTCAACAATGCAATGCATATGCATACGCAGCACTATGTTGGCTTAATTAGAATACTAACATTATACTATTCAATGAGCAGTTGGAAGCGTCTTATAAATACAGCGTAGCCTTTATTAATGCATCAATTAGTATACAATGAAGTTGTACCTACTCCTACCTATCCTAATAATATTATAAATGTGAAAGCCTGTTTGTTAATAAATCATGTCTCAAAGGCTGAACGGATTAAAATTAAACCTATGAACTGGTTCAAGACATGTGAATTTATCTAGGTTGTAGCTACGTTCACGTGTGATTTATTATTACACTTCAAGCGGACGATGATCTCAATAGCCTGTAGAAGATATGTCATTCATAGGAAAAATAAGTAAAATATGTATTGTTTTTTTTTCAATAAATGATGCTGTCTCATGCAACAGCACAAAGTGGTAATATTAATGACGGTGGATAGACGAGGATATAAAATTGAGAATTACGCAAAAACTATAAAGCGTATTTTTATGAAACGTTCACCATTTTAAAGATCATTTAATTATTTATAATTTAGTCACATTGTTTTAGTTTAAACTTGTTGTTTTATGTGTAATAAATTAATAATGCGTCTAATTTCGGACAGCGCTCCTTGATGGGCGAGTCCTATTACTGGGTGGGCTTATGACGCGTTACGTGAGCTCAACGCAGAACACGCAAGCTAACCACTCAAGGTCGTTGGCAGCTAATAGCGCCTGAAAGCTGTCACAACTTCGGTTACATTATGAGATGTACTTTCGTTGTCAGTATCACTATCTCATTGTTGATCTATTTGTAAATTAGAACAACTTTATGGGATGTTTTACTGTCTGCAACATAATTTCTTTCATCGCGACTTCATCGAAAAGAGATTGTCCGTTGTTGTTAGAGAATGAACCACTGCAACTTCTCTAAGCCAGAATCAGCAGAGGCGACCACCAGAAAAAACGCCGAGGCAATGAAGCTCGACGAGTCCCAGAGAAATAATTAAACTTTCTTGGGTCCCGCAACGAAATTAATCTGAAAAGATAGCGGAGGAGTAAGAAAAACATAATTTCCACTTCCCTCCTTATTAAGCGGGAGACAGAATAAAACTAGGCCATTCGGCACAAAGGGGATTTCTAGTTTCCACAAGGTCCGTGTAATAGACAACTCCAGACGTAGGCTGAGTACTATCCAACATAATATTGCGCTCAGCTTGCCAAAGAGTACACTCCCACAGGATATGATATGCGGATTGTTCGTATTCGCAATCAGGTGTAGAACGTTGACATAAAGGTGAGGCAACAAGCTTGAAGGAAAATAATTTACTCTTAAAGTTGCCATGACCAGTGAGAAATTGGGCAACACAGTGATCCACCTCCAGCCATGTCCTATCCAGCCGTTGGCGAACCGATGGGAAGAACTGGTGGAGGTCTGCCTTTGATGGAACTTTCCCACCTACATTGCCATTCGGATAAAAGGTCCTCCCAAACTTCAGTTTGAGGTTTAAGTAATCTAGAAATCTTGGCACGATCACGTTGAGGTAAAAAGTCTGGGTCCGTAGTTTTTCGTGCAGAATAGTACATTGATTTATGATGAATAGCCTACGTATAAAGATCTATTTACAGCACTCGTACATAACACTTCTGTACGCGATGTACTTAAGTTGCATTGTTTAGAGATTAGTATTGCCGGAGAGACACAGATGTTATTACGACATATTCAAATTACGGAAAGTAATTATGCAACAGTATGGGAACTACTTCAAGGACGTTTCGGTAACAAAAAGATGATTGTGTCGTCAGTAAAAAAGAAATTTAGCTGTCAGAAAAAGATAAGCAACCTGTCAGTAACACAAATTAAAGCTTTGCTCGATAATTCTTTAGAATGCATCAACAGTCTGAGAATAAGATGAAAATAAATATTGCCACTTGGTATCGCATCCGAGTATTTCTAGGGGCGCAGAAATGGGATTCAAAGACGTTAAAGTGTTGGGAAGACGAAGCTTATAAAAAGATTATATATGTAGCGTAGGGCCTTCTCCAATTCTACGTAGGTACATATAAAATTTTGATAATTAATCAGTTTGTTGTTTGGCGCCGACTCAATATTAGTTTATTAAAATTTGAAAGTTTATGTAATTAAGCTCAATACTCAAGTGATATGTATCTATCTAAGGATGCACGAAAAAAACGAAAGAGTGTATAGTACCATATCTAGTTTATTACTGATTCTGCATAAGTAGTGAACTGATAATTTTAATAATGCGAACATGTGGGAGGAGGACGCCAGATATGTATCATTCCTCCACACTTCATTTTGAAACCTGTTGACAATATAACAAAGTATTAAATGTAATAAAAAATAACTTCTTGTATAAATTAGCATCTTATATATGATGTGCAATAATCTATTTATAATATTTAGAATAATCTACACTCTTCCTATGACACTGAGAACGTGCTCGCGGCACAGGTAAGGTAGCTGATTCCTGTGTGACGGCCGAGGCTAGAGGAGCCTCACCTTCGAATACCTCACTAAGTGTCTGACGTGCATGTTCTCGGCTCACAGTTTCAGTCACAGCACTTATAGCCATCCACATCTATACAGAAGACTTTCCTCATGACATTTTTTCACACAACTTTTCAGTTACCGGTGCCACTTAAAACAGTTTGGTGCCTTTATAACAGTTTATATACAGTTGATTTCCAATAAATGTTAAATATTTTGATATAAGTAGTTGTTTAACATGGATTTTTATTATAAATTACATAATTATTTTGTTTATTATTTTTTTTGGTATTTTTTGGTCAAAAGTTAGTTAACTGGTTATTGCAAAATGTTGAACTGGTTATCAAGATCTGAAATATATGGTGTCAAGCTTAATAACACAGTTTTGCAAATTTATATGTTCAAAGAATATCAGTGCTTCATAAGGATCTAAGGAACATAGCACACCATTAAAAATGTGTATACCTAGTAACATTTTATTTTAAGGAAGACTTAAAACATTTGTTTAACTCAACTACGGATTTTTATTTCTACATTTTTTATTCGATTTTTGTTCACATTTTGTTTGTACTTATTTCTTCAGATTCATAAAATAATCAATTATATTTTATTTCGGATGTATACCGCTCAACGTATGTGTGCAAAGCAGTTAGTTACCAATGTCATGGAGAAACAGTCGTCTAAAGCCAATAATAAAGAATGTATTCCCCTCTTTACAATTCCTGCAATTTCAGAACAAGAACTTGATTAAGCTATTCAGTCAATTTCTAATGAGAACACTGAACACCAAAGTTTCAATTTACCAAACACGTTTGGAGTAGATTGTGATATTGACTACATATTACAGGAACTGGAGTCGGTTGATCAAGATGAGGCTAATAACAACGGACAATCTCTTTTTGATGAAGTCGCGATGAAAGAAATTACGTTGCAGACAGTAAAACATCCCATAAAGTTGTTCTAATTTACAAATAGATCAACAATGAGATAGTGATACTGACAACGAAAGTACATCTCATAATGTAACCGAAGTTGTGACAGCTTTCAGGCGCTATTAGCTGCCAACGACCTTGAGTGGTTAGCTTGCGTGTTCTGCGTTGAGCTCACGTAACGCGTCATAAGTCCACCCAGTAATAGGACTCCCCCATCAAGGAGCGCTGTCCGAAATTAGACGCATTATTAATTTATTACACATAAAACAACAAGTACTTATTAAACTAAAACATTGTGACTAAATTATAAATAATTAAATGATCTTTATAATGGTGAAGGTTTCATAAAAATACGCTTTATAGTTTTTGCGTAATTCTCAATTTTATATCCTCGTCAATCCACCGTCATTAATATTACCGCTTTGTGCTGTTGCATGAGACAGCATCATTTACTGAAAAAAAACAATGAATATTTTACTTATTTTTCCTATGAATGACATATCTTCTACAGGCTATTGAGATCATCGTCCGCTTGAAATGTAATAATAAATCACACGTGAACGTAGCTACAACCTAGATAAATTCCCATGTCTTGAACCAGTTCATAGGTTTAATTTTAATCCGTTCAGCCTTTGAGACATGATTTATTAACAAACAGGCTTTCCCTTTTATAATATTATTAGGATGGGTAGGAGTAGGTACAACTTCATTATATACTAATTGATGCATTAATAAAGGCTACGCTGTATTTATAAGACGCTTCCAACTGCTCATTGAATAGTATAATGTCAGTATTCTAATTAAGCCAACATAGTGCTGCGTATGCATATGCATTGCATTGTTGAGGACAAGGTTTACTTTGAACATAGATTTGAACTTAAAATCGTACTTACTAAGAACTAGAACATCAGAATAGCTTCTATTGTTTTACTAGAAAGTGTTCGATTACTAATTACTTGGTACCAATTGATTACTAATTATTTACCAAATATTGAACCGATTGGCGATGGTGATCCAGTGGTAGTCACATATATTTGCATTTTAGTTTTGAGCGAATAATAATTAAATAACACATGCCTCTAGTTTGGAACAAAGATACAACCCTTAGTTGTTGGAAAAGGGGCTATTTATTATGAGTCGCATCGGCTTAACACACAAAACAAACCACCTCCTTTTTTTTCACCGGTTAAAAAGCCAACGTAGCTGATAAAGGATTTAATTTTAACAATAGTTCATAGGCTTTGCCAACGTTTACTGTGTGAAACGATCATAAAAATAACAAAACCAATAGGCCAGCAAAAACAAAGCAAAGCGTTTTGTTTTGTTAAGCTGAAATGTTTCAAAGTACACTTAATGTTATCTAAATATTCAATCATTTATATCCTGCTTCTAGCTACCTGCTTAGTTAATGATGACAAGAAAAAATACCGTACCTTTTCGTCTTGGCCTTGACAAATCTTATATCATACGAGTATGCGGTATCATGACCCTAACAGAGAAGAATAATAATAAATCTAATCTCCATGTACTCGTCAACTACCGGAATAAAGTACTGTGGTCCAGCAATTCACGATATATATCATACTATTGGTAGAGTAGGTGGTCACGGTGTTAAATTTTCATTTTAAGATATCTCTTTTGAAAACTCTGCAATTTTTTCCCAAATTAAAAGAAAAATTACTACTCCTAATAAAGTTATAGTGACAAGTAATTCTTCAAATCTAGACTACGTATTTACGTGAGATTTCTCACGGAGTAATGTTTTTTTTTGTGCGTTAAAGCTGATGCGACTCATAATAGAAAGTGCCTTTTGCAACAACTAAGGGTCATATCTTTGTAAACTAAAATGTAGATGTATGTGACTACCACCGGATCATCATCGCCAATCGCTTTTATATTTGGTAAATAATTAGTACTCAATTGGCACTAACTATAATTATTAATCGAACACTTTCTAAAAAAACAATGGAAGCTGACCTGATATTCTAGTTCTTAGTAAGTTCGACGTTTCAAAGTAAACCTCGCCCTCAACAATGCAATGCATACACATACGCAGCACTATGTTGTCTCAATTAGATTAGGGACATTATACTATTCAATGAGCAGTTGGAAGCGTCTTATCAATACAGCGTAGCCTTTACAAATGCATCAATTACATATAATAAAGTTGTACCTACTCCTACCCATCCTAATAATATTATAAATGTGAAAGCATGTTTGTTTATAAATCATGTCTCAACGGCTGAACCGATTAAAATTAAACCTATGAACTGGTTCAAGACATGGGATTTTATATAGATTGTAGCTACATCCACGTCTGATTTATTATTACATTTCACGCGGACAATGATCTCAAAAGCCTGTAGGAGATATAAGTAATTTATAGGAAAAGTAAGTAAAATATTCTGTCTTTTTTTTTTTAGAAAATGATGCTGTCTCATTCAACAACATACATTTGTAATATCTCATGCAACAACATATTATATTGGTATAATGACGTTGCATTGACGTTTTTTTTCAAGGTTTTAATTTTATATGGATCGCTTATCGGCAGCCTCAATGGCGAGGACAATAATTGAACTGTTGGATTTATTATTAAGTTTTATAAAATGTTGATTTGATATGTATAAGCTGTTTATTTTATTAATCGTCCGTTCGCAACAATCTCAAAAACTACTAAACGGATTTTCATATGGTTTTCACATATAGACAAAGTGATTTATGAGGAAGGTTAAGGTGTATAATTTGTACCCATGCAAAGTTGAGGCAGGGTGCTAGTCTATTTTATAATAAAAATACAACACATTGTGTAGGTTTGATCCTAACTTATAATTTTATTATTAGCTTACTATTACACTAATTGCCAGTAGTTACCTAATAATGAAATAATTACCTAACTTTCTATGAAGACTTTCCAGTGCAAATGCTTAGATAATTAGTAAAAAGTCACCATTATTTTTAACAGACTGATTTTAAGCAAATAATATTGTTCTCAGTAATTACGTAATTGAAAATACTCATAGAAAATAGTATTTTAAGCGTAGGTACAACATTTGTAATGAACTAAATCATCGTGAGTTCTCGGTTTTTGTCGGCAATATTATTTAATGACTTTGGTATTGAAATGCGCCCATTTTGCGGGCAACTTCGCACTGCGGCCCCCCGCCTCAGGTCGGGTATATAAGGCGGCCATTGTGCCAGGCACCCTCATTCTGAAATCGCTCTGTTGAACTAAAGTGACTCCGTTGTGTGTGTGCTAGATTTTTCAAGTGATATTTGTGCCAGTACGAATTCGCCGTGTTGTGTTAGTACTTTCGTACCAAAATCGAACCGAACCTGTATAGTGCGCAAATAAAATTTTCGTAGTCTGACTGTATTTAATTGGACTCAAAACTATAAAAATAATGCCGAAGAATAAAGGAAAAGGTGGTAAAAACAGGAGGAGAGGAAGGAATGAAAAGGAAAAAGAGAACCGTGAGCTGATTTTCAAAGAAGATTTACAGGAGTACGCCCAAGTGACAAAGATGCTCGGTAATGGCCGCTTGGATGCCATGTGCTTTGATGGCATAAAACGTCTTTGTCATATCCGAGGTAAACTAAGGAACAAAGTTTGGATAAACCAAGGTGACATTATACTGATAGGGTTGCGAGATTTCCAAGACGCGAAAGCTGATGTTATCCTGAGATACACTCCTGACGAGGCAAGGAATCTGAAGGCGTATGGAGAATTCCCAGAAACAGTACGAATCAATGAGACGGTAGCCTATTCTGTGGATGGTCTAGATGATGACATTGAATTCGCAGATGAAGTTAATTCAGAAGACGAAGCAGATGCGGTATATGCTATATAAAAATTAGCTCTAATTAGGTCTACAATAAGTCTATTTATATTGTTTTGCTGTTATGAACAAACATGACATTGTGATCTCGAAATAATAATATATCATATACAACCTACATTGTAAAATTTTGTGTATATCATGACAAACAGTATTTTTCCATAAGAAAACTTGTAAGTGTTTGTAACACATTAGCATACAATTTTAATTGCATACATTATCATTCAGTTGTTAATATATAAGGTTACTGGAAATTATATTCAAATTATTGTGTAATTAATTTGTCAGCGGTGAAGTTTAATTTTTATTCATATTTAAAAATAAAATTGTACACATTATGTTTAGGTATAGAAATAAATAAGTTAACACTGTCACTTAAGGTTTATTATTCTTTATTTACCTAGTTATAAAAATTATTAATATAGAACTGTTGTAATTACTGTTTCGACATCCATAACTGTATGTCCACGAGTCCATGGACACCTAATAAACAGTTCAATATCATTTTACAACTTACTTTGGTAGGGATACTTGAAGATTTAGCATGGAAAATAATTAAAGCTAATTTCTTGTAAAATACAACAGTAAAGTTTCTGAATAAATTACTTGGCAGAATAAGACTGATGTGGTTATTAAATTCTGAAACTACTTTATTTTCATTGTTTTGAAATGTTGTGATTGCTTCGTCATATTTTAAGGCATCTATTTAATCTAAGTTTCCAGTAATGATTTTTAATATTGACCCAAGGCCTTCCCCAAGACCTCTTTTGACTCTAGCAGGTTCTAAAGACCTGACTTGCTTTGTACTTTGTCAAGTTTGTCAGTAGGATAGTCAATCTGATGTTTGTAGAACCTGCAAGTCCCATTACTAAGTCTGGTTTTGAAAGACTGAATTTGCGTTCGTACAGAGTCTATTTTGTACTCTGTCAGTATTTTTTTTAAAATCACTTGATTTAAAATAGCCAATTTCTTTAGAAAACATAGTCAATACTCAGAGTGAGTGAGTGAGTGGGGTGTGAGTGAGTAATGAGTGGAGTGTGTGTGTGTGTGTGTGTGAGTGTGGGTGAGCGAGTGAGTGATAAATGAGTCCTGTTACATATTTAATAGGTTCCTGAGTCTCGTATCAAAAATAAAATAGACAACTACACCACTATATCTAGAACCTAGTAACGCAGCACTTAGCTACGAGGGCCTAAGTCGCCTACGAGGTGCTATGCGAACAACGCGGTTAATGTAAAGGTGTACAGGGCAGCCCGCGAAATTCAAGTTTTCTCACGTTTTTTTGCAATTTGCAGGTCAGTGTCAGGTTGTATGTTGAATAGTACCGTCAGCAGATGATTTATGTTTAAAAAAAAAATATTTACTAAAATTATAATACTTAAATGTAAGGATCAGGATAAAATGATAAAGTCTTCCTTGGTTAAGGTAAATATTGTAATAAGAGAATGAACCACTGTAACTTATCTAAGCCAGAATCAACAGTGGCGACCACCAGAAATAACGCCGAGGCATTGAAGCTCGACGAGTCCCAGAGAAACAATTAAACTTTCTTGGGTCCCGCAACGAAATTAATCAGAAAAGATAGCGGTGGAGTAAGAAAAACATAATTTCCACTTCCCTCGTAATCAAGCGGGAGACAGAATAAAACTAGGCCATTAGGCACAAAGGGGATTTTTACAGCCAAGTTGCTAAGCACCACTGGTTAAAAACACTAATATTAATGGGTCCTAAAATTGTGAGCTAAAACACTTGATTCCAATAATAGGTATGGCAAAAACGCTTAAATGCACTGAAATTCGTTCTAGTTTCCACAAGGTCCGTGTAATAGACAACTCCAGACGTAGGCTGAGTACTATCCAACATAATATTGCGCTCAGCTTGCCAAAGAGTACACTCCCACAGGATATGATATGCGGATTGTTCGTATTCGCAATCAGGTGTAGAACATTGACATAAAGGTGAGGCAACAAGCTTGAAGGAAAATAATTTACTCTTAAAGTTGCCATGACCGGTGAGAAATTGGGCAACACAGTGATCCACCTCCAGCCATGTCCTATCCAGCCGTTGGCGAACCGATGGGAAGAACTGGTGGAGGTCTGCCTTTGATGGAACTTTCCCACCTACATTGCCATTCGGATAAAAGGTCCTCCCAAACTTCAGTTTGAGGTTTAAGTAATCTAGAAATCTTGGCACGATCACGTTGAGGTAAAAAGTCTGGGTCCGTAGTTTTTCGTGCAGAATAGTACATTGATTTATGATGAATAGCCTACGTATAAAGATCTATTTACAGCACTCGTACATAACACTTCTGTACGCGATGTGCTTAAGTTGCATTGTTTAGAGATTAGTATTGCCGGAGAGACACAGATGTTATTACGACATATTCAAATTACGGAAAGTAATTATGCAACAGTATGGGAACTACTTCAAGGACGTTTCGGTAACAAAAAGATGATTGTGTCGTCAGTAAAAAAGAAATTTAGCTGTCAGAAAAAGATAAGCAACCTGTCAGTAACACAAATTAAAGCTTTGCTCGATAATTCTTTAGAATGCATCAACAGTCTGAGAATAAGATGAAAATAAATATTGCCACTTGGTATCGCATCCGAGTATTTCTAGGGGCGCAGAAATGGGATTCAAAGACGTTAAAGTGTTGGGAAGACGAAGCTTATAAAAAGATTATATATGTAGCGTAGGGCCTTCTCCAATTCTACGTAGGTACATATAAAATTTTGATAATTAATCAGTTTGTTGTTTGGCGCCGACTCAATATTAGTTTATTAAAATTTGAAAGTTTATGTAATTAAGCTCAATACTCAAGTGATATGTATCTATCTAAGGATGCACGAAAAAAACGAAAGAGTGTATAGTACCATATCTAGTTTATTACTGATTCTGCATAAGTAGTGAACTGATAATTTTAATAATGCGAACATGTGGGAGGAGGACGCCAGATATGTATCATTCCTCCACACTTCATTTTGAAACCTGTTGACAATATAACAAAGTATTAAATGTAATAAAAAATAACTTCTTGTATAAATTAGCATCTTATATATGATGTGCAATAATCTATTTATAATATTTAGAATAATCTACACTCTTCCTATGACACTGAGAACGTGCTCGCGGCACAGGTAAGGTAGCTGATTCCTGTGTGACGGCCGAGGCTAGAGAAGCCTCACCTTCGAATACCTCACTAAGTGTCTGACGTGCATGTTCTCGGCTCACAGTTTCAGTCACAGCACTTATAGCCATCCACATCTATACAGAAGACTTTCCTCATGACACTTTTTCACACAACTTTTCAGTTACCGGTGCCACTTAAAACAGTTTGGTGCCTTTATAACAGTTTATATACAGTTGATTTCCAATAAATGTTAAATATTTTGATATAAGTAGTTGTTTAACATGGATTTTTAATATAAATTACATAATTATTTTGTTTATTACTTTTTTTGGTATTTTTTGGTCAAAAGTTAGTTAACTGGTTATTGCAAAATGTTGAACTGGTTATCAAGATCTGAAATATATGGTGTCAAGCTTAATAACACAGTTTTGCAAATTTATATGTTCAAAGAATATCAGTGCTTCATAAGGATCTAAGGAACATAGCACACCATTAAAAATGTGTATACCTAGTAACATTTTATTTTAAGGAAGACTTAAAACATTTGTTTAACTCAACTACGGATTTTTATTTCTACATTTTTTATTCGATTTTTGTTCACATTTTGTTTGTACTTATTTCTTCAGATTCATAAAATAATCAATTATATTTTATTTCGGATGTATACCGCTCAACGTATGTGTGCAAAGCAGTTAGTTACCAATGTCATGGAGAAACAGTCGTCTAAAGCCAATAATAAAGAATGTATTCCCCTCTTTACAATTCCTGCAATTTCAGAACAAGAACTTGATTAAGCTATTCAGTCAATTTCTAGTGAGAACACTGAACACCAAAGTTTCAATTTACCAAACACGTTTGGAGTAGATTGTGATATTGACTACATATTACAGGAACTGGAGTCGGTTGATCAAGATGAGGCTAATAACAACGGACAATCTCTTTTTGATGAAGTCGCGATGAAAGAAATTACGTTGCAGACAGTAAAACATCCCATAAAGTTGTTCTAATTTACAAATAGATCAACAATGAGATAGTGATACTGACAACGAAAGTACATCTCATAATGTAACCGAAGTTGTGACAGCTTTCAGGCGCGATTAGCTGCCAACGACCTTGAGTGGTTAGCTTGCGTGTTCTGCGTTGAGCTCACGTAACGCGTCATAAGTCCACCCAGTAATAGGACTCCCCCATCAAGGAGCGCTGTCCGAAATTAGACGCATTATTAATTTATTACACATAAAACAACAAGTACTTATTAAACTAAAACATTGTGACTAAATTATAAATAATAAAATGATCTTTAAAATGGTGAAGGTTTCATAAAAATACGCTTTATAGTTTTTGCGTAATTCTCAATTTTATGTCCTCGTCAATCCACCGTCATTAATATTACCGCTTTGTGCTGTTGCATGAGACAGCATGATTTACTGAAAAAAAAACAATGAATATTTTACTTATTTTTCCTATGAATGACATATCTTCTACAGGCTATTGAGATCATCGTCCGCTTGAAATGTAATAATAAATCACACGTGAACGTAGCTACAACCTAGATAAATTCCCATGTCTTGAACCAGTTCATAGGTTTAATTTTAATCCGTTCAGCCTTTGAGACATGATTTATTAACAAACAGGCTTTCCCTTTTATAATATTATTAGGATGGGTAGGAGTAGGTACAACTTCATTATATACTAATTGATGCATTAATAAAGGCTACGCTGTATTTATAAGACGCTTCCAACTGCTCATTGAATAGTATAATGTCAGTATTCTAATTAAGCCAACATAGTGCTGCGTATGCGTATGCATTGCATTGTTGAGGACGAGGTTTACTTTGAACATAGATTTGAACTTAAAATCGTACTTACTAAGAACTAGAACATCAGAATAGCTTCTATTGTTTTACTAGAAAGTGTTCGATTACTAATTACTTGGTACCAATTGAGTACTAATTATTTACCAAATATTGAACCGATTGGCGATGGTGATCCAGTGGTAGTCACATATATTTGCATTTTAGTTTTGAGCGAATAATAATTAAATAACACATGCCTCTAGTTTGGAACAAAGATACAACCC
Organism: Polia nebulosa; assembly: GCA_951329385.1. NCBI lineage: Eukaryota > Metazoa > Arthropoda > Insecta > Lepidoptera > Noctuidae > Polia > Polia nebulosa. The sequence goes on from OX589602.1 coordinate 21,736,123, forward strand.
TTAGTTGTTGGAAAAGGGGCTTTTTATTATGAGTCGCATCGGCTTAACACACAAAACAAACCACCTCCTTTTTTTTCACCGGTTAAAAAGCCAACGTAGCTGATAAAGGATTTAATTTTAACAATAGTTCATAGGCTTTGCCAACGTTTACTGTGTGAAACGATCATAAAAATAACAAAACCAATAGGCCAGCAAAAACAAAGCAAAGCTTTTTGTTTTGTTAAGCTGAAATGTTTCAAAGTACACTTAATGTTATCTAAATATTCAATCATTTATATCCTGCTTCTAGCTACCTGCTTAGTTAATGATGACAAGAAAAAATACCGTACCTTTTCGTCTTGGCCTTGACAAATCTTATATCATACGAGTATGCGGTATCATGACCCTAACAGAGAAGAATAATAATAAATCTAATCTCCATGTACTCGTCAACTACCGGAATAAAGAACTGTGGTTCAGCAATTCACGAGATATATCATACTATTGGTAGAGTAGGTGGTCACGGTGTTTAATTTTCATTTTAAGATATCTCTTTTGAAAACTCTGCAATTTTTTCCCAAATTAAAAGAAAAATTACTACTCCTAATAAAGTTATAGTGACAAGTAATTCTTCAAATCTAGACTACGTATTTACGTGAGATTTCTCACGGAGTAATGTTTTTTTTGTGCGTTAAAGCTGATGCGACTCATAATAGAAAGTGCCTTTTGCAACAACTAAGGGTCATATCTTTGTAAACTAAAATGTAGATGTATGTGACTACCACCGGATCATCATCGCCAATCGCTTTTATATTTGGTAAATAATTAGTACTCAATTGGCACTAACTATAATTATTAATCGAACACTTTCTAAAAAAACAATGGAAGCTGACCTGATATTCTAGTTCTTAGTAAGTTCGACGTTTCAAAGTAAACCTCGCCCTCAACAATGCAATGCATACACATACGCAGCACTATGTTGTCTCAATTAGATTAGGGACATTATACTATTCAATGAGCAGTTGGAAGCGTCTTATCAATACAGCGTAGCCTTTACAAATGCATCAATTACATATAATAAAGTTGTACCTACTCCTACCCATCCTAATAATATTATAAATGTGAAAGCATGTTTGTTTATAAATCATGTCTCAACGGCTGAACCGATTAAAATTAAACCTATGAACTGGTTCAAGACATGGGAATTTATCTAGGTTGTAGCTACGTCCACGTCTGATTTATTATTACATTTCACGCGGACAATGATCTGAAAAGCCTGTAGGAGATATAAGTAATTTATAGGAAAAGTAAGTAAAATATTCTGTCTTTTTTTTTTTAGAAAATGATGCTGTCTCATTCAACAACATACATTTGTAATATCTCATGCAACAACATATTATATTGGTATAATGACGTTGCATTGACGTTTTTTTTCAAGGTTTTAATTTTATATGGATCGCTTATCGGCAGCCTCAATGGCGAGGACAATAATTGAACTGTTGGATTTATTATTAAGTTTTATAAAATGTTGACTTGATATGTATAAGCTGTTTATTTTATTAATCGTCCGTTCGCAACAATCTCAAAAACTACTAAACGGATTTTCATATGGTTTTCACATATAGACAAAGTGATTTATGAGGAAGGTTAAGGTGTATAATTTGTACCCATGCAAAGTTGAGGCAGGGTGCTAGTCTATTTTATAATAAAAATACAACACATTGTGTAGGTTTGATCCTAACTTATAATTTTATTATTAGCTTACTATTACACTAATTGCCAGTAGTTACCTAATAATGAAATAATTACCTAACTTTCTATGAAGACTTTCCAGTGCAAATGCTTAGATAATTAGTAAAAAGTCACCATTATTTTTAACAGACTGATTTTAAGCAAATAATATTGTTCTCAGTAATTACGTAATTGAAAATACTCATAGAAAATAGTATTTTAAGCGTAGGTACAACATTTGTAATGAACTAAATCATCGTGAGTTCTCGGTTTTTGTCGGCAATATTATTTAATGACTTTGGTATTGAAATGCGCCCATTTTGCGGGCAACTTCGCACTGCGGCCCCCCGCCTCAGGTCGGGTATATAAGGCGGCCATTGTGCCAGGCACCCTCATTCTGAAATCGCTCTGTTGAACTAAAGTGACTCCGTTGTGTGTGTGCTAGATTTTTCAAGTGATATTTGTGCCAGTACGAATTCGCCGTGTTGTGTTAGTACTTTCGTACCAAAATCGAACCGAACCTGTATAGTGCGCAAATAAAATTTTCGTAGTCTGACTGTATTTAATTGGACTCAAAACTATAAAAATAATGCCGAAGAATAAAGGAAAAGGTGGTAAAAACAGGAGGAGAGGAAGGAATGAAAAGGAAAAAGAGAACCGTGAGCTGATTTTCAAAGAAGATTTACAGGAGTACGCCCAAGTGACAAAGATGCTCGGTAATGGCCGCTTGGATGCCATGTGCTTTGATGGCATAAAACGTCTTTGTCATATCCGAGGTAAACTAAGGAACAAAGTTTGGATAAACCAAGGTGACATTATACTGATAGGGTTGCGAGATTTCCAAGACGCGAAAGCTGATGTTATCCTGAGATACACTCCTGACGAGGCAAGGAATCTGAAGGCGTATGGAGAATTCCCAGAAACAGTACGAATCAATGAGACGGTAGCCTATTCTGTGGATGGTCTAGATGATGACATTGAATTCGCAGATGAAGTTAATTCAGAAGACGAAGCAGATGCGGTATATGCTATATAAAAATTAGCTCTAATTAGGTCTACAATAAGTCTATTTATATTGTTTTGCTGTTATGAACAAACATGACATTGTGATCTCGAAATAATAATATATCATATACAACCTACATTGTAAAATTTTGTGTATATCATGACAAACAGTATTTTTCCATAAGAAAACTTGTAAGTGTTTGTAACACATTAGCATACAATTTTAATTGCATACAGTATCATTCAGTTGTTAATATATAAGGTTACTGGAAATTATATTCAAATTATTGTGTAATTAATTTGTCAGCGGTGAAGTTTAATTTTTATTCATATTTAATAATAAAATTGTACACATTATGTTTAGGTATAGAAATAAATAAGTTAACACTGTCACTTAAGATTTATTATTCTTTATTTACCTAGTTATAAAAATTATTAATATAGAACTGTTGTAATTACTGTTTCGACATCCATAAATGTATGTCCACGAGTCCATGGACACCTAATAAACAGTTCAATATCATTTTACAACTTACTTTGGTAGGGATACTTGAAGATTTAGCATGGAAAATAATTAAAGCTAATTTCTTGTAAAATACAACAGTAAAGTTTCTGAATAAATTACTTGGCAGAATAAGACTGATGGTGTTATTAAATTCTGAAACTACTTTATTTTCATTGTTTTGAAATGTTGTGATTGCCTCGTCATATTTTAAGGCATCTATTTAATCTAAGTTTCCAGTAATGATTTTTAATATTGACCCAAGGCCTTCCCCAAGACCTCTTTTGACTCTAGCAGGTTCTAAAGACCTGACTTGCTTTGTACTTTGTCAAGTTTGTCAGTAGGATAGTCAATCTGATGTTTGTAGAACCTGCAAGTCCCATTACTAAGTCTGGTTTTGAAAGACTGAATTTGCGTTCGTACAGAGTCTATTTTGTACTCTGTCAGTATTTTTTTTAAAATCACTTGATTTAAAATAGCCAATTTCTTTAGAAAACATAGTCAATACTCAGAGTGAGTGAGTGAGTGGGGTGTGAGTGAGTAATGAGTGGAGTGTGTGTGTGTGTGTGTGTGAGTGTGGGTGAGCGAGTGAGTGATAAATGAGTCCTGTTACATATTTAATAGGTTCCTGAGTCTCGTATCAAAAATAAAATAGACAACTACACCACTATATCTAGAACCTAGTAACGCAGCACTTAGCTACGAGGGCCTAAGTCGCCTACGAGGTGCTATGCGAACAACGCGGTTAATGTAAAGGTGTACAGGGCAGCCCGCGAAATTCAAGTTTTCTCACGTTTTTTTGCAATTTGCAGGTCAGTGTCAGGTTGTATGTTGAATAGTACCGTCAGCAGATGATTTATGTTTAAAAAAAAAATATTTACTAAAATTATAATACTTAAATGTAAGGATCAGGATAAAATGATAAAGTCTTCCTTGGTTAAGGTAAATATTGTAATAAGAGAATGAACCACTGTAACTTATCTAAGCCAGAATCAACAGTGGCGACCACCAGAAATAACGCCGAGGCATTGAAGCTCGACGAGTCCCAAAGAAACAATTAAACTTTCTTGGGTCCCGCAACGAAATTAATCAGAAAAGATAGCGGTGGAGTAAGAAAAACATAATTTCCACTTCCCTCGTAATCAAGCGGGAGACAGAATAAAACTAGGCCATTAGGCACAAAGGGGATTTTTACAGCCAAGTTGCTAAGCACCACTGGTTAAAAACACTAATATTAATGGGTCCTAAAATTGTGAGCTAAAACACTTGATTCCAATAATAGGTATGGCAAAAACGCTTAAATGCACTGAAATTCGTTCTAGTTTCCACAAGGTCCGTGTAATAGACAACTCCAGACGTAGGCTGAGTACTATCCAACATAATATTGCGCTCAGCTTGCCAAAGAGTACACTCCCACAGGATATGATATGCGGATTGTTCGTATTCGCAATCAGGTGTAGAACATTGACATAAAGGTGAGGCAACAAGCTTGAAGGAAAATAATTTACTCTTAAAGTTGCCATGACCGGTGAGAAATTGGGCAACACAGTGATCCACCTCCAGCCATGTCCTATCCAGCCGTTGGCGAACCGATGGGAAGAACTGGTGGAGGTCTGCCTTTGATGGAACTTTCCCACCTACATTGCCATTCGGATAAAAGGTCCTCCCAAACTTCAGTTTGAGGTTTAAGTAATCTAGAAATCTTGGCACGATCACGTTGAGGTAAAAAGTCTGGGTCCGTAGTTTTTCGTGCAGAATAGTACATTGATTTATGATGAATAGCCTACGTATAAAGATCTATTTACAGCACTCGTACATAACACTTCTGTACGCGATGTGCTTAAGTTGCATTGTTTAGAGATTAGTATTGCCGGAGAGACACAGATGTTATTACGACATATTCAAATTACGGAAAGTAATTATGCAACAGTATGGGAACTACTTCAAGGACGTTTCGGTAACAAAAAGATGATTGTGTCGTCAGTAAAAAAGAAATTTAGCTGTCAGAAAAAGATAAGCAACCTGTCAGTAACACAAATTAAAGCTTTGCTCGATAATTCTTTAGAATGCATCAACAGTCTGAGAATAAGATGAAAATAAATATTGCCACTTGGTATCGCATCCGAGTATTTCTAGGGGCGCAGAAATGGGATTCAAAGACGTTAAAGTGTTGGGAAGACGAAGCTTATAAAAAGATTATATATGTAGCGTAGGGCCTTCTCCAATTCTACGTAGGTACATATAAAATTTTGATAATTAATCAGTTTGTTGTTTGGCGCCGACTCAATATTAGTTTATTAAAATTTGAAAGTTTATGTAATTAAGCTCAATACTCAAGTGATATGTATCTATCTAAGGATGCACGAAAAAAACGAAAGAGTGTATAGTACCATATCTAGTTTATTACTGATTCTGCATTAGTAGTGAACTGATAATTTTAATAATGCGAACATGTGGGAGGAGGACGCCAGATATGTATCATTCCTCCACACTTCATTTTGAAACCTGTTGACAATATAACAAAGTATTAAATGTAATAAAAAATAACTTCTTGTATAAATTAGCATCTTATATATGATGTGCAATAATCTATTTATAATATTTAGAATAATCTACACTCTTCCTATGACACTGAGAACGTGCTCGCGGCACAGGTAAGGTAGCTGATTCCTGTGTGACGGCCGAGGCTAGAGAAGCCTCACCTTTGAATACCTCACTAAGTGTCTGACGTGCATGTTCTCGGCTCACAGTTTCAGTCACAGCACTTATAGCCATCCACATCTATACAGAAGACTTTCCTCATGACACTTTTTCACACAACTTTTCAGTTACCGGTGCCACTTAAAACAGTTTGGTGCCTTTATAACAGTTTATATACAGTTGATTTCCAATAAATGTTAAATATTTTGATATAAGTAGTTGTTTAACATGGATTTTTAATATAAATTACATAATTATTTTGTTTATTATTTTTTTTGGTATTTTTTGGTCAAAAGTTAGTTAACTGGTTATTGCAAAATGTTGAACTGGTTATCAAGATCTGAAATATATGGTGTCAAGCTTAATAACACAGTTTTGCAAATTTATATGTTCAAAGAATATCAGTGCTTCATAAGGATCTAAGGAACATAGCACACCATTAAAAATGTGTATACCTAGTAACATTTTATTTTAAGGAAGACTTAAAACATTTGTTTAACTCAACTACGGATTTTTATTTCTACATTTTTTATTCGATTTTTGTTCACATTTTGTTTGTACTTATTTCTTCAGATTCATAAAATAATCAATTATATTTTATTTCGGATGTATACCGCTCAACGTATGTGTGCAAAGCAGTTAGTTACCAATGTCATGGAGAAACAGTCGTCTAAAGCCAATAATAAAGAATGTATTCCCCTCTTTACAATTCCTGCAATTTCAGAACAAGAACTTGATTTAGCTATTCAGTCAATTTCTAGTGAGAACACTGAACACCAAAGTTTCAATTTACCAAACACGTTTGGAGTAGATTGTGATATTGACTACATATTACAGGAACTGGAGTCGGTTGATCAAGATGAGGCTAATAACAACGGACAATCTCTTTTTGATGAAGTCGCGATGAAAGAAATTACGTTGCAGACAGTAAAACATCCCATAAAGTTGTTCTAATTTACAAATAGATCAACAATGAGATAGTGATACTGACAACGAAAGTACATCTCATAATGTAACCGAAGTTGTGACAGCTTTCAGGCGCGATTAGCTGCCAACGACCTTGAGTGGTTAGCTTGCGTGTTCTGCGTTGAGCTCACGTAACGCGTCATAAGTCCACCCAGTAATAGGACTCCCCCATCAAGGAGCGCTGTCCGAAATTAGACGCATTATTAATTTATTACACATAAAACAACAAGTACTTATTAAACTAAAACATTGTGACTAAATTATAAATAATTAAATGATCTTTAAAATGGTGAAGGTTTCATAAAAATACGCTTTATAGTTTTTGCGTAATTCTCAATTTTATATCCTCGTCAATCCACCGTCATTAATATTACCGCTTTGTGCTGTTGCATGAGACAGCATGATTTACTGAAAAAAAAACAATGAATATTTTACTTATTTTTCCTATGAATGACATATCTTCTACAGGCTATTGAGATCATCGTCCGCTTGAAATGTAATAATAAATCACACGTGAACGTAGCTACAACCTAGATAAATTCCCATGTCTTGAACCAGTTCATAGGTTTAATTTTAATCCGTTCAGCCTTTGAGACATGATTTATTAACAAACAGGCTTTCCCTTTTATAATATTATTAGGATGGGTAGGAGTAGGTACAACTTCATTATATACTAATTGATGCATTAATAAAGGCTACGCTGTATTTATAAGACGCTTCCAACTGCTCATTGAATAGTATAATGTCAGTATTCTAATTAAGCCAACATAGTGCTGCGTATGCGTATGCATTGCATTGTTGAGGACGAGGTTTACTTTGAACATAGATTTGAACTTAAAATCGTACTTACTAAGAACTAGAACATCAGAATAGCTTCTATTGTTTTACTAGAAAGTGTTCGATTACTAATTACTTGGTACCAATTGAGTACTAATTATTTACCAAATATTGAACCGATTGGCGATGGTGATCCAGTGGTAGTCACATATATTTGCATTTTAGTTTTGAGCGAATAATAATTAAATAACACATGCCTGTAGTTTGGAACAAAGATACAACCCTTAGTTGTTGGAAAAGGGGCTTTTTATTATGAGTCGCATCGGCTTAACACACAAAACAAACCACCTCCTTTTTTTTCACCGGTTAAAAAGCCAACGTAGCTGATAAAGGATTTAATTTTAACAATAGTTCATAGGCTTTGCCAACGTTTACTGTGTGAAACGATCATAAAAATAACAAAACCAATAGGCCAGCAAAAACAAAGCAAAGCTTTTTGTTTTGTTAAGCTGAAATGTTTCAAAGTACACTTAATGTTATCTAAATATTCAATCATTTATATCCTGCTTCTAGCTACCTGCTTAGTTAATGATGACAAGAAAAAATACCGTACCTTTTCGTCTTGGCCTTGACAAATCTTATATCATACGAGTATGCGGTATCATGACCCTAACAGAGAAGAATAATAATAAATCTAATCTCCATGTACTCGTCAACTACCGGAATAAAGAACTGTGGTTCAGCAATTCACGAGATATATCATACTATTGGTAGAGTAGGTGGTCACGGTGTTTAATTTTCATTTTAAGATATCTCTTTTGAAAACTCTGCAATTTTTTCCCAAATTAAAAGAAAAATTACTACTCCTAATAAAGTTATAGTGACAAGTAATTCTTCAAATCTAGACTACGTATTTACGTGAGATTTCTCACGGAGTAATGTTTTTTTTTGCGTTAAAGCTGATGCGACTCATAATAGAAAGTGCCTTTTGCAACAACTAAGGGTTATATCTTTGTTTGTAAACTAAAATGTAGATGTATGTGACTACCACCGGATCATCATCGCCAATCGCTTTTATATTTGGTAAATAATTAGTACTCAATTGGCACTAACTATAATTATTAATCGAACACTTTCTAAAAAAACAATGGAAGCTGACCTGATATTCTAGTTCTTAGTAAGTTCGACGTTTCAAAGTAAACCTCGCCCTCAACAATGCAATGCATACACATACGCAGCACTATGTTGTCTCAATTAGATTAGGGACATTATACTATTCAATGAGCAGTTGGAAGCGTCTTATCAATACAGCGTAGCCTTTACAAATGCATCAATTACATATAATAAAGTTGTACCTACTCCTACCCATCCTAATAATATTATAAATGTGAAAGCATGTTTGTTTATAAATCATGTCTCAACGGCTGAACCGATTAAAATTAAACCTATGAACTGGTTCAAGACATGGGAATTTATCTAGGTTGTAGCTACGTCCACGTCTGATTTATTATTACATTTCACGCGGACAATGATCTGAAAAGCCTGTAGGAGATATAAGTAATTTATAGGAAAAGTAAGTAAAATATTCTGTCTTTTTTTTTTTAGAAAATGATGCTGTCTCATTCAACAACATACATTTGTAATATCTCATGCAACAACATATTATATTGGTATAATGACGTTGCATTGACGTTTTTTTTCAAGGTTTTAATTTTATATGGATCGCTTATCGGCAGCCTCAATGGCGAGGACAATAATTGAACTGTTGGATTTATTATTAAGTTTTATAAAATGTTGATTTGATATGTATAAGCTGTTTATTTTATTAATCGTCCGTTCGCAACAATCTCAAAAACTACTAAACGGATTTTCATATGGTTTTCACATATAGACAAAGTGATTTATGAGGAAGGTTAAGGTGTATAATTTGTACCCATGCAAAGTTGAGGCAGGGTGCTAGTCTATTTTATAATAAAAATACAACACATTGTGTAGGTTTGATCCTAACTTATAATTTTATTATTAGCTTACTATTACACTAATTGCCAGTAGTTACCTAATAATGAAATAATTACCTAACTTTCTATGAAGACTTTCCAGTGCAAATGCTTAGATAATTAGTAAAAAGTCACCATTATTTTTAACAGACTGATTTTAAGCAAATAATATTGTTCTCAGTAATTACGTAATTGAAAATACTCATAGAAAATAGTATTTTAAGCGTAGGTACAACATTTGTAATGAACTAAATCATCGTGAGTTCTCGGTTTTTGTCGGCAATATTATTTAATGACTTTGGTATTGAAATGCGCCCATTTTGCGGGCAACTTCGCACTGCGGCCCCCCGCCTCAGGTCGGGTATATAAGGCGGCCATTGTGCCAGGCACCCTCATTCTGAAATCGCTCTGTTGAACTAAAGTGACTCCGTTGTGTGTGTGCTAGATTTTTCAAGTGATATTTGTGCCAGTACGAATTCGCCGTGTTGTGTTAGTACTTTCGTACCAAAATCGAACCGAACCTGTATAGTGCGCAAATAAAATTTTCGTAGTCTGACTGTATTTAATTGGACTCAAAACTATAAAAATAATGCCGAAGAATAAAGGAAAAGGTGGTAAAAACAGGAGGAGAGGAAGGAATGAAAAGGAAAAAGAGAACCGTGAGCTGATTTTCAAAGAAGATTTACAGGAGTACGCCCAAGTGACAAAGATGCTCGGTAATGGCCGCTTGGATGCCATGTGCTTTGATGGCATAAAACGTCTTTGTCATATCCGAGGTAAACTAAGGAACAAAGTTTGGATAAACCAAGGTGACATTATACTGATAGGGTTGCGAGATTTCCAAGACGCGAAAGCTGATGTTATCCTGAGATACACTCCTGACGAGGCAAGGAATCTGAAGGCGTATGGAGAATTCCCAGAAACAGTACGAATCAATGAGACGGTAGCCTATTCTGTGGATGGTCTAGATGATGACATTGAATTCGCAGATGAAGTTAATTCAGAAGACGAAGCAGATGCGGTATATGCTATATAAAAATTAGCTCTAATTAGGTCTACAATAAGTCTATTTATATTGTTTTGCTGTTATGAACAAACATGACATTGTGATCTCGAAATAATAATATATCATATACAACCTACATTGTAAAATTTTGTGTATATCATGACAAACAGTATTTTTCCATAAGAAAACTTGTAAGTGTTTGTAACACATTAGCATACAATTTTAATTGCATACATTATCATTCAGTTGTTAATATATAAGGTTACTGGAAATTATATTCAAATTATTGTGTAATTAATTTGTCAGCGGTGAAGTTTAATTTTTATTCATATTTAATAATAAAATTGTACACATTATGTTTAGGTATAGAAATAAATAAGTTAACACTGTCACTTAAGGTTTATTATTCTTTATTTACCTAGTTATAAAAATTATTAATATAGAACTGTTGTAATTACTGTTTCGACATCCATAAATGTATGTCCACGAGTCCATGGACACCTAATAAACAGTTCAATATCATTTTACAACTTACATTGGTAGGGATACTTGAAGATTTAGCATGGAAAATAATTAAAGCTAATTTCTTGTAAAATACAACAGTAAAGTTTCTGAATAAATTACTTGGCAGAATAAGACTGATGTGGTTATTAAATTCTGAAACTACTTTATTTTCATTGTTTTGAAATGTTGTGATTGCCTCGTCATATTTTAAGGCATCTATTTAATCTAAGTTTCCAGTAATGATTTTTAATATTGACCCAAGGCCTTCCCCAAGACCTCTTTTGACTCTAGCAGGTTCTAAAGACCTGACTTGCTTTGTACTTTGTCAAGTTTGTCAGTAGGATAGTCAATCTGATGTTTGTAGAACCTGCAAGTCCCATTACTAAGTCTGGTTTTGAAAGACTGAATTTGCGTTCGTACAGAGTCTATTTTGTACTCTGTCAGTATTTTTTTAAAAATCACTTGATTTAAAATAGCCAATTTCTTTAGAAAACATAGTCAATACTCAGAGTGAGTGAGTGAGTGGGGTGTGAGTGAGTAATGAGTGGAGTGTGTGTGTGTGTGTGTGTGAGTGTGGGTGAGCGAGTGAGTGATAAATGAGTCCTGTTACATATTTAATAGGTTCCTGAGTCTCGTATCAAAAATAAAATAGACAACTACACCACTATATCTAGAACCTAGTAACGCAGCACTTAGCTACGAGGGCCTAAGTCGCCTACGAGGTGCTATGCGAACAACGCGGTTAATGTAAAGGTGTACAGGGCAGCCCGCGAAATTCAAGTTTTCTCACGTTTTTTTGCAATTTGCAGGTCAGTGTCAGGTTGTATGTTGAATAGTACCGTCAGCAGATGATTTATGTTTAAAAAAAAAATATTTATTAAAATTATAATACTTAAATGTAAGGATCAGGATAAAATGATAAAGTCTTCCTTGGTTAAGGTAAATATTGTAATAAGAGAATGAACCACTGTAACTTATCTAAGCCAGAATCAACAGTGGCGACCACCAGAAATAACGCCGAGGCATTGAAGCTCGACGAGTCCCAGAGAAACAATTAAACTTTCTTGGGTCCCGCAACGAAATTAATCAGAAAAGATAGCGGTGGAGTAAGAAAAACATAATTTCCACTTCCCTCGTAATCAAGCGGGAGACAGAATAAAACTAGGCCATTAGGCACAAAGGGGATTTTTACAGCCAAGTTGCTAAGCACCACTGGTTAAAAACACTAATATTAATGGGTCCTAAAATTGTGAGCTAAAACACTTGATTCCAATAATAGGTATGGCAAAAACGCTTAAATGCACTGAAATTCGTTCTAGTTTCCACAAGGTCCGTGTAATAGACAACTCCAGACGTAGGCTGAGTACTATCCAACATAATATTGCGCTCAGCTTGCCAAAGAGTACACTCCCACAGGATATGATATGCGGATTGTTCGTATTCGCAATCAGGTGTAGAACATTGACATAAAGGTGAGGCAACAAGCTTGAAGGAAAATAATTTACTCTTAAAGTTGCCATGACCGGTGAGAAATTGGGCAACACAGTGATCCACCTCCAGCCATGTCCTATCCAGCCGTTGGCGAACCGATGGGAAGAACTGGTGGAGGTCTGCCTTTGATGGAACTTCCCACCTACATTGCCATTCGGATAAAAGGTCCTCCCAAACTTCAGTTTGAGGTTTAAGTAATCTAGAAATCTTGGCACGATCATGTTGAGGTAAAAAGTCTGGGTCCGTAGTTTTTCGTGCAGAATAGTACATTGATTTATGATGAATAGCCTACGTATAAAGATCTATTTACAGCACTCGTACATAACACTTCTGTACGCGATGTGCTTAAGTTGCATTGTTTAGAGATTAGTATTGCCGGAGAGACACAGATGTTATTACGACATATTCAAATTACGGAAAGTAATTATGCAACAGTATGGGAACTACTTCAAGGACGTTTCGGTAACAAAAAGATGATTGTGTCGTCAGTAAAAAAGAAATTTAGCTGTCAGAAAAAGATAAGCAACCTGTCAGTAACACAAATTAAAGCTTTGCTCGATAATTCTTTAGAATGCATCAACAGTCTGAGAATAAGATGAAAATAAATATTGCCACTTGGTATCGCATCCGAGTATTTCTAGGGGCGCAGAAATGGGATTCAAAGACGTTAAAGTGTTGGGAAGACGAAGCTTATAAAAAGATTATATATGTAGCGTAGGGCCTTCTCCAATTCTACGTAGGTACATATAAAATTTTGATAATTAATCAGTTTGTTGTTTGGCGCCGACTCAATATTAGTTTATTAAAATTTGAAAGTTTATGTAATTAAGCTCAATACTCAAGTGATATGTATCTATCTAAGGATGCACGAAAAAAACGAAAGAGTGTATAGTACCATATCTAGTTTATTACTGATTCTGCATTAGTAGTGAACTGATAATTTTAATAATGCGAACATGTGGGAGGAGGACGCCAGATATGTATCATTCCTCCACACTTCATTTTGAAACCTGTTGACAATATAACAAAGTATTAAATGTAATAAAAAATAACTTCTTGTATAAATTAGCATCTTATATATGATGTGCAATAATCTATTTATAATATTTAGAATAATCTACACTCTTCCTATGACACTGAGAACGTGCTCGCGGCACAGGTAAGGTAGCTGATTCCTGTGTGACGGCCGAGGCTAGAGAAGCCTCACCTTTGAATACCTCACTAAGTGTCTGACGTGCATGTTCTCGGCTCACAGTTTCAGTCACAGCACTTATAGCCATCCACATCTATACAGAAGACTTTCCTCATGACACTTTTTCACACAACTTTTCAGTTACCGGTGCCACTTAAAACAGTTTGGTGCCTTTATAACAGTTTATATACAGTTGATTTCCAATAAATGTTAAATATTTTGATATAAGTAGTTGTTTAACATGGATTTTTAATATAAATTACATAATTATTTTGTTTATTATTTTTTTTGGTATTTTTTGGTCAAAAGTTAGTTAACTGGTTATTGCAAAATGTTGAACTGGTTATCAAGATCTGAAATATATGGTGTCAAGCTTAATAACACAGTTTTGCAAATTTATATGTTCAAAGAATATCAGTGCTTCATAAGGATCTAAGGAACATAGCACACCATTAAAAATGTGTATACCTAGTAACATTTTATTTTAAGGAAGACTTAAAACATTTGTTTAACTCAACTACGGATTTTTATTTCTACATTTTTTATTCGATTTTTGTTCACATTTTGTTTGTACTTATTTCTTCAGATTCATAAAATAATCAATTATATTTTATTTCGGATGTATACCGCTCAACGTATGTGTGCAAAGCAGTTAGTTACCAATGTCATGGAGAAACAGTCGTCTAAAGCCAATAATAAAGAATGTATTCCCCTCTTTACAATTCCTGCAATTTCAGAACAAGAACTTGATTTAGCTATTCAGTCAATTTCTAGTGAGAACACTGAACACCAAAGTTTCAATTTACCAAACACGTTTGGAGTAGATTGTGATATTGACTACATATTACAGGAACTGGAGTCGGTTGATCAAGATGAGGCTAATAACAACGGACAATCTCTTTTTGATGAAGTCGCGATGAAAGAAATTACGTTGCAGACAGTAAAACATCCCATAAAGTTGTTCTAATTTACAAATAGATCAACAATGAGATAGTGATACTGACAACGAAAGTACATCTCATAATGTAACCGAAGTTGTGACAGCTTTCAGGCGCGATTAGCTGCCAACGACCTTGAGTGGTTAGCTTGCGTGTTCTGCGTTGAGCTCACGTAACGCGTCATAAGTCCACCCAGTAATAGGACTCCCCCATCAAGGAGCGCTGTCCGAAATTAGACGCATTATTAATTTATTACACATAAAACAACAAGTACTTATTAAACTAAAACATTGTGACTAAATTATAAATAATTAAATGATCTTTAAAATGGTGAAGGTTTCATAAAAATACGCTTTATAGTTTTTGCGTAATTCTCAATTTTATATCCTCGTCAATCCACCGTCATTAATATTACCGCTTTGTGCTGTTGCATGAGACAGCATGATTTACTGAAAAAAAAACAATGAATATTTTACTTATTTTTCCTATGAATGACATATCTTCTACAGGCTATTGAGATCATCGTCCGCTTGAAATGTAATAATAAATCACACGTGAACGTAGCTACAACCTAGATAAATTCCCATGTCTTGAACCAGTTCATAGGTTTAATTTTAATCCGTTCAGCCTTTGAGACATGATTTATTAACAAACAGGCTTTCCCTTTTATAATATTATTAGGATGGGTAGGAGTAGGTACAACTTCATTATATACTAATTGATGCATTAATAAAGGCTACGCTGTATTTATAAGACGCTTCCAACTGCTCATTGAATAGTATAATGTCAGTATTCTAATTAAGCCAACATAGTGCTGCGTATGCGTATGCATTGCATTGTTGAGGACGAGGTTTACTTTGAACATAGATTTGAACTTAAAATCGTACTTACTAAGAACTAGAACATCAGAATAGCTTCTATTGTTTTACTAGAAAGTGTTCGATTACTAATTACTTGGTACCAATTGAGTACTAATTATTTACCAAATATTGAACCGATTGGCGATGGTGATCCAGTGGTAGTCACATATATTTGCATTTTAGTTTTGAGCGAATAATAATTAAATAACACATGCCTGTAGTTTGGAACAAAGATACAACCCTTAGTTGTTGGAAAAGGGGCTTTTTATTATGAGTCGCATCGGCTTAACACACAAAACAAACCACCTCCTTTTTTTTCACCGGTTAAAAAGCCAACGTAGCTGATAAAGGATTTAATTTTAACAATAGTTCATAGGCTTTGCCAACGTTTACTGTGTGAAACGATCATAAAAATAACAAAACCAATAGGCCAGCAAAAACAAAGCAAAGCTTTTTGTTTTGTTAAGCTGAAATGTTTCAAAGTACACTTAATGTTATCTAAATATTCAATCATTTATATCCTGCTTCTAGCTACCTGCTTAGTTAATGATGACAAGAAAAAATACCGTACCTTTTCGTCTTGGCCTTGACAAATCTTATATCATACGAGTATGCGGTATCATGACCCTAACAGAGAAGAATAATAATAAATCTAATCTCCATGTACTCGTCAACTACCGGAATAAAGAACTGTGGTTCAGCAATTCACGAGATATATCATACTATTGGTAGAGTAGGTGGTCACGGTGTTTAATTTTCATTTTAAGATATCTCTTTTGAAAACTCTGCAATTTTTTCCCAAATTAAAAGAAAAATTACTACTCCTAATAAAGTTATAGTGACAAGTAATTCTTCAAATCTAGACTACGTATTTACGTGAGATTTCTCACGGAGTAATGTTTTTTTTTGCGTTAAAGCTGATGCGACTCATAATAGAAAGTGCCTTTTGCAACAACTAAGGGTTATATCTTTGTTTGTAAACTAAAATGTAGATGTATGTGACTACCACCGGATCATCATCGCCAATCGCTTTTATATTTGGTAAATAATTAGTACTCAATTGGCACTAACTATAATTATTAATCGAACACTTTCTAAAAAAACAATGGAAGCTGACCTGATATTCTAGTTCTTAGTAAGTTCGACGTTTCAAAGTAAACCTCGCCCTCAACAATGCAATGCATACACATACGCAGCACTATGTTGTCTCAATTAGATTAGGGACATTATACTATTCAATGAGCAGTTGGAAGCGTCTTATCAATACAGCGTAGCCTTTACAAATGCATCAATTACATATAATAAAGTTGTACCTACTCCTACCCATCCTAATAATATTATAAATGTGAAAGCATGTTTGTTTATAAATCATGTCTCAACGGCTGAACCGATTAAAATTAAACCTATGAACTGGTTCAAGACATGGGATTTTTTATGAGGAAGGTTAAGGTGTATAATTTGTACCCATGCAAAGTTGAGGCAGGGTGCTAGTCTATTTTATAATAAAAATACAACACATTGTGTAGGTTTGATCCTAACTTACAATTTTATTATTAGCTTACTATTACACTAATTGCCAGTAGTTACCTAATAATGAAATAATTACCTAACTTTCTATGAAGACTTTCCAGTGCAAATGCTTAGATAATTAGTAAAAAGTCACCATTATTTTTAACAGACTGATTTTAAGTAATAATATTGTTCTCAGTAATTACGTAATTGAAAATACTCATAGAAAATATTATTTTAAGCGTAGGTACAACATTTGTAATGAACTAAATCATCGTGAGTTCTCGGTTTTTGTCGGCAATATTATTTAATGACTTTGGTATTGAAATGCGCCCATTTTGCGGGCAACTTCGCACTGCGGCCCCCCGCCTCAGGTCGGGTATATAAGGCGGCCATTGTGCCAGGCACCCTCATTCTGAAATCGCTCTGTTGAACTAAAGTGACTCCGTTGTGTGTGTGCTAGATTTTTCAAGTGATATTTGTGCCAGTACGAATTCGCCGTGTTGTGTTAGTACTTTCGTACCAAAATCGAACCGAACCTGTATAGTGCGCAAATAAAATTTTCGTAGTCTGACTGTATTTAATTGGACTCAAAACTATAAAAATAATGCCGAAGAATAAAGGAAAAGGTGGTAAAAACAGGAGGAGAGGAAGGAATGAAAAGGAAAAAGAGAACCGTGAGCTGATTTTCAAAGAAGATTTACAGGAGTACGCCCAAGTGACAAAGATGCTCGGTAATGGCCGCTTGGATGCCATGTGCTTTGATGGCATAAAACGTCTTTGTCATATCCGAGGTAAACTAAGGAACAAAGTTTGGATAAACCAAGGTGACATTATACTGATAGGGTTGCGAGATTTCCAAGACGCGAAAGCTGATGTTATCCTGAGATACACTCCTGACGAGGCAAGGAATCTGAAGGCGTATGGAGAATTCCCAGAAACAGTACGAATCAATGAGACGGTAGCCTATTCTGTGGATGGTCTAGATGATGACATTGAATTCGCAGATGAAGTTAATTCAGAAGACGAAGCAGATGCGGTATATGCTATATAAAAATTAGCTCTAATTAGGTCTACAATAAGTCTATTTATATTGTTTTGCTGTTATGAACAAACATGACATTGTGATCTCGAAATAATAATATATCATATACAACCTACATTGTAAAATTTTGTGTATATCATGACAAACAGTATTTTTCCATAAGAAAACTTGTAAGTGTTTGTAACACATTAGCATACAATTTTAATTGCATACATTATCATTCAGTTGTTAATATATAAGGTTACTGGAAATTATATTCAAATTATTGTGTAATTAATTTGTCAGCGGTGAAGTTTAATTTTTATTCATATTTAATAATAGAATTGTACACATTATGTTTAGGTATAGAAATAAATAAGTTAACACTGTCACTTAAGATTTATTATTCTTTATTTACCTAGTTATAAAAATTATCAATATAGAACTGTTGTAATTACTGTTTCGACATCCATAAATGTATGTCCACGAGTCCATGGACACCTAATAAACAGTTCAATATCATTTTACAACTTACTTTGGTAGGGATACTTGAAGATTTAGCATGGAAAATAATTAAAGCTAATTTCTTGTAAAATACAACAGTAAAGTTTCTGAATAAATTACTTGGCAGAATAAGACTGATGTGGTTATTAAATTCTGAAACTACTTTATTTTCATTGTTTTGAAATGTTGTGATTGCCTCGTCATATTTTAAGGCATCTATTTAATCTAAGTTTCCAGTAATGATTTTTAATATTGACCCAAGGCCTTCCCCAAGACCTCTTTTGACTCTAGCAGGTTCTAAAGACCTGACTTGCTTTGTACTTTGTCAAGTTTGTCAGTAGGATAGTCAATCTGATGTTTGTAGAACCTGCAAGTCCCATTACTAAGTCTGGTTTTGAAAGACTGAATTTGCGTTCGTACAGAGTCTATTTTGTACTCTGTCAGTATTTTTTTAAAAATCACTTGATTTAAAATAGCCAATTTCTTTAGAAAACATAGTCAATACTCAGAGTGAGTGAGTGAGTGGGGTGTGAGTGAGTAATGAGTGGAGTGTGTGTGTGTGTGTGTGTGAGTGTGGGTGAGCGAGTGAGTGATAAATGAGTCCTGTTACATATTTAATAGGTTCCTGAGTCTCGTATCAAAAATAAAATAGACAACTACACCACTATATCTAGAACCTAGTAACGCAGCACTTAGCTACGAGGGCCTAAGTCGCCTACGAGGTGCTACGCGAACAACGCGGTTAATGTAAAGGTGTACAGGGCAGCCCGCGAAATTCAAGTTTTCTCACGTTTTTTTGCAATTTGCAGGTCAGTGTCAGGTTGTATGTTGAATAGTACCGTCAGCAGATGATTTATGTTTAAAAAAAAAATATTTACTAAAATTATAATACTTAAATGTAAGGATCAGGATAAAATGATAAAGTCTTCCTTGGTTAAGGTAAATATTGTAATAAAAGAATGAACCACTGTAACTTATCTAAGCCAGAATCAACAGTGGCGACCACCAGAAAAAACGCCGAGGCAATGAAGCTCGACGAGTCCCAGAGAAACAATTAAACTTTCTTGGGTCCCGCAACGAAATTAATCAGAAAAGATAGCGGTGGAGTAAGAAAAACATAATTTCCACTTCCCTCGTAATCAAGCGGGAGACAGAATAAAACTAGGCCATTAGGCACAAAGGGGATTTTTACAGCCAAGTTGCTAAGCACCACTGGTTAAAAACACTAATATTAATGGGTCCTAAAATTGTGAGCTAAAACACTTGATTCCAATAATAGGTATGGCAAAAACGCTTGAATGCACTGAAATTCGTTCTAGTTTCCACAAGGTCCGTGTAATAGACAACTCCAGACGTAGGCTGAGTACTATCCAACATAATATTGCGCTCAGCTTGCCAAAGAGTACACTCCCACAGGATATGATATGCGGATTGTTCGTATTCGCAATCAGGTGTAGAACATTGACATAAAGGTGAGGCAACAAGCTTGAAGGAAAATAATTTACTCTTAAAGTTGCCATGACCAGTGAGAAATTGGGCAACACAGTGATCCACCTCCAGCCATGTCCTATCCTTCTTATATATATCTTATAACTTCTGTACGCGATGTGCTTAAGTTGCATTGTTTAGAGATTAGTATTGCCGGAGAGACACAGATGTTATTACGACATATTCAAATTACGGAAAGTAATTATGCAACAGTATGGGAACTACTTCAAGGACGTTTCGGTAACAAAAAGATGATTGTGTCGTCAGTAAAAAAGAAATTTAGCTGTCAGAAAAAGATAAGCAACCTGTCAGTAACACAAATTAAAGCTTTGCTCGATAATTCTTTAGAATGCATCAACAGTCTGAGAATAAGATGAAAATAAATATTGCCACTTGGTATCGCATCCGAGTATTTCTAGGGGCGCAGAAATGGGATTCAAAGACGTTAAAGTGTTGGGAAGACGAAGCTTATAAAAAGATTATATATGTAGCGTAGGGCCTTCTCCAATTCTACGTAGGTACATATAAAATTTTGATAATTAATCAGTTTGTTGTTTGGCGCCGACTCAATATTAGTTTATTAAAATTTGAAAGTTTATGTAATTAAGCTCAATACTCAAGTGATATGTATCTATCTAAGGATGCACAAAAAAAACGAAAGAGTGTATAGTACCATATCTAGTTTATTACTGATTCTGCATAAGTAGTGAACTGATAATTTTAATAATGCGAACATGTGGGAGGAGGACGCCAGATATGTATCATTCCTCCACACTTCATTTTGAAACCTGTTGACAATATAACAAAGTATTAAATGCAATAAAAAATAACTTCTTGTATAAATTAGCATCTTATATATGATGTGCAATAATCTATTTATAATATTTAGAATAATCTACACTCTTCCTATGACACTGAGAACGTGCTCGCGGCACAGGTAAGGTAGCTGATTCCTGTGTGACGGCCGAGGCTAGAGAAGCCTCACCTTCGAATACCTCACTAAGTGTCTGACGTGCATGTTCTCGGCTCACAGTTTCAGTCACAGCACTTATAGCCATCCACATCTATACAGAAGACTTTCCTCATGACATTTTTTCACACAACTTTTCAGTTACCGGTGCCACTTAAAACAGTTTGGTGCCTTTATAACAGTTTATATACAGTTGATTTCCAATAAATGTTAAATATTTTGATATAAGTAGTTGTTTAACATGGATTTTTAATATAAATTTCATAATTATTTTGTTTATTATTTTTTTTGGTATTTTTTGGTCAAAAGTTAGTTAACTGGTTATTGCAAAATGTTGAACTGGTTATCAAGATCTGAAATATATGGTGTCAAGCTTAATAACACAGTTTTGCAAATTTATATGTTCAAAGAATATCAGTGCTTCATAAGGATCTAAGGAACATAGCACACCATTAAAAATGTGTATACCTAGTAACATTTTATTTTAAGGAAGACTTAAAACATTTGTTTAACTCAACTACGGATTTTTATTTCTACATTTTTTATTCGATTTTTGTTCACATTTTGTTTGTACTTATTTCTTCAGATTCATAAAATAATCAATTATATTTTATTTCGGATGTATACCGCTCAACGTATGTGTGCAAAGCAGTTAGTTACCAATGTCATGGAGAAACAGTCGTCTAAAGCCAATAATAAAGAATGTATTCCCCTCTTTACAATTCCTGCAATTTCAGAACAAGAACTTGATTAAGCTATTCAGTCAATTTCTAGTGAGAACACTGAACACCAAAGTTTCAATTTACCAAACACGTTTGGAGTAGATTGTGATATTGACTACATATTACAGGAACTGGAGTCGGTTGATCAAGATGAGGCTAATAACAACGGACAATCTCTTAATGATGAAGTCGCGATGAAAGAAATTACGTTGCAGACAGTAAAACATCCCATAAAGTTGTTCTAATTTACAAATAGATCAACAATGAGATAGTGATACTGACAACGAAAGTACATCTCATAATGTAACCGAAGTTGTGACAGCTTTCAGGCGCTATTAGCTGCCAACGACCTTGAGTGGTTAGCTTGCGTGTTCTGCGTTGAGCTCACGTAACGCGTCATAAGTCCACCCAGTAATAGGACTCCCCCATCAAGGAGCGCTGTCCGAAATTAGACGCATTATTAATTTATTACACATAAAACAACAAGTACTTATTAAACTAAAACATTGTGACTAAATTATAAATAATAAAATGATCTTTAAAATGGTGAAGGTTTCATAAAAATACGCTTTATAGTTTTTGCGTAATTCTCAATTTTATATCCTCGTCAATCCACCGTCATTAATATTACCGCTTTGTGCTGTTGCATGAGACAGCATGATTTACTGAAAAAAAAACAATGAATATTTTACTTATTTTTCCTATGAATGACATATCTTCTACAGGCTATTGAGATCATCGTCCGCTTGAAATGTAATAATAAATCACACGTGAACGTAGCTACAACCTAGATAAATTCCCATGTCTTGAACCAGTTCATAGGTTTAATTTTAATCCGTTCAGCCTTTGAGACATGATTTATTAACAAACAGGCTTTCCCTTTTATAATATTATTAGGATGGGTAGGAGTAGGTACAACTTCATTATATACTAATTGATGCATTAATAAAGGCTACGCTGTATTTATAAGACGCTTCCAACTGCTCATTGAATAGTATAATGTCAGTATTCTAATTAAGCCAACATAGTGCTGCGTATGCATATGCATTGCATTGTTGAGGACAAGGTTTACTTTGAACATAGATTTGAACTTAAAATCGTACTTACTAAGAACTAGAACATCAGAATAGCTTCTATTGTTTTACTAGAAAGTGTTCGATTACTAATTACTTGGTACCAATTGAGTACTAATTATTTACCAAATATTGAACCGATTGGCGATGGTGATCCAGTGGTAGTCACATATATTTGCATTTTAGTTTTGAGCGAATAATAATTAAATAACACATGCCTCTAGTTTGGAACAAAGATACAACCCTTAGTTGTTGGAAAAGGGGCTTTTTATTATGAGTCGCATCGGCTTAACACACAAAACAAACCACCTCCTTTTTTTTCACCGGTTAAAAAGCCAACGTAGCTGATAAAGGATTTAATTTTAACAATAGTTCATAGGCTTTGCCAACGTTTTCTGTGTGAAACGATCATAAAAATAACAAAACCAATAGGCCAGCAAAACAAAGCAAAGCTTTTTGTTTTGTTAAGCTGAAATGTTTCAAAGTACACTTAATGTTATCTAAATATTCAATCATTTATATCCTGCTTCTAGCTACCTGCTTAGTTAATGATGACAAGAAAAAATACCGTACCTTTTCGTCTTGGCCTTGACAAATCTTATATCATACGAGTATGCGGTATCATGACCCTAACAGAGAAGAATAATAATAAATCTAATCTCCATGTACTCGTCAACTACCGGAATAAAGTACTGTGGTCCAGCAATTCACGAGATATATCATACTATTAGTAGAGTAGGTGGTCACGGTGTTTAATTTTCATTTTAAGATATCTCTTTTGAAAACTCTGCAATTTTTTCCCAAATTAAAAGAAAAATTACTACTCCTAATAAAGTTATAGTGACAAGTAATTCTTCAAATCTAGACTACGTATTTACGTGAGATTTCTCACGGAGTAATGTTTTTTTTTGTGCGTTAAAGCTGATGCGACTCATAATAGAAAGTGCCTTTTGCAACAACTAAGGGTTATATCTTTGTTTGTAAACTAAAATGTAGATGTATGTGACTACCACCGGATCATCATCGCCAATCGCTTTTATATTTGGTAAATAATTAGTACTCAATTGGCACTAACTATAATTATTAATCGAACACTTTCTAAAAAAACAATGGAAGCTGACCTGATATTCTAGTTCTTAGTAAGTTCGACGTTTCAAAGTAAACCTCGCCCTCAACAATGCAACGCATACACATACGCAGCACTATGTTGTCTCAATTAGATTAGGGACATTATACTATTCAATGAGCAGTTGGAAGCGTCTTATCAATACAGCGTAGCCTTTATAAATGCATCAATTACATATAATAAAGTTGTACCTACTCCTACCCATCCTAATAATATTATAAATGTGAAAGCATGTTTGTTTATAAATCATGTCTCAACGGCTGAACCGATTAAAATTAAACCTATGAACTGGTTCAAGACATGGGATTTGATATAGGTTGTAGCTACGTCCACGTGTGATTTATTATTACATTTCACGCGGACAATGATCTCAAAAGCCTGTAGGAGATATAAGTAATTCATAGGAAAAGTA
Organism: Polia nebulosa; assembly: GCA_951329385.1. Classification (NCBI taxonomy): domain Eukaryota; kingdom Metazoa; phylum Arthropoda; class Insecta; order Lepidoptera; family Noctuidae; genus Polia; species Polia nebulosa. Next base: position 21,760,599 of record OX589602.1, read on the forward strand.
AGTAAAATATTCTGTCTTTTTTTTTTTAGAAAATGATGCTGTCTCATTCAACAACATACATTTGTAATATCTCATGCAACAACATATTATATTGGTATAATGACGTTGCATTGACGTCTTTTTTCAAGGTTTTAATTTTATATGGATCGCTTATCGGCAGCCTCAATGGCGAGGACAATAATTGAACTGTTGGATTTATTATTTAGTTTTATAAAATGTTGATTTGATATGTATAAGCTGTTTATTTTATTAATCGTCCGTTCGCAACAATCTCAAAAACTACTAAACGGATTTTCATATGGTTTTCACATATAGACAAAGTGATTTATGAGGAAGGTTAAGGTGTATAATTTGTACCCATGCAAAGTTGAGGCAGGGTGCTAGTCTATTTTATAATAAAAATACAACACATTGTGTAGGTTTGATCCTAACTTACAATTTTATTATTAGCTTACTATTACACTAATTGCCAGTAGTTACCTAATAATGAAATAATTACCTAACTTTCTATGAAGACTTTCCAGTGCAAATGCTTAGATAATTAGTAAAAAGTCACCATTATTTTTAACAGACTGATTTTAAGTAATAATATTGTTCTCAGTAATTACGTAATTGAAAATACTCATAGAAAATATTATTTTAAGCGTAGGTACAACATTTGTAATGAACTAAATCATCGTGAGTTCTCGGTTTTTGTCGGCAATATTATTTAATGACTTTGGTATTGAAATGCGCCCATTTTGCGGGCAACTTCGCACTGCGGCCCCCCGCCTCAGGTCGGGTATATAAGGCGGCCATTGTGCCAGGCACCCTCATTCTGAAATCGCTCTGTTGAACTAAAGTGACTCCGTTGTGTGTGTGCTAGATTTTTCAAGTGATATTTGTGCCAGTACGAATTCGCCGTGTTGTGTTAGTACTTTCGTACCAAAATCGAACCGAACCCTGTATAGTGCGCAAATAAAATTTTCGTAGTCTGACTGTATTTAATTGGACTCAAAACTATAAAAATAATGCCGAAGAATAAAGGAAAAGGTGGTAAAAACAGGAGGAGAGGAAGGAATGAAAAGGAAAAAGAGAACCGTGAGCTGATTTTCAAAGAAGATTTACAGGAGTACGCCCAAGTGACAAAGATGCTCGGTAATGGCCGCTTGGATGCCATGTGCTTTGATGGCATAAAACGTCTTTGTCATATCCGAGGTAAACTAAGGAACAAAGTTTGGATAAACCAAGGTGACATTATACTGATAGGGTTGCGAGATTTCCAAGACGCGAAAGCTGATGTTATCCTGAGATACACTCCTGACGAGGCAAGGAATCTGAAGGCGTATGGAGAATTCCCAGAAACAGTACGAATCAATGAGACGGTAGCCTATTCTGTGGATGGTGATGATGACATTGAATTCGCAGATGAAGTTAATTCAGAAGACGAAGCAGATGCGGTATATGCTATATAAAAATTAGCTCTAATTAGGTCTACAATAAGTCTATTTATATTGTTTTGCTGTTATGAACAAACATGACATTGTGATCTCGAAATAATAATATATCATATACAACCTACATTGTAAAATTTTGTGTATATCATGACAAACAGTATTTTTCCATAAGAAAACTTGTAAGTGTTTGTAACACATTAGCATACAATTTTAATTGCATACATTATCATTCAGTTGTTAATATATAAGGTTACTGGAAATTATATTCAAATTATTGTGTAATTAATTTGTCAGCGGTGAAGTTTAATTTTTATTCATATTTAATAATAAAATTGTACACATTATGTTTAGGTATAGAAATAAATAAGTAATCACTGTCACTTAAGGTTTATTATTCTTTATTTACCTAGTTGTAAAAATTATAAATATAGAACTGTTGTAATTACTGTTTCGACATCCATAAATGTATGTCCACGAGTCTATGGACACCTAATAAACAGTTCAATATCATTTTACAACTTACTTTGGTAGGGATACTTGAAGATTTAGCATGGAAAAGTAATTCTTTTTTGTATTTTTTTTTGTAAATCAGTTTAGTTGCTTATTTAAGCTAATTTCTTATAAAATACAACAGTAAAGTTTCTGAATAAATTACTTGGCAGAATAAAACTGATATGGTTATTAAATTCTGAAACTACTTTATTTTCATTGTTTTGAAATGTTGTGATTGCCTCGTCATATTTTAAGGCATCTATTTAATCTAAGTTTCCAGTAATGATTTTTAATATTGACCCAAGGCCTTCCCCAAGACCTCTTTTGACTCTAGCAGGTTCTAAAGACCTGACTTGCTTTGTACTTTGTCAAGTTTGTCAGTAGGATAGTCAATCTGATGTTTGTAGAACCTGCAAGTCCCATTACTAAGTCTGGTTTTGAAAGACTGAATTTGCGTTCGTACAGAGTCTATTTTGTACTCTATGTCAGTATTTTTTTGCATGTGATGCGGAGGAATGAATAAAATGTCGTGAGGAAAGTCTTGTGTATGGATGTGGATGGCTATAAGAGTAGAAGAAGGCCTAAGAAACGATGGTTGGACTGTGTGAAAGAAGATATGGGCAATAAGGGGGTGACTACAAAGATTACGACTAATAGAGGAGTATGGAAGAAAAAGACATGTTGCGCCGACCCCAAATAAATTGGGATAAGGGCAGGAGAATGATGATGATGTCAGTATTTTTTTAAAATCACTTGATTTAAAATAGCCAATTTCTTTAGAAAACATAGTCAATACTCAGAGTGAGTGAGTGAGTGAGTGGGGTGTGAGTGAGTAATGAGTAGTGAGTGGAGTGTGTGTGTGTGTGTGTGTGTGTGAGTGTGGGTGAGCGAGTGAGTGATAAATGAGTCCTGTTACATATTTAATAGGTTTCTGAGTTTCGTATCAAAAATAAAATAGACAACTACACCACTATATCTAGAACCTAGTAACGCAGCACTTAGCTACGAGGGCCTAAGTCGCCTACGAGGTGCTACGCGAACAACGCGGTTAATGTAAAAGTGTACAGGGCAGCCCGCGAAATTCAAGGTTTCTCACGTTTTTTTGCAATTTGCAGGTCAGTGTCAGGTTGTATGTTGAATAGTACCGTCAGCAGATGATTTATGTTAAAAAAAAAATATTTTCTAAAATTATAATACTTAAATGTAAGGATCAGGATAAAATGATAAAGTCTTCCTTGGTTAAAGTAAATATTTTAATTAGAGAATGATTCACTGTAACTACTCTAAGCCAGAATCAACAGAGGCGACCACCAGAAAAAACGCCGAGGCAATGAAGCTCGACGAGTCCCAGAGAAACAATTAAACTTTCTTGGGTCCCGCAACGAAATTCATCAGAAAAGATAGCGGAGGAGTAAGAAAAACATAATTTCCACTTCCCTCCTAATCAAGCGGGAGACAGAATAAAACTAGGTCATAAGTCCACCCAGTAATAGGACTCCCCCATCAAGGAGCGCTGTCCGAAATTAGACGCATTATTAATTTATTACACATAAAACAACAAGTACTTATTAAACTAAAACATTGTGACTAAATTATAAATAATAAAATGATCTTTAAAATGGTGAAGGTTTCATAAAAATACGCTTTATAGTTTTTGCGTAATTCTCAATTTTATATCCTCGTCAATCCACCGTCATTAATATTACCGCTTTGTGCTGTTGCATGAGACAGCATGATTTACTGAAAAAAAAACAATGAATATTTTACTTATTTTTCCTATGAATGACATATCTTCTACAGGCTATTGAGATCATCGTCCGCTTGAAATGTAATAATAAATCACACGTGAACGTAGCTACAACCTAGATAAATTCCCATGTCTTGAACCAGTTCATAGGTTTAATTTTAATCCGTTCAGCCTTTGAGACATGATTTATTAACAAACAGGCTTTCCCTTTTATAATATTATTAGGATGGGTAGGAGTAGGTACAACTTCATTATATACTAATTGATGCATTAATAAAGGCTACGCTGTATTTATAAGACGCTTCCAACTGCTCATTGAATAGTATAATGTCAGTATTCTAATTAAGCCAACATAGTGCTGCGTATGCATATGCATTGCATTGTTGAGGACAAGGTTTACTTTGAACATAGATTTGAACTTAAAATCGTACTTACTAAGAACTAGAACATCAGAATAGCTTCTATTGTTTTACTAGAAAGTGTTCGATTACTAATTACTTGGTACCAATTGAGTACTAATTATTTACCAAATATTGAACCGATTGGCGATGGTGATCCAGTGGTAGTCACATATATTTGCATTTTAGTTTTGAGCGAATAATAATTAAATAACACATGCCTCTAGTTTGGAACAAAGATACAACCCTTAGTTGTTGGAAAAGGGGCTTTTTATTATGAGTCGCATCGGCTTAACACACAAAACAAACCACCTCCTTTTTTTTCACCGGTTAAAAAGCCAACGTAGCTGATAAAGGATTTAATTTTAACAATAGTTCATAGGCTTTGCCAACGTTTTCTGTGTGAAACGATCATAAAAATAACAAAACCAATAGGCCAGCAAAACAAAGCAAAGCTTTTTGTTTTGTTAAGCTGAAATGTTTCAAAGTACACTTAATGTTATCTAAATATTCAATCATTTATATCCTGCTTCTAGCTACCTGCTTAGTTAATGATGACAAGAAAAAATACCGTACCTTTTCGTCTTGGCCTTGACAAATCTTATATCATACGAGTATGCGGTATCATGACCCTAACAGAGAAGAATAATAATAAATCTAATCTCCATGTACTCGTCAACTACCGGAATAAAGTACTGTGGTCCAGCAATTCACGAGATATATCATACTATTAGTAGAGTAGGTGGTCACGGTGTTTAATTTTCATTTTAAGATATCTCTTTTGAAAACTCTGCAATTTTTTCCCAAATTAAAAGAAAAATTACTACTCCTAATAAAGTTATAGTGACAAGTAATTCTTCAAATCTAGACTACGTATTTACGTGAGATTTCTCACGGAGTAATGTTTTTTTTTGTGCGTTAAAGCTGATGCGACTCATAATAGAAAGTGCCTTTTGCAACAACTAAGGGTTATATCTTTGTTTGTAAACTAAAATGTAGATGTATGTGACTACCACCGGATCATCATCGCCAATCGCTTTTATATTTGGTAAATAATTAGTACTCAATTGGCACTAACTATAATTATTAATCGAACACTTTCTAAAAAAACAATGGAAGCTGACCTGATATTCTAGTTCTTAGTAAGTTCGACGTTTCAAAGTAAACCTCGCCCTCAACAATGCAACGCATACACATACGCAGCACTATGTTGTCTCAATTAGATTAGGGACATTATACTATTCAATGAGCAGTTGGAAGCGTCTTATCAATACAGCGTAGCCTTTATAAATGCATCAATTACATATAATAAAGTTGTACCTACTCCTACCCATCCTAATAATATTATAAATGTGAAAGCATGTTTGTTTATAAATCATGTCTCAACGGCTGAACCGATTAAAATTAAACCTATGAACTGGTTCAAGACATGGGATTTGATATAGGTTGTAGCTACGTCCACGTGTGATTTATTATTACATTTCACGCGGACAATGATCTCAAAAGCCTGTAGGAGATATAAGTAATTCATAGGAAAAGTAAGTAAAATATTCTGTCTTTTTTTTTTTAGAAAATGATGCTGTCTCATTCAACAACATACATTTGTAATATCTCATGCAACAACATATTATATTGGTATAATGACGTTGCATTGACGTCTTTTTTCAAGGTTTTAATTTTATATGGATCGCTTATCGGCAGCCTCAATGGCGAGGACAATAATTGAACTGTTGGATTTATTATTTAGTTTTATAAAATGTTGATTTGATATGTATAAGCTGTTTATTTTATTAATCGTCCGTTCGCAACAATCTCAAAAATTACTAAACGGATTTTCATATGGTTTTCACATATAGACAAAGTGATTTATGAGGAAGGTTAAGGTGTATAATTTGTACCCATGCAAAGTTGAGGCAGGGTGCTAGTCTATTTTATAATAAAAATACAACACATTGTGTAGGTTTGATCCTAACTTACAATTTTATTATTAGCTTACTATTACACTAATTGCCAGTAGTTACCTAATAATGAAATAATTACCTAACTTTCTATGAAGACTTTCCAGTGCAAATGCTTAGATAATTAGTAAAAAGTCACCATTATTTTTAACAGACTGATTTTAAGTAATAATATTGTTCTCAGTAATTACGTAATTGAAAATACTCATAGAAAATATTATTTTAAGCGTAGGTACAACATTTGTAATGAACTAAATCATCGTGAGTTCTCGGTTTTTGTCGGCAATATTATTTAATGACTTTGGTATTGAAATGCGCCCATTTTGCGGGCAACTTCGCACTGCGGCCCCCCGCCTCAGGTCGGGTATATAAGGCGGCCATTGTGCCAGGCACCCTCATTCTGAAATCGCTCTGTTGAACTAAAGTGACTCCGTTGTGTGTGTGCTAGATTTTTCAAGTGATATTTGTGCCAGTACGAATTCGCCGTGTTGTGTTAGTACTTTCGTACCAAAATCGAACCGAACCCTGTATAGTGCGCAAATAAAATTTTCGTAGTCTGACTGTATTTAATTGGACTCAAAACTATAAAAATAATGCCGAAGAATAAAGGAAAAGGTGGTAAAAACAGGAGGAGAGGAAGGAATGAAAAGGAAAAAGAGAACCGTGAGCTGATTTTCAAAGAAGATTTACAGGAGTACGCCCAAGTGACAAAGATGCTCGGTAATGGCCGCTTGGATGCCATGTGCTTTGATGGCATAAAACGTCTTTGTCATATCCGAGGTAAACTAAGGAACAAAGTTTGGATAAACCAAGGTGACATTATACTGATAGGGTTGCGAGATTTCCAAGACGCGAAAGCTGATGTTATCCTGAGATACACTCCTGACGAGGCAAGGAATCTGAAGGCGTATGGAGAATTCCCAGAAACAGTACGAATCAATGAGACGGTAGCCTATTCTGTGGATGGTCTAGATGATGACATTGAATTCGCAGATGAAGTTAATTCAGAAGACGAAGCAGATGCGGTATATGCTATATAAAAATTAGCTCTAATTAGGTCTACAATAAGTCTATTTATATTGTTTTGCTGTTATGAACAAACATGACATTGTGATCTCGAAATAATAATATATCATATACAACCTACATTGTAAAATTTTGTGTATATCATGACAAACAGTATTTTTCCATAAGAAAACTTGTAAGTGTTTGTAACACATTAGCATACAATTTTAATTGCATACATTATCATTCAGTTGTTAATATATAAGGTTACTGGAAATTATATTCAAATTATTGTGTAATTAATTTGTCAGCGGTGAAGTTTAATTTTTATTCATATTTAATAATAGAATTGTACACATTATGTTTAGGTATAGAAATAAATAAGTTAACACTGTCACTTAAGATTTATTATTCTTTATTTACCTAGTTATAAAAATTATCAATATAGAACTGTTGTAATTACTGTTTCGACATCCATAAATGTATGTCCACGAGTCCATGGACACCTAATAAACAGTTCAATATCATTTTACAACTTACTTTGGTAGGGATACTTGAAGATTTAGCATGGAAAATAATTAAAGCTAATTTCTTGTAAAATACAACAGTAAAGTTTCTGAATAAATTACTTGGCAGAATAAGACTGATGTGGTTATTAAATTCTGAAACTACTTTATTTTCATTGTTTTGAAATGTTGTGATTGCCTCGTCATATTTTAAGGCATCTATTTAATCTAAGTTTCCAGTAATGATTTTTAATATTGACCCAAGGCCTTCCCCAAGACCTCTTTTGACTCTAGCAGGTTCTAAAGACCTGACTTGCTTTGTACTTTGTCAAGTTTGTCAGTAGGATAGTCAATCTGATGTTTGTAGAACCTGCAAGTCCCATTACTAAGTCTGGTTTTGAAAGACTGAATTTGCGTTCGTACAGAGTCTATTTTGTACTCTGTCAGTATTTTTTTAAAAATCACTTGATTTAAAATAGCCAATTTCTTTAGAAAACATAGTCAATACTCAGAGTGAGTGAGTGAGTGGGGTGTGAGTGAGTAATGAGTGGAGTGTGTGTGTGTGTGTGTGTGAGTGTGGGTGAGCGAGTGAGTGATAAATGAGTCCTGTTACATATTTAATAGGTTCCTGAGTCTCGTATCAAAAATAAAATAGACAACTACACCACTATATCTAGAACCTAGTAACGCAGCACTTAGCTACGAGGGCCTAAGTCGCCTACGAGGTGCTACGCGAACAACGCGGTTAATGTAAAGGTGTACAGGGCAGCCCGCGAAATTCAAGTTTTCTCACGTTTTTTTGCAATTTGCAGGTCAGTGTCAGGTTGTATGTTGAATAGTACCGTCAGCAGATGATTTATGTTTAAAAAAAAAATATTTACTAAAATTATAATACTTAAATGTAAGGATCAGGATAAAATGATAAAGTCTTCCTTGGTTAAGGTAAATATTGTAATAAAAGAATGAACCACTGTAACTTATCTAAGCCAGAATCAACAGTGGCGACCACCAGAAAAAACGCCGAGGCAATGAAGCTCGACGAGTCCCAGAGAAACAATTAAACTTTCTTGGGTCCCGCAACGAAATTAATCAGAAAAGATAGCGGTGGAGTAAGAAAAACATAATTTCCACTTCCCTCGTAATCAAGCGGGAGACAGAATAAAACTAGGCCATTAGGCACAAAGGGGATTTTTACAGCCAAGTTGCTAAGCACCACTGGTTAAAAACACTAATATTAATGGGTCCTAAAATTGTGAGCTAAAACACTTGATTCCAATAATAGGTATGGCAAAAACGCTTGAATGCACTGAAATTCGTTCTAGTTTCCACAAGGTCCGTGTAATAGACAACTCCAGACGTAGGCTGAGTACTATCCAACATAATATTGCGCTCAGCTTGCCAAAGAGTACACTCCCACAGGATATGATATGCGGATTGTTCGTATTCGCAATCAGGTGTAGAACATTGACATAAAGGTGAGGCAACAAGCTTGAAGGAAAATAATTTACTCTTAAAGTTGCCATGACCAGTGAGAAATTGGGCAACACAGTGATCCACCTCCAGCCATGTCCTATCCTTCTTATATATATCTTATAACTTCTGTACGCGATGTGCTTAAGTTGCATTGTTTAGAGATTAGTATTGCCGGAGAGACACAGATGTTATTACGACATATTCAAATTACGGAAAGTAATTATGCAACAGTATGGGAACTACTTCAAGGACGTTTCGGTAACAAAAAGATGATTGTGTCGTCAGTAAAAAAGAAATTTAGCTGTCAGAAAAAGATAAGCAACCTGTCAGTAACACAAATTAAAGCTTTGCTCGATAATTCTTTAGAATGCATCAACAGTCTGAGAATAACATGAAAATAAATATTGCCACTTGGTATCGCATCCGAGTATTTCTAGGGGCGCAGAAATGGGATTCAAAGACGTTAAAGTGTTGGGAAGACGAAGCTTATAAAAAGATTATATATGTAGCGTAGGGCCTTCTCCAATTCTACGTAGGTACATATAAAATTTTGATAATTAATCAGTTTGTTGTTTGGCGCCGACTCAATATTAGTTTATTAAAATTTGAAAGTTTATGTAATTAAGCTCAATACTCAAGTGATATGTATCTATCTAAGGATGCACAAAAAAAACGAAAGAGTGTATAGTACCATATCTAGTTTATTACTGATTCTGCATAAGTAGTGAACTGATAATTTTAATAATGCGAACATGTGGGAGGAGGACGCCAGATATGTATCATTCCTCCACACTTCATTTTGAAACCTGTTGACAATATAACAAAGTATTAAATGCAATAAAAAATAACTTCTTGTATAAATTAGCATCTTATATATGATGTGCAATAATCTATTTATAATATTTAGAATAATCTACACTCTTCCTATGACACTGAGAACGTGCTCGCGGCACAGGTAAGGTAGCTGATTCCTGTGTGACGGCCGAGGCTAGAGAAGCCTCACCTTCGAATACCTCACTAAGTGTCTGACGTGCATGTTCTCGGCTCACAGTTTCAGTCACAGCACTTATAGCCATCCACATCTATACAGAAGACTTTCCTCATGACATTTTTTCACACAACTTTTCAGTTACCGGTGCCACTTAAAACAGTTTGGTGCCTTTATAACAGTTTATATACAGTTGATTTCCAATAAATGTTAAATATTTTGATATAAGTAGTTGTTTAACATGGATTTTTAATATAAATTTCATAATTATTTTGTTTATTATTTTTTTTGGTATTTTTTGGTCAAAAGTTAGTTAACTGGTTATTGCAAAATGTTGAACTGGTTATCAAGATCTGAAATATATGGTGTCAAGCTTAATAACACAGTTTTGCAAATTTATATGTTCAAAGAATATCAGTGCTTCATAAGGATCTAAGGAACATAGCACACCATTAAAAATGTGTATACCTAGTAACATTTTATTTTAAGGAAGACTTAAAACATTTGTTTAACTCAACTACGGATTTTTATTTCTACATTTTTTATTCGATTTTTGTTCACATTTTGTTTGTACTTATTTCTTCAGATTCATAAAATAATCAATTATATTTTATTTCGGATGTATACCGCTCAACGTATGTGTGCAAAGCAGTTAGTTACCAATGTCATGGAGAAACAGTCGTCTAAAGCCAATAATAAAGAATGTATTCCCCTCTTTACAATTCCTGCAATTTCAGAACAAGAACTTGATTAAGCTATTCAGTCAATTTCTAGTGAGAACACTGAACACCAAAGTTTCAATTTACCAAACACGTTTGGAGTAGATTGTGATATTGACTACATATTACAGGAACTGGAGTCGGTTGATCAAGATGAGGCTAATAACAACGGACAATCTCTTAATGATGAAGTCGCGATGAAAGAAATTACGTTGCAGACAGTAAAACATCCCATAAAGTTGTTCTAATTTACAAATAGATCAACAATGAGATAGTGATACTGACAACGAAAGTACATCTCATAATGTAACCGAAGTTGTGACAGCTTTCAGGCGCTATTAGCTGCCAACGACCTTGAGTGGTTAGCTTGCGTGTTCTGCGTTGAGCTCACGTAACGCGTCATAAGTCCACCCAGTAATAGGACTCCCCCATCAAGGAGCGCTGTCCGAAATTAGACGCATTATTAATTTATTACACATAAAACAACAAGTACTTATTAAACTAAAACATTGTGACTAAATTATAAATAATAAAATGATCTTTAAAATGGTGAAGGTTTCATAAAAATACGCTTTATAGTTTTTGCGTAATTCTCAATTTTATATCCTCGTCAATCCACCGTCATTAATATTACCGCTTTGTGCTGTTGCATGAGACAGCATGATTTACTGAAAAAAAAACAATGAATATTTTACTTATTTTTCCTATGAATGACATATCTTCTACAGGCTATTGAGATCATCGTCCGCTTGAAATGTAATAATAAATCACACGTGAACGTAGCTACAACCTAGATAAATTCCCATGTCTTGAACCAGTTCATAGGTTTAATTTTAATCCGTTCAGCCTTTGAGACATGATTTATTAACAAACAGGCTTTCCCTTTTATAATATTATTAGGATGGGTAGGAGTAGGTACAACTTCATTATATACTAATTGATGCATTAATAAAGGCTACGCTGTATTTATAAGACGCTTCCAACTGCTCATTGAATAGTATAATGTCAGTATTCTAATTAAGCCAACATAGTGCTGCGTATGCATATGCATTGCATTGTTGAGGACAAGGTTTACTTTGAACATAGATTTGAACTTAAAATCGTACTTACTAAGAACTAGAACATCAGAATAGCTTCTATTGTTTTACTAGAAAGTGTTCGATTACTAATTACTTGGTACCAATTGAGTACTAATTATTTACCAAATATTGAACCGATTGGCGATGGTGATCCAGTGGTAGTCACATATATTTGCATTTTAGTTTTGAGCGAATAATAATTAAATAACACATGCCTCTAGTTTGGAACAAAGATACAACCCTTAGTTGTTGGAAAAGGGGCTTTTTATTATGAGTCGCATCGGCTTAACACACAAAACAAACCACCTCCTTTTTTTTCACCGGTTAAAAAGCCAACGTAGCTGATAAAGGATTTAATTTTAACAATAGTTCATAGGCTTTGCCAACGTTTTCTGTGTGAAACGATCATAAAAATAACAAAACCAATAGGCCAGCAAAACAAAGCAAAGCTTTTTGTTTTGTTAAGCTGAAATGTTTCAAAGTACACTTAATGTTATCTAAATATTCAATCATTTATATCCTGCTTCTAGCTACCTGCTTAGTTAATGATGACAAGAAAAAATACCGTACCTTTTCGTCTTGGCCTTGACAAATCTTATATCATACGAGTATGCGGTATCATGACCCTAACAGAGAAGAATAATAATAAATCTAATCTCCATGTACTCGTCAACTACCGGAATAAAGTACTGTGGTCCAGCAATTCACGAGATATATCATACTATTAGTAGAGTAGGTGGTCACGGTGTTTAATTTTCATTTTAAGATATCTCTTTTGAAAACTCTGCAATTTTTTCCCAAATTAAAAGAAAAATTACTACTCCTAATAAAGTTATAGTGACAAGTAATTCTTCAAATCTAGACTACGTATTTACGTGAGATTTCTCACGGAGTAATGTTTTTTTTTGTGCGTTAAAGCTGATGCGACTCATAATAGAAAGTGCCTTTTGCAACAACTAAGGGTTATATCTTTGTTTGTAAACTAAAATGTAGATGTATGTGACTACCACCGGATCATCATCGCCAATCGCTTTTATATTTGGTAAATAATTAGTACTCAATTGGCACTAACTATAATTATTAATCGAACACTTTCTAAAAAAACAATGGAAGCTGACCTGATATTCTAGTTCTTAGTAAGTTCGACGTTTCAAAGTAAACCTCGCCCTCAACAATGCAACGCATACACATACGCAGCACTATGTTGTCTCAATTAGATTAGGGACATTATACTATTCAATGAGCAGTTGGAAGCGTCTTATCAATACAGCGTAGCCTTTATAAATGCATCAATTACATATAATAAAGTTGTACCTACTCCTACCCATCCTAATAATATTATAAATGTGAAAGCATGTTTGTTTATAAATCATGTCTCAACGGCTGAACCGATTAAAATTAAACCTATGAACTGGTTCAAGACATGGGATTTGATATAGGTTGTAGCTACGTCCACGTGTGATTTATTATTACATTTCACGCGGACAATGATCTCAAAAGCCTGTAGGAGATATAAGTAATTCATAGGAAAAGTAAGTAAAATATTCTGTCTTTTTTTTTTTAGAAAATGATGCTGTCTCATTCAACAACATACATTTGTAATATCTCATGCAACAACATATTATATTGGTATAATGACGTTGCATTGACGTCTTTTTTCAAGGTTTTAATTTTATATGGATCGCTTATCGGCAGCCTCAATGGCGAGGACAATAATTGAACTGTTGGATTTATTATTTAGTTTTATAAAATGTTGATTTGATATGTATAAGCTGTTTATTTTATTAATCGTCCGTTCGCAACAATCTCAAAAACTACTAAACGGATTTTCATATGGTTTTCACATATAGACAAAGTGATTTATGAGGAAGGTTAAGGTGTATAATTTGTACCCATGCAAAGTTGAGGCAGGGTGCTAGTCTATTTTATAATAAAAATACAACACATTGTGTAGGTTTGATCCTAACTTACAATTTTATTATTAGCTTACTATTACACTAATTGCCAGTAGTTACCTAATAATGAAATAATTACCTAACTTTCTATGAAGACTTTCCAGTGCAAATGCTTAGATAATTAGTAAAAAGTCACCATTATTTTTAACAGACTGATTTTAAGTAATAATATTGTTCTCAGTAATTACGTAATTGAAAATACTCATAGAAAATATTATTTTAAGCGTAGGTACAACATTTGTAATGAACTAAATCATCGTGAGTTCTCGGTTTTTGTCGGCAATATTATTTAATGACTTTGGTATTGAAATGCGCCCATTTTGCGGGCAACTTCGCACTGCGGCCCCCCGCCTCAGGTCGGGTATATAAGGCGGCCATTGTGCCAGGCACCCTCATTCTGAAATCGCTCTGTTGAACTAAAGTGACTCCGTTGTGTGTGTGCTAGATTTTTCAAGTGATATTTGTGCCAGTACGAATTCGCCGTGTTGTGTTAGTACTTTCGTACCAAAATCGAACCGAACCCTGTATAGTGCGCAAATAAAATTTTCGTAGTCTGACTGTATTTAATTGGACTCAAAACTATAAAAATAATGCCGAAGAATAAAGGAAAAGGTGGTAAAAACAGGAGGAGAGGAAGGAATGAAAAGGAAAAAGAGAACCGTGAGCTGATTTTCAAAGAAGATTTACAGGAGTACGCCCAAGTGACAAAGATGCTCGGTAATGGCCGCTTGGATGCCATGTGCTTTGATGGCATAAAACGTCTTTGTCATATCCGAGGTAAACTAAGGAACAAAGTTTGGATAAACCAAGGTGACATTATACTGATAGGGTTGCGAGATTTCCAAGACGCGAAAGCTGATGTTATCCTGAGATACACTCCTGACGAGGCAAGGAATCTGAAGGCGTATGGAGAATTCCCAGAAACAGTACGAATCAATGAGACGGTAGCCTATTCTGTGGATGGTGATGATGACATTGAATTCGCAGATGAAGTTAATTCAGAAGACGAAGCAGATGCGGTATATGCTATATAAAAATTAGCTCTAATTAGGTCTACAATAAGTCTATTTATATTGTTTTGCTGTTATGAACAAACATGACATTGTGATCTCGAAATAATAATATATCATATACAACCTACATTGTAAAATTTTGTGTATATCATGACAAACAGTATTTTTCCATAAGAAAACTTGTAAGTGTTTGTAACACATTAGCATACAATTTTAATTGCATACATTATCATTCAGTTGTTAATATATAAGGTTACTGGAAATTATATTCAAATTATTGTGTAATTAATTTGTCAGCGGTGAAGTTTAATTTTTATTCATATTTAATAATAAAATTGTACACATTATGTTTAGGTATAGAAATAAATAAGTAATCACTGTCACTTAAGGTTTATTATTCTTTATTTACCTAGTTGTAAAAATTATAAATATAGAACTGTTGTAATTACTGTTTCGACATCCATAAATGTATGTCCACGAGTCTATGGACACCTAATAAACAGTTCAATATCATTTTACAACTTACTTTGGTAGGGATACTTGAAGATTTAGCATGGAAAAGTAATTCTTTTTTGTATTTTTTTTTGTAAATCAGTTTAGTTGCTTATTTAAGCTAATTTCTTATAAAATACAACAGTAAAGTTTCTGAATAAATTACTTGGCAGAATAAAACTGATATGGTTATTAAATTCTGAAACTACTTTATTTTCATTGTTTTGAAATGTTGTGATTGCCTCGTCATATTTTAAGGCATCTATTTAATCTAAGTTTCCAGTAATGATTTTTAATATTGACCCAAGGCCTTCCCCAAGACCTCTTTTGACTCTAGCAGGTTCTAAAGACCTGACTTGCTTTGTACTTTGTCAAGTTTGTCAGTAGGATAGTCAATCTGATGTTTGTAGAACCTGCAAGTCCCATTACTAAGTCTGGTTTTGAAAGACTGAATTTGCGTTCGTACAGAGTCTATTTTGTACTCTATGTCAGTATTTTTTTGCATGTGATGCGGAGGAATGAATAAAATGTCGTGAGGAAAGTCTTGTGTATGGATGTGGATGGCTATAAGAGTAGAAGAAGGCCTAAGAAACGATGGTTGGACTGTGTGAAAGAAGATATGGGCAATAAGGGGGTGACTACAAAGATTACGACTAATAGAGGAGTATGGAAGAAAAAGACATGTTGCGCCGACCCCAAATAAATTGGGATAAGGGCAGGAGAATGATGATGATGTCAGTATTTTTTTAAAATCACTTGATTTAAAATAGCCAATTTCTTTAGAAAACATAGTCAATACTCAGAGTGAGTGAGTGAGTGAGTGGGGTGTGAGTGAGTAATGAGTAGTGAGTGGAGTGTGTGTGTGTGTGTGTGTGTGTGTGTGAGTGTGGGTGAGCGAGTGAGTGATAAATGAGTCCTGTTACATATTTAATAGGTTTCTGAGTTTCGTATCAAAAATAAAATAGACAACTACACCACTATATCTAGAACCTAGTAACGCAGCACTTAGCTACGAGGGCCTAAGTCGCCTACGAGGTGCTACGCGAACAACGCGGTTAATGTAAAAGTGTACAGGGCAGCCCGCGAAATTCAAGGTTTCTCACGTTTTTTTGCAATTTGCAGGTCAGTGTCAGGTTGTATGTTGAATAGTACCGTCAGCAGATGATTTATGTTAAAAAAAAAATATTTTCTAAAATTATAATACTTAAATGTAAGGATCAGGATAAAATGATAAAGTCTTCCTTGGTTAAAGTAAATATTTTAATTAGAGAATGATTCACTGTAACTACTCTAAGCCAGAATCAACAGAGGCGACCACCAGAAAAAACGCCGAGGCAATGAAGCTCGACGAGTCCCAGAGAAACAATTAAACTTTCTTGGGTCCCGCAACGAAATTCATCAGAAAAGATAGCGGAGGAGTAAGAAAAACATAATTTCCACTTCCCTCCTAATCAAGCGGGAGACAGAATAAAACTAGGTCATAAGTCCACCCAGTAATAGGACTCCCCCATCAAGGAGCGCTGTCCGAAATTAGACGCATTATTAATTTATTACACATAAAACAACAAGTACTTATTAAACTAAAACATTGTGACTAAATTATAAATAATAAAATGATCTTTAAAATGGTGAAGGTTTCATAAAAATACGCTTTATAGTTTTTGCGTAATTCTCAATTTTATATCCTCGTCAATCCACCGTCATTAATATTACCGCTTTGTGCTGTTGCATGAGACAGCATGATTTACTGAAAAAAAAACAATGAATATTTTACTTATTTTTCCTATGAATGACATATCTTCTACAGGCTATTGAGATCATCGTCCGCTTGAAATGTAATAATAAATCACACGTGAACGTAGCTACAACCTAGATAAATTCCCATGTCTTGAACCAGTTCATAGGTTTAATTTTAATCCGTTCAGCCTTTGAGACATGATTTATTAACAAACAGGCTTTCCCTTTTATAATATTATTAGGATGGGTAGGAGTAGGTACAACTTCATTATATACTAATTGATGCATTAATAAAGGCTACGCTGTATTTATAAGACGCTTCCAACTGCTCATTGAATAGTATAATGTCAGTATTCTAATTAAGCCAACATAGTGCTGCGTATGCATATGCATTGCATTGTTGAGGACAAGGTTTACTTTGAACATAGATTTGAACTTAAAATCGTACTTACTAAGAACTAGAACATCAGAATAGCTTCTATTGTTTTACTAGAAAGTGTTCGATTACTAATTACTTGGTACCAATTGAGTACTAATTATTTACCAAATATTGAACCGATTGGCGATGGTGATCCAGTGGTAGTCACATATATTTGCATTTTAGTTTTGAGCGAATAATAATTAAATAACACATGCCTCTAGTTTGGAACAAAGATACAACCCTTAGTTGTTGGAAAAGGGGCTTTTTATTATGAGTCGCATCGGCTTAACACACAAAACAAACCACCTCCTTTTTTTTCACCGGTTAAAAAGCCAACGTAGCTGATAAAGGATTTAATTTTAACAATAGTTCATAGGCTTTGCCAACGTTTTCTGTGTGAAACGATCATAAAAATAACAAAACCAATAGGCCAGCAAAACAAAGCAAAGCTTTTTGTTTTGTTAAGCTGAAATGTTTCAAAGTACACTTAATGTTATCTAAATATTCAATCATTTATATCCTGCTTCTAGCTACCTGCTTAGTTAATGATGACAAGAAAAAATACCGTACCTTTTCGTCTTGGCCTTGACAAATCTTATATCATACGAGTATGCGGTATCATGACCCTAACAGAGAAGAATAATAATAAATCTAATCTCCATGTACTCGTCAACTACCGGAATAAAGTACTGTGGTCCAGCAATTCACGAGATATATCATACTATTAGTAGAGTAGGTGGTCACGGTGTTTAATTTTCATTTTAAGATATCTCTTTTGAAAACTCTGCAATTTTTTCCCAAATTAAAAGAAAAATTACTACTCCTAATAAAGTTATAGTGACAAGTAATTCTTCAAATCTAGACTACGTATTTACGTGAGATTTCTCACGGAGTAATGTTTTTTTTTGTGCGTTAAAGCTGATGCGACTCATAATAGAAAGTGCCTTTTGCAACAACTAAGGGTTATATCTTTGTTTGTAAACTAAAATGTAGATGTATGTGACTACCACCGGATCATCATCGCCAATCGCTTTTATATTTGGTAAATAATTAGTACTCAATTGGCACTAACTATAATTATTAATCGAACACTTTCTAAAAAAACAATGGAAGCTGACCTGATATTCTAGTTCTTAGTAAGTTCGACGTTTCAAAGTAAACCTCGCCCTCAACAATGCAACGCATACACATACGCAGCACTATGTTGTCTCAATTAGATTAGGGACATTATACTATTCAATGAGCAGTTGGAAGCGTCTTATCAATACAGCGTAGCCTTTATAAATGCATCAATTACATATAATAAAGTTGTACCTACTCCTACCCATCCTAATAATATTATAAATGTGAAAGCATGTTTGTTTATAAATCATGTCTCAACGGCTGAACCGATTAAAATTAAACCTATGAACTGGTTCAAGACATGGGATTTGATATAGGTTGTAGCTACGTCCACGTGTGATTTATTATTACATTTCACGCGGACAATGATCTCAAAAGCCTGTAGGAGATATAAGTAATTCATAGGAAAAGTAAGTAAAATATTCTGTCTTTTTTTTTTTAGAAAATGATGCTGTCTCATTCAACAACATACATTTGTAATATCTCATGCAACAACATATTATATTGGTATAATGACGTTGCATTGACGTCTTTTTTCAAGGTTTTAATTTTATATGGATCGCTTATCGGCAGCCTCAATGGCGAGGACAATAATTGAACTGTTGGATTTATTATTTAGTTTTATAAAATGTTGATTTGATATGTATAAGCTGTTTATTTTATTAATCGTCCGTTCGCAACAATCTCAAAAACTACTAAACGGATTTTCATATGGTTTTCACATATAGACAAAGTGATTTATGAGGAAGGTTAAGGTGTATAATTTGTACCCATGCAAAGTTGAGGCAGGGTGCTAGTCTATTTTATAATAAAAATACAACACATTGTGTAGGTTTGATCCTAACTTACAATTTTATTATTAGCTTACTATTACACTAATTGCCAGTAGTTACCTAATAATGAAATAATTACCTAACTTTCTATGAAGACTTTCCAGTGCAAATGCTTAGATAATTAGTAAAAAGTCACCATTATTTTTAACAGACTGATTTTAAGTAATAATATTGTTCTCAGTAATTACGTAATTGAAAATACTCATAGAAAATATTATTTTAAGCGTAGGTACAACATTTGTAATGAACTAAATCATCGTGAGTTCTCGGTTTTTGTCGGCAATATTATTTAATGACTTTGGTATTGAAATGCGCCCATTTTGCGGGCAACTTCGCACTGCGGCCCCCCGCCTCAGGTCGGGTATATAAGGCGGCCATTGTGCCAGGCACCCTCATTCTGAAATCGCTCTGTTGAACTAAAGTGACTCCGTTGTGTGTGTGCTAGATTTTTCAAGTGATATTTGTGCCAGTACGAATTCGCCGTGTTGTGTTAGTACTTTCGTACCAAAATCGAACCGAACCCTGTATAGTGCGCAAATAAAATTTTCGTAGTCTGACTGTATTTAATTGGACTCAAAACTATAAAAATAATGCCGAAGAATAAAGGAAAAGGTGGTAAAAACAGGAGGAGAGGAAGGAATGAAAAGGAAAAAGAGAACCGTGAGCTGATTTTCAAAGAAGATTTACAGGAGTACGCCCAAGTGACAAAGATGCTCGGTAATGGCCGCTTGGATGCCATGTGCTTTGATGGCATAAAACGTCTTTGTCATATCCGAGGTAAACTAAGGAACAAAGTTTGGATAAACCAAGGTGACATTATACTGATAGGGTTGCGAGATTTCCAAGACGCGAAAGCTGATGTTATCCTGAGATACACTCCTGACGAGGCAAGGAATCTGAAGGCGTATGGAGAATTCCCAGAAACAGTACGAATCAATGAGACGGTAGCCTATTCTGTGGATGGTGATGATGACATTGAATTCGCAGATGAAGTTAATTCAGAAGACGAAGCAGATGCGGTATATGCTATATAAAAATTAGCTCTAATTAGGTCTACAATAAGTCTATTTATATTGTTTTGCTGTTATGAACAAACATGACATTGTGATCTCGAAATAATAATATATCATATACAACCTACATTGTAAAATTTTGTGTATATCATGACAAACAGTATTTTTCCATAAGAAAACTTGTAAGTGTTTGTAACACATTAGCATACAATTTTAATTGCATACATTATCATTCAGTTGTTAATATATAAGGTTACTGGAAATTATATTCAAATTATTGTGTAATTAATTTGTCAGCGGTGAAGTTTAATTTTTATTCATATTTAATAATAAAATTGTACACATTATGTTTAGGTATAGAAATAAATAAGTAATCACTGTCACTTAAGGTTTATTATTCTTTATTTACCTAGTTGTAAAAATTATAAATATAGAACTGTTGTAATTACTGTTTCGACATCCATAAATGTATGTCCACGAGTCTATGGACACCTAATAAACAGTTCAATATCATTTTACAACTTACTTTGGTAGGGATACTTGAAGATTTAGCATGGAAAAGTAATTCTTTTTTGTATTTTTTTTTGTAAATCAGTTTAGTTGCTTATTTAAGCTAATTTCTTATAAAATACAACAGTAAAGTTTCTGAATAAATTACTTGGCAGAATAAAACTGATATGGTTATTAAATTCTGAAACTACTTTATTTTCATTGTTTTGAAATGTTGTGATTGCCTCGTCATATTTTAAGGCATCTATTTAATCTAAGTTTCCAGTAATGATTTTTAATATTGACCCAAGGCCTTCCCCAAGACCTCTTTTGACTCTAGCAGGTTCTAAAGACCTGACTTGCTTTGTACTTTGTCAAGTTTGTCAGTAGGATAGTCAATCTGATGTTTGTAGAACCTGCAAGTCCCATTACTAAGTCTGGTTTTGAAAGACTGAATTTGCGTTCGTACAGAGTCTATTTTGTACTCTATGTCAGTATTTTTTTGCATGTGATGCGGAGGAATGAATAAAATGTCGTGAGGAAAGTCTTGTGTATGGATGTGGATGGCTATAAGAGTAGAAGAAGGCCTAAGAAACGATGGTTGGACTGTGTGAAAGAAGATATGGGCAATAAGGGGGTGACTACAAAGATTACGACTAATAGAGGAGTATGGAAGAAAAAGACATGTTGCGCCGACCCCAAATAAATTGGGATAAGGGCAGGAGAATGATGATGATGTCAGTATTTTTTTAAAATCACTTGATTTAAAATAGCCAATTTCTTTAGAAAACATAGTCAATACTCAGAGTGAGTGAGTGAGTGAGTGGGGTGTGAGTGAGTAATGAGTAGTGAGTGGAGTGTGTGTGTGTGTGTGTGTGTGTGTGTGAGTGTGGGTGAGCGAGTGAGTGATAAATGAGTCCTGTTACATATTTAATAGGTTTCTGAGTTTCGTATCAAAAATAAAATAGACAACTACACCACTATATCTAGAACCTAGTAACGCAGCACTTAGCTACGAGGGCCTAAGTCGCCTACGAGGTGCTACGCGAACAACGCGGTTAATGTAAAAGTGTACAGGGCAGCCCGCGAAATTCAAGGTTTCTCACGTTTTTTTGCAATTTGCAGGTCAGTGTCAGGTTGTATGTTGAATAGTACCGTCAGCAGATGATTTATGTTAAAAAAAAAATATTTTCTAAAATTATAATACTTAAATGTAAGGATCAGGATAAAATGATAAAGTCTTCCTTGGTTAAAGTAAATATTTTAATTAGAGAATGATTCACTGTAACTACTCTAAGCCAGAATCAACAGAGGCGACCACCAGAAAAAACGCCGAGGCAATGAAGCTCGACGAGTCCCAGAGAAACAATTAAACTTTCTTGGGTCCCGCAACGAAATTCATCAGAAAAGATAGCGGAGGAGTAAGAAAAACATAATTTCCACTTCCCTCCTAATCAAGCGGGAGACAGAATAAAACTAGGCCATTAGGCACAAAGGGGATTTTTACAGCGCAGTTGCTAAGCACCACTGGTTAAAAACACTAATATTAATGGGTCCTAAAATTGTGAGCTGTTACACTTGATTCCAATAATAGGTATGGCAAAACGCTTGAATGCACTGAAATTCGTTCTAGTTTCCACAAGGTCCGTGTAATAGACAACTCCAGACGTAGGCTGAATACTATCCAACATAATATTGCGCTCAGCTTGCCAAAGAGTACACTCCCATAGGATATGATATGCGGATTGTTCGTATTCGCAATCAGGTGTAGAACATTGACATAAAGGTGAGGCAACAAGCTTGAAGGAAAATAATTTACTCTTAAAGTTGCCATGGCCTGTGAGAAATTGGGCAACACAGTGATCCACCTCCAGCCATGTCCTATCCAGCCGTTCGCGAACCGATGGCAAGAACTGGTGGAGGTCTGCCTTTGATGGAACTTTCCCACCTACATTGCCATTCGGATAAAAGGTCCTCCCAAACTTCAGTTTGAGGTTTAAGTAATCTAGAAATCTTGGCACGATCACGTTGAGGTAAAAAGTCTGGGTCCGTAGTTTTTCGTGCATAATAGTACATTGATTTATGATGAATAGCCTACGTATAAAGATCTATTAACAGCACTCGTACATAACACTTCTGTACGCGATGTGCTTAAGTTGCATTGTTTAGAGACTAGTATTGCCGGAGAGACACAGATGTTATTACGACATATTCAAATTACGGAAAGTAATTATGCAACAGTATGGGAACTACTTCAAGGACGTTTCGGTAACAAAAAGATGATTGTGTCGTCAGTAAAAAAGAAATTTAGCTGTCAGAAAAAGATAAGCAACCTGTCAGTAACACAAATTAAAGCTTTGCTCGATAATTCTTTAGAATGCATCAACAGTCTGAGAATAACATGAAAATAAATATTGCCACTTGGTATCGCATCCGAGTATTTCTAGGGGCGCAGAAATTGGATTCAAAGACGTTAAAGTGTTGGGAAGACGAAGCTTATAAAAAGATTGTATATGTAGCGTAGGGCCTTCTCCAATTCTACGTAGGTACATATAAAATTTTGATAATTAATCAGTTTGTTGTTTGGCGCCGACTCAATATTAGTTTATTAAAATTTGATAGTTTATGTAATTAAACTCAATACTCAAGTGATATGTATCTATCTAAGGAAGCACGTAGTAAGCTCTCTAAAACAACGTGTGTCGTGCATGCAGATGAGATCAAATCGATATGTTATTTGATTTGTATCGCATAAAATCTTGCTGACTGTAGGATATTTAATTTTATATTGATTTTTCCATCGTTGGTTACTTTTTAGCTAGAAAAGTTGAACAAAATTTCACGATCGAAATAAATTATGTCAACAACATTCTGCTGCACAAAATCACATCTAAAACCACATTATTCGACTCGACTGAAACTGGAGACTGATGTTGCAGCAATACGGAAATACAATCTCGTTCTTGGTTTGGTTCGTTACTTCGATGTAAATAAGATTTTATTTATAAGGCTGCGGCAAGGCGGCGAGTATTATGTTAGTAGGTACTCATATTTTTACTTCTTTTTTAGAGGAATCTTAAAAGAAGTTGGTAAATGTTAGATTTTTAATCAGTAAAGGATTTACCTTTTTTATGGTATGTAGAAAAAATAGCCAGTCATAGGTACTGCTGACAGAAGTGATAACTGCGCGTCGCCAGTCTGCTGCAACACGTCACAAGCATATCGTTATCGGTATCGCGAACCCACCACTTTTGCCCCTACCAAAAATCGCATCACGCGGCTAAAGAAGTTTTCACTTCAATAAAATATAAACGATAAACTATCCATATTATATCAAAGTTACTACGTAACAAGATAAGTACTATAATAAAATATCTCCCTCTCTCTCTCATTATCTTCATGTAGGTCTGTTCAGTTTAGTCGGGTTGGATAGTATTCTCAGCTTGTTCATAGTCACGAGTCAATATAATATTGTTGGATGGTAAAATAGCACAAAGTCAACGTTCATTACCAAAGGATGCTTTATTACCTTGTTACCTTTATTACGTTACCATGAAAATGATGAACTTACGAAAACTTTTTGCAAACGGTTTACTGCAGTTTAAGGGATTTATTCCATTCTAATACCAAAAACTAATACCACTGGTATTTGATTCAACTCTTATTTTTTTTCTATTCCGAACGGATACCTCTTTTTAAATAATTTAATTTAATGTACGAACGAATACCAACAAATTGAATTTGGTACAGTCAGCGCAGTCAAACCTAATCAAAGTAAATTTGTTTTTCAATATTTTTATGTAATCGTAATATAATGCTTAAAACTTTCCAAATTCACTTCACTCCAATATTTTTACAAAGGTTAGCATAGGTAAGAGTAGTTTTAGTGAATCATCTTGCTATTTTTTTTACCTGCGAGAAAGGGTGAGTTTGCTCTATTGTTCCAAAATTCGAAACAACCAATCAGACTCAAGTGTGACTGGAATGTTGTGCTTTGACTCGGAGAGAAATTTTATCTACATAAATTCCTCAGTACATTTCCGTGCGGTGGCGGTGGCGTATTGGTATCAGAGTGACAGTGATTTTTATTTATTAAGTGAGTATATTAATTTGTTCTTTTGTATAATTTACTTCTCTTTATTAAAATTAGTGTTATTTAAAATACCTATTATTTGATTTTTTTATCATAATCCAATCAAATGTAAAAGTTACATACAATATATAATTTTTTTTAGATATGTCTGAGGAAGCTGATAATCAGCCCTCAACATCTTCGGGAAAAACAGGAAGCTTGACTTTCATAACAAGAAATGGTGGCTTGGTTTTAATGAGAGCTGGTTACCAGTACACAAAAAAAAGGGAAAATAAAAATGGATGGACCCATTGGAGATGTGTGAATGTTAAAGAGTGCAGTGGATCTTTACAGATAAAGGTATGTTACCAACTTCTTACATAGAGTTTAACTGGCTTATTTATAATGGATTAGTGGAGCTTTATAAGGCCTTTGTAGGAAGCTTGTTAAAAAAATGGTATTCATAATCGTATTTTAGAGGTAAAAACACTCTATATTTCTCCATTAAAGTTAATTTGATTTAAAGAAGCCATGACCCTTCTTTAAACGTTCGTTAACAATAAAATGGCCGACATCAATTCTATTCTATTTCTTTAAATGGCAATTAGTACGGATGCCGTTGTCGACAATTCTGCCATTGTCAAAAGTGAATTGGAATAGCAAGAGTAAAAAAAAAACACTAGATAAACAAAAAAAAGGGAAACAAATGGCCGACATCGATCAGTTGTTTCGTGTTTGACGTTCGGTTTACAATGTCAGTCAGTTAGTATTAAAATACCTTCTTTAAAATCCGTACATAGCATTGTGGTTGTTCGCGTATAAAATTGTATTAGCAGAGATTCGATGCATTTTATCTGGATGACGAAGAATTTCGTAAATGGTACAGTTTTTCCAAAGAAACGGCTGCTTTTATAATTAATTTAGTCGGTGGTGTGGTACTTCACCAGAATTACAAGTATTAACGGCAACGGCCTTTGCCGCTTTTTCCCAGATTGCATGATAACAAATTCAACAAATTGTTCAAAAGACTAGGTAGTTCAAACTATTCCCTCCTTTACCTTGGTGTACGTTTTTTATGACAGTGTTTAAAAATGCATAGACAAATTTTCTGTGACCAGAGGCAAACAACGTTAAAATCGACTAAAATCGCATATTTTTCTACAAAATGGCAACATTGTGTACGATAGTGGCGTTTAGTTATGGGAGCTCTAAGAAACGATTATGAATAAGAATTTTTATCGAACGTTCGGTAGGCTTAAGGTGAATGCTCCAGGGTAGCCCGCGAAATTCAAATTTCCGTACGTTTTTTGCAATTTGCAGCTGAGTATCGGATATTTTATTAATAGAAACTAAATTCGCGGTACTGGCATGTATGTATTTACACAATTATACTTATTAAAACCTTCAATATAATTGTCTAACTTAGAGAAAAGAGAAAATGTGCCATTTTAATAATAACTTTACGTTTAATATAAATTTTAACTTAGTGGGTTACATTGATAAATTTAACTAATATAATGATATAAATACATACATGCCAGTACCGCGAATTTAGTTTCTATTTACCATACTATCCCATACTGAGCTGCAAATTGCAAAAAACTTACGATAATTTGAATTTTGCGGGCCACCCTGGAGCATCCACCTTAAAACATGTTTTAACTAATGAAGGTTTATACCTTCGGTAAGCGTTATATTATGAATAAGACAGTTAGTGTTCCATCTTTCAATATGTATTTTTATCCGAAAACTATTTTGCTAAAGCTATTTTGTTGTCCTCACAGGATGGCAATATTTCCAATGAGAAAAATCATAGCTGCGAGCCCGATGAATTCAAAAATGTAATGGCAAAAAAGCTGGATGATTTAAGAGATAAAGTGATGAAGTCTGATTTCGCCCCAATACCAAACATATATAACAAATTCAAATCACAATTCTGCGCTACTGAATCAGATTTGGTGAGAAATATCCCATCGTTTGCAAACATCAAATCAAAATTGTATTATGCAAGAAACAACGCAGCTGGTGTAAAAAAAATTAAATGTAAATCAATTGATGAAGTAGAAGTTCCATTACAATTTAGAGATTTTTTGTTTTACGATTATATAGATGAGTCTTCCAATACCCGAATAATAATCTTGGTCAGTCCAAATCAACTAGAGAAAATTCCGAGCATTAAATTTTTTGAAAGCGACGGAACATTCGATTGCACCCCTGAGCCTTTTGTGCAGTTATATACTATCCACGGAGATCTGGGAAGTGACGAATATCACACTCGTATAGTTCCTCTTATTTATGTTTTACTTAACAAAAAAACAGAAGAAACATACAAAAAATTATTTGAAATTTTGAAACAAAACATTCCTGGGTGGGAACCCGTAAAATTTTTAACAGATTTTGAACTAGCCGCAATGAACGCCATTACAATTGTTTTTCCGTCAGTTGTGATTAAAGGATGCTACTTTCATTATTCCAAAAATGTATGGAAAAAAGCAAAACAGTTGGATCTGACAAAAGATGCTATCACCCAAAGACATGTAAGACTTTCAGCTTTACTGCCTTTACTTCCTCGTAAATTCATATCAGAAGGATGGTGCTACATAATGGAAGACTGTCCTGATACTGACGCCATTCAAACATTTAATGACTACATGGTGTCACAATGGCTAGAGAACGAGAGTTTTGTAGACATTTGGTGCGTTCATGGTGAACGCCATCGAACCACAAATGCCGTAGAATCTTGGCATAAGAAATTAAACTCGGCTGTGCCAAAGAATGCTAATTTATATCAGCTTCTGAACGTGCTGAAAGAGGACGCAGATTTACAAACAGTGGTTGTTACTCAATATAAATCAAACGCACCCCCCGCAAAACGATGTGCACAGACAACTATTATGAAAAATTCGTGGATCACATACGTAACTGACCAACTCCTCAAAAACAAAATCTCCGTAGGTCACTGCTTAGAAAAATTAAGGGTTTAGCTACTAATTGTTGAAATATAAGAAATTATTTACACGTCATTTAGCTGATTATACTAATAGTTGATTTTCTGTGATATTTTATAATTCTTAGATTATAAGTGAATTATTCATATATGACGTTTTTGCAAAAAAAAATTGCTGATTCATTGCTATATAGGTGAAGAATGACTGATTTGATTAAACAAAAAGTTGATTTTCTGTGAAATTTTACAATTGTTAGGTAAGGTTAGAATTCATTGCAAAAAAAATTGCTGATTCATTGCTATGTAAGTGATGAATGACTGATTTGATTATACAAAAAGTTGATTTTCTGTGATATTTTATAATTGTTAGATTTAAAGTGAATTTTTCATATTAGATATTATTGCAAAAAAAAATGCTGATTCATTGCTATGTAGGTGATGAATGACTGATTAGATTATACAAAAAGTTGATTTTCTGTGATATTTTACAATTGTTAGATAAAAAGTGATTTATTTTTGTTAAAAACTTACCTGACATAGTTGTTATGAGATAGGTAGACGTGAATAATTACGTACCTGTCTAATAATAACTATGTCAGATAAATTTCAATATAAATTAAGAGTTAATTTTTTGAGATATTTTGTAATTTTTAGATTGTAAGTAAATTCTTCCTGTTTGATGTTTTTGCAAAAAAAATATTATACAGGTATAGAGAGGATTTAAAATTATATTAAAGTTGATTATTTAAGTGATATTTTATCATTGAACAAGACGTTTGCTAACAAAATTTGATTTTTTTGGAGTTATCTGTTTTTTTTTTTCAATTAAAGGTCTTATATTTACATACAAAGCATTTTTACTGACTGTACCTTATATCTTTGAACTTGTTTTGGTATTAGTTTAAACAATGGTATCGGTTCGGAATAGAAAAAAAATATGAGTTGAAACAAATACCAGTGGTATTAGTTTTTGGTATTAGAATGGAATAAATCCAATGACGCCGTAGGCTAATATTTAAAGTAAGTACTATTGGAAATTGTAAGAATAACTTCAGACAAAACAAAGGTATTGTGTCTGCCAAACTTGTGACAGTAAGCCGTTCTGAATTGTCTGTGCTGAAAGACACCTGAAACAATCCAAAGTTCCCAGTTCAATGAGCTAGAAGGAGTACTGTGGTTATAATCTGAAGGAAATTGTAATTTTATAATTAGTAAAGGTAAGCTAATGTAGGTTACGCAATCAATTATGTTTGTCTGTGAAGCGGAAATTGGTTGAGTTAGTGCCAGTATCATAACGGTATCGAAATTGTATAGAGGAAAAATATTTCGTGACTTTTGAAAAGGCTCCTGATGTGAAAGACAGTGTTAATAATTATAGTTCTCGCTTCTCAGACGCCAATATACAGATACACTACAGTATTTTAATATAATTTTACTGTATATTTCACTTTCATACTCTCTAAAGAATCACCACGTAGCAGCATCAATACGTTGTGTGTTTGTAAGCAAACGTTTACCTTTGTGAACTCGCGTCAGTCCCCCGAGACTGGCCCATTAGCAGGTATCAGTAGTGAAACAAAGCTCTCGCAATCCATCTGCAGAGCAAAACGGATTGATTCCCACAACAAAGCGTTTTGCTTTTATATCTATCTGTATACATACTCCATAATTAAATTAAGATTCATAAAACATTAGTCTTTCGCCGAGCTCCATCTGCGAGGTGAAATGAGTGTTTGATACGATCGAAAATTCAAACTTATTGATTGATGATTCACAATCCACTTCGGGATTCGAATATTTGCAGGCAACGACATGTGACACAGGAGATGGTCATGGAAAAAAACACGTGAAAGTGTTAGATATGGCAAAATGTTACTCACGTTAGAGCTTTGAACAGCGGCGTGATTTTACATTTCCTTTGCTAGGAAAATAACAATGGGAGTATATCCTTTGATACTTTGATGCCTTAAAACATTCTGGTTCAAAAGTACGAGTATTAAAGTCGAATTTAAGAAGGAAATCGGAGTTCTGCCGGTCGATTCTGTAAAAATCTCCCCGTGAAAATTTGAGCGAAGTGAGTGTCGAAGTGAGCTGTCAGTGTAACTAGGGATGGACGAAACATTAAATTTTCAATTTATCGATAATCGAGTTACCAAATTATTATTTAAATGCTGAATTTAATTAAATTTTTTCAAATTTATTAAAGAACTATGTGCATGCGTGTGTGTATGTGTCTAAACATTACCTATAACTATTAAAACATGAAAATAAACCATTTTACTTATTTGATTTTTTATTTATATTACTGGACTAGTGGTGGCCGTGGAAGGTCGTTGTCGCATTTTAGGTGGACGAAACGCAACCGTTTTTCCGACGACGCAAATGGTTGCAGAAAACGGTAGTCGTCGCAACTGGTTTGAAGACGGCTTAAAAGGCGAAACTATCGTCGGTCGAGTTAAATAGTTGCAGTTTCTTATAACTACTCACACTATCTCAGTTATAATAGATGCCGAATGTAAGTATTTCATCATGAAATCATGACATTTGGCATCAATTCTAACTGAGAGAGATGTTTTGATGATATAAATGAATATAATTGTATAAATACATACTTGCTACGGCCGCGAATCAAATTCTGACCAAGATACAACCTGACACTGACCTGCAAATTGCAAAAAAGGTTAGAAAATTGGAGCCTGGAGCTTCCTTCTTAACGCGAATGCTCCGCTTATACCTACTGTATAGTACATTATGTGGTCAACTCACAAAGAAAGCAAAGAGAATTCAGAACAAGAAAATATAAAAATACATTGTTTGTTGTTAGATGGATTATTGCCAACTGATGATTTTTACTTTATACGATATTATAGGGCAAAACATGTAGGTACCTACTTATGCCATTTTACTAAACATCTTGTAGAACAGACATCAATTTGTACCTAATGCACTCGTGATTTAAAAATAAAATATTTTTAATTTAGACCGAAATGCAATCAATCCGTGACGCACGCAGCAATGTTTCTTGAAAAATCAACTGTCGTAAGTGCAACGTGCAACAGGTTCCAGAGTTGTTCATTCGCTACAATTTAAATATTGTAAACATTTTATCAATTCAATATGCTAGGGAGACTTAAGCGAGTGTGATCAACCTGATCGAGAGCGTCTGGCACACACAGATTAAAACTGAACCTCCCTACTTACTACATATTTTACGTCGTTAACCTAAAACCTGCGTAGTAACTTACGTAGTAGTTGCCAATAATCAATTAGTAGGTAGGTACCTACTCATCCTCACGATCATACTTATTTAGAACAAAAATCTTGTTGACACAGACCACAATACCACACCACTGCATATTCGGTTATAGAACATTTCGCGCAGCACGGGTGAGCGCTCGTCCAATGACTCGTAATGGCGTCATGGTGACAGGACAGCGGGATCTATCACCGCGGTGATCGTTCACCCGATTCTGGTGAAAGCGAAGCGCCGGTGAGCCTTCACCAGCGCGCCGGTATGCGGCTGACATCGGGATCTATCACGAGAATCGGGTGATAGGTGATAACTCACGCGAATTTGAGAGCAAAAGCGCGGGAAAACCGAGTTTTTTTTTTTTTAGTCTTGGAATCTTCCTTGTACCTACCTACATTCATAAACCATTTTCGTGTCTAAAAAAATAATGACTTAGCACATAACTCTAGCCCCCATTATTGTGTTGAAAAACACAAAAAGGTAGATTTTTTGAAATATTTCAATATTTTAAAATTAATCTATTTTGTGCAATTCTAATACACTAAAATATATGAATTTAGGGACAAACATTTCTATGTCAATTGTTTTGTTAGGGTAGCTATCATTTAGTTTTGTTGTGTTTTCCTACAAATAATTAATCAACAGACCATAGCATAAAAACCCAGACGTCTGGTAACTTTAGATATACATAAGACAGCTGGACTGCACCTTTTGGGGTGTCGCCATGGAAACGAGTGCCGTGTGGTAACTTTAGATAAGTACATAAGACAGCTGGACTGCACCTTCGGCGATCAATCGCTTAAAATAGTAGGTATTTACTGTCATTTTTGACAGTAAATACCTACAGGGATCTATCACGCGTGAGCGCAAAACGCGGGAAAGTTATGAGCTTTTTTTTTTGGTCAGCATTCAGAATTTGTATAGTTAATTTTTTTTAGATATTTTCGTGTCTAAATCCTAAAAATAATGACATAGCACCTAGCCCCAAACCCCCAACTAATATACTAGTACCTGGATGACCGATATTTTTTGGTAAATTTTATCACTTTTTTGGAAATGAAACATATAGATCGGTCTATCGGCGTACATATTATTTTAATATTAGATATATATTTGGTGCAATTTTAATTTTTTGTTAGCGTAACATATGTTCTTAGCTACATAAGTTTAGGTACCTACTAACAGGTGTAGGTACTATATTCGGCAATATTAGAATGCTAATAAGGGCTCACTGACTGGGCCTGTAAATTTTTATTGCCTTGGAACATGATTCAGACAAAGTGAACGAATAAGTACAGCGTTTATTTATTTGTTAAATAATGA
Source organism: Polia nebulosa (assembly GCA_951329385.1). Lineage (NCBI taxonomy): Eukaryota > Metazoa > Arthropoda > Insecta > Lepidoptera > Noctuidae > Polia > Polia nebulosa. Next base: position 21,793,067 of record OX589602.1, read on the forward strand.
AAATAGTTGAGTTTCGTAAGTGCCTATCCATTACTAAGGTTTTATTATTAATTACTTAGATCCAAATCTTTTAAATCCGCCCTTTTAGTTCAAAAATTAACTTGCCTCAGATACCTAATTAGTAGGTAAGTAAATAATTTGGCGCCGGCGCGAGGCGCCGCCGCGCCGGTGACCGCGTAAAAGTAAACAAAATTATTCAAAACCGCAAGTAAAAAGCTTTTGCAAGTGTGATGGCATGATTGAAACTTAGAATCTTAAAAAACGCATTAGCAAAAGTTAGCAGTAGGTCATTGAACTGACATCAGCTGTGTGTGCGTAGAACTCGTCTGTCGCTGAAACGTTTTGTGGTTACCTACATATATTAAATATAAAATTACTAGGTTAGGTTTATTAATATTAAAGTAATTAGAGTGATTCTTTTAGACATATAATTTAATATTCTAATTAGGGTATCTGAGATTTTGCGCTTTTGCGCGAGATTTTCCGTTACATAGTGTACAATGTTCCAAGTGTTCAATTTTTTTGTGTAGCTTCATAAAATTAGAAAATAGTTAACATACAAACTTTAATAATTACATCATTTTTAAGGGCAGGAAGGAACAGGGGGTGAGTTTTAGTCAGTAAGAGTCTGACACGAGAAGTCATTGGATGATTTCCCACCCCACAAAAAAAAAAAAAGGCCTATCATCACATAACTACATAATTATGTAGTTTGGAGGAGCTTGTGTCCCAATAATAACTACCTATCGAAGTTGATTTTCGACACAACACACAAGAAAACACTTGCCAAGTTCAGTCCGTGGATGCTTGTTGTAAATCTCATTGAAAGTAATTATGGGTAGTCAGAAACCAGACACCAACTGGAAGCCGAACCCAATATATGTATAGTTGGAAAAAGGTAAGGCAGATTGATTGAACACTGATCTAGTTTGGTTTGGACATATTCAGCTTGGTGAGCTGAGGACAGAAATAAATTAATATTACACAAAATAAAAATTTTACTCATTTCAAAAAGACTAAGGTAAAACTAAAGGTATCTTCAGGAGTTCAATGTCTTGGGACTTGCACTGGGACGTCATGGACAAAATATGTTGAATAGATGCCTGGCTGGAAGATGATCGGCTGTTTCAAGCTGGAAACAATAATTGGTAAACATTAAAAAAAAAAATATTGCTATGGGGTTACATGTGTTTTAGTAGGCAATAAATACAGCAATTCATTACATATTATAACTGTCTCAACTGATTACATCAATCACATGTAACAACATTATTCCTATTTTTACAGTACTATCTTTCAGCGCCACAGAAAGCACATTAACCGTCCCACTGAGCACGAATATGTTACATAAACATTGCTGAAACTATAAATTGGGTGGGTGTGAGTTACAAATGCAAAGGTGCAATCTTGTAGCAAGGTTACAGGAACGTAGATTAAGTAGCCCTAACGACAACGCCAGAAACATTAGATGCAATGTTGCTCATTTAGATCAGTCTTGCCAAGGGGTAACATAGTTGGAAACTGTCAGAAGGATTTTAGAGAGCACAAAATGTGCACCATGCTTTTGGTTGGTTATTTATGTTTCAAAAATACTTAGCTCAACTCTGAGAACCATTATTAGGATTTATGTGATCAAATCAAGGTAACTTTGCTTGATAATAATTGTTTACAGTTTCTTCAACTATTGCATTATAAGCATTATTGATTGACCATTACCAGTGTTGTCTCATCAGCTGAGAAATAGAACACACAAGATTACCAATCAAAATTATACAGTAAAGGCTCAATTACACCTTCCGATTTCAAGGGACCCAATTTAGGAAACAGGAAGGTGTAATAGCAGTTAGAATTGCTCGCTTCATACTTCCTAGTTAGATCGTTCCTAAATTGGGTCCCTTGAAATCGGAAGGTGTAATTGAGCCTTAAGATTAGATGTAAAATGTTATGCACCTTGCGTGCGTACGTACGTACCTACGTATGTATAAGTTTTAGTTATGCACTGATCGATAGTAACAATATTATTTCACACAGTTTTCACAGGTTAGAGGTTAGATTACGAACTTAGGACAAAATCATCATTTAACCTAACACAAAAAAACATGACGTCTTCGGTCTTAATTACTGTCGACTTGACTCGGTTGGATTGGAATCACATTTACGATCGTTACACTTTTATTAATTGTGTCCGTAATTCAGAGGATATTGAAAACTTTCACTTGTTTTTCAAAAGGGAAACGCACAATAAACTAGACTACACTATAGCCCTATAGTAGTCTTTGCTATAGCCAGTTATCCACGGGCCACGGGATCTCATCTCGAACAAAGAAAATTTAGTTCAATAAATCTCAATAGATGGCGTAATATGCATCGATTTCTTATTGAAGTCTAAGTAATATTAATATTTTGAAACCACATATTATTGTAAAAACTGTATTTTCTTATTTAATAAACTGCCCTAAGCCTAAAATTGTGAAATAATAGGCTTGTAATTCAAATTTAGACGATTATTGGAACGAATTTGTAGACATCTATATTTCTAGTACCAATAGATGGCGCTGTTTGAAGTTTTAGAGTTCATCCGTTCGCTTCTTTCAAATTTGTATAGTGACACATTTTGATATAGTAAAACTACTAGGAAGTGTCAAAATTACTTTAAAATAATTTCTCAAAGTGTGAGAAAATATTGGTAAGACTAAGTAAATTCATTCATGCAACTTTTGTTCTTTGTTCGGGCCCGTCCTCTACACCTCGCTAGATGGTGTTAGCAGCGACGGCTTGCAAGCCGAATGAATTTACTTAAAGTCTTACCAATGTTTTCTCACACATTGAGGAGTTTTTTTTTTGTTTCAAAATGTTTCACTATACAAATTTTAAAGAGGCGAATGGATAAACTCTAAAACTTCAAACAGCGCCATCTATTGGTACAAGAAATATAATTGCCTAAAGATTTATTTCAATAAACATCTGAATTTTAATTAGGAGCCAATTATTCCACAATTTTATGTAGTTTATTAAATAAGAAAATACAGTTTTTACCATACTTTTTTTTTCAAAATATTCATGTTACATAGACTTCACTATGAAATCGATGCATATTAACGCCATCTATTGTTATATAGTTTCGTCGACCGTAAAAACGTCAACGAGTGGTACTGACTGAAGCAATCTCAGAAATTGTAGCACACTACCCTGGATATTGACATACCAAAGCTTATCCTAGACATATCTTTAGTAATCGAAAAACATATGTATGTACTAAATATTTCTACAATTTTATATACCTATGTCTAATTGCCTATTAGAAGGGGCGCCGAGTCATACCGGTCGGAATTTTAAAGTCGTGTTGATGTAAATCCTAATCGCAGGTGCGGTTTTTTTTTTTTTTTTTTTGTTGGCTCGTGCTTGCCCACTAAAATGAAATGGTCCACATTTTCACAAGTTATAAATAATATTAATAATAATTACAATTAAATTATTATTAATAACATATTATGTATTTTGCCGCCCCCTAAAACTGCCGCCCCCCTTGCCCCTAGTCCGCTACGCCCCTACTTTCACCGTTTTGCAATGGGCCACCACTGCTCTCGTAGGTCCATAGATGTGTACCTATATGAATTTAATGAGACTTACTATCTGCACGTTTCGCGCGTGGTATCCCTTGCGGCAAAAATACCTTTCCTCGTGGTCATTGGGCCGAATCATGGCCACGAAGGTACCATCTATGCAGCCGATGCAGTCCGGAAATTTAAATTTGTCATGAAATCTGCAAACTTTTTTTTAGCATTATTAGTTAATTATAGAAGCCAGCGTCAAGACCGCTTATTTATATTCGTGTTGAAGTTGAATAATCTGGGAACTGTAAATGTAAACACAAAAAAAAAATATTTTGTGGGTTTTTTGAAAATATTTTTTATTTTTATTTTCTTTCATGTTTTTATTTTCATGTTAGTGAGTTCCGCAAATAGTCCGACTACGACCGAATACGACTTTTTCACAATATGGCGTCTGGTTGTCTCAATATTGTATTTGGATTACTAAGTATCATGTCTTTGGCAGAACTGGCAAGATTAAGGCGAATCAATTGACGTAAGAATGATCAAAATCGGCCCACGCGTTTGGTCTCTATAGTGCCACAAAGGAACAAACATACATAGGTACATACATAGTTTGATAAACACATTGCCCTCCCTTGCGTCGCGCAATTGGGTAAAAATATGACGAACTCAGGTAGGTACTCACCGGATTTTCAGAACATTCCTCTCATGTCGATTTTGAGGGAATCGAATGTATTTCTGGACTATGCACGGCTGCGTTATCGCGTTTAAAAAATCGTGTAAGGCACGCGACACTGACGCCTGTGAGAGGCACGTGTGTGATTGTTGTCCCACGGCCCTCTGGTATGTGCCGTGTGCCAAAAACGAAAGTGAGCATAATATCTAAAAAAAAATGTAGGTAAGTAATATGTACGACATAATTTTCATATAATTAGTATATTTATAAACCCGGTTCTTATGGTTAATTTACCTACCTTAACCAGTCTTGTAATACCTCTTTCTGAGTCTTTCATGAATGGACTCACGTCAGCCTCCAGTTGGCCTATGAGGTCTTCTGATAGGCGATAGGATAAAAAAATTCGTCGGCTCTCGTTACAGAAATATTGTTTCTTAAGAATCGAGCTTGTTGACGGCTCGATTCGATATCGGCATTATGCGCCTCCACCATTGCCGCTAACTTGATGAATGATCGAGACATTTTTAAAATACGCTGAATAAAAAAGTTGGTGAAATTTTGATCATAAGGTACAATAAAAGTGTTTTTTTTTATTAACTAGCTAATTTTGATAAAAAAACTAATTTTCACCATAGTTACTGGGCACATTTTGTATTAGTTCTAAAAGGATAATTATTATTTACAATTTAATTAATGTTCTAGGCCGAGAAAAAAATTAAAATGCGTTAATGTTTTGCAGCAATAAAGAAATTTTAATTCTTAATCTAAATCTCTTCTATTTTTTATTCATTTAGAAATTTTAGTGACTTAAAGGCCTCAGTACCAATGTCACTTATTTCAAAAATTGCAAGTGTGTGCTGTCACTGTCAGTGCTGTGTGTGCTGTGTCGCGCTGACGTTATGGCGTCGCCCTCGCCAACCACTAACCAGTACATATTATTAGTCATACATTACTCTTTCTTTGATATTAGTAATCTGTGCAGTCAGCCACGCCTCGGCTCAAAGAGACAGAGTATAATAATAATATGCTTCGGCTCCTTGGGCGTCGCTCGATGGAAATTATATTCTCTTTGGCTTACTGCGCTAATAATTCGAATGTTTCAATTTTCAAATGCTCTAGTATTGCGATTACCTTTTGAAAAACAAATGAAAGTTTTGAATGTCTTCTGTATTACGAACACAAGTAATAATTATAGTAAGTGTAACGATCGTAAATGTGATTCCAACCTAGTCGGGTCGACAGTAATTACTAAAACATCTTTTTGTTAAAGCTGGCGATGATGATTTTGTCCTAAATTCGTAATGTAACCTGTGAAAACTGAGTGAAATAATATTGTAACTATCGATCAGTGCATAACATACCTAGGAGGTACGTACGTACGCACGCAAGCTGCATAACATTTTACATCTAATCTAATTGTATTATTTTGATAAGTAATCTTGTGTGTTCTATCTCTCAACAGATGAGACAACACTGCTCAATAATGCCCAGCAATAGTTGAAGAAACTGTAAAAAATTATTATCAAGTAAAGTCACCGTGATTTGATCACATAAATCCTAATGGTTCTCCAAGTTAAGCTAAATATTTTTGAAACCTATATAACCAACCTTAAGCATGGTGCATGACTGTGCTCTTGCTTGCTTCTACAATCAACCTAGCAGTGTCCAACTATGTTACCCCTTGGTAAGACTGATCTGCGAATAACAGCCACGACCAACGGCTTTAATGTGCTTTCTGAGCTGCTGAAAGATTGTACTGTGAATATAGGAATAATGTTGTAATTGATGTATTCAGTTCAGACAGTTATAATATGTAATGATTTGCTGTATTTATTACCTATTAAGTACCTGTTAGTCTAGGAAAAAATATATCAAATAAGTATTATGAATGCTAATTTTATTAATATTTACATAATGTTTTCAGCTAGAAGCAGCTGATCATCTGCCAGCCAGGCATCTATTCGACATTTGTTCATGATGTCCCAGTGCAAGTCCCAAGATGTTGGAACCCGGCAGACACCTTTAGTCTTTTCTGATCATGTGATACAAATTATTAAAATTTTAATATTATGAGATATTATTTCTGTCCTCACCAAGCTGAATATTTCCAAACCAAACTAGATCAGTGTTCAATCAATCTGCCAAACCTTTTCCCAACTATAAATTGAGGTCGACTTCCACTAGGTTTCTGGCTTCTGATTACCCATGACCATTTTCAAAGATTGTTGTAAATCTTTGAAAATGGTCATGCATCCACATACCGACCTTGGCAAGTGTTGCTTAACCTCGAAAATCAACTTTTGCGATAGGTAGTTGTAGATAAGGTGATGATAGGCCTATATGTATGTAATAACTAATAAGGTTTGTACTTAGGCTATCTAATTTCTTATTTTATGAAGCTACACAAAAAAAGTGAACATCAATGGCACATAATATTATTATCTACATAATACAATAAAAATTTCCAAGCTCAGTCAGTAAGCTCTTTACAATCATTCTATTATTGCCGACTATTATTACTTACACGTGTTAGTACCTAAACACATGTAGATAAGAACCTACAATAAGCTAACAAAAAATTTAATTAAAATTGCACCAATTTTATGTATATAATAATAATAATCTAATACATAAGGCGATAAACCGATGTAGCTAGGTTTCATTTCCAAAAAAACGATTTACCAAAAAAAATCGGTCATCCAGGTACTCGTACTAGTATTAATAGTTGGGAGTTTGGGGCTAGGTGTTATGTCATTATCTTTAGGATTTAGACACGAAATTATCTAAAAATAAACAAATTCTGAATGCTGACCAAAAAAAAAGCTCCCAGCTTTTTCCGCGCTGCGTTCACCTGAACCAGTGTTACCAACCTTTACTAAATATTTTCCCCAAGTTGTTTTCTGAATTTCCCTAAAAATCCCAAAATAGAATTTTATAAGTACCTACCTACTGCTCATAGAATAAAACGTTACCAAGTAAGTTAGTAAAATATTTTATTGGTAAATACAATCATACAAAGTTGGTAATTATTTCCAGAACCGCATCATCATCCTGTTCCTCGTTTTTGTTTGACGTCTCATTTTTGAAGTCAAACATACGTACATTGAAGTTCTTGATCATGACCACTGCGGGATCAAATTTTACACATGATCCATAAATCCGATTTAGGGAAAATCGTATCGTCATGATACTCTGTACCATTTTATGGGATAATCTGTTCCTCAGTTTATTTTTGAAAAGCACGCTCGACAGAGGCATAATTGGAAACTGCCTGTTTCCAATTATGCCTCTGTCGAGCGTGCCTTTTCTTTTTCTGCGTCAATACCTAATGCTAAAGCAAATTTAGAAATATTTTCAAATAGTTTGCAGTTACCAGCATCGCAATCGTTCTAAACTTCTGCATAGAATGCAGCTGATGAATTTGACACATGTGTCCATGTTTTATTTTGCAATTGATGCCATTCCGATTCGACGTCATTCTTTGATTTATCCAATTTAACTCACTGATTGAGTGACATGAATTAATGAATGCGCCGCGCAGTTCACTCGTTTCATATCGTGCGTTCCGCACAAAACTGAAAACACACGCTTTGTTTTTGATTTTGCAAGTTTTGTTGGAAATCCATAAAAAGATCCCCAAAAAATTTCAGTCTCTAAAAATGTCTCTTTTAACACTTCTAGCCCCTAAATTTAGGGACTAAATCCCTAAGTTGGGAACCCTGACCTGAATCGCGTGATAGAACACCGTGTACTCGTGTAGGTATTTACTGTCAAAAATGACACTAAATACCTACACTTTAAGCGATAGCTCGCCGAAGGTGCAGTTCAGCTGTCTTATGTACTTATATAAAGTTCCCACACGGCACTCGTTTCCATGGCGACACCCCAAAAGGTGCAGTCCAGCTGTCTTATGTATATCTAAAGTTACCAGACGTCTGGGTTTTTATGCTATGGTCTGTTGATTTATTATTTGTAGGAAAACACAACAAAACTAAATGATAGCTACCCTAACAAAACAATTGACATAGAAATGTTTGTCAATAAATTCCTATATTTTAGTGTATTATTAAAATTGCACAAAATAGAATAATTTTAAAATATTGAAATATTTCAAAAATCTACCTTTTTGTGTTTTTCAACACAATAATGGGGGCTAGAGTTATGTGTTATGTCATTATTTTTTTAGACACGAAAATGATCTATGAATGTAGGTAGGTACAAGGAAGATTCCAAGACTAAAAAAAAAAACTCGGTTTTCCCGCGCTTTTGCTCTCAAATTCGCGTGAGTTATCACCTATCACCCGATTCTCGTGATAGATCCCGCTGTCAGCCGCATACCGGCGCGCTGGTGAAGGCTCACCGGCACTTTGCTTTCACTAGAATCGGGTGAACGATCACCGCGGTGATAGATCCCGCTGTCCTGTCACCATGACGCCATTACGAGTCATTGGACGAGCGCTCACCCGTGCTGCGCGAAATGTTCTATAACCGAATATGCAGTGGTGTGGTATTGTGGTCTGTGTCAACAAGATTTTTGTTCTAAATAAGTATGATCGTGAGGATGAGTAGGTACCTACCTACTAATTGATTATTGGCAACTACTACGTAAGTTACTACGCAGGTTTTAGGTTAACGACGTAAAATATGTAGTAAGTAGGGAGGTTCAGTTTTAATCTGTGTGTGCCAGACGCTCTCGATCAGGTTGATCACACTCGCTTAAGTCTCCCTAGCATATTGAATTGATAAAATGTTTACAATATTTAAATTGTAGCGAATGAACAACTCTGGAACCTGTTGCACGTTGCACTTACGACAATTGATTTTTCAAGAAACATTGCTGCGTGCGTCACGGATTGCATTTCGGTTTAAATTAAAAATATTTTATTTTTAAATTACGAGTGCATTATGTACAAATTGATGTTTGTTCTACAAGATGTTTAGTAAAATGGCATAAGTAGGTACCTACATGTTTTTGCCCTATAATATCGTATAAAGTAAAAATCATCAGTTGGCAATAATCCATCTAATAACAAACAATGTATTTTTATATTTTCTTGTTCCGAATTCTCTTTGCTTTCTTTGTGAGTTGACCACATAATGTACTATACAGTAGGTATAAGCGGAGCATTCGCGTTAAGAAGGAAGCTCCAGGCTCCAATTTTCTAACTTTTTTTGCAATATGCAGGTCACTGTCAGTTTGTATCTTGGTCAGAATTTGATTCGCGGCCGTAGCAAGTATGTATTTATACAATTATATTCATTTATATCATCAAAACATCTCTCTCAGTTAGAATTGATGCCAAATGTCATGATTTCATGATGAAATACTTACATTCGGCATCTGTTATAACTGAGATAGGGTGAGTAGTTATAAGAAACTGCAACTATTTAACTCGACCGACGATAGTTTCGCCTTTTAAGCCGTCTTCAAACCAGTTGCGACGACTACCGTTTTCTGCAACCATTTTCGTCGTCGGAAAAACGGTTGCGTTTCGTCCACCTAAAATGCGACAACGACCTTCCACGGCCACCACTAGTCCAGTAAGTTAAATCAAAAATCAAATAAGTAAAATGGTTTATTTTCATGTTTTAATAGTTATAGGTAATGTTTAGACACATACACACACGCATGCACATAGTTCTTTAATAAATTTGAAAATTTCATTAAATTCAGCATTTAAATAATAATTTGGTAACTCGATTGTCGACAAATAGAAAATTTGATGTTTCGTCCATCCCCAGTAGCACTGACAGCTCACTTCACTTCAAGCTCACTCCACCTAAGTTTTCACGGTGAGATTTTACTGAATAGCACTGCAGAATCGGGTGAACGATCACCGCGGTGATAGATCCCGCTGTCCTGTCACCATGACGCCATTACGAGTCATTGGACGAGCGCTCACCCGTGCTGCGCGAAATGTTCTATAACCGCCGGTCGATTCTGTTCACAGCTCACCGTGAAAACTTAAGTGGAGTGAGCGTGAAGTGAACTGTCATTCCACCTTTGATTGTATGGATTGACAGCCCACTTCACGGTCACTTCATCTAAGTTTTCACGGTGAGATTTTACAGAATAGCTCTACTGAATATGCGGTGGTGTGGTATTGTGGTCTGTGTCAACAAGATTTGTTCTAAATAAGTATGATCGTGAGGATGAGTAGGTACCTACCTACTAATTGATTATTGGCAATTACTACGTAAGTTACTACGCAGGTTTTAGGTTTTAGGTTAACGACGTAAAATATGTAGTAAGTAGGGAGGTTCAGTTTTAATCTGTGTGTGCCAGACGCTCTCGATCAGGTTGATCACACTCGCTTAAGTCTCCCTAGCATATTGAATTGATAAAATGTTTACAATATTTAAATTGTAGCGAATGAACAACTCTGGAACCTGTTGCACGTTGCACTTACGACAATTGATTTTTCAAGAAACATTGCTGCGTGCGTCACGGATTGATTGCATTTCGGTCTAAATTAAAAATATTTTATTTTTAAATCACGAGTGCATTAGGTACAAATTGATGTCTGTTCTACAAGATGTTTAGTAAAATGGCATAAGTAGGTACCTACATGTTTTGCCCTATAATATCGTATAAAGTAAAAATCATCAGTTGGCAATAATCCATCTAACAACAAACAATGTATTTTTATATTTTCTTGTTCCGAATTCTCTTTGCTTTCTTTGTGAGTTGACCACATAATGTACTATACAGTAGGTATAAGCGGAGCATTCGCGTTAAGAAGGAAGCTCCAGGCTCCAATTTTCTAACTTTTTTTGCAATATGCAGGTCACTGTCAGTTTGTATCTTGGTCAGAATTTGATTCGCGGCCGTAGCAAGTATGTATTTATACAATTATATTCATTTATATCATCAAAACATCTCTCTCAGTTAGAATTGATGCCAAATGTCATGATTTCATGATGAAATACTTACATTCGGCATCTATTATAACTGAGATAGTGTGAGTAGTTATAAGAAACTGCAACTATTTAACTCGACCGACGATAGTTTCGCCTTTTAAGCCGTCTTCAAACCAGTTGCGACGACTACCGTTTTCTGCAACCATTTTCGTCGTCGGAAAAACGGTTGCGTTTCGTCCACCTAAAATGCGACAACGACCTTCCACGGCCACCACTAGTCCAGTAATATAAATAAAAAATCAATTAAGTAAAATGGTTTATTTTCATGTTTTAATAGTTATAGGTAATGTTTAGACACATACACACACGCATGCACATAGTTCTTTTATAAATTTGAAAATTTCTTTAAATTCAGCATTTAAATAATAATTTGGTAACTCGATTGTCGATAAATAGAAAATTTAATGTTTCGTCCATCCCTAGTAGCACTGACAGCTCACTTCACTTCAAGCTCACTCCACCTAAGTTTTCACGGTGAGATTTTACTGAATAGCACTGCTGGAAATGAACGAGGTTTATTTCAAGTAGAATTCTTGAGACAGAGATTATTATACATTCATACTAATCTCTGTCTGTAGAATATGAAGGTTTTAATCTAGTTTTCTTGAGGTTTATTCATAAAATTTTTCTCGTAATCAGAATCGAAGCCCTAACCTTTGACTTCAAAATTCCCAAGTAATTATAAGACTTTTGAAATACTATTGGATTATAATATTATAAGTTCAGATCCTGATTCAGGTCAGTTTCAGACTTATCATAATAAATTACCTCTGACGTCGTTATTACGTAGAGTTATAAAAAAAAACATTTGAACATTTTTGAATTTAACCCCCGCGGCCAAATCCGGGTTGTCAAATTGAACCCCGACGACAACCCGGGTTGACAGCCGATTATTTTTTTTTTTTTCTCTTTAATATTTTTTTTTTGTCCGACTCACCAGTGAGTCGCAGGGCTTCACAGGTTTGCCTCATGCCGAAAATCAAGAATATGGATAAAATATTTAGACATACGGATTTTCCAAATACCAACTTTGTAGAATTGGTTTTAGGGTCACCAAGTGAAATTGTTAAGCTCATCCCTCTTTTATGCCGCTCGTACATATTATATTTATTTTCTTTTGGCCTGTTTATCGCAATTAGTTATTTATTAGTTTAGTCATGGATATATGTTGTAGTTAAATTGGCAATAAATTCATATTATATGGAATAAGTAGGTAATGGATATTCTGAATTTTCACCATTTTTTTTGGAAGTTTCATGGAGAGACCTTATTTATTGCGACTCGTCATGGTGAATGTTTATGTTCAGAATTGAAGTACAATTTGGATCAAAATCTGAATTATTCGTACTTGCCCTTTTCTTTTATTAATTTTTTTTTGCATTAAAAAATTTCTTTCCATTTACTTGAAGAGTCCATGTTTGTTCGGGTAACGTCATCGTCACTAAGACGAATGTGCTCAAGTTTCAGCATCAAACTGCTACTGAATGTGTGTGTACATTTCGGGGACTGTTCTTAAATGTTGAAATAAGCTACTTACTTCTTGTTTGGTTATTGCTCTCTTCGACACTATAAGTTTAGGTTTTATCTTTGTAGATTATTTTATGTGTAAAAATTGTTCTTTCCTGTTTACTTGTTTTATTTTATGCCTACAGGAAAAGATATGATTTTTTTTTAAAATTGCTTTTATTTTATATATAGACGCTTTAGAAAACGAAAACAATAATTTTATTAATAAATATGACAAATTTGAATAAAAAATAGGTAAATAAAAATTGTTTTCAAAATTCCCGTTAAACGTTCCAAACTGTCACTTCACTATGATCTACGTCGCAGCCCGGCAAACAAATATCGCGTTCTGTCAAAGTTAACTTGACAGTTGATCTTGACTGAGTTCTTACGAATAAGTTTACTAGAAGCCGTAAAAAATAATAAGTCGTTTTACAAATACTGTGCAGTGCCGATGTGCAAAAGCACGTGAATCAGTACTCCACAAGAACTTTACTTTACTTTACTCATATACGTTCCAAAAAATGCACAAATAATAAATTGTCTCGAAACTGAAGTTCAAAATCCTGGTAAAGTTTTAAGGGCCTTCCTCCCCATAAGTGGCGCCCTCACTGAATAAAAATTCGTATCTTAGCATAGAAAATAAAGATTAAAGAATCCTATGTTGCGTTTGTTACAAATAGGATAAGGTATTTTTACATTGTAAAAACAGGACTCAAAGTTATTCATCCAAAGTAGTAAGCAAAAGTGTCAAAAACGGCCGTTTTGAAAATGGAAATGAAATTGAAATGAAATAGATGAAATGAAATGAAATGAATGAAATGAAATAACTGAACTAAAAAATTTTTTTACAAAAAAAAAACATCCGACTTCCAAAAAAAAATACACTAAAAATTAATAAATAACTTTAATTTCGGAAGTCGGTGTTTGTATTTTACTTCTTCGTTATTTGACACCGACTTCAGAAATTAAAGTTATTTATTCATTTTTAGTGTATTTTTTTTTGGAAGTCGGTTGTTTTTTTTTTGTAAAAAAGATTTTAATTTTTCACTTTTTAGTTGTTATACCCCAGAACTAAAAACCCCAATATAATGGAACGTGGAATTTAAACATTTGGAGAATTCCAAAACGTCATCGAGGTACACGTATTTTCCGTTTTGGTTCAGTTTCTCAAAAAGCGCTGAAGCAATTTCGATAAAATTTACATGAGACCACCTCGGGAGTATATTCTCTCAGATAAAAAAAGAATTTTGAAAATTGGTTCACAACTGACGGAGAAATCGCGTAACATACATACAAAATAAAAAAAAACTTGAGAGGTGTCAAGGGACACCCGGATGGAACGAAGTTCCTTTCGATTAATTAGTGAAGGAATTGTAATATAATTTTATTTTTTTTAATTTATAATAATTTTTTTATTATTAACTACGCAGACACGCACGCACGCAAGAAGTTATACTTCATCATCTCATCTCATCTCATCGCAGCTCAGCTCAGCTCAGCTCAGCTCAACTCTTTAGCAATAACAACAACTATAACAAATAATGTTTGATAATGCTTGATCTGCTTGCAAACTTTGTACCTACCCACCAAAAATACAAGAAGTTTTTATTAAATTGTTTTTCCAACACAATCTTTTTGGATGGACAGCCACTTGTTTGGAACATTTTAGTTGTATTTTATTTAGTCGGGTTTTTTGAAAATATTCACTTTTTTTTAACCAATCTAATATCGCTACACGGTACTTCTGAACTTCGTCACCTTATACGGCGAAGCTCATTTAAAAGTTTATGATCTCAAACAGAAGAACCAAAATGAATCTATTATCTTAGAACCCAAGAGTGGTCACGAGGGTCAATGATTAGGATTAACCCCTCAACGGCCGCGGCCTCTTATCGCAGTTTGACATATTTACGACCGGGCTCATAAAAAACAACTTGCTGAGGTTTCTATTGGAGCGAGGCACTTAAAGTAAACTTTTTTGGGTTGTTGAATAAACAGACCTTAGAATAACATGTAAAAAATACTTGTAATTCAAGAGTTGAATTTTATTCAAATTCTGTTATCAACGATTTGTCGGGAATAGTGTGTGTGTGTGTGTGTGTGTGTGGGTAGTTGTTAAAACCACTGTATCAATTTACATGAAATTTTGCATGTTGCACTATGAATAGACAAGTAATAGAGTTGTTGTGTTGGAGTTGTAGAGTCCGATATCATATTTTCATATTATTCACACTCAAAACTTCAAATTACGAAATCAAAACAACATAACGGCTTTTTAAAATTGCGTTTCTGCGTTTGCGTTGCGTTTTGTGTTGCGTTTTTTTTCTAACACTATGTAATAACTATCTAAGAATGCATGTGCACCATGCCACAGGATATAAGATCTTTAGTTATTTAATAATAGAGGTTTAAGCCGCGTAATCGGGATCGGCATACTGGTATGCCCGTGGCCGTTCAGGGGAGGGTTTTAAAAAGACAAATGAGGCGGACATTAATCACGAAGCGGACAAGATAAAGTACCGCAAGGGACGATAACAAATGACTTCATTTTAGTCACCTTCCTTTTATCATTACTTTTTTCTACAAAGTAATAATAGACTTTTATTGCAAACTGTTCAGTAACTTGCAATACCATTATTTGGGGTGTTCGAGTTATGTCATTTTAAAATTAAGTACCGTACTGAAAAAGTCGTGAGTTTCGTTCTCAACGCATAAAAATAGTAAAAATAAAAATGTATGGATAACCATGTTTTTTTTTTGTTCCAGGATGCTTTTTTTTTGTGGGACTTGGAGCTTGCTCAGGCTCGCGCTGCTCAGCGTGTGTGCCAAGCACGCTAATGCCCAACAGCGCCACAGGGAGCACCAAGGCTAGCAACCCTGCGGCAGACACTTGAAGCGACAAGTGGGCACGATCATGACCCCAAACTTTTCCAACCCTTTTCCCGTCCCGATCAAGTGTAAATGGATAATAAAACACGACTGAAAGGGATTTTATCAATATACTTTACTCAACAGTACACTACCAGTGGGCTGACGTTCACTGAGTACATGTATTATGACGAGTCTTACAAGTTGGGCGAGAGGAGAGCGTCCACCGTCACTGACAACAATATCACCAGGATTAAGTGGCTACAGGTGTGTTTGTTCGTGAATTTTATTTTTATATAAAATAATTTTAGGAACTAGCTTCCGCAATCACTGGACGGAATTGCTTACTATAACAAAGGATAGGCGTGTCGATAAGTTCCAGAATTTACTCCTAGTGCCTTTAAACCGTTAAAAGCACTGGCCTTATGTTTATTAACGCTTTGTACCGAATTTCTCTTAATGTCAATATCAATTAGAGATCAACTGATGTACCCAAACGTTTTATTGCGACCGTCAATAAAATTCTTTAGTGGATATTAAATTTTATTTGTTAGAAATTGAAAATGCACATTTATATCCATAAAATCTTCATACAAAGAGTAATTAAAGGTACGTGAGACAAAATCCCATATATTGTTATTATGACGGAGAAAATTGTGCATATTACTGCCTCGGGCGGCTCTTTGTAGGGAGGAGGTTAATAATGTGCCAAATTACTGTAATTATTCAACGTAACGAGGTTGTCGTCGACTGTAGCGCGTTGTGATCTGAAAGTAATATTGTTGACTTTTTGTTTTTATGCGCTTGAAGGGAAAATGATGCTTGAAGTTGAGTTTATTTTTCCTTGTTTTGGTCTAGGCTATTTCGAATCATAGATTTTATTTATAGGCATAATTAAAATGTCATTTACTTCCGAAAATCATTATTTTGTTTGTGGTATAATACTGAAAGATTTTTAAACGATTTACGCGTAGCGTTTATTAATTGTCAGGCAGACGCTTTTCAATGGTGACTCGTGCTAGCGGGCATCAAACAACCAAGGTAACTCGCTTCCACGAAGCCGGAACAAATACGACTTAGGCTCCCACATAAAACTGCGATGCAATACGATACGACGCCGCATCGCAGAAACCTGCGTTACGAATTGCTGCGATACGATTTCGTGCGACAAAGCGTTGGTTCAGGTGACCGTACCTTGCCCCTATTAGACGTCGCGGGGGGAGGACACCTCACTCTCCCCGCGGACCAGAGGTGGCCCGCATAGGCGGGCCGGCACCAGCCGGGGATCATGGAAGTCGTACTAGCTCTCACGATCCCCGGTCCAAGTGTGGGACGGAACACCGGGGTGGTTTTTAGTCAGTAAGAGTCTGACAGACCCCTTCGCCCGCCCCGGGCGAAGGACATCCATGAGGATTTTCCACCCCGGCAACAACAAAAAAAAAAAAGTCAACCGTATTGTACGTGTTTTTAAAAGTAGTGGCATGGATCGCAAGAAGAATGTTACACTTCTGATATTGTTAAATAGATATAGAAAAAAAGAAGATTTTGGGTTCATCCAATTATTACGATTATGAACGCTGATGGGAACTATTTTATTCAAAAATACTACGGTCTGAGAATCTCAATTTAGTAGGTTTACGGATATTATGATGTGGTGAAAAGTGCTCCTCAAGACGAATCAATAGAGTTCAAACTCGGTGGGGTTATGTTGTTTTATCACGGGGATGCCGTGGCACCTTCCTGCTTTATCCAAAAAAAAAAGGCGTGGGATTGAGCTGCTTCAATGATATACATAAGCCATTGTTTTCATATGTACTACTTACTGATGAAATTTTTTTATATATTTTTTTTAATATTCGTTTTTGACATGAATACTTGTAATATTATATGTTTTTTATTTTTTTTTATTGACATTTTATTATTATTATTTTTTTATTTTTGATTGACATATTATTATTACTATTTTGTTTGACACAAGTATTTTGTTATTTATTTTTTGATTACTTAATTATTGTAAATGTGAGGGCTATATGGGTTATTATTATTATTTTCTCCTCCTTTTTACAGTAATTTTTAACGTTGTCTGACAGTTTGAGTACTTTTGCGGCCTACCCAAATGTCGTTTCTTTGGTATTGTTCGTCATGTCATTGAGCTCCTTAGTGGTTTTTAAGTTGAGCTATTCGACTATTGACAAATGCTTGCACTGACTGGACAGGTCCACTCAAATATGTTTGGTTATTTCTTCAAAAGACCACTACAGACACTAAGCTGCATGGTTCTCATATAGAATAATGTGAATGCGAGAACTATGTATGTCGTTATATTCATGTAGATTTTATGATTGTCTGGCAGTTTGAGTATTTTTGCGGCCTACTCAAATGTCCTTACTTTGGTATTGTTCGTCGGTTCGTTGAGCTCCTCAAAGTTCTGAGTTGAGCTTCGCGATGACTGACAAATGCTTGCACTGTCTGGACAGGTCCACTCGATTTCGTATGTTGCTTTCTTCAAAAAGCTCATCCCAGACATAAACGTACATGGATCTCATATGATTTAACCAGTACACATTGTGTGGATTTGAACACTTTAAAAGAGACTTTGACCTCTGAGTTTGTTTCGGTGTTTTTTCTCAGGGTAGTCAGCTAGGAAACACCGGCCTCATCTAACTTAAACTGACAAAAACCATTGACGTGTAAAAGTGTTCCTTGTAACCTATTTACTGAATAAACATCATTTATCATTATCATCAGGCCCTGGATATCGTCTAAGCGTAAAGTGCTCCTCAAGACAATTTAGTCTAGCCCAAATTCGATGGGTTTATCTTGTTAAGTTTAGAAGTTCCTTTGGCCATTTTGCGTCTCCATTATCAGACCAGCTCTATGGTACCATATAACTATATTGTCACCGAAGATACATAAATACATCAAAAAGTCCAATCAAACATCGGGAAGTGGGTCTAATTTAGCTTGCAAAATTTGATTACAGACAACGGGTAGTGCCTCAAGCTTCTAAGAATATAGGTAAGTACCTACGCCAAATACTTACTAGAATTTATTTTTAACTTTTTATTTCATTGTCCCAGACAAAAGATTGTTTTTAAAAATATATTTTACTTTATTTATTTTTTTGTAGGTTTACGGATATTATGATGTGGTGAAAAGTGCTCCTCAAGACGAATCAATAGAGTTCAAACTCGGTGGGGTTGTGTTGTTTTATCACAGGGATGCCGTGGCACCTTCCAGCTTTATCATCAGGCCCTGGATATCGTCTAAGCGTAAAGTGCTCCTCAAGACAATTTAATCGAGCCCAAATTTGACGGGTTTATCTTGTTAAGTTCAGAAGTTCCTTTGGCCATCTTCCGTTTCCATTATCAGACCAGCTTCATGGTACCATATAACTATATTGTCACCGAAGATACATAAGTACATCAAAAAGTCCAATCGGACATCGGGAAGTGGGTCTAATTTAGCTTGCAAAAATTGATTACAGACAACGGGACAGGTGAAACTAAATAAATGCTTGTAATAACTACAAATTTTGATGGCGAAGTTAAGACAACGACAAGCTCGAATGTGGCGATGACTCAATTCAATATTGATCCCTATACAATGTCAAATTTTAAATATTAATGGAACATTTGAAAAGCTACGGAGCCAAAAATATGTCACAGGTTGAATAAAGTTTGGTATGAAATGTTCATTGGATCTATATAACATAAATCTATCCAAGAAGGGCGTAAAAATCTTAGCTGACTACTTTCAGATATTCACGTTTGAAATAAAACAGTTTTTAATTCATATTTATTTCAACAACGTGATACGAACAATGAGAACATTACAAATCGTTTTTCTTTTATTTTATAAGCCTATTCGAAAGGGATTTCCTTTCGCTTTATTGAAGAAAATCCTGACTTATTGCGTACCTAACAATCGCAAATCATGAAAGAAGTAATAACATGTGGATATGACTCATATCCTACCCACATGAAGAAGACGTTGAAGTATAAACTGGGCAAGTTAACTCATAGGATACTCTAACAATAAGGTTGTATTCTTTCAAACCAAACAAAAAACATTTGGCTTGTATTACATTGAAACAATAAAGGTATTTTAGTAAAATTCCAACCGCTAATTGCCTCCGTATAGAACTCTTCTGTTGAAAACTTTTCCTGCGCTTTGTTACCAACAAGCGAGCCTTTGAAAGTACAACAAAATGTTAGAGGACTAACTTTGTGAGCTAGCTTGTCGGTTGGGTGTGAGAAGCTGAGGAAATGAGTTTTAAAACTTACTTAGAACGTAACTGTTTGCAAATACATCTCTTCCAAGTAATATGAAAAACTATGGTGAATGTACACAATCTGACCCTTTTTCGTGTGAAATGTTACACTAAAACAGGTTTAGGGAATTGGAAAAAAGGGTTAAGTACAGCAAAATCAGGACTTTCAGCATTATCTACCTAAAATCAGACTCTGTAGATAAGCTAATGGCACCTGAAAACGGTTCAAGCACTCAGGCATAAGCATAGTGTTTAGACGGTTATTGCCATTAGGCTGGTATAATATTTATATTATGAGAAAATGAGAATGGTGGAATACGACTATCAACAAATGACATGTGTAATATTTGTATGATAATTAATAAATAAACATTTGAAGCTCATAGAGGCAACCGTAAATTATATTATAAATGAGCGATGAAATATAGCTAAAAGTAGCGTTGCACCGAAAATTGTACTGGCTTTTCTAAATGCTGCTGTGTAGACTATTCCTATCAAATTTGGTTTCACAATGTGGGTTTGTTTGCTCATAGTTTAATCTTTATTTTTGTTTTTTGTATTTACTTTGTTCTCACATACATAATAGAGAAGCAAACAGACATGTGGCCAGATTTTTTGTAATACAACATCGCTTGCCATCAGGTGAGATAGTGGTCAAACGCGTGCCTAGTAATTAAAAGCATAATGGTTTAAAAGAGTGTCCGTGGAGTTTCTTGCACGTTCTTCAAATAGAGATCTACGCTTTAGAATGTGCAATTAACTTCATCTTTCTGACTGACCTGAGAGAAAAGTACCTGTAAGTGGTTTATTTGAAATAAAAGCTATGAGTTTGAGTTTGATTGTCTTTGTAGTACCTATAGTGGCCGCATGAGTGATCTGGACATTCAGGCGATGATTTATCTCAGAGTTTTGTAGGATTTTGTGGTATTTCCGGGTAACGAAATGTACGTCTTTTGTATTTTGTAGCTCGAAGTTGGGAATTCCGCTTTGGTAATAACAATTAAAAAAAAAGGTATACAACAATACTAATTATAATGGTAACCTCAATACAATACACATTCATGTAAAATATTATCCATTCCTCGAAATGAAATAAAAATACCTACAACTAAATTGCTGAAGCCAAATTACTTTTTTTCCAATTTAGCAATCTATTATAACAGATTGCTACAAATTAAATTGACCCTGAAATATAAGAACGATTTTTCTCGAGATGATATTTACTACTTATTAAAATGTAAGGGAAAACCCATTACAATTTTAGGATTCCGTACCCGAAGGCTCCATATGGACCCCTATTGCTGTCACTTACATGTCCGTCTGTCTGTGTGTCCATCGTCTGTCACAAAACTTTGTCAAAAAGAATTTTTAATTTCCCATTGAAATATATGAACTTGAAATTTGGTGATAATGTTTATTATTACGTACCTATACTTTAACAAATACCAATATATGGCACGGAACCCTTAAATCCGACACGCACTTGGCCAGTTTTTTTCTACTGCCTACTGTGTTGTTGTGACAGGGGTCGAGCGGCCGAGGCTTTTTTCAGCTGACTGAGCAAAAAGCCGACCGTAAGGGAAGCAGCTGGCGGATCAAAGTGGGCTCGAACTTCTAGTGGTTGAAATCTCCATGTTTGAGTTTCTATTTATATGATGCAGAAAAATCACAGTAACCTATAAATTTTAAAAGTGTTAGGCTTATTATAGATCGGTAAAACTTTATACATCAAGTTAACAAAATTCACTTCAAAACTGTATCTTAAATGAATTTTAAATTCAACCAATTTGCGAATTTAAAATTCATTTAAGATACAAATGAATTTTAAATTCAACCAATTTGCGAGTGCGCAGGTTTCCCGTGAATTGAAAGCAAAATAAATTTTAATATTATTCGAATCTGATGTTTTCGAAGAGTCAACGAAAGTATTATGAAAGCAATTTGGCGACTGATCTTTACCACTTTTTTTGTTTTTTTTCACTATCGAACCAGTTGTAATACTTATTATAGGTAGGTAGGGCTAGTAGGCAGTTAGGTTAGGTAGGAGGAGGTTCTATGTTCGGAAAACATACATAATGTATGTTTTTTGAAGTGAAACTTCTTTAGAATCGTTGTGATTTCAAACCGGATGCAACGGAAAAAACGACAGGTAAGAGACACAAATACAAAAATGTGTAGGAAAGAATGAGACAGAAATATACATACTATTGTTCGGGCGTCTTCGACGACCTTCGGCTGGCGTCGGGCAGCGGCGGAGGCGGCGAGAGGAGAGGGCGCGCGCGACGCGGGGCCTGGGGTCCCGTCACTTCGCTACCGATCATCAACTTTAGACAACTATTGCTCACCTTTGGCCACCTTTTGACAATCTTTTCCCACCTTTGACCACCTTTGACCACCGATTGCTCACCTTTCGCTCACCTTTGACCACCAATTGCAAACCTTTGGCCAACTTTTGCTCACCTTTGGCCACCTTTTGACCACCTTTGCCCACATTTGCCCACCTTTGACCACCTTTGACCACCGATTACTCACCTTTCGCTCACGTTTGATCACGTATTGCTCACCTTTGACCACCAATTGCAAACCTTTGACCAACTTTTGCTCACCTTTGGCCACCTTTTGACCATCTTTGCCCATCTTTGCCCACATTTGCCCATCTTTGCCCACCTTTGACGACCTTTGACCACCGATTGCTCACCTTTCGCTCACCTTTGACCACCTATTGCTCACCTTTGACCACCAATTGCAAACCTTTGACCAACTTTTGCTCACCTTCAAGTTTCACTTCTATCGTGTGTGAATCGCACACACACCTTTTTTTTTTTTTTATGTATGTCCACCGATTTCTCTGTCAGTTGTGCACTGATTTTCAAAATTCATTTTTTTACCGAAAGAGTTAATCTACTCCAGAGGTGGTCCCATACAAATTTTATCGAAATTACTTCAGCGCTTTTTGAAAAAATCAACAAAAACAAAAAATTATTATACACTCGTAGATGTCGTTTTGGTCTCCTCCAATTAAGAGTTTGTTCAAATTCCATGTTCCATGTTATTGGGGTTATCAAATCCGGCGTTACTTTTATTTTTAGTTTTAGTTCTGGAGTTTATAGTTGTTGGTTGTTTATATTTATCATACATTTTTATTTTTTTATGAGATAATTTAATATTCACGCCATGTTATTCATAGAAAAATAAGAACTGATATGATTAATTCAAAGCCCACACAAAAAATAAGGTACCAACCCAACAAATACATAGGTACATGTTGTGTCATCATCAGCCTTTTATTGTCCCCATTGCTGGGGCACAGCCCTCCTTTCTGTGAGAGGGTGTGGGCCGTAATCCACCACGCGGGCCCAATGCGGGTTGGTGGATGTCATATGTCTTCGAATTTTTGGTTCTAGGACATGCCGGTTTCCTCACGATGTTTTCCTTCACCGTTTTGAGAGCAGTGATGATGAAGTAATTTACAAAAAGTAAAGTGCCTGCCTGGGTTTGAACTCACGACCTACAACTTGTAAGCCGCGGCCAATACCACTGGGCCACCACTGCTCTGCATGTTGTGTACGTTACTCATTAACTAAAACTGTACCTATAATTTCAGCAAAGATTGTGGTTGCTCTAAAAAACACTACGCCTGCTGCGCGATCTAAGATTGTTCTCCGGTTGTATATCTTTTGTACAACGCGATGCGAACATTTTTATAAATTGCAGTTAGTTAATGACATCTATCATTTTACTGACAGTTACGAAACATAGATTTGGAAACTTCGATCATTTTAAGTTTGACTCTACTTTTGTCTGCCAACGGCTTCTGTCACGGTCGGCTTTTGCTGGGTCAACTGACAAAGGTCTGAATCGCTAGACTCTGTCACATCCATGCAGCAATATCAAGAAAAACTGAAACGGATAACTGAGTAATAAGAAAACTGTATTACAAAAAAAAAAACAGATTCAGCTCAAAAAAGATTTTTTTTTTTTGTTATTTTTCAGTTTTTGAGAAAATTGTGGACATGCAAACATATTTACTTATGTACTTCTTTCTTTTTTGAAGTCAGTTAAAAAATCGTCTTGTTTGGAAACAACAATTCAGAAGAAAACTCGTCCTTGTATTTCGTGTCAATTTGGATTTGTAAAAGATTGTAGCAGTCTGTACGAAAAGGTCCTTGTTTTAGACAAAAGAAAGAAATCGCTTCAGGGAAAGTATAATTAGCTTTCAGAAACTTTCAGCTGGTGCCTGTATAAACAACACCGGCAAAATCAAGAGGGAGTGAAAAGAAGCTGATATTCAAAGCCGGTGAACTAACAGACTAAAAAGCAGCTAAATCTGGACAACTGTGTTAGGCGTGGGTTGTACTTGATTCTATTGTCACCCAGCTCTATGAGCAAGTACTGTTTGCTAACACTTATGGTCTCGGTAAAGCAAAGAGGCTTTATAAATTGCATCTGTGTTTTTCTTTACGGTTTACGTTGTCAACTCTCGGTGTTAGGATCAAAAATACAGAGAATAGTATCCGGACGTGACAAAAATAACATTTGTAAGTTATTGTGTACTCTCTAATGTTTTATTAAAACGAAAATCTAACTATTTTAGGATTTCAGTGAGCAGCAGTTGCTCATTTCTAGCTGAGAACTAATCTATTCTTGCACTATATCCAAACGAATAAGTTCCTTAAAATAAAAACTAAAGCCATTGAACGGATACTTACTAACATTTAGACGTTACTTTTATTTAGTTATGTTTGTTTAGTTCGCCACAAACACAACTAAACGCTTTCGAACTAATAACGCCAATCAAAACTTTTCTTGTTTTGTGGAATTGCGCAGCGAAAGTTGTGAGTGCCCGCACTCACGAACTGCCTACGTTCTGAAGTCATTTGTGTTTCTACTATGTCAGGTACTATGTATTCAGTACTTACATTTCGTTCAAACCTAAAATTTTCATATTACTTAAAAGAGATGTGTTGAGCGATTTTTAAACTCATGTCCTGAGTCTCTCACAGCGAACTGATACTAATGCTAGTGTACATGGTTAGTAATTTGTCTAATATTTTGTTGCTCTCACACAGGCTCGCTTGTTACAAAAAAAAAAACAAAACAACGAACAGAAGAGCTCCGTATAGAGGTAATTAGTTAAGCGGATGACGTTTAGTGATTTATTGCTCAGAAATAAGAAAAAATATAAAAAACCGACTTCCATAAAAGAAAATATACAAAAAATTGCAAAATAACATAAATTCTGGAAGTCGGTGTCAAATAACGTGGAAATCGGTTGTCGTGGTATGGGCATGTGATGCGGAGGAATGAAGAAAATGTCGTGAGGAAAGTCTTGTGTATGGATGTGGATGGCTATAAGAGTAGGGGAAGGCCAAAGAAAAGATGGTTGGACTGTGTGAAAGAGGATATGGGTAAAAAGGGGGTGACTACAGAGATGACGACTAATAGAGGAGTATGGAAGAAAAAGACATGTTGCGCCGACCCCAAATAAATTGGGATAAGGGCAGGAGAATGATGATGGTGTCAAATAACGAAGAAAAAAATATACAAAAACCTGTGAATCATCAAAATCTATTCACAAGAGGCGGAGAAATCGCGTAACAAACATAAAAAAACAACATACAGACGAATTGAGAGCCTTGGGTAGAAATGGTGGCAAGGTAATTTTAAAAAACATTTTTTTCCATTTTGATCTATTTTTATAAGTCGGACAGTTTTTAAAAGAATAAAACAGTATAAAGAATCTACACGAATTAGGAGAATTTTCTACTATGTATGAAAATAAGAAAAAAAAAATAAGTATATAAGTAAGTAAGTGTTACTGTTTTTGTTACGCACAAAGGCAGAATTTACTTTACTGAAGTAAAAGAAAATCTGGCTCGGGTAGTCTTATAATAGAAGGAAACGATTTGTTACGCTTTCATTGTTCTTATCACGTTGTTAGAATAAATATTACTGAGAAGCTTTATTTATTACGAGAACGTTTGGTCCGAAACATATTTTAGTAACCTCTTTTCGAAGTGTTTTTTTTCCTGAAAATAGTCTTTTTAAAAACGGTTATCCAAATAGGAAATAGCTTTGCTTCTAAGTAATCATATTTGTTTTAGTTATGATAATTGATTTACTATTCGCTACAGATATATTAAAAAAAACAAGTCAATATGTGAGGTTTGGTGTATTTACAAATAAACACAACACACATCTATATTCGAATTAAATAATTATGAGAGTCTGAGCGAAGTGATTTTTATTCCCTATCCTTATCTCTCAAACTCGAGCTCGTAGTAGGTGAAAAGGATAAAGCTAATTATGCAAACGGCCTGTATCATTGTTTTTTTAAGTTAATTTTTCTATTTTTTTAACAACTATAACTAGATTTTTTTAACCTCTTACGTGTCTGGCGGACAGCGCATGGGCCGTAAATAATTAAAAATCTATTGTGTCTACTAACTAAAAGCGAACGGGTTAAACAACATTGCCCAAACTTGGTCTTGTATCGTGGGCGCGTTAACATACACCCAGACACGGAACAACAGTTTGTAGGACATGCTAATATTTTTTACTATCAATAAATCAGAACACACACTGCACTATAAATTACACAAATTGCTTCACAAGGCCACTATAAATTCAATCGATGCCATGAGTGATATGCAAACTCCATTCATAATAAAAATCGAATGTCAGTAAAGTAATAAATAGTTTTAAGGTTCGATACCACGTTTGATACCCAGCGTGCACGCGTATCATGCGATACACCGGGACGTTCCCACGGTCAATATTTGATTTTGTTGCTATCGGCTTTTCTCGTGTCCACGTATTCAAATAATAAGTCTTAGCCTTTGTTTGACGTAAGCAAATCTACGTATGGATAATGGAATTGCTCGCCGCGGGCGTTCTTCGACATTCCTTCCTCTGTCCTCTCCCTCAGTCCGCTCTTATTTAGCAGGAAATTGATTTTGCTCTGTGCAAACAACAGCGTGCAGCAGTATGATTTCAAATAAATTAGATATAATGAAAATTGATCAAATCAATCCCATTCACAGATTCATTTAGTTATTTAAACTTCATGTACAGTACATATGCGAACTTAATGCAACAAGGTATTCACTACCAGTCAACCTTATGCATAAATATACTACTCTGTAACAGGTGTAAAATAACAAATAACACAAAATAAAAATCTGAAAGTCGAATATACCTACTATACCGATAATAAATTAAAAAAAGTAAAGTAAGTAAATACCGCTGTGCTCATCAGCCTAATATAAACGAAATAGGTAGATAAACAGGCACTACACGAGTTATTTCGGCCACCTTATATACCCGACCTGAAGCGGCCGACCGCACTGCAAAGTTGCCCGCAAAATAGGCACATTTCAATACCAAAGTCATTAACAAATATTGCCGAGAAAAACCGAGAACTCATGATGATGTAGTTCATTAGGAAATGTTGTACCTACGCTTAAAATAATATTTTCTATGAATTAAAATCAGTCTGTTAAAAATAATGGTGATTAACTAACGAACATTCATTTTGTAATTTGCAGATGACTATTTTACTAATTACCTAAATATTTGCACTGGAAAGTCTTCATAGGTAGTTAGGTATTTATTTCATTATTAGGTAACTACTGGCAATTAGTATTAGTGGAATAGTAAGCTAATAATAAAATGATAAGTAAGTATCAAACCTGCACCATGTGTTGTATTATTCTTATAAAATATACTAGCACCCTGTCTCGCATGGGTACAAATTATACTCTTTAACCTTCCTCATAAACCACTTTGTCTATTGGTGAAAACCACATAAAAATTCGTTTAGTAGTTTTTGAGTTTATTGCAAACAGACAGACAGCCAGACGCTGCGGAAGACTTTGTTCAATATTATGATGAAACTTTTTATAAAAACTAAATAATAAATCCAACAGTTCAATTATTGTCCTTGCCATTGAGGCTGCCGATAAGCAATCCAAAAACAATGTATATTTTTTCTATGAATGACATATCTCCTACAGGCTATTGAGATCATCGTCCTCTTGAAATGTAATAATAAATCACACGTGAACGTAGCTACAACCTAGATAAATTCCCATGTCTTGAACCAGTTCATAGGTTTAATTTTAATCCGTTCAGCCTTTGAGCCATGATTTATTAACAAACATGCTTTCACTTTTATAATATTTTTAGGATGGGTAGGAGTAGGTACCACTTTATTGTATACTAATTGATGCATTAGTAAAGGCTACGCTGTATTGATAAGACGCTTCCAACTGCTCATTGAAAAGTATAATGTCAGTATTCTAATTAAGCCAACATAGTGCTGCGTATGCGTACATACCAGTTTGGGTTTATGCCAGGTCGAGAGACAATGGACGCCACCTTCGCTCTCCGTCAATTATGCGTAAAGTACAGACGTGTGCACAAGAACTTGCACATGCTGTTCATTGATCTTGAGAAAGCGTATGATAGGGTACCGCGGGATGTGTTGTGGTGGGCCTTGAAAGAGAAAGGTTTGCCTGGAAAGTATGTTGAGTTGATTCGTGCTATGTACAAACAATCTAGTACCTCCGTCGGGTCGGCTACTGGCAACACCGATGAGTTCAGTGTGGCTGTAGGCTTACATCAAGGGTCGGCTTTAAGTCCTTACCTCTTCCTGTTGATTATGGACGCTCTTACGTCGGAAATACAGGAAGAGGCACCCTGGTGCATGCTGTTTGCCGACGACATTGTTCTGGTCGGTGAAGATGGACCTGAGATTCAGAGCAGATTGGAGAAATGGCAACAGAAGCCGGAGAAAGTTGGCTTGAAAATCAGCAGAACCAAAACTGAATACATGTTCTGCTATTTCGGCGGTCGCTCCAGTTCTGAAGCTGTAGTGCTGGATGGCGCGCTTCTCCCAGTCTGCTCCGATTTTCAGTATCTCGGTTCGCTCGTGAAAAGCGATGGCGAAATAGATCGGACTATTAAGCACAGAATTAACACTGGATGGATGAAATGGCGGCAGGTCACCGGGACTATCTGTGACTCCCGCATTCCCCTAAAACTTAAGGGGAAGATTTATAAAACAATGGTCAGACCTGCTGTCTTGTATGGCTTAGAATGTTGGGCCACAAAAGGGATGAATGAAAAGCAATTGCATGCGTCTGAGATGAGAATGCTAAGAACGATGTGTGGTGCTACGCGCATGAATAGAATTAGGAATGAGTATATAAGAGGAAGTCTGAAAGTGGCACCGCTGACTGAAAAGTTGTGTGGAAATCGGTTGTCGTGGTATGGGCATGTGATGCGGAGGAATAGAATAGAATAGATTTTTTTTTTAATTTTTTTCTTTTTTTAAATGTCGTGAGGAAAGTCTTGTGTATGGATGTGGATGGCTATAAGAGTAGGGGAAAGCCAAAGAAAGGATGGTTGGACTGTGTGAAAGATGATATGGATAAAAAGGGGGTGACAACAGAGATGACGACTAATAGAGGAGTATGGAAGAAAAAAACATGTTGCGCCGATCTCAAATAAATTGGAATAAGGGCAGGAGAATGATGAGTGCTGCGTATGCGTATGCATTGCATTGTTGAGGACGAGGTTTACTTTGAACATAGATTTGAACTTAAAATCTTACATAATAAGAACTAGAATATCAGATTAGCTTCTGTTGTTTTTTTTTTAGAAAGTGTTCGATTACTAATTACTTGGTACCAATTGAGTACTAATTATTTACCAAATATTGAAGTGATTGGCGATGGTGATCCAGTGGTAGTCACATATATTTGCATTTTAGTTTTGAGCGAATAATAATTAATTAACACATGCCTCTAGTTTGGAAAAAAGATACAACCCTTAGTTGTTGGACAAGGCGCTTTTTATTATGAGTCGCATCGGCTTAACGCACAAAACAAAAGACCTCCTTTTTTCACCGGTTAAAAAGCTGGCTGGCTGATAAAGGATTTAATTTTAACAATAGTTCATAGGCTTTGCCAACGTTTACTGTGAAACGATCGTAAAAATACTAAAAACAATAAGGCCAGCAATTGAAATTCTTTTACCGTTAACAGAATTTCAATTGTTGGCAAAAATCTTTTTGTTTTGTTAAGCTGAAATGTTTTAAAGTACACATAATGTTATCTAAATATTCAATAATTTATATCCTGCTTCTAGCTACCTGCTTTGTTAATGATGATGAAAAAACATACCGTATCTTTTCGTCTTGACCTTGACAAATCTTACATCACATGCGGTATCATTACCCTAACAGAGAAGAATAATCAAGAATAATAATAAATCTAATCTCCATGTACTCGTCAACTACTGGAATAAAGTACTGTGGTCCAGCAGTTCACGAGATATATCATACTATTGGTAGAGTGGGTGGTCACGGTGTTTAGTTTTCATTTTAAAATATCTCTTTTGAAAACTCTGTGATTTTTTCCCAAATTAACAGAAAAATTACTACTCCTAATAAAGTTATAGTGACAAGTAATTCTTCAAATCTAGACTACGTGTGTACGTGAGATTTCTCACGGAGTAATGTTTTGTTTTGTGCGTTAAAGCTAATGCGACTCATAATAGAAAGTGCCTTTTCCAACAACTAAGGGTTGTATCTTTGTTCCAAAATAGATGTATGTGACTACCATCGGATCACCAACGCCAATCGCTTCTATATTTGGTAAATATTTAGTACTCAATTGGCACTAAGTATAATTATTAATTGAACACTTTCTAAAAAAACAATGGAAGCTGATCTGATATTCTAGTTCTTAGTAAGTTAGACGTTTCAAAGTAAACCTCGCCCTCAACAATGCAATGCATACGCATACGCAGCACTATGTTGTCTCAATTAGATTAGGGACATTATACTATTCAATGAGCAGTTGGAAGCATCTTATCAATACAGCGTAGCCTTTGCAAATCCTAATAATATTATAAAAATGAAAACATGTTTGTTATTAAATCATGTCTCAACGGCTGAACGGATTAAAATTAAACCTATGAACTGGTTCAAGAAATGGGATCTTATCTAGGTTGTAGCTACGACCAAGTGCTAATTATTATTACATTTCATGCGGACGATGATCTCAAAAGTTTGTAGAAGATGAAAAGTAAGTAAAATATACTTTTTTTTTGTTTCAGAAAATGACACTGTCTCATGCAACAACATAAAGCGTTAATATTAGTGACGTGGGATGAACGTTTATTTCAAAGGTTTCTTTGTTGTCTTATCGGCAGCCTCAATGGCAGAGACGATTGAACTGATACATTTATGATTCAGTTCTCTAAAATTTTGATTTCATAGGTATATACCTGGTCTTTATTTTATTAATTAATCTGTTCGCAAAAAACTCAGAAATTACTAAACGGATTTTCATGTGGTTTTCACCAATAAACAAAGTGATTTATGAATAAGGTTTAAGTATTTAATTCTTACCCGTGCGAAGTTGAGGCAGGGTGCTATTCTATTTTATAATAAAATACAACACATCATGCCGGTTTGACACCTACTTATAATTTACACTAACACTAATTGCCAGTAGTTGCCTAGTAATGAAATAAGTTCCCAACTACATATGAAGATGTTCCAATGCGAATGCTTAAGTAATAAGTAAATAGTCACCATTATTTTTAAACAGACTGATTTTAAGCAAATATTATTGTTCTCAGTAATTACAAAAGGCAATATTCGTTAATGACTGGTATTGAAAGGCGCCCATTTTGCGGGCAACTTCTCAGTGCGCCCCCCGCCTCAGGTCGGGTATATAAGGCGGCCATTGCATCAGGCGCCCTCATTCTGAAATCGTTCTGCTGCAGTGTAGTGACTCCGTTGTGTGTCTAATAAAGTTTTCAAGTGATATTACTACGAAATCCAGTGTGTAGTTTTGTCTCGAAACAGTATTTTCAAATCCATCCATAAAAATCGAACCGAACCCGTTTAGTGAGCTTATAAGATTTTCGTAGTCTTATTATATTTGTGTTTACTCAAAAATAATGCCGAAGAATAAAGGAAAAGGTGGTAAAAACAGGAGGAGAGGAAAGAATGAAAACGAAAAAGAGAACCGTGAGCTGACTTTCAAAGAAGATGGACAGGAGTACGCCCAAGTGACAAAGATGCTCGGTAATGGCCGCTTGGATGCCATGTGCTTTGATGGCATAAAACGTCTTTGTCATATCCGAGGTAAACTAAGGAAAAAAGTTTGGATAAACCAAGGTGACATAATACTAATAGGGTTGCGAGATTTCCAAGACGCAAAAGCTGATGTTATCCTGAAATACACCACTGACGAGGCAAGGAATCTGAAGACGTATGGAGAATTCCCAGAAACAGTACGAATCAATGAGACGGTACCCTATTCTGTGGATGATCTGGATGATGACATAGAATTCGGAAATGAAGTTAGTTCAGAAGATGAAGCAGATGCGGTAGATGCTATATAAAAAATAGCACTAATTCGGTGTACAATAAATCTATGTATATTGTTTTGCTGTTATGAACAAACATGACATTTTGATTTTATGTATTGAGTTCTCGATATTATTTCATGTCCAACCTACATTGTAAAATTTTGTGTATATCCTATTGACGAACAGTATTTTTGCATTAAAAAAAACTTGTAAGTGTTTGTAACAGATTGGCAAACAATTATAATTTCATACATTATTATATCTAAAGTTACTTGAAATTATAGTCAAAGTATTGTGTTACATTCCTTGAAGTAATCCCATTTCTCAGCGGTGAAAAATGATTTTTATTCATAATAAAAATAAAATTGTAAACATTATGTTTAAGTATAGAATTAAATAAGTAATTATCACTATGACTTTAAAGGTTTTTTTTTCTTCATTTACCTAGTTGTAAAAATTATAAATAATGAACTGTTGTAATTACTATTTCGACATTCATAAATGTATGTGAACGAGTGTATTTACATGTACTGAACAGTTTAATTACAGTGTCTTAAAATACAACACTTAGGATTCTGAATAAATTACCTACTTGGGAATTTAAGACTGATGTGGTTATTAAATTTTGAAACTACTGTATTTTCATTGTTTTGTAAGGTTTTAATTGCCTCGTCATATTTTAAGGCATCTAGTTAATCTAAGTTGCCAGTATAATTCTTCTAATTCTGCGAACGGCGAGCAGTGGGTAGCTCGACGTCTGATCAGCACCAGGCCCATGAGTCGACGGCGCATACTGTTCCGCGCGCCTCAAGGAGAATTTATCCGCTACCGACCAACATCTCGGCCATCACTGACGGGGCCCATCGTGGCCGGTGCCTGCATGCCAAGGGGTAGCGGATAAATTCTCAACATGAGATACCGCACTCCTGGACACTCAGGCAGGGAAGAAATAGGGGTGGGTTTTAGTCAGTAAGAGTCTGACACATCCTCCCGCTCCGGGCTCCCAGAGCGGGAGATGTCATTGGATGATTTCCCACCCCGCCAAAAAAATTAAAAAGGCCATCCACAAGACTCACGTGAATTAACAGTTCTTCTTTCTTTCTTCTTTATACTTTGTTAAGCTTTTAGTAGGATAGTCGACCTGATATTCGTAGAACATGTAAGTCTCATTACTAAGTCTGGTTTTGAAAGATTAAAGTTGCGTTCGTACAGTCTATTTTGTCCTCCATGTCAGTTAGTTGTATGTACTGTACGAACAAATGATAATGTTAGTCTAGTCGGCCCTAGCTTATAACGTAGTAGTCCTGGTCCATCAGCTCCCGGGATTACGTCACCTGTAACCATTAGCTGCCTTTAAAGATTTAATTTTTTTTTTTTCTACAGATTTAATTAGGCGAATACATTTAACCCTAAATTACTAAATTATCGTAGGCGTGACGTTGTTTGAGAATAAAACAAATAATTAAGAGAATCGTCTACTTTATTATTTTACAATTTACAGTTACTTCGTTTGGGATTAAGAGAACATAATTATTATAATTATAACAAGGAAAACCATTTTTATTTTTTTACTCTGTACAGTATGAACAAGTGTTTATATTGTGCGCCCTACACCTTTTCTACATTTCATGTTAAAGTTTTTTGATATTGTCTTGATTTAAATTAAAAAAAAAACTTTTTAACAAAAAAATTAACCGACGAAAAAGAACTAAAAAGCAAAAAATAAATAAACCTTTTAAGTCTTGAGTAATGAGCTTATTTACCTACATAAAATATCAAATTTTATATACTTAAACTAATTTTGAGTCGGCGCCAAACAACAATCTGATTATTAAATATCTAAATTTTATAAGTACTTACAAATGACGATGGCTGTAAGTAGGTAATTAATCATTTTATTAATTGGCGCCGACTCAAAATTTGTTTCTAAAAAAAAAGAATCATCAAAATCAGTTCATAAATGACGGAGTGAGGGCTGAACACACATACAGAAACGCTAAACGTGCCCACAATTTTCGAGGTGTTCTCTCAATTTTATCAGGATTCTACTGTCAGATCCTGACTTCCTTGACATGGGACCACCCTTGTGGTGTACCCTATCTAACAAAAAAAGAATAATCAAAATCGGTTCATAAATGACGGAGTGAAGGCAGAACATACAAAAAAAAAAAAAAAAGAAACGTATATACGGTCGAATTGAGAACCTCCTCCTTTTTTTTCGTCGGTTAGAAAGGCACATAAATAACTGTCGGTTTTCCGGTTCTCGGATGTTTGTACTTTAGAAAAACATTTACTGAAATAAAATACTTTTTTATGTTGTAAAATTTATGATGTTTTTGCTATTAGTATAAGTATAAAAAGTATTAATAGGAACATAGACAGGTAGCTCAATTACAAAGAAAACGATGATAGCTGCAAAAGTTTATAACTGTGTCTCAGCTATTAACGCCCATTCAAACAAGAAAACAATTGTTCCAGACATAAACTATTAACATTGGGTTAAACTTTAGTAGAAAAGAAGGGCTGTGTGGGAGTGTGTGTGTGGGAGTGGGTGTACATGGGAGGGTGTGTGTAAGTGAGTGTTTGTGTGCTTGTGTGGAGTGTGGGGGTTTACGTGTGTGTGAGTGGCGGTTTGAGTGTGTGTCAGTGTTAGTGCTAGTTAAGTTTCCACAATTTTGACAGTTGCGTCATATGACTATGATTTCACCCACTCAGTTAACTTCCCTCTCAAAAGAACACGGGGTAAATGGTACATATTTAAGGTCTTATTTTTGTTGTTGTTGTAGAGCTTGGAGCTGATAAACCTGAAATGTCTTCTCGCTACTGCTATTCCACAGGGTAGATTTTTGCAAACTCTGTCAGAGAGGCGCTTTGCATTACTTTATGTTGGATCGTAGTGTATCTCTTTATGTTTTCTGAGTACAGTCGGTGCTATGAAGAGCTGCCTTAACGTGAGGATCTTGCAAAGTGAATATAGGTCAGATGTCGGAAAGCGAATTAGTTTCTTTGATAGGATCTTTAGTACGGCCGTCTGTGCCCTTTCTATATGTAGCATTGTAGTTTTATGTGCTCTACCGCACGCGGTCACGCTTGTGTCACAGCATTTGTAGTTTTAGACAATATGAATATACCTTTTCATCATATTTAGAGAGATATCTACCCACGACTGCGACAATTTAAAAGTCACAGCTGGTGGAAAAATTTTAAGGGTGAGCGACGCCCCGTAGCCAAAGCAAGGCTGAAATGTGTATATAAATGCAGCTAATTGTTACAGGTGACGCAATACCAGAAGCTGATAGACCAGGACTACTACCTTATAAACTTGGGCTGACTAGACTAACATTATCATTTGTCCATACAATACTTATAACTAACTGACACAGGGGACAAAATAGAATGTACGAACGCAACACTTAATTTATTAAAAACACTATTTCACTATTACTACTTAACTCCGACAAGAATACTATACAAAAAAATCTAATTATTCAATATAAATCAGCTTTACACATACTACACTTGCATCCTTATTAAAAAATCATCACCAAATCTGTTCGATCAAACATACAACTACAAAAGAAAAATATAACTTTTAACGTAAGGAATAAAAACAAAATCCAGTTGAAACAAGCGCGAGCGCGCACTAATTATGACAAAAAAACGATTTTGGTTGAAGGAGCACGGCTGTTTAATAATTAACCGTAAGACATAAAAACAAGTGACAATGTAAACACATTCAAACATAGATTAAAGCATTACGTCACAACACTAGAATTGTAATAAAACCTTTATGCTAAAACCATGTTTCTACGAGTAACACTCTAGAGGTGAAACTAATGTACCTACTAGTTATAAATTATTTTTGTAAGCGAACTGTTATTTTAAGTTAGTTTAAATAAAGTTCTTTAAACCCAACTTCAAACTTAAAAAACCAGACTTAGTAATGAGACTTACATGATCTACGAATTGACTATCCTACTGACATGCTTGACAAAGTATGAAAGCAATTCAGATCTTTAGAACCTGCTAGAGTCGAAAGGGTTCTTGTGGATGGCCTTGGGTCAGTAATAAAAAGCATTACTGGCAACTTAGATTAACTAGATACTATAGGGACCTGGAGCAGCTTCTCTTTCTGGTGGTCCCTGGAGATTCCTTTTAGGTTCCTGGGGGTTTGTCTTACTCGCTAGCGGTGCGAGAGTGTGGTGTATAAGAGTGACTGCTTATGTGTGATGTGTTATAAAAGAAAGAGAACTGGCACACTAATACGTTATATTGAATAATCAGATTAATACATGTGCCCTCTTCGAGCGGGCTACTAGAAGTGAACCCAAAAACAAAAGTCTTCCTTCTTCTTAATTTTCAATAGGCGTTTCAAGAGTTTCTAGAATGTTCCAAACTTCCAACGTGCCAGTCTTCACCATAAGGTTGCCAACATAAGGTCGTCACATGAGCTACGCCCCTACGAATAGAAGCGCAGACGCTAGTAAGTCTTCTATTCAACTAAATATTTGAAAAGCCGATTGAGGCCTACCTAAACCTACTGCGAAGGCCCTACCTATGAGAGGTACATGTCGCAGCAGAGTCCACCTATGGATAGCCAAAAATGAACCCCGAGTAAAGTGGTCTTCTTTCTTATTATTAATTAAGCCATTCGGCGCACCACATATCCCGGCAATGCACATGGCCTCAGTGAGGTAAAAACCTCTCTAAAAAGCCACACTGCTCTGCTAAATTTTCTGACCTAAGATGCTCTAGTTAGCATCTACCCAGAAGGGGTTTACAAAAAATAAAATTCAAAACTGTAATAATTTTAACTCCATTGGACGTTTATGAAGACCAGGAGAAAAAACGACCACTGTTCTGAACACCTACTCACTGTTCCTGAACTTCCCCCAGAGTGCTCCATAAATATAACTTGAAGTATACTCTCTAAATGAATAATACATAAAAATTGTCATGGGCTCGGTCACACCATACAGAATCAACTCGATCCTACTTTGCGAAGGCATTATACCCCATAAACAAAGTTGGTATAAACCGACAAAAAACCCGGACACATTTTTCCCCAGGAGAGAGGACCGCAATTCCCTCTACCTCCTAACCGTAGTAACATCTTTATTAAAATCGCACTCTGGAGAAACTCATATCTATTTCCCACTAAATAATCGCCTAACAAATTTTTTTTTATAGAATGTGGTCACATCTCCCATCAGTCTTCAATCACGTCCGTGCAGCTCATCATATCGAACACATGAAATAAAAAAAAAAACAATAGTTAAATATAACCCAAAATAAACATTATTGATATTGTCAAACATAATGACGTTGATGTATCAGATGTCATCTGACAATTTGCCTTTTTTATTATACCCGAAAGGAAGGCGAAAGTCTTTTGACCATATGGCCTAGTCTTACGTAATATTTTTTTTGTAACATTCTAATGATAATTTGTCATGTCAAATGACCTCTGATATATTGTCTATTCTCTACAATTTGCTAACCTACTTACAAGGCTTTTCATCCTAAAGCCCTCTACACTCTAACATGAAATGGCTTTAATCTATTTACATGTACAATGTCCCTAAATCTTCGATTTCCTAACTTTTTAATAACATAATTTACATTCGATATTCTTCTAACTATTTGGTAGGGTCCCTTATATGACCTATCTAACTTTAAGCTCTTAAACATTGCTCGCCTAGGTGTATAAACCATAACCAATTGATTAGGCATAAGACTCATTTCCTTGGCCTTTTTATCATACAAAGATTTCTGTCTAACTTGAGCCTTTTTAATATTATCTATGGCCCGTCGTGACAGATTGTTTTTTAGATTATGTCGTCCAACATAATCCAACAAATGATTCTGATCATCAAGATACACTGCCATATCAGTTTGGAATACCGGTTCTCTAGCATATAGTAGCATATGTGGGGAAACTCTAGTGCTTGCTTGTTTACTAGAATTATACGCATAACACACGAGCGGTACATAGCTACACCAATTTCGCTGATCTTCAGCGACATACATGGACATCATCTGACATAGAGTTCTGTTGAAACGTTCTACTAATCCATTGGAAGCTGGGTGGAATGCAGTGGTGAAGCGGGACTTTGCTCCGAAATAACTTACAGTTTCTTTCACCAAACGCGAGGTAAACACTGACCCCCTATCTGACACAACTTCTTTTACGCCCCCGAATCGACAAAAAATCTCTTCTATCAGAAAATCGCTTATCTTCTGGGCGGTCGCCCTAGGAACTGCCTTGCAGACAGCATATCTCGTTGCATATTCTAAACTAACAATAATATACCTATTACCATTTGTTGACTTCCTAAAAGGCCCTAGTATATCGATCCCTACTTTTTCCATCAGGTGATTAACCACTACCGGTTGTAGCTCGGCTATCCGGTTACATTTCTTACGTTCTTGACACTTCACACAACTTTTCACATACCGGTCCACCTCTCTCTCTGCATCCTTGATGAAATAATACATTCTAAATTTAGCTAATGTCTTGGCTAACCCCAAATGACCTCCAGACCATGGATCATCATGCAATTCTTTCAATATTTCATACAATAAACATCTCGGCATGACCACTAACTCACATATGGCATTCAGTCTCCTCGCCTTTTTACACAAAATGCCATTCTTAACACTAAATCCTTTCAAAACATCAGCCCCACTGGAAGTAATTCTATCTAACCATCGGCGACAAAATTCATCTCTCTGTTGTTCTTCCCTCATTTTCACAACTTCCAATCTATATACTTGCATACCATCTTCCAATTGTTCCCCTGGGTTCCCCGGGTTTTCTTCTTCTTGGCCTAATGGATTTCTACTCAAAAAGTCTGCTATGATATTATCCCTACCTGCACAGTGAACAATATCAAAATCATACGCCTGAATACACAACGACCACCTAGCTAACCGTCCATTCATGTCCTTTCTATCTCTCAACCAACATAACGCCTTGTGATCCGTCATGACTTGGAACTTTAAACCCCAAAGAAAATGCTTGAAATAATTTAATGCCCAAACTAATGCAAGACATTCCTTTTCAGTTGTGGAATACTTCTTCTCACCCTCGCTGAGCTTCCTCGAGGCATATGAAACTGGATACATTACTTCCTTACCCTGCATCAAACAGCATCCTACAGCTTCACCGCTTGCATCCACATATAATCTTGTTGTTATTTGTTTATCAGCCGAATAAAAATGTAATATTGGAGGAGACTCCATAATCTTTAAGATAGTTTGAAACGCCTCCTGTTCTTTATCACCCCATCTAAAAGTTGCCCCCTTTTTCAATAGTCTAGTTAAAGGTAAGACAATACTTGCAAAATTGTTAATGAATTTCCGGTAATAGGAAAACAAACCCAGAATAGATTTAATCTGTTTTGCATTAGTCGGGGTTTTAATAGTCTTCAATGATTGAAGCTTTTTATTGTCTGGTTTGACCCCATCGCCCGAGATCTCGTGGCCTAACACTGAAATCTTATTATAACCAAAACTACACTTACTTGGTTTTAAGGTAAGGTTTGCTTTCCTCAACCGTATCATGACTTCTTCTAAAGACTCTATAAATTCATTAAAGTTATTACCCCAAACTAAAATGTTATCTACATAGCAAATGGCTTTTTTATATTTAATGCCAGCTAAAACCTTGTCCATCGTCCTCTGGAAAACAGCTTGACTTGTTTTTAGACCAAAGGGCAAAACATTAAATTCATATAATCCTGCCGCTGTTATAAATGCCGTCTTATGCTTATCCTTTTCACATAATTTGTTCTGCCAATAACCAGAATTCAAATCCAAATCAGCAAAATATCGCGCCCCTGATAAATATATCATTATGTCCTCTATGATAGGTAATGGGTAGCTATCAGTGATAACTTTTTTATTTAATTTTCTATAATCCACACAGAACCGCCATGTTTGGTCAGGCTTCTGCACCAATACAACCGGTGATGCATATGCGCTTTTGGACTCACGAATAACCCCATTAGCCAGCATTTCTTCGACTTGTGAGTTTATAATTTCAAGCTGTTTTGGTGAAGCTCTATAAGGAGGCCGATGGACTGGAATATCATCTACAGGTTTAATGGTGATTTCCTCTATAGAACAACTACGAGTACCTAAATCTGAGGCCGAAAAAGCGAAATTTTCCTTATAAGAGGAAAGGAGGTTTTTAATTTTACTTAATTCATCTGGACTTAAATATGAATTAATATCAAGTTCATCTATTTCATTACCCTTTCTAGGGATCTTATCTACTTTTACCCCATCATCCTGTTGAATAAGCTTGGAAAAATACAGATAATCATTCTTGGAAATTGAATTCAACCTTCCTTCCTCTTTCAAACTAGGGTGCTTTGCGACGTTATTGTTTTTCTTTATTTCGTCACACCGGTCACGACACACCATAGGAGTTGACATGGACCCAGCACTTTGTCTATCCGGTTCACAGAAAGGTATACGAAATTTACTATTTAATATGAGGCAATATTGAGCAAAATCAATGACTGCATTATACTTATAAAAGAAATCTTGACCAAGGACTAATTTCTGATTAATGTCCCTTATGATCACAAAGTCATTCTTGAAAACACACGAATCAGCTACCAAAGTAATCTCTGTTCGTCCTACTACCTTCAATAATGAACCCGAAATAGATTTCACGAACTGGTTTGTCTCGTCATTAGTATGTTTTAAAGAAAGATCCGATGCCAACTGCTCCGAAATGCACGAAATTGAGGCCCCAGTATCTATCAAGGCAGTACAGGCCTGTTTAGCTACAAAAATTTTAATAAATGGATTGATAACACTATGCTTTCTTATGTTTCCTCTCTGGAGTTGCTCTTCCCTGGACACAGTGTGCAACTCCTTCCCAACGTTCACCGACTGTGTCCCTCTTAGTTTGGGCGATTGTGTGGCCCTGGGCTACTTGCGCTGGGAACAGAAAAAACACGATTATTCCGGTCAAACCGATGCCTCGGCCGCATATTATATCTTGGAGTATGGAATGTCTCCATGTCGCCTGCTCGACTTGGTGTTCTTCCTGCCGTCACCGGTCCTGGGCTCGCAGATCTTGAAGTCGACGGCGAATCTCTGCCAGCTGGAGCATTGTTAAATCTCACTCGGGAGGTTTGTATAGATAAATTTAATGCCTCCCGCGGAGCTTCCTCCAATATTTCCTTCATTTGGCAAATTGTGGCCCGAAGCTCCTCTCTCGACGAGAATAATCTCGTCGCCAATTTTGATTTATACTTTTCTGTAATTCCTTTCAAAAATGCCCGTATGAATATGTTGTCATCTCTGATTTCCGCCTGCCGTCCGTATTCAGCCATTCTGTAGAAATAACTTGTTAGATCCTCTGTACAATCTTGACGAGCATTGTAAAATTTTTCTACAAAATCTGTTGTAGAAGGGAATTCGTTTTTTAACTTCTCACAGATTTCCTTAAAAGAAATGCCCTCTTTATATATAAATTTAAAATAAGATAGCGCAGGGCCCCCTAAATATGCACCTACTATTAGTGCTAAATCATTTTCAGGCCATTGATTGATGGCGGCTATTTGGCGAAATTGCATTAGGAAATCGTCAAACGCGCAGCTTGCACCGATGCCAGTAAAAAGTGCCATATCGTGCTACTTAATATTTTTATAACCACTTATCTATCAATCCTGGTGCCGTCGTTATGTTTGTCCACCACACACCGTTACCGTTGCCGTCACTCTTACATACGGCGTTCTTACCCGGCGCCTCCACCACTTATAGGGACCTGGAGCAGCTTCTCTTTCTGGTGGTCCCTGGAAATTCCTTTTAGGTTCCTGGGGGTTTGTCTTACTCGCTAGCGGTGCGAGAGTGTGGTGTATAAGAGTGACTGCTTATGTGTGATGTGTTATAAAAGAAAGAGAACTGGCACACTAATACGTTATAATACCTTAAA
The DNA here is from genome assembly GCA_951329385.1 of Polia nebulosa. Classification (NCBI taxonomy): domain Eukaryota; kingdom Metazoa; phylum Arthropoda; class Insecta; order Lepidoptera; family Noctuidae; genus Polia; species Polia nebulosa. The sequence continues at coordinate 21,835,213 of OX589602.1, forward strand.
ATATGACGAGGCAATCAAAGCCTTACAAAACAAAGAAAATAAAGTAGTTTCAGAACAGTTTTAATAACCACATCAGTCTTAAATTCCCAAGCAATTTATTCAGAATCTGAAGTTTTGTATTTTAAGAGAAATTAGCTTTAACTACTTTTCCATGCTAAATCTCCGTGTATAATCCGACCAAAATAATTAATTGAACTGTTTAGTAGATGTACATACACTCGTGCACATACATTTACGGATGTCGAAATAGTAATTACAATAGTTCATTATTTATAATTTTTGCAACTATGTAAATGAAGAAAACAAACCCATACAAGTCACAGTAACAATTTATTTATTTCTATACCTAAACATAATATTGTGAACAATTTTATTATTAAATAAAAATTAAACTTCACCGCTGACAAATTAATTACACAATAATTTGAATATAATTTCCAGTAACTTTATATATTAACAACTGTATGCTAATGTGTTACAAACACTTACAAGGTTCTTTATGGAAAAATACTGTTTGTCATGATATTTTACAAAATAGGTTGTATATGATATATTGTTAGATATTCCCCTTCCAACCTACCCGCAACGAGTGGAAGTGTATAAAAATGCATGGCGCGCTGTCAACGGGCTCTTCTTCGTTTGGCTCCGAACGCGACTGACGTATTTTAGAGTCGTTATAATGTTATTCAAAGATCGTGTTTATAATGTTGTAGAAGTAGGAACGTACTTGTTATTGTAAAACGTTTTTAAGCAATAAAACTTTCTTGGTTGATGAGTCATTTATTTTCATTTAAATAATAACCGCTTCTGGTCCTTAAGATCAGAAGTGGGATAACCACGCGTTCTAAGCCGTTTTTGCCATCTAAGTACCTAAGTGCTTGGTTATTTTATCCTGTCAAAGAGAACGTTAAAGTGAAGTGTTGTACTTTTAATCGTAAAGTGCAGACTTGTCAACCGTAAGTAAGTTTTGTTTCCTTATAAAGTGTCGAGAGCGTGTTTCGGTTCAGAGGACGTAAGAACTCGTTGGAGCGACAATTTGCTAGTCTTAGTTCTTACGAATCGCGCCGCGATAGTTTTAACTACACGCCACTTTTTATCACGCACTACCCTCAAAATAGATTGATAGACCATAGCGACAGATTTTCTAATTATCGAGTGTATTGCGTAGACCTCGTCAGTCCTCGTTCTTGTAGATCAGTGTTTTTCAAATCGTAGGTCGCGACCCCAGGGGGTTCCAAAGTTTTGATTGGGGGGTCACGGTCGCAAGCCAAGTAAAAATAAAAAGCGAGGATTGCTAATCTTGCACTAGAATAAGGCCCATGCCTGTTAATTTTTCAACATTTTTAAAATCTTTGTTCTATTTTTGTTACGCAAATAGTGTAATTTGAAACATATAAATGACTTGACGTTTAGGTTTAAAAATAAATCACAAGAGTTCGTTACGCCCGCTCGCTCACCGCATTGTTACGGCCCTGGGGGGTAGCCACAATTATTTTTTCTTAATAATTGGTCGCATGTTCAAAAGTATTGAAAAGTAGATATTGCAAAACTTGACGACTTGTGTGACGGTGCTCTTTGTCGAATTCTTATGAGGTTAGAAGTTATTGAGCGTAAGTTACCGAGTATCAATTAGTGAACGTCCGTTGCATTCAAATAACGAAAGACAGTTATTTTCATCCATTACGGTTGAACGAACCCCTGATTGCAAACAATGTTCAAGTTTTAAAGCGGCTACACTTTTTAAGTTGAAAACTACCTACCTGTAGAAGTTTTAACTCTGGCGGGTTTGACATTCCTTTTTCGGGAAGGTAAGTCAGTAGTTACCAGGGGCGACTGATTGTACATGGTCAGGTACGGCCGAGCCCAGGGAAAGTGAATACTCTCGTTCGATCACCGGAACCTACTAACGTTACCGGTCCTGTAGTTTCTGGGGCTTGCAAGCTATTGTCGCTGTTACATTGCAGGCTATGCCTCGTAAGACAGCAAGCATATCAAGGCTGCTTCAGCCGCACTGACCAACTTTCAAGGTTGAGCAACCCTTGAAGGGGTTGGTCCGTGGATGGGTGACTGATTCATTACATACCGAGACTCCTCTGTGCCTCGGATTGGACCTGTTTCAGGATTGTGCAGTCGCTCCGTGTGAGGTGCTGGTGCTTGCCTGCATCCGCTGTGTCATGCGCAGTGTCCAGCGTCGTGGTACGCGGTGGCGCCCTGCGTGATGCGCATGGTGTGCGCTCCGTGGTGCGTGCTGACGCGCTTTATAGTGCGCATGGAATGCGCTGCGTGAAGCGCTATGGTGTGCGCTGCGTGAAGCGCTATGGTGTGCGCTGCGTGAAGCGCTATGTTATGCGCTGCGTGAAGCGCTATGGTGTGCGCTGCGTGAAGCGCTATGTTATGCGCTGCGTGAAGCGCTATGCTGTGCGCTGTGTGATGCGCATGGTGTGCGCTCCGTGGTGCGCGCTGGCCACTTCATGGTGCGCTGAGTGTGCGCTCCGTGGTGCGCAGTGAGGCGCTGGGAGTGCGCTCCGTGGTGCGCAGTGAGGCGCTTCATGGTGCGCATGGAATGCACTATATGGTGTGCTGTGCTGCGCTGCATGATGCGCTGGGTGTGCGCTTAATGGCGTGCGCTGCGTGGTGCGCATGGTTTGCGCTCCGTGGAGAGATGCCGACTTGATGCCTGTGTCTTCATGACGCATTGCTCAGTACCGCGGGCATATGAGAGACATGCGGACTCTATGCCTCTGTCTTTATGACGTGGTTGGTAAGTGACGACGAGCCTTTGTGGGGCCTCTGTCGTGGTTACATTGATGAGCATGCTAACGTTTGGGCCTCTGCTCTGTTTTGCGGTCATGGTGGAGGCATGCAGAACTTTTGGGCCTCTGTCTCAATGACGCAATATGTCACGAATTCATAGTAAGCATAACCTTTGGGCCTCTACTATCTATTCGTGAAAACGACAAGCGAACGTTTGGGCCTCTGTCGATAACAATGTATTGCGAGTGATGGAAATCCGGATTCTATCATTAGCTATGCACTGAATGTCTTGGGTTTGAAGCTGTTTCAACTTTAAAAATCACTATTGATGGTCCTTGTTGCTGGCGCTTGAGTGCACGCTTGCGCCTGGAACACTGGACAAATTCGTGAATCCTTACTAATGAAACTACTTCAGGCTGAATAAGCTTCAAACCATAGTGGTCATGTTATTTAATTACTCATGTACTCTGTATTTTCAGATAATGATGACGGTCAAAATAATGATGATGGCCAGGTTGTGACAGATGGATCTGATGGGAATGAAGTTGCGGTCGAGGACGTCACGCTATCAGGAACGGCCGTGTTAGATATTCCACTTCCAACCTACCCGCAACGAGTGGAAGTGTATAAAAATGCATGGCGCGCTGTCAACGGGCTCTTCTTCGTTTGGCTCCGAACGCGACTGACGTATTTTAGAGTCGTTATAATGTTATTCAAAGATCGTGTTTATAATGTTGTAGAAGTAGGAACGTACTTGTTATTGTAAAACGTTTTTAAGCAATAAAACTTTCTTGGTTGATGAGTCATTTATTTTCATTTAAATAATAACCGCTTCTGGTCCTTAAGAATATTATAATTTCGAGATCACAGTGTCATGTTTGTTCTTAGCAGCAAAACAATATACATAGACTTATTGTAGACTTATTGTAGACCTAATTAGTGCTAATTATTATATAGCATCTACCGCATCAGCTTCATCTTCTGAACTAACTTCATCTCCGAATTCAATGTCATCATCCAGACCATCCACAGAATCTGCCCGGGGGTTGAGGATAAATTCTGCCCGAGGTTTGTTTTTGGTCAGTAAAAGTCTGACACGCCCTCCCGCTCCACCCAGAGCGGGAGTAGTTATTGGATGATTTCCCACCCCACAAAAAAAAAGACCATCCACAAAATAGGCTACCGTCTCATTGATTCGTACCGTTTCTGGGAATTCTCCATATGTCTTCAAATTCCTTGCCTCGTCAGGAGTGTATTTAAGGATATAATCAGCTTTCGCGCATTCGGGTGGCACATACCCATAGAAACCTTATTCTAGTACATATTTACTTAAATTTACTATAAAATTTTATTTGCCATGACTGGCCACACCCACGAAAGACTTGATCCATTGGTTTTGAAAGGGTCAGTCAAAACGTGCCGCTATTGCGCTCAGAATGCCGTTGTTGCTACCCCGTATACGGACCAGAAGGGAAGCTGCTTTTTTGCGCAAGATTACCTGGAAACCAACAGCGCAAATAATAATGTATAACATAATGTCATCGTGTTTTATCCAAACTTTTTTCCTTAGTTTACCTCGGATATGACAAAGACGTTTTATGCCATCAAAGCACATGGCATCCAAGCGGCCATTACCGAGCATCTTTGTCACTTGGGCGTACTCCTGTCCATCGTCTTTGAAGATCAGCTCACGTTTTTCTGTTTCGTTTTCATTCTTTCCTCTCTTCCTGTTTTTACCACCTTTTCTTTTATTCTTCGGCATTATTTATATAATTTTGAGTCCAAACAAATACAGTCAGACAACGAATTTCCATTATATGCGCACTTTATAGGTTCCGTTCGATTTTACTACGAAAGTACTGTTTTGAGATAAAACTAGGTACACACTTCAATTCCTACAGGCACAAATATCACTTGAAAACTCTAGCACAAACACAACGGAGTTATTTCGGCCACCTTACGAGTACATACCCGACCTGAAGCGGCCGACCGCACTGCAAAGTTGCCCGCAAAATAGGCACATTTCAATACCAAAGTCATTAACAAATATTGCCGAGAAAAACCGAGAACTCATGATGATGTAGTTCATTAGGAAATGTTGTACCTACGCTTAAAATAATATTTTCTATGAATTAAAATCAGTCCGTTAAAAATAATGGTGATTAACTAACGAACATTCATTTTGTAATTTGCAGATGACTATTTTACTAATTACCTAAATATTTGCACTGGAAAGTCTTCATAGGTAGTTAGGTATTTATTTCATTATTAGGTAACTACTGGCAATTAGTATTAGTGGAATAGTAAGCTAATAATAAAATGATAAGTAAGTATCAAACCTGCACCATGTGTTGTATTATTCTTATAAAATATACTAGCACCCTGTCTCGCATGGGTACAAATTATACTCTTTAACCTTCCTCATAAACCACTTTGTCTATTGGTGAAAACCACATAAAAATTCGTTTAGTAGTTTTTGAGTTTATTGCAAACAGACAGACAGCCAGACGCTGCGGAAGACTTTGTTCAATATTATGATGAAACTTTTTATAAAACCTAAATAATAAATCCAACAGTTCAATTATTGTCCTTGCCATTGAGGCTGCCGATAAGCAATCCAAAAACAATGTATATTTTTTCTATGAATGACATAATATCTCCTACAGGCTATTGAGATCATCGTCCTCTTGAAATGTAATAATAAATCACACGTGAACGTAGCTACAACCTAGATAAATTCCCATGTCTTGAACCAGTTCATAGGTTTAATTTTAATCCGTTCAGCCTTTGAGCCATGATTTATTAACAAACATGCTTTCACATTTATAATATTTTTAGGATGGGTAGGAGTAGGTACCACTTTATTGTATACTAATTGATGCATTAGTAAAGGCTACGCTGTATTGATAAGACGCTTCCAACTGCTCATTGAAAAGTATAATGTCAGTATTCTAATTAAGCCAACATAGTGCTGCGTATGCGTACATACCAGTTTGGGTTTATGCCAGGTCGAGAGACAATGGACGCCACCTTCGCTCTCCGTCAATTATGCGAGAAGTACAGACGTGTGCACAAGAACTTGCACATGGTGTTCATTGATCTTGAGAAAGCGTATGATAGGGTACCGCGGGATGTGTTGTGGTGGGCCTTGAAAGAGAAAGGTTTGCCTGGAAAGTATGTTGAGTTGATTCGTGCTATGTACAAACAATCTAGTACCTCCGTCGGGTCGGCTACTGGCAACACCGATGAGTTCAGTGTGGCTGTAGGCTTACATCAAGGGTCGGCTTTAAGTCCTTACCTCTTCCTGTTGATTATGGACGCTCTTACGTCGGAAATACAGGAAGAGGCACCCTGGTGCATGCTGTTTGCCGACGACATTGTTCTGGTCGGTGAAGATGGACCTGAGATTCAGAGCAGATTGGAGAAATGGCAACAGAAGCCGGAGAAAGTTGGCTTGAAAATCAGCAGAACCAAAACTGAATACATGTTCTGCTATTTCGGCGGTCGCTCCAGTTCTGAAGCTGTAGTGCTGGATGGCGCGCTTCTCCCAGTCTGCTCCGATTTTCAGTATCTCGGTTCGCTCGTGAAAAGCGATGGCGAAATAGATCGGACTATTAAGCACAGAATTAACACTGGATGGATGAAATGGCGGCAGGTCACCGGGACTATCTGTGACTCCCGCATTCCCCTAAAACTTAAGGGGAAGATTTATAAAACAATGGTCAGACCTGCTGTCTTGTATGGCTTAGAATGTTGGGCCACAAAAGGGATGAATGAAAAGCAATTGCATGCGTCTGAGATGAGAATGCTAAGAACGATGTGTGGTCCTACGCGCATGAATAGAATTAGGAATGAGTATATAAGAGGAAGTCTGAAAGTGGCACCGCTGACTGAAAAGTTGTGTGGAAATCGGTTGTCGTGGTATGGGCATGTGATGCGGAGGAATAGAATAGAATAGATTTTTTTTTTAATTTTTTTCTTTTTTTAAATGTCGTGAGGAAAGTCTTGTGTATGGATGTGGATGGCTATAAGAGTAGGGGAAAGCCAAAGAAAGGATGGTTGGACTGTGTGAAAGATGATATGGATAAAAAGGGGGTGACTACAGAGATGACGACTAATAGAGGAGTATGGAAGAAAAAAACATGTTGCGCCGATCTCAAATAAATTGGAATAAGGGCAGGAGAATGATGAGTGCTGCGTATGCGTATGCATTGCATTGTTGAGGACGAGGTTTACTTTGAACATAGATTTGAACTTAAAATCTTACATAATAAGAACTAGAATATCAGATTAGCTTCTGTTGTTTTTTTTTTAGAAAGTGTTCGATTACTAATTACTTGGTACCAATTGAGTACTAATTATTTACCAAATATTGAAGTGATTGGCGATGGTGATCCAGTGGTAGTCACATATATTTGCATTTTAGTTTTGAGCGAATAATAATTAATTAACACATGCCTCTAGTTTGGAAAAAAGATACAACCCTTAGTTGTTGGACAAGGCGCTTTTTATTATGAGTCGCATCGGCTTAACGCACAAAACAAAAGACCTCCTTTTTTTCACCGGTTAAAAAGCTGGCTGGCTGATAAAGGATTTAATTTTAACAATAGTTCATAGGCTTTGCCAACGTTTACTGTGAAACGATCGTAAAAATACTAAAAACAATAAGGCCAGCAATTGAAATTCTGTTACCGTTAACAGAATTTCAATTGTTGGCAAAAATCTTTTTGTTTTGTTAAGCTGAAATGTTTTAAAGTACACATAATGTTATCTAAATATTCAATAATTTATATCCTGCTTCTAGCTACCTGCTTTGTTAATGATGATGAAAAAACATACCGTATCTTTTCGTCTTGACCTTGACAAATCTTACATCACATGCGGTATCATTACCCTAACAGAGAAGAATAATCAAGAATAATAATAAATCTAATCTCCATGTACTCGTCAACTACTGGAATAAAGTACTGTGGTCCAGCAGTTCACGAGATATATCATACTATTGGTAGAGTGGGTGGTCACGGTGTTTAGTTTTCATTTTAAAATATCTCTTTTGAAAACTCTGTGATTTTTTCCCAAATTAACAGGAAAATTACTACTCCTAATAAAGTTATAGTGACAAGTAATTCTTCAAATCTAGACTACGTGTGTACGTGAGATTTCTCACGGAGTAATGTTTTGTTTTGTGCGTTAAAGCTAATGCGACTCATAATAGAAAGTGCCTTTTCCAACAACTAAGGGTTGTATCTTTGTTCCAAAATAGATGTATGTGACTACCATCGGATCACCAACGCCAATCGCTTCTATATTTGGTAAATATTTAGTACTCAATTGGCACTAAGTATAATTATTAATTGAACACTTTCTAAAAAAACAATGGAAGCTGATCTGATATTCTAGTTCTTAGTAAGTTAGACGTTTCAAAGTAAACCTCGCCCTCAACAATGCAATGCATACGCATACGCAGCACTATGTTGTCTCAATTAGATTAGGGACATTATACTATTCAATGAGCAGTTGGAAGCATCTTATCAATACAGCGTAGCCTTTGCAAATCCTAATAATATTATAAAAATGAAAACATGTTTGTTATTAAATCATGTCTCAACGGCTGAACGGATTAAAATTAAACCTATGAACTGGTTCAAGAAATGGGATCTTATCTAGGTTGTAGCTACGACCAAGTGCTAATTATTATTACATTTCATGCGGACGATGATCTCAAAAGTTTGTAGAAGATGAAAAGTAAGTAAAATATACTTTTTTTTTGTTTCAGAAAATGACACTGTCTCATGCAACAACATAAAGCGTTAATATTAGTGACGTTGGATGAACGTTTATTTCAAAGGTTTCTTTGTTGTCTTATCGGCAGCCTCAATGGCAGAAACGATTGAACTGATACATTTATGATTCAGTTCTCTAAAATTTTGATTTCATAGGTATATACCTGGTCTTTATTTTATTAATTAATCTGTTCGCAAAAAACTCAGAAATTTCTAAACGGATTTTCATGTGGTTTTCACCAATAAACAAAGTGATTTATGAATAAGGTTTAAGTATTTAATTCTTACCTGTGCGAAGTTGAGGCAGGGTGCTATTCTATTTTATAATAAAATACAACACATCATGCCGGTTTGACACCTACTTATAATTTACACTAACACTAATTGCCAGTAGTTGCCTAGTAATGAAATAAGTTCCCAACTACATATGAAGATGTTCCAATGCGAATGCTTAAGTAATAAGTAAAAAGTCACCATTATTTTTAAACAGACTGATTTTAAGCAAATATTATTGTTCTCAGTAATTACAAAAGGCAATATTCGTTAATGACTGGTATTGAAAGGCGCCCATTTTGCGGGCAACTTCTCAGTGCGCCCCCCGCCTCAGGTCGGGTATATAAGGCGGCCATTGCATCAGGCGCCCTCATTTTGAAATCATTCTGCTGCAGTGTAGTGACTCCGTTGTGTGTCTAATAAAGTTTTCAAGTGATATTACTACGAAATCCAGTGTGTAGTTTTGTCTCGAAACAGTATTTTCAAATCCATCCATAAAAATCGAACCGAACCCGTTTAGTGAGCTTATAAGATTTTCGTAGTCTTATTGTATTTGTGTTTACTCAAAAATAATGCCGAAGAATAAAGGAAAAGGTGGTAAAAACAGGAGGAGAGGAAAGAATGAAAACGAAAAAGAGAACCGTGAGCTGACTTTCAAAGAAGATGGACAGGAGTACGCCCAAGTGACAAAGATGCTCGGTAATGGCCGCTTGGATGCCATGTGCTTTGATGGCATAAAACGTCTTTGTCATATCCGAGGTAAACTAAGGAAAAAAGTTTGGATAAACCAAGGTGACATTATACTAATAGGGTTGCGAGATTTCCAAGACGCGAAAGCTGATGTTATCCTGAAATACACCACTGACGAGGCAAGGAATCTGAAGACGTATGGAGAATTCCCAGAAACAGTACGAATCAATGAGACGGCACCCTATTCTGTGGATGATCTGGATGATGACATTGAATTCGGAGATGAAGTTAGTTCAGAAGATGAAGCAGATGCGGTAGATGCTATATAAAAATTAGCACTAAAGAATAAGTCTATGTATATTGTTTTGCTGTTATGAACAAACATGACATTTTGATTTTATGTATTGAGTTCTCGATATTATTTCATGTCCAACCTACATTGTAAAATTTTGTGTATATCCTATTGACGAACAGTATTTTTGCATTAAAAAAACTTGTAAGTGTTTGTAACAGATTGGCAAACAATTATAATTTCATACATTATTATATCTAAAGTTACTTGAAATTATAGTCAAAGTATTGTGTAACATCCCTTGAAGTAATCCCATTTGTCAGCGGTGAAAAATGATTTTTATTCATATTAAAAATAAAATTGTAAACATTATGTTTAAGTATAGAAATAAATAAGTAATTATCACTATGACTTTAAAGGTTTTTTTTTCTTCATTTACCTAGTTGTAAAAATTATAAATAATGAACTGTTGTAATTACTATTTCGACATCCATAAATGTATGTGAACGAGTGTATGTACATGTACTGAACAGTTTAATTACAGTGTCTTGAAGTACAACACTTAGGATTAAGAATAAATTACTTGGGAATTTAAGACTGATGTGGTTATTAAATTTTGAAACTACTTTATTTTCATTGTTTTTTATTTTTATTTATTCATTTACAAATTATATTTGGCTTACAATACATGTCGAGGAACCTCCATATTTGTAAGGTTTTAATTGCCTCGTCATATTTTAAGGCATCTAGTTAATCTAAGTTGCCAGTAATTCTTTTTATTCTGCGAACGGCGAGCAGTGGGTAGCTCGACGTCCGATCAGCACCGAGCCCATGAGTCGACGGCGCATACTGTTCCGCGCGCCTCAAAGAGAATTTATCCGCTACCGAGAAACATCTCGGCCATCACTGACGGGGCCCATCGTGGCCGGTGCCTGCATGCCAAGGGGTAGCGGATAAATTCTCAACATGAGATACCGCACCCCTGGACACTCAGGCAGGGAAGAAATAGGGGTGGGTTTTAGTCAGTAAGACTCTGACACATCCTCCTGCTCCACACAGAGCGGGAGATGTCATTGGATGATTTCACACCCCGCCAAAAAAATAAAAAAAGGCCATCCACAAGACTCACGTGAATAAATAGTTTTTCTTTCTTTCTTCTTTCTTTCTTTCTTCTTTATACTTTGTCAAGCTATTAGTAGGATAGTCGACCCGATATTAGTAGAACATGTAAGTCTCATTATTAAGTCTGGTTTTGAAAGATTAAAGTTGCGTTCGTACAGTCTATTTCGTCCTCTATGTTAGTTAGTTGTATGTACTGTACGAACAAATGAGAATGTTAGTCTAGTCGGCCCTAGTTTATAATGTAGTAGTCCTGGTCCATCAGCACCTGGGATTGCGTCACCTGTAACCATTAGCTGCCTTTAAATACACATATCAGCCTAGCTTTGCCTACGGGGCTTCGCACACACTTCAATATTTCCCTCCAGCAGTGACTTTTAAATTGACGCAGTCGTAGGTAGATATCTCTCTCTGACTTTGAATGTGATGAAAATGTATATTCAAATAGTATAAAAATAAAACTGCAAATGCTGTGATATAAGCGTGCGTAAATTTAGCGCCAGAGATGTAATTTATGGGCTCAAACAACCTCCGTAAGACCTGAAGGTGAATATTTCATCTGTGATCTTTGGCTACAGGTTTTAATTAGGCGAATACATTTAACCCTAGATTACTAAATTATCATAGGCGTGACGTTGTTTGAGAATAAAACAAATAATTAAGAGAATCATTTCATTTAATTTCATCTAAGGACCACAAGACGTACGGCGAAGTGCCACCGGTTCATGGTGGACATCCCATCCATACGCACAAAGCGTTTTGAGAAAACATTCATTGCACGTACGGCTAGAGAGTGGAATTCTCTACCGGAGTCTGTGTTTCCTGTAAGATACAACCTGGGAGTCTTTAAGTCAAGAGTGAATAGGTTACTTCTAGGCAAGCGTGCTCCATCTTCGACCACATCATCGCTTACCATCAGGTGAGATAGTAGTCAAACGCGAGCCTATCAAATATAAAAAAAAAAAAAAAAAAAAAAGAATCATCAACTTTATTATTTTAGAATTTACAGTTACTTTGTTTGGGATTAAGAGTACATAATTGTTATTATTATAATAAGGAAAATCATTTTTATTTGTTTACTCTGTACAGTATGAACAAGTGTTTATATTGTGCGCCCTACACCTTTTTTACATTTCATGTTAAAGTGTTTTTGACATAGTCTTGATTTAAATTAAAAAAAAAACTCATAAATAACTGTCGTTTTTTCGGTTCTCGGATGTTTGTACTTTAGAAAAACATTTACTGAAATAAAATACTTTTTTATGTTGTAAAATTTATGATGTTTTTGCTACTATTATAAGTATAAAATGTATTAATAGGAACATAGACTGTTAGCTCAATTACAAAGAAAACGATGATAGCTGCAAAAGTTTATAACTATGTCGAAGCTATTAACGCCCATTCAAACATTAAAACAATTGTTCCAGACATAAACTATTAACATTGGGTTAAACTTTAGTAGAAAAGAAGGGCTGTTTGGGAGTGTGTGTGTGTGGAAGTGTGTGTGGGTGTGGGTGTACATTCAGAGTGTGTGTAAGTGAGTGTTTATGTGCTTGTGTGGAGTGTGGGGTTAACGTGTGTGTCAGTGTTGGTGCTAGTTAAGTTTCCACAATTTTGACAGTTGCGTCATATGACTATGATTTCAACCACTCAGTCAACTTCCTTCTCAAAAGAACACGGGGTAAATGGTAAATATTTAAGGTCTTATTTATGTTGTTGTAGAGCTTGGAGCTGATAAACCTGAAATGTCTTCTCGCTACTGCTATTCCACAGGGTAGATTTTTGCAAACTCTGTCAGAGAGGCGCTTTGCATTACTTTGTGCTGGATCGTAGTGTATCTCTTTGTGTTTTCTGAGTACAGTCGGTGCTATGAAGAGCTGCCTAACCGTGAGGACCTTGCAAAGTGAATATAGGTCAGATGTCGGAAAGCGAATTGGTTTCTTTGACAGGGTCTTTAGTACGGCCGTCTGTGCCCTTTCTTTACGTAGCATGGTAGTTTTGTGCGCTCTACCGCACGTGGTCACGCAATACCAAAGGACTGATTGAGCAAGAGTAAGCATATCAGACATTTGAAGTCAGTAACGCTCCTAAGTTTTTTCTACACTAATATTATAAAGAGGAAAACTTTGTTTGTTTGTTTGTTTGGTTGTAATAAATAGGCTCAAAAACTACTGGACCGATTTCAAAAATTCTTTCACCATTCGAAAGCTAAATTATCCACGAGTAACATAGACTATATTTTATTTTGGAAAAAAATAAGGTTCCGTAAGATATTTGGATTTTTCGGACACAAACTGAAAAAAATCAACCAAAGAAGTTACTTATTTTGCGTACGCTGCCTAAACTACAAAAGATAGAACCATAAAATTTTTTAATTAATTGTAGATCTAATAAATATCTACAAAAAAGTCCGCGACACACTATACCTATCTATGTCGAGTGAGGCACAACAACCACATTTTTATTTAAAAATCTTGAATTTTTTTTTTGGACTACATTTAAACGCGTTTATTTTACTCATGCTATTAATCCTTATCAAAATAAATTATTTCATCAATAAGTACAGTTTATGTTGATAATATTTGGTCTTTGAATGATTAAAATTGGACGTTTGGTTTTGAAGTTGTGGTGAAATTAAAATATTACGATTTCTGCTGCACGGCCCGTTGCGAAGTGGGCGTCACCAAGGCCAGGGGTGCGCGTGCGGGAGAGGGGTGTTTAGATCTATAAGTAAGGTACCCGCGCGGCTCAGACGCGAGGTCGGCTCCCTACGCAGCGGTCGTGCGCGAAGTCTAATAATTTTCATGAGATTTTTTTAGATTTTGTTCTCTAAACTACACCTACGCAAAAGTTCTTCTCAGAGCTAAACAACAGTCCTTCTCAGAGCTATACAATAGTTCTTTTCAGGGCTAACCAACAGTTATTTTCAGGGCTAACCAACAGTTCTTTTCAGGGCTAACCAACAATTATTTGCAGGGCTAAACAACAGTTCTTTTCAGAGCTAGAATATTACACGCTATTAACATTTTCTTAAACATTTGAAAATGCCTAAGAGAGCCAGGTCTTAACTTTCTAAACATAGTTCTCAAGCACGAGCAGCAAAAATACGTCGTATAGGAGAATCTTCATCTGAACGTTCACAACGCCTTGCTGAACAAAATCAGAGAACCTCTGAGTTACGTGCACGAGAGTCGAGGCTGGAGCGTTCCCAACGTCTTGCCGAACAAAGCTTGAGAACCTCTGAGCTACGTGCTCAAGAGTCGAGGCTGGAGCGTTCCCAACGTCTTCATGAACAAAATGTAAGAACCTCTGACTTACGCGAACGAGAGTCAAGTGTCGAGCGTTCGCAACGTCTTGCCGAACAAAGCTTGAGAACCTCTGAGCTACGCGCTCAAGAGTCGAGGCTGGAGCGTTCCCAACGTCTTCATGAACAAAATATAAGGACCTCTCAGTTGCGCGAAAGAGAGTCGAGTGTCGAGCGTTTGCAGCGACTTAGAGCTCAAGCAGAGAGACAGCAGTTGTCCACAAATAGAGTGCGCAATCGAATTTTAGCTATTAGGAACAGACTGGCTTTCAGATATGATCCGCAGCTTGATTATGCACAACAAGCGTCCGTCCAAATCGGAGTCATGAATAAGATCTGCTCTAACTGTTCTGCCAAGAAATGGGAGGACGAACCTAATGGTATGTTTTGTGCTTCAGGTAAAGTGTGTCTTCCTAACCTTCAGGAGCCGCCACAACCAATAAAAAATCTTTTAACTAATAACCATCCATTATCTGGTCATTTTTTAACAAACATACGTAAATACAATAGTATTTTTCAAATGACTTCGTTTGGCGCAAAAGAAATCAGGGAAGGAAATTTTATGCCCACTTTTAAAATTGAAGGACAGGTGTATCATCTCATTGGTAGCCTTTTACCAACATCAGGCCAAAACCCACAGTTCCTGCAAATATATTTTATTTCGGATGCAGACCAGTTATCATTGCGATCAAGCATCGCACCAACCTTAAAAATGGATTTAATTCGCGAATTACAGACCACTTTGAATAATCATAACGTGTACGAGTATATACGAAGTTTTAAACAAAACTTAGAACTTAACTCATCACATAATTTAAAGCTAATTATTCATTCTGATCGCACTCCACAGACAGCACACAGAGGCAGATACAATGCTCCTACTGTAAACGAGGTAGCCGTTCTCTTGGTCGATGAAGACAAAGGTCCCAGGGATATAGTCTTACACGGTAGAGACGGACAGCTCTAAAGAGTTTCTGAGCTACATCGGTCCTATGATCCACTACAGTATCCTGTAATGTTTGTGACAGGTGAAGACGGTTATTATTTGACTATTCCTCAGCAGGGTTCTGCGCGTAATAAAACTGTTTCGTGTATGCAATTTTATGCATTTAGATTAATGTTTAGAACTAACTCTTTTAATCCGTTACATTATTACAGAGACTTATTTAGTCAATATTGTGTTGACATGATGGCGAAAATGATATCGGAAAGATTAAATTATATTTCGCGGAATCAACAAAGACTGAGGGCTGATGACTACATCCATCTCAGAGATGCCTTAAATCATCACGCAAATGTTGACCCATCAAATATCGGTCAACATGTCATATTGCCATCATCATTTACGGGTTCTTCGCGTTTCATGCACGAGAAAACGCAGAACGCGATGACGTACGTCCGAAATTATGGTAGACCTGACTTATTTGTCACTTTTACATGCAACCCCGAATGGCCTGAAATTAAAGCAGAGCTGCTACCAGGACAACGGTCTTTCGACCGTCATGACATAATTTCACGTGTGTTTCATTTAAAAATGAAGAAATTCATCAAATTATTTGTCAAAGAACAGATATTCGGTAAAGTAAAATGTTATATGGCGAGTGTAGAGTGGCAGAAGCGCGGTTTACCTCATTGTCATTTGCTGTTCTGGCTAGAAACTAAAATACAACCAGATGAGATCGACAGTGTCATAGTTGCGGAGCTACCCGATCAACAAATTGATCCGGTACTACACGACATTATAACTAAAAATATGGTACATGGACCCTGCGGAGAACATAATTTAGCTGCACCATGCATGAAGAACGGTGTCTGCACAAAAAAATACCCTCGCCGTTTCATTAACGACACCCAGACCGGAGAGGATGGGTATCCAGTTTATCGTAGGCGCGATACAGAAAATGGCGGTCGGAGCACTACGTTACAACTCAGGGGCAACATGGTGACAATAGATAATAGGTGGATTGTTCCATACTCCCCGCTACTATGTAAGACTTTTAATGCTCATATAAACGTGGAGTATTGCCACTCTGTCCAAGCCATTAAATATATATGTAAATATATAAATAAAGGTTCAGATCAGGCAACTTTTAGCCTTAGAAACCCACACGATGAGGTCGAAAACTATTTAAATGGGAGGTACATAAGCACATCTGAAGCTGTCTGGCGCTTATTTGAATTTCCTATTCACTAGCGGCATCCTACTGTAGTGCATTTGGCCGTTCATCTAGAAAACGGTCAAAGGGTGTATTTTACACCAGGGACAGCTCATCAAATTGTCCAAAACCCACGCAATACCACATTACTGGCATTTTTTTCTCTCTGTAATGAAGATGAATTTGCGAAAACTCTTCTGTATCATGAAGTCCCGCAATACTATACATGGGCAAATAATAAATTCACTAGAAGGAGGCGTGGTGAAGATGTAGTTGGACATCCGGGGATAAAAAAAGATGCCGCTTTAGGTAGAGTCTACGGGATACATCCATCCCAATCAGAGTGTTTTTATCTTAGGATTCTACTGCACCACGTACGCGGTCCGACCTCATTTGCATACCTTAAAACTGTAAACGGTATTGTCAAAGAGACGTATCAAGCAGCATGCCGTGACCGAGGTTTACTTGAAAACGATGACCATTGGGGAAACACTTTAAGCGAAGCTTCGATGTCACAGTGTCCAAAAAAACTAAGGGAGTTGTTTGTAGTCATACTTTTATTTTGTCAACCATCGGAACCATTGAAGTTATGGGATACTTTCAAAGATCAGTTCTGTGAAGATATTAGACATCGGATCAGACAACAGAATCAGGATAACACTTTACCCTTCACTGAAGTCATTTATAATTAAGGATTAATTGAAATTGAAAACAAACTTCTAGAATTAAACGACAAAAATTTAAGTGATTTTGGATTACCTTCGCCCGTTCGTACCCAGAATAATACTATTGACACAATGGTACAACAGTATAACAGAAATGATCTAACAGCGTTTGTTAATGACAATGTGCCCAAATTAGTACCGGATCAAAGACATGCTTATGAGACTATTGTGGACAGCGTGAACAATAACATGGGGAGATTATTTTTTTTGGACGCACCAGGAGGCACTGGAAAGACTTTTCTCGCAAATTTGATACTTTCTAAGATACGGCAATCAGGGAAGATAGCGATTGCAGTTGCTTCGTCAGGAATTGCTGCAACTCTCTTGAACGAAGGAAAAACTGCTCACTCTACGTTTAAACTCCCGCTATCCGTATCTTTAGATCAACGGTCTACATGCTCTATTCGGAAAAATGGGCCTCTTGGTAAGTTGCTGCAAGACGCGTCGTTGGTAATATGGGATGAATGCACCATGAGTCATAGAGCTCATGTGGAGGCCGTGGACCGTACTTTAAGAGACCTCCGAAGCTCTGCTGATGTCATGGGTGGTATCACTTTTGTATTTGCTGGAGATTTCCGACAAACGCTTCCAGTCGTCAACAGAGGTACGCGAGCAGATATTATGAAGGCATGTTTAAAATCATCTCACCTTTGGACATCTGTACAACATTTGAATTTGCGCACCAATATGAGAGCTCATCTACATGGAAATATGCATAGCAACTTTCCACAACAGCTGCTGAAACTTGGAGAAGGAATTTTTCCATCTTTAAATTTGGGCACCGATTATGCGGTTACTTTGGATGAGTCTCTAGGCCAAATAGTCCATAATTTAGATAGTCTGATAGATGCTATATATCCTGACATCGAAAGCTTAGATCAAAATGATTTTCGTTGGCTGTGTGGTAGAGCAATAGTTTCTCCCAGGAATGAAACAGTCAACGAAATAAACAATTTAATTATGCAGAAAGTACCGGGTGAAGTTAAGTGCTATAAATCCATAGACACCGTCACTAACATCGAGGACGCAGTGCACTACGCCCAGGAATTTTTAAATTCCCTGAACCCCGCTGGGCTACCACCTCATGAACTATCGTTAAAAGTTGGCACACCGATAATGCTTCTCAGAAATTTGAGCCCCCCCAACATGTGCAATGGTACGAGACTTCTTATCAAGGAGCTAAAAGATAATTTAATAGTAGCGAAGATTATCACCGGCCCTGCAGCTGGTGAATTAGCTCATATACCAAGAATACCCATGATCCCTACTGATTTGCCAATACCTTTCAAAAGGCTCCAATTTCCAGTAAAAATTTCTTTCGCAATAACGATAAACAAATCACAAGGCCAAACATTCAAATTAGTAGGAATTGATTTACGAAAAGAATGTTTTACGCATGGGCAACTTTACGTTACCCTATCACGGGTCGGGGCTCCCGACCATCAGTATATTTTGTTAGCTGAAAATAATTTAACGTCAAATGTTGTTTATAGAGAAGCTCTACAATAATTTAGTTATGTATCCTAAAACAACAGGTTGCACTGCGGGACTGCAGGCAGAAGTGAACACTTTTGCCGGGAGCAAGACTTAGTTAGCGCTTTGCAGGCGGTCCTTTAGTTAGTTCTAATAGAGATATATTTAGTATCGGCTGTGCACCGGCGGGTCGCTAGTAAATATATAAATTAATCTTGGCACACGTTTCACTGTAGAGTACGACCAGTCCTGTCGCTGTCATTGCCATATGTGATGTGTTTACAGTTTAGAGGAGATAGTCGGACGGCGAGTAGTGGGTCACTCGCCGTCCGATCAGCACCAGGCCCGAGATTCGACGGCGCGTAGTGTTCCACGCGCGCCTCAAAGAGTTGTCAGTAATCATGATGGGGCCCGTCATGGTTGCTAAATTCGAAACAGAGTCACCGCGCCCCGGGGCACTCAGGGCAGGGAAGGAACAGGGGTGGCTTTTAGTCAGTAAGAGTCTTACACGCCCATGCATTATGACCTGTATGTGTCATTGGATGATTTCCTACCCTCCCCAAAAAAAAAGAGGAGATACGAGTAGTTGTTAGAGTTTGTGGCGTCCCGATGTGGCGTCCCTTATCATTTATAATATACACATACATAATATACACTATACACAGAAATATTCACAGACGAAAGGCACACTAGTCGATACACACACAGATTTGAGCACACAAATTAAGAAGTACTACAGATAATCAGTTTCAATGTTGTTATACCGAAATACATGAAGAACTAGGGCTAATACTCAAGGATCAACACAAATATTAGAATAACCGATGGCATTCAAGGTTGCGTAGGCTTCGCGTCGCGCTAGCTAGATCGGACTAAAGGTCAACCAAGGTGTACGTAGTACGTGCGCTGGGTCCGCGATCCTACTCCTGCGTATCGACTACGTCACGCAGTGACGTAGACACGGCGCGCTTCCACTGTACCGCTCATGGAAAGCGTATATCAAAGGCTTGTGGTCAGTATAGATGGTGAAGTGTCTCGCTTCCAACATGTGGCGGAAGTATTTGATGCCTTCATAGATCGCCAATAACTCACGATCGTATGGCGAGTACTTCTACTGAGCGGGGCTCAACTTGCGTGAGAAGAAGGCAAGTGGTTGCCACTGCTTGTCCTTGTACTGTTGCAAAACCGCGCCCATTGCCAGATCAGACACGTCTGTGACAAGGGCTAGCTTCGCTTGGTAGTCTGGGTGTGCAAGCAACACTACGTTGCAGAGGCTGTCTTTGCACATATTAAAGGCGGTGAGAGCCTCGCCTGCTATTTCCACGGGATTTTGGCCTTTTACTGAGCCAGTTAGCAGAGCGTTAAGGGTACCTTGAAATTTTGCGGCTTTAGGTATAAACCGCCTATAAAAATTCAACATACCCTAAGAAACGCCTGAGCTCCCTTACAGTTTTAGGCGTAGGAAAGTCCTTGATGGCTTTCACCTTGGACTCTTAAAATACTTAATGTTTTTTTTTATATATTCAATAAAAAGGCAATATAAGTTTGTTAAAATTGACATTTGTTTGTAAAACTGACTCAAGAGGCAGAGTGTTAGGTTATCACCTGATACGTGTATGAGGTCATACACGCTGTCAGAATGGTCAAGTGTTAGGTTTTCTTTTAATAATGCCTTGTACATTTTTCTATGAATTTAATTATTTATTTTTACCACTTTAAAGTTGTGAATCGAGTGTTTTAGAATTGATTGAAATTTCACATGATGTCACATCCGGGAACGATTGATGAATGGAGGGAGTCCCCTCCACTCGTCAGTTCGTTGGTTGGGCAGTTGAGTGAGTTGTGGCAGTCTGATCGTGGCGACCGAATACGACGGTTGTATTTACATAAGTGGATATTGGTTGACGTTAAGTGTGATGTACTGAAGTAAACAATAAATGAACTATTTAAAAAGTGAAACCTGAGTGTTATTTCTATATCCAAGGGGTGTTATTACATTTCGGAAAGCACGTTAAGCCGTTGGTCCCGGCTTTCAATCGTGGATTTTTGACAGTCGATACGGGTCGTTAGAAGCCCGAAAGTCTGACATTCAGTCTTACCAAGGGGTATCGTATTTCCCAGTTACTGGGTTGTAGAGGTCAGATAGGCAGTCGCTCCATGTGAAATACTGGTATTCAGCTGCATCCGGTTAGACTGGAAGCCGACCCTAAGATAGTTGGGAAAAGACTAGGCAGATGATGAGAGTGCTTACGGTGCGCCAACTATTCATTTTATCAGTTCTACTCAAATTCGTTAAAACTGCAGCTGCCGCAGAGGTAATGGACCATCGCTCACGTAGAAAGTCCAAGTGGAATAGAGTTTTCTGCAAACTTATACTTAGTAATAAATCTTTCTCGCGTATTGGACCGTATCTGTATGGACAAGTAAATAAAAATTTAAAATCCTCTCTTTGACGAAGATTGAGTGCAAAAAACAGGTTCTGGATAGTCTGATTGGGCTTAATTTTTTTATAAATTTTGGCTTTATACTGAAACCGAAAACTATTTATCAATTATTTTTAAAGTATTCATTTTCACACAGACACACACACACCACACTTAAGAAAAAAGCAAAAAATAAATAAACCTTTTAAAGTCTTGAGTAATGAGCATATTTACCTACATAAAATATCAAATTTTATATAAACTTATTTTGAGTTGGCGCCAAACAACAATCTGATTATTAAATATCTAAATTTTATAAGTACTTACAAATGAAGAAGGCTGTAAGTAGGTAATTAATCATTTTAATAATTGGCGCCGATTCAAAATTAGTTTATATAAAATTTGATATTTTATGTAGGTAAATATGCTCATTACTCAAGACTTTAAAAGGTTTATTTATTTTTTGCTTTTTAGTTCTTTTTCGTCGGTTAATTTTTTTGTTAAAAAGTTTTTTATTTTATGATTTTTTGTGGCTCGCATCATCTTTTAACACTCTGAGGCTAATTTCTAATCCTCCATAATTCCTCTTGCCACTGAGCTGATGATGTAACCATTCTTCCATGAAGTTTCCAGGATATTGACCAGTTGAGGTTACCTCCAATATTGTAAAGACGTCTTTTCTTCCAAGCATATTATGTGGTATTTGTCACTAAAACCAGTTTTATATTTAACTTATATTGTGTAGGAATGGTATGGTTTCCATCATCAGCTCAGTTTCAGGATGTGATGATTCATAAATGCAAATACCTGATTAAGTTATGAAAAGTAATCAGAAACAATATTCGTGCCCAATCTTGAGGTTCTCTCTCAATTTTTTTAGGATTCCATGATCAGAACCTGATGTCCTTGACATGGAACCACCCTTGAGGTATACCCTATCTAATAGTCAAATATCGATAAACGCTATATCAAGTCGAGGGCTTACCACAGTCACAAGTTTGTTAGTACCAATCCGCACGTGTGTCAGACAATGTTTTTCAACACATTTACGAGAAAACAGTACCTACAATAGGTAATGAAACAAACTTTTGTTTTTGATGTGAAACATTTATTAGCGCGGCTTGGCATTAGAACCGACTCGAATGTCGAGACAAAAACGGCATGACGCCATCGTGCTACGATGCCCCCCACTACGCCACCGTCCTCGACTCCCTTCTCCCTAGAAACATCTATGCGACAAAAAGTAACACAACTGCAACCAACATCAACAAACAACGACGGTTAACAACAACAACAACAACCATCAACACTACCAATAACAACAACAACCAGCAACAACAACCAACAACAACAACTATTAACAAAAACAAACAGCAACGGAAAACAACAACAACAAACAACAACAACCAGCAACAAAATCAACAATAAGCAACAAAAACAACAACAAACAACTATAACAACCAACAAAACTACCACAACCAGCAACCACAATCAACAACAACAACAACCACAAATAACAACAACAACAACCAAGAACAACAACAACAACAACTTACAACAACAACAATAACAACAACGTCCATCTACAACAACCACCGAAAACAACAACACTACCAACACTACCGACAACAACAACCACCACAACTAACAATAACAACGATCAATAACAAACAACAAACAATACAACAAACAACAACATACAATCACAACAACCAACAACACTACTAATAACAAAAAGCAGCCAGCAACCACAATCAACAACGAAACCACAACTTACAACAACAATCAGCAACAACGACCACTGACAGCAACAACCCTACTAACAACAACCACCACAACAACAACAACAAACAACAACCAATAAACAAACACCAACAACAACAACACTATCAAGAACAACAACCAACACAACCAACAATAACAACAACAACAACCAACAAACAACAACCAATAACAAACAACAACAACAAACAACACAACAAACAATACTACCAATAACAACAACAACCAGCAAAGCCATTCAACCATGTCGCTTGAGAACAGTTAACAACAACAACCACAACTAACAACAACAAAAACCAACAACAAAAAACCACCACTACAAACAACAACACTACCGATAACAACAACAACCAGCACCACAATCAACAACAACAACCACAACTAACAACAACAACCAACAACAACAAATACCGACAACAACACTACCAACAATAACAACAACCACCACAACCAACAATAACAACAACAACAAATAACCACAACCAATAACAAACAACAAAAACAACCAACAAAAACAACAAGCAACAACAACAACCAACTACAACACAAACAACAACAACTACAATTTTTTTTTTGTGGGGTGGTAAATCATCTAATGACTTTTCCCGCTCTCGGTGAACCGGGAGAGCGTGTCAGAGAGTTACTGACTAAAATCCACCCCTGTTCCTTCCAGCCCTTAGTGCCCGGACGGCCAATTCTTAGTGTAGGTATTTTCAGTTTTAGAAGTCGGTTGTATTTTTTGTAAAATAGTAGATTGTATCATAAGGGAGCAAAATAATATTTTTACGGCGAGGGCGCTTTTTTTTAATCCAGAGCGAAGTGAGGGATTCTAGAGATTCTTTAGTAGAATCCTGAACGTAGCGAGGGATTCAAAGTATGTCGCCCAAGCCAAAAATATATATTTTGCGCCCGAGTACTTACATTACTTTTCATACACACTACACACGATACACTCTACTTTTCATCACCCACTATGAGAAAATAAAAGGCGCCTCATATTTTATTGTAAAATTATTATTTAATAAAACATAGAGTAACAACAAAATTGAAATTAAATAGTATCTAATAATTAAACAAATAAAAACTTATATTTAAATTTGAGACAATGAAAATTTATTGTTACAATTTTATTAGGATTAGAGATTGTTGTAGATTTTATATTCTGCGTGTTTGAAATAATGTCCGAATCTGGCTCATTTAGAGGAAAATGTGACGGTGAATCTCGTTGTTTGGATGTAGACATCGTTTGCGCGACAGTTTTCGCGGCTACAGTGGCATGGATGGATTAACTGATGGTTGCAATTTAATGTTTTCCACGATGCGTTCACATGTTTTCGCCTTGTTTCAATGGAATCTTCTATATACCCCTCTGCTACAACACTCGACTTCCATCCTCCATGTCGCTTGAGAACAGTTAAGTCCGCTCCAGAATCTGCCAAAAGCGGAGCAGAAGTACGACGAAAACAATGTCCTGTATACAGCTTGATATCTGGCAACTTCAACAAATAGGAAGCGATTTCTTGTGGCATGTTTTTATATTTTCCCTAAAAAATTTTATATTTTCCCTAACTTGTTTGAAGCACTTGCCATTTTGATAACGGATAAAAAACCAATTGGTCTTCATATCAGCAGGTATTTCTGTACAATAGTTTCTCCTCGGATTACTAAGGATCGGTCCATTTTTGTTTTTCTGTCTGTCAGCTTTACTAACAGCAAATCATCCGAGTGATTTTCGACAACATCAACAGTTATTTTTAAAAGTTCATAGCCACCACAAAAAAAAAACAAAAGTTTCGTGTACTCCGAAAATTAAAGCCACCTGTAACAAAACCGAATGTAAATAAGACAAGTATCTATCGAAGTACAGATTACAATAAAATGCGCATTTTAAAACACTATGGTCATACTTTACTAATTCACCATATACAAAGTTACTTACTTTTGTGGCGAGAAAGACTTTGTCGGGTGCCTCATCAAGGAAAGTCTACACGTTTTTGACTGAGAACACTTTGAATTTTTTAGGTTTAAATCCTTCAGACATCCTCTTCAGATACGCTATTAATTTTGAATAATATGTGTCCAGTTTTATGTCATTATTAGAACTGACTGTTGATTTTAACATTGAGTAGGTACTCTAAAGAGTAGAAGGTTGTTTAGTTTTGGCTAAGTACTGGAAGTAGGCCAAAAACACAGATTCTGAAAAATTCTAGGCGCCTCTTGCATTTCTTCATTCAATAAAATTACCATAGATAGGCTTTCATATAATTTTCCCGGGATTTTGCAGGTAATAGATTATCCATCACATTTCTCGCGTCAGTTCTAATACTTTCAGGAGTTAATTCTTTATTTTCACTGTCACTTGAAGAACTAATTTTTCAAAACAAAACCATGAATTTCTAACAATCCGTGAAAATTGACGAAAACGCGGGCTGTAACTCACACGTTTTTAATTTGATTTCTTTTTTGATTGTATTCAGCCGGCTGCGCGATTATGGGCCGTCGTACCAGCCAGTCTTTGTTCAAACAATATTTGCGTTCGATTTCTTTGGCGCTGAACACTAAGATGTTCCAAATTCAAAAAGTGCGCGGCAAAGATAATTGCGGCGCGCTTATAAAGAGGATTAAAAACTCATTACTGCCCGCTAAAAGTTTCTTATAGAAAACACCACCTTTGGGTGCACTTAAAGGCGAACCAAGTGGTCCTTTTCGAATAGATGGGATGAAAAAGTTTTTTACTTCCGACTTTTTGGTTGAACTGAAAAAGAAATGTCGCAGTGTTTCCACGGAAATTTTTTGTATAATCCTGCTGTTGGTTGCTGGAAATGACAATTAAATACCCAATGAAACGTAAGGCAGGTTCACAGCTACGCTTCAGCTACGTTGTGTGCTGCCGACTACAAACAGTAAATTTGTATCAGCTTGTAAATTATTTCCATTTCAATCATTTTAATGAATATAATTCATTAATACTTGATAGAAATGGACTGGGATTCAGATTTTATTTAATTCTGCCAATATTATATGTAGGTACGTAACCACCTCTAAAATCCGTTTTCAATCGCACACATTATTAGCTCGGTTAAACTTTTGGTTGATGAAAATTGCATAATTATCATAGCAGAAAAGTAAACCATTAAATGAGAATGCCACCTGAAAGTTGGAATTTGATCTTCTTACACACTAATTTAGCAGATTATAATTAAAAAGAATAAAAAATACTAATTAAGCATTTAAACCTAAAATTTATATTCTCAACCTCAATAATTCTACTTAAAAAGGGTTTCACTGATTAACTTAATATTCTTTTTTTTTTTTTTTTTTTTTTTTTTTTTTTGTGGGGTGGGAAATCATCCTATGACTTCTCCCGCTCTGGGCGGAGCGGGAGGGCGTGTCAGACTCTTACTGACTAAAACCCACCCCTGTTCCTTCCTGCCTTTGAGTGCCCAGGGGCGAGGTAACTCTGTTTCGAATTTATCCTCAACCCCCGGGCAGGCATCGGCCATGACGGGCCCCGTCTCTTGCTGACAACTCTTTGAGGCGCGCGTGGAACACTACGCGCCGTCGACTCTCGGGCCTGGTGCTGATCGGACGGCGAGTTACCCACTACTCGCCGTCCGCAGGCCCGGGTCTACGGTGGCCGGAGATCGTCTCGCGGCGCCGGTAGTCCCCGGCGTCTCCTGAGGCGGCTGCTGCTGAGGGCGTGAGGGCGACTCCGTTGTTGGTGCTCTCTCACGCGTCCCGCCTCCGCCTTCGCGAGCATTACTGCTTCGCAGAAGGAGGAGACGGCTTCCCATTCCCTCTCGCCCCGTACCATGGCCTGAACCAGGGCAGGGCGCGAGAGGTCGCTGCCGCCTATCGCATCCACGAGGACACGGCGTTGCTCCGCCCAAGCGGGGCAGACCTCCACCGTATGCTCCACCGTGTCCTCGGGGCGATCCGTGCAATGGAAACACCCGGGCGTCACCTCCCGCTTGATCCGAAACAGGA
The DNA here is from genome assembly GCA_951329385.1 of Polia nebulosa. Taxonomy (NCBI): domain Eukaryota; kingdom Metazoa; phylum Arthropoda; class Insecta; order Lepidoptera; family Noctuidae; genus Polia; species Polia nebulosa. The sequence goes on from OX589602.1 coordinate 21,861,974, forward strand.
ACCTCCCGAAACAACCGTGTCCGGTGAGGACCTGCGTCAGGCGGAAGGTGAGGGCGCCGTGAGGTCTCTCCAGCCAAGCCTCAAAGAGGGGCACCACCGCCGCAATGGTGGCGTGCCCAGCGCGGGGTTGTGACAATCGCTGTCTCCATGTCGCCATGAGATCCTGCCGGAGCTCCGTCCGCCGAGCCGCGAGTTGTCGCGGCAGCGGAGTTTCACCCCGGCGTTTCGCCTCCTCGCGGTCCTCATAGAGGCTCGCGAGGATTATTGCCTCCAGATCCCATGGCGATAATCCGGCAAGGAGGCTCGCCGCCTCGCAGGAGATCGTACGGTATCCTCGGATCATTCTGATCGCCATGACCCTTTGGGACGCGTTCAGAAAGCGAATAGATCGCTTCCTTAGCGAACGCGCCCACACCGGTGCTCCGTAAAGGGCCATGGACCGCACGATCCCCGCGTAGAGCCTCCGGCAGGAGGCGTTTGGCCCCCTCAGATTGGGCAGGAGCCGCCTCAAAGCAGCCCCGGCCCTGTTCAGTCTGGGAGCCAAACGTCGGAAGTGCTCGACGAAGTTCCACCGGCTGTCGAGGACGAGTCCCAGGTACTTCATCGTCCCCTCGACGCCGATGTGAACCCCTCCTACCGTTATCTGGGAACCCGCCGGTGGCGCATTCCGAGAACCATGAAAACACATGGCCTCGGACTTGTGCAATGCCACCTCGAGTCCCAGTTGCCGGATCCTGTCCACGATTATCGCAACCCCGCGTGTCATGATGTTGGCCGCCGCCTCGTGCGACCACCCCTGCGCCAGGACCAGGGTGTCGTCAGCGTAGCATACTACGCTGACGGCGCTAGGGAGGTCGGCGCGCAGCACCCAGTCGTACCCGATGTTCCACAGAGGCGGCCCAAGGACCGATCCCTGCGGAACACCGCACGACATCTCTCGTCGGTTCCATTCTCCCTGGTGACCGGGGTAGATGACGGCCCTGTCCGTCAAATACGCCTCGACTACGCGACGGAGGTAGGGCGGCACCCGGTGATACCGGAGTGCCTCCACTATGCAACTCCAGGGCAGGGTGTTGAAGGCATTGGCGATGTCCAGAGACACCGCCAAGACGACCCTACCCCGGGCTACTGCATCCCCCGTCGTGAGGGCTCGTACGCGCATGATGGCGTCCACTGTAGAGCGCCCCCTGCGGAAGCCGTACTGGCTCTCCGCCAGATCCGGCCCCACCCGCGTCAGCTGCCCGACGAGGCGGTCTGCAATTACTCTTTCAAAGAGCTTGCCCACCTCGTCGAGCAGCACGATGGGCCGGTATGCGGACGGAGAGTCCGCGGGGCGCCCCGGCTTCTTGATGAGGACCAGCTTCCCCGTCTTCCAACGGAGTGGAAACTGGCCCCTCTCCAAGCATGCGCTTAAGAGCCCTCTGAGTCGAGGCCCGAGAGCCTCCTGCAAAGCCAGGACCAAGGCTTTACCGTGCACGCCATCTGGTCCTGGGGCGGTGCTTTTGGCATTCAGCCTACGCACCGCCGCTCTCAGCTCTACCTCGGTCACTTCGGGAGCATCGTCGTCGTCGTCGGGTTGGTCCGCGTCAGGCACCACAGGAGGAGGCGGAGCCATAGGCGGGGGAGTATGTTCCCCTCGCGAAGGGAACAGAGCGCTCACCACGCCCTCCACGAGCTGCGGCCGGAGACTCTGCGTCAGCGGGGGCGCCCATGGGCGGAGTTTATCCCGCACCACTTTGTATGGGCGCCCCCACGGGTCTCTGTTCAGAGTCCCCAGCGACTCCTCGCGGGCCAATTCTTTGGCCCGCTTGATCTCCGCTCGGAGGGCGAATCTCGCAGCTCTGTACCCCTCGTACAGCTCCGCCTCGATGGCTTCCGTATCCGGCGTGCGGTTACGGAGCCGCCTGCGGTACCTGGTGTACCGGCGTCGCGCGGCAATACACGCTTGGCGTAAAGCCGTAAGCGCCGGCGACCACCAGTACATCTGGCGCCGAGCACATCCTGGCTGGACCCGGGGCATTGCCACGTCACAGATCTCGGACATGGCCTCCTGGAACCACACCACCTCGTCATTGATGTCGGCAGGCCTGTCCGGTGATGACACCCAGGCCTGCACGATCGAGGCTTCCAGGAGTAGCTCCCGGTCCAGCTGCTTCAGCGACCAACGCGGACCACTCGGGGTCTGTCGGACCGGCGCGGTCGAGGTCTGGGCGGAGACGTCAAACCGGATATACCGATGATCGGAATACGTCTCCACCCCCTCCATGACGCGCCAGTCGACGACACGCGGTGACAGAGCGGGGCTGGCGAACGAGATGTCCACCACCGATTCACCCCGCATCCGCACACACGTGGGGACAGAACCCCGGACGTGGGGACAGAACCCCGGAACTTAATATTCTTGTGGTCGTGGAAATCATTTAAATGACCTCTACGTTTACAGAGCCCGCACCGGTCCATAATAAAACAGCTGCTGGGCAGAGATAAGTATGCGTTATCTTTATCACTCCTGTGAATACATTATGTTATAAGTTCTGTCTGATATCACTTTAAATGAAATGTTAATTTTTGTTGATATACCTAGCATTTATCGAAATCCGTAAAGAAAAATCATTTCTATAAAAAAAAAACCGACTTCCGTAAAAAAAAAAACATTTTTCAACACAAATTTACAAAATAAGTTTAATTTTTAAAGTTCGATGTCAATTAACGAAGATTTTTTTTTGATTATATTACGACATTTTGCAATTTTTTGTGTTTTTTTTATGGAAGTCGGTTGTTTTTTTGCAAAAAAGTTATTATTTTTAACTTTTAGTTTTGTAGCCACAACTAAAACTAAATAGTAAAGTTATGCCTACCCTTATTAAATCCTAAAAATACAGTCAAATGGAGAACTGCCTCCCTTTTTTGAAGTCGGTTGAAAATTACGTCAAACGACGTATAAACCAGAGAAAGGTTGGGTAGCTTTTTCTTTTTTTTTTCTTTTTTTTTTGTGGGTTGGGAAATCATCCGATGACTTCTCCCGCTCTGGGCGGAGCGGGAGGGCGTGTCAGCCTCTTACTGACTAAAACCCACCCCTGTTCCTTCCTGCCCTGAGTGCCCAGGGGCGAGGTAACTCTGTTTCGAATTTATCGTCAACTCCGGGGCAGGCATCGGCCATGACGGGCCCCGTCTTCATTGCTGAAAACTCTTTGAGGCGCGCGTGGAACACTATGCGCCGTTGACTCTCGGGCCTGTTGCTGATCGGACGGTGAGCTACCCATTACTCGCTGTCCGCAGGCCCGGGTCTACGGTGGCCGGAAATCGTCTCGCGGCGCCGGAAGTCCCAGGCGTCTCTTGAGGTGGCTGCTGCTGAGAGCGTGAGGGTGTCTCCGTTGTTGAGTCTCCCTCACGCGGCCCACCTCCGCCTTCGCGAGAAATACTGCTTCGCAGAAGGAGGAGACGACTTCCCATGCCCTCTTGCTCCGTACCATGGCCTGAACCAGGGCAGGGCGCGAGAATATATTCGGTTACATTTCCCTGAGGATTTGACCACAAAACGAATTGGTATTTGTAGCTTCTGGCCTTGTTAGTTAGAGATTTTTATAGAAGGTTTTACTGTATACTCGTATGTCGGAGATTGAGAGAGATTTTCATTCAAAATATTAGTTGCATCCGCCGTACTACACGTGGTTATAATGAATCAATGTGCACATCCAACGCGGTTGAAAATTGGATGCACAATGTGCTCTGTCATTAACATACGTGTAGCATCTTAACACTTGACAGCCCGTTGCCAATTTTGACTCGAACTACTTACTCAAAGGAACTAGTTATACCAGGCACCTGAGAGCAGGCACCAGGTATCGGGTGCGCCGAGCACGTATTCTCGATGCTCGCCAAACGCAACGCGATGTTACATTTTTTAACTTTTGAGGGGTGCGCTTGATGTAATCAGTTACAAAGAAATCCCTAGAATTTTTCAGAGCGCCAAAACGCAGCAACGCAGTGCGCGCCTTGGCACCTATTATAATAATCGACTGACAGTCGATGGTTATAGATGGTGATACCACCCCAATAAAGTATTCATTCACTAGCCACTAGATGGCGCTACTAGTATGCAAACAAATCATCACTCTTACGTAATAATATGTACTATTTATTTGGGTAGCTTTACAAATAATTTAAACGGGTTCGTTTCATTTTAGAACTAAGATTATAGCATACAGATAAGTATGCTTTGCATTTGAATCGGTACATGCAGTTCTAAAAACCAAAACGCAACAGTAACTTGTGAAGTTATGGAAATACAGATGACATTCGGCATCCGTTGATAGAGTGTGTCCGGTCGATCAGTCAGCTAGACAACTGACTGCAGTTGTCTAGCTGACTGATCGGCCGGATGGTTGAAATTTCCAATCAACTGTGATTGGAAATTTAAACCATCCGGTCACATTTTGTGTTGAACTATGTTTTTCTGACATGTCATGCGAATGATATTCTGTAATTTATCGTTTTTATAAATATTCGTACGATTATATAGCTCAGTTCCAACCAAGCAACATAATGCAATGATTTCATATCAAAGTTTGATAAATCAACTCAGCTCAAGACGTCCTTTTGACATAACAGGGATCTGTAACACTTATGTTTCGCTATTTATTATACAACTGGCATAATAAGACTTTGAGAATGACTCTTACATATTTTCCTTAATCAATAAAACCCACTAGAATCGGGAAAGTAGTATAATAGCCACTATACAAAGGTTTGAAATGGGAGCAGATTGCGGCTCGTAATCTCTAATCAGTAAGTCAGAACAGTGTCATCGAGTACACTCCACTAAATGAAAACAGAGATCGACTCACAAACGATTATCCATTGAATACGAGAGAGTACTTTTAAATCGAAAGCAAAAGAAGAAATCAGTGAAGGACTGTGTCATGCGGTAGTGTTGTGTGTAGATAGAGATAACAAGCTATGGGGAGGCTTTGTTGTGCGTGAAAGCCTTTCGATTACCACTTGATATAAACTGTAACGGTGTGAAAGCCATTTTCTTACACTGTTCCGGCTGCTCATAATTTATGTTTTTGGGTTTCTCATTTAAAGTCCAAGTAGCTGTGGAAAATAAAAAAGGATCTCTTAGGTAATTTATTTTGTGAACTAATTATGCCAGCATTAGCACGAGCAAGGTTCTTGTTGCCCGCAATAAATTAGAATTTGCTTTCAATTAGTTGTACATAAGGCCCGAAACAATTCTAAAATTGCCAATTTATTGTTAAAAGAAAATTGTATCGCAAAACCGGTTACAAAATTATTTCTCAGAAGAAAAATGTTTTCAGACTAGTAAACAGTGCGGGCGGATTAAAGTCCGAGTAAACACATAGTTATTATCAGTCACCAAGCCGGTTGGTCTTGGATATTTATGAAGATTCACGTTCATATGGTTTCTGTGTGCGTAAGCTATTTTATATGACACTTAGCGCTCCGAGCTTACGTACACAGAAATACAAGTCTATGTGAACCTTCACACATATCACACATCAACCTGCCTTGATGAGATAGAATAACAGCTATACCCACATAAACAGTTGTTGTAAGTGTATCACCGTCATGACATATTTACAATTTTCATTATTTTTCTACTTTTTCTTAAATCTTATTACTGAGTCTAGGTAATAAGGTCTATCTTAGTAAAATCAGTGAAAACATAAACATTAAATTGCAGTACACAAATTAATCAAATGGATTTTGTTCATAACTAACTGAATAAATAAAATCCATTTATATTGAACAAACGAATTACAAAATTGCCTTGTATATGAAACTAGTGTCTGTGAGTTTATAGAACAACGTGCATGCAGCTGAGATGAAATCGATAAATTATATGTTTTGTATTGCATAAAGTCACATCGTCTGTAAGACACTTACTCGTACTTACATATTGCTTTCATCGTCATTTACTTTTTATGAGATGTATTGATGAGCAATGTTCTTCGATGAAAAATAAATGCGAACAACATGCTAATTACATACCTACGTATATGTCGGATCGCCAGGATGTATCAAGCTACAATCGTCCATCAGGTGAATCTGTGTAGGTCTATCGTGCAATAAACAACAACGGCTAGGCATTTGTTCACTTCCTACACTCAAACTTAATCGTGTTTCTGTCGGACACTAACATTATATACGACTACTTTATTTGATTTGACTGAAACTGGGAGCTGATTTTGAAGCAATATGAAAATCCTTTCTTATCGTAGGTTTGGTTTGTTACTTCGATGAAATATATTTTTTGTTTATATAACTGAGACTGAGATAGCTTGGTGAAAGTAGTTAAAAGTTTTGCAAGCCAACTAAAATATTGTACCTATAGGTACTTTTGCTTTTTTACTGAGGCGGATTAAGAGTAGGTACTCGTAGGTAGATCTATATTGGGTAAGACACTCCATGGGACACACCATGGGAAAATAACTACAAAATTATCATAAAAGGAGCCTATAAAACGAAGCCTTTCCTTTACAACAGTATTTTTGTTACGTTATATTATGGAAAATGGGGATTTGGTAGTTTGCCCATGTTTTTCAATCACTCGTAAAGGTCCGTCTCTAGATTAAACTCGTTCCTGGTGACTTTGCTGAAACATTCTGAAGATTGTTTACTAAACTTTACTAAACAGCTATTAAATGGAAAACGAAAAGGCCAAATTGATTCCTACAATCAGGTTTTTTGAAAGTTATAGTTATTGTTACTCGAAAGACTACTCCTCCGCGTTTGTATTGTACCACATTTTGATACAATGTAACTGTTATGAGGTGCAATAGTACTATAAAACATTACCTCAATGGGTGAGAAAAAAAATGGTGGGGCCGTAAGTGAATTCATTTAACTTGCAAGCGTCGCTGCTAATACTCGTACCATCTAGTGAGGTGTGAGGTACGGGCCCGGATGCGGAAAAACTGCCTGACGACAGTCACTAGTTAGGGCGGTCACGTTTATTTGTATTAGATGAGGCATCAGTATACGCTGCGTAAGCTCTGTTCATGTTATTTAATCTGCGGTCTGTAAGTGTATTCAGAGGAGCCCAAACATTATTTTGATCTATTGCGTACATACGAGTATCTGTAATAAAATATGTATGTGTATTTCACGTCTAGAGGTCCCATTACCGAGTACTTACAATAATTACGCAGCTCCGAAATGTCCAGGTAAACTTCGATGAACAGGGCTTAAATCTCAACGTCAAAGCCCCCACTAAAAGCATTAGAGGTTTCATTACTAATACTCAGGAGTAACTTCGACCAACAAGTTTTTAGTCTCCAATAAAAGCATGCAACTGTTTTAGTGTAAGTATAGAAGCCGAAACTAAACATGTTTAAAATTCAGAGCACTTAGGGCCGATTTCACTAATGAAAATAATCGCGATTAGTTTAAACTAAACTCAGTTCATGCAAACGCATGTGGCAATCGAGATTAGAGCTTCATTTTGCGTTTCACCGAAAACTGAGCGTTTAGAATTTAAACTAAGTTAAGCTATTAAGTAGTTTGTAATGGTGAAACGCAAAATGAAGCTCTAATCTCGTAAACTGAGTTTAGTGTAAACTAATCGCAATTAGTTTTATTGGTGAAATCGGCCCTTCAGATATGAATTTTCCTAATCTCCCTTTCTTTAGAAAGGGATATTAGGAAAATTAAACCAGTTTACCATTTTTGCCTCTATTACCCAATAACGTTCTATAGTGAGTGTACCACACGTACCCTTGTTATGGAAGCCATAGCCGCACTTTATTTATGCTATATTATTGACCTAATAGCTCGCCATTTTGTGACCACAGATTGAATAGTATAATTAAATGAGGTTTTCAGATAGTGATAAGTGTGTGTTTATTTTGTACATTGGTACGTATTCTTAGAACTTCTGTTTTTTTTTTGTTATTTAGTGAAATACTTGTAGGTACCTAAGTTAATTAAAGCAAGTATTTTCTATTTTTTTTAATATTCACTTCTGAAGACATAATAGAAAATTTCATTAGGAAAACGGTTCTATTTCTTTGTTCTAATAAGATTTCACTACTCTGCGAACTTATATATCGCGGCAATCAGAATCCAAATCTCAGAGCTAATACTGAATACTAACCCCAACTCAACAAATAAAGCGGTTCCTTTTATGTCCAAATTAGGCGATATTATTTCGTTAGCACGGAGACACAAAGGTTCACCATTTCTGAGCCCTATCGCTTTTATAATTGCAGAGTGAATTGGGTTGTCCAATGATTTCATTGCTAATTTTGGCGAAGCCGAATAAAAACATATGGAGAATATTATACTCGTAGCAACAGAAAACTCAAAACATATTAATTTCAATTTAAGTATTTCACTAATATTCCTCTTTCAGTAATTGTTGAGATGTTCGTTTTAAAGTAATTAAATAAAGACGTTCTAAAATTTGACACGCCGTTGATGGACTTGTTATACTCAAGAAGCATTTATAGTTATCGCCACTTAATAATTCTTGAAATAATATTTAATGGAGTTTGACAATTACACATTACCATACCATGCCCGTGCCAGGAACTTGTCAGGCAAAAAGAATCTTTGTACTGAAAAGTATGAGACTGTGCCCACTGGATCGTTTCGTATCTGCACCGGCTAAATATTCATGCATGCCAATCTGGTACGCGCAAATGGCGAAACGGTGAGCATACAGGTTATAACCACGTATGATGACTGTTATGCTCGGGTATGATACGCTGCTGATACGTTCTAGTTGGCGTAGTAGTCCATGTCGTGTTTCTTTCCGTGCTTGTTACGTTCCAAGTACGATCATGGTATGATATGCTGTACTCGGCAGTCTCCTTTACTCCTGGTTTCGTAAAAAAATACGTCATTTATAAACTTTTAAAACTTGTATCTACAGAAATGAAAACCTCTCAAGAAAACAAACGAACAAAATAAAATACCAACATAGAACCCAGATTTCAAAGATATTGTGTATTAAGTTAGTACTACAATATTGTTATCTTGAATATGTCTGATTAGTTTATTGTTCGTATATATTAAGATAGACTAGATAGTATACTAAGCCTGTTTATAGTCACGACTCACAATTGTATTCTAGTATAGGGGAAGCTTTATTACTATACTCAAGGGATTATATTCAAAACGCTGTTGAGGTTACGAAAATTTTTGCCAAATTATTGACCATTCATCGTATAGAATTTAATAAACTAAAACAATTTTGTAGAAAGGAAACATCATTTCAGCCTCCGATAAGCGGTCGCCACACCAGTACTTTTCGGTCCCATCAACCATGTACCCTGCTCCCCCTTTTTTTTTGGGTGGGAAATCATCCAACGATTTTTCCCAGTCTGGGTGGAGTGGAAGGAATCAAAATTTTACTGACTAAAACCCACCCTTGTTACCTGGTTGCCAAGGGCTGCGGTAACTCTATTTCGAATTTATCCACGACCCCAGGTAGATGCCCTGTCCCCTGCCACTTAAGTTTTGCTATTTGTCGGACTATGTCGGTTCCCCTATGGATATTTTCATTTCTGATTCGATAATGCAATGAAACTCTGAGTATGGCTTTCTCCATTGCTGGCGTTGCCATTGAGCGGCTAAGTTTTACACACATAGAAAATAAAGAAAGAAAGAAGTTGAAAATATTATTTCATTGTGTGACCGTTATATTAACCGCAGTCTTTATTTAAATTAATCTGTAAACTTAAAATCACCAAAATTGAAAAGAAAATAGTGGTAAATAATGAAGAAATCTCTCTGAAACGTGAGTGCGCTGAAAGCCAAAAGGCAAGCACTCTATCTTTGTTCTTGAAAAATTTTTCGCTGCCAAAATCCAGAAAAATCTTTACCTAGCAATGTAGGTCGAGCTCCGAACTTGCTCTGATTTCATTTTTATGCTCCTCCACTGTGGAGCAGTACCTCATTTTAAATGGTGTCTGGAGAAATAATTAGACTCTTCACATGATTTACAAAGTTAGTTGAGGATCCCAAGCTAAGGCACTTTGGTTTCTCGTCTGCACTTAACTATTCACATCGCTACCTCGATGACGAGGGCTTCCAGTGCTTGTCCATGTCAAGGTACCCTAAGTCTTATTTCGATACATGGTGATCCTATTGTTGGGGGGTTAAAGTAAAAGTTTTGAGAAAATGAGAAACGGAATGATGTAGAAACCGGTTAATATTTTTATTGCTTTTTCAAGTAGTCTCCTTCCTTTCTAAGCACCGTGGTTTGCGATTGAACCATTGAATTAAGCAGGAGGCCCACTCTTCTTTAGGAATCTCTTCCACGCTCTTTCAAACGCAGCCACGGCATTTTTTGGGTTCATAAAACGAATTTCTCCAAGTTTATCTTTTATTTTTGGAAATAAATAAAAGTCACAAGGTTCCAGGTCAGGACTGTAAGGAGGATTACTCACTAACTCCACAGTTTTGATAGAAAAATATTCGATATTCCGTCTGGCAGAGTAAGCTGGAGCATTGTCGTGGTGGAGGAGGATCCTGCTTCTTGGGCGCTGCTGTCTAACATTTTCCTAAAACAACTGGTAAACAATGACTGACATACCAATCTGCTGTAACAGTCCTTTTATCTTCTAGGACAATTGTAGCGAAATGACCCGTCCGTCCAAAGAATGAGGCAATTATCTTTTACTTTTATCTGCAAATTTTCGAATGGAAACATCCATTGGGCAGATTGTCTTTTGGTTTCGGGTTCCTAACAATATTTCCAGCTTTCATCACCTGTGACGATACAGCATTTAAATCACCTCTGAAAAGGAGGAGGTACTCAATTCGACTGTATTTTTTTATGTGTGTTACCTCATAACTTTTTACTACGTGAACCGATTTTGAAGATTTTTTTTTTATTTGAAAGCTGTTACATCACATGTGGTCCAATTTTAAGCTGGTGAAGATCTGAGAACTTTTGAGATACACAATGGAACTCTTCAATAAATGATAGCAAACCTTCCAGAATTGCTGCAGTCGCATATCTGCATATTGTTTTTACCAGCTCACAACATTACATTACGCTGATTAGCTCTGAAGGGGTACACAGATTTGTACAGTTCACCCTGATACACCCTAATTTCACCAACTATGTTCAAATTCCCTATTTTTGGGGCTATCAATTCGGGCATAACTTTACTATTAATTTAGTTTTAGAATGGGGTACAACAACTAAAAAGTGAAAAATAAGAACTTTTTACAAAAAAAAATACAACCGACTTCCCTATATAATACTAAAAAAAGCAAAATAACTTTAATTTCGGAATTCAGTGTCAAATAACGAAGAAACCAAACTAGAAACACCGACTTCCGAAATAAAAGTTATTTTGCATTTTTTAATATTATTTATGAAAGTCGGTTGTATTTTTTTTGTAAAAAGCTTTTTCAAGCAACTCAAACTACGGAATTTCTATCTACAGTTTCCCAAAGAGTACCTGGTTCGAAATTTAAAAAAAAATTACATCCACTGCTTTTCTTACTGGTCTATTCTAAGAACATTCTGTGACACCCACGTGTGAATAGTCTAAGCATTAGCCAGTCAGTTAAGGTGATTGCTCCAGGGTAGCCCGCGAAATTCAAATATTCTTACGTTTTTTGCAATTTGCAGGTCAGTGTCAGGTTGTATCTTGGTTAAAGTTTGATTCGCGGCCGTAGCAAGTATGTATATATAGAATTATAATCATAAAATCATCAATACATCTTTCTCAGTTAGAATTGATGCCAAATGTCATGATTTCATGAAATACTTAACGTTAGATAAGCTTTTTTTGTTTGCGATTCCATCCGAGCAGAGTTGGCCATGACGTGTGTAGTATAATTCAAGATCTTTTCAACAAGAACCTACCTATCTGACTACAACAGACAGAAAAGCATGACAGGTACTCTAAAATTATAACAAATTTACTTCCTTATTTTTATAAAATTCGAAAACCATAAATTTAGTTAAATATCAAATCAATCTGCCTAACCTTTGCCCAACTACCTTTGGGTCGGCTTCCAGTCTAACCGGATGCAGTTGAATACCAGTATTTTACATGGAGCGACTGCCTATCTGACCTCCACAACCCAGTTACTGGGTAATATGATACCCCTTGGTAAGATTTTGTGTCAGACTTTCGGGCTACTGACGACTCATAACGTCTGTCAAAGATCCACGATTGACAGCCGGGACCAACAGCTTAATGTGCTTTCTGAGACACGGAGGAGTCTCGGTTTGTAAAGATGGTCACCCATCCATGGACCAACACCGGCAAGCGCAGCTTAACCTGATGGATCTGCCCGTGCCGATGTTTCACTTTAGCCACGAGCTCCTCCTTAGTTATATCGTACTGATAAGCGGATTCTTGTATCAAAATCTATATAGGAAAAATTAAATTAAGAACCTTCTAATCATTGTTTAAACGATGTTTTTTATTTGTTTTTATAAATAAGATCCATGATTATTATCAGTTTAACATACCCCGTTTATTGTTTCAGCTTTTGTTGCGTTTCTTTTCATCTGACATCCATTTAGTGGACAGTACGATGCCCTCGGGTAATATCCGTAAACACGCTTTATTTCCTTTCACAAAAACCGAATCACGAAAAAGATATTTTCTCTTACAAAATTAACTCTAAGAAAATTACCGTTCAATGACCCGCCTCAAGCCCGTGTTGGTCTAAAAATAATGTCTAATAAAAAAATTAAAAAAATGAATATTTTCAACATTTTAGTGAGTTATATTTTTGGATTCGCTTCCTCGAACCTTTTATATAAATATCCCACCTAATATAGTTTTTTTTTCACAATATGGCATCTGGTTGTCGCGTAATGTAATATATTTTGATTACTATCATGTATTTAGTAGCTCTCGCAAGATTAAGACAAATCAATTGATGTAAGAATGATCAAAATCTGCACGCGTTTGATCTGTATAGTGCCACAAAGGAACAAACTTACATACATACATAGGCTGATAAACAAGGCCGGCCGGCTGGTAAACCATGCTCTTTCCTGGTATACAATAACATCACATTCTGCGGTTTTTTAAATTAGGTAAAAGAATCTTCCTAATCGGATAAGTACCATGGATTATCTTTTAAAAATACTCTTTACAGTTTTAGTTATATTAAGTACTCTAAGCAAAACTCGATTTGCAGTAAGAAAATGACAAATTACTCCCACATATTTAGGGGATATTCAACTTAATTTAAAACGCTAATATTGTTACCCCCGCGTTAACACCGCTCATTATCGTATCTTCCCGTCTTATATTTACGGAACATTTTCTCGTGTTTATCCAATTAATACTATTACTTCCATTATTTATCAGATTCACACTTTACGCTCCTTTGTTAATAAGCTTGAAAGAAAATCTGTAATTAGCGTTTTTTAATTCAATTCAAATCAAAGCATTTATTTCAGACAATAATAGTCCATAAAATGTAAGGCACCAATAATAAAAACAAATACAATCAAAATCAAATCACATTTAAATCAAAACAAAATCAAATTAAAATTAAATAAAAAATAAATTAAAGTTAAATCAAATTGAAAACAAATCAAGTCAAGTTTTTAACTTACTATAAAGATTATTAATACTTTTAACTTTAATTGCGTTTTAAATTACTAACTTCTACCAGCAGCATCGCCCGCGTAGAATTAGTACTTTCTCCACAACAAACTATAGTCTACCAGCATGTGTGACGTAAAGAGGTTACGTGGGAAGTAATAAATGACAACACGGACCTCGGTCAACATAAAAAATATATATTGAATAGAGAAAAGGGCGTGGAAAATTTGTAGTCACAGATCTCGGCACTCCCTGGGAGATGGCACGGTACTATCCTGGCTCAGCCTGGTGACGGATGACTCGGGGGAGCCACGTTGCGTTCGCCCCGGAGATGTCGGTCGGCAGGTGGTAGCGCCGGCTCGTAGGTCGAGGAGCCAGGAAGGATCGGCCGGCAGGTGGTCGGGCTGGCTCGGAGACGGCTAGCAGAAGCCACGCGGGTAAATAAGTACCCGGCGTGGAGCCCGCCGATGTGGTAAGTGGCCTAGTGATGTGGTAATGTCCAGCGTGTCATGAAGAAGAGCCGATGATCTTCTCCGCTGATTGTGACACTCAGGCATGAGCAAAGCGGCCGTACGTGCGCTAATAAGGCAGTGTGGTTATCACAATCAGATGGAGTTTACAAAGGTGAGGTGAAAAAGCACGATGACATGCACATTTGAGCGTAGCAGCAGGGTACGCACAAGTCAAGATGCGCATAGCAAAGGTCTTATAAAGTTAACCACGCGGAAGCCGTGATTACATCAATACAATAGTTTTATTGTAGGTTATAAACCTTGATTTTACAATGCAAAGAAAAGGAAAATGCTATACATAGGTAAACATGTTCTGGAAAGAATTTATATAAAATTAGAAACACTAAATGCACAAAGCTATTTGTATGCTGTTTCAACACTTACTCAAGAACGGGGTTAGTTCTCACGTAATTTACTAAGGTTGGCAAATACTTGCCAATGTAAACTGCAACTGCCAGAATTTGGCAGGAGGTTCACGGGTGAAGTCTCAGAAGTGTTTGACAGAACAAGATAACGTGAATTCTCCGCCAGCAGTTCGAATAAAAAAGAAAAAGCGCTCCACGCCACCTGACCGGCCTTTATATATACACTACGCCGTCATTGACAGATGACAACGAATCCACAGACAACAATGTTGTCAGCAAACTAATTTTGTTTATGTTTTCCTAAATTGAACCAGCGGCCTTTAGTCATTGTTGTTTTTTCCTTATGTTTATTTTTAATTGAGATTGTAACGCCACTACGTTACACATGCTAGCCAGACTATATTCTATATCTGTGCCAAATTTTGTCCAGGTCCGTTCAGCCGTTCTAGTGTTATTGAGTTACAAATATCCATCCATCCAAACTTTCGCATTTCTAATATTATAGTAGTTTTATTATTAGGGTACGATTAACAAATTTTAACGCTATTTTGTTTTCTTAAAACTTTTCACTCTATGTACAGCGGTATAGCCAACTTACTGAAACGCAAAGCTGAACCTATACTCATTACTTACAATATAGGCTTTCAGCACATAATATAAAATGCTCCAAAGCATGTTCGCTATAAACCAACAAATTACAAAATAACATCACACCGTAGTGTTGGCGAGTAAGGTAAGACATCGTAAATTAGTCGGATGTCAGCGTTGTGTTTACATT
The DNA here is from genome assembly GCA_951329385.1 of Polia nebulosa. Classification (NCBI taxonomy): domain Eukaryota; kingdom Metazoa; phylum Arthropoda; class Insecta; order Lepidoptera; family Noctuidae; genus Polia; species Polia nebulosa. Next base: position 21,877,188 of record OX589602.1, read on the forward strand.
AAAAGGACATAATGTTGCACAAAATGTCCTTGGTGGGCGGAATGTTGAGCCACACAGAGACAATAGCTGATCAATTTGCGATCGTAATATCAAAATGTCCGAAATTTGTTTATCGACTCGATAATAGATGGCGATGGGAAAATACTTCACATTATTGAATCGCGGTGTTATGATTCTCCGCGACATAATGACCCTCGCTAGTACATTTGATTTTGACAACTACTAACGAGGTACATCAGTCTGTGAAACAATAAACCTTATTTGAGAAAAGATTGAAGTCTTTCAATCAAACCCCAGTTTAGCTAACCCCCAAAGCGAGGGTTAGCCGTGTAGTTCGCTAACCCCCAAAGCGAGGCTTATTCACCGACCATGCCGTCAGTATAATTCTACCATTGCAAGCTATTACGGTATTTAACAGTTAGACGGAGGTAGGAGATTAGAAGCAAGAACTTGATGAATTGCATGAATTCACTTGACGGAGCAACAATTTAAGATGTGGTGATGAGTCAGGGTTTGCTTTATTTTTATGGATCGAAGGGAAACAATATGTAGATTAAACAATATAGACTCTTGATACATAATAAGTCTCGTGCATTAATCTAAATCACTAACGTAATTATGCATGGGTAGGTACACAAATGATTGTGTAACTTTCTCGAATTTCATTTGAGACATTCGTATTGTATTTGAGTAAGTACAAACATACAAAATGAATGTCATGTATATGTATCATTTCTATAAATCTCATGCAGTATGAACACTGTAAGCCTTTTCGCCATGTAATGCCTGAGGCAACACAAACAATCTTATTTATACGGAAATATTATAACACAACTCCTCACTGAATACGAATGTTGTTTCTCTTGCGAAAAGTCATGCATACTGATGTGTGTTTGAATAAATTGCAATTTTCGCATTTTAGAAAATCTACTATAATTTTTTCATATTTCATCTTCTCTCTTAATTTTATGAAAAAAAAAATAGTTCAGTCAGATGATTACTAAAAATAAGTTAAGCACATTTAGTCAGATTTTATATTTTTTATCTGTGATTAGTTTTAAATAAACAAATTAATATAGTGTTACTTTTCAATGTAAATCATTTTTACATCTGACTAACGATAGAAATATAAAATCCATAAATCGATTTTTGTCAAAAATATTTTTTTTACTACCTGATAACAGCAATGGTATCGCCTGTCAACCAACAATGATAAACAAAGCAAACTACACTATTCGCTCGTTAAGTATTACAGCGCATAAATAAGTTAATATTCTATAAAAGTGAAGAAAAATCATTTATTTTAGAAAATAGATATTCCTTTTTAGAATGTTTTTATTAGTTAAAAGATCAAAATATTTTGCATGCTAGTTAGGGCTCATTTTTGCATCTTCCTGCTACTTTATTATGTTTTTTAGTTAATACGAGTAGAAGCTACAAAAACTTTTTACAAAAAAAAATACAACCGACTTCCATAAATAAAACTAAAAAATGCAAAATAACTTTAATTTCGGAAGTCGGTGTTTCTAGTTTGGTTTCTTCGTTATTTGACACCGACTGCCGAAATTAAAGTTATTTTGCATTTTTTAGTTTTATTTATGGAAGTCGGTTGTATTTTTTTTTGTAAAAAGTTTTTTATTTTTCACTTTTTAGTTGTTGTACCCCATTCTAAAACTAAATTAATAGTAAAGTTATGCCCGAATTGATAGCCCCAAAATTACGGAATTTGAACATAGTTGGTGAAATTGGGGTGTATCAGGGTGAACTGTACAAATCTGTATACCCCTTTAGAGCGTATCAGCGTGATGTAATGTTGTGAAGTGGTGAAAACAATATACAGACATGCGATTGCAGCAATTCTGGAAGGTTTGCTATCATTCATTGAAGAGTTCCATTGTGTATCTCCGAAGTTCTTCATCAGATCTTCACCAAATTAAAATGGGACCACATGTGAAGCAACAGCTTTGAAATAAAAAAAAAAATCTTCAAAATCGGTTCACGTAGTGAAAAGTTATGAGGTAACACACATAAAAAAAAAAAAAAAATACAGTCGAATTGAGAACCTCCTCCTTTTTTTGAAGTCGGTTAAAAATAATAAAATCTAAAAGAATTCATTACTTAGTAAAGTTGTCCACGCCAGGCCATAGTGCCCTAACAAACTGAGCCCTTAGAACAAGATTAGACAAAACACGTCCGTTATCGTTTTTTTTTTTTTTTTTTTTTTTCAATTCAGATTTTAAGTGATAAAGTTTCAAATAAACTAAAGACCTCATTTACTCTTTAACATTAAAATATGTATATCGGCATTATCACATAACACAAACACCCCGTTTATCATTCATATTAAACGCATTTTTAGAATAACGGACTTAATCACCTGACTGTCTTAATATAGAGGCAGATGCATGATGTTGCTAGGCAGTAGGTCAGCTTAGGGGTTGAGGATAAATTCGAAAGAGTTACCTCGGCCTTGGGCATTCAGGGCAAGGAGGAACAGGGGTGGATTTTAGTCAGTAAGAGTCTGACACGCCTTTCTGCTCCACCCTAGAGCGGGAGAAATCATTGGATGATTTCCCACCCCCCCCCCCATAAAAGTTATCCATTTTCTCTTGTTACACCTGTGTCATTTAAATGTGTTGAACCTACAAAATATACAAAATATTTATTAATATTTCTCTATTTTTATAACAATAACTGTTTTGATAAATAATTAATCAAATACAATAACTATCGGAAAAAAAGTAAATCAATTATGGTCTGATCAAATACAAAAAAAATGTCTCCAACATGCATAAGAATGGACTGAACGTTCAATGAATTTGTATAAAAACATAATCTCCAGATATAATGTAATACAGCCTATATTTTAATTATTTATCTAGTGTGACATATCGCCAACCATTCCACTCAGTCGACTCCCTCAGGGTGCCAGAACGAGCGTGTGCATGTTAGCTTATAGTAAATACTGTCGCAAATCTTTCCAAAAAAGATAATGTTGAAACTAATGACCGTGTGAACTGAAGTGTAAAAGATTTTCTAGTGTAGTAGTAGTAATAAGCAAGCTAAAGTGGCAATACATCGGCCATATTAGCCGTAGAACCAACGACCGATGGGGTAGACAAAATTATTGAATGGAGACCGCTAATCGGTAAACGTAAGATGGGACGACGTTAGTCTAGGTGGAGTAACGATCTGGATGAGAATTCTTGCAAATCGAGACAAAAGGTGTTCGACTGGAGAGGCGTCCAGCAGTAGATTGTCGTAGGCTGACGATGATGACTCCCTTAATGCTACGTTTTCAATAAATCGCTACTGCATGTACGCTACGCGTGGCGATTTCCTCGAGCACTCGGCTAATCCCAAAATGCATAACAGCGTGAACGGTTCATACAATCATAATGTTGCAGGCAACAAATGAGACCCCGCCCTGACGTGCGCGCGCTTTTAATATTATTCTCGTCGAATTGAATGTCCAGCGTTCAGATCAGTCTGAGTGAAAAATATATATTATGAACTGATTGCATCGTTCATAATGTCAATCATGTCTGTAAGGGATATGACAATATATTGAGACTGACGTTGAAATGGACAAAATGGTAAATGGTTCTAATTTGAAACAATCTCGAAAGAAGGACATCCAAGTTATTAAATAAATAACTTGAGTCGGAAGTAATTTTTCGCGACGTTTTCCAACTCAGATTGACTAAGTAGATATTAATTTAGAGCTGCTTAAGGGCAAGTTCCATGAAGCAGGATTCTTATTTTTATGGTGGACTTAATATTAAGTGCTTCCACAAGATGCATCATAAGACTTTTATACCTACCTCTACCTTACTTTTCTTGGGTTAGAAGCACTTTGTGTTAATGTCTAAAGGTTATATCTACTTAACAGTCCTTTGAAGGAACAATAAGGTATAAGGCTATTTAGTTTTTAAATTACGAATAGAAAAGAAGTATTTTAATATTTTTTTCTAAACCGTAGGGAAATAAAACACCACTCAAATAGTATTGACATGATCCGAGGAAGTAGATGGTAAACACAACCAATATTGTGTTTTACAACATTCTCCTTTTTTCCTTTCACGCATTCGTGTTTTATTGCGGCAATAAATCTACTATAATGTCGTTACTTTTGTGAAAGCAAACAATAAACATATTTGGTGGATATCACATTATACTAGGATCGGTCCATCAACGTTGACATGACTATTGTGGCCATTAAGCCTAGCCATTATATAGTGGTGGTGGATTAAATCTGTAGGCGTGCAATGATCGTTGACATAACTGTCCTTTATGATGAGAACCTCGTGAAAATTCTACGAGTTTTCCAAGCCATTCGGAAGAATAGTTGCAAAAAGGCTCGTCCGGCTCCTGTCGCGTGTTAGTCCCAACCTCAATGATTGCCAGTATGGCTTCCGGTATAGTAGCGCTCTACAGAAGATGCAATCCTACGCGTCCACCCACTGTTGGAGCAGGTAGTGTCCCGGGGTGGGGCGGCGTTGGCGGTAGCTTTGGCTAGCGTTAACGCCTTTAACTCTTTGCCGTGTTGTATGATTACGGCGGCATAATTACAACACAGAGTTCCCACTATGTCGATCGGGACGGTAGCGTTCAGCAGAGGGAGATTAAGTGTTGGGTTTCACAGGGGTCTGTTTTAGGCCCTCTCTTGTGGGATCTCACATACCATATTGTCCTGCGAGTCAACCTTTCCCTAAGGCGTATATGTCATCTGTTAAGTCTGTATACCCTAAGGACACTTTTGACGAGGCCATCTTTCTTCCGTTCCGGATTCGTAAAATCCAATTAAGCGGCAATAGCGTACCAGCAATCACTGTCGTAAGGCTGAGGCAGCAGGAACGGCAACACGTGCTCGAGTGTTGGCGCAAGCGGCTACAACAGCAGAAATTTTCACGACGTGCTGTTGCCAAAGCCGTACTACCGCACTTTAAAGCCTGGCTAGAAAAAGTGAAGCCCAACTCGTATAGTCTCACTCATGCGTTTACCGGGCACGGTTGTTTCGGTGAGTTCCCGAATAGTACAAACCGTGAAAGCATTGCCAATTGCCAACATTGTAACAGTAAATTGAATTTGGTTACAGTGCACGCTCGAGGAGTGCCCAGTCTGGGCCTCCAAGTGGCATATTCTGATCACCAAGATCGGCTGCCGTGCACAACGAGGCTCAGGGGAGACTTCTCTATAGTCTCCTCAGGGATGTGCCCTAACAGTCGTTTCACAAAGAAGGTTCCAGAGTGGTCTTTTAAGAGGTAAAGTGGCCCCTTTCATATGCTGATGCTTCCACGCTCCCTGGTTTCAAAAGTACAGGCTCCTTTTGAAGGTTTCCCCCTGAAAACAAAAAAAGGGCATACGTAGAGCACGTACCTACCTATAGTCAGTTTAAATGACAGTGTAGGTTCGCATCATATCACTATCATCATTCTCCTGACCTTATCCCAAATTATTTGGGGTCGGCGCAATATTTCTTTTTCTTCCATACTCCTCTATTAGTCGTCATCTCTGTAGTCACCCCCTTTTTACCCATATCCTCTTTCACACAGTCCAACCATCGTTTCTTTGGCCTTCCCCTACCCTTATAGCCATCCACATCCATACACAAGACTTTTCTCACGACATTTTCTACATTCCTCCACATCACATGCCCATACCACGACAACCGATTTCCACACAACTTTTCAGTCAGCGGTGCCACTTTCAGACTTCCTCTTATATACTCATTCCTAATTATATCCATGCGCGTAACACCACACATCGCTCTTAGCATTTTCATCTCAGCCGCATGCAATTGCTTTTCATTCATACCTTTTGTGGCCCAACATTCTGAACCATACAAGACAGCAGGTCTGACCATTGTTTTATAAATCTTCCCCTTAAGTTTAAGAGGAATGCGGGAGTCGCAGATATTCCCGGTGACCTGCCGCCATTTCATCCATCCAGTGTTAATTCTGTGCTTAACAGTCCGATCTATTTCGCCATCGCTTTGCACGTCTGAACCGAGATAACGAAAATCGGAGCAGACTGGGAGAAGCGCGCATCTAGCACTATAGCTTCAGAACTGGAGAGACCGCCGAAATCGCAGAACATGTATTCAGTTTTGGTTCTGCTGATTTTCAAACCAACTTTCTCCAGCTTGTTGCCATTTCTCCAATCTGCTCTGGATCTCAGGTCCATCTTCACTGACCAGAACAATGTCGTCGGCAAACAGCATGCATCAGGGTGCCTCCTCCTGTATTTCCGACGTAAGAGCGTCCATAATCAACAGGAAGAGGTAAGGACTTAAAGGCGACCCTTGATGCAGGCCTACAGCCACACTGAACTCATCGGTGTTGCCAGCAGCCGACCGGATGTAGGTACTAAATTGTGTGTACATGGCACGAATCAACTCAAAATACTTCCTAGGCAAACTTTTCTCTTTCAAGGCTCACCACAACACATCCCGAGGTACCCTATCATACGCTTTCTCAAGATCGATGAACACCATGTGCAAGTTCTCGTGCACACGTCTGTACTTCTCGCACAATTGACGGAGAGCGAAGGTGACGTCCATTGTCCTCCAACCTGGCATAAACCCAAACTGGTTCGGGGTAATCTCACTCTCCTTTCGCAGTCTTTTCTCTATCACTTTCTCCCATACTTTCATAGTATGTGACATGAGCTTTATCCTTCGATAGTTGTTGCAGTCCTGTACATCCCCTTTTTTCTTGAAGATGGGCACTAGCGAACTATTGCACCATTCTTGTGGGATCACTTCTTCATACAACAACTTATTAAAGAATTAAGTCAGCCACATACATCCATCCTCTTTTAAACACTTCCATACTTCTACTGATATGTCATCAAAGCCCATGCTTACTTCATCCATGCTAATTTCTCTCACCAAACCCATATTTACTTGTACCTCTTTGAGCACACAATTCCATTCATTCTCTTGGCTCATCAACTTTTCAAAGTAAACCTTCCATCGCTCTTTTATTTCGTCATCTTTCGACAAGACTTTACCGATTTCATCTTTCATACATTTTGTATGCATTATATCCCTCGTTCTTCTTTCTCCAACTTCTGTAATCCGGTAGAGCTCCTTCTGGCCTCTAGGGCTGTCTAGTAAATCATATAACTTTTCCTGCGCCTTAGCCCTGGAAACTGCAACCACCTTTTTTGCCTTTCTCTTCCATTCTATTATTTATATTATTATTCTTTATAAATTTTCTTCTTATCTTCTTTCAAATTATCATTTCCGGTTTCTATATTCTGCCACACTTTAAACGAAATTTTCTTTTCTTTCAGGATCTTTTGCATATCTTCATTCCACCACCGTGTATCCTTTTCTATCATGCCTTTCCCTTGCGTTTCTCCAAACACATCTTTTGCTATTTGCCTTCTAAAATCCGCCATCTCTTTCCAACATTCATTCACAGACTTTCCTTCCATATCCTTCATTTCTATCATTTTATCTAACACTTGACTCTTAAACATACTTGCACACTCCTCATTTTCTATCATATTCAAACTGATTTTGAGTGGAAGCCGTTCTATGTTCCTACTGGACGAGACACTGACTGTTACGTCCATCATCATGAGCCTGTGTTGAGAGACTAAGCCTTCGCCTGGCAACACTTTACAGTTTTTTACTGTTTTGAGACTGTTTCGTCTCACCAAGGAAAAGTCAATTTGGGTCGCGTGCTGGCCACTTTTGTAAGTGATCAGGAGTTACTCTTTCGTTTTGAACCAGGTTTTATTTATTGCCAAGTCAAAAGCCGAAGCAGCTTGCAGAAATGTCTCGCCATCAGTATTACGGTCTCCGTACCCCCAACCACCATGCCCTCTCTCATAATCATACTTCAGACTTCCTACATGCCCATTAAAATCACCCCCCATAAACACCTCTTCACTCTCCTGTACATTCATCATCACACAATCGAAGTCCTTCCATAACTTCTCTTTTACACTATCCTAACATCCTGATTGGGGTGCATACGCACTAATAACATTTAGTGTCATACTCTCCACAACCAATTTAATAGCTATCACTCTATCACTTACACTTTTAACATCCACCACACATTATTTTCTCTCACTATCCAAAACTATGCCCACACCATTCCGTTTGCCATCACTTCCACAGTAATAAAACTTATATCCTTCCCCTAATTCTCTTGCTTTTACACCCTTCCATTTTGTTTCTTGCAAACACGCTATATTTATCCGTCGCCTTTTTAAAACATCTGCTAACCCTGGCCCTGCGCGTCGCCTGTGGGGTACGCCCTAGCCCTATCACACATCACATTTTTCCTTAACATGTTGCAAAAGGTTTTGGCAGAAGTTTTATAGCCGGCCGCCTGCCTGACGCCAACCCTCCTTGTGAATGCTGTTGTTGGTTGTTTACCCGCCACCGTGTGGGTGGCCCAAGGTGCTTTAGTAGTATGCACTAGGGCTCAAGCTCCCTTAGTCGCCTCTTATGACACCCACGGGAAGTGATGGGATGGTACTATTCTTTTACTTCCGACACCATACGGAAATCGCATCATATCACTAACTTGCAATTATAAGTTTGTTCCAACAATAGTAAGGCTTATAGAGTCAACTTAGCGGGTAGTCATTTAAAGCTAACCAATTTACGGCGAGACCTGTTAGTCTAGTTCAGAACTACTTAAATGACCTAACAGGCAATAGCACTTGCGTGTGTTATTCACTTTCACGACTGAGTTTTACGTATGCACAGTCTGGTTTTCTTTTCTACGTTGCAGCTCCCACACTTTTTACCAATAAGTACCTAGTCTTTTTTTTTGTGGGGTGGAAAATCATCCAATGACTTCTCCCGCTCTGAGTGGAGCGGGAGGGCGTGTCAGACTCTTACTGACTAAAACCCACCCTTGTTCCTTCCGTGCCTGAGTGCCCAGGGGTGCGGTAACTCATTTTCAGAATTTATCCGCTACCCCTAGGCATGCAGGCACTGGCCACGATGAGCCCCGTCAGTGGTGGCTGACAACATCTCTTTGAGGCGAGCATGAACATTACGCGCCATCGACTTACGAGCCTAGTGCTGAGCGGACGGCGAGCTACCCACTGCTCGCCGTCCGCAGCCCCGGGTCTACGGTAGCCGGGGATCATCTTGCGACAACCTACGCCCAGTACCTCTCCTGCGTCAGTAGCGGCCGGGGCCGTGAGGGCCACTCTATTGAGCTTCCCTCACGCGGTCCGCCTCCACCTTCGCGAGCATTACTGCTTCGCAGAAGGCGGAGACTGCTTCATATTCCCTCTCGCTCCATACCATGGCCTGAACCATTGCCGGGCGCGAAAGGTTGCCGCCACCTATCGCATCCACGAGGACACGGTGGAACTCCACCCAAGCGTAAGCATAATGCTATGCTTACGCTTGGGCGGAGTGCCGCCCGACCTCCACTGTATGCTCCACCGTGTCCTCTGGGCGATCCGCGCAGTAGTAACACCCGGGCGTTTCCTCCCGCTTGATCCGATGCAGGAACCTCCCGAAACAACTGTGTCCGGTTAGGACCTGCGTCAGACGGAAGGTGAGGACGCCATAAGTACCTAGTCTTAGGATAAAGAAAGCAGCCTTCGAAAATTTGTGTCAAAATTCTTACTGCGTCCCTATTTATTTTGAGTCCATTTAAGCAAAGTTTTGTAATCTAGTGTTCTAAAATTAAAATTTTTGTCATATAAGTCCGGGAAGACGCATTGCAAATACAAAAGAATCGTAAGCCGCCTGATGTGTGTGACATTAACCGACCGTCAGCTGCTCAAGTGGGTGGATGTGGGTGTAGGAGCTTGCGAAAGTGATAAAAAAATTAATAATAATAGTATGCCAGCTGAAACTTTTTCTTTAATAGTTGACATCATATTGAGATGATAAAAAGTCGTTCGCAGCATCGTGGAATGGGGACAGTACTATAACAATGGCCGAGACGGTATCAACATGACGAATATTGTACGCAAGCACTGCGACGAACGCTACGCTTAGGCTGATAACGTATTGCCGCTGGACTCACAAAGTGTAGCGTTCATCGGGTATTTCCTTTGTATTTTAGGAAGAAAGTAGTGAAGAAAGCTTTCTTTTTTAATTTATATCCTGCTCAACACATCAATCTGTCGTAGGTATATAGCTGCACCTTTGTCTGAACTTTGTGTGTTGTGATTCTCAAGCAGTGAGGGTTTATCCATTGACAAATCTCACTATTCTTTGACAAATAGTTTCATAAGAGTTGGATCGCTGTTCTTTCACCGTCGTGTGTAGATACTTCCAGAGCCTGTTAGATTGGCAGCTAGAACATTAACATGTGTTGTTAGTTTTTAACCGACGAAAAAAAAGGAGGAGGTTCTCAATTCGACCGTATATATGTTTTTTTTTTTTTTTGTGTATGTTCAGCCCTCACTCCGTCATTTATGAACCGATTTTGATTATTCTTTTTTTGTTAGATAGGGTATACCTCAAGGGTGGTCCCATGTCAAGAAAATCAGGATCTGATAATGAAATCCTGACAAAATTGAGAGAAAACCTCGAAAATTGTGGGCACGTTTAGCGTTTCTGTATGTATGTTCAGCCCTCACTCCGTCATTTATGAACCGATTTTGATTATTCTTTTTTTGTTAGATAGGGTATACCTCAAGGATGGTCTCATGTTAAGGACATTAGAATCTGATCATGGGATCCTGAAATAATTGAGAGAGAACCTCGAAAATGGGCACGAATATTGTTTCTGTTTACTTTTCATAACTGAATCAGGTATTTGCATTTAGGAACCATCACATCATGAAATTGAGCTGATGATGGAAACCATACCTTTCCTAAACAATATAAGTCAGATATAAAAACTGGTTTTAGTGACAAATACCACTTAATATGCTTTGACGGAAAGACGTCTTTACAATATTGGAGGTAACTTCAACTGGTCAATATCCTGGGAACTTCATGGAAGGATTGTTATATCATCAGCTCAGTGGCAAGAGGAATGATGAAGAATTAGAAATTAGCCTCAGAGTGTTAAAAGATGATGCGAGCCACAAAAAATCATAAAATAAAAAACTTTTTAACAAAAAAATTAACCGACGAAAAAGAACTAAAAAGCAAAAAATAAATAAACCTTTTAAGTCTTGAGTAATGAGCTTATTTACCTACATAAAATATAAAATTTTATATAAACTAATTTTGAGTCGGCGCCAATTAATAAAATGATTCATTAACTACTTACAGCCTTCTTCATTTGTAAGTACTTATAAAATTTAGTTACTTAATAATCAGATTGTTGTTTGGCGCCGCCGCCGACTCAAAATTAGTTTCTATAAAATTTGATATTTTATGTAGGTAAATAAGCTCATTACTCAAGACTTAAAAGGTTTATTTATTTTTTGCTTTTTAGTTCTTTTTCGTCGGTTAATTTTTTTGTTAAAAAGTTTTTGTTGGTATTTTTGGCTACGACATTTTGTTGTAGATGCATTTTGGTACGTTAAACATAGATCCAAAAGCTTTAGTCTGAAAGCTTTCCAGGATGTCTAAGTTACTATTACTTGCTGTTCTTCAAAGCTGTATTCCGTATGTCTAATACGGCTTCCGTACAGTTTTGTAAATTGCCGTTTTGATTTCATTGGTTAAATTGAGATATCGTAGTGTCCTTAGATATAAATCAGGCTTTCAATAGGGACTGGCATAATGGTCTATTGTTTAAGATAAAAAATACCTGCCTCACAACTTCTACTTTATAATGAAAGCTACCTAGGCAAAAAGTAATTTGAGGTTAAGCTTAACAACACTACGTCGGATCTGTTTAAAAAAAACCAGGGGAGCATCTTAGGGCCCGTACTGTACCTCTTTTACACTGCAGACGTCCCTGTTGATAACAAAACTTCTATTGCCACGTACGCCGATGATACTGCAATAATGTCAGTAAACGCCAACCAAGAAATTGCGTCAGCAAAGCTACAGAAGCACATTTCTGAGATTCAAATATGGATGAAGACATGGAAAATAAAGGCTAATCAAAGCTATTTTGCTCTAAGAAAAGGCGACTGCGCACCAATCACATTGAACGGGGAAAAATCCATAAGACGTTACTACGAAATACCTTTTTTTTTCAAAATACCTAAGCATGCATGTATATAGGAGGCTGACCATAAACAAAAACATAAATATATCTGGAGTAAAGGAAAAGCTTAGATCCATGTATTGACTGACTGTCAAAAAATCTCAATGAACTTGTAAAGAAAGTTGTCGAAAAAAATTTCAAGTGGACGTTCATGGTTTGGCAAACAATAAAATCCTTTTGAAAATATTGGTCACCAGAACAATTTCAATAAACAGCTAACCTACCTAAATTCTTTTGTTTCTGTTACCCAAAATTTCATTTTTGAAAAGCTTTAAAGCAGAGTGAGGACCTTATACGCTCAATCTAGGTCAAATCTTCGTGGTCAAATCGGATTGAATTATTAATTTTGACATGAATTTCTAATCAACCAGCTTACCGCGATAAACCGCTCGCAAATTTGTTGTCAAAGATTGATAACTGCAGACTATAGGGGTAGCGGATAAAATGCCTAAGGGTAGCGGATAAATTGTTAACAGAGTTACCGCACCCCTGTGCACTCAGGCAGGGAACAGGGGTGGGTTTTAGTCAGTAAGAATCTGACATACCCTCCCGCTCCGCCCAGAGCGGGAGATGTCACTGGATGATTTCCCACCCCGCCAAAGACTATAAATATATCTCCATAATATTCCATTTCAATTAAAAACGACCACTTAAACATTGCAATAAACTTCTTCGTTCTTGAAAAAGAATAATTATTCTCTTTATTCAAGCGATCTTATTCGAATATACCGACAAAAGGCTTTGGTAGCCTCTTCCACTCTCCCGACTCCCGAGACATTTCCACCTTACAATGCAGTAAAATTCCAAAACGAATTTGGTACTGAAACCTGAACCTAAATCCTTTAGAACTGATAAATAAAGGAAACATCTGTGTACTGTAATTTTAAAATACACTAAGCATACCTTAGCAGCAGCAGTTGCTATCATTAAACATATTTAAAAATTGATCAAAATAGAAACCCATGTAGCAAGCAAATTGACATACTGACAAACATAAAGTTTTGTGATTGGACGTCGGACAATGAAGCCATCAAGAAAGGTTCAGAGACGATAAAATTCCTCCGTCGTTATGGACATGTTCCCGAAAAGCCGCACTGTCCCGAATAGGCAATTAACATAAACCATCCTAAATGTTACGGTTAGGAGAACAGTCGAGATTTCATGGGACAAGAGAGATTTGGTGAAGATGTAACATTCAAGCTTGATAGTATATTATGTATCCAAAGTTCCAGGGATTTCACCAAAACTATGTCACCGAAATTGCGAGCAATAAATGCGTTATTGCTCAAGTTACACCATAATCGTTATTTTGAACGAAATAATTGTGGTCAATAAAACCCATTAAATCAGCTGTTTAAACAATAAAACATAACTAACTGTTAATGGTTTCAATCTAAATTGAATCACCAATATTCGACAACTGAATCTGTAAAACTTACAAGTTTGATGAAATGGGAGGTTACGCTCATCGTACTTACTTAAATTGCAAAATACAATGTAAATGATCCGAAGATATAAATTACTCTGACGGTTGTTCGATAACATTCATCATTGCAGTGTAAAGCCTACCCTTTCAAAAAATGTCATCAAAGCAATCAACTGAGGCTCTAGACAAGTGACATCATATCAGTGAAAGCGTAGCGACAGCAATTCTCAAAAAGTCAAAAATGTATGGGATTGACAAGCACCATCGAAATGTTACGTGGGCAATCCCTTACATTTTGAAATTTCGACAAACGCTATCGCTGTTTAAATGACACTTTGTCTGGCGTCTCTGTTCAGCTGACAAGCTCTATTTGTCATCCACAGAGCACACACTGTGCTTAGGCAAGCTGCAATATTCGCTACTGGTAGTCTGTTCAAGGATCTTATCCACCACAATGACGTCTTCGTTTTATGTAATTAATTATTAATTGACGCAACATTATGCAAATTAATTTGCACTTATCCATGGCTCAATCAATTCTAAAGTAGCTTTCAACTGTTTATTTTACTTTCCACACAAAAAAGAACTGTATTTTCTTAACGGTTTTAGTAGTTCATAGCAATTTTCTTAATATTTTGCAATACAAGACATAAAGAGAATACTTTTCCTTCTAACAACCCCCTCGTATATGCACACAGAATAACAAACTCTCACAGTGTCTCGTTTCGAACGTATGTTTGAAGCGAGACACTGTGACTAAACGCACCACTGAGTTTTCTAACTGACGTTACCTTAGTTTGAACACTTTTTTGTACAGGTTTATACACCTTTGAATGCGGAAATTATTTACCAGGTTTCAAGCCTTTGCCTAAATCACTATCACTAGTGTAATGCAAATTAGTTGATTTGCAAACGTAATGCTTGCAGCACTTAGAAGCGGCGCTGCATAATGCAATCGTAGCTACTCGTTTTATACTAAACTCAACTAGCTAAATGTAAAGTTGAAATGAACAGTGTAGAAACATAGAATGGCGGCATCTCGATAGTATGCATTTTATCTCAAAAATCAAAAATGTTATCAGAAATAGACATTGGACGATTCAGAAAGGAATAAGGAAACCAGAAAAAAATGTTACTCAATAAGTTTTCAATATTATTCTAGGTAATACAAATAAGAACTAACCCGAAGCTGCTAAACCCGAAGTGAAGTAGCGGAGGCTAGTATCATCAGAACCTTAATACTAAGCCTCCACTGTCCATCCGTTCATCCGGCCGTCTGTCTGGAAGCAGGTTGTAATTCATGAACCGTAATAGGTAGACAGTTGAAGTATTAACCAGTGTGTATTGCCGCTATAAGAACAAATAATTAAACTTGTTTGGAACCCGTCGTGTGGCTGGTTTTAATTCAAAATTTTTGCGCTGAATTTTCAAACTCCCGAAATAAAAAACAGAGAAATTACACTGCACTACCCGAAAATATAGTAAAAGAAAACTGGTAACCAAATTATCCTATTAATTTACATAATTTTATGGAACTAGCATCCGCATATGTAAAGTAAATTACATTTAAGTGTACGAGTACGTATGCATTATTAGCATTCGTTTCAAAATAAAAGCTTTTTAGATTAGACGAAAAGATAGAGCAAGATTTTTAATATCATAACATATTTCAGAGTTTCATTCGGGGAATTTCAATGTGTTATTTTGCGAATGACTTCATATTTATTTTTTAATTTAATTAATTTATTTATTTTATTCTTTATGTACACAGCGGTACAGAGGCGGACTTAATGCCTCAGGCATATTCTACCAGTCAACTTTTGGCCGTTTAGCGCATACTGAAAAATATATCCAAATGAAAATGTTGTCTTTCAAGAGAACATAAAATTAACTGAAAACAGAAAATATATTTTACTTTAGTCACACAAACAATATAGCTTATAAACAATTTAAGTTTCGTTGAAATAAAGCTGGAGCCCAACGTCGTTTTTAACGTCTGCAGTATGTTTCAAATAATCTCCTGAAAAATGTACATGAACTACATTAGTTATATCTATAAATTATAAAGGTGGATCGTTACAGTTTGAATACTTATGAATGCTTCAAAGTTGAAACCATGAAGGTTCATACATACACAATATCCGACGGGAGACGTTTCATTCACGTCTCCCCTTGTTACATTTTTATTTAGTTAATTATGTCACGATGCGTTTTTTTTTAATTCCCAAGACGTATGTATGGCAGCTCTTTTCAGTTTTAGTCCAGGCGAAATAGAGTTCGAATAACAAACAAAATTCGTTATAGCAATCTAACAGCGGGATATTTTAACTCGTATTATTTATTTATTTCGTCAGGCCTGTTGGTCTAGTGGTTAGTGACCCTGATTGCTATGCCGGAGGTCGTGGGACAATTATTTGTGTAATGAGCACGATCATTTGTTCTGTGTCTGGGTGTAATTTCTCTATAATATTTATGAATTTAGAAATATATAAGTATGTTTATCAGTTGTCTAGTTCCCCTTACACAAGCTCTGCTTTGCTTGGGACTAGATGGCGTTGTGTGATTGTTGTGGAATATTATTATATTATTATTATATTTTCGCACAAGCTTTTGTTAAAAACACCGGCCAAGTGCGTGTCGAACTTCGGACATTTAGGGTTCCGTACCATATGAGGGAAATCAATATTTTGGTATTTGTTAATAATATACGTAATAATAAAAATCATCATAGGTCAATGGGCAGTAAAAATTCTTCAGAACAAAATTGTGTGATAGACGACGGACAGACAGACAGATGGACGGACAGAAAAGACAAGTGCCATCCGGAGTGGAATGGAGTGGATTTTCAAGGTTGAAAAGGTTTTTCGCGATTTCTAGCTAAACTGTGCATTTTATCGAAAATAGTTAAATATAGAATAGAATAGAATAGAATAGAATAGAATAAAATAGAATAGAATAGAATAGAATAGAATAGAATAGAATAGAATAGAATAGAATAGAATAGAATAGAATAGAATAGAATAGAATAGAATAGAATAGAATAGAATAGAATAGAATAGAATAGAATAGAATAGAATAGAATAGAATAGAATAGAATAGAACAGAATAGAATAGAATACTACACGTAGTTAAAAATAAAAATATCAAACAAAAGTATAACTTTTGAATTTACCGCTTTTATCCTAACCTCTAAATTTTTCGAAAAAATGGTGGTAAACTGGTTTTTCGGTTTTTGATTTTTTTTTTTTGAAAAAAAAAACATCCAAGAAGCTGAAATTTCGCCAAAAAATACCTTTTAGTGTTGCAAAAAGGCAGTAATTTTTACAGACGGAAATATTTAGAGGTACTTGTTTTTTTTTTACGTGAAATGTTTAACTCTTCCTACGGAATTCTGTTTTGGCTTACTTACTCGTTGTTACTTCTACTTTTGATAAATCGTAAAAAAGGATTTTTTACGCCTTTTAAGATCATCGTACATACCAGTAGGATTGTTACTATTAAACAAAATAATTATATGAAATGAGTTTAAACCAATATTGTTGTTACATACATAATTATTTGGAATGTATATTTCTTATGTTTTGTTTGATAATACCAATCTTATGTACGACGATCATAGAAAGCATAAAAATGCGCACTATACATTTTTGTTAGTTATATAAAGTACCTAAACTGACCAATGACAGCCCCATATCAGGTCCAGGAAATTACTGTCCATTCTAGGTTGCCTGGAAGAAATCGCGGAATGCGATAAGACCGCCCATTGTATTTGTTTAGTTTTAAGTTTCTTTATTTAATGTATCATGGTGTACAATAACGAATATAATAATAATAATTGTGTTCATTTTATTACATTTTAATTACACAATTTCCTTTGCTAAGATTTTAAGTAAGTGGGTCTAACGCCATCTACTATCTTTGTAGTATTTATCGATTCGACATTTGCAGTACTACACCCGTTCTCAGCTAGATGGCACCACAAAGCCCGAATCAGTATATCAGTTAATTATTTTTTAACCGTTACAAGTTATGCCCGAATGGATAGCCCCAAAAATAGGGAATTTGAACATATCAGGGTGAACTGTACAAATCTGTATACCTCTTCAGAGCGTATCAGCGTGATGTAATGTTGTGAAGTGGTGAAAGTAATATACAGACATGCGATTTCAGCAATTCTGGAAGGTTTGCTATCATTTATTGAAGAGTTCCATTGTGTATCTCCAAAGTTTTTCATCAGATCTTCACCAAATTAAAATGGGACCACATGTGAAGCAACAGCTTTCAAACAAAAAAAAACTTCAAAATCGGGTCACGTAGTAAGAAGTTATGAGGTAACACACATAAAAAAAACCCCTCCGATCACCATGTATAATAAGCCTATTCCGTGGGAGAAGAAGGCTAAATACCTGGGTGTGGTCCTAGATCAACACCTAACCTTCGACGAGCACATAAAGCAGGCCCGCGCGCGGGCCGCTTTCGCTCAAGGTAGGCTTCATTCCATGATCAATAAACGCATGTCATAAAAGTGCAAACTGCGTACTTTCACCGTGGTCATTCGTCCCATCATGACCTACGCTGGCCCTGTCTTCGCACACGCCAAGCCCCGGTTCATTCATAAAATGAAGACTCTTCAAAGCCGCTTTCGCAGAGCGGCGGGTGCCCCCTACTTTGTCCGTAACGAAGAGCTGCATGTAGATTTCAAACTCCCCACCATCCAGCAGTACTTGAAACGTCTCACCAAGCGTTTTCTAAATACCGCTGCGAATCATCCAAACCCACTAATCGCATCGGCCGCCCGATACGAACCCTCCCGCATCTCCAAGGTGCGCCGACCCAGACATACCCTCCTCATTCCTGACGACCCTACCACCCTGCTCCAGGAGAGCCGTAGGGAAACGAGCACCACAGTCCGCAAACGCACACAGCCGTCCTTCCGCCCCCGCCGAAGAGGCCCGCGAAGACCTGATCAATGCCCTCCCCGTCTCTCGCCAGCACGTGCCGCTGAGCAAGCATATCCCCCAAATAATGAAAATCAGATCCAGCCTTCCCTTGCTGTCCCGCCAGTGACGCCCTAAGCCGAGGCCCGTACCCCGCAGGGGGTGCCCTTAGCGCAGTCACTTAGTATGTAAGAAAAATTATAAGTCCTGGCTGGAGGCTTTAATAAATTAGAGCCTTCACAGGCAAGTCCGGTTAAGCAGTCGACAACCAATATGGTTGAACTGCGAGTAGTCAATCACAAAAAAAAAACAAAAAAAAAATACAGTTAAATTGAGAACCTCCTCCTTTTTTTAAAGTCGGTTAAAAATTAAACAAATGTTTTTTCTACTATATATTTTGCTCATCCACATGCAATTTACTTGTCTCTCTTTTACATACATACGTTTCATTTACGTACATTAAGATCGGTATTCCTCGCCCCCACCCAGCTTGTGTGAGTTGGTTAGTTCATTCAAGTGATATGATTCAAATTAAGCTAACGTTGTACTTTATAATAAATTATGGTGATTGAGAAGGGAGGAACGGAAAGAAGAACAAACTGGCCTAGAGCGTATCGGATTTCGCACTTTAAGGGTTCCGTATCTAATATTAGTATTTGTGTTATACGTTAATTTATATTTATTTGGTATTAATCGTTATAATAAACATTATCACCAAATTTCAAGTTCATAGGTCAATGGAAAGTAAAAAAATTGTTTGGTACAAAATTTAGACGAAAGGACAGACAGACGGACACGTGAGTGACATCAGTAGGGCTCCCTTTGGACCTTTCGGGTACGGAACTGTTGAGTCCACTAATCTCAACATCGCCGCGCGCCAGTGGCAGTGAAAGAGGGGTGCAGGGACAGCAGCTCGCCAGCCAGCCAACAACGCGGGCCGCCGCGCCACAGCAGTCAGCGAGGTTTGCACCGGTGCGGAATTTTGTGTACCGGTGAAATTCACCAGTGATTGGGCGATCTCCGGTGATTCACCGGTGATCTCCGGTGATTCACCGGTGATCTCCGGTTGATGCATTGGAATTATGAGCCTATGATAAAAATGATTATTGTTTGCTAAATGGATTTGCTAATAAGAAAAATACAGTTTTCATTCATTTTTTATTAGTTATAAATGGTATTCAAAAATAAAAATCAAAATTTTACTCCAGTAAATTATAATAAATGGTGGTTTTGTTTTTATAAACATAACATTTCGACTGCGTCATTGCGTAACATACTTCTCCTGAGGTTCAGAATGTAACCTGTTGCTGAAAATACTCTTTCTGACTTAACGGAAGTTGCAGGCACAGTTAAGTATTTCAAAGCTATTTCATCTAAAGGCTTAAGATGTTTGTTAAATATCCAAAATTCCACCACATTATCACAGTTATGATTAATGTCAGAAAAATCCGGTGTGAAAGTGAACTGAATCATATTGATGGACAAGCACGCTTTGAATTAATGTCCAAAATAATATGTCTTATAAAAAAGAAGCAAAATATAAGAAATAATAACTAAATGTAAAATAAAAAACAATATTAAATCATAAACCTTTCTTTTATTTAATCAAGTTTATTCAAAAAATACTGCGCCAATAGAACCGGTGATCAATCGGTTAATAATCGGTGTTTTCACCGAATAAATTCACCGGTAAATCACCGGTGATTCTCCGGTACTCATTGCTCCGGTGCAAACCCCTAGTCAGCTGTTGCACGCCTTCACGCACGGCTGCGCTTGCGCGTTTTAATAATTCTAATTTCGTATTCCTTTGTTCATAAACCAACTGTTGTATTTCAATATCTTTACTTATTATACTTGTTATACAGTCCACTACCATTTCATTTACTTCACCACGATCTATCGTCGCGATCAGGAACCCTAAAAAGGACTTTCTTCTCCTTTGCTCTACAGTGGGACAACTCAGGCTCATAATTTATGATTAACTACCTTCTGCTAGCAGCTTCGCCCGCGTGGAATTAGTTCTCCCCCCAATGTAAGTAATAGCCTATGTACTCTTCCAGACTATAGTCGATCTCTGTGCCATATGTCATCCAGATCAATTTAGCCATTTTGGCTTGATTGAGTAACAAACATCGATCCTTGCATTCAAACATTCGCAATTACATTATAATGTAGTAAGAAGTAGGATTATATAATCATTATTGGATGAATTACGTAACTGATAGTCTTTCTAATATCTTTTTAAGATTTCTATAGGTATTCCGTGAATAACTTAACTACACGGCTTCTACTATACTTTATACAATCGCATTGATCTCTGTGTAGAACTTGGAAGCGAACCAAGCATGAATAGCAGAAGTTTAAAAATGTCATCCGTAAAATATTGAAATTAAGTTTTGAAATAAAAAATTAGAAATGTAAAGGATTTATTTTATATAAAAATATTACAATGTATATATATTATTTAATAATTATTGTTTAAAAACTAATAAAATACAAATTATTTTTTTTATTTTTTTTCTGTTTTATTCCTGTCTGTTCTGTGTGTACATAAATTGTTAAATAAATAAATAAAATACACTGTAATAAAAACAAAAACTCTAACTAAATAAAACTTAAAATATGGCGTCAAAAAATTCCTCCGCATCGCTTTCTACTGGAAGTGTACCCAAAAGACTGGCGGCATTGCCACGTTGTATGGCAATGCTTAACCTCTGGCCGAGTTAAAAGCCAGTCCTTGGGCACGCGAAGTGTCAACAAGGCGTTTTGACATATCTTTAAATAATATATGAGCACTTGGACCCCACGGCCCAAAGGTTTCAACCCTAAACGGCTCGAAAATGTAGCTACCGACGAAGTTGCTATATTTCCGCCGCTTGAGGTTTTCCGAAGCCGCAACGGCAGCACCAGCACAGCACGACAAACTAGAAAGATGAGATGGCGCAAGAGTATCGACACATGTAGCGTCTCATACTAAAGGCCTACCCAACTTCTACGGAAATAATGACATCCCGTCCGGTCTTTTACCATCGTCGTGAGCCAGACCATGTGGTTCTAATACAGCCAGAACGCCGGTGGTGACAAGAGCTCGTCGGATGATGTCGTTGATATTCACGTGCCGCGCTATGCGACCCGCGCTTCGGCTGCTCGACAGGCCGTGAAATAAAATAAACTATTTTACAAAACATACAACCGACTTCCAAAAAAGAAATTAGGTACACTTCAAATTGAAATTTTATTAGATTAAAGCAAATTCAACAAAATGTATATGGGATCACTTCTGGAGTTTACTTTTTCGGATAAAAAAATATTTTGAAAATCGGTCCACAACTGACAGAGAAATCGGTGCACATACAATAAAAAAACATACAGTCTAACATAGAACCGCCTCCTTTTTGCGAAGTCGGTTAAAAAATAAACAAACATTTTAATAGGCTTTCAATTAAATGAACGCAAACTTTAAAGTCGATACAATGCAGCGCACTTTGAATAAGCTCCATGATGCGTTCCTCGCTTCCATTTGATTTTTAAAGAGGGATTCTAAATAAGAAATGAACCGGCGAGATCCTTGCAATCTAATTAGTAAATGGAGAATGAAGTTTTACTATTGAGTTTCTCAAAGTTGTGCTGGCCGATTTAATTTGGAAAGAGGACAACTTGGTCCACTTTTCATTCGATTGTATTAATTGAAGGAAAGTCAGAATTTAAATGGAATTTAACAAGAGCAATGAGCATCTGCCTAGCCTTTTCCCAACTATCTTGGAGTTGGCTGCCAGTCTAACCTGATGCAGCTGAATACCAGTATTTTTCATGGAGTGACTGCCTATCTGACCTCCACAACTCAGTTACAGGGTAATACGGTACCCCTTGGTAAGACTGGTTATCAGACTTTCGGGCTTCTGATGACCCGTAACGACTGTCAAAGATCCACGATTGACATTCGGGACCAACGGCTTAACGTGCTTTCCGAGGCACGGAGGAATCTCGGTATGTAAAGACGGTCACCCATCCATGGAACAACCCTGGCAATCGTAGCTTAAGCTGATGGATCGATCGGTTATTACTTGGCCACGAGCTCCTCCGTCAGTTAAGGCCCCTCTCGCGGTCCAGTGGCGCCCTCATTGAATAAAAAATCGTAGCTTATCACAGAAAATAAATATTAAAAAATCCAACTTCACGTTTGTTACAAAGAGGATAAAGAATTTTTACGTTGTTAAAACAGGTCTCAAAAACGGCCGTTTCTGACACTTTTACCTACTACTTTGGATGCGTGCTTTGGTTTTGCGTTTGGATTTTTTTGACATTTGTTTTTGATTGATGTCAGACGGAAGTGTGCTATGAATGGAATAAGTTTGTTTTATAAAATTAGAATATTAAGCTTTGCAGTCCAGAGTATTAAA
Source organism: Polia nebulosa (assembly GCA_951329385.1). Classification (NCBI taxonomy): domain Eukaryota; kingdom Metazoa; phylum Arthropoda; class Insecta; order Lepidoptera; family Noctuidae; genus Polia; species Polia nebulosa. The sequence continues at coordinate 21,900,061 of OX589602.1, forward strand.
TTTTGCAGTCCAGTGTTTCCTTATTAAAATTACACACGACACGACAAACCAAAGACAACACACTAGGAGTACACCACTAAGCTTTACGCCTCCGGATTCATCAATATAAAATATTTTCAAATCTGTACCCTTTCCCGCTGCTGTGTTTCCTAGGTCAATCTTATAGAAATCGCGCATTTTTCGAGTAGCATAATTATTATGTTGTACAGTGTAGTTGGATAGTGTAGCTTACCAGTGAAATAATTTTCGTAATCAGATCAGTATTTCCGGTGATCAATTTTAACTATCCAGGTAATGACTTACCAAATCAAAATGAATGGTTGGTTTGCAGAAGAAACAGTACCTTAAGACACACAGAACGTCACAAATTCTTAGTCTTTCATCTTTGATGAAATCTTTTTCGTTCCATAAATCAAGTTTCCGTTGCCAAGATGTTAGGAAAACTTTCGCATCGGTCAACATCTTGAGCTCCTCCGAGGGATTCGGACAGTAAAGGTAATCCATACAAATATGCTTTAAGTCTGACCCAATCACGGTAACACAGTTACGGTGGAGCGAAAGGTCTGCCAATAGGGCTTTGGAAAGTTGACTTTGACCCTTCTGAACTTTTGGTTAACTTTATATTTGGATGTAAGAACGAAGGTATGGTTCCATTGTTAGAGTTCCAAACCTACAAATAAAAACACGGAACCCGTGCGTCTATCTATTCGTTCGACTGTCACAGCCAATTTGCTCTGAATCTACAGGAACGATTCAATTGAAATATGGTACCAAACACGAAAGTTTAACGTAAATAAATAAATTGGAATACGAGGGTCACTTTTTTGGGGTGCAAACTGGGTTTTTCAAACTGTATCGTGCGACGTATTAAATGAAGGCTTATTATAACCAGGGTCTCAAATGTTGATTTTTCATATTTTGAAATGAATTGTTTTTAAATATAAAGAAAATAGATGAATTACAACCATTCCACCGCTCTCCGAAATACAGAGTTTAATTTTTTTTAAATAAATATAGAAAGTAGTACAGTGGTTATAAGGTTTTATAACCATTACACTACTTTCTGTATCACCAGATAATATAAAAAAGTCGCTTTCTCTGTCCCTATATCCCTATATATGCTTAAATCTTTAAAACTACGCAGCGGATTTGATTCGGTTTTTTTTTAATAGATAGAGTGATTGAAGAGGAAGGTATATGTTTAATTTGTACCCGAGCGAAGCTGGGGCGGGTTGCTAATTTATTATAAGAAGTCTATAGTTTAAAATGGTATGTAATTTTTATTTTCGGAACACTACGTTTGAGGTTCTATTGTTTTTTTATGTAGGACCACTGATTTCTCTGTCAGTTGTGGACTGATTTTCAAAATTCTTTTTAATCCAAAAGTACCCCACAACATACACTTATTTTAAAATTTATGTGGGACCACCTCTGTAGTTTAGTTACTCTAGAGGTCGTCCCATATAAATTTTATCGAAATTGCTTCTGTGCTGTTTGAAAAAATTAACAAAAACAAAAAAATATGTATACATAAATGACGTGTTGGTTGCCTCGAATCACGTTAATTATTCCATTGGTTTAGTTCTGGGGTTTCAGAACTAAAAAGGGAAAAATAAAAACTTTTTACAAAAAATACAACCGACTTCCAAAAAGAAAACACTAAAACTTTCATATAATGTAATAAGTCGGTGTTTGTATTTTATTTCTTCATTATGGTGGCGGTTGTATTTTTTTTTTTTTTTTTTATCTTGAACTCACATTTAAAAAATTCAACCGACGAAAAAGAACTAAAAAGCAAAAAATAAATACACCTTTTAAGTCTTGAGTATTGAGCTTATTTACCTACATAAAATATCAAATTTTATTTCAACAAATTTTGAGTCGGCGCCAAACAACAATCTGATTATTAAATATCTAAATTTTATATGTACGTAGAAATGAAGAAGGCTAGATGTAGGTAATTAATCATTTTATTATTTGGCGCCGACTCAAAATTAGTTTATATAAAATTTGATATTTTATGTAAATAAATAAGCTCAATGCTCGTTTATTTATTTTTTACTTTTTAGTTCTTTTTCGTCGGTTGAATTTTTTGTTAAAAGTTTTTTATTTTCTGATTTTTTGTAACTCGCATCATCTTTTAATACTCTGAGGCTAATTTCTAATCCTTCATCATTCCTCTTGGCACTGAGCTGATGATGTAACCATCCTTCCATGAGGTTTCCAGAATATTGACAAGTTGAGCTTACCTCCAATATTCTAAAGACGTCTTTTCTTCAAAGCATATTAAGTAGTATCTGTCACTAATACCAGTTTTTTATATATAACTTCTATTATATAGGAAAGGTATGGTTTCCATCATCAGCTCAGTTTCATGATGTGATGATTCCTAAATGCAAATACCTGATTAAGTTATAAAAAGTAAACAGAAACAATATTCGTGCCCAATTTTCGAGGTTTTCTCTCAATTTTATCAGGATTTCATTATCATATCCTGATGTCCTTGACATGGGTGAGGTATACCCTATCTAAGAAAAAGGAATCATGAAAATCGGTTCACAAACCACGGAGTGAGGGCCGAACATACGTGCAGAAACGCTAGACGTGCCCAAAATTGTTGAGGTTTTCTCTCAGTTTTATCAGGATTCTATTATCAGATCCTGATTTTCTTGATATGGGACCACCCTTGAGGTATAGGGTATACCTCAAGGATGGTCCCATGTTAAGGATCTAAAAAAAAAAAATCATCAAGATCGGTTCGTAATGACGGAGTGAGGGCTGAACATATACAAAAAAAAAAAAAAAAACATATGTACGGTCGAATTGAGAACCTCCTCCTTTTTTTGACGTCGGTTAAAAATGAAAGATTATGCGATAGTCACTTTTTCATCGATTTATTATTGTTTCCCGCTAATACTAATTTGTTAGTGGTACGAATGGCAGTCTGAGGTGAAGTACTCGTATCCTTACTAAATTGATTTTTTTTTGGAAAAAGTTTTTTACAATGTTATCGACTGGAAATAATGCTCTTCCAGAGAATCTATATAAATAACCTTCCAACAAAATCACTGACATGTCACATCTGCTACGATCTAATCTCCTCGCATCAGTTCCGTGTCGTCCAATGTAAGGCTATACTCTGTAAACAAGCTTCATAAATACACTGTCACTCGATTAGCTAAATTTCAGCAACTTTAGAATAGGAGTCGCCAACTTGATTGACAGCCTTCTCGAATATACCCCAGATATGAACCTACGAGAACTTTAAGAGAGATATTTCATACATGTTTGATAAGTTGGCTTTGAAGGAACGTGTAATAGAATACGTGCTTTACTGAGGTCGCACAAGATTAGGTAATTTATAAGGTTGCATGCATCTGTAGAATTTTGATAGTCCAAAGATTATTTTTAACACGCTCTTTAGTATGTGTCTATGTAAAGGAATCTTTGAACGTGATTTTCACCCACTTTAAAATGTCGGTTTAAATTGAAACTTCGCACACTTATCAAGGACCGATGACAACGCACGGTTAGTTATGTGACGTCATTCTAAATCAAATATGGCAGACTTGTTATTTTTTTATGAATTTTCATGATATGGGTATCAAATGAAAGGATTTGCTGAAATAAATGCAAAAAATAAAAAATTAAGTGTGTTTTTTGTTTTTTTTTAAGTATCGTTCTTTTTTGTATTGATTTTTTTTTTTTTTGTTGATAGGTTCGCGTTTGACCACTATCTCATCTGATGGTAAGCGATGATGTGGTCGAAGATGGAGCACGCTTGCCTAGAAGAAACCTATTCACTCTTGACTTAAAGACTCCCAGGTTGTAGCTATCAGGAAACACAGACTTCGGTAGGGAAATCCACGTGTTGTGTTCTCAAAACGCTTTGTGCGTATGGATGGGATGTCCATCATGTACCGGTGGCACTTCGCCGTACGTCTTGTGGTCCGATGAAACGGGCTATGCGGTATCAAATTTCCTAATCTTGTGTTCTCTAAGCTCGGTTTTCGCTATGCCGCTTAAATTAAAACTACTTACCGGAAAGTCTTCAATATCCCGCAGCGTTCAACGGACCGGAAAGTTATGAAATAAGTAGGTAAGATGCTGCTCTGTATACGTTTGGGCCTCTAACATGTCATAGCCCAGATCCTATACGAGATCTGAATATCATATTACCTTATACAATATCATCCAATTTGTCTGATATTAACAAAGTTTGTTGCGCGTGCGAGTCACGGTAGCTACGTGACACATCTGTTACACCAGACACTTATTTAATCTTCACGTGATTTATGGATTAACTATCTATGTTAAATTATAGTTTAAACGTTATTTGTATGAAATTAAGGTGCTCTTTGATCTGTTGAAGGTCTCATTAATTACTTATGACCAGTAGTTGTTGGTCAGACGTAAATAGACTATTGAATCAGCCTCAAAGTTCTGATTTACTTTTCAGTTTATTTTGCAGTAACACATAATAGCTTGGTTTAAATATAAATAATTGATTTATAGTCTGTACGTGTGTCATGTCTACATCCGTGTACAATAAAATTTAGAACCAATCGAATTCCACAGTATTCGTCATTCACGAGGATTACTATGTTCAGGAACACAGGTTCACTGTTGATATGGCAGAAAGTTCGGAGTTTTTAAAAGGGTAGATGACTAAAGTAATATATTTATTACCAAAACTACTGGACACGTATTTTTTCTTTTGTCACGTTAACAAAAACGAGGACGATACAGTGCGTTGATATTTCACGTGACGACACACCTACGTAAAAAATGTACCACGTACTGACTTAACAAGCCCTGGGACTCCTGAACTTTAATACGTTTTATTTTTGTCATTTTTACGTAACGGAGCCCTATTCCTGTCACTCACATGTCCGTCTGTCTATCTATCCGTCGTCTGTCAGACAGGTTTTACAGTGAAACGGTTGGAGCAATACATTTGGTACGGAACCGTAAATGTCGGTTTTTTTGCCGACTTTCGAAAAAGGAGGAGGTTCTATGTTCGACTGTATGTATGTTTCTTTTTTTTATTTACGTCCGCAGATTTCTCTGTCAGTTGTTTACTGGTTTTAAAAATTCGTTTTTTATCCGAAAGCATATACTCCCGAGATGGTCCCATATAAATTTTATCGAAATTGCTTAAGCGCTTTTTGAGAAACTGAAAAAAAACGAAAAATACGTATACCTAGATGACGTTTTTGTTTTTTTGTTTCTCCAATTACGAGTATGTTTAAATTCCACGTTCCATGTTATTGGAGTTTTTAGTTCTGGGGTATAACAACTAAAAATTGAAAAATAAAAAAAAACTTTTTTTACAAATAAACAACCGACTTCCAAAAAATTGGAACCACTCGGACTTCGCGCGCTTTCATGGCCTTGTTAATCCGAGTGTGAGACCTCTTAAAACTACGTTATTACACGTTTATACTAAACATCTTGAATTCGGAAAAACGTCTTAACGTCTGATGAAATTTATGAACATCACAGCAGCGCTCCTAGATTACATTGGCGACACAATTTGCAGCAGATGTTACTGGTCACTGCAACTACTGCAATCTTGGATTATTATTGGTTTAAATTAGATCTTGTCGCGACAGAGCTATGGGTTACCAATACGATTTTAAGTTATTTCATACGAGAGCATTTCATTTTCATTAGATGTTGAAACGCCCAGTTTCTTTATTGGTCATCCATATCATAAAAATGTGACATACCATCATTTTATTCTCCTAAATCATTTTCACTTCATTACCATAAGCTACCCTAGTAGCATTTATTGTTGGGCCAACAATAAAGTTTTAGCATTTATTGTTGGTCCAACCAAATCCTTTATTGTATTAAATGATTAAAAAAAAAAAAATGCCAGCAATAAATGCTATTAATAGGGTATCTGGTCCACAGATCATGTTAACAACAGACATACGAACTTTTAAAAAAACTAAGTGCTGAAAATCAAGAATTAAACTAAAATAAACTGCCACCAACTGCATCAGACTGCTTGAAAATAAAGGCAAACACATATGCTTTATGTCATATCCCCTACTCCACCTCGATTCATCTTTAGAGTTACAGCTTGTTAAATATTGCAATTAATCAAGGGCTTTTTCCGTTGTCAGGACAACTGAATCGAAAGCAGGTCCTCCAAACTGACTTAGAATATGGACAAAAGAGTGCAGAGAAGTCGATATCAAGAAAATTAATTATTGATGCGTAAAATCTTGAAGTGCCCATAGACGATTTGTGAGCAAAACTATCGGTAAAACAGATTTACGAGGCTACTTGATATGAACTGAATATTAGGGTGGGTCACTTATGTATGGGAAAAAAAAAAGTTTAGTTTTTAAATGGGCACAGCGACAAAACGGTGCTAAATGATGAGTGTAAACAGATTATGAAGTTTCATTGCAATCGGAATTTATCTTCTGCCTCCGGAGTCATGTGGAAATTGTCAACAAATATGGTAAAAAAGGCCTAACAGCATGGTATACAAAGAACACTATATTTATAAATAAAAGTCTTTAATCGATTGTAAATAAAGGTTTATTAATGAGAAAACAAATTTTACAACAATAGGCCGTCCTGTGGCATAAGTTGCTGTTTTGGAATACGGTTAAAAATATAAAAGAATAATTATTAAAATTAAGGGTTTTAATGTGGCGAAATCTTTTTTGCTGTCGAATTTCGGCATTGCTTTTCTCGAGTCTATCTGAGCTTTGATGAAACCTTCTGTCATTCTTTTATTACATAAGGTGGCTGATGCTTCGGTCACAGCTTTAACTGCTCTTTCTACTGCTTGTGTGTGACACGGAAGGCGTAATAAATCCAAGTCTCCTTCTCCTTTTTGTTGAATAAACAAACGGAGATTTTCTTCGTTTACAGATTTTAATAAAGGTGGCTCAGTGATATTTTCTTGCCAATTTAAAAGGTCATAATATGTTAAAGCGTTAAAGTTTATCTTTGGTAACTGAAACATACGCAACTTTTTTGGTGTTTCTGATCTAGCTTTCAAAATTCGCCGTGCAGCTAATTCACAAATGTGCGGCTAGGGATCTGTCAACATTGCAAGCAATAAGTTTTCCGGGTGTGCGAAATAGCTGTTTCGTTGAATTACTGGGTCGATAACGGCTTTTAAAGTTGTTGGTAAATATCTGGTTAGCTCGATGAGTTTAAACAAGTGTCGCGATCCATCTTTTCAGCTAGAGTGAGTTTTTATAGAAAACCAAATCAGAGCGTAAACCTTGATGATATATGCTGCAAGTGTCATCAGATTTTCAAAGGCAGTCTCTACTGACACATACAGACGGAGAATCCTGTTGGCACGAGTTAGCCATCGGGCATGGGACATTTTACCTGGCGATTTCTTAGCTAAATCGCTAGGAAATATGCCAGTTGAAATTGCTTCGACTATCCTGTATAAATATTTTGGTCTGTACTAATATATCTTTAGCGGAAAGCTCCGGTAAGTTCGCTGGAATACGTTGAAACTGAGTTAGAGCTCTTGTTTCACAGTTCTCAAGTTCTTTTCCAATTGTCCCTGAAAATGTTTGTGGCCCAGACGTACTACCATCAATGTGTTGAAAGAGATGTCTGAATGGCAGTTCATTCATATGAAACAAACAAATAATCCATTGTAAAAGTCTTTCCAATCTTTTTTCTAGCATCCGTATAATACCGCCATATTTGCCAACATTTACGTTTGTCCCATCACAACCAATTGAAATCAAATGATCCATTGATACATCAGCTTTCAAGAAAAAGTTGGATATTTCTTGTTCTATTCACTTTGCAGTACCTGAAGCAGGTGTAATGTAACCTAAAAACTTCGAGTCAGGTTCTTTAATCAAAGAAATATGCTCTTCAAGTATGCGTCGTCTGTACTTTTTCTTATCTTTTTCACACATAATGAAAGTTTGATCTTTTCTCCCATCGATGTATAATGCTGGTATTTGTGTACCAGTTTGTTGTGAAATTATATTTTCTCGAGTTTTTTTTCGTTCTCGGCGAAGTTTATTTTTTGTCTATTACATGACAACTCGACGCATGTAGAACTGCTGATGAAATTGCTGCTCCTGCCCTGTCTGAGACTCCAAATCTGTCGCATGTTTTCGATAGCAAAGCATAATCAACTGCAGTGGTAGTATTACTCACCGAATCAGTACTTGAGTGCACCTGAATTTGGGTTGGTTCTTCACAATCCGACTGGAAGTGGACACATTCGGATTCAGAGGTGCTACTTAACTCTTCCGTACATATTTCAGCTACTTTTTGTCGTTTGCTCTCAGATTTTTCTCTTAACAACTTTCTTTTCAATGCTCTTGTAATTTGTTTTGTTGTGCCAACGTCTATGCCACCTATCATCATTTGCCTAACAGTTCGTTGGTCTATTATAAAGTTGTGCTCTCTTGTAGGTATTTTTTTGTTCTTAGGGCAAATACATTTAAGAAAATCTCGACACTTGCAAGCCGAAATATCAAACAAAACTTTACTTCCAAGACGAAACTCTTCCAACTTGTTTTTAAGTATTTTCGGGTGAGACCTAAGAAGGTTTTTGCATTTTAAATGATAACTTTGTAACATTACCTTCATTCATTTTGGTTCTACTGTAGGAATAGAAGATTTTGCCCATATTTGTATCAGTTTTGAAACTAAAACGGCTTCTATTTCTTTATATGTCGGCTCTTTTTTCGTTCCCTCTCAAATTTTAACTTGTGTCGGGTCCACTCATCACATCTTCGTAAGTTGGCAATAGGTTGTCTTTTAAATCACATAAATCACCAAATAAGGGACACTTCCAACTATTTCGAGTACGTTCCATTTTTATAATGACATAAAACAAGTAACCGCACTGTATTACGCAACGCGCGACACTGATTGTCTTACTTCTCAACTTTCCACGCCCCCCTCTCCTCCTTACTCCTTTGTCCTTGAACTCAACCAAAAATTTTCGTATTTGTCATTACTAAAAAGTATTATGCATAAAATCAGATATCAAAAAGATGAGTTAAATATTAGTAAAGTAACGTCAAAAATCTACTTTTTTTAATAGTTCGATGACAGTCCGGAGGCAGTAAAACTTAAAATAATTCAATAAAACTTTACATATGAAGTAACGATACCATTTGGCACCTTTTTAATGGTGAGCATATTTGAAAATCGAAAAATAAAAAAATTGACCCACCCTTCTGAATATCTAGCAAGCAGTCCTGTCTTCTTGTGAATCGGAACTTCATCAGAAGATATATATGATATAAAGTTTTATAAGCGATTTAAGTGGTCTTTCATAAGGGTTTACCATGCTTAACATCACGCTTCTGTTTACTACGTTCCAGGTTAATGCTTTCACCCACAGCCACAGCCTTATAGAGTGCCAAAAAACATCCGCAGATTTTTTTTTAAAGCGGGTTCTATGGTTTTGCCTCGTAACGTACTCGTAGTTTTTCCTTTTGTGTGTCGTATAAAACCCAGCACAGAAATCCTGCAGTCGGCCACATACACTCACTAACACGAGCTATATTTATCCATGTTGGGAACGCTAAAATTTTAAATAAATGGATTATTCTCCTATTACAACCTTAAAAAGATGACAATAGAAAAGCGAAAAAAGTATTACAGAAACAGGGAAACGCAAGGATTTCTATGGAGCATATAAAATGTATACCGAGGGGTTTGTTTACCTTGACATGTCAAGCTGTACGGTATGAAAGGTGACTTTTTATTGCAGCCGAGTTTAATCACGCGGATGCGATCCGAACCATTTTGTGTTGTTTAGTGGAGGTAATATGCGACGCTGTTCCTGATTTATATAAACGAGTTGTGTAATATTAGGAACAGTGGCGGACGAATTTTTTCATACGCAGATGATACAGCGGTTGTTTTCTCTGGTGAATCTTGGGCAACCGTGCGTGCTGTTGCTGAACGTGGACTAGCGGTAATAGCAAGTTGGTTAAATGCTAATCTTCTAACCCTCAACGTTGCTAAAACTAACTTCATCTGCTTTACTCCTAATCAGAGGACACAGCCAGGTGCTGATTTTGGGATCGTGATCCATGAGTGTGCAACCTCTCACTATCCTTGTAATTGTCAAAGCATACAGCGAGTTAATTCCACTAAATATCTTGGAATAACTGTAGACCAAAGACTGTCCTGGCACACCCATATTGAAAATACCATGGCCAGGGTCAGAAAACTTATATGGATTTTTAAAACGTTACGGCATGTGATGCCACCGTTGCTACTAAACAAAACTTACTGCTTTAGCACAATCGGTCATCACATATTGTATACCGATCTGGGGAGGGGCCACCAAGACCAAATTTCTAGACCTAGAAAGGGCTCAAAGGTCTCTCATTAAATGTATGTACTTTAAACCCTTTCGTTACTCTACAGACAACCTTTACAAGGTTAGTAATCTTCTCTCTGTAAGGAAATTATACGTATTGAACATAACCATCCAACTGCACAAGACCCTTTCTTTTGATCCATCTAAGCTCGATAAAAGACGAAAAGACATTGTGTCCCGTTCCACTCCGGTCCGTACGGTATTTACCAGGCGTCAGTATAACACTCAATCTACCTATATTTATAATAAGTTGAACCACATATTGAATATTTACCCCATGTTGCGGTATGAATGCAAAAATACTCTATCGGAATGGTTAAAATCACAAAAATACGATGAAATTGAACTACTATTAACCAGAATATGTTAAAGTTTACCTGCACGCAATCACATACATTACCAGATCAATCATTAACACATACATGTACTCACACCCATACACCACTCACACCCACCTTCCACACACACACAAACACAAACATACACACACATACACACACACACCCACAAACCCTACACATACCTGAACTTGCTACAGCAATTTTGTAATCATCCTAGAATTCTAAATTTGTTTATTTTATTTTTCATTTCCTTTTAATTATGTCTCAACAGTATAAATTATTACCCATGGGAAGTAGCGAGGTAACCCCATCACAAGTATCCTTATAACTTACTGGGGTTGCCTCAATTTTGTGCTGTAGAACAATTGTGTGAGAAACAATAAAGTTATTTTATTTTATTATGTTTTTAATATGAGGGAGGAGACACGTCAAGTTGATTATATTATGGAATTAATCAAAGAAGTCGGGACCGACGGACGGAGGCACATTGTGTTTTGTTAAATATGTTGTAGAAGATACTTGAATCTCAGTAGGCTTGTATGGAAAGGCATTGAAGTGTAAACATCTTGTAATATATCCTCTAGAGATGCCCTCAGATGGAAGTAGAATGGATCACTTTATATCTCAGGGGATGTGAACCAGAGAAAACGTGATCGGGTTAAGGGAAATGTATGTATATATGGTACGAACAGTAGAATATGGTTTTTTAAACAATTACACTGTAAAATCTAAGAAGATCGCACGAAAAACGAACAGAGAGGCTAGCTGGGTGTGGCTAAGTGGGCTAAATTTACATTATAATTTGAATCTGATTAGAAAAGAACTGAATTGTTTTAAGACATTCAGTGATTTCAGTTTTTAGTTGTCAGTGAAAATAGAGTAATTAAGAATATAAAATATCAAATGTTGCAGTCCAGTATTTCTTTTACACACACCAGAGCTCAGAAGCATATACCCGGCACACACGAAAGTAATGTTTATTGTGTTTTATTTTTATCGAAATAAGGGGTTTTTAATCTAAAAGTGACGCAACACGAACTGAAACATTTGCTAAACAATTTCATCACGCCGCGTTACAGCCATCTACAATAAATAGAAAGTGCTTTGTTGTGTAAGTAACAGACTTCAAACAAAACAATAGCGTTTTGTACTTTTGACTATAAGCCTTTTAGAATTTATTGCATTGAAAGACAACTGTTTGAAACATTCTACATAAGTCATTCATTTACATTTTTGACGCGGTAAATATGGGTTATTTATTATTCCCGGAAAATCCCCAACGTTTACGGGATATTACTCGGGATTTTAGTGTATTTGCGGGGACGATGTTAATAAGACATTAATTTAGTCTGCGGTGAATGCGTATTGCCTTGCGGCGGAAGGCGCACTGACGTCGAATGCTGCACCTTAGATTGCCTATGGTTCCCGTAAAGCCGGCTACACACTTGCCTCACATGCTAAAGCAGGACACACACGTCGTGATACCACACCCCATCCAACTTGCAGTGTGTGGCGGCAACTCGCCACACCAGCCATATACTCAAATATACAGTCCCTTGAAGCTGTGAGAAAATCCAACTAATAAATTAACGTAAAGAAATATACTGCCGTCTCCATAAGGTCTTATAACACAAATCAAGGGAAAAGTCTGAAAACCGCAAATTTTTTAATAACGAGTACATCACAAAAAATAGGTCCCCATTCAAGGAATTCGGGTCCAAATTTTAAAGTGAGGCGACTGTATCATATGGGGCGTCGTATGAATGGACCCGATTAGCATAAGCTAAAACAGATTTTAAATTGTTTTAACCTCGTCTAATTTTGGATTGCTACCGAAAAATTAAAAATAAAAGTTTTTCTGATTGGTGTTCGGCCAAAAAATTTTTGAAACTCAATTCCGAACTATTTACATATCCGCAAGCTTGGACAAAATCCTCGGTATACGAGTCCGACTCACACTTGGCCGGTTTTTGGACTAGGCGGAATTAAAATAATATTTATTTTATTCATTTTCTACATTATATACAATGCCGGATGTTCAGACGGCGACGTGCTAAGACGGCCGTAAGTAAGATAAGTTGACGGAACCCTGCTTCGCGCTGCGCGGCCCTTCCTATTCCTGGTTGCAGGTTTTAAAGAAACCTAACACGTCTGAACCTAACCCATTCGTGTCGGGTTGCTCTGAGTTTCGAGCTCGCTTCGCTCGCTCTTGGACTTATTAGTTGCTCAATTCGACTTTAACCATCTATGTAACTTATTAAAATGAATTTAAATATTTCATCATTCATTTATTACACTGCTTGAATAATTTCTGAACCTGATTTGTAGGATGAAATAACCGCTAAAATCTTTATATTAGTGTTCATGTTTCATTGCTGTAGTAATTTACCAACCATTAGAAAATAAAATAACTGCCCGTTAATTGTTTCAAATGATCATAATAACGTCCCTAATGTTTAAATAACAGTTGTAAAAGTTATTACTCTTAATTTTAGTCGTATATAAACAGATACCTACATATAAATATTTCAAAATTATGTTCTTTTTTTGTAATTTTTTTTTCATTGTTTTGCATTTCTCCTGAGGCGGTTTTATTTACCAAGACTGTTTAGCTACAATAAGTTCAAAGCTCAAAGTAAATACATGGTGCAAGATGACCTGGAACGCACCATGAAGGCTTGATCATGGTGGCGCAAGAAAAGAGTGTCCTATAATACGGGGGAGGCTTTTGCCCAGCAGTGAGACACTAAAGGTTATAAAAAAAATTGTTTGCGGAGCATAATGAGTTTTCAAGGTTCCATACCCGTAAGACCAATGCTATTTTTCATAGTCTGGTGTATTTCACTTGGTTTACAACACTCCACGGTATGTGCAATATTCAGAATCTCACTGTTACAAACTAAACAGTTGCGGTCTCAAGTGTTGAGACGACATACAAACAGATAGCGACTCGCGATCTCTAATCTGAATATCAGAACAGTATCATCGAGTACACTAGACTTGATAAAAACAGACACACAAACGATTATCTACTGAATACGAGAGTGGATTTTAAATCGAGAGAAAAAGAAAAGAGCGCAGTAATTGTGCTATTAATTCAGTGAGAAACGGTATCATACGGTAGCGTTGTGTGTAGACAGAGATAACATGCTATGGAGAGGCTTAGTTGTGCGTGAGAGCTTTTCGACTAACGCTTGGTATAAACTATCATCGTGTGAAAGCCATTTTCTTACATTGTTAAAGTCGAGAGATTTGTTTTTGTTGAGTTTCTCATTTACTAACCGTTACAGGTTAGGTACTTACTATAGGAGTGCCTCAAGCTTTTAAGAATATAGGTAAGTACCTACACACCAAATACTTACTAGAAAATATTTTTAACTTTTTAGTAGGTAGGTTAGTATTTTAGAACAGGCGTGATATTTTAAAATATTCTACGGATATTATGATATGATGTAAAGTGCTCCTCAAAACGAATCACTCGAGCCCAAACTTGGTGGGATTATGTTGTTTTTTCACAAAGATGCCGTGGCCACCTTCCAGCTTCATCATCAGACCCTGGATATCGTCTAGGCGTAAAGTTCTCCTCAAGATAAATCAATCGAGCCCAAACTCGACAGGTTATCTTGTTTAGTTCAGAAGTTCCTGTGGCCATCATCCGTCTCCATCATCAGACCAGCTCCATGGTACCATATCATTGTATTGTCACCGAAGATACATAACAACATCAAATTTGACATCGGGAAGTGGGTCTAATTTAGCTTGCAAGATTTTATTACAGACCGACAACGGGACAGGTGAAACTAAATAAAAGCTTGTAAATAAAATGAATGAATTTGCTGTGGAGACTGAGCATTTTTTTAAAGTAAAATGAGCAGGGCTTTGACCAAGATTCTTTTTGTTAATTAATTTTGTGAACTAATTATGCCAGCATCAGCAGACCAAGGTTTTCGTTTCCCGTAATAAATTAGATTCTTCTTCAATTTAAATGTAGGCCCAAAACGTTACGCCCAAAGCTTATTGCTTCCAGAGAATCCTATCAAAATACCTACGTAAAAGGCTACGAAAATATTATTCTTAATACCACAGAATGTTCCCAGACCAGCGAAGACCATGTGGGCGGATTAAAGTCAGAATATACACATAGTTAGGTTCCTACTTGAAAAGTTTTTATGAGTCCAATTACCACTCATATCACTTTTTATTTTTACGCTGATTTCTGAGGTCTATATTTATACATAAACAAAAAAAGGAAAATTGTAGTAATAAACATTTGACCAACCGTTCCTAATGTTTAACGCAACAACAAATCCAATCAAACGAGTACCTCACTGTACTTATTTTGGAGTTAATTATGTTCATATCACGTAACATTGTTAAGTGTGATGCCAATAGAACAACATGCATGCTGCTCAATGGAATTGATAAATGAATTGATTTGTATTACATAACATCAAAGACATCAGGCACACATGCCTGATCAGAAAATAGGTGTGTATTCCACCGATGATTAAATTAAAATTGTAAATTAACGTTCAATTCAGACTTCTGTTGCACCCGTTTATTTATTTTTTCAGAGAAACTATTAAATACTTTTTAAACCACTTGTTTTTCATTCTATCATGATATATTACTTTTGGAGTCATGACAAATACACACACACATACACACACACACACATACACACACACGTACACATACACTCACACAACAACATACATATCACACGTAACAACACCACACAACTCACACTTTTGTACACACTTACTGCAAGATGCTATGTATCCCTATTATATATATATATTTTTTTTTTGTTGTTTTCGTTTAACTTTTCCTTCGATATAAATATGTATAAATATCACATTATATTTTTTGAACTACGATGAAAGAGACTGGCCTCCACAGCAGCAGTGTGTGTGTGTGTGTGTGTGTGTGTGTGTGTGTGTGTGTGTGTGTGTGTGTGTGTGTGTGTGTGTGCAGTGGCAGTGTGGAGACCAGTGATTTACCTGTTTGAATTATGTATTTTTTTCTGAACAATAAAGATTATTATTATTATTCCATTTATTCAATTTTATATACATACAATTTTAAATTTTTAAATATTTAGGTACTTAGAAAAACATAAATAAATACAAAAACATTTAAAAATATAAAAAGTAGTTGCCCACCGGTATCGGGAATAGGGTCCAAGCTACCGGTGGTCAGGGCTCCTGAGAAAGGAATCTCCTAACAATACGCGCCGTGTCCAGGAGTACTGCTTTCTGGATCAAGCCCTTGATCCAACTGCCCAACGAGAGCCTCCTGAGATGTTGGTCGAGGCTCTTGGCTATTAAGCCATTGGCCGTCACGACTATCGGCACAATGACTGCTGTATCCACCTCCCACATGTCGACAACCTTGCGAGCCAGATCAAGATACTTTGTTTTTTTATCTTTCTCAGCCTTCACGAGGTTCTCGTCATGAGGAACAGCTATATCAACAATCATTGTGCGACGCTCTTGTCGATCTATCATCACTATGTCAGGCTTATTGGCAACAATAGTCCTATCAGTGATGATAGATCGATCCCAATACAACGTGATATTGCTATTTTCGAGAACTGGGTCGGGCTCATACCTATAGTACGGTACTTCAGATTCCACAAGATTGTATTTAAGAGCAAGTCGCTGGTGGATAATCCTGGCTACAAGGTTGTGTCTGTGCAAATAGTCTCCGTTAGCTAGACGAGAACAACCAGAAATAATGTGTCGGATTGATTCCCCGGGCCGGTGGCATGCCCGACAGATGTCAACCGTACCGTCCTTCACAATATATTTCCGGTAGTTATTCGTCATCATAACTTCGTCCATAATCGCACAGACAAAACCTTCGGTTTCCCCGAATAGGTCACCAAAGCGCAGCCAGGATACGGACGCTAAGAAATCTACATCGGGTCCATGTAGGACCCGGTAAAAGCGTCCGTGAAGCTCCTTGCTCTGCCATACTTCCCTGCGGTCATTAGTATCCAGTACTTTAAGTTTGCGCCAGTTCTCGTTTGCCAAGGAGAGCGGGGTGAGGCCCTTGTCCATAGCGACCACATCTCGATGCATACCCACGTCGGTTTCTAGGAAATATTCCCTAAGGCTGCATACCTCGCGGTTGTGTAGGGTCTTAGCATTTAAGAAACCACGACCCCCACATTTCCGCGGGATATACAGCCTCATCACCGATGATCGTGGGTGATGCATCCGATTTGCGGTCAGCAGTGTGCGGACCCTCCTATCCAGGGCGTCAAGTTCCGTCTGAGTCCATTTGAGTATGCCGAAAGAGTACATCAATACCGGCATGACCCAACCGTTGAAGGCGCGCACCTTGTTCCCGCCTGATAAAAGACTATTTAGTACTTTATTCAGGCGGCCAAAGAAGCGCTCCTTCAGCGACTGTTTCACGTCAGCAGTATTGATGCCTAACGCTTCCGACATACCCAAATACTTGTAGGTTTCGGTTGAGGAGAGGGATCTAAGGTGTATGGAATCCGAGAGTTGAGTTCCCACGGATTCCATAATCTCCCCTCGCTTTACATGCATGACTGCACATTTGTCCACACCAAATTCCATTCTGATGGCGCTACTGAAGGTTTCTGTTACCTTCAGTAGCTTCATCAGTTGCAAGTTGTTGGGGGCAAAGAGTTTCAGATCATCCATGTAAAGGAGGTGTGATATGACCTGACCACCTCTTCTCAACCGATAGCCCTGTCCCGAACCCTCCAGTAGTGTACTGAGAGGGTTGAGGGCCAGACAAAACCACAGTGGACTCAGACTGTCGCCCTGGAATATGCCACGCTCGATCCTTATCGGTTCGCTGTTCTCCTGTATCTGACGACATCCTGGATAGTGAAGGACTGTACTCCACTGCCTCATACACGACATCAGGAAGGTGCGCAGAGTTGCATCAACTTTGTACAACTCCAGCACCCTCATGAGCCATGTATGTGGCACCGAGTCATAGGCCTTCTTGTAATCTATCCAACATGTCGACAGATCTCTTCGAGAACGACGAACCTGTTGGCTAATAGCAATATCGATGAGGAGCAGCTCCTTAGTACCACGGGACCCATTCCTACATCCATTCTGGGAGGCTGACATGATACGATTTTTATCAATATGGGTGTTAATTTTGGCTCTCAGAATGGATGTAAGAACTTTATAGACCGTCGGTAAACACGATTATTATTATTATTATTATTTGTAGTACTGACAGACAAAATTTCAACGCTGTGACTAATAAGAGCGGAGTATCAATGAAAAATGTGGCAAAAACGGGCAATAAATATTCCTTTTGAGTGCTTCCGTTGCGTGCGCTGCTTAAACGGTTAAATTTACGCAAAAATTATGTACAACAGAATTGTTTCCTTTGAAAAGTTCTAAAAAAAATCTGCACGAGCATATGTCTATCTTTTAAGGTTTCTTTTTTTTGTGGATTGGGAAATCATCCAATGACATATCCCACCCTGGGTAGAGCGGGAGGCCGTGTCAGACTCTTACTGACTAAAACCCACCCCTGTTCCTCCCTGCCCTAAATGCCCAGGGGCGAGGTAACTCTTTCGAATTTATTCTCAACCCCCGGGCAGGCATCGGCCGTGACAGGCCCCGTCCTTTTGCTGACAGCTCTTTGAGGCGCGCGTGGAACACTACGCGCCGTCGACTCTCGGGCCTGGTGCTGATCGGGCGGCAAGTTACCCACTACTCGCCGTCCGCAGGCCCGGGTCTACGGTGGCCGGAGATCGTCTCGCGACGTCCTACGCCCAGTGCCTCTCCTGCGGTGGTAGCATCCGGGGCCGTGAGGGCCACTCTGTTGAGCTTCCCTCACGCGTCATGCCTCCGACTTCGCGAGCATTAATGCTTCGCAGAAGGAGGAGACTGCTTCCCATTCCCTCTCGCTCCGTACCATGGCCTGAACCAGGGCCGGGCGCGAGAGGTCGCCGCCACCTATCACATCCACGAGGACACGGCGGTGCTCCACCCAAGCGGGGCAGAGCTCTATCGTATGCTCCACCGTGTCCTCTGGGCGATCAGCGCAGTGGTAACACCCGGGCGTTTCCTCCCGCTTTATCTGGAACAGGAATCTCCCGACACAACCATGTCCGGTGAGGACCTGCGTCAGGCGGAAGGTGAGGACGCCGTGACGCCTCTCCAGCCACTCCTCAAAGAGGGGCACTACCGCCGCGATGGTGGCGTGCCCAGCGCTGGGTTGCGACAGTCGCTGCCTCCATTTCGCCATGAGATCCTGCTGGCGCTACGTCCGCAGAGCCGCGAGGTATCTTTTAAGGTTAACTTACTATAATTTTTTTTTATGGTAATTAAATTTGTTCTAAAATTGTGCATTATTTGCGAAGGTGTTTTTACAAATTGAGAGTAACCCAAAACACAATAAATACATTATTCATCATAAGTATTTAATTTTGAACAAAATCGTCCGTGATATTATTTGATTTCAACGAATATTTTAAGAGACATCATATTTTTAATCAAGTACCACACGCACATTCATGATGTGCAAGGCGCCGATCATGAGGGATGTGGGGGTGGGTGCACTTGCGCGCTGCCTGGCCTACGACACAGTAACCATAAACGAGGGTGAAACCGCTAGTAACTCAAATGATTTAATCGGATTGTTATTTTGGACGAATCTTCTCCTTATTTTTCACTAACACACGGAGAAATAGCTACTTACGTAACGGAGAACCTACATTTCCTTCTAGTAATATTAAAAAAGCTTTAAAAAGTATATGTTAAATTATAATACGAGTAATTGGTCATACTTGGGGAAGAGATGCATCCGAAACATTTTTGGTCAAGGAATAGAGTTAGAGATTACTTGATTAAATGCTTGTATGTTGAATACGGTGAGGGTTCTGTTCGCTGCCAATGATCAAAACGCTAGAAATGGTCTAGTTCAGAAATGATCCAGTGATTTCAAATGATTAACAGGTAATTAATGGTTCTAAAATACTCGAATGTAATAAAGATTTCTATAGTTCCACGAGTAGCATAAATAAACGGCCTGCTATAATCAATATACCGCAAAAACATAACATTTTGTGATATACAATATCTTACATCGGATACGAACCAGAATACAAAATAAAAACACAAGTAGACAAGAAGACTTCGTGTATATCACCGTCTTTTGTAGAGAACTACAAAAGACGGTGATATACACGAAGTCTTGCAGCCGCGGGTTGAATAAGAATGTTCGCTTTACCAGCTGCCAGCGAGGAATGGAAACAATTGAATATCGCTAAGAGAGATGCATGACAGACTTTCTTGTAAGATTAATTAAAAATTTTTTCATCAGTCGCAAACATAAATACCCGTGGTCGCAAATTATAGCGTCAGTATAATTTTACACACATGATTGAGATATACGACAAAAGGCTTAACGTGTTTTCCGAGGCGCGGAGGAGTCTCGGTATGTAACCCACCATGGGCACCACAGGTCACCCATCCATGAACCAACCCCAGCAAGCGTAGCTTAACCTGATGGACCGACCCATGCGGCTGTTATTACTTTAGCCACGAGCTCCTTATTTTTTATACTTGTGCACTAAAATTGTGATTTAAATATTAGTTTAGTCATTTCGGTCTATCGACAAGATATTGTTATTGATAAATTGATTTATGAATATTGAACTGTGAACTAAAAGCATAACCCTTTCTTTGCAGTCGGGTAAAATAGTTTGCCAGAGATGATTTACTGTGAGGTGTTTTGGAATTCTTCGCGAATATTTTGACTCAAACATGTACAGCATAAAACATTTTAGAGTATGCCCGATCATATTGATAGTCTGTCTGCACTGATCCTGAGATAAAAGTTGTTTGTTTTCGTTTATTTTGGTAGTTTGTTACTTTGTCTCCTGTCATTGGAAGCTAGTAAAAAAAAATACCATGAATAACTAGGACGTAATTTGATAATAGGCTAGTTAACTAAAAAAATCTAATTAGTCCGTCAGTTAGATTACCAAAAACATACATGAGGACGATAAATTGATTTGCGTGTGACGTCGTACCTCGATACTAACTGAACTAACTGTTAGTTCAGTTTAGTGACGTCCTGAACTTTGATGCGTTTTATCTTTGTAGTTTTTTATTGCTTTGTAAAGCAAAAACGTTTCCAATTGTAAGGTATTTATGTCTGCTTTTATTATTATGTAATGTGTATGCGCTTATATGAATAAACCAGTCAGCTATCCATCTCCGTGTTTAATTGACGTTCCATTTAGCGACGAGAAATTCGAATTCCAATTGCATGTTAAACAGTTCTTAACAATGCCGATCGATCGACTAGAATCATTTGACATTAATTCGAAGCAGTGGCCGTCGTATATTCGCCGTGTCAAACAGTATATATTACTAAATGAGATTAAAGCTAACTTGTGTGTGCCGTTGTTTATATATTGTTCACGTTTCTCGAGTCGAAACCCAGGTTAATGCTGGCATCACTCTTCATCCCATCAACTTTGGTAAGTTCATTATCATTAACAAAATCGCAAACATTGTCCGCGGCGGAGTCAACAAAGTTGGTAGAAACAGGGTCTCTGTTGAGTTTGCATCCCCACAGGATGCAATTAATGCATTCTTGACTAACACCTTATTGTCCAAACACGGTTACACTGCTACAATCCCGACTTTAAACATTACTAGGATGGGAGTTGTAACAGGGGTCCCCTCGGACATAAGTGAAGAGGAGGCGCTAACCTATTTGTCTGTGCCCGCAGGTTGTGGGCAAATCCTAAAAGTGCGTAGAATAAACCGTAAGGTTCATACTGAAGGGACAGTGGAGTGGAAGCCTACAGAAACTTGTGTGCTTACTTTTGATGGACAGGCCTTACCAAACCGTGTATTTTGCTGCTACACTTCTCTTCCTGTGGAGCAATACATTTACCCTACTATACAATGCCGTAAGTGCTGTCTATTTGGTCATGTTGCAAATGTTTGTCGGCTCTCTTCGTTAACAATCGGGTCCCTCTTTCCCCCTTATCTTTGCCTTCACTTGAGGGCAATTTGAGTATTGTAGCAGCAAGGGTTGAGGGCATCACAGTGTTCTCCATTTATATTGCGCACCCTCACTCTGATTTCCTATCGGTTTTAAGAAAAATGTTTACCAATGTGCAAGGCCCATTGATGGTCATGGGTGACTTTAATTGCCATCATCATAGATGGGATCTGAACGCTGTGATGCCTTTGGTATAGCTCTGGTTGAGATCGTGGATGATTTAGACCTCTGCATTTTGAATGATGGCTGTCCAACTCGTCGATCCCTTCCCGGTCAACAGAAGAGTTGTGTAGACCTAACATTTTGTTCGGTGGAATTGGCTGCATCAACTCACTGGGAATGTACGACCTTGTCGCATGGTAGTGACCATTGCCCTATTGTTATTTCTTTAATATTAATAAAACTTATTTAGAAAAAACTTCTCCTTCACTCTTGAAATATAACTTATCCAAACCAGATTGGACTAGGTTTGTGTCATTATTGGAGGATAAAATAGATTCTCTTCCTAATTTAAAATCAAGTTTACCAGATCCTTCTGGTCACTGCCATGCCAAAACTTGTTATGAAGTTTTTGTCACAGCTGTTACTTCAAGTGCAGATTCCTCTTTTCCACTGAGGAACAGTGCATGAAAAAAAATCCCTTCACCTCTGTGGTGGGATTCAGAATGCACTTCTATCTTTAAAACAAGGAATGAGGCTGAGAGGCGTTACAACGCAGATATGAGTATCTTCTGACATACCTTCAGATTAATGCTAGATCCAAACGTCTTCTTCGCAAGAAGAAACGTGCGGGCTGGGTGAAGTTCTGCACCTCCTTGTCTCCATCTACTCCAGTCTCAGTTGTCTGGAAAAACATCAAAAGATTTAGACGTGGATGTTCCCCTTCCACTTCTTCGACAATAACTAGGGAAACAGCTTAACTTTTCTTTGACAAAATAGCCCCACCATATGTTCCCCTCTTATCCGAATGTGTGAATGTAGGTAATGCCCCTAATTTAGCAGAGGACCCCTTCGATGCACCATTTACTTTGGAAGAACTGAATGTGGTACTTCGACATCATCATCATCATTATCAGCCTTTTAATGTCCCCACTGCAGGGGCACAGGCCTCCTCTCTGTGAGAGGGTGTAGGCCGTAATCCACCACGCGGGCCCAATACGGATTGGTGGATTTCACATGTCTTGGAATTTTTGGTTCTAGGACATGCCGGTTTCCTCACGATGTTTTCCTTCACCGTTTTGAGAGCAGTGGTGATGAAATAATTTACACAAAGTAAAGCGCCTGCCTGAGTTTGAACTTACGACCTGTAAGTCACGGTCGATATTTATTAAAACAGTTAAAACAAAACTGACGATTGTGCCAAAATGTCTCCAATACTTTCAACTCAGTATAAACTTAACGTCGTCATTCAAGAAATCATGACAGTTAATATAGCCGACGACGACGGCGACGTTGATACAGAGATTTAGCTCCGCGGTTTCTTTGTCAAGTGACAATGACAACGTATCTACAAGTTTGAGAGATAAGATTTCACGGTCACTGTGGTAGATAAGATCTTTGAACAGGCTGCCAGTAGCTAAGATTGCAGCTTAGCTCAGCGAAATATATTATGCTCTGAGTGTGACAGATAGAGCTCGTTTTACGTTGGGGTTCTTAGTGAGTTGTATTGGAGAGAGCTTAATAACCGATTGCTCTGATGACATCTATTGAAAAGGGTGGCTTTCACTGCCGCACTGTCGCTGAATGATATCGGATTATTGACATTGTATTTTGCTATTTTAGGTAGTTTCATGGATATCTCTTTCCATTTCACCAACCAAGCTGGTTGGTTTTCCTAATTCAACGCGTTCTGTTGGATTTACAACATTCACTGCTCAATTTTGTTAACCCACTGTAATCACTAATTTGCCTCTGATTTCCATAGTTTAACGATTGAACAGGCCTTGATAGTAGGTATTCTATACGAGGTCATTGAAATTTTATCGAGGCCTTTCTCGTGAAGCAATATGGAGGGTGACCGAGTTCTTGTTTTAGTGTTTTAGTGTAAAGTGGAGAAGATATAAATTCAAGCGGTCCAGTATAATCAGTTACGTCCAAGTTAACTTTCCGATAAATCTTATCTCTCAAACTTGTAGATACGTTGTCATTGTCACTTGACAAAGAAACCTAGGAGCTAAATCTCTGTATTAACGTCGCCGTCGTCGTCCGCTATATTAACTGTCATGATTTCACGAATGACGACGTTAAGTTTATACAATCGGCATTTGCGTTTGGCACAATCGTCAGTTTTGTTTTAACTGTTTTAATAAATATCGACCGTGACTTACAAGTTGTAGGTCGTAAGTTCAAACTCAGGCAGGCGCTTTACTTTGTCTAAATTATTTCATCACCACTGCTCTCAAAACGGTGAAAGAAAACATCGTGAGGAAACCGGCATGTCCTAGAACCAAAAACTCCAAGACATGTGAAATCCACCAATCCGTATTGGGCCCGCGTGGTGGATTACGGCCCACTCCCTCTCACTGAGAGGAGGCCTGTGCCCTAGCAGTGGGGACATTAAAAGGCTGATAATGATGTTGATGATGATTAATATCACATTATTGGCGATTGTTTCATTCGCATCAACGATTATGGTTAAACTTTAACAATATCTTATTTATCACTCGGGGCTAAAAAAAAGGGATGATAGCATAATTTTCGTAAAATTTGTCGAACTTTATTATCAGGTACTCGCGTCAACCACTGTAGTAAATCACGAACCGACCTCGTCAAACACAAGACCAATTAAATATTCTAATATAATAACGTAACGTCCCTAATTCCTTGACAAAATATTGAACCGAATTGAGTCGAAGAAAAAATGTTCGAAGTTTGAAATCAATTTTGGGATCACACCGCTTTAGATAGCAATTAAGGGTACTTAATCTAATATACTTAATCTTAAACTTAATTTACTTTGCCAACGTTTCTATAGGTAGGTAACCTATAGAAACGTTGGCAAAGTAAATTTGAAGAACGAAAAAGATTTCGACTTAGATCATCAATATATGAATAATTAAAAATGAATCCATGAATCAAATCAAAGAATACAATATATATTCAATATATATATGTATGAAATGAATGAGTGAATGATATCCTTATAGTATGGGTGCCCATTTAATAACATAATAAATCTGGTTCTTGTTTGTAAACGGAGGTAATTATGTATTGAGTAAATTGTGAAAGAGCAAATTATAACTCACTTATGGATAATGCTCTTTCCAATTAAATATTTCAAAAAGGAAATCGTTCTGGTACACAATCAATCTATTCCACAAATTGACTATTTTCCCGAAGAAGTTAAAAGGATATTAAAAGGGTTGTTGAAGTAATATCGTAAAATTGATTGAAATGTTCGACAATTTCAGAAAACATGACACGTGTCGCCTGTCTCGTACTCGCCAGTTTTTTGAGGTCTTTAAATCAAGAGTGAATAGGTTACTTCTAGGCAAGCGTGCTCCATCTTCGACCACATCATCGCTTACCATCAGGTGAGATAGTGGTCAAACGCGAGCCTATCAAAGTTTAAAAAAGAAGAAAACCAACTGTGAGTAGTGACGGTAAGTTCCAAATGTGCGCCGCGTGGAACATTATACATCATAATTATCACTTACATTGGCCCCACGTTGGGCGCCAGTCTGACGTTAGGAGGTTACGTGGGAAGCAATAAATGACAACACGCGAGGTACGTGTCAACATTAAAAATATATATTGTAAAGAGAATGGGCGTGGGAAAGTTTGTAGTCACAGTATTCGGCACTCCCTGGGAGATGGCACCGTACTATCCTGGCTCAGCCTGGTGACACATGACTCGGCGGAGCCAAGTTGCGTTCGCCCCGGAGATGTCGGCCAGCAGGTGGTAGCGCCGGCTCGTAGGGTCGACACGAGCCAGGAAGAATCGGCCGGCAGGTGGTCGAGGGCTCCAAATCTTCCCCCTCTGTATTTGGGTTTTCAAATCTGGGAGCTTGAACCTGGGACTCAGAATCTGCGACTCCGAATCTCCCTGGAAAATAATGTCCAGCGTGTCTCAATGATGGCCGATGATTTTCTCCGCTGACTGTTAAACTCAGGCATGAGAAAAGTGGCTGTACGTGCGCTAATAAGGCGGGGTGGTTGTCACAATCAGATGGAGTTTACAAAGGCGAGGTGAAAAGAACGATGACATTCACATTTGAGTGTAGCAGTAGGGTTACACACAAGTCAAGATGCGCATAGCACAGGCCAAATAAAGTTAACCACGCGGAAGGCGTGATTACAACAATACAATAGTTTTATTGTAGGTTATAAACCTTGATTTTACAATGCATAGAAAAGAAAAATGCAAGACATAGGAAAAACATGTTCTGGAAAGATCTTATATAAAATAGGAACACAAAATGCACAAAGCTATTTGTATACTGAATCAATACTTACCCAAGAACTGGGTGAGTTCTCACACAATTTACTAAGTTTGGCAAGTATTTGCCAATGTAAACTGCAACTGCCAGAACTTGGTGGAAGGTCGCGGCAGAAGTCTCAGAAGTGTTCAACAGAACAAAAAGAACGTGAATCTTCCGCCGGCAGCCCGAATAAAAAAAGAAAAAGGCTCCACGCCGTCTGAGCGGCCTTTATATATCTACGCCGTCATCGACAGATGACAACGAATCCTCAGACAATGAATGTTGTCAGCAAACTAATATTGTTTATGTTTTCTTAAATTGAATTAGTGGCTTTTGATCATTGTTGTTTGTTCCTTATGTTTAATTTTAAATGAGATTGTAACGCCACTACGTTACAGTACCCCCTCAACAAGGTAGGGTTTTTACGTGGGTGAAAGTCCTTGTGGTGTTGGACTAGCCACCATCTGAAATACGACCCTTTTATTCATCTTCATTCATCCATCATTAACTCATTTCATCCTTTCATAAACCTATTATCCCAGCAGACCACTTATTAAAGAAGTAAGTCCGCTTCCTAGCAAGTATGTAAGAGTAGATCGTCCTTACTTGACAACTTACTTAGTAAATCAGACCTTGTTAGTGAACACTTACTACTAAGAACCAATATAAATATTAAAGTTACTAAAGAAAATAAATAAATATTGCATTGGATTAAGGATTGTGTAAGGAGTCTCCGCCCGCTCCTGCAAAGGCTTTTATTTACTGAGTTGCAAACCGCTCAAATATAAATAAATAAAATCAAGCAGTAAAGTTTTCCAGAAACTCAAGGTTGCTTATATTAGTATAAGCAAGCGTGAGTTTCCGGAATACGTTGCGCGGGTCATCACTCTATTATATTGTCAGTCATATTTTCAGGTGATTTATGTGATGGGAAATACAGTAGGTACGGTAGGTATTTCAAAAAATCTTCCCAATTAAAACCAGCCGGAAACTGAGAACGTACTTTACTTGAGTTACGGAAATAATATTCTTCAGCAACAATTTATATTTTGTTGAAATGAAACTGTAGCCCAACGTTGTTAACAATGTCTATTTTTACTAATTTTCTGAAAATACGTTAAAATGATATAACCATTGACGATATTGGGTTGTTACAGTTTTAATTAATATTAATGTTTTAAAGTTGGATTTTAACCTAACACTGTAAATTTTATTATAAAATCAAACTATAGCTACAATTTTATAT
Source organism: Polia nebulosa (assembly GCA_951329385.1). Taxonomy (NCBI): domain Eukaryota; kingdom Metazoa; phylum Arthropoda; class Insecta; order Lepidoptera; family Noctuidae; genus Polia; species Polia nebulosa. Next base: position 21,927,457 of record OX589602.1, read on the forward strand.
TAAAGCAAACTATTTATACCTCTTAAAATTTAACCAACTTACCAGTCGCCGGTTCGTTCTATTATTGCATTATATTAGCCATTTATCAAAGCCGTCGCGAGATGTATAAATGAATAATGTGTTTATTATTTGCCACCTCGATGTCTCCCCTCTTTACAATGATTATAACATTTTTATTTCATTATTCATGTCTTGGCTTTTCTTTTCCTTGTCAGAATTATGGCAGCTTTCAAGTTTATGTTTTGTATAATTTGATATTAAATAATATTTGCTTGGTTTGTTTTCGCGTTATGAAAGACGAACTTTTCAAATTGAAAAAATACTTAGGAATAGCAAAGACACATTTTAAATACCTAGTCTTTGTTTTTATGAGCATTTTTTTTCAGACCCGCAAATTGTCAATAAAAGCGTGTCATAATGATAACGGTATCTAAGGATGCACGGAAGTCAGTCATTCTTCCACACATACTTATTATGGCTAGTACTTTACTGCGTGACGGTGTCATCTCGGCGCCAGGAGTACTGGTGGTCGCCGGCGCTTACAGCTTTACGCCAAGCGTGTGTTGCCGCGCGACGCCGGTACACCAGACACCGCAGGCGGCTCCGTAACCGCACGCCGGATACGGAAGCCATCGAGGCGAAACAGTACGAGGGGTACAGAGCTGCGAGGACCGCCCTCCGAGCGGAAATCAAGCGGGCCAAGGCATTGGCCCGCGAGGAGTCACTGGGTACTCTGAACCGAAATCCATGGGACGATAATACAAAGCGGAGCAGGATAAAATCCGCCCATTGGTGCCCCCGCTGACGCAGAATCTCCGGCCGCAGATCGTGGACGGCGTAGTGAGCGCAATGTTCCCCTCGCGAGGGGAACATACTCCCCCGCCTATGGCTCCGCCTCCTGCAGTGCCTGACGCGGACAAAGATGACGACGACGATGATCCCGAGGTGACCGAGGTAGAACTGAGAGTGGCGGTGCGTAGGCTGAATGCCAAAAGCACCGCCCCAGGACCCGACGGTGTTCATGGGAAAGCCTGGTTCCTGGCCTTGTAGAAGGATCTCAGGTCTCGACTCAGAGGGCTTCTAATTAGGATGGGTAGGAGTAAGTACAACTTTATTGTATACTAATTGATGCATTAGTAAAGGCTACGCTGTGTTTATAAGACGCTTCCAACTGCTCATTGAATAGTATAATGTCAGTATTCTAATTAAGCCAACATAGTGCTGCGTGTGCATATTCATTGCATTATTGAGGACGAGGTTTACTTTGAACATAGATTTGAACTTAAAATCGTACTTACTAAGAACTAGAACATCAGAATTAAATAGCTTCCATTGTTTTATTAGAAAGTGTTCGATTACTAATTACTTGGTACCAATTGAGTACTAATTATTTACCAAATATTGAACCGATTGGCGATGGTGATCCAGTGGTAGTCACATATATTTGCATTTTAGTTTTGAGCGAATAATAATTAAATAACACATGCCTCTAGTTTGGAACAAAGATACAACCCTTAGTTGTTGGAAAATGGACTTTTTATTATGAGTCGCATCGGCTTAACACACAAAACAAACTACCTCCTTTTTTTTCACCGGTTAAAAAGCCAACGTAGCTGATAAAGAATTTAATTTTAACAATAGTTCATAGGCTTTGCCAACGTTTACTGTGAAACGATCATAAAAATAAAAAAACAATAGGCCAGCAATTGAAATTCTGTTGCAACAGAATTTCAATTGTTGGCAAAAAGCTTTTTGTTTTGTTAAGCTGAAATGTTTCAAAGTACACTTAATGTTATCTAAATATTCAATCATTTATATCCTGCTTCTAGCTACCTGCTTAGTTAATGATGACAAGAAAAAATACCGTACCTTTTCGTCTTGGCCTTGACAAATCTTATATCACATGCGGTATCATGACCCTAACAGAGAAGAATAATAATAAATCTAATCTCCATGTACTCGTCAACTACCGGAATAAAGTACTGTGGTCCAGCAATTCACGAGATATATCATACTATTGGTAGAGTAGGTGGTCACGGTGTTTAATTTTCATTTTAAGATATCTCTTTTGAAAACTCTGCAATTTTTTCCCAAATTAAAAGAAAAATTATTACTCCTAATAAAGTTATAGTGACAAGTAATTCTTCAAATCTAGACTACGTATGTACGTGAGATTTCTCACGGAGTAATGTTTTTTTTTGTGCGCTAAAGCTGATGCGACTCATAATAGAAAGTGCCTTTTCCAACAACTAAGGGTTATATCTTTGTTCAAAAATAGAGGCATGTGTTATTTAATTATTATTTACACAAAACTAAAATGTAGATGTATGTGACTACCACCGGATCACCATCGCCAATCGCTTTTATATTTGGTAAATAGTTAGTACTCAATTGGCACTAAGTATAATTATTAATCGAACACTTTCTAAAAAAACAATGGAAGCTAATCTTATATTCTAGTTCTTAGTAAATTCGACGTTTCAAAGTAAACCTCGCCCTCAACAATGCAATGCATGCGCATACGCAGCACTATGTTGTCTCAATTAGATTAGGGACATTATACTATTCAATGAGCAGTTGGAAGCGTCTTATCAATACAGCGTAGCCTTTACAAATGCATCAATTACATATAATTAAGTTGTACCTACTCCTACCCATTCTAATAATATTATAAATGTGAAAGCATATTTGTTTATAAATCATGTCTCAACGGCTGAACCGATTAAAATTAAACCTATGAACTGGTTCAAGACATGGGATTTTATCTAGGTTGTAGCTACGTCCTCGTGTGATTTATTATTACATTTCACGCGGACAATGATCTCAAAAGCCTGTAGGAGATATAAGTAATTCATAGGAAAAGTAAGTAAAATATTCTGTCTTTTTTTTTTTCAGAAAATGATGCTGTCTCATTCAACAACATAAATTTGTAATATCTCATGCAACAACATATATTGGTATAATGACGTTGCATTGACGTTTTTTTTCAAGGTTTTAATTTTATATGGATCGCTTATCGGCAGCCTCAATGGCGAGGAAAATAATTGAACTGTTGGATTTATTATTTAGTTTTATAAAATGTTGATTTGATATGTATAAGCTGTTTATTTTATTAATCACTATTATTACGTATTATAAAACGAAGTCTTCCACCGCGTCTGCCTGTCCATCCGTTCGCAATAATCTCAAAAACTACTAAACGGATTTTCATATGGTTTTCACATATTATAGACAAAGTGATTTATGAGGAAGGTTAGGGTGTATAATTTGTACCCATGCAAAGTTGAGGCAGGGTGCTAGTCTATTTTATAATAAAAATACAAGACATCGTACAGGTTAGATCCTAACTTATAATTTTATTATTAGCTTACTATTACACTAATTGCCAGTAGTTACCTAATAATGAAATAATTACCTAACTTTCTATGAAGACTTTCCAGTGCAAATGCTTAGATAATTAGTAAAAAGTCACCATTATTTTTAACAGACTGATTTTAAGCAAATAATATTGTTCTCAGTAATAACGTAATTGAAAATACTCATAGAAAATATTATTTTAAGCGTAGGTACAACATTTCCTAATGAACTAAATCATCGTGAGTTCTCGGTTTTTGTCGGCATTATTCTTTAATGACTTTGGTATTGAAATGCGCCCATTTTGCGGGCAACTTCGCAGTGCGGCCCCCCGCCTCAGGTCGGGTATATAAGGCGGCCATTGTGCCAGGCACCCTCATTCTGAAATCGCTCTGTTGAATTAAAGTGACTCCGTTGTGTGTGTGCTAGATTTTTCAAGTGATATTTGTGCCAGTACGAATTCGCCGTGTTGTGTTAGTACTTTCGTACCAAAATCGAACCGAACCTGTATAGTGCGCAAATAAAATTTTCGTAGTCTGACTGTATTTAATTGGACTCAAAATTATATAAATAATGCCGAAGAATAAAGGAAAAGGTGGTAAAAACTGGAGGAGAGGAAAGAATGAAAACGAAAAAGAGAACCGTAAGCTGATTTTCAAAGAAGATTTACAGGAGTACGCCCAAGTGACAAAGATGCTCGGTAATGGCCGCTTGGATGCCATGTGCTTTGATGGCATAAAACGTCTTTGTCATATCCGAGGAAAACTAAGGAAAAAAGTTTGGATAAACCAAGGTGACATTATACTGATAGGGTTGCGAGATTTCCAAGACGCGAAAGCTGATGTTATCCTGAGATACACTCCTGACGAGGCAAGGAATCTGAAGGCGTATGGAGAATTCCCAGAAACAGTACGAATCAATGAGACGGCAGCCTTTTCTGTGGGTGGTCTGGATGATGACATTGAATTCGCAGATGAAGTTAATTCAGAAGACGAAGCAGATGCGGTATATGCTATATAAAAATTAGCTCTAATTAGGTCTACAATAAGTCTATTTATATTGTTTTGCTGTAATGAACTAACATGACATTGTGATCTCAAAATTATAATATATCATATACAACCTACATTGTAAAATTTTGTGTATATCATGACAAACAGTATTTTTCCATAAGAAAACTTGTAAGTGTTTGTAACACATTAGCATACAATTTTAATTGCATACATTATCATTCAGTTGTTAATATATAAGGTTACTGGAAATTATATTTAAATTATTGTGTAATTAATTTGTCAGCGGTGAAGTTTAATTTTTATTCATATTTAATAATAAAATTGTACACATTATTTATTTATTTATTTATTTATTTATTTATGTACACAAAACACAAGAGCAAAAAAAAATAACAATTACAGAAACAATAGTACAAAGGTGCTGCTTATTTCTAAAGAAATTTCTTCCAGCAGACCTGACATTATGTTTAGGTATAGAAATAAATAAGTTATCACTGTCGCTTAAGGTTTATTATTCTTTATTTACCTAGTTGTAAAAATTATAAACATCGACATCCATAAATGTATGTCCACGAGTCTATGGACACCTAATAAACAGTTCAATATCATTTTACAACTTACTTTGGTAGGGATACTTGAAGATTTAGCATGGAAAAGTAATTTCTAATTTCTTATAAAATACAACAGTAAAGTTTCTGAATAAATTACTGGGCAGAATAAGACTGATGTGGTTATTAAATTCTGAAACTACTTTATTTTCATTGTTTTGAAATGTTGTGATTGCCTCGTCATATTTTAAGGCATCTATTTAATCTTAGTTTCCAGTAATGATTTTTAATATTGATCCAAGGCCTTCCCCAAGACCTGTTTTGACTCTAGCAGGTTCTAAAGACCTGACTTGCTTTGTACTTTGTCAAGTTTGTCAGTAGGATAGTCAATCTGATGTTTGTAGAACCTGCAAGTACCATTACTAAGTCTGGTTTTGAAACACTAAATTTGCGTTCGTACAGAGTCTATTTTGTAATTTATGTCAGTATTTTTTTTGAATCACTTGATTTAAAATAGCCAATTTCTTTAGAAAACATAGTCAATACTCAGAGTGAGTGAGTGAGTGGGGTGTGAGTGAGTAATGAGTAGTGAGTGGAGAGTGTGTGTGTGTGTGTGTGTGAGTGTGGGTGAGTTAGTGAGTGGTAAATGAGTCCTGTTACATGTTTAATAGGTTTCTGAGTCTCGTATCAAAAATAAAATAGACAACTACACCACTATATCTAGAACCTAGTAACGCAGCACTTAGCTACGAGGGCCTAAGTCGCCTACGAGGTGCTACGCGAACAACGCGGTTAATGTAAAAGTGTACAGGGCAGCCCGCGAAATTCAAGTTTTCTCACGTTTTTTTGCAATTTGCAGGTCAGTGTCAGGTTGTATGTTGAATAGTACCGTCAGCAGATGATTTATGTTAAAAAAAAAATATTTACTAAAATTATAATACTTAAATGTAAGGATCAGGATAAAATGATAAAGTCTTCCTTGGTTAAGGTAAATATTGTAATTAGAGAATGAACCACTGTAACTTCTCTAAGCCAGAATCAACAGTGGCGACCACCAGAAAAAACGCCGAGGCAATGAAGCTCGACGAGTCCCAGAGAAACAATTAAACTGTCTTGGGTCCCGCAACGAAATGAATCAGAAAAGATAGCGGAGGAGTAGGAAAAACATAATTTCCACTTCCCTCTTAATCAAGCGGGAGACAGAACAAAACTAGGCCATAAGGCACAAAGGGGATTTTTACAGCTCAGTTGCCAAGCACCACTGGTTAAAAACACTAATATTAATGGGTCCTAAAATTGTGAGCTGTTACACTTGATTCCAATAATAGGTATGGCAAAAACGCTTGAACGCACGGAAATTCGTTCTAGTTTCCACAAGGTCCGTGTTATAGACAATTCCAGACGTAGGCTGAATACTATCCAACATAATATTGCGCTCAGCTTACCAAAGGATATGATGTGCGGATTGTTCGTATTCGCAATCAGGTGTAGAACATTGACATAAAGGTGAGACAACAAGCTTGAAGGAAAATAATTTACTCTTAAAGTTGCCAGGACCTGTGAGAAATTGGGCAACACAGTGATCCACCTCCAGCCATGTCCTATCCAGCCGTTCGCGAACCGATGGGAAGAACTGGTGGAGGTCTGCCTTTGATTGAACTTGGATAAAAGGTCCTCCCAAACTTCAGTTTGAGGTTTAAGTAATCTAGAAATCATGGCACGATAACGTTGAGGTAAAAAGTCTGGGTCCGTAGTCTTTCGTGCAGAATAGTACATTGATTTATGATGAATAGCCTTTGTATAAAGATCTATTTACAGCACTCGTACATAATACTTCTGTACGCGATGTGCTTAAGTTGTATTGTTTAGAGACTGTGCTCGCGGCACAGGTAAGGTAGCTGATTCTTGTATGACGGCCGAGGCTAGAGGAGCCTCACTTTCTAATACCTCACTAAGTGTCTGACGTGCATGTTCTCGGCTCACAGTTTCAGTCACAGCACTTATAGCCATCCACATCTATACACAAAACTTTCCTCACGACATTTTTTCACACAACTTTTCAGTTACCGGTGCCACTTTACAACAGTTTGGTGCCTTTATAATAGTTTATATGCAGTTGATTTCCAATAAATGTTAAATATTTTGATGTAAGTAGTTGTTTTACATGGATTTTTAATATAAATTACAAATTTTGTTTATTATTTTTAGTCATAAGTTAGTTAACTGGTTATTGCAAAATGTTGAACTGGTTATCAAGATCTGAAATGTATGGTGTCAAGCTTAATAACACAGTTTTGCAAATTTATATGTTCAAAGAATATCAGTGCTTCATAAGGATCTAAGGAACATAACACACCATTAAAAATGTGTATAGTAACATTTTATTTTAAGAAAGACTTAAAACATTTATTTAACTCAACTACGGATTTTTATTTTTACATTTTTTATTCGATTTTTGTTCACATTTTGTTTGTACTCTTATTTCTTTAGATTCATAAAATAATCAATTACTTATATTTTATTTCAGATGTCTACCGCTCAACGTATGTGTGCAAAGCAGTTAGTTACCAATGTTACGGAGAAACAGTCATCTAAAGCCAATAATAAATAATGTATTCCCCTCTTTACAATTCCTGCAATTTCAGAACAAGAACTTGATATAGCTATTCAGTCAATTTCTAGTGAGAACACTGAAGACCAAAGTTTCAATTTACCAAACACGTTTGGAGTAGATTGTGATATACATCTCATAATGTAACCGAAGTTGTGACAGCTGTCAGGCGCTATTAGCTGCCAACGACCTTGAGTGGTTAGCTTGCGTGTTCTGCGTTGAGCTCACATAACGCGTCATAAGTCCACCCAGTAATAGGACTCGCCCATCAAGGAGCACTGTCCGAAAGTAGACGCATTATTAATTTATTACACATAAAGCAACAAGTATTAAACTAAAACACTGAGACTAAATTATAAATAATTAAATGATCTTTAAAATGGTGAAGGTTTCATAATAATACGCTTTATAGTTTTTGCGTAATTCTCAATTTTATATCCTCGTGAATCCACCGTCATTAATATAACCGCTTTGTGCATGAGACAGCATCATTTACTGAAAAAAAAACAATGAATATTTTAATTATTTTTCCTATAAATGGCATATCTTCTACAGGCTTTTGAGATCATTGTCCGCGTGAAATGTAATAATAAATCACACGAGGACGTAGCTACAACCTAGATAAAATCCCATGTCTTGAACCAGTTCATAGGTTTAATTTTAATCCGTTCAGCCTTTGAGACATGATTTATTAACAAACAGGCTTTCACATTTATGATATTATTAGAATGGGTAGGAGTAGGTACAACTTTTTTATATGTAATTGATGTATTTGTAAAGGCTACGCTGTATTTATAAGACGCTTCCAACTGCTCATTGAATAGTATAATGTCTCTAATCTAATTGAGACAACATAGTGCTGCGTATGCGTATGCATTGCATTGTTGAGGGCGAGGTTTACTTTGAAACGTCGAATTTACTAAGAACTAGAATATAAGATCAGCTTCCATTGTTTTTTTTAGAAAGTGTTTGATTAATAATTATACTTAGTGCCAATTGAGTACTAATTATTTACCAAATATAAAAGCGATTGGCGATGGTGATCCGGTGGTAGTCACATAAATCTACATTTTAGTTTTGTGTAAATAATAATTAAATAACACATGCCTCTATTTTTGAACAAAGATATAACCCTTAGTTGTTGCAAAAGGCACTTTCTATTATGAGTCGCATCAGCTTTAACGCACAAAAAAAACATTACTCCGTGAGAAATCTCACGTACATACGTAGTCTAGATTTGAAGAATTACTTGTCACTACAACTTTATTAGGAGTAGTAATTTTTATTTTTATTTGGGAAAAAATCACAGAGTTTTCAAAAGAGATATCTTAAAATGACAATTAAACACCGTGACCACCTACTCTACCAATAGTAAGATATATCTCGAGAATTGCTGGACCACAGTACTTTATTCCGGTAGTTGACGAGTACATGGAGATTAGATTTATTATTTTTCTTCTCTGTTAGGGTCATGATACCGCATGTGATATAAGATTTGTCAAGGCCAAGACGAAAAGGTACGGTATTTTTTCTTGTCATCATTAACTAAGCAGGTAGCTAGAAGCAGGATATAAATGATTGAATATTTAGATAACATTAAGTGTACTTTGAAACATTTCAGCTTAACAAAACAAAAAGCTTTTTGCCAACAATTGAAATTCTGTTGCAACAGAATTTCAATTGCTGGCCTATTGTTTTTTTTATTTTTATGATCGTTTCACAGTAAACGTTGGCAAAGCCTATGAACTATTGTTAAAATTAAATTCTTTATCAGCTACGTTGGCTTTATAAGCGGTGAAAAAAAAGGAGGTAGTTTGTTTTGTGTGTTAAGCCGATGCGACTCATAATAAAAAGCCCCTTTTCCAACAACTAAGGGTTGTATCTTTATTCCAAACTAGAGGCATGTGTTATTTAATTATTATTCGCTCAAAACTAAAATGCAAATATATGTGACTACCATTGGATCACCATCGCCAATCGGTTCAATATTTGGTAAATAATTAGTACTCAATTGGTACCAAGTAATTAGTAATCGAACACTTTCTAATAAAACAATAGAAGCTATTCTGATGTTCTAGTTCTTAGTAAGTACGATTTTAAGTTCAAATCTATTTTCAAAGTAAACCTCGTCTTCAATAATGCAATGAATATGCACACGCAGCACTATGTTGGCTTAATTAGAATACTGACATTATACTATTCAATGATCAGTTTGAAGCATCTTATAAATACAGCGTAGCCTTTACTAATTAATGCATCAATTAGTATACAATAAAGTTGTACCTACTCCTACCCATCCTAATAATATTATAAATGTGAAAGCCTGTTTGTTAATAAATCATGTCTCAAAAGCTGAACGGATTAAAATTAAACCTATGAACTGGTTCAAGACATGGGAATTGGTCTAGGGTGTAGCTACGTTCACGTGTGATTTATTATTACATTTCAAGCGGAAGATGATCTCAATATCCTGTAGAAGATATGCCATTTATAGGAAAAATAAGTAAAATATTCATTGTTTTTTTTTTCAGTAAATGATGCTGTCTCATGCAACAGCACAAAGCGGTAATATTAATAACGGTGGATTGACCAGGATATAAAATTAAGAATTATGCAAAAACTATAAAGCGCATTGTTATGAAACTTTCACCATTTTAAAGATCATTTAATTATTTATAATTTAGACTCAGTGTTTTAGTTTAATACTTGTTGTTTTATGTGTAATAAATTAATAATGCGTCTAATTTTGGACAGCGCTCCTTAATGGGCGAGTCCTATTACTGGGTGGACTTATGACGCGTTATGTGAGCTCAACGCAGAACACGCAAGCTAACCACTCAAGGTCGTTGGCAGCTAATAGCGCCTGAAAGCTGTCACAACTTCGGTTACATTATGAGATGTACTTTCGTTGTCAGTATCACTATCTCATTGTTGATCTATTTGTAAATTAGAATAACTTTATGGGATGTTTTACTGTCTGCAACGTAATTTCTTTCATCGCGACTTCATCAAAAAGAGATTGTCCGTTGTTATTAGCCTCATCTTGATCAACCGACTCCAGTTCCTGTAATATGTAGTCAATATCACAATCTACTCCAAACGTGTTTGGTAAATTGAAACTTTGGTCTTCAGTGTTCTCACTAGAAATTGACTGAATAGCTAAATCAAGTTCTTGTTCTGAAATTGCAGGAATTGTAAAGAGAGAAATACATTATTTATTATTGGCTTTAGATGACTGTTTCTCCGTGACATTGGTAACTAACTGCTTTGCACACATACGTTGAGCGGTAGACATCTGAAATAAAATATAAGTAATTGATTATTTTATGAATCTAAAGAAATAAGAGTACAAACAAAATGTGAACAAAAATCGAATAAAAAATGTAAAAATAAAAATCCGTAGTTGAGTTAAATAAATGTTTTAAGTCTTCCTTAAAATAAAATGTTACTATACACATTTTTAATGGTGTGTTATGTTCCTTAGATACTTATGAAGCACTGATATTCTTTGAACATATAAATTTGCAAAACTGTGTTATTAAGCTTGACACCATACATTTCAGATCTTGATAACCAGTTCAACATTTTGCAATAACCAGTTAACTAACTTATGACTAAAAATAATAAACAAAATTTGTAATTTATATTAAAAATCCATGTAAAACAACTACTTACATCAAAATATTTAACATTTATTGGAAATCAACTGCATATAAACTATTATAAAGGCACCAAACTGTTGTAAAGTGGCACCGGTAACTGAAAAGTTGTGTGAAAAAATGTCGTGAGGAAAGTTTTGTGTATAGATGTGGATGGCTATAAGTGCTGTGACTGAAACTGTGAGCCGAGAACATGCACGTCAGACACTTAGTGAGGTATTAGAAGGTGAGGCTCCTCTAGCCTCGGCCGTCATACAAGAATCAGCTACCTTACCTGTGCCGCGAGGATTACAGTCTCTAAACCATGCAACTTAAGCACATCGCGTACAGAAGTATTATGTACGAGTGCTGTAAATAGATCTTTATACAAAGGCATCATAAATCAATGTACTATTCTGCACGAAAGACTACGGACCCAGACTTTTTACCTCAACGTTATCGTGCCAAGATTTCTAGATTACTTAAACCTCAAACTGAAGTTTGGGAGGACCTTTTATCCAAGTTCCATCAAAGGCAGACCTCCACCAGTTCTTCCCATCGGTTCGCGAACGGCTGGATAGGACATGGCTGGAGGTGGATCACTGTGTTGCCCAATTTCTCACAGGTCCTGGCAACTTTAAGAGTAAATTATTTTCCTTCAAGCTTGTTGTCTCACCTTTATGTCAATGTTCTACACCTGATTGCGAATACGAACAATCCGCATATCATATCCTTTGGTAAGCTGAGCGCAATATTATGTTGGATAGTATTCAGCCTACGTCTGGAGTTGTCTATAACACGGACCTTGTGGAAACTAGAACGAATTTCCGTGCGTTCAAGCGTTTTTGCCATACCTATTATTGGAATCAATTGTAACAGCTCACAATTTTAGGACCCATTAATATTAGTGTTTTTAACCAGTGGTGCTTGGCAACTGGGCTGTAAAAATCCCCTTTGTGCCTAATGGCCTAGTTTTGTTCTGTCTCCCGCTTGATTAGGAGGGAAGTGGAAATTATGTTTTTCTTACTCCTCCGCTATCTTTTCTGATTCATTTCGTTGCGGGACCCAAGAAAGTTTAATTGTTTCTCTGGGACTCGTCGAGCTTCATTGCCTCGGCGTTTTTTCTGGTGGTCGCCACTGTTGATTCTGGCTTAGAGAAGTTACAGTGGTTCATTCTCTAATTACAATATTTACCTTAACCAAGGAAGACTTTATCATTTTATCCTGATCCTTACATTTAAGTATTATAATTTTAGTAAATATTTTTTTTTTAACATAAATCATCTGCTGACGGTACTATTCAACATACAACCTGACACTGACCTGCAAATTGCAAAAAAACGTGAGAAAACTTGAATTTCGCGGGCTGCCCTGACACTTTTACATTAACCGCGTTGTTCGCGTAGCACCTCGTAGGCGACTTAGGCTGCGTTACTAGGTACTAGATATAGTGGTGTAGTTGTTTATTTTATTTTTGATACGAGACTCAGAAACCTATTGAACATGTAACAGGACTCATTTATCACTCACTAACTCACCCACACTCACACACACACACACACACTCTCCACTCACTACTCATTACTCACTCACACCCCACTCACTCACTCACTCTGAGTATTGACTATGTTTTCTAAAGAAATTGGCTATTTTAAATCAAGTGATTTTAAAAAAATACTGATATAGAGTACAAAATAGACTCTGTACGAACGCAAATTCAGTCTTTCAAAACCAGACTTAGTAATGGGACTTGCAGGTTCTACAAACATCAGATTGACTATCCTACTGACAAACTTGACAAAGTACAAAATGATAACTTATTTATTTCTATACCTAAACATAATGTGTACAATTTTATTTTTAAATATGAATAAAAATTAAACTTCACCGCTGACAAATTAATTACACAATAATTTGAATATAATTTCCAGTAACTTTATATATTAACAACTGAATGATAATGTATGCAATTAAAAATGTATGCTAATGTGTTACAAACACTTACAAGTTTTCTTATGGAAAAATACTGTTTGTCATGATATACACAAAATTTTACAATGTAGGTTGTATATGATATATTATAATTTCGAGATTACAATGTCATGTTTGTTCATAACAGCAAAACAATATAATTAGACTAATTGTAGACCTTATTAGAGCTAATTTTATATAGCATATACCGCATCTGCTTCGTCTTCTGAATTAACTTCACCTGCGAATTCAATGTCATCATCCAGACCATCCACAGAATAGGCTACCGTCTCATTGATTCGTACTGTTTCTGGGAATTCTCCATACGCCTTCAGAGTCCTTGCCTCGTCAGGAATGTATCTCAGGATAACATCAGCTTTCGCGTCTTGGAAATCTCGCAACCCTATGCTTTTTTCCTTAGTTTACCTCGGATATGACAAAGACGTTTTATGCTATAAAAGCACATGGCATCCAAGCGGCCATTACCGAGCATCTTTGTCACTTGGGCGTACTCCTGTAAATCTTCTTTTAAAATCAGCTCACGGTTCTCTTTTTCGTTTTCATTCTTTCCTCTCCTCCTGTTTTTACCACCTTTTTCTTTATTCTTCGGCATTTTTTATATAATTTTGAGTCCAATTAAATACAGTCAGACTACGAAAATCTAATTTGCGCACTATACAGGTTCGGTTCGATTTTGGTACGAAAGTACTGTTCTGAGATAACACAACACGCCCGAATTCGTACTGGCTGGCTGCCCTAGTAGCATTTTCTGTTGGCATCAAGTGGCCAACAGTGGGGAATCCGTTGGGATGTAGTTAGTTAGATTCCCTACATCAAACTTACAATGACCCAACGCAGTAAATTATTATCATTATACCAACCATTTACCAACGTTGGGCCAATGCTACTACTGCCTACCTTTACTTAAAAGCTGTTGTTGTTTTTGCAGTGCTTATAACGTAGGCCCTACAAATATCAACTGCATTGGGCCAATGACTGCCCAATGCAGTTAAATATTACATTACGCCAAAGTTTTTATAAAACGCTCCATATTTTCAAAATGGTTGCTCGGATGAAAATCTTTTCAAGAAAGAAATTGTTGCTCTACTCGAAAACCATGAGATAATGTAAAAAACTCGAGAAATTATTAAAAAAAAAAAAAATTATTGTAAAATTTTTCTAAGTGTCGGCGATCATCAAAGGACTTAGTAAAATTTTCAGAGATTTTTTTTTAACAGATTTCTGCCCTTATTATCGCAGCACCTTACTAACCTTGTCCATAGAAACCATTAACGCTCTGAGAAGCATGGCCCTCCGACGCACCGTTCCCGAGTTATGGGCCTCCAAATTTTATTTTATTTTTTACAAAACGATCCATATTTTCAAAATGGTTGCTCGGATGAAAATCTTTTCAAGAAAGAAATTGTTGCTCTACTCGAAAACCATGAGATAATGTAAAAAACTCGAGAAATTATTTTAAAAAAAAAAAATTATTGTAAAATTCTTCTAAGTGTCGGGCTGGATCATCAAAGGACTTTCAGAGATTTTTTTTTAACAGATTTCTGCCCTTATTATTGCAGCACCTTACTAACCTTGTCCATAGAAACCATTAAGGCTCTGAGAAGCATGGCCCTCCGACGCACCGTTCCCGAGTTATGGGCCTCCAAATTTTATTTTATTTTTTACAAAACGATCCATATTTTCAAAATGGTTGCTCGGATGAAAATCTTTTCAAGAAAGAAATTGTTGCTCTATTCGAAAACCATGAGATAATGTGAAAAACTCGAAAAATGATTGAGAAAAAAAAATGATTGCAAAATTCTTCTAAGTGTCGGGCTGGATCATCAAAGGACTTTCAGAGATTTTTTTTTAACAGATTTCTGCCCTTATTATTGCAGCACCTTACTAACCTTGTCCATAGAAACCATTAAGGCTCTGAGAAGCATGGCCCTCCGACGCACCGTTCCCGAGTTATGGGCCTCCAAATTTTATTTTATTTTTTACAAAACGATCCATATTTTCAAAATGGTTGCTCGGATAAAAATCTTTTCAAGAAAGAAATTGTTGCTCTATTCGAAAACCTTGAGATAATGTGAAAAACTCGAAAAATGATTGAGAAAAAAAAATGATTGCAAAATTCTTCTAAGTGTCGGGCTAGATCATCAAAGGACTTAGTAAAATTTTCAGATATTTTTTTTTACATATTTCTGCCCTTTTTATTGCAGCACCTTACTAACCATGTCCATAGAAACCATTTATGCTCTGAGAAGGATGGCCCTCCGACGCACCGTTCCCGAGTTATGGGCCTCCAAATTTTATTTTATTTTTTACAAAACGATCCATATTTTCAAAATGGTTGCTCGGATGAAAATCTTTTAAGAAAGAAATTGTTGCTCTACTCGAAAACCATGAGATAATGTAAAAACTCGAGAAATTATTTAAGAAAAAAAAATTACTGCAAAATTTTTCTAAGTGTCGGCGATCATCAAAGGACTTAGTAAAATTTTCAGATATTTTTTTTAACAGATTTCTGCCCTTTTTATTGCAGCACCTTACTAACCTTGTTCATAGAAACCATTTGGGATCTGAGAAGCATGGCCCTCCGACGCACCGTTCCCGAGTTATGGGCCTCCAAATTTTATTTTATTTTTTACAAAACGATCCATATTTTCAAAATAGTTGCTCGGATGAAAATCTTTTAAGAAAGAAATTGTTGCTCTACTCGAAAACCATGAGATAATGTAAAAACTCGAGAAATTATTTAAGAAATAAAATTTACTGCAAAATTTTTCTAAGTGTCGGCGATCATCAAAGGACTTAGTAAAATTTTCAGAGATTTTTTTTTAACAGATTTCTGCCCTTTTTATTGCAGCACCTTACTAACCTTGTTCATAGAAACCATTTGGGATCTGAGGAGCATGGCCCTCCGACGCACCGTTCTCGAGTTATGGGCCTCCAAATTTTATTTTATTATTTACAAAACGATCCATATTTTCAAAATGGTTGCTCGGATGAAAATCTTTTAAGAAATAAATTGTTGCTCTACTCGAAAACCATGAAATAATGTAAAAAACTCGAGAAATTATTGAGAAAAAAAAAATGATTGCAAAATTCTTCTAAGTGTCGGGCCGGATCATTAAAATTTTCAGAGATTTTTTTTAACAGATTTCGGCCTGTTTTATTGGAGCACCTTATTAACCTTGTCCGTAGAAACCATTTAGGCTCTGAGAAGCATGGCCCTCCGACGCACCGTTCCCGAGTTATAGGCCTCCAAATTTTATTTTATTTTTTACAAAACGCTCCATATTTTCAAAATAGTTGCTCGGATGAAAATCTTTTCAAGGAAGAAATTGTTGCTCTAGTCGAAAACCATGATATGATGTAAAAATCTCGAGAAATTATTGAGAAAAAATTGAGTAATTGGAGGGTAGTCCCAAATAATACAGTTACAATTTTGAGCTCTCATATAATTAATTTAATAAAATATTAAAAACAACTTTTAAATGCAAGAAACATAATAAAGTAGTACATTAACCTCTGGTGCACTCAGTCAGTTCATCAAATCTCCTTGACACCACTTCTCTACACTGCAAGCACTGCTCTTTGCTGAAATGGACCTGTACTCCAAATCGTCAAGCACTGTGGAGGAGCTGTCTCCTACATTTGCTTCAAGAATGTCACAATATGAGGAAGACTTGAAGAATGCCAGTGGTGAAGCTTCACATAAGACTATTGCCAGCCTATCCAAGGACTTCACTGAGTTGAAGACCCTAGTTTGGAAAACATTGAGTTCACTGAAATCCCAGATGGAGTTGCTTGTGTTTGGCTGGATAGGCACGAAATGACAACCCGTGCTAAGGTTCTTCTGTTGCATGGCCTGAGTGAGGACAAGGGAGCAGATCTAAGCAATGGTTTCCTGAAGGTTTTGTCGGAGCGTCTGGAAATGGCCAACGTCGCCTCTAAAGATATAACAGCCTGTCACCGCCTTGGAAGCAACACCAGCAAACCTCGTCCCCTCTTAGTTAGATTTGAAAGCCGCATCGTAAGGAATGAGGTGTGGCGAAATAACAACCAAGCTGAAAGGCTCTGGTTTAACGCTTTCTGAGTTCCTGACTAAGCTCAGACACGATATTTTTATGAATGCTCGGAAGTACTTCGGAATACATAAGTGTTGGACGTCTGAGGGGAAGATTGTCATCCAGGTTTCCGAAAAATCGCGACGGAAGATTGAGTTTCCTTCGGAATATCAAGAACTTGTGGCTCAGTTTCCCGTTGCTGAGCCCTCAGCCGTAACTTCGAAGCCAGTGCCTGATAAGAGAATTTGCTAGACAGTAAAGTGATGAGTCTTCGTTGCGGGTCCTCCATTTTTCTGAGTATATAATATACTAGGTACTTATAATTTTTATGTTTTATGTCGTTCATGTGTCGGTCATTCAATTTTTTTAGTTTTTTGTTTTGATTTGATTTTTTACTTATGTTATTATTGTCATTTGACATTTAGACCGTTCGGTGTTACTCAAAGTTTTCGTTCGGAAACATACTAACGTGTATTTATTTTGTTTGGACTACAGGCTTTTTATCTTTTAATTATAAAACTAATGTAGCCGGCGAGTGCATCGAGGTTTGAGTGCTGAAATTATTTTTTTCTTGTTTATTGTTAGATTACTTAATTTTTTTTTAAATTATTTATTTATTTTTATTGTTATTTGTATTTAGTTAAAATGGAAATGGACTGGTCACATGATGAGATCAACAACAGGAAGTGGACTAAAAAAGTAACAGAATGCTACCATGACCTCATTTACCTTTCCTATAAAATTTGACTTCCTCAACGCAAGGCCAAATTTCTCTTTCTTCGCAGTTTTAAAAACGTTGATTTGGAGCGTTTGAGGGCTGATGCGGGTGGGATTGACTGGTCTTCTGTGTTCACCGGCGAGAATATGGACTCTATGGTGTCAGTTTTCAGCAGTACTATATTGAATTTGTATGATGCACCCCTTAAAAAGGTAAGAGTCAAACACCTTCCTGCACCATGGCTTTCCCCAGCTTTAAAAAACCTGATGGCGAAACGTGATAAGGCCAAGCGTTTATACAGGAATCGGGCTACTGAGGAAAACTGGGACCTTTATAAGAAGATGCGAAATCGCTGCAGTTGTTTGTGTAGGAATGCCAAAAGGCATCACATTCACAACTCAATTGATAACTTCAACCCGACACAAGTATAGCAATTTTTAAAGACTATTGGTATTGGCAAAGCCTCTAGCAAGAGTTCTTCTGATAAAATGGACCTCAATGCACTTAATGCGCACTTTTCTACATCACCAATTATACTCGATATCGATGTTAAATCTTCGACTCTCAGTGATCTTTCCAATCTTCCTTTACCAGCAAATACTTCTTTCACTTTCCACCCAATTACTGAGCTAGATATTAAGAAATGTTTTCAATCCATCTCCATTAAGGCGTTAGGTGACTATGGTCTTCAGTTCCAAATGTTCCTACCTATTTTGAGTGAAATAGTTCCTGTTGTAACTCACATAGTAATTTTTTCTCTTTTCACTAACACGTTTCCTTCTGCTTAGAAGAAGGCTCACGTCTTACCACTTCCTAAAGTTTCAAATCCCTCTTCTCCATCTCAGTTCCGTCCAATATCCATCCTCCCAATCCTTTCCAAAGTTCTCGAGAGCGTTGTTCAGAAGCAACTGTCTTGTTATCTATCTTCTAATGGCATGCTGAGTCCTTACCTCTGATTTCAGACCTGGCCATAGCACTGTGACAACTCTTGTCAAAATAACTGACGATATAAGACTGGCTATGGAAAACAAATGCTTGACAGTGTTGGTTTTACTGGACTTCAGCAGTGCCTTTAATTCAGTTTACTTTGACATTCTCTTAGGAATCCTTTCCTCCCTTAATGTCTCTGCGCCAGTAATTGAGTGTTTCAAATCTTATCTTCGAGGCCGCTCGCAGTATGTTCGGTCTGATGAGGATTTTTCTGAATGGTGTGATTTGGCTGCGGTTGTACCTTAGGGTGGCGTCCTCTCTCCTCTTCTTTTCTCAGTTTTTATAAACGCTATCACTGAGGTCTTTACTTCTAACTATCATCTCTATGCAGACGACTTGCAGTTATACCGTCACTTTAGAATGGGTTAACTCGCTGGCGCTGTGGATGCCATCAATGATGACCTTGAAAATATCAACAAGTTGGCTAAATCCTTTGGACTCTTACTGAACCCAACTAAGTCGCAAGCTACATGCTCAGCCTTTTAGATCATCAGTCTCGCCCGCCAGTAGTGTATGATTCGGTGCCCATATTGTACTCGAAAAGCGCTAAAAACCTAGGCGTCCATATAGACACTAACTTCTCTTGGGAGGTTCATAATGCTGACGTTAGTAATAGGGTTTTCTACTCTTTTCAGTCTCTTAAACGTCTCCAAAAATTCTTATTATTCTTCCATTTCACACTAAGGTCACTCTTGCACAATTTCTTCTCCTACCGCTAATAGACTATGCGGATGTCTGTTTTCTAGATGCAACGGAGGTACTCCTTAACAAACTCGAGCGGCTGCAGAACTTATGCATCCTTTTCATTTTTGGCCTCCGCAAGTACGACCATGTGTCGAAGTTTCGGACCAGATTGAGGTGGCTGCCAATTTGGCATCGCCGAGATACCCCTATCCTATCTCTTCTCTATACTATCCTGCATAATCCTAATTCTTCTCAATACCTTCGTGAACGGTTTGAGTACTTCGTTCCGAGGGGTAAACCCTATCGCACTGCCAATTCTCTTCTCCTTCATATTCCGCGTCACACTTCCAGCCGCTATAATGGCTCCTTTTCTGTTACTGCATTGCGTCTCTGGAACTCTCTCTCACACTCCCTACGCGACAGTCCTTCTCTAGATGTCTTCAAGAAGAAAATAAAAAAGCACTTCCTTTCAAATTGACATAATATTAGTATTATATTGGTATTAATATGTATAATATATATTTAGAATTATTTATGTAGGTTTATAAGTATTGTACACTGGATCCTACCCTCAACAGTGATCTCTCTCTATCAATCACAGGTTTGCTGGGAGAAAACTCAACATTGAGTTAAGCTCGCCTTTGTACATGAATTGTGTAACCATATGTAATATGTAAAATTTTTGTGTACAATAAAGAATTAAGAAAAAAAAAATTGCAAAAATATTTCCAAGTGCCCTTCAAAGGATTTAGACAAATTTTTAGAGTTTTTTTTTTTAACTGATTTCAGCCATTTTTATTGTAGTACTTTATTAACCTTGTCCATAGAAACCATTTAATTTAAGGTCTGAGAAGCATGGCCCTCCGACGCACCGTTTCCGAATTACGGGCCTCCAAATTTTATATTATTTTTTAGAAAATAAATTTAAGTTTGGAGGAAAAAGTAAAAAAAAAGGAGTCTAAACCACCACATCTAGTGGAAAATCCTTTGAGTTGGCAACACTGTGATGTGATAACACTTTTAAAATGGCGTCGTTTCACGTTTGGTTTCATTTATCGGCAATAGCCGGTAAATTATTGTAAGTGTTAATTTAAATAACACTTATTTATATCAGCGAAAAATATGTAATAATAATAAAATATGCCTAAAAATTATCTAAATCACTAGATATACACAAATCAGAAAGACAAAAAAAAAACGAACTAACTGATGACTAGGCAGCATGGTCTCTGACCGTAGTCTGTTCCACAAGGAACAAAAGCCAAAAAAGTGACAGACGTCAAGACGAGACAGTTATTTTTTTCTTTCGGAATGGTAGTTTTTACTAGAAATAATGTTCCAACTATATAAAAATACTTAATAGATACTAATATCCGTTTAGTGTGTATAAAGTGCATTTTTTTGTGTAACACGAGTTCAAAAAGCTTGTGAAAATTGAACCTTTGTGGTATGGATAAAAATAGAAGGAAATGTTTAAGTGTGACTGTTCACCAGCCAAACAAAACGAAAAACTGTTCCGCTTTCCTAAAACCCGGAGTTAGAAACCTTCGTATTCTGAGGCTACTGCAAGCAGATTGTAAATAAATCATTTGAATACATGAACATAATATGCAACTTGGAGAGACTGTGGTGAGTGCCCTCAGAGATGTTGTTGTTATTGTTAGGTGACCTTAAAAAGGGCTGTTGTACATGGCTCTGAAGAGAGCTGTTTGGATTTACCATTGTGGTGAAAGGAATGATCAGCTAGACTCTGCGTTACCAGCTGCTAGCCATCCAGGGTGTGCAGGGCGTTTGGAATGGCAAAACGATATAGTTAACACCACTCGGGAAGGCTCCTTTAATGCACCCCTGAAAACCATGGGAAGACCAATACCACCCAGCTCCTGACTTCTTAGAACCCAGGGAACACCTGCCACCTGGACGTGAACTGCAGTGGCCTATATGGAAATCACTCAATGGGTTGCAAATTTAGGTAGGCCGCTGCAAATACAACTTGGTAAAATTCATAGACTGGTCTGATACCCAATGTGAGTGCGGTGCCCCTGTCCAGACCATGAATCACCTACTGGGTATCATCAACGACAACAACAGCCCCGGTATCTGCACACCTTAATAATAAATAATTATTTTACAGATCGACTCTAAAGTCAGACAAAAATGTAAAAAGGCTGAAAGTAGATCGGAATTGGCTTCAACCGTTATAGGAGTAGAAACCGAAAAATGGACAAGGAAGTTCGTCCTTTTCAAATTGACAGTGATGGCCATCTGCTGCCAAAAATAATTTTACCACAAGTATGTACATCTACACCTAGTTCATCACCAAATCTTATACAAGATTTTAATGTTGGTAAGTAACAAAGTTTGTCACTTGTAAGAAAATATAAGATTTCAAAATATTTGTCAGCTAACTTTTACTATGGGACCAACCTCAAAATAAATAAAATCTATGCATATAATATTTAATATTATTTATTTATTTAATCAGACAATTAAGTTATTATTTCAGTAACAATAAGTATTCACAAAATTATTACAATACATAGAAATATAAAAACTTAAAACTTATCAGCCCGGGATTGAGTCTGACAATTACTTAACCATTTTTTACCCGCAATTTTGAGGTTGATTCTTTAGCAAAAATTGCTTGTGTTGGTAGGTTATGTCACCCCCTAATATAAAATACGACAATCCTACATCCTACTAATATTATAAATGTGAATGTTTGTATGTTTGCCTGTCAATCACACAATAACGGCTGAAGGGATTTGAATGAAATTTTGCACACGGGTAGGTCACAGCCTTTTTATTTTTGAAGTTATAATAATAATAATAATATGATTATATTATATAATATTGATATGGGTATCGTGTAGGTTTTCGGGGGCGCCGATTGCAAATCTGACAGTCATTTTAAAATCAAAGATGGCGGATGCAACTTTTACTCAAACATTCGATATGGGTATCGTTTAATAGGTTTTTGGGAGTGCCGATTACAAATCTGACACTTATTTTGAAATCAAAGATGGCGGATGCAACTTTTTCTCAAACATTCGATATGGGTATCGTGTAATAGGTTTTTGGGGCTGCCGATTGCAAATCTGACATTCATTTTTATATCAAAGATGGCGGCTGCCACTTTTTCTCAAAAATTCGATATGGGTATCGTGTAATAGGTTTTTGGGGGTGCTGATTGCGAATTAGACATTCATTTTAAAATCCAAGATGGTGGATGCAACTTTTTCTCAAAAATTCGATATGGGTATCGTGTAATAGGTTTTTGGGGTTGCTGATTGCAAATTAGACATTCATTTTAAAATCCAAGATGGCGGATGCAACTTTCTCTCTAAAATATGATATGGGTATCGTGTAATAGGTTTTTGGGGGTGCTGATTGTGAATTAGACATTCATTTTAAAATCCAAGATGGCGGATGCAACTTTTTCTCAAAGATTCGATATGGGTATCGTGTAATAGGTTTTTGGGGGTGCCGATTGCAAATCTGACATTCATTTTAGAATTCACGATGGTGGATCATTGTTTTTCTTAAAATTGTGAATTTATTTTACTTTAAATCTATCAAAAGAAACAGTAGTAGGCATACTGTTTTTGAAGTTATACTTCTTTAGGTACGTTAGGGCAAAATGATGAGAGTAAATTTTTACGATGCTCGCGCACACCGTCACAAAAACCTACAGCCTGAAGTTAGCTAGAACCGACACCGTTAAGTTAGCTATGGTCTGTGGTTCATGAAGAATGATTGTTTTCGTTTTGTAAACTTTGTAACAGTTTGGTTTTTTATCTGGTTTTGCCAAAGAAGTATAACTTCTTACGTGCGTGCATAAGTACACACACACTTTTTTATATTGTTTTGGAATCTTCTATCTAGGAAATGTATTACTTTATTATTATTATTATTTTAGATGTCATTGCCCAATGTCTTGGACACATTCAAACCGCAATGGAGGACCTGAAGCAAACTCAAAATGATATTTTACTGAGAATATCACTCTCCTTCAACACATGTGTCTAGTGCAGCCACTTTGCTGGTAGATATATACATACCATTAAAATCACTTGACGATATTAGATAAATAGAAAATTGGCTTGAAGATGAAGAACACAAAGAACAATATTGGTAAGTACAATATTCTGATCGAAATATACAAGCTTTACAAGCAAACAAGACCACTGGACGTACTGATGATATACTATGCAGTTATAATACTACTATTATATGAAATTTAATAGATAAACGAGTATACATACATTGTTTTAAGTTTATTTATGATTGCTTATTGACTCATAAGCCGATAAATGTTTTGGCCTATGTTGGTGGCAAAGGAACTGCCACAATTACCAGAAGAAATCTGGAACGGGTTTTCACCAACTCTCTGGCAATTCAATGCAACTGGACTGGATAAAATAATAAGTTTAGTTTGAAAAATTTACAATTATTGTCAAAAGTCATTGAAAGTAGGTATGACTATGAAAATTACAGATAATATTAGATATATTTATGTAACCATATTAGATTCATTTATTTATGAAGAAGCTCGTGGCTTAAGTAATAACAGCTGCACGGGCCGATCCATCAGTTTAAGCTACGTTTGCTGGGATTCATGGATGGGTGACCATCTTTACATACTGAGACTCCTCCGTGCCTCGGAAAGCACGTTAAGCTGTTGGTCCCGGCTATCAATCGTGGATCTTTAACAGTCGTTACGGGTCGTCAGAAGCCCGAAAGTGACAACCAGTCTTATCAAGGGGTATCGTATTACCCAGTAATATTATTTGTGGTTTATTATTTATCGATTGTGTTATTCTAAATGAAATGCTAAAGTACTGCTTCGTAATATTTACAGTTGCAGTGTAAAGAAACAAGTTGGCAGAGACAGCAACTGATGCTGGAATCACAGGTGTCATAACAAACTGGTTTAGATTTGCTAGAGATCGAGATGGCGGAAGAGATAACAGAAGAATATGATGAAGCTAATAACAGCAGCTCTACACGACAATATTCTGGACTATCTGCAAGAACAAAGAGGCGTCATCTAAATGCAATAAAAACTGAATTAAGAGGTAAATTAAGGATCAACGATAAAAGTAATGTTACTAGTAATAATGCAGGTACTAATTCATCATTTATTAATGAACATCATAATAATTGTATATCAGAAAATTATACTGATGATTTTAATGCCGAGGAAATCACTTTCACGCGTAATATATCTACTGGTTAAATTGAAAATGCTGATTTTAAGGATACTGATCTTACCTGTTTGATCTATAATTAAGGAGGTGGTAATTTGGAGGTAAAATTAAACACTGCACCCGCGGGTTTTAATGACTTAGCGTCATATTAACAAATGGCAAACATACAAATGACTCATTGTCCTCAAAATTAGGTAGAACTAAATGATGCCCTAAAAATCTAGAAAAAATATATGTTTAAGTGTCAAATAGGTACTAATTTTTTAAAGGCGAATTGAAATTTTGGAGCCCTTACGTGGAGATTCTAAATGTGGGTAGTCATCTTGACATCAGAATGACTGCCCAATTTTTGAATTCATTTTCTCAGTTATTAATTAGGTACCAATTATTTAAACAAACGTATCAAATAGTAGCAAATAGGCATTAGATTTTAGTAATATTTTAAAGCTGATCGGTCATTTTGGCCAGTCATTCTGATGTTCACAAGTGTCGTTAGTCACGTTTTGGTCTGTATTAGTGTCAGCCACTATTTATTTTTCTAATAAAAAAGTTTCTATGAATGTATGATTTTCTGCATTTTGTAATTAAACGCAAAAATAGCATTTTTTTCTTTATGCGAGTAAGTTTATTTTTGTAAAGTGTCATTCTTATGATTGTGCTGTATTCGTTTCTGTTTCATTTAAAAAATACGACTATTTTGAAATTCAAAGTGACGTTTGTCAGTCACGTTTTGGTCTGTATTAGTGTCAACCACAATTTATTTTTCTAATAAAAAAGTTTCTATGAATGTATAATTTTCTGCATTTTGTAATTAAACGCAAAAATAGCATTTTTTTTTATTTATATGTTTATTTTTGTAAAGTTCCTATGTTATGATTGTATTGAATTCGTAATGTTTCATTTAAAAATACGATTATTCTGAAATCCAAAGTGACGTTAGTCAGTCACGTTTTGGTCTGTATTAGTGTCAGCCACAATTTATTTTTCTAATAAAAAAGTTTTTACGAATGTAAGGTTTTCCATTTCAACACATCCCAATATTTTTTTTCATGTACAAATACAAACACAAATTACGACTACTATTACAAATTAGTTATAAAACATGCATCGAGAAAGATCTGTAGTTCAAAAACACTTCATCACGAGTTCATTTTGCATGAAGTGTCAGTCACATTTACATTTGTTTAAATAAACCTTAACTTTTTTAACCTCTCAAGTCCGGGACGTGTCACGTTTCAGCATATGTCAGTCCCCGTTGACAGGCGGCCATCGTGTAACTACAGACTTGGTCAGGTTCCGTGTGTATGAACCTTGTTACAGGTCTAAAGACCTTGGCTAATAGTGATAATAGCGGTTTAAAACGCGTGAATCGGGTTTTTGGCAAGGCAAACTAGCGGAAAACTAGCGGCACACATGAGAGCCACCGGGGTTATAAAGTACACATTTATTACCACGGAGGTTTAATTAAAGGATATTTATACAAAATTACTGAAATTAGTACTATAAAAATAGTGGAATTCGTAAAACAATGCAAAATAAAACTCAAATCGTGTCAAATGTAGAGTTAGTCACATATGGCATTACCCTAACATATTTTTTGGAACAGTGGTGGCCCAGTGGTGACTGTCGCGACTTACAAGTTGTAGGTTGTGAGTTCAAACCCAGGCAGGCGCTTTACTTTATGTAAATTATTTCATCACTACTGCTCTCAAAACGGTGAAGGATAACATCGTGAGGAAACTGGCAAGTCCTAGTACCAAAAATTTGAAGACATGTGACATCCATCAATCTGCATTGGGCCCGCGTGGTGGATTACGGTCCACACCCTCTCACAGAGAGGAAGCCTGTGTTCTAGCAGTGGGGACATTAAAATGCTGATGATGATGATTTTTTAATTCTAATTATATTTGTACCACAGCTGTAATTCTAAAATACTACACTTAAGGCTAGCTTCACAGCTATCCGGGAGACCCGTACGGGCCGCCTGTAAGGGATCCCAGAACGGAGACTTACGTAGGCGCTAGAACATCGTTTCACAGCGACGCGGATTGGTCCGTATGCGACCCGCTCCGCGTCGCTGTGAAACAATGTTATAGCGCCTCACGTATGTCTCCGTTCCGGGTGCCAGTACGGGCGGCCCGTATGGGTCCGGACAGCTGTGAAACCAGCCTAACCAAACCCTAACCATTTGTCAACTGTAGGCTCTACAATGGCCCCCCTCAGGCCCAGTTGTTGGCCCCCCCCAGGCCCAGTTGTTGGCCCCCCCCAGGCCCAGTTGTTGGCCCCCCCCAGGCCCAATTGTTGGCCCCTTTTTGGCCATTTTTTGTGGGCCCTTTGATGTAGGCCCTACCTCTATTAGATGGCCAAATCTAACAGTTGGCCAACCCACGAAGTGCACGTGGCCCAACTGAATGCCCACAATAAATGCTATTAGCTTAGAACTTAGAACGGTGCCTATATTGACTGGCCTGTTGGTCTAGTGGTTAGTGACCCTGACTGCTATGCCGGAGGTCGTGGGTTCGATTCCCACCCAGGACAAATGTTTGTGTGATGAGCACGATCATTTGTTCTGTGTCTGGGTGTAATTTATCTATAATATGTATGTATTTAGAAATATATAAGTATGTTTATCAGTTGTCTAGTACCCATAACACAAGCTCTGCTTAACTTGGGACTAGATGGCGTTGTGTGATAGTTGTGGAATATTATTATTATTATTATTATATTAACTTAGGTGTGAGTCGGTGTCGTGTGAATATGTTCTGCGGGCGGGCTTGAAACCATCGGCACAGCGGCACGGGCTGGCTCCATCACGGAACTGGTTGCTTGACTCTGAGTGGGGTCTCGCGACGGTCCTCGGCGGCGAGGACGGAAGGACGGTGGTCTGCGTCTTTTTATCGTGCTAGTTTCCCTACGGCTCTCTTGGAGCAGGGTTGTAGCGTCGTCGGGTGTGATTAAGGTGTGCCGGGGTCAGCGAATGTTAGATATAAGGGAGGGATTGTATCGGCCGGCCGATACGATTAGGGGGTATCTATGTTTAGCAGCCTTTTCGATAAAACGCTTGGCGAGGCGTTTCATGAACTGCTGGACGGTGGGGCTTCTGAAATCCACATGCTTTGTCCTCATTCCGAACAAATCCATCCATCCAGTCCATTATTATTATATGTCAATATAAAAACAATCATCCTATTTGACTATAAGACTACTACTAAGTAATAATAATATACATATTATATGTGTAAAGAAAATCACTACACTAGTGTTATCGCTTTTCTTAACCATTTTGAATTTGCCGCATAATCCACAAAACGTCATAAATGTCACATTTGACAGTGACACCTTCACAACTGTGAAGGAAAAAACGTGAATGTGAGGTAGAGTAACTAAGAAAATTAAAAGTTATAACAGAGTTGATTTACACCAAAAGAAATATCTAGAACTGAAATAAAGGCTTTAAATGTTGTTTTTTTGTCTTTACAGGTGAGTGAGTCAATTCTTTACGTAAGTTAAAAGTAGAAAAACTTTGTAGGAAAACTTTTTTTGTTAATAAAAATTTTGTCTTTACAGAAAAACGCAATTGTGTCTTTATTACCCTCATCACAGTGTGATGATATTATAAAACAACATTTACTGCAAACATTTAAAGAAATATGGAGAAGTTGAGGTTTGATTTTGTGAAAACTTCGGCAGATGGAAAATCAAACATTATTAGTATAACATCAATAGGTACACCTAATGGACAAATTTTTGGTATACCGGCTTAATATCAACCTGCAAATTTACACCAAGTAATTACATCTATTTCAAACTATACCAAGATAAAGAAAACATTGAATAAAAGGTACCAAACAAGGAAAATATGGATAACTCTAACAGATGAGATATCAAAGACATATTTGGATGAAGAACAAAATTTACAATTTAATGATCTTTATCTGGAAGAAATTACGGAAACCACAAATGATTATAAATCTTTACCCAGTGGCTCCAATCAAAACTTGGAAAAACTATTAGAGAAATTACTCGAAGAAAAACATAGTAGATCTGAAACTCAGAATTTAGGGAAAATTTCAAAGGATTTTATGATCGAAAAATTCACAGGTAGAAATGCAAATGCTCACCAATGGATTAAGGAGTTCAACAAAGAATGTGAACGTTTCCATATCGACGAAGACAAAAAAAAAATTGAAATATTAAAACACTTTTTGGAACATTCCACTACAGATTGGTACAGTTGTATGTTAATGAAAAATACAGTTGAATCAGAGTGGAGTAAATGGGAGAAAAATTTCTGTGATACATTTGCAAACAAAGGTTGGTCACCCATCAGATATGCTCTTGCCTTTAAGTATCAAACGGGTTCACTGCTCGAGTATGCATTAAAAAAAGAGAAATTATTATTAGAAGTCAGGAAGACGATTGATACTGGGACACTCATAGACCTTATAGCATCGGGCCTGCCTAACTATTTGACTGATAAAATTGACCGAGAGACTTTACAAGAAACGGAACATCTCTACAATGAGTTAGGAAAATTGGAACATCTCGTCGGAAAGAATAAATATGATAAAAATCACTACACATATTCTGATACAAAAAACAAAAAGATTGAAGAGAAGAAACCATGCCAGATCTGTATAACTGAAAGAAAAGGAAAACGCTTCCATCCTGAGGAAAACTGTTGGTTTAAAGAAAAAAATCACAAAGCAGTTGTAAAAAGTGTTAATAACTCTGAACTAGAAGTTGAATTAAATAAGGAGAATCCAAAAAACTAGAGGTACCACCATTAATAGAGGTAAAGATACTATTAAATGATACTTTACAAGCTTCTGGCATTTATGATTCGGGTTCAAATGTATCATTGATTAATGCTAAATTATTGAAAATCAAAGAAAAAGAGGATACAAGTAATGAACCACCAGCAAACTTGAAAACTATTAATGGTGAGAAGAAAACAAAAGGTATGGTAACATTAAAAATAAAAATTTATAATATTGAAAGAACTATGGATATTTTTGTGATAGATAGTGAAAATTTTCATGATGATTTTCTAATCGGTTTGGATTGCATCAAAAAGTTCAAACTAATGCAAAGTGAAGAATTGAATATTATACAATGTAAAACTCCAGAAGACGAGAAGGAGTTTCTCAATGAAGAGGATATGAAAACTAAAGATGCTAATACTCTTAAAATAACAGATGACAAAACTCCTGATGTAATATGTGACAAAAGAGAAAAAGAGGTTTCTTTAAACACTGAGGTATTGAAACAAGAAATTTATTATATAGACAGACGTGAAGTAAACTTCAACGAATATATAAATTTGGATAAATTTGAAATATCAGTAAACCATTTGGATTTACATCAACAAACAGAAATTAATAAATTAATAGAAAAATACAACCCAGTCTTTGCCAAGGATAAATACGACGTCGGCACTGTACGAGACTATGAAGCACATATAGATTTGATGGTAGATAAATATTGTAACAAACGTCCATACAGGTGCACTGCTGATGATAGGAAAGAAATTGAAAACCAGGTATCAACATTATTAAAGAAGAAGTTGATTGAGGAATCCTACAGCCCATTTGCTGCCCCCGTTACTCTGGCATATAAAAAAGAAGATGATAAAAAAACAAGGCTATGTATAGATTTTAGAGAATTGAACAAAATTGTCGTACCACAATCACAGCCATTCCCCTTGATTGAGGATTTAATGGTGAAAACTGTCAACTGTAAATACTTTTCTACTTTCGACATAAATTCGGCATTTTGGTCAATACCTTTGAAAATTCAAGATAGATACAAAACAGCATTTGTCACACAAGAAGGCCATTTTCAATGGACTTGCCTCCCATTCAGGTTAAAGACAGCTCCAGCAATATTTCAAAGAATATTAAGTAACATAATAAGAAAATACAAACTCTCCGAATTCGCAGTAAATTTTATAGACGACATCTTGATTTTTTCTAAAAGTTTCAAAGAACACATACAACATCTATCTAGACTACTTGAGGCAATACTAACAGAAGGATTTAGACTGAAATTTTCGAAATGTTCTTTTGCAAAAGGTTACGCCAAATATTTGGGACACATAATAGAAAATAATTCAGTAAGACCTCTCAAAGATTATCTAACTGCTGTAAAAAACTTCCCAGTTCCAGAAACAAGAAAAAATATACGCCAGTTCCTCGGAAAAGTCAATTTTCATCATAAGTTTGTACCACACAGCGCAATAATCTTAGATCCGTTGCACAATTTATTACGGAAAGATGTAAAATTTATATGGTCAACAGAATGCCAGGTATCATTTGATAAAATAAAAGAATTATTATGTTCAAAACCAATTCTAAAAATATTTGACCCTGAACAACCAATTTATATTTACACAGATGCTAGTATTAAAGGAGTGGGAGCTGTGTTAAAACAAGAAGATAAAAACGGAGTCAATAAACCTGTAGCTTACTTTTCAAAAAAATTGACAGAAACTCAAAAGAAAAAGAAGGCGATATATCTAGAATGTCTGGCATTAAAAGAGGCCGTAAAATATTGGCAACACTGGCTTATGGGGAAAGAATTCGTGGTATATTCAGATCATAAACCATTAGAAAACCTTAACATCAAGGCTAGAACTGATGAGGAACTCGGCGATTTAACGTATTATTTATCACAATACCATTTTAAGATAAAATATAACCCGGGCCGATCAAATCAAGAGGCAGACTGCTTAAGCAGAAATCCAGTCCTAGAACCATGTGAAAACACTGATGATTTTTTAAAAGTTGTGAACCTAATAAACCTGATAGATATAAAAAATGACCAATACACAAATCCAGATATACAAAATAGAAAACCAAAGTTTATACAGGAGAATGATATTTACTACAAAAAGAATAAAAAAAGAAAAAAAATCATACTGTCAGAAGCGCTTAGCAAAACACTAATTAAAGATGTACATGATAACTACTGTCACATTGGAAGGACCCAGATGATAAATAAAATAACACCACTGTACACAGCAAAGAATATCTTCAAAACTATTAAACAAATTTGTGATGAATGTGACATTTGTATAAAGAACAAATCAAGAAGAAAACCAAAATATGGCTTGATGTCACATTTAGGCCCAGCAACACGCCCATTTGAAATAATATCAATTGATACCATTGGAGGCTTCGGAGGATCACGGTCTACAAAAAAATACTTGCATCTTCTGGTCGATCATTTTACAAGATATGCTTACATTTCAACGTCAAAAATCAGAGCTCAAATGATTTTATTAAGCTAATAAAAAATGTGACACAAAGCTACAATATTGAAATGGTATTAACAGACCAATACCCAGGCATAAATTCCAAGGAATTTAAAGACTTCCTGAAAAAGAATAATATAACAATAGTTTTCACAGCAGTAGATGCACCATTTTCAAACGGGCTTAATGAAAGGCTAAACCAAACTCTAGTCAATAGGATTAGATGTAAAATAAACGAAGGTGAAAAGAAAACCGCATGGACAAATGTTGCTCAAAAATGCGTAGCAAAATATAACGAAACAGAACATACAGTCACGAAGTTTACTCCAAAATATCTCTTAGAAGGTGAAAATGTAGACATTCTGCCATTTGAATTGAAAACAAGATGCACAAAAGAAGATCTGAAAAGAGATAGAAAACCAGCCTTTGAAAATTCAATAAAATCCCACAACTATAATAAAAAAATATATGATCTACATAGGGAAGAATATAATTTCCAAGTGGGAGATAGAGTCTTTGTAGAAAACGGAAATCGGCTGAATAGAAAGAAAATGGATGAACTGAGGATTGGACCATACAAAATCTTAAGAAAGATTTCAAACTCAATATATGAAGTTAACACCGGACACAAGAAGGCAGAATCAAATCTCTACCATATTACGAAGCTATCTCCAGTAATTTACACTTAATCGAACAATTACTTGCAATTGTTCTCTTCGAGGGTGGGAGATGTAAAGAAAATCACTACACTAGTGTTATCGCTTTTCTTAACCATTTTGAATTTGCCGCATAATCCACAAAACGTCATAAATGTCACATTTGACAGTGACACCTTCACAACTGTGAAGGAAAAAACGTGAATGTGAGGTGGAGTAACTAAGAAAATTAAAAGTTATAACAGAGTTGATTTACACCAAAAGAAATATCTAGAACTGAAATAAAGGCTTTAAATGTTGTTTTTTTGTCTTTACAGGTGAGTGAGTCAATTCTTTACGTAAGTTAAAAGTAGAAAAACTTTGTAGGAAAACTTTTTTTGTTAATAAAAATTTTGTCTTTACAGAAAAACGCAATTGTGTCTTTATTACCCTCATCACAGTGTGATGATATTATATATGTAGGTACACAAATGAAATGGTATCAAACAGTTTTTCTTGTTTGATATAAATATATAAGATAGATGACTACAATTCTAGATTTGCAACTCAGACATGGAAATTATTAGCGTAGATGCCAGCAATGGAGGAGCAACCCGATCATTCATATGGACCATCCATCCATTAAAAGTACATATGGAGGAGTTTATGTGGCTTTTAGGTATGTAAAAACAAAAAAATACAAAGATTGTCTGAAAACATCCGAGTCTATAATAAAATAAAGTAATGTTTAGATCACCAATTTGTTTATTTTTTCTAGGTGATTCTGGCTATCCGTTAAGGAAGACCATGATGACTCCTATTATAGATGCTTCTCCAGGTTCACCTGAGGCTTACTACACTGGATTGCATGTGAGAACTCGTAATGTGATAGAACGAACAATCGGACTTCTTAAAGCATGCTTTAGATGCCTACTAGTACATAGGGTTATACATTATGAACCTCAAGTAGCGGCATCTATTGTAAATGCATGTGTTGTACTGCACAACATTTGCAATAGGGCCAATGTTCCTGTGCAGGAGTTCGATTCTGAAGAAGTTTTAGAAGAAGCACAATTGCAACCTTCTACTCAAAATATGACAAACAGCACTTCAGAGACGTTCAGACATTCTTCCAGGAGGGCCCAAAATCTTGAACTGCAATATGGCCTCTCTACTAGAAGAGAGCTTATTGCACATACATAGCTAACACCTGTAAACAAGCAATTCTTGTTTAAATACATATAATGTGAATCTCGGAAAAGGCTCCAACGATTTAATGAAATTTAGTATGCTAAAGTTTCGATCTAGCTAGGTTTCATTTTTACAAAACGTCGTTTTATCCATTTAAAAACCGAGTTAAGCTCGGTCATGCAGGTACTATATTTTTAAATCAGTTATACAGGGTGGAGAAGACAATACGACAATAAATGAAAACACGGACAATACTAGTTTATAAGAATAAGTTTAAGCTATCAAAAATATCCTAACATCGAAAATAAAAAAATAAAAATTTCAAACAAACTAAATGGCATAAAACTAGAAACGAAATAGAACACCACTTATAAATATGAGTTCACTAACCTGTCGTAAGAGCGGCAACAACGCGCGGTCCTGTAGTGACTTGATTTTTTGGCTTTTAATTATGGATTAATGCTCAGTAAAATTACACTAAATCACAGATTATTTAGCACAGAATCACAGCTGCAAACCAATGCCAGCCCAAACATTGGCAGCAAATCTGTACTGGTGCGAAGTCTCCCGTCCTAGACGCGGATTCACGCGGCTCCAGTAACGAATATTCTGTCTGTTCCATAAACCGTTCCTTGTAAATGTACTTTCATCAGTCCACATCACATTGTACAAGAAATCCGGATTCTCGAAATGTTTATTTTCAATCCAGCGACAGAAGTTTTACCTAACTGGTTTGTCTCTAGGTAACAATGCATGCAATTTCTTGTATTTATACGGCTTCCGTTTGTCGCGTTTTTAAATTTAAGAATAGTTGTATGGTCAACACCTGAACTACACGTTGGGTTGCGTTAAAAAAAAACACGAAAACAATAAAAACTAAGCGTCTAATTTCGCACAATTCACTCACTGTTTAACTAAATACCTATTAAAACGTTACGTGTCCTGTCACCAAAATAAAGCGTCCAATTTCGCACTAATACCGTCGTAAATGAATTTACAAAAAACACGAGCGGCGGGGAAGTCCCTCAACAAGGCGGGCGCGCGGCGCGAACGAAAGTTAGCGGCATCTGAGGACGCGTGACTCGTCACAGGATCGCGGCGGCCGGCGACACACTAACATACTCGTAAATTTGTTGTAGCAAATTTCTTCAAGAAAGCGAAGTAACAAACGAAACTAGATTTATCTCTTTCGCACACACTAAATTTTTTATTAATATTATGAGTGCATTGCAATTTCCGCATTCGTTACTTTCTTATCCAACTCTGATGACACGCTTTATGACTCTTATTACTCAGAGTTAAGGTATAATTTTCACTAAATCAGATGAAAATACTAATTTGGCGAAAGTGTTAAAGTAGCGAGTTGGCAACGTGGCTTTAATGTTTTGATGTTTATACCGATGTGGGTCGTTAACCTGACAGTGTTTCCCTATTATCAGATACATCATGTAGCAAATGTTAAAAATCGAAAATAATTTCCTGTTACTAAACTACTGGATATATTCAAATGATTTTTTGTATGTAGACTGAGAACGTCTTGAGGTATGCGAGGTTTAATTTAATGTCGTATTGTCATCACCACTCTGTATAATTATTATTAGGAGATTACTAAGTTAATATAATATTTGTCGTCATTAGTAAATTTATGTTTTAAAGTGTATTGTAAGTGAGGAACTAATTACCTATTGTTTATGCTGTCTAATGTAGCTGCTATATGAGAAAGTACATTGCAAATATTTCTTAGGCCTGTGCTTATTTTTTGTGTTGCCTCTGCTCGCACTTGGCTTGATTGGACGAGAGCTCTTCTTGCCATCTCTTGAGACATAGGTGCTGACCGACGCCGCCGTCTCCGGGACTGAGTAGACGTCATAGCTTCTGCTGGCTGAGTGAGTTGGGTTGACGTGTTGCCTTGTTGATGCACAAGATCTTCTTGAGACGACTGTTGGACGTGTGGTTCTTGGAGGGACGGTCCAACAGAAATGTTTTCTCCCACAACTTCATCAGGTATTAACAAAATAGATGGGGAGGGTACATTTTGAGAAGCACTTAATGTTGATGCCTGAAATTAATTAATACAAAACTTAGTGACTCTATTATGTAACAAGACTAAGAAGTTAGTACCTATTTCATTCTAAATAATAGATAATTAAGTTGATAGACTGAAAATGAAGTCTCAAAAAATTCACTCTTGCCTGCGGACGGCGAGTAGCGGGTAACTCGCCGTCCGATCAGCACCAGGCCCGAGAGTCGACGGCGCGTAGTGTTCCACGCGCGCCTCAAAGAGTTGTCAGCAAAGGACGGGGCCTGCCACGGCCAGTGCCTGCCCGGGGGTGGAGGATAAATTCGAAAGAGTTACCTCGCCCCCGGGCGCGTAGGGCAGGGAGGAACAGGGGTGGGTTTTAGTCAGTAAGAGTCTGACACGCCCTTCCGCTCCACCCCAGAGCGGAAAGAGTCATTAGATGATTTCCCACCCCCCCAAAAAAAAAAAAAAAAAAAAACCTTTAGGTTTTGCAAATAAATATTTGATTTGATTTGATAAAGAGTGAATTTTAATTATATTTAGTATGCTTTTAACTCTATGTCTAATAAGGATATTATAGTTAATTCTCTTACATATTGAGTGTCAAAACAAAAGTTCATGGCTACAAATTTTGAGTACTTTTAATTCTTCAACAAATTGGAGTACCTAATTACACCATTGCTATTTTAATAAAGTTGGAAATGTAAATCTATTTTTATTTACAAAAATTCTACTTACATGAGTGCTTTCTGTGTGAAATGGGTCCACTTGGATTCCTGGAAGACCCGCACCATAATCCTCACCAAAAATTGACAGATATTTTTTTTCTATATCTGTAAAAGCTGCCGGTTGATTCTGTTATCAGCTCACCGTGAAAACTTAGGTGGAGTGAGCGTTAAGTGAACTGTCAATCCACCTTGATTGTATGGACTGACAGCCCACCTCACATTCACTTCACCTAAGTTTGCACGGTGAGATTTTACAGAATAGCACTGCAGGTATATAACATGGTCCCCCACCAGTGTGTAATTGGGACGTTCGGATAGTGGCACATTTTCTTTTTAATTTTCCCTTGTAATCTATCCAATACTGCAAAAACAAAATAGTACATTTAAAACCTATCTATTTAAGTAGTAAGTCAAAGGTTGATTAATAATTAACATAATTTTATTCATGTAATTACGTATATAATTTAAATAATTTGTAAAACTTACAGCCCAAGTTTTCCAATCCTTGATAACACCACCAACAACCGAATTTAGTTTTTCTGCCACCTCAGTCCACATTCTTCGGTACATTTCCCGAGCTTGAGCACTTTTATTGTAGCCCATAGCGATCAATAGTGATGTCTTTGTGAGCATTCAAAAAATCCCACAAAGTTTAATGTTCGTAAGAAATTCTTCTTGAAGCCATGATCACAAACACTTGCCTACCACTTACAGACACGGCCGCAAAACTAATTTCTATTCTATTTTCATTTAATAATCTAAAGTTAAACTTGAAACTACAAAAACTAACTTTCACCTAAATGCTCGTATATTTTTTTTTTATTTACCCCGAAGGGAAGGCTCAAGTCTTATGATCATATTGCCTAGTCTTACGTAGTGTATTTTTACTTTTTTTCCAATAATGCAGATGTAACACATTCTAATGTTTTTTGCAGTCTTTGGCAACAAATGTGTTGAGTCAGCCTTCTCGGCAAACTTCGCTGAGGTAGTCGATACTACAATAAAATTCTCAGCTCCAATTTACCGAGATCGCGCCTGTTTCAATGATTCCACATATTGTTCGATTGCGTAGACACTTGAGACACACAACTACACCAATTCGCTCTCACAAATAATGTCAAATTCTTTTTTTTGCCACGAAACAATGTTTCCTTCATCACTCTTTTTAACTGTTATCTTAGACACTTATTAATTTGTATATAAAAACCGTAAAACCGCTTATGTATTTTAGAACGTTTAATTTTTATTAATCTTACTTAATCTGTGCTGCCAGCTTACTGAGCAGTATGTAGCAGGCCAAAAGTTGACCTGCTGCAGGTCAAATATTGAACTGCTGCAGGTCAGTGGGAAATGCTCATGGTACAAACACAAAACCTGTCAGGTTAACATGCTGTGTTGAACTGCCCTGCACTTGGCAAATATTTTTAAAGTTTATGGTAGGCCCCCAGAACGTTATCAAAATTTTCCTTTTTATACTACTTGTATATGTACAGTCAGGCCGCTGCTGGCGTCTGTACAAGCAGTATAAAAAGGAAAATTTAACGTTTTATTTAATGTATTATCTTGTACGAGTATAATTATACTTTGTAATATGTACGGTCTCCTGAGCGTTGTTGCAAGTAAGGTTGAAGGCCACCTCATGGGGCACCTGTGTGCAGTGCATGTATTGTTACCAGGTGTCTCCAGGAGGTGGAACAACAATATAAATTAATATTAATTTAATTATAATTGTACTAACATAGTTTTTAAGTAATACTAACACATATGGGTATGTACCTGAGATAAATTTAAATAAATAAATAAATAAATAAATATAATAGTTTGTATTCATCTGTATATAATTATAAATTATAACATGGCATTCAACTTAAAAATAAAGTTAAATTCTAATTT
This sequence comes from Polia nebulosa, assembly GCA_951329385.1. Classification (NCBI taxonomy): domain Eukaryota; kingdom Metazoa; phylum Arthropoda; class Insecta; order Lepidoptera; family Noctuidae; genus Polia; species Polia nebulosa. The sequence goes on from OX589602.1 coordinate 21,965,992, forward strand.
ATTGCGGTTCATGAAAACCAGAGTCTGCTGATGTGAGTATAATTAGTTCATAAAATAAATTATCTCAAAGACTCTTGTTCATTTTTAATATTACAAAATGAAAGTTAAAGTTTCCACAACAATATTCATGAATTTTAAATGAGAAACCCTGCTGAGGAATAAATCTTTAGCGGCCGGAAAGAAAATTGCTTTTACCCTATAATAGTTTATAGCAAGTGGTAATCGAAAGGCTCTCACACACAACAAAGCCTGCTAAAGCCTGTTATCTCTGCCTACACACAAAACTACCACATGATACCGTCCCTCAGTGAGTTAATAGCACAATTACTGCGCTCTCTTCTTATGCTCTTGACTTAAAAATCCAATCTCGTATTCAGTAGATAATAATTAATCGTCTATGTCTTGATCCCTATTTTCATCAAGTCTATAAAACTGTTCTGACACTCAGAATAGGGATCACGAGCCGCAATCTGTTTGTCTGTGACCGCAACACACACTTTAGACAACAACTGCTAGGTTTGTGATTGAGGACTTCCGAATGGTGCACTTACTTTGATATTTTTCGCAGAGTGTACCTAGTACAAATGAGTTAAGTTCCTACTCCAGACTCATTAATTTTTGTATTGCTAAAATTTATGATTTTATTTTGAAACTGATTTAATTTTTTTAAATTTTAATAAACCGGTATCTTAATACTTCAAAATAAATAGCAGGTATCAGACATGGTCATCCCTTGTAACAAGATTCATCCAAATTCGTTCAGACGTTAAGACGTGAAAGCATAACAGACAAACTAACATCAACTTCCTTACTTTTCAATAACCTAGGACCTAGTTTTTAATTTGAGTTTAAAACTTACCAATTTTGGTAAATAATGTCGCCTGAGGAGGAATGCCAATCTATCGAAATAACCTAAAATTCTTTACTCTAGTGATCAATTTATCGATGGATATTACAGTAACGATCAGTTTAACTGCCTCGTACCATTATTTTATCTTACTATCGATGTAACCGCTCGTAGCATTTCGTAGCAAAATGCGTCGTAGCGGTTCGTAGCACATCGTAGCTCGTCGCATCAGATTGCATACAAATCACACCTTTGCACATTTGGCTACCATATCATTCAATAGAAAGTACATTAAGCGGCAATAAGTTGTTTTAAGTGAATAATTTGACATAAGTTCAGTTTTTAAAGTGTCTTGCGTCCGAATACTAGGATTCAACTGATACTTCTTATTCAGTTAAAGTCTGTGGGGAGCTATGATTAGAGAAGCTATCAATACGTTGCGTACGATAAATAAATAAATACGATAAATAATAATAATAATACGATTAATCATGTCTAACCATGTTCAAACATGTTCAAACATGTTCTATTACATACATTACATTTTGAATGCGAATGATACCTATGTACTATATTGAGGTGAGACATTTATCTATATCAATCTGCCCAGCCTTTTCCCAACTATCTTGGGGTCGGCTTCCAGTCTAACCGATTGCAGCTGAAACCAGAATTTTATATGGAGCGACTGCCTATCTGACATCCACAACCCTGTTACTGGGTAATACGATACCCCTTGGTAAGACTGGTTTTCAGACTTTCGGGCTTCTGACGACCCGTAACGACTGTCAAAGATCCACAATTGACAGCCGGGAGCAAAGCCTTAACGTGCTTTACGAGGCACGGGGGAGTCTCGGTATGTAAAGATGGTCACCCATCCATGGACCAACCCCGACAAGCGTATCTTAACCTGATGGATTGACACGTGCAGCTGTTATTTTACTTTTGCAACGAGCTTCGAGACATAGTTATCTATAATTAATGTACATAATAGAAAGGTCACTCATTAATTCACTCATTGAAATCACGAACTCTCAAAAACTAGTAAACCTACGAAGATGAAATTTGGCACAGAGGTAGATTATAAGTAGGAGACGTCAGTAAAGTAGGAATTTTAGGAAACTCCCCCCGTAAAGGGGTGAAAAAGGGGGTGGAAATTTGTATGAAAGAAACGTGTTTCTCAGTAAATCATAAATAAAATCACACGCTTCTGCAGTTACCATCGTCCTATGTGGGCCCGTTTTTAAACGTTGTGAGCTACCGAAACCGTTTAAATTTTCATGAAACATCAAAAAGCCTTATTCTTAATCCGCATTATTGTGCTAGTACGGAACCTTATTACTGCACGTGGCCTGACATGCACTTGGCCGGTTTTTTTGTTATAATATGTTTGGAGCGAATCCTAACTTATCAAATTTCTGATCGCATCTGCGATAATGTTGACGACAACTTCGTTACGTTGAGTAGTTGCAGTAATGTGGCAGATTATTTACTTCGTCACCAAAGTGAGCGACTGTTTACACGTTCCTACCTTAGAACGTACAAGATTTCATAATTAAAACCTCTAGCTTCGTGACTTTGTCTCTCTGCACTGAAATATTTTATAAAAATTGTTAAAGTTACACGTATGCCCAAAGCAGTATCCTACATGTTGCAATTGCTTTTGAACTGTCAGAAGCTACCGTCTCTCAAAGGTGAACTCTGAGAACTGGAACCGAGTCACCACGTAACCATCGCATAGTATGCAACTCCATCTATTAATTGGGAACAGAAAATTTAGTGATGGATAGACACATTTAAAAATGTTGAACTTGAGAACTACAAAGAAACGTACCTGTTACCACTTGATTGTCGTCGGTGACGGTGAGCGCTCTCCTTTCGCCCAACTTGTAAGACTCGTCATAATACATGTACTCAGTGAACGTTGATCCACTGGCAGTGTACTGTTGAGTTAAGTACATCAATATTTATAGTCCCATTCACTATGTCGTGTTCTATTATCCATTTGCACTTGATTGGGACGGGGAAAGGGTTGGGGAAGTTTGGTGTCGTGATCGTGCCCACGTGTCGCTTCAAGTGTCCGCCGCAGGATTGTAGTCCCTGGAGCTAACTGTGGTGCTGCTGTGCTCGCGTGTGCTGACGCACACGCTGAGTAAGGCCAAGCAGACACCAAATCACCAGCCTGGGACAAAAACAAATTATGGTTATCATCAAAATATTGAAACTTTTAATAATACCTTTCGTTCTGTGTGTACATAATTAAATAAATATTTCATTGCCAATAATCGTAAATGTTTATAGTCCCAGATCATTACTAATAATCTTCTATTGAAATCTATAACAACTGTTAAAAAAAATATTTAGGATTATTACTTGCACCTATAACTGGAAAATTCGAATGAAAAAAAGCTATCGTTATTTTGCAAGAAAGGGAAAACAAGTCATTTATTTCATGTCCCTTGCCTTACTTTAACTGCCCACTTCGTGATTAATGTCGAATCATTTGTTTTTCTAAAATCCTCCAATCCTAATCATTGACCCTTGCCATTGCTTTGGTGTTAAGATTAATAGGCATACGTCAGTCCATCTTGTTATGAAGATAAACATTTTTTATGTACCTACTATTTTTAGCAAGGTGACGAAGTTCAGAGGTCTGTGGAGTGATATTAGATGGCCGAAAGCGTAACAGCACAAGTTGTATGAGAGTTTTTCTTTACCTTCATAACTTTATTATTTCTTGGACAATATTGTGGAGATTGGCGCTGAACGTCCCTTTTGAGAGAATGCGCCCTATGCTATATTTTTTCTTGCGGATTTTAGGAGTTATCACAATGTGTTAAAAAATCACTTGTGTTTGATTTATAAAGTTTGGTTGAGTTTCAGAATTGCAAATAAAAACATTAAAAATTTCCACCGAAACGAAAAAATAAAATAGCTACAGCATTTTTTCAGTGTCCTATTTCTGAACAATACATATCATTTACACACAGTTTGTATGTGACGAAGAGATATAAAAGTGCATATTCTGTGAAACACGTCCGTGATATATTGCAACGTTACGATGACTCCAGCGCTGCGGTAAATGTGAAATACTTTCAACTAAACGGAGATTTCGAATTCAGTTCTGAGAATATACGCAGCTGGGTTTCAATGTTACGGTAAAGGAATTTTGATCGTATCCGTCACATGGTTAAGACTTTGAGTTTGTCACGCTTCCCTTCGTAGTGAGTAGCTGATAAAAAACTCGTTCGAGAAACTCTCAATCATAATTATAAATTCTTTATCTTTTTAATTCCTGTGTCATAAAAACAAAACAAGTAAACTGAAACTTACCAATGTTTTACGTAAAACTGAACTTACGCTAAGACAAATAAGACAGAAAAAATGCGTAAAACTTTAGGAAATTGAAATAAAAGAACACCTCAAACGAAAGACAAGCTTATGAGGCAAACCCTTTCGTTATTAGGGTTTTCTGTATCTTATAAAAATTTAGAAACAGTCCCTGAGATGTAGGTACAGACGCATTCAGTGGCAGGTAGATGCTAAAACTTGAACACATTTGTCTCAGCGACGTTACCCGAATAAACTCGGACTGTTCAAGTAAATGGAACAAAAAATCTGTTTTTAAGATATAATGTATTTGTAGTGAGAGCATCCACAGTTTAAGAAGTTTTGTTTTTATTGAATCTTTCTTCAAACAAAAGTTTGAATACAACTTGGGAGTTTGTAAAGTCTGTTGCGGAATTCAGGCATAATATTACTAAATTACGTGACCCAAGGGCTGGCTTTTTCCTCGGCCAGAGGTTATCATACAACGTGGCCGTGTCATACCGCCAGTCTTTTGGGCACACTTCCAGTAGACAGCGATGAGGAGGAGAAAGACCTATCCAAGGATACCTCAAACTACAGGATAGGCTAGAAAAAAAAAGTCATTCCTACATTACATATAGGTGAGCTACCAATAAAAAAAACATCCAAATGCCTTTTTTTATGGCTCAATAATCATAATTATAAGCCAAAGATAATTTATTATAATTACTCTGAAACTAACCTGGATTTAAAAGTGACCTTTCGTAAATTATAATCTGATAAAATTTCATAAGATTTGTTATTATTTATTTATTTTATTTATTTATCCTTTATTTCAGGCAACTATGGCCCATAAAACACAATACATAATATAAATATAAAACAATAATTACTATAAACTAATACATATTTTATACAATAAACAAAAACTACTGTACACGAAGTAACGGTGTCGTGTTACGCTGCGAGGTGACGCGTAGCTGGCCGCGGAAACGCCGATACAGCACACCTTTCGGCCAAAACTCTTCCTTGAGGAAGGTCATCAAATGATGAGTCGGTCGCGCGCGTATTGAAGATGTTAGAAGTCAGACTCGGGTTCTTTGTTGCTGTTAGCTAAGTTCTTTATTATATTCCTTTATTATTAGGTAAATAATTAAATGCGGTCTTTGAAATTAATATTCACTAAAATAGAAGAGGGAATAAATAGTTTACAAGAATACTTGTGTTTCCAATCTATGTCAAAATAAATCAAGACATTACTTGTGAAGATAGTCACATTTCTCACTTTAAATACCCTTTTCAGACTGTATCAAGCATACTGTAGTTGAGATGATAGATCTAATATATTCATGAGAATATATTATAGACAAAGTGCTTCGCTCAGCGTGTGACGTTACCTTATTATTCGTCACCGACGCGACGCACGTCACTTGTCTGTTTAATATGAGGTGAGCGGAGGATGGATAAAATATAAAATGGATGTAATATACTAAACGGAAATATGTTGTTTCAATAGAACAGTTTGTTAAAAAAAAAACTAAATCTCTATCGACATTGACAAGATTAAAATCTTCAATTTCTTTATAGATTAAAATTAAACATTGTTTTAGGAAACCGGTGATTAGAGCATGCCTTGTTTGCCGTGCAACCTTTGACAACAATGCTATAAGAATTCAAAATGTTAAAGGATATACAGTACAGTCTCACTAATGTGGCACGTCAGTACTCCGGCACATCCACTAGTGCGGCACCCTCACCCGGGCCTACCCCTTTCTACATGGTCCCTTGTTAAATTAGGAAATTGTAAAATGCTATATTTTAAATACATTCATTTCCTGCCTTCCTTCCTATTACTAAGACTCCGCTGTCCGTCCGACTGTCACCAAGCTGTATCTCATGAATCGTGATAGTTAGAGAGTTGAAATTCACAGATGGTGTATTTCTGTTGCCGCTATAACAACAAATACTAAAAAAACACAATAAAATAAATGTTTAAGAGGGCTCCCATACAACATACGTGTTTTTTCCGTTTTTATAGATAATGGTACGGAACCCTTCGTGCGCGAGTCTGACTCGCACTTGGCCGGTTTTTCCATATAATCCAGTAATCATAACAGTCCAGTAATCCGTAATATTTTTTTTTGGGAGGGTTGGAAATCATCCAATGACTTCTCCCGCTCTGGGTGGAGGTCAGACTCTTACAGACTAAAACCCTCCCCTGTTCCTTCCCTGCCTGAGTGCCCAGGGGTGCGGTAACTTATTTTCAGAATTTATCCGCTAGCCCTAGGCATGCAGGCACCGGCCACGATGGGCCCCGTCAGTGGTGATCCTGTTGATTTTCAGAGCTTTCACTTGTTGCCGTATCTAACACTTTCACACGTCCTGGTTACTAAGATCTGCAGTGAGAATGTGAGGGGTTTAAACACTTAACTGTGATGTCATCTTGCAATTTTTGTGTTATTTCGTGTTTAAATGTGACAAGCACAGTATTATCTAGCCAATTGTATTTGAAATGAAGACTTTTAACACTAAAATGTATAAATATTGATATTGTGACGACCTTATGTTGGCGACCTTATGGTGGCGACTGGCACGTTGGAAGTTTGTACGCCGATTGAAAATTAAGAAGAATAAGGAAGACTTTTGTTTGAATGTGACTTCTAGTAGCTCGTCCGAAGAGAGCACTTGTATTATTTTTATTATTTAATATAACGTATTAGTGCGCCATCTCTCTTTTCTTTATAACACAACACACATAAGCAGTCACTCTCGTACACCACACTCTCGCACCGCCAGCGAGTACGACAAACCCCCAAGAACGTGAAAGGAATCTCCAGGGACCTAGCACTAAGAGAAGCTGCTCCAGGTCCCTATAGTATTTTCCTGTAAAGTTACATTGTTCGTAATTGATTCTTTTGCCTTATTCAGTTACTGTTACAATATTTTTTGTTCCTTGACAATAAATGGACATTCCCAACACTTCATAATTTAACTTAAATTATGAAGAAAACCATCACAGAGAAATAATAACTTTACTACGTAACAAATTTAACGTCATTAGGTGACCCATTTATTGCGGAAAACTTTATCTCCAACTTTTATACTATAGAAAAGAGAAACAAAAAGATCTTTGGTATTGTTTTTCAAGGAAATATTCAACAACTTAATTTATTGTCTCCTTTGTAGAGCATTGTACAAAGGAAAAATATAACAAGAACTCAACAAGAGTTAATTCAGATAAATTATTGTTATAATAAAGAAAGAAGAACTAACTCAGTTATAGTCGGATACAGAAGTTTAAGAAACTTAGCTCAGATGCCAAGAAAACAGTGGAAAAAAGCACTTTTACCGTCTTCAAGTAAAAACAAAAGTAAATAAGCACCGTAGTTAGAAAGTTGATACGTCACAAGCAACGTGACAACCACAGATACTTTTTTAACCGACTTCGAAAAAGGAGGAGGTTATCAATTCGGATGTTTGTATTTTTTTTTTTTTTTTTTTATGTATGTTCGAGCATAACTCCGTCATATATTGACCGATTTGCAAAATTCTTTTTTTTTGTTCGAAAGGGGTTTATTCCAAAATGGTCCCATTTAAATTTCAAAAAGATCTGATGATAGGTTTCGGAGACAGACAACGGAACTCTTCAAAAATTGACAGCAAATCAACCGCGATTGCTGCTATCGTATGTCTATGAATTGTTAACACAGTTTAATGGGGAACCAACACCAAAAAGTGAAAAATAAAAAACTTTTTTACAAAAAAATAGAACCGACTTCCAAAAAAAGTGCAAAATAACTTTAATTTCGGAAGTCGGTGTCAAAAAACAAAGACACAAAACAGGAACACCGACTTCCGAAATTAATGTTATTTTGCACTTTTTTGGAAGTCGGTTCTATTTTTTTGTAAAAAAGTTTTTTTTCAACTCACTTACTTGAAAAATCGCTTCTATCCAAATTGGTCGCGCGGCATCCACACCAAGGTGCATGAAAAACAATCCACAAGCTACGAGTGAGTGTGCTGAAAAACGTCAGAATCAGAATCTGAATCAGACTCTATTTGCTATGAATCTAGGTACAGATGTAAGATGTTGTACATAAATTAATAAGTGATCGGCTACTGCCTAACTTACGGCGTGCAAATTATTACATAAAGTACGGCCAACGAGAAGCGATACCAAATGTAAACAAAACCCATGCGAAAATGGGCGATAAAATGGCCGCCCGAATGTTGGCGAACCCGTCTTAACGTTGTCATGTTTTTGCCAGGAGAACGAGACATTACGACAAAGGCACAAGATGGAAAGAGATAAATATTAGATTGTCAACGCCACAGTTGTTCTTTAGGTTAATGACCTTTCGTATCGCTTCTCGTTGGCCGTACTTTAGATTAAAACATTAAAACAAACAAAACAATGTCAACTAAACAAAACAGAAATTAAAATGAAGTCAATTAATAATGTTACTATAGTCAGGCAGGCGGTATTCCACCTCGGTTGCAACGACAAACTTGGGCAAAGTTTGTCGTTGCAACCGAGGTGGAATACTAAACTTGCATCAAAATATACTATTTTTGAGTTAGTGAATCTATAGTTATTGAATCGAGAGTTAGTGACTGATACTTATATCAGTTTGTTGTTTTTAATATTAATTTTATAAAATCATCGTCTATGCTTTGCGAAAGAAAGACTTCCTCATTTTATTTTTAAATTTTCGAAGAGTTTTGCTGGTGCAGTTTAATTTAAGAGAAACTAAAACCGCATTAGTAAAACTCTTCTAATAAAAACACGATTGACGGCTGCTTTGAAGCTAAGCTATTTCACGTTATTCGTTCAAGCGCGCTGTTTGCTGCAAAATTTAAATTTCGGTGTGAATTGTGAATTTTAATACGTTGAAATGAAAAATATCAGGATCTTTTAATTTATTGATTTTTTGATAATCGTATCTGCGTCGTTTATTGTTTAACAACACAGATACGATAGTTCTAAGAAGTAGTGAGTGTTTCTTTTACGGTGAACGCGCTTAAATAAACGCCCGTTCAGCCTTATCTTACTATTAAATAAATTTTCCAAATCACACAAAAGGGAAAAATCTGTGGTCGATGGAAAAGCCATAGAACTATTGAAAATATTCTGATATTTTATACAAATTTAGATAGCTAATGTGCAGCATGATGTTACGGTAGAATATTAACTCATGAACACGTAAAAATCGCTTATAAAACTTTTTATCCTAAAGGTTTTCAGTTGAAGTTCCTATTCAAAATACAGGAACAGCAAAACCCAAAAAACATACTGAATACTCAGTATGTATCAAGAAGTCTCGTAAAACTTTTTTGCTGACTGTTCGCTCACAAATCGATTATAGCCACTCCATGCTTCAATTCGCGCATCAATACGTAATTTTCTTGAAATCGATTTTATCTCACTCTTTGACTTATTTTGAGCAGTTTGTATTTTCTGACATGACACAGAATGATTAATGGTACTATGATATGTCGCCACGCCTTGTTTTATCGTGAATGTCCATAAAGAAGACTGTAGTGAAGCGTGTGATGACTTTAAGGGTGCCGGAGCCAATATCTAGTAATAATATATTGTATATTTATAAGAATACATGAGACGAAAGTAAGGGAAAGAACTTAGTTTTTCTAGTCTAAAAGCACCCATTGAGGTTTCTTAAGAAATTAATTCAAGATTCAGTTGTTTATTGCCGCACCTGCTCATTCACGACAGAATCTAAATTAATTCAATAACAAACCGGGATCGCTACTGCATAGCGGATATTGCAAGTGTCTATGGCACTTGCAATATCTGCTGCATGTGTCGCCGATGAAAATCTCAGCGTGGTGCTGATTTAGACGTTTTGGATATGGTGTGTGGTTTTGTCTTCACTAGATGGTGTCAAGATGTTTTAGTAGTACCGCGGAATTACGTGGTCTTAAGTGACACAACACTGGTACCGTGTCACGACCGTAGATGAGGAGTTGGGTGAAGATAATAAACACGACGTATATTTTGTTATTTACAGTAGGCTTGAATATATGAATCACTTATTAATCGTACGTACACCATACACTGTGAGTAGGTACATATTTAAATTGTATTACTGAACAACTCTTGGAAACTGGTAACAGTCAGTTATTGAAGAGTAGAAAAATGACAATGATAGAGAGGAGCTTAGTCTAACTCGGCAGCTGAATTTGAACTGATTTTTACTATAAAACAGAGACTTGACAGAGAAAACAAGTAATATTTGAATTTTAAATTAAAAAAGGTAGGAAAAAACGTAATTTGGAACAGAGGTCATAAAATAAACAAGGCTTTAACACTGCCTTGTTAAAATCGTATGTGCTTAACAAGCTTTACCTAATTAAACACGAAAGTGCGCCAAGCCCCAGTGGTTCCAATATTCACGTTGTAATTATTATGGAGAACGACGGCACCAAGAGATTGTGACGCCTCCAACGACTAACCATATTAATTATGGAAAGAGTTTACAATAACAAAATTATGTACAAAATAAAATGAATAACATAATCCCTGTATAGCAGAACCATTAATTACAAGCTAAACAAGAATGACGTGTAAAAGTGTTCCTTGTAACCTAATTACTGAATAAACATCATTTATCATTTATTTTATCACTAGCTTCCGCCCGCGGCTTCGTCCGCGTAAAAAGTGTAATAATAAATTTGAGTGGTATTTCCAGAGAGTAGCACCATAAATAAACCCTGTAGAAATCAAAATTAAAAGTAATTTAAATTAGGCTGAAATCCAGATTTTTATGAACGACAAAGTTCTACATAAAGACTGTAGGGGCGCATACATACTCGCTCAGTGTGTCGAGGTACCTACGAGTATCTTGTTATTCTGACCGTGTTAAATATAATAGTTTACCGAGAGTGTTTCATTTATTGGTTCCCGAACATATCCTAAATTAGTGCTTGGCTTCTTGGCCGTGGCTCCGTTCGCGTAGACATTTATATTAAATTAACTTTTTCATGATTTTGGTACCCTGGTAGTTTACCTGTGGCTTCATCCACATGCAGGTCTCAAATTTCTCTTCTTCATAATTTTATTCTGTTTTCCTGGTAATTTAAGAATCTATACCGCTCAGGATTCCAGCCCCGAAAATACTAATTCAAGATGTTACCTCTCATGATCTCAGCCTCGAAATACTTTTTGTGATTCTGATCTCCTGGTAGAGCGTGAATCTATACCGCTCCGAAATTTTACTTCGATTCTGTTCTCCTGGTAATTTGCGAATCTTTCTGTACCTCTTACGATTCCTGCCCCGGAATACTTTTTGTGTTTCTGGTCTCCTGGTAGTTTGTGAGTAGTCTTTATCGCTCATGATTTCAGTCCTCGAAATTTTTCTCCTCATGTTTCTGGTCTCCTGGTAATTTGTAAATCTCTACCTCTCCTAATAGCAGCCCTTAATAGTTTTTGTGATTCTGATCTTCTGGAAGTTAGTTAATCTATACCGCTCAGGATTCCACCCCCCTGGTAGTTTGAGAATCTATACCGTTCATGATTTCAGCCCCGGAATACTTTTTATGTTTCTGGTCTCCTGGTATTTTGTGAATCTATACCGCTTAGGATTTTAGCCCTAAAACTCTGATTCACGACTCTGGTCTCCTGTTAGTTTTAGAATCTATACCTCTCATGATTCCAGCCCCGAAATTACGTCTTCATCATTCTGGTCGCCTGGTAATTTTGTGTTGTGAATCTTAACCGCTTTGGATTTTAGCCCCAAAAATACTGGTTCACGACTCTGGTCTCCTAGTAGTTTGAGGATCTATACCTTACTTATTGTTACTAAATGGGTTTTTAAGGCATTAAACATACAAAAATTACGTAACTGTAAATATTGGACTTCCTAAGCGCAAGAGTAACGCTTCTGTCAATGTTCCTACGTTTTAGAATGCACTTTGCATTCCTCTTGTCTTATTAACTTCACCTAGTATCCCCTTCTTGTTCCCTAGCTTTTTATATGTCGAAATAAAGGAGTAGTATTTGTGGGAATTCATGTCAAATAGTCGGTGGAGACTCGCCACCCTAATAATAGCATTTATTGCTGACATTTTGTTGAGCCAAAAATAAATGCTATCATTTTATTGTTGACTCGAAATATGTGATTTGAAACATTGTTGAACTCCATCTTCTTTGCCCTTATATGTGAAAAATAAAACATCTTACAGTCTTTATAGCTTAAAAAACCGGCCCAGTGCGAGTCGGACTCGCGGACGAAGGGTTCCGTACCATTATCTATAAAAACTGCAAAAAAATCACGTTTGTTGGATGGGAAATATTATATCCCCCTTAAATATTTATTTTATTCTGTATTTGTTGCTAGAGCGGCAACAGAAAGACATCATTTGGGAAAATTTCAACTGTCTAACTATCACGGTTCATGAGATACAGTTTGGTGACAGACGGACAGAAAGACAGACAGACAGACTGACGGACAGCGGAGTCTTAATAATAGTGTCCCGTTTAACCCTTTGGGCACGTAAGCCTAAAAAGATGCATGATAGGTGAGATTGATAAGGAAGCAGATAAGTAAGAAAAACAATTTCAAATATTGTAGAGAAAAAACGCCTTAAGGCTTCCATAGAATTAGCACTCACGTCTACAACGTAAACTTTGCTAATTGCTGAAATTTCGAGGAAACATTTTCTCCGAGTATTCTTAAACAGTGTATAAAGTGAAAACCACAACTAACGCAACACAGTATACAGTAAGACAATGAATCCCAAACAAACGAAAAATCTCTTGAATCTAATTGTGTTAAGAGATATGGAGATATATCTCTGTGCATTATGTCGGCAGTCGTAGTGAACGACTTCTCTTCCTTCACAGCAGCACTTGAGCCACAGTCTATGACGTCATAGTTTTGCGTCACCGTTTTCCCGCACTCTTTCGCTTTGTCGAGACCAGGCTTGCTCGGCGGCGATATCTCTTTATTAATGCTTAGTTTCAGCGTAATCTTGGCTTTACTTTTATAAATTGCTTACCACATCTTAATTGCTATTATGGGTACTACTATCATAAACTTTTAAACTTCTCCTAGTTATCCTATTCCAAAATTTTGTTTAGAAAAACGTGACAATGTTGCAATGGACTTAACAAAGCAAATTAGGAATGGCTGTGAATCAAAATATTTAATATAAAACGCCATTGCGTTTTTTATTACATTGTAAAACACGAGTAAACCGATATTAACTATACTAACAACTGTTCTCCAGCATTCAATTAGTCATAGTTTCGAAGTTTTTCAAAGTGAAAGCGTTATGAGCTAGAGAGTCTTGGCAACTTACCTACATGAAATGGGGTTCCCTCTATCTGGCAGAAACTTGATGCTCTGAAATTTATTTGGCATAACACACTTGGCATAATCTTCTCTAAACGAATTTAAGGCATAAAAATTATTTATTATAACTATTGTTTGGCGGAATGTTTAAATTACTGAATTTACAGTGTCACATTTTTAGGATGGCATAATTTTATTTGGCAATTACCTTTGGCAAAGTAAGAATTCCGCATAATTTCTATTAGCATATCGTTTATTTAGAGCGACGATTATTTGGTACAATTTCACTTGGCATACTATGAAAATGGCAGAATTTCATTTATAAAATGTTATTAGGCATATTGCTATTTCATTATAATAGCATGTTTACCGTTAAATTAAAATTATAACATTGTCTTAAAAGTTAACGTCGTGCTACAAATGTTAGTGACAAAAACGAATCGCTGCCAAACCGACTCCACTTGGTCTTGTTTGCCCCACCTCTAGAGTGTAATTTAAGTCCACGTAGGCGCGGGGGGCCGAGCCAGCCCGCGAGATGAGAAGCAGGTGACTTTAACGCTCGGCGCCGTAGCTGCGGCTGGCTGGCGACGCTGGCCGGCGACGCTTGCCAGCAAGCCGAAGCTGCGGTGGTGAGCATTAAAACAATTTGTGACGATAAGCTTGCGTGGGACCGCCGAAGCCCCGCAGCGCCGGAGACGTATCTGAAACCATGCCTGCTACATGTTGCATGCTTGCTGCATGATTGCTGCATGTATTGTGCTTGCTTGCTGCCTGCTTTCTGCATTCTTACTGCATGTTTGCTGTATGCCTGCTGCATGCTTGCTGCATGTATATGTTTGTTTGCATATTTCATGATTGCTGCATGCATGGTGTATGCTTGTTTGCATGCTGCTTGCATGGTGTATGCTTGTTTGCATGCTTCTTACAGGGAATCACAAACCACATCTTCACAATCAACTTTTTTATTTAGTAATACATGCAGAGAAATAGTTAAATAATTAGTTAAACAAAATACATAGACAATTTACGTAAAACTAATATTACATCAATTTTTTAGTGTAGTAAGAAATACAAAATTGTTTTTATGTGATAAATGAGTCTTGTAATTATTATGGATATGAAATGTATGCCAAAAGATGATTCTAACTATAAATTTTCTGACATATGAAAATTCTGCCTTTTAATGACTATAGATCAGGAAATGTTTGCCAAAAGACGATTCTGACTGTGAACTTTCTGTGATATGATGGTTCTACTTTTTAATTAATAGGCGAGCGTAACAAAACCACCTGCTCTTCAGCTCGCAGGCCGCCTCGCCCCTACGCGCCTACGTGAGCTTAAATTACACTCTAGGGGTAGGGCAGACAAGACTACGTGGAGTCGGTTTTACAGCGATTTGTTTCTGTAACTAACTTTTGTAGTACAACATATTGACTTTTTAAGCTAATATTTTAATATTAATTTAAGGTTAAAAATGCTATTGTATAGAACTGGCAATATCCCTAATAACATTATTCTAAATGAAATTCTGCCATCTTCTTAATATGCCAAGTGAAATTGTGCCAAATACTGGTCGCTCTAAATAAACGTTATGCCTAACAAAATTATGCGGGACTTTAACTTTGCCAAAGGCTGTTATGCCAAACAAAATTCTGCCATCTAAAAAGTATGCCATTCTAAATTCGGACAAATACACAATCGGCCAGACAATAATTAAATAAAACAATTTTATTCCTTAAAAATATTCGTTTAATGAAGATTATGCCAAGTGTGTTATGCCAAACAAATTTCGGAGCAACAAGATTCTGCCGGATAGAGGGAACCGTTGAAAAATACATATAACCCTTAATTTTCATTCTTCTACCACCAATACTCATTTTTAACAGCGATATTAGTACTGTAACAATCTTCAACTCTCACAGATTTTAATGATTTTTTTTTTGTTATTCGGTACTTCTGAGAATAGGTCGTAAACTTGTTTATACCCCTAAGTGATAAGGGTGGTGGCCCACACCAAATTTTTTTTTTTTTTTTTTGACAAAACTTTATATTTTTTTTTATGAGTTAGCTTTATGATATACATAATTATAACCTTTAATTTTGACCCTTCCACCACCAAACCCCAATTTTTTAATAGCGTTATTAGTACTGTATAATCTTCAACTCTCAGTGGTCGATAACTGCAGATCAATTATCAATCGATCAGTTATCCCCGCCAGTCGTCTACCGCACTTCTCACCCAGCAAACAGCACGGAGTAGGGACGAGAACGAAGCCGGTCTCCTGTGTTTCTCACAGAATAATCTTTCTCTTACTCCTTACACAGTTTTCGGCCATTTAGTTTGTGCATCGATCGTAGCAGTGACGCATAAACTTATCAAGTTATCACTTTACTTTCTCAGTGCAACTCTCATGTTAATTATATTCTCATAGTAAATTTATCATCAATTTGCAGTGCTATAATTATTTACTCCCATTTTATTAATAATTGCTCTTTCCATTGCACTTAGAGATTGATATTGTTTTTTTTTTAATTGTTATATTAGTGGATAATGGATAATATTTTTTAATGTATAGATCACTTTTAAGAGATATAATTTTAAACATATTAGTTAAGTTATTAACCACAGCGCTCCATTCCTCTTTCAGTCCCAGACAACATCCCCACACACTTACAACAATAAGTTAGTTATTTTTTATTTAACTACCAATATATTCAATATAAATAATTTATGGAGCAAAACAACGTTTGCTGGGTCAGCTAGTTACTATATATTATTCTATCTCACAGACAGGTTAAGAACTAACCTATGTTTAGAAAACACATCAATCGATATACTTTTTTTTTAAACATAATTTTTAAATTCATCTCTGTAATATGCCAAAATTTTTAATTTTGGAAGTCGGTGTCTGTCTTTTGTTTCTTCGTTATTTAACACCGACTTCAAAAAAGAACATACACTAGAAATTGAAAGATATTTTACAATTTTTACTGACTTTCTTTTTTGAAAGTTGGTTGTATTTTTTGTAACAATGTTTTAATTTTTAATTGTTGTACCCTAGAACTAAAACTAAATATTACAGTTATGCCCGAATAGATAACCCCAATAATATGGAATTTGAACATAATTTTATTGGAGGAAACCAAAATGTTTTTGCTTTTTATTGATTTTTTCAAAAAGCGCTGAATTAATTTCGATAAAATTTATATGGGACGGCCTCAGGATATAAAGGCATTTTTTTTCTTTCATTGGCTAGCGTCAGAGATAGTTTTCTACATGAGACCCTATTTGCCGATCTTCAGGTTTATTGCTTGAGGAATGTTTGTGGTGAGATAGTGGTCAAACGCGAGCCTATCAAATATAAAAATAAAATAAATAAATAAAATAATAATAGTCCATCAAGTAGGTCTTAACTTCACACATTTATTAACAACACAGTGACATTAGATTAGGTAGTCCTATAGAAAATTGTATGTAGCACTTACAATTGATGATGAACACTTATTACCCATCATCCAAAGATTATACAATCTTGATCATCCTTGGACACGTCTGTGTTCAGAACCCAATGCCAAGACCGCATTGTTCTTCCAATCATTATTCCAAGAATGTGTTGTCAAGATCAGACCTTTTTATAATTAGTTTTCTAGTTTAATCTTAAGTAAAACCTAGGAACCCTGTCGACAATAAGAAAGCTTGGTGAGGTTCACGAATGCCACGTCTAACGTTAGTGTCTCTTAAGAAAAAATCCCAAAGTAATACTTACAGCGTCTTCATTCTTATGTATAAAGTATTTGAACTTGACTCTGGTCCCTTTAACTCCTCGAGACATCGTTAGCTATTTAGCTTAGTTATTTTTACAAATAAATTTAGTTTATAGTAATTCTCGCTCCAGATCAAGTTGGAAAAAAGAAACGTCAAACTACTATCTGTCATCTTGCAAAAGTAACGCTCCATAACACGAATTTAATTTATTATATTTTTAAGTGTTACAAGGAGTATATTCTTTCGAAAAAAAATCGGAATAGAATTTTGAAAATCGGTTCACACTTGACAGAGAAATCAGTGTACACACATAAAAAAAACATACAGTCGAACATGAAACCTCCTTTTTTGGAAGTCGGTTAGAAAGAAAATTATACGTCACTTTAAGAGTAGGTACTTTTCGTGTACCTACTCATACTTCTTTATTACTAAACAACTTCGAAAAATATTTATCAACACATTCCAAATACAGCAATTCAGTAGGTATATTGCCATGTTACGTCACACATCTTCAGATTCTCGGGATCGCATATTGCAAGGATCTGTATTAGTCGACTCGAGTCGTCTTGTGCAATACAGATGACTAAACATACGGTGTTAATATCGGGTTTCCATCTCAGTATTAAATCACATTGCTATAGAGATACCTATTACATGTAAAGTGAGGTAGGAAGGTAATAAAAACATGAGAGAATAATGTTGAAAGTAATATACGCAGAGATATTATTTGTTTAAGTAGCTTCCTACGTCTCTAATGTGATGTCTTCGATGTAACCAAATGTTGTTTTCATAACATTAATATTCGTCGTGTAATGAAGGTAATATTTTTCTGTACCGTATCAAATTCCAGGGATGCTATGAAACCTCTCAACAGTTTTATGATTATTTGTTTTATTCGTGGATTCTCTCGTACGTGAGCGTTATTTATGTAACCGTATCGTGAGCCGAATTCAAAGAAATCTCATCAACAGCAACTGCGAAATATTCAAAGTGGTATGATCAATTTGAATTTATAAATTAACTGAAGCCAGCGCCACCAGGTTGGATTAGTTAGTTGAATAATTTTAATAGCACATACATTACATTTTGGAATTATCTGACAAATCCTATTTATTGCAAAATATATAATAAACTATTAGTTGTGAGAATTCCATCAAAGAATTAACCGCTAGTATTGGTTTTCAAAAATTCTGCAAAAGTGTGACCCGAAAACAAAATCTCACATTTTACGACTACTCGCAGCTTGTAAACACCCGTACACAGGAAGCGCTTATTAATACAGACTGCGGATGTCTATGGAGAAACATGCCAAGTGATGAATCTTGAATGAATTAGACCTTTCCTAAATTAACGTTTTGAGGAATTCTACAGACTATTTACATTGTTGCTTTGATGGTCGAGTCAAAAAAAATAACTATATACTTTTTGACTTTATTAAGATATCCCTAAGAAAATGGGATTCAAATATTTTTGATTGCTGAAATTCTTGTCTTGAGCTGGTGATTCCCATCTGTTGTTGTGAGAATTTGAACTTTTTATACCGGTTTTATTTATTGTTAGACATAACTGACCTGCTCTATTACGACGACGTGCCAATGGCATCATGATTCCGCTGTGAAAAGAGATAGCGCTATACCTAATGTATAGTTCTGTTGTTCTTGTTGAGCATCTGTGTTGATTCTATCTAGACAACTGTGCCAGCTATTGTTAAGTTTCAGTGAGCTTCTTACTTGATCAAGCTCACTGTATACACTTGTCTTGTTTACTTACAACACTTTATGTAGATGTTCTAGTTTGATTATGTCATCAGTGTTCCTTACCCCAATCTATGCATAATTCTGTGAATTATAGTGTTACAGAGAAAAGTTAACAGTTAACGCAACAATAAACATGATTATGACAGATCCACGTCTGTTAGTTGCTAATTCAAGAACATTTAACGAATTTGGTGTGAAATCTTTTAATATCTGAGTAAAATATTAAGCCGGGTTTAAGGGTGAATTCATTCATGTTAATTCTTAACCGAATGAAGATTAGGATTATTGACTTCAGTCCGTTTATACTTGTTACAAACAACTCAGTGACAAACTAATGCGAAAATGAATATGCGGAAAATATTCTGGCAGTCCTAAACATAAAATTAAACCTGCATAATATTTTGCAATACCTATAAACAAGGGCCAAAATATATCATGTCGTGCTTGGGCCGAGACGGCACAGTCCATAAGGGTCCTCCTACTCTATTAGGACGCTCAAATATTGAGAAAGTGAATATAGTCGGCAACGGATGCTAATAGGTACCTACTCAATACACACCCTTTTCCCATAAGATATACAATTACAGTACTTCTAAAGTTGAAGTAAAATTGCAAAAGAAAATGATCACAATATAAGACCCAATAGACGAAACTGAGAGCTATATCGGGTGTAAAAAGATAGTTTCCGAAGCCGAAAGCCACATATTCTACCCAATATTTGGATCATTTTTTTCTACTAAACCATACTTGGGAATGCACTGGTTCTGGAGATATTGAAGGTCAAAGTCACAATTTTTTTTTTACTTTTTAGGAAAATGAATTCCAAGTGTTAATACTAAACTTTTTTCCAAACAAACATTACCTTAATTTTCGAATATTTTTTTTTCAAATTTCGAAATTACGCATTTGCAGTTATAAAAACACAATGAATATCAAACGTATCCGACAAGTACCTACGTGGCTTAAAGAAAAGCGGTGGGGTTTAACTCCGCTTACCTGGTTTGGTGTTAGATTGCGTACAATAAAAAAAGGTTATTTTTTTCATACCTAAAAATAAAAGTCGTTTCCCAGCAATAATTTTTGCGCAAAACTACTTTGTTAGACGTACGTTATGCGTAGTTGATGGCTATGTAATGTGTCTTTTTACACCCCGAATATTGTACTACTGTAAACTTGTGTGTGAATACAACAAACAGAAAGTCAGCGAGAAGTTATTTAATTAATTAATAAATTATCGTACTATTCCATTTTTAATGAGTTTATGTCAGTTTCCATTTTATGAACAAGAATCAAATAACATTTTATGGAGTCCCCCTTTATACCTTGTAAAAGGCTTTAACTATTTTAGGGTCTCGTGATTGTCGTGGCCAACAAAAGCCCGCATGTGGGTATAACGGTATCTTTTGGAAAAGTAAAATGGAAAAATTTCTCTCGGAGCAGCCTTTTCAGAAGTTATATTAATTCTTGGTATATCAAAGCGTCGGGATATTTTCAGTGACTTTTGTTAGCAACATCGTGGAGCGAGAGCCATCCGTTATTGACGACCGGAACTACAAGCGCCGCCTAGCTAACCGTGACGTCAACATCGGACCACGGCTGTTCGTGGTGGGGATGAGACTGGCTCGCCCGGCGGCTCGGCGCGCCCGCTCACTTTTGGTTTGGACCGTACGACGGGACAGTCATCTTTAGCTCCATTGGGAACCGATTATTATCATTTACTTGTTTGATCTGACAGCTGATTTAATTAAATGGTTTTGTTTACCATAAATATATGCTGAAAGTTAAGGTAATAGTTTGATTTACTTGCCCGATAACAGTTAAAGTCTAAATAGCTGCATTCGATTTGTCTTCAATCTGCGTAAGTATGACCATGTATCCGCGCATCGGTTAATTTTAAAATGGTTACCCATTCGTCAGCGTAGAGTGCTAAGGGTCTTGACTACTTTGTTTTCTCTACTCGATAAACCCACTTCTCCTTCTTATCTGACTTCGCATTTTCAGTTTCTGTGCTCGACTCACGCTAAAAATCTTCGTTCAACCACTAATCGTCTTCCGCGATGTCCCTCTCACCGCTCTGGGTTTGTCCATTCTTCTTTCCGTGTCCAGGCGGTCTCCCTATGGAATGCGCTCCCTCCGAACATCAGGACGGCAACCAGTCGTTTCTCTTTTAAGTTGAAGGCGCGTGAACACATTCGCAAGGAGTTCGAAAAATCGTCACAACGCTGATTCGTTGTTTTCGTTTTTCTCAATTTCATTTTTAATTTTGTTGTATGTATGTCATCATCATCATTCTCCTGCCCTTATCCCAATTTATTTGGGGTCGGCGCAACATGTCTTTTTCTTCCATACTCCTCTATTAGTCGTCATCTCTGTAGTCACCCCTTTTTTTCCCATATCCTCTTTCACACAGTCCAACCATCGTTTCTTTGGCCTTCCCCTACTCTTATAGCCATCCACATCCATACACAAGACTTTCCTCACGACATTTTCTTCATTCCTCCGCATCACATGCCCATACCACGACAACCGATTTCCACACAACTTTTCAGTCAGCGGTGCCACTTTCAGACTTCCTCTTATATACTCATTCCTAATTCTATCCATGCGCGTAACACCACACATCGCTCTTAGCATTCTCATCTCAGCTACATGCAATTGCTTTTCATTCATCCCTTTTGTGGCCCAACATTCTGAACCATACAAGACAGCAGGTCTGACCATTGTTTTATAAATCTTCCCCTTAAGTTTTAGGGGAATGCGGGAATCACAGATAGTCCCGGTGACCTGCCGCCATTTCATCCATCCAGTGTTAATTCTGTGCTTAACAGTCCGATCTATTTCGCCATCGCTTTGCACGAGTGAACCGAGATACCGAAAAATTTGTTGTATGTATGTATTTAAGTATATATTTATTATTGTATTTTTATTTTCCGTTTGTTCTTTCCCTTAAGTTGCACCTGCCATGTTCCGTCTCTGCACCACCCTAAGGTCGACTGGTAGAAAATGCCTAAGGCATTAAGTCCGCCATTGTACAGTAATTTTTAATTGTGCATTAAGTTTAATAAATAAAAAATAAAATGAATAAAGTGTACTTTGAAGTACTTCATTACTATAAAGCTAGTTAAACTAATACACTTAGTATTAATATAGTGTTTTTTCTAAAACTTTCTTGAAACGTACATTTATTATCAAGGGAAGCTAGTAAATTAACAATATATTTTATTTGTAGCGTTGTATATATACACGTTGGCAGGTGGGCAATAGGGATGATTTCTGGGTGCAAAAATAATAATTCTATTTAGTCCGTAAGTTAGATAACTTGTTTATAAATATTTAATACTATTTTTTACCAAATCAATAAACAATTACAAAGATAAAACGCTTAAAAGTTCAGGAGTGAGGGCTTGTTACTTCACTTGCAGGTAAAATGTGGTACATTTTTACGTAGGTGGGAGGGAGAGGACGTCATGCGAAATTTCAACGCACTATATCGTCCTTATTTTTAACCTACTTCATAAAAGAGGAGGTTCTCAGTTCGTCTGTATGTTTTTTTTATATTTGTATGTTTGTTACACGATATCTCCTCCATTTGTAAATAGATTTTGATGATTCTTTTTTTGTTTGGTAGGTCGTACTTTACAGGTGGTCCCATATAAATTTTATCAAAATTGACTAAGCACTTTTTTAAAAAAATCAACATAAACAAAAAATATGTATACACAGATGACGTTTTGGTTGTCTCCAAATGTTCGAATTCTATGTTATTAGGGTTATCCATTCGGGCATAACTTTAATCATCACCTGCCTAGCCTTTGCCCAACTATCTTGGGGTCGGCTTCCAGTCTAACCGGATGCAGCTGAATACCAGTATTTTACATGGAGCGACTGCCTATCTGACCTCCACAACCCAGTTACTGGGTAATACGATACCCCTTGGTAAGACTTTAATAACTGCATAACTTTAATATTTAGTTTTATTTCTGGGGGTTTTTTTTTGTGGGTTGGGAAATCATCCAATGACATCTCTTACTGACTAAAACCCACCCCTGTTCCTTCCCTGCCCTGAATGCCCGAGGGCGCGGTAACTCTGTTTCGTATTTATCCACAACCCCTGGGCAGGCATCGGCCATGACGAGCCCCGTCATGTTTTGCTGACAACTCTTTGAGGCGCGCGTGGACCACTACGCGCCGTCGACTCTCGGGCCTGTGCTGACCGGACGCCGAGTTACCCACTACTCGCCGTCCGCAGGCCTGGGTCTACGGCGGCCGGAGATCATCTCGAGACGTCCACCGCCCAGGGCATCTCCTGCGGCGGCTGCTGCTGAGGGCGTGAGGGCGACTGTTGTTGAGCCTCCCTCACCCGTTCCGCCTCGTACTTCGCGAGCATTACTGCTTCGCAGAAGGAGGAGACTGCTTCCCATTCCCTCTCGCCCCGTACCATGGCCTTAATTTCCGAAGTTGGTGTCAAAATAACGAAGAAACAAAAGAATACAAACACCAACTTCCGAAATTAAAGTTATTTTGCAATTTTTAGAAGTCGGTTGTATTTTTTGTACAAAGTTTTTTTTTTAATTTCGTGACAAAAGAAAAAAAACCGGCCAAGTGCGTGTCGGACTTCGCACATTTAGGGTTCCATACCAATTTTTGACAATTTGTATGGCTTTGAGTCAACAAGATGCTTATACCTACTGTGAAAATTTCAAGACAGACTTATCTCTATCCGTATGTCTGTAAAACCTGTGTGACAGACGACGGACAGACGGACACGTGAGTGACAGCAATAGGGCTCCGTTTGGACCCTAAATGATAATGATAAATGATGTTTATTCAGTAAATAGGTTACAAGGAACACTTTTACACGTCAATGTTTTTTGTCAGTTTAAGCTAGATGAGGCCGGTGTTTCCTAGCTGACTACCCTGAAAAGAAACACCGAAACAAACTCAGAGGTCAAAGTCTCTTTTAAAGTAAAGAAAAAGAAAAGAAAGAAAGATAAATAATTTATTCTGCACAGATTTAACGCACATTACAGAAAAAATGGATTAAATAACGTAAACATACATGAATGCTAAAAGCCTCGTATTCAATCAATGTAATATTCAATCAATGTAAGTCTTCTGTTCATTGCCTAATGTCAGAGTCTACATATTAGTAATCTGTGGTCAGAGTCCGCCAACAACCAAAGACAATACATATATTGCGTAATTGTTGCGTAATACCTACTATGTAATCTGTACTGCGACACTGGCAAATGACAACAAACAGACCATCAAAACGAAACACAAAAAAAAACAGTTTGTGAAAGTGGAAAAACAACTAATCTCTTAACAAACACGAACAAATTGAGCGGAGCGTCGCATCCGTGCAAGAACAGGTCGTTGCTCAGCAAAAATACTGTGACTTCAGGCGAACTTATCGTCAACAGCGCTGGTTTTCAGCAAAGTACCTATCACGCGAATGACGTAATGACGCCCACCTGTGACGTATTTTATTGTAAGTGTGTAACCATAATCTCTCACGGAGTACAACATACCATGAACAAAGCATGGAAGTACACATTAATAGATATATATATTTATAGTGTTCCTATATAACTCAACTATTTCTTTATTTCTTTTAGTGGGTCGAATGGATCAAGGATCCTTCAATGTACGAAGAAGCAAGATCCCCCAACATCCAAAGAATGCAAAAATATATAAAATATAAAATAGGGAAGAATCAGACAGACCACTCACACTGTTGGAAAACCATAACCATTGCCTGTAGGCCATGACCTTTGAGGTTAGTACAAAAAGAGCAGCTATTATTACTAATATTTGTTTCTAATCATGCAGATTGTTGTATGTGCATGAAATATTTCTTTAAGGTATTCAAAAAATGCTTTCTTGTTCTCAGGACTCTTACTGGTGGAGGAATGTTGTTCCAACAGCGCGTGGCGGCGTATCTGAAACTTCCCCTGAATGCTGCGGTGTTCTGCTTTGATCCACAAAGAGGATTGGTAGAAAAGCGTGGTTCATATTTGCTCTGTCTCCAACTTAACTTTTCAAACAGATAGTGTGGTTTTTGTGTAGTGACTACTCCAAATAGTAACCCAGCCGTATGTAACTTTCTCCTAGCAGCCATTTTCAATATATTAAGTTTATTTATAAAGGGAGTAACATTACTTCTACGAGGTATATTTACACAGAACCTTGTACATGCATTTTGTATGCGTTGTATCAACTTCTCTGTTCTTGCTAACAGGCATGGGCCATACACAGTGTCACAATAGTTAAGCCTTGATAATATTAGGCTATCCACTAGTTGTTTACGTAGATCAACACTCAGGTAGTCTCTAATTGAATATAGGAGTTTCAATCTGTAAAAACAATTCCTCATTGAGTTACTGATATGCTTCTCAAATCGTAATTCTGGATCCATGGTTAATCCAAGATTGCAGGCTATATCTACCCTATCTATTTTTTTCCCTCTAATAACAACTTCTGGTTTGGCTGACAGAATGGCGCTGATCATTTGCCTGCTTCCCAAAACCATAAACTTGGATTTCTGTGGGTTCAGAACCAGAGAGTTATTATCTGACCAGACCATCACTCTTTCAAGATCATCATTGATTTTCTCCAATGCCTCTAAGGTATCAGCTGGTTTGAATGATATATATAATTGTATATCATCAGCGTACATGTGATACCTGCAATGCTGGAATGAGTTAATTATATCTGCGCTGTAAAGGATATAAAGTGGGGGTCCTAAAATTGATCCTTGAGGCACACCCCGTAGTATTAATCCCGTAGTATTATTTAAGTAAGTATTCAAATTCATACAATGTGTACTGGTTAAATCATATGAGAACCATGTAAGTTTATGTCTGGGATGAGCTTTTTGAAGAAAGCAACACACAAATTCGAGTGGACCTGTCCAGACAGTGCAAGCATTTGTCAGTCATCGCGAAGCTCAACTCAGAACTTTGAGGAGCTCAACGAACCGACGAACAATACCAAAGTAAGGACATTTGAGTAGGCCGCTAAAATACTCAAACTGCCAGACAATCATAAAATCTACATGAATATAACGACATACATAGTTCTCGCATCACATTATTCTATATGAGGACCGTGCAGCTTAGTGTCCGTAGCGGTCTTTTGAAGAAAGAACCAAACATATTTGAGTGGACCTGTCCAGTCAGTGCAAGCATTTGTCAATAGCCGAGTAGCTCAACTTAATAAAAACCACTAAGGAGCTCAATGACTTGACGAACAATACCAAAGAAAAGACATTTGGGTAGGCCGCAAAAGTACTCAAACTGTCAGACAACGTTAAAAATCACTGTAAAAAGGAGGAGAAAATAATAATAATAACCCACATAGTCCCCACATTTACAATAATTAAGTAATCAAAAAAAAATATAATACTCTATAAAGTAAATATTCGTGTCAAACAAAATAGTAATAATAATATGTCAATTAAAAAATAAAAATAAATATAATACTTAACAAAGTAAAAAAGCCAGAAAAGAAGTTCAATCAAAAAAAAAAAAAAAATAATAAAATGTCATTCAAAATAAAAATTATAAACATAATGTAATACTACACAAGTATTCATGTCAAAAACGAATATTAAATAAAATACATATATATAAAAATTTCATCAGTGTTTATATATAAGTAGTACATATGAAAACAATGGCTCATGTATATACATGAGCCATTGCCATTCAATGATATCATTGAAGCAGCTCAATCTCAGACCTTTTTGTCCTCAAGAAAGTCATTAATTGTGTAAAAAGCTTTCTGGCATAGCTTACGTTTAATAAATGATTTAAATTTATTTATGCTTAGTTCTTGAATTTGGCTAGGAAGTTTATTATAGAAAAGTATACATTGGCATCTAAACGAATCACCTATTTTTTTCTTGAGCCTGGTTTTAGGTGCAATAAATTTGTGTTTGTGCCTAGTATTTATGCTATGGATATCACTGTATCTTTTAAACAGATTAATATTTTTATGTGCATACATGAGATTCTCATAAATATATTGAGAGGGAACAGTCATAATATTAATCTCTTTAAATTTGTCTCTGAGGGAGTGTCTAGGACTTAATTTATAAATTGCACGAATAGCCCTTTTCTGTAAAACAAAAATTGTCTGAATATTGGCGGCATTTCCCCACAACAGAATGCCGTACGACATCACACTATGAAAATAACTAAAGTATACTAAACGAGCTGTCTCTAAATCAGTTAAACCACGAATTTTCCTTACGGCGTCTGCTGCAGAGCTAAGTTTTTTGGTCAGTTTATCTATATGGGGGCTTCACTGAAGCTGTGCATCCAAAGTTAAACATCGAGCTAGCATAACATGTTCTTCGTACACTGGACACCTCCTGTGTTCAAAGAACTTTCAAACTTCCTTGTGGAATGCATCATTATTGACTATTCATAGAGTTGGACAAATGATTGTATTGTCTTACACCTTCAGCACTCACAAAAGGGAATGGCATTAAATTATTTGAAGAATATTTCACTTAGCGAGCTAATAAATCAAAGTCAGATGTTGTATAAGTACTTCGGGTTTTAATTAAGCTACCTCAAGGAGAACGCTTGTCAGTACCTTAAGTTTGGTCTTTATCTTGTAAAACATTGTGACTGTAATTTGGAGACTCCGTTACTTTACCGACGGTTAAAATTCACGGCCAAAACTTTAGATTTAAAACTTAACTTAAAGTATGAAAATCTTTATTCGCTAATTTCTTATTCTGATATATTTTGTTCAGGATTTAAGCAAACTAATAGGTCAATGGTTGATATTGATGTTATGAAAGATGTGTATATTGCAGGTTCAACATCTAATTGGTGCTCACGAATAAAACCGCTGCATTAAAACATGGCGAAGCTTTACCTCAAAGTAAGTTATTGAAAATATGTACTCATAAGCACATATTTTCGAAATAAGGTTTCTCAATATGTTATGAGTTGGCGGTAGATTATACAAATGAACGCAAATAATATTAAAGTACTAGCTAGATTACAGTGTACAGCCTCACTTCAGATCACACCGGACTGACGCGCGGTAAGCTTATCTCCAAGTTACAGTCTGGTACCGTCGACAGGAGTTGTGAACTTGCTATCTGTTTGTAAATGTCAGAGATATTTAAGTTACTTGTTGAGATTGTGAACATTTAGAAAAGTGATTAGAGTAGTGTTGTAGTAGTGTTTGCGGTAATGCATCGTAATTTAGGTAATCTTCAATAAAAATACTAAGCACTAGTTTACGTGATAAGTATTTTTTGTAATTACTACCATTTGGTAATAAGGTTTAAACCACAGTAGAAATTACCAACATCGGGTCAGAACTACTGAGTTCCAACATTCGTCGGGATTAGTATTTACTTATTGCTTGAACTTAAAAAATATGCTGGATTCTAAAGAATTTTTGTTTGTATTGAAAATTGATAATTATTTGACGGCAGTAAGTAAATTTCATTCGATATTAATAGTAACGCAGTAAAGCAGTACGTCATATACAAATAAGGAAAAACTACATTCCCAGCTGTAGAAGTCGCGAGCAGAACGTAGGTACTGTGACGATTGTAGACACAGCCTAATCTTTGCGGATCTGCACCGGCCTTTAGCTGGCAGTTAAGAATGTTGGAGATTCGATCGAATTATGATTGGAGATTAGGTGTCACATTTGTTTTAGGTCAGACTAGTTTTTTGCCTTAGCAAGTACGGTACGGTAAGGCACATAGGTATGTTATTTCTTATTAAACCCAATATAGTTATTTAAAGT
This sequence comes from Polia nebulosa, assembly GCA_951329385.1. Classification (NCBI taxonomy): domain Eukaryota; kingdom Metazoa; phylum Arthropoda; class Insecta; order Lepidoptera; family Noctuidae; genus Polia; species Polia nebulosa. The sequence continues at coordinate 21,994,765 of OX589602.1, forward strand.
GTCCTCAGTTCTTTTGTTATCCGCCCGTAGCGAGTTAGCTTTTTGTACAGTACCCTCGCAATAAGCCAGCGAGACTCTAAGCTACGAGACATCCCCCGAACTTCAAAGAACGTCCCAGGATCCCTGCAGGCTGTACTGGTGCCTTGGGGTCCTACAGTTCCGACATAGTATGAAATAAGAAATTATTCTCTGTGTGCAACAATTGAGCACCCGACGAAGCCTAGGTGGAAACCCTCATGGGTTTCGAGAAAATTTAATTTTTGAATTAAAAAGTAAATAAAAATAAATAATTAGATACAAATTCTAGGAAAAATATAAAAATAAAAACATCTCGGGTGCTTATTTGATACATAATTATATGTTACACTATCACATCTTGCCGGGAATACGTCGAGTTACCAATAACCCTGTATTGAAAATGTCTCTTTTCAAATCAAATAAATCAAAGCAAAGAATGCGTCATGGAGTTTATTCAAAGTAGTAGTAAAGTAAGTAGTATTGTAAGCGAATTTACATGACTGATTTTCAATTCAAGAAGTTTTTTTCATTGTGGCATTGGCACGTCATACTAGGAATATTGTTAATCCAATTAAAATATTCTTTGAAGCTGCGTCTGTATTAAATAAACATCTATATTTACTCCTCAATGCAAAAATCTCGTAAAAAAGTACTTTGTCCTACGGCAGAGAGGGCAGGAAATTTTAAGCAAAGGTATTTTGTTAAGCCTCTTGCGACAAGTTTCTAGTGACAAGTCACTTGAAAGGTGATGTCCCGTGTGACGACCATGAGCTGTCTTACGGAACATTCTGGAATTTGAATCATGAACAGAATTTGCAAGCGATGTTTGTGTTTAGTAGTTGATAGTCTGTACAGCTAGTTATTGGTTACGTTCTAGTTGGCAAGCGGGGAGCTCTGCTGACAAATATTTCATAGATTTACAGTTGACACAACATTCAAGATTGCGAAGCCGTTTGTTCTACACTTGTATTACTCTTAGATTTCGTTTTTGTTTACCCACGCATGGCCACTCAACCCACATAACATAGTGAACCACTTAATACATAATTATGCACATATTCCGGTAATAAAGTGAAGGGTTAGTAATCGTGGTAGTCAAATGTAGCGACGTAAACGGGTCAATGTGATAAGCTCGCCACTTTTCGCTCCACTTTAATGCAAAAATTTTATCGAGGTCGTAACAAAAGCAATTTGTTACAAAATATGGAGTATGATGAGACCCTAGATAATTAAAATTTACAAAAGCTTGTAGGCTTGTACAAAACACCAGTTAATAACACGACAGTAGTAGATGATAACTTTAGTCGCGGGTTAAAGTTTCTGTGATAATATTTCCTAATATTCAATTACGTACGAGTAGGTATAGCAATTTCCTATACCTATAGAGTGTGGTTTTACTAACATTAGGTTAAGACTTTTACTAACAACATAATTATGGATCTTGTAATTTGATCTGAATTAAATAAATAATAATAAATAAGCCCAACTAAAGGTAACTCAACAATGAGGCTATCGCAAAGAATGACTGCCTGTGTTTACGACATAACTTTACTAGAAATGGATAAAGTCTTTCTAAATAATAAAAAAAATGGCCAGTGCTAGTCACTGGTCTAAGCTTTATTTTTGATGAGGGATCTTTTGATGTAGATGTTGGTAACATTTATCATTTGGACTATTGCCAAAAAACTCTACTTTTAATCTGTCAGTCGTTCGTGAAGTTATGATCAATGGCTATCGAAATCCACGGTTCAGTTAGTATCAACCAATTATATCATAATATCAATCAATTATACACTTCTTGCAAACTGTTCGTTAACCGTAAAACTGTCCAATGATGAAAAAATATGAAGTCATTACTAAGCAAAGTACTCATCCCATTACAATTCATCCGCACATTCTGAACCATAACATAAATAATATCATTATAACGTAAGAACGAATCACATAAAAAATAATGTGCTTCTAAAAGCTTTTCTGCCTTTTTGCTAGTCTGCTTGTAAAAACAGACAGGCAGTAAAGTACTGAAACCGCCCAAAGTTTTCGTATATCATACAAACGAGGCCATTATTTTAAAAAGATTTAATTTTCATTTTTTTTAAACGTTGCCCTACACTAGGAATTATTCCTGTAAACTCACATACACAAGACACCCAGAATCGGAACAACTATCTGTAGGTCATACAAATATTTGTTCCGTGCGGGAACCGACCCGCGACACGCAGCGTAGCAGCCGCTCAACCACTGCGCCAACCGTGCCGTCAAAGTACCTTGTCATAAATACCTTGTTTTATTCTGTCTTATACCTTTAGTCGCATCTCTCAACGTTTTGTACTTAGTGCACGTGTAGAAATCAGCTATGTAATGGTTGAGTGCTTTCTGAAGCTTGTTTTGGTGTACTTTTCACAATCAATCAATCAAATATCTAAATTATCAAGCAACATGCATCTCTTACAAAGCACAGCATAGAAATTTTAAAATCTTGTTCAAAATTCCAACACGCTGCCATGTTGGTGTTTACGTGTACAACGCTACTGACCAGTGACGTGTTGTCTACTAGACACGCTGTCAGCAGCCGATGTTACAGGTGAGGTATATTTGTGAGTCGCCAATATGTAATAAAAATGTTTCGCTTGTGTTTTTGAGTATGTATACATATTCTATATACATACGAGTTTTATATATCATGAGGTTACAAAAAGCTCCTTGTGGTTTTAAAATGTTTGTCATGTTACTGAATCTATTTTAGATTCGGAGTAAAGTACCTAACCCGGGCCTGCGGACGGCGACCAGTAGTTCGGGTAGCTCGCCGTCCGATCAGCACCAGGCCCCGTGAGTCGACGGCGCGTAGTGTTCCACGCGCGCCTCAAAAAGATTAGTGTCAGCCACCACTGACGGGGGCCCCGTCAGTCGGCCGGTGCCTGCATGCCTAGGGGTAGCGGATAAATTCTGAAATTGAGTTACCGCAATCAGGCAGGGAAGGAACAGAGGTGGGTTTTAGTCAGTAAGAGTCTGACACGCCTTCTCGCTCCACTAAGAGCGGGAGAAGTCATTGGATGATTTCCCAACCATAAAAAAAAGCTATCCCGCATGAAAGTTATCAATTAACTAATAAAAAATTGTTGTTTGTTCAGGGTACTCAATTCTAAAGTTAATTAAAAATATACCACAAACTTATAAACTTTTAAACGACTACCATTGTTCTATATGCGGGACCTGGCATATTATAATCTTTATGATAAACATGAAATTCGAAAATAAATTGTATTTATGATATGTGAGTATCCTAAAGTTCCATGTTTTCTTTCACTTGGTTCAAACCTGCGTGAATGCAAATAACCTGAAATGAAAGATATAAAATAAAATATTTGAATTTCAGTAGTGACAACAGTTTTGCATTACATTGACATAAAAATAAAAAAACTTTTATAAAAATTACAACCGACTTCTAAAAATTGCAAAATAACTTTAATTTCGTTTCTTCGTTATTTGACACCGACTTCCGAAATTTAAGTTATTTTGCAATTTTTAGGAGTCGGTTGTATTTTTTGAAAAAGTTTTTTATTTTTCACTTTTTAGTTTTTTTTTATTGTTGTTGTACACCAGAAGTAAAAGTAAATATTTAAGTTGTGTCCGAATGGATAACATGGAATTTGAACATTTGTGGACAACCAAAACGTCATTTGTGTATACATATTTTGTGTTTATGTTGATTTTTTTTAAAAGTGCTGAATTGATTTCAATAAAATTTATATGGGACTACCTCTGAAGTATGACCTACCAAACCAATAAAGAATCATCAAAATCGATTCACAAATGGCGGAGGCGTAGCAAACATACAAAAAAAAAACATATAGACGAATTGAGAACCTCCTCTTTTTTGAAGTCGGTTAAAAAATGATCAGCTTTTTTTTTTTTTTTGCTTTAAAAGCTTCAATGATCAAAATGACATCTAACCTCAAAAAATGTGAACAAACACTAAACAACTGAATCGGCGAGTGCCAGAAACGAGTAGATTTTATATTTTTACCCGGAACCGAACTAGTAAGATTAGGTTAATTATTAAAAAAAAATGGTTAGGTTAGGTTTAAACTGTGACCCCCTATGCACAAGTCGTGGTGGGCGAGTGCCAGAAACGAGTAGATTTTATTTTAGTAGGCTACCTGGAACTATCACTTTCACCATTGTCAAATTATCCGTGATTTCGCAATATACCTAGAGTTTTCGCGAAAATTCGAATTATCAAATCATTCCACAACTTATATAAAAGATAAATGAATGTCCGGGCGTTTTTTTTTTTTTTTTTTTGGGGGGTGGGAAATCATCCTATGACTTCTTCCGCTCTAGGGCGGAGTGGAAGGGCGTGTCAGACTCTTACTGACTAAAACCCACCCCTGTTCCTCCCTGCCTTGAGTGCCCAGGGGCGAGGTAACTCTTTCGAATTTATCCTCCACCCCCGGGCAGGCATCGGCCGTGGCAGGCCCCGTCCCTATTGCTGACAACTCTTTGAGGCGCGCGTGGAACACTACGCGCCGTCGACTCTCGGGCCTAGTGCTGATCGGGCAGCGAGTTACCCACTACTCGTCGTCCGCAGGCCCGGGTCTACGGTGGCCGGAGATCGTCTCGCGGCCCCTGGCGTCTCCTGCGGCGGTCGCGGCTGGGGGCGCTAGGGCGACTCGGCTGTTGTTGAGTCTCCCCAACGTATGCCGCCTCCCTCTTCGCGAGCATTACTGCTTCGCAGAAGGAGGAGACGGCCTCCCATTCCCTCTCGCTCCGTACCATGGCCTGAACCAGGGCACGGCGCGAGAGGTCGCTGTCGCCTATCGCATCCACGAGGACACGGCGGTGTTCTGCCCAAGAGGGACAAACCTCCACCGTATGCTCCACCGTGTCCTCTGGGCGATCCTCGCAGTGGAAACACTCAGGGGTCACCTCCGCCTTGACACGACACAGGTACCTCACGAAACAGCCGTGTTCGGTGAGCACCTGCGTCAGGCGGAAGGTGAGGTTGCCATGGCGCCTCTCCAGCCGAGCCTCAAAGAGGGGCACTACCGCCTCAATGGTGGCGTGCCCAGCGCTGGGTTGCGACAGTCGCTCTCTCCATGTCACCATGAGATCCTGCCGGAGCTCCGTCCGCCGAGCCGCGAGTTGTCGCGGCAGCGGAGTTTCGCCCCGGCGTTTGGCCTCCTCGCGCCACTCGTACAGGTGCGCGAGGATTTTTGCCTCCAGATCCCATGGTGAAAGTCCGGCAAGGAGGCTCGCAGCCTCGCGGGAGATCGTGCGTTATACTCGGATCATACGGATCGCCATGACCCTCTGGGACGCGTTCATCTGGCGAGCTGATCGCTGCCTCAATGAGCGCGCCCACACCGGCGCTCCGTAGAGGGCCATGGAGCGCACGATCCCCGCGTAGAGCCTACGGCAGGAGGCGTTTGGCCCCCTCAGATTGGGTAAGAGCCGCTTTAAGGCGGCCCCGGCCCTGTCAAATCTGGGAGCCAAACGTCGAAAGTGATCGACGAAGTTCCATCGGCTGTCGAGGACGAGTCCCAAGTACTTCATCGTACCCTCGACGCCGATGCGAACCCCTCCTACCGTGATCTGGGAACCTGACGGTGGCGCGTTCCGACGACCATGAAAACACATGGCCTCGGACTTGTGCAATGCCACCTCGAGTCCCAGTTGCCGGATCCTCTCTATGACTGTCGCAACCCCGCGTGTCATAAGGTCGGCGCCGCCTCGTGCGACCTCCCCTGCGCTAAGACTACCGTGTCGTCAGCGTAGCACACTACGCTGACGCCAATGGGGAGGTCGGTGCGCAGCACCCAGTCGTATCCGATGTTCCACAAGGGCGGCCCCAGGACCGATCCCTGTGGAACACCGCACGACATCTCTCGCCGGTTCCATACTCCCTGATGACCGGGGTAGATGACGGCTTTGTCCGTCAAATACGCCTCGACTACGCGACGGAGGTAGGGCGGCACCCGGTGATACCGGAGTGCCTCCACTATGCAACTCCAGGGCAGGGTGTTAAAGGCATTGGCGATGTCCAGAGACACCACTAAGACGACCCTACCCCGGGCCACTGCATCCCCCGTCGTGAGGGCTCTTACGCGCATGACAGCGTCCACCGTGGAGCGCCCCCTGCGGAAGCCGTACTGGCTCTCCGCCAGGTCCGGCCCCACCCGCACCATCTGCCCGACGAGGCGGTCTGCAATTACTCTTTCAAAGAGCTTGCCCAGCTCGTCGAGCAGCACAATGGGCCGGTAAGCGGACGGAGAGTCCGCAGGGCGCCCCACCTTCTTGATCAGGACCAGCTTCCCCGTCTTCCACCGACGTGGAAACTGGCCCCTCTCCAAACATGCGCTTAAAAGCCCTCTGAGTCGAGGCCCGAGAGCCTCTTGCAAGGCCAGGACCCAGGCTTTCCCATGAAAGCCATCGGGTCCTGGGGCGGTGTTTTTGGCATTCAGCCTACGCACCGCCGCTCCCAGCTCTACCTCGGCCACCTCGGGAGCATCGTCGTCGTCGTCTTGGTCCGCGTCAGGTACCGCAGGAGACGGAGCCATAGGCGGAGGAGTATGTTCCCCTCGCGAGGGGAACAGAGCGCTCACCACGTCCTCCACGATCTGCGGCCGGAGACTCTGCGTCAGTGGGGGGGCCCATGGGTGGAGTTTCCCCCGCACCGCTTTGTATGGGCGCCCCCATGGGTCTCTGTTCAGAGTCTCCAGCGACTCCTTGCGGGCCAATCTCTTGGCCCGCAAGATCTCCGCTCGGAGGGCGGTCCTCGCAAATGTCCGGGCGTTTAGAATGTTTTAGAACCAGCACCAGTAAGGGTTTGATTTTTAGATAAAATTATCATCTCAAAAGTGAAATCAGAGTAGGTAAGGATACAACTATACATCTGTCATAAACAAAAATATGTCCATAATGATAAACCTCAAACGCACGATGCTAGCATCTAAAATGTATAAAAGTTTTATTTGTTGACCACCATAAAGCGAATTTTTAACTGAAACTGTTTGAAACAAACATAGCTCATACAGGCCGCAGGGTTGTCCTCCAGTCTTAAACTATTCAGATATTCTCAGCTAAAACTTTTATTCAGTTATATACGAGTTTTGCAAGTGCCATTCTATTAGTGAGGTCTCGTGAGCTATGGGTACACAAAATCATGAGATTACGAAAGACATAAACTAAGTACCTAATACTTGAAAAAAATATTATAGAAATTTAAATCCGTAATGAGTATGTAGGTTACATAATTTTTACTTTCACTTTCATTTTGAAATAAAAACCCTGTAGGAGAAAATATTAATACAAATTAAGAGCGTACCTATATAGCAGGAATTGTTAGTTAAAGGTAATTTTCTTCACCAGGGAAAGCTGATTCTGCCTTCGACATTGGAAGAAAAGCATGAAGATGTATTGAACGTTGTCGGTTGGAATAAGGTATGATTGCTTTGTAGAAATTTATAGGCATAGCTAACGTATCGCTTCCTTTCGTTTCAAGTAACAAATCTTTTTTTTCTCGAAACAAACGTGCGATTGATTGTTAAAGCCGTATTACTCCATACTGCTACAAATTCTCGCAGATACTCGTATATCATGATCTCTGTTACAAACTTGTTCCGATTCATTATTTACGAGAGTCTTACTTTTTGTAAAGAACTGAACATGTTCTGGAGGTAGCTCACAGGAACTCGGATTAATTGTGATAAACAATAGTAAGATATCGTTTTATTTATTCTTGAAATCCTTTGAAATATGGTATGCACAGTTTTGTGTTTGTGATATGTTTCGTGTATAATGACTGTGGTTTTAGTTGTTATTAGTACTTATTCGATATTTAATTTTGGTCAATATGTCAAATATCATGAATGGCTAAGTCTCATCGGTGTACCTTTTCATCTTTATTATATTTTAGTTGTAATAAAAGTTTAAGTGCACCTATTATTTAGATACAGACGCTAGATCTGTCAACTTCAGCAATGTACATATTTCATTCGACGCCTCCCTGTCATAATTAAAACTTATGTCATATTATCTTTTGGTGGAAATCATACTTCTTACGCAATATCCTTGTATCAGAACTAGGTAAACGATTACGATGGTCAAAATAATGCAATAAACATTTACCATTTCATAGCAACACATTAAATTAGTAACCTTTGCTACAGATACTTTTGAAATACAATTGATTAAAACGTGCTGGAAATTATAGATATTGCGTATTTCAGCTGAAATAAAATGTGACACTTCGCTAATGAACATCAAACACAGAATGGCTTCTCCCTTATTTTCTGATAGAAAATAAAACTCGAACAGCCCATTTTAATTTCCTTTTTATCTACATCAGTGTTTTTTTACAATTCAATCATTCAAATGTCGGAATAAAAAGGTCCATCTCTTATTTTCCATTTTTTTTTATCGAAGCGTCCGGATGAACGACAGGATTCCACAAAAGCCTTATTATTCAAATAATGAACGTGTATTATCTACAATAAACCCGAATCAATGAACTTCATTGTCAAAATCGAACAATCTGTTAAATTATTCAGGTAGTTCTGTTTCTTGATGATGTAAATTAAGTCGCGTCAGTTTATCCATTTTACAAAGCAAAGGTAGATATTTTTTACGAAACATGACGAATCTTGCTCACTTTATTACATAATCTGATCGGACATAATTTCACAATATAACGAGGCAAGACCAAGAAAGAACGTTTTTGGCAATCTTCCGGTTTGTTAATTTCGGAAAAGAATACCTAAAGAAAACTTAACAGTTTCTTAATTCCTACTTACAAGTTAAATAATAGTAATAAATTATAATAATAAATTCGTTTATTTTCTCCCTTAAAACATATTAACAATTAGAATTAGTACAAAATTGGAAGAGAGACAGGAGCCCAAACTAAGCAAAGCTTGTGTCTTGGGTCTCCTGGCCCCAACCGGAGATCTTAAAAAATGAATCAAGAGTACTGTCAGGATTGGAAAACATAAACTTATGTTAAAGCTGTTTTGCTGCACACATCAACCGGCTACCATTAATGAAAAATTAAGGGTACGGAACCCTTCGTGTCCGACTCGCACTTTGCCAGTTTTTTATTTTCTGCATAAATGAGTCAGACGAATTACTGTCAAAACACATAAAGTTAATGATTCTTGGAAAGGCTCCAGCAGACTCCCGTCTGTCGCCAAAGCCTACATGTTCCGCTCTTAATAAAACTGTCTGAGCGAAGCAAAAACTATTTGAGTGTGAGAGTAATATACAGTACAGCGTAATTGTCATGTCTACGCGCCGGGTGAGTAGAGTACTAAGTCACGTTATTGAGTATTTAAGTGTTAATGCCTCTGAAATTAAACAGTTACTGACTATTATGATAGTTTCTCTTTCATTTTTGCAGAATATCGCTTTCGTGTAAGTATCGTACGACTGCCGATTTTTTTAAAAAATAACGCTATCTATTGTTGTGTGTTGCCTCCTAACTGAACAAAAATGAAAAAAATATATAAAATACAAAGTAGAAACATAAATAGCGATCCTAAGTTCTCCATAGTTACCTATCTAGTTATGGCTTAGTACCAACAAAACAAATATAACTGAATTATTCGTTATTATATCTAAAAGTTATCGTTATCGTCTATAGAATAAATATTTTGTCTCAATATCATATAAGTGGGAGGTCATAGAAGATCCGAATTGAGAGGAAAAAATAATAGAAAACATTCACATAGAGGTCCAATAACAAGAAGCTCAAAGAGTACTTTACTTTTATTATAAGTACTTCACAAAACTAAACGACTTAATAATTCGATAGAAAAACGATCGAAATTGATACCTAGTATTGGATTTCTGTTTTCTCATATATTCTCGTATTGACCAAATTATTCTGTGCCAAAATTTTCTCGAGAATGTGCTTTTAATACGTATTAAATTGTATTTCACATCACACGTTGCTTCAAAGTTTATGAAAAGGTTTAAGCTAAAGAAATGTGAAATCTCAAAATAAATCGTACATAAATATACAACCACATACAGACTATTCCAGGAAGGCAGTCTCACAGAGAGGAGGCCCGTGCCCCAGCAGTGGGGACATTAAAAAGCTGATGATGATGATGAGTAACGCAGCAATAAAATTGGTTCAAAGGATTTTCGTTATAGGAATACTAGCATTATTCCTTTAATATATATATTTTTATTGTTGATAGGTATGCGTTTGACCACTATCTCACCTGATGGTAAGCGATGATGTGGTCGAAGATGGAGCACGCTTGCCTAGAAGTAACCTATTCACTCTTGACTTAAAGACTCCCAGGTTGTAGCTATAGGGAATACAGACTTCGGTAGGGAATTCCACTCCCTAGCTGTACGCACAATAAATGTTTTCTCAAAACGCTTTGTGCGTATGGATGGGATGTCCACTATAAACCGCTGGCACTTTGCCGTACGTCTTGTGGTCCGTTGATGAAACGGGCTTGGCAGAATCATATTATGCAATTCCGTCGCAAACTTCCCAAAATGTAACCGATAGAAAACCGACAGGCTAGCAACTCGGCGTCAATATTCTAGACTTTGGAGTTTCGACTCAACGAGCCCATAGAGTTGGAGCAGCTGTTCCGGCGTGAAGTACCGTCTCACCTTTGCGAGGGTCCCCAACTTTTTGGCAGCTACTTGAGCCTTTACCTCTATGAAGGGACCAAAATTGAGAGTAGATGTTAAAGTAACACCAAGAAGATCAAGTTGGTCGGTTATCGGCATGGTCACACTTCGGAAAGATGGATCCGGGTGAAATTGGCTCCTCTTAGCGAAAAATAGACACGCCTGGGTCTTAGCAGCATTGAACTTGACCAGATTGGCATCGCCCCATTCTGAGACAGCCTGTAAGGACAAGCTCAAGCGCCCAACTGTTGCCCAAAACAAACAACACTATCTCATGCGTCAGGCACGTATCTCTTGGCAACAGTGCTGTCGTCTGCATACCTAAAGTTACCGGGTTCTAGCAGATCGTTAATATGCAGCAAAATTAATGTTTGCCGAGAGCACTGACCCCTGAGGAACCCCGGCATTAATAACCAGCAGTCCAGACGAGCAGCCATCTATGACTACTCGGATAGACCGATCCCTCAGGAAATCTGCAATCCAATCACAGAAACCAGCGGGCAGACCGATGGAAGGAAGCTTGCCAATTAAGCTGTCGTGCCAGACCCGGTCGAAGGCCTTCGAGATGTCAAGGGAGACCGCAAGGGCTTCCCCTTGTTTGTCGATGGCCTCACTCCAGATGTGAATGGCATACGCTAAAAGATCCGCAGTTGACCGATTTCGGCGGAAGCCTTATTGTCGGTCGCAAAGATTCCGCAAACAGAGAGGTAAACAATTTTGCTTTCTCCTCAGCGGAGTGGGCCAGCGACCCGTCGGGTTTCAGCAGTGGAGGTAGTAAGGGGCGGCAGAAGTTTGATTCAACCGACTTAGCCAGGGACCAAAACGCCTTACTACCAGCTGCGTAAGACGCAAGTTTGTTCCCATTTCGGCCAATGTGGTCAAACCGAGCCCTCCGCAACACCTTCTTTCAGGACTTGGCAGCCCTGTTGAAGGCTCTCTTCTTCTGACTCACGTCATTTGCTTTAAGCGTTCTAGCGTCAACCCATGCCAGGTCGACCGCGTGTATAAGCGCATCAGCGCGATTGCACTCGGCACCAAACCAAGGCCCAGCTTCGACAGACATTGTTACGTCAGAGAATGGAATGCAGTACTACATTCCCTGCCACAACACATCCGTCACGGCGTCCGCGTACGACGAAACATCAGTCGAAGTAAAGCAAGCAGGCTGCCAAGGATAACATGCGAAGAAGGATCGCATGCCATCCCAATCTGCTGACCTGTATCGCCAAACTCGCCTGGTGCCTCAAGGGCTAGGATCGGGCGGGGAGTAGACGGATACAGACTTCAGCAGACAGTGGTCGGAAGTACCTAATGGTGAAGAAATCGACACCGAGTAATGGTCTGGATCTGTTGTCAGCAGAAGGTCCAAGCAATTGGCCGTGTGCGAATCAACATCCGGCACCCTCGTTGCCCCCTGGACCAGCTGGGTGAGATTTAACGCTAGCGCTAGCTTATACGTCTCTTGTCCAGCATGGTCTGTGCATTGGTATGGGAAGAGCCACTCCCGATGGTGGGCGTTGAAGTCCCCCAGTTAAACCACATGGGCAGAAGGGTACCGCTGCTGAGCCACATCCGCCGCCTCACTGAGGTGTTCTGTGAGCTTAGTTGTCTCTAGATCACCGCTGTGCGAACGATAGACACAGGCGTAGACAATTGTATCTAGGTCTGTGTCCACTAGGATTCAAAGAGTTGAGAACCTGGAGTCCTCAAGGTTACGGAGGCGCCGATAGCAGATGTCGTCCCGGGCGTACATGCATATTCCAGCGTGTGGCTTAAAATTGTGCTACAAGGTAAACCCTGGGTAAGATAGGTACGCTACGTCAGACGGACATCCGATCTGCGTCTCCGAAAGGAACAAGAGAGCTGGTTTCTCAGTCTCTAGGTGGTGGTGGACTGCGGCGAGATTCGAGTGCAGACCTCGTATGTTAGAGAGGTGCACTTTGGGAGAGAGGGAGTTCTGTCGCTGTTTAGCTTTTTTCTTTCCTTTTTGCATGGTTTTGAAGAGTGAAGTAAGCAGAGGAGAAGGAAGTGAAATGAGGTTCCATGCAGGCTACCCTCAGGCACGCACTGACAGGACGGTATCATTGGGGGACTAGTCTGGAGACTGCAAGGACGCCCGAGCCACCCTGGGAATGACCATCGGGCCCTCTCGTCTGGTCGCCAACCAGCACGATGGTGCATTCCGGGCTTTTTCGACAGTTGGCCGGGCAGCCTTTCATGTGTGGCTAGCACACTACTTGGTCCCCCAATTACCTGCGGTCGGCCAGCGGCGCACCGTGCCTCGGATCCTGCTACCCTCCGCGCGAGCCTGGTTGGTCTGCCTGCAATGGAACAACTATTTCGACCCAACTCCTCTGTATTGGCTACACTGAGCATCGTACCGAATCACGGCCAGGCCACTTGGCGGTACGTCTTTGCCCAGTGGGTGGTAGCAAGCCATCGGTCGAAACCTACCATCATTTAGTTCCACCTGATTAGCACCACCCGGGGACCACGTGTAGGGACTCAATGGGTATACTTCTACGGACGCGGGTGACTCGGCCCCCAAAAATATCGATAGAGTATCTATAATATTGATACTTCACGTAAAGTGAAGGAAAATATTTCGATCCCTTTTTACGAAAATTACGAGGACGGAGGAATACGAAATTTGGCACAATTAAAGTTTACATAGAGAAGGTACTCTTTTGTTTATGGTTCACAATCACGTCATGTTTATGGTATTATACGATAAAACGTTCGAACTTAAAATTTTAATTAATTAAGTGTAACGTAGTGGCGTTACAATTTCAATTAAAATTAAACATAAGAAAAAAATCACAGAGACCATAAGCCACTATTACAGTTCTGGAAAAAAATAAACAATATAAGTTTGCTGACAACACTATTGTCTTTGGATTTGTTGACATCTGCCAATGACGGCGTAGATATATATAGCCCGCCAAGGCAACGTGGATTACTTTTTCTTTTTTATAACAACTGCTGGCGGTGGATTCACGTTTTTTTTCTCGTTCTGTCGAACACTTCTAAGACTTCATCCGTGATCCGCTCGACAAATTCTAGCAGTTGCAGTTTACATTGGCAAATATTTGCCATCCTCAATAAATTACGTGAAATCTACCCCATTAATTGGGTAAGTGTTGAATAGCATACAAAAGCTTTGTGCATTCTGTGTTCCTAATTTTGTGTCTAAATTCTTTCCAGAACATGTTTTTCCTATGTCTTGCATTTTTCTTTTCTTTGCATTGTAAAATCAAGGTTTATAACCTACAATAAAACTGTCGTATTGTCGTAATCACGCCTTCCGCGTGGTTAACTTTATGAGGCCTTTGCTATGCGCATCCTGACTTGTGCGTGCCCTGCTGCTGCGCTCAAATGTGCATGTCATTGTGCTTTTCACCACACCTTTGTAAACTGCGTCTGATTTTGACAACCACACTTATTAGCGCACGTGCAGCCGCTTTGCTCATGCCTGAGTGTCAAAATCAGCGGAGAATGATCATCAGCCATCTGTATGACACGCTGGACAATATTTTCCAGGGTCCCAGATCCGGATTCCCAGATTCGGAAGGAAGATTTGGAGCCCTACGCTCCGTGCACAACTTACATCGTCCCCAATCGCGGCCATCCCGCCGCAGAACCTCGTGTCGCCGCCACAAAGCAACTCGCCACGTCGGCACGCACTACGCCGGGTGCTTATTTGCCCGCGTGGTATCTGCTGGCCGTCTCCGAGCCGGCACTATCACCTGCCGGCCGTCGCCCCCCGGCCCCTGACGATCTACGAGTTGGCGGCTCGCTCCTCGCCGGGTATCTATTTACCCGCGTGGCCCCTGCAGGTCGTCTCCGAGCCGGCACTATCACCTGCTGGCCGTCGCCTTCCGGGCCCTGACAATCTACGAGTCGGCGGCTCGCTCCTCGCCGGGTATCCCTATACCCGCGTGGCCTCTTCAAGCTGTCTCCGACCCGGCTCGACCACCTGCCGGCCGATTCATCCTGGCTCCTGTCGACCCTACGAGCCGGCGCTACCACCTGCCGGCCAATACCTCCGGGGCAAACGCAACGTGGCTCCCCCGAGTCATCCGTCACAAGGCTGAGCCAGGGCAGTACCGTGCCATCTCCCAGGGAATACGAAATCTGTGACTATAAACCTTCCCACGCCTCTTTTTCTTTATTCAATATATTTTTTTATGTTGATCGAGGTACGTGTTGTCATTTTTTCACTTCCCACGTAGCCTCCTTACGTCACATAAGGTCGAAATTCGATCACCGGGCGACCACTAGTCTAAACAAATAGGTTAAAATAAACGTTTTATAATCATTACAATCAACATCTTTCACGTAATATCAAATGGGGTCACAATTGACTATAATATTGTAAGATTTCACTATAGACGAATACCATGTATTAGGTACGTTTTATTACGTCGCAACAACCGCATCGTCTTTTAAATAAAAATACATTACAACACTATTATATTGTTATCTTTATACAACGACAGGTATTTTATTTATTATTTTATAGGGACATTTATTGCCTATCGTAAATTAGTATCAATTAATACAAACACAAAGGGTATCTCCACAACAACCCCGAACCCGAAGGACAAACTGTCAAAGGGTAGGAATTTAGAAGGTACCGCAACGTGGTTGGCTTGAACAGAGTACCTATATTTTATTCAATTGTGTCATAACTTCTACGAAAAATTAGAGGCTTTATATTATAAAGGCAAATTATGTCTGTTTGGTTATTGAGTAGCCAATTTATTGAGAAGGATTCTTGAATTCTTTGTATGTTAAGGCCCATAATACTTTGGTATTAGAAGATCACATAAATACACTAACACAATTTACTAAAATCGCTATAAAATTCTATGAACCATTTCATATTCAAATAGATTAACGATCAAACTTTTCCAGAATATGAAAATCCTTATTTGATGATGCTATATAAAATTAGAGCCCCATAAAAGATGTCTGGAGTCTGCGACCTATGACACATTTTAATTATACTTCGGGTCTCAACCGAAGACGATTACAAATTTACTTGCAGCAGTACATGTGAAGGTGCTGTCTTTGCCACACTTTTAGATATTTAAAAAAAATAAAATAAAAATAAAAACAAAACCATGACGTAGTGTCCTGTCTCGCTCCCACCCACGGCACGCGGCGCTGTCGCTCTCGCCCATTATTCATTACGTGTTTTCGTGTTGTCGGAGTCACACTGCTAAAATTATTATCGTTTACATTTTTTTTTTAGTTTGTTATAGCCTTATAGGAACATCAAAGTTTAAAATGGGAAAACGAAAGCGTTCGCGATCTAAGGATAGTGATGATTATTATCGTAGTATGCGAAAAAAGGTGAAAAAACTCGAGCGTAAACTGCAAAGATACCGACGAAGTAGTTCGTCATCTTCGGAACGTTCTTATTTCGAAAGTTTATCTAGTAATGAAAATGATGTTGGATGTCTGGACGAACAAGGTAGGTACCTACAGAATTAACTATTATTAATCATTAGTCTTATTACTTAGACTGTGACTCAATCTGAATTTTTTTTCTTTTATTCGGTGTACCCTCATTTAATAACTTATGAGAAAAGGTATAAATTTATTACGCCTGTATTCCCTAAAGGGCAGGTAGAACTGTGTAGTAGGTACTCAGGACAATTCATAGTGAAAAAAGAAAATGCCCGACCCGGGAATGGAAACCCAGATCAGTCGTCGGTAGTCTTGTTTGCGATAACCAGATCAAAGAGGCACTCATTGTTACAAAATTACTACGCTATTATTATTTTTGTTGTTGGTACAATGAAATCGCAATTAACCTAAACACATCTCCACGTATATCGTGTTGAAGATAAGACGTTGACGTTACTCAAAACGATAATCGTTATGAAGTTGTGAAACATTTTGAATATTTCCTCCACGTAAATCGTGTAGGGGACAGTACAATCTCCACGTAAATCGTGTCGAAGATTTCAAGTACCTACCTTTTTTGCTTCGGGAACTTGGTCAGTAAGGATAAGGACCATAGTGTGATAACTTTTATTCCTTTCTCCACGTATATCGTGTTGAGATAATTTATCAAACCTCCATGTGAAACATGCCGAGATCCTAATTGCCTTGCTCCACGTAAATCGCGTTGAGTTTCGTAGCCATTGAAACCCTATGACAATGCTCATTTACAGGTGAAGAAATCTTAAACGTGGAAGCCAATTTGAGGGAATCGGATGTACAGGCCGCGCCGGCACTTTCGGAACTGATCGTACCGTCTGTTGCTGAGGAAGCGATAACTCTGGTGCCCACAGATGCTGAGAAAACTGAAGAGGTACTTGACCCTGAAATTTTAATGATGCTAGGTGAAGATCCATCTACCCAGAAGGAACATGGGGAGGATTTACATAAGGATATTGTTGTTAGATGGGCACATACTTTAGGTAATGGGTTACCTAAAGAAATCAAATTGGAATTGATGAAAAAATACTTACCGGCAGAAAACTGTAGTAGTATGAATGCGCCAAAACTTAACCTAGAAATTGAGGCGGCTTTGTCAGCCCTTAATATCAAAAAAGATCTGTTTAGCCAACACAAGCAGAATCAAATATCTAGCTGCTTAACTGCTATAGGTATAGTCCTTAATTGGGCTTTGTCCGCTTCTAAAGACACATTACCACAAGCACAGGGAATTATAAAACCATTAAGTGACGCTGGACGACTCCTGTGTGACTGTCATTATAGAGAGTCACAGTCGAGGCGATATGCCGTCATTAACAATTTGAATAAGGAGACTCGAGAAATCGTAAAGAACACAAAGATTGATCAATACTTATTCGGTTCCAACCTTTCTGAACATCTCAAATCAGCAAAAGCAATCTCTAAATCTGGTCTGGAGATGAAGACTACTCAGCGCGCTCCGTATAAGCCTCCGACAACACAATACCCAAGGGGGGGTGGGGCTTTAAACGCGAGGGGGGTTCCGCGAGCAGCAGCCGGCCAGCCGCGTCGGAACCCCGCCCCACGGAGGCCAGCTGCAGCACCACGGGATCGCCGCCCAGACTCTTACCGCCAGAACAGGACCAACTCGGTGCGCCAGAGGACCAGGAGACGCTGACATCATTAGACAAGGTAGAACTCGCAGGTAGATTGCAATATTTTTATCATAACTGGTGTCGTATAACCAGTGATCCTATAGTATTATCGTGGGTAAGAGGCTATAGTATACCGTTTAAACAAGAACCTGTACAAACTATTCCTCCTCAAAATTTCCGTAAATCGATGTCGGAATGCAAGATTATTGATAATTGTATCACAGATTTATTAAAATCAAAGTTTATATCAACCTGTGAGCCCTGCGAGGCACAATTTATATCACCCATATTTACATTACCAAAAGCTAACGGCGATCATCGCTTTATTTTGAACCTTAAAAATCTAAATAAATTTATTCAACTTGAACATTTTAAAATGGAAGATTACCCTGTAAAGCCCGGAAACTCACTGGTGAGTTTCATTAATCGAAACCACGTTGAGCACTGAAACTCACCAGTGAGTTTTGCGATTCTTGCGATTCACTCGTTTATTACCTCTATTATTACCAAAACGCAATGTATTATATGCTGTGGCAACATTTACACGCTTGGCCATAGACATTATTGGTCGTCTCAGGTGCCCTCCGACAGAAAATATATGCTGTCATAACTGAGAAAAAATGTCAAACTGACATTTGAATCCGGTTTGTCGTATGCGGGCGGGGCTTGAAGGATGGTACGTTTTACGAATGGCGGCTTTCAGAGGTTACAGAACAGCACTAAGGTTATTAGATAAAAATAATTTTATGGCAACAATAGATTTAAAGGACGCCTATTTTTTAATCCCTGTAAACACTCATGATAGGAAGAAATTACGTTTTGAATGGGATTCACAACTATACCAATTTAACGTTCTCCCCTTTGGTCTATGTACTGCCCCGTTTGTGTTTACCAAACTGTTAAAACCTGTTCTACAGTATCTACGAGGTCGAGGCTTGATTTCAGTTAATTACTTAGATGATTTCCTATGTATCGGACAATCATATGATGAATGTGTCTACAATATTAACAAGACACGGAATCTTTTACAATATTTGGGTTTCGTAATAAACTTTAATAAAAGTCAAGTAACGCCAAGGACAGAATGTAAATTTTTAGGATTAATTTTCAATACTGTAGATATGACTATTTATCTTTCTGAAGAGAAGAAACGTCGTATCATAAACAAAGCTATAGAATTTTTAAATTTAACCAAATGTTCAATTAGGTACTTTGCTGAATTCATAGGGCTACTGACTTCTGCATGTCCCGCCGTCAGTTATGGATGGATTTATACAAAATTATTTGAAAGGGAAAAGTTTCTAGCTCTAAGTAGCTCTAATGACTATAACAGAATAATGATACTGCCAAACTCATTGAAACAGGACTTCCTTTGGTGGAGAAATAATATTAAAAACTCCATATGCCCTATTCGTAATAATGATTATTGGCTCGAAATATACAGTGATGCATCAACCACTGGTTGGGGCATAGCTTGCGATGATAAAAGTTCACACGGAAATTGGACAGAATCAGAACTTAGTATGCACATTAATATTTTAGAACTGAAAGCTGCGTCTTATGGATTAAGAATATTCGCCTCTAAGCTTCGAAATTGCAATATACTGTTAAGAATCGATAACACAACGGCAATCAGCTACATAAATCGAATGGGGGGTATACAACATACCCATCTAAATGAAATAGCAAGAAATATTTGGCAGTGGTGTGAACTTAGAAACATTCATATATTTGCTTCATATGTTAAATCTTCGGATAATGTTATTGCTGATCGGGAATCACGTAAAATTAATGTGGACACGGAATGGGAGCTAGCTGAGTATGCGTTCTCGGAAATCACAAACAAATTGGGTGTGCCCAACTTTGACCTATTCGCTAGCTCACAAAACTACAAATGTCCAAGATATGCCTCATGGAAGCTCGATCCCTATTCTGAAATAGTAGATGCTTTCACTTTCAACTGGAAAGACCTTTCCTTCTATGGTTTTCCCCCGTTCAGCATTATAACCAAAGTTTTGCAAAAGATAATTAGAGATAGGGCAGAGGGTATACTAATTGTACCCTACTGGCGTTCACAACCTTGGTATCCATTATGGACCAAATTAATAACATCAGAAAAAATATTTTTTGGACCTGACCAAGCCTTGTTGTATTCTCCTTTCAGAACACACCATCCACTACACACAGACCTTATCCTAGTGGCAGCGAGATTATCAGGCAATCGATGATAACTCGAGGGGTTCCGGAGACATCTTTGGGTATCGTAATGGCTTCATTTGCACCAAAAACCATAACTCAATATAACTCAACCCTTAAATCTTGGGTAAGCTATTGTCAAAACAATAATTATGAAATTTTTAAATCAACTAGTACTCAAGTGATTTCCTTTTTAACAGTAAAATTTAACGAAGGGGCTAGTTATAGTACCATAAATACACACAGATCTGCCCTGTCAATTATTTTAGGTTCAGAAATCACATTAAATAGTTGTGTTAATAGGTTTCTGAAGGGTGTATACAGGATACGACCTTCCAATCCTAAATACACAGTCACTTGGGATACTAATAAAGTACTGAGCTATGTGTCCAGTTGGTATCCTTATACGGATATAACACTTGAATGTTTGTCAAAGAAAACAATTGCTTTATTAGCAATAGCTTCTGCGCAAAGAATGCAGACACTAAGTTTAATCAAATTAAAAAACATCAGTACAGAAGATGATATGATTGTAATTAAAATATCTGACTTAATTAAAACCTCGAGACCTGGGACTTTCCAACCACTGATCAGGTTGCCCTTTATTCGCGAAAATTTATCCATATGTCCA
This sequence comes from Polia nebulosa, assembly GCA_951329385.1. Classification (NCBI taxonomy): domain Eukaryota; kingdom Metazoa; phylum Arthropoda; class Insecta; order Lepidoptera; family Noctuidae; genus Polia; species Polia nebulosa. Next base: position 22,015,348 of record OX589602.1, read on the forward strand.
GCAACCGCCGTTCAAGCTTATATTGATAAAACTTCATCCATACGTCACAATCAATTAGACGACTACCTGTTTATTAGCTTTCGAAAACCTCATAAAAAGGTATGTTCGCAAACACTAGCTCACTGGGTCAAAAAAGTTTTAGAGGAAAGCGGTATTGACATATCGATATTCGGAGCCCACAGTACTCGTCACGCCTCCACGTCGGCCGCCCATAGGCTGGGCGTAAACCTAGAAGTGGTACGGAAGGCCGCAGGTTGGAGTAATACTTCTAATGTCTTCTTAAAGTACTATAACAGAGACATCATTAGCCCTGTTAACAACGATTTCGCTAATGCTATACTTAATGATCTTTAGATATATTGAGACACCATATTACTATCTTAACATCACGCCTAGGAGTCCCTGAAGGACCTGACATTGACTTAGGTACATATAGTACATTCACATTTTTCATAAATTCATTCATCGTCCATTCAATTGGACATAAATCCAGACTTCAGAATCAGAAGATTAAAGTTTAAGGTATAATCATGTACACCTATCAAATTGACTACTTAGTTAAGATTAGGATAGCTGTAACTGGATGTAGAAAACATTACAAGTCTGATTAAAAGTACTCGTAGTATATTTAAAGCTTATTTAATTATTGTTAAATGAATATTAAAGGGAATCATAATATTAAAATGTTTGTTTTTTCCTTTTTGTCATAATACTTACTCTAAACATCTGCAAGTAAATTTGTAATCGTCTTCGGTTGAGACCCGAAGTATAATTAAGAATCAAACGAACTTACCTTGTGAAGTTTGATTCCAATTATGCGAGGGTCTCAACCGAAGACGATTACAATCCCACCCATCCCTGCGAGAACCCCTACTGACAAAAAAGAAAAGTCAAAAATATGTAAACAGCTAGAAGCTGTATTTTCCTCTAAAATTAATGAATAATGGGCGAGAGCGACAGCGCCGCGTGCCGTGGGTGGGAGCGAGACAGGACACTACGTCATGGTTTTGTTTTTATTTTTATTTTATTTTTTTTAAATATCTAAAAGTGTGGCAAAGACAGCACCTTCACATGTACTGCTGCAAGTAAATTTGTAATCGTCTTCGGTTGAGACCCTCGCATAATTGGAATCAAACTTCACAAGGTAAGTTCGTTTGATTCTTAATTATATTGCCAAAAAATAGTCATTCAATAAGAAGCATACTGGTAGACATAATTATAACTACTTATAAGTTACTCGTAAAACCAGTGATTAGTATTCAGGGAGGAAACATCGCGTTCAATAATCATTATGATAGCTAAGTTTGAGAAAAAAAACTCAATTTCGCATCTTTATTGAAAATTATAAAATGTTCACTGTCATCCGTGGCGCTGTCGAGATCTGTCTCATGTTTTAAATGGAGTAGAGACGGCCTGAACCGTTATGGATACTAAAAAAACTTTTTTACAAAAAAATAGAACTGACTTCCAAAAAAAGTGTAAAATAACTTTAATTTCGGCAGTCGGTGTTTCTGGTTTTGTGTCTTCGTTTTTCGACACCGACTTCCGAAATTAAAGTTTTTTTGCACTTTTTTTGAAAGTCGGTTCTATTTTTATGTAAAAAAGTTTTTTATTTTTCACTTTTTAGTTGTGGTTCCCCATTAAACTGTGTTAACCCTTTACACCCGGGTTGAAACAAATGTGAGTTTTAATTTCTTAAGTTCCGAGGCCCACAGGACATTTGGTCGGCCGTACCGTTCCCGCGATTTTTTTTAGTATTTCAGGCACCCTCACGGTCGATCGACGTCGGTTGCATTCGCAAAAATAAAACAGTTTGGCGCTCGAATTTTTTGAAAGTGAAACTCATCGTTTTAGCCCGGGTGTAAAGGGTTAAGAATTCATAGACATACGATCGCAGTAATCGCGGTTGATTTTGAAACACAGGTTTGAATGAACCTAGTTCGGGCGGGTCGCTATCTAACATTGTAATTTCTAATCATTATCTTATTTCGCACCAGTAATGAAAAAAATAATATTTCAGTTTTAGTTTATTTTTAGGCACTATAATTGTGTAGGAAATGTTACTACTAAATGTAAACTTTTTGTAAACCATAATTCAATAAATATTCTATTCTATTCTATTCTATTCTATTCTATTCTATTCTATTCTATTCTATTCTATTCTATTCTATTCTATTCTATTCTATTCTATTCTATTCTATTCTATTCTATTCTATTCTATTCTATTCTATTCTATTCTATTCTATTCTATTCTATTCTATTCTATTCTATTCTATTCTATTCTATTCTATTCTATTCTATTCTATTCTATTCTATTCTATTCTATTCTATTCTATTCTATTCTATTCTATTTTATTTTATTTGCTGTCAATTTTTGAAGAGTTCCGTTGTCTGTCTCCGAAACCATTATCAGATCTACACGAAATTTAAATGAGACCATTTGGGCATAAACCCCTATCGAACATAAAAAGAATTTTGCAAATCCGTCATTATATGACAGAGTTATGCCCGAAACATAAAAAAAACAAATACAAACATCCGAATTGATAACCTTCCTTCTTTTTGAAGTCGGTTAAAATGGATATTGTTAATGCCTTTTTAGGGTTCCGTATCCAAAGGGTAACCAAAGAAAACGTCCGTCTGTCTTTCAGCGGACTGTATCTCATGAACCGTAATAAGAAAAGAAATGAAATTTTCAGAGAGTGTGTATTTTTAACCGACTTCAAAAAGAAGAAAGTTATCAATTTGAATGTTTGTATTTTTTTTTATGTATGTTTGGGCATAACTTCGTCATTTATAGATGTATTTCCAAAATTATTTTTTTGTTCGAAAGGGGATTGTTTCGAAATGGTCCCATTTAAATTTCGTCTAGATCTGATGATGAGTTTCGGATACAGACAACGGAACTCTTCAAAAAAAATCATCAAATCAACCACGATTGCTGCTATCGCATAAATATGCATTGATAACACAATTTAAGGCGCTATTAGCTGCCAACGACCTTGAGTGGTTAGCTTGCGCTGAGTTCACGTCAAGCGTCGTATGTCCACCCAGTAATAGGATTCGCCCATCAAGGAGCGCTGTCCGAAATTAGACACATTATTAATTTATTACAGATAAAACAACAACTAATAAAATAAAACACTGAGACTAAATTATAAATAATTAAATAATCTTTAAAATGGTGAAAGTTTCATAAAAATACGCTTTATAGTTTTAGCATGATTCTCAATTTTTTATCTGCTTTAGACATAAATTTACAAATTAATTACACTATGTTATAAAAATATTATTTCAAATATTCTCAAATCAAATTACGACGGAAATAATTTAAAGTAACATATATTTTTTTCAAAGAAATAATATTAGTCGTTAATACGGGATGTTCAATTAAAAACCTTGAAAAGTCGTTTAACTGTGCCTTAATGGGGAATCATAAATAAACAGTGAAAAATAAAAACTTTTTTACCAAAAAAATAGAACCGACTTCCAAAAAAAACAAAAAGTGCAAATTAACTTTATTTTAAGAAGTCGGTGTCAAAAATCTAAGAAATTAAACTTTTTTACAAAAAAAAAAAAACAAGAGACTTCCAAAAAAAAATTACTAAAAATTAAAAAAAAATGTCATCGAGGTATATTTTAGTATTTTTCGATTTTGTTCAGTTTCTCAAAAAGCGCTAAAGCAATTTCGATAAAATTTATTTGGAACGACCTCGGGAGTATATTCTTTCGGATAAAAAAATAATTTTGAAAATCGTTCCGCAACTGACGGAGAAATCGGTGAACATACATAAAAAAAAAACATACAAACAGTCGAACATAGAACCTCCTCCTTTTTCGAAAGTCGGTTAAAAACCAGAAACACCGACTGCCGAATTTAAGTTATTTTGCTTTTTTTGTTTTTTTTGGAAGTCGGTTCTATTTTTTTGTAAAAAAGTGTTTTATATTGCCGATAAAACAACAAATAATAACAAAAAAAAATATTAATCAAATGAGGCCCACATGCAAGAACCGTGTTCTTTTTTCAGTTTATGGTATCCGTCATCCTACTCACACTTGGCCGATTTTTTAGGATTGCCTCGCTACAAAAGAATGACGATTTGTACCAATCGTCGGCAGGTCTCAACTTTTTGCCCGTTCGTGTGCACTCCTCGCTGCGCTGTCGCTAGAAAATAGTACACATTTGCGTTAACATAAAATATCACTACATTTTTTACACAATTTACAATGTAATTCACAACCGAGTTTATTTGCATCACTTGACACAACACATACGCGACGAGTTTGTTTTTTTTTAGCTTTCTATACATTCATTAAGTGCCTTGAAAAAAACACTTCTAGAAAAGTGTTCCTCAATTTCTGCTATAAAGTGTTGATACTGCACCGAATAGGTCACGCATTCGTTATAATTCAGTAAGCCAATCAGCGCACTACCCACTTCGTACACTTCGCGGTCGTTGATATGCAAACTCTCAATTTTCATTATTGCTGTGTCCACATAGTGCACCAGCTTGTGTGACCTCATTTAAGACGAGGCTTTATTAGGTCAGCGAATTTTCCAGTAATCTATTAGAAACTGAGCTGGTTTTGTAAACTATTTAAGTGGTTTAACCTCTTGTTATAATTTATAAGGATAGCTGTCTATAAATAAATGTCATCATGGAAACTAAGGACGGTTTTCTGAATTGAGTATTTTCAATGTGTGTGAATGTGTCAAACTATGCTTTAAGCTTTTGACAGGTTTTCAGGCTAAAGTAGAGTCTGACAAATACTCAAAATTGGAAGTAAGATTCATCCCTTAGTTCTGGCAGGCTGTCCATGCAACGAATTCATTGACTTAACTGAAGAAAAGTAAGAAAATTAATTATTTGAATTTTAAATAAGCATCAAGATATTTCATACATATTATTCATTGATCAACACTGAAAGCGATAACCGCGACTTCATGAACTTGCAGATTGCTATTAGTCTAGTCATTTAGTAGTTTTACCTGGAAATAACTGTAATATATGGTCAAAGCTGCATTTGAGTAAGTTAGAAACTGTTCTACGTGACTCCGCGAGTCTTTGTGAAAAGTCTAGTTTCTTCTGCGCGCATTCTTTCGGTGGCTGTAATAACTTTACAAAGCCTTTGCAACTAGTTGGCTCGTATCCTGGGGGTGGGAAAGTAGGTAAGAAAGTATTACTTTGTTTTGAGACTACTTTTAAGGCAAAAAGACGTAATAAAACGTGTTCTTTAAAAATATGTTTCTTACCCAAGGGAATTATGCGACATTATATTCCTACTACTAATTCAAAAAATATAATATTTCCTAATCTAAGTCATGATCCACCCGTGTGCCAAGTCGTATACGAATCCTAGCCATTAAGACGTGAAAAGGTAACAAATAGACAGACAAAGTTACTTTCGCAATTATGTTATTACTATGGACTTTACGCCAACAAAAATTATTTTCTTGTTACACGCTATCATTACAACTTTATCTCTGCTTTTATTATCAATTCATTAACAAAAATTACATTAAAATTACGGCATTACACATTAAACTATATTAACCGAATTGCTCGTACGTACGAGTCGAGCTCTAAAACGTACGTTATGTATTCGTAATTCGGTTTCTTGCTTCGGTCATTTACAAAATACTGATTCCAATGGACCGATTGACGATGGAGACATAAATAACCCCTGACTCGTTATTTGACACCGACTTCCGAAATTAAAGTTATTTTTGAATATTTAATGAATTTTCTTTTTTGGAAGTTGGTTGTTTTTTTTTGTAAAAATGTTTTTATTTTTATTAACCGACGACAAAAAGGAGGAGGTTCTCAATTCGACCGTATATATGTTTTTTTTTTTTTTTTTGTGTATGTTCAGCCCTTACTCCGTCATTTATGAACCGATTTTGATTATTCTTTTTACGTTAGATAGGGTATACCTCAAGGGTGGTCCCATGTCAAGGAAGTCAGGATCTGACAGTGGAAACCTGATAAAATTGAGAGAAAACCTCGAAAATTGTGGGCACGTTTAGCGTTTCTGTATGTATGTTCGGCCCTCACTCCGTTATTTATGAACCGATCTAGATTATTCTTTTTTTGTTAGATAGGGTATACCTCAAGGGTGGTCCCACGTCAAGGAAGTTAGGATGTGACAGTGAAATCCTGATAAAATGAGAGAAAACCTCGAAAATTGTGGATACGTTTAGCGTTTCTGTATGTATGTTCGGCCCTCACTCCGTTATTTATGAACCGATTTTGATGATTTTTCTTTTTTTAGATAGGGTATACCTCAAGGGTGGTTCCATGTCAAGGACATCAGGATCTGATCATGGGATCCTGAAAAAATTGAGAGAGAAACCTCGAAAATTGGGCACGAATATTGTTTCTGTTTACTTTTCATAACTTAATCAGGTATTTGCATTTAGGAACTATCACATCATGAAACTGAGCTGATGATGGAAACCATACCTTTCCTAAACAATAGAAGTTACATAAAAAAACTGGTTTTAGTGACAAATACCACTTAATATGGTTTGAAGAAAAGACGTCTTTACAATATTGGAGGTAACCTCAACTGGTAAATATCCTGGGAACTTCATGAAGGGATGGTTATATCATCAGCTCAGTGGCAAGAGGAATGATGATGAATTAGAAATTAGCCTCAGAGTGTTAAAAGATGATGCAAGCCACAAAAAATTATAAAATAAAAAACTTTTTAACAAAAAAATTAACCGACGAAAAAGAACTAAAAAGCACAAAATAAATAAACCTTTTAAAGTCTTGAGTAATGAGCATATTTACCTACATAAAATATCAAATTTTATATAAACTAATTTTGAGTCGGCGCCAATTAATAAAACCCCAATACCATGGAACGTAGAATTTAAACATACTCGTAAATGCAGAAAACCAAAACGTCACCTATATATACGTATATTTCGTTTTTGTTCAGTTTTTCAAAAAGCGCTAAAGAAATTTCGATAAAAATTATATGGTACCACCTTGGGAGTATATTCTTTCGGATAAGTATACAATAATAAAAAAGAATTTTGAAAATCGGTCCACAACTGACAGAGAAATCGGTGGACATACATAAAAAAGAACAAAAAAAAACAATACATACAGTCGAACATAGAACCTCCTCCTTTTTCGAAGTCGGTTAGAAAAGAACAGAGAAATACCGATGTAGGTCACAAAATTATTAAAAATCTTTTACATGTTAACCGAATACTAACATTCCATACCATGCCGAAATAGTAAAATAAAATATTTATTCACTCGACGGGCACGAAAGGAGAATAACAGTTTGTTTTCAGAAAAAGTCGAAATATTCTTTCACAGGGTGGTTCCCATCTATTTGAATTTTTCATGAATTCGTTTAAGCTCTACAGCGGCACATAAATTTAATGTCAACGAAGTACTTTTTTAGAGTCCTTGTGATCGTTGAGTAAGCCAGTATTATTTTTTGCTTGACATTCCTTTGGTTTCCTGTGTACAGATGATGAAAATATATTTTAATAAACTTAGTATTTCTTACGGTATCTTTTCACTTCTGTGACTAACGGATGCATTTGTAAGTACTATAAGAATTGTAGAGGTTTTACTTGAGACCTGCGATGGCTAATATGTTGTTGTACATAAAATGAGGCAAAATAGCTTAAAGAGGAAGAAAGTAGAAAGCAAAAATTAAGATGTTTTATAATGCAAATAAAATATTCGCTCTATAAAACGTATTTTTTGCTACTGGCATTTTAGTCGGAAACTTATCAAGGCTTAAAAATGATGCAAAAAGTTCAAGAACGAAATGAAACGTCAACTGTAACCATAAGTATAAAGAATGCAAATGAGAGCGGTTCTCGTTAGGACCGAACCGAACTCCGGCACGGCGCCGGCTCAAGGAAATGGGGAGAAATTGGAAGCCCGCGGTGACCTAGAGCTCTAATTTTTGCTATACACTGAAGATTTGACGTTTTTCCAGTACTCGTATAGATATTGGTTTCCTTTTTTTTTGGAAAACCAATGAAAATTGTTTATGCTGTACCATGTTGAAAAATCATCCACAAAAATATTTCAGTTTATCGTTCTATAGATTTTTATTTTAATTACGCTTTCTGAAATAGAACTTTACGTTACAAAAAAATATTTATTAAAAGTATGAAACAAAACAAAATACAGGACGGATGGCCTCAAACAGTCCTAAGATTTTTGTTTTTCGACGGTTAAATATGATTGGACAACTTAAATAATTTTATTATACTTTATCACCCGACCTCATTCGATTCGCTTCAAATTCTTACTGTCAGTGTTTTAATTAGTGAAACCTTCCTTCAGTGCGGCCTCTCCCGTGGTTCCATATATTTTGTGAATATTATGACAGATGCTCTGAATGAGACGAGAGAGCGATGGCATAAAAGATTGTAATGTAATTGTGTTACATAAAACAATATTAATTAAAAAGCTTTTAAAATGTTTCCAAATAAAGTAGTGAGAGATCGTGGCACTTGTAGCTAAGTAGATTAGTCGTAAAACATGGCAGCAGTTCATGTTTCTAAGTGTAGATGTGAGGTAGATGTGAGGCTGTAAATTATAATGTAGGTAGTTATGGCGTAGGTAAATGCTATCTCTTAGCGTCATAAACCGTCTCGAATGTGTAATAGTGTTAAGATCTAAAATGCAGTGAACCTAATTGACAAGGTTATTGCCTTTTTTATTTTTATTTTTTTTGTGATTGATACCGACATATGTGGTTTGCCGCTGCTGATTTATCAACAAACTATAGATCCACCTTCGAAAATAGCATATACGATACATTTTCAAATTATAATGGGTACAACTGGATACAATAAATCATAGACGTCGAAGTTAGCAAACAACATGGAAAATACTAGCTCTCCCATTTATCTTTTGTAAGTATTCCGCGTTGAAAGTCTTCCAAATCAATTTTGCTCTAAGTGTGTCTATAATATTTTATTTTTTGCTGAAATATATGATACTCGTAATCAGCATCTCATAGTGACAGCCGTTGAAAAAATAATTAAGACAAATTGTTGTTCGCCCACTAGTTGAGAAAAGAGTACAGCTCTTAATATATGAAGGTATTGCTGCTATGCTGCAAAGTGATAGTGAACAAACTATGTTAGTAACAAAAGATCGTAAAATTCACTGCTGAACAAGTATTGAAATACTTCCATGAACAGGGTCTGTAATTATTGGGTCGGCCTTTTTTGTAGTGAAATCAATTTCGAAACAACAGTTGGGCTAAATTACAGTTTCTCTGTTCTTCGTTGTTAATTTCGATGCACAAAAAATGGGTTTTCACAGACTACCAACAAATAAAACGAAAATTAGGTTGGGACCGAGCAATCTGGCGACAAAACGAAACCCCAGCAAAAAATCGGGGTCGAAATAGTCAAATGTGACCGAGCTAGTCTACCCTAGATAGCTAAGATCGCAGTTACGCAATCGCCATGGCATCATATCAAAAGATATTGATTCAAATTGAGATCTGTGAATCCCGAAGATTTTCATGAGAAATTTATTTTTTAACCGACGACAAAAAAAAGGAGGAGGTTCTCAATTCGACCGTTTATATATTTTTTTACTTTTTTTTTGTGTTTGTTCAGCCCTCACTCCGTCATTTATGAACCGATCTTAATTATATTTTTTTTTTAGATAGGGTATACCTCAAGGGCGGTTCCATGTCAAGAAAATCGGGATCTGATACTGGAATAAAATTGAGAAAAAACCTCGAAAATTGTGGGCACGTTAAGCGTTTCTGTACGATGTTCGGCCCTCACTCCGTTGTTTATGAAGCGATATTGATGATTCTTTTTTTATTTGATAGGGTATACCTAAAGGGTGGTCCCATATCAAGGACATCAGGATCTGATCATGGAATCCTGATAAAATTAAGAGAAAACCTCGAAAATTGGGCACAAATATTGTTTCTGTTTACTTTTCATAACTTAATCAGGTATTTGCATTTAGGAATCATCACATCATGAAACTGAGCTGATGATGGAAACCATACCTATCCTAAACAATAGAAGTAAGATATAAAAAACTGGTTTTAGTGACAGATACCACTTAATATGCTTTGAGAAAAGACGTCTTTAGAATATTGGAGGTAACCTCAACTGGTCAATATCCTGGGAACCTCAGTGCCAAGAGAAATGATGAAGGATTAGAAATTAGCCTCATAGTATTAATAGATCATGCGAGTCACAAAAAAATCATAAAATAAAAAACTTTTTAACAAAAAATTCAACCGACGAAAAAGTAATATAAAGCAAAAATTAAATAAACCTTTTAAGTCTTGAGTATTGAGCTTATTTACCTACATGAAATGTAAAATTTTATGTAAATTAATTTTGAGTCGGCGCCATAATAAAATGATTAATTACCTACATCTAGCCTTCTTCATTTCTACGTATATATAAAATTTAGATATTTAATAATCAGATTGTTGTTTGGCGCCGATTCAAAACTAGTTTACTAAAAAAATTATATTTTATGTAGGTAAATAAGCTCAATACTCATGACTTAAAAGGTTTATTTATTTTTTGCTTTTTATTTCTTTTTCGTCGGTTGAATTTTTTGTTAAAAAGTTTTTTATTACTAAAGCAGGTGCTATTAACTTGGCCACCTTCAACAGTGCTTGACTCGCGGCGTCATTGTTGACCTGCCACTTCATTCTTTAACAAGAACGAAGCTGTTAACGAAATCCTTTATGTAAATATTTAAAAATCTAAAACAAAGTTTGCGTCCTTTAAGATAGGAAAACTTTTCAAATGAGTCAGGATTAGCCCAGCTCTAAATAACATTTTAGTTCAACGTCACACCCTTGTTAACCCTCACATACCTCATGTAGTGTTTCAGTTTGTTTACAAAACTATACCACACTACACTCTACTCTACCCTACACTACTCTATACTTACTGTATTTATGACTTTAATGCGAACCATCTCGGTGGTATTACACCTGAATAATGATAATTAAAGAGATTGTGATCAGTTCCCAAACTTACTTACTGTACTACTACTAAACCTACTATACTTTGGACTTACTGTTGATCTTTTCCGGGATTAACCCGCAAACCCTGGATTAAAAGGAAAAAAGTAATTTTTCATACCGTATACACGTGTGTAAACTTAATGTATTTTTAACCGACTTTCGAAAAAGGTATGTATGTTTTTATGTTTTTTAAACTGTATGTATGTTCTTTTTTTTTATGTATGTCCGCCGATTTCTCCGTCAGTTGTGGACCGATTTTCAAAATTCTTTCTTTTTCCGAAAGAATATACTCCCGAAGTAGTCCCATTTAAATGTTATCGAAATTGCTTGACCGCTTTTTGAGAAACTGAACAAAAACGAAAAATACGTTTACCTCGATGACGTTTTGGTGTACTCCAAATGTTTAAATTCCACATTCTATGTTATTGAAGTTTTTAGTTCTGGGGTATAACAACTAAAAAGTGAAAAATAAAAAACTTTTTTACAAAAAAAACAACCGACTTCCAAAAAAAAAATACACTAAAAATTAAAAAATAACTTTAATTTCGGAAGTCGGTGTCAAATAACGAAGAAGTAAAATACAAACACCGACTTCCGAAATTAAAGTTATTTTTAAAATTTTTAGTGTATTTTTTTTGGAAGTCGGTTGTTTTTTTTGTAAAAAAGTTTTTTGTAAAAAAGTTTTTTTAATGTAAATTATTGTTTCGATGAACCACTTGATTCGACAGTGATCCGATTTAAAATTAATAGAATTCAACCAATGAGTTGCTTTTACCTACGTGATTTGGTCATTTCATTACTATTTCATTCATTGAAACAACGAAAAGTAAAAAATGAAACCGCTTAGCAATCTCCAATTGATTTACAACTGAGAACCATTTAACTTGACCCCATTCTGTACATCATTTTATAAAAAACTCAATTTTAAACTTTGATCAATTTAATCCGATACTCAGCGGGAACCATTTCTCACTCCACAATTTAACTCGGGGAACGCATAATCCTGCTATTACATTATGATGAAGTCTTCTTCATCATAATAAGTACCTAACTATTAGAAAATTATGAGTTTGCAAAAGGGTTTTTTTTTTAATGGAAAAGAAAATGGAAATGTAGCATTTGATTTTACACCATTTTTAGTTATATACCAGCAGCTAAGCACAGCGGTTGTCAAGTTCATTTAATTTGCTGAACAAATGTACAGTTGCAAGGTTCCGTTAGTTTTTTTAAGTATGCATGAGAGCAGATGGACCAGGTTCGTCACACAGTGGGTGCCTAAAGACGGGCGTCGTCTCCGAGGCAGGCCTAAAAAATGCTGGCGTGACAATCTGGACTCGTTCCTGACCGATTTTCTGGAGAGGATAACTCACAAAGAGAACTGGAAAGATATGAGGGAGGCCTTTGCCCAGCAGTGGGCCCGAGTGGGCTTGTTAAAAAAAAATGCAATTTAACTGACTACGCTGTACGCTATTTAACTGAACGTTCCTCTGCCTCAGGGAGCAATAGCGTCTCGTTTTAGACACTGTATTGTACTTTAAAATTATTCATCACTATTTCTTTAAGTGGCAGTTATTTACAATCTATGGACACTATCATTGTATCCTAACATACTTGAAGGGAAATAATTAATTATATTTCAAGACACGCTACAGAATATACCTACGATTGACAAACATTATTAATTTAGTTAAACCTCTACAATACCGACATTTACTTAAACAATTTGTCACCAAGATCCATTAATTAGTAAATCCAAGTTAAATAGTATGACTTAAACTCCACAAGAATAATTTAATTTAATTATTAGGTAGGAGACGATTTACAAGACGGTGTGTACGGCGATGCGATGGGCGATGAGCGGCACGTCGAAGCGCGCGTCGGTATTACAGCCTTAATTTTGTTTCGAGATATTTAGATATCTCGTAGTAAAGACCACGCAAGGTCTTGATTATAGACATTTTGGTCCGAGGTGCGAAATAAAATAAATAAAGATGTTGGTGTGGCATTTTAATAGCCAACTTTATTTTACGAGAATCTTTAAGTTTTTCACCAGACAAAGAAATTTTCACACGTAACTCGGTGGCGAATGGTGCGGTAAAGTATATGACAGACGGAAGTGAATCGCAAACGCCATCTGGCGTGTGAATCAGTGACACTCGGTACCTTGTGAACATCACAGATTATTAACATAGGTGTAAAATTCATCAAATATACTCGTACATTCAATTATGTCCCCTTTTTATAAAGGATAACTAAATAGTACGGAATAATCCTACTTGATTTTATTTCCTGATTTATTCGTAATGAATATTAAAAAAAGCAATTTTATTGACGCTTCACCATAGTTACACTGTGTGTCTGTGAAGTTTTTTTCATTTCGTAGTTTTTAGTTTCGTGATGTTGATTTGAAAGATTTTCTTGAAAAATTTAAACTAAAGAGAAGAATAATGTGTAGTCTGCCATACTCTAATAAGATTTACAGAGTACCAAACGGAAATTGAAAAGACGGTTGGATTTTTCCGCACAAATCTAGTTCTTCATGTGACAGACTTGTCCTAATCTGTTTGATCGGTTCCACTGTTAGCAACTGCACTAGATTCTTTTGAAATCAAATGGCTTCGTTTACGAGTATTCAAGATTTACTTTGATAGGTATAGAATCTGAAACTCAGTTATATTATGTATAGTAGATTTCTACATCTAAACGTTTATGTATTTGACTTTGCCTGTAAACAAGTAACACACACTAATAAATTGTAGCCGACTTATAACTTACTGTTCAAATCGAGCGAGCTAAATTTATGTAGAGGTGCATCAAACTGAATGCTGCAGTCGAGTTGAACAAAACAAATAAACCATGGATACCTTTAGTAACCTAGTGGGAATTATTCACGGTTCCGAAATGAGGTAAAATTTAATAATGAAACACAGAGGTACCTAAACTACTACGAATTATAGAAATTATTTTATAAAGGTCCACACACGAATGTGACGACTAAGATCCGTCGAAGTATTTGATAGAATTGACAACTCGGTGTTGAGAGAATTTATAAACGATTTCCTTTTCTTCGTTACTATGTTTATTATAATAGTGTTAAGACAGAAGTGAAATCAAAACTAAAAAATAAATTATTTATTAACTTAGAAACTAATTACATGAATTTCACAAAAATAATTATTAAACTTAGCAAATTACATTCAAAGGAACAAAATCATCATATACCAAATCAAGGAAATTAGAATAGTGAGATACAGATATACCAGGTTTAGCAGATTACACCGAACGGCCGATGGACAGCGCTTCCGCACGCCACGCAGTCTAGACGAAAATGTGAGTATGACCTTTTTTTTTTGTGTGACTTCTCGCAGGTCAGCCTCTGAGGCTGTCGTCTGCTCAACCGAACTTGCCTGTGTAGGCTTTAATTTATTAAAGCCTCCAGCCAGGACTTGTTATTTACTTACAAACTAAGCGACAACACGCTAAGGGCACCCCCTGCGGGGTACGGGCCTCGGCTTAGGACGTCGCTGCACAGCAAGGGACGGCTGGATCGAGTTTAAATTATTTATGGAATTTAAGATTACTGGCTCAGCGGCGCGTGCTGGCTCGAGCAAGGGACGTGGAGGACGTTGACGTAAATTTCGCGACGGCCGTCGTCGGCGAGGGCGGAAAGACGGCGGTCTGTGTTTGTGTAGAGTGCTGGCTTCCCTACGGATCTCTTGGAGCAGGGTAGTAGAGTTGTAAAGATATAGAGGGTATGCCTGCCGTCCCAGGCATATCCTCCATATCCTGACGACTCTACTTACTACCGCGGTGAAGGTACGCAATTTGCACTTGAGTGACAAAGTGCTGCGTTTATTCCACGAGCGAGCCTGCTTTATGTGCTTAGCGAAAGTGAGGTGTTGGTCTAGGATCACATTCAGGTATTTAGCTTTCTTCTCCCAAGGAATAGGCTTATCATACATGGTGATCGGAGGGGGTGGTGAGTCTGACCCGCCGCCTGCGGTAGTTTTATAGAGGTCGCGCCCCCGCGTCCCTGGGCCGGGAAGTTGTATGCAACAATAGCATATCTAAATATATTCATAACTGATCTGAAGTTATTCTTACAGATTTTCACAAAGTATAGTGAAAGTCAGACAAAGTTCTTGAATGCCACTGAATAATACAATAACGTCTCTCAATTCTAATTATACTTCAGGCTTCGTCCTCGAGATTAGTATTTTATACACATGTAGTAACGCATAGTAAACACCATTCCACACTATTTTGAGAATATTTTAAATTTCTTCTGCATTTTCATCATCTTTTTTTTTTTTGATGTGTGTAGATTAGTCCACTTGATTCCTGCACCCGCTATCCGTGTTATTCGCTTTTTAGTGCTGCGCCGTTTCACACTCGCTCGCGACTACAGTTACTTATTTAAAAACTTAATATCTAGTACCTAGAATAATAATATAATGCCTAAAAGGAAAGGTGATAATTCTGATCGTATAAAATATAAAATTAGATGATTACAAAGAAAATGAACGCAAACGGCGTCGATCGCGTGATTCATATTACTCGGATGACTCACAGATCGTCAACTACAAGTTTGTGCCGCCATTCTCTGTTAGATGATCAAGGTATGGTTTATTTTCGTTTATTTTTATATTAATTAGATTTTTTTTTTCTTGTGCTGGTTTGAATCCGATTGAACATATGTGGGACGAGCTGAGAACCCAAGGCGGGTACGTGAAGGTGTCCAGCTCCGACGTCAAAAGAAGACCTGAAAACTGCTTTAGTCGAAGAGGGGCAGAAATCCCACAAGATTCCATCAGGAAACTCAATCGGTCAATGAAAGCCGTTTGCAGGCAGACATTAAGGCCAGGTACAAATTAATTGAGGGGTAAAAAACATAAATTGTAAAAAAAAATATCTTTTCATGTTACTTCCCATTCATTTAGACGTCCACAACTTCGACCTATTGCAATAGTTTCATTTTAAGTATAAAATTATATTAATTTTAATTAATTTTACCGTTATTTTTATGTCATTTGAAAGCTAACAAAATTACCTTTCAAATGATACTCGTATAACAAAATCCATAAGTTCATTCATTGCATAGAAATAGTAAAAAAATGTTTTGAGAAACGCGTAATGAAGTGATTCCAGTTTATTGCTCGCGATTGTACTCGTAGTTTAAATTGATGAAAAATATTGACAGGTAAAAGATTTACATAACCAACTAATTACCGGTCCCGGATTCGTACAGGTACAAATTATACACAAAAACCTTTCTCGTTTATCGCTCTTTCTATTAATTAAAACTGCATCAAAATCCGTTTTGTGGTTGTATTGTATTAGTCGCTTGTAATAAATTGTGTTCTGACAGAATAGTTATGTAGCAAATATACCGCAATGCGCAACACTAGAGAACCCCTTTTGTGCAAAAAATAACCCTCCAGATATAATGAACTAGTTATTTTCTCAGATAATGATTCTCGATCAATTTCTTGAGCCCAAGGGTTTTATATGCTTTCAGAGCAAGCTGGAGAGAATGAAACATTAACATAGTTTTACCATTAAAGGTGTTGGTGGGAGTGTTAACTAAAAGTAACTTTTTTATAGCATTGATAGGCTTGCACTTGACCACAACCTCACCAGATGGTAAGCGATGATGACCATGGAGCCAGCTTGCCTTGAAGTAACTTTTACTTAAAGACCCCAGGTTGTAGCTATCATAATACCACATATACTTCCTTGTATATTTTTGACTTCTTGAGTCTGATTTTGGCAAAACTGTCTTTTAATTTGACTCTATTTTGTAAACTTTTTTACCTGTTTTATTTAATTCATGAGACGGTTCAACTAGTTCAACTGGTTGATGAAGCGTTTTCACGGCAAAACAACTTTGAATATTTGAAGTTGGCGTTTCGAACTTAACACACCAACTTAAATTCGGATCTGTTTTAATGCAGTTGTTGTTAAGTTCACAGCAAGTTCAAGACCCAAGTTTATAGCTGAGGTATTTGTGGCTTCGCTTGTAAATAATGTATCGTTCATGTACCTGCACTGGCAAATGTAACTATACTGAAGCTTGCTGGTATTGGTGGTTGGTGGTTCATAATTTTACGACTGTAGGGAGTGTGATCACGGTTTGTATAATAATAATGTGCGGGGTGCGAGGTCGTATATGATATAAAAGCACTGATTGGTTTTGGATAGTTTATTAAAAGTTCTTCAAATGTTAAAGGTAACGTAGCAATGTTAAATGTAGCGTAAGCATAATCAGTAAGTCACATTGCGTAATATTAGTAAGATAGGATTTGTAATGAAGTCTACACTCTTTGTTAAATCTTGTGGGTCCAGTATTGACTTACAGCTCTATTCATAAATATTTCTTGACTTAGAATTGCTCTGAAACTCGTTTGCTCTTATCTGTAATTTTGACTTTTCTGACTGTCAGAACGAAACAAAACAAATTTTAACTTACAAACGCTTACGCATATACGAATAGCGCTATAAAAAATTTGACTTCAATTCAAACTCTTCTCTTTCCAACTGTACCTTCCATAATTTACGAAGAATCGAAGAATTGCGTGCATAGCGAAACTTTTTAGTTGGTATTTTATTATAGACTTATTGGTATTTTTAGGTGCATATAGGTTCTAGAGCATATCGACTAACCGGCGGCTATTACCACTGGACCACTACTACTCACGCGTTTGTATAAATATTACAAAACAAGAAGTTTTGAGAGTTTGCCAAAAAAAAAAAATATTTAACTGAAAAAAAAAATCAGCTGTCAATCCGGGTTGTCGTCGGGATTCAATTTGACAACCCGGGTTTGTCCGCTGGGACTGAAGGGTTTAACTCAGAAAACTGATCTTGTGCTTATTGTGCTTGTTGTGCGGAACGAGGCCGTGACCTCATTATAAAAATAAAAAATAAAAAAAATATTTTTCTTGACTAAGTTGGAATTAGCATTCAGCGTAACGAGATGCGGCTAAATGTTAGAATTTTGTTAAGATTTTAGTGTTGGTGGCTTATTACAAAGATTTTTAAAGAAGTAATATAGGTTTAGGTGAAGCTTATACAGTCCCAGGTGTATCACCTAGTGTGGTGTATCGCGCTTCAGTGAAGTGACTGTGAGCGGCTCTGAGTCGCTCGAGGCGGCGGAGATCAAAGAGACCACACTCGCCACGGAATAGCTTACATAACTACATGTCTTTGACTTTAAGCTACTAAGATAGTGTAAACATAAATTCTAGTTTATAAGGTTAGTGCAAGAGATCAATAAAGCGAGTGTTTTTATTGTGATCAGCCTATGTATGATGTAGTCATCTTCTCGTAGTATATATAACTAAATGCATACATACTACTATAACTGTGAGACATAATTTAATGTCCGAAGTACCCTCAGGAGAATACACAGAGTACATACTTAAAGAAACATTAAATAACGAGCCGACATATTGAACTGACAATTAACAACCTTACGAGCTACTAGTTTAAATATGAACCTACACGCATGTTCTGAACCGTTGCTACAGCGTTTTTTTTTTTTTGTGGGGTACGAAGTCATCTAATGGCATAGGGCGTGTCAGACTCTTACTGACTAAAACCCACCCCTGTTCCTTCCCTGCTCTGAGAGCCCAGGGGCGTGGTAACTCTGTTTCGATTTATCCACAAAGCCTGGGCAGATTGCTACAGCGTAGCAAGCCTACGCAACCGCTACGTAAGCTACGCAGTCGTAGCACAAACGTAGTGTCGTAGCCGAATGTTCAATATTTATTTTTGAAAATTAGTTTAAATTAAACTACGGGGTTCTGCTGTTACTACTTTGCTCTTAAAGAAAAATGAATCGATATTAAAAAAAATCGAAAATTTACCTTATCCATTCACGCGCCATGGTCGATTTTGTTGCGAAATTAAACGTACTCTCAAGCGCCATTGTCACATTTGTAGACTAAGCGGATTGTTCACTTGAAATCGATTTTTTACTGTGGTCACATTGTTTGAGTTTTGAGGAGTAAATAAAAGATGGCACTGTATTAAAGTCCACGTTTTTTGTTACTGGGCACCCCACACGGAGGCATAGAGTTAAAATTACTATAAATAGTTCAAATGTCGTCTGTCAAATGTCATTGTCAAAAATGGCGCGATGTACTTTTACGTGAATTGTTTATTTAACTAGAATTTACTTAAAATCGAGTGTAATTGTGTTGAATATCTAAAAAATCCAAAAAGAATCAAGTTTTACGAATAACTAAACATGTCAAAGGTTCAATGTGTGTTGAAAATGACAATATTGAAATACAAAACATCGAAATAGCCGGAATACGTAAGTAAATAATGTGTTATTTATTTATTTTAAGTACGATTTACTAAGTTATACCGTAATACATCATTAGTATTACGGTTATTAGTTACTAATTCGTATCTACTCGTACAAACAGATAGAACAGTAAAATATAACGACAAAATAGGTAAATATTCCATCTTGGCGTAACCTTGACCCGCCGTCGGCGCTAAAATTCGGTGGGGATGGGGTGATTGTTTGGGTCTAATGTGGTACTTAGAACATTTTACATAGTGACTCAGGGATATTAAAAAAAAGGTTATATAGTCTAGTTTAATGATAAGTAGGTTTTAAAGACGCAAACTTCAAAATTATTGGTAAAAACATAGGTGAAACCAATTTTAACGTATACCGCTAACGGTTACGTTAAGGTTTACATTTTTTTTGAAGTACTTAGAACACGTTATCATATTAGTATTCACTTATATCGATTCTCTATAGTTGCAGCTATATCACTAATTTTTTGTTTGTTTGTAGCTATAGTAGTTTACTAGATATTAAGCTTTAATTTGGTAACGGCACAGGATCGCTTGCGTAAAGTAATACCAATCGAGCGGGTGGCGTAGCTGCTATGTCAAAGTTCGCTTGGGGAGCGGTTGAATGAACAACTAGCTTTGCGAAATTTTACGTTATGTCGTCACCCGGTCGAGTGCTGTATCGTTTGATAATTCCCAGAACAGTATTCATTTGAAAATCCAGGTAAAATTCTCAGTCTCAAGTCATGCATAATGCAGCAACAAGTTTATTTCAACAAAACAATCTCTTCACTCGCTAATACCTTGCTGATTCTTGTAATAACTTGTTTTCATTTTCGATACAGGAGTGATTTCTAGTATAGGGCACCGTTAAAAAAAAAACTTAGTTCAATGAAAGTAGTTTATGTCAAACTTTGTAATTTATAAATGCTTATGGAGTATGCTGTGGAGCGCAACTTGAATTCAATAATATCAGAATACCAGCGCTGATATATTTGTAATGTTGTTATTTTTTTATTATTAGTTGTGTTGGCTAGTTAATAATCTATTGCATTTTGCATTTTTCCGGTGCGAGTCACAAATAAACATTTTACTTTCTTTCTTTATATCACTTATTTTAACTCGCGCCGTCACCGTAGCGAACTAGACTTGAACCAAGAGTGTAGAGGAATCTTTAAAACTATTCAGTATAAAGTTTTCAAAACCAAAAACTACCACTTTGTTTTCTTACAATAATGATTTTCAGTAATAGTAATGTTTTATTTTGACAAATAACAGCATTCGCACTAAGAGGTAGTGCGCACGAGTGTCTTTTGTCATGGCGACAAAAAAGTTTTTGTCACTGTCACGTTACGTCACCAAAGTGGAGTGCGCTTCCCAAGCTTTAATTTTAAAATGTACATCTAAATATTATTTCATTTTTCGTGAGTGCTGGTCTTTTTTCCACCTCTTCTATAAGCACATCATTATCAATATAGTTTTCATGCACCGTCACGTTTTGCGAAGACGTTGACACCATTTTTGTCTGCTACCGTGTCGATAGTCGGAAAGCAAATGAAGGACTACGCGGAAAATGTCAATTTGACATTCGTGTGCGCGCGTCTATTGAAACCTAGCGTTGCGATGACAGTTTTGTCACGGTCTTGTTCGTGGGTTCGCGGATGAAAATTTCATGACGTAACGTGCGCGCATCTCCATAGATATTCATAGACCCGACAAGAGTGACAAAGTCTCTCGTGCGCTCTAGCTCAAATTTTTATGTAAGAATCTTAACTAACGTTAAAACGCTATCAATTAATATATCAATTAGTAAAATAAATGATATCAATTAATACTGAAATATATGAACGACTAGCATGAACTAACATGAACATAGTTTACATTATTTACTCGGCATCCTAGTTAATGTAATTAGCATTCCGAGTCCAAACAAAATGGTGACAACAAAGCTGATGACACGTAGGTATCTGTTTTCGTAGATCAAACCTTTAGGAAGTAAAAAATCGGCCAAGTGCATGTCGGGCCACGCGCAGTGTAAGTTTCCGTCGTCGCCCGTTATAGCATGCGGACTTAGGGGTTCTAAGTTTATTACTATGAACATATTAATTGAATACACGGTTTGACGGACAAAATCGTTTAAATTAAAAATGATTTATATATTTTTTTTTCCAAAATTTTGCATGTTTACTACACGTTTTAAATATTAAATAAGTAACAACCTAAGTATTCTTTTCTAAGGATTTTATGTTTTGTGCGAAGTTTTCCAAGTAGGTACATTAATTTTTATGTGAAGCGACTCTTAAGCTAACTGAACTAACTTGTCCGTGATAGTTTTCCTTAGTTCCCTTCCAAAAAATTGTAATGGTAGTAGTATATAACTATTATTACAATTATTTTTAATTTTTTTAAGCTAACAGTTTAGCTTTTAGTGGGGGGGTGACGCGCGACTCGTACAAAAAAGTTCACTTTAAAGTTAAATATTTCGCAAACAAATTACTGAATCCAAAAAAAGTCTTCACAACCCTGCAGATTGTGAAAGATCTATGTAACGATACCCTACACTACACTAATGTAGGGTATTATAACAACTTTACATGTAGGAGAGCTACCATAATTTTTTTTTTTCAAAATTGTATTGTTTCATTTTCATGGCGTGATTAAAATATATACCCGTACAAAATTGCAGCTTTCTAGTACTAATAGTCTCTTAGCTATGCCAAGGACAGACAGACGGATAGACCGAAACTATAAGGGTTCCTTGTCCTTGTTAGGACTACGGAATCCTAAAAATGCAAACGATTTTTCAAAACAGTATGAATTAGTAGTACCATAAAATAAATACTGATTTGATTTCAAAACGAGTTTCTTTAGTATTCATTGCTTGTTCTGAAAAATGGTGGGATACCGAACTGAAACGAATTTAATTTTTAACCGGATTTGTATCATCAAAGGTTGGCTCGCTCGATGAATTCGAAGTTACCAATTCCTTTTGATGTTTCTTTCCGTTTTATTTGCTTTTTCATTGCGCAGCTACTAGATTTTCATGGCTCCTTAATCACAAACATTTCAGGGTATGCTAGTAAAATTATTAGGTTTGTTCGTTTGTATCTTTTTTTTAAGTTGTGTGATGACCAACTATGGACTGCCTGCAATATAATTTTATTTTTTAATTATTTCCGATGACGACGAAAATGCAAGAAAAAAAACCATCATGATTATTCTCCTGCCCTTAAATTCCTTTTCTTCCATACTCCTCTATTAACCGTCATTTCTGTAGTCACCTCCTTTTTAACCATATCCTCTTTCACACAGTTCATCCTTCGTTTCTTTGGCCTTCGCCTACTCTTATAGCCATCCACATCCATATACAGGACTTAAAAAAGAAACTACATAATAAAATAAGTTGGCGTGATCATACATAATTTAAAAGATAATAAAACTGGTTTACGATACCTATACGAATCGTTTTAAAAAATGAGTTTTTTTGCTATCCCCATATTTCTTTATAATTGTGGAAGTTTGTCCGGTACAACTTAACTAATTGATTGTTAGAACATAAAGTTTACCGTACTTACCTGAAAAAATATAAAGTAAATACATTGTATTTAATAGGCTGCCATAATTCTTACAAGGGAAATAAAAGCAAGACAGTCATCATGACAAAATAGTGAAATAAAAATTTTACAGACAGAGTAACAAGGAGAGACGTCGAGGTGGCGAATAATAAAAACATTATTCATTTAAACGTGTCACGAAGGTTTTTATGTAAAGCAAATGGAATAATAGAACAAACAGCGTGACTGGTAATTTGAACACGAAGCCACAAATTGTTGGTTGGATTCAATTCCCAGAGGTAGAAATATTCTGCGTCAGGTTTCATTGTAGCTACACTTTTATTTTATAACACATTTTACAGCGGTATGATCCAGGAAAACAAAGGAATCTAAAAAGATGAAATTATTACTGCCGTTTCCTTGTAATGTAAAGAAAATATAAAATCGGAAGATTGTTTAAGCTTTTATGAACCTTTTTTCTCGTTTTTACATAATACGTAATTAAATCGAAGTTTGAATAAGCAACAAGTAGATACAAAAAGAAAAAGAAAAGAAAGAAAAACATTTAGGTACATACATTTACATTTTTTTTTTTATACGTTAAATTGGTTTAACTTTTAGAGCAAAACTGTTTTTCATATCGTAGTACTAGAAAGCTGCAATCTTGATGGGAAAATATTTTAATTACGCTAAGAAAACGAAACAATAAAATCATTTGGTACGGAATCCTAAATCTGCGAAGTCTGACACGCACTTAGCCGGTGTATTTATTCTCGTCGGGAAACCACCAAAAGGCGTCTGGACTTTTGGGGAAAGACCAGAGAGTGTGGGATTTAACTCACTTTAACCACCCCGTCGATCACCACCAGCACATGGAAGGGGTCTCATGACCTCTTAAAAGATCACCCCATGATGAATGGTGAAATGGTGATGGAATGTGAGGTAAATATCCTACACTCCGTGGTTTTTTCCCCAAAAGTCCAGAAGAGAAGATTAGAAGAAAATGATCTAGTTGTTTGAGATTTCCGTCTACTGTTTAAATGGAGTAGCGATGTGACTTTGTGAGGCGATTTGTAGAGGAATTAGCCGCACGTCGAAAATCGATCCTTATAAATATCCACCATAATGAATAGTCTTGGATCATAAATATTCTATAATGTTTAAGGAAGTTAGATGCGGTTTCTCCTCGCATTACATCAACCAACTGTGTTAGTTTTACTGATTCAATGAGGACTCATTTCGGTACTTACAACATTTACTGCCGTATTTTGGAGTCCAAATTAGATTGAAACCACTTATGAGAGTGTGACGCTTGGCGCAGAAACTCCTTTATCAGCATCATCGACTACCTACTTAATCTGGGGGTACGGTAGTTTCCTCGCTAAGACGAGCCAAGCAAAGCGCAAGCCTACCTTTTCTCGAAGCGCCTAAAGATTTTTTTTAAATGCGCCTAAAGAAATTTCACGAAGCACAGGTAAACTAAAATCTCGGGATATGATGTCAATAGTGGACTTATTAAACATATTAAGTTTCAATCGCATAGCTCTTAAGGTGGGATGGGCGTGAATTGGAATCACGCTTACCCTTTTACACCGAAAAATGTCTTGCGATGGCCAGCGCGTCCTCGCGCTAGCTCGCGATATCACACGCCGCCCGGCTAGCCGTGCTCATGCGCCTATTACGTTTTGTGGAGAAAGAGCCAGTATCGTGCGATCAACGTTCGGTGGTTTGTCTTATGCCATATTTCGTCATTACTTGATTTTTTATTTTTTTTTATTGATAGGCACGCGTTTGACCACAATCTCACCTGATGGTAAGTGATGATGTGGTCGAAGATGGAGCACGCTTGCCTAGAAGTAAACAGAAGTAAAAAAAGACACGCCTAGGTCTTAGCAGCATTGAACTTGACCAGATTGGCATCGCCCCATTCTGAGACAGCCTGTAAGGACAAGTTTAAGCGCCCAACCATAGCCTCTCGGAGAGACCGGACCTGAGACCCACTAGCTCGTGCGTCAGGCACGTATATCTCGGCAACAGTGCTGTCGTCTGCATACCCAAAGGTACTGGGTTTTAGCATATCGTTAATATGTAGCAAAAATAATGTTGCCGAGAGCACCGACCCCTGAGGAACACTGGCATTAATAGCCAGCAGTCTGGACGAGCAGCCATCTATGACTACTCGGATAGACCGATCCCTCAGGAAATCTGCAATCCAATCACACAAACCAGCGGGAAGACCGAAGGAAGGATTGACCGATTTCGGTGGAAGCCGTATTATCGGTCACTGAGGATATCATTAGCTTCTAGATATGCCAGGAGCTTGCCATTCAGTATACGTTCCATACTCTTACAGAGTACAGAAGTTACAGAGATGGGCCTATAATTTACTGTGTCAGCTCGACTACCCTTCTTGGGCACGGGTTGCACGTTAGCTTGCTTCCAAGCTATACAACTGATCATATTATATGAGAGCCGGTCTCTCAGTCTCTAGGTACTTATTAAATATGATAATGGAGGAAGAAGAAAACATGTAAGTAGCACTGGCAGCTGGAGACTATAGTATGCAGCGATGTCTCGCGATGGTCGGAGTGAGCCGGCTCGTGCCAGCGCGTGCTTGTGCGTGCCAGCGCGAGACATCGCGAGATAGCGCTTGACGGAGAGAGACCGAGCGGGTCCTCGATGGCCGGTGTGAGATTTGTACATTCGTTTTACAAAGTAAATACCTGAATACTCTTTTCTTAGAGCAATAAAGTTTAATACTGTACTAACAAATATTTCAATTCGACCTTATACACCAAAGATGAGCGATGAGCAGAGCGTGGTTAGAAATTTTGCCATAAATATTTCAATTCTCGCCCATCCCATTCACACCTCACCTCGCCGGTTTAAAACCACCTTTATACTTTAGATTTTATTGATATCTAAAAATCCCCGATTTCGTCACTGACTCACTGATGATCATTAAAATTCTTTGGGTACTTCCTTAGTCCCAGAAAGCTGAAATTTGGTATGTAAGCTAGTATTAGTACACAAACAACCAAAAAAAAGACGTGTGGCACTCGGAGGCTGCTGCGGTAAAGCTATTGCATAGCATTTTTTATCAACTTATGCAATTATAATTATTTTATTTATGTGTGTGTGTATTTATGTACGCAAGTAAGAAGTTACACTTCTTTGGCGTAAAAAGATAAATATCATCATCATCATCATCATCATCATCATCATCACCATCATCATCATCGTCATCGTCATCATCATCATCATCATCATCACCATCATCATCATCATCATCATCATCATCATCATCATCGTCATCGTCATCATCATCACCATCATCATCATCTTCGTCTTCATCTTCATCATCATCATCATCATCATCATCATCATTATCATCACCACCACCATCATCATCATCATCATCATCATCATTGTCATCATCATCATCATCGTCACCATCATCATCATCATCATCACCATCATCATCATCATCATCATCATCATCACCATCATCGTCATAATCATCATCATCATCATCATCATCAATATCAACAACACAATATCATCAAAAGTCAAAAGTTCTGCTATTCATCGATAGATGGCAAAACTAAAAAGTATCACCGCTGTGCCGGTCGGAGTGGGGGGTGTTAGGTTATTTTCGTTACGGAATTTCTAGATTCGGCCTCCACGCTCAAGGCCCGCGATAGAAGCTATGCTATAGCTTAAAAATCTAAAACACATAACTTTTACCCCAACCCCTTAAACTAGGGGACGGAAGTTTGTATGAGACTTCCGCAAATTTTGATGCTAGAGGTCGGAAAATTGACATGGACTCCTTGTTATAAATAATAAAATACATATTTCAGGATTTTTATTAAATCACCCCCCTTTAAATTAGGGGATGAAAGTTTGTATGAGTTTTCCCATACATGCTATACATCTGAAAATTATACAAGTACACAGACTTCTTAATACAAATGAAAAAATATGTGCTTTAGGTTTTTTCCCCTCAACCCTTTAAATTAGAGGATAAAAGTGTAGTGGGGCTTTTGGAATTCTGGATCCCAACGGTTCCAGAATTACTACATTAATATATAAATAATACATTATGCAACTTACAAAAACAAGTGAAATCCCTCCAAAAACATTTTCATGTAAAATGTTGCCAAGACGAGGTCGCACTGTCAAAAAGTTATCAGATCTCTTGTAGAGCCAAGCTTCTAACTCTAGACGCCCTAACTCTACAAGCCCTAACTTCATAAACTCTACACCTTAGTCAAAATATATGGCTTGGCTCTTTCGCTACCTTATGTGACATAGGCGTAAAAATTTATTCACTGTTCATTACTTTTCTGATAAACAATAGTTCTTGTAGTAAGGAAACGGCCAAGCCACATATTTGTAGTACCTAACGTGTAGAGTTTATGAAGATAGAGCGTGTAGAGTTAGAAGCTTAGCTTTACATGAGATCTGATAACTTTTTGACAGTGCGGGCAATTTGGCCTCGTTTTGGCAACATTTTTCATGAAAATGTTTTTGGAGGGATTTTAATTTAACCTGATTAATTATCAAAAAAAGTTTCAATTCCTTAAAAATAAACAAAACATACCAATAATAACAAGATTTTTTTTTTTTTTTTTTTTTTTGGGGGGTGGGAAATCATCTAATGACTCTTTCCGCTCTGGGGTGGAGCGGAAGGGCGTGTCAGACTCTTACTGACTAAAACCCACCCCTGTTCCTCCCTGCCCTACGCGCCCGGGGGCGAGGTAACTCTTTCGAATTTATCCTCCACCCCCGGGCAGATAATAACAAGATAGAAGTGAAACTTCAGTAAATCGACAAAAGAATGAGATGAATATGAATAATTTTTCATTTTAATTTTATTTACATTTTTTTTGCGTCGATATTGACGACACATTTCGGCATTAGTTTTCGGCATCTTATAAAATTTATTATTTAGCACAACAAGATATAAACATACTCACAAACACACAGTTAAATAATAACACACCACGCTGACATCTTACTAAAAAGCTGTAATACGCAGCCGCATACAGTGTACAGTAGCTCACGTAGTTTTCACGTACACTAACACACGTTTAATGCTCAAATACAAGCACGTATTAAACAGTGTGCAATATACATACACACCGACATCTGCTCTCTCGCTCTGGCTCACAAATTACAGGCGACTATGCTTAGAAGACGGGAGTGGGGACGCTACGAACTATGGGACAAAGAGGAGAGACCGATAATATAAAATAGTATGTATATTTCTGTCTCATTCTTTCCTGGCTTCATCCTACACATTTTTGTATTTGTGTCTCTTACCTGTCGTTTTTTCTGTTGCATCCGGTTTGAAATCACAACGATTCTAAAGAAGTTTCACTTCAAAATCTTAGTATGCTTTTTTCATGGAAAACAAAAAAAATGTAACAATTCAAATTTAATGGCATCTTATGTTTTTTACTCACAGTGGCCAGTATCAATGGATAATCATTCAAAAAGAAGAGAGTTTGAGAGCCAGTTTTGAAAATTGAATATTTTAGTATCTGTCATAACGGCGTAAAGTTTTTGCTGAGATGAGAATATCAGTGGTGATGAAATAATTTACACAAAGTAAAGTGCCTGCCTGGGTTTGAACTCACGACCTACAACTTGTTAGTCGCGGCCAATACCACTGGGCCACCACTGCTAAGCTGCTAAGCGACCTAAGATGATTTTATTTAATTCCCAAGACAGTTCATCGCTATTCAAAGTAACTTTTATAAAAAAAAAATGTAGCCGTAAATTGAGGCTAACTGAAAGTGTATTATTAAAGTTAATTAAAACAACAAACTCCATCAGCCTGTCAAAACACCTTCAATTTCTGATTTCATTCTCCATTGACTTGAAAAAATCCATTCTTGCTGAAATGCTCTTGAATACTAATTCTATCAAACTTGTAATCAACATATTGTCTCGGACTCCCGAGATATTTAATTACACAATACTAAATCGAGATATTCACAATTTGCTTTTTGTTTTATAAACAGCTACCAGAGGAACGGACGCTGAATAAATAAATGAGGATTTATTCAACGAGAGGTAACTATAACAATTTAACTATTTGTTTGTTGGTTTGATGTGGTCTCTATCATTACAAGCTGGATCAGTGTGGTGGATGTTAACAACTGGTTAGAAAACCTTATACTGTTCTAAAGTTTTCAAATGTTCAGTATTTGTTTTTTTGAACTATTTTTGTAGGATAAATAAATTAATTTGATATTATGCATGACATGACAATCCATGATGTCCAGATCCTTGCAATTACAAATACTAAGCAGAAATGATAGTCTTAAGACACAGATAACTTCCAAAGAATAGCTTAGTTATTACTGGAAATATCAGATAGTCATAATAAATTAACTTACAAAACGATCCAGACCACACTGTGGTAAATACAGTTGGTATTCATATTTACTGACTCACATACGCTGCACGGTTGCACTTGAGCCTCACTTCCGACACTGCCGCCCGCCATTGTGCTCACTGCACGATAATGCAGCGTATATCGTTCGACGGCCTTTCATGCCTTTCGTGATGTGGGAATTTTCCGGCCAGGCTAGGCCGGCTATCTAGTTTTCTGTCGTTCCGTGCCTGGAATATTTTCGTGTGAAATATAAGATTTTTTTAACAGAGAAATACATGTACATTTTGTTAAAAAGCTTAACTAACTAGAGTTCTATATTTACATAAACTCCGAACTAAATAAATATTAAAACATGGCGTTAAACAATTATTCCTCCGCATCCCTGTCTGACTGAAAGTGTACCCAAAAGATTGGCAGCAGTGCCACGTTAAATTTTTTTTTACTAAATATTTTCCCAAATGTAAATACAATTTATTCAAACACAACATCAGTATCTATGACATTCGTACTCATCAGAAACAAAATTCTTATTCAGAGAGGCTTGCATTATAATAATTCCGTATAAGAATGATTGTTTGTGTTGCCTCAGGCATGACATGGTGGTATGAGTATAAGTTGATACTGCATCCGAGTGAGAGGATTGTAAATATACATGACATAGAGAAATATAGGGATATATTATGTTATGTTATGTGCTTACCCAAACATAATGTGAAAGTTTCAAATGGGATTCGAGAAAACTACATAAACATTTCATACCTATGTTTATGTGTATTTTTCGGTTTCTGAGGCCCTTACACGAGTTTTTAGGGTTCCGTAGTACTAACAAGGACAAGGAACCCTTATAGTTTCGATCTGTCCGTCCGAGGCATAGTTTCTAACTATTAGTACTTGAAAGCTGCACTTTTATATGGATATATTATATTAATCACGCTTTAAAAACAATAAAATTTTGATATAGATTTTTTTTTATGGTAGCTCCCGTACATGTACTGGAGATGATTTTTATTTTTCACACCTATCCTATAGTGTAGGGTATCTCATAGTATGGTGGAGTTGTTAAGACTATTTTTCGATTCAGTGATTCGTTTGCGAAATATTAAGTCATACGTCCCTTGCCGGCCATAGCCAAATTAAGAAATTAATATCAATAGACCGCTTATTTAGCCTGCAATTATAAAAGCAATAGGGTTCAGAAACGGTGGACTTTTGCGCTTAAGTATTGCTGAAATAATTATTATCTAATTAGAGGTTTAAAAGGGACCGCTTTATTTTCCGCCGAGTTGGGAGGCGTATTTGGCTCGGAAGTCTGGATTCTGAATGCTGTATTATTTAAGTCTACAGAGTAGCGCAATCTAATTAAGGCCAAGAATTGACCTTAATCTTAATTAACTTTTACATTATGAAAAAGAAATATTAATGCAACACAAAAACAAAAGTTTTATTAATTAAAGGACCTACATTATTTAGCTAACCTTTTATCTATCTGCTCAGACATTCACAAAATACGCACAGTTAAAGTACTCGTAATATTACCTATACTGTGTTATTCTCTTTTCTTTTCATTCAACCGTTCTACCTCCGTATCTTATCACGTTAATTACGAGAGGAGAACCTAGTTTGTTTCCACTATTCAATCTGTAAGTCGCACGATGGCAAGCTGTCCGGTCAATTATAGCATAAAATAAGCGTTGCTGTGGCTTCCATGACGAGGGTACATATCATGACAGTCCATCCACTATTACAGTACGTAGGTAATAGAGGAGAAAATAGTAAACGGGTTTGGTGTAATAAACGAGATTAGGAAAATCCATTTCTTAAGTATTCTTGTGTGTGTTGTGTATTGTAATTGAATAAAGATATATGAATATTTTTGTACTTTAACTG
The DNA here is from genome assembly GCA_951329385.1 of Polia nebulosa. Classification (NCBI taxonomy): domain Eukaryota; kingdom Metazoa; phylum Arthropoda; class Insecta; order Lepidoptera; family Noctuidae; genus Polia; species Polia nebulosa. Next base: position 22,046,521 of record OX589602.1, read on the forward strand.
TAAAATGTACCATTTGTTAGCTTAGAAAAAAGCAAACTCAATATCCCTGGATTTATCATCTATTGTTCTACTTAAAGCCCTGTACGAAGTTTAGTCGTAACGAAACCCACGATCTGAATTTCAAACTCTCGCAATACACTCAGAAATTGTAGGTAGCTATTTTCCTTAAACGCTAGAATTTCAATGAATAGTCACAAAAATCAAACGCTTTTAATGCCAAGACTTTGACATTTAAGTCCTGTTTATCGTAGTTACACTGCTCTGAGTTTCGGTATAATGAAACCTCAAGAATAAAGGATGATTCACGTTACACCGTGTCGCGACCAGGCCGGGCTACGACTGGGGCACGTTGACGGCGGCGCACGGTGACGGCACGACTGGGGCACGGCCGGGCCCGGCGCACACGGTCATGTTACAACGTGTCGGGGCCGGGCCGAGCCGGAGCCGGGATACAAAACGCACCGACATTTTGACGCCGTGCCCGGTCAAGCATGAATCACTTCATACAAAAAGTATACTAGATTTTTGACCGTGTCAGGCCGGGGCGCACCCGGTCGCGACAAGGTGTAACGTGAGTCATCCTTAGAAGTCCAAGCAACTCAAAACAAATATTTAGGAATAAATCAAGCGTATTACGTTTTTGTTTTTACGAATATACTAAAAGAGCACAAAGCACAGACTAAATACCGTGACCAGAGCACATGAAATAGTTCACAATGGTGCTTTATAAGTGACGTTGTACCTATTGTATCACAAGATACGCGAGACAAAACAAATAATCTTACGTTTAGTATTTCTCGTTTTATGCTGTAGTTGCAATTACTATGAAACCTATCGGTTGCTTGTGTCCTTAATTTATTGCTTCTATAGTTTGACATCACGTACCTAAAACAATAAAAAAGCGGATTTCAGTGTACTTCTGCAAGTTTCAATACTTGCAGAAGTACACTGAAATCCGCTATTATGAAATGTTTAAAAGTGACATGTAGTGACACGTATATTGGTTACCTACAGGTATCTTACTGACAGTTTCCAGACGAGGGTACGCAATTTATTTTATTTCAAACAACAATTTGAATTTGACAACTTATTAAAGTTGTAATGCTGGCCTATACGTACTTTCAGAAATATAAGCCAGCCAGTAATATATCTAGTCATAATTTAGGTATACGTAAACATTTGTTTAAGATTAGCTGGAGTCTGTAAATAAAATACATAATGTACCTATGACGGAAGCTTTTAATTTCATTCATTTACAAAAAAAAACTGAACATCCATCAGTTGAGTGCCCCTGTCGTACATCTCTCACAACGATCTTCATTTGTTTTCATTCCTCGCCGCCAGCTGGGTTAAGCGAACATTCTTATTCAACCCGCGGATCTATACTTCGTGTGTATCACTGTTTTTTGCAGTAAAACTTGTGTTTGTATTTTAGTTCACATCCGATGTTTTGTGAGAACATTGTAGTTCTACGTAGGTTTTAATTATTATTCAAGGAGCATTGGTTATTTCAGATTTCTTTACATGCTTCTCGAGACTATCGCGTACCTTCATAATGTTTCGAGCTTTATTCACAACATCACCCATTTCATTTACTACTTGATTTGCTCTTGCCTTAGATCTCATAAGATTCTCTATTGAGAGTCAACCGTGAAGTGTTCGAGTACTCACTAAAAGCGTGTAATTATTCACGCTCGCGTTAATGGGCCCCTTTTCAATTAGTGTTTTTTTGTCTGATAAAGTCATAAGAATACATAAATAAGCCAAAGGAATGCGTGGTTTTCCAAGGAACGATTCTTTCACACAGAGGATCAGTCTTTTTAGAAGAAAACTTTATGCAAGCATCAAAGTTTCTTATACTTGCGGTTTTGGTCCCAAATCTTTTAATTTAATTTGTCCCAACAGTTAAACATGTTCTATGTTTGTAGGTCATAGGACCGATACAGATGTTGTCGAATGAATGAATATATCTTATATCACAAATTGTAAATGGATAAGATAAAACATGATTTGCTGCTAAAGTGAACCCCAAAACCAGTAGGTACACAGTGAAAAGGATATCCCAAAATTGTTATTTAAAACTAATCAAACAAACAAAAGCTTGTGAAAAGGTTCTTAAAATGACCTGCCCGTAGGTACTGCATTTTTTTTACCATTTTGTCCAATCCATCTGCTTGCCTAGCCTTTTCCCAACTATCTTGGGGTCGGCTTTCAGTCTAACCGGATGCAGCTGAATATCAGTATTTTACATGCAGGGACTGCCTATCTGACCTCCACAATCCAGTTACTGGGTAATACCACACCATTTAGACCATTTATTTTCATCACTCAATCAAGAATAAAAACTTCACTTGAAAATTACTGAATCTTTTTGAAAGTATTAAAATTGCGCGAAACATTTTCATCAATTTACGATGCCGAGCCGAGTGCCGGATAAATATTCAAAGGATAAAGCACAAGCTCTCGCCGCAGACACTGTTTGAATAAAACGCTATTTGGAAGCGAACTTTGTACATCACCGTATACAACATACAAGCATTTAATGAAGCAATATCAAACTTTATCTTCTTATAAATAGAGCTCAAAATTATATTTAACTTGCAAGTTTCATAGGTGTACAAAGTTGGTACAACTATGAAACTCACCAACTGAAAGGCGAAACTAGTGTAGTTTGTACTTCAAACCACACACGTTTCGGGAACACCGCATTTCCAAGTCTGGCCAATACCGTAATTACATAGCAAAATAATTATTATTAAACTTTTCTAGCTAAATGCGAGTTTTACGAGACACTACTGTTTATAACGGATGAGATAGTTTTAATGATACAATCTCATTAAATTATAGATCGTAGAGTTTATTGCTATGGTTAGCAACTGTTTTTATGTGATTTCGGTAAAAAATGGTTATCACAGTAGTTCCATGTCAGTCATGTACCATATCACTGTACAAGTCATGATATTTTAAATCTTTGGTATATATTCTGAAAGATTCCTACACAATCCAATTATCTTCAACAAAATAAAATGGTAAAAGTTCCTAAAAGAAAAAACATCTTCCAAATTGAAATGGACGTAACAACCGCTTGAATTTTCAAACGACACCTAAATCCAATTTGATTTTATCGTTTTCCCTCTAATAGCCGTAAACGATTAAGTTAAGTAAACAATCTTACGAATTTTCAAGCAAAATCATCAGCAGGAATGAGTTTCATCTTCAGACGGCCGACCATTACGAGTAATTGAAAAATACTTAAAGTAAAACTTCCAAATAACCATTTTCTATAATCGATTAGTAGCTCATCCAATGTAATATCGAATAATATTACAACAAACGAAGTATATAAATATTTACTTTAAAAAAAAATCTTGTTTTGATCAAGGTAGATCAAGACGAGATCGGATTTCCGTATTGCTGCAACATCAACTCTCAGTTTCAATCGAGTCGAATAATTTTGTAGATGTACCTAATTTTATTACACGGCTCATCCTGAAAACAATTATCTTACATGGTACTCGTAGTATTCGTCTCCAACGAACTCGGGTCGCGTAGTTTTTTAGAGTAACGTCTAGCTGTCACCAGTGACGTTTAGCAGATGTCAAATCACTTTTTCAACTTCGCGCGCTCGCGTTTCCGCGTAAAATATTGTGTGTGATATAATTGTGTGTGCTAAATTATATATCTCACGAAATTATAACTTTTCTATAAATAATAATACCATGTCTAGCTCAGAACAAGACCCTATTATGGAAGAACTGTACAGAATTAAGAAGAAACTAAAAAAAATAAGTCATCGGCGCCGCCGACGCCATCGCCGCCATGTTTCGTCTACCTCCCGGAATCGATCTCGATCTAAGACTAGGATCAGATCCAGATCACAGTAGACGAGTCCACCGCAGTCACCCTATCGTGATAATCACTCGATGTCACATCATTCGTCGCCCCCCACGGCTCCGGAACAACTAGGAAAGGAAAATGTTGGTAAGTACCTACGTCTTGTTTCTAGGAATCAGAACAGAACTAGCTTGGACTCGCATCGAGAAAATCTATAGAACGAGATTCTTAAATATTTACGCCATTCGTACATACGAATTGAGGTGTGAATAAGTCGACCTTGACCGCCAACCGTGCCAGTACGAGATACTTCCGCACGAAGATCAGATTTTGATACGAGATATCAACTCTGATAAATACCCTACTGTATTGTGCGTGACACAAAGCGGTAGCCGTACAGTCCTAGCAAACACTACTAGTGTATTGTTTTAGAGTTACAGGAGGTTAATCTGCTATTTCAGATCCTGTTATTATCAATGTGGAGAATGTGGACGAGCCTGTAATTCCAGAGGTCTTGCTAGTTGCCTTGGGTAATGATAAACCCTTAGAGGAAAAGTATGGGCCAAATATCAACAACCATATTGGCTCAAGGTGGGAAAACATCATATTAAATGATGATTGTGAAGAGGTAAAAGATATTTTGAAAACATATAAAATTCCCAATAACTGTCCACTCTTAGAAGCACCGGAACTAAACCTAGAGGTTAAGGCCGCTATTAACGAAGCAGCCTGTAATCGGGATCAGGTGCTGAAAACCAAACAACAACATTTGGGCATTGCTCTGACTTGTTTGGGTCATGCAATGACCAAGATTTTAGCTGGGGATGAGGTGTCAGGAGCCCTGAAATTGCTCAGTGATGGCACTAAAATTTTAACATCTCTCCATCACGGAGAGACCAATACAACAAGCAGTTACTAGCACCTCTCCTGGACAAATCATTTACAAAAATGGCTGAATCAATACCAAGAAATAAATACCTATTTGGTGAAAACCTATCTGAAAAAATTAAAAATAACAAAGAGATAGAAAAATCAGGATTTGAGTTGAGAAAACCTAAGCCTACATTCAACCGTTCGGGAAACGGGAGAGGCCCTTCACGACAAACACAACAGAAGACACAAACAATGCGTGGAGGGCACAAGCGTCCAGCAGTACAGTCACAGGCAAGGAAACCCTACCAACCAACCAGGAAGCCAATGAAACGGGCACCTGTGAACCGCCCCGAGAGGGACTACCAGCGTGCTCGCCCACGACGCTAATTATACAACAGGTACAACATGCAGGTAATCTGGCTAGATACTTAAGTTGTTGGCAGATTATTACAAATGATGTGGTTATACTAGATTGGGTTCAAGGCTATCATATACCTTTCACATCTGCTCCGTTCCAAACTAGAATTCCATCTAATAATTTCTCACAATCTGAGGAACTTAATATTAATAAATCCATTAATGATTTATTGAAACTGGGTGCTATTACACCCTGCCAACCAGAAAGAGAACAATACATTTCAAACATATTTTTGGTACCAAAACCCAATGGCAAATTTAGATTCATTTTAAACTTAAAACCTTTAAATAATTTTATCTCCACATCTCATTTTAAGATGGAAGATTTACGTACCTCTACTCGGTTGATACATAAAGATTGGTTTATGACAACTATTGATTTAAAAGAATCTTACCTTTTAGTTCCAATTGCTGTAGAAGATAGGAAATATCTTAGATTTAACTTCAAACAGTTGTATGAATTTACAGCACTGCCATATGGCCTATGTACAGCACCTAGTGTGTTCACAAAAATATTAAAACCTGTGATGTCATACATTAGGAGTTTGGGCTATGTAACAGTAATTTATTTAGATGATATTCAATGTATAGCAAGGACATATGAAGAATGCCTAACTCAAACTCATCATATCATACAGATCTTAGAATGTTTAGGTTTTATACTAAACCATGAAAAAAGTAGCTTAATTCCAAGTAGACATTGTAAATTCTTAGGATTTATTATTAACTCTCAAAATTTAACAATAAAATTGCCATCTGAAAAAATAAAAAAAATTATTAATTTGATTAAGCAGTTTATGTCACTGAAAAAATGTAAAATTAGGAAACTTGCTCAACTACTTGGAACATTGTCTGCAGCCTGTCTAGCAGTTACTTATGGTCGACGACTTATCAAACTTTTGGAAAGAGAAAAGTTTTTAGCCCTACAGTCATCTAATGAAAACTTTGAAAAATATATGAATATTTCTTCAGAATTAATTCCTGAACTAAAATGGTGGCTGTGTAACATACCTAAAGCTTAAAAATCATTTACTACACAAAAAATTTGTTAAGAAATTTTCACAGACTCTTCACTTACAGGTTGGGGGGCTCATTGCCTAGGTGAATCAATTGGGGGACTTTGGAATTCAGTTGACAAAGAGCAACATATTAACTATTTAGAAATAGTAGCTGCTTATTTTGGCTTAAGATCATTCACTAAGAACTTGTCAAACTGTCATGTATTACTACGAATAGACAACACAACAGCCATATCTTGTATTAATAAAATGGGTAGTGTCCAATTTAAACATTTAAATACTATTACTCAAGAATTATGGCAATGGTGTGAGGATAGGAACATATGGGTGACAGCTTCCTATATAAAATCCAAAGAAAACACGGAGGCTGACAGAGAATCTAGGAATTAAAATCATGATACAGAATGGTCCTTAGCAGACTATGCTTATCTAGAAATTACCCAACACTTTGGAACACCAGAGATAGATTTATTTGCTACTCGAATAAACACCAAGTGTGTAAAGTATGTTTCTTGGAAAAGAGACCCAATGGCCTTTGATATAGATGCATTCACATTAAATTGGAGTAAATTTTTCTTTTATGCATTTCCCCCATTTTCAGTAATAACTAAATGTTTGGAAAAAATTAGAAATGACCAAGCTGAAGGTATTCTTGTCTTTCCCTGGTGGCCAGCACAGCCATGGTTTCCCCTAGCAAAATTATTGATGATATCGAAACCAATAATATTTGATGCTAACACTGAATTGCTTTCATCTCCTTTTAGTAAACAACATCGCCTGAGCTCCCATCTTACCCTGGCTGCAGGACACTTCTCCGGACGGCACTTCAGTTGAGATTACTCCCTCAAGCTTCCTTGGAAGTAATGCTTGGGTCCTTAGCGCCAAGTACCCAAAAACAGTATGATTGCTGTTATAAAAAATGGTGGGCATACTGCCACAATAACAGTATTGATGTTTATAAAGCTTCAATACCACAAATAATAGGCTTCTTGTCCGAATCATTTAATAACGGCTGTAACTATTCTACATTGAATACTCACCGCTCAGCATTATCCCTGCTAATAAGCTCTGAAATTGGTAGGGATGAGAATGTGAAGCGGTTGCTGAAGGGAGCCTTCAGACAGAGGCCATCTCTTCCTAGGTACACAAACACTTGGGACCCTACAGTGGTATTAGATTTCATTAATAAAATGCCAGTTGTTCTAGATTTAAAAGAACTATCAAAAAAATTAGTTACTTTATTGGCCCTTACTACTGCCCACAGAGTTCAAACTCTGGCGTCAATTAAGGTGAAAGATATTAACTTTACTGCTGATTGTGTCATCATTAATATCTCAGATGTTCTAAAAACATCTATTAGAACTAAAAATAGTACTACCTTGAGCTTACCTTATTTTGTCCAAAACCAGTCAGTGTGCCCAGCTAAGACCTTAGAATTGTATATGGTAAACACTAAGGAAGCTCGAGGAGATATTAATTACCACTAAAAAACCTTATAAAAAAGCTACACCGCAAACCCTAAGCCGTTGGATTAAGGAAGTCCTTACAGATAGTGGCATTGACACTAGCATTTTTTCTTCCCATAGTACTAGACATGCATCCACATCTAAGGCAAAAACAGCAGGGGTGTCAATTGAAATTATTAAAAAGACTGCTGGCTGGTCAGACAGGTCAGCTATCTTTGCCAAACATTACAACTTACCAATAGTTAGCGGTAGAACTGACCTTACATTTGCCAATACTATTTTAAAATAACCTTTTTAATTTATTACATTTCTCAAAGAACTTCAATTAAGACTGAACTTGTTTGTACATTTTAGTAATGATTACCTATGGTTAAGTTTGAATAATTAAAACACAATAGTGATAGATTGCTATTAGTTGATTTCTATGTTATTTGATATTAATTATCATCAAAATATGATATTTGTTCATAATTATTAATATGTAAATAAGCTTATTACAGTTTGTTAAGTACCTTTGTTAAGTTAGTAACAACTAGATTATCTGGTTATTGATATTTTGAAACTTGATATATTTTGATTGTATCTTATTCTATTACAAAATTTTGTAAAGTATTATCGGATTGAATTTTTATGATCCTTTTACATACACACACACACACATGTATAGATGTTGCCATTACATAACTCTGAACATCTACCATGTAAGATAATTGTTTTCAGGATGAGCCGTGTAATAAAATTAGGAAATCAGACTATCTTACCCTAAGTGACGTCTGATGGTAATTTTATGAACGGCTCATCCTGAAAACAATTAGCTTCCCACCCTGTCTCATACTTACAAGGTATCACCCACCCATCAAGTAATGGCAACCCTTATTTGTACTCTAAAGAAAGTGATTTGACATTTGCTAAACGTCACTGGTGACAGCTAGACATTGCTAGCTGCGTTTTATTTTTGTTTTTTTTGTGTTTTAGAACTCTAAAAAACTACGCGACCCGAGTTCGTTGGAGACGAATACTACCATGTAAGATAATTGTTTTCAGGATGAGCCGTTCATAAAATTACCATCAGACGTCACTTAGGGTAAGTTAGTCTGATTTCCTAATTATATGCTGCAGGCTGCGATGCAAAACTTTACAGATATAGGTATTTTAATCACACGCGCCAAAATCCAGCAAAAAAGGTTGGTAGATGTCACGTCTTCGAATTTTTGGTTTTAGGACATGCCGGTTTCCTCACGATGTTCTTTCACCGTTTGCAGTGGTGATGAAATAATATACATATGTTGCGTAAGCCTGGGTTCGAAACACTGGGTCAGACTGGGTCACCACTGCTCGATGTCATAATTTATTGAAGTAAATCCTCATTTATTGCAAGAAACGACAACCTTGGTTTGCTTGCTTGCATAATTTGTTTACGAATTAAACTGAATAAAAAGCCCTTGTTATTTTACTTTTACAAAATGAAAGCAAAGTTTCCTTAGCATTTTTGTGAATTCTAAATGAGCAACGGAACAAAAAGTAAACCTTGGCAGCTGGAACGATGTAACACGGTTTTCACGCCGTGGTAGCTTATACCACGTGCTAATCGAAGGTCTCTTACGCACAACAAAGCCTCCCAAAGTTTGTTATTTGTGCTTACACACAACACTGTCGCTTAAAATTGAGCTATTAATTCAGTGAGGGACGATCCCTCACTGAATTAATAGCTCAATTAGTGCGCTCTTTTCTTTTGCTTTCGATTTTAAATCCATTCTCGTATTCAGTTGATAACAATCGTTTGTTACTCGATCCTTGTTTTCATCTAGTCAAGTGTACTCAATGAAGCTGTTTTGACATTCAGATTAGAGATTGCGAGCCGCAATCTGCGTGTCAGTCACCACAACACTTGAGACCGCAACAGTTTATTTTGTGATTGAAAGCTTCTGAATAGTACGCTTACTTTGATATTCACTTTGTGTGACGTTGAGTTCGATATTTGGCTATCCAGCATTTCCAGCATGTGTTTAAAAAACAATAATTCCGAAAGAATTATATTAAAACTGAAATCCAATAATATAAACGCCAACTGACCAAGATGAGAAACTTGAAAATATTGAGGTAAGTCAATGAAAATGTCATGGATTGGATCAATAATGTTATACCTACTGTGCTGATTTTTTTTTATATTATCCGATCAGATCCCGCGCGCGTTGAACGTCAACATCTGTCAAGCGTCGTTGACAGTCGGCCATCGTGCAACATAGACTATATCATGTTCCGCATTTCTTTTCAATTTTAAACATATAAACATCACAAAGGAATTTTATTCAATGAATGCAGCATCCACGAATGAGGCACTCACACACTCGCTAGGAAATTGCCAACGTTGAAATTATTAGCTTAATTACCCACAATTATGTTTCATATGCCACATAAAAGCCCTATCATCTCGTTAATCAATTAAATTATACCGGTTTGTTGATCAAGGACAGGCACAATTTGGAGTGTGATTCCATTATTGTTGCACAAATAACAAACTTTGGGAGACTTGGTTGTGCGTAAGAGACCTTCGATTAGCACGTGGTATAAGGTACCACGGCGTGAAAACCGTGTTACATCGTTCCAGCTGCCAAGGTTTGGCTGACTTACAGCATGCGAGTTTTTACAGCATGGTTGAAATGCTGGAATAAAAATAAGAGTCAAGTAAATAGAAAAATTTAGTAAGAGCGTAGCAAAAATTCCTTCTATAAATGGAGGTTCAAATGCATGACAGTTTTTTTTTTTTTTTTTTTGTGGAGTGGGGATCATTCAATGACTTCTCCCGCCCTGGGTGGAGCGGAATGACGTGTCAGACTCTTACTGACTAAAACCCACCCCTGTTCCTTCCTGCCCTTTGTGCCCGGGAGCGAGGTAACTCTGTTTCGAATTTATCCTCAACCTCCGGGCAGGCATCGGCCATGACGGGCCCCAACCTTATTGCTGACAACTATTTGAGGCGCGCGTGGAACACTACGCGCCGTCGACTCTCGGGCCTGGTGCTGATCGGACGGTGAGCTACCCATTACTCGCCGTCTGCAGGCCCGGGTCTAAGGTGGCCGGAGATCGTCTCGCGGCGCCGGAAGTCGTCTGCTGAGGCGGCTGCTGCTGAGGGCGTGAAGGCGACTCTGTTGTTGAGTCTCCCTCACCCATGCCGCCTCCCTTTTCGCGAGCATTACTGCTTCGCAGGAGGAGACTGCTTCCCATTCCCTCTCGCTCCATACCATGGCCTGAACCAGGGCAAAGCGCGAGAGGTCGCTGCCACCTATCGCATCCACGAGGACACGGCGGGGCTAAACCCAAGCGGGGCAGACCTCCACGGTATGCTCCACCGTGCCCTCGGGAAATGCATGACCGTTGGATTTCGGTTATGTGTGGAGAAGGCCAGTATCCGCCGAACTGCCTCGCCAGTGCTGATAATTATTGAGACCTGACTGGAAGTTGGTCGCGTCTCGATCGATCAGTACTCTGCAAATACGACGTAGCCTGGTTGCTGCTCTTGTTTGCCTACCTATTTCCAAAAAAAAATATTTATAATTTAATTGAAGGAAGAGTACCGATGCAACTATGAAAACAATTTTGTTTACTTTTCTTCGTAATTTTTTTATTATACCTATATAAAAAGTAGTAAGAATGGAAAAAATAAGAATGATTAACATGCCATTCTTATTTTTCCCATTCTTACAGTAAGATAATACGTAAAAAATTAACCAAAGAATCACCAAAATGAATAAGCAAGTTAGTCCTGAAACCAACGTGTATCTTGGCTGACATAATTTCAAAATAGCCGTTCTTATTAAATATACGTCATCATTGAATACTTGGCTCCTTGTAGATGATAGCGTGATTATTTTCATTTCAGAAGTTAAATTCGTAACTGTATGCAACTTCTATTTTATTAAGTTTTGCTTGGTTTTTCCAAAAACATTTCAAAAAATTTCGAATTAAAATGTCAACGTAATTTAAAAAGTTCATTTAATTATTATTTCATTCTCAAATTTTCTTATATTACACTCAAAAAGATAAAAAAACACTTAAAAAATTTGTTGTAGCTGGTGATCGAACTCACGGTAAAGTGTCATTTAAAACAGATGCAATATTGCAATATTGCTCAACCCCATAGCAAATAGCGTAATAATTTATAGCCTTTTATATGACCAAACCTCTAGGGATGAGTTATGCAGAATTTTAACGGAATCGGCGTGTTAGTTTTTGCGCCAAGTGAAAACATCGCTCCACATTTCTACTGTTTTACATATGTATAGATTAACCCACCCTAAAAAAAAATATGGAATAATAATTGTTGCGATCTTTATTATTTACCCAGATTAGTTTCAGGTTTCAAAATGGAAGGTATGAGATTTTTCACATAAACCAGTTTTCCCCTTTTTACCCCGATAGGGGCTGATTTAAAAAAAATCGTGTGACTCGTTCGAATTATTATAAGTTTGTTGAAGCAAGCAGTCAAATCCTCCTTTAAAAACATCAACACCAGTTTTCACCTCTTTTGGGGTTGACTTTCGAAAAAATACAAAAACACGTAATTCTTATTTTTTTATCAAGATAATTCATGTCAAGTTTCAACTATAAGGGACCAAGCGTTAAGTTTCTTCCATACAAACTTTAACACCCTCTATAACCCCATTCGGAGGTCGTTTTTGAAAAACGAATGATTACAAATCTTTTTATTTACTTATGTACATGTTCCTGTCAAGTTTTAAGTTTTTAAACCCAATCAGTAAGATTTTTCCTACAAATGATTATCCCCCTTTTCCTTCCTTGGGTTGAATTTCAAAAAATCCTTTTTTATTCTTCGTCTACGTCTTAAAACCAACACCTGTGAAAAATATTAGCTTTCTAGGTCCAAGGATTAAGGCTAGGCGTTGATGAATCAGTGAGTCAGGCCTTCTCCTTTTATATATATGTATAGATTAGAAAAAATATATATTTGAGACGCTTACAATAAGCCTTAGTATTTGCACCGTAAATATTGTTTTTTTTTTTTTCTAATTTGCACCCTAAAAGTGACTGATATTCATGTGTGTACCAAATTTGAACTAAATCAGTCCAGTAGATTTTTAGCAAATTGGCTGTGACAGACGGACAGACAGACAGACACACGAGTGATCCTATAAGGATTCCGTTTTTCATGGACTTTCGGAATCCTAAAAATGACGAATTCCTGTCGCAGCTCCCATTAACTCCCCACGTAATGTCTTCACAACAATAAAACACGGCGTTACTTTGATAGAGCACATGCGTAACACATTCAACATAAAAAGGTTCAATTTATCACGAGCTTAGCAGATATTTCACGAATTTCTTAAAAATCAAACTAAAAGCTATATAAATTTATTTATCTGAAGAATGAAACGTACGTAATACTCGTATAATTTAGATGTATATGTATATGCAGATGTGACTAGCTTCCTGTGTGTGTCTTACACAAACACTGCCTAGGTAAGCAGAAATAGCCTTTTAAGTAAGTATATACATGTAAGTGTTTCAAGTAAGTATATTTGCGTGTTACATTGCGACGTCTCGTATTATGTGTCACATGTCACATGTGATATTATTGCTTCTTAAACTATAAGAAGTGCATCAGCCGCCTTTTACTTCATCTTCTGGTAGAAATGGGTCACTGTCATTGTAATAATTTATGTTAATATCCTACTTTCCTCATACACTAAACCCACTTCAAATGAACACGTCATATCTACATCTGACTGTCGCAGCCTCTGCCTAAGGCGCAGTGGGAGTGCGTAAATCCCGGTTTATATGCGTAGATCGTAAAGTGTTTGCGTCGCATCAGCAGAAGTGTGAAACCTTAGAAAGATAAAATACGTATTTGAGACATAAGCAAATCTCATTGCTGTCTCTTTTTATTTTTTGCATCGTAAAGCGCTGTCTGTTTACTCATTCGCCAGGAAGAATTTACGAAAGTCGACTTTATTACCACGGCAAGTTCAATAATTACGTAGATCATACTTACGTTCGTACGTATGATTTTATCCTTTGTAAAACTATCGGACTTGTAGCCATAAACATAAAAAAAAATACTTTTAGATATAATCTTAGACGTGGTGCTAAAAATAAATTAGGAAACTAAAAATAAGTACCTACCTAAATATTTATTTATGACACTATTCATATAGACATCAGCACTTTTCCCCACACAATTTTATTATACATTTAACTACTCCAGTGACGCGTACGAACAGTAAAAAGTACTGTCTGTATATAATAACCTCACCACAATATTTCCATTTTATGAGCACGTAAAGTATTCTCTCTACGTGAGAACTGACACACTTGATACGTGTATGTGACAGTTTATCACATGAGGCCATTTACAACTACTGAACATTATGAGCAACTGTAGTTGAATAAGAGGAAGAGAATTGGATTGATAGCCCTCGAGAGCTTTTGTTTTGGTCCGGGAGTAACAGAGAAATATTAAGGTGGGTAGGTGCTGTACCTACCTTGAGTCACATTGATTTATAAAAATGAAATGAAACGAACAAGAAGGTACCAATCCCGGTGCTCAAACTTATTTGCATATTCTTATTAGCACATTCAACTGACTTATTTAACTAAAACATGTCGTGTATCGAAGAAAAATCCATTTAAACTGATGACGTGCGACAAAAAATAAGCACAAGCCATATTACGAGTACAAAAGATTTTAGATCAGTTAGTGGTGAGCACACACACAACCACTACCTCATTTCAATCGAGTATAATTTTGCACAAGGCAGTCGACCGACCCCCTGTGTATATATATACTGTTTATAAATATCAAAATGTCAATCGTTGCTGTTTATTTGGGTCGGATGAACCCCTCACGAAACACAAGCATAAACTTTACGATTCTTGGAAAGGCTCCAGCAGACTGCCGTTGCCTAAACCTACATGTTCCGCTCTTTATAAAACTGTCGGACCGATGAAAAAACTGTTTGAGTGTGCGACATGTGCGAGTAATATTTAGTATAGTAATGTAGCGACATCTATGACGCCACAAACGAACTAAAAAACCAACAAGCCTACATCCCGCAAGCAGAGTTCTTCGCGCGATTTGAACATAATATATACAACAGTCCGAAATCAACCATCGTGCGGTTGCCCAGACCAGACACAACAACCGTCTGGTCGTGACCTCTCTTTTCAATGGAGGCAAGCGTGCTCCAACGTCCACCACATCATTGCTTACCATCAGGTGAGATAGTGATCAAGCGCAAGCCTAACAGTGGTTAAAAACTGAAATATTGAATGTTTATATCTGATTGTCGTGGCAATTTAATTTGTCATCTTACTAAAGTTTAATGTCTCTTACCTACCCGATCGTTTGTTACTTGTCTCAGTAATCTGTTTTGAGTTTTTGTTTTGTTTACGCTTCACGCCATGATAGCTTCATCTGCATTTTGTAAAAGGGTTTTCAAAGACTTGCATTGAATAAAACAATCGTGCTGAAGTAAGTTGGACACTGATGTAAATATAACCTATTCGTTTATATATGTGTATATAATTATAAATTATTCTTAATAAGATAATTTTCCATTTTCTCGTAACTTATAAACCGCTTTGATAAATGACGATGATATTAAATTGAGGGGTCAAGCGTGAAAAAATCAAATTACATAACTCATCACACATATTTTGTCTAAAATATCTCACTAGCACTCCACCTTTACACCTATCGCTAAACTGTTACTTAAGGCACTATTAACTGCCAACGACCTTGAGTGGTTTAGCTTGCGTATTCTGTGCTGAACACATGAAACGCGTCGTATATCCACCCAGTAATAGGACTAGCCCATCAAAGAGCACTGTCCGAAATTAGACGCATTATTAATTTATTAAACATAAAACAACAGGTATTATACTAAAACACGTATACTAAAATATAAATAATTAAATGGTCTTTAAAATGATGAAGGTTTCATAAAAGTACGCTCTACAGTTTTTGCGTGATTCTCATTTTTTTATGTGCGTTAGACGTTACTTTACAAATTATTTACACTATGTTATAAAAATATAATTTTAAATATTCACATATCAAATTACGAAGAAAATTGTCTAGAGTACCTAACATTTTTTTTTTTTAAAGAAATAAAACTAGTCGTTTAGACGTGATGTTCAATTAAAATCGTTAGAAGTCTTATAACTGCACCTTAAGGCGCTATTAACTTGCCCGGGGGTGGAGGATAAATTTGAAAGAGTTACCTCGCCCCTGGGCATTCAGGGCAGGGAGGAACAGGGGTGGGTTTTAGTCAGTAAGAGTCTTACACGCCCTTCCGCTCCACCCTAGAGCGGAAGAAGTCATTGGATGATTTCCCACCCCCCCAAAAAAAAAAGGCGCTATTAACTGCCAACGACCTTGAGTGGTTAGCTTGCGTGTTCTGTGCTGAGCTCACGTAACGCGTCGTATGTCCACCCAGTAATAGGACTCGTCCATCAAGGAGCGCTGTCCGAATTTAGACGCATTGTTAATTTATTATACATGCTGGTGTTTTTTTTTCTTTCAATTTTTCCAACAGGTTAAGTTACGCTTGCCGGGGTTGGTCAATGAATGGGTGACCATCCGAACGTACGTTACGTACCGGGACTCCTTCATGCCTTGGAAAGCACGTTAAGCCGTTGGTCCCGGCTGTCAATCATCGATCTTTGACAGTCGTTACGGGTCGTCAGAAGCCCGAAAGTCTGACAACCAGTCCTATTAAGGGGTATCGTATTACCCAGTCACTGGGTTGTGGAGGTCAGATAGGCAGTCGCTCCATGTAAAATACTGGTATTCAGCTGCAACCGGTTAGACTTGAAGCCGATCCCAAGATAGTTGGGGAAAGGCTAGGCAGATGATGATGACTAAAACATAAATAATTAAATGATCTTTAAATGGTGAAGGTTTCCTCCTCCTGTGGTGCCTGACGCCTCCTCCTGTGGTGCCTGACGCGGACCAACCCGACGACGACGATGCTCCCGAAGTGACCGAGGTAGAGCTGAGAGCGGCGGTGCGTAGGCTGAATGCCAAAAGCACCGCCCCAAATAAAAAAGTTTTTATTAGAAAAATAAAACGCTTTTTCTCAAACCATGTTCAACTTATTAAATTTTGGTACAGAAATACCGGTCTCCTTTTACATATTTTAATCAACACACCCAAACAGCACCCATGTGAATCGGGTGCCCAGGTCTCTATAAGAATATTAGCTCAAACTACATATTTTGGCATAGGTACCTGACATAATTTAGTACATTAAACAAATTGGCTCTAATAAAAGATATCTGGATTCCGCGATATCGATATTAAGACAGAGGCACATAAAACTGTTACGATTAGAAGTTTAGTGGTAGTAAATAAATCATTGTTACTACATGTTTAGTTAGGTATCCCCAGACTCTGCTAATAAACCACAAAGAATTAGAATAGCTTCATCTACACAATTATTGGGAAGTAATCTCTGAAGCAATTGAACCGATTTTGAAAATTATTTCAACAATAGAAAGCTGGAATATTTTTGGGTGCTATAGGCTATACATATTTTTGTAGATTTGAGAAATGGCAACAGAAGCTGGAGAAAATCAGCAGAACCAAAACTGAATACATGTTCTGCGATTTCGGTGGTTTTCCAGTTCTAAAGCTATAGCGCTAGATGGCGCGCTTCTCCCAGTCTGCTCCGATTTTCGGTATCGTGGTTCACTCGTGCAAAGCGATGGCGAAATAGAACGGACTGTTAAGCACAGAATTAACACTGGATGGATAAAATGACGGCAGGTCACCGGGACTATCTGCGACTCCCGCATTTCCCTTAAACTTAAGGGGAAGATTTATAAAACAATGGTCAGACCTGCTGTCTTATATGGTTCAGAATGTTGGGCCACAAAAGGGATGAATGAGAAGCAATTGCATGCGGCTGAGATGAGAATGCTAAGAGTGATGTTACGCGCATGGTTAGAAATAGGAATTAGTATAAGAGGAAGTCTGAAAGTGGCACCGCTGACTGAAAAGTTGTGTGGAAATCGGTTGTCGTGGTATGGGCATGTAATGCGGAGGAATGAAGAAAATGTCGTGAGGAAAGTCTTGTGTATGAATTTGGATGGCTATAAGAGTAGAGGAAGACCAAAGAACAATGGTTACGGAATACAAAGATGACGAATAAGCGGGAGTAAGGAAGAAAAAAAACATGTTGCGCCGACCCCAAATAAATTGGGATTAGGGCAGGAGAATGATGAAGCTATACATATTTTCGAAATTCACGCGGACAAAGTCGCGGGCGAAGTGCTAGTTTAATATAAAATACGAAAACCTGAAATTCGCTTCTTCATTGAAAAGAAGTGTTCACTTTGTCGTTCGTTGCTCAGTCGAGAGCTGTCTGGTGTCTGTTATTAATGGAACTTCTTAAACCGTTATGGATACTAAAAATAGTATTTAAAGCCTTATTTTAGAATTGCCTCACTACAAACGAATGACGATTGTAACCATCGTTGACAGTAGACGCCTATATGTCGGTTAATAAAAAGGGTGTCGCTCTCGTTGTCTTTCCAAAACGGGGACGCATTTTAACTGTGCAAAAACTAAAAACAGCGTGTTTGCTGTCATGGTAAAAAATATAGCTTACTACTGGCATATATCTAATAGGGCATTATTTAGTTACCAAAAGAAAAACACAACTTAATAATACCTGCCTGAACAAAAATATCGCTACATTGTACAAATGAATAAGGTGCCATACACTAACTTCCAATTATTTATAAATACATGATGGAATGAAATATTGACATGAATGAATGCTGGGGCACAGGCCTCCTCTCTGTGAGAAGGTGTAGGCCATAATCCACCACGCGGGCCCAATATGGGTTTGATGGATGTCACATATTATCTTCAAATTTTTGGTTCTATAATATGCCGGTTTCCTCACGATGTTTTCCTTCACCGTTTTGAGAGCAGTGGTGGTGAAATAATTTACACAAAGTAAAGCGCCTGCCTGGGTTTGAACTCACGACCTACAACTAAGTCGCAGCTGTTACCACTGTTGCCACTGCTCCTGAATACAGCTAATTATCATAAATAAATATTACTTATAGTTATCTATTTCGAGTTTATTAGTATTATTGCTGTCAGATTTTTATTTGAATTACGCTTTCAGAAACATCTCCACGAGAAATTATAAAAAAAATAAACCTTCATTAAAAATATGAAACAAAACAAGTTGAGGCTCAGCAACTTAAATTGCATTGTAATACGTCATACACTTCGTTCGTTCCCAACCTCACTCGTCTCGCTCCACATTCTTACTGCCAGTATTTTAATTAGTGAAGCATTTCTTCAGTGCGGCCTCTCCCGTGGTTCCGCATATTTTATGAATATCATGAGAGATGCGCTGAATCAGCTGAATGAGACGATGGAGCGATGGTATAAAAGATTGTATGCAATTGTATTACATAATAACTGTTGGAATATTAAATAAAAATCTCTTCAAATGTTTGCAAATGAAGTAGCGAGCGATCGCGGCACTGGTAGCTAAAAAGATGACTCGTTGAACTTGGCAGCAGCTCACGTAACTAAGTGCAGATGTGAGTCTATAACTAGATTGTAATTATTTGGATAATTGTCTGCACTTTTTTATGTCGTAAACAGACTTAAATGTGGTGTGTTGACATCTGAAACGCAGTGCAATTGACTCACAAACTGATTAAACCCGCCAGCATCTATTAGCGATTGTACAAATGTAATGCTTAATGTGTTATCATTATACTATTATTTGTATTTGAAACTAGCAATCAAAGACGATACTAACCTACCACACATTTTCAATTTATGTCAATACGTTAGAGAATACGTAATAAATGACAAGACGTCGAAGTTTGCAAACATTACAGAAACTCTTCCATTTATCTTGTTTACGTATTCCATGTCGAAGGTTTTCCATTCCAATTTTACTATAAAGATATTGTTTCTTTATTATTGTTATTTTTGTAGGCAAAAACGCGTGAAAATCTAAAAGCGTCAAGTACTGAAAAAGTAATTATGACAAATTGTGTTTGGCACAATGACATGTCGAGAAAAGCGTCTCAAAACGTTTGCGCGTCGCTTCAACTCTTGATCAATTATGAGAAGAAATATCGTTACCTATTTATAAAGGTGCTCACTGGGAGCATTCGCTTGTACCTAATTTAACATTTCAGATTCGATTTGGAGCACTACATTATAATACTGGCTCCCTGACTGGCGAGCACTAGCTTGAAATATAACAATTCAATTTCGATTTTGAGCATGTGGCTCAATTAGTTTTTCACAATGTCAGACGAAATGGTCGTTGTGCTGAGCGCGGCAATATTAATTCGAGTTTGTTTTATTTACGTGAATAAAAAAAACAGAAGCAATGATATCGGTGTCACATATTGGCGGAACGGTCATTGCAAGTAGCCCGCATTGATATTACAAATTGTATCGAAATGTTACAGATTGTATTATTACAGGTTGCGCAGTGTAATGCTCCGTTATCCTCACTCACAGATGTTATGCTCGACACTGTAATGTTACATTACAAGCGAATGCTCCCGGTGAGGGAGCACCTTTATTTGAAAAATATTACTAAAAAGCTCTAAACTGATACTGAAAAACTGTAAATTAGTCATGAAAGCTCTTTTTACCATTGAAAAAGTATCAAAACACTTCATTGAACAGAACAATAAGAGATGAGATATATCATAAATAAAGCCTCAATTATAATTCCTCTGTTTGTGCGAGCAGTTTTCTAGGTGGAAAAGCGAGAGCGCGGAAAAAAATCAGGGTCAAAATGGGTAAATGCGACCGAGCTTGTCTAGAATCACCTTCCTCTACCCTTGATTAACAGAGCGTGGTTGGCACCTAATTAAAAAATCTTGATTGAAATCTGGAATTTTAGAACCGGGAGTTTTTAAGAACTAATAACAACAGATTTTTGGTTTAAGATTTTTGGTTTAGTGGTTCCAAAAAAATACACGAGGAAAATTGTCGCTAACTAGCACATAGCAGTAAAAGGTTTTGTAAATGAGGATAGCTATTTATAAAAATCCTGCAATTATTTATAAACCGAGAACAGTCTTTTTTTTCAAGTTTACGTCGATTAAAATCGAGAAACCTTTCGAATGTTGCAATAATAAAATAGTAATTCAACGTCACTTCCTCATATACCTACCTAACGCAGTTACATCTCATCATCAGCCTTTTATTGTCCCCACTGCTGGGGCACAGGCCTCCTCTCTCAGAGAGCGTGTGGGTCGTAATCTACCACGCGGGCCCAGTGCGGGTTGGTGGATGTCACATATCTTCGAATTTTTAGTTCTAGGACATGACGGTTTCCTCACGATGCTTTCCTTCACCGTTTTGAGAGCAGTGGTGATGAAATAATTTACACAAAGTAAAGCGCCTGCCTGGGTTTGAACTTACGACCTACAACTTGTAAGTCGCAGCCAATACCACTGGGTCACCACTGCTCTTTACATCTACCTATTTCAAAATAGCCCAATTCTCTATCTAGAAGACGAACAATCTAAAAAATAAGTCTAGGTCACGAATAACCTCTTACAATTTTGTTTTCTTTGGATGACATATCGTCTAAACCCTAACTCATTTCGTATCGTGATTCGTGATACAAAGACACGACGTGCCTTTACACTGACGAATCATAATTACATATATTATGTCCTGGCAAATACCCGCTTGCCGAGAAGGCTGGCTGACTCAAAACATTTGTGCATTTGTTTTGTTATTTGTTTTTTTTTCTAGTGGAAAGCAAAGGGACTGTGTGTGTATCTTGAGATTAAATACTTTCTAAACTAGACACTGGCTAAATGCACAACAAGTGCAAAGCCAAAATTAAAAAAAAAGAAGTTTTATAAAAATACAGGCTGATGATAGTTATATTTTTTAGTAAAAATTTGGTGTCAACTAGAGAGACTAAACTCAAATGATACTTAAAACTTCTAAAACTCTCTCAGATTGATAAAATTCTCTGAGTTTTCAGAGATTGATTGATAAATAAGTATATAAGCTATTAATTGAAAAATTGAATGAATGCGTATCCATCTCCTTTATATAAGTGTTTATTGCAAAAAATCTGCGGCACACTGTATCTTGATGATTAAAGACATAATTCATTATTAAATGCATTTGTTAACTGTTCATCTTCTGTGGTATCAATGGATTAAAGATTAAAATTAATTAACTAAAAAAAAACTAAAATTAATTTTATTGATCCCTCTATTAAATGATATGATTGTGGGTAATGAAATTCGAAGAGAAGTCAACTATTTCATTTAATCATTTATTTTGTTTTATATCAGTGCAACGGTTTCTAAGTTCTTTTCTTTTGCTGTATCCTTATAGTAACAAATGAATATTTGCAGGCTTCTGTTAAGTCTAGTATTTTACGAATCAAATGGAAGCAGTGAATTAAACTTCGCTACTTTGCTGAACGTTCTTCTGCCCCGAGGTGCAATATCGTTTCGTTAAGACACGGAATTGCACTGGACATTTATTGTACGGTACTGTTAAGTCGTATCTGAGCACAATCGTTTATTTTGGTACTTACCTCGAAGTGAAGACCTCGCAAGGGTGAATTTTATGGCGATTTTCAGAAAATAATCACAGATTGTTGCCGAAAATGACGAATCGTGGAAAATTCAACTTTAATACACTGGTATTAAAGTATACTTTTTTTATTTTAGATGGTTTAACTCTTAACTCTAGTCTAGGTCAGAGGTGACAGAGACAGAGTCGACGATGGAGCGAGCTTACTCAGAAGAAGCCTGTTCACTCTAACTTTGAAGAGATTAGGGTTGGATGCATTCGGAAATACAGATGCCGTTAAAGAGTTCCACTCCTTTGCTGTGCGAATTAATGGAAGGGTAACGAAGCGATGGATGACACTAGTAGTATTCATTGCCTAGTAGTACTAGTGTACTTTAATACTAAAGTTGAATTTCCCACTATTCGTCATTGTTGGCAACACTCCGGCATTATTTTTTACAAAACGCCAGGAGATTCACCTGCAAGGTCTTGATTGTAAACATTACGGTCCGTGGTACAAAATCTGTACATGTATAAAGAAGTAAAATTTGTTTATAAGTGTGTATGTAGGTAGTAATCTCCGGAACTAATGATACAATTCTAAAAAAAATGTTCACTAGTAGAAAGCTACATTACTATAAGGTGATAAAGGCTATAAATTATATTTATGTCATACATATTAGCTGAGTTATCATATTTTTTCCACGAGAACGAAGTCAAGGGCGAAGTGCTACTAAAAATAATTGAAGCTTTTGTTTTTTATTCACTTTGTGATTAAGGTTTTGTAGTTTGTGATGTTTTTTAATTTTCATTAAAACCCTGTTGCTTTTCATTTCTTGAAAGAATTTAACATCTGTAGTCTACAAAACTGTGATGAGATATAAAGAGTTCCAAACGGCAATTGAAAAGACGATTGGATTTTTCATCATTTTGATTGGATTTTGACAGGCCTGTTGGTCTAGTGGTTAGTGACCCTGACTGCTATGCCGGAGGTCGTGGGTTCGATTCCCACCCAGGACAAATGTTTGTGTAATGAGCACGATCATTTGTTCTGTGTCTGGGTGTAATTTATCTATAATATGTATGTATTTAGAAATATATAAGTATGTTTATCAGTTGTCTAGTACCCATAACACAAGCTCTGCTTAGCTTGGGACTAGATGGCGTTGTGTGATAGTTGTGGAATATTATTATTATTATGATGTTTTTAAACTTCGTTTTTCTCAGGTTAAAACCTGGTATTTGCTAGAATCTCACGGGTGTGAACCAAGGTGAGATCCTAGTTATTTCTTTCAGATGGTAAATTGCTTTGTACTGCAGTGACATTGTTATCTAAATCTAGTTGTAAAAATTTTCTAACTATTCGGCAAGTGTTTAATATGGCAGCTTTTTGTAGTGTTAGGTATGTGTATTTGGATAGATTGAGTACATTAAAACTATTAAATATTTGTTTCGGAATAACACCAGTTGTTGATACTACTATTGGAACTATTGTGACTCTATTCATTTTCCAAACTCTCGATTTCATTTTCATTTTTTTTTCTATTCATTTTCCAAACTTTTCTTATTATTATTATTATTATCATCTGACAGACTCGTCCTAATCTGCTTGATCACTCCCAGTGTCAGTACCTGCACTAGATTATTTTCAAACCAAATGGCTTCATTTCCGACTATTCAAGAAGTACTTATAGATAGGTATATCACGAACAGAACTCGTAATAGCTTTACGTTGCTCTAAAATTCAGTTATAGTAGATAGATAGTAGAATTTTTAACTGATATTGCTATCGAAAGTCGAGTTCATGAATGTGATATGCATAACATAGAAGAGCGTAGCTACTAAGTAAATAGACTGGAAATTCGCTCTTATATTTCTTTACGTCAAGCAGGTGCTTTCGTCTAAATGACTAGGGGTGATTAAAGTACAGTAAAGGTAGGTAACTATCATCTTTGAAATTCAAGATTTGATGAATACGAAATTATTAGATACATTTATTATCACACCGTATAACTCAATGAACTGAATTTATTCTTACGGATGTACCTAAAGTATTGTGAAAGTCAGCCGAGCTACCTAAACCTCACTGGAATAATTTAACAATACCGTCTCTCAACTCTTATTGTTCTTCGAAATGATGAACAGCAATTGAATTGATTTTACGCTTAGTTTGATTTTCCGTCGTGAAGACTCAACCTGATTAAGTAGAGACTTACTCAGTAACTTGGACTTTTTATGGAACATTTGTTACTTAAAGAAAACCGGAAGCTTTAAACACCTTTTGGTTTCATGCAAAATCTGATGATGAATCTGATTGATGTATCTCTCTAGACACACGCACATCAACCTATAGGTATCTAAAATAACATTCATTAACATTATTTTTTTGCAGTTAATTAAATGAAATCAAAACCACGTGTCTTTGTAGTATCGCTATAAATATTATGTGCTTGGCGTCCGTCCAATCCGCAATGTGACGCAGCAGTTGAGTAAACACGATGAGATACACCGCTATGATGACAGCCAGTCTTTGTGAGGGGGGTCGAGGCTGCGTGAGGCCTTCGATAAGAATAGAAATAGGAACATAGTAATAAAGTTCACAGTGCGGTAGGTTGAAACAACACAACATTCACTCTAAACCAAGCCGCTACAAACAGCACAGCTCAACTTTAACTTGAAACAATCTCACTATTTCATGTATTCTAGCCTAGTTATCGAAACTAGCACTAAAAATTTTCGAAATCAATAATTTAAAGTTTTGCCATACAAGAACTTCGTCGAGCCAACTTTGTTGTGCATTTCGTAATGGCCGCCACTTCGCCGTAGATTTACACAAAGTTCTTCGAGAGAACTAAAAAAGAAGCGAAAAGCTGTCATTATTTCTCGTACAGTAGTGCCGCACTGTCTAATAGAGATGGTCTACAAAAAGGCTCCAGTAACAACGTTCAGCAGAGTAGTACTCACGGCAAATCATAGAGAAACGAGTGCTTTGTAAGTGTTGAAGTGAACGAGCACAATGCAGCCGTAGTTACAGTTCCTCGTTCATTAAGAACACGCTGAGGAGACATGAAGGTGTAGCGCTGAACAAAGGCGTTTTAACTGTTCGCTGACACTATTACAACTTTATTGTGAGAAACTAAAGTTTCAATAATTTCAGCGCTTCCTTCTATGATACTCTTTAGAAAATAATTTGTGGAATAATATAACGTGATGTCGTTACGGCAATATACTGGGTCTACGCCGTTTACTTCATTAAATATAAGCTGGAAAATGGAAAAAAAGCTTCAAATAAAATTTTGATCTGATACTCGAAAAACTGACCAGGTGCGTATTAGGCTTCACTTCACTGCGTGAAGCCCAATACGCACCTGAACGGTTCCGTCGTCAATGGGATAGACGAGAAAAAAAAAACTATCTTACTTTTAGTGTAGTGTCGGCGTGATTCCGCCTAGCCTTTTCCCAACTATCTTACGATCGGTTTCCAGTCTAACCGGATGCAGCTGAATACTAGTATTTTACATGGAGTGACTGCCTATCTAACCTCCACAACCCAGTTACTGGGAAATACGATACCCCTTTGTAAGATTGGTTGTCAGACTTTGTCGGCGTGATTAAAATAGTATTTATGTACCATATAAAATTACAGCTTTCTAATAGTCTCTAAGCTAAGCCGCCCAGAAGGACAGACGGGCATGGCGAAACTAAAAGGGTTCCTTGTTAGGACTACTAAACCCTAAAACCATGCCAGTTGGTTTTCCGAAACAGAATTTTTATTTAACACAATTTGGTATAGTATTTATACGGAAAAACCAGGAAAAATCAGTTGAATCTACTGAAATCATTTGGTTGAACGACCGACAATTTTCGAATTTTTAGTGTAAGCTTCTAACGTAGTACACGTATTTAACCTGTTTAAGCCGGCAAAAATATCCTACCTTAATTAGGATTACGAAAGAACACAGGTTATCTTTTCCGGTTAACGTGAACAAATAAAGCATTACCCTGTGAGAAGACAGCAGCGTGCTCGAGCTGTCGTCATACATCAGGGTCACGTGAACTGTGAGGAGCTGATTTCATGACATGAATGTGTTATTACGTGAGATGTTAATAGCTTTACTTAAACTTTAAATAATTTGACCATAACTTAAATTATAATTTTAAAATAAAGTTTTATTTGGCAAACTAATAAACTAACTCTCTACTGAGTACTAAAACGGTTTCATAAAATTTTTATGTGACTTGTGTTTCAAGTGAATTGACTGAGTGAGCCCAACCTGTTCAGGAATTAAAATTTAATTAAATTTGACTTGAAACCCCGAAAGAGTTTCAAAAAGATTAAAATAATTGTATCTTTTCTAATTTTGATAGTAACGTGGAACGAGTTGCAGAATGAAAATATTACCTATTTTGATTTTTCTTATTTTGTTCGGTGAAATAAACTTTTAAAGGGTGATGTAGATTTAAAATAGGTTTTAAAATTAGAAGGAGAACATAATTAGATTGCCATAAGTAAGTAAAAAAAAAAGTGTGTGTTGTCAATGTAGCGACAAAACTTAATTAATATAAGAGTATCAAGTCTTGCGATTTACTCTTTCCTTTATTACACACGAGAAACATAGAGCCAAGATTAATAATACCACCACAGAGCTACACGTCCCCAGTCCTAACAGTACAGTACAACTAATTTCTTAATGTCCCCGGCAGTCATCGCATTTCCGAATACAAAAGAATGCTAACTTCGAAGTTCGTCAGTTATTGGATTTATCGTGTATAATAGTTTGAATTAAGTACTAAGTTCACACAGAAATCAAAACGACAATAAAGTACTTAGTTCTGAATTCAAATCATTATACACGATAAATCTAATAATTGATGGACATGGAAATAGAGGAGCTCGTGGCTAAAGTAAAAACGGCGGCACGGGTCGATCTATCAGGTTAAGCTACGCTTGCCGGGGTTGGTCCGTGGATGGGTGACCATCTTTACATACCGAGACTCGTCCGTGCCTCGGAAAGCACGTTAAGCCGTTGGTCCCGGCTGTCAATGGTGGATCTTTGACAGTCGTTACGGGTCGTCAGAAGCCCGAAAGTCTGACATCCAGTCTTACCAAGGGGTATCGTATTACCCAGTTACTGGGTTGTGGAGGTCAGATAGGCAGTCGCTCCTTGTAAAATACTGGTATTCAGCTGCATCCGGTTAGACTGGAAGCCGACCCCAAGATAGTTGGGAAAAGGCTAGGCAGAAGATGCAGATGATGATGGACATGGAAATTAACATTCGTTTGTATTCGGAAATGCGATTATTGCCGAGGGACATTAAGAAAATAGTTGTACTGTACCTGTATTTTGTCCAGTACACAATAAATACCACTAATCCTTGTACTATGCACATACGACCTACATAACGTAACAAGTTCCTCACGGAGAAGCACTAAACACTTGCTGCATAATGTATTCCATCGCCCGAAGCCTTCGGCCCGAACTCAGCCGCAGCAATCTCGTCTTGTAACAGCTAGTTACTTTACATAACTACTTGTGACCGATGAGATGTATCACTTCTATACGCATTCGTGAAATTTAGATTTTAATGTAATGGAAATAATATTTGCTTTTGGCAATACCACATGGCAATACGTTCTGATTACATAAGCGCAAGCCACAAAGCCATAATAACGTCATAATGATAGATAAATACCAATTCACGATTGTAATAACCTTTGACTATTAAACAGTTCGGGCAATAGGTCAAATTATCGCCACAACTTATCATACTAAACACACAATAACCAGCTACTCGTATAACATTCCTATCGACTAGTTATTACTGTTTTGGTATTTCTGTTCTGCTGACGAGTAATTTGATGTTAATACTATCCGGTTTACTGTTGTACGACGCAGTACTAAATAGGAGAAATTCTGAACATTATCATCCCAAAGGAATTGTGTTCATACAATGTCTAGTTTTCATAAAATAACTACGTAGGTAGAAGTCATTACCATCTGTGAGGAAAATGCATTCGCCTTTGTACAGTAATTTTTACTTGTGCATTAAGTTTAAATAAATAAATAGTCAATAATATTGTAGAGACTCTCATCAAGAGTTCTTTAGAGGATTTAAAACTTATGGTACATTATGAATAAAGGAAATAAACATTAATTCGAGTTATAAACAAGAAAAAAAAAATTGTCAGATAGATAGATGACGTCTGTCAGGCCTTTAGGATGTTATGGTTAGTTAATTAGTATTTTTTTTCACACATAACAGAACTTAGAACTGTACACAAGAAGTGAGAGTGTATGTCCTTAGACATTACAATAACATCAAGAATAATGTGCAGGTTTGACTTCTTTACTATGGAAAAAGGA
Source organism: Polia nebulosa (assembly GCA_951329385.1). Classification (NCBI taxonomy): domain Eukaryota; kingdom Metazoa; phylum Arthropoda; class Insecta; order Lepidoptera; family Noctuidae; genus Polia; species Polia nebulosa. Next base: position 22,075,061 of record OX589602.1, read on the forward strand.
AACACTATTTTTGGTTAAAAATATGTCTACTAACGAGCTACAGACTGACAGGTGACAAAGTAAATAAGATTTTTAAGTCAAGGGTGAATAGGTTACTTCTAGGCAAGCGTGCTCCAACGTCGACCCCATCATCACTAACGATCAGGGGGGTTAGACAAAGTACTTTTTTGTTAACGTTAACGCTAACGCTTCGTGCAAAATGTATAGCAACGACATTACTGCGCGTCAGTCACGTGACAGTTCTCTCCGCAGGTAATGTCGTTGCCATTCATTTTACACGAAACATTAGCGTTAGCGCTATTACAATAGTTATTTGGCCAACGGGGCTGGTGAGATAGTGGTCAAACGTGAACCAATCAGTAGAAAAAAAATAACACATTAAATATTTTTATACAGGTCAATGATGACCTTAGCTTGAACATGAGTTCCACCTTGTCTCATTATAATAATAATATGTCACTGAATAATACAATACGTCCATTTTCGCCATTACTATCATCATTCTCCTGCCCTTATCCCAATTTATTTGGGGTCGGCGCAACATGTCTTTTTCTTCCATACTCCTCTATTAGTCGTCATCTCTGTAGTCACCCCCTTTTTACCCATATCCTCTTTCACACAGTCCAACCATCTTTTCTTTGGCCTTCCCCTACTCTTATAGCCATCCACATCCATACACAAGACTTTCCTCACGACATTTTTTTCATTCCTCCGCATCACATGCCCATACCACGACAACCGATTTCCACACAATTTTTCAGTCAGCGGTGCCACTTTCAGACTTCCTCTTATATACTCATTCCTAATTCTATCCATGCGCGTAACACCACACATCGCTCTTAGCATTCTCATCTCAGCTACATGCAATTGCTTTTCATTCATCCCTTTTGTGGCCCAACATTCTGAACCATACAAGACAGCAGGTCTGACCATTGTTTTATAAATCTTCCCCTTAAGTTTTAGGGGAATGCGGGAATCACAGATAGTCCCGGTGACCTGCCGCCATTTCATCCATCCAATGTTAATTCTGTGCTTAACAGTCCGATCTATTTCGCCATCGCTTTGCACGAGTGAACCGAGATACCGAAAATCGGAGCAGCCTGGGAGAAGCGCGCCATCTAGCACTACAGCTTCAGAACTGGAGAGACCGCCGAAATCGCAGAACATGTATTCAGTTTTGGTTCTGCTGATTTTCAAGCCAACTTTCTCCAGCTTCTGTTGCCACTTCTCCAATCTGCTCTGGATCTCAGGTCCATCTTCACTGACCAGAACAATGTCGTCGGCAAACAGCATGCACCAGGGTGCCTCCTCCTGTATTTCCGACGTAAGAGCGTCCATAATCAACAGGAAGAGGTAAGGACTTAAAGCCGACCCTTGATGCAAGCCTACAGCCACACTGAACTCATCGGTGTTGCCAGCAGCCGACCGGACGTAGGTACTAGATTGTCTGTACATAGCACGAATCAACTCAACATACTTCCCAGGCAAACCTTTCTCTTTCAAGGCCCACCACAACACATCCCGAGGTACCCTATCATACGCTTTCTCAAGATCAATGAACACCATGTGCAAGTTCTTGTGCACACGTCTGTACTTCTCGCACAATTGACGGAGAGCGAAGGTGGCGTCCATTGTCCCTCGACCTGGCATAAACCCAAACTGGTTCGGGGTAATCTCACTCTCCTCTCGCAATCTTTTCTCTGTCACTTTCTCCCATACTTTCATAGTATGTGACATGAGCTTTATCCCTCGATAGTTGTTGCAGTCCTGTACATCCCCTTTATTCTTGAAGATGGGCACTAGCGAACTATTGCACCATTCTTGTGGGATCACTTCTTCATACAACAACTTATTGAAGAATAAAGTCAGCCACATACATCCATCCTCTTTTAAACACTTCCATACTTCTACTGGTATGTCATCAGGGCCCATGGCCTTTCCATTTTTCATACATTGAACTGCCCTTCTTACTTCATCCATGCTAATTTCTCTCACCAAACCCATATTTACTTGTACCTCTTTGAGCACACCATTCCATTCATTCTCTTCGTTTATCAACTTTTCAAAATAAACCTTCCATCGCTCTTTTATTTCGTCATCTTTCGACAAGACTTTACCGAGTTCATCTTTCATACATTTTATGTGCATTATATCCCTCGTTCTCCTTTCTCTTAATTTTGTAATCCGGTAGAGCTCCTTCTGGCCTCTAGGGCTGTCCAGTAAATCATATAACTTTTCCTGTGCCTTAGCCCTGGAAACTGCAACCGCCTTTTTTGCCTTCCTCTTCCATTCTTTATAAATTTTCTTTTTCTCTTCTTTCAAATTATCATTTCCGGTTTCTACATTCTGCCATACTTTAAACGAAATTTTCTTTTCTTTTAGCATCTTTTGCACATCTTCATTCCACCACCATGTATCCTTTTCTATCATGCCTTTACCTTGCGATTCTCCAAACACATCTTTTGCTACTCGCCTTATACAATCCGCCATCTCTTTCCAACATTCATCCACAGATTTTCCTTCCATATCCTTCATGTCTATCATTTTATCTACCACTTGACTCTTAAACATACTTGCACACTCCTCATTTTCTATCATACGCCATCTGATTTTGGGTGGGGGCCGTTCTTTGTTCCTACTGGACGAGACACTGACTGTTACGTCCATCATTATGAGCCTGTGTTGGGAGACTAAGCCTTCGCCTGGCAACACTTTACAGTTTTTGACTGTTTTGAGACTGTTTCGTTTCACCAAGAAAAAGTCAATTTGGGTCGCGTGCTGGCCACTTTTGTAAGTGATCAGGTGTTCGTCTTTCTTTTTGAACCAGGTGTTAGTTATTGCCAGGTCAAAAGCCGAAGCAGCTTGCAGCAATGTCTCGCCATCAGTATTACGGTCTCCGTACCCCCAACCACCATGCACTCTCTCATAACCGTACTTCAGACTTCCTACATGCCCATTAAAATCACCCCCCACAAACACCTCTTCACTCTCCTGTACATTCATCATCACACAATCGAAGTCCTTCCAAAACTTCTCTTTTACACTATCCTCACATCCTGATTGGGGTGCATACGCACTAATAACATTTACTATCATACTCTCCACAACCACTTTAATAGCTATCACTCTATCACTTACTCTTTTAACATCCACCACACATTCTTTTAACTCACTATCCAAAACTATGCCCACCCCATTCCGTTTGCCATCACTTCCACAGTAATAAAACTTATATCCTTCTCCTAATTCTCTTGCTTTTGCACCCTTCCATTTCGTTTCTTGCAAACACGCTATATTATCGCCATTACTATCTGACTACATAAACAACCTAGACAAATATGCGGAGCTTGTTAACAAACGGCTTAAGAAACAAAATATTTTAAGTTTATTAAAATACATTACCCCTTTATAACAACGGTATGTATTCAGTGGTTCAAATTGATCTCGTACGTAGGTACATCTATTGCCTTGTAATCTCCAGCAGGGTCCTAGGTTACAAACAACTACAATCCAATTGTCTCTAGATTGTGGTTATCGGAATACAATCGGAATAGATATAGCCGTAGGGACGTATTGGGGGCATAGATACCGAACATACAAAATACCTACCGTCTTTACTGATAAACTGAAACTGCTCAATATCAAGAGGGAATGGTTTGTAATATTGAAGGGTATATCGCCGATAAAATCATTTTGCATATATTTGAAGAAAAACATTTCTGGTGGCACAAGCATAGATTATTTTATGTATAGATAGGTACAGTACTGATTAGCAGGTTCTTTATAATTCAAAGTTTTTCTATGGAGAAACTAAGCATGGTTAGTGAGTTTTTAACAGACTTCCAAAAGGAGGAGGTTCTCAATTCGTCTGTATGTTTTTTGTTTTTGTATGTATTGTAGGGACCTGGAGCAGCTTCTCTTGGTGCTGGTCCCTGGAGATTCCTTTTAGGTTCCTGGGGGTTTGTTTACTCGCTCGCGGTGCGAGAGGGTGGTGTATAAGAGTGACTGCTTATGTGTGATGTGTTATAAAAGAAAGAGAACTGGAATATTAATATGTTATATTGAATAATGAAATTAATACATGTGCCCTCTTCGTGCGGGCTAGGTGAAGTCTACCTAAAAACTAAAATCTTCTTTTTATTTAAATTCTCAATTGGCGTTTCAAGAGTTTCTAGATAGTTCCAAACTTCTAACGTGCCAGTCTTTACCATAAGGTTGCCAACATAAGGTCGTCACATGAGCTACGCCCCTACGAATAGAAGCGCAGACGCTAGTAAGTCTTCTATTCAACTAAATATTTGAAAAGCCGATTGAGGCCTACCTAAACCTACTGCGAAGGCCCTACCTATGAGAGGTACATGTCGCAGCAGAGTCCACCTATGGATAGCCAAAAATGAACCCCGAGTAAAGTGGTCTTCTTTCTTATTATTAATGAAGCCATTCGGCGCACCACATATCCCGGCAATGCACATGGCTTCAGTGAGGTAAAAACCTCTCTAAAAAGCCACACTGCTCTGCTAAATTTTCTGACCTAAGATGCTCTAGTTAGCATCTACCCAGAAGGGGTTTACAAAAATAAAATTCAAAACTGTAATAATTTTAACTCCATTGGACGTTTATGAAGACCAGGAGAAAAAACGACCACTGTTATGAACACCTACTCACTGTTCCTGAACTTCCCCCAGAGTGCTCCATAAATATAACTTGAAGTATACTCTCTAAATGAATAATACATAAAAATTGTCACGGGCTCGGTCACACCATACAGAATCAACTCGATCCCACTTTGCGAAGGCATTATACCCCATAAACAAAGCTGGTATAAACCGACAAAAAACCCAGACACATCTTTCCCTAGGAGAGAGGACCGCAATTCCCTCTACCTCCTAACCGTAGTAACATCTTTATTAAAATCGCACTCTGGAGAAACTCATATCTAATTCCCACTAATAATCGCCTAACAAATTTTTTTCATAGAATGTGGTCATATCTCCCATCAGTCTTCAGTCACGTCCGTGCAGCTCATCATATCGATTACATGAAACATACAAAAACACAACGATTAATATCACATAAAAAACAAAACAAATGAGAACCTCCTACTTTTGAAGTCGGTTAAAATTTAAACTTTTACTATATTGTCAACCGTACTAATTTTGACGTACCAGATATCTGACAATTATTTGTCATGTCAAATGACATCTGACACCACTGTCTATTCTCTAAAATTATTTTTAAAAATAAAATAATTTTTAACAAACAATTTATAAATTTTTTCTTAAATTTCCAACACTTATATTTACTTACAGAATATTGCTTTAATAAATAGTTTACAAGCAATTCTTGACCTCTTTCGCATATTTTTATTTTTATCGGAAAATTTGGGTCATCGTAATTACTATGTCCATACCTTATATTTATGGTCGAAAACTTGTTTGTCACATTGCTATGACTATGCATGTCAGCTAGAATAAATAAAATTGATACAAAAATAATTTTATGTTTAGCAAAGAAATGGAAATTATTCCTCTTCATATAATACGGGAGGGCCCATATCTCCTCCTCCAGCCTATTCTGTGAAAAATGCTGTTCCGCTTGTTGTGAAATGTTGTGATGTTGTGAAGTGATATTTATGATGCAGTTTTCATCCCGATAGATATCCGCTGGACCATCACCTATTGGAACAATAATAGCAGGATTTTGCATGACTTCCACCGGCACGCACAGCTCTTTGGACTCCACCGCCATTTCGAAGCTCTCCTGCTCACAAACATCAGCAGAAACATACTCAACTTGAACAAAATCATCGTTACAAGAACCATGTGTCTCCGACGGAATTTCCACCTCACAGCTTTCCATGTCGACAACATCAGCCGAAACAACTCCCAAACAAATAAAATTTTCATTCGACTCGTGCTCGCCAAATGTTTCTTTTACTACAATTATCTCTTGTTTCTCTGAAATATTATTACTAGGAATAATTGTAAATAACCGACCCGATTCTGTATCTTCATTTTCACAGCTTCGGTCATCCTCGTCCAGACCGCAGTCTTCATATTCCTGGACATCATTGACTAGGCCTGCATCAGCGCAGCTCTGGTCATCATCGTCCTCCTTAGAAAATAATATTATTTGATTATCCTCGCTCACATTATCTTCGGACTGTTCATCCGCCTCGGACACAACGTCCGGCCTCTCAAGATTATAAAAACACTGATTAATTCTGTGCTTGCAAGACACACACTTGCATGGGAATTCTCTCCTAAGCTCCGCGCACAGCGTGTCAAATTCCATCTCATACTGGAATGTATATTTAAAAAAATAATGCGCAGCTCCTTTTAATCAGACACCAAGAATTAACGAATAATCGCTTTTTCGCCATCCCTTGGCAATGGCCATCGACACAAACTCGTCGATAAATTCTTCGAGGCACACCTCATACGTGTGTCCCGAAAAGTATCGCATTTTGCTCTTTTAATATTATCTAACACTTAATAAAAATGGAACCACTCAGCTTGGATTATACTCCTCTTATCCTGATGCTGTCACTGCATCAGTCCTCAGTTTGTCCACCGCACACCGTTACCGTTGCCGTCACTCTTACATACGGCGTTCTTAACCGGCGCTCGCCGCCACTTATAGGGACCTGGAGCAGCTTCTCTTGGTGCTGGTCCCTGGAGATTCCTTTTAGGTTCCTGGGGGTTTGTTTACTCGCTCGCGGTGCGAGAGGGTGGTGTATAAGAGTGACTGCTTATGTGTGATGTGTTATAAAAGAAAGAGAACTGGAATATTAATATGTTATATTGAATAATGAAATTAATACATGTGCCCTCTTCGTGCGGGCTAGGTGAAGTCTACCTAAAAACTAAAATCTTCTTTTTATCCAAATTCTCAATTGGCGTTTCAAGAGTTTCTAGAAAGTTCCAAACTTCTAACGTGCCAGTCTTTACCATAAGGTTGCCAACATAAGGTCGTCACAGTATGTTACGCGATTTCTCCGTTAGTTGTGAACCAATTTTCAAAATTCTTTTTTTATCTGAAAGAATATACTCCCGAGGTGGTCCCATATAAATTTTATCGAAATTGCTTTAGCGCTTTTTGAGAAACTGAACAAAAACGGAAAATACGTGTACCTCGATAACGTTTTGGTGTTCTCCAAATGTTTAAATTCCACGTTCCATTATATTGGGGTTTCTAGTTCTGAGATATAACAACTAAAAAGTGAAAAATAAAAATCTTTTTAACCGACTTCCAAAAAGAGGAGGTTCTCAATTCATCTGTATGTTTTTTTTTTTTTGTATGTATGTTACCCGATTTCTCCGTCAGTTGTGAACCAATTTTCAAAATTCTTTTTTCATCTGAAAGAATATACTCCCGAGGTGGTCCCATATAAATTTTATCGAAATTGCTTCAGCGCTTTTTGAGAAACTGAACAAAAACGGAAAATACGTGTACCTCGATGACGTTTTGGTGTTCTCCAAATGTTTAAATTCCACGTTTCACTATATTGGGGTTTTTAGTTCTGGGGTATAACAACTAAAAAGTGAAAAATAAAAAACTTTTTTACAAAAAAAACAACCGACTTCCAAAAAAAAATACACTAAAAATTTATAAATAACTTTAATTTCGGAAGTCGGTGTCAAATAACGAAGAAGTAAAAATACAAACACCGACTTCCGAAATTAAAGTTATTTATTAATTTTTAGTGTATTTTTTTTTGGAAGTCGGTTGTTTTTATAAATAAGAATGTATGTGTAAAAACTATTTTTATCAGAACAAATCCAGAAAAAAATACAGTCAGTGAAAAGTGTAGAATGTTAGGTAAGCCGCTGCCTGGTGATGTTTGTCACCGTGACTTTATTACCCAGTCGAGTGATATGAAGATACATGGGAGTGCGCTGATCATGGTGACGTAACAATACGGTGACAAATAGTTCCTAGGTGACTGAAATTTGTAGGATACTTAGAGTGTAAAATTTTTACTTGAAACAATCTTTCAGTGTTTAAGGGATGCACCCAGTAGCGTTTTTTTCGTTTCATTTTTCTTCATCTTATTTCAAGAGCACTTATTACAGCAATCTGTACGAAATCCATTTCAAGAATGAGCGCGTTTTGTAGCCCAGTGACTTTTCAAGTAGGCGCATCAAAGAGTATAATGACTATACATATAAAGGGGTGCATCGTGGTTGACAGTTATAGGTGACAGTGACAAAAAGTCACGTTGACAAAAATCACAAGTCAGCGGCAAGCCTTACCCTTCACGGTAACACACTGAGAAAACAAAATGAAGATAAAATTATGATGTCATACTCATTGCCTGTCGGTTTTCTATCGATTACATTTTGGGGAGTGTGCGACGGAATTGCATAATTTGATTCCGCCAAGCTCGTTTCATCAACGGACCATAAGACGTACGGCGAAGTGCCACTGGTTCATGGTGGACATCCCATCCATACGCACAAAGCGTTTTGAGAACACATTCATTGTGCGTACAGTTAGGGAGTGGAATTCCGTCTCGGAGTCTGTATTTCCTGATAGCTACAACCTGGGAGTCTTTAAGTCAAGAGTGAATAGGTTACTTCTAGTCAAGCGTGCTCCATCTTCGACCACATCATCGCTTACCATCAGGTGAGATAGTGGCCAAACGCGTGCGTATCTACAATAAAAAAAAAATATGATGAGATATCGTAAAAATGTTTATGAGTTAGGAATGAGTTTAGAAACTGTTAAATTTTGTAAAACAATTTGTTTTCTGGTTAAGGGGAATAAGGTAAACCTGATCACCTAATTACGAAGATCCGAAACAATTCGTTTAGCAGTGGATTGCGATATAACGTGGTAAATAAGTCGTAACCATTGCTTGACGTCTACATACAACTATTAACTGACAGCATTATACCTACTAATACCTCGGTCAAGGTGTTCTAATGTTTATTAATAACACTGCAACACGTGTATGCAACAATACACTCAATGCACTGACCGCTCTTTTATGTTCTGAAGAACCTTGTAAACAACTCGTTAAATAAAATAGAAGATTTACGATCACGTACCGTACCACTACTACCTACTATGAAATGTTATGTTTTCATTATCAACATTAAACGAGCCCGGTTATGTTCATGTCTAACACGTGTAAATAGTTAACGATTTGATGGGACGGATAGAACACACATGATATTTATGATTCATTTAATCGTTATTGCATACCTACGTTTAGTGCAGTCTCTTAAGGCTGCTCTACACGCCGACGGCCTTGAGCATGTGGGCGGAGCCAACCTCACGTAGCCGCGTGATTTACGCACACATAGAAATGCTTACCGCGCGCGGACTGTGATCAAAGAATATGCGTGGACGCAGAGATGCGACTAGCAGTGGTATAATTCTTGCCTACGATTCCGTAAAATATTTACGTATATTTTACGTTTTTACTAGACATTATTTTTTATCATATTAAGAATATACGTAGGTCAAGTAAAACAAAATAGGTTAGATTAAAATCTACTAACGTACAGATGTTTTAAGTTATTATGTTCGTTTAAAAATACTAAGTAAGTAATTTAAAAATGACAAAAAACACAAACTGGAGTGACAACAATATAGCATAAAGTCAAATCTAGTCATCTAGCCTCTTTCAAATTAAACAAGATCGATTTAGCTTTTTAGAGTAACACTCTCATCCCACCCTCAAAACTATATAAATGATTGAACATTTTTTTTTAGAATAGAAAAGTAGGTACTTACTTCATTTGCCTAGACTACCTACTTGCATAAAAACCGGCAAAGTGCGAGACGGACTTGCGCACCGTGGGTTCCAACTAGGCTTGTATACACGACTATAATGACCTTGTGCATTTGGGCGGAATTAACGACCAGCGACCCCTCTCCGCGCCACTCCGCTACCCGTATGCAACAGAGCGCCGCTGCAGCCTGCGGCGCACCGCCACCGCGCGTCGCCGTGCCTAGTCTCGTCACAGTACAGTATGGAAATCACAGAAGATCAAATCATCGTAAAAGTTTATTCGTAGGTGTACCGCATATGAAGAGGTCCAATTTTGGTTTTATTTATTATCAGTTGATAAGGCTGTACTTTTCGGGCTATAGATAGTTACGAATAAAATTGTTAAAAGCTTTCGAGGTCGCGGGTAAAAACCCCTACCTTTAGTATAATTAATCAGCCTGATGTATCTTTTTAACTAAATTATATCAATTAATTAATCTGCCTAGCCTTATCCCAACTATCTTGGGGTCAGCTGCCAGTCTAACCAGATGCAGCTGAATACCAGTATTTTACATGGAGCGACTGTCTATCTGACCTCCACAGTCCAGTAACTAGGTAATACGACACCCCATGGTAAGACTGGTTGTCAGACTTTCGGGCTTCTGACGACCCGTAACGACTTTAATTTTACTAAATTATACATTTATATATAAACGAATGACTAAATGTGTAGCTAAGCTCAAAACTCAAGAATGGCTGGACCAATTCGGCTAGTATTTTTATCAAATATTCGTTAGTCTCAGGAAGGTGTCTAGGTAGATTAGGTAGGTAGGTAGAGTTTGTAGGTAGGTAGGTAGGGTAGGTTAGGTAGGTAGGTTAGTTAGGTAGGTAGTGTAGGTAGTATTATTAGCACTAGTGTATGACATATTATTTGTTATATTTTTACAACAATAGATTACTTATAACTAAAATTCACTGAAATTTAACTTTCTTTCACCAAGTATTTTTATTCTTTTGGTTGGCTGAACTTCTTCATCCTCACTTATTTCTCCGTATTCACATATATTTACTTTTGGAAATTTCGATTTCCAGAAAAAATCTTGTTCTATGTTTTCTTTGTTTTCTTCTTCGTTCTCGTTTTCTTCATTTTTCTCTTCAACCTCTTTTTCTTCATTTTTTCAGATGTTGTCGGGTCTATCGATTCTGATGATTTCATTCTAGATTTCCTGGAACAATTAATAACGGTCAATATAATTATACATCAGGGGCAGCGGTCCAAATGTATTACCGCCACAGATGAGACATTTTTGACCAAAATCAAATTTTAATTTTCCCACAGTCTAGCGGATTACAATAAATTATATTCTTTTCTACAAAAGCTAAAGCTAAAGAAGTACTTAGGTATACACTATTCGCTGCGGGAAAAAACTTTTTGTAGACAAACAAACGTCAAACGGTTATAAGCCGACTAATTTAAAAAATACAACCTTACAAGGCATAATGGTTACTTTGGTAGTTCTCTTTAATTTGTTATCATAACAGTTGCGATTTACAGGCTTTCTATATGCTTATTAGGTTTCTGTACCCGAATGGTCCAAAGGGAGCCCTATTGTTGTCACTCACGTAGTCCTTCTGTCTGTCCGTCGTCTGTCACAAAAATTTGTTCCGAAGAATGTTTTAATTACCCATTGACTAGTTATAGTGATAATGTTTATTGTTACATAATTATATTTTAATAACAAATACCACTATATTGATAAATAAGATTTTTTCTTTGAAATTTGGTACGGAACCCTAAATGTGCGAAGTCCGCGCACACGCTCTGGCCGGTTTTCGACTACTGGTTTTGGTTTTAATAATATTTTATTTTTTGTTGACACCTATAATATTGATATTGTTGTAAAATACAGTTACTTTACGAAAATAATAAATGTTTGAAATGTGTGTATTTGGTTGTTTAATGAAATACAACATATTCTCATAATATTTTACTTTTTTATCGTTTGTTTACCTTTAATTTTTTCTCCCAGCGAATAGAGTGTAGATATTATTATTTTGGTATATTATGTAGGTATGTACTTACTTAACCAGATTCATTGTCTTAGCCCTTAGAACTGCATATTTTCTTGATTTACTTGGTCTTGGCATTATTATTTTACACAATGCACAATATTTACAAAAAGTATTTGCAAATTCAAATAAAAAATCTACGAATATAAAGCGTCCACGCGTACGATCACACTGGGTCCTCTGCGGGAAGTTAGTCTATGAACACACACTAATATAAAAAGTTTGTAAATATTTTGCGCTAACACATACGTATTTGCTTAGTCGGACAACAGCACGGCGAAGCAGCGAACGACACAGCCTTCCCGTTCGAATGCCAGCGCGCGACTGGCTCCGCCCCCGTAGAGAGCGAGAATATATACATTAGACGTTACTTTGTAAGACTTTCTTTGAAAAATATTGATTGATTTAGATAAGCAACATCACATCAAAAGAACCTTTAACGATCAATTAATCTGTGTAAAAATATTTTAAAATATCATAGCCGTTTAGGAGGAGTAGGCAAAATAGTGAATAGAGAAGCGCGTTGTTAAATATTTTTTTATGGCAAAACTATTAGTCACAATGAAAAACCAAACTTCATAAATAAAGTACATGAATCAATAATAAATATATATTTTTTTCAAAACTTTTGCCCTAGCCGTTACCAAGGAGTAAGCTTTAGAAAGTCACCGTTTTACGGCAGTAAAGCGAAGAAGGGCCTTAAGGGGTTTCACTTCGAAATCAAACGGAATAAGTTATATATTTGTGTAAACCTTTTTATTCACATTTTAAATATTATCTTATAAGACTCTTAAGTCACATGTGAGCGTCCTTAGATATGCAAGGTGCAAAGGTTGGGAAATTCAGTTATTTGGAAGTATTTCGCTTCCTTTGCCTCAAATCGTATTTGCATTTATAATAAAAGTACCAGAGGAAATGTGAGTGTAAAGTGAATTATTTTAATATCCCCGTGGTAAAGGACACAATCCGAGGCCTAAGTGACCATATTAGTTCATTTACCTGCACACTAACGATCTGAAATTGTTCCAGAGCTAATAAGAGCTAATATCCTTAGCTGCAACATCATTGGCTCATTTAACTTAATTTAATCAGTGTATGTTTTTTTTTTAGACTTTACGGAGCTGAAAACCATTCTCAGTACATTAAAAATAACAGTTAATAAGTATTAGATAGTATTTTAAGTTGGATTATGTCATGAAATGGCGATTTTTTTTGTTTTGATATCTATAGCACAACATTACTTCTTCCTGTTCTTCTAGAAAGTCGCCGGTAGGATCATTAATTTATTAAACAAGGTCAGGTTAGTGAATTCTGGCCTTATCAATTAATTAGTGGCACCCCACGTAAGTCTGGTAGGCTAGACCGTAGTTAACCAACGCGACGGGTGGTCGTGAAAACATGTCCAAAGAAAATTAGTTCGCAGTAACTCGAGAAAATATAGGTATTTTATAGGTGTCGAGCTCAAATGGCTTTAAGTAACCACGTACATTCCTAAATTCAGGGAAATTTTGCATTAGTGTGTAACGTAGTGGCGTTACAATCTTAATTAAAAATAAACATAAGGAAATAACTACAAAGACCAAAAGCCACTCTAACAGTGTTGGTTAGAAATAAACAATATTATTTTGCTGACAACACTATTGTCTTTGGATTCGTTGACATCTGTCAATGACGGCGTAGATATAATAGCCCTCCAAGACAACGTGGAATCCTTTTCAATTTTAATCCAACTGCTGGCGGTGGAATCACATTCTTTTGTTCCGTCGAACACTCTTGAGCCGTGAACCGATCGCCAAATCCTAGCAGTTGCACGTTTGCATTGGCAAATATTTGCCAACCTAATTACGTGATATTCAACCCCTGTAATTGGGTGAGTGTTTGAACAGCATACGGGTAGCTTTGTGCATTCTGTGTTCCTAATTTTGTGTATAAATTCTTTCCAGAACATGTCTTTCCTATTTCTTTTTTTTGCATTGTAAAATCAAAGTTTATAACCTACAATTTATAGAACTGTCGCATTACTGTAAACACGCCTTCCGCGTGGTTAACTTTACGAGGCTTTTGCTATGCACATACTGACTTGTTCGTGGCTGCTGCTGCGCTCGAATGTGCATGTCATCATGCTTTTCTACCTCACCTTTGTAAACTCCGTCTGATTTTGACAACCACACTTATTAGCGCACGTACAGCCGCTTTGCTCATGCCTAAGTGTCAAAATCAGCGGTGAAGCTCATCAGCCATCATTGACACGCTGGACATTATTTCCAGGGTCCCTGATCCGGATTCCCAGATCCGGATTCCCAGATCCAGATTCCCAGATCCGGATTCCCAAATTCGCAATATGGAGGGGGAGGACTTGGAGCCCTACGCTCTGAGCACGCACCTCCATCGCCTTCCATCGCGGCCATCCTGCCGCAGTGCCTCGTGGCGTGGCCACTAGGCCACTTACCACGGCGGCTCGCTCCACGCCGGGTGCTTATTTACCCGCGTGGCCTTTGCAGGCCGTCTCCGAGCCAGCTAGACCACCTGCTGGCCGATCATCCTGGCTCCAGTCGACCCTACCAGCCGGCGCTACCACCTGCCGGCCAACACCTCCGGGGCAAACGCAACGTGGCTTCCCCGAGTCACCCGCCACAAGGTTGAGCCAGGGCAGTACCGTGCTATCTCCCAGGGAATACGAATTTTTGTGACTTTAAACCTTCCCACGCCCTTTCTCTTTACAAAATATATTTTTTTAAGGTTGACCGAGGTACGTGTTGTCATTTTTCATCCCACGTAGGCTCCTTACGTCACAAGTGGTACCCTGAAAGGCAATAATCATTATCCGCACGCTCAACTTGGTCCATAATGAAGTTGACCTTTTGTGTTGTACTCTGGGTGAATTCATTAGGAGTGCATTATTTATAACTAGTTATAGGTGTTAATATACATAATTTAGGATAAGTGCATTTATCGCATTGGGGAAAAAAACCTGTAAAGTTATGGCGAAAATAAATAAATAAATAAAAATAAATAAATGTCTAACACATATGTAGAAGCCGCAGTAACTAGCTAAGCATTACATAACTAAACTTTATACAAGCTTCTCCCGAGAAAATTACAAAAATGGCTTATTTTTACCGCTGTGATTAGAGGACTACCAGACAAATTCGAACAGTTTTTAACATAAAACATTTAATAGCAACCTCGAATACCCTTTCTTAAAAAAATAGTGCCAAAAATATTGAATCAGCTCAGTTTTCGAGGAGAAAAAAGTGTAATACGAAACATCAATTTTGTGATAAATTCGGTCTGAGTTGCAGCTGTCCCTATGAGTGCGATAGGGACAGCTGCAGCTCAGACCGAATAATCTCTGCTCTTCTTAAAGTGAAGAGAAGAGAGAAGCTATGTAGGTTATTAAGGTAACCGTTTTGGTGTTGATTAATTTCTTCAATGCCTTTAATCCTTCCTTGCTTTCTTTTTTCCTCCGAGGCCCTGGAATGGTTATCTTCTTATCTTTGGAAACGCCAGCAGTCTGTTCGCGTTGACGAGAATTCGTCAAGTTGGTGTGTCATGGAGGCTGGTGTGCCACAAGGCGGTATTATTTTTCCATTGTTATTCTCAATCTTCATACATTTTATAACTTCGGTGTTTGTATCATCTATATGCCGAAGATCTTCAGCTGTATGCAACTGTGCGGGTAGAAAACTTGTCGGACGCTATTGAAGATGTAAACCGGAATTTGGATGCAATCAATGATTGGTCTGATAGATTTGGGGTGTCTGTGAACCCCTCCAAATGTCAGGCCATTGTTATTGGAATCTCACGCATGATGGGTAGAGTGGCGGTTAGTTCTTTTTTTCCTATAATTTTCAATGGTGCCGTCATCCAATCAGCCCTCGCGTAAAAGATCTCGGTTTGCATCTTGACTCGATGCTTGGCTGGCAAAGCCAAGTTTCTATAGTCAGTCAAAGAGTCAACGAGACTTTGCGATGTCTGTATCGTCTGAGGAATTTTTTGCCTGCAAAGAGGAAGACTGTGCTTGTGACGTACTACTTTGACCTGAACGCGGTGTTGCTGGATAAGCTTGATAGGCTCCTCAATCCGCTCCTGCATCCAGTTCATTTTAAACTTGAGAAAATATGACCATGTATCAAGCTTCAGATCAGAGCTCAAATGGATGCCCATTCGCCAGAGAAGAAGTTTGCACGCTTTGACTACACTTTTCTCTCTGCTCAATTCTCCCACCCCTCCTTCATAGCTAATATCTCACTTTCAATATCTATGTTCTTCACACGCCAGGAATCTGCGTTCTTCTAACAATCTCTGACAGCTTTGTCCCTTTCAAACTTCTGATTTTATTCATTCTTCCTTTTACAGTCATATATACAGTCCATTCTTCTGTGGAATGCGGTTTCCCTCAATATAGCGCTGGGCACACCACCATGGCCGCGGTAGTGCCCCTCTTTAAGGAGTGGCTGGAGAGGCGTCACGGCGTCCTCACTTCCACCTGACGTAGGTTCTCACCGGACACGGTTGATTCGGGGGGTTCCTGTTTCGGGTAGGGTGGGAGGAAACGCCCGGGTGTTACCACTGCGCGGATCGCCCAGAGGACACGGTGGATCATACGGTGGAGGTCTACCCCGCTTTGGCGGAGCACCGCCGTATCACAATGAATGTATTGAGGTCATAGCTTAATTGTTCATTTTCTTGACGAAAAGAAGATTGAAACTAAACCTCAATTTCTGTTAAAAGAACTATTATGTTAGAGAACAGTGCGGGTAGAAGAATAAAAAACAAAATAGAATTATGATTAATGTCAACAAAATTGATAGCGAGTTCACTGCATTTTTAATATAAGGCGATGGCACAAGTTAAAATATATAGCTGTTTTTAATCCATAACTTACAATCGGGTAAGAACTTACAAAAAGTCAACAATTGCGTGGGATTTAAACTTGCGGCACACTGATTTGCGCTTCAATCTGTGTGCTCTATACCACTGGGCCATCTTGACTTATGCCAAGTTGATGAAATTGTGAATTTCAATCATTTGTTGGCGAAAACTTGAAAATACAAGGTCGTAAGTCAAACTACACGTCAAACTAATACGTTGAGAGAATTCTTATCGACTTTTGCTGGCGTCTGTACAATTCATTTACCACAAAATTGTTTTTATTACTCCTAACTTTAAAACATTAATAGGAATTAAAACTGTAACCACCGAGTAATGGTTATACAGTTTTCATATATTTTCAGAAAAATAGTTAAAAATATGCTGCAGACTTTGATAACGGCTTCGGGCTGCAGTTTCATTTCAACGAATCATAATTTTTTGTTGAAAACTAATATCTGTTACTCAAGTAATGTACATTTTCAGTTTCCAGCTGCTTTGAATTGCGAAGTTTTCTTGAAAGACGACATTTCCGTTTAGATGTAGGAATTAATATTATACCCTTTGAAACTCACCGGTGAGTTTGACAAAAAAAAATATTTAAGTGAAAAAAAAAATCGGCTGCAACCCGGGTTGTCGTCGGGGTTCAATTTGACAACCCGGGTTTGTCCGCTGGGGCTGAAGGTGCGTTCATTAAAATGGTGATTTTTAAGATGTCAAGTTAGCAACGTGACGGCAAATAGATTTGAAGAAAGAAAACGATTTCCAATCGGTTCAGCAATAATGCGAAAACAGATTCACGAAAATTGATTGATCGTGAACGAGGGTCCGGCATTATTGATGACAACTAAATTATATTTCCGATTTCGATAATTATGCTTTTTCCAATTAAATATAGGTATTTTGCAGAAAAAAAACGAGTGTGCTTTAGACCACACGACTCAAGTAAAACTTCTTTAGCTCCATATAGATTTATGTATATAAATCTTTTTTTTTTTTTTTTTTCTGCTATGCCGGAGGTCGTGGGTTCGATTCCCACCCAGGACAAATGTTTGTGTAATGAGCACGATTATTTGTTCTGTGTCTGGGTGTAATTTATCTATAATATGTATATATTTAGAAATATATAAGTATGTTTATCAGTTGTCTAGTACCCATAACACAAGCTCTGCTTAGCTTGGGACTAGATGGCGTTGTGTGATAGTTGTGGAATATATTATTATTATTTACATAATTATGTATATAATGTGTGTGTGCTCGCACCTCTCTCTCTTGGCGCTACAGTAATATACGAAACGTAACTCTCTCCCTTTCTATCTTCACTAACCTATATCTCCCTCTCAACTTCCGTTCGCCTCGCCCGATCACACTTTTCGTAACGCTCTCTTCACGCATTCACCAGCTAACTTCGCAAGTCAAGTGTGCGTAAAGAAGTTTTACTTCAAAAACAATGTAACATGAGTAGGTACGTCTTTGGTTCTAATAACGTTATTTTGGTTCGATTGTTTATCAATATTAGGAAATATAACACGCGCCGCAAGGTCCCGAACTCGACTGATCTCAATCAACTGTTAGTAGCGTCGGGGGTCACATTAAATGTAAGGAAACGAGGGATCCCGGAATATGTTACGCGGGTCAACGCACTATTACATCGTCAGTTATATTTCCAGGTGATTTATATGAAATGAAATAGAGTGAGGTCAAGTTACGTGTTATTCGATGAGGATTGGACTGGGTTTTATTCATTTTCGAGAACATCCATTGCTAAATACATATACCTACCCAGTAACCATGTAGATTTGATTGAAATGAATCTGGATTCCGCCAAATTGCATTTCCAAGATATTTATTCCAAAAGCTTTTGGTTAAGCTGATTAAGTTCGCCTCAAATATAAGTTAACATGAGTTTACTTACATTAGGTAAGTTAAGCTAAGCTTACATAAGTTTTCAAACAATGTTAAGGGGCGGTTCGCGTCGCACCGAGACATGAGACAGAGTCAAGAGACCGCAGCCGGTACTTGATATTAAGGCTTTGTATGGGCGCCAGTTTGCGCATGCGACCGAGACAGGTGACAGAGACGGGAGACTGAAGACAAGAATATTGTCACCGACCACGACATGTAATGTCTCGTGTTGCCCACGAAAAGCACGTCTTTTGCTGTAAAACATGACTGATTTTTCTGACGAAGACCGTGAATAGCTGATTTAACTGATCAGGCAGCATCCTTCGAAATACAATGCACAACTAGACTCCCACAGAGACGAAAATTCAAGGGATATTTTAAAAATCATCGTCGTCTTTTCCTCCAATAGTAACAATACACAATGCAACACAATTGATTCCATCAACAGATCCTACGACACTGAATGAATAGTAGTTTTGGTTGTGGTCGCGGTCTCGGTCTCGACCCGCAGTACATGCAGAAGATGCACGCATGTCGCGGTCTCAGTCTCTGGTTGCGGCGCGAACTGCCACCTTTAGCTTGATTTGATTTTGATTTTAATTTTGATTTTGTTTTTAATTTTGGTTTTTATAATTTTAAATTGTAATGTTTACTTTTATTTAATTACTACTTCTAAGACATGTATTTTTATTATTATTTTAATTTTATTTGAAATGAAATGATCTGAAAGGAATGGATTGAAATAAATGATTTTTGAATTTGAATTTGAATTTAGCTAATAAACTCAGTCGGTGCATTTCGTCACAGTGTCTCGCTTCAAGCATTTTGCAGCTTGTTAGTTTATGTGCATATACGAGGGGGCTGCCGGTCGATAGTGGTATCAGCTAGTTGTAGATGGAAAAATTTGAAACCAATATCGCAATGTAGCTCAGCAAAATATGTGCTCTGTGTGTAACGGATAGAGCTCGTCTTACGTTGGGGTTGCTAGTGAAGTCTATTGGACAGCTGAACAATCGATTGCTCTGATGACATCTTCTGAAAGGGTATGCTTCAGACTGCCGCATTGTTGATGAATATGACTGAACAACCGTCAAAATAATGGATTTCCTTGAATACAGTGTTGTGGTAGCACATCACTAGAATCAGGGACATCACTAGCTTTAACGGCCCACGTGGGGGTTAGTTGGACACGGTGTTCTTGGAAGGTAAAAATAAAGTTAATTCCAATACTTAGTGTTCGTTATCATTGAGGCTACCTACCTGTACATGGTGGCAGCGGTGGGATCCAAAGATGGCAAATAAAGATGAACAGGAGGGCAAAAATGCCGAAGTGAAACCACCCAGTATTAATGTATTGCCGCCATTGCCGGTCCAGATAAAGCCGCCGGGCGAGTTTGATTTTATGCCACAAAACTGGGAGGCATGGAATGAAAATGAAAAAATGAAATGAAAAAGTGTTTATTCACAATAAGGGCAGGTAGGGGTGGGTAGGTAGGGGAGGGTAGGTATGATAAGGGCAGGAGAATGATGCAAAAAAATGATCTAAAATGTGTAGCTACAATATAAACGAGTAGGTTATTCTTAACCTTATTTAATGTATAGTGTACAGTCTCCCATAAATCTGACCCTCTATGAGAACCCCACTTGACAATTTCACATAATTTGCGTTTGGTATACCGCGATTATTCGATTAAATTAGCGTCAAAGTTAACTTTACTATTAAATCCAGTTCAGACGTTAAGATTGTATAACTTCTATTCTAATTGATAAGTATCGTCGCAGCTTTGATGTTGAGGACGCTTGAGGAGAGTGAGCAGATCGATCATTCAACAAGATGGGAAAGCTTGAACTTAAGTCAGGAGATATGTTTTGACTGCGATCGTTACTTACTTTTCTGAAAAAAATATTAAGGAAGGTCCGAAAAAGTCACATTATCAAATATAACAAATTATATATGAATTCGAGTTTCTGACTAAGAAAATTGTCCTATAATGCAAAGAAAATGAGTAAGCAATTTTTTTGTTAATTTTCCTGGTTAGTACAACTTTTATTGTAAAACAGAATAACAGGAAAAAGATTAAATAAAATAACAGTCTTTACAAAATCCCTTTGTTATCAAATAAAGATACGGCACGAGGCACTTCAACAAGTGAGTTTAATTGGGTTGTGGAATTGGAATTGTTTTGGTGAGTAATATTTTCTGCTAGACTTTATTGTTTGCCCAATCAAATGTCCATTTGGCATTTATTTCAACAGCTGACTTAAACATTTCTTCATGGGATACCTACATTGCAATGGAATACCTACATTATGTGAGCCGCAGTGAGTCCAGCTGCAATACGTCCTCATGTCAAGCTGAGCTCAGCACAGTGTGCGTCACGTTGATGACGATATCTCGCGCTATTGGTATTGTTACGCTAATGAAAGACCCACCGGTGACGGTGTTCCGTACTTACGTACGAGTCTAAGTTCTAGAAAAAAAAATTATTGCTAATACCCGATTGTTTTGTATGCAAAACAATCTGATATTAACAATTATTTTATTTCTTTTTTTTTTACTTCTCCGATAGCCAAAAGGCAACTAAAATTTGGAGGAGTTTTTTCACAGCTATTCAAATTTTTCTGTTGTAAAAGTACAAAAAATCAGATGTCATAATAACTACAACCGTTTCATGCGCTTAGTTGCTTAGATCGATGAACTAGACCAACTCCTCTCACCGAAAAGTTTCCCTTCCGCTACTTTCCGCTAAGTAAGCTCACCTTGCCACAACAGACAACAGAGCATACTTCCAATGTTTAGTTCAACTAAAAACTTACAAGTAAGCTACTGTTTATTGTTTTCCCACATACAGGTTGTAACGGAAAGGTGTGGTCATATTTTAAGAACCGGTTCTGCCCATGGAACTGAACAACGTTTTCTAAGATAAAATTGAGAATTTCCAAAAAAAAAAATCGACTTTCCATACAAAGTTATCATCAGCTGATCAATATTTGTATGGGAGGTAAAAAAAAATTAAGAATATCCTCTTGTTTTCTTGAATAAAGTTGTTCAAATTGATGGGCAGATGCAGGTCTTAAAATATAATCACACCTTTCCGTTACACCCTGTATAGTTTATTACCTGAAAGAAAGTTAGAGTAGGTAGGTACATACATACAACAGATTTCTTGTAGAACTAGAATATGGGCTAAGTTATGGTTTATCAATGTGCTAATGAAGTTAAAATTAGTAGGCATCACATTTGTTTTAGGGATCAGTTCTGCTTGCTTGGCCGAAGTGGGCACTTGTATTATTCTGATTTTATCGATATAGTTATATAGAGTACCTTATCCCTCTTTCCTTCTTTACTCTGCACATTTAGGCCTGTCACTCTTATACACGATACTCTAGCAAGCAGCGAGTGGGATCACTACTCGGCGCCTCCACCACTTGTAGAGCCCGCAGGGCTCCAGGGGTGCTTCAGTAGCTACATTGTGGCGATTGTATACACTACCTAAGTCCACGTGTTGGTACCGGCCTTTAGCTGGCAGTTGAGAATATTGAAGACTCGTTCGAATGTGAAAAGTGTAGTTTGGTGAGATGACAGAGATGAGTTTAGCCCTTGGAAGTGGGCACACATGTAATTGCATGTATGTGTTTTTTTTTGTGATAAACGTAATAGTGCCCTGAACCTCATCTGTGTATGCTTTTACTCCATACACACCGCACTCTCGCAGTAAGCCAGCGAGTCTCCAAGCTACGAGACACCCCTAGAGCCCTGCAGGCCTTACTGGAGTCCTGGGGCTCTACAGTTGACCACATTTGGTGTAACCGAGCCCATGACATTTTAACAAAATAATCAATTAAAGAGTATCCCTCAGTTTAAATTTATGGTGCACTCTGGAGGAAGTTCAGGAAACAGTGAGTAGGTTCTCATAACGGTTGTGGTTTTTATCCTGGTCTTCATAAGCGTCCGGTGGATTTAAAACCATTACAGTTTTGAATTTTATTTTTGAGAACCCTTTCTGGATAGATGATAACTAGGGCATCTTAGGGTAGAGAATTAGCAGAGCAGTGTTGCTTTTTAGGGAGGGTTTTGCCTCATTGAATCACATTGGTTTTAGGGATCAGTTCCGTTCGCCTGGCCGAAGTGGGTACTTGTATTATTCGGATTTTACCAATATAGTTATATAGATTGCCCTATCCCTCTTTCTTTCCTTACACTGCACATATAGGCCAGTCACTCTTACACACGACACTCTCGCAAGCAGCGAGTGAGACCACTACCCTATAGCTACTGGAGCACCCCTGGAGCCCTGCGGGCTCTACAGTACCTAGTAAGTATATGTGTTCAAATACGTAGAAATAGCCAGAATGGTCTATTCTGAATTTTGTATGAATTAATTTCTAATATTACCAAAGAAAATAATTCCGACTAAATTACAATTCGGCAGCTGCCTTGTTAACGTAACTAATTAGGTACCTGGTAGCAGCCGGTGGAGCAAAGGTGAACCGGAGTATCCGCCGGTGATTAGCTGGTAAATAGGTAATTATGCACTACGACCGGCGAGCGGACCGGATTAACATAAGACACGTGGATGCTGAACGCTTAAGAACATAACATTTTTAATAAATATTATGTTTGTGCTGCAAGGTTGCGCACCATGTTGTTGGTACAATTAATTTCAATCTTAAAATTAATGTTGATCTATAGCTATATTTATAAAAATGAATCCCTATTTCCCTTGGCCACGGCATCACGCGTAACGGCTGGACCGATTTCGCTAATTCTTTTTTTTTTGTACTTGTTATTGTTAGGAGAAGGTGCATACGAAAGAAAAATTAAGAAACTTGCGCGGAAAATTGGAAAATTTCAGAAAACTCGCGCTTTTGACAGTTCGCGCGTCAGGACAACGTCTGTAGGGTCAACTAGTTTATTGATACAAAAGAGAAGATGTTGCTTATAAACTAAAAAATAAATATATGATGGATGGATGATCTAATATAACAAAACTTCATAATTTAGCACAAATCATTAAAGTATCAATTTCATCTCCACCTTTGTGCCGCATGCTTGTTGTTCTATTGAGCTCACACTCGCTCGTTTCATAAACAACGTTACGTGACACGGACATGTCTCAACAATACCAACAGTCGATTGACCTAATTTTAATAATGTTACCTTATAGTCCACTCAGGACTTGATTTGGCGGCAATGTTGAGTTTATTCACGCATAATCGAAACGCCATAAGATGGCCACACCTCCGTAAGGCTGTCCTCGTATAGGCCCCGCTGAGGTATCCATCGCAGAAACGCCATAGTACAAGAAGTCCGTGTGCATTTGACTGAGAAAGTCTATGTCGTCTGGCAGTAGCCAGGTTTCTTGAAGCGATACAATGTCATACTTATTACATAACTCCTTTACATAAGTCATACTTCTTTTAATGCTTTTTCAATTAAAAGAGTTATTTTTATAGTTCTCATACAACTGTTTAGGTCCATTATGTTTTGGATTTGAACGTTCTGGATACTATATTGGAAGGCCAGAAATCCTCTTTCAGAATAACTGCTAAGCTTTTCTTCTCAACAGTAATCTTAAACGATGAAAAATTCGTGGGATTCTTTGGTTTCAACTTTTCTACAGTAAACACTGATTGCCCATTCTCGCACATATACGTTCCATTGTCCGTTTCGGTGCAGTCACTCTGGAAGCGTGACGCATAGATCCACACTATATGGTAAGCTGCCTTTAATTTCTCACTTATCTTTGTTCCTCTTCTATTTTTCACAATATTTTTCATTTGTCCACTAATCTATATATTATCTGTATTCTGCTCTTTAGCAATCCGAGGCCTTTTACGCTTGTAGCTAACTGTTTGAAAACCGTCGTCATTGTCATCATGCACATCTCGATCATCGCGTGTACGTTTTTGCGCCCCTCTGATGACCCTAGAAAAACTTGGTTCCCCTGATGTCAG
This sequence comes from Polia nebulosa, assembly GCA_951329385.1. NCBI lineage: Eukaryota > Metazoa > Arthropoda > Insecta > Lepidoptera > Noctuidae > Polia > Polia nebulosa. The sequence goes on from OX589602.1 coordinate 22,099,587, forward strand.
ATGTGTGGGTGCGACATTTGGACTTTCATAACTTACTACTTGGCCTTCCAGCTCGTTCCTCGGTTCAGGTGATTTTTCGGGCAGCACAGCCCACGTCATTGTATTATTTGCTAACGTCTGACTTGTGGGTATGCTTAAAAGTGCGGTCGCTCTTGATTAACGGATAATACTCGTCTTTCTATTTGGTCATGCTTGCTGGTATTTTTCAGTAAAGTTACTTCGTCATTCAGTCTTGAAACATCTTAATGTAATGTGTGCTTCAACGTCAATATTTCAGTCTTCATAATAATATATTTATTTTCTCACCACAATATTACATTAAACATTACATGCCATCAGAGTCAGACAATTTTTTAATATTGTGGGAGACTGGTGCCTAAACTAAGCTCAACGCCTGTATTTCAGGACACCAGGTCTCCGCCCTGTTACAAAAAGATATATTTTATATTGTTTACAGTACTTGTACACTGACAACCTAAAAGATAACAAATCAGCATTATAATTAAGTAAATTTGTGACTCGAGTGGAAATTTTAGCCATAGATTTTTGTTAGTTAGTTAGTTTTTTTTTATTTTTTTTTATGATGGTGTGTGTTGTGGTGTGTGTATGTGTAGAGTGGTGTTGGTCCGTGCGAGCGACGAGTGGGTGTGTGTATGTATGTATGTGTTTTAGGCGCTTTATTGGGTGTGCGTGCCTGTATGATAGTGTTATAAATTATTATGTTACTTGGTTGTGACAGAAGAACGGGACTTTGTTAAGTAATGCACTATTTGTACTTTTAACTTTAAGACTTTACTAAAATTGTAAGTAGGTTTGCATTTTGTAAGGTTATTGTTACAGCCGCGATATTACACCATAGAGGTAAGTAAGTTTCCCGTATCTTCATAATTCAGTTGTTGTAGTAAGGCAGCAACTTTCTTTTTGCACATAGTTTTAGTGAGGTTAACTATAGGCGCCATCCTGTTTATTTTGTTATATAGAAAACCACCTAGGTGGCAGAAGAACCGCTTTGAAAATTGGGTAGTACAGTGGTGTTTGAGACAGCGGTCTACCGGGTTGTACCGTCTTTTGCGATGTGAGGCCGTGGGATGATAGGTAAGTAATGAGTGCTGTTTCATTATGATGTTCAGGATAAAAAGTTGACGCACTGTCAAAACTTTCGCCTCCTTGTATAGGAGCACTGTGGGATAGCGGTAAGGCAGGAATGAGGACACTTTTAAGATAGCTCTCTGGGCTCTCTCCAGTTCAATAATTGTAGTTTTCGGAGCACCTCCCCAGACCGAGATACAGTATGTTAACAGTGACTGAGCGAGGGCAAAGTATACTGATTTCTTTAACTTGTTATCATGAATGAAATGATCGAATGTAACGGGGGGTACGAGTACTCGGTTCAAATCTTTCGCGACAAAGATCAGTATATTTTCGGTTTCGGTTTCGCACAGTATCTTTAGTATGTCGGCAATATTATTTACATGCTTCTTTTCAACTTTACGCACGATCGTGGTGAGATAGTGGTCAAACGCGAACCTATCAAACATAAAAAAAAAAAAAAAAAAATCGTTTTAGTATTTGTCACCTCGCAGATAAGGACCTTTGCAAATTCAATCTCTTCTTCGGAGAACCAGGAGCTGCATATTTTTATGATACTCAACTCGTCCATTCCATCACATTTCGTGGCCATGAAGGCCAATATTTCGTTAACAACTAAGTTGCACTCGCACGGCCTTTTTATTCGATCACATTATACGCGTCAACACTAATTAGTTACTGAACGTGGCCAGCTGATTATAAACTAAGCGGTAGGCATACACTTGGCGCACGCGCAAACCGTTCGGCTACCCGAGCGAGACTCATAATGTGTTTGTATCAGTGTAATCAATTGTTGGAAACCAAAAAAAAAAAAACCGAATTAAATTTAGATGACGTCGAGATGTATTGAAGTGTTCGTCTGTTGACTGAACATGATTTCATAAACCTGCAGTTAATTACCTACAGGCAACTCTCGGTGACAATGACGTCACACGTGTGAGTAACGCGCTAACGAGAATAATCCAATTAATTGTTGTATCCACGTCTAAGGGTGTTCGTTCATCTATGTCTGCGGTGTAGAACTATGCACAAATGTATTTACTGTTAACACAAACAAAGACTTTCATGTATAACAACTTCTCTGTATTAGTAGCATAAAAACTCTTCTATCTCAACAGACTTCAAAAATAGGAGAAATTGCTTAATAACTTTAATTTCGGAAGTCGGAGTCAAATAACGAAGAAACAAAACCGTTACCTACTATAACTTTGTACGGAAAGTCCAATGTTTTTTGGAAATTTACTATGACTTTCCCTGAAGAAAGTTGTTTATTTCTATGAGCAGAAGCAGTATCTTAAATATTCATCCATTACCGTTCACCCTGTATTTGTGAGTCGTCAAATAAAGTTACGTGATAAAAGTGTTTGGCTTGTGTTTCAGACGTACCCTTAGGATCTTGACTTTTGGGAGTAAAATGTTTGTCATGTTACTGAATCCATGTTCAATTCTAAGTGAACTAGCAAACAACAAACAAATTTAGAAACTAACGACCAAAAAACAATTTTGTAAGTTCATAGTTCATCCATTAACTAACAAAGGGTACACGTGTAACCAGAATAGTGGTTTGTTTGGGATACTTAACAATAAAATTAATTAAAAACATACCACAAAGTACAAAAACTTTTAAATGGTTACCTAATTCAACATGCGAGACTATAAATTAATGATCTTCATAAATATGTTTGAATGGAAAATGTTTTTTACAGTCAGATGGCAGACCCCTGACGGAATTTTTCTTACAAAACGTATATCATAAATTTGTAAAGAAAACTGCTTATAACCTTCACTAAACTTACCCGGGCCTGCGGACGACGAGTAGTGGGTAACTCGCCGTCCGATCAGCACCAGGCCCGAGAGTCGACGGCGCGTAGTGTTGCACGCGCGCCTCAAAGAGTTGTCAGCCAAGGGAAGGGGCCTGCCACGGCCGATGCCTGCCCGGGGGTGGAGGATAAATTCGAAAGAGTTACCTCGCCCCCGGGCACTCGAGGCAGGGAGGAACAGGGGTGGGTTTTAGTCAGTAAGAGTCTGACACACCCTTCCGCTCCACCCTAGAGCGGAAGAAGTCATAGGATGATTTCCCACCCCCCCAAAAAAAAAAAAAAACCTTACTAAACTTGACCGAAGAAAAACAAAGGCCTGTAATTAACCCAGAAACAAAACAAAAGCGTTGTATTTCAGCAAAGTTTTCCAGCGATTTTGTTTAAAAAGTTGATGTTATTAATTTCAACAAGAAAAGGGCCAGTTTTAAAAGCATCGTTTTAGTGACGATAACCATCTCAAATTGAATACACACAACAGCCCTTTGTGCCCGAAGTAATTTAGGAGAATATGCCGAGATAATAGTGTGAAGATTAACATAAAAATGTCCCTTCAACGCTTGTTTAGAATTTGGTTGAGTTAGTCGCAGCTGAACACCATCGCCGACAGAAAATAATTTAAAACTCAAAAGCGAAAATAGTAGACAGCTGTAGCTCTGCTTAGCTTGGGACTAGATGGCGTTGTGTGATAGTTGTGGAATATTATTATTATTCCATTTATTTAATCTTATATACATACACTTTACATTTTCAAATATTTAGGTACTTACATATAAAAACATAAATAAATACAAAAACATTTAAAAATATAAAAAGTAGTAGCCCACCGGTATCGGGAATAGGGTCCAAGCTACCGGTGGTCAGGGCTCCTGAGAAAGGAATCTCCTAACAATACGAGCCGTGTCCAGGAGTACTGCTTTCTGGATCAAGCCCTTGATCCAACTGCCTAACGAGAGCCTCCTGAGATGTTTGTCGAGGCTCTTGGCAAATAAGCCATTGGCCGTCACGACTATCGGCACAATGACTGCTGTATCCACCTCCCACATGTCGACAACCTCGCGAGCCAGATCAAGATACTTTGTTTTTTTATCTCTCTCAGCCTTCACGAGGTTCTCGTCATGAGGGACAGCTATATCAACAATCATTGTGCGACGCTCTTGTCGATCTATCACCACTATGTCAGGCTTATTGGCAACAATAGTCCTGTCAGTGATGATAGATCGATCCCAATATAACGTGATATTGCCATTTTCGAGAACTGGGTCGGGCTCATACCTATAGTACGGTACTTCAGATTCCACAAGATTGTATTTAAGAGCAAGTTGCTGGTGGATAATCCTGGCTACAAGGTTGTGTCTATGCAAATAGTCTCCGTTAGCTAGACGAGAACAACCAGAAATAATGTGTCGTATTGATTCTCCGGGCCGGTGGCATGCCCGACAGATGTCAACCGTACCGTCCTTCACAATATATTTCCGGTAGTTATTCGTCATAATAACTTCGTCCATAATCGCACAGACAAAACCTTCGGTTTCCCCGAAGAGGTCACCAAAGCGCAGCCAGGATACGGACGCTAAGAGATCTACATCGGGCCCATGTAGGACCCGGTAAAAGCGCCCGTAAAGCTCCTTGCTCTGCCATACTTCCCTGCGGTCATTAGTATCCAGTACTGTAGGTTTGCGCCAGTTCTCTTTTGCCAAGGAGAGCGGGGTGAGGCCCTTGTCCACAGCGACCACATCTAGAAGAAGAAAGAAAGAAAAAGTATTTATTTGCCACAAATTAACGACATACACAACAATATGATTTTGCTAACTTAAGTCTTAACCCTTATCGATAGTGTTAGTAGATCTTATATTTCTATGTTAGTAATAAGTTTAACAAAAAAAAGGAAAGAAAAAAAAAGTTAAATAGGTAGGTAGAAATAAATAAAAAACAGATGCATGTCGTGGCTGTGGCAAGAAGGCTTCCACTCAGCATAATGCTATACCGTGGGGGACCCACAGCACGGCGCTGATTTTCAGTGGTTGCCTATGACGTGACGTACGGAAACCAAAACCTTTAAATACTTAATTAAGACAGGATAATTAAAAAAAAAAAAAGAAAAGAGAAAAAAAATGAGGTAAAACAAATACAGTGAGATAATAATAAAGTACTTAAAATATGATGTGTGTCAATGTTTTATTGAGCCTACATAAAGTCGCGCTCGTGCGCTCGCGCTGGGTGGCGCCAAGACGGCGGCGGTGGCGCGGCGGCGCGCGCCATTAAGACGCGCGCCGCCAGCCGGCGCGTACGTAACAGCTCGCATGACGTCAGGTGGCGCACGAGTCCCGTGCTGGCATGTGCCGTGGGATTCGCTTGTGTGGTACAATCATCGATGCCTGACAACAAAACACAGGAAGAAGAGAAAATGTGGCACCCAGTGAAGAAACTCCCCTACATCGCCGCTCGCGAAGGATTGTGATGCCGGCGCCTCGAAACTGCCTGGATACGATGCCAATGGATTATAAACCTTAAGTGAGTAACATTAAAGCTTACAAGGATTTTATTTATAAAATATACGTTGGTCCACGTTCTGTTCTTCTAACAACATTTTTTTCAAATGGAATTTAAAACTTTGCTTTGTTTTTAGCGATCTTATGGGAGGTGGTATATCGTTCCAGCAGCGAGTGGCGGCATACTTAAAGCATCCTCTGAAAGCTGCGGTATTACGAGGCGGCAACGAGAGCGGTTTGGACGTGGAACGGGCGGAGTAGCTAAAGTGCTCGTGTCTCCAGCTAAGCTTATTTGACAGGTATTCCGGTTTGTGTGTTTGTATGACGCCGAACATTAAGACTGCCAAATGTAGTTTCCGTCGTGCAGCCATTTTTAATATGCTATGTTTATTAAAATACGGCGTGACATGATGCCTCCATGGTATATTGAAGCAGTACCGCGCACACGCATTTTGCACCCGCTGTATTAGACGTACTGTGCGGGAAAGGAGACACGGCCCGTATACAGTGTCACAATAATTCAGTTTGGACAGTACCAGGCTGTCCACCAATCTCCTCCTCAGTGCAACACTGAGGAGGTTTTTCACCCGGTATAGAACCTTTAATCTATAAAAACAGTTTTTTACTACACCATTGATGTATTCCTCAAAACGAAGTTCTGGATCCATGACTAGACCCAGATTGCAAGCGGTTTCCACCCTTTTAATGTTTTCACCCATGATTTTAACTTCGGGCTTCGCAGAAAGAATTGAGTTTATTTGATTTCTGCTTCCCAGGACCATAAACTTAGACTTTTTTGGATTCAGTACAAGTGAGTTGTCCCTGGACCACGACGCGATCCTGTCTAATTCCTCATTTAGGATACGTACGCCAGCTGATATATTTCTAGTGTTGAATGAGACATATAACTGAGTATCATCCGCGTATACATGGTACTTGCAGTTTTTAATACACGCGGATAGGTCGGCACTATAGAGTATATAGAGTAAAGGCCCAAGCAGCGATCCCTGGGGAACTCCCCTTGTAATTAACTTTGGGGAAGAAGATACCGTGGAACCGTCTTTCCTGCGCAACTCGACCCGCTGCGACCTACCCGTCAAATAACTCTCAAACCAACCGGTTGTCTGGCTGTCAAAACCGTAGTACGTTAATTTGGACAATAATAATGGAATATTAATTGAGTCAAACGCCCGCGAGTAGTCGAGCAGCACCATAATAGAACCCTCACCACGGTCCCGTGCCTCAAGGAGGTTACCCACGACGTCCGCTAAGGCAGTCGCGGTTCCGCGTCCCTTTCTGAAACCTGACTGCATCTCGATGCATACCCACGTCAGCTTTAAGGAAGTTGTTGAGTTCGATAGATCAGGGGAAGCAGTAAAACTCGCTGGACTGTTAGACTGGTATATATTAAAATTAAATAAGTCGGCGCGGTATCGAGGTCGTGGTAAAAATTGAAGTGATGCTCGGGCCCCGTCGCCCGCCGTCGTCGACCTGCTCCAAGTCCCCGCCCGCGCACGCCGCCTTCACCACCGCCGGACGCCCGCTCACGACGATCATGCACAGATCACGTGTACGCTGCCACCGCGCTGATCCGTCATGCCATGCGTTGACATGCTGCCCAGGTTGAAGTACACTTCAAAAGGGAAGCGGGCAGATGTTGTTGAAGCCGCGCCGAATGGTTCCTCTCTTCGTCTTCAGCTCCGCAACTCTCGTGACACCGTCAGTGCCAGGGTACACCTGCACGACGCGCCCCAGTAACCAGCAAAGCGGTGGAAGCGCCTTGTCCTTCACGAGAACAAGCGATCCCAACGCTATGTCGCCCTTGGTAGAAGTAGGCCATCTCGTTTTTTGCTGTAGGTTAGAAATATATTCGAGATTAAACCTCTTCCAGAAGTGTTGTTTGATGCATTCCACACGTTGGTAGCGCTCCAAATGGTTGATGCTGGTATCGGTGACCTGCGGATTTGGAACAGACATTAGTGAGCGTCCAATAAGGAAGTGAGAAGGAGTCAGAGCAGAGAAATCGAGAGGATCAGTAGATAAAGGAGTAAGGGGTCTTGAATTTAAAATTGCCTCTATCTGAGTTAGACACGTAGCCATTTCCTCATAATTAAAATGAGTAAGCTGCAAGAGCCGTTTCAAGTAGTGTTTCGTAGAACGAACCGCAGCCTCAGCAAGGCCGTTGAAATGTGGCGAATACGCCGGTGAAAACTTGAACTCTATCCCCTCCTTAGCCATCTCATATGCAACATCAGTATCCTGCAAAAAGTTACATAATTCGTTACACATTCCAACAAAGTTTGTACCGTTATCAGACAAGATGGTACGAGGCCTGCCGCGACGTGAGACGAAACGATTTAAAGCAGCCTTGTAGGCTTCCTTAGACAGATCTGTGACAAGCTCGAGGTGCACAGCTTTAGTAGCCATACATACAAAAATGCACAGGTAGGACTTGATTAATCTAGATCCCCGACCTTTCCGGTCAGATATCAATATAGGACCAGCATAGTCGACACTACTATTAAAAAATGGAAATTCCAGAGTACTCCTAGTATTGGGTAGTTGACCCATAATTGGTTGCACATTTTGAGCTTTAAATCTAAAACATTTTAGGCATTTATTTACAGTCAACTTAGAAAGATCTCTGCCCCTTAAAGGCCAATAATTTTGGCGAATATTAGCTAGAAGTAATTGTGGACCTGCATGTAGTAACTTTTTATGTTGCATTTGAAAGATTAATTTTGTTACATGATGTTTACTACAGAGTAAAATTGGGTGTTTTACGTCGTATTCGTATGGAGAATTATCGAGTCTGCCCCCTACACGAATAACATTGTCATTATCCAAAAAAGGAGACAGGGAAATTAAACGATTTTTACGTGACAGCGACTTCCCGGATTTAAGGGACGCGTACTCATCAGGAAACATTTCAGATTGAGCTGTACGTATTATGAGAGACAATGCACCTTTAAATTCTTCAATGGAAAGAGATTCTGTCATTTTCGAACGAGGATTTTTTAAATTGTAAATAAATCTTAGAATATACGCTATGACACGTTGTAAATAATTTAAATTAGAATATTTATGTATTAATTTTTGTATAATAGAACTACATGTTAAGTTAGAATTAGGGTTCGTATTATTATTATCTACAATGCTACAACACAATTCAGGTAGATCCTGAATCATGTTTTGGTTGGGCTGTTGTGGCCAAGCATTTTCATTATAACATAAAAATTGAGGGCCCGTCCACCAAAGCGCAGAGTCGCTGATCTGATCAGCCTTCAGCCCACGAGAGACAAGATCCGCTGGATTGTCCCCAGACGGCACGTATCTCCACTCAGAACCCGAGGTACTTTCTTGAATTTCGTTTACACGATTTTTAACGAAAGGTTTCAATTGCTGGGTTGATGTGGCTAACCGTCCTGGCACTATGGTGGAATCACACCAATATTGAAATCGATGGATTGGTAATGTAGCAGAATTTTTCACCTTTGTGCATAATCTGGAACCTAACAGAGCCCCACATAGTTCCAACCGAGGAGTAGTAGTTGGTTTTACCGGTGCCACACGGCTTTTGGACGTTAACAGGTGAACAGTGACTGTACCTGAACTAGTTATGGAGCGAATGTATAAACAAGCGCCATAAGCTCTTTCGGACGCGTCTGTGAAAACATGAACTTCATGGGTTATTGTATTATTACATAAAACCCATCGCGGAATTTTTATGTAATTTAAACACGGTAATGTACTTGCAAATGATAACCATGAGTCTGTAATATCTTGTGACACTTCGTCGTCCCATTCACATTTCTCTATCCAGAGTTTTTGTATTAGTATTTTCGCTTCCACAATGCAGGGACTAACCAATCCTAGTGGGTCGAATATCTGGCTGATCACGGACAAAATGTGCCGTTTTGTTATCTTTTTAGTGGACTCGATATTAATTGAAAATCCTAATTTGTCAAGATCGCATAACCACTGCAGACCTAACGTTTTAGAAGGAGTAGTGTGGTCTGAAAGGTCTAATATTACGTTACTTGATTTATTTAAACTACCCAATTCATTTAAAATTTCAGGGCTATTTGACCGCCACTTTCTCAAATAAAATTAACGGAAGCGAGAATAGCCTGCGTTTCCCTACATAAATCCAAAGTACCTGAAATTGTGTCTGCACCACTGATATAATCATCTACATAAAAATCATGTTGCATAGAACGTTTAACTAAAGGGTTAGATGCTTCGTCAGCTAGAGTTACCAAACACTTGGTTGCTAAATATGGTGCAGACGCCTTGCCGTACGTTACCGTATTTAATATATAAGTTTTTAACGGTTCAGTTGAGTCTTTCCGAAAAACTATCTGTTGTAGTGACCTTTGAACAGGATTGATTTCTATAGCGCGATACATTTTTTCAATGTCTGCTGAAATGACAAATTTGTGCTGTCTAAAACGTAATAAAATAGATATCAAGTCGTCTTGAACGGTTGGGCCCACATACTGCAAGTCATTAAGAGATATCCCTGTTGTAGTCTTTGCTGATGCGTCAAATACGGTGCGTAGCTTGGTAGTGACACTAGACTCGCGTATGACACCATGATGAGGCAAAAAATAATTGACCTTGCTGTCAACCCTAGCACGAGTATTTTCAGTCATATGACCCAAATTCTCATATTCCGTCATGAAATTTACGTACATAGTTTTGAAATCAGGGTCACGTTCGAATCGTTTCTCTAGAGATAAAAAACGCCGTTTTGCAATGCCATACGAATCTCCCAACGCTGAGGGATCCGACTTTAGAGGCATTGTGACTACAAACCGGCCATCGTGTTTACGTTTAGTATTCTTGCAAAAGCTATCTTCACATGCCCGTTCTTCTAAAGAAAGGGAATGCCTTTCAGAGACTGAGTCCAGCTCCCAAAATTTAGTTAAATCCGTATTGGGACTACTTTCAGCAAGATTACAGATATGTGAATGAGACATGCGCGATTGACAGCCCACTGAGCCTGAAACTAACCACCCTAGTTTACTCTCACATAACTTCGGTTGGTTCTTGCCTAAGTTTATGTGATTGGCTGAAATTATACTCCAAAAAACATCTACACCAACCAATATATCTACTGCTGAGGGAGTATTGAATGATGGATCCGCCAGATGTAGACCCGTTGGTATGGTCAAGTGTTTTAAACTAATTGGAGACGACGGTAAAAGATGTGTAATTTCTGGTAAAATTAAACAGTCAATGTTAACCGAATAATCAGTATAAATGGACTCTATTGTGAGGTTGCAAGATTGCGCACTAATACTAGTTTGGCCGCCAATACCTGTTATCGTGGAGTTCGTGTCGCTTCGGAACAAGCGCAGCTTATCACATAAGTTTCCCGTAACAAAATTGGCGGTACTACCGCTATCTAGCAGGACTCGTGCGTCGCACCTCTCACCATTGGCATTCACCGCCTTCACCAGTGCTGTGGATAGCAAAACAAACGAACGAGTACTTGGTTGCATAGGGGCTGAAGGGTTAGCAGAAAGGACAATAGTTTCAGACGTGCTAGGCATGGGGTTTTGTCTGATAGGGTTTTCTGCGCCTTCTGTGTGCAATAGGGTATTATGCTTAGCTGCACAGTACCTACAGCGGGACATTCTGCACGATTTTTCATTATGACCCAATCTTAGGCAGTTCACACAGGCTTTAAGGTCCTTGACCTTTTTAATCCTGTCTTCTATAGTCAATTTTTTAAAAGACTCGCAAATATAAAGAAAATGATCGCCAGAACACATAGGACATTTGAATTTGTCTTTGTTGGAACTTGAATTATGATATTTGGTACCTTTATTTGTCGCATTCTGTGAAACTATAGCAAAACTTTTAGACTTAGTATTATTGTTATTTTCAATTGATTTGTTATGTTTAATATTGTCCTCCAAAGTTTCCAGTAAATCAGCCTTATTGTTGATAAATGTACTAAATTGTGCGAGTGTGGGAGCACCGGTTAATGTGTTGCGGTACTCTTCCCAATACCTGCCAGTTTTGACGTCTAATTTAATTGACATCATGTATATGATAAGAGTATCCCAATACTGTGTTGGCTCATTCAATGTCTTGAGCGCTCTTATGTTTTTATTGATTACGTCTATAAGACGACGCAAGGCAACACTGGACTCTGTGGCGACAGGTTCGACATTGAATAAAGCCTGCACGTGATTATTAATGAGTAGACGACTATTATTGTACCTTTCACACAATAAGTTCCATGCTAATTGGTAATGGTCAGATTTAAAATCAATATTTTTAATCACTTCAGCTGCCTTGCCTTTTAACGAAGCGCGTAAGTAATGGAACTTATTTATGCTGTCGATGCAAGAACTATCGTGAATTAAAGAAATAAAAGTGTCTCTAAACTCTAGCCAACACTGATAACTGCCATCAAAGTGCGGTAAATCAATCTTCGGTAATCTAACAAAATTATTTTTGGTCCCACCTGACATTGTTACCCCGGATCCTGCCACCGAATCTGCGGAGTCAGCACGGCGACGCTTGCTGTTCGGGCTGGACAGCAAACTTCGCGCCAACGCTACCAGTGAGTAGTAGTTCTCCTCAAACTGGAATCTCGTCGCGTAAGCCTCGTCCGGCCTGTCCGACGATACTTCGATCTCTGTCTGTAATTCATCGAATTCGGTGTATAAACAATTAAATTTATCAAAGCGGGTTTCTAGTTCTATCATTTGCAAACCTGAAAGATTGTCGCAGCTTTTAAGCACATTTAAATAAGCACCAAAGTTTGTAAGCTTAGCTTTCATTGAACTGCGTTTCTTCAATAATTTATCGGCCATTTTGCTATAAGACAAAGGATGAATGTGCAATAAAATTTTAAATTCAAAAGTGAGGTAGCGGTAATTAAATAATTTGTGCCTTAAAGATTATTAAATACGCTTGTAAAACAAACTAATAGAATGCAGCGCACTAAACTATGCACAAATTAAAAACGAACAGCTGTTGCAAATGTGTCAAGGTCACACTTTATGATACACTAATTAGCACAACGGCTTAAAGAAAACCGGTTGATAGCGAGCAAATATTGCATGCGATAGTGCTATTACGAGATAAAATATGAATAAGATAATGAAATTAGCTATTGACCAACTCAATAGGGCAATGAATAGGTAACTGCAAGAATTTTGACGTTATGTAAGCCAAATAACTGAAAATAGGGCATAGGAAATAGACAGATAAAAGGAATAATTGGAACGATCTCACTAATATCCGAATCCTTATCCACTCCAGTTGCTTTGCGACTTCAAATATTCAACCGTAGGCGACGATGACACAGCTGTTTTCAAAGGATACGACGCGGGTTCAATGTCCACCAACGTCGCGGTCTTTTTGTCTTGAAAAATACCAAATCTATCAGCTGCTTCTTCTTGCGAAGGACCAATGTTGAGTTCGATAGATCAGGGGAAGCAGTAAAACTCGCTGGACTGTTAGACTGGTATATATTAAAATTAAATAAGTCGGCGCGGTGTCGAGGTCGTGGTAAAAATTGAAGTGATGCTCGGGCCCCGTCGCCCGCCGTAGTCGACCTGCTCCAAGTCCCCGCCCGCGCACGCCGCCTTCACCACCGCCGGACGCCCGCTCACGACGATCATGCACAGATCACGTGTACGCTGCCACCGCGCTGATCCGTCATGCCATGCGTTGACAGAAGTACTCCCTAAGGCTGCATACCTCGCGGTTGTGTAGGGTCTTAGCATTTAAGAACCCACGACCCCCACACTTCCGCGGGATATACAGCCTCATCACCGATGATCGTGGGTGATGCATCCGATTTGCGGTCAGCAGTGTGCGGACCCTCCTATCCAGGGCGTCAAGTTCCGTCTGAGTCCATTTGAGTATGCCGAAAGAGTACATCAATACCGGCATGACCCAACCGTTGAAGGCGCGCACCTTGTTCCCGCCTGATAAAAGACTATTCATTACTTTATTCAGGCGGCCAAAGAAGCGCTCCCTCAACGACTGTTTCACTTCAGCAGTACTGATGCCTAACGCTTCCGACATACCCAAATACTTGTAGGTTTTGGTTGAGCAGAGGGATCTAAGGTGTACGGAATCCGAGAGTTGAGTTCCCACGGATTCCATAATCTCCCCTCGCTTTACATGCATGACTGCACATTTGTCCACACCAAATTCCATCCTGATGGCGCTACTGAAGGTTTCTGTTACCTTCAGTAGCTTCATCAGTTGCAAATTGTTGGGGGCAAAGAGTTTCAGATCATCCATGTAAAGGAGGTGTGATATGACCTGACCACCTCTTCTCAACCGGTAGCCTTGGCCTGAACCCTCCAGTAGAGTACTGAGAGGGTTTAGGGCCAGACAAAACCACAGTGGACTCAGACTGTCGCCCTGAAATATGCCACGCTCGATCCTTATCGGTTCGCTGTTCTCCCGGATTTGTCGACATCCTGGATAGTGAAGAACCGTCCTCCACTGCCCCATACACGACATCAGGAAGGTGCGCAAAGTTGCATCCACTTTGTACAGCTCCAGCACCCTCATGAGCCATGTATGTGGCACCGAGTCATAGGCCTTCTTATAATCTATCCAACAGGTCGACAGATCTTTTCGAGAACGACGAACCTGTTGGCTAATGGCAACATCAATGAGGAGCAGCTCCTTAGTACCACGGGACCCGTTCCTACATCCATTCTGAGAGGCAGACATGATAAAATTTGTGTCAATATGATTGTTAATTTTGGCTCTCAGGATGGATGTAAAAACTTTATAGACCGTCGGTAAACACGTGATCGGCCTATAATTTTTGGGTTCCGCAGTACTACCTGATTTATGGAGCAGGTGGGTTACTCCTGTCGTAAGGAACTGTGGCAGCGACCCTGACTCTAGGGCAGACTGGAACTGAGCTGCCAAGCGAGCGTGCGATCTTTGAAACCATTTTATCCAAAAATTGTGCAGACCGTCCGGCCCTGGAGATTTCCAGTTAGGCAACGGACGGACTGCACGAGCTACATCTTGGGGGCTGATGGTAATAGCCCCCATTTCTGGTATAAGATCGCACGCGCGCTCGACCTCTCGAGTCCAATCACCCTCGGTGTGCCTGACCGGCACCGACCAGATGCCGCGCCAGAATGAGCTCATGGCGTCGTCATCAGGTAGGTGCGTATCGGACACACCTTGGTCCGGTCGCTCCCAAGCCCTATAAACCCACCTTTCGTTGCTTTCGAATGTGCGATTCTGAGTGTACCGCTCCACTCGCCGCTTGTACCGACGAATACGGTTTGCCCATGCATAGATCTTCTGCTTCAGGAAGTCGACACGCTCTGTGACGCGGGTCAGATAATCTCGGGAACTTATATCAGTCCCCGAGAATGCCCGCCTCACAAAGCGCATCACCCTAGGGCGAGTGTTGCCCTCCCTGAAGCAGATAAGCTTGCCAATGAGTGCTCTAGCCTCACCGATACGACGCTCGATCCTGCACTGCCAAGCTGGTACAGCTGGTCGTGCAGCTCTGTCACTGTTGGGGAACTTGACGTGAGCTACACGACATGCCGCTGCAGCCGCGCAGTACAAGATTGAGTGGGTATCAGCAAGGTCTTTGCTGCTATCAAAAAAATTTGATAGCTGCGAATCTAGAGCACACACCAGCGCCTTATTTTTCTTATGCATGGGCAAACGAGGTAGACGAGGTCTAAGCCCAGGCGGTGTGGAGCGGTGCTCTCGGAATGCATCCTCCAAAGCGCTCCTCAATCGTTCGTTACACTGGGTACTCACGGATATAGCCACGTCATCATCATCTTCACCAACGTGGTTAGGTCGCGGTGGTGCATTAGGTTGCAGTTGCACCGCGGCCGGTGGCGAAGCAGGTGAAACACGGCTACTCCGTGATTCGAGGCGTAGTCTATCAAGTGTGGTATCATCCAGCATACGGTTACGCTGGATGACCCGCACCTGATCCGACAGTCGTTGGGCCGATACGTTGACAGCTGGCTCAAGCACCTGAAACAGAGAGAGCATCCGACCACGGTACGCAGTCAGGTTAATTCCCCCCTCTGTAGCCCCATAGTATGAGCGCATGACGTTTTCGTTAATGGATTGTGTCCATCGCATGCGCTGCACACTTCCACCGGCAGCGGGAACCCTATCAGAGGCCGGTGGGCCTCGAGGTTCCAAACTGGCTGGTGGTCGGCCTCTTCCCCGTCGACGCGCAGGTGGTGGTGTCGTCGGCGGAGTGGTGTATTCGTCGCTCGAGCTCGACGCAACTGCAGCGGCCGGAATCACTCGACTCACGGCTGGTGCAGGTCCCGGCGGCTGCGAGGCGGAGCTGAGCGACGAACCCGAAGATGTTGGGTGTGTGGTCAGCAATTTGGCCCGGTTCCTAGTTAGCATTTTCACGTTGTCATAAGTTCCGTTTTATTTTTGTAGTTCTCATCTCACTGTTGTTCACTATGATTTGCACTTGGTAATATTTTTTTTTTGTCTCGTTTTAGGTCTTATTTTCACTATTGTAAACATGATAATAAATATAAATAGTTTAGGAAAAATATATGGAAAAAATTATGACAATCGGCTTGACAGGCGGGCCACAGATGATATTATTATTATTATTATTATTAATGTCGTAGATAAACACAATCAATTTAAACCGAAAACACGCTACTTTCCCACAAAATGGTCTAACTCACAATTTATCAAAGTTTCAATTGCTGACCACCATCAAGCGAATTCCTTGCTGACCCTTAAGTTTGAAACAGACTTAATAGCTCGCAGGGTCCTAAATATTCACGACTTCTTCACTATGAGTGTTATTCAGTTATTTACGAGTATTGCGAGCTCCCCTTCCATTAGTGAGGTCTCGTTAGCTGCTGGTGAACAAAATAGACAAGGAACAAGGGCCATGGGGTCCGAGTGCTCATCGAGTTTTCCGTGACATCAACAAACATTTAGTCGTCTCTTTACATGACCAGAGAGCTGGTCTTTTTTTCTGCCAAAAAATCAGCATTGCCATTCAACGTGGCAATGCTGCCAGCGTTCTGGTCATTTTTTCCATTAACAGCGATGTGGACGAATTTTTCGATGCCCAATGAGCTTTACTCCTCCCAGATCGTTTATGCCGCTTGTACATATTTTATTTATTACGTTATTTATTAGTTTAGTTATGTATATTGTAATCAAATGATAAATATGGAACAAATTTGCGGAATTATGATAGACATTGAAATCCGTAACGAGATAAAAGATAACGAAGTTTTAACGGTTTTGTTAAGATGAAAACCTTGTTGCAGGAAGGAAATGAAAGGCGAAGATAACAGAAAATTTAAGAAAGAGGTATTTGCTTTTCTTCTCCAAGAAAAGCTAATCGCCATCGATGTTGTTAGAAAATCATAGTTGTGTATTTAACATTATCACGGTTGCTGTTGATAACTTCATAACGTTTTTAATTTTCTACCGTTGTAAGTTAAATAGAAAGTTTATTTTTCCCTGAAACAAGTAGACATGTTACTTCCAGTTGATTGTTATATGTCCCGTAACTAACCCCTACCGATATTTAAAAACTCGTAAAAGATAATATATTTAGATTGCTGTTACACACTATTTCATGTAAATTATTTATGTAAAGAGTCTCATAATTTTATTGTGAATTAAACATCTGACGACTCGGATTTATTCTTCTTTTTCTTCAGCCCTTGTCCCATTTCTAATTGGGGTCGGCTCTCGTTCGTTCTTCTCCAGAGATATCGTTCCTGGGTCGTCAGTGGGTCTATACTCTCAGTGGCGAGTTATTTCTTAAGGCGCTATAAGCTGCCAACGACCTTGAGTGGTTAACTTGCGTGTTCTGCGCTGAGCTCACGTAACGCGACGTATGTCCACCCAGTAATAGGACTCGCCCATCAAGGAGCGCTGTTACAAATTAGACGCATTATTAATTTATTACACATAAAACAACAAGTACCTGTGAAGCCCCATGTCAAAATCTGGGTTGTCAAATTAAACCCCGAGGACAACCCGGGTTGACAGCCGATTTTTTATTTTTTATTATTCTCTTTAATTTTTTTTTTTTTTGGTCCGACTCACCGGTGAGTTTCGGGGCTTCACAGGTTAAAATAAAACACTGAAACTAAATTATAAATAATTAAATAATCTTTAAAATGGTGAAAGTTTCATAAAAATACGCTGATTAGATTTTGCGTGATTCTTATTTTTTTATCCGCGTTAGACATAACTTTACAAATTAATTACACTATGTTATAAAAATATTGTTTCAAATATTCTCAGATCAAATTACGACAAAAATTTGTAGTTTAGAAAAACAAATTTTTTTCAAAGAAATACGACTAGTCGTTTAGACGTGATGTTCAATTAAACACCTTTAAAAGTTGTATAACTGCGCTTTATAACTGACATCCATGTTAGTCGGTGTTTGCCGTGGCTTTGTGGTCCTGAGTCAAGCTGAGTCGGATTTATTGTGAGTCGTAAAATCAACTAGGGCAAAAACCGGTTTGTTTTTCTTGATCATTTAAAATAATGGTTTGTACAATTGACAAAACTTTATGTTATTGTTGCTGTTGTTGTTTTAAGTATTCATCTAGCCAATTTATGAATTACCTTAGCGGCTACGTCTCAACGTTCTTCCAATTCATCTTTATTATGTTTCAGTTGAGATATATGGCAAAGTGTAATTTTGAACGTCTCTTATAACCAGACGTTATATCTGTCAACTTTAGCAATCTATTACACAAACGACGCACTCCACAATAAACAACCAGCCCTGTTAAATATAACAGGACTAATTCCCCACGTAATGTCTTTACAGCAATAAAACACGGCATTACTTTGACAGATGGCAGCACTAACGTAACACATTCAGCATAAAAACCGTTCAGTTTATCACACGCTTAGCAGATACGTTTTTCTCAAACCGACGGAAAGGCTATAAACAACGAACGTCTATGCAGATGTGGCTTCCTATACAGAGCCTCGATGAGAATAATCTCGTTTCGGGTTCGAAGTTTCGAACCCATGATGTAAAAACTTTTTTACAAATAATACAATCGACTTCCAAAAAGGAAAATACACAAAAAATTACAAAATAACTTTTATTTCGGAAGTCAGTGTTTATAGTTTGTTTCTTCGTTATTTGACACCGACTGCGAAATTAAAGTTATTTTGCAATTTTTAGTGTAAGTATTTTCTTTTTTGCAAGTCGGTTGTATTTTTTGTAAAAAAGTTTTATTTTAGTAGCTCGGTGGAGCAGGTGCAGTTGTGTCCCAGTGGTAACTTCCGCGACTTACAAGTTGTAGGTCGTAAGTTCAAACCCAGGCAGGCGCTTTACTTGTGTAAATTATTTCATCACCACTTCTCTCAAAACGGTGAAGGAAAACATCGTGAGGAAACCGGCATGTTCTAGAACCAAAAAATGTATTCCATTTTCTCTTCTTCCTGTGTTTATTGTCAGGCATCGATTATCACCACACAAGCGAATCCCACGGCACATGCCAACACCGGCCAGTACGGGACTCGTGCGCCGCCTAACGTCAACGTCATAGCGCGCAGGCTAGCGGCGCGCGTCTGAATGGCGCGTGCCGCTGACTTGACTTTCGAAAAAGGAGGTTCTATGTTCGACTGTATGTGTTTTTGTTTTTTTTTTTATGTATGTCCGCCGATTTCTCCGTCAGTTAAGGACCGATTTTCAACATTCTTTTTTTATCCGAAAGAATATACTTCCGAGGTGGTCCCATATAAATTTTATCGAAATTGCTTCAGCGCTTTATGAGAAACTGAAAAAAAACGAAAAATACGTATATCTGATCACACACAGATAAATAAAAACAAGGTAAATTTTACAAATCATCCGCTTGCATTGCTCGCACGGACTCAACTGCCGGCGTGTTGGGTGGGGGTCCAGCGGCCCATACATCTATACTTAGGATACATATATATATATATATATATATGTACTTCTACTAAAAGGAGAATCTAAAAAATATGAGCGCGTCGCTAACATTCCCCCCAGTGCTTACTCAGCACTCCTCAACAAGTGAAATACGAGCGTCGCGGGCTGCAGGTCTCTTCACTCTCAGGGGATTGTTAGGATCAGCCACTAATACTACGTCACCTACCTGTAAAGGTTTCACCTCCTCGTTCCATTTTCGTCAAGGCAGTAAGTCAGGGGGAACCTCTTTTACCCATCTACGCCAAAACATATCCGCTAACGCTTGTGACATTCTCCATTGTTTGCGTAGACACATGTCGGAATCATCGAAAGACCCAATGACAGGTGATTTGGATGAGCTACCTAAAAGGCAATGGTTAATAGTTAAAGATTCTAAGCTTTCAGGACCCACGGAGACGTGTGTCAACGGACGGCTATTTACCATATTTTCCACTTCCGCCATCAGGGTAAGCAGCACTTCTTCGCGTGGGGCGCGTTCTTTCATTATAACTCGAAGTGATGTTTTGACGCTTCGAATCAGCCTCTCCCAGGCTCCACCCCAGTGAGGACTAGAAGGGGTATAAAATGCTACTGCATGGCGATGTTCACGCTGACGGCCTTGAGAGCATCTATATTAAGTGCCTGCTCTGATTGCTTCAGCTCCTTATCGCTTGCTCTTAGGTTGGTGCCATTGTCCGAGTATAGATGACGGGCCATCCTCGCCGTACTGCCATGCGTCGCAGCGCCATAATCAAAGAGTCTGACGTGAGTGACGGAACAAGCTCGATGTGAATCGCTCGTATAGTGAGGCAGGTGAACAAAACACTATACCTTTTCTGCCTTCCTCTGCCCACAGTCACTTCCATTGGACCAAACAAGTCCAGGCCACAAAATGATAATACAACTCGAGCATGAGATAAGTGACCCATTCTGGATACTTGAGGCTTACATTTCCTTATGCGGCAAAGCATACAATTATTCAAAACCACCCTTTTAACTGTTGGCCTTATTCTAACAATCCAAAATTTCTGTTTAAGGTTATTGACGACCATTTCCTGGTTTCCGTGTGCTGCCTTAATGTGAAAGTACCGGACAAGAAGACGCGTTATGTCATGTTTTCCATCTAATATAATTGGTCTTCATGTCTAGGTCCACGTCTGACGCATCAATGCGGCCACCGAGTCGGAGTAACCCAGTTTCGTCTAGATACGGTGACAAGGTAAGTAACTTACTATCTCGTGATATGTGTTTTCCATTTTTGATTGCAGATATTTCGTTGGAAAACGATTCCAACTGCGCCTTCTTTAGCAACAGAATCTCAGCTCGAGCCATCGCATCGCAGTCAATCTCACCGGTAAGTCCCTTGCATCTGTCAATAAATTTCAGAATAACGGCCGTGGCTCGCACCAAGTGAAGCCAGGAGGAAAATCGCTGCGGCTCAGGAACAGGTAAGTTACATGTAGGCTCATGCATCACAGCTACACACTCTAAGCTCCCTTCGTCTCTGTCGATGTCGGGGTTCACGACGTCAGCAGGCCACAAGGACTCCTCTTTGTATAAGAAATCCGGCCCCGTGAACCACTCACTGTGAAACATTGTGTGGTTAAATTCATCACGAGTACCAAGATCTGCTACATTTAATTTGGTAGGTACATATCTCCATTCGGAAATACGCGTGAGTTGATCAATTTCTCCGAATCGGTTGACTTCGAACGTTTTATACCTACGTGTGTTATTTCTAATCCACTGAAAAACGGTGGTGGAGTCACACCAAAAATATCGTCACTCGGGCGCTAATCTGTGTTCCTTCTGAACGGTATCTTCCAATCGCGCAGCCAACAGCGCCGCCTGTAGCTGGGCTCGGGGCACAGTCATGGGCTTAACAGGTTAAACGCGGCATTTACTTGCTATAAATGCAACGTTAACACTCTCCCTGCCGACAATATATAAAGCTTTTGAAGTTCAGGAGGCCATGGAGGTCGCCGGCGGGTCCCAAATTTGTTGATTGTGAACGCCGTGAGTCAAAAGTTAAAATTATTACAAGAGGCCGTGGGAGCCGCCGGCGGGTCAAAAAAAAAATCTTTTAAGACGCCGTGGGATCCGCCCTGACCTCCCGAATTCAAATAATTTTTACAACTATTGGCGTGCTGTTATGGAAAATGTGAAACTTCTCGTGCGTGTACACGGCATGGCCTGCTGGACAAAATTTTTTGGGGGTCGCCGGCGGTTCCCATGGCAGGGAGAGTGTTAACATTCCCACTAACTATCCATCGCCAGTACGCCACACAACACATGGCTTGAACAGATGCGTCGCATAATAAATGTAGCTGTAAGCATGTATAAGTATTACTTGCCGGCGTAGCACACGTAACGGTGGTCGCAGGCGGTCTACACGTCTCGTAGCAGATAACTCCAGCGCGGGGGCCGCGGGTGCGGCGGCGGGAGGAGGTGGTCTTAACATCACAGGCTCGGCGACCGGTTTCTGTCCTGTCTCGCTCCCACCTTGTAACACAATAGTTTTATTATAGCACCTAGATATACGTATTTGCTTTATATCCTTTAACAACTCGATCCATTTGCACCATTTGTTGTAAATACTATCGGGTACTACGTCATCTCAGCCTATGTTTAAGCGCCAAGTATCTTGCAAAATAATTTTGCCCTAAATAGTGAATGGTGCTAACAATCCTAATACATCAAAAACCGACATAACTATTCGCAGCATGATTCTTTTAGTCGGCCTATCCTTATTTAAAATAATATTTTCAGGTATTCGTTTCAGAGACACGTCGAAACCTAATTCATCTTCTCCAGGATACCAGATTAGTCCCAAGGTGCACTCGCCATGGTACTCCTGTTCAAATTTGAACCTAACGCTGGCGGTACCTATGGTATCCTTTGGAACACTATCTAAAACAGCAAGGCTATTACTTGTCCAGTTACGGATTTCGAAACCACCACTGCTATGAATTTTAGTTATATTTTTAACCATTTGTATCGCCGTCGTGTCGTCCGGCAAGCTATCAATATAGTCATCCATATAGTGTTCCTCCCTGCCCTACATGCCAAGGGGCGAGGTAACTCTTTCGAATTTATCTTCAACCCCCGGGCAGGCATTGGCCGTGGCAGGCCCCGTTCTTTGCTGACAACTCTTTGAGGCGCGCGTGGAACACTACGCGCCGTCGACTCTCGGGCCTGGTGCTGATCGGACGGTGAGTTACCCACTACTCGCCGTCCGCAGGCCCGGGTCTACGGTGGCCGGAGATCGTCTCGCAGCCCCTGGCGTCTCCTGCGGCGGCTGCGGCTGAGGGCGCTAGGGCGACTCTGCTGTTATTGAGTCTCCCTAACGTATGCCGCCTCCCTCTTCGCGAGCATTACTGCTTCGCAGAAGGAGGAGACGGCTTCCCATTCCCTCTCGCTCCGTACCATGGCCTGAACCAGGGCAGGTCGCTGCCGCCTATCGCATCCACGAAGACACGGCGGTGCTCTGCCCAAGCGGGGCAAACCTCCACCGTATGCTCCACCGTGTCCTCTGGGCGATCCTCGCAGTGGAAACACCCGGGGGTCACCTCCGCCTTGATCCGACACAGGTACCTATCGAAACAGCCATGTCCGGTGAGGACCTGCGTCAGGCGGAAGGTGAGGGCGCCGTGACGCCTCTCCAGCCACTCCTCAAAGAGGGGCACTACCGCCGCGATGGTGGCGTGCCCAGCGCTAGGTTGCGACAGTCGCTCTCTCCATGTCACCATGAGATCCTGCCGGAGCTCCGTCCGCCGAGCCGCGAGTTGTCGCGGCAGCGGAGTTTCACCTCGGCGTTTTGCCTTCTCGCGCCACTCATACAGGTGCGCGAGGATTTTTGCCTCCAGATCCCACGGTGACAGTCCGGCAAGGAGGCTCGCAGCCTCACAGGAGACCGTGCGGTATCCTCGGATCAAGCGGATGAGGTAGGCCCTTAAGAGAAAATGAAACGAAAGATGTAGTTATAATTTTCACCACGTGCACGTGGCGCCACTTGCAAATTCACGCCATTTTCATTCATTGTCATATTCATTTTCGTGTCATTTTTTTTTCAAAGATTGTAGCAACGTTCCGACTGATAGGAAATCTAAAAACAAAAATTTATTTCATTACCTGTACTGATTTCTCGGAAATGTGTTGAAAAACTGTGTAGAAACCCCTGCTGAAATTGGTATTTACAAACGTGTGATAGTGGTAAGCCGTCGACTTCGTCTCGGGCTTACATTCGTATACTCTTTTGTGAAATCCAACTTATCGCACTAGTATTATAAATAACTATTTTATTTTTACAGCCAATAGTTATTTATGATATTAATTTTTATAATTGATTATGATACTGATACCAGCCAAAATACAATTTGGTATTAGCTGTAGCTACAATAAAGAGTTGTTTCCTTAAAAAAAAGTTCGTACACATGTTTGATGAATAACTTTACATATTCTTGTTTTTCTAAGTTTTTTCATACACAAGCTAAATAAACATTTCAGTCAAAAATATATGTCAGACCATTATCAACGATAAAGGCAATTTAGCCCTTCGTATAACTTACTTACTGAAACACAAAGCTGAACCCAAAACTCGTTACTCACACAATAGACTTTCAGCACATGATAAAAATCCGCTCCAAAAAATGTTCGTTATAAACCAACAAATTACAAAACAACATCACTCCGTAGTGTCGGCAGGTAAGTTATGACGTCGTAAATAAGTCGGATGTCAGCGTTGTCCGAGTATACCGTCACTATAATCCTACCTTTGCAGGCTATTACTTATCTACAGTTAGACGGAGGTAGGAGATTAGAAGTGAGAGCTTGATGAATTGCTAGCACTTGACGGAGAAACATTTAATGAGATGGCGATAAGTCAGGATATACTTTACTTTTTCATTCGATCCTGTTTATATATATCAGGAGTTTGTAACTCTTAATGCAGCTTGTAAATTCGGAGGATTTGATGTGAAAATCACCCAAAAATACGACGAGACTCTTTGATAGAAGTGCCAACCAAAAATTTGCAGAGTGAACGGCACCAGCGCCCGCGACGAACGCTTATCAGGATACAATGAGAAAAACAACCGTCACTAGATCCATCATGGATCTGGCCTATGGATCTTCTGAGATTGAACCAAATCTACTGTTTTAAAAACCTGGCTTTTGCATGCAGCTGATGACTAAAATCGACAGTAAAAATGGCCAGTCGCTAGCGACAACATATTCTGCTCAAAATTTTCGAATGAAATAACCTAGTTGGTTGCGGTTTCCGTCAACTGTGTGAATGGGGTAGCGAAGTGGCTTTGTGAGGCGATTTGTGAGCACCGTGCGGCTACAGCGAAAATCAACTCATGTAAATCCCGCATTACATTGACGCACAGACGTACCAAATTTGATTTTCTCACTACTCATATCATTCTTAATTAACACAATAATGGAACACAGGAAGTCATTCACCTGACAGTCTTAGGGTAGAGGTAGGGTAGAGGTAGATGAATCATGCTGGGTGACAATCGTACTCCGCAATACTGGGTCATCCGTTACTTACACCTATAAATTATAGTCATCTTTTTTCAGCTGTTATCTTTCTGTCATTAATAACATGCACTAAATCTTGATACATGAACCAATTATTTAATGTTGCTTTATTTTCACAACAGTTTGCAATAACTTTTAAGTAATTAATTAAATAAAAATGGACATCCCATTCATATGCACAAAGCGTTTTGAGAACACATTCAATGTGCGTACAGCTAGGAAGTGGAATTTCCTACCGGAGTTTGTGTTTCGTGATAGCTACAACCTGGGAGTCTTTAAGTCAAGAGTGAATAGGTTACTTCTTGGCAAGCATGCTCCATCTTCGACCACATCATCGCTTACCATCAGGTGAGACAGTGGTCAAACGCGTGTAAAAAAATAAAATAAAAACATGAATTATAATGACTCATATTATACGCGTGGCTTTTTCCACGAGCACTCTGCCAATTCCAAAATCAATAGAACCGTGAATGGACAACCAGTCACATTATGTTACAGGCAGTAGTCAAGACGTTTGGCAAACCCGCGCTTTTAATCATTCTTGTTGAATTAAATGTCAAGAATTTTGCTCGGTCTGAGTGATTGACATTATGAAGGATACAACCAGTATTGTTTGCGACCAAGGCAGGGCAAAGGATCCGACTTGAGGAGACAAGAGTGTGGAAGCGTGCCTGCCGGATCCCCGGCTCCAAACTGATCACAAACTTGTCTGCAAGTACGCAGAGCTTAACAATAATTTACACAAGTTTTGAACAACTTACTCAAGGTTTCCGAAGTCTTCGTCCAGGGACCAACCTGGTTATATGTGTGTATATCAGAGTTAAACGTGATAGTTTTGTGCTTGTCAGTAAGTATACCAGACTCCAAAGGTGTCCTCAAAAAGGCGCCGGTGATCTCACCCACAGCGCGGATTCTCGCAAACCAACCAAACTTCCAAGTATTTTCACAAAATAACCCGTTTCACCACTACATCAAATGGGGCTGCTTTAATCAAAATTAGTTCAATAGCAAACAATTAGGTCCAAAACCAATAGATTCAGCTAGATTTGAATCCCAAGCCCAAAATCTACATTTTCAACACGTTTTTTCACTACGGTCAAACCAAAAAGTGCCAGATGACAGGAAAAAACTCATATGTGATAGCTGTCATCTCTCAAGCGTTCGGAAATGCACTCGGACCGAACAAGTATGATACTCAGTATTATAGCTGTTGCTGTGTGCGTAGTTGTTGCGACACTTGAGGGAGGCCTATGACCAGCAGTGGACGTCTTTCGGCTGAAATGATGATGAACCAGTATGAAAATTTACTGGGTCTGATGTTGAAATGCGTACCGGAAGACGCAGCGTTGGAAGGCCTCCTACAAGGTAGACTGATGACTTGGAGAGAGTTGCGGCTCGCCGATGAATGCAAGACGCACAGGGTCGTGGTTACAAAACTTAGAGGAGGCCTATGTCCAGCAGTGGAAATCTTTCGGCTGCAATAATAATAATTCATTATTATTCAGACGCAGGTCCATTATACAAAACAACTTAAAATTAAATACACACAAAAAAAAGAAAACGTAAGTAGGTTGTTAGTAACAAAAACACACACTAAACTCAAAACATAGTAAAATGGTGTTAATATTTGTTAGTATTTAAAAGTAACACTAACATCTATCTATTTACACAGCCCTTATTCAGATGTAGATGTACATCCGCCCAGTATTTAATGAAGGGGCTGTCGATCTTGGTAGCCAACACCCTGAGGATAGCGTTGGGGCTTGAACGGAGCCTGCTCATCACAGACGCCGTCCTCTTCTTAATAAGGGCAAAGAAATCATCTGTGCGCGCCTCGGCAAACATTACCGAGGCGCTACAGTACCGAGGTTTTCTCAACACCATTCTCAGCGCGTCGTTGTACCGAACACCAAGAGCGTTGAAAGCCCGCCGCGTATAGCTGATCCACAGACTGCACGTGTAAAACGACTGACAGAAGGCTCTGAATAGTGTTAACTTGAATAAATGAAAAAAAATAAATAAAAAGATAATGATGTTGAAATGGACAACGTCTTAAACGGTCCCATTTTAAATAATTGTAAATGTAGGCAATGCAAATATGTAGTTGAAAAACCTACAAAAATCGTAATTTCTAACGGTTTCTTCCATCAAAACTTGACTAAGTAGAAACCAAATAAGAAGTTTTAATGGCCAAGTTCCTAGAAACAACATTCTTATATTCTATTTAATGTAAGTGCTTTCACCAGATGCATCTGGTATAATGACTATGATAGTAAGTTCTTGACTCTTTTGTTTTGCATTTTTACGTAATAGAGATGAGTTTTGGTGACTTATCTGGTAATATTAATTAAAATATGCTTTAGTTTGTAGAGACCTTGAGACAAGTGATGGCCAAGTGGTAACGGCTCCAAATTACGTGTCGAACGTCGTGGGTTCAAACCCAGGCAGGCACTTTATAATAATAGTAACCCAACCACTGTATCTCTACATTGACGTCGTAGTAGGGCTTGCGCAACCCAAGGAAACCTTAGTCTGTGTCGATAGATTTAATTTTTTCGCAACATGCCTAGGGTGAGGGGCCAGACTACGAGAGATACAATCCACCGGGCAGTTTTGTGGCAAACTGTTGGGCAGCAGTAAAAGTTAAAGTATTTTGTAGACACTTATAACTAACTAAAACGAATGTTTTGCTCTTATTAGTCAAGAGAATAATAGCAAAGTATGTGTGTTTTCTATAAAAGGGTGCTATTTAAATAAATGCCTGTCATTACTACTAGTTTTTTGTTTAAAAAAAAAGAAAAAATACATCAAGAAAAGCCATAGGTTGCTCATAAATTATTGGAAACATAATAGAAATTTTCTTCGGGTGCGACTAAATATCAATTTTAACATTATTTTACACTAACATCAACCACAAACTCACTAACATCAATCGAGTAAGCTAAACAGCCAAACAAACACTATGAGGCAATCGCGGCAGCGGCTGACTTAATTCATGTGATAGTAGATGAAGACAGTGAGAGCATCAATTAACTATTGAGAGAAAGTGAGTGTGGCGATACCTTGTACAAGTAGCGGTACGTAAGTCTAGCGCTGAACGATAATTGCTGCGCATGGGTGGGTGGCGCGGGTGGCGCGCGGGGAACAGAATGCGACTGAAGAGCCAATCGGCGCTACGCACGCTCGCCCTTCATCCCGCTAGCCCCCTCAGATACCTTAATTTTTACTTCTGCGCAATAACGGTCAGCGCTAAAGTTTCGTGCCGCTACTTGTAAGCTTATGAAGGTCAATGAGTAGTATAATTTTCGAAAAAAATATTTTTTATAAATATTTCATAAGTGAATCTAAATTGCTGGCTTACAATAATTTTACCATACACATGTACGTTTGGCAAAGCGAATGCTCCAAGGCCTTTAGTCCAAGTCCAAGACCTTGTTAAGTGATAAATAAAAACAATATAATATCTCCCATGCAGATTTCGGCCACTGTGACTAACTTCTGTGTGCCTATGGGTTGCGGTCATGCGCTCTAATAAAGCTAATATAGCCTATCTTGCCTGTGAAGGTGCGTGCACACAACGGACACGCTAAAAAATCATGAGTACTTTATGTGACAATCCCACTAGGAAACAATATAAAGAATAGGTATAGTCAGTTTATCGGGAGTAGGTAAGTGCACACTTTTATTGAAGCAATTATTATTAATTCTGACGTCAGATAATTAGTTTATAATGTTGGACGTTATAGCGGTGTAGGTTATTATTATAAATATATCTTATTTCTTAGTCTTTATTATTTTTTTATTTTAAGTTCGTAAAATGCTATAATGATGCTAACAAGCACTACTTTTAAAAAAGATCTGTAAGTACTTTATGTGATCTGCAATACGTAGAAAATGATAGAGAGTTCAAAACAATACCTAATTCGACCCGAGCACGTCTGCACGCCTTCATCGTGTAGATCTCGCCGGGGCGTGTTCCACGCGCGCCTCAAAGAGATTAGTATCAGCCACCACTGATGGGGCCCATGGTGGCCGGTGCCTGCAAGCCTAGGGGTAGGGGATAAATTTTGAAAATGAGTTACCGCACCCCTCTTTTTTTTTTTTTTTGGGGTGGGAAATCATCCTATGACTTCTCCCGCTCTGGGTGGAGCGGGGGGGCGTGTCAGACTCTTACTGACTAAAACCTACCCCTGTCTTTGTTCCTTCCCTGCCTGAGTGCCCAGGGGTGCGGCATCACTTGTCAAATCTATAATGCAAGAGTGTCCTACTAGATCAACCATTGATGGGGCAATAGGAACCAACTCATTGAATAAACTTTGATTCAGCGAGGCTGTGATGTTCAGGTTTGTTGTCTCAAGATGTGAAATTTGAGTTTAAGCCTCTTGTAGCTGTTGTTGCAATAAATATTTGTGATTAAGAACTTGTTCATACTCTGTGCTACACTGGCTGAATCCATCCACAACAAGTTGGAGCCTATCCCG
Organism: Polia nebulosa; assembly: GCA_951329385.1. NCBI lineage: Eukaryota > Metazoa > Arthropoda > Insecta > Lepidoptera > Noctuidae > Polia > Polia nebulosa. Next base: position 22,128,955 of record OX589602.1, read on the forward strand.
GGATTCTATGGCCTCAGTGTATTGAATGTATAACTGAGCCATTTCATTCTTTAACTTCCTATTCTATCATGGGCTTCAAGGAGCACCTTTTCACTATCATCCATTTCCTAAATCAGTTGATCACAGCACTTCTTAGACGCCTTTAATTTGCTCAAAGCCAGATTGAGTTTAGATTCTTCTTGGCGAGCATAGACGCTTCGAGTGATAAGTATGATTGTAAGTAAAAAAAGTTAAATTATAATAGACTAGGCAGATTGTGACAAAAATTGAAAAGATAATTAGTTAAAAGAAATTGAACTACTCTACTCTTACTTTTGTAAGAAGTTCGGTCACCAACTAACCAAGGTTATGTTTACGTTTCAAAGGTCATTGGTATTAATATTTAGCCGTGTAGAAAATGATCAGTGTATTAATCAGTACAATAATAGGACGTAAACAATATAATATCAAGTAAGATATATAAAGTATTGTACCTGATATAAAGATATAATGATATGAGATAATGCAAAATTCACTCAAGCCTGTAACCTCTAACTATCACCAAGTTTCGTTGGACTTTTTACTTAAATTGTTTTGCATGAATTTAACACTAAAAACATATTAAATGCCCTATTTACTTGATGAGTAGTAAGAAATAGGCCTTAAAAATAAAGAAATTTAATATTTAAAAGTAGAATTACAAGGGACTAATTTAAATCAGCTGTTAGCCGTAGTATTGCCACAGGAAAGAGAGTCTACGGTGGAGCGGGAGGGCGTTTCAGAATCTTACTGACTAAAACCCACTCCTGTTGAGCCCAGGGGCGTGGTAACTTTGTTTCGAATTTATCCACAACCCCTGGGCAGTTGTAACACGTGACGTTGGTTTCTTTAATATTTATTTTCTATGTTATGATACGATCGTTTATTCTATGAGGGCGCCACTTGGCGGGTAGTAGGCCCTTAAGAGAGCAGCCACGAGTTCATGTGTCACAAGTGATTTAGTGAAGACATAACATTCAAGCTTGGTAGTTTATATACCTAAAGATTTGACTGAAACTATCTAGGTGAACAACTCAAAGTAATAAATAACATATAAATAAAATTACACCTTAATCATACTGTGAATAAAATTTTGAATGAAAAAAAAATGGCATGCTAAGTTTTGTTTATTTTCCAGATATTATTATCTCCTGTGGTAAACTATAGTAGCCAATATCATTGTTAAAGAGGTTAAGCATCGATCTATCTGTGCCGTAACAATATTACACGGCCAAGTTTCATAGATAGAATTTATCATCGCATAGTTTCACTTGAAAATCGATTTCATTGCGTCGCTTGAATTTAAAGCATTCATTTTTTTTGGTCTAAACTAAACCATTTAATAACGACCATTTTAACAAAAACTCGTTTACCCTTCAGATTGCTTCGCGGGAAAGGCCTTCATAGAATTATTCAAATGATCGCTATTACAATTCTATCAAGGCCTTTCCAAAATTTAAACTATTGAAATGAGTCCATTTAGTGGTTTCAATCTAAATTGAATCACCGAAATTGGGCGGTAAATTTTGAAAATCCCACAGAGTTCTCATTGAATCAGTAACACAAAGAAGTTTAGTTGATAAAATGGGAGGAGACACGTATCTAATTCTCTTAGATAGGGAATAATTCATAACTTTTAATTACTCTCTAAATTGAATATGTAATTATTAACTATAGCTTATACATCTGACAGGGACAGCTAAATTTGTTTGAAATTGTTCTATCTCGTTTGCTTATCGATCAATTTTGGTTGTTTCTCACTGTTCGTATTTTATTTTTGTATATTCATCAATAAATTGGTAAGATAACAAATATTTTTTGCTCAAATAAATTTCCTATTGCTAAATGTAATGTCAAGGCTATCCATTATTCTGTCGGTTGTTCGATAACATTCATCACTAGCGCGGCAGTGTTAAGCCTACCCTTTCAATAGATGTCAACAGAGCAATCGATTGTTCAGCTGTCCCAATAGACTTCACTAGCACTCTCATCGTAAAATGAGCTTTATTTGTCACACGTAGAGCACACATTTCAGTTAGTCAAGCTGCATTATTGGCTACTGGCAGTCTGTTCGAAGTTCTTGTCTACCATAGTGACGTCTTCGTTTTGTGGAAGTACATTTACAGTTCTTCATGGGTCAGCTAATCCAAAAGTAGCTACCGACTGTTTATTTTACTTTCGACACAACACAGAACTTCTGTGCTTAACGTCTTTGAGTACCTGTTTTCTTAATAGTTTGCAAAACAAAACATAAAGAGAAAACTTTAACCTTCTAACAACTAAGCTGATACCGCCACCGACTGACACTCCCTCTTATGTGCACACACACTACGTACTAGCGAGGCACTGTGACCAAATGCTCCGAGTTGTTTGTCTGAGTTTACTAAATAACGTTGTTTGAACACCTGTGTAATTTCTGCATTACAAGTATTTCACAAAATCACTATTGCAATGATATTTAGCTAGTTTTGCAAACATTGTGCTATTTGCACTTGGGAGCGGCGCTGAAATTGTAGTGTAAGGTCAGCTACTCGTGTTTAAAGCGAACTTAATGAGCACAACTAAAAGCTTTTTTGTTGTTGTAGGTATATTCAGCACTGCCCAGCGGTTGTGGATAAATTCGAAACAGAGTTACCACACTTCTGGGCATTCCGGGAAGGGAAAGAACAGGGGTGGGTTTTAGTCAGTAAGAGTCTGACACGACCTCCTGCTCCACCCAGAGCGGAAGATGTCATTGGATGATTTCCCACCCCAAAAAATAAAAATAAAGGTATATTCAGCAATGGATGTTCTTGAAAGTGAATAAAATCCAGTCTCACCAGATAAAACGTCACTTGACTTTACTCTATTTCATTTCATATAATAATCACCTGAAAATATAACAGACAGACGATGTGATAGTGCGATAACCCGCGTAACATATTCCGGGATCCCTCGCTTCCTTACATTTGAAGTGGTATGATGTATGTACCAATAGCTGATTTCACGGACATTACTTAAATGAAACGTGCCGTGAAAATGATACGGTAGCAACTGCTAGGTACCGTATCATTTTCACGGGACGTTTCATTTTCTGAAATTGAAGAACGTTTGAATTAAAGTTATTACTTCAACAACCCTTTTCGGATCCTTTAATCTTCTTCAGAGAAATAGCCTATTTGTGGAACCGGAGACGTTCTTATTCATTTTGTTGTTACATTATTTTTCCCTGCAATTTTTTTATTGGAAAAAGCATTATCGAAATTGGAGTTATAATTTGGTTGTCATCAATAATGCCGACCATCATTCACGATCAACTAATTTTCTTGAATTTATTTTCACATTATTGCTAAATAAATTTGAAATCGGTTTCGTTTTTCGAAAGATACGTTCTGATATGTTAAGTTAGCAAGGATGGCAAATGCTTGACATCTCTATAGTCTTTGTTTTAATCATCACGGTTATATAATATTAATACGACTAAACGAAAATGTCGTCTTTCAAGAAAACTTAGCAATCAAAAGCAGCAGGAAACCGACTTTACTTGAGTAACAGATATTATCTTTCAGCAAAAATTTATGTTTCGTTGAAATTAAACTGCAGCCCGAAGTCGTTATCAATGTCTACAGCATATTTTTAACTACTTTTCTGAAAATGTATGAAAACTTTTATGGATGGTTATATTTTTATTTCTTATTAATATTTTGAAGCTTTAAGCTGATTTGCTGAGCTGGGATTAGTTGTGGTGGGCATTGAAAGAGAAAGGTTTAACTGAGATGTATGTTGAGTTGATTCGTGCTATGTACAGACAATCTAGTACCTACGTCCAGTCGGCTGCTGGCAGCACCGATGAGTTCAGTGTGGCTGTAGACTTTCATTAAGGGTCGGCTTTAAGTCCATACCTCTTCCTGTTGATTATAAACCGTCCAGGGTCGCGAGGGTGTTTGAAGGAGTCACCGCGCCCCTGGCACAGGCAATTGAAAGAACATGGGTGGGTTTTAGTCTGTAAGAGTCATCAGAGGGAGTTAAAGATTATCCACACTTGCAAGTTACTATAGCAGGTGTGGTCACTCTGAAGTCCGTCTCAAGTCTACTTGCCCTCAGAGTGATAAAAAACGCGCTCTAAAAAAAGTTCAAAAAAGTTTGGAAAATCTAAAAGTGTACACCTCATAACGATCATTTCTTTCTTTTTGTACTGAAAATAAATTGTATTTCTAAGTTACAGAGTAGACAATATATTTGCGACTTTGACCTTCAATATCTCCAGAACCAGTGGATTCCCAGGTATCGTCTAGTGGAAAAATATATCCAATTAATGAGTAGAATATGTGGCTTTCGGCTTTGGAAACTGTCTTCTTACATCCAGTATACAAAAAATGCTATGTGTCATTACTTTAATGAAATATTTGAAAAAAAACGATAGAAACTATGATAGTGAATATCGAAAGGGTTTATATTGAGAAAATTCTGAACAAAATAAAAAAAAACACCGCTCTCGATACGATAATTAATTATTTGACAGTTATTCGGACTACATACAAAAAGAGTTAGTACATACAGACATCCGAACGTCTAAGTAATTTTTTTCTTTAAAGTAGCAGAAAAAATGTTTTTTAAAAAACGTAAAATAAGTTTTCTCAAGTTTTTTCATGATACACGTATACTCGTATTTATCCTATGGATGAAATATGAACGTAATAGAGTTAAGGCCAGAAAATAGCTTGGTCTTGACGTGTTGAGAGTAGAGCACTACCTCAAACGCTTCGCGTTATGAGGCGTGTGATAGACTATTCCAATCTTTCATTGAACACAAAGAAAAACATCTCTATAATAATTATAATCTCGTTTACATGTGAAACACAACATCACAACAGTTTTGTTATCAAAATCTTATAGATATTATTACAAAATATGTTTATAACAAAGAAGGATGGCCAAATCGTACCCGACAACGAAACGATGGCCTCCCAATACGCCATATTTATGAAAAATACCCTTATTTTTTATGATCATAGAAAACACAAGAAATATCTCAATAAGTAGCCACAAAAAAAAGTTATCCAATTTTTTTGTTTTTGTAACTTTTTCTAAATTATTTAGAGTAATAGTTTCAGAACGCACCTCTTGACGATTCATTTCGCGTTTGAAATGACTTGGTATTCAAAGACTGTAATTATTCACGTTTTTCTGAAAAGTTTTAACTGATATTCTATTCAATTAGTTTAAAGGCATCAAATCAACGAATATGCTGATATTACGAGTATGTATTGGATTCTTGTCATAAAAAATAATTATGTTGGTGTATAGTAAGTAGTTTTGTTCACAAGCAAACAACGGAACGTCATTTGTCATGGACAAGTTACTTAATCTGTCTGTGGTCATCGTTCATCGACCCGCGCCATTGTTTGACACCCCGGCAATTAAATTATATTCTCTTTGCCGGCAATCATTCGTATTCGCATCCTATTCGATTTACTTGTTGTGAATTGTGATAAGCACTTGTGCTATTTTGGATTTCCTTCTGCTGTTTTGACCTTGGCATTGTTTTACGGACTGATAACTACCACTTGTGACGATTATTCTGTGCTTTTGATTTCTGGACACCGATTTTGTTTCTTGGATATTTGTGAGAGAAATCATGCACACGCCACAACTAGCCCTGCGATTGCTATAATATAATATAATAATATAATTATAATAAAAAAAAGTATTTTTGTCAAGCCTATTTCTTTCATTTCACTCTACCAATTATACTTCATTTACTCCTGTTAACAACCATTACTCAATCTGTCAATATCTTTGCAACTTGAGCATTGAAGACTGAAAGGCAGTAGGTATCTAGTGACTAACTCCTCAGCCAGAATTGAAGTGGTCAAACCACAAAAAAGGCTTGGAAGTCTTTCAAGAACCACTTCACGTGTGATGCCTACACTATACGTTTTGCAAGTTAGAGCAATATAGGTGTAGTTTTCATTGAATGATCGATGGACAAACAAAGAGTTTCTCTGAGAGAAATCGAAATAAATAGAAACGAGATCGCTAATTACCCTTCTCGCTTATCGCTAATTAGACTCATAAGCTACGACGCAGTCGGGTAGAAGGTAGTTGTAAAAGTATTGTTAACGTTATTATAAAAAATCGTGGCTATTTAGAAATAATTTTCAAACGGGATAGTGTTTACGACATAAAAACAAACCAATCTAGCTATAGTTTATTTTGGGACATGAAAAATAAAAGTCGAGTCCAGCTCCTATAGAAATTTGGCCATTCTTCTTTAAACTGTGTTGTTTCATTGTTGTTTTGTCTAATATCATATTTAAATATTTAACGTGATTTATTGACTAATTATGCCATTGTAAGAGCAAGTATACATACTTGGTCTTACAATGGCATACCTAATTTTCATTATTCAATAATTCATAAATTATTTCAATATGTCTGTAAAAGTAGACTGGTTAAAATGTTAAGGAATAATGTAGCAAAACATATAAAATATTCCAAACGGATATCCACCTTCTATGTCGTTGTATTTTGGATGACGGGAGACAGAAACGTCAAAGTTGTTTGTTCACGAATATAAAAAGGGAAGCTCCAATATACCTTGGGAGAAGAAGGCTAAGTACCTGAGTGTGGTCCTCGACCAACACCTAACCTTTGCTGAGCACATAAGGCAGGCCCGCTCGCGGGCCGCTTTTGCTCAAGGTAGGCTCCATCACATACTTAATAAACGCAGCACTATGTCATTCAAGTGCAAATTGCGTACTTTCACCACGGTCATTCGACCAATCATGACATACGCTGGCCCTGTCTTCGCACACGCCAAGCCCCGTTTTATACATAAAATGCAGACTCTTCAGAACCGCTTTCTCCGCAATGCAGCGGGAGCCCCCTACTTTGTTCGTAATGAATAGCTGCATGTAGACTTCAGACTCCCCACCATCCAGCAGTTCATGAAACGTCTCACCAAGCGTTTCTTGGATACTGCTGCTAAACATAAAAACCCTCTAATCGCATCGGCCGCCCGATACGAACCCTCCCTCATGTCAAAGGTGCGCCGTCCAAGGCAAACCCTCCTCACTCCTGACGACCCTACCACCCTGCTCCAAGAGAGCCGTAGGGAAACCAGCACAATATACAAACGCAGACCGCCATCGTTCCGCCCTCGCCGTCGAGGCCCGTCGCGAAGACCAAGTCAATGCCCTCCCCGTCTCTCGCCAGCACGCGCCGCTGAGCAAGCAATCCCCTAAATAATGAAAACTTGATCCAGCCTTCCCTTGCTGCCCCCACCCAGTGACGCCCTAAGCCGAGGCCCGTACTCCGCAGGGGGTGCCCTTAGCGTTGTCACTTAGTATGTAGTAAAAATTATAAGTCCTGGCTGGAGGCTTTAATAAATTAGAGCCTTCACAGGCAAGTCCGGTTGAGCAGACGACAGCCTCATAGGCTGACCTGCGAGATGTCATACAAAAAAAAAAATGACATGGCCTACAGGTGAAAGTTAAGTTATTTTTTTGCTGTTGTTATTGTAGTTTTGGTTATTATTTCTAAATATTTGTTGTTTTACTGTGTTATTGTGTTTGATTGCTATTGTTATTATGTTGAATAGAACAATGATCATGGACCATTATTTACATAAATAGTTCGGTGTTTTGGCTGGTTGTTGCTATAATTATATATTATTTATGATGTGTCGATATAATAATAAAATCGAGCTTCCATGGAATTTCTTGCCGTTCTTCTCCATGAAGACCTAGTATTGTGAACAGGCAACTAGATTTTCGATTAATGACAAGCCTATTGGAAATAAATGCCTAGTCTTGTCTTTCTGTGCTTTTCTTAATAAACCCCTTCCTTAAACACCACATTCATAGCTTTCATACACAGTAAATAGTTAGTGATCATCTAGACTTTTAAATTAATATCTAAATATATCTAATCTCACACGTGCAATAATTTATGTTTGTAATAATAAGATTTCAGATTTGTTAAGGTCTTTACCAAAAACATTAAAATGCTTGTTAGTAAGAGCTAGTTTTTAAAAGTGTGTTACGAACATTTGATTTATTCTGAAAAGCAGTTTTAATATCCTTGTTCAAAAACACTTATTAATGGAATTGCTTCCGCTCGATGTAACATTCTGTAGCTAATGGATTTTTAAAATAGCTTCGACACAAAAGGATTTACTCTTTTTGTAATTTCGGTGAGATAACTTTATGAACTGTCTTATTCTGCCTGATGGTCAAGAAAATGATTTTTATAACGTTTTTAGGGTTAAGTACCCAAAGGTTAAAATGGGACCCTATTAATAAGACTCCGCTGTCCGTCCATTTGTCTGTCTCTCTGTCTGTCTGTCTGTCTGTCACCAGGCTGTATTTCATGAACCGTGATAGTTAGACACTTGAAATTTTCAAAGATGATGTATTTTTGTTGCCGCTATAACAACAAATACTAAAAAATTGAATAAAATTAATATTTAAGGGGTCTCCCATACAACAAACGTGATTTTTTTGCCGTTTTTATAGATAATGGTACGGAACCCTTAGTGCGCGATAGATGTGTCGCGATTCAGTCTGTGGTAACAGGGACGCAGGTGCTATGTAGATGGCGCTAGACGGAGTCAGTAACTAGAAAAATATGGCGGCGACGGTTGAAGAATACAAAAAGAACCGAATGACTGTGTGTGCATATAAACTGTCTCGCGTTCCGTACCAACTCATTGAGTGTTAATCTTATTTTATTGTGATTCGTAAAATCTAATTTGTTAAAGACATTATGAATAGATTGTATCCCGGCATTATAATTTAAAACCAACACATACCAACGTATGCCCATGACAGCTGTCAGGAAACTCCCTGAACCATAAGAATGGATTTTGACAAAGGAGTTATCTTCCAGTCTACGTTATATGTATGTTTGAACGTACCACTTATTTTAAACTAACGACATTCAATAATCATTTATTTAAAAAAAAAAAAACAATCGTAACCCCACATTAGGAATTACTCCTTTATGGTAGGTGCGTTCACAAACATTTAAATTCATATAAATAAGACATCCAGACCTGGAACAACTATCTATAGGCCATACAAATATTTGTTCAGTGTGGGAATCGAACTTGCGACACGCAGCGCAGCAGACAATCACTCAACCACTGCACCAAACGTGCCGCAACCTACTCTCCTAGAAGCCTTTATTATTATTACCTATACAAAGAAAAAGCTTTGTTTAAAGAAACAGGAAGGCTTTAGTGACTGAAGAGGATTTTATCCGGATTTTCATACAATCTGTGCTTTGGGAATTTTATCAAACGACTCAGCACTTGCCACGGCTACGAAAGAACGATAAATAGATTGAAAGCTTAAGAGACTGGTTGTTGTAAAACGTTTTAGATTTTATAAGAACGTAGTAGTAATAGAAGAACTACACAGTTCAAAGTAAAACATAATTTCGAAACATGGAATCGACTTTGGCTGCGACATAGTTAATTTTCGTGCTACGACAGCGTAGCTCACGTAGCGGATGCGTAGGAATACTACGCCGTAGCAGCGGTTTAAATGAGAAGTGAAATCTCTTATTTAAACAATTTTATTTACATCATGAACATAAGTACTAAGGCAGCTCGTGTGGTTATTAACTTGACCGTCCAACCCGTCGGTTCTTTAAACAAACGGAACATTAATGTTTCAAATGTTCTCCCATTATTTTGTGAAGGTACTGAGCGCGGTTATCCCTGTTATTAAATACATTTCCATTTAAGTAGTATGTTATTGTGTAATCCATTATTTAGGGCATTAAAAAGCATTAACTGTTCTGAGACTGACCAACCTCGTCTGACTGCAAGAATAAGACTACATAAATACCTAGGCCGAACCACGACACACAATCCCTTGCACTATTCCCAAGTGCTTATAAACTAGCATTTATGTTTATTATACTTACGTAGCTCTAAGTTAAAACAAGTAGTTCTTAAAGCTATTTCGAGGCGAGTGTGGTCTCTTTTATCTCCGTCGCCTCCAGCGACTCAGAGTCGCTCACACTCGCTTCACTGAGATGCGATACATACTATACCAGACACTTGAGAGTACTTTATACTTCAGTTAAAAGAAATAGCTGATAAAACCTAAATCACCTCTTAAAAATTCCTTGGAAATAAAGCCATGCCCCTTGGGAAATGTTTAATTTCAACCAACACTGAAATCTTCACAAAATTCTAATATTTCGCCGCATTTCGTTACGCTGAATGCTAATTCTAACTTAGTCATGAAAAACGTTTCAATCGTATAATGAGGTCACACCCTCCTCGCTCCGTACTGAACCCTTTTTATTTCCTTTTTTTTTTGGAGGGTGGGAAATCACCAAATGACTTCTTCCGCTCTGGGTGGCGTGTCAGACTCTTACTGACTAAAACCCACCCTTGTTCCTTCAATTGCCTATGCCAAGGGCCGCGGTGAGTTTCTTTCGAATTTATCCCGTATTGAGGTCAGTCTCTTGAGTTGATGAAAACTCCTCCGGAATAAAGCGACTGTCTTATAGGCTCATCAATTTCTTAATTGGTGCGACTCTTTGAATTAAAATTGCAAGTTCGTTCGATAAAAATGAGAGTAATGTTTCAGATTGGTATGATATTATATTATGCGTGCAGGACATTGTGGGAGTAGGGGTCCAGCTTCTCATTGTTTTTAGAAACTCGTAAATGGAACATGAACTATGTACCTATCTGTAAAATGAAAACTCTTGAGTTAAGTTTTTTTCGTTTATTTATCCGCCAACGTTTAGGTTTACCTAAATATAAAACAATGTAACTGATTCAACCTAAAAAAAAGCACCATTATTATCCTTTACGACTTACCGGATGATCGTAAATCATTTTCGGCTAACAAAGTGATGTAGTTAGTAACTAGTTTAATATAACTCTAACATTATTTTGTTGCAAAAAGAAGCGTCTCTGGAGTGTTCTGCACTGCGGTATTGTTGCTACATAAACTATTCTATCAGAACACGATTTATTACAAGCAACTGAAGATCATCATTAAATAACGAAATACGATCTAATCAACGAGATGGTTCACAAAGTGTACTTACTGTATGAACGTAATGTTCGGGCCTGTCTGTGAGTAAAGAATGCTGTGTCAGTTAATTAGCTTTCAAAATTTTCTTTTTTAAAGTGAAAATTATTGAACTCGCGCGCCACCGACATCGTCACCGACCTTCCGACCGCTACGCGCTACTCTACGCGTCATAGCACACGTACCAAACCGCGTCGCGGTTGAAGTGAAAACTTCTTGAGGTGTGTTGGGTATTTTTGAGATGGGAAAAAACAATTAAACTCGCCACCGACACCGCTATTTGGATTAAAATGAAAACTTCTTTAGGCGCGTTGTGCATTTTCGTTCAAGTTTTCACTTCTATAGGCACTCCCGGAGTGCCACTCTTTTTTTTTTTTGCTATCCTACATAGTGCCCCACTGCTGGGCAAAGGCCTCCCTTTTCTCGCTCTTAACTCTTTCAAACCTCTCGGTCTTGGGCGATTTCTGGTCAAGTTTGCCCCTCAAACATGATCAGATCGTCACACCATCTTCGCCGCGGACGACCTCGACGGTGACGTCCCCCCTCCGATTTCCAATGAGTGACGATGCTTGCCCACCAGCTTGTGGTGTTTCTAACGCGGTCTGATCGCCTAATACATATTGTATAATTATTATTATGTGTTATAGGAAGACTTCCTTTCAAGTGTTATTTAAAGGCCTTATAACTTTAATTTACTTTCACTAATTTAGTGAACCTTACTATAACCAAAAACCTCTTGAATACTTCGGAAGTCTGTGTTTCTTGTTTTTTTTCTTTGTTATTTGACTTCCGAAATTAAAGTTATTTTGCAATTGATTGCGATTGTTGTTTTCGGAAGTCGGTTATATTTTTTACTATTTAGTTGATGCACTCCATAACTTAAACTAAATAGTTAAATCATGCCCAAATTGATAACCCCAATATCAAAAAAATTGAGTATAAATTGGTGAATTTAGGAAGTGCCATGGAGTACTGAACACATCTGCGTACCTCTTTAGAGGGTAAAAGCGTGATGTTATGAAGGCAAATAACATTGTTCGCCTTTGTCTTTTTAGTAGTTTAACATAGAAGTTAAGATTCGAATAGCTAAACTTTTGAATAACACCTTCGAAATGTGTCCAGTGTCCGAGTGTCGAGAGCCACGTGCATTATTCATGTGTGCCGCACCAGCTCCATTGGTAGCCTCTTATAGCGCATTTGAATACGCTCAAGTCTCGTGTACAAAGTATTAGTTTGTTTGTGTGTGACTTAGATTTTAAATCCGATATATTCCGATCTGATTCACCGTCTCTCAACGTAAGTAGCATAAGTACTTGTTACTAAACATTGAATGGTATAGAAACCTTTGACTAAGTGTCGATGGTAAGCCGAAAAAGATTTCACAATCACACCTCCTGTTTACTTTTCCTGAACCAATATCAAAGAAATGTTCACTATAAAAACCGGGCAAGTGCGAGTAGGACTTGCATACGAAGGGTTCTGTACCAAAACTGAAAAGATTACGTTTCTGGCCTCTTATAAATTTTAATATGATTTTTATTACTATTTATTGTCATAGCAGCAATAGGCATATCAACACACACTGTGAAAATGTCAACTGTCTACCAATAGGCGCTGAAAGCTGAAATACAGGAGCTGTCTAATTTGGCTTCAGATGCTTAAACTTTAGTGGACGCAACTACTTTTTGTCTAGCATTTCATTTGTTACTTATTGTACTGTTATCTTTGGACATAATATATTATTACATTATATACCACTTAGGAATATGCATGAAAAAAATATTTCTTATCCAGCCAGTTTATTGATAAATGTACCAAAATAGCATAGTACCTAACAGTAAAAACAGAATCAAAATAGATCGAAAAACAAACGAGACATAACAATTTTTAACAGATAATATCTGTCCTTCTTTCGAAAACGCTGATTTTTTATAGTAGCTGTATAGGCGGACCTTTGACGTCACGTCGGCACGTCGGACTTCTTTTTCTAATATCATCTTTAAAAGCTTTATAACTTCGGTTCTGATGAAGATATTTTATAAAATATTTCATAGTTGTTTTCTATATTTAATGTGTATACCATTTAGAAAATAAAAAAATAGTGTGTATATTCCTTATTACGTTCATGAGATACAGCCTGCTGATAGACTGACGGACGGACGAATGGAAAGACAGCAGAGCCTCAGTAACAGGGTTTCGTTGGTTACCCTTTGGGTACGTAATCCTAAAAAGGGTTTTGAGTTCTCTAGAACTTTTATCCTAGGAGTAAACTACAATGTGTTTTTTTATTATCTTTTTGACTTGGCGTGGCAGTTGTTCAATTATTCGAAACCTCCAATCTGTAACAATTGTTTCAAATCTAACATAATTATTCCGTCATTTAACATCCGCCCTGTTATCGGGAATAGGCTGGTATTTGTAAATTAAAACCCATCGATCGTTATCCATGATACCCGAAGCTGCGGTAATCAACAGATAGCAAGTAAATGGAAATTCCGTTCCAAGTTACCTCTGAATTCATTCAATAAGATTCGGGTCACTTTTAACTCAATTAAATACCCTTAACACTTCCCTGTAATTATCTCTCTGTAATGCAATTTTAAAAGACCAATACCGAGTGCTCTATTTTGTTTCTGAAATAGAAAATGCTATTCAGATAAGGGAATTTCTATTGGAAAGTTTGATTTCGTGGAAAAGCCTTCAAAATTGAAATTTTAAAGAAATTTATTTGAGACTAGAACGCCGCTGAGACTCTACCACCTAAGTATGAATCTGGTATTGCATTTCAGTTTTAGCAGGTTACTTTTTTTTTAGTTACCTTTCGAAGAAACATATTAATTACTAGCACTTGCCCGCGACTTCGCCCGCATGGATTTCAAAAATTTATAGCCTATGACACTCATAAATAACGTGGCTTTCTATTGGTAAAAGAATTTTTAAATTCAGTTCAGTAGATCTAGAGATTACCCCCAACAACCTCACAAACTCACATCCTTTGTCGTTTTATAATATTAGTATAGATTATGCAACTAATTTTATTATTCGCTCAAATGAATGTTGTAGTTTTACAACAACCCGTCCTCATGATGTAGTGTGTCGTACTAAGCATATGTAATCATTACTGAGGGATTTTCTGTTTTGCTAGGTAGTTAATCTTCTGTCCCATCTTAGATCGTTTAGACAGTCGATGTACGTTGCACGGTGTTGGCTATTATCTGAAGTAGACATATGCTACTACATGTTTATCTACGATGTTACAGAAATAATTATCTGTCCTTTAAATAAAAAATCTACTCCACATAGAACAAAATTTTCTCACTAAAGCCTGAAGACAAGAAAATCCAATCAGTATCAAAATTTATGTCACATCCATCTGGTTGAATTAGCCATTCAATAAGACACCTACGCTGTTCATTTAACGCCGGCATTCAATTAGATGGCCAGGCCGATAGTTAACAACTAGAATCATTCAATGTTGTTAAACATGACCAAGACTCAGCCAAGTGATTCAAATTTACTTCAAGTTAAATGAAAAATGATTAAAATGTTTATAGTGATTCAATTTGTTTAAAAGGCGTAGTCAAAGTTGAATGGCTTAAAAAATGGTATGGTTTAAAAAAAAAAACACGTAGGGAATCTTCGTGTCTGGATTTTGTTGACGCGCGGCCCTCTTCTTCTACTGTTGGATGCGCGTCGTGTACGTCAGACATTCGCATCAACCAGAAGGACGTCCGTAGAGTACTGCGTAACCTTGACGTGAACAAAGCTAGTGGCCCCGACGAGATACCGGAAATTGCTCTAAAAACTTGTGCCTCTGAACTGACTCCGATCTCGACACGCCTATTTCACCTTTTGTTTGAGACTGAAAAGTGCCGATTGCTTGGCAGCAAGATAGCATGCAACCCATGCCCAAGAACGGTAGTCGAGCTGACCCGGTCAACTACAGGCCCATCTCAGTAACGTCCATTTTCTTTAAGAGTAAGGAACGGGTACCTACTCATCACTAGAAGCTAACGACATTCTTAGTAACCATCAATACGACTTTTGCTGAAATTGGGCAACTGGGGACCTTCAAGTTTATGCCATTTACATCTGGAGTGAGGCTATCTAGAAACACGGGGAAGCACAATCCATCTCCTTCGGTCGATCACAGTAAAACTTTCATCATGTCAGTTAATAAATCCGAAGCTCGTGTCAGCTCTTCCCGTGAAAACTCTCGTAACGTTTGAAGATTTCCGTGATTACTTTATAATTACCTATGTACCTTCAAGATTTCTTTAAGAACCTTCATATTTTTATTCAAACAGTAAGAAGTCGCTTTCACGGTCATACTGGCCAGATTTTATTAAAAAAATGTGCATTGTCATTTTAAAAAAATAAAATAAAAAATATATAAGAAACTAATATCATACATATAAATATTTTTTAAAGAGAGCGGCGAGTATTTAATTTGGTGATATATAGAGGTTGCACCATAATAATATTTATTTTTAGAGAAAATTATTTGTGCAATATTCGACGCAGGCATTGTATGTATTCAAGAATATTTTTTTAGGTCTTTATTTTTTCTGTAATTAAAAGTACAAATTTCAATGTAGGTAAAGACCAAATACTTTATAAAATGAAAACATGAAACATTCTTATGATTTATGTAAATATACTCAGACGCAACGAGAAATAGAAATTCACTTCGCTAATTCCTAAGATGCATCGCCCCGATCTGAAAGCACTATCGTGTTCGGCTTATGGATCCCATCTGCATACTTGTGTGTCTACAGTTTGCTGGTGATCGTCTTGAATGCCTGAGAATACCGCCCTGTAACCCGTCTCCTTGCTTGAATGCACAAAATACAAATGGTGAAATACTTTAAAGTGAGAGCTCCAAAAACGTGCAAAATATTTAAAAAATATAATCTTTTAAAAGGCCTTTGGTGTGGGCGACAACCTATGTCGACAAGTCGACACCCTTGTACCATCTCACGTTTTTTTACCACACATGACGAAATTGGTCAAACATATAGAATATTCAAACACGCGCAGTCAACCGCGCATCGTACGTTATTGTACCACTCCTGGGAGCGAGCACTTTCAGGAACATAAATATATAAATATTGAAACCACCAGTCCCTAGATAAATCATTGTCTTACCTAATTGCGAACAAAATAAGTCTGGAAAGAAAACTGCGTTTATAAACCCAGCCAGGTATTAAGGACAAGAAAAACTTTTGTAGAGCTTAATATTTACAAAGGAATAGCTTTGACCTTTCTTTTATGGCAGCCTTTTGTCCTTAATTCGTGTAAATACGGATGAAAATTACTACCTATGCTTAGCAAAAGAAATGGGATCTTTTATCGATCATAGGTATCCAACAAATAATTATAAATAGAGCGAAGTATAAAATAATGTAATGCAGTAAAATCTGTCAATCTGCTAGCCTTTTCCCAACTATCCTGGGGTCGGCTTCCAGTCTAACTGGATGCAGCTGAATACCAGTATTTTACATGGAACGACTGCCTATCTGACTTCCATAACCTAAAAGACTGGTTGTCATACCACTGGTTGTTACGATTGACAGCCGGGACCAACGGCTTAACGTGTTTTCAGCTGGCCACCCATCCGTGGATCAACCCTAGCAAGCGTAGCTTAACTTGATGGATCGACCCGTGCGGCTGTTATTACTTTAGCCAACTAAAACTCTATAAATATCAAGAAGTCCAGAATCTCTTCCCGCTGTGTGAGATCATCATGACGTACTTGTCACGTCATTGCTATGCCCCTGGGCCGGCTTCAAATGCATCAAGGTCTGGGTAAATAAAATAGAAAAAGATTTGTCGGCTAGACCAGATCTACAGTACATTGGGTGAATATTGTATTTTAACTTAAAATAAGGAAAACTTTTGTATCATTAAACATAAATAATATTTCCACTTCTACACTGAATCTATGCAAACATGCATCTAACTATATTAAAACAGGTGCCTAATATCCTTAGGTTCTTATAATATTTTCATTCCGGCAGTCCGTCCGTACACACAAATCCTTACAATGGTTTGCGCACACCGACTCTACTTAATATTGTACGTGCACAGTGCTCAGCGAATTACAACTCTAAACAACAACAAGACTACTTTTGTAAAGAGGTGGTTTCGCACCGGCCGAATCTCCACCAACACGGTTAGTCAGCATTAAATATTAACAAGATACCTTACTTTTCTATAAAGGTAACGAGAGTCCAATCTAAATGTAGGCTTTTCTTTCATTCAGAATGCATTCTTACTAATGAAAGCGAAGTTTCCTTTGATTTACAAATGAAGTGCTATTTGAATTGATAGCGTGATAAACTCAGTGGATAGTAAAATGCGTGATAAACTCATTAGTTGAATTAATATTTGTATTATTGATCCTAATTATATCTATTACTCGGACGCGGTTCGGGACTGTTGTCATAAATTTAAAAACGAATTCAGCTCTCGATTCCATCAACCGATTTTACTAAAACAGCCGTCGAATTAAAGGATTTATCCAACAGCATAAACAGGGCTTTATAAGAATAAGAAATGAGGCTTCAATGTCTTCTCATGAAAAAAGAACTGGCTGGGTAGATTGAGTTCAATGTAGACTGTGCGTGTTCGATTTTAAAATATTTATATTTTAGTTTTGTTATTGTTCATTTATTATGATTGCTAATACTACATGATTATAAATGTTTACTACCCTTCTAAAATGATACCAAAAAACTAATGTTATGAAACGTAAATAGGAATAAGTAACAAAGGAGTCGCAATTTTATCTACATATTTCAATTAAGAAGTTTTGGAATGATTATTGTTGGTGGTTTGACACCGGTGTGGGTAGATAAATGTTTAATTAACCCTGATATCTGTACTTTAACGGATGACAGTACACTTACTTCTCAGCTAGTCAAACTACAGTTTCATGCAAATACTCGTAGAATGCTAGTTGAAGTACTAATTTGAGATGCTCTTGAAAGAACAGCAAAATTCAGTAAATACAAATTTTTAGAGATATTCATCAGTACGTTGCCAGATTACAGCCCGTAATATTATGAGCGTGTTTATTAAAATTCCTGTTAATCTAACTTTTTACTAGCTAAATTATTTAAAAAAAAAAATTTAAATTATCTAGCTAAATACTTTCATGATATATTAGTTTTGTAAACTAAAATATTAATCATTATGAACACTTACGTCGCTCGTCGCTGGGAAGCTACCTTTCCAAACGCTCGTGGATTCGCAACATAGTATCTCAATCTGATCTTTATAGACTTTATATTTCTCGTAAATAAAAAGTAATAATATCAACACAACATTTTGCAATTTCAATGTAAATCCTGCTTGTAAGAGGGGTACGATAAAATTCAATGGGATTTTTAAAATGATGTTACAGGCTTCGAGAAATTGGCATTAAGTTAATTCTTTCCAACAGGATTCAGCTGGTCTCATTATTTTACATCATTAACAAGCTTTCAGTTTGCAAAAAGCAAAGAAATATTTTCATCGTCTAGAGATTTACCAAGTTGTCATGTCTCGTTCTTATTGTAGACTCCATCGCGGGGGAGGCTGACGAATGTCTTCATAAATAATTCGACAGGGCGTTTCTCTGACGTATGTCCTCTTTGTTGTTGAATCGAGAATGAGGCTGCCAAATGAGCGAAAATTGTTACGCTGACCTTTCAGTAACTGATGTTTATCAATAAATGTAATTGGCTGAGCGTGAAAATAGAAAAGTAAATGTATTTTAACTTGCTTTCGACCCACTACTTCCTTTGGTAGAAAGGTACATTTGACTTCTCCTGATTTTAATCCTGTGATTACTTCTTGGCCTTAACTTTTCTGTATAAAGTACTCGAACTCTTTTTTTACTTGTTCCTTTAGATAATATTATTACGAATTTAAAACGTGCGCAATATTGAAACTCTTATAACACATTTTGCGTACTTGTATAGGTACTGTTAGCTTTTGTATTTTAAAAGTGATTAGGGCATAATAATAAAAATTACAGTTGTTTTGAAATGGTGACAAAAACCATATAATTATGTAGTTAGTGCTATTTATAATTCAAAATTTCAAATAGTGATTTTGTTCTCAGGTGCAAAGTCCCGTGCTGGTGGTGGAACTGACCCTGGATGGACTAGAGGGCAAACAGCTCAGGGCGCCAAGGCTGTTGTCCGTGTACGGGTTCAACGTGACGTATGAGGTGCGAGGAGCAGCGCAGTCACCAGGAGCCACTTCATGCAGCGCCGTCGAGGCTGCTGGGGCATTGCCTAGCCAGCCATGATTACCAGTAAGTTATATATTAGCACTTGGCAAGGTCTTAGCTGTACCCCAAAAAGGCTGTCTATAGAGGTAGTGGTTTTGATAATCCTCTTTATTTTAGACGGTGACGACAATATAGCACATTTTCTGTTTGGAAATTTGATAACGAAAAAACAAAAATTTGCAAATGAGAACAATACTGTAGTCGGTGATAAATTGTATTGAACGTCAGGAACACTTTACGAACTAATATATCGCAGCAAAAAACCGTAGTGTGTATTTCCACGCTATTGTTTACAAAATTTATGGCTCACGTCACAATATTTGCCGCATCGCAGGGAGTTTTACTGCTCGTGTTTCGAGGGATACTCCGGAGTGGACTGCGGAGAGGGTCCACTCTGCCCGAGGACCTCCAACATTTTTGTAAGAACGGCGGCACTTGCAGGTGAGGTAATGTATTACCTTCTGTTGGCCTTCGTTTTGTACTTGTTTTTATAAAAAAAAAATGAAAAGGTAGTATTCTCAAAGTAGCAAAAAGTTATGTTACATTGTTGTTAATACGTTTTTTTTTGCTGTAAATCAAATGTCGACTTTATCAAAAATGTTCACAAAATCAACCTTTGGACGTTATTCAGTCATTCATGATGTATCTATTTACAACCTGCTTGCATCGATAGACAGCTGGGCCCGGCCACCGTCAGTTGTGTCTGCGCGCCGGGCTACACGGGGGACCTGTGTGAGGCGCTTCTAGCACTGCCAGGTGAGAAAGAGTACATTTTGCTATGAGTTTAATCAAATTGGGCAAACTTTGTCATTACAGCCGAGGTGGAATAGCCCGAGTAGAAGCGAAACCGTTATGGAGCAAATCTCACGTGAGCGGAGCGCCCACGTGTTTCGAACTACGTTTTCCAATAGACTCTTTGGAAAAAAAGAAATCATAAATATTACATTTACACAATTTAGTAACAAATTATTGTGAGATTTTTTTCGTGCTTCTTAGTGGAGACTATTTGAAAACCGTCGTTTCATATACTTGGGTAATTATTATTTATTGTTATTGCAGTTTCTCGGGTCCAAAAACGACCATGACGTGTATTTCGCCTTGGCTACAAAGTTGCCAACTTTCATTAAAATGCACTATTTTTTTTTATTATTGATAGCCTTGCGCTTAACCACTATCTCACCTGATGGCTAACGATGATATGCTCGACGATGGATCACACTTAACAAAAAATAACCTATTCACTTTTGTAGAGTAAAGAAACTTATTCTAAAATCACTGGTCGCCATTCTTATTGGTGCCACTATTGGTTTGAATTTTGTTACAGAGTGCGGTATAGAAGAATGTGCAGAAGTATGTAAGGGAAAAACAGCTTGTGACTGTAACCCGAAGGACAGAGACTTTTGTGAGTATTTACATTTATCGATAGTGCCAAGAAGTGGGTGGTAAATTTAAGCAATATCCAATTTTGTTTTAGTACCTTTTATATAAACGATGTATGTTTATAGCATCAGCACGATTTGAAACAAGACTAGAAGTAGTGGATCAAGCAGGTGTAAACATATCGCAGGAAGTCATAAAACAGGTATTTACTGAGAAATAAAACAACAGACCAATTTATAGTCAAGACTGATAAAAATTCAAACTACGAGTACCTTATTTTTTTCGGTTGAAAAGTTATTTAAAGGTGTCAAACATAACATTGGAAGATGAAATAGAAATTCTAAACATAAGGTAAGTTTCTGTTTTTCATCAGTAAACAGTGCTGGTACATCTCGTCTCAATGTGCTGTGTATATCACCGGATAATGATAACCTCTGTAATATTATATACGTAAGTCAGAAGAAGAGAGCCTTCAACAGGGCTGCCAAGTTCTGCAAGAAGGTGTTGCGGAGGGCTCGGTTTGACCACATTGGCCGAATTGGGAACAAACTTGCTTCTTACCCAGTTGGTAGTAAGGCGTTTTGGTCCCTGGCTAAGTCGGTTGAATCGAACTTCTGCCGCCCTTCACTACCTCCACTGCTGAAACCCAACGGGTCGCTGGCCCACTCCGCTGAGGAGAAAGCAAGCTTTTTTGCCTCTCTGTTTGCGGAATCTTCGCGTCTAGATCCTGGTGGCGCGAAGCCCCCTGGTACTCTTGGTGGATGCGAGTCGATTATGTCAGACATTCGCATTCATCTGAAGGATGTCCGGAGGGTACTGCGTAACCTGGACGTGAACAAGGCTAGTGGTCCCGACGGGATACCGGCAATTGTACTGAGGACTTGTGCGCTTGAGTTGTCTCCGATCTTGACACGCCTATATCGCCTTTCGTTTGAGACTGGAAAAGTGCCGATGGCTTGGAAGCAAGCTAACGTGCAACCCGTACCCAAGAATGGTAGTCGAGCTGACCCAGCAAATTATAGGCCCATCTCGGTAACTTCCGTTCTCTGTAAGAGTATGGAACGTATACTGATTGGTAAGCTCCTAGCATACCTAGAAGCTAACGATATCCTAAGTGACCGACAATACGGCTTCCGCCGAAATCGGTCAACGGGAGATCTTCTAGCGTATGCCATTCACATCTGGAGTGAGGCCATCGACAAACAAGGGGAAGCCCTTGCGGTCTCCCTTGATATCTCGAAGGCCTTCGACCGGGTCTGGCACGACAGCTTAATTGGCAAGCTTCCTTCCTTCGGTCTGCCCGCTGGATTGTGTGATTGGATAGCAGATTTCCTGAGGGGTCGGTCTATCCGAGTAGTCATAGATGGCTGCTCGTCCGGACTGCTGGCTATTAATGCCGGTGTTCCTCAGGGGTCGGTGCTCTCGGCAACATTGTTTTTGCTGCATATTAGCGATCTGCTAAAACCCGATACCCAAGTATGCAGACGACAGCACTGTTGCCGAGAGATACGTGCCAGACGCACGAGTTAGTGGGTCTCAGGTCCGGTCTCTCCGAGAGGCTATGGTTGGGCGCTTGAACTTGTCCTTGCAGGCTGTCTCAGAATGGGGCGATGCCAATCTGGTTAAGTTCAATGCTGCTAAGACCCAGGCGTGTCTTTTTTTCTGCTAAAAGGAGCCAATTTCACCCGGCTCCATCTTTCCGAGGTGTAACCGTGCCGATAACCGACCGACTTGATCTTCTTGGTGTTACTTTAACATCTACCCTCAATTTTGGTCCCTTCATAGAGGCTAAAGCTCAAGTGGCTGCCAAAAAGTTGGGGGTCCTCGCAAAGGTGAGACGATACTTTACGCCGGAACAGCTGCTCCAACTATATCAAGCGCAAGTCCGATCGTGTATGGAGTACTGCTCTCATCTTTGGGACGGATCTGCAAGATACCAGCTTGATGCCCTTGAGTCAATTGAGAAACGAGCCAAGAGGATCATCGGCAATGATAGACTCGTTGAGTCAAAACTCCAAAGTCTTGAACATAGACGCCGAGTTGCTGGCCTGTCGGTTTTCTATCGATTACATTTTGGGGAGTGTGCGACGGAATTCCATGATTTGATTCCGCCAAGCCCGTTTCATCTAAGGACCACAAGACGTACGGCGAAGTGCCACCTGTTCATGGTGGATATCCCATCCATACGCACAAAGCGTTTTGAGAAAACATTCATTGCACGTACAGCTAGAGAGTGGAATTCTCTACCGGAGTCTGTGTTTCCTGTAAGATACAACCTGGGAGTCTTTAAGTCAAGAGTGAATAGGTTACTTCTAGGCAAGCGTGCTCCATCTTCGACCACATCATCGCTTACCATCAGATGAGATAGTGGTCAAACGCGAGCCTATCAAACTTAAAAAAAAAAAAATAGCTTGAGATTTTTCAAACTCTCGGTAAATGTATATTGTATTGTATAAATATTCAAAATCAAAATTAGGTAGTTTATAATCTCTCCGTGATGTGCCGAGAAATTGGGAATGGATATAATCTGGCGACCAATTGGTGCATATGTCTGCAATCTCTCTGTTTTGGTGTGATATTAAAATTGCAAACGTCGGCTCATGGCTAGTAGTATTGCTGACATTACTTACACAGCTGAAAAAGACGCCAAGGAGCTACAAATTAAATACACTTCCTGTTATCCGATTTTCATTGAGTTTTTTTTGTCATGGTTTCCCTTTTATTGGTATTCGGGGTTGCTAAGAATGAAAATGGGCTAGATGTAACAAATGGGCTCGGACCCATAACAAAAAAAATGCAAATTCTAGTGATTCGTGTCTTTATAGTATGATGCGAATCATTATGAATTCATTATTTATCGAGAGTTTATAATTAAGATACTGTTTATTATTTTAATGAGTTTGCATTAAATCCGGTAAACTTTACCTATATGTGTGTACGTATCAGCGCGGCGAGGGAGCGCGACACGCGCGTGGTGTGGGCACGCATGTACGGCGCACGCAGCGAGGCGGGCGCACTGCGCGCGGCACTGGCGTGCATGCGCACTCTTCGCCACGACATCACGCACTTCCACATGCAACCTGCGCTTAGCTTGCAAGTGAGTATCTAAACTCTACCGTTGTGAAGCTATAACTCTTTATAAGGCATTTTGTAGGATAGTATTAATCGAATCATCAGGTACTCGTATCAAGTTAAACTTCTTGTAACAAAAACTTATTTTAACCGACTTCGAAAAAGGAGGAGGTTCTATGTTTGACTGTATGAATGTATATTTTTTATTTTTTACGCCCAACTTATAAAATGTACCTACTTGGAAAATTGTCTACATAACTTAATCCTTAAAACAAAATGACTTGATGGAGATGTTGCTCAATTAATATTTTTATGCTGTAACGGGCGACTACGGAACCTTATACTGTGCGTGGCTGATATGCATTTGGCCAGTTTTTATTTATTTATCAATTGTTGTGTTATAAAATGTACCTACTTGGAAAATTGTCTACATAACTTAATCCTTAAAACAAAATGACTTGATGGAGATGTTGCTCAATTAATATTTTTATGCTGTAACGGGCGACTACGGAACCTTATACTGTGCGTGGCTGATACGCATTTGGCCAGTTTTTATTTATTTATCAATTGTTTTCCTTTTCCTCCTATACGGTAGTTGTAGCAGTAACTCGTCCAGGTCTGGCCGCGCCACAGAGTACACAGTAGCATCACAACAGGTGCAGGTGTCTGTCAGCGGCGCGGGAGTTGATCTCACGCTCCCTCACACTGTCACACTTCTGTTCGCGCACTCCAAGAATTACAGCGCTATTGGTGAGTAGATACCGCACAGCATACAGTTCCATCGTCAGTAAGAATATTGAAAAGTGATATAGTTGTTGTGACCAGCATCTCAGCTCGCGTGTGGAGGTCGGTCGCGCTCGTCGCCGCGCGTGTGGAGCACTCAGGCGTGTGAGCTGCGCGTGCCGCAGCGCACACACGTCGCGTGCCGCTGTCGGGGAGTCGCCACCTTCGCGCTCTTCACTGTAAATAGAGAGACATTCGTGAGTACTGGTTTGAAAAGTGATCTTAATGAGGATACATAATTCGATAACCACTTAAAAATGTTTTATTCAGACAGGTACAGAGGATGACTTACGAAGCATTGTGAAGATCTCAGTGATTTTGGGAGCCGCGATGTGTCTTCTGGCGGCTAATACAACTCCTCAGTCTAGTAGCTGGCAGTAAGATCAGGCTGCCAGTGCTGCTCAAAGCAGCTACTACAGGCTTTCACTCCGCAGCATTGTTGGCTCTACTAGAATGTGATACAGGGCAGGTAAGTTAGTTTGGCCAGTGTAAACGATTTTGGTTACAATGAAGTGACAGTCATTCAGTGAGGTATTGGTGTCGGCAGGAAGTAACCTGTGCCGGCAGCACGGGCTGGGTGGTGCCATTATGCTGGATAGCAGGCTGTGCCTCACTGTGTGCTGCGCCACTGCTGCTGCACGCCGAGCTGGCTGCTACAGCCACGCGCGCTCCCTCTGTTGGACTATTGTGCGGTATGTGAAGTTGCAGACGGGCCGGTGTACAGGAGGTCCGGGCGTGTTGTCAAACTCACGTGAACTGGTTGCAGGTGTGTCATACTGTGCTGGCTGACAGCTCGGCTGTGGGGCGGCGCGCCGCTGCAGCTGGGCGCGGCTGCCAACACCGTGTGTGCTGCAGGTCAAGTGCTACTAGCCGCACTCGCGTTCGCTCTCGTGCTCGCTCTCAGAGTCCGAGCACGAGAGCACGAGCACAAGCCAAGAAATGAGCACGCGCGCGAGAGAGCATGAGTAGTGTGGCATACGTTTGTGTTGCTGCTCACTACGAGCACCACGCAAGCGGCCAGCGTGGCGTACGTGCAGCCCGCGGAGAGCAGTACCACGCAAGGCGTGCTGCTAGCTGTGGCCGCTTGTGTCCAAGGTGTAGCGATGCTGGTGTGCTACGTGCTCACGGACGCGGAGTATCTGCTGGCAGCGCGGCGCCTGCTCACGCTCTCTTCGCACAGCGAGTGGCAGGAACACCGGAGATAGATGCCTCACATAGTCGTGAGTTATTTTGGCTCATGACGTTAAGTACTTACTTTTAAAATGTTGTCATAACATTGTTGTAGTGTACATAAAGCTAGCTCACGAGGTGGAATGCTCCTCGTCTCATGTGTCTCCCGCTAACACCTACTGGCAAGCGCTGAAGTTAGAGGGCCTGGACACCATGTACAGGTGAGGACCGAGGTACAATATCACTATTATTCAAATATGTTAGACAGTTTTCTTGTTTACCTGGTACTACCGTCTACATCAACTCTGACATGTTCGATTGTTGTGCAGGCGTCAGTCGAGCGGCGCGTGCGTGTCAGACATAGTGCGCGGCGCGCAGCGCGAGGACCAGCTATTGTCTCCACGAACGCACACTCTCTGCGATCTTATACCCAGAGGTACCTATCAGTTTTTGGTTCCGCAACAACTTGACAATCTCCTACGATACTGCTTGGGTTCAGTTCTTTTTTGTGAAAACTCCTTTTGTTACTAATGCCATTATTTCAGAATACGGTGCAGGTGTGTCACTAACGTTGCGCGCGTGTGTAGAGTTACGAGTGTTGCCGCCATACGACACAGACAAACGCGTGCGCTTCTACGAGGACAACACTGTCACGCCGTAAAGTTCTAATAGACGTAAATACACTTAAAATATTAACTTCTGGTCTAATGTTATCACCACTCCCCAGGATAGCTGCACGCTCTGCAGCATCTTCACGCCAGACGTGTCAGCGCGTTCTCACAAGAGCTGTCACAACGTGCGTGCGTCACAGTTGTCCTGCAGCAGCTCGCTGCCGTCCATCCACCGCGAGTGCAGTGCCGAGAACAACCACTCACACATGCAACTAGTCAACACCCACGCTCACGATACAACAACTACTCACACCACGTACACACACACTGATAAAGTGCTGCACGAGATATCACATGACCTGGACTTCCTACTCAACAGAACGCCAAGCCGAACCGCTGACCACTGCTCGCAGCGCATAGAAGAAGCGCCAACTTAGTAGTAACGATGATTTACGACGTGTGACAGGGCAGTAATATGACAAGCTTAGAGATAATAATGTACATATTGTAATAAAGACTGTATACAGGGAGTAACGGAAAGGTGTGGTCATATTATAAGAACTGCATCCGCCCATCAATATGACCAACTTTCTTCAAGAAAACCTGAGGAGTCATAAAAAAATAAAACGATTTTTTCTTATAGTGTTCATTTCCATGGGCAGAACCGGTTCTTAAAATATGACCACACCTTTCCGTTACACCCTGTACATTTATCTACTTTTAACTTAGGATAGGTCCTTTAAAATTTTGTATTGCATTTTTGTAAAACAACAAATAATTTGTACATAGATATAACATATGTATAAACTTTAGTGTCCAGCATTGTAACACAACTCTGCAACAGATATTAACGTTGTAAGAATCAATTTACTTGTCACAAACATAATTTCAAATAAGTAATTATATTTTTGTATATTTTGAGAATGTTGTTTTATTTCAATCATTTAACTAGATGAGGCCGGTAACATCTGTTTGGGGATTACTAAGATTAAATTCTTCTCGTTTCCGTGAAGTTGGTAAACACTTGTGAAATCGAATATGAAAAAAATGTCTCCATAGAGGGTACAAACCAAATTATTATCGCGTAAAGCATAATTATGTAATAATATTGAGACTTTTAAGAAAAACATATTATTAATAATTTAAAAAAAAAAACAGAAAATAACGTCTTTCTATAAATTTAAAAACTTATCATTCATACTCCTTTGTATCTATTATAAAAGCGCATAGTAACATATTATTATCATAAATACTGTAGGTATAATATAAGTATGTAATGACTATGACTATGCCAACTAGTGCGTTCTATCACGAACAAACACCGTCGCGTGCCATGCACGGATCGGCACCGGCAAAATATGTAAACATGCAACGACGAGCATACGGGTTATAACCGCGTACGATGAACGGTATGCACGGAGCATAATTCGGTGTTGATACGTTCTAGTGGGCATAGCAGTACGTGTCATGTTTATTTCCGTGCTTGATACGATGCACTGGGCAGGCTCCTCAAAACTGTAGCAGATTACTAAGTGCTCACGTTTCTCACCCTTTCAAATTATATTCGCATGGTATGGAATTGTCATTGTTGAAAAAATTACGGGACATAACGGCTTCCAGCGAGATTCATGCATCACATAAAAAATGAGTTCAATGAGGGATGAAGGTTGAAGTTGTGAGACGCTTCCGATCACAATGACGATATTCTAATGATTTCATTGGTATGTTGGATGGCAAACATAAATTAATTGAATACAAAAAATGTAGTACAAATATTTTTTGGGGTAGACAGAATTTTGTAAGAAAAAAAAATTAAAAGTAAAGTCTGCTCACGAAACTAAGACTACGCTTCTTTTCTTAAAGTAAAAACTTAACATGACCTTTGGAAGGCGTACGAGGAGCCGAAGCCAGCTGGTAAAGGCGCTTTTTATGAAATGGGGCACTAACCGACGATTATCCTTGTGCGCACTATACAAGTGCACCCAAGGACAACCCCCGGTTGGTGTTAAACTATTGCAAGATATGGAAAACAAAGATACTGGGTTATGGCTTTCGGAGGCTAAAATGGACTGGTTAAAACCTCGCAATGAGAAAAAGCAGTTGTAACTATCCGCTAATAACAAAATATTATACCTATTGCAATTGGAGGCCTGTGCCCCAGCAGTGGGGAAATTAAAAGGCTGATGACGATGATGACGATGATTTAGGCACTCGTGTGCTGCTCATAGCACCGACCCACTTCGAAGTCATGAATAGTCATTTCATGGAAAATGATCGAAAAACAAGGGTCGGCATTAGCCGGCATTATTCAAAAATTGCTGGAGGAGACGGTGGTGTACAGGAGCTGAGCTGGAAGGCGAGACTGGTAACGTGTACAGTACTTTGTAAGTAATTTGTAGTCTTATTCACCTCAACTACAATCGTCACCGTACTCCGGTAAGGAACAGGGGTGAGTTTTAGTCAGTAAGAGTCTGACACGCCCTCGCGCTCCACCAAGAGCGGGAGAAGTCATTGGATGATATTGTCACGACATCTATGACGCTACATAGGAACTAGAACAGCTAAATTCCTACATCACGCAAGCAGAGTTCTCCGCGCGATTTGAACATATACAACAGCCCGAAATCAACTATCGGGCAGTTGCCCGGACCAGACACAACACCCGTCTGGTCGGTGGATCCTCCCTTTTCAATGGAGGTTGTAGGGACTTTACACCCTGTTCCGCATACCTCCATAATATCCCACCCCAAAAAAAAAACAAAAAAAAGGCTTCATGGCCAACCCGTGAGTGGGTTTGTAGGATTAACCAAACGCTGATGATGGGATAATACTATGCGTAGAGTTTGGTGGCATGCACATTATCCGGGAGACGGATAGGCATCACACCGTAGGCAGAAACCACCCCAACTAATCGTTTTAAGAACGCTAGGTAACCGTTTTTTTCCAACAAAAAAAAAACCCGTTCTGAATCGACACTATTTAGCGAAACACGAGAATTGGATGACATAATAATTTATAATATAATAATTTTATTAGAACAATCATTGTTTACAAAATTGTTTGTGTTCGTTAACAGCTACATAAGTCAATGACTGTGTTGTAGCCATTAGCGCCCACCTCCGAGTTCCAACATTTGTAATAATAATAATAAACAAAATATTTAGACTTATCCTAAAATTAAAAGTAGAGTTAAGCAATATCAATTAAACAATTACAATTTTGACCTAACCTAAAAATAAACAATTAATTATACAATTTTAATTTAATTGTTCATCAATAAATTAATTATAATTTTTATTTAACAAATTATTACAATTTAAACATTTAAAATAATCATTAAATTTAATTAGAAATAAAGAAATTATTATATTTGAAATTTGAAAATTAAAAAATTAATAATAAGGATATAGTTCAGTTCTGTGATTGTGAGTGATGGTCTGTGTATGTGTACGTGTGTGTGAATGTGTGTGTGTGTATGTGTGTGAAGGTAAATGGTTGTTTCAAGTGTATCATAAGACATACGGATGGAAAAGCCAATTCATTATTGTATTTTATATTTCAAATCATAATCAAGTATTACCTATTCATTACCTAGAATTTCTAACTCCTCATATGTTTGGCATGGACATATAGCCGCGCCATGTTTCCACGAAATGGGAAGATTAAGGAAATGTGAAGTGAAGATTAAAACCACTTCGGCGTGCACCAAGAACTTCGCAATGAATTCTGTTACAGACTGAGTACACGAAACGCTTGCGCAAGTTTTGTGTGATCTTAGTAAGGAGATAGGCGATCGTAAGAGTCATCTAAAAATATGGAGACGAGGTCTACAGAATTTGGGCGGATGGAAGAGCCCAGTTCCTTCCCCGCGGGAGAACCCGATCAAAACCTAAATCTAGGATAATTTAGATGAAAACAAAATTTTATCAGCTTAGTTATGGTAACTTAGGAACAGTCTCACAGCGCTGTAGCCATAATAAGTGTTAAGGTGCAGTTATACGACTTATGATGGTTTTTAATTGAACATCATGTCTAAACGACTAGTCTTATTTCTTTGAAAAAAAATTATGTTACTCTAAAGTTATGTTCCCGTCGTAATTTGATGTGTAAATATTTGAAATTATCTTTTTATAGCATAGTGTATTTAATTTGTAAAGTTATGTCTAACGCGAAAGACAAATTGAGAATACAATCGACTCAATCAACTCGACTCTTCAATTGACTTACATTGATTGAATACGAGGCTTTTAGCATTCATGTATGTTTACGTTATTTAATCCATTTTTCTGTAATGTGCGTTAAATCTGTGCAGAATAAATAATTTTTCTTTCTTTTCTTTCTTCTAGAATCGCGCAAAAACTGTAAAGCGTATTTTTATAAAACCTTTTTATAAACCATTTTAAAGATCATTTAATTATTTTTATTTAAGTTTACATGTTTTAGTATAATACCTGTTGTTTCATATATTAATAAATTAATACTGCGTCTAATTTCGGACAGCGTTCCTTAAGGGTCTACTACAGGCTAAGTGGCGCCCTCATTGAATAAAAAATCGAAGCATTGCCTAGAAAATAAATATGAAAGAATCCAGCGTCACGTTAGCTATAAAGAGGATAAAGTATTTTTACGTTGTTAAAACAGGTCTCAGAATGTTTCGTATCCAAAGTAGTAGGCAAAAATACCAAAAACGGCCTTTTCTGACACTTTTGCCACTGGGTGGACGTACGACGCGTTACGTGAGCTCAGCACAGAACACGCAAGCTAACCGCTCCAGCTCATTGGCAATGAATAGCGCCTTAAGTAAATATTCAAATTAAAACGCTGGAGCGTAGCAGGTTTTCAGGCAAATAGCTCGACATGCACCTACTTTAATATTATTATTACTGTACTGCTTGGGAGTGTTTGAAATTTTACAGTAAAATAGATAAAATTGGCATGCATTTTTCAGAAATATTTTCAAGAAATTAACTACTACATTGCCGTATTACTAAAACAATTGTCAGTCACACCTTTAACCCATGACAGCACCGCACCTAACAGGTAAGTAAACACATTACGGTAAACCGAAAGAAGTGTCACTAAAGTGCTCCTTTGATGTACCCATTAGTGTGCGGTGTGAATGTCGTGTGTATGCGACGTGCGTGTAAAGTGTGTGCAAGTTATAAAGATCTGTTACTAGCTGCTGCCCGCGGCTTCGTCCGCAAGAACTTGTTATTATTCATATAAACTTCCACGCCCTATTTCACCACATTAAGGGAGGAGTTTCCTAAAATACTTCTTAGGTGACGTTTCCTGCTCATAATCTACCTTTGTGCCAAATTTCAACTTATATTTACAGTAGTTATAGTTTTGAGATTTCGTGATTAATCAGTGAGTGAATGAATGAGTGACCTTTCGCTTTTATATATATAGATAGATCTCTGGAGAGTAGTTAATAATATTGGACATTAGTTCACGTGTGTCGCCCTGAGGGTAGACGTGATCAGTTTATCTGATGATATTCGCTATCACGCTAAACCTATTACACCGTAACGACCGGTGGCTGTCGATTATTTATTGGTAGGAGATCTATGAGTCTATGTATCTTGTATTACAGTTGTTATAATAGTTAGGTACTCCACAGCAAAATCTAGATATATATCCGACTGATCAAACGTATATCTGTGTTTTATTTTTACATTCTGCACATAGGTGATGTTTGAGAGCTTGTGAATATTGGATAATGCAAAAAATATATTATAATCCTCTGGTCGGTGTCGAAGCTATTATCTGTCTGTAATAATCACTGATCTTTTGGCATGGCATTAGAGTGGGGAATTCAGTGGACTATTGTGTTAATCGAACAACAATGTTTGTTGTTTACGTGCATATGCATCTCAAGAGACCTAACTAACTAGAGAACATTGTATCGCAGATTGTGGTAAACAAGGCTCCGAATAGACACAATATGACCTACCAGTTTTACTATTTAGAGCAGGATATACATCAGCTAGGTTTACAGTAACTGGAAATACAGCATAGCATTTAGTTTAAAATCTAACTTAACAAAACACGACACAGTCTATGGAACAGATTACATTATCTGTAGTGGTAACATTTATTTGTCAGACTGTAACTACACGGGATTATCTCGCCTCGCCATCTCTCCGCAGACGGACGTGATGTGAAATTGAATTATTTTCAATTTGTCACCGCTGGACTGTCCTGTATCAGTGTTTAGGATTCCGAAAGTCAGAATGAAAAAAAAGGAATCCTTATAGGATCAGTCGAGTGTTTGTCTGTCTATTTTTCCGTCTGTCACAGGTAGGTAATTTGTTCAATATGTACTGGAACGTTTTTTTAAATTTGGTTTTTATATTTTTTTTTATTGTTGATAGGCACGCGTTTGACCACTATCTCACCTGATGGTAAGCGATGATGTGGTCGAAGATGGAGCACGCTTGCCTAGAAATAACCTATTCCTTCTTGACTATATGAATATCTGTGACCCAAACATGGAAGTGTAACGTAAATAAATAAGTTTGGAATATGATAGTCACTTTTGGGCTGTAAATCGGGCAAACTAAAATTACTGTTTTTCAATCTGGAACGTGTGACGTGTCAAATAAAAAGAGTACCCCACAATGTGTGTGAGGGTTTCAAATACCTACATTTTATTCGTATTTTAAAAAACCTTATCTGCAAAGCTTCTGAGTATAAATTATAAATAAAGAACGGAAACTATTCCTTTTCATATAAATTCTAAGTTGTTCCAAAAACATGTTAATAAAAATCGTTCGGAACCCTTTTGCGCATTGGGCCGGTTTTTTTATAGGTTTTTAAACAACCAGTCCTTAAAGCAAATCTACTTCGTGTATTTTAAACGTCCTTACTTACCTAATTAAGTCGTAATTTACTTCATACCTTTGAGCACATTCACATCGAGTACTCAGCCCCTCACATTTCACGTGACTCTGGTGTGTGACGCCGGTTGGCGGCTCAAACACCCTGCTGTCCTCTCTCGATGGAAGATGGGATTCCGTATGTGTTCACGTTATCCCGAAATAGCCTCGTGTGTGCACCTTTGTAATACAAACGGTATACCGACAGTGTTTGTGTGTCTGCTAAAGAATAACACATACGAGGCGAGTCTAGATGGTAAAGTAAATGTTTTCAGTAGATACATCAGATTTTATCAGACTCTTTGGTGTTCTGACTATTTTATGGCTTATTTTCTTGATAAAAAATAGCTATTTCTTGTAGTGTATTTTCCATTTACAGCTATTAATAAATAGGAAAACCCAGTCTATTTCCACGCGTGAAGTTGCTACATTATTTCACAAATTATTTCTAGACACTAAATGAAGCGCTGAAAATAGTTTTATAATTTTATTTTCTCACAAGAAAGTAATCATAACAGCAAATCGCTCTTGTTTAGGGCTTCATGTCTGCTTAGCGTTTTGTTAATTACCAACAAACTTCAACAACGGCTGTATTGTGCTCGTTCACTTCACTTACAAAGAACTCGTTTCTCTATGATGTGCGTAAGAACAACTTTGCTAAACGTTATAATTGGAGCCTGTTTGTATACTCATTCTATTAGGCAGTGCCCTAGTCGGTCACTCTTCCATACAAACGTAGTATGGCGATTACTTTACTATTTGAAAAAAAAAAAAAAATGGTGTGAAAAATACAAACATCCGAATTGTTATCAATTCGGATGTTTATTGTTTGTTTGTTTGTCTCCTTCTTTTTGAAGTCGGTTAATAACAAAACAAAAAAATATATCAATTTATTTCGCCATCTAGCCCTCTAAAGAGACAAAAAAGAAAAAAATAATTTTTGTCTTGATAATGGCGAAATAAATTGATACAATTTTTGTTTTGATAGTACACCATCAAATAGTAAAGTAATCGCCATACTACGTTTGTATGGAAGAATGACCGACTAGGGCACCATTAAGCAGAGCTATTAATTACAGCTTTCGCGCCTCGTTTTTTGTATTTTTCTCCTTCGAGAACTTTATACAAATCTACGGCGAGATGGCGGCCATTACAAAATGCACTACCGGATTGGCTCGACGAAGTTTTTGTATAGAAAAACTTTTAATAGTTGATTTCGAAAAGCCAGCAGTTTGGATAACCAGGCTTTCAGAAAACTTTATATAGTGAGATGAATGAAGAATTTGGGTAAATGAATTGTTTGATTGTTATAGTTTGCCTTTCAATATTTGTGTTACACGGTTGCAATAAAAGTCAAAGTTTTCACTATAAATTGAATGAAAGCTTTATTTTAATTTTTTTTCACATTTACATTTATTCAATTATTTATTAAAACTTCATGCAACACAAATGTACAAAGGCGGATTTAATGCCTTATGCCTTATTTACTTTCTCATTGATGAAACATTTATGTTATCACAGCTTTCTCATTGCAGATTGGAAATAGTATATAGCTATTACACGGTATTTATAAAATTTTAATATGGAGCTCACCGAGTGCTGGATTAGCAGAATGTGCGTTGTTTAGTACAAGCTACTGGCCTCTCGTTTATGGCCATCGTGCGGCCATAAATGGGACGCGTCCTGTGTCAACTTTGTTTCACTTTTTACCTTTCCACGTGTGAAAATAACAGCACATGTTATCTTCTGAATTATGAGTTAAATGTTTCTTGATATAAAACATATCTAGGCAAACATTTAACCAAGTCAAGCCCATCACTCTGGAGGCTTTTAAATATGTAGGTGTCAGAAATAGGTCTCTTAACTAAACCCAGGCAAATAACAGTTAGTGCCAAATTATCCGTGAAATGACGTGCTTTGGAGCAGGAACATGACGATGTTCCACCGTGCAGCTTTAAATCCCATTCCTGCGAATATTTAAAGTTCCTGAAAAATTTAGTATTGTTATTTTAATCTGGTTTATATTCTAAGCAAAAACTTTTATCAATTCTACCAAATTCTACTGGATTGTCACGTTCAAACTCTGACCCGATAATTTAACTGCTATGTTCGTTGTAGTTAACTGGTTTGTTTGCTTCACTAATTAAGTAAACCACAATTTATAATCGTGAACAGTTCCCACTAGATCACTCGAGGTGTCCAGAGTTTAATGTTCTGCTCAGCTTGATAACAGCATCTAGTTTGGTACACATCTAGATAAGTATAACTGGCTTACTTTGAACAGTTGGTTGCAATTTACGTGCTTACTTATGTATAGCAAAGACAGCAATTACCTGAATGAATAGATGCAGAAAATACGATATCTGAGTTTTAGAATATCGTAAAGCTATTATGAGTTCACTCTGTGACACGTTCTACTTCAATACTCCGAAAACGTAGCCACTTGATTTCAAAAGAATCTAGTGTAGGTACTGACAATGGAATCATGAAGTAACTGGATTTTTGCGAAAAAATCCTATCGCCTTTTAAATCTTCATTTTGGACTAAACTTCATCTCAGTTTTGCAAGCTAGAGACTATTAATTCTATACACTATCAAGTCATTTTTTAATTGTGTCGTTATAAAAATAATAAAAAGTTTGTTCCGAAATAAACTTTTTATTATTTACTGTTATTCCGGCGCCTTTTTTTTGACATGTTGTAGTAAACATTCAGTTTTATAAAAAAACAATTGCCACATGTATGATGGAACATCTATTTAAAACGGCTAGATAATACCAACACGGCTGTTTTTGATTTGTTGTGTTCATAATTGTTTGGACAAGGTTTTCCAGTAGACCAAAATTGCTAGTTTTCTAAAGATTATTAGCGAGAATTTTTTTCAGAAACCTGTTTCAGAAACAGCCAAGTTCTCAGAAATCAAGTTAAGATTAACATTATTATATTTTTTCCAACAGCCTCAAATCAAATAGATTTGGCTAATAGAAATTATCAATTAATTTAAATAATGACCCAATTAATTTTTGAATAAATCGATACAATGCTTCAAAGTTTGCTATCATTGAAAGCGTCATCGCGCATCTCTCTTTTTATGTAGTTCGACATTAAACGCGCTTAAGGTCATGTCACGCCCTTAACAATGAAAGAAGAGGTTTATCGAAACAAGAACAATCAAATTAATTTCATTACGTATACGTACTAATGTAGGTACTTGCCGTAACAAAATTACTTTGAACTCTTTAATCCATTAATACAACTTAAAATCTGCGTAGCGGTAGTTATTTGGAAACAGATTATCTCTTTAATCATCAAGAGTAATACCGACGCATCACATTCGTATAAAATACATAAATACGTTTAACATGGAACTGAAAGACAACATGACGTAGGTACGTGAGGACTAACAAGGGTGTGACGTTAGACTGTAATTTTATTAATTTCGCGAATAATCTTGCCACATTAGACAATTTTTTGCGAAAGTTAAACTCGTGAAATGGTTATAAATATGTAAAGCTTGATAGGGCTGTTTATTTTGGTACCTCAAAAACAATGTTTGACAGGCCCCGTCCCTATTGCTGAAAACTCTTTGAGGCGCGCGTGGAACACTACGCGCCGTCGACTCTGGGGCCTGGTGCTGATCGGACGGCGAGCTACCCATTACTCGCCGTCCGCAGGCCCGGGTA
Source organism: Polia nebulosa (assembly GCA_951329385.1). Classification (NCBI taxonomy): domain Eukaryota; kingdom Metazoa; phylum Arthropoda; class Insecta; order Lepidoptera; family Noctuidae; genus Polia; species Polia nebulosa. The sequence goes on from OX589602.1 coordinate 22,165,875, forward strand.
TACGGTGGCCGGAGATCGTCTCGCGGCGCCGGAAGTCCAAGGCGTTTCCTGAGGCGGCTGCTGCTGAGAGTGTGAGGGCGACTCCGTTGTTGAGTCTCCCTCACGCGTCTCGCCTCCGCCTTCGAGAGCATTACTGCTTCGCAGAAGGAGGAGACGGCTTCCCATTCCCTCTCACTCCGTACCATGGCCTGAACCAGGGCAGGGCGCGAGAGGTCGCTGCCACCTATCGTATCCACGAGGACACGGCGGGGCTCTGCCCAAGCGGGGCGAACCTCCACCATATGCTCCACCGTGTCCTCTGGGCGATCCACGTAGAGGTTCACGAGGATTTTTGCCTCCAGATCCCACGGCGACAATCCGGCAAGGAGGCCCGCCGCCTCGCAGGAGATCCTACGGTATCCTCGGATCATTCGGATCGCCATGACAAGATCTTTTGATGAGGTGCCAAATAGCAGGTTGCGTAACTGTGATATTAGCAATCAAGGGCAGGGGACGGTGATTTCAGACTAACTCAGCCTCATTGAACCATTTCAGAAACGATTTTTGCTTGGTTACACGAGAGAAATGGGTTAGTTATGTTTGTAAACTTCGACGCCTGTCTGTTAGTATTGCGGTAGCGTTATCGAAATAAATGGTAGACTTCTTACTGCAAGCGGTTCTGCCCGCTTGGAGTTAGTACTTCCTCCATCATATATTACTAATAGCCTATGTGCTGTTTCAGACTAACCTATCGCTGTGCCAAATTTCATCCAAATCTGTTTAGCTGTTCTGGCGTGATTGAGTAACAAACAATCATCCATGTAAACTTTTGCATTTATAATATTAAACAGAAATTAGGTTTTTTGTATTGCTGATAGGCACGCGTATGACCACTATCTCACCTGATAGTAAGCGATGATGTGGTCGAAGATGGAGCACGCTTACCTAGAAGTAACCCATTCACTCTTGACTTAAAGAATCCCAGGTTGTAGCTAATAGGAAACACAGACTCCAGCAGGAAATTCCACTCCCTAGCTGTACGCACAATGGGTAGATAATTAATGGCTTGTTTCGAAAGAAAATTCACTGTTTAACGATAAAACAGAAGCGTTATATCTTTTTTTTTTTTACATCTGCCGTATCAAACAGTAACTTACTCTGTTGCAGTCGCTAATTGTTGCTGACAGGTGTAATTAGTTCGTAAATCAGTTGCTCTGCGTTTTAGATGTCAACACACCACATTCGAGTCGGTTGGCGACAGTTACGAAATTGCTTGTGTTTATCAACCTACTTTCTAATTATAGCTTCAGCCTCACATTTACACTTAGCAACGTGAGCTGCTGCCACGTTCACCACTCATCAAGGTAGTGAAGAGTGCTGACATCGTTCGCTACTTCATTTTATGGTTCTATGTTCGAGTGTGTTTTTTTTTGTATGTCCACCGATTTCTCTGTCAGTTGTGGCCCGATTTTCAAACCTCTTTTTATCCGAAAGTATATACTCCCGGGGGTCCCATATAAATTTTACCGAAATTGCTTCAGCGCTTTTTGAAAAACTGAACAAAAACGAAAAATACGTAAATTCAAATTCATTTATTTACGTACGTTCCAAGTTATTAGGGTTTTTAGTTCTGGGGTATAACAACGAAAAAGTGAAAAAAAAACTTTTTTACAAAAAAAAAAAAAACAACCGACTTCCAAAAAAGTCATTTTTTTAATTTTTAGTGTATTTTCTTTTTTGGAAGTCGGTTGTTTTTTTTTTTTTATAAATTTTTTTAGAGTTCGAATCCGAATGAAAAACGCAAAACTTATATTTTATGATCACTCGTCTGACTGTTCGTCTGTCGGTTCAGTAGATTCAGACCAGACCGATTATGTTGAAAGGTACACGTAATTTATCATTATAATTATGTAACTTATCAGTTCCCAAAAACCGGATATGTACCGTAAATAAAAGAATTTTAAATATGGGGGTCACTTTTGGGGTGCAAATTGGAAAAATAAAAAAATTTGAAAAGTTCGAAATACTTTTAACTGAAAAGTATTTCGAACTTTTCAAAATTTTAAAATAAAAAATCGATAAAAAGAAAATAAATATCTTCGAAATTACTAAGTTAAAAATTTTGAAAAAAAAAAAGTATGTACTTATTAGATATATATTACCTACAGGAAAAGCTTTAGGAAGTCTGTTTTTGAAAAAAACATATTTTAATTGTGTGATTCGTTGCAAACCCGTTCTAAACCCTTTGCATGTGAGTCGGTCTCGCACTTGGCCGTTTTTCAATGAGTAACCCTAAAGTTTTATGTAACACAAGTTGATACATAAACAATGTTTTATAACATCGCTCCCTCGTCTCATATAGGGTGTCTCTCTCAAGAAAAACATATTTTGACACTGGAAAAGTAGGTGCCGAATACGTTAGTAAAACATTTTTTTTTTTATAAATCTTTCGATAGTGATTGAAATAGATGTTTTCTTGTTGAACATATATATTTAAAATTAAAAAACTGATTGCCAAGAAACACTATAGAAATAAAAACCAATTTCAATAGTGTACTCGAGAAACGTGCACATTTTATGTACAGCGAAAATTAGAACTTGAAGTCACAGCAGGTTTACAATTTCCATCAATTTCTCTCAACACAGCGGCGCCTCGGAGTACTCTGTGCGGAGGTTCGAACTCAACTATCGAGAACTGCTTTCATTTGCATTCTTTGTACAAGTGTTTGGTTAAACTTGACGTTTCATTTCGTTTTTGGACTACATCAATTTTGTGACTTGATTAGATTCAAATCGAAATAGCAGCAGTAGAAGAATAGAATAATAATACTTGTAATTTGACTCGGTTTTTCGATGATTCTAAGATCTGAAATTCGATGTTTATAACATAGTGTCTTACGGCTAATTAATTGGCTGGACCTACCAGTTAATCATTTCACAAAAAACATGTAAAAAATAAATTATCTTTGCATGACCTGACAGATGTCCATCTATCGGACCATGCAGACACAGCTAATCACAGTTTGTTAATGACCAAATTACAAATATTACTTGTTATAGCTTGACCCTTGCCATTCTGACATCGAGCCAGTCTGTGGTTTCGGTTGATAATGTTCTAGTCAAGCTATACGAACTTAGGTTATTCTTGTAAATGTTGCACTTTATTAATGTAAATTCCATTCACACACATTTTAACAGTCATTCGATTAATGACTTAAAATAGTAGCAAAGATTAATAAATATTTAAAGTAGTATTTTTCCATAGTGTTGTATAGTGAGGTGTGCGTTAGTTAATTCTGTTTTAAAATCAAATATAACATAAAATAAGATTAGGTTAAATACCTACTGATTAGCAGATTCACAATTCAAATTCTCCATGGAAAGTTTGAATTTAGAATTAAATAAAAATTGCTATTCAGTATTTAACACAATCATAATGGTAAGCGAGTTCTTATAAAGGGCTCTTATGACTACCCCAAGTTTAGAGCATTAATTCAGTATTCAGAGGAGAAAGTCTTTGTTCTCAATTTGGTATAGCAATTATATTTCAAGTGAAGAAAAAAGTCAAATAAATTAGAAAAAAAATGAATTTTTCACTATCGTCCGACTCGAAATCGAGTCTCTCTCAAGTCTGTTACTAAACCGTGGCGCATCCAATTACCAAACAAAATAGATTTTAATTGTGTCTCGCCCACCATGTGTCCGCTATACAGTTAAGGGTTAATAGAGCAGAGTTGTGCTGAATAAAATTGTAGTAGATACTGAAAATAATTGGCAGGAGTTGATATCTTGCACAAATAGGCGAGGATACACCAATGAATATGGTTAATAGTTATAGTTATAAGTTAAAATACTGGCTAATAGTTTATTTAGGCAATTATTTAATTACTTTGAACACAAATCGGCAAAAACCAGCCCGAAAACGCTACATTGTTAAATTTAATAAGGTGCCATACAAAACCTTCCAATTATTTTTAACTGCGAGATGGAACAAAATAAAGTAAATAAGCAAGTTAGTTCAGTTACATCACAAGGCAATGTTGTTCGATCTCACTAAGGCGTTTTTAGGGAGGTTTTAGGGTTCCGTAGCCGAAGGGCCCAAATGGATCCTTATTGCTGTCACTCACGTGTCCGTCTGTCTGTCAGCCCGTCGTCTGTCACACAGGTTTTACAGTCAAACGGTTGAAACTATAGTCTTCTTTGCACAGTAAAAGCGAAAACTGGGCGTTTAGAATTTAAGCTAAGTTAAGCTTAAACTAGTTTAGTTTGTGGATGCAAAAAGAAAGCTCTAATCTCGATTAAACGCATAAACTCTGGTTAGTTTAACTCATTGCGATTAGTTTCATTGCTGAAATCGGCCCTATGACGAGGTTTTATATGCGAGCTAATTTCCCAGTAATCTAGAAACTGAGCAAGTTCTGTATACTATCTTTTCATAGAGAGAAGAAAAAAGTTTTTTTTACATCATTAATTCGACTGTCCCTACGTAGACTATCGAAATTAAAAATCGCCACTTTACAGGAGAGCGGTTTAAAGATTTTTTTGTCACATTTTTTGCAATATCTCATTAAGTTTGTATCATAAGACAGTATTTTTTTGCGATGTATGGTCATTTTTAGGTAGGTTTGGGTAGGCTAAGTCAAATTGTTACTAAAATGTGTAGTTTTTTTGAAAATAAAGTTTCGATTGCTTACGTTGAATTTCACACAATTATTTTAATCGAATCTGACAGTTTCCATTATATTCAACGGAATTTTAATTAGAAATAATATCGTATGTGACACATTCAATAGTGTACACTGAATAGCACAGTACATTTTTATATTGAATGTGCCTATAGAAACTTATAATAGCGATTCATAACTTAGATATATAATTATTAATTTTAATTAATACTATTTTATCAGTTACGTGTATCAGTATGATGCAATAAAAAGACTCGATACCAAATAAAATAAAACTTTATTAAAGAACACAAATTTTAAAATACTGTTATGAACTTATCGAAAATCAGTTTAAAGGCGATTAGTCATACTTAACTATGCTTCATTGTAATTTACATCTAATCACAAAAAATATTTTCATAGAATCACGGTTAATTTTAGGGTTCCGTACCCAAAGGGTAACCTTATTACTAAGCCTCCGCTGTCCATCCGTCTGTCAGTGGGCTGTATCTCATGATCCGTAATAGAGACAGTTGAAATTTTCACAGAATGTGTATCTTCTCTTCTGTTGCCGCTACAACAACAAATAATAAAAATAAAATTAATATAAACGGGGGCTCCTCTACTAAAAATGTGTTTTTTTTTGGATATTTTGCTTTATCTTAATAATGGCAGCAAGAAGATGCGTGTAATCTTGTAGGTACGATGGTACGAAACCCTTAACGCGCGAGTCGAGTCGGACTCGCGCGTTAAGGGTTTCGTACCATCGTACTTGGCCGGTTTTTTTAAAATAATGATACAGAAACAAAATTCTTTCATCTAATTAATTAATTCAGTCTTATAACAAAACGACACTTATAATTATAATTGTTAGATATGAATTAAACATTTTATCAGGCTCAAAAATGTAACACTATGACACTTACTACGTATGAATTAAATCTTAGCAATCTCAACATTATGGCACTTATTTCAACTTGATTCGACAGGTTAGAATTTATCTACATGGTCACATAAGCTCTCACGGAACTGTTAACTATTACAGAGTGGTTGGTGTATTTTCCTCTATTGTCAGATGCAGTTGAGCCTTCTTGATTCAATTTACTGTGGACTGGTCACTGATACAAAGACTACTCAGAAAAAATTTCATGCTAAGATTTTCCTCGTCAAAATTTTCTCCTGAATGCAGTGGTAGATAGTATTGAGTCGTGTATTGTCGCCGGGACTCCCCTTCTGTTGTACGAGATTTCTTGTTTGTTTTTTTAGTAAACGTGTTATGAGCGTTTACTCCTCACGGTATTTCATACAAACTGTCAAGTACTTATACTTGGAAATGAATAAATCGATTGTAATTAAACTTGGTACGTACACCGTACACGCAAGGTACCCAGGTCTAAAAAGTTAGTTACGTACATTGTCGAAAAAGATTTCAAAGAGACTTTGATAGCAATTTTAAGTTTCCTATAGAATGAAATATCACTCTCTCTTCTTCTCTAAACTCTTTTTCTAAAATGTTCGTAACTAACTTTTTAGACCTAGGTACCTTGGTGTACCAAGTTGCATTAAAATCAGTTCACTCATTTCCAAGAATAAGGAGCTGCGAGTATATATGAAATACCGCGATGAGTAATGTTTCACGTGGTTAAATTTTTCGTAACATTTCTTCTTGCAGGTATGGGCGCATGTTAGGCCTAACTCTTTTTCTTATCTTACTTTTCCATTTCTTCTTACATATTTTTTTCCCCAAATTAAGCAATACTATATTTTTAATTGAATCCTTTTCTTTGCTTGCTCGTTTTATACCTGGATTTGTTTTGTATGCCGATTTTTGTTTTTTGATGATTTGTGGTTAAGATGGAGAACCACAATCTGAAATCGTTGAAAGTGTGCTGACACTTGGAATCGGAGCGGAGCCATCTATTTCCGGAATCATCTGGGAATCATTCAGATCTATGGGAAAAGGTCATTTTTATCTGTAGGACAGTTATCAGCGCTGGTTTCTCCCGAATTCATTTAGACTGCATCGGAGTTCTCAGAGCAAGAGAGCAGAGAAGTCTCATTAGTCTCATCAGTCTGGTTTCTTGACACTTGTGGAGAATCTACAGCTAGTGGCAAGGACTGGTTAGGCAGTGTAATATCAAAACTTGGTTGTTTGGGAGATGGTATTGGAATTTTTTCATTACTATCCAGAATTACTGAGTCGTTATTGCTATCAATTGTGGCTGCAGGTAATTCTAAAAGTGAAAAACTTACAAAGCTGTGGTCAGGTGACCAGGGTCTATCTGACGATAGTTCTTTATCGACCAGTGTCTCTAGCGCCATTTCCACTGATAAATCTGAAAACAAAATAACTTTAATACTTAAATTAAAATAAATAAATTTACATAAAATAAAATGTTGATCGTAAACATAATCGTAGACGCGTCCATAAATGACGGTATTATATAATACGAATATTTTAATATACATTTCTTACATAAATAACATAAAAAGAAAACTTTAATATAATGTAATCGAAACAAGTACTATAATGATGTTAAAAAAAATTGCGATGTACAATATCGAAACTGTCTGTCAACTAAATCATTCAGAATATTTTCATAGCTAAGTACTGAAACTGTGATTTACGTGAAATTAAAAACGTATAAAATCTACGTAAATAGTCGAAACATATACTTTCGATGAAGACAATAAAAAAGTTACGATGTACATCATCGAAAGCGATAGTTTCGATTAACTCATCAGAAAGTTTTACATAGTAAAGTATTGGAACTGCCACTTTCGATGGAATTTATTCTCAAAAATCCGTTGTACAGAATCAAATCTTCGAGTTTCGATACTTTACTAGGGTACTACATAAAAAACACGTTATTATAAAGAAAAATTATTAATATTTATAAATTTAGTACATGTTGCTTAACATTATTAAATTAACACCTAATTCGGTTTAACTGTAGCAATTGATTAAAATATCACATATTTTCATAACAGAACTTACCTAGAACAATGTTTTCATTTTCTTGTATTTGGTTGGAGTTGCTTCCATTTCTGGCCAAATCCAGTATGTAAGATGATATTTTACGTCCTGTGCATCCTGATACATTGGACACAATAACTACAGTCTAACTATTTAGTCATTTATACCATAATTTTTATTTTACCGGCTACGCGACGAACAAAACGACAATCCGGTATGCGCGCGGAGCGCGGGCAGCGTAAACAAACGATACTCTTAGTTACGTCGCGCTCATTTGTTTTCGCGCGCAATTGGATCCAACGTAAGCTGACGAAATTTTAGTTTCGTGAGTTTACGAGGAAGCAGCGACGTCATATTCGATAGTTTACGCCATGCTAAAACTGAAAATACTGTAATATTATATTTCAATTTTTTCTACGTTGAATTATAATCATGTTAGAAACAAATTGCACTAATAATAAAAAAATAAAATTTTTGAGATTCGATAGTCTACGTAGCGACAGTCGAATTGAGAGCTACGAGTATCTCTCAATGAATTCATATTACCGACTTACAAAATATAAAAATAACTTTATATTTTGCACTTTTTTTACAAAAAAAGAACCGACTGCCGAAAAAATACTAAATAACATTAACTTCGGAAGTCGGTTCTATTTTTTGTAAAAAAGTTTTTATTTTTTTACTTTTTAGTTGTGGTTCCACTTTAAATAGTGTTATAATAATAATATTAAAGCCTTTATTTCCCTTTACCTAAGTATTACAATTACATATTTTATGAGTTGACAATAGTTATATTTAATGTTAACACTGTTTACATTTTACACGATTTTATCGTAATGTTTTTCTTTGTCCTTTTTGTGTTATTTACTTGCGCTTAAATTGTGTTAACACTACATTATACATACGATTGCAGCAATCGCAGTTGATTTGCTGTCATATTTTGAAGAGTTCCGTTGTCTGTCTCCGAAACTCATGATCAGATCTATATGAAATTTAAATGGGACATATCGGAATATCCCTTTTGAACTAAAATAAATTTTTGCAAATCCGTCTATAAATGACGGAGTTATGCCCGAAAATACATTAAAAAATACAAAGATCCGCATTGATAACCTCCTCCTTTTTGAAGTCTGTTAAAAATTATGTTATGCTAGTAAAATTAATTAAATTGACTTAATTATTGGTAAGGAGGATTCATTTTTCATGATTCATTCATTCATTCAATTATCAAGCTATTTCAGTACACATTTCATTTAAGGCGCTATTAAATGCCAACGGCCTTGAGTAGTTAGCTTGCGTGTTCTGTGCTGAGCTCATGCAATGCGTCGTACATCCACCTAGTAATAGGACTCGTCCATCAAGGAGCGCTGTCCGAAATGAAGCACATTATTAATTTATTATACATAAAACAACAGGTAATATACTAAAACACGTATACTAAAAGTTAAATAATTATCTTTATCATGGCGAAGATTTCATAAAAATACAATAAATATTTTTTTGCGTGATTCTCAATTTTTATTCGCGTGAGACATTACAAATTAATTACACTATTTTATAAAAATATAATATCAAATATTCACTTGTCAAATTTACGAAGAAAATTGTCTTTCAAAGACATTAAACTAGACGTTTATGTCATGATGTACAATTAAAAATCATTAGAAGTCGTATTAACAAGTTCATGAATTCAGAATCCATCCCAAGCATGAACTTCTGATCTATTTAAACCTGCATTTGATTTAGTTTAAAACTGTATTAAGCGCATGTGCGAGGCTTTGACGAATGTTTACTAGTTTAGTTTCTACTGAATGCATTCTTTCGTTGACTTTTAAACACTTTATAAAACTTTTAAAATTAGTTAACTCGTACCTTTGGGAAAAATGAAAGAAAGATATTAGTTACTTCGTTTTCAGCAAAACTTTTAAAGTAAAACTACGTTACAAAAGAGTTTCTTTAAAATATATGTTATTTGTACTCGGGCTATAAAGAGTAGAAAAAATAATATACGTCAATAATATATTATCAGATTTTTTTTATTAATAAGGCTGTATTAATTTAATACTTTCCTACGGTATAAATAGTATACATAACTAAACTAATAAATAAATTAATAAAAAAAAATATGTACTAGTGGCATAAAAGATCCGGGAGGAGGGCATCGAAAAATTCGTCCACATCGCTGTCAATGGGAACAGTGCCAAGAAAGCGTTCTGGGCACTTTTCTACGTGGCAGCATTGCCACGTTGAATGGCAATGCTGATTCTTTGGCCTAAAAAAAAGCCAGCCCTCTGGCGTGAGGAGTCGACTAAATGTTTCCTGATGCATTAGGACCCCATGGTCCTAGTGTTTCAACCCTAAACGGCTCAAACATATAACTCCCAATAAGTTTGTTATATTTGCGCCGTTCGAGGTTTTCTGCACCTGCAGCAGCCGCCCCAGCACAGCCCGCTGTGCTAAGAAGATGAGATGCCGAAAGAGTGTCGACACATGTTGCGTCCCACACCAATCCTTCCATCGTCACGTGGCAGGCCATGAGGTTCTAAAACAACTGACACACCGGCGGTGACAAGAACCCGACGGCTGATGTCATTAATGGGGCGTGCCGTGCCATACGACACGCGCTTCTACTGCAGGATAGGCCGCGGTGGCCGAGGTTGTCAATTGCTTCATCACATTGGCAGCGATGTGGAGTTCCGTAAGGAGCACCCAGACGCAGACATGTAGCGATCCGGAAGGTGGTGTCACTCAGCATAGTACCTATGTTGGGTGACGGTAGTACCTGTAGTCAGAGGCCCGACTTCCTTTCATCCACAACCAGCAGGCGGGCACGCTCAGCAGTATTGGTTGAAGATTAATAATAATATTTAGGAGATTATTCCGTACCAAACTACAGAGCTAGCCACTACTTTCCTACAATAACTTGATATCGCAGACTCCAGACTTCCTTTATGAGACCCTCATTTTTTATAGCATCATTAAATAAGGTTATTCATTATTCTATAAAGTTTGATCATAATACTGATATAAACCTTTTTGAATATGAAATGGCATTTCCTAACGATTTTAGTGGATTGTGTTAGCCATCCTTGCTGAACTGTATTAGGTGATTAAAAGTAGTTTTAAAAGATAGTCATGTTTATTGTTCACGGTGTAACGTGCTTCTTGCTCTTTCACTTATCAAGAAGGTACAAAAATAATTACAGAAATTTCAAAATTAATTAAAGAATAGAAGCCATTTGAGGCCATGAACAAAGCAACAATAAGCTGGACTTTATCACCTCACCAGGCAATTAATTGTGTGACTTACTATATACACTAAATCTACTTTAGGCTCTGGTTAGAAATTAGGTCGTCACAAGAGAACCGTGCGTGCGTAGCGCTACATCGACATTCATTAGACACAACCGCACATGCTTTTGTTGTACGTATGTAATCCTATTTAAAATCCTTTGTAAGGGTTCCGTACCCAAAGGGTAACCAACTGGACCCTATTACTAAGACTCCGCTGTCCGTCTGTCTGACAGCGGGCTGTATCTCTTGATCCGTAATAGGTAAACAGTTGAAGTTTTCACAGAATGTGTATTTCTGTTGTCACTATAACAAAAAATAAAAAAAATAAAATAAAGGGGGCTCCCTCCTTAAATAAGGAAACCCCCTATAATCTAAATTTATTTTTATTTTTATTATTTGTTGTCTACCTTTTACAGATCATGAGATACAGCTCAAAATAAACCAAAAAAAACGTGTTTTTTTGTGTTTTTTTTTTTCATTTTATGGGTTCCGTACCCTTCGTGTGCGAGTCCAACTCGCACTTGACTGGTTTTTTTTAACTCTTCTATACTAACAAAGTTCAATACAAACGTCTTTTTACATAGATGTCATCACATCAGTAATAGTAACGAATAAAATTTTATATTTTTCGCATTAACCTTCAAAATGGGTATATCAAACTTAAAGTTACTAAGAGTTTAAGACTTGTAGTAGTCATAGTATGTCATCATCATCATCATTTCAGCCGAAAATCCGTCCAATGCTGGACCTTGGCCTCCCCCAAGTGTCGCCACAATGAACGGACCTGTGCGTCTCGAATCCATCGTTTACCCACGACAATTACCAGGTCATCGATCCACCTTGTAGGAAACCTTCCAACGCTGCGTTTTCCGGTTCATAGTATGTTTTAAAATTATAATTACGCTACAGGAGCAGCAATTTCTGATCAAAAAACAACCTTAAGATTTCATCTGCATTAATATTTATTCTGGTATGTGAACACAGCCTCAGACATTCGGGTTGAGGCGAAGCTTGCGTAATAACTCCAGAGGTTTTAGATTTTGGTTTAGGTAGGTATATCTAAAAGTGTGTTGGTAACTTCAAGACAAACTTCAGGAATTTTAATTACGTAATGAGTTCTCTTCACGCTTGATTAGAATTTAAAATGACTGTGTTAAATGACATTGTGATATTGTGTCTCAAATATGTTCGGTGAAATAGGTTATGAGAAAACGGAAAATTATCTTGTTCCTTTGACATCGGTATCACACTAATTTTAGCACTATGTATAATTATTATTGAACGCCCAGAACCTAGTGGAAAATGTTGAAGGAGGCCTATCCCAAGAGGCACGCTGAACTAAGGTATATCATATAATGAAACTAAAATTTCATATTTAACCTCTTTTCTTTTTTTTTTTCTTTTTTTTTTAGTTCAAAATAAAGGGGTTAATTATTATTAAATTATTTAAAGCAGGTCAGTGACAACACGTTCGTAAAACAGTTGAAACTATAATGTTTTATGAAAATGAAACCAGATCTAATAGTCAAGAATACTACAATATGTTTCGAATATGATAGAAAAATCGAATACCATAGATAAACAGCTCAGGGCTAGCTTACAAACAATTTTATCTGAATACCTCTTAACAGTTTGTTGACAGGGTAACAAACGTTATATTTTTCGTCTTTCAAAGTTTATCGTAGGATTACTAAAGTTGAATAAAAGAGGACCTATTCAAACCACTCACGAAACAGATACTTTGTAAACTTGTTAACTATGTATGTCTGTTTAACTTTTGGGGTTATGTAGTTCCCTTTGAGCTTGGATGATTTATTGATATCATTTCATCATAGGTAACCTCCAATATAGATGTCACAGCCAGTGGGCAGCTGAATGGTCTTAAGCTAGTTAGATTAATCAGCTATTCAGTTAACAGCCTTGTCTTTCTACTAAACGACACAGTTTTTTTTTTTTTGTGGGGTGGGAAACCATCCAATGACTTCTCCCGCTTTGGGTGGAGCGGGAGGGCGTGTCAGACTCTTACTGACTAAAACCCACCCCTGATCCTCCCTGCCCTGAATGCCCGGTTGAGGATAAATTCGAAACAGAGTTACCTCGTCCCTGGGTACTCGAGGCAGGAAGGAACAGGGGTGGGTTTTAGTCAGTAAGAGTCTGACACGCCCTCCCGCTCCACCCAGAGCGGGAAAAGTCATAGGATGATTTCCCACCCCACAAAAAAAAAAAAAAAAAGGGGGCGAGGTAACTCTTTCAAATTTATCCTCAACCCCCGGACAGAACGACACCGTTCCACTTGCGGCCTAAATGATATCTAACCGTCTAATGCAACATTTTACTGATTTGGCTGGCTGATGCTTCGGCTGTTCTTATAATAGAGTAAAATTTACTATTTGGTCAGCAGGATTACATAATCTGGGAACAAAGTGCACCCCGACATGGAGAGGTTAGGTTCGAAGGCGAAGCCGGGGGCTTCCGTCACTCGCTTTAATAATAAATAATAATAATTTATTTATTTGCTCAGTTAATTTACGCACCCATAACATAAAATCATTAAAATATCAAATAAATAAATAATTAAAATGGCACATTACATTTAAATCAAATCCGCCCTCCCTCGAGATTTCTTCAAACCCTGCAGACAGAAATAGGAACCCCGCGTAGTAGGGTTTCTTTGGCTTATCTTACGACCGTTTGTCAGCACGTTGCTGGCTGATCATTAGCAAATTCAAAATTAATTTCACACAGCCACAGCCTCTCTCAAATGTCGGCTAGGCAAACAATCAAATATTATCAATCCAAGTTATTTGCTTAGATGTTTGATTAAAAGGTAGGACATTACTCGGGCCGGCTAGTTTTATGGCGCCGTTCAGTAAAAAAGGCTAGGCTGTTAACTGAATGACTGATTCAAGTTGGCTGCGACACACGTGATGTCATCGCTACGCCTGCTACGATGTTAAACTTATGTTCAAGTTATGTTACAAATCGTACTAATTAATTATCAAAAAATTATAAACGATTCCAGTGTGAGTGTAACTCGTGCATGACATAATTGGGATTTCATTTTCCTTTTCATGAGCCAGAGCTCAAACAGAGCCTTTACAGGAGGGAATCAAATACGAAATACAATGTGTGTATTGAAGGGACTCTAATTGACTTGGCAAAGTCTTGGCACAAAGTAAGTCGTTCAATACAAGAACTTATACGACAACCGAAACCTAGTACCACAATATTATAATCATTTTCCTATCTAAATGTCATTACGTGTAGTTTTTAGAAGTAGGTACCTACTTACAATAAATGTAAAGTGGTCTTTGAGCGTCTTGTTATTGGTACGGTATGTGAATCCTTTGTTTTTCTTTTCCTCTAAATGTGGGTCTAATAAGACCTACCACTTACATGAAAAAGACATAACATGGAGTTTTGGCGGGATTTTTTCGAGTAAAGTTCAGTAGCTGTATTTATTATTCGCAAATTGATTCCTAGTGGATATTGTGATGTAAAATTGAAGTTGTTTTGTGAATCAAATGTCTATGCAACTGGACAATATGTGGATTGTGGAATCATTGAAACAGGCGTGATTTTAGTAAAATGAAGCTAAGAATTTTATTGTAGTATTGACTACCTCAGTGAAGATTGCCGAGAAAGCTGACTCGACACATTTGCTGCCAAAATATTGCAAAACCATTCGAATGTGTTACATCTGCATTATAATATAAGATCAAACGAACTTCTTAAGTGAAGTTCGATCGATATAATATGAGTGGTTTCATTTGAAGATATAAATAAACAGGTAGTCCTTTGACCTACAAGGCAACACTCGCACGCTTTTAAAAGTAATTTTTTATTCAATTTAGATAAATAATCGATTTAGTTTTAAATAAAGTCGATTAAAGTATCGTAACGACTTGTATGCCCCTCCCTATACTAGACAGTGACAGCTCATTCTTTTTAGAGATGCGACTTGAATTCAAGTCTTCTCGAGTTAGTAAAAAATCTGGGATTTGGGTGGGTTGGGTTATTTATATCTACAAATGAAACCACTCATATTATATCGATCGAACTTCACTTAAGAAGTTCGTTTGATCTTATATAATATTTCGTGGTTTCATTTTCGATATAAATAAACAGGTAGATGTTTAGAGACTGAGATTTTTTACTTTTGGTGTAAGTATATCTTTCAAATAGGTGTACTACAAATGAAACACGAGAGTAATAAATCTTCAATCTTGTATTGAGTGATTCAATATCAACAAAACAAAATATATTGCATTACGCATAAACATTCAGTTATCAATCATCAATCATTTGTATTGCTACGTAAACAAACTGATTCTGCAAATGTAGATTTTTCTACAATTGGGCGATGATAATACCTAGCAAAGGTCTGGGAAGACGCGGTCCAGCCAGCAGTTTTTCGAATGAGATCAAGACTTAGGCCAGCCGCGCGCGCCGTCTACGTGGCAGCGTGGCGGGCGCTGTGTGCGCCGTACACTGACACGTCCACGCCGCTCGCACACAGCGTCTGTTTGATCCACCTGCTTATTGTCTGTGCTGTCGCGTTCTTATAAGGACGCTTTACAATAATTAAGAGGTGGTCTATGTCTGAAGGCCTCAAGGCCTTCGTTGCTGACATATAGTCGACTAACGTTGTGGCTGGACAAATAGAGAGATTTTCTCGAAAATAGGGCAAATACAAAACTGGCTGATCCCGTCCAATCCCTGAGGTTTAATATCTGTAATAACGATTTCGATTCCATTTGTTTCAATTTTAATATTACTAATTTTAATCAAAGAAAATGTTTGCACTCTATATGCAGTACACAGGGCTAATAAAACGGTGAGTTTATTAGTAATTTTTTGTAAATTAAGCTGACTATGTGGAACCCACTTCGAGATATGGTCTAATACTATTTGGGGGTCCCATGTACACGAATACTTAGGCAAAGATGGCCGCAGCTTAAATACCCCTTTAAGGAGGCGTTTGACGCACTCGTCTGAAACTAAATTGTTTCCCATGAGCAAAGATAAAGCTGAGCGATGGCTATTCATCGTGCCATAAGAAGCGCCTTTATCATATTGTTCAGTCAAAAAAGATACAATGTGAGAGATGGAACTATCGAACACATTATAGTTATTGTCTTGGCAGTACTGCCACCATAGCTTGTAGCAAACTCCATATTGTTTTATTGTACTAACTGATAATGAAGCAAGCATCAGACGCAGCGCGGTCAAGGGCGCGCCGCGGCGCAGGAACGCGAGCCTGAGAGCAGCGCTGCACTGCCAGGGTAAGCGTCTGGTGGAACGGGTGTCGATGCCTGTAATGCGACAATACTAAGTTTGGATGTGGTTTCAAAACAACTATTTCTCCAACTATTAAATCCATTAATTGTGGATACCAAGCCTGTGCAGGCCACATGGGAAATACCAGGATACCTGTAGCTTTATCTTGTATAATCTTTTGTATGCAGTTTAGTAACAGAGAAAATGGTGGGAAAGCATAAAATAATTTGGGGTACCAATTTATAGTGAATGCGTCCACACCTATTGCATCCGGGTCCTGTTTCCAGGACACATAATCACGACACTTGGCATTGATACGAGAAGCGAACAAGTCAATCTCTGGTTGACCCAACTTCTGTACAATATAATGAAATGCGGGCTGTGATAGCTCCCACTCAACGTCAGGGTTAATCCTGCGTGACTCTTCATCAGCCTCGATATTGTCCTTCGTGTTAATATACGAAGCAAATAACCACAGTTTACGCATCTCGCACCACTACCAAATATCGTGGGAAAGTGAACTTAGGTGTGGAAACTGAATACCGCCCATGCGATTTATATAGCTTATTGCCGTAGTGTTATCCACGCGGAGCAGGATAGCACATGCAGTTAGATCCCGAGCAAAACATTTAAGAGCGAAAAATACAGCCAAAAGTTCTAAATAGTTAATGTGAAAACTAATTTCACTTTCTTTCCAAGCGCCATTGACTCTTAACCCGTTACTAAACGCACCCCAGCCTGTGCGTGACGCATCGGTGAAAACTTCCAATGCATAACTTTGGGGCTTTAATGGATTATTTACTTTGTAAATATTCGCTGACCACCAGTTCAAATCACTTAAAATAATACGAGGGAGTTTAACCTTTATGTCAAATGAACCATACTGCTTTAGAAACAAATATTTACTTCGCTCTAATATCTTGGTATACAACCAACCGTAACGTACCGCTGGGCATGCTGCAACTAGTACTCCTATCAACTGTGAAAAACATCTAATTGAAACAATGGGGAGTGTGGAATATTTTTTAACTAAAATAGCTATCTTGTTACGTTTATCTAACGGCAACGACAAAGTCATATCAATGGTGTCATAAATAAATCCTAAAAATTTGCAAGTTTTATGAGGTAGTAAATGACTTTTTTCGTAATTTATTACAAACCCCAAACATTCCAATAACGCTACTGTTTCCTTTACATTACGAAGACATTCTTCGTAAGTGCTACCTAAGCAAAACAAGTCATCTAAATAAGCTACAGACTGAAAACCGCGACCACGTAAATGACCTACAACCTCTCTGACGATTTTAGTAAAACACCTAGGAGCTATGGCGAGCCCGTAAGGTAACGCGCTAAACTCATAAGTTATTTTTCAACACATTTGCTCAAAAAATGCATTTACGAAGCCTGTATACATTGTTCGAAAGTTAAAAATACGCACCCTATAATGGAGCGGGCGGTAAAATAGGTACTCACACCTAAGTACCTATTTTACCGTACGCTCCGTTGTATAGCGTGCGGTAAAACCGTGCGTATCCTGTATGTTTTTTTTATATTTCCATAAAAATATATAATATAAGAATTTCTATTTTGTTTTGTTGTTTTTTCGTGTTGTTATTGGTTGTGGTGGTTGTTGTTGTTGTTAGTTCTGGTTTTTTTTGTTGGTTGTTGTTGTTGCTTGTTGACGTTGTTTGTTGTTGGTTGTTGTTTGTGTTTGTTGTTGTTGGTTGTTGATGTTGTTTGTTGTTGGTTGTTGTAAATATTGTTGTTGGTAGTGGTGGTTGTTGTTGTTGGTAGTGTTGTCGTTGTTGTCGGTGGTTGTGGTTGTTGTTGTTGGGTGTTGTTGTTGCTGGTTGTTGTTATTGTTGTTGGTTGTTTTTGTTTTGTTGTTGTTTGTTGATGTTGCTTGTTGTTGGTTGTTGTAAATATTCTTGTTGGTGTTGTTTGTTGTTGGTTGTTGTTAATGTTGTTGTTGGTGGTGGTGGTGGTTGTTGTTGTTGCTGGTAGTGTTGTTGTTGTTGTTTTCGGTGGTTGTTGGTGGTTGTTGTTGTTGGTTGTTGTTGTTGGTTGTTCTTTGTTGTTGTTGGTTGTTCTTTGTTGTTGTTGTTGTTGTTTGTTGTTGTTGGTTGTTCTTTGTTGTTGTTTGTTGTTGTTGTTGGTTGTTGTTTTTGGTTGTTGTTGGGTGTTGTTGTTTGTTGTTGTTGGTTGTTGTTGTTGGTTGTTTTTGTTGGTTGTTGTTGTTGTTTTTGTTGGTTGTTGTTGGTTTTTGTTGTTGTTTGTTGATGTTGGTTGTTATTTGTTGTTTTTGGTTGTTATTAATTGTTGTCGTGGTTTGTTGATGTTGGTTGTTGTTGTGTTACTTTTTTCGCATAGATGTTTCTAGGGAGAAGGGAGTCGAAAGCGGTAGCGTAGTGGGAGCTTCGTGGCACGACGGCGTCATGCCGTCACGACATTTGAGTCGGTTTTACTGCCAAGCCGCGCCAATAGATTTTTCAAATCAAAAACAAAAGTTTTTTTTTCATTATTGTAGGTACTGTTTTCTCGAAAAAGTGTTGAAAAACGTTGTATGACACACGTGCGGATTGGTATTTACAAACTCGTGACTATGGTAAGCCCTCGACTTCGTCTCGGGCTTACATTCGTCTACTCGTTTGTAAAAACCAACTTACCGCACTAGTATCATAAATAACTATTTTCGTTTGAGTTTTCCGCGATATAATGAAATCGAAGGTATTTGCGAAATTCGTTATCAACAGGAATAAGTAGATAAGATTCCTTCATATCTATGGTCGCCATAAACCAATTGGGTTGTACTAACTTACAGGCAGTTCTACAGTCCTCCATTTTAAAATGCATTTTAGGTATAAAACGATTTAATAATTTTAAATTCAAAATAAACCTTTGACCGCCGTTAGACTTTGGAGCTAAAAACGTACTAGAAATGAACTCATCTGAACTTGATTCAACTTGTGAAATAGCGCCCAGCTCGAGTAAGTTCTCAATAGCTAACGACATGTCACGCTGTTCATTCAATGACCACCTGATTTTAGGAATACACGTTTGAAATGGGGTACTTATAAACGGAATAGATATTCCCTGCTGGATCCAAATAAGAATACTGCTATTATTAGTAATGCGGGTCCAACAATTATAAATATGTTGTACCCTACCTGCATGTACCTGTATTATTGGCGTGGAGGGGCACGTGACCGAAGTTGATTCGGCTTGGTCGACGTTACCGCCGTCGCCATCGGTGCCGTTCGACGCGCTGACGTTGGGATTCTCCTCTGACCCCCTCGGCCCCCCCTGTTCGTCGGGTAACGAGAAGGTCCGGGCCAGTTTCCCTGAAACTGGTGGCGGGCTGACATATTTGAAGGTTGGACAACCGTACTAGGTCTTGCTGGCAGCGGCACAGTCTTTTTGATCTGCAACCCCTGTTTTTCTATGGTTTTTGATGCCTTTATTTTCTCAGGTAAACTAGGAACCAAACAGTGTCTCATCTCGCTCACTATCCTGTATAACATTAAGGAAAGGTTTCGCCAGTCCTGGTGTGATCATCTTTATTCGAGCTTGGGTTTCGGAATAATGTAAATCACATAAAATGCGACAGCCATCGCTAAGTGTTTTGATTGCTTCGATTTTATTATCACTTGTTATTAATGACGTCATCGCTCTGCTAATCGCTGTAATCCCGACACCCAACTGTTGTTGAGATGTCTCAACTTTTTTGTCGCGTAACCTTACCATATCTGCAACAGCGGCTGAGATCTCGATGTTTAATTTTGGTGCTTGCAATAATGTGCAGTTACTGGGTATGAGATACTGTTTTATAATTTTTTCCCTCATATCTTTACCCATTCCCTTTTTAATCAAAGGTTGCCACAATTGGGTTAAATTGCTGTGTATTTCTTGACCCCATATTGGTCCCTCATCTGTCGCTTCACCAAGAGCTGACAGAATCGCTGGATCCAATGGAGGAGCGGAGGGCGCTGCCGGCGGCGGCGCCGCGTCCGCTTGTAATTGTACATCGTTTGGCTGAGTCGAATTAATAGACTCCAGTAAAATATCAGGCTGAAGTTCATTAGACACTACATCAGGTGGCAGCTCACTTTCATTCGGTGGTTCTAATAAATCCCACATCACCGTTTCGCGTCCTGGAGGACAAAAGTAATTATAAATATAAGGCAAAACCTTAGGTAGGTACGTTCATGAATAAAATAGTAATGGTTCGAAATTCAAATCCAAAACAATAAATTTCTACGCCTCGTTCGCATATGGAATCTATGGCGGGTAGGTTGAATATTTGCCGCGTTCAAATTTGAATCTATGGCAAAAATACCGT
Source organism: Polia nebulosa (assembly GCA_951329385.1). NCBI lineage: Eukaryota > Metazoa > Arthropoda > Insecta > Lepidoptera > Noctuidae > Polia > Polia nebulosa. Next base: position 22,186,408 of record OX589602.1, read on the forward strand.
ATCAAGACGTTCACTTTCAAACCGTTCTTGAACAGTAATAACAAAAGAAATTAACACTTTCTAACCTTGTTGGTAATTATCGTCCGAAGATGACAAGGAATCTTCTCGAAGCTCGTCGTTTGTGACGGTGTTTGTCACGTAATTTCTCCATCTTATTCTTATAATACTCAATTTTTTCTGTGTATGATCTTTTTGGCATAATGTATGGTAGAAATAATGAGCTATTCTTTAAAATATTAACGAACAAAACAATAGATCGGAGGAGCGCATGCACTCGTTGCCTCGCACGGAAAAAGAATGAGCTGTCACTGTCTAGTATAGGGAGGGGCATACAAGTCGTTACGATACTTTAATCGACTTTATTTAAAACTAAATCGATTATTTATCAAAATTGAATAAAAAATTACTTTTAAAAGCGTGCGAGTGTTGCCTTGTAGGTCAAAGGACTACCTGTTTATTTATATCGAAAATGAAACCACGAAATATTATGGGAAAAAAGTGATAGTATTCTGTATCTAAAAACTAAATACTTACTAAACTTGACACTGGCTAAATGCACAAACCGTAGAAAGCCTAAATTAAAAAGAAGACAACATAAATTTATTTTTGTACGGGTACATTTATATTCAGAGATAGAAAATAATAAATAAAAAAACACGGGTGTTATACACCCGTGTTTTTTTATTTATTATTTTAGTACCTTGTTTCGCAGACCACAATTTTATAAAATTTCGTTTCGCAGCAAATGTTTCATATAATATATTTTTGTCCTTGTATTTTTATTTCGAATATACTATAATTGAATGAAACATATTTCACAGAATCACAATTCAATTCAATGAATTTTACAATCACGTTTTCTATTTATCAAACTCATCAAACAGTAGATTATTTAGAAAGTAATATTGTTTATTCGGTGTATTTTTCCATGATATAGAATAGGTTATAAATCACTACCAGAAAAAATCAAAATCAAAAGTCATTTATTTAAATTATAAAGGCTGAAAGCCAGCACTTTTTGAACGTCAATGTGGGTTATGTTAAAACTGCGACCCTGTCAGAAACGAATTGCTAACAGAAAAGTAGGTTAAATTAGAACTGCGACCCCACCAGAAAACGAATCGCCATCAGAAACCTGCTGCTACCAGAACAGTAGATTAGGTTAGAACTGCGACCACGTCAGAAACGAGCTGCCACCAGAATAGTAGGTTAGGTTAGAACTGCGACCACGTCAGAAACGAGCTGTTACCAGAATAGTAGCTTGGGTTAGAACTGCGACCACGTCAGAAACGAGCTGCTATCAGAATAATAGGTTAGGTTAGAACTGCGGCCACGTCAGAAACGAGCTGCTACCAGAACAGTAGCTAGGGTTAGAACTGCGACCACGTCAGAAACGAGCTGCTACCAGAACAGAAGCTTGGGTTAGAACTGTGACCACGTCAGAAACGAGCCGCTACCAGAATAGTAGGTTAGGTTAGAACTGCGACCACGTCAGAAACGAGCTGCTACCAGAATAGTAGGTTAGGTTAGAACTGCGACCACATAAGAAACGAGCTGCTACCAGAATAGTAGCTTGGGTTAGAACTGCGACCACGTCAGAAACGAGCTGCTACCAGAATAGTATCTTGGGTTAGAACTGCGACCACGTAAGAAACGAGCTGCTACCAGAATAGTAGGTTAGGTTAGAACTGCGACCACGTCAGAAACGAGCTGCTACCAGAACAGTAGCTTGGGTTAGAACTGCGACCACGTCAGAAACGAGCTACTATCAGAATAGTAGGTTAGGTTAGAACTGCGACCACGTCAGAAACGAGCTGCTACCAGAATAGTAGCTTAAGTAAGAACTGCGACCCTGTCAGAAACGAATTGCTTACAGAAAAGTAGGTTAAATTAGAACTGCGACCCCACCAGAAAACGAATCGGCATCAGAAACCTGCTGCTACCAGAATAGTAGGTTAGGTTAGAACTGCGACCACGTCAGAAACGAGCTATTATCAGAATAGTAGGTTAGGTTAGAACTGCGACCACGTCAGAAACGAGCTGCTACCAGAATAGTAGGTTAGGTTAGAACTGCGACCACGTAAGAAACGAGCTGCTACCAGAATAGTAGGTTAGGTTAGAACTGCGACTACGTCAGAAACGAGCTGCTACCAGAACAGTAGCTTTGATTAGAACTGCGACCACGTCAGAAACGAGCTGCTATCAGAATTTATAGTAGGTTGGGTTAGAACTGCGACCACGTCAGAAACGAGCTGCTATCAGAATAGTAGGTTAGGTTAGAACTGCGACCACGTCAGAAACGAGCTGCTAACAGAATAGTAGCTTGGGTTAGAACTGTGACCACGTCAGAAACGAGCTGCTACCAGAATAGTAGGTAAAGTTAGAACTACGACCACGTCAGAAACGAGCTGCTACCAGAACAGTAGCTTGGGTTAGAACTGCGACTACGTCAGAAACGAGCTGCTACCAGAATAGTAGTTTAGGTTAGAACTACGACGTTGTGTAGAACAAAGGAACGCTTTTATTATTTTTTGCATTTTTGTTGTTGTAAGAGACAACACAAAATACACGGCAGATAGTAAAATAGCCGTGTCAATCACAAAGAAGATATTAAAACACGAAACAAAAGTTCTGACACTAATAATGAGATGCCAGTGAAGTGCTCTGGTTTTATTGTCAGCCATTGTTGATTAAAGCTGTTCTCCAAGGCCTTCTGTAAGATTTTAAGCCTTTTGATGCGGCACATTGTAAGCGACTACGTTTCAATGCCATTTGTCATCACTGGCAGTACGCACTGGTTATTGATTTTCGTCTTGAGAAACTGGCCGGAGAATTACCAGACTTATATGTAAGGGGCAGGGAGGGCACCTTGCTTGCAGAACATCTGTTCTGCAAGCAAGGTGCTCTCCCTGCCACTGCTGACCATCTGGTCGAGTGGGCCGAAACGTTCTGGAGTAGCGACAGCGTGCCGTAAGACCTTGCGTTGGAAGGCTTACCACAAGCTGAACCGATGACCTGGGAAAGGCTGCGGGAATCCGTAGTTTCCTGAAACCCCTAATATTAAACAACTTTTTTTTCAGTAACATTAAAGTGATTTTGATAACATCTGTGATAGTAAAAATATTGAAAATGTTCATAAACTCGCCTCTCTCTCTAGTGTCGATTGTTTCCAACATTCTTTTATTTAAATTAGCTTGAATAATCATCGCTTTCAAAGTGTAATCTGCCTTGAAGGGAAGTTAAAGATTATTTTGTCTCTCAAAGAACCTTTCAGGCGATTAGTTTTATAGAGTCCGCAGTAAAAATTGTAACGACTCTCTTAAAAACCGCCTTCCGTCTTTGGCAAGGGGCCAAAGTCTAGAGAGCAGTAATACGAACAGCATCAGTGTTATGTATGTAGGTATCGTTATCAAAAACAATTGTCTTAAGTGTCCAAAGTCTCGGGGGCAGCTGACAAACAGTTCAGAATACGGAAAACGGAGCTTTGCCAAAAGACTTTGTTCTTTGTCTTCCCTTATTGAAGAAAGTTTTTACCTACTAGTTTTGTTTCATAGCAAGTCAGTATATAAAACTTTGTAGTTATACGATGTTATCGCAGATAAGATTATAGCATACTTCACAAAAACATATTCGTTTTTTAAAACGTTATTTATTAACAAGAAATAAAGTCGCTTTGTGACTTTTATAGCACAAAGAATAACAGATACTGCTGAATAATTTATCACATTTCGAGTGAATTCATCAATCCTCTTCTATTTATTTTACACGATACACGTTCATAATTTGATAACAAGGGATTGTCGTGCATCAAACGCTTCGAATCATAAAGTGCAAAATTAGTTATGATGCCTTTTTCATTCTGACATCTGAATGATTAAATTTGTGAAAAGTCTGATTTAAATGAAAAGGAAATTAAAATGGACTGCGTGACTTTTATTTTCTACCTAAAAATGAGGGATGACCAATTCCATATTTGATATTCATCAACGATGTGTAGCGGTATATTTCTGTAGTCATAGATTACAGAATTACAAAACAATCTGCGTAAATTTAATCAATTATAAATGAATACGTCACTGTTGTATCGATGCCAATAAAATAATGGCACCTGTCTATGAAATGTTTAATAACATTAACAAAAGACTGCTTTTTAACCGACTTTTGAAAAAGGAGGAGGTTCTATGTTCGACTGTATGTGTTTTTTTTTATTTTTTTTTATTTATGTCCGCGCATTTCTCCGTCAGGTGTGGACCGATTTTCAAAATTCTTTTTTTATCCGAAAAAATATACTCCCGAGGTGGTCCCATATAAATTTTATCGAAATTGCTTCAGCGCTTTTTGAGAAACTGAACAAAAACGAAAAATACGCATATCTTGATGACGTTTTTGTAATCTCCAAATGTTTAAATTCCATGTTCCTTGTTATTGGGGTTTTTAGTTCTGGGGTATAACAACTAAAAAGCGAAAAATAACAAACTTTTTTTTATAAAAAAATAACTTTAATTTCGGAAGTCGGTGTCAAATATCGAAGAAATAAAATAGAAACACCGACTTCCGAAATTAAAGTTATTTTTAAATTTTTGTGTATTTTTTTTTGGAAGTCGTTTTTTTTTTTGTAAATAAGTTTTTTATGATAAACGCGTATTGGATTACTGCCCACACCCTCTCATAGAGAGGAGGCTTCACCCCAGCATTGGGGATATTAAAAGGCTGATGATGATGATGTCTTTAATGGAGATGGGCAGACGACATTGTTACCATCGCGGGTAAAACCTAGATGAGACTGGCACAGAAGCGTGGGGATTGGCGAGAGAAAGGAGAGGCTGAGTGAGTTTGTGTGAGTGAGTTTGTGAGTGAGTTTGTGTGTGTGAAATTGTGTGTGTGAGTTTGTGTGTGTGGGTGAGTTAGTTTGTGTGAGTGAGTTTGTGTGAGCGAGTTTTCTGTGAGTGAGTAGGTGAGTGAGTGAGTCTCACAGAGTGAGTGAGGTTGTGTAAGTGAGTTTGTGTGAGTGAGTTTGTGTGTGTGAGTTTGTGAGTGTGAGTTTGAATGTGTGTGGGTGAGTGTGTTTGTTTGTGAGTGAGTGAATGAGTTTGTGTGAGTGAGTTTGTGAGTGAGTTTCTGTATGTGAGTTTGTGTGTGTGAGTTTGTATGAGTGAGTTTGTGTGAGTGAGTGGGTTTGTAGGTAAGTGTTTGTGTGGGTGTGTGTGGGTGTGTTATTGTGGGTGTGTGTGTGTGTGTGTCGATGAGTGAGTGTGTGGCTGAGTGTGTATGTGTGATTCTATGGAGGTGAGTTTATGTGAGTGAGATAGTGTAAGTGACTTCGTGTGAGGGAGTTTTTTGTAAGTAAATGGGTAATTGAGTGAGTGAAGTTGTGTAAGTGAGTTTGTTTACGAAAGCTTGTGTGTGTGAGTTTGTGTGTGAGTTTGTGTGTGTGAGTTTGTGTGTGAGTTTGTATGAGTGAGTTAGTGTGAGTGAGTGGGTTTGTAGGTATGTGTTTGTAAGGGTGTGTGTGGGTGCGTGGGTGTGTTTGTGGGTGTATGTGTGTGTGTGTGTGTGTGTGACGATGAGTGAAAGTGTGGGTGAGTGTGTGTGTGTGGGTCTTTGAAGGTGAGTTTATGTGAGTGAGATAGTGTGAGTGACTTCGGGTGAGTGAGTTCATGTGAGCGAGTTTGTTGTAAGTGAGTGAGTGAGGTTGTGTAAGTGAGTTTGTGTGTGAGTTTGTGTGTGTAAGTTTGTTGTTGGGTTTGTGTAAGTAAGTTTGTGTATGTGAGTTTGTATGAGTGAGTTTGTGTGAGTGAGTGGGTTTGTATGTAAGTGTTTGTAAGGGTGAGTGTGTGGGTGCGTGGGTGTGTGTTTGTGTGTGTGTGTGTCGATGAGTGAGTGTGTGGGTGAGTGTGTGTGTGTGTGTCAATGGAGGTGAGTTTATGTGAGTGAGATAGTGTAAGTGACTTCGGGTGAGTGAGATTGTATGAGTGAGTTTGTGTGAGTAAATGGGTTTGTAGGTAAGTGTTTGTAAGGGTGTGTGTGTGGGTGCGTGGGTGTGTGTTTGTGGGTGTGTGTGTGTGTGTGTGTGTGTGTCGATGAGGGAGTGTGTGGGTGAGTGTGTGTGTGTAGGTCTATGGAGGCGAGTTAATGTGAGTGAGATAGTGTAAGTGACTTTGGGTGAGTGAGTTCGTGAGAGCGAGTTTGTTGTTAGTGAGTGGGTAAGTGAGTGAGTAAGTTTGTGTGAGTGAGTTTGTGAGTGGGTTTGTGTGAGTGAGTCTGTGTGAGTGAGTTTGTGAGTAAGTTTGTGTGTGAGTTTGTGTGAATGAGTTTGGGTACACACACACAAACTCACACTCACAAGTGAGTGTGTTTGTTTTTGAGTGAGTAAGTGAGTTTGTGTGAGTGAGTGGGTTTGTAGGTAAGTGTTTGTTTGGGTGTGTGTGTGGGTGCGTGGGTGTGTTTGTGGGTGTGTGTGTCGATAAGTGAGTGTGCGAGTGAGTGTGTGTGTGGGTCTATGGAGGTGAGTTAATGTGAGTGAGATAGTGTGAGTGACTTTTTATTTTTATTTTTTTATGTTTGATAGGTTCGCGTTTGACCACTATCTCACCTGATGGCAAGCGATGATGTGGTCGAAGATGGAGCACGCTTACCTAGAAGTAACCTATTCACTCTTGACTTAAAGACTCCCAGGTTATAGCTATCAGGAAACACAGACTCCGGTAGGGAATTCCACTCTCTAGCTGTACGCACAATGAATGTTTTCTCAAAACGCTTTGTGCGTATGGATGGGATGTCTACCATGAACCGGTGGCACTTCGCCGTACGTCTTGTGGTCCTTTGATGAAACGGGCTTGGCGGAATCAAATCATGCAATTCCGTAGCACACTCCCCAAAATGTAATCGATAGAAAACCGACAGGCTAGCAACTCGGCGTCTATGTTCAAGACTTTGGAGTTTCGACTCAACGAGTCTATCATTGCCGATGATCCTCTTGGCTCATTTCTCAATTGACTCAAGGGCATCAAGCTGGTATTTGGCAGATCCGTCCCAAAGATGAGAGCAGTACTCCATACACGATCGGACTTGCGCTTGATAGAGTTGGAGCAGCTGTTCCGTCGTGAAGTATCGTCTCACCTTTGCGGCGATCCCCAACTTTTTGGCAGCCACTTGAGCCTTTGCCTCTATGAAGGGACCAAAATTGAGGGTAGATGTTAAAGTAACACCAAGAAGATCAAGTTGATCGGTTATCGGCACGGTTACACCTCGGAAAGTTGGAGCCGGGTGAAATTGGCTCCTTTTAGCAGAAAAAAGACACGCCTGGGTTTTAGAAGCATTGAACTTAACCAGATTGGCATCGCCCCATTCTGAGACAGCCTGCAAGGACCAGTTCAAGCGCCCAACCATAGCCCGCGGAGAGACCGGACCTGAGACCCACTAACTCGTGCGTCAGGCACGTATCTCTCGGCAACAGTGCTGTCGTCTGCATACCCAAAGGTACCGGGTTTTAGCAGATCGTTAATATGCAGCAAAAACAATGTTGCCGAGAGCACCGACCCCTGAGGAACACCGGCATTAATAGCCAGCAGTCCGGACGAGCAGCCATCTATGACTACTCGGATAGACCGATCCCTCAGGAAATCTGCAATCCAATCACACAAACCAGCGGGCAGACCGAAGGAAGGAAGCTTGCCAATTAGGCTGTCGTGCCAGACCCGGTCGAAGGCCTTCGAGATATCAAGGGAGACCGCAAGGGCTTTGTTTGTCGATGGCCTCACTCCAGATGTGAATGGCATACGCTAGAAGATCTCCCGTTGACCGATTTCGACGGAAGCCATATTGTCGGTCACTTAGGATATCGTTAGCTTCTAGGTATGCCAGGAGCTTACCATTCAGTATACGTTCCATACTCATACAGAGTACGGAAGTTACCGAGATGGGCCTATAATTTGCTGGGTCAGCTCGACTACCCTTCTTGGGTACGGGTTGCACGTTAGCTTGCTTCCATGCCATCGGCACTTTTCCAGTCTCCAGCGAAAGGCGATATAGGCACGTCAAGATCGGAGACAACTCAGGCGCACAAGTCCTCAATACAATTGCCGGTATCCCGTCGGGGCCACTAGCCTTGTTCACGTCCAGGTTACGCAGTACCCTTCGGACATCCTTCTGATGAATGCGAATGTCTGACATAATCAACTCGCATCCACCAAGAGTACCAGGGGGCCTCGCGCCACCAGGATCTAGACGCGAAGATTCCGCAAACAGAGAGGCAAACAAGCTTGCTTTCTCCTCAGCGGAGTGGGCCAGCGACCCGTCGGGTTTCAGCAGTGGAGGTAGTGAGGGGCGGCAGAAGTTCGATTCAACCGACTTAGCCAGGGACCAAAACGCCTTACTACCAGCTGGGTAAGAAGCAAGTTTGAGCCTTCCGCAACACCTTCTTGCAGAACTTGGCAGCCCTGTTGAAGGCTCTCTTCTTCTGACTCACGTCACTCGCTTTACGCGTCCGAGCGTCGACCCATGCCAGGTAGGCCGCGTGTTTAAGCGCCTCAGCGCGATTGCACTCGGCACCAAACCATGGTCGAGCCTTGCCAGACATTGTTACGTCAGAGAATGGAATGTAGTACTCCATTCCCCGCCGCAACACATCCGTCACGGCGTCCGCGCACAACGAAACATCAGTCGAAGAAAAGCAAGTGGGCCAAGGATAACATGCGAAGAAAGATCGCATGCCATCCCAATCTGCTGACCTGTATCGCCAAACCCGCCTGGTGCCTCTAGGGCTAGGATCGGGCGGGGAGTAGACGGATACAGATTTCACCAGACAGTGGTCGGAAGTACCTAATGGTGAAGAAATCGACACTGAGTGACGGTCTGGATCTGTTGTCAGCAGAAGGTCCAAGCAATTGGCTGTGTGCGAATCAACATCCGGCACCCCCGTTTTCACCCTCGATTTAACGCCAGCGCTAGCTTATACGTCTCTTGTCCAGCATGGTCTGTGTACTGGTATGGGAAGAGCCACTCCTGATGGTGGGCGTTGAAGTCCGCCAGTAACACCAATTGGGCAGAAGGGTACCGTTGCTGGGCCACATCCGCCGCTTTACTCAGGTGTTGTGTGAGCCTAGTTGTCTCCAAATCACCGCTGTGCGAACGGTAGACACAGGCGTAGACAATTTTATCTAGGCCTGTGTCCACTAGGACCCAAAGAGTTGAGAACCTGGAGTCCTCAAGGTTACGGAGACGCCGATAGCAGATGTCGTCCCGGGCCTCGTACATGCATATATCAGCTCGTGGCTTAAAATTGTGCTCCAGGGTAAACCCTGGGTAAGATAGGTACGCCACGTCAGACGGACATCCGATCTGCGTCTCCGAAAGGAATAAGAGAGCTGGCTTCTCAGTCTCTAGGTGGTGGTGGACTGCGGCGAGATTTGAGTGCAGACCTCGAATGTTAGAAAGGTGCACTTTGTGTGAGAGGGAGTGCTGCCGCTGTACAGCTTTTTTCTTTTTAGTTATTTTTATCATATTTGTGAAGAGTGAAGGAAGGAGAGGAGAAGGAAGTGAAATGAGGTTCCATGCTGGCTACCTTCAAGCACGCACTGACAGGACGGGGGGACTAGTCTGGAGACTGCGGGGACGCCCGAGCCCCCCCGGGAATGTCCATCGGGCCCTCTCGTCTGGTCGCCAACCAGCACGATGGTGCATTCCGGGATTTTTCGTCAGTTGGCGGGGCAGCCTTTCATGTGTGGCTAGTACACTACTTGGGCCCCCAACTAACTGCGGTCGGCCAGCGGCGCACCGTGCCTAGGATCCCGCTACCCTCCGCGACTAGTCTCCCGATACATCCATATCAGCGCGAGCCCGGTTGGTCTGCCTGCAATGGAACAACTATTTCGACCCAACTCCTCTGGATTGGCTACACTGAGCATCATACCGGAACACGGCCAGGCCGCTTGGCGGTACGTCTTTGCCCAGTGGGTGGTCGCAAGCCATCGGTCGAAACCTACCACCAGTTAGTGTCACCTGATTAGCACCACCCGGGGACCACGTGTAGGGACTCAATGGGTATACTCCTACGGACGCGGGTGACTCGGCCCCCAAAACCAACCAAGACTTCAGGTGAGTGAGTTTGTGTGTGAGTTTGTGTGTGTGAGTTTGTATGAGTGAGTTTGTGTGAGTGGGTTGTAGGTAAGTGTTTATGTGGATGCGTGAGTGTGTGTTTGTGGGTGTGTGTGTGTCTATGAGTGACTGTGTGGCTGTGTGTGTGTGTGTGGGTCTATGGAGGTGAGTGTGTGGGTGATTGAGTGAGTGTGTGGGTGTGTGTGTGGGTGTGAGTGTGTGTGTGTTGAAGAGTAAGTGTGTGGGTGATTTTAAGTGAGTGAGTGAGTGAGACTCACAAAGTGAGTGAGCTTGTGTGAGTTAGGTTGTGTGATTAAGATTGTTTGAGTGAGTTTGTGTGACTGAGTTTGGTGTTTTAGTTTGTTTGTGAATTTGTGCTTGTGAGTTTGTGTGTTTTTGTGAGTGAGTGGGTTTGTGGGTGGGTGTGACTGTTTGTGAGTGAAAGAGTTTGCGTAAGTGAGTAAGCGTGAGTAAGTTTGTGTGTGAAATTATTTGTGTGTTTGTTTGTGAATGAGTGAGTTTGTGTGATTGAGATTGTGTGAGTGAGTGAGTGAGTGTGTGTGTGTTAGTGTGTGTGTGTGAGAGTGGGTTTGTTGGATAGTGTGTGTGTGTGGGTGTGGGTTTGTTTGTGGGTGTGTGTGTGAATGAATGAGTGTGTGTGGGTCTATGGAGGTCTGTGTGGGTAAGGGAGTGAGTGTGTGGGTGAGTGGCTGTGTGGGTGAGTGAGCGAGTTTGGGCGTGAGTGAGTGTGTGTGTGTGTGTGAGTGTATTGGTGAGTGTGTTTTTGTGGGTAAGTGAGTGAGTGTGTGTGAATTGAGTGATTGTAAGTGTGTAAGTGAGTGTGTGTGTGGTTAAGTGAGTGAGACTCACAAAGTAAGTGAGCTTGTGTGAGTGAGATTGTGTGAGTCAGTTTGTGAGAGTGAGTTTGTGTGTGTGTGGGTGAGTGTGTGTTTGTGAGTAAGTGAGTGAGTTAGTGTGTGTATGGTAAAATGGGTTTGTGGGTGAGTGTGAGTAAGTATGTGAGACTCACAAAGTGAGTGAGCTTGTGTGAGTGAGGTTGTGTGATTGAGATTGTTTGAGTGAGTTTGTGTGACTAAGTTTGGTGTTTGAGTTTGTGTGAGTGAGTTTATGTGTGTGAGATAGTGTGAGTGACTTTGGGTGAGTGAGTTTTTGTAAGCGAGTTTGTTGTGAGTGAGTGGGTGAGTGAGTGAGTATCATAGAGTGAGTGAGGCTGTGTAAGTGAGTTTGTGTGAGTGAGTTTGTGTGTGAGTTTGTGTGTGAGTTTGTATGAGTGAGTTTGTGTGAGTGAATGGATTTGTAGGTAAGTGTTTGTGTGGGTGTGTGTGTGGTTGCGTGGGTGCGTGGGTATGTGTTGAATGTGTGTGTTTGTGTGTCGATAAGTGAGTGTGTGTGTGTGGGTCTATGAAGATGAGTTAATGTGAGTGAGAAAGTGTGTGTGTTTATGTGTGTGTGTGTGTGTGTGAGTTAATTTAATTGTGAGTGAGTGAGTTAGTTTGTGTGTGAGTTTATATGAGTGAGTTTGTGTGAGTGATTGAATTTTAATCGGTTCAGCCGTTGAGACATGATTTATAAACAAACATGCTTTCACATTTATAATATTATTAGGATGGGTAGGAGTTGGTACAACTTTATTATATGTAATTGATGCATTTGTAAAGGCTACGCTGTATTGATAAGACGCTTCCAACTGCTCATTGAATAGTATAATGTCCCTAATCTAATTGAGATAACATAGTGCTGCGTATGCGTATGCATTGCATTGTTGAGGGCGAGGTTTACTTTGAAACGTCGAACTTACTAAGAACTAGAATATCAGATCAGCTTCCATTGTTGTTTTAGAAAGTGTTCGATTAATAATTATATATTGTGACAATTGAGTACTAATTATTTACCAAATATAAAAGCGATTGGCGATGATGATCCGGTGGTTGTCACATACATTTACATTTTAGTTGTGTGTAAATAATAATTAAACAACACATGCCTCTATTTTTGAACAAAAATAACCCTTATTTGTTGCAAAAGGCACTTTCTATTATGAGTCGCATCAGTTTTAACGCACAAAAAAAAACATTACTCCGTGATAAATCTCACGTACATACGTAGTCTAGATTTGAAGAATTACTTGTCACTATAACTTTATTAGGAGTAGTAATTTTTATTTTTATTTGGGAAAAAATCACAGAGTTTTCAAAAGAGATATCTTAAAATAAAAATTAAACACCGTGACCACCTACTCTAGAAAAAGTATGATATATTTCGTGAATTGCTGGACCACAGTACTTTATTCCGGTAGTTGATTTGTCAAGGCCAAGAAGAAAAGGTACGGTATTTTTTCTTGTCAAAAAAAAGGAGGTAGTTTGTTTTGTGTGTTAAGCCGATGCGACTCATAATAAAAAGCCCCTTTTCCAACAACTAAGGGTTGTATCTTTGTTCCAAACTGGAGGCATGTGTTATTTAATTATTATTCGCTCAAAACTAAAATGCAAATATATGTGACTACCACTGGATCACCATCGCCAATCGGTTCAATATTTGGAAAAAAAATTAGTACTCAATTAGTACCAAGTAATTAGTAATCGAACACTTTCTAATAAAACAATAGAAGCTATTCTGATGTTCTAGTTCTTAGTAAGTACGATTTTAAGTTCAAATCTATGTTCAAAGTAAACCTCGTCCTCAACAATGCAATGCATATGCATACGCAGCACTATGTTGGCTTAATTAGAATACTGACATTATACTATTCAATGAGCAGTTGGAAGCGTCTTATAAATACAGCGTAGCCTTTACAAATGCATCAATTACATATAATAAAGTTGTACCTACTCCTACCCATTCTAATAATATCATAAATGTGAAAGCCTGTTTGTTAATATATCATGTCTCAAAGGCTGAATGGATTAAAATTAAACCTATGAACTGGTTCAAGACATGGGAATTTATCTAGGTTGTAGCTACGTTCACGTGTGATTTATTATTACATTTCAAGCGGACGATGATCTCAATAGCCTGTAGAAGATATGTCATTCATAGGAAAAATAAGTAAAATATTCATTGTTTTTTTTTCAGTAAATGATGCTGTCTCATGCAACAGCACAAAGCGGTAATATTAATGACGGCGGATTGACGAGGATATAAAATTGAGAATTACGCAAAAACTATAAAGCGTATTTTTATGAAACCTTCACCATTTTAAAGATCATTTAATTATTTATAATTTAGTCACAGTGTTTTAGTTTAATACTTGTTGTTTTATGTGTAATAAATTAATAATGCGTCTAATTTCGGACAGCGCTCCTTGATGGGCGAGTCCTATTACTGGGTGGACTTATGACGCGTTAAGTGAGCTCAACGCAGAACACGCAAGCTAACCACTCAAGGTTGTTGGCAGCTAATAGCGCCTGAAAGCTGTCACAACTTCGGTTACAATATGAGATGTACTTTCGTTGTCAGTATCACTATCTCATTGTTGATCTATTTGTAAATTAAAACAACTTTATGGGATGTTTTACTGTCTGCAACGTAATTTCTTTCATCGCGACTTCATCAAAAAGGGATTGTCCGTTGTTATTAGCCTCATCTTGATTAACCGACTCCAGTTCCTGTAATATGTAGTCAATATCACAATCTACTCCAAACGTGTTTGGTAAATTGAAACTTTGGTGGTCAGTGTTCTCACTAGAAATTGACTGAATAGCTAAATCAAGTTCTTGTTCTGAAATTGCAGGAATTGTAAAGAGGGGAATACATTCTTTATTATTGGCTTTAGACTACTGTTTCTCCGTGACATTGGTAACTAACTGCTTTGCACACATACGTTGAGCGATAGAAATCTGAAATAAAATATAATTGATTATTTTATGAATCTATAGAAAAAAGTACAAACAAAATGTGAACAAAAATCCAATAAAAAATGTAAAAATAAAAATCCGTAGTTGAGTTAAACAAATGTTTTAAGTCTTCCTTAAAATAAAATGTTACTATACACATTTTTAATGGTGTGCTATGTTCCTTAGATCCTTATGAAGCACTGATATTTTTTGAACATATAAATTTGCAAAACTGTGTTATTAAGGTTGACACCATATATTTCAGATATTGATAACCAGTTCAACATCTTGCAATAACCAGTTAAATAACTTTTGACCAAAAAATACCAAAAAATATAATAAACAAAATATGTAATTTATATTAAAAATCCATGTAAAACAACTACTTACATCAAAATATTTAACATTTATTGGAAATCAACTGTTATAAAGGCACCAAACTGTTTTAAGTGGCACCGGTAACTGAAAAGTTGTGTGAAAAAATGTCGTGAGGAAAGTCTTGTGTATAGATGTGGATGGCTATAAGTGCTGTGACTGAAACTGTGAGCCGAGAACATGCACGTCAGACACTTAGTGCGGTATTCGAAGGTGAGGCTCCTCTAGCCTCGGCCGTCATACAGGAATCAGCTACCTTACCTGTGCCGCGAGCACGTTCTCAGTGTCATAGGAAGAGTGTAGATTATTCTAAATATTATAAATAGATTATTGCACATCATATATAAGATGCTAATTTATACAAGAAGTTATTTTTTATTACATTTAATACTATGTTATATTGTAAACAGGTTTCAAAATGAAGTGTGGAGGAATGATACATATCTGGCGTCCTCCTCCCACATGTTCGCATTACTAAAATTATCAGTTCACTACTTATGCAGAATCAGTAATAAACTAGCTATGGTACTATACACTCTTTCGTTTTTTTCGTGCTTCCTTAGATAGATACATATCACTTGAGTATTGAGCTTAATTACATAAACTATCAAATTTTAATAAACTAATATTGAGTCGGCGCCAAACAACAAACTGATTAATTATCAAAATTTTATATGTACCTACGTAGAATTGGAGAAGGCCCTACGCTACATATTATATAATCTTTTTATAAGCTTCGTCTTCCCAACACTTTAACGTCTTTGAATCCAATTTCTGCGCCCCTAGAAATACTCGGATGCGATACCAAGTGGCAATATTTATTTTCATGTTATTCTCAGACTGTTGATGCATTCTAAAGAATTATCGAGCAAAGCTTTAATTTGTGTTACTGACAGGTTGCTTATCTTTTTCTGACAACTAAATTTCTTTTTTACTGACGACACAATCATCTTTTTGTTACCGAAACGTCCTTGAAGTAGTTCCCATACTGTTGCATAATTACTTGCCGTAATTTGAATATGTCGTAATAACATCTGTGTCTCTCCGGCAATACTAGTCTCTAAACAATGCAACTTAAGCACATCGCGTACAGAAGTGTACGAGTGCTGTAAATAGATGTTTATACGTAGGCTATTCATCATAAATCAATGTACTATTCTGCACGAAAAACTACGGATCCAGACTTTTTACAAGATTTCTAGATTACTTAAACCTCAAACTGAAGTTTGGGAGGACCTTTTATCCGAATGGCAATGTAGGTGGGAAAGTTCCATCAAAGGCAGACCCCACCAGTTCTTCCCATCGGTTCGCGAACGGCTGGATAGGACATGGCTGGAGGTGGATCACTGTGTTGCCCAATTTCTCACAGGTCATGGCAACTTTAAGAGTAAACTATTTTCCTTCAAGCTTGTTGCCTCACCTTTATGTCAATGTTCTACACCTGATTGCGAATACGAACAATCCGCACATCATATCCTGTGGGAGTGTACTCTTTGGCAAGCTGAGCGCAATATTATGTTGGATAGTATTCAGCCTACGTCTGGAGTTGTCTATTACACGGGCCTTGTGGAAACTAGAACGAATTTCAGTGCATTCAAGCGTTTTTGCAATACCTATTATTGGAATCAAGTGTAACAGCTCACAATTTTAGGACCCATTAATATTAGTGTTTTTAACCAGTGGTGCTTGGCAACTGGGCTGTAAAAATCCCCTTTGTGCTTAATGGCCTAGTTTTGTTCTGTCTCCCGCTTGATTAGGAGGGAAGTGGAAATTATGTTTTTCTTACTCCTCCGCTATCTTTTCTGATTAATTTCGTTGCGGGACCCAAGACAGTTTAATTGTTTCTCTGGGACTCGTCGAGCTTCATTGCCTCGGCGTTTTTTCTGGTGGTCGCCACTGTTGATTCTGGCTTAGAGAAGTTACAGTGGTTCATTCTCTAATTACAATATTTACCTTAACCAAGGAAGACTTTATCATTTTATCCTGATCCTTACATTTAAGTATTATAATTTTAGTATTTTTTTTTTTTTTTAACATAAATCATCTGCTGACGGTACTATTCAACATACAACCTGACACTGACCTGCAAATTGCAAAAAAACGTGAGAAAACTTGAATTTCGTGGGCTGCCCTGTACACTTTTACACTAACCGCGTTGTTCGCGTAGCACCTCGTAGGCGACTTAGGCCCTCGTAGCTAAGTGCTGCGTTACTAGGTTCTAGATATAGTGGTATAGTTGTCTATTTTATTTTTGATACGAGACTCAGAAACCTATTAAATATGTAACAGGACTCATTTATCACTCACTCGCTCACCCACACTCACAAACACACACAAACACTCCACTCACTACTCATTACTCACTCACACCCCACTCACTCGCTCACTCTGAGTATTGACTATGTTTTCTAAAGAAATTGGCTATTTTAAATCAACTGATTTTAAAAAAAATACTGACATAGAGTACAAAATAGACTCTGTACGAACGCAAATTCAGTCTTTCAAAACCAGACTTAGTAATGGGACTTGCAGGTTCTACAAACATCAGATTGACTATCCTACTGACAAACTTGACAAAGTACAAAGCAAGTTAGGTCTTTAGAACCTGCCAGAGTCAAAAGAGGTCTTGGGGAAGGCCAAGTGGGTCAATATTAAAAATCATTACTGGAAACTTAGATTAAATAGATGCCTTAAAATATGACGAGGCAATCACAACATTTCAAAACAATGAAAATAAAGTAGTTTCAGAATTTAATAATCACAGAAGTCTTATTCTGCCAAGTAATTTATTCAGAAACTTTACTGTTGTATTTTATAAGAAATTAGCTTTAATTACTTTTCCATGCTAAATCTTCAAGTATCCCTACCAAAGTAAGTTGTAAAATTATATTGAACTGTTTATTAGGTGTCCATAGACTCGTGGACATACATTTATGGATGTCGAAACAGTAATTACAACAGTTCTATATTTATAATTTTTACAACTAGGTAAATAAAGAATAATAAACCTTAAGTGACAGTGATAACTTATTTATTTCTATACCTAAACATAATGTGTACAATTTTATTATTAAATATGAATAAAAATTAAACTTCACCGGTGACAAATTAATTACACAATAATTTGAATATAATTTCCAGTAACCTTATAATATATTAACAACTGAATGATAATGTATGCAATTAAAATTGTATGCTAATGTGTTACAAACACTTACAAGTTTTCTTATGGAAAAATACTGTTTGTCATGATATACACAAAATTTTACAATGTAGGTTGTATATGATATATTATTATTTCGAGATCACAATGTCATGTTTGTTCATTACAGCAAAACAATATAAATAGACTTATTGTAGACCTAATTAGAGCTAACTTTTATATAGCATATACCGCATCTGCTTCGTTTTCTGAATTAAGTTCATCTGCGAATTCAATGTCATCATCCAGACCATCCACAGAATAGGCTGCCGTCTCATTGATTCGTACTGTTTCTGGGAATTCTCCATACGCCTTCAGATTCCTTGCCTCGTCAGGAGTGTATCTCAGGATAACATCAGCTTTCGAGTCTTGGAAATCTCGCAACCCTATCAGTATAATGTCACCGTGGTTTATCCAAACTTTTTTCCTTAGTTTACCTCGGATATGACAAAGACGTTTTATGCCATCAAAGCACATGGCATCCAAGCGGCCATTACCGAGCATCTTTGTCACTTGGGCGTACTCCTGTAAATCTTCTTTGAAAATCAGCTCACGATTCTCTTTTTCGTTTTCATTCTTTCCTCTCCTCCAGTTTTTACCACCTTTTCCTTTATTCTTCGGCATTATTTATATAATTTTGAGTCCAATTAAATACAGTCAGACTACGAAAATTTTATTTGCGCACTATACAGGTTCGGTTCGATTTTGGTACGAAAGTACTAACACAACACGGCGAATTCGTACTGGCACAAATATCACTTGAAAAATCTAGCACACACACAACGGAGTCACTTTAGTTCAACAGAGCGATTTCAGAATGAGGGTGCCTGGCACAATGGCCGCCTTATATACCCGACCTGAGGCGGGGGGCCGCGCTGCGAAGTTGCCCCCAAAATGGGCGCATTTCAATACCAAAGTCATTAAAGAATATTGCCGACAAAAACCGAGAACTCACGATGATTTAGTTCATTAGGAAATGTTGTACCTACGCTTAAAATAATATTTTCTATGAGTATTTTCAATAACGTAATTACTGAGAACAATATTATTTGCTTAAAATCAGTCTGTTAAAAATAATGGTGACTTTTTACTAATTATCTAAGCATTTGCACTGGAAAGTCTTCATAGAAAGTTAGATAATTATTTCATTATTAGGTAACTACTGGCAATTAGTGTAATAGTAAGCTAATAATAAAATTATAAGTTAGGATCAAACCTGCACGATGTGTTGTATTTTTATTATAAAATAGACTAGCACCATGCCCCAACTTTGCATGGGTACAAATTATACACCTTAACATTCCTCATAAATCACTTTGTCTATATGTGAAAACCATATGAAAATCCGTTTAGCAGTTCTTGAGATTGTTGCGAACGGACGGACAGGCAGACTCGGTGGAACACTTCGTTTTATAAAACAAAATAATAGTGATTAATAAAATAAACAGCTTGTACATATCAAATCAACATTTTATAAAACTAAATAATAAATCCAACAGTTCAATTATTGTCCTCGCCATTGAGGCTGCCGATAAGCGATCCATATAAAATTAAAACCTTCAAAAAAAACGTCAATACAACGTCATTATACCAATATATGTTGTTGCATGAGATATTACAAATTTATGTTGTTGAATGAGACAGCATCATTTTCTGAAAAAAAAAGACTTAGAATATTTTACTTACTTTTCCTATGAATTACTTATATCTCCTACAGGCTTTTGAGATCATTGTCCGCGTGAAATATAATAATAAATCACACGTGGACGTAGCTACAACATAGATAAAATCCCATGTCTTGAACCAGTTTATAGGTTTAATTTTAATCGGTTCAGCCGTTGAGACATGATTTATAAACAAACATGCTTTCACATTTATAATATTATTAGGATGGGTAGGAGTAGGTACAACTTTATTATATGTAATTGATGCATTTGTAAAGGCTACGCTGTATTGATAAGACGCTTCCAACTGCTCATTGAATAGTATAATGTCCCTAATCTAATTGAGACAACATAGTGCTGCGTATGCGTATGCATTGCATTGTTGAGGGCGAGGTTTACTTTGAAACGTCGAACTTACTAAGAACTAGAATATCAGATCAGCTTCCATTGTTTTTTTAGAAAGTGTTCGATTAATAATTATACTTTGTGCCAATTGAGTACTAATTATTTACCAAATATAAAAGCGATTGGCGATGATGATCCGGTGGTAGTCACATACATCTACATTTTAGTTTTGTGTAAATAATAATTAAATAACACATGCCTCTATTTTTGATCAAAAATAACCCTTATTTGTTGCAAAAGGCACTTTCTATTATGAGTCGCATCAGTTTTAACGCACAAAAAAAAACATTACTCCGTGAGAAATCTCACGTACATACGTAGTCTAGATTTGAAGAATTACTTGTCACTATAACTTTATTAGGAGTAGTAATTTTTATTTTTATTTGGGAAAAAATCACAGAGTTTTCAAAAGAGATATCTTAAAATGAAAATTAAACACCGTGACCACCTACTCTAGAAAAAGTATGATATATTTCGTGAATTGCTGGACCACAGTACTTTAATCCGGTAAGTTGATTTGTCAAGGCCAAGATGAAAAGGTACGGTATTTTTTCTTGTCATCATTAACTAAGCAGGTAGCTAGAAGCAGGATATAAATGATTGAATATTTAGATAACATTAAGTGTACTTTGGAACATTTCAGCTTAACAAAACAAAAAGCTTTTTGCCAACAATTGAAATTCTGTTGCAACAGAATTTCTGGCTGGCCTATTGTTTTGTTATTTTTATGATCGTTTCACAGTAAACGTTGGCAAAGCCTATGAACTATTGTTAAAATTAAATCCTTTATCAGCTACGTTGGCTTTTTAACCGGTGAAAAAAAAGGAGGTAGTTTGTTTTGTGTGTTAAGCCGATGCGACTCATAATAAAAAGCCCCTTTTCCAACAACTAAGGGTTGTATCTTTGTTCCAAACTAGAGGCATGTGTTATTTAATTATTATTCGCTCAAAACTAAAAGGCAAATATATGTGACTACCACTGGATCACCATCGCCAATCGGTTCAATATTTGGAAAAAAAATTAGTACTCAATTAGTACCAAGTAATTAGTAATCGAACACTTTCTAATAAAACAATAGAAGCTATTCTGATGTTCTAGTTCTTAGTAAGTACGATTTTAAGTTCAAATCTATGTTCAAAGTAAACCTCGTCCTCAACAATGCAATGCATATGCATACGCAGCACTATGTTGGCTTAATTAGAATACTGACATTATACTATTCAATGAGCAGTTGGAAGCGTCTTATAAATACAGCGTAGCCTTTACAAATGCATCAATTACATATAATAAAGTTGTACCTACTCCTACCCATTCTAATAATATCATAAATGTGAAAGCCTGTTTGTTAATATATCATGTCTCAAAGGCTGAAAGGATTAAAATTAAACCTATGAACTGGTTCAAGACATGGGAATTTATCTAGGTTGTAGCTACGTTCACGTGTGATTTATTATTACATTTCAAGCGGACGATGATCTCAATAGCCTGTAGAAGATATGTCATTCATAGGAAAAATAAGTAAAATATTCATTGTTTTTTTTTCAGTAAATGATGCTGTCTCATGCAACAGCACAAAGCGGTAATATTAATGACGGCGGATTGACGAGGATATAAAATTGAGAATTACGCAAAAACTATAAAGCGTATTTTTATGAAACCTTCACCATTTTAAAGATCATTTAATTATTTATAATTTAGTCACAGTGTTTTAGTTTAATACTTGTTGTTTTATGTGTAATAAATTAATAATGCGTCTAATTTCGGACAGCGCTCCTTGATGGGCGAGTCCTATTACTGGGTGGACTTATGACGCGTTAAGTGAGCTCAACGCAGAACACGCAAGCTAACCACTCAAGGTTGTTGGCAGCTAATAGCGCCTGAAAGCTGTCACAACTTCGGTTACAATATGAGATGTACTTTCGTTGTCAGTATCACTATCTCATTGTTGATCTATTTGTAAATTAAAACAACTTTATGGGATGTTTTACTGTCTGCAACGTAATTTCTTTCATCGCGACTTCATCAAAAAGAGATTGTCCGTTGTTATTAGCCTCATCTTGATTAACCGACTCCAGTTCCTGTAATATGTAGTCAATATCACAATCTACTCCAAACGTGTTTGGTAAATTGAAACTTTGGTGGTCAGTGTTCTCACTAGAAATTGACTGAATAGCTAAATCAAGTTCTTGTTCTGAAATTGCAGGAATTGTAAAGAGGGGAATACATTCTTTATTATTGGCTTTAGACTACTGTTTCTCCGTGACATTGGTAACTAACTGCTTTGCACACATACGTTGAGCGATAGAAATCTGAAATAAAATATAATTGATTATTTTATGAATCTATAGAAAAAAGTACAAACAAAATGTGAACAAAAATCCAATAAAAAATGTAAAAATAAAAATCCGTAGTTGAGTTAAACAAATGTTTTAAGTCTTCCTTAAAATAAAATGTTACTATACACATTTTTAATGGTGTGCTATGTTCCTTAGATCCTTATGAAGCACTGATATTTTTTGAACATATAAATTTGCAAAACTGTGTTATTAAGGTTGACACCATATATTTCAGATATTGATAACCAGTTCAACATCTTGCAATAACCAGTTAAATAACTTTTGACCAAAAAATACCAAAAAATATAATAAACAAAATATGTAATTTATATTAAAAATCCATGTAAAACAACTACTTACATCAAAATATTTAACATTTATTGGAAATCAACTGTTATAAAGGCACCAAACTGTTTTAAGTGGCACCGGTAACTGAAAAGTTGTGTGAAAAAATGTCGTGAGGAAAGTCTTGTGTATAGATGTGGATGGCTATAAGTGCTGTGACTGAAACTGTGAGCCGAGAACATGCACGTCAGACACTTAGTGCGGTATTCGAAGGTGAGGCTCCTCTAGCCTCGGCCGTCATACAGGAATCAGCTACCTTACCTGTGCCGCGAGCACGTTCTCAGTGTCATAGGAAGAGTGTAGATTATTCTAAATATTATAAATAGATTATTGCACATCATATATAAGATGCTAATTTATACAAGAAGTTATTTTTTATTACATTTAATACTATGTTATATTGTAAACAGGTTTCAAAATGAAGTGTGGAGGAATGATACATATCTGGCGTCCTCCTCCCACATGTTCGCATTACTAAAATTATCAGTTCACTACTTATGCAGAATCAGTAATAAACTAGCTATGGTACTATACACTCTTTCGTTTTTTTCGTGCTTCCTTAGATAGATACATATCACTTGAGTATTGAGCTTAATTACATAAACTATCAAATTTTAATAAACTAATATTGAGTCGGCGCCAAACAACAAACTGATTAATTATCAAAATTTTATATGTACCTACGTAGAATTGGAGAAGGCCCTACGCTACATATTATATAATCTTTTTATAAGCTTCGTCTTCCCAACACTTTAACGTCTTTGAATCCAATTTCTGCGCCCCTAGAAATACTCGGATGCGATACCAAGTGGCAATATTTATTTTCATGTTATTCTCAGACTGTTGATGCATTCTAAAGAATTATCGAGCAAAGCTTTAATTTGTGTTACTGACAGGTTGCTTATCTTTTTCTGACAACTAAATTTCTTTTTTACTGACGACACAATCATCTTTTTGTTACCGAAACGTCCTTGAAGTAGTTCCCATACTGTTGCATAATTACTTGCCGTAATTTGAATATGTCGTAATAACATCTGTGTCTCTCCGGCAATACTAGTCTCTAAACAATGCAACTTAAGCACATCGCGTACAGAAGTGTACGAGTGCTGTAAATAGATGTTTATACGTAGGCTATTCATCATAAATCAATGTACTATTCTGCACGAAAAACTACGGATCTAGACTTTTTACAAGATTTCTAGATTACTTAAACCTCAAACTGAAGTTTGGGAGGACCTTTTATCCGAATGGCAATGTAGGTGGGAAAGTTCCATCAAAGGCAGACCCCACCAGATCTTCCCATCGGTTCGCGAACGGCTGGATAGGACATGGCTAGAGGTGGATCACTGTGTTGCCCAATTTCTCACAGGTCATGGCAACTTTAAGAGTAAACTATTTTCCTTCAAGCTTGTTGCCTCACCTTTATGTCAATGTTCTACACCTGATTGCGAATACGAACAATCCGCACATCATATCCTGTGGGAGTGTACTCTTTGGCAAGCTGAGCGCAATATTATGTTGGATAGTATTCAGCCTACGTCTGGAGTTGTCTATTACACGGGCCTTGTGGAAACTAGAACGAATTTCAGTGCATTCAAGCGTTTTTGCAATACCTATTATTGGAATCAAGTGTAACAGCTCACAATTTTAGGACCCATTAATATTAGTGTTTTTAACCAGTGGTGCTTGGCAACTGGGCTGTAAAAATCCCCTTTGTGCTTAATGGCCTAGTTTTGTTCTGTCTCCCGCTTGATTAGGAGGGAAGTGGAAATTATGTTTTTCTTACTCCTCCGCTATCTTTTCTGATTAATTTCGTTGCGGGACCCAAGACAGTTTAATTGTTTCTCTGGGACTCGTCGAGCTTCATTGCCTCGGCGTTTTTTCTGGTGGTCGCCACTGTTGATTCTGGCTTAGAGAAGTTACAGTGGTTCATTCTCTAATTACAATATTTACCTTAACCAAGGAAGACTTTATCATTTTATCCTGATCCTTACATTTAAGTATTATAATTTTAGTATTTTTTTTTTTTTTTAACATAAATCATCTGCTGACGGTACTATTCAACATACAACCTGACACTGACCTGCAAATTGCAAAAAAACGTGAGAAAACTTGAATTTCGTGGGCTGCCCTGTACACTTTTACACTAACCGCGTTGTTCGCGTAGCACCTCGTAGGCGACTTAGGCCCTCGTAGCTAAGTGCTGCGTTACTAGGTTCTAGATATAGTGGTGTGGCAGATGGGGTCAATGACCGCGAGCCACCGCCGCGCGCGCACAGGTGCACAAATAGAAGTACCCTCATGTTTAACAACGCGCGGAAATATAACATAACTACCCGCTCATCTGGGACGAAAGTAATATACGCTATTTAGGTCTGCTACCCTATAACACCTAATAATAAATCGAAATGTATATAAATACCAGCTCATACAATTATAAGCCATTCGACCTGAATACTCTTTTACTTAACTACCTACCTCCTGTCAACTGGTAAATTGGTGACCCCGACGTGATTTATAAAAAACCACCAGTAACTATCATCATCGAAGATGTCTTCTGACGACGGAGTAGCGACTATCTCTTTGAAGAGCCGAATACCACCATTTTGGCGAGACAAACCGTTACTTTGGTTTGCGCAATTCGAGACCGTGGTAAAACCGCAGAAGCCGAGTGATGAAGCCAAGTTCAGCCTACTGGTAGCTCACCTAGAGAAGGCTGACGTCGAGCAAATTAGCGACATCATTATGAGCGAGTCGCGTACCGGGCGATATGAAGAAGCCAGGAAAAGATTGCTGTCCGTTTATGAAGAGTCAGAGGCCAAGCAACTACAGAAACTACTCAACGAAATGGAGTTAGGAGACCAAAAACCATCCCAACTACTACGGCGCATGAGAGAACCGGCGCGAGACAAGATACCAGACTCAACACTGCAACTACTGTGGACGAGACAGCTACCTGCCCCCATGCGTGCTGTTTTGTCTGTCAATGAGAAGGCAACGTTGGATGTACTCGCAGCTATGGCCGACAAGATGCACGAGCAAACTCAGGAAGTACACTCGGTGTGTACGTGTCAACACGCATCAACCTCACGTCAACAGAGCGATAACCATCACACCGATCAAGACCTGCGAGAGGCCGTCATGCAGCTGACGAGAGAGGTAGCTGCGATAAGGACAGGGATGGACCGGTCTAGATACAGGCAACGATCGCACCGGCCCTTTCGCTCACGATCACGCTCATATTCCCGAGGACGACCAAACACAAACCATCAGCAGTCAGGTGACATATGTTTCTATCACGCACAATACGGTGATAAAGCACGGAACTGCAGATCTCCATGCAAATATGAAAAAAACTAGTCACAACCTCGACTGCGACGGAACTCGAGGTTAACGAGATGTCACCCTACCGTCTACATGTATGCGATTACCAACAACGCCTGCGATTCCTAGTCGATTCCGGTGCAAACGTATCTGTCATTCCATACCAGACAGGAATGAAACGCTGCGGAGAAGTTTTGTACGCGGCAAACGGCACGCCAATACCCACATATGGCGAGAAAAGGTTGGAGCTCAACCTCGGCCTGCGCCGAGCCTTATCGTGGAACTTCATCGTGGCCGCTGTGAAACGACCCATACTAGGCGCAGATTTCTTACGCCACCAAAATCTACTCGTCGACCTTCGTGCTTTGAAACTGGTGGATAAGAAAACAGGACTGTCGATCGACGGTTGCGCTTCAAACAGCATGTCTACTCCAACCGTGCTCACTATCAACCTCACAGACCCGTTCCACAAATTATTACAAAAGTATGAAGAAATAACCTCACCAAATTTCACCGACATGAAGAACAGCGACGTCGAACATCACATCGTCACGCACGGCCCACCTGTATACAGCAAAGCAAGACCTTTACCACCACACAAGTACCATGCAGCAAAAAAAGAATTCCAAATCATGATGGAGCAAGGAATATGTCGACCATCCAAATCACCTTGGGCCAGTCCACTCCATCTAGTAGAGAAGAAAAGTGGCGAGTACCGACCGTGCGG
Organism: Polia nebulosa; assembly: GCA_951329385.1. Classification (NCBI taxonomy): domain Eukaryota; kingdom Metazoa; phylum Arthropoda; class Insecta; order Lepidoptera; family Noctuidae; genus Polia; species Polia nebulosa. The sequence goes on from OX589602.1 coordinate 22,212,735, forward strand.
TGATTATCGACGTTTGAATGCCGTAACCAAACCGGACAGATATCCGATACCGCGACTCCGTGACTTCACATATCGACTGGAAGGAATGAAGATCTTCACCAAAATTGACCTCAGGAAGGCCTACAATCAATTAAGAATACGAGAAGACGACATCGAGAAGACAGCAGTCATCACGCCCTTCGGCCTGTTTGAATTTCCCCGCATGTGTTTCGGCCTATGCAACGCGGGCCAAACATTCCAACGACACATCAACTATGTCGTTGGTGACATGGATCACGTCTTCCCGTTCGTCGACGATCTCCTTATAGCGTCGACAGACAAAGAAACGCACGAGAGGCACTTAGAAGAACTTTTCAAAAGACTACAAGAGCATGGACTCCGTATTAACCTGTCGAAATGCATCTTTGGCCAAGCGGAACTAGAGTTCCTCGGATACACATTGACAAAAGAAGGTATACGGCCAACCGAAGACCGCGTGAAGATCATTACTGAGTACCCACAGCCAACTACAATTCAAGAATTGCGACGATTTCTCGGAATAATTAACTTCTACAAAGAAAACATTCCACACTCCGCACACTCGCAAGAAAAATTATATAAATATCTGCGAACATGCAAGAAAAACGACAAAACGAAGCTGAACTTTAACAGCGAAGACAAAGAAGCTTTTCAAGCATGCAAGAACAGCATCAAGGACGCCGTCACACTATCACACCCATCCGTGCAAGCTCCGTTATCACTTATGAGTGACGCCTCGAACACCTGTGTCGGAGCAGCGCTGCAACAACGCGTCGACGGCCACTGGATACCTCTCGGATTTTTTTCCAAGAAGCTGACCGAGGCACAGAAAAAGTACAGCACTTTTGACCGCGAGCTCCTAGCGATCTATTTAGCCATACGTCACTTCCGGCGTATGTTCGAAGGCAGAAATATCACGGTTTACACGGACCACAAACCACTAACAAATGCATTACTGAGACAAAACAGCAAAACAGAAACAGCGCTACGCACAAGATACCTGTACTACATCAGCCAGTTTACAACGAAAATATGCCATATTGAAGGGAAGGACAATATAGTAGCCGATGCCTTATCAAGAATCGAAGCGATAACCTCACCTTCACCAATCGACTACGACGAGCTGGCGCACTATCAACAAAACGACAAGCAGCTGAGTGACGTCACAAAAAACAAAATGCTACGATTTGAACGCCAACGCCCCATCAACGCAAGTAAACCGATATTGTGCGAAACATCGACCGGAAAAGCGCGACCATACTTGCCATCACCAATACGCCAAAAGATATTCTATGCGATGCACGACCTGAGTCATCCCGGCACGCGAGCAACAAGGAAACTCATCGCACAGCGATTCTTCTGGCCAAGTATGAATAAGGATATCAGCGAGTGGAGTAAGTGCTGCATAACCTGTCAACGAGTCAAGGTACAGCGCCATACAATATCGCCCCTGCAAGTTTACCCACCTGCTGACCGCCTGTCACACATTCATATAGATATCGTTGGACCACTACCTATATCCGAAGGTAAACGGTATTGTGTGACCATCATTGACAGAGCTACCAAATGGCCAGAGGCATTCCCAGTCAGCAACATCGAAGCCGAAACCATCGCCACAATCGTCTATGAAGGATGGATAGTACGATTCGGGTGCCCAGAGAAAATCACAAGCGACCAAGGCAGACAATTCGAATCACAGTTATTCAAAACACTAATGAATAGAATGGGCATCGAAAAAACCAGGACTACTGCCTACCACCCACAGGCAAACGGCATGATTGAGAGATGGCACCGAACATTCAAAGCGGCGTTAACCGCAAGATTACGTAACTCAAGCTGGACTCGAGAAATGCCTACCGTATTATTAGGACTACGTGCCGCAATAAAAGAAAACACTGACGTATCATCAGCAGAAGCATTATACGGAAGGGCGCTGCGACTACCGGGCGAAATGTGCGGAGAAACATCGGCAAGCATAAATAATACACACTTCAGCGATAACACAACAGCCGCAATGAAAAAAATTAAAGCTGCACAACGCAACACTGACCGCCGAGCGATGTTTGTCCACGACAATCTACATGTATGTACGCACGTATTTATTCGCACTGATGCCACACGCCCGCCACTAACGCCCACGTACGAAGGTCCGTATCGTGTCTTGAAGAGACTAACTGACAAGGTGTACACAATAGAGGTCAAAGGCGTCCACAAAAACATCAGCATAGATCGATTGAAACCTGCATTCCTGCATAGCACCGAACAAACAGTGAGCCGTGATAGTGAACCGCCGGCATACGTCACTCGATCCGGCCGCACCTCAAGACCCACCGTACGCTTCGCCCTGTAAAACATACGATAACCAATACAGTAGTCTACGCGTCCGGCCCAAGCGGAGTACGGCCGCGCACTACCATGTTACTAAGCTAGAAAAGAGAAAGGCACGCAGCGCGAACACAGCGCCCACACGTCATCGTGCAAACCGACGTCACCGCAGCCCTAGGCGCTCGCTGGCACCGTGTCGAGACATCACTTTACATCAATAGTGCGATATGCAACTCACCAACCAATCTGTACTCGCATTGTACGAGCGCTACGCTGGGGAGGAACTATGTGGCAGATGGGGTCAATGACCGCGAGCCACCGCCGCGCGCGCACAGGTGCACAAATAGAAGTACCCTCATGTTTAACAACGCGCGGAAATATAACATAACTACCCGCTCATCTGGGACGAAAGTAATATACGCTATTTAGGTCTGCTACCCTATAACACCTAATAATAAATCGAAATGTATATAAATACCAGCTCATACAATTATAAGCCATTCGACCTGAATACTCTTTTACTTAACTACCTACCTCCTGTCAACTGGTAAATGCAGATCTACGGCGAGGTGGATTAATACATAACACTTATCTTTTTGCCTTTTTAACCGACTTCAAAAAGAAGGAGGTTATCAATTCGGATGTTTGTATATTTTTTTTTATGTATGTTCGGGCATAACTCCGTCATATTATATTGACGGATTTGCAAAATTCTTTTTTTGTTCGAAAGACATATGTTCCAAAATGATCCCATTTTCATATAGATTTGATGATGGGTTTCGGAGAAAGACAACGGAACTCTTCAAAAATTGACAGCAAATCAACCGCGATTGCTGCAATCGTGTGTTTATAAATTGTTAACACAGTTTAATGTCGAACCACAAAAAACTTTTTTTTAAATGAAAAATAAAAATCTTTTTTACAAGAAAATAGAACCGACTTCGTCGGTGTTTTTGATTTGGTCTTCGTTTTTTGACACCGACTTTTTTGGAAGTCGGTTCTATTTTTTTATAAAAAAGTTTTTTTAAATCTCCTTTTGGAAGTAACTCTCATTTTTGTTTTGCACACAAAGAATTACTCACCTTCCAAGTGGATTTAAAGACAGATGAAAAACTGAAGAGAGTAAAGCAAACAGGTGAAATCACAAAAATACAAAAAAAAAACTTTTTTACAAAAAAGAACAACAAACTTCAAAAAAAAAAACACTAAAAATTTAAAAAAAAACTTTAATTTCAGAAGTCGGTTTTTGTATATTATTTCTTCGTTATTTGACACCGACTTCCGAAATTTAAGTAATTTTTTAATTTTTTTTTTTTGGATATCGGTTGTTTTTTGTTGTAAAAAAGTTTTTTATTTTTCTCTTTTTAGTTGTTTTACCCCCGAACTAAAAACCCCAATAACATGGAACGTGGAATTTAAACATAGTCTTAATTGGAGAACGCCAAAACGTTGTTTGTGTTCAGTTTTTCAAAAAGCGCTGAAGCAATTTCGATAAAATTTATATGGGACCACCTCGGAAGTATATTTTATCGGATAAAAACTTTGAAAATCGGTCCTCAATTTACAGACAATTCGGTGGAAACACCATAAAAAGAACATACTTACAGTCGAACATAGAACATCCTCCTTTTTCTAAGTCGGTTAAAAACAAAAATTAAATCAAGTCCTATTAACTTAAATTATCTGATTTTACACCACGGCCCAAAATATCTATAATCAAGACTTTGCGCGATTATATACTTTGAGATACATATCGAATTTTCTCGAAACTAAATTAAGGCTCACGTAGCCTTGTCGTCAAGCAACAGCTTCTGGAAAATCGTCTCCTACTAACATTAGTAGGAGACGATTTTAACAAGGTTGATTTCATTTATACATATAAATGAAATTAACCTTGTCGTGCTCATGACGCACTATTTAACTTGGATTTACTAATAAATGGGTCTTGGTGACAAATTGTCTAAGTAATCGCGTCGGTATTTTAGAAGTGAAACTGATTTAGTTTCCCATTAATTTCAATTAAAGGCTGCTGCTTTTATGATTCATCAATCATCATCTATGGATACGCGTGTGTAGTAATCAATATATTTTTGAGTTAATTGGACACAATCGTGCTCATCGATTGTGACTAAATACCATTTAAATAGTAGTGTAGAATAAATTAAAAGTGCAATTCCGTGCCTCTATCGAGACAATATTGCCCCCGAGGCAGTGGAACGTTACATTCAGTAAAGAAGCGAAGTTTAATTCGCTGCGTCCATTTGTTCATTGTCCTCTTAAAACTCGTAAAACTGCACAAATGCTACTATGTCCCCGTAATGTGTGAAGCACGAACCACAAATAATAAGACTCGCCATTATGGCATGCATGGTGTAACCCCTTTCCAACACAGTGTTCTTGAAGATTCCCGGAACGTCGACTTCGATTAAATACGCCTTTTTGCTTATCTTAAGACAGCACTTTGTCATACCTATGGGACTTCGCAAACTGATCTTCCCAAACAGTTTTAAAAATGCCAATAACGAAAGCATTTCCTTTAGATAAATAAGTTGCTTTAGAAAATCTTCGGGTTATAAAGTTTAACATCTTTTAAATTGGTGCTGGTTACATAATTTTGACGTAATTCCCTATAAAAGGCTGGTAAGATGATAACAGACTAGCTCAGCCACGATTGCCTTTTTCAACCCTTATTTCTTGCCATGTCCTCGTTTTTAACCCCCAGAGTAAAAAAAGAGGTGTTATAAGATTGACCGCTATGTGTGTGTGTCTGTCTGTGGCACCGTAGGTCTTAAACGGGTGAACAGATTTGAATGCGGTTTTATTTTAGATGAAAGTTGGTTTTCTAGCGATGGTTCTTAGAAATGTTTTATCAAAATCTGTTCAGCCGTCTCAAGGTCGTCGTTCCTTTAATGTTTTTAAATGTTCGCTTTTGTTTTAAGCTTTGGGTTTTTTTAATATTGTTAGTTTTGCCGTCAGAAAATAACTCGATTCTTATTTTGTTTCAACTGCTGTTCAATGAGAAAGAACATTTTTATGAGCATCGACCCAAATAAGAAAGGAAAGCACTATTTATGGCTCAACTATAATTTTATTGTTCTATAATGCTATCATCATCATTTCAGCCGAAAGACGTCCACTGCTGGACATAGGCCTCCCCCAAGTGTCGCCACAATGACCGGTCCTGTGCATCTCGCGTCCATCGACACAAAACAATAAAAGCCTAACTGCCGTTAAAAATGATTTGTCTACAATATATTTTTCATAATCAGGAGTGAAAAACGTGGGAACTTTTTGAGCATTTTACGTCGTTTATGTGTACCTACGAAACACAATTTGTCATCATTACTTTCTCAGGAGTTGTCGTCTTCAGAATTTTACGTTTTGCTATATAAAAAATAATAATGAAAAAACATATTATAGGAGAAATGCAAGACTTGAACGCGGAATAGACTTTTTACACAAGATAAATGGAAGAATTTCCATAATGTTTGCAAAACTTCGACATCTTGTGATTTATTATAATCGCGTAGTCTCATAAATTGTAAATATTTATTAGTAGGTAGGTATCGTCTTTGCTTGCTCGGTTCAGAGGGCCCTATATTAATAGTTTGAACAGAAGCGTCACACTTGCTATTATAATCCGTGGCACTTCTCTATTGCGGTCGCTAATTGCCGCACGTGTAATTAGTTCGTAAATCGGTTGCATTGCGATTTAGTTGTCTACACTCTACACAACACTTTTAAGTCTGCTTTCGACACTAACCTAAGTGAATGTAATAACCCACAATACAGGTAGTAACGGAAAGAGAACTGAACAATTTTCTTTAAGTCGCATCCTTTCGCCCCGTCTTGTAACTTAGGATCGTGGTTTTTTATCTCTAAGATAACCACTCGAACGTAGAAATACGGAGACACGAAACCTTGCTGTCACTTTGTCCGTCGTCGTCCCGCTCGGCAATTCCTTCCGCGCCAGCACCCCGTGCCGCTTCCAACTTAAAGCTTAATATCTATTAAACTGCTGCAGCTACACACAAATAAAAATACGTGTGTATAGCTGAAACTATAGAGAATTGACTTATGTGAATACTAAATCACAACACTTAGTCCTAAGTACTTCAAAAAAAAGTTAAACTTGAGATTACGGGTTGAAAAACAGCAAAATATATGTTCTTACTAAGTTTTTACTAATATCTTTGTAGTTTTTATCTCTTAAACCTATTTATTATGAAACTAGATTATATAAGCTTTCTTTTGATATCCCTATGTCTTTACTTAGACTGTTTTATGTAGCACAATAAATGAAAACAAACCACCCTTTCCCTCGTCAATTTCATGCCACCTGCGCTAGCGAAAATGAGGTAAAATACGGCAAGATGGCCGCCCGTAGGGCTCTTACGCATAAATGTACATGATTAAATATAGATAGTTTGATAGGAATTATTTATTTTGTGATTGTTATTGAAATGAGACAATGATACATGTACATAGTTATTTAATAATAATATAAATGTATTTTACATTAAAAATAAACTTTTTTTACCATGTTTTTTATTTTTATTTACATAATTACCTAAAACGATCACAATAGACACACATTACAAGGCACTTATAATAATCACACTAATATTATAAAGGCGAAAGTCTGTGAGTGTGTTTGTTACTTCTTCACGCTCAAACGGCTGGACCGATTTTGATGAAATTTGGTATGTAGATAGGTTATACTCTGGATTAACAAACATTTTATATACCGTTTTACGCGGGTGAAACCGCGGGGCGCAGCTAGTTGAAAATAAATCAGCCAGCGAAACTCCGCAGACGTGGAGATTATCGATCATAGAAATTTTCTGCCTGTGTAAGATACATAGTTAAAAAAGATACGTACGCCTGAACACCTTGACCTTGCCCACGCCCACGTGCACGCCCCGGCCACGCCCACGCCCACGCCCACGTGCTGTTCCTGCCGCCTCTTCATAACTTGAAGATCTAAAATATAAATTACAACAAAATTACATACTACTTACCATAAGCTCATAACCAATCTCAAATAAAAATACTCACGGTTGGTATAACGACGACCCCTGATCAGCCAACTCATCGCTCTCCGCATCTCCAGCCTCCGATCAGCCAAATTAAATTTTGAGACCTAAAATCGAAACTTGATTTAGATTCCATAGTTTATTTTTAATATAAGACAGCAATTAGGCATTAAAAAAAACAATGTTCTCATGCCCAAAACCATTGAAAGACAAGACAGAAAAAAAAAACTGCAAGAAAAAAGTCATCTCTTTAGTAGTACCCCGTAGTTGGTTAAACCGTTGAAAAAATCAAAAAGGAATGAGCGTTCAATTATCCACTCGAACGTAGAAACCCGCAGCGTGGTTATTTTTACACGTCTACCCAACGTATACACCGCTCGGGAGGTCAAACGCGCTTCGTCCACTTTAAATCGGTTTTTATCTGTAGTCGTCAACTTTATTTGGCCATGCTCTATTTGAGACAATAATCGACTAAATTTTGCGTCCGTGACACTAGGCATAATGGTATGCAACCATAGCTAATAATTAAAAAAAATGTTTGAAAGTCGATGTTCTGTCATTTTTTCACGTCAGTGCTACAACGGAAAGAGCTCTGTGTTTAAGATGTAAGTACAATTTTATTTAAAACCCTGTGTATTAGTGTATTATATCAAAAGAATGCTCAAGGTTTAAGCTTTACGAGAAACTAAACATGTTGTAGGTTCAAAGTGTGTTGGAACCGAAAATATCGAAACATTAAACCAGGTACTTGGCGGCATGACGCCGCAACAACACCGTGGTCATTTTCGTAAAACTTTTGTATGATTTACTATCTAATCTATTATAATGGTGCTCGTAATATGGAAATTAGTTCATTATTAGTATTTACACACACTTAGACAGTAAAAATACATCGAAAATAGTTAAGATTCCATGTTTTAAAATTTACAGTCCTCAGGTTGACAATATGCACCGCGGCAATGGCACGGACGGTTTTTTTTAGTTTTCACAGTAAGGGTTCGTATATACAAGTAAATCGTATGTGTGATGGCATGTTTTTTTCAACGGTTTACCCGACCACGCTAAAAGTCCCGAAGGGTTATGGATTTGGGCCTGAGAATTTCTGTTTTAATGCTTACTAATGGGTGATGATTGCATTTTTTTTTTGTTCAACTGTTTAACCGACTACGAAAAAAGAGAGTTATGTTTTGAGCTTGAGCACAATGTTTTACTAATACTTACTAATTTCATGGATATAATTGAACGCTCATTTCTTTTTGATTTTTTCAACGGTTTAACCGACTATGAAAAAGGATTTGAGCTCGAGCACAATGTCTTTAATAATGCTTACTAATTTTATGGATATAACTGAACGCTCATTCCTTTTAGATTTTTTCAACGGTTTAACTGACTATGAAAACGGAGTGTTAAGATTTGAGCTCGAGCAAAATGTCTTTAATAATGCTTACTAATTTTATGGATATAACCACTGACACGACGACACGAAAACCTTGCGGTCACATTGTCCGTCGTCCCCCCGCTCGGCAATTCCTTCCGCGCCAGCACCCCGTGCCGCTTCCAACTTAAAGCTTAATATCTATTAAACTGCTGCAGCTACACACAAATAAAAATACGTGTGTATAGCTGAAACTATAGAGAATTGACTTATGTGAATACTAATTCACAACACTTAGTCCTAAGTACTTCAAAAAAAAGTTAAACTTGAGATTACGGGTTGAAAAACAGCAAAATATATGTTCTTACTAAGTTTTTACTAATATCTTTGTAGTTTTTATCTCTTAAACCTATTTATAATGAAACTAGATTATATAAGCTTTCTTTTGATATCCCTATGTCTTTACTTTGACTGTTTTATGTAGCACAATAAATGAAAACAAACCACCCTTTCCCTCGTCAATTTCATGCCACCTGCGCTAGCGAAAATGAGGTAAAATACGGCAAGATGGCCGCCCGTAGGGCTCATCCGCAAGGCTGTACATGATTAAATATAGATAGTTTGTTAGGAATTATTTATTTTGTGATTCTTATTGAAATGAGACAATTATACATGTACATAGTTATTTAATAATAATATAAAAGTATTTTACATTAAAAATAAACTTTTTTTACCATGTTTTTATTTTTATTTACATAATTACCTAAAACGATCACAAGAGACACACATTACAAGGCACTTATAATAATCACACTAATATTATAAAGGCGAAAGTTTGTGAGTGTGTTTGTTACTTCTTCACACTCAAACGGCTGGACCGATTTTGATGAAATTTGGTATATAGATAGGTTATACCCTGGATTAACAAACATTTTTTATACCGTTTTACGCGGGTGAAACCGCGGGGCGCAGCTAGTTGAAAATAAATCAGCCAGCGAAACTCCGCAGACGTGGAGATTATCGATCATAGAAATTTTCTGCCTGTGTAAGATACATAGTTAAAAAAGATACGTACGCCTGAACACCTTGACCTTGCCCACGCCCACGTGCACGCCCCGGCCACGCCCACGCCCACGTGCTGTTCCTGCCGCCTCTTCATCACTTGAAGATCTAAAATATAAATTACAACAAAATTACATACTACTTACCACAAGCTCATAACCAATCTCAAGTAAAAATACTCACGGTTGGTATAACGACGACCCCTGATCAGCCAACTCATCGCTCTCCGCATCTCCAGCCTCCGATCAGCCAAATTAAATTTTGAGACCTAAAATCGAAACAAACTAAAATTTAGATTACATAGTTTATTTTTAATATAAGACAGCAATTAGGCATTAAAAAAAACACTGTTCTCATGCCCAAAACCACTGAAAGACAAGACAGAAAAAAAAAACTGCAAGAAAAAAATCATCTCTTTAGTAGTACCCCGTAGTTGGTTAAACCGTTGAAAAAATCTAAGAGGAATGAGCGTTCAATTATATCCATAAAATTAGTAAGCATTATTAAAGACATTTTGCTCGAGCTCAAATCTTAACACTCCGTTTTCATAGTCAGTTAAACCGTTGAAAAAATCTAAAAGGAATGAGCGTTCAGTTATATCCATAAAATTAGTAAGCATTATTAAAGATATTGTGCTCGAGCTCAAATCCTTTTTCATAGTCGGTTAAACCGTTGAAAAAATCAAAAAGAAATGAGCGTTCAATTATATCCATAAAATTGTAAGTATTAGTAAAACATTGTGCTCAAGCTCAAAACATAACTCTCTTTTTTCGTAGTTGGTTAAACAGTTGAACAAAAAAAAATGCAATCATAACCCATTAGTAAGCATTAAAACAAAAATTCTCAGGCCCAAATCCATAACCCTTCGGGATTTTTAGCGTGGTCGGGTAAATCGTTGAAAAAAACATGCCATCACACATACGATTTACTTGTATATACGAACCCTTACTGTGAAACCTAAAAAAAACCGTCCGTGCCATTGCCGCGGTGCATATTGTCAACCTGAGGACTGTAAATTTTAAAACATGGAATCTTAACTATTTTCGATGTATTTTTACTGTCTAAGTGTGTGTAAATACTAATAATGAACTAATTTCCATATTACGAGCACCATTATAATAGATTAGATAGTAAATCATACAAAAGTTTTACGAAAATGACCACGGCGTTGTTGCGGCGTCATGCCGCCAAGTACCTGGTTTTATGTTTCGATATTTTCGATTCCAACACACTTTGAACCTACAACATGTTTAGTTTCTCGTAAAGCTTAAACCTTGAGGATTCTTTTGATATAATACACTAATACACAGGGTTTTAAATAAAATTGTACTTACATCTTTAACGCAGAGCTCTTTCCGTTGTCCACTGACGTGAAAAAATGACAGAACATAGACTTTCAAACATTTTTTTTAATTATTAGCTATGGTTGCATATCATTTTGCCTAGTGTCATGGACGCAAAATTTAGCCGATTATTGTCTCAAATAGAGCATGGCCAAATAAAGTTGACGACTGCAGATAAAAACCGATTTAAAGTGGAGGAAGCGCGTTTGACCTCCCGAGCGGTGTGTGCGTTGGGTAGACGTGAAAAAATAACCGCGCTGCGGGTTTCTACGTTCGAGTGGTATGTAAAAGAATTGCTCGTTTAAAGGGCTTAGATAAAAAAATATTGCAAGAATTTTCTGTCAACTTAAAAAACGAAAATTATAAACTCCTTTGACAGATAGGCACATTTCACAGCAATTTCCTATGAGAAAGTATCAAGTAGATAATTGTTTTAGACCAACCTTTTTAGATTGTCATTTAAAATACTGACCACTTGCCCTCAAAAAATACTGAGATGCAATTAAGTTTTTGTTTTTATTCATTTTTCTTTTCTCACTAAATGGCAATGCACATTTTTAATGAAAACTGGCCAGAACGCTATTTATGTATTTATTTTTAAATTTTATCAAGCTTTTTTAATGTACCGTCAAAAAAAGCACTAAGAGGTTTTTGGCGGGATTTTTTCGAGTGAAGTTCTGTGGCAGTTTTAATTATACGCAAATTGATTCTTAGTGGATATTGTGATGTGAAATTGGTGTAGTTTTGTGTCTCAAGTATCTACGCAACTGGAAAAGATGTGGAATTATTAAAACAGGCGCGATCTCTGTAAAATAGGGCTGAGAATTTTGTCGTAATATTGACTACCTAAGCGAAGCTTGCCGAGAAGGCCGACTCGACTCATTTGCTCCCAAATGCTGCAAAAACATTAGAATGTATTACGTCTGCATTCCAATGGTGAAAAAAGTGACAGTATTCTGTATCTAAAACTAAATACTTTCTAAACTTGACACTGGCTAAATGCACAAACCGTGCGAAGCCAAAACTAAAAAAAAAACACTATGAACTTTATCCTCTGCTATGAAATGTAGTTCAAAAGATTTTGCGGTCTGATTTCCATGTCCCATTAGAATAGATTAGAATACTCTTTATTCATCAGTCTTTTAATGTTCCCACTGCTGGGGCACAGGCCTCCTCTCTATGAGAGGGTGTGGGCCGTAATCAACCACGCGGGCCCAATGCGGATTGGTGGATGTCACATGTCTTCGAATTTTCGGTTCCAGGACATGCCGGTTTTCCCTCGTTGTTTTCCTTCACACAAAGTAAAGCACCTGCCTGGGTTTGAACTCACAACCTACAACTTGTAAGCCAAGGCCGTTACCACTGGGCCACCACTGCTCATCTGTGCACCTTAACGTGTCCCATAGTACGAGTATAATGAGCCGATTCCATCCAACCGTTATCACAAACGTTGTCACAATGATTTCTCTGTTTAATCGTTTAATTTATTGGAATGAAAGCTGCAAGGCAAATAAATAAAGCTGAAAATAAACATGTACGTAGCGTAGGGTTATAACACTGTGGCCGGAAATCGGACGACATACCTACATAGTGGTTGATGTCAATGTTACTTGATCGTATTGGTGCAAACTAGCGCACGTGAAGCATTATTAAGCATTTAAAAATGAACAGTTAGGCATTTCACTTTGTCTTTTCTATGAAAACTCAACGAGAACCTATTTTAAACAAAAATGGATAATTCAAATGAATCTCATTGAAACGTTATGTCGCCATTTTTTTAATCAATGAGATCTCTCACTTTCTTCAATATAAAGTATATTAATAGGTTTGATCATAATTACGGAGAAGCTTTAATGGAGCTGCTGTATTAATAACTTTTATAAACATAAAGGGGCCTTTTTTGGCCGCTTCATGAATAAATTGTTAAACATTATTCATCATTCTCCTGCCCTTATCCCAATTTATTTGGGGTCGGCGCAACATGTCTTTTTCTTCCATACTCCTCTATTAGTCGTCATCTCTGTAGTCACCCCCTTTTTACCCATATCCTCTTTCACACAGTCCAACCATCTTTTCTTTGGCCTTCCCCTACTCTTATAGCCATCCACATCCATACACAAGACTTTCCTCACGACATTTTCTTCATTCCTCCGCATCACATGCCCATACCACGACAACCGATTTCCACACAATTTTTCAGTCAGCGGTGCCACTTTCAGACTTCCTCTTATATACTCATTCCTAATTCTATCCATGCGCGTAACACCACACATCGCTCTTAGCATTCTCATCTCAGCTACATGCAATTGCTTTTCATTCATCCCTTTTGTGGCCCAACATTCTGAACCATACAAGACAGCAGGTCTGACCATTGTTTTATAAATCTTCCCCTTAAGTTTTAGGGGAATGCGGGAGTCACAGATAGTCCCGGTGACCTGCCGCCATTTCATCCATCCAATGTTAATTCTGTGCTTAACAGTCCGATCTATTTCGCCATCGCTTTGCACGAGTGAACCGAGATACCGAAAATCGGAGCAGCCTGGGAGAAGCGCGCCATCTAGCACTACAGCTTCAGAACTGGAGAGACCGCCGAAATCGCAGAACATGTATTCAGTTTTGTTAAACATTATTAATTTCTGAAATTAAATTAGATAAATGAAAGATAAGTTCAGTTGTTCAGAGAGCCTAATCGATGAGTGTGACAGCTTGTTAGCACTATTTGTCGCAGCGAAAAATTTTGTATGCCTCTTTTTCAATTTATAGTAGCCACATATAATTGAATATTAAATACGACTAGAGTGTGCGCTAAATGTAAACTAGTGTGCGCAGTGTAGTTTGTAATTATTAATAATCGAATAATTCTTGCTTTCCATTAATAAGGTTTAAGAACAACTTTATTTCTCATAAAGAATTGCATACATAATTCACTTACTGAGAAACAATATCTAAAACTAAGAATAATTTTAATTAATAATTATAGTAATACATAGATAATCTGATTATACAGGGTGTAACGGAAAGGTGTGGTCATATTTTAAGAACGGTTTCTGTCCATGGCAATGAAAAATTTTCTCTAAGAAAAAATAGAAAATTCCCAAAAAAAAAAGTTGGACTTTTCATAAAAAGCTATCATCAGCTGATCAGTATTTGTATGGGGAGTAATTATTTTTTTGGAATTTCCTCATGTTTTCTTAAATAAAGTTGTTCATATCGATGGGCAGATGCAGTTCTTAAAATATGTCCACACCTTTCCGTTACACCCTGTTTAGGAAATAATATTCTATGTACAATATTAGTTTGGCTTGTTTCTATTCAATAAGATTTTAGGATACTAAAACTAGGTTCACAGTTCATTAAAGACAAGCATTTATAAAGAAAAATCGCTGACGAGCAAGATTAGCATATCAAAAGTCGCATTATCTGGACTTGGGACAAAGCAAAAGAGTGCTGAAAAATGGTGATGCAAGACTATGACGTCATAGACTGTGGGTCAAGTACTGCCTTGCGAAGCTCAGCTGCTGACTACTACTGCGAGATTTAAATCTTGTATCACAATTAGATTCAAGCGAGTCACAGTTTTGCTGAGCTCCATTGTCTTAGTTCCTCACAACGGTATACCGTTGTGAGTTGTTTTGACTTTGATAGTTATTTATTTATTAAAAAATTCATGTACACACTTATAACAAATAAACCAGAAAAAAAAGGAAACAGAAAAATAAGTAGGTACATAATAGGTGACTTATTTCTATAGAAATCTCTTCCAGCATGCCTGATATTTTCAGGAACAGAGTGTTGTTTTAGTTACGAAGAGAGTATTTATTATATTATATTTATAAAAAGGTTTTATTTTTATTTGGTTTGCCAAATAAAAATAAATCCAAAACCTTTTTGTCCAATATTTCGTGTTACAAAAGTATTTGTACTTTTGTAAAAACGTTTGAGGTAACATACATTTATTGACATAAACTTACTTTACCACATAAGAGGCCAAAAAACAATGAAATATTGCGAAAAAGTTTTATTAACAAAGTTATCGTCTACGTGCGAAATTAGCATGTCTTTTGCGTTTTATTCCGAAGAACTTTTAAATGGTTTTCCTTTATTTTTCCATCATTATAGTGTTACTGGATAAGTGTGTTATACTTTTAAAGGTCTTAGATGTGTTTTTGAGTCAACCAAGAGGAATCATAGTTCTCGCCACGTAGTCATTCAATTTTCCAGATACAGTAAATAATTAATATATCGTGAAAGTTTACTCAATTTTTACGCTTCAGATTTATATTTGTTTATTATTTAGCTTAATCGCAAGTTTCACTAAAAATAATTTATATAATTTATTCTTGTATCAGGTAGGTATATATCCTGAAAATCGAGTTTTAATAATATACCTAATGATAAGAGTGATAAAGATGGAATTCATCAATGAGAAGAAAATCACATTATTCTGGAGTTAATTATGTTAATTTATTGCCAATGGTAAGTAGGTACTGTGCCTTTGAAAGTTTATCAATGAGAACTTTATCAACCGCGACTCGGAGCCGCTTCTGTTAAATTGGCTTTGTGTTTGAGTTTCAACTGAGAGTAATTAATGATTGAGCACAACAGCACACAGCTCCTATCCAGATATTCTGTGTGAATTTATTATGAAAATAGTGGTCGGTAAATGTTGTCCAGGAGCATAGAACTGAGAGAGTTTAGTGTTCACTTTGTTTTCAAACTCAACCTGTCATTCTAAACGAACTAAGCGTACCTAAATATATTTAAATAAATAGTAAATGTAGGTAATACTCTGTATTAGAAACATGTACTTATAATAAATTAATAAGATATTCAAAGTAGAGCTCTCTACTTATCCCAAGCTTAGATAATTTCCTCTCCAGTAAAAACAGTTTAGTGTAAAAGGATTCTCTAGACACCGGTAATTAAATATTTCATAGCAATTTATTCTTACATCGCAGAATTCCATGGATTAATGAGATTCGGTGTAAAATTAAAACGTTTTACGTAGGTTATTTCTGTATATAAAGATAAAGGTTTTCTGTCTCTTTCAACGTACAGGAGATGTAATTAATAAAAACCCGGTCCCTCCACGCTACATCAGATAATCGTTTTTTTTATTGGGTGGAAAATCATCAAATGACTTCTGCCGCTCTGGGTGGAGCGGAAGGGCGTGTCAGACTCTTACTGACTAAAACCCAGCCGTGTTCCCTTAGTTGCCTGTGCCAGGTCCATGATGACTTCTTCGATCACTCGCGCGGCCCTGGCAGGCATCTAGCGTTGGCCCCGTCACTACTTGCTGACATCTCTTTGAGGAGTGCGTGGAACACAACGCGCCGTCGACTCGGGCCTGGTCCTTATCGGACGGCGAGCTACCCATTACTCGCCGTCCTCAAGCCCGCGCCTACGGTGGCCGGGAATCGGCTTGCGACTCGAAACGACGAGTTGACAGCTTCCTATTCCTTTTGCTCTTTCTTTCTTTTCCTATCCTTGTAATGTTAGAACGAAGTTAAAAACTATGTTTTGTAAACTGTGAACACGATTGGGTTTATTTTCCTCCCACTTTCATACCAGAAACATCAGAACAAACGTTATCCTAATGTGCAGTAAAAACTTAGTCTAATTCACGACATTGTTTGAAAGTTTTAATTTATAAAACTGCTCTCTGCAAAACCAACAGCTTTGTTCCAACGTATTTGATAGTGATTTTGTCACTTCTGTGCACAAAGTGCATATACGAGTAATACGAGTACCTACCATGTACCAACTTTTTAGGGTTCCGTACCCGAAGGGTCCAAACGGAGCCCTATTGTTACCACTCACGTGTCCGTCTGTCTGTCTGTCCGTCCGTTGTCTGTCACAAAATTTTGTTACGAAGAATTTTTTAACTTCCCATTGAACTTGAAATTTGGTGATAATGTTTATTATTACGTATACTTTACTAATAAATAGCAATGTTTAGTACGGAACCCTTAATGTGCGAAATCCGACACGCACTTGGCCTGTTTTTTTTTTGGTAAAATAACACCACAGAGCAGTGCAAATGGAAATACCATTCTCGACTTCACATTTTCCGCCAGGACAAAAACATAAATCAGGCTGACATTTCGGGAAAAACTTGACAAAAGAATTTCGCAATTTAGAATCGCCAACTTGCCTTTCATATTCTAGGATATTTTTTTTTAAAGATTTCGTAAACACATAAACTAGTCGGTCTAGAAGGGAAATCTTAGATTTAGGGCTCATTAGTTTACAAAATAGACATAATTTTTATTGTTACATTTACAATTTATAATTTACAATAACATTAGCAAAGGGGTTGGCAGACTCAGCGTCTCAATGTCAGCATAGCCGAAGTGATTTATTGATATTTTGTTCGTGTACTTATAAAGTGTAACAGAAAGGCGTGGTAATATTTTAAGAGCTGCATCCCTTGCGGTCTCCCTTGATATCTCGAAGGCCTTCGACCGGGTCTGGCACGACAGCTTAATTGGCAAGCTTCCTTCCTTCGGTCTGCCCGCTGGATTGTGTGATTGGATAGCAGATTTCCTGAGGGATCGGTCTATCCGAGTAGTCATAGATGGCTGCTCGTCCGGACTGCTGGCTATTAATGCCGGTGTTCCTCAGGGGTCGGTGCTCTCGGCAACATTGTTTTTGCTGCATATTAACGATCTGCTAAAACCCGGTACCTTTGGGTATGCAGACGACAGCACTGTTGCCGAGAGATACGTGCCAGACGCACGAGTTAGTGGGTCTCAGGTCCGGTCTCTCCGAGAGGCTATGGTTGGGCGCTTGAACTTGTCCTTGCAGGCTGTCTCAGAATGGGGCGATGCCAATCTGGTTAAGTTCAATGCTGCTAAGACCCAGGCGTGTCTTTTTTCTGCTAAAAGGAGCCAATTTCACCCGGCTCCATGTTTCCGAGGTGTAACCGTGCCGATAACCGACCGACTTGATCTTCTTGGTGTTACTTTAACATCTACCCTCAATTTTGGTCCCTTCATAGAGGCTAAGGCTCAAGTGGCTGCCAAAAAGTTGGGGGTCCTCGCAAAGGTGAGACGATACTTCACGCCGGAACAGCTGCTCCAACTCTATCAAGCGCAAGTCCGATCGTGTATGGAGTACTGCTCTCATCTTTGGGACGGATCTGCAAGATACCAGCTTGATGCCCTTGAGTCAATTGAGAAACGAGTCAAGAAGATCATCGGCAATGATAGACTCGTTGAGTCAAAACTCCAAAGTCTTGAACATAGACGCCGAGTTGCTAGCCTGTCGGTTTTCTATTGATTGCATTTTGGGGAGTGTGCGACGGAATTGCATGATTTGATTCCGCCAAGCCCGTTTCATCTAAGGACCACAAGACGTACGGCGAAGTGCCACCGGTTCATGGTGGACATCCCATCCATACGCACAAAGCGTTTTGAGAAAACATTCATTGCACGTACAGCTAGAGAGTGGAATTCTCTACCGGAGTCTGTGTTTCCTGTAAGATACAACCTGGGAGTCTTTAAGTCAAGAGTGAATAGGTTACTTCTAGGCAAGCGTGCTCCATCTTCGACCACATCATCGCTTACCATCAGGTGAGATAGTGGTCAAACGCAAGCCTATCGAACATAAAAAAAAAAAAAAAAAATCTGCCCATTGATATGAACAACTTACTATAATATTGATCAGTTGATGATATTTTTGTATGGAAAGTCAATTTTTTTTATAGGGCGTTTTCTACTTTTTTCTTAGAGAAAATTGTTCACTGCCATGGGCAGAACCGGTTCTTAAAATATGACCACACCTTTCCGTTACACCCTGTATAAGGAAAGTCTCAGTCTCAGATACAACATCATGGTGTCTACACACCACGAGTTAGGCTCGAGCTTAGGCCGAGCCTCTGTCCTTGTTTTATTTCCTTGGTTCAACACTTTACCATTGTTTTATGGCTTGTTCATATTCACAAAGCCGGTCATTTATCTCTGCAATATAAGAAGAAGTAGTAGTTCTGGCTTTCAAACGATTATATCCCTCTGTACTCACAAAATCCTTAGCATAAGCACAAATCTCAAAAGTCTTAGCTCTTACAGTAAAAATAAATTCTTTTCCAGCTGGCACGTGCGTAGGTTTGTGCATAGCAAAACAGTTGAAAGCTTTCGATTGATTAATTCCTCCAATACCTACACAAGAAGTTCAAAAAGACTGAAGTTTTAGTTTTATTTTGTTCTTGTTGTTGACACTTAAATGAAACGTGTCATCATAAACTTGGCAATTAGAATGAATAGTAGATGTAGACTTATATATAAATAAAATAAAAAAAAAAAGCCTGTATTGCTACTCTTTTTTTTATTTATTTTTTTGGGGGGTGGGAAATCATCTTATGACTTCTCCCGCTCTGGGTGGAGCAAGAGGGCGTGTCAGACTCTTACTGACTAAAACCCACCCCTGTTCCTTCCTGCCTCGAGTGCCCAGGGGCGAGGTAACTCTGTTTCGAATTTATCCTCAACCCCCGGGCAGTGTATTGCCTAGTCGGCCGCATGAACTATTTGGTGGGCGGGGTTAAAATGCATGCTATCTCATTCGACACCACGTGCGAAAGAGATAGACGATGTGATAGAAGAAGAAACTAGTGCGCGTACACATACACACTCCTAACGCTGAGTGACGCATACGTGCGCGATTTCATTGAAGAGTGGTAGCAGCGGCGTGTGGGTGCGGCGTCATTGCGTAGGTAGGTACGCGATAACGCCACATCGGTGGCGCGTCTGCGTTCAACATTCTTATTTGTTTGAATGACAACATAAACTCAAACAAATAAGTGTTAGAACTTAGGATTATCACTGTGTGAAACGTAATTATTATGCACCCAATTTAGTTGTTGTTATGAAAGGTCAAGCACCTAAATAATATCGACCCGCGACTTTGCTCACGTGATAGAGTTCTTTTGCGAAAATGTGAATGTATGTAGAATAACATTGCTAACAACAAATAATTTAATTGATTTGAGTTTTAACTTTTTTTTCTTTATGCTTTTGTATTTTATTGTATGTTGTGCAGATATTACTATGTAGGTATGATACAGTTATTTATGATACTAGTCCGGTTACACAACGTTTTTTAACACATTTGTGAGAAAACAGTACTGTTTGTTCTGTGTCTGGGTGTAATTTATCTATAATATGTATGTATTTAGAAATATATAAGTATGTTTATCAGTTGTCTAGTACCCATAACACAAGCTCTGCTTAGCTTGGGACTAGATGGCGTTGTGTGATAGTTGTGGAATATTATTATATTATTATTATTAATAGTTTTATTCTCGTAAGGTGAAACTCCTTGGTAGTCTTAAATATTTTAGGAAATTAAAAAATACCGTAAAGGATACGCACAGCGCTATACAACGGAGCGTGCGGTCACTGCGGTCAAATAGGGACTTAGGTGAGAGTGCCTATTTTACCACACGATCCATTGTATGTTGCATAATTTTGAACTTTCGAACAATGTATACAGGCTTTGTAAATGTATTTTTCGAGCAAATGTGTTGAAAAATAGGTATTTACTTACCCTAGCTAGTTCCCGGCCCTGGTTCAGGCCATGGTACGGAGCGAGAGGGAATGGGAAGCAGTCTCTGCCTTCTGCGAAGCAGTAATGCTCGCGAAGGCGGAGGCGGGACGTGTGAGGGACGCTCAACGGAGTGCCCTTTACGGCCCTGGCCGCTACCACCGCAGGCGAGTTACTGGGCGTAGGACGTCGCGAGACGATGTCCGGCCACCGTAGACCCGGGATTGCGGACGGCGAGCACTTGGTACCTCGCCGTCCAATCAGCACCAGGCCCGTGAGTCGACGGCGCTTACTGGTCCACGCGCGCCTCAAAGAGATTAGTGTAAGCCACCACTGACGGGGCCCAACGTGGCCATTGCCTGCATGCCTAGGGGTAGCGGATAAATTCTGAAATGGAGTTACCGCACCCCTGGGCACTCAGGCAGGGAAGGAACAGGGGTGGGTTTTAGTCAGTAGTCTGACACGCTCTCCCGCTCCACCCAGAGCGGGAGAAGTCATTGGATGATTTCCAACCCCCCCCCCCCCCCAAAAATACCCTAGCTAGTTAGCTATAATAACCTACAGGTGACTCACCGTAAGTATTATTATAACAACCTGAATCAGGATAACTTCTTTTTCGACAGCGCGACTGATTTGTGAGTCTTGTTATTTATGTAGGTTCATCAAATAAAAAGAAATATGTTCTTTTGTAAATTGTTTATTGATTGTTTGTTTACAATAGCGGTTTTTAATATTCTCTTAGTATACAGAAAACAAAACTAGCCATTGTGTCACCACAGGGACTAGCACAAACGTCTGTCAAAATAGTATCGTAAACGGAATAGTAACAGCACAGTCTTCCCTACTTCTAGAAGTCCAAAGAACTAAAACTAAGGTACCTAAGTAATCGTGCGGGATTTGCGGGCGCGCAAGGTAACATAACTACTTTGTGATTTTTGTTTTTAATAAAACTATTTAGCATAATAATTATATTTTGTAGTAAGTATTTAATTTCCTGGTACTCTACGCACACATATCCATAGGCAAATAGGTACGATACGGCTATACATACAGAAAAAGAAAGAAAACCGGCCAAGCGCGAGTCGGACTCGCACACGAAGGGTTCCGTACCATAAACTGCAGTTTTTTTTGGGCTGTATCTCATGATCCTTAATAGATAGACAGCTGAAATTTTCACACAGCATGTATTTCTATAGCAGCAACGATAAAATATACATTCTGTAAAAAATTCAACTGTGTAGCTATCACGGTTCATGAGATACAGCCTGCTGACAGACGGACAGCGGAGTCTTAGTAATAGGGCCCCGTTTGACTCTTTGGGTACGGAACCCTAAAAATGTGAAAACCCTGCGGCAATCACGTATCGGAGGCGGCATTTCGTCAGACTTCAAAGGCGCTGGACGACTGTACCTACTTGTACCTACAGGTAGAGTTATCTTTGTCGCACGAAGACGGACCAGCGACAAACGTCACAAAGGTAGTGTGCGACAGAGATAACGCTCTACGAAGCCGAAACTAGCTTATTTTTCCAAAATATATGCATTATTAACCGCCGGTGCCTGTATCATCATCTGTCATCATCATCATCATCATTATCATCTTCATCATCATCATCTTCATCATCATCATCATCATCATCATCATCATCATCATCATCATCATTATCATCCCACCATCATCATCATCATCATCATCGTCGTCATCGTCATCGTCATTATCATCATCATCATCATCATCATCATCACCACCATCATCATCATCATCATCACCATCATCATCATCATCATCTTCTTCATCATCATCATCATCAACATCCCACCACCATCATCATCATCATCATCATCATCATCACCACCATCATCATCACCACCATCATCATCATCATCATCTTCTTCATCATCATCATCATCATCAACATCCCACCATCATCATCATCATCATCATCATCATCATCGTCATCGTCATCGTCATCATCATCATCATCATCATCATCATCATCATCACCACTCTGCTATTCATCGATAGATGGCAAAACTAAAAAGTATCACCGATGTGCCGGTCGGAGTGGGGGTGTTAGGTTATTTTCGTTACGGAATTTTTTTCGTTACGGAATTTCTGGAATCGGTCTCCACGCTCAAGGCCCGCGATAGAAGCTATGCAATAGCATAAAAAAAAAACTATTTAAAATCGATCTCAGAAAGCTATTTTTCTAGGGAAACGCGGATCTATTAGTTCTGGTAGCACACAATTATTTATTTTTCCAAAACTGCTGACCGCATTGTACGTCCGTGTCTCATGACTTCACTAAGCTAATCAAATTGTCGAGCGGAGCGTTATCAGAGAGGCGGTGGAAATAACTCGGAGTGCGACGCAAACATTACATGGTTCAAAGGAAGCTCATTATATCAACGTGAGGGAGAGGCGATTTGAACGCCTCCTAATACTTGTAGTATGTCGGCGTTTAAGCATGTAGGGGCAATTGATTAAATTTCTATAGAGAAATGGGTTCCTACATGAGAGATGGCAGATTTACTTTAAGGTATTCCATGAAATATATTTCATGAAAGTTATATTTATTTCTAGCTCATTTCAAGAAATAATAGTGTTAAACGAAAACATAGTGATTTGTGAAAGCATATCACTCCTGATTAATTAATCAGTGAAAACTGAAATTCACATAAGTATTTTTTTCCCCTTGTTCTGGGATACATCAATAGGATGGACTGGTCTTATTACAATCTATCCTTATAGATAGGTCTAATAAGTAATTAAATTATAACCTAAACTTTTAAATTGTCTTTACTAAGAATGTGTCAAATAGCACTTTTTTTATTGTCTCTATTAAGGCAAATACACATCACTGTTGTGTTTGTTTGGCACTTTTGTACTTTACACTAATCACTAACACTAAACACTAACTCGAATGGTTTTCGATAGAAGAAATTCAATTTTGTAATCATCGATACGACGATGAAGACGATTTAGAGCAAAAAGGCTCCATTCATGTTAGTAATAGTTTCCTTCTCCATAACGCATAGTTCTTTCAAGTCTCTGTTTACTGAACAAGGCCACACCCTATTACAAAAGTCGCTCTACCCAACAATTTAATTAAAGCATTTTGCAGCTCTTTAGTACCTTTTATTACAGGTGTTTTTTGAAAAAAAAATCCGGCTCGAAAGGACCAAAAACTGTTGAGTACAGTGTAGGTCTCGAAGGTGGTGATGAGAAATAAGTGGACTGTATAAACTGCTGGTACAAACTGAATTTATTGCGAGGAATAACGATATGTGTACAACGCAGTGGCCCGGTGAGAAGTGTCGTCTCACGTAGGCACGAGTGCGCAACGCCCATCGCCCCTGCCGCTTTGCGCCGCGCGCCACTCCTCCTGGTAACGCTCAGCTGCTGTCACGCGCTGCGCCTGCAGCACTCGAAGATGTCGAGGTTCAATTCGCAATATTCTGTAAGTACTCCATTCAACCAGCAGACACTGAAATTTAATTTATTACTTCATTAATGGGTTTTTCAATTTATAAATAAATTAAACTAGAGTTGTCGACTCGACATGTATTTCAAGAATTTTAGTCGAAAAATTTATTTAATTATGAACAAAATAAGCAGGCTTCATTTAGCAGTTTACAAACTTACTTAATCTAAAAGGCCGGCTTTAATTAAATCTTTAGGTATTCATAAAATCATTAAGAGTTCGTTTTGTATTTTCGTGGTCTAAAATTGTATACTTATACCTACATCATTTGAGGAGGCGCCTTTGTAACTAACAAAGGCGCCACGGAGTCCTTACCGTCTGACGCAGGTCCTCACCGGACACGATTACTTCGGGAGGTTCCTGTTTTGGATTCACCGGGAGGATACACCTGGGTGTCACCATTGTGTGGATCGCCCGGAAGACACGGTGGAACATACGGTAGAGGTCTGCCCACTTGAGCGAAACACCACCGTGTTCTCGTAGAGGCGATCGGTGGTGGCGACATCTCGCCTCCGGCCTTGGTCCGGGCCATGGTGCGGAGCGGGAGGGTATGGGAAGCTGACACTTCCTTCAAAGCAGTAGGAGGTGTGAGACCGGCTGTCAGGGTCGTGGGATTGGTCAAGGGACTCACCAAGGTCCTTTTTACAGGCAACTGAAGGAACACGAGTGTGAGTCTGAGAAAGTCTGACACGGGAGAAGTTATTTGGTGGTTTCCTAAGCGTAAAAAAAGAAAAATAGCAACATCATAATATAATTCATTCACCTTTTACAAAAATTACTCATTTTGAGGCATTTCTCTATAGAACTACTTTAAGGTACGTTACAGATGAGCCCAGGAATTTCACATGATATGTGGATGATTTATTACAATGTTCATAAGTATGACTGACAGAAACGCTGCATGAGGCTTCCGCACATCTCAACATTTACATACATAAGCGATCCACGCCACGCGTTTTTGACATAACTTATTGTGAGCACGATAGATAGAAGAAAGAAGATTCTTCATATTTTTATGGTCAGCACTCATCGAATTGAGTTTATTATTTATTGAATAAAACTATTTTAAGGCCCAGATGTCTATAAAGCGCGGTCACTCTCGGATTGCATAGAAAAGAAAGAGATGCGCTACGACAAATGGTCGCAATTTATTGCAAAATATGAAGTATTTTATCGATTTACTTAGGATTTACTAATAAATTTATAAAAAATAATCCATCACTGGATGCAACTTAGCATTTGAAATTTTATGGTATATTTTGTATTATGATTATAATTGTTAATGAAGGGATAAACTGCTTTTAAAGATAATTTAGAGGCATGTTAGAAGATTTTTTTGATGCATTAAAGTATGTTAAATTACGTTTCTAGCTCCATCACTGTATGCAAGTAGGACTTGAAAATATCATATTTTTTTTATTTCTCAAAACTATTTACGGTTTAAGAGATACACTGCTTTAAAAAACCACCTTTTTGACCATTTTTGGGAACCTCCGCCTTAATTTTCAAAAATTTGTAAAGACAAAAATGTCTTATCTGATTTTGGCAATGAAAGGTTCTACTTACGATTCAATGAGTGTTGTAATTTTTATAAAAAAACCTTCCAACTTGTCATTTATCGGGTGTAGATGTTATTATGTTCTAACAAGGTGATAACGATTCTTCATTTATGAAACACGTAAAAGAAGAGCACATTTTCTTGTTAGCATTCTATTTTGATATGTGAGCTGTTAGCTACACAATAGCGGTTAACAAATATATTCCACATGTTGGGTGATTAGTAGATTAATTCCGTTAATTTGTATAATCATCGACTCGGTGATGCTCGATTGTTGAATGCAGTTTTAATTGTTGTTATTGCATTGTTGAAGCAATCAATTTAACTTAACAATACACTCTTGGTAACCCTAAAATTATTCAGGAAAAACTGTTAATAGATTACCAAGCTAAACCGATTTTATGCTTACCGTAAACAACATCGACATTGGTTTATTTTGTGCATAAACCTTGTTAACGTACTACAGAGATGATGACTGATAGAGAAGTATGGAAGAAAGATATATGTTGCGCTGACCCCAAATAAATTGGAATAAGGGCAGGAGAATAATGATGATGAAGCCTTGTTAACGTCGAAATAATTATCACGTCGTATCTCTGTAACGTTCGAGTTTGAGATATTATTACTGTTAATACGGCTTCCGCAGGCTATGTGCTTCTGTTATGATCATATTTTGGAGTAGCGAGGACCTTTAAACTTTAGTAGCGTCGGATAATGTCTGTGTTCATTTGAGATAAGTAACGTTCATTGATAATTTCTGATATAGCAACATGTGCCCCGACAAGGTTGACGTACTTTAATTTACTTTCTTTTTTTAAGGTGGGAAATCATCAGACAATTTCTCCTGCTCTTAGTGGTCTTGATGGCATGTCAGACTCTTACTGATTAAAACCCACCCGTGTTCCTTCAGTTGCCCTTTGCGTTCCAGGGTCGCGGTAACTTTTTCAAACACAGCCGCGAAAAAAAATTTACATTTTCCTTACTTGCTGCCCCCTGTAGTAATGTGTTAGTTGCAACTGTATTATTTCCGTTGTTCTAATTAACAGATTCCTCTTTACCTCCTGTTCACCTCAGTATCACGTACTATGCTGCAGGCGTGCCATCACGTGACCACGTAAAAACGCTCTTCTGATCACATCATCACATTATTCAGTTAGTATCCCGACCTACACAGGATTTTATAATGTTCAGAGAAATCCAATTGAATAATCAAAGGTCAAAAGGTCATGGTCTCTCCGCAGACCATGTCCCACCTTCCATCTTGCACTTTATGCCCTGTTACCTGCCCTCTTAGTCAAAATACATTTCTGTAAACGTTAACGC
Organism: Polia nebulosa; assembly: GCA_951329385.1. Lineage (NCBI taxonomy): Eukaryota > Metazoa > Arthropoda > Insecta > Lepidoptera > Noctuidae > Polia > Polia nebulosa. The sequence goes on from OX589602.1 coordinate 22,239,799, forward strand.
TAACGCTTCGTGCAAAATGTATGGCAAAGACATTATTGGGCGTGAGTCACGTGACAGTTCTCTGTCTAACGCTTCGTGCAAAACGTCGTCGCCATACATTTTGCACGAAGCGTTAGCGTTAACGTTTACAGAAAAGTATTTTGTCTAAAGGCTCAGTTCACGCATGGATCTGATAACAGCGTCAGCGGACGGCGTTACCGTGGCTGAATACTGGACGAAGTAAGCTATTGAAGTAAATACTCTATTTACGAGTATGCCATCGACACGTTAAGAAGAAGAAATTTTTTTAACTAGCCTGCACTGTTCCACTGCTGGGCACCTGTCTGTGTCACATAATTTCAAATTTGTACCAAATTACAATTGAACCGGTCCAGTAGATTCGGGATAATTGGGCTGTGACAAACGGACCGACAGACAGACTCACGAGTGATCCTACAAGGGTTCTGTTTTGTCATTCGTATGTGTACGGAACCCTAAAAAAAGAATAAGCGTAAGTAACCAAGTGAACTGTTTTCCTCTAAAATAAATAAATTGCACATTTGTGAGCGTATAAACTAACATGTCTGGTGCAACTTCCAAAGTCGTCGCTAAAGCAGTTTAGTACAGCCATAAACCGTGATGCATTACTCGCTGGATTCAGTAGAAACGCTGAAGATGGATGGCGAGTGATTGTGAAAAGTGCAATCTAACGAAACAAACGAAAAGTTCCTTAAAATAGCTGGCAAATAGAAATTACAAGTGTTTAAAAAAGAGGAAATTATTCTTTGTATATTTTAATTTAATAATAATTTTATTAATTTAATAATTTTATTAACACAATCAACAGGGTTTACAAGTATTATGAAGAGGCCTTCTTTTAAGTATTGAGATACCTGTAACAGAAGACCTCACTCTTCAATAACTATATAAATGTTTACAGAGCCTGTTAAAATATAATTAAAAATAAATCACAAATATAAATTAAACTAAAGTTCTAAATTAAAATTAGATAAAATTACATTAAAATACACTTATAATTGAATAATACATTCTTGAATTGATTTTGATTGAAATTAATTGAATTGATACAATAAATTTTACGAATTAACAAGTCTAATTAATGTCAGATTCCATTTTCAAAGATAAATGAGTGTGGAGTGTTAATGTAGAGTGTTAGTGTCGAGTGCAAGTGTGTGTGTGTGAGTGTAAGAGAGAAGGGGAATTCAAAAACTTATTATCAATGTAGGTACGAGTAAGTAGTCAAAATATTTGTTATTTACATTATCTCCCAATATACCTAAGGTGGGAAATTTTATTATTATAGTATATATAATATCTTATGTAACCGGATGCAGAAGTAACTCAGTTTCTTCGTAATTAAGAGTCTTCAGAAATGCAGTCAATGTCTTCCTGCATTCGTAATACGTTTTTTGATAAATTCATATTTTTTTATTTAACGCGTTGTACAGCAGAGTGGCTTGGGCAATAAATTGCCTCCTTGCAAATGCAGTGCGGACCCTGAGCACCGTTATTCGACCTTGACTCCTTCTTTTTGTCAGTATAAGAGGATCAAAAACCGTTGTTTTGTGAATTTTTAGGGTTGTATTTAGAATATACAACTTCCTAACAGTTAAGAGGTCGCATAGGTTGTAAAGCTCAAGTGTAGAAAAACGATACGGTTTAAAGTACGTAGATAGTTTTGAGAAGGGCTCGCTGAGATCTTTCTACATCAAGGAACTTAACCTTTGAGGCACCACCCCAAATAGGGATGCAATAGGTTAAAATAGATTGGGCTAGATCAGTGTATATTTGCTTAACTAGATTCGCAGATGCAATATGTCTTAGTGATTTGAAGATCCAAATAAAATTTTCTCAGACGATCACTAACCAATGCTACACGATAATGCCAAGAGAGACGCTGATCAAGTACAATACCAAGGAATTTCGTTTTTCCTACCTTCTCGAGGATCGGGCAAGCGCAATCAGGCTCTTGGTCCTGACAGTGGTGAATCTTATGTAGGCAGTTTTCTGGCTATTCAGCGTGAGTAAACTAGTTCTCAGCCAGGAAGCAACTCTCGCTAATCCTACTTCCGTAGCCTTCCGCACAGAATCCCAACTATCGCCAGTAAAGACCATCGCAGTGTCATCAGCATAAGAGAAGACGCGAGTGTATAACTATTTCATTTAGATACTTGGCTTTGCTTTTTGAAAATTCATTATTCTGTCTCATAGAATATTTAGTTATGCTATACTCATGTGTAACTCAAATCTCGGGTTTTTCTACTATGTTTAAATTAAAACTACTTCCCGGAAAATCTTCAACATCCCGCAGCGTTCCACAGACCGGAAAATGAAGAAATGACTTGAGCCCTTTATTTTGTTAACCTACATGATCATGTCACCAAAAATATGACCTCACTAACCTAATGGTGGCTGCCATTAGTTTTTTTTTCCAAAATTCAGATAGCTTATGTAACTTCGGCATTCAAACCTAATTTAGGCAACCTCATCTATTGAAAACCATTTATCCGTTTAGGCTGCAGGACGTACCTACCATAGAAATTGATATACAAACACGCATACTCTCGAAAAATATTACGCTTCTTCTGGGGCAGACGGTTAGAAGAAAAGTAGGTACTGTGATAGATCGATCGTATTGATTGCCTAATTGCATGCAAATGATTTTATTTAATGAGCATCACAGCAGCGCAGGCCGATTAAGAACATCGGTGACACACATGTATCGAATCTTACAAGTCTCTACCGACATTAACATGCAATGCAATCAATTTTATTGGATTAATTTAGATCTTGACGCGGCTGTGGGTTAGCAATTAAATCTTGAAGCTATTTCATAAGAGAGCATTTCATTTCCATTAGACTTAGGACAGTAACACTAAAAATACTTTTCGTATCGTACCCACTCACATAAAATACAATAATTTTAACATACACCCATGTTACAAAATGTTCGAGGCATACCATCATTAATTCCGTCTAAATCATTCCATGTCATGCATGAGCTAGCTAGTCCGTATCCGTATCTAGAAAATATATATACGGTAGAATTGAGAACCTCCTCCTTTTTTTCGTCGGTTAAAAAAAATAAATCGATTGCCCTAAATAAAGCTAGGCAAAGAAAGCGAAGAAGTCGATATCAAGAGAATTAAGTATTGATGCGTGAATTGAAGCTTGGAGTGCCTGTAGACGATTTCTGAGCGAAATAGCCAGTAAAAAAAGGTTTACGAGGCATCTTGTTAGGAACTAAATATTCAGCAGGTTGCGCCCTGTCATCTTACGAATTTAAACTTTATCAGAAAACGAAAAAGAAGTGTAAATCCCTGCCGGAGTACAAAGGAGATACAAAGTTTTATACGCGAATTGTACGTACCCTTGGGTGTGAGTGTTATGTTCCAGAGGCCAATGTTTTCGACCATAGTCTTAGAAAGTGCCATAAAATACACATACTTTCACTACATTTACAGATACTCAGAGTGCCCGAAGTTCCCGAGCTCGCTTCGCTCGCTCTTGGACTAATCAGTTCAGAGGCTTACTACTTTGTTACGAAACATTTTAAGTATGGATACGAAAAATTTTGAGTCCTGTTTTAGCAACGTAAAAATACTTTACCCTCTTTGTAACAAACGTGACGTAGGGTTCTTTAGTATTTATTTTCTATGCTATGCTACGATTTTTTATTCAATGAGGGCGCCACTTGGCCGGTAGTAGGGCCTTAAGGGGAAATTACTATTTCTCTATGCATCTCTTTAAAATGATATTTGTAACAACAAAGTTTGATATACGGAACTCTTGATATCTTGGATGCCATGTAACATGGATGTTGTGATAACAAAATCATGATGAACCAACAAATGTTTTCAATAAATAAGACAAAGGATAATTTATCAATTACAGAGACTACATTTATGTACTTTTAAATATATTTTATACATTTCTCAAATTGTGAGTGAACTGTTATGTTCATTTTCTCTGAGGAATAAATGTCAATAAACCGGGATTCGATTTATATCGAAAATTAAAATTGGTAGCGATGTGCTTACACAAAATCATAAAACAGAACCACACCAGCAAATATATTTCAAATGGTTAACATCATTAGTTTGATTAGTGTTAATAGCAATTACAACTATTTTCACACATAGCTACAATGTTTAATAAGAACATCGCTCTAATGACTGCAATGTATTACTAAATCTTGCATTTACATAGTTTACGGTTTATGAATGTGTTTGAACAGAGAAGTTATGTGTTCACGCTTAGTAATTAATGGTTGACACTTGGTGCAGTTTTACATGTCTATTAGCAAATTAACATAATTAAATTGAAACGATAAAAGTAGGTATCTAATAAAATAGGTCACCATCAGCTCGAGCCTTTTTTCAACTCGATCGACTTGCAGTCTAATACGATGCAACTGAATAGCAGTAAATAATGTGATTTCATTTAAAAATAGATACAAAGCTGTTTCTGGATCTAGATTCACTACAATTAATACTAGGAAATTAACTTTAGAGATATAGGAAAGTGTCTACTTCACATAACAACTAGAGATAGCTTTTAATTTTCCAGGAGTAAAGCCAGGGTAATAAGTTCTGATTTCATAACTCAAGGAAAATAGAAAATTGGCAAAAATATTATTATTAAGTTAATCTTTGTATAAATTAAGAAAAGTGTCTAAAGGTAGATTGAGATGTAAATGTAACCGGAATGCAAAAGTAAGACAAATTTGTTCTGCCTTCGTGGAAGCCAGCCACCTTGTTTGATGTCCGCAAGCTCGAGACGACATTGTTTACGAAGAAATTTAAAAGCTTCTGCGTGACGATTAATAAATGTTACGTTACTAATGAATCGTTAAGTTTTTTTTCTAGTTCCATTCGTAATTAAATGATTGGTTGGGAGTAGATATTTCTGTAATGCCTTTGCATAGAAGGTTTGATTCAAACACAATGAAATCGTTGAAAGAAAAGCAAACACGGAATAATGACCTCTAACCAAAACAAGGAAATATGTCTGTAAGCAATGTGTTTTCTCTTAGCGTATAAAAGTCAACAACATTAGTTTCTCATCTCAGCCGCGGTACAGTCGACGACAATACCGTTATGTTGAATAATTACAGTAATTTGGCAAAAACCTCTTCCCCACAGAGAGCAGCTCGAGGCAGTAACAAGCACAATTTTCTCCGTCATCGTAAAAATCCGGGGCTATTTGTCTCACGTACTTATACTTTCTCACTGCATGAAGTCTTCATAGATATTAATGGGCATTTCCATTTCACAAAATTTTTGTAATACCTTAGATTATAATAAATGCCTAAGTACTGCATCGCGTTATGAAAAGCGTTATAAATATGGCTCCGTGGTGGATGAGTTTTAAACTGCGCGCGTCAAACGAACTAACAGTAGTTTGTATGAAAATCCTGTATATTTACTGCATTTAAATTTGTACGATTTTGAGGTATCACAGTAGGTATCCATTTATCATAATCTATGTGCAATACATAAAAACTAAATTAAAAATAGGAAGATACACTTGAAGCCACTTGATCAATCGAACAATTTTTTGAAGGTTTACTTTAGGCATGTTCGGTTTAAAGAATCTTTATTCTCACAAGAACATTATATAGTTCACTTAAATGAGATTAAAATTTTATAAAATAAATAAATAGTCGTCTAATGACGAATCATGCAAACATAGTAAGTGTAAGTTATGACATTTAAAATTTCATTGTTTTTTGTTTCATTTATTCAAGATTAAAATTTATTTTAATCGCAGAAACATACTCAGTAGATTTGGCAAAAAAATGCCAGCCTTTTGGTCATTTATCGCCTTAATGTCTATGACACTTGCAACATTTACAGCAAATTGTGTCGCCAACGTAATTGGGGTGAGCTGCCATGATGCTATAAATTACTTCAGACGTGATGACGTTTTACGTTTATTTTAATATGTTTAGCTTAAGCGTTCAATAACGTAGTTTTGAGTGGCCTTATACTTGTACCACATGCGGATAAATAAGGCTTTACCTAATTAAACATGAAAGTGCACGAATCCCGAGTTGTTCCAATATTCACGTAATAACCAATTACGTTGAACAGCGACACCAAGAAATTAATGAATGAACTGCCTCCAACGAAGAACCATAATATATATTAATTTTAATTACAAAAGAACCTCCAATAATAACTAAATACAACATAACGTTAGTGACAGTAATTTAATTAATTACATAATCACTGTTTCTATACTGAGAGGGAACTCTAATTACAAGCCAACCCAGAAAATACATTTATAAAATTGTTTAGTTCACAATTTATTGAAAAGATTTTCGACAATTGGCACGGATTCTCTTGTTCAATATCTAAACTAAAATGAGAGAATTGCTATCTTTTACTAAAATGCAGTGCGAGAAAAGGACGGCTATAGCTATGCACTAAGTTAGAGATGTCAAACTAGTTTACGCCTTGCGCTTCGCCGTGTTTTTAGACGACATGTTTTTACGTGTACCCTTAATTTGTATGGAAAAATTAGTTCAAACTAAATTTGACAGCTCTAATTTACGTCCGTCTCTTTCTTGTTTTATTAGAGAGAAAAAGATAGCAATAGCCTAAATTAAGTTTAGTTTGTGCATAACAGAATCAACAAATCAATCTCATTTTTTTAATAGGTTTTGTAATCTGTTACAGGTTACAAAACCTGATCTAGTTACCACAATGTAACCTTAAACCCCATAAAACTCTTTTTAGGGTGCCGAACATCCGAATCGGAAAACGGAACCCGTATAGGATCACTCGTGTATCTCTCTGTTTGTCGGTTTGTCCGTCATAAAAAAAAACCAACTGTACCGTGCAAAATTAAGGGTCTTAAAGGGGGTCTCAAATACATTTCATAATTTAAAAATACTTTTTTTAAATTATTTAAGTAAATAAATGAAAAATCACCACTGCTTCCTTTATTTCCGAAACTACTGATCATGAAGTTACGAAATATATTGTTTTATGAAACAGTCCTTAAGCTACTAGAAAACTGTACATAAAACGTGAAACTGTTCGAGAATGGAAAAATAAAACAGCCATTACAGAACAAAGTACCACATTACGGCTCATTCGTACATTTTGAACCACTTATTATGGACATTACGATAGGATCACCTAAAAATGAAGTACTTTTAAAACCAGTCTTGCTGAAACGCAGTATATAGCTGAAAATTCTCAAAAATTTTCGTATATCATACAAACGAGGACATTATTACAAGTTATCGTATTCTTTGATACATTTATTTTTACTGTTATCCGTAAAACAAAAAAGATGGATGTATCGTGTGAGGAGTCAGTCATAGAGTGCAGTTCACGGGACAGATTAGAAGTATAAAATGTGTTACGCACACTCCTAATAAAAGGGAACAAGGGCAGGCAGATAATATTTTTGGGGGATGGGAAAGGACTTTTCCCGCTCTAGGCGGAGCGGGAGGGCATGTCAGACTCTTACTGACTAAAACCCACCCCTGTTCCTTCCCTGCTTGAGTGCCCAGGGGTGCGGTAACTCATTTTCAGAATTTAGCCGCTACCCCTAGGTATACAGGCACCGGCCACGATGGGCCCCGTCAGTGGTGGCTGACAACATCTCTTTGAGGCGCGCGTGGAACGCTACGCGCCGTCGACTCACGGGCCTGGTGCTAATCGGACGGCGAGCTACCCACTGCTCGCCATCCGCTGGCCCGGGTAGGAAGATAATGATAAAGATCAGTAAAAGTTGCATGGTTTCTGTTTTTTTCTTTGTCGAACTCTTTTACATAGTTATAATTTTTCGGAACACTTACTCCTTCGATCCGCTACGAGTGCTACATTAGCGAATCGCGTAGCGGTGTCAGTGGCACGCGAGCTCAATTATTTTTTACATCTCAAAAGTCTGCCCAACGCGCCTAAAGAAGTTTTCATTTCAAAAATCTGCGATTCTCACAATAATTTGTTACTTTTGTTATAGTTTATCAAGTTTTACTTATTATTTTTGAGTAATTTTGTTGAAAAACGTGGTTAGATAAAAAACGGCAATTTTTTCTTCGAAATTTCTCGGCTCCAAAACGACCTTGCCTTTGGCTTGGGCGTGTATTCCGCCTCGGCTGTAATGACAAACTTTGCCCACTTACATCATCTGTCAACCTGTTATGAACTGATGCACAAACACGCCATCATGTTAGAATCTGTTCCTCACAGCGTGTTCACGTGTGCAGCGCTACTGACCAGTGACGTATTGTCTAGCAAACACGCTGTTCACATTTGATGTTACAGTTTGAAATATTTTTGTGAGTCGACGGTTAAAGTTATGTGATAAAACGGTTTGGCTTTTGTTTTTCAGATTCACATATAATATATGGGTTTAGCTTTAACGTATTTTAAAGTTACGCAAAGCTCCTTGTGGTAATAAATGTTGAGGTTCAATGTCCGCATGTCTAAACCTTTTTATGAAGTTGACAATATTAGTTGATTATCTGTGGTGTGCTGTCTGTCACGAATATAGCTTTGTAACGAAATGTTTTTTAAGAGTGTTCTAGAATCAATTTGGAGTCTTGTCATAATGAGCGCAAACTTGTAAAGTGGAGTAAAGAAGTTAATAAACTAATAAAATAACAGTGGTAGCAGAGCGTGGTTCGCACCCGCGCCGACGTAATTGGTTTTCTACAATTATATGCGCTCGTGTCAAGGTAACATGGCGGAAATGATTAAGCTAAAGCAATTTGCCGGCGAAGATTTTTCAATATGGAAGTTCCGTATTAGCAGTATACTACGGGAGAATGAATGTTTAAATGCAATAGAAAGTAAAGCTTTTGCGAGCGTCCCCGAGAACAAAAAACTTGAAGCTCGAGCTCAAAGCATTATCATAAGCGGCGTCGCCGACAGCCATATTGATTATATTCAAGAGGAAAATACAGCGTACAAAATGATGTATAAATTAGAGCAACAATTTATGAAAAAAGGCACCAGAAGTAAATTGTTCTTACGGCGGGAACTAAACAATATAAAATACAAAGAGGGTACGTCACTCGGAGACCATTTTGTTACGTTGTCAAAAATATTCGGGCAGCTAAAAGATGCAGGAAGCCCCTTAGCAGAGGAAGAAAAGGTTAATGTAATATTGCTATCTATGCCAGAATCGTACGAAGTTATTGTAACAACTCTAGAGTCATTACCAAACCTGACAGTAGATTTAGTAAGGGACAGATTACTGGGAGAGGAAGAAAAGAGAAATAAGATGGGACCACAAACAATGGAGCACCAAAGGAATTCTTTTTTGTGCTTTGGATGCGGCAAGCCAGGCCACAAAAAATACGAATGCAGAGCAAGACACCACCAGGGACCAGCCCGTGGACACGGACAAAATCATTCAAGAAGTCAAGGAAGAGGAAATAAAGCACCACACCGGGCAGCATTTGGAAGCAAAAGTTGGTCACAAGGAAGAGGTCGCGGAAACCCAAGCAGAAGACCATGGCAGGTACAAGGACCTAGCTATCCAGAAAATAATCATCAGACATATGCAGCATCAACAGAGAATGAACATGCTTTTCTGGCAGGCAATGAACGGAACCAAGAAGTTAGTGATCAGTGCAAAATAAGTTGGTGTGTGGACTCGGGTTCATCGGACCACCTAACAAATGACAAAAGTGCATTTTATAACTATATTGAACTAAATACACCAAAAGTGATAGCTGCAGCCAAGAATGGAGTGAGTTTAATGGCGGTTGGAATTGGGAACATAAAGGCAAGAAGTTGTGTTGGTAATAGATATATAAATTGTACTATTAAAAATGTATATTATGTTCCAGAGCTGAGAAAAAACTTGTTGTCTGTTACTAAAATTGAGAGTAATGGTTATAGCATTGAATTTTTAAATGGTAAAGTTAGAGTTTACAAATCTAATCAATTGACAATGATTGGAAATAATGAAGGGTCTTTGTATACTATACACATGCAAATATTAAAAGATGAATGTAACTTAAGTAACAGTCATAATGATCAAGTAATGCAGCTGTGGCACAGACGTTTTGGTCACCTCGGCTTAAAAAATTTAACTTTGCTTTCACAAAATCAAATGGTAAGTGGTATGGATGATTTGACTAAATGTAATAGTAGTAACTCTGTGTGTGAACCATGCCTACTAGGTAAAATGACAAGACAACCTTTTAACAAACAAGGACGTAGGGCAACTAGACCACTAGAATTAGTGCACACTGACGTCTGCGGACCTATCACCCCACTGACTAAGGAAGGATACAAGTACTTTCTGACATTTATAGATGACTATACTCATTTTGTCTGGGTTTATTTACTTTCTAATAAAAGTGAAGTTTTTGACAAATTCAAGCAGTACTATTTTTATGTAACCAACCATTTCAATGTTAACATGTTAAAGTTGAGATCAGATAATGGCGGTGAATATGTATCAATGCAATTTCAAGAGTTTTGTTACAGCAAAGGAATCCAAATGCAATATACAGTGCCATACAATCCCCAGATGAATGGAGTAGCAGAACGAATGAACCGCACATTAATAGAAAAGGCAAAAACAGTTTTGTTGGACTCACAGCTTAGTAAAGAGTTTTGGGGCCATGCAGTTTTGTTTGCAGCCTATGTTACTAACAGAAGCCCGACTGAAGGAAAACGTCAAACACCATCAGAGCTATGGGAAGGAAGGAAACCTGATGTGAGAGCTATGCGCATATTTGGGTGTACAGCATATAATCATGTACCTAGAGAGCTACGACATAAATTGGATAATTCAGGTAGGAAAATGATTTTTATTGGATATGTCAATTCGGGATATAAGCTGTATGATATAGAGACAAGGACAGTAATCTCAGCACGGAATGTGGTATTTGATGAAACAAAATCCGGATGTGACAATTATGTGAGATACACACAGGACACAAAAGATGAGAAAGAAGATGAAAAAAATGAACAAGAAGAAGAAAGTGAGGAGGAAGCTATAATGAAAATGTATCAATGAAAAACAGTGAGCGAAAAGTATCAAAGAATAGGAATAATGGAAAAAGTAAAGATGGTAAAGAAAAGGAGACACAAGAAATGGATAATGATAGAGACAAAAAGACAGACACCTTAGAAAGAGGGAGAGAAAAGAGAGAAATAAGGAAACCAGCATGGCAAAAAGATTATGAAATTTATTTAGACCAGGATGATACAGCATTATATGCATTATTGTCAAATTACCAGGATGTTCCAACTAAGTTTGATGACATTAGAGGGAGAAAAGATGAGGAACATTGGAATAAGGCAATAAATGAGGAATTAAAGGTTTTAAAAGAAAATGAAACATGGAAGTTTGTACCTGAACCACAGAAAGAAAAGCTATTGGAAAGTAAATGGGTTTTTACAAAGAAAAATATAGGAGAAGAAGAAATATGTAAAGCAAGACTGGTAGTGAGAGGTTTTCAACAGAAGGATAAGTTAGAAAATACATACTCACCCGTATTGAAGTTGCAAACCTTGAGAGTTCTTTTATCGGTTGCTGCTCAGAAAGATTATGAAATACATCAGATGGATGTCAAGGGAGCATTCTTATATGGACGAATTGACGAGACAGTGTATTTGAAACCTCCACAAGGACTGACAGTTCCAGAAGGCCAAGTTCTAAAATTACAAAAATCTCTTTATGGATTAAAGAAGAGTCCTAAATATTGGTATGAAAAAATTCACGGAAGTTATTACTGGATGTGGTTTTACACGATCTCAGAATGATTATTGTCTTTATAGTAAAGGTAACCTCTATTTGATTTTGTATGTGGACGATTTACTGATAGTAGGGCCTAGTACTATTGAAATTGAGTATGTCAAAAACTTCTTAAAAACTAAATTCTGCATGAAAGACTTAGGGGACAGCAATCTGACATATCTTGGCATCAGTATTCAGAAGAAACATGATGGTATTTATCTTAATCAATCTAAGTATCTACAAAAAGTTCTTGAATCTTATAACATGGACAATTGTAAAGGGAGTAATTCTCCTATGGACCCTAATTTTAAACTAGACTTTGACGCATGTGAAATTGATATGACTTTTGAACATCAGTGCAGGTCTCTTATTGGTTCTTTGATGTATGCTATGGTGAGCACAAGACCAGACTTAGCAACGGCTGTATCATATTTGAGTAGATTCCAGTCAAAGCCAACTTTGAAGTTATGGCAAGCTTTAAAGCATGTTCTTAGATATGTCAAACAAAGTATTAATTTTAATTTAAAATATTCTAAGTGTAAATATGACAGCTTAACAGGTTTTGCAGATGCAGATTTTGCACGCGATAACCATAGGAAATCCAATAGTGGATATTTGTTCAAGTTATTCGATAATACAGTAACATGGAAATCAAAGAAGCAAAGTACTGTTGCGTTGAGTACAACTGAGGCAGAATTAGTTGCTTTATGTGAAGCATCTGTTGAAGCTTGTTGGCTAATGAAACTGTTGTGCGATTTTGACATTGTAATAAGTAATACTGTTATTTTTGAGGACAATCAAAGTACTATGAAAGTTGTAAAGAATCCAGATCAGAAACGTTTAAAGCATATTGATGTAAAATTTAATTTTATTAAACAAAAGGTAGAGGAAGGTTTAATATCAGTTAAATATGTATCAACCACAGAACAAATTGCAGATATATTGACGAAACCCTTATCAGGAGAAAGATTTATAAGATTGCGTAGCATGCTTAACTTGTTGAAATGTTAGATAGTGTAATTCGAGTGTGCGAACATTGAGGGAGAGTGTTGAGGTTCAATGTCCGCATGTCTAAACCTTTTTATGAAGTTGACAATATTAGTTGATTATCTGTGGTGTGCTGTCTGTCACGAATATAGCTTTGTAACGAAATGTTTTTTAAGAGTGTTCTAGAATCAATTTGGAGTCTTGTCATAATGAGCGCAAACTTGTAAAGTGGAGTAAAGAAGTTAATAAACTAATAAAATAACAATAAAATGTTTGTTATTTTACTGAATAAATGTTTAATTTAATAAACTACTTACTGACTGTCAAACAATTTTATTACAAAGTTAAGCAATCCCGTATGAAAGTTCTTTGTTCACCCATTAACTAACCAAGGGTGCGCGTGTAACCCAAATTGTTATTTTTTTATCCTAAACAAGTTACTGAACTGAATTATTAAGTTAAAAATTTGCTGCAAAGTAACAAACTTTAACTATTAATGAATAGTTTGATAAAACATGAAATTCGAAAGGAAAGTGCTTTTGATAGTTAGTTTGTGATCGTGACAACACTATGCTGTAACTAACCTCAGCCGCTGTTTGTTTGTAATAGATAAGATATCTGATGGAACATTACGTTAAACAAGAAACTATGTTAACTACGAAAAATATGCAAATAATCCGAATCCCCGATGACATACTCTAGAAACAAAACAAATTCGTTTAGAAATTTTAATTGTAATTCAGCAGTGCTTTCCAACTGCTTTGTATAGAAGGTTGACCTTATTAACAAGAAAAGGGTCAGTTTTAAAAGCATAATTTAAGTGACTGGAACTGGTGTTGATTCTGTTATGCACAAACTAAACTGAATTTAGGCTATTGCTATCTTTTTCTCTCTAATAAAACAAGAAAGAGACGGACGTAAATTAGAGCTGTCAAATTTAGGTTGAACTAATATTTCCATACAAATTAAGGGTACACGTAAAAACATGTCGTCTAAAAACACGGCGAAGCGCAAGGCGTAAACTAGTTTGACATCTCTAACTTAGTGCGTAGCTATAGCCGTCCTTTTCTCGCACAGCCTTTTAGTAAAAGATAGCAATTCTCTAATTTTAGTTTAGATATTGAACAAGAGAATCCGTGCCAATCATCTAACAACATAATTAACTGTGAACAGACCTTTGTTCTGAAAGGAATTTAGGAGAAGAAGCCAATATCGTAGTGTTAAAATAAACATCAATGGCCCTTCATTGGATTATTTGGATTGGTTTTGTTAGACCAGACATACAGTTATTTTAATCCATAGTTCTAGTCTTACCCCAGTTGTAAATGTCTCTTAATGCCTATTGGTCTAGCTTTGTTCAGTCTTTTGCTTCAAGGAGGGAAGTGAAAATTATGTTTTTTTTTTCTCATTCCTTCGCTATTCTTTTCTGATTAATTTCATTGCGGGACCCAAGACAGTTTAATCGTTCTCCGGGACTTTTCGAGCTTCATTCTGGTTGATTCTGGCTTTCAGGATGTGTGGCGGATTTGTCCCAAATAAAGACTTATCATATACCATCTGGTATAAGGTAGATAATGATACAAATTAAGGTGCAGTTATACGACTTTTATTGGTTTTTAATTGAACATCACGTCTAAATGACTAGTCTTATTTCTTTGAAAACAAAAAATATGTTACTCTAGACAATTTCCGTCGTAATTCAATATGTAAATTTTTGAAATTATATTTTTAAAACATAGTGTAATTAATTTGTAAAGTTATTTGTAACGTGGATAAAAATTGAGAATCACGCAAAAACTATAAAGCGTATTTTTATGAAACCTTTACCATTTTTTAAAGATCATTTAGTTATTTATATTTTAGTATACGTGTTTTAGTATAATACTTGTTGTTTTATGTATAATGAACTAATAATACGTCTAATTTCGGACAACGCTCTTTGATGGGCGAGTCCTGTTACTGGGTGGACGTACGACGCGTTACGTGAGCTCAGCACTGAACACGCAAGCTAACCACTCAAGGTCATTGGCAGTTAATGGCCCATTAAATAGAAAACCACTTTTTCCTGAATCATATAGTCAACATATTACTTTCGATTGCTGGTTTTGTGTCCCTACACAATGCCTAATCTATACAAACACTCGTATTATATACCTTACTGTCCATACTAAAATCTTATTTTTTAATACTGAACATCTTTTAAAGGTACTTGATATCAGGGACTTGGATTTATAGTGACTTTATTGTATCGTAAACCAACAAGAATAAGAAATCGTTTTTATTTTCTGAAAATCTTCGCAATAATGGTTTTTACGTATATAATACACAAAACCTAATATTAAGCTAAGTCTTGTCTAAGCAAAAATTTGGTATATTTGTAAAAAACTTTTCTGGCTGTCTCAACGCTACCTTTTCATCTTTATGTTGTAGTTGAAAGGTAAAGTGTAATGTTTATACCAATATAGAAACAGACAATATATCTACAACACTTTCCTGACACTAAACTTCCAGCCGTTTTAAATGTAGCAGAATTAATTCCCCACGTAATGTCTTTACAACAATAAAACACGGCATTACTTTGACAGATGGCAGCACATGCGCAAAACATTCAGCATAAAACCTTTCAATTTATCACGTTTAGCAGATATTTCACGTATTTCTCACACATCGACGGAAAGGCTATATAAATAGAAAATACCTATGCAGATGTGACTCACTTCCTGTGTACGCCGCCTCGGTGAGTAAGCCTGTAGAGTCTGCTTTATCTAGCTCAAGCTAGTTAATGTTGATGTTACGTCGTGATATTTCGACCTGAATTTTAACGTTTTTTAATAATGTGAATTGGCGTTAATAATAGAGTGCACAGTAATGCGCAGACTGAGCTGAAAATACAAAATAGAATGTAGTATTAGGTTGGCACCTAATACTACATTCTATCCCATTGAAGTAGGTGACAAAAAGGCTTGTTTTCATGTTCACTTTGATATTATTTTTAACCGACTTCAAAAAAAAACTTTTTACAAAAAAAAATACAACCGACTTCAATAAAATAATACTAAAAAATGCAAAATAACTTTAATTTCGGAAGTCGGTGTTTCTAGTTTGGTTTCTTCGTTATTTGACACCGACTTCCGAAATTTATGGAATCGCATGTCTGTATATTGTTTTCACCACTTCACAACATTACATCACGCTGAGCCCCGAAGGGGTACACAGATTTGTACAGTTCACCCTGATACACCCTAATTTCACCAACTATGTTCAAATTCCCTATTTTTGGGCTATCAATTCGGGCATAACATTACTATTAATTTAGTTTTAGAATGGGGTACAACAACTAAAAAGTGAAAAATAAAAAACTTTTTACAAAAAACATACAACCGACTTCCATAAATAATACTAGAAAACGCAAAATAACTTTAATTTCGGAAGTCGGTGTTAAATAACGAAGAAACCAAACTAGAAACACCGACTTCCGAAATTAAAGTTATTTTGCGTTTTTTAGTATTATTTATGGAAGTCGGTTGTATTTTATTTGTAAAAAGTTTTTTTTCATCGAACTAAAAAGAATATCATAGTAGGCACAGATGTCTGAAACATACTTATGGCACTTGCCTATACATTGCTGTTATGTAAGTACATGACACAAAAACGTTGAATATTTGACGTTTGAAGCAAACAAGTTTCATACTAAAGAAATAGAGTGTTACTGTTTGCTACATTTTTTTAGCTACACGTGGATAATACCGCTACAAATTCTGTATATAATATTGGACCTTGAAACACAAAGGCACTTAGCAGCACTTATGTGAAATTATATTACACCTCCAGGATACATTTTGAGAAGAAAACCTTAAAAAGCCCGCTTATCTGAATACAGTTTATGATACGCTGAACTATGAAGAGAGACGATTATATTTTTTGAATTTTGTACTTAAAAAAATTCGCGAGAAACACTTCTATTCTTTCTCGGTGAGAAGTAATTATTCTGCTTTAAACAACACAAAAGTGTTTCAAATTATGACAGAGTCTGTTGAGTCACAATTTTATCGTATTGTCCTTATCGAATTCTATCAATATTTCAATATCCTAATTAGTAAATATTTGACCTATAAAAATACACTAAAAATGAAAAAATTACTTTAATTTCGGCAGTCGATGTTATTATTTAATTTTTAGTGTATTATATGTAAAGTTATTATTTAATTTTTAGTGTATTTTCTTTTTTGGAAGTCAGTTGTTTTTTTTGTTAATTTTTTTATATTTTTCTCTTTTTAGTTGTTATACCCCAAATCTAAAAATCCCAATAACATGGAACGTGGAATTTGTACAGAGAAAACCAAAACTTCATATATATGATTTTTTTTGTTTTTGTTCAGTTTTTCAAAAAGCGCTGAAGCAATTTCGATAAAATTTATATAAGATTATTAGAATTTTGAAAATCGATCCACAACTGACAGAGAAATCGGTGGATATACATAAAAAAAATACATGCAGTCGAACATAGAACCTCCTCCTTTTTCGAAGTCGGTTAAAAACGAAATCCTTAACTTGTCTCGAAGATTCTCTCATTATTTATAGGTATATGTAAACCGTTTCTGTAGTTAGGTAGGTACCTCCTACTGAAACGGTTTACTTAACAGGAAAAAGTAAAGCAAACAGTTCATTTCCATAGAATTACCATAATCTGAGCAATTAACCGTGTTGACCAGCCCAGGGGAGGAGCTCTTCGCAAAAAACGTGTTCGATGACCCATTTTCATAAACTCATAAAATTAATTGCTTTAAATCAGAAAAGCTTCTTCATGAATAATGAAGTACTTACAATTTTTTTTTTACCGTGACATAATTATGCCTCGTCAAAATCACTTTTAGACTAAATCCCTCATAAATAAAGCATCCAGTTAATTGTATCGTAACCTTACTATTGTAGTTTACTATAGGGCCCTTTTTTTTGAGGGTGGGAAATATAATATACATCGCAAAAGCTACTTGTAGGACCCTATTAACCTGATTTTAATTATAGAATGAAAAAAATCCCCGGGATAATTAATACACATCGTAGATCAGTGTGTTATAAATTCAATCATTCAAATGTCAAAATACATAAAAGGTTCACTCGAATCGTTCGGGTATACGATGAGGCTTTTGTGGAGTCAGGTAGGTACTCAACCTAAGCCTTATTAACCAAATAACGAACATTTATTGTCTATTCTCAAATATTAATATCAGACTCAACAAAACCTTTCAACAATTGAAATCAAACAATGTGTTAAATTTTTCAATGTAGGTACATTATTTTGTTGAATTATATGGCTGTGATAAATTTTCTAAAGGGGAATTTTTGTTCGTTTCAGTACTTATTGAAACGAACAAAAATTTCCCTTTAACAAAAATTCCTTTCGAAACAAGTACTTACTTGTTTTTTTTTTGTAAGTGACTTTGCCTCCTGTGCAAAAGATGCCTAAAGAAAAGAAAATGGAAGAGAAAGGCAAAAAATGCGGTTGCAGTTTCCAGGGCTAAGGCGCAGGAAAAGTTATATGACTTACTGGACAGCCGTAAAGGCCAGAAAAAGCTGTACTGGATTACAAAAGTAAGAGAAAGGAGAACGAGAGATATAATCCATATACAATGAATTAATGATGAAACCGGTAAAGTCTTGTCAAAAGCTGACGAAATAAAAAAAGAGCGATGGAAGGTTTATTTTGAAAAGTTGATGAACGAAGAGAATGAATGGAATGGTGTGCTCAAAGAGGTACAAGTAAATATGGATTTGGTGAGAGAAATTAGCATGGATGAAGTAAGAAAGGCAGCTAAATGTATCAAAAATGGAAAGGCCATGGGCCCTGACCACATATCAGTAGAAGTTTGGAAGTGTGTAAAAGAGGATGGATGTATGTGGCTGACTTTATTCTTTAATAAGTTGTTGTATGAAAAAGTGATCCCACAAAAATGGTGCAATAGTTCCCTAGTTCCCATCTTCAAGAATAAAGGGGATCTACAGGACTGCAACAAATATCGAGGGATAAAGCTCATGTCGCATACTATGAAAGTATGGGAGAAAGTGATAGAACAAAGATTGCGAGAGGAGAGCGAGATTACCCCAAACCAGTTTGGGTTTATGCCAGGTCGAGGGACAATGGACGATACTTTTGCTCTCCATCAATTGTGCGAGAAGTACAGACGTGTGCACTAGAACTTGCACATGGTGTTTATTGATCTTGAGAAAACGTATGATAGGGTACCTCGGGATGTGTTGTAGTGGGCCTTGAAAGAGAAAGGTTTGCCTGGGAAGTATGTAGAGTTGATTCGTGGTATGTACAGTAAATCTAGTACCTAATCTAAGCATGAACAAGAAAGCATTTTTTGAATACCTTAAAGAAATATTTCATGCACATACAACAATCTGCATGATTAGAAACAAATATTAGTAATAATAGCTGCTCTTTTTGTACTAACCTCAAAGGTCATGGCCTACAGGCAATGGTTATGGTTTTCCAACAGTGTGAGTGGCCTGTCTGATTCTTCCCTATTTTATATTTTATATATTTTTGCATTCTTTGGATGTTGGGGGATCTTGCTTCTTCGTACATTGAAGGATCCTTGATCCATTCGACCCACTAAAAAAAAAAAAAAAGAAATAGTTGAGTTATATAGGAACACTATAAATATATATATCTATTAATGTGTACTTCCATGCTTTGTTCATGGTATGTTGTACTCCGTGAGAGATTATGGTTACATACTTACAATAAAATACGTCACAGGGGGGTGTCATTACGTCATTCGCGTGATAGGTAGGTACTTTGCTGAAAACCAGCGCTGTTGACGATAAGTTCGCCTGAAGTCGCAGTATTTTTGCTGAGCAACGACCTGTTCTTGCACGGATGCGACGCACCGCTCAATTTGTTCGTGTTTGTTAAGAGATTAGTCTAGTTGTTTTTCCACTTTCACAAACTGTTTTTTTTGTGTTTCGTTTTGATGGTCTGTTTGTTGTCATTTGCCAGTGTCGCAGTACAGATTACATAGTATTACGCAATATAATTATGTATTGTCTTTGGTTGTTGGCGGACTCTGACAGTAGGCAATGAACAGAAGACTTACATTGATTGAATACGAGGCTTTTAGCATTCATGTATGTTTACGTTATTTAATCCATTTTTTCTGTAATGTGCGTTAAATCTGTGCAGAATAAATTATTTTTCTTTTCTTTCTTTAAGCATGCTGTTTGCCGACGACATTATTCTTGTCGGTGAAGATGGACCTGAAATCCAGAGCAGATTGGGGAAATGGCAACAGAAGCTGGAGAAAGTTGGCTTGAAAATCAGCAGAACCAAAACTGAATACATGTTCTGCGATTTCAGCGGTCCCTTCAGTTCCGGAGCTATAGTGCTAAATGGCACGCTTTTTTGCAGTTTGCTCCGATTTTCGGTATCTCGGTTCACTCGTCCACAGCGATGGTGAAATAGATCGGACTATTAAGCACCGAATTAATACTGGATGGATGAAATTGCGTCAGGTCATCGGGACTATCTGCGACTCTCGCATTCCTCTTAAACTTAAGGGGAAAATTTATTAAACAGTGGTCAGACCTGCTGTCTTGTATGGTTCAGAATATTGGCCCACAAAAGGGATGAATGAAAAGCAATTCCATGTAGCTGAGATGAGAATGCTAAGAGCGATGTGTGGTGTTACGCGCATCGATAGAATTAGGAATGAGTTTATAAGAGGAAGTCTGAAACTGGCACCGCTGACTGAAGAGTTGTGTGGAAATCGGTTGTCGTGGTAAGGGCATGTGATGCGGAGGAATGAAGAAAATGTTGTGAGGAAAGTCCTCTGTATGGATGTGGATGGCTATATGAGTAGAGGAAGGTCAAAGAAACGATGGTTGGACTGTTTGAAAGAGGATATGGGTAAAAAGGGGGTGAGTACAGAGATGACGGCTAATAGAGAAGTATGGAAGAAAAAGATATGTTGCGCCGACCCCTTTTTTAGTTAGAAAATAAGCTGGCGGCTCTGCGATTTACTCTATAATAACGATATTTCAAATGAATATGTCAACGTGCCAATACAAAATATGTAATGGCACAAGTATTTTTGAAATTAAAGTTTATATGTCCTATAAAATTTCAACTCTTATTTTGCCTTTTAAAACGATTGCTTTTGAAAACGACACCCACAATCCACATATCGCCACTTGTCGTATTATTCCCTCTGTGACTTTGGACATTTGCCAAAGATGGAAGCCGGTCTCAAAGAGTGCCGTTGCACTTTTTATTGCGACTTCGAACTAATGGCCTGAAAGATTCTTTGAGAGACAAGATAATCTTTAGCATCTTAATAGACATTACAGTTAGAAAGCGAACTTTAAAAATGTTCCATTCTTCAAAATACCTGTTGGAGCGATACAAAAAAATGTTCGGGTGTGAGAACCTTCGTGAGAATGGAACGAACGAGGAGAGTAGAGTAGCAAGTGAATGAATCGTAATAAAGTGGTTGAAAATTAAAACAGGTCACTTGACTGGCCGCTCTTTGTTAGTGTCAGAACTTTTTTCATGTGTTGCCGAGCTTTGCAGTGACTTTTTTTTATACTAATGAGCTTCTTTTTGACTAACGCAGCTAATTAAGTTTTTGCTGTGTATGTGATATTGTCTCTTACAGGGGCACCGTAGTGTGCCGTGGGTGCTCGGGGGGTCCAGTACCCACGAGCATTGAGTAACGTGCCGTATTTGCTTGAGATAAGCACTACTAATCTTATCTAGCCTGGCGCTCCGTAACTGCTTTATTGACACAAAAAAAAACTTCCCGAGGCGTGGCTCTAAATATTTCGAGCTCGCTTCGCTTGCTTAATATCCTTGTTAATTAAGATTTTATTCCTATGTCGTTACATTTACTAAGATTTTTTATCAGGATGAATTCAAGAAAATCTAACCTACTCGAGTAGTCTCTAGTGCTAGGTTTTTTTGCTGTAACATTCTTCTATTAACCTCTTAGGCACATTCTGCATAAGTCGACTACGTTAGCTTTCACAGATGCTTAAATTTTCGAGTTCGCTTCGCTCACTTTAGTATCAATTTAGTGTGTTCTATAAAAGCACGTAGGTAAATGATAAGATACCATAGAAAAAGAATTTCCTATTTTATGCATGGTTTACCTGAAACATAAAATAAAACAATGATAAAAAAACACAAAACCAAAGCATTATTTTCTTTTACATAGCAACCTACCTTATTATGTCTTTGTACCGACAAGAATATATACCTGAATTATTTTTTTCTATCTCTGAAAGTAAACGTTGTTGTCCAAAAATTTGTGTCTTTATCATGTAAGTGGGAGGTCCTATTAGACCCACATTTAGTGGAAAAAAAAAACAAAAGAAAACATTTACAAACAGGTCCAATAACAAGACACTCGAAGACCACTTTACTTTTATTTTATGTAGATACTTCTAAAAACTAAATGTGATAACATTTCTATAGGATAACAATTGTAACAGGTGTTATTGGGTTTCTGTTTTTTTAGAAGTACTTGTATTGATCAAAATATTTCGTGTCTAGATTTTTACAAGTCATAAAAAGTCTCTTCAATATATATCAAATTGTATTTATTTCTTAGCTCCATTGAAGGGTATCAAACCCTTCAATGGAGCTTATAAAAAATGTTAACGCTAAAGGAACTCAAAATATTTAATGCCTCATAAATAAAACCATTTCAGAAAAACATAAATAAGTTTTAGACCTTGTCCATCAATATTCAGTCAAGGTTTAGTAACAGGAGAATCTAGAAATAGGTTTAAATAAACTTCAACATGAAAATTGTTCACTTTTAAAATAAAGACTGTTTTTTATGATTTTGCTACAGAGAAATACATAATTATAATGTTTGTATAATCCTGTTTCAACAGCGCAGCAACCGTAGCAATACCATCAAGTCTGCTACGTCGTAGCAACCACGGAGTATTATAATAATACTTCACGAATCACGACACTACTGCAATTTTTCTATTGTGAGTAGGTACTCGTATCTTTACACAATGACAAATATTTCTATTTGACTTAATTTCCCTTGATTTCACTTTATGGGCTATCATGACATATTCGTAGTATCAATTTAAGGCGCAGTTATATGACTTTTAATGGTTTTTAATTGAACATCTCGTCTAAACGACTAGTTTTATTTCTTTGAAAAAAATATGTTACTCTAAACAATTTCCGTCGTAATTTGATTTGAGAATATTTAAAATCATATTTTTATAACATAGTGTAATTAACTAGTAAATGTATGTATAATACTGATAAAAAATTGAGAATAACGCAAAAACTATAAAGCGTCTTTTTATGAAAATTTCACCATTTTAAGATAATTTAATTTTTAATAATTTAGTCTAAGTGTTTTAGTTAAATACTTGTTGTTTTACGTGTAATAAATAAACAATGCGTCTAATTTCGGACAGCGCTCCGTGATGGGCGAGTCCTATTACTAGGTGGACGTACGACGCGTTACGTGAGCTCGGCACAGAACACGCAAGCTAACCACTCAAGGTCATTGGCAGTTAATAACGCCTTAACTAAACACAAAGGGATACTACAGAAATCCTAAAGCCAAAAGTTGAAATGTCAAAGTTCTCGAATTTATAAAGTTTCCGTTACGTGAGTGCTTTGAACAGGTCCTTTTTAGGGTTCCGTACCCGAAGGGTAACCAATGGGACCCTAATACTATGCCTCCGCTGTTTGTTCGTCTATCAGCGGGCTGTATCTCACGATCCGTAATAGCTACACATTTGAAATTTTCACAGAAGGTGTATTTCTGTTGCCGCTATAACAACAAATAATAAAAATAAATTAAAAGTTAAGGGGTCTCCCTAGGGAGCCCCTAGAGTGACTATAGATATACACAATGTGTAAAAATTTCAACTGTCTACCTGTTACGGATCATGAGATACAGCCCAAAAAACACGTTTCTAGAAACGTGTTTTTTTTTTTCAATTTACGGTGCAGAACCCTTCATGTGCGAGTCCTACTAGCACTTGGTTGTTTTTTTTATCCAACTATATGATAAATTCTAAAATAAAGGGTTTGAAAATGAAAAATAGATTGTTTTTACCCTGTCATCAGCAAAACCGTTTTGAAGTAAGTATTCAGTTATTAGTGATTGCGTATTTTCGTTTTCCCTGTGTTTATCGATTATTGAACCGTATTCTAAAAAAAAATGATTCAGATGGTTGATTGTGCTGGTTGCCGAAAGCGGGTTAGAGGTCTAGAGCAGATTGGAGACGCGGTGGCAAAGACTGGAGAGTGTGGGCCTGAAATTGAGCAGAACCAAAACAGAATACCTGTTCTGCGATTTCGGGGGTCTCTCCAGTCCAATAGCTCTCAACGGAACGCCAATACTGATCCACTCCGACTTTCGGTACCTCGGGTCGCTTGCTTAGGGGGATGGCGATATAAAACGAGACGTAACGCTCAGGATCAACTCAGGATGGATGAAATGGCGACTATAAGTCGTACTGTCGTACTGTATGGGTCAGAATGTTGGGCTGTGAAAAAGACGGATGAAAAAAGATTGCATGCGGCGGAGATGAGAATGTTGAGATGGATGTGTGGAGTAACGAGAATGGATAAAGTAAGAAATGAATACATTACAGGTAGTTTAAAAGTGGCGCCAGTCATAGAAAAGTTGAAAGGGAACCGCTTATCTTGGAATGGTCATGTGAAAAGGAGGGATGAAACACAATCATGTAACTAAAAGAGTTATAAATATAAATGTGGATGGATGGAGTGGGAGAGGAAGGCCAAAGAAAGGATGGATGGATTGTGTGAGGAGTGATGTGAAAGAAAAGGGAGTTAGTGATAGCGTGCTGGCTGACAGGTCAGACTGGAAGAAATAAACGTGTAGCCGACCCCAAGTAACACCCATGTCACTTGGGGTCACCAATCAATCATCATCTTTCTGCCCTTATCCCAATAAGGGCAGGGAAATGATGATTCAGAAGTAGTTTTTAGTATTAATTCCGACTTCATTTTCATACGTCATGATAGTTTCAACTGTTATAATATGAGAGCAAATCACAAACATTCTGCAAAAACTAAAGTAGTGTTATTAGTTTTACAGTAATAAATTACGTATTAGTAAAATATATATCGAGATAATTTGCCTTTTTTTCGTAACCTCTAAACCGTTTTGTTAAATGATGTGATATTAAGTCATCCTCAAGCATGAAAATTTCATAACGAAACACGTAATATTATGAAAGTGACTGAATGGTTTCTTAAAATTACCAACCCTCTTTTAGCTATCCCTACCAAAGACTAATAACTGTTACTATAAGTTAAGCTAAGTATTATTACTATATTATTACGCAAGTTTCACCTCTCACTGAATGTCTGAGGCTCTGTTTACATTCCAAAGTGAATATTATTGGCAGTGACATTTTGCGTTTTAAATAGATTAGAAATTAATTTATCTTTTGTAAGTACGAATTTATCCTACGTGTAGAGAATAATTTGACTTCTTCAACTTAATTCTGATTAACCTAGGACTTTCACACACGACAACACAGCCGTTTCAAGGTCTAATGAGAGACATACATAACCTAGCCTAGTCTTTTCCCAACTATCTTGGGGTCGGCTTCCAGTATAACCGGATGCAGCTGAATACCAGTATTTTACATGGACTGAATGCCTATCTGACCTCCACAACCCAGTTACTGGGTAATATGATACCCATTGGTAAGACTGGTTGTCAGACTTTCGGGCTTATACCTATACTTTTTATTATGTTTGAGGTACATCCATAATAATATTAGTATTTATTTTTGGTTCCATTTTAACATTCCCATTGAATGTTGGTACTATAGAAAAAAAATCGGCTAAAAGCGAGTCAGACTCGCGCGCAACAAGTCATATTTTTTCAGGTTTAAATTACATACAGGTACTTCTTATAGGTTTTCCAGTAATTTATAAGTAAGGACTTATTATGTATGTTTTTCAAAATTTTGGGCCTAGTGATTTCCGAGATAAGAGAGAAGATCTATTTTCTCAATTATCTTAAAAACTATACATTTTGGAATTATTAAAAAAAAATATCTGAGATCCTCACAATCAGCCCTTTAATTTGATAATGTTGCGTGGTACAGTTTGAAAAACTTTATTTTTAAGTTTTCCGATTTCCCCCCCAAAAGTTACCCCCATATTCCAAAATAATTTATTTACGTTACTCGTTCGTATTGGAATGATAGAAATACACCTGCGTAGCAAATTTCAACTTAATTGGGCTAGTAGATTCGGAGTAAATTGGCTGTGACAGACGGACAGACAGATAGACAGATGCACGAGTCATCATATAAGGGTTCCGTTTTTACATTCGAATGTTCGAAACCCTAAAAAGAAAAAAAATGTTAGTACATAGGAATACTTCAGCAAAATCGTTTGCGGTTATGTCTAATAACCGTTGATGTAGCGCTACGCACGCGTGGCGTTCACTCGTGACGACCTACTTTATAGCCTGGACTAGGGTTATATTGTGACGACCTTATGTTGGCAACCTTATGGTGAAGACTGGCACGTTGGAAGTTTGGAACTTTCTAGAAACTCTTGAAACGCCAATTGAGAATTTAGAAGAAACAAGACTTTAGTTGATAGGAGGTGCGAGAGGGTGGTGTATAAGAGTGACTGCTTATGTGTGATGTGTTATAAAAGAAAGAGAACTGGAATATTAATATGTTATATTGAATAATGAAATTAATACATGTGCCCTCTTCGTGTGGGCTAGGTCAAGTCCACCTATCAACTAAAGTCTTGTTTCTTCTAAATTCTCAATTGGCGTTTCAAGAGTTTCTAGAAAGTTCCAAACTTCCAACGTGCCAGTCTTCACCATAAGGTTGCCAACATAAGGTCGTCACATGAGCTACGCCCCTACGAATAGAAGCGCATACGCTAGTAAGTCTTCTATTCAACTAAATATTTGAAAAGCCGATTGAGGCCTACCTAAACCTACTGCGAAGGCCCTACCTATGAGAGGTACATGTCGCAGCAGAGTCCACCTATGGATAGCCAAAAATGAACCCCGAGTAAAGTGGTCTTCTTTCTTATTATTAATTGAGCCATTATGCCTAATCAATTGGTTATGGTTTATACACCTAGGCGAGCAATGTTTAAGAGCCTAAAGTTAGATAGGTCGTATAGGGGACCCTACCAAATAGTTAGAAGAATATCGAATGTAAATTATGTTATTAAAAAGTTAGGAAATCGAAGATTTAGGGACATTGTACATGTAAATAGATTAAAGCCATTTCATGAAGAGGGCACATGTATTAATTTCATTATTCAATATAACATATTAATATTCCAGTTCTCTTTCTTTTATAACACATCACACATAAGCAGTCACTCTTATACACCACCCTCTCGCACCGCGAGTCCTCAGTTTGTCCACCGCACACCGTTACCGTTGCCGTCACTCTTACATACGGCGTTCTTACCCGGCGCCTCCACCACATATAGGGACGTAACGGTGTGCGGTGGACAAACTGAGGACTGATGCAGTGACAGCATCAGGATAAGAGGAGTATACTCCAAGCTGAGTGGTTCCATTTTTATTAAGTGTTAGATAATATTAAAAGAGCAAAATGCGTTACTTTTCGGGACACACGTATGAAGTGTGCCTCGAAGAATTCATCGACGAGTTTGTGTCGATGGCCATTGCCAAGGGGTGGCGAAAAAGCGATTATTCGTTAATTCTTGGTGTCTGGTTAAAAGGAGCTGCGCATTATTTTTTTAAATATACATTCCAGTATGAGATGGAATTTGACACGCTGTGCGCGGAGCTTAGGAGAGAATTCCCATGCAAGTGTGTGTCTTGCAAGCACAGAATTAATCAGTGTTTTTATAATCTTGAGAGGCCGGACGTTGTGTCCGAGGCGGATGAACAGTCCGAAAATAATGTGAGCGAGGATAATCAAATAATATTTTTTTCTAAGGAGGACGATGATGACCAGAGCTGCGCTGATGCAGGCCTAGTCAATGATGTCCAGGAATATGAAGACTGCGGTCTGGACGAGGATGACCGAAGCTGTGAAAATGAAGATACAGAATCGGGTCGGTTATTTACAATTATTCCTAGTAATAATATTTCAGAGAAACAAGAGATAATTGTAGTAAAAGAAAAATTTGGCGAGCACGAGTCGAATGAAAATTTTATTTGTTTGGGAGTTGTTTCGGCTGATGTTGTCGACATGGAAAGCTGTGAGGTGGCAATTCCGTCGGAGACACATGGTTCTTGTAACGATGATTTTGTTCAAGTTGAGTATGTTTCTGCTGATGTTTGTGAGCAGGAGAGCTTCGAAATGGCGGTGGAGTCCAAAGAGCTGTGCGTACCAGTGGAAGTCATGCAAAATCCTGCTATTATTGTTCCAATAGGTGATGGTCCAGCGGATATCTATCGGGATGAAAACTGCATCATAAATATCACTTCACAACATCACAACATTTCACAACAAATGGAACAGCATTTTTCACAGAATAGGCTGGAGGAGGAGATTATGGGCCCTCCCGTATTATATGAAGAGGAATAATTTCCATTTCTTTGCTTAATATAAAATTATTTTTGTATCAATGTTATTTATTCTAGCTGACGTGTATTGTCATAGCAACGTGACAAACAAGTTTTCGACCATAAATATAAGGTATGGACTTAATAATTACGATGACCCAAATTTTTCGATAAAAATAAAAATATGCGAAAGAGGTCAGGAATTGCTTGTAAACTATTTATTAAAGCAATATTCTGTAAGTAAATATAAGTTTTGGAAATTTAAGAAAAAATTTATAAATTGTTTTTTGAAACTTATTTTATTTTTAAAAAGATTTTTAGAGAATAGACAGTGGTGTCAGATGTCATTTGACATGACAAATAATTGTCAGATATCTGGTACCTCAAATTTAGTACGGTTGACAATATAGTAAAAGTTAAAATTTTAACCGACTTCAAAAGTAGGAGGTTCTCATTTCTTTTGTTTTTTTATGTGATATTAATCGTTGTGTTTTTGTGTGTTTCATGTAACTGTTATGATGAGCTGCACGGACGTGATTGAAGACTGATGGGAGATATGACCACATTCTATGAAAAAAATTTGTTAGGCGATTATTAGTGGGAATTAGATATGAGTTTCTCCAGAGTGCGATTTTAATAAAGATGTTACTACGGTTAGGAGGTAGAGGGAATTGCGGTCCTCTCTCCTAGGGAAAAATGTGTCCGGGTTTTTGTCGGTTTATACCAGCTTTGTTTATGGGGTATAATGCCTTCGCAAAGTGGGATCGAGTTGATTCTGTAGGGTGTGACCGAGCCCGTGACAATTTTTATGTATTATTCATTTAGAGAGTATACTTCAAGTTATATTTATGGAGCACTCTGGGGGAAGTTCAGGAACAGTGAGTAGGTGTTCATAACAGTGGTCGTTTTTTCTCCTGGTCTTCATAAACGTCCAATGGAGTTAAAATTATTACAGTTTTGAATTTTATTTTTGTAAACCCCTTCTGGGTAGATGCTAACTAGAGCATCTTAGGTCAGAAAATTTAGCAGAGCAGTGTGGCTTTTTAGAGAGGTTTTACCTCACTGAAGCCATGTGCATTGCCGGGATATGTGGTGCGCCGAATGGCTTAATTAATAATAAGAAAGAAGACCACTTTACTCGGGGTTCATTTTTGGCTATCCATAGGTGGACTCTGCTGCGACATGTACCTCTCATAGGTAGGGCCTTCGCAGTAGGTTTAGGTAGGCCTCAATCGGCTTTTCAAATATTTAGTTGAATAGAAGACTTACTAGCGTATGCGCTTCTATTCGTAGGGGCGTAGCTCATGTGACGACCTTATGTTGGCAACCTTATGGTGAAGACTGGCACGTTGGAAGTTTGGAACTTTCTAGAAACTCTTGAAACGCCAATTGAGAATTTAGAAGAAACAAGACTTTAGTTGATAGGTGGACTTGACCTAGCCCACACGAAGAGGGCACATGTATTAATTTCATTATTCAATATAACATATTAATATTCCAGTTCTCTTTCTTTTATAACACATCACACATAAGCAGTCACTCTTATACACCACCCTCTCGCACCGCGAGCGAGTAAACAAACCCCCAGGAACCTAAAAGGAATCTCCAGGGACCAGCACCAAGAGAAGCTGCTCCAGGTCCCTATAATATTTATAGCCAACTACACTATTTATTGCTTGGTGAGTTGATTAGATCTGTAACCAGCTTATTGGAGCTTCGTTAATGACCGCGAATGACTTCTATTACTTTATCGAGCGCCTGCTTTATTACAAAAGTTTCTTGAGTTCTTGTAGGGACGTCTCATGAAACTTCTCGATCGGTATCTTTACTAGTTTGAGTATTTACTATAACACGAGGAAACTCACTCGCCATCTCATGCTGATTCCAGCATGAGATACGTATTTAGGTGTTTATCAGTTTTGCCAATCAAACTGTTCTAGAATCTATAAAACCACTTATTTTACGATGCTATAAAAATAGAGTCTAATAAAAGATATCTGGAGTCTGCGGTGGCGATAGTATGTAAGACAGGCACATTATATAAGAATAAGTAAATAGTTAGGTACCAACTACGATCAGAAGTTATGTTTTAGTTAGACAAAAAAATATTGTTATCGTAATAAACAAGAAGAAAAATTCTAGTTCATTAGAACTGCTTAATTTTTACTGAAGAAATTCAAAAACTCAAAACCGTGTTGTTTTTTTTTTTTTTTTTTTTTGGGGGGTGGGAAATCATCTAATGACTCTTTCCGCTCTGGGGTGGAGCGGAAGGGCGTGTCAGACTCTTACTGACTAAAACCCACCCCTGTTCCTCCCTGCCCTACGCGCCCGGGGGCGAGGTAACTCTTTCGAATTTATCCTCCACCCCCGGGCAGAGTGTATTCTTCATCAATACATACATACATACAAATAAATAATTTGAAGTGTCTGTTTGTAATGTCAAAACAATATTTTTTATTTAGAAGAATAATCAAAATCGGTTCATAAATGACGGAGTGAGAGCTGAATATACACAAAAAAAAAAAACATATATATGGTCGAATTGAGAACCTCCTCCTTTTTTTTCGTCGGTTAAAAAGGCATTCCTGTTTCTTTGAGCGCTAATTGACCACTTTAGATAATATTTGCGTGTGGGTCGGTTTTTTTTTTTTTTTTTTTGGGGGGTGGGAAATCATCCTATGACTTCTTCCGCTCTAGGGTGGAGCGGAAGGGTGTGTCAGACTCTTACTGACTAAAACCCACCCCTGTTCCTCCCTGCCTCGAGTGCCCGGGGGCGAGGTAACTCTTTCGAATTTATCCTCCACCCCCGGGCAGGCATCGGCCGTGGCAGGCCCCTTTCCTTGGCTGACAACTCTTTGAGGCGCGCGTGGAACACTACGCGCCGTCGACTCTCGGGCCTGGTGCTGATCGGACGGCGAGTTACCCGCTACTCGCCGTCCGCAGGCCCGGGTCTACGGTGGCCGGAGGTCGTCTCGCGGCGTCCGAACCCCCTGGCGTCTCAGGCGGCGGTTGCGGCTGGGAGCGCTAGGGCGAATCGGCTGTGTTCGAGTCTCCCTAGCGTATGCCGCCTCCCTCTTCGCGAGCATTACTGCTTCGCAGAAGGAGGAGACGGCCTCCCATTCCCTCTCGCTCCGTACCATGGCCTGAACCAGGGCACGGCGCGAGAGGTCACTGCCGCCTATCGCATCCACGAGGACACGGCGGTGCTCTGCCCAAGCGGGGCAAACCTCCACCGTATGCTCCACCATGTCCACTGGGCGATCCTCGCAATGGAAACACCCGGGGGTCACCTCCGCCTTGATCCGACACAGGTACTTACCGAAACAGCCGTGTCCGGTGAGAACCTGCGTCAGGCGGAAGGTGAGGGCGCCGTGACGCCTCTCCAGCCACTCCTCAAAGAGGGGCACTACCGCCTCGATGGTGACGTGCCCAGCGCTGGGTTGCGACAGTCGCTCTCTCCATGTCACCATGAGATCCTGCCGGAGCTCGGTCCGCCGAGCCGCGAGTTGTCGCGGCAGCGGAGTTTCGCCCCGGCGTTTGGCCTACTCGCGCCACTCGTACAGGTGCGCGAGGATTTTTGCCTCCAGATCCCACGGTAACAGTCCGGCAAGGAGGCTCGCCGCCTCACGGGAGATCGTGCGGTATCCTCGGATGATGCGGATCGCCATGACCCTCTGGGACGCGTTCATCAGGCGAGCTGATCGCTGCCTCAACGAACGCGCCCACACCGGTGCCCCGTAGAGGGCCATGGACCGCACGATCCCCGCGTAGAGCCTCCGGCAGGAGGCGTTTGGCCCCCTCAGATTGGGTAGGAGCCGCTTCAAGGCGGCCCCGGCCCTGTCCAATCTGGGAGCCAAACGTCGAAAATGTTCGACGAAGTTCCACCGGCTGTCGAGGACGAGTCCCAGGTACTTCATCGTACGCTCGACGCCGATGCGAACCCCTCCTACCGTGATCTGGGAACCCGACGGTGGCGCGTTCCGACGACCATGAAAACACATGGCCTCGGACTTGTGCAATGCCACCTCGAGTCCCAGTTGCCGGATCCTCTCTGTGACTGTCGCAACCCCGCGTGTCATAAGGTCGGCCGCCGCCTCGTGCGACCTCCCCTGCGCTAAGACCAGCGTGTCGTCAGTGTAGCACACTACGCTGACGCCAGTGGGGAGGTCGGCGCGCGGCACCCAGTCGTATCCGATGTTCCACAAGGGCGGCCCCAGGACCGATCCCTGTGGAACACCGCACGACATCTCTCGCCGGTTCCATTCTCCCTGATGACCGGAGTAGATGACGGCTCTGTCCGTCAGATACGCCTCGACTACGCTACGGAGGTAGGGCGGCACCCGGTGATACCGGAGTGCCTCCACTATACAACTCCAGGGCAGGGTGTTGAAGGCATTGGCGATGTCCAGAGACACCGCCAAGACGACCCTACCCCGGGCCACTGCATCCCCCGTCGTGAGGGCTCTTACGCGCATGACTGCGTCCACCGTGCAGCGCCCCCTGCGGAAGCCGTACTGGCTCTCCACCAGGTCCGGCCCCACCCGCACCAACTGCCCGACGAGGCGGTCTGCAATTACTCTTTCAAAGAGCTTGCCCACCTCGTCGAGCAGCACAATGGGCCGGTAAGCGGACGGAGAGTCCGCAGGGCGCCCCACCTTCTTGATCAGGACCAGCTTCCCCGTCTTCCACCGACGTGGAAACTGGCCCCTCTCTAAGCATGCGCTTAAAAGCCCTCTGAGTCGAGGCCCGAGAGCCTCTTGCAAGGCCAGGACCCAGGCTTTCCCATGAAAGCCATCGGGTCCTGGGGCGGTGTTTTTGGCATTCAGCCTACGCACCGCCGCTCTCAGCTCTACCTCGGTCACCTCGGGAGCATCGTCGTCGTCGTCTTGGTCCGCGTCAGGTACCGCAGGAGACGGAGCCATAGGCGGAGGAGTATGTTCCCCTCGCGGAGGGCCTGCCCCTGGCCCTGGTCTTGGCGGGTGGGGCGCAGGTCCTGCTCCCAGCCCGGTGATCGGCCGGCTTGCCAGCTGCCGCACATGCTGCGCAGTGCGGCGCGGCCTCACAGGAGCCGGCCTTGTGACCGGGCCGACCACAGCGGAAGCAGCTGTTCCCTCTGTCCACCTCCGAGGTGCACCTCGCTGCCACGTGGTCGCCCACATGGCAGCGGAAGCACCTCAGAGGTCTGGGTTCCAGCAGCTTGACCTGCGCGGACACCCAGCCCACAAAGAGCCTTCGGCCCTTCCCAGTTATTTGGCTCGCCGCCGACACGGGGCAGCTCACCGTTACGGTGAGAAGCCCCGCGCGATCAGGACGGAGAGTGCCTACCCTCACCTGCTCGGCAGGGCACCCTCCTGAGTCCTGGCTACGGCGGCCGCCACCTCCGCCTCCGTCACAGAGTCGTCCAGCCCCATTATGCGCATGTCTGCGCTCTTGGTGGGCCTGGACACTCGAGCCTCGTCGACCAGCAACGCCCTGATCTTCTCGGCCAGGGCGTCAGCATCTGGGCCGCTGGAGGCGCCGGGGACCTCCAGCATCCGGGCTCCGGTCTTGGTGACCTTCACCCGAACGCCGTCGGCACACCCCACCTCCTCGAGGCTCACCGCCGCCTTGGTTTTGGCGAGCACGCTGCGGTAGGTCACGCCCTTCTGGACCGCTTCCGGCTGCAGCGTGATAACCACAGCCGCGGACCTCGGTCCGCGGAGCCTGGCCGCAGCGGCCCGCTCCTTGCGCCGCTTCCGCCTCTCTCGGCGTTTGGCCGCCCTTTTGGCCTTTCCCGCCTTCTCTTTCTCCCCGGCCACTTGCCATTCGGCAGCCTC
This sequence comes from Polia nebulosa, assembly GCA_951329385.1. Taxonomy (NCBI): domain Eukaryota; kingdom Metazoa; phylum Arthropoda; class Insecta; order Lepidoptera; family Noctuidae; genus Polia; species Polia nebulosa. The sequence goes on from OX589602.1 coordinate 22,273,871, forward strand.
GGCCGGAGGAGGTTGGGAAGTCGGGGCAGGCTGTGACGGCCGTCTCACCGCCTGGGCTGGGGCCTTCGGGGCTTTCGCCGCCCGTGCAGCCGCCCCACCCGGTTTGGGCGGTGCCTTTGGCGCATTCGGCGGGGCCGACCCCGCGGGTCTCAGCACAGACCCGCTTTCGGCCCGTCCCACCGAACCCTGCTTGGGCGCAGCAGCCGCAGCGGCGGCAAATGAGCCCGGTAGCCGCTGGCCCAACGCCGGCTGACTCGCCGCCAGCGGGGGCCGCAGCACGATGCCCTCCAGCACGGAGAACCGCCTGTTGAAGGCAACCAGCTCCTGCCGCACCAGATCGAGAACCTGGTTCTCCGCGGCGGGCAGGGGCTGACTCGGCCCGTGCTGGAGCTCGTCCTGCGCGTCCCTCCGGGGCCAGCTCCTCGTCGGAGCTCGGCCAGGTCTGCCCGGAGCCTCTGGTTCTCCTTAACCAGGTGCTCCGTAGTGGCGGTCAGGCGGGCGACCTCCGTCCGCAATTTGGACGTCTCGTCCGCAGACGGAGGTCCGCCGAAGCTCGCCTCCGCCGCCGCCACAATGGAGGCCGTGGCCGCAGATGTGGCCCTGCTCCTAGAAGAGGCAAGCCTCTTGTGGACCACATCCTTGATCGCGTTCTCCACTACCCCCGCAAGCCTGTCCGCTCGCTCCGACTTGGAGCTGACAGAGAACGCCGATCGTCCGCTTGAGGACCCCGAGACCGATACCCGGGGACCCCCAGCGGTGGAGCGGCGCTCCTCCTCCGCGGCGAGCCTCAGGGCTCGCCTGCCAGCCGTCGTGGCCTTGCTCCGACTCCCAGATCCCCTACCCCTCGTGCTGGTGGGAATCTTGGGAGGCGGCGCCATCACTTCATCGTCAGAGGACGACTCACGGCCATCCCCTGCTTTGGAACGCTTCTGGTTCCGGAAGAACCGCGAGCCCTGACTCACGGCGCTTCCGAAAGCGCTCCCCTCCTCACGCTCCAGGCTCCTAAAGGAGCTCAGAGCGGCGAGTAGTGGTGCTGCGTCGGTCGCCGACGCCGCACCATTCTCCGCCGCCTTGCCGACTTCGTTTTGGCTTACTTCGCCCGACCGCGGCTTGTCGGGCGTCTTAAAGCTGAAGGAGATCATCTCCTTAAATGTAGGAGATGATCTGGAGCCTCCTCGGCTCTTGTTGTCGGGATTGTCCCCGACAAACGGATCCAGGTCGTCGTTTGAGTGCGAAAGATTAGAGCCGCCCCCCCCAGTATACGAATGGGGGCGTGTCTGGGAGTCATTTTCAATAATCTTCTTGTCCATATTTGTGTTTTCCTTTGGAGGGTGTGGTCCCTGTCTCTTCCTCTCAACCTCCCTATCTTTCCTCTAACATATCGTATAAACCGCATTTACTCTCTCTCATTCACTCACTCACTCACACACTTTGCCCTTATGGGCCCCCCCCCAGTTTCGGCGCCACTCTCACAGTCGCATCTGATGAACAGATGCGTACCAGAGAGCAGCGACGAAGTTCCCCCAGGTTCCATGCCGTTAGGAGGCTCGAACAGCTTGCTCAAGTCTCCCAACGGCGCAGCCCTCTTGTGAGGCGCTAGCATCCGGACATCCCTCCAGTACGCATCCCATAGCCACGCCTCCAAGCTAGGATTGGGTGGAGGTCGCATCCACTGGCAGTCGACGATGATCGACTGACAATGGACGCGACCCCCGGTGTGTTCCTCTTAGTCGGGCCTCTCCCCTGGAGCCTTCCGGCACAAGTTAGTCACTCATGCCGGAAGTCCCCTGGATCATGGAGACCCATAAGCCCCACCACGACGTCAACGTAGAAACACTCGGTGGGGCGTGTGGGTCAGTTATCTCTAAAGTAGACGGCGGAAACTTGAGAGCGATTGATGGACTGCCGACCGATGCGAATAAAATCCTAGACAATTATTATGAACTGATTAATTTTATAATCACATTTTACTTCGAAACAAATGTGAATACTAAAAAATTTAATTTAAAATTAAATGTTTAATAATATTTGCACTTTGTCGATTGGAAACGGCAAATAAATCCAATTTAATACTTGCACACCCGAAAGATACTCGTATACAAATTCAATTTTGTTAACAGTTGGATTTAGAAAAATAAATCAAAGCAAAGTGCGAAGATCTCCGTTTTCGATTAAAGGACTAAGTTTTGGCAAGCTACGAGTACCGCATGCCCTCGGTTAAGCCTCTGTGGGAGAGGCATTTATTGGGTGGCTAATAAAGTACCTTGTTGGTCTCGTGGACGCATGTGCTATTCGGAGGTTAAGTGTGTGTGTCGGGCAAAAAGTGTTAGAGAGTGCACATTGTTTTTGAGAACACAATTGTACACTGTTGTAACTCCCTACCCTGCAATGTACTCTCTCTGTAGGTTTAACTGCATCATTCAAGAGTACAACTTTGTGGAAGTCCAACGTCGTGTCGCAGTTGGACAGTCAAGACTTAGCACTCACTAAACACGCGCTGGAGGCGCTTCCAACTACGTCCTTTAACTGTTTATTGTGCTAGCTGTTTTAAAACTAACATACACATTTAAAATACACCCCACCCCTTTTTTTTGCGGAAGCGGAAGGGCGTGCCAGAGTCTTACTCACTAAAACCCACCCCTATTTCTTCCTTGCCTGAGTGCCCAGGGGAGCGCTAACTCTGTTACGAATTTATCCGCTACCCATAAGGTCTATAATTCCTTCGAAAAAGAGTTATCGCGGCCCTTGGCACAGGCGACTGAAGGAACAAGGGTGGATTTAGTCAGTAAAAGTCTGACACGCCCAACTCCACCCAGAGCTGGTGAAGTCATTGGAAGATTTCCCACCCCACAAAAAAAAAATCTATAATTAAGGAATTATGGACTACACGGAACGGGTTTATAAGGATAAACCCGTTCCGTGTAAACGAGATAAACAAAGTAGTTCAAATGTCACGCTTTATTTCAGTTCATCCAAAATGCAGTATTTCACAGCATTCAACTAGAGCAGTAGATCGACTAGGGTCTAGTCGATCTGTTGCCAGATATATCTTAGAAATTTCACCGTACCATATATCTTAACTGCAAGGAAATACGAATGAATAATGTTTAGACGCAACCAGATTTTTGTCAAACTGACAAAATACACAATACTAATAACAACAACAATACAGTTAGAGCAAAGGTATGTTTTTTGAAACTGTGCAAACCATTATTGTAGCAAACAGAACAAAATAAATCGGTTTCTTACCCTTGTTGATTTACGAGTCACAATAAATCCGGGTCCTTGTTAGTACCTTCGAAATGATGTTCAGCTCACTACAAAAAAATAAGAGACTAGTAAATAATGAATCGGAACAAGTGTTATTCTGGAATCCTGATTCCTCTACGAGTGTTTTGTATCGGAATTATGTAGGTGAACACAAAACAATCAATCGAAAGTAAGAAATTAAGGAATCACTGACTCTCTATTTAACTTATAGTGGTTTGCTGTTCTAATAAAAAGCAAACAGTATAACTTTAACGTTCCATTTTTTCTTACAGCGTCGAAGGCTTATTATTAGCTTCCTTGAAGAGAAAAAACGACTATTATAACATTTCCTGTTATCTTGGCTCTTCATTTGTGTAAATATTTTCTCCAACAAGGTTTTCATTTCAACAACGCCGTAAAACTTCGTTATCATCTAACTCATTACGGATTTCAATGACTATCACAATTCTCTTAAGTTTGTTCACCAGCAGCTAACGAGACCTCGCGAATGGAAGAATGCTCGCAATGCTAGCAATACTCGTAGATTGATTGATTGACAGCTTAACTACCAATATTCAAACACCTTTTTAAGTTAAACTAAACGCCAATTACTGCCAGTTTGGTTTACCCGCAAGTTAATGTTTGATCGATAAACGAGCTTAATATAAAACTTAATTTCTTCATGTTGAACTTAATGTTTATCTACAGACTTTTCAATTTGTAGCTCATTACTTCCATTCCGTGTTATTTACTTAATCATTTGAATCAACCAAACATTTATGGTTAATATTATTAACCTAATATCTACAGTAAAAGAGCAAACAACTGAGTAATTTGCAAAATGTTATCACTTTACGTTAACTTCTAAACACAACTCTATTTACAGATAATTGAGTATCATCAACTGTCATTTGTTCAAGTGTTTTAAAAGCTCTGTTATCTCTTCCTGAAAAATTGCGCCCGGAAAACAGCTTTATCGCTGTCCTTAAGCTTGTCTTTCACATAAATCAACTTTGTTGAAAAAGTGTTATGTTTTCTTCTCGGTCCAAATTAGTGGATAGAATAGTAAAAAAAAAAAAAATAGTAGGTATTATTAGAGTTTGGGACGACTCTCAAAAACTGATGTAATTGAGAGTTTAACTGACTTTTATTTTACGACACTTTTAGTTTTAATTTTGTTAAGTATCTGAACGTTGGAGTTACGCACGAATACCTGTTGGTTCTTATTAGAAGCGGTCATCTTTAATAAAATAATGTGTTCAGCACACATTAAAGCAGTTCCACCAGATCAGGTCCAGTTAGGTAGGGCTAACTTCGACAAAGAGATCAACCGTTGAATCCGACTCGGCTGGGCGGCGTTCGGGAAGTTGCGTGGTATCTTCTCGTCTCACATACCACAGTGTCTCAAGACAAAAGTCTATGATCAGTGCGTGTTGCCAGTGATGACTTATGCCAGTGATGAAAAGGAAAAGAAACGTGGTCGCTCACAATGGAACTCATCAGAAGGCTTACAGTCACCCAAAGGGCAATGGAGAGGGCAATGCTCGGAGTTTCCTTGCGTGACAGAATCAGAAATGATGATATCTGCAAGAGAACTACGGTTACCGACATAGCCCGAAGAATCGCCAAACTGAAGTGGCAGTGGGCAGGGCACATTGCTCGCAGAACACATGGTCGATGGGGCCGAAAAGTTGGAAGGCCTCCCACAAGGTTGACCGATGACCTGATGAGGGTCGCGGGTAGCCGATGGATGCGAGACGCACAGGACCGATCATTGTGGCGACACTTTGGGGAGGCCTATGTCCAGCAGTGGACTTCTTTCGGCTGAAATGATGATGATGATGATGATGACACAATTAACAGATCGTTAAAAATATTATATCGATTTTAAACATGCAATGCTTCTTGTTTATTTATATGCTGGTTTTAATTAATCAGAATAGTTGCTGAAAGAAAAGTGGATAAGCACCGTACATAAAATATGTAGATATGACTATAAATATTAAAAAACCTGGTCCACTCACTGGTGACCCTCATAAGCCCATTCCTCCAAATAAGGTAACAGCCAATCAGATAACGCATCAACTTTATTTAAACGAAAACCTTAAAATCCCCAAAACTGCAACTCCTTCAAACGGTAGCACTGATATCAGCAATCCCTTAACGCTATAACATAATACCAGCAATTAACTCCCTTAATAATGGTAACACCGCTGGTGTTGATGATATCTGCACGCAACAACTAAAAACATTGGTTCTGTAGCTCCAACGGATCCCAAAAGCTATCGCACAATTTTTTAACTATATCCCACATTAAAACTAGGTATTCAAAACTGGCTCCTGTTCGACCCTGGTTTGATCCCAGAACAAGCTGGTTTTCATCCTGGAAAATTTTGTACTGGACAAGTCCTCTGACTCACTCATTATATCGAGGATGGTACAATTCCTACAAAATAACTGGGGTTGTTCTTGTTGACTCGTGTGAATTGCTGCTTATGCCATGTTCAATGTTAAAAAAATTCTGTTTAAATTGACAACTGTAACAGACGATCAAAATTTCACATGCCTTCCGGATAAAGTTTTGCAATCGGTAGTTTATAGGTCACCTAAATTCAGACAAAAGTAGAAGGCGTATCTTATATAATGGTTTACCCCAAGGTAGAACTACCTTACCAAGGTAGAGCTCCCATTAATAGTTACACCAACGATCAGCTAAAAACGATAAACACGGGATGATTTTTTTACGGGAATGACCTAGCGCTAGCTACAAGGACGGCAAGCTTTGAGAATACCGAAGAAAACTTCAAAAAGGCCCTGGCAGATCTCAGTGAATATTATGCACTAAACCTCAATCCGTTTAAAACTTATTCATGCTTACTATCTGAGAAACCATCAGGCCACTAGAAAACTAAACATCAAATGGTGTGGTTCTGACATCATGGGTTTAGGTTTCTGCTTTTCAACTGGCAAATTTATATATCCAGTGTGATTTCGATCGGGCCTGCGGACGGCGAGCAGTCGGTAGCTCGCCGTCCGATCAGCACCAGGCCCGTGAGTCGACGCGCGCTTCAAAGAGATTAGTGTCAGCCACCACTGACGGGGCCCATCGTGTCCGGTGCCTGCGTGCCTAGGGGTAGCGGATAAATTCTGAAAATGAGTTACCGCACCTCTGGGCACTCAGGCAGGGAAGGAACAGCGGTGGGTTTTAGTCAGAAAGAGTCTGACATGCCCTCCCGCTCCACCCAGAGCGGGAGAAGTCATTGGATGATTTCCCACCACACCCAAAAAAAAAAGTGTGACTTCGATCCACCTATGCCTTATAAACTGTTGTAGCTCTTAACAAAACATACAGGATAAGTCCGGGCTGCCTAAAACTAACACAACTTGCTTCACAATACCCGCTTGCAGGAAAAGCTCTTCCGGATGTCCGAAGAGAAGAAGCCGATTCTAAACACACAAGCAAAAGACAGACAAAATGACATCCGGTGCACAATGTAGAGAAGCCAAGGTGCAGATTGAAGAGTCAGAACAGCTTTCTCCAATGACAAAATCATTATATGGACAACAGGACTAACAATCAATCTGCCTAGCCTTTTCCCAACTATCTTGGGGTCGGCTTCCAGTCTAACCGGATGCAGCTGAATACCAGTATTTTACATGGAGCGACTGCCTATCTGTCCTCCACCACCCAGTTACTGGGTAATACGATACCCCTTGCTCAGACTGGTTGTCAGACTTTCGAGCTTCTGGCTTAACGTGCTTTCCGAGGCACGGAGGAGCAAGCGTAGCTTAACCTGATGGATCAACCCCGTGTGGCTGCTATTACTTTAGGCATGAGCTCCTCAAAAAAAAACAACAACAACAGGACCACCGAAACAAAGAAATAATTGCTGTCGACATGGTTTTTGCTCAAAAGACATTTATTTTTGGAATCATCGTTATGACGAAGAAGAAGAAGATAAAAGATATTCATACTACAAGTTAAGTGTAGGAGTATCCCTCTTTGAGGAGTGGCTGGAGAGGCCCCACGGCGCCCTCACCTTCCGCCTGACGCAGGTCCTCACCGGACACGGCGGGAGGTTTCGGATCAAGCGGGAGGTGACCCCCGGATGTTTCCATTGCGCGGATCGTCCCGAGGACACGGTGGAGCATACGGTGGAGGTCTGCACCACTTGGGCGGAGCCCCGCCGTGTCCTCGTGGATGCGATATGCGGCAGCGACCTCTCGCGCCCTGCCCTGGTTCAGGCCATGGTACGTAGCGAGAGGGAATGGGAAGCCGTCTCCTCCTTCTGCGAAGCAGTAATGCTCGCAAAGGCGGAGGCGGAACGCGTGAGGAAGACTCAACAACGGAGTCGCCCTCACGCTCTCAGCAGCAGCCGTCTCAGGAGACGCCTGGGACTTCCGGCGCCGCGAGACGATCTCCGGCCACCGTAGACCCCGGCATGCGGACGGCGAGTAATGGGTAGCTCGCCGTCCGACCAGGCCCGAGAGTCGACGGTGCGTAGTGTTCCACGCGCGCCTCAAAGAGATGTCAGCAAAAGCGACGGGACCCGTCATGGCCGATGACTGCCCATAAATTCGAAACAGAGTTACCTCGCCCCTGGGCACTCAGGGCAGGAAGGAACAGGGGTGGGTTTTAGTCAGTAAGAGTCTGACACGCCCTCTCTCTCCACCCAGAGTGGGGTGGGAAATCATCCAATGACTGTTCATTGGATGATTTCCCACCCACAAAAAAAAAAAAGTGTAGGAGTATAAGAAACTATACGTCCAAATATAATGTTTTGGCCTTAAATCTTAACCGTCGACAAAATTTTAGGTCTCATAATTTAAGTCACAATATTTTACAAGGTTATTGTCAATCTCACGGTGACTGTTGACAAGCATTCTCCCTGAGGTGCCTTAATTAAAACTCAAAGTTCTCCGACATCTGACTCTGATTTATGAGCTCACTCGTTCGTGAAATTATTCATCTAATAAATTTAGTGTAGAACGATTCCTTTTTGTCAGTGCTGAAGTCGTAAGACAATACACTTTTGTCTTAACTTTTGTACGGCGAATAACAATGTTATACTCTATAAGGATAACCTTCAGTGCTCGAAGAATATTATATCCATTAATTCCATACAATATCTAATTCTAATTTAAATTCAATTAATTTGTAAAATCGATTTATAAAGCTCTAAGCACTATTTAGTTAAAGAACCAATTTAGTAGTAATTGTCTCAGCAAACAACAGCCAGATTACTATTAGCCAGTCACAATTAGTCTGATAATCTAATCAGAATCTTAAATTGATTGAAAATTTATTTACCTCTGAGAATACGGTCTCAAGCTACTCGAAAAAAGAATAGTGTTTGTAATCCAAATCTATTTATTATCAAATTTTGTGTAGATCCAAATCTCGGATATTATTATTTTAAAATAACTGAAGTTACTGGAAGTGGTTTTTTTTTGCAACCTAAATAATAATAATGTTCTGAATTTTAACCTAATGTTTAAAACGGGTGGAAACCTTCTCTATCCATATTCTTGGTCTTCGTCGTCTTTGTCTCTACTTTGCAGGCTTACTTACGTAGAATAAAAAATGCGTAAGTTTTGAAACTACTAAATAATTATGTGTACTGAAAGACCTTCACCGATCATTTGAACTGAAATCATCCAAAAGGTGATAATGTTGAAGGACATAAGAGTGTCTAAACCAATTGTTACATTCACTTTTCATAGAGTCCCTTTTGATAGCTATGTCACGGTGCGGAGGTGGTGTCACATTGCAGGACCGGAGTATTGGTGACTCGTAGAGGAGGTCGTAGGAGTGACACGCAGAGGAGGACGTAGAGTAGGAGGACCGTAGACGAGGAGTTGAATGAAGAATAACACATGAAGAGTTAACACGTATATTTTGTTATTTACAAAAGTAGGCTTGAATATAAGAAGCATTCATTAAGGTACAAACACACACTGTGACTTGGTACGTAATTAAATTTTACTATTGCACAACTCTTGGAAACTGGTAACTGACAGTTGAAGAGTCGAAAAATGATAATGGGGAGCTTCTACTAGCTCAGCTACAGAATTAGAACTGATTTTTAATATAAAAACAGAGACATGACAGAGAAAACAAGTAATTTTTGAATTTTAAATTAAAAAAGGTATTAGGAAAAGACGTAGTTTTGGAATAGAGGTCAAAAAATAAACAAGCCTTTAACACTGCCTTGTTATAATACCCGGCTGCCCTTGAAAGAAAAATCGAGCAGCAGGTGAACAATTTTTCGTAAGCAGTGTAGTAATACATAAAATAAACTAAAAAAAATCTTAAATAGGATGATTATGAGTGAGGTGAAAATTTAGAAGGCGAGGGTGTTTACAAAAGTAGCGAGTTTTCTATAGTGTTTTTTAACGTGTGGAAATACTGGAAATATATATGTCGCCGCGAGAGCGTCTGGCTGCTAAGATAACAATCATTACTAATTACTTTAACTAATATTCGAGATTTAAAGTTAGTTAAATCTGCCCTTGGGATACATGTTCAACTATGATGTTAGTTCTTATTTTGATTCAGCGCCATCTATTGGCGTCTTGATCGAATCAAACCTTGATTAGAAATGATTATTAAACTAATTGCAATGTTTTAATTATAAACTAGAGTTTAAATAAAGAGGGAACATTTATTTTATAGCTTCTGGATTATTGGTCATTCTAACAATTTCACATTGACGAAGGGTATAGCTTGTTTATGACTTACGAGTACATTACCAAATTCTAAACAATGGCGTCGGCTGAGTGAGATTTAAAATGGTCAATACCCAGATGTTATAATTTAATACGAAAGCTAAATTGGTTTCAGTATTATATCCCGAACTATAAACTCATATGACTATTTAACACAACATGTTCTAATGAAAACCTTTGTTTGTTTAAATTACTTAAATTGCCGGGAAATGTTGGAAGAAGTAATGAAGCTACTAATTTAACTTAAGTTATAAGAAATGTTTCAGCATTAGTAATTAATAGCTATTGTTTATTGATAACATAATTAATTAATAAGTGTTTTGGTATTGTTTGTAAGTTTTCTTAAATAAGTAATGAAATTCTGTATTGGAATGTGGTGTGTTTTCCGCCCACATATATTGGACGCGTGTGTTCTGCGTGCGGAACTAGAGAGTATGCTCTCGCAGTGATTTTGTGTAGACTAAAAATAAAAAGGAATCTTGATAGATTGTGTTTCTTGACAAGTGTTCTAATGTTTAAAAGAATGTCCTCAGAGTTTCTTTTCTGTCAGTTCTTCTCTAAGAGAACAATGCCTTGGAACTGGCAGGCCACATATTATGTGGTTTTAGTTTGTTAGCTTCAGATGACTGATCAACTCTTATGCAGTTCCATAAGTGTCTGTACATGGTTTAAATGAAATAAAACCCATGAGTTTCAGTCAAGTGTTGTGTTTAATTGAAGTTGAACGGTGGGTTTTAGTCAGTAAGAGTCTGACACACCCTTCCGCTCCACCCTAGAGCGGAAGAAGTCATAGGATGATTTCCCACCCCCCAAAAAAAAAAAAAAAAAACCACCATTTCTACAAACAACGAGAAATTGTATGGAGGCACCTATAGACGAGTGATCTGAGTAGTGACGCCTCGTTATATATATACTCTGGAAATACCACTCAAATTTATAATAATACTTTTCACGCGAGCGAAGCCACTGGCGGAGGCTAAACTATTATAAACTAGCTTCCGCCCGCGGCTTCGCCCGCATAAAAAGTGTAATTGTAAGTTTGAGTGGTATTTTCAGAGAGTAGCACGTTAAATAAACCCTGTAGAAATCAAAATCAAAAGTTATTTAAATTAGGCTGAAAGCCAGATTTTTTTGAACGACAAAGTTCTACTACACAAAGACTGCAGGGCACACACACTCGCTCAGTGTGTCGGAGTACCTATCTTGTTACTCTTACCGTGTTAAATATATTGTTTACCATATCGAGACTGTTTCATTTATTGGGTCCCGAACATATCCTAAATTGGTGCTTAGCTTCTTGCCCGTGGCTCCGTCCGCGTAGACATTTACATTAAATTAACTTTTTCACGATTTTGGCATCCTGTGGATTCATCCGCGTGCAGGTCTGAAATTTCTCTTCTTCATGATTCTGTTTCCTGGTAGTCTATACGCCTGGGAATGTATACCGCTCAGGATTCCAGCACTTATCAAGATGTTACCTCTCATGATCTCAGCCCCGCAATACTTATTGTGAATCTGATCTCCTGGTAGCGCGTGAATCTATACCGCTCGGAAATTTTACTTCTTTACGTTTCTGTTCTCCTGGTAATTTGAAAATCTCTACCTCTCCTAATACCAGCTTCGGAATATGTTTTGTGCTTCTGATCTCCTGGTAGGTTATGAATCTATACCGCTCAGGATTTCAGCCCCCTCCCTGGTAGTTTGAGAATCTATACCGCTCATGATTTCAGCCCCGGAACACTATTTGTGTTTCTGGTCTCCTGATATTTGGTGAATCTATACCGCTTAAGTATCTAGCCCCAAAAATACTGATTCACGACTCTGGTGTCCAGGCAGTTTTAGAATCTATAAATCTCATGATTCCAGCCCCGAAAACACTTCTTCATCATTCTGGTCGCCTGGTAATTTATGAATGCCTCCCTCCTCTCATAATCCAAAAAAAAAGCCTTGGTATACATATTTTGTAATTCTGATGTCCTGGTTGTTCGTGAATCTGTACTGCTCGGAAAACTTTATGTTCGCCTGGTAATTTGTGAATCTGTTCCTCTCATAATACCTCAGAATAATATATTTTGTGATTCTGATCTCCTGGTAGGTTGTGAATCTGTACCGCTTTGGATTTAAGCCCCAAAAATACTGGTTCATGACTATGGTCTCCTGGTAGTTTTGGAATCTAATAACTCTCATGATTTCAGCTCCGGAACTACTTTTTCGTGAATCCTGATCTTCGGGTAGTTTGTGAGTCTTTATCGCTCATATTTTCAGTCCTTGAAATACTTCTCATGTTCATAGTCTCCTGGTTATTTGTGAATCTCTACCTCTCATAATACCTGCCTCGGAATTTGTTTTGTGATTCTGATCTCCTGGTAGCTTGAGAATCTATACCGCTCAGGATTCAAGCCCCGGCAACATTTCTTCTTATTTCTGGTCTCCTGGTGGTTTGCGAAGATATACCGCTTAGGATGGTAGCCTCGAAAATACCTCTTCATGATTCTGGTCCCCTGGTACTTTGCGAGTCTTTACCGCTCATGATTCCAGCTCTGGAAATACTTCTCGTGTTTCTGGTCTCCTGGTACTTTGTGAGCGTAAACCGCTCGTTCAGCCTGACTTTGGATTTCTACTTCCACCTCAGCCTTCGCTAAGTCTTGTCATTAACCGGGATAAAAAGTAGCCTATGTGTTAATCCAGGCTATGACCTACCTGTGTGTAAAATTTCATTGAAATCCTTTCAGCCGTTTTTGCGTTAGCTTCAGCCAAACATACAAACATACAACTAACTAAAAAAACTAAACTAATTAAAATAAATAAACTAAACTTATAACTAATTAAACTAATTAATTGATTAACTTTTTCATGATTTTGGCACCGCGGTAGTTTAACAATTTTTTTTTTTTGTTTATAATCCAGGCTATGCCCTACCTGTGTGCAAAATTTCATTGAAATCCCTTCAGCCGTTTTTGCGTTACCTTCAGCCAAACATACAAACAAACATACAAACTTTCGCATTTATAATATTAATGGGATTAACTTTTTCACGATTTTGGCACCCCGGTAGTTTACCTGTGGTTTCATCCGCGTGCAGGTCTGAAATTTCTCTTCTTCATGATTCTGTTTTCTGGTAGTAATACGCCTGGGAATGTATACCGCTCAGGATTCCAGCCCCGAAAATACTTATTCAAGATGTTACTCATGATCTCAGCCTCGGAATACTTATTGTGAATCTGATCTCCTGGTAGTGCGTGAATCTATACCGCTCGGAAATTTTACTTCTTTACGTTTCTGTTCTCCTGGTAATTTGTGAATCTTTCTCTACCTCTTACGTTTCCTGCCCCGGAAAACTTTTTGTGTTTCTGGTCTCCTGGTAGTTTGTGAGTCTTTATCGCTCATGATTTCAGTCCTAGAAATACTTCTCCTCATTTTTCTGGTCTCCTGGTAATTTGTAAGTCTCTACCTCTCCTAATATCAACCTTGGAATATTTTTTGTGATTCTGATCTCCTAGTAGGTTGTGAACTGGTAGTTTGATTTAAAAAAAAAACTTCTTTAAGCCTCAGAATATATTTTGTGACAGCCGTTTTTGCGTTACCTTCAGCCAAACATACAAACAAACAAACATACAAACTTTCGCATTTATAATATTAGTAGGATTATTATAATAGAGAGGAAAGATAGTGCTCTTTAACACGATTTTTGAAGAGAGAAATTGACTTCAAGTCTCGAATGCTAGGCGGAAGCGAGTTCCACAATCTTACTGCATGGACAGAGAAGGAGTAGGAATAGTAACTGGATTTATGAGGATGGGATTTGAGGAGGGATCTAAGGTGAGACCTGCACGGCGCGTCACCAGGGCGAGCGTAAGAAATTCGCTCACGCAGGTAGGACAAAGAATCCGAGTGTTCCTGCGAAGTCGGGATAGGGAGCCACTTGAGCTCCTTGCGAAGGTGAGAGACAGGGTCATACTTTATCATAATTATATTAGTAGGATTAACTTTTCTATGACTTTTGGATTATTTCTGTTCTCCTGGTAATGAGTCTAGCTCTCACGATTCTAGCCCCGAAAATACCTCTACATGAGTCTGGTCTCGTGGTAGTTTAAAAATTTATACTGCTCATGATTTCAGCCCCGGAACACTCTTCGTGTTTCTGGTCTCCTGGTATTTTGTGAATCTATACCGCTTAGGATTCTAGCCCCAAACTTACTGATTCACGACTCTGGTCTCCTGGTGGTTTGAAAATTTATACCTGTCATGATTCCAGCACCGGAAACACTTCTTCATGATGCTGGTCTCCTGGTGATTTATGAATCTCTACATCTCATAATCCCAGCCTTGGTATACATTTGTAATTTTGATGTCCTGGTTCTTCGTGAATCTGTACTGCTCGGATATTTTACTTCTTCATGGTTCTGATCTCCTGGTAATTTGAGAATCTGTACCTCTCATAATACCACCCTTTTTTCCACCCTCAGAATATATTTTGTGATTCTGATCTCCTGGTAGGTTGTGAATCTACACCGCTTAGAATTCTAACCCCAAAAATACTGATTCATGGTCTCCTGGTAGTTTTAGAATCTATACCTCTCATAATTCTAGCTGTGGAACTACTCTTTAGTGAATCCTGATCTCCTGACGTAGTTTGTGAGTCTTTTAACACTCATGATTTGAGTCCTCGAAATACTTCTCATGTTTCTGGTCTCCTGGTAATTTGTGAATCTATACCTCTCATAATACCCTCGCATTTATAATATTAGTAGGATTGGGATTCAAAATGGATTTAAAATTTATTAACCGGTTGGTAAGTTTATAACTATGTAATATGATTAAATAAATTTGAAAGTGAAGTGTAACGTTATTTATTAAAATAGTAATTTGTGTTGTGCGTGTAAAGTAGCCAACTTTGACTATACAGTGACCCTTAGCACGTCGGCAGGATGCCCTAGAAGAGTCACCTTCTAATCAATATTTGGTATGTAGGATACGCTGTAGATATTCTCCAACAGCACTCCCGTTAGTCAGTACTGGTCACAAACACAAGTGTCTCCGAGGAGTTTAGCACAAGTGAATGCTACCAGCTTATGAGGGTTCAGATGTGAACCTTGGGTAATGTTACTGTCTGTAGGATGGGGTGGTTATGTTTTGTTTTGAGTTTTGTAAGTAAGTATTGCACCATGTTCTGATTGAATATGTGTGTTGTAAAACAATATACAAAATAATTTGTCAGGTAAAAAACTTGTTAGGTAGTATGGAAATTGGAACCTGTAAGAAATGTTATTAATGCTTGATTTTTATTGGATTGATGGAATTGATGTAGTCAAAAGGGGCCGCAAATTTTTTTGGGAAGACTAGTTCCTTTTGGAATTTTGAGTAATAAAATAACAATATCTTAAAACAATAAATAACACAAAACAGCACAATATTATAAAAATTCAAAAATTCTTTTAGATGATGGGATGGGCTTCACTCGACAGACGGGGTCGACACTAATCCAGAACAGCTTCACGACCAGAGGTTATCCTGCTGATGCTGATGGCTCCGGGATGACGAGCTGGGTTCACGGTGAGGTGGCTGCTGGGCTCTGGGATGGGATGGGCTGGGTTCGATCGCGTTGAGGGCGCCAGTGTCACGGTGCGGAGGTGGTGTCACGTTGCAGGACCGGAGTATTGGTGACTCGTAGAGGAGGTCGTAGGAGTGACACGCAGAGGAGGACGTAGAGTAGGAGGACCGTAGATGAGGAGTTGGATGAAGAATAACACACGAAGAGTTAACATGTATATTTTATTATTTACAAAAGTAGGCTTGAATATAAGAAGCACTCATTAAAGTACAAACACATACACTGTGACTTGGTACGTAAATAAATTGTATTATTGCACAACTCTTGGAAACTGGTAACTGACAGTTGAAGAGTCGAAAAATGATAATGAGGAGCTTCTACTAGCTCAGCTGCAGAATTAGAACTGATTTTTTATATAAAAACAGAGACATGACAGAGAAAACAAGTAATTTTAAATTAAAAAAGGTAGGAAAGAACGTAGTTTTGGAACAGAGGTCAAAAAATAAAGAAGGCTTTATTTAACACTGCCTTGTTACAGCTACTTGCAGAGTTTTGTTGGCTACAAACTCTAAAATGGTTGAAAACATTTACAAGGTAGGGTAAGGGTCGATCCATCAGGTTAAGCTATGCTTGCCGGTTGGTCCGTGGAGTCCGTCCGTCCATCTTTATATACCAAGACTCCTTCGTGCTTCGGAAAGCACGTGGTACCGGCTGTCAATCGTGAATCTTTAACAGTCGTTACGGGTCATCAAAAGCCCGAAAATCTGACATCCAGTCTTACTAAGGGGTTATCGTATTACCCAGTAACTGGGTTGTGGAGGTTTACTGTATATATATTTTTTTAGTGAAAAGCTCTTCTTCTTGAATTTGACTTAAACCACGCTCTCTTGGTTAAAGTATGTGAATATTAGCAATATGTTGACGATCACATTTATTTTCCGTATATTTTAGCATCCTATTAGCGTAGGAGCGACCCTTATTTGAATAATTTCCATGAGTCTCCTGTTTACTTTACCGTCCCTTATAGTTCACATAAAATTCACATTGTATGGGACTGGATTGTACTGTCACAGTCCAAGCACGACATAATAATGTATATTTTGTTCCTCATATAGAATCCTGTTTATTTTGTACAAGTGTATTTTTCCTAAATGCTCGCAAAAGTGATTTTGTCCACGATTTTTGACAAATTTTGATACTCATTTATCAAAATTTGTCAAAAATCGTGGTAAGCGTTTCTTCTTTAATCTCGGCAAGGAGACAGAATCTATTTGAACCCTAATAGTTTTGTGAATATTTAAACTTATATAGATATGACAGAATATAAAGGTTTCATTTTTCAGTGTTTTTGTGTGTATAGGACTGACAGAATATTTTACATACATTTGTTTTTGTAGTACAATTTGCATTTTTTTTGTTCGTTAAATGTATTAATGGATTGACGGAAATATTACCTACTAATGCTCATTTGTACAAAAACATTAATCATCAAGGAATCAATCATTTAGATACATACATGAATTCACTTATAATCCGTACATTACTGCGGACATTATAAGATTTAACACAATTTAAACGAATTACACATGTTAAAAATTTTTAACCACCTCAAAGGATTAATTTAATAATTGTGTTAATTATGTACATACCAATGTTCTTGGATCAGCAACAAACAGACGCGGATCTATTATAATCACGTTTATAATTTCCATTATTGTTTAGTATTCTGATTAACCACAATTTGCAGAACTATACCTACATTATGGTAATCAATGTTTGATTACGTAATTATGTACATAATCGAACTAGGAGACCTATTTTCGAAAACAAACATGGTAAATGTAACCAGCGAACTTGAAATAATAGAAAGCTCTACAGCTACTGATTAAAAAAAAAATTAAAAAAAAGTAAAAGAAATCTCTAAACAACTTAACATAAGCTGGCACAGTTGCGTATAGGGAGAATTAACACAGACACTCAACAAAAACGGGGTACCTAATATGGTTTTTGTGTGAGAGAGGCTATCACTATCTTTTTTCACAACCGAAAATGACGAAACAAAAAAAGATGTAAATCAGTTACTACAAACAAAAATTTCTGCAATCAAAATCATTATTTTTGGGTCCATTCAATGTTCTTACGGATGTCATATTAAGTAGAAAGTTTTATAGACGTCCGCCTAACAAATTTCTTTGACCCGAACAACAAAGCAACAATGTAAATGAGAGGTTTGCGTGTATGGCAATACCATTGTAAATTAGAATTAAGTGTTTTGAAAATAAATAAATTAACAAAAATAAAATGTTCTGGAATTTTTGCACTAATTTAATTTAAGTAGTTCATTTCAGATTTATCACTTGGCCTATCTCTACAGACATCCGCATTCCATATTAACATACCCTTCGGCTATGCGGTCAAGTGTGTGTTTAATCTCCTGTTCGCTGTTTGTGTGCAAGTTGCAGGTAGTCGTAAAATGTGAATCCATCTGATTCTTGGTCGATGAGATTCTGTGCTCGGGTCACTGGCTCAGTTTCAAGCGTTGGGTAGATCAATTCTAGTTGCTAATTGTTTGAGGGCAGAAAAGAATATTATTTTTGAGGAATTATACCTAAAATCTAAAATGAGCTTCGCTCGGTTTTTAAACGGATAAAACGACGTTTTCTAAAAATGAAACATCCTGCATACTGCATTCTACTAACATCCACCCCTGTTCTTTCCCTACCTGAGTACCAAGGGGAGCAGTAACTCTGTTTCGAATTTATCCGCTACCCCTAGGCATGCAGGGTTATAACACTGTGGCCGCAAATCGAATGACATACATAGTGGTTGATTTCTATATTACTGGATCGTATCGGTGCAAACTAGCGCACGTCAGTCAGTATTATCTAAGCATTTAAAAATAAACGGTTAGGAATTTCACTTTGCTTTTATATGAAAATTCAACGAAAACCTATTTTTAAACAAAATTGAATAATCCAGATGAATCTCATTGAAACATTATGTCGCCATTTTAATAATCAATAAGAACTTTCACTTTCTTCAATAAAAGTATATTTATAGGTATGATCATAATTACGTAGTAGCTTTAATGGAGCTGCTCTGTTGATAACTTGTATAAACATAAAGGGGTCTTTTTTGGCCTCTTCATGAATAAGTTATTTAACATTATCAATTTCTTAAATTAAATTAGATAAATGAAAGGTACTCGTAAGTTCAGTTGTTCAGAGAGCCTAATTGATGTGTGATAACTCATTATTTGTTTGCTGACAGCTTGTTAGCCCTTTTTGTCACAACGAAAAATTTTGTATGCCTCTTTTTCATCTTATAGTAGCCACATATAGAATTGAATATTAAATACGACCAGAGTGTGCACTAAATGTAAACTAGTGTGCGCAATTTAGTTTGTGATTGTTGATAGTCAAATAATTCTTGCTTTTGTTAAATAATTTTAGTAACACATACCTAGATAATCTGATTAAATGGGAAATAATATTCTATTTACAATATTAGTTTGGCTTGTTTCCATTCAATAAGATTTTAGGATACTAAAACTAGGTTCACAGTTCATTAAAGACAAGCATTTATAAAGAAAAATCGCTGACGAGCAAGATTAGCATTTCAAAAGTCGCATTATCTGGACTTGGGAAAAAGCAAAAGAGTGCTGAAAAATGTTGATGCAAAACCGTGACGTCATAGACTGTGGCTGAAGTACTACCTTGCAAAGCTCAGCTGCTGATTACGACTGCAAGAGTTACATCTTGTATCACAATTAGATTCAAGCGAGTCACAGTTTTGCTGAGCTCCATTGTCTTAGTTCCTCACAACGGTATACGGTATACCGTTGTGAGTTGTTTTGACTTTGATAGTTATTTATTTATTTAACAATTCATGTACACACTTCGAATAAATTAACAAGAAAAAAAGGAAACAGAAAAATATGTAGGTACATAATAGGTGACTTATTTCTATAGAAATCTCTTCCAGCATACCTGATATTTTCGGGAACAGAGCGTTGTTTTAGTTACGAAGAGAGTATGTGTTTTTATTTGGCGAACCAAATAAAAATAAACCCAAAACCTTATTGTGTGTTGAAAAACGTTTGAGGTAACATACTTTTATTGACATAAACTGAGCTTACCACATATGAGGCCAAAAAACAATGAAATATTGTGAAAAAGTTTTATTAGCAAAGTTAACGTCTACGTGTGCTAAATCCGAAATTAGCATGTCTTTAGCGTTTTATTCCGAAGCGCTTATAAATGATTTTCCTTTCTTTTTTCCATCTTTGTAACCGGATAAGTGTTTTATACGTTTAA
The DNA here is from genome assembly GCA_951329385.1 of Polia nebulosa. Lineage (NCBI taxonomy): Eukaryota > Metazoa > Arthropoda > Insecta > Lepidoptera > Noctuidae > Polia > Polia nebulosa. The sequence goes on from OX589602.1 coordinate 22,293,716, forward strand.
AGGTCTTAGATGTTTTTTTGAGTCAACCAAGAGGAATCATAGTTCTCGCCACGTAGTCATTAACTTTTCCAGATACAGAAGATAGTTATATATCGTGAAATTTACTCAATTTTTACGCTTCAGATTTATATTTGTTTATTTTAAGCTAAATCGCGAGTTTCACTAAAAATAATTTATTCCGGTTGGTATCCTGAAAATCGAGTTTTAACAAACCTAATGATAAGAGTGATAAAGATGGAATTCAACAATGTGATTTACATTATTCCGGAATTCATTATGTTAATTAATTTCCACTGGTAATTAGGTACTGTGCCTTTGAAAGTTTATCAATGAGAACTTTATCAACCGCGACCCGGAGCCGCTTCTGTTAAATTGGCTTTGTGTTTTGACTGAGAGTAATTAATGACGGAGCACAACTGCACACAGATCTTGTAGCTTAGATATTCTGTGTGAATTTATTATGAAAATAAGTGGTCGGTAAATGTCATGCAGGGAAGCATAGAACTGTGAGAGTCTAGTGTTTACTTTGTTTTCAAACTGAACCTGTCATTCTTAACAAACTAAGCTTAAATATATTTAAATAGATAGTAAATGTAGATAATACTCTGTATTAGAAACATGTTTTTATACTAAATTAATAAGATATTCAAAGTAGAGCTCTCTACTTATCTCAAGCTTGACATAATTTAATCTTTAGTAAAAACAGTTTAGTGTAAAAGGATTCTCTAGACAGCGGGAATTAAATATTTCATAGCAATTTATTCTTACATTGCAGAAGTCCATAGATTAATGAGATTTGGTATAAAATTACAACGTTTTACATAAGTTATACTGTCTATAAAGAAAAAGGTTTTCTGTCTCTTTCAACGTACAAAAGATGACGATACATCAGATAATCCTTTTTTTTATTGGGTGGGAAATCATCAAATAACTTCTCCCGCTCTGGGTGGAGCAGAAGGGCGTGTCAGACTCTTACTGACTAGAACCCACCTGTATTCCTTTAGTTGCCTGTGCCAGGTCCATGGTGACTTCTTCGATCACTCGCGCGTCCCTGACAGGCAATTAGCGGGCCCTGTCACTGCTTGCTGACATCTCTTTGAGGAGTGCGTGGAACACTACGCTCCGTCGACTCGGGCCTGGTCCTTATCGGACGGCGAGCTACCCATTACTCGCCGTCCGCAAGCCCGCGCCTACGGTGGCCGAGAATATGCTTGCGATTCGAATCAACGAGACGAGCGTCTTATTCCTCTTGCTCCGTACCATGGCCTGGACTAGCACCGGACGCAAGAGGTCTCCACCGCCGATTGCCTCCACGAGGCTTTGTTCCGCCAGTATCAGATAATCCTTGTAATGTTAGAACGAAGTGAAGTATGTTTTGTAAACTGTGAACATGATTGTGTTTATTTTCCTTTCGCTTTCATACCAGAATCATCAGAACGAACGTTATCCAAATGTGCAGTAAAAACTTAGTCTAATTCACGAAATTGGTTGAAAGTTTTAATTTATAAAACTGCTCTCTGCAAAACCAACAGCTTTGTTCTAACTTATTTTATAGTGATTTTGTCACTTCTGTGCATAAAGTGCATATAATACAAGTACTTACCTAGTACCCACTTTTTAGGGTTCCGTACCCAAAGGGTCCAAACGGCGCCCTATTGTTGTCACTCACGTGTCCGTCTGTCTGTCTGTGCATCCGTCGTCTGTCACAAAACTTTGTTACGAAGTTTTTTTAACTTCCCATTGACCTATGAACTTCAAATTTGGTATAATGTTTATTATTACCTACGTATACTTTACTAACAAATACCAATATTTGGTACGGAACCCTTAACGTGTGTGTTCGGTAAAGTAACACCACAAAGTGGTGCAAATAGAAATACCATTCATGACTTCACATTTTCCGCCAGGACAAAAACATAAATCAGGCTGACAACTCGGGAAAAACTTGCCAAAAGAATGTCGCAATAAAGAATCACCAACTTGCCTTTCATATTCTAGGATAAAACTTTTTTTACAGATTTCATTAACACATGAACTAGTCGGTCTAGAAGGGAAATCTTAGATTTAGGGCTCATCAGTTTACAAAACTGACATAATTTTTTATATTAAATTTACAATTTATAATGTACAGACTGTTGTCAACATTGTCTAACCCACCCTAAAATCAAACGACTTTGGACCCTCTGCCAGTAACATTAAGGTTTATTTAATTTATATGAGCTTATCAGACAAGTGCTCGAGGACTCGATGAACAAAAATACAATAATAACACAGACACGCAAATTTGATCTTTACACGCAGAGGGTCCAAATTCGTTTGTTTTCAGGTCGGGTTAGATAATGTTGACAACAGACTGTACAATAACAAAAGCAAAGGGGTTGGCAGACTCAGGGTCTTAATATCAGTACGGGCGAAGTGATATATTGATATGCTGTTCGTGTGCATATAAGAAAAGTCTCAGTAGATACAACATCATAGTGTCAACACACCACAAGTTATGCACGAGCTCAGGCCGAGCCTCTGTCCTTGTTTTTTATTCTTCGTTCCACACGTTACAATTGTTTTATAGCTTGTTCATATTCACAAAGCCGGTCGTTTATCTCTGTAATATAGGAAAAAGTTTTAGTTCTGGCTTTCTAAATTTTATATCCCTCTGCACTCTTACAAAATCCTTAAAATAAGCACAAATCTCAAAAGTCTAAGCTCTTACAGTAAAAATAAATTATTTCCCAGCTGGCACGTGTTTAGGTTTGTGCAAAACAATTGAAAGCTTTCGATTGATTTATTCCTCCAATATTTATATCCCTATAAGAAGTTCAAAAGTACTGAAGTTTTAGTTTTATCTTATTCTTGTTGTTGACACTAAAATGAAACGCATCATCATAAACTTGGCAGTTAGAATGAATAGTAGATGTAGACTTATGTAAAAATAAAATAAAATAAAAAGCCTGTATTGCTACTCTTAATGTAGATACAGTGAGGACGCAAAAGTCCATAAGAACACTAAAGCTAAAGATTACATTGCTACGAACCGAGCGAGCACGATACTTCCGTGTGTATGTGTGAAGGTGCTCCAGGTTCTTACAAGTGGTGGAGGCGCCGGGTACGAGCGCCGTATGTAACAGTGACGGTAACGGTAACGGTGTGCGGTGGACAACCGAAGGACTGGCGCAGCGACGGCACCAGGATAAGAGGAGTAATAGTCCAAGCTGAGTGGTTCTGTTCTTATAAGTGTTAAATCAAATAAAAAGGAAGATGCGATACTTTTCGGGACACACATATGAAGTGTGCCTTGAAGAATTTATCGACGAGTGCGTGTTGATGGCCATTGCCAATGGGTGGCGAAAGAGCGATTATGCGCTTATTTTAGGGATTTGGCTGAAAGGCGCAGCCCAATACTTTTTTAGATATACGTTCCAATATGAAATTGAATTTGACACGCTGTGCGCAGAGCTTAGGAAAGAATTCCCATGCAAGTGTGTGTCTTGCAAACAGAGGGTTAATCAGTGTTTTATTAATCTTGAGAGGTCGGACGTTGTGTCCGAGGCGGGTGAACATTCCGAAGATAATGTGAGCGAAGATAATCATACACAGTTATTTTCTAGCTCAACAATTGAAACAAATGAGGAGGAAGATGAGGACCAGAGCTGCGCTGATGCCAGCCTAGTCAATGATGTCCAAGACTGTGAAGACTGCGGTCTAGGCGATGATGACCGAAGCTGTGACAATGAAAATACAGAATCGGGTCAGTTCTTTCCAGTTATTCCTGTTAGTAATATTCCAAAAAAACAAGAAACAATTTTATTAAAAGAAACAAATGGCGAGCACGAGTCGAATGAAAATTTTATTCGTTTGGAAGTTGTTTCGGCTGATATCGTCATTATGGAGAGCTGTGAGGTGGAAGTTCCGTCGCAGACACATGGTTTTTGTGACGATAATCTTGTTCAAGTCGAGTGTGTTTCTGCTGATATTTGCGAACAGGAGAACTTCGAAATGGCGGTGGAGTCCGAACAGCGGTGCGTACCAGTGGAAGTGATGCAAAATCCTTCTATTATTGTTCCAATAGGTGATAGTCCAGCGGATATCTATTGGAATGAAAACTGCATCATAAATATCACTTCACAACGCCACAACATTCCACAGCAAGCGGAGCGGCGTTTTTCCCAGAATATGCTGGAGGAGGAGATATGTGCCCTCCCGTATTTTACGAAGAGGGATAGTTTCCATTTCTTTGATAAACATAAAATTATTTTTGTGTTTATTTTATGTATTCTAGCTGACGTGTATTGTCATAGCAACGTGACAAACAAGTTTTCGATCATAAATATAAGGTACGGATGTAGTAAATACGATGATCCAAATTCTTCGATAAAAATAAAAATATGCGAAAGAAGTCAGGTAATGCTTGTAAACAATTTATTAAAGCAGTATTATGTAAATATAAATTTTGGAAATTTAGGAAGAAATTCATAAATTGTTTTTTTGAAAATTATTTCATTCTTTAGAAAAAGAATTTTAGAGAATAGACAGTGGTGTCAGATGTCATTTGACATTACAAATAATTTTCAGATATCTGGTACGTCAACGTTAGTACGGTTGACAATGTAGAAAAAGTTTTAATTTTAACCGACTTCAAAAGTAGGAGGTTCTCAATTGTATTGTTTTTTATGTAATATTAATCGTTGTGTTTTTGTGTGTTTCATGTAATCGAAATGATGAGGTGCACGGACGTGACGCTTACGAAGACTGATGGGAGATGTGACCATATACCATATATATATAGCAAGGAATTGATCATAATAGTAATTTTTAGGAAGAAATAGGTGCGAGAACTCCTACATAGTGTGATTTTAATAAAGATATTACCACAGATAGGAGGGAGAGGGATTGTGATCCTCTCTCCTAGGGAAATGTGTCTGGGTTTGATGTCGGTTTATACCAGCTTTGTTGATGGGGTGTAGTGCCTTCGCAAAGTGGGGTCGAGTTGATTCTGTATGGTGTAACCGAGCCCATGGCAATTTTATAATTAATTAATTAAAGACTAAACTTCGAGTTATATTTATGGAGCACTCTGGAGGAGGTTCAGGAACAGTGAGTAGGTGTTCATAACGGTGGTCGTTTTTCTCCTGGTCTTCATATGCGTCCAGTGGAGTTAAAACTATTACAGTTTTGAACTTTATTTTTGTAAACCCTTTCTGGGTAGATGCTAACTAGGGCATCTTAGGTCAGAAAATTTAGCAGAGCAGTGTGGATTTTAGTGAGGTTTTGCCTCACTGAAGCCATGTGCATTGCCGGGACATGTGGTGCGCCGAATGGCTCAAACTAATAATAAGAAAGATGACCACACTACTCGGGTTTCAGTATGGGCTATCCATAGATGGACTTCTGCTTCTACGATCACCTCACAGAGGTAGGGCTTTCTCGGTAGGGTTAGGTAGGCATCAATCGGCTTTTCAAATATTTAATTGAATAGAAGACTTACTAGCGTTTGCGCTTCTATTCGTAGGGGCGTAGCTCATGTGACAACCTTATGTTGGCGGCCTTATGTTGCCGACTGGCAGGTTGGAAGTTTCTAGAAACTCTGGAACGCCGATTGAAATTAAGAAGAGTAGAGAAGACTTTTGTTTTGGAGTTCAGTTCTGCTAGCCCGACCGAAGAGGACACACATGTTATATTTAATCGTTCAATATAGTTCCTCTGAGTGCGCTATTCCTCTTTCCTTTATAACACTATTCACTGTAACCAGTCACTCTCATACACCACACTCTCGCGTTGCCAGCGACTGCGACAACCCCAGGAACTACGAAGAACCCCCAGGGTCCCTGCAGTTCCTAAAGGTGCTCCAGGTTCCTACAATATCAACGTGAGGGAGAGGCGAAATTAACGCCTCCTAATACTAATTGATTAAATTTCTAGAGAGAAATGGGTTCCCAGACTAAAGATGGCAGATTTGCATAAGATATATTTTATGAAAGTTATATTCAATAATTCTAGCTCATTTTAAGAAATAATAGTGGTAAAAAAAATATAGTGATTTGTAAAAGCATACCACTTCTGATTAATAATCAGTGAAAACCGAAATTTACATGAGTAATTTTTTTGTTTCCCCTTGTTCTGGGATTCATTAATCGGATGGACCCTAATCTTATTACAATCTGTCGTCATAGATAGACGAATAAGTAATTAAATTATAACCTAAACTTTTAGATTGTATTTACTAAGAATGTGTCCAATAGCACTTTTCTTATTGTCTCTATTAAGGCAAATACACATCACTCTTGTGTTTATACACTAATCACTAACACTAAACACTAACTCTAATGGTTTTCGTTAGAAGAAATTTAATTCTTTAATCATCGATACGACGAAAAAGATGATTTAGAGCAAAAAGGCTCCGTTCATGCTAGTAATAGTTTCCTTCTCCACAACGCATAGTTCTTTCAAATGTCTCTGTTTACTGAACAAGGCCACGCCCTGTCCTAAAAGTCACTCTACCCAATACTTATTTAAACACTATAAATTAGATGTTAATTTAATTAAAGCACTTTGCAGTTCTCTAGTACCCACTAAAAGCTAGTATCTTGTCTCCGCTTTTATTACAGGTGTTTTTTGATAAAGAAAATTCTGTTAGTTCTCCATTCAACCTGCAGACACTGAAATTTAATTTATTACTTCATTAATGGGGTTTCCAATGGAAGGATATAATAAATAAATAGAACTAGAGTTGCTTACATGTATTTCGACAATTTTAGTCGAAAACTTTATTTAATTATGAACAAAATAAGCAGGCTTCATTTAGCAGTTTACAAACTTATTTAATCTAAAAGGCCGGCTTTAATTAAATCTTTAGCTATTCATAAAATCATTAGGAGTTCGTTTTGTAATTTCATGGTCTAAAATTGTATACTTATACCTACATCATTTGAGGAGTGGTTACAAAGGCGCCACGGCGTCCTTACCGTCTGACGCAGGTCCTCACCGGACACGATTACTTCGGGAGGTTCCTGTTATGGATTCACCGGGAGGATACGCCTGGGTATCACCATTGTGTGGACACGGTTGTTTCGGAAGGTTCCTGTGTAGGATAAGGTGGAGGGAAACGCACGGATGTCCCTAATGGGAGGATCGCCCAGAGGACACGGTGGAGCACACGGTGGAGATCTGCCCTGCTTAGGCGGAGCCCCGCCGTGTCCTCGTGCAGGCGATCGGCGGCAGCAACCTCTCGCGCCCGGCCCTGGCCCAGGCCATGGTACGGAGCGAGAGGGAATGGGAAGCAGTCTCCTTCTTCTGCGAAGCAGTAATGCTCGCGAAGGAGGAGGCGGAACGGGTTAGGGAGAGGCTGCAACGACAGCCTCGCCCTAATGCCCTCAGCAGCAGCCGCCATAGGAGACGCCAGGGGCTTCCGGTGCCGCGAGACAATCTCCGGCCACCGTAGACCCGGGCCTGCGGACGGCGAGTAATGGGTAGCTCGCCGTCCGATCAGCATCAGGCCCGAGAGACGACGGCGCGTAGTGTTCCACGCGCGCCTCAAAGAGTTGTCAGCAAACAGGACGGGGCCCATCATGGCCGATGCCTGCCCGGGGGTTGACGATAAATTCGAAAGAGTTACCTCGCCCCTGGGCATTCAGGGCAGGGAGGAATAGGGCTGGGTTTTAGCCAGTAAGAGTCTGATACGCCCTCCCGCTCCACCCAGAGCGGGAGAAGTCGTTGGATGATTTCCCACCCTACAAAAAAAAAAAAAACCGTCTGACGCAGGTCCTCACCGGACACGATTGCTTCGGGAGGTTCCTGTTTTGGATTCGGCGGGAGGGTAACCTCCCGCTGAATCCAAAACCTGGGTGTCACCATTGTGTGGATCGCCCGGAGGACACGGTGGAGCAAACGGGTCTGCCCACTTAAGCGGAGCAGCACCGTGTCCTCGTAAAGGCCATCGGTGGTGCCGACATCCTTTGTCCAGGCCATGGTGCGGAGCTTGAGGGTATGGGAAGCTGACACCTTCTTCTGCGAAGTAGTAGGAGGTGTGAGACCCGTGAGGGAGAGACAATCCCCGCGCCCTGACACCCCTAGCAACAGCAAGAGACACCCCGGGCATCGGGAGTCGCAAGCCGATACCCGACCACTGTAGGCGCGGGCTTGGTAAGGAACAAGCCCTGGTTATCTTCGCGTTATGTTCGATGTGCGCCTCAATGAGATGTCAGCAGCTAGTGACGAGGCTGTCAGGGTCGTGGGATTGATCGAGTGGGTCACCAAGGTCCTGTCACAGGCAACTGAAGGAACACGAGTGTGTTTTAGTCAGTTAAAGTCTGACACGGGAGAAGTTATTTAATGATTTCCTAAGCGTGAAAAAAGAAAAATACCAACATCATAATATAATTCATTCGACTTTTACAAAATTTACTCATTTTGAGGCACCATAGCTGAGGATTGAGAATGAAAAAAACATAATTTCCACTTCCCTCCTTATGAAGCAAAAGACAGAACAAAGCTAGGTCATTAGGCACAAAGGGACATTAACAACTGGGGTAAGACCAGGACTATGGATTATAACAACTATAGGCCTGGTCTAACAAAACCATTTCAAATAATCCAATGAAGGGCCATTGATGTTTATCTTCACACTATGATCTAGGCTTCTTCTCCTAAATTCCTTTCAGAATAAAAGTCTGTTCACAATTAAAATGTTGTTAGATAACATTTTCACTTAAATTATGCTTTTAAAACTGACCCTTTTCTTGTAAATAAGGTCAACCTTAAATACAAAGCAGTTGGAAAGCAATGCTGAATCACAATTAAAATTTCTAAACGAATTTGTTTTGTTTCTAGGTTACATATTTTGGGTTTCGGGTTATTTGCATATTTTTCGGTTAACATAGTTTCCAGTTTAACGTAAGGTTCCATCAGATATCTTAACTATTACAAATAAACAGCGACTGGTGTTAGTTACAGCATAGTGTTTCACGATCACAAACTAACTGTCAAAAGCACTTTCCTTTCGAATTTCATGTTTTAGCAAAACTATTAATTAATAGTAAAAGTTTGTTACTTTGCAGTAAATTTTTAACTTAATAATTCAGTTCAGTAACTTGTTTAGGTTAAACAAATAACAATTTGGGTTACACGCGTACCCTTGGTTAGTTAATGGATGAACAAAGAACTTACATAGGGGATTGCTTAACTTTGTAATAAAATTGTTTGATAGTCAGTAAGTATTTTACTAAATTAAACATTGATTCAGTAAAATAACAACCATTTTATAACCACAAGGAGCTTTGTGTAACTTATAAATATCTGAATCTGAAAAACAAAAGCCAAACCATTTTATCACGTAATTTTATCCGTCGACTCATAAATATATTTCGGACTGTAACATCAAATGTGATCAGCGTGTTTGCTAGACAATACGTCACTGGTCAGTAGCGCTGCACACGTGAACACGCTGTGAGGAACAGATTCTAACATGATGGCGTGTTTGTGCATCAGTTCATAACATGTTAACAGGTGGTGCAAGTGGGCAAAGTTTGTCATTACAGCCGAGGCAGAATACACGCCCGACAGAAAGGTAAGGTCGTTTTGGAGCCGAGAAATGTCAAGGAAAAAATTGCCGTCGTTTAGCAAACCACGTTTTTCAACAAAATTACTCAAAAATAATGAGTAAAACTTGATAAACTATAACACAAGTAACAAATTATTATTGTGAGACTCGCAGATTTTTGAAATGTAAACTTCTTTAGGCGCGTGGGGCAGACTTTTGAGAAGTGAAAAAACAATTGAATTCGCGTGCCACTGACTACACGATTCGCTACGAGAGTGCTACGTACGTAGCACTCGTACCGGATCGCGAGGCGCGTTGGGCATTTTTGTTCAAGTTTTTTGTTTTCACTTGTGACTGTATTCCCGGAGTGTTTTCATGCGCCTTGGTGGGGTCTGCCGCGCGACCAGCCTTGTGCGATAAATACAATAAAATGTGGTGGAAACTGGCAACCGCGCCGCACGATTCCGCACTTGTGAAATACACTACATTACTGAAAGCCCTACAGTGGTAGGGATAGGAGCGGTGGATTTTTGAGTAAGTGTTTTGAAAAAAATATACATAAAAGAGTTCGACAAAGAAAAGAACAGAAAACATTCAACTTTTACTGATCATCATCTTCCTGCCCTTGTTCCCTTTTACTAGAAACCTGCGCAACACGTTTTCTACTTCTATTCTGTCCCGTCAACTGCACGCTATGACTGACTACTTACACAATTCATCCATCTTTTTTGTTTTACGGTTAACAGTAAAAATAAATGTATCGAATAATACAATAAATTGTTATAATGGCCTCGTTTGTATGGTATACGAAAACTTTTGGGCGTTTTCAGCACTATACTGCGTTTCAGCAAGACTGGTTATAAAAGCACTTTATTTCTAGATGATCGTATCGTAATGTCCATACTAAGTGGTTTAAAATGTACGAATGAGCCGTAATATGGTGCTTTGTTTTGTAATGGCTGTATTATTTATCCATCCTCGAACAGTTTTACGGTTTATGTACAGTTTTCTAGTAGCTTAAGGACTGTTTCTTAAAATAATATATTTCATAACTAGAGGTTCAGTAGTTTCTGAAATGAAGAAAAGGGGGGAGGGAATGGTTTTTTTTCGTATATTTGCTTAAATAATTTAAAAACAATTTATTTTAAATTATAAAATGTATTTGTGACCCATACAGTAAGACCTTTTAATTTCTTATGTCGCAGGTTCAGTTTGTTTTTTTTTATGACGGACAAACCGACAGACAGACGCATGAGTGATCCTAAACAGTATCCGTTTTCAGATTCGGATGTTCAGCACCCTAAAAATAGTTTATGGGGTTTAAGGTTACATTGTGGTAACTGTAACAGGTTTTGTAATCTGTGTCTATAAGGTAAGTAAATTTTCACATTTTTTTTAATGGTAAATAAAAAATGTTTACTCGCCGCTTTTAGCAGAAAACGCGGCAGATGGATGGCGACTGATAGTGAAAAATACAATCTAAATTTACTAAGCGGTTATGCCTGAAAATTGGAAAATGCAATTACCTAAATTAAAAAGCGGAAATGAACTGACTTTGCTTTGTTATTTTAAGTTTTTCATCATTTTGTCTCATAAAATGTTCGGTTATCGTATAACTAATCAGTTTTTCTCAAAGCTCGGTTTTCGCTAGTCTTTTTAAACTGAAACTACTGCCCGGGAAAAAGCAATATCCCGCAGCGTTTAACAGACCAGAAAATTATAAAAAAGGTAAGTAGGATACTGCTCTATACATATTTGGGCTTTATACATGTCATTGCCCAGACCGTTTATGAGATCTGAATAACAAATTACCTTTACTAATACAATATCATCCAATTTGTCTGATACTAGCAAAGATTGTTGCGCACGCGACTCACGGTAGTTACGTGACACATAAGTCACACCAGACACTTAGGTATTTAATTATTTACATGTGATCAGCCGCACGGGTCGATCTATCAGGTTAAGCTACGCTTGCCGGGGTTGGTCCATGGATGGGTGACCATCTTTACATACCGAGACTCCTCCGTGCCTCGGAAAGCACGTTAAGCCGTTGGTCCCGGCTGTCAATTGTGGATCTTTGACAGTCGTTACGGGTCGTCAGAAGCCCGAAAGTCTGACATCCAGTCTTACCAAGGGGTATCGTATTACCCAGTAACTGGGTTGTGGAGGTCAGATAGGCAGTCGCTCCATGTAAAATATTGGTATTCAGCTGCATCCGGTTAGACTGGAAGCCGACGCCAAGATAGTTGGGAAAAGGCTAGGCAGATGATGACATGTGTACATTCGTGCAAAATAAATTATGTAAAATTAACCAAATTCCACAGTATTCATCATCATCAACAAGGATGACTAAGTTCAGGAGATACACTGTTTGTTTGTATGGCTGAATTTTCAGACTGAGTTGAGTTTTTTGAGTACTATGCAGACCTATAAAATAAAGTTTTTCTTTTCGAGTAAGGGTTATTTACGAATCTCATGAAAAGGACTTTAAGGGCCTTCTCGCGGTCCAGTGGCGCCCTCATTGAATAAAAAATCGTAGCATAGCACAGAAAATAAATATTAAAAATCCAACTTCACGTTTGTTATAAAGAGGATAACGAATTTTTACGTTGTTAAAGCAGGTCTCAAAATGTTTCGTATCCAAAGTAGTAGGCAAAAGTGCCAAAAACGGCCGTTTCTGACACTTTTGCCTACTACTTTGGATACGAAACATTTTGAGACCTGTTTTAACAACGTAAAAATTCTTTATCCTCTTTGTAACAAACGTGAAGTTGGATTTTTTAATATTTATTTTCTGTGATAAGCTACGATTTTTTATTCAAGGAGGGCGCCACTGGACCGCGAGAGGGGCCTTAAAAAGCTTTGTTAAAAACATTTATTTAATGTTAGTTGGTATAGTCGAAATATTTTTTTTTCTGGTTGGTTTGTAATTAGAGTTCCCTCTTAGTATAGAAACAGTGATTATGTAATTAATTAAATTACTGTCACTAACGTTATGTTGTTTATAATTATTATTGGAGGTTCTTTTATAATTAAAATTAATACATGGTTCTTCGTTGAAGGCGGTCACAGCCGTTCATTCATTAATCTCTTGGTGTCACTGTTCAACGTAATTGGTTATTACGTCAATTTTTAATTAGGTAAAGCCTTGTTTATCTGCATGTGGTACAAGTGTAAGGCCACTTAAAACTACGTTTTTGAACGCTTAAGCTAAACATATTAAAATCAATGTTAAACGTCATCACGTCTGAAGTAATTTATAGCATCATGGCAGCTCACCCCGATTACGTTGGCGACACAATTTGCTGTAGATGTTGCAAGAGTCATAGACATTAAGGCGATAAATGACCAAAGGCTGGCATTTTTTTGCCAAATCTACTGAGTATGTTTTTGCGAATAAAATAAATTTTAATCTTGAACAAATGAAAGAAAAAACAATGAAATTTTAAATGTACTTATACCTATTATGTTTGCATGATTCGTCATTAGACGACTATTTATTTATTTTATAAAATTTTAATCTCATTTAGGTGAACTATATAATGTTCTTGTGAGAACAAAGATTCTTTAAACCGAACATGCCTAAAGTAAACCTTCAAAAAATTGTTCGATTGATCAAGTGGCTTCAAGTGTATCTTCCTATTATTAATTTAGTTTTTATGTATTACACATAGATTATGATAAATGGATTATTTTATTTATTATTACAATAATTTTGTGAAATGGAAATGCCCATTAATATCTATGAAGACTTCATGCAATGAGAAAGTATAAGTACGTGAGACAAATAGCCCCGAATTTTTACGATGACGGAGAAAATTGTGCTTGTTACTGCATCGAGCTGCTCTCTGTGGGGAAGAGGTTTTTGCCAAATTACTGTAATTATTCAACATAACGGTATTGTCGTCGACTGTACCGCGGTTAAGATGAGAAACTAATGTTGTTGACTTGTATACGCTAAGTGAAAACACGATGCTTAAAGACATATTTCCTTGTTTTGGTTTTTTTTTTTTAGAGGTCATTATTTCGTGTTTGCTTTTCTTTCAACGATTTCATTGTGTTTGAAACAAATCTTCTATGCAACGGCATTACAGAAATATCTACTCCTAACCAATCATTTATTTGATAAATGGAACTAGAAAAAAAACTTAACGATTCATTAATTGGATTCGCCGTTGAGTTGTACTGACAGTTGGGTCATGTTTTAAGTGCTCTCGTTAAATAATAACTTTTTCGTATAAAAACTGGTTGAAAGTGCGTACCTTATGTGTGACTGCACAAACCAAGTGGCTAGTGAACTGTGGCAATATTAGTTGTATAGTTGTTGCTATGATTAATGAAATAAATCATTCAAAACAACTGACCCAGTGAATCGAATTTACCCAAAATTATTTCGATTACCCCCAATTAATCGAACATACATCGGAAACGCCTGACGGTATTGTGCCGGCAAGTTGTATTGGACTGTTTTTCTTTGAATATCTGTCAGGAGTTATAGGATACTCATCGCTGCGACTGCCTTGTATGGGGCTATCGATGGTGTGTCGTAGACCTACACCCATTTTGCTGCCGTTGAACGAATGAGACGTATAGTCCCTACCATCTGCCCCGACGCATGTTTAGCTAATTAGCAAACAGTCTTTGACGCTCATCATCTCCTGGTGACTCGGAGATACAATAACATTTGTGTGATTCGCTGACTCGAGCCCGGACCGTGTGTGTGGCGGACTCGGGCGCTGGCCGCTGCGCCACCGTACAAGTAGCACCCCTCTAATTACCGGTACACTACGTCCACGTGCGCCTGACGTCATCAACCTAATTGATACGATCTACGCGCTACGAATCATTTGTTACGAACCCTCTGCTACGACTGCTGCTAACTGTGCATCGGCTAAGAAAGCGATAGTGAGACGTTTAGATCTGTATTTATTATTAAACAGTCGAGTTTTTATACAATGGCAGGCTTGCAGCGTACTCCGCCTAAGTCTCAACCTAATATACTGGGTCAGACGCGCTCCGAACCGGATTTGAACTCACCCATCGCGACGAGTGATTTTGTCAACACTAGGAATAGACGATCGAAACTGAAAAAATCGCCACAAAGTGGGGCCAGCCCTAATCGGGAAGAACTGCAAGACACACTGATTGGCTGGAAAACTGACCAAAATACCAACATTCCCAAGATATTGACAGAACAGTCAACTATTATAACGAAACTAGCAGCAGACATAAAAGAGATTAAGTCGCAAAATATTAAGATACAGGAGTCTAATGCGGAAATATGTAAGACTAATGCCGGTATTGAACGATCAATGAATTTTATGAATAAAAATTTTGAAGTTTTAAAGAAGGAGGTGGAGGAACTGAAGTCGGAAAGACAGGAACAACGCTGTTACATTGAAACTCTTGAGAGAAAAATTATTGATTTACAGCTAAAATCACGCTCGGCTAGTATCGAAATACGTAATATCCCGCCGACCGACCACGAGAATACAGGCTCTCTAATAAAAACCGTATGTAACATCGGGAAGCTAGCAGGAGTTTCTATTCCTGATACAGAAGTTCAGAGATATTTATCGCCAACCAGGAAAATCCACTCCGTCAACTACTATACGCCCCATTATAGTGGAGTTTAAAAGTGTACAAATTCAACAAGATCTAATATCGGCTGTTCGAAATTACAACAAGACTAAACCTATAAGGGACAATAAACTAAACACTGAACTAATCGGCATCCCCGGGAAACGGCAGCCGGTCTATGTTGCGGAACAGTTACCCGCAAGTTCCAAAAAGCTCTTCTTTGTGGCACGTGAATTTGCAAAGAAGAATACATAATTATGCTTTCTGCTGCATAAAAAATGGAAACATCTTTCTTCGTAAGAAATCTGGAGATAAACAATTACTTATAAACTCCGAAAAATGTCTTCAGAAAATTGGTAACAATAACATATGACTACTTACGCCCATATGTAACTTATTTCCCTTTATATTTTTTGTTTTTCATACATGTAAGCTACATCCATACTACCTTGTTTGCAGATTTTTAGTAATAATGCATAGCATCTATTTCTATATATTCATGTGTCAATTAAACATAACAAATAACACACATAACAACTACAACTGCGTATCACTTATAAACCCACCAAACAATCCACGAACTCATCCCAATACGAATACACAAACAAACACATTTTCATTTCCCTTAATAAGTTGTGTTTTTCTGTATAATAACAATAGTAAACTATTCTGCTTTTTTATGTCTCCATTTAGTGTCAGTTTTTATCTCAAATGGCTGCTATAAACGATGTTATTGATGATTTGGAGAATCTTAATTTAGAGAGCGCTTTTAGTTGCAATCCACAAGACTGTAAGAAGTTTATTAATGTTTCCGAGAATAACATCAAATTGTTGCATATTAATATACGTAGTGTGAAAAAGAACTTTGATATTCTCCAGACACTGATATGTTCAACAGATATCAATTATGACATCATTGTGTTAACGGAGTGCTGGCTAAGCAGAGTCAATAACCCACCGAAACTGAATGGATTCCTTTCGCACTCCACAAATAAAACAAGTAATCAAAATGAAGGGGTAATCATCTACAGTAAAATTGGACTAAATGCTACAGTTTGGGAACCTAACATAGCAAATGCAAACTGCCTTATATGTCAATTAGATAGTAAATTTGCTTTCGTAGGCATTTATCGCTCACCGTCATATAACAATAAAAGTCAAATGGATACATTCTTGTCTAGCTTAAATGACGTCTATGCTGGGCTCTCCTCCATTCCAAATATTGTACTGGTCGGCGACATAAACATCGATATAAAACCGGGTAACAATAGCACTCATAGTCTGGATTATCTCGTCTTGAGTGCGTCCCATGGACTTCTGCCAACTCACCTAATGCCTACGAGACTGCAAAGCTGCCTTGATCGTGTTTTGGTTAAGTCTAAACTACCTGTCACGTCGTTAATTCTTGAATCGTTCATTACCGACCATAAACCTATTATACTAGCAATAAAAAACTCGAACCCAACTTATAAAAAGATGTACACAATTTCTCGTCCTAATCTTGATGCAATAAAATTAGAACTAGAAAACACTTATTTCTCCAAAATTTATGAAATAAATGACGCAAACGTAGCCCTAAATTCTTTTACATCAATATTATCTACTGTAATAAACAAACATACCTCCAAAGTAACTATTCCAAGAAAACAAAGAATCACTAAACCTTGGATTACGCCAGGTCTACTGAAATGTATCCGAAATAAGGACATGCTTCACATGAAATCAAACCGATCCCCAGACAATTTGATACTAAAAGTCACTTACACGCGATACAGGCATTTTTGTAATGATTTACTCCGAAAGCTTAGGATAGCCTATGAAACTAGTGAGCTAGAAAAATCTAAAAATAATCCGAAAGCCCTCTGGAAAACTATTCAAGCAATTACGAATACCAATAAAACACGTACTAGTCCAGTCGGACTGCTAAAAACAAGTGATGATCCTCAATCCTCGGTAAATTAGGTGTGCTCTTTTTTTGGTAAGATTGGGAAAAAATTAGCAGCTAAAATTTTGACAGATCAAGCTCAAACATTTCCACCCTTGGGCCGAGAACCATCAACAATATGCGAACCATTGAATTCGTCACCGATCAACTCCTTTGTCTTACTTGACACCGATGAAAGTGAAGTAGAATCAATAAACTTACAGCTCCGTAACGATTGTGCCGTGGGTTGGGACGGGGTGTCGTCGGTCTTGCTTAAAATTTGTCGGCACATCTTGATTCCACCGATAACCTATATTTGCAATCTTAGCATAAAATTAGGGCAATTCCCAGATGGCCTTAAAAAAGCCATAGTCCATCCTATTTATAAGGGTGGGAGCAGAGGCTGTGTCAACAATTATAGACCTATCTCTGTTCTGCCATCACTTTCTAAAATTTTAGAAAAGGTCCTTAACGTACGTCTTAAAAGCTTTCTCGACAAGCATAGTATAATTGCTGAAAATCAGTATGGCTTTAGGTCTGGGGTCTCGACGGAAGATGCTGTTTTGGACCTTACTCAATTCATAGCAGTGAAGCTGGATGGTAGAGAAAGGTGCATGGGTATATTTCTGGACCTGTCCAAGGCTTTTGACACAGTCTCTGTTCCCAATCTTCTTTCGAAAATTGAGAAACTGGGTGTACGTGGCAAAACTCTGGATATATTCAAAGATTATCTCACGAATCGGTATCAGCAGGTTAAAATAGAAACGTACATTAGCCAAGAGGAGACCGTTACTTACGGTGTGCCCCAAGGAAGCATTTTGGGCCCCACATTATTCCAAGTCTATATTAATGACCTCTGTAAGATGATCCTTCCGAATTGTAAGATTTTTACATATGCCGATGACACCGCGATTCTCGTTCACGGACCAACTTGGGACGTGGTCAAAGATAGGGCGGAAGTTGCTTTGAGAGGAATTATGAGCTGGTTTAATAAGAATTTGCTTACACTAAACCTAGATAAAGCCAGTTACATTCCTTTCGCAATTAAACGCAGTACAAGGCCGTCGTCGACATTTACAATAACTGCTCACTCCTGTTGTAACCCAACCTCGTGCTCCTGTCCCTCGTTGGCAAGAGCTGACAGTGTGAAATACCTGGGTCTTCAAATTGATAGTGGGTTAAAGTGGGACAGGCAACTCGAAGCGGTAACTAGTCGAACAATGCGTCTCGTCTATATCTTTAAATCTCTAAGAGATTCTGCTGATGCCAATGTATTAAAGATGGTCTAGTATGCGCTATGCCAGTCGATCATCGGTTACTGTATTACTGCTTGGGGTGGTGCAATTAAAACGAATTTCTTGAGGGTAGAGAGAGCTCAAAGAGCAGTTCTTAAAACAATGACTCGTAAACCGTATAGATTTCCAACAGTGAATTTATACGAGGAATGCAAAGTTCTAACGGTTAGGCAGCTCTTTATCCTACAAGCTGTCCTCAGAACCCATAGAACCATGCCCAGGTCAAACCCAGAAAAACGTCAAACATCCCTTCTGAGGTAGGACATAAAACATCTTTTGCAAGGAACCAATACTACGTTATAGGAACACATTTATACAAGCAGCTACACCGAAAACTTAACTTACTTGATTCTAACAGATATGCACTAAAACACAAAATCACTCAGTGGCTACTTCAACAGGATTACATCACAACAGAAAATCTACTAACTTACATTTCTTAAACACAAACTTAACATCTCACCTACCATCACACCATACTATACACATACACCACACTCTACACCACACACACACGCACCCAAAAATACGCAACCTATTCACACATCCGTACTTTTAAAGTTAGTTTATTTATTATTATCTTTTTATATACTTAATTTTTTTTTTTTTATTCTCCATTCATTTTTTATTTTTATTTATGTACGTACTTAGGTGCCACATCGTCACTGGTTTCACTTGTTATTGTTATTTAGTGGATATAATTTAGTCCAACACAATGGCTGAACCCTATCTCTTAAGATACAGGCCAGACCTAGATTAAGGAATAGAGTTTAAAATTATTGTACTCCAATGTTAAAGTGTATTGAATTAATTACAACTGAATGTATGCAGTAACGTAACATTTATTAATCGTCACGCAGAAGCTTTTAAATTTCTTCGTAAACAATGTCGTCTCGAGCTTGCGGACATCAAACAAGGTGGCTGGCTTCCACGAAGGCGGAACAAATAAGTCTTACTTTTGCATTCCGGTTAAACTTTATATCTCAATCTACCTTTAGACACTTTTCTTAATTTATACAAAGCTTAACTTAATAATAATATTCTTGACATTTTTCTATTTTCCTTGAGTTTTGAAATCAGAACTTATTACCCTGGCTTTACTCCGGGAAAATTAAAAGCTATTTCTAGTTGCTATGTGAAGTAGACACTTTCCTATATCTCTAAAGTTAATTTTCTAGTATTAATTGTAGTGAATCTAGATCCAGAAACAGCTTTGTACCTATTTTTAAATGAAATCACATTATTTACTGCTATTCAGTTGCATCGTATTAGACTGCAAGTCGATCGAGTTGAAAAAAGGCTCGAGCTGATGATTCGATTGAAACGATAAAAGTAGGTATCTAATAAGATAGATACCTACTTTTATCGTTTCAATTTAATTATGTGAATTTGGTAAAAGACACGTAAAACTGCACCAAGTGTCAACCATTTATTACTAAGCGTGAACATATAACTCCTCTGTTCAAACACATTCATAAACCGCAAACTATGTAAATGCAAGATTTAGTAATACATTGCAGTCATTAGAGCGTTGTTCTAATTAAACATTGTAGCTATGTGTGGAAATAGTTGTAATTGCTGTTAACTCTAATCAAACTAATGATGTTTACCACTTGAAATATATTTGCTGGTGTGGTTCTGTTTTATGATTTTGTGTAAGCACATCGCTACCAATTTTAATTTAATCGATATAAATCGAATTCCGGTTTAATGACATTTATTCCTTAGAGAAAATTAACATAACAGTTCACTTAAAAATTGAAAAATGTATAAAATATATATAAAAGTACATAAATGTAGTCTCTGTAATTGATAAATTATCCTTTGTCTTATTTATTGAAAACATTTGTTGGTTCATCATAATTTTGTTATAGGTAACATGGGATCCAAAATATCAAGAGTTCCGTATATCTAACTTTGTTGTTACAAATATAATTTTAAAGAGATGAATAGAGAAATAGTAATTTCCCGTTAAGGCCCTACTACCGGCCACACACATTTATACACATTTATAAAATTGTTTAATTCCCAATTTATTGAAAAGATTTTCGACTATACCTACTAACATTAATAAAATGTTTTTAACAAAGCTTATTTAAAGTCCTTTTCATGAGATTCGTAAATAACCCTTCCCAGAAGAGAAAAAAAAATTCTTTTATAAGTCTGCAAAGTACTTAAAAAACTAACCAAATCATGAAAAAACATATATGTGTCCGGTGTTACAGATGTGTCACGTAGCTACCGTGACTCGCGCGCGGAACAAACTGCTAAATTATCAGACAAATTGGATGATATTGTATGGGTAATTTGTTATTCAGATCTCATAAACGGTCTAGGCAATGACATGTATAAAGCCCAAATATGTATAGAGCAGTATCCTACTTACCTTTTTCATAATTTTCTGGTCTGTTGAACGCTGTGGGATATTGATTTTTCCCGGGAAGTAGTTTCAGTTTAAACGGACTAGCGGAAACCGAGCTTTGAGAAAAACTGATTAGTTATACGATAACCGAACATTTTATGAGACAAAATGATGAAAAACTTAAAATAACAAAGCAAAGTCAGTTCATTTCCGCTTTATAATTTAGGTAATTGCATTTTCCAATTTTCAGGTATAACCGTTTCGTAAATTTAGATTATATTTTTCACTATCAATCGCCATCCATCTGCCACGTTTTCTGTTAAAAGCGGCGAGTAATCATTTTTAATTTACCATTAAAAAAAATGTGAAAATTTACTTTTTATTTTTTTATTTTATTTATTTGGGAATACAAACAATTGTACAGTGATAAATATAACATAAAATTAAGCATAATGGTGGTTACAGTACAATCCACTACGTTTCCACGGATAACAAAAATAAATAATGGTACAGTGAAGATACAATTATTATCATTAATTAAATTAAATTAAAAATGTTACAATAATAGCAATTAATATCAAATTAAAATCAATAAAAAGGTACAAAAATATTAATTAAAATAAATTAAGATTAAGATCTAAAAAAAAAGTTACAATAAAATTAATTAAAATCAATTCAAAATCAAAGAAATTAGGATTATTATTAGCCTACATTAGTGTTAGTTGCTAAGACCGCTATCAGCATCAACATTCCTTATTTTTTAGGCTATCAACAAGGTGTTTTTTAAATGTGTGACGAGGCAATACAAATATGTCTATTTTGTCAAAGTGGTTGTTAAATATTTTTATTAATCGCTGGAGCGGCGCTCGCTGGCCAGCATTCGTACGACATGGGGTAGTTGCGAAAAGCGGGTAGACGCGCGCCTCTCGTCTCAAAATCGTTCGGGGCACAACATAAAATAAGTTATTGACCAATTCTGAGCAATCAAACCTATTGTGGATCAATTCATGAAGCATCATGGCTTGTAGTAATTGGCGCCTTGACTCAAGTGTTATTAAATTAAACTTCTTTAGTGACTCTTCATACCGCCGACGAACCATGTGACATTTATACTGCATTCTTTTAAGAAACCTGCGCTGAACTCTTTCAACTATATTAACATATTTTGCATAACATGGATCCCATATCATGCAAGCATACTCCAATTGCGGACGTATCAAAGAATTAAATAGGTATAGGTAAGTACCGGGACGTTTAAAATCAGAAGTGGCTCTAAAGACTAGGTTATACATCTGGAATGCTTTGGCAGTAATTTTGTCTATGTGTAAATTTAAGTGAAGTTTGGAGTCCAACAGTATACCTAAATCAGAAATCTGAGTCTCTTTAGTGAGGAGTTCATCGCATAAAGAATAATTGAAATTAATAATGTTTCTATTTTTGGTAAAATTAATGAACTTGCATTTAGTAAGGTTTAACTGGAGTTTATTCCTGTCACAGTATTCTGACAATCTATTCAGGTCATCTTGAAGAAGATTGCAGTCGTCAACAGTTTTGATTGATTTGAAAACTTTTAGGTCGTCGGCGTATAACAAAAATTTACTATTAAGAAAACAGTTACTAATATCATTGATGTAAATAATGAACAACAATGGGCCAAGGATTGAACCTTGAGGGACGCCCGATGTAGCAAAGAATGGATCCGAACAATAAGCGTTGCTTACGACAGTTTGGTTACGATTACTAATATAAGACCAGAACCAACGTCGTAAATTGCCTCTAATGCCATTGAATGCAATCTTATCCAATAGGATTTTATGATCCACTCTATCAAAAGCCTTTCTAAAGTCCGTATAGATAGCGTCTGTTTGCATTCCTGCATCCATATTCTTGAACAAATTATCTGTAAAAATCATTAAATTTGTTACAGTTGATTTCTTTTTAACAAATCCGTGTTGCTCGGGTATTAAATTTTGTTCGATAAATGGATAAATTTCGTCATGTACAAGCCTTTCTAATACTTTGGCGAGGGTACACAGTAAAGAAATTGGTCGATAATTTTCAATGTTTTGTCTGGGGCCACTTTTATAGACAGGTATAATATTTGCCTTTTTCCAAATAGAGGGACAAGTGCCGTTTTGGATACATTTATTGAATAAAATGGAAACGGGTTTGCATACTGAATCAGCTGTCCATTTTAGGAAGTACGGGGGTATGCCATCTGGCCCAGGACCTTTGGTTGCGTCTAGTAGCTTTAAATGCTTGCGAACTAGAGGGGTACTGAAGGATAGACTATGAAGAGTAGTGTTGTTATTGGTATTAACGCCAAAATTGCCAGTAGGGACCCAATTAGGTTCGAGGTTTGTGGATTCATAGACAGATTTAAAAAAACATGAGAACAGGTTACATATTTGTAAGGGGTCACTTGAAGCTTCGTTTTTATAATGCATACGGGTAGGGACACCAGTTTTGTCTTCACGGTTAGCTATGTACGACCAGAAATATTACTTACCTTATAGACACAGATTACAAAACCTGTTACAGTTACCACAATGTAACCTTAAACCCCATAAACTCTTTTTAGGGTGCCAAACATCCGAATCTGAAAACGGAACCCGTTTAGGATCACTCATGCGTCTGTCAGTCGGTTTGTCCGTCTTAAAAAAAAACTTGAGAGGTGTCAAGGGACACCCGGAAGGAACGAAGTTCCTTTTGATTAATTAGTGTAGGAATTGTAATATAATTTTTTTTTTTTTAATTTATAATATTTTTTTTATTATTAACTACGTACACACGCACTCACGTAAGAAGTTATACTTCATCATCTCATCTCAGCTCAGCTCAGATCAGCTAAGCTCAGCTCAGCTCAGCTCAGCTCAGCTCAGCCCAGCTCAGCTCGGCTCAGCTCAGCTCAGCTCAGCTCAGCTCAGCTCAGCTCAGCTCAGCTCAGCTCAGCTCAGATCAAATGCGAAATAGAAATGAAAATATCTGGCTTGCTTTCTATAAGTGAGAGAGAGACAGACAGAGAAACATGCGACGCCTTACAGCTTACAATAGCTTACTATAGCAAAAAGTGTCGTGACAACTTTTTTCGTAAGAAATTGGTTAGATAGTGCTTGATCTGCTTGCAAACTTTGTACCTACCCACCAAAAATACAAGAAGTTTTTATTAGATTGTTTTTCCAACACAATCTTTTTGGATGGACAGCCTCATTAGTGTCGTGACAACTTTTCATAAGAATTTTTTCCGTCTAGCCCCCTTTCACAACGCGCGATAAGGAACTTCGTTCCAAAAAACAAATTGAACCTGCGACATAAGAAATTAAAGGTCTGTATGGGTCACAAATACTTTTTATAATTTAAAATAAAATGTTTTTAAATTATTTATGAAAATATATGAAAAATCACCATTCCCTCCCCCTCTTCTTTATTTCAAAAACTACTGCCCTAAAAGTAATATGGCTAGGGGGCTGAACCTCTAGTTATGAAATATATTGTTTTAAGAAACAGTCCTTAAGCTACTAGAAAATTGTACATAAACCGTAAAACTGTTCGAGGATGGAAAAATAATACAGCCATTACAGAACAAAGTACCATAATATTATGGCTCATTCGTACATTTTGAACCACTTAGTATGGACATTACGATAGGATCACCTAAAAATAAAGTGCTTTTATAACCAGTCTTGCTGAAAACGCCCAAAAGTTTTCGTATATCATACAAACGAGGCCATTATAACAATTTATTATATTATTCGATACATTTATTTTTACTGTTAACCGTAAAACAAAAAAGATGGATGAATTGTGTAAGGAGTCAGTCATAGCGTGCAGTTGACGGGACGGAATAGAAGTAGAAAACGTGTTGCGCAGGCTTCTAGTAAAAGGGAACAAGGGCAGGAAGATGATGATCAGTAAAAGTTGAATGTTTTCTGTTCTTTTCTTCGTCGAACTCTTTTACGTATATTTTTTTCAAAACACTTACTCAAAAATCCACCGCTCCTATCCCTATCACTGTAGGGCTTTCAGTAATGTAGTGTATTTCACAAGTGCGGAATCGTGCGGCGCGGTTGCCAGTTTCCACAACATTTTAATGTATTTATCGCACAAGGCTGGTCGCGCGGCAGACCCCACCAAGGCACATGAAAACACTCCGGGAATACAGTCACAAGTGAAAACAAAAAACTTGAACAAAAATGCCCAACGCGCCTCGCAATCCGCTACGAGTGCTACGTACGTAGCACTCTCGTAGCGAATCGTGTAGCGGTGTCAGTGGCACGCGAGTTCAATTGTTTTTTCACATCTCAAAAGTCTGCCCAACGCGCCTAAAGAAGTTTACATTTCAAAAATCTGCGAGTCTCACAATAATTTGTTACTTGTGTTATAGTTTATCAAGTTTTACTCATTATTTTTGAGTAATTTTGTTGAAAAACGTGATTTGCTAAACGACGGCAATTTTTTCCTTGACATTAATTCTCGGCTCCAAAACGAGCTTTCCTTTGGCTCGGGCGTGTATTCCGCCTTGGCTGTAATGACAAACTTTGCCCACTTGCATCACCTGTCAACCTGTTATGAACTGATGCACAAACACGTCATCATGTTAGAATCTGATCCTCACAGCGTGTTCGCGTGTGCAGCGCTACTGACTAGTGACGTATTGTCTAGCAAACACGCTGTTCACATTTGATAATACAGTCCGAAATAAATTTGTGAGTCGACGGATAAATTTATGTGATAAAACGGTTAGGCTTTTGTTTTTCAGATTCAGATATATGATGGTTTAGCTTTAACGTATCACAAAGTTACGCAAAGCTCCTTGTGGTAATAAAATGGTTGTTATTTTACTGAATCAATGTTTAATTTAGTAAACTACTTTCTGACTAAGCATTACACAATTAACACTTAAGCAATCCCGTATGTAAGTTCTTTGTTCATCCATTAACTAACCAAGGGTACGCGTGTAACCCAAATTGTTATTTGTTTATCCTCAACAAGTTACTGAACTGAATTATTAAGTTAAAAATTTACTACAAAGTAACAAACTTTTACTATTAATGAATAGTTTTGCTAAAACATAAAATTCGAAAGGAAAGTGCTTTTGATAGTTAGTTTGTGATCGTGAAACACTATGCTGTAACTAACACTAGCCATTGTTTATTTGTAATAGTTAAGATATCTGATGGAACCTAACGTTAAAATGGAAACTATGTTAACCGATAAATATGCAAATAACCCGAAACCCAAAATATATAACCTAGAAACAAAACAAATTCGTTTAGAAATTTTAATTGTGATTCAGCAGTGCTTTCCAGCTACTTTGTATTTAAGGTTGACCTTATTAACAAGAAAAGGGTCAGTTTTAAAAGCATAATTTAAGTGACAATGTCATCTAACAACATTTTAATTGTGAACAGACTTTTATTCTGAAAGGAATTTAGGAGAAGAAGCCTAGATCATAGTGTGAAGATAAACATCAATGGCCCTTCATTGGATTATTTGAAATGGTTTTGTTAGACCAGGCATAGAGTTGTTATAATCCATAGTCCTGGTCTTACCCCAGTTGTTAATGTCCCTTTGTGCTGTGCCTAATGACCTAGCTTTTTTCTGTCTTTTGCTTCATAAGGAGGGAAGTGGAAATTATGTTTTTTTATTCTCACTCCTCAGCTATTATTTTCTGATTAATTTCGTTGCGTCACCCAAGACAGTTTAATCGTTTGCCGGGACTTGTCGAGCTTCATTGCCTCGGTGTTTTTCTTGTGGTTGATTCTGGCTTTCAGGAGTTGCCATGGCTTGGAACAGTGTTGCGGATTTGACCCAAATAAAGACTAATCATATACCATCTGGTGTATAGGCCTTATTTATAATATAAACACTGTTATACAGGTTATTATTTCAACATTAGCAACCCGGAAAAAGTGTTATAAAGATGTGGGTGATAAAGTGGTGACTAATCATTTATAGGAGGTTTTGTCCTTTATACAGCTAAATTTGGAAGATGAGGCGTTTACCATTTTCAATTTAGAATCCACTAATCAGTAGTTAAACTAAGCATTTGGTTAGGAAGCTTTATAAATAAGGCTGATAATGATATAAGTCAAGGTGCAGTATACGACTTTTAATGGTTTTTTATTTAACATCACGTCTATACGACTAGTCTTATTTTTCTCAAAAAAAAAATTATGTTACTCTACAGAATTTCCGTCGTAATTTAATATGTTAATATTTGAAATTATATTTTTATAACATAGTGTAATTAATTTATAAAACTATTTCTAACGCGAATAAAAAATTGTATATAATACGTGTATATAATACGTGTTTTAGTATAAATACATGTTGTTTTATTTATAATAAACTAATAATGCGTCTAATTTCGGACAGCGCTCCTTGAAGGGCGAGTCCTATTACTGGGTGGACGTACGACGCGTTACGTGAGCTCAGCACTTAACACGCAAGCTAACCTCTCAAGGTCATTGGCAGTTAATAGCACCTTAAATAGAAAGCCACTTTTTCCTGAATCATACAGTCGACATGCTACTTTCGATTGCTGGTTTTGTGTTCCTATACAATGCCCCACCGATACAAACACTCGTATTATACCTCACTATCCCTGGTACACTTGTTCTGATTAAATATTTACGAATCTCTTATTTTTTGTAGTACTGAACATCTTTTAAAGGTACTTGATATCAGGGACTCGAATTTATAGTGACTTTATTATATCGTAAACCAACAAGCGCAAAGACATCGTTTTTTTCCTTAAAATCTTTACAATAATGGTTTGTACGTATATAATACACAAATCCTAATATACACAAGCTAAGTCTTGTTGAAGCAGTAATTTGGTAAATTTGTCAAAAACCCTTCTGGCTGGATCAACGTTCTACCTTTTTATCTTTATGTTGTAGTTGAGAGGTAAAGTGTAATGTTTATACCGCTATTGAAACAGACAATACATCTGCCAACTTTAACCTTCAATTTCATAAACGACACGTTCCTGACACTAAACTTCCAGCTGTTTTAAATGTAGCAGAATTAATTCCCCACGTAATGTCTTTACAACAATAGAACACTGCATTACTTTGACAGATGGCAGCACATGCGCAACACATTCAGCTTATAACCGTTCAATTTATTACGTTTAGCAGATATTTCACGTATTTCTCACACATCGACGGAAAGGCTATAGCTAGAAAATACCTATGTAGATGTGACTCGTTTCTTGTGAACGCCGTCTCGGTGAGAGTAATCTCATTTATGTGGGTAAGCCTGTAGAGTTTGCCTTATCTAGCTCAAGCTAGTGAATGTTGATGTTACGTCGTGATATTTCGACATGAATTTTAACGTTTTTTAATTACGTGAATTAGCGTTTAGATAATAGAGTGCACAGTAATGCGCAGACTGAGCTGAAAATACAAACTAGAATGTAGTATTAGGTGCCATCACCTACTTCAATGCTATTACTCCTATGAGAACAATGACAAAAAGGCTTCTGTTCATGTTCACTTTGATATTATTTTTCATCGAACTAAAAAGAATATTATAGTAGGCACATATGTCTGAAACATAAGTGCCTATACCTTGCTGTTATGTAAGTACATGAGACAAAAACGTGGAATATTTGACATTTGAAACAAACAAGTTTCATACTAAAGAAACAGAGTGTTACTGTTTGATACATTGTTTAGCTACACGTGGATAATACCGCTACAAATTCAGTATAATATTGGACCTTGAAACACAACGGCACTTGGCAGCACTCATGTGAAATTCTATTACACCTCCGGGATATACTTTGAGGAGAAAACCTTAAAAATCCCGCTTGTCTAAAGTTTATGATACGCTGAACTATGAAGAGAGACGATTATATTTTTATGAATTTTGTACTTAAAAAAATTCGTGAGAAACACTTCTATTCTTTCTCGGTGAGAAGAAATTATTCTGCTTTACACAACACAAAAGTGTTTCAAATTATGATAGAGTCTGTTGAGTCACAATTTTATCGCATTATCCTTATCGAGTTCTATCAATATTTCAATATCCTAATTATTAATATTTGACCTATAACAATACACTAAAAATTAATTAAAATAACTTTAATTTGGGCAGTCAATGTTTGTATTTTATTTCTTAGTTATTTGACACCGACTTCCGAAATTAAAATTATTATTTATTTTTAGTGTATTTTGTTTTTTGGAAGTCGGTTGTTTTTTTTTTTGTAAAAAGTTTTTTATTTTTCACTTTTTAGTTGTTTTACCCCAGAACCAAAGTAATTGGAGAAAACCAAAACGTCATGTATGTATACGTATTTTTCTTTTTTGTTCAGTTTTTCAAAAAGCGCTGAAGCAATTTCGATAAAAGTCATATTCCTACCTCAGAAGTATATTCTTTTAGATAAAAAAAAAAATTGAAAATCGGTCCACAACTGACAGAGAAATCGGTGGACATACGTAAAAAAAATATACGTACAGTCGAACATAGAACCTCCTCCTTTTTCGAAGTCGGTTAAAAACGAAATCTTAAACTTATCTCGAAGATTCTCTCGTTATTTATAGGTTTATGTAAACCGTTTCTGTAGTTAGGTAAGTACCTCCTACTGAAACGGTTTACTTAACAGGAAAAAGTAAAGCACACAGTTCATTTCCATAGAATTACCATAATCTGAGCAATTAACCGTGTCTGCTGACCCATTTTCATAAACTCATAAAATTAATTGCTTTAAATCAGAAAAGCTTCTCCATGAATAATGAAGAACTTACATTTTTTTTCACCGTGACATAATTATGCCTCGTCAAAATCATGCATGCAGCATCCAGTTAATTGTATCGTAACCTTACTATTGTAGTTTACTATAGGACCCTTTTTTTTTGAGGGTGGGAAATATAATATACTTCGCAAAAGCTACTGTAGGACCCTATTAGCCTGATTTTAATTATAGAATGAAAAAAATCCCAGGGGTAATTAATGCACATCGTAGATCAGTGTGTTGTAAATCCTATCATTCAAATGTCGAAATACATAAAAGGTTCACTCGAATCGTTCGGGTATACGATGAGGCTTTTGTGGAGTCAGGTAGGCACTCAACAAAAGCCTTATTAAAGCCAAATAATGAACATTTATTGTCTATTCTCAAAAATTAATATCAGACTCAACAAAAGCTTTCAACAATTGAAATCAAAGAATGTGTTAAATTTTTCAATGTAGGTACATTATTTTGTTAAATGATATGGCTATGATGAATTCTTTAAAGGGGAATTCTTGTTCGTTTCAATAAGTACTTGTTTTTTTGGTAAGTGACTTTGGCCCTCCTGTGCAAAGATAATAGCAATTAAAGTATTGGCAGAATGTATAAAACGGAAATGATAATTTGAAAGAAGATAAGAAGAAAAGAAAATGGAAGAGAAAGGCAAAAAAGGCGGTTGCAGTTTCCAGGGCTAAGGCACAGGAAAAGTTATATGACTTACTGGACAGCCCTACAGGCCAGAAAAAGCTGTACTGGATTACAAAAGTATGAGAAAGGAGAACGAGAGATATAACCCATATAAAATGAATGAAAGATGAAACCGGTAAAGCCTTGTCGAAAGATGACGAAATAAAAAAAGAGCGATTGAAGGTTTATTTTGAAAAGTTGATGAACGAAGAGAATGAATACAATGGTGTGCTCAAAGAGGTACAAGTAAATATGGGTTTGGTGAGAGAAATTAGCATGGATGAAGTAAGAAAGGCAGTTCAATGTATGAAAAATGGTAAGGCTCTGATGACATACCAGTAGAAGTATGGAAGTGTTTAAAAGAGGATGGATGTATGTGGCTGACTTTATTCTTCAGTAAGTTGTTGTATGAAGAAGTGATTCCACAAAAATGGTGCAATAGTTCGCTAGTGCCCATCTTTAAGAATAAAGGGGATGTACAGGACTGCACCAACTATCGAGGGATAAAGCTCATGTCACATACTATGAAAGTATGGGAGAAAGTGATAGAGAAAAGATTGCGAGAGTAGAGTGAGATTACCCCGAACTAGTTCGGGTTTATGTCAGTTTGAGGGATAATGGACGCCACCTTCGCTCTCCGTCAATTGTGCGAGAAGTACAGACGTGTGGATAAGAACTTGCACATGGTGTTCATTGATCTTGAGAAAGCGTATGATAGGGTACCTCGGGATGTGTTGTGGTGGGCCTTGAAAGAGAAAGGTTTACCTGGGAAGTTTGTTGAGTTGATTCGTGCTATGTACAGTAAATGTAGTACCTACGTCCGGTCGGCTGCTGGCAACACCAACGAGTTCAGTGTGGCTATAGGCGGCTTGCATCAAGGGTTGGTTTTAAGTCCGTACCTCTTCCTGTTGATTATGGACGCTCTTACGTCGGAAATACAGGAGGAGGCACCCTTATGCATGCTGTTTGCCGACGACATTATTCTTGTTGGTGAAGATGGACCTGAGATCCAGAGCAGATTGGAGAAATGGCAACAGAAGCTGAAGAAAGTTGGCTTGAAAATCAGCAGAGCCAAAACTGAATACATGTTTTGCGATTTCGGCGGTCTCTCGAGTTCTGAAGCTATAGTGCTAAATGGCACGCTTTTTCCAGCGTGCTCCGATTTTCGGTATCTCGTTTCACTCGTGCACAGCGATGGTGACCTAGATCGGACTATTAAGCACCGAATTAACACTGGATGGATGAAATGGCGTCAGGTCATCGGGACTATCTGCGCATTCCTCTTAAACTTAAGGGGAACATTTTAGAATTAAGAGTTAGTATATAAGAGGAAGTCTGAAACTGGCACCGCTGACTGAAGAGTTGTGTGGAAATCGGTTGTCGTGGTGTGGGCATGTGATGCGGAGGAATGAAGAAAACGTCGTGAGGAAAGTCTTGTGTATGGATGTGGATGGGTATATGAGTAGATAAAGGCCAAAAAAATGATGGTTGGACTGTGTGAAAGAGGATATGGGTAAAAAGGGGGTGACTACAGAGATGACGGCTAATAGAGAAGTATGGAAGAAAAAGACATGTTGCGCCGACCCCTTTTTTAGTTAGAAAATAAGCTGGCGGCTCTGCGATTTACACTATAAATAACGATATTTCAAATGAATATGTCAACGTGACAATACAAAATTCGTAATGGCACAAGTATTTTTGAAATTAAAGTTTATATGTCATATAAAATTTCAACTCTTATTTTGCCTCTTAAAACGATTGCATTTTATTTATTATTTATTTAATAAAAATTACGTAAATAACACCTTAACAGCATAACGCCAAAGCAATGTTACTACCACAAAATACAATTTGAAATACTAATGAAAAAACAAATTAAATTACAATTAAAATAACAATCGAAAATACAATCAAAAACACAATTAAAAAATACAATTAAGAATACAATTTAAAATACTATTAAAATAGAATTCAAAATAAATGATACAAGTCAAAATACAATTCAAAATACAAATCAAAATACAATTTAAAATACAATTTAAAATACAACTCAAAATACAATTCCAAATACAATTCGAAATACAATTCAAAATACAATTCAAAAGACAATTCAAAATTAAATTTAATAAAAATGCGATTAAAAATACAATTAAAATTGCTTCTCAACATTCTCAATACACTTCAGTGCTACTCCTGTGAATTTCATCAGGCTGCAGTGAAATATATCCACTTCATTTGAGATAATATTTAACAATCTTATGGCGCATGACAATGGGGCAACCTTGTTCAGGTTAGTCCTAGACGGCGGTGGCTCCTGCAGCGTTGGCGTGGGGCGACGCGCGCCCCCGCAGCCGGGCGGCGCGCGCAGTCCCAGTCCCAGCTCCGCTAACAGGTCGGGGTGGTGAAGCCAGCCCCGCAGCACACGAAACACGAAGCTACACAGAGCGATTTCCCTCCGCACCGCCAGTCTGCTGTACCCAACCATCCCTATTACGAAGAGACTCGGGTACATGAGTGGGAAGAAGGGATAGACACCGTACAGCTTAAAAAACAAAAAACGAGTGAATTTGTTTTTTTAAAACGACACCCACAATTCACATATCGCCACTTGTCGTATTATTCCCCCTGCGACTTTGGACATTTGCCAAAGATAGAAGACGGTCTCAAAGAGTGCCGTTGCACTTTTTATTGCGACTTCGAACTAATCGCCTGAAAGGTTCTTTGAGAGACAAGATTATCTTTAGCATATAGATATAGACATTTTAATTTGAAAGCGAACTTTAAAAATGAACCATTCTTCAAAAAACCTGTTGGAGCGATACAAAAAAATGTTCGGGTGTGAGAACCTTCGTGAGAATGGAACGAATGAGGAGAGAAGAGTAGCAAGTGAATGAAGCGTAATAAAGTGGTTGAAAATAGAAACAGGTCACTTGACTGACCGGTCTTTGTTAGTGTCCGAACTTTTTTCATGTGTTGCCGAGCTTTGCCGTGACTTTTTTAATAATAATGAGCTTCTTTTTGACTGACGCAGCTATTTAAGTTTTTGCTGCTATGTGGTATTGTCTCTTACAGGGGCACCATGGTGTGGGGGTCCAGCACCCACAAGCATTGAGTAACGTGCCGTATTTACTTGAGATAAGCACTACTAATCTCATATAGTCTGGCGCTCCGTAACTTCTTATTTGACACAAAAAAAACTTCCCGAGGTGAGGCTCTAAATAATTTTCGAACATCCTTGTTGATTAAGATTTTATTCATAAGTCGACTCGATTAGTCTTAGTGCTAGGTTTTCTTGCTCTAACATTCTTCCATTAATTCTGCATTGTCGACTACGTTAGCTTTCACAGATGCTTAAATTTTCGAGCTCGCTTCGCTCGCTCCAGTATCAATTTGGTGTATTCTTTAAAAGCACGTAGTTAAATGATAAGATACCATAAAAAAAGATTTCCTATTTTATGCATGGTTTACCAGAAACATTAAATAAAACAATGTTAAAAAAACCACAAAACTAAAGCATTATTTTCTTTTACATAGCAACCTACCTTATTACTTTGTACCGACAAGAAAATATACCTGAATTATTCTTTTCTTTTCTATATATATCTCTGAAAGTAAACGTTGTCCAGAAATTGCCTATATCATGTTAGTGGGAGGTCCTATTAGATCCACATTTAGTGGAAAAAAACAAAAGAAAATATTTACAAACAGGTCCACAAGACCCTCGAAGACCACTTTACTTTTATTATAAGTAGATACTTCTAAAAACTAAATGTGATAACATTGGTATAGGATAACAATTGTACCAGGTATTATTGGGTTTCTGTTTTCTTGGAAGTACTTGTATTAAATATTTTGTGTGTATATTTTTCAAAGTCAATAAAAGTCTCTTATTACATATTAAAACGTATTTATTTTTTGCTCCATTGAAGGGTATCAAACCTTTCAATAGAGCTCATAAAAAATTTTAACGCTAAAGGAAATCAAACTCAATACTCTTAAATAAAATCATTTCAGAAAAACATAAGTAAATTTTAAACCTTTTCCATCGATATTCAGTCAAGGGTAAGTAACAAAAGAATCTAGAAATAGGTTTAAATAAACTCTTCAACATGAAAATTTTCACTTTTGAAATAAAGACTGTTTTTTTATGATTTTGCTACAGAGAAATACATAATTATAATATTTTTATAATCGAGTTTCAACAGCGTAGCAGACACCTGCTACACAGCAGTACCATCAAGTCTGCTACGTCGTAGCAACCACGGAGTCTTATAATAATACTTCACGAATCACGACACTACTGCAGTTTTTCTATTGTGAGTAGGTACTCGTATCTTTATACAACGACAAATATTTCTATTAATGACTTAATGTCCCTTGATTTCACGTTATGGGCTATGATGACATATTCGTAGTATCAATTTAAGGCGCAGTTATACGACTTTTAATGGTTTTTAATTGAACATCACGTGAACGACTAGTTTTTTTTTTTTTTTTTAATTTCTGATACTTTAAACAATTTCCGTCGTAATTTAATCTCAGAATATTTGAAATCATATTTTTATAACATAGTGTAATTAATTTGTAAATTATTAATAATTTAGTCTAAGTGTTTAAGTTATAATACCTGTTGTTTTATGTGTAATAAACAAATTATGCGTCTAATTTCGGACAGCGCTCCTTGATGGGCGAGTCCTATTACTAGGTGGGCGTATGACGCGTTACGTGAGTTCAGCACAGAACACGTAAGCTAACCACTCAAGGTCATTGGCAGTTAATAGCGCCTTAACTTAACACTAAGAGATACTACAGAAATCCTAAAGCCAAAAGTTGAAATGGCAAATTTCTCGAGTGTATAAAGTTTCCGTTACGTGAGTGCTTTGAACAAGTCCTTTCTAAGGTTCCGTACCCGAAGGGTAACGAAAGGGACCCTAATAATGCCTCCGTTGCCCGTTCGTCTGTCAGCGGGCTGTATCTCACGATCCGTAAGCTAGGTACACATTTGAAATTTTCACAGAATGTGTATTTCTCTTGCCGCTATAACAACAAATAATAAAAATTAATTAAAGATTAAGGGGGTCTACCTAGAGAGCTACCTACAGCGGCAGTAGAAATACACAATGTGTGAAAATTTCAACTGTCTACCTATTACGGATCATGAAACACGTTTCTAGAAACGTGTTTTTTTCAGTTTATGTTACAGAACCCTTCAAGAGCGAGTCTGACCCGCACTTGGCCGTTTTTTTTAAATAACTGTATACTGTATCATAAATTCTAAAATAATGGGTTTGAGAAGGAAAAATAGATAGTGGCAAAGACTGGATAGTGTGGGCCTGAAATTGAGCAGAACCAAAACAGAATACCTGTTCTGCGATTTCGGCGGTCTCTCCAGTCCTATAGCTCTCAACGGAACGCCAATACCGATCTGCTTCAACTTTCGGTACTTCGGGTCGCTTATCCAGGGGGATGGCGATAAAGAACGAGACGTAACGCACAGGATCAACTCAGGATGGATGAATTGGCGACTATAAGTCCGTGATTAGACCTGTCGTACTGTATGGGTCAGAATGTTAGGCTGTGAAAAAGATGGATGAAAAAAGATTGCATGTGGCGGAGATGAGAATGTTGAGATGGATTTGTGGAGTAACAAGAATGAATAAAGTAAGAAATGAGTACATTACAGGTAGTTTAAAAGTGGCGCCAGTCATAGAAAAGTTGAAAGGGAACCGCTTATCTTGGAATGGTCATGTGAAGAGGAGGGATGAAACACAATCATGTAACTAAAAGAGATATAAATATAAATGTGGATGGATGGAATGGGAGAGGAAGGCCAAAGAAAAGATGGATGGATTGTGTGAGGAGTGATATGAAAGAAAAGGGAGTTAGTGATAGCGTGACGGCTGACAGTACAGAATGGAAGAAAAAAACGTGTAGCCGACCCCTAGTAACACCCATGTCACTTGGGGTCAGCAATCAATCATCATCTTCTTGCCCTTATCCCAATAAGGGCAGGGAAATGATGAATCAGAATTAATTTTTACTATTAATTCTGACTTCATTTTCATACGTCATGATAGTTTCAACTGTAATAATATGAGAGCAAATCACAAACATTCTGCAAAAACTAAAGTGGTGTTATTAGTTTTACAGTAATAAATTACGTACCTATAAGTAAAATATTTATGAGATAATTTGCCTTTTTTTCGTAACCTCTAAACCGTTTTGTCAAATGGTGTGATATTAAGTCATCCTCAAGCATGAAAATTTCATAACGAAACACTTAATATTATGAAAGTGACTGAATGGTTTCTTAAAATTACCAACCCTCTTTTAGCTATCCCTACCAAAGACTAATAACTTAATAATAATAATTTACTTCATAAATAGTGGTACAGTCTGTTACAAAGTAGGATGACAATTTAAAAATTTGTTAACATCTGAGATAAGTAGGTAACAATATAATTCAAGTATCTGATGTCCTTGCTAGGTTACTTAGTAGCCTGTATTAAGGACAATCAGCCCTCATTTCCCGAAAATGGGACAAGACTATTATTTAGACTGTTACATAATTATTAACAAAATTTAGAAATAAAGAAGAAAAATAATAATAATAATAAATAATACCGGCGGACTACTATTTTTTATAATTTTAAATGTTTTTTTTTTCTTTTTTATATGATTTGTAAGAAATATTTAAAATTATAATTTATATATGTATAGAAAATTAATAAACGACATAATAATAAAAGTTGAATACAAAAATGTGTGAGTGCACGCGTTGTGTGTGTTTGGGTATGTGTGTATGCGTGTACATGTGTGTGTGTGTGAGAGAGAGAGAGAAAATGTGAGTGAGTATGTGTATATTATGAGTTAGGTAATTGTTGTAAGAAGGGATTCGGTATCATCATAATTTTTGGTAGAAAGAAATTCAGTAATCCGCTTTTTGCATGTTAGCTTACAGCATGTTTGCAGTGGAATTATTGCGTTTATTCTATTATAGAGGAATGGTCCTTGATAAAGAAAGAATCTTTTTGTTATTGACGTGTCTGTTAGTAATGTCAAAACAATAGTTTTTTTTTCAAGCTCATACGGTTATTTGCACGATAAAATCTATTTCTTTTTTAGGATAAACTGCGATTTGTACTTTTTTGTCAAAAGGTAGAAGTAATTTTTAAGTATTTAATTAAAATTGAATAGTGTACAAAACGTGTTATGTATAATCAGTCATCTACAACATATTAATGTGCGTGTGGTGTGAGAGCCACTTTGTTAAAACTCTTTGAAAATGTGCTTGGATTTAGTGAATATTCCCAAAAAATTGTGAAAGTTGGAATCAGATTTTATTTTAAGTCAAATAAACGAGTATTGGACTGTAAAGTTGGTCCACCTGTACCGGATAAGCTATAAACGTTACAGAATAAGTCTTTATGCCAAAATCTAAGCTAATGACAAACAAAATTTGTGAAAACAAGATAATTGTCGCAAAACACTGTCTTACTTTGTATGTCTTCGTTCAAAATGGGCACTTAATTTTCATACACTTAAAAGCTACGTAACAAATTGTGAAAATTTGTGAAAGCAAGACCAGGTCACCACTATTTGTTGTTTGGAAGTTTATGACCTTGATAAAATTCGGGCCCTCAGTCCTCCATTTTTTTGTTTTCGTTTTATTTGCACACTTTTTATTAGCGACCCGGATTTTTGCGGCCTAGTGTACATCACTATATTACTATAGAACGCAGCACGTACGCCGCAGCTTGGTTTTATTAATTATATTTATTTAGTTATATGAACTACGTAGTTATAAATGCCCATGTGAATGATATCTAATTCATAATTTTGTTTAACTTTGAAATATTGCTCTTTTCAATTGTATGCTTCACGAAGTGTCATAATAATACCTACATCGAATAGATAACACACATGCATTCTCATTCAGTAAGCCAAACAGTGCTTTAACCACTTAGTACACTTTGCGGGCGTTTACGGGACAACCCTCGCTTTTCATTAACTGCTGTGTCAGCCGTGTGCCGCCAAGTTTACCCGCTTCGGCCTTATGTGACCTCGTTTAAGACGAAGATTTATAGGCGAGAAAATTTTCCAGTAATCTTGAAACTGAGCAACGATTAGTTCTTTAAACTATTGAAGTGGCTTCACCTGTTGTTATTATTTATATGTTTACTATTAATATACGTAGGTCATCAAGCAAAGAGTCATTCCTTAGCGGTAGTCTATGCAATGTCTACCAATATATCGATTTAAATAAAGGGAGATAGCTGGAATAACCATCAAGTTGTTTCATTAAACGAAATTGAAAGAACGACTTCATGAACATGTAGCCTGCTCAGTAAAAGCAGCGCTTGAGTTAGTTAGAAACTATTCTAAGAGGCTTTTGCAAGCTTGAGAAACGTTCAAGTTTGTACTGTGTGCATACCTTTAGTGGTTTTTAAGCCTTTCATTTTGCTTAGTCGTTCTTACCCTGGGGAAATATTTAGAAAGCAACTACATTCTTTTGAGACTATTTACAGCAAAACTACTTAACAAAAGTGCTTTAACATTATTCAAAAATAAAAAGGCTGTATACTATTTTACGCACAGACTTGTTACAAATATGTATTTATTACAATACTATTGGAACAAGAGAGAAATGGTTAGCGTTAGAAAAGT
The DNA here is from genome assembly GCA_951329385.1 of Polia nebulosa. NCBI lineage: Eukaryota > Metazoa > Arthropoda > Insecta > Lepidoptera > Noctuidae > Polia > Polia nebulosa. The sequence goes on from OX589602.1 coordinate 22,332,506, forward strand.
CTAGACAAAAATGGTTCTAATCTTGGTACGAAAATACTATTCTAATTGGAAAATCTTCCCTATCATCTTAAAATAGTAGGTAGATAGATAACAGATAAGTCACCACCGAGAGTGTCTCTACAACAACGTGGAGTGTTGTGATCTTGGGGCTTCGCCGGTAGAGTTGATCAAAGAAAGGCCCAAGTGATCTAACTAAGAGAGACCAATGCGGCGGGCGTGTCTCTCCCCGAGAGGAATCCTTCGCGCAGGGAACTTTCGGTGGATGTGCTGAGTCGAGATGGCTGGACAGCGAACACAGGCATGTATGTCGCATTAACTGCCTTTTTTCTTGCCGGGGAGGAATATCTTCATGGATGTCCTTCGCCTGGGGCAGGCGAAGAGGTCTGTCAGACTTTTACTGACTAAAAACCACCCCGGTGTTCCTTCCCACACTTGGACAGGGGATCGTGAGTGCTAATACGACTTCCATGATCCCCGGCTAGTGCTCGCCACCTCAGGTCCACGGGGAGAGTGAGGTGTCCTCCCGTGCGACTTAGGAGCACGTTCACATAGGAGCACGCGTGGAATATTACGCGCCGCCGCCTTGGGTCCTGCTGGGTGGCGGACAGCGAAAGACTCCGAGTCCGTTGTCTCTCGAATCTGGACCTTTTTATGGGGGCTAGAAGAGGGCGTCAACCGCCCTCCGCTGACGCCCAGTACGCCTGCTGCAGGTCGGGAGAGTGGCAACCGCCTCCCTCTCCCTCTCCGCAGCCTTCATCTGCGAAACGACATCTTCACAGAAGGAGATCACCGCTGCCCACAAATTAGCGCTCCCGACCATTGAACGAGCGACAGCCGGCAGTGACAGGTCGGGTCCCACTTCGGATACAAGAGCTCGGCGCTGCTTCTCCCATGCATTACACTCTGCCAGTGTATGCTGTGTCTTGTCCTCTCGACAGTCAGTGCAGTGATGGCATCAAGCGTCAGGCTCCCTGAATATGCGACACAGGTACCTTTTGAATCAGCCGTGCCCCGAGAACACCTGCGTTACCCGGAACAACAGGGAGCCGTGCTTTCTCCCGAGCCGGTCGGATCGCGTCGACGATACGGACATCACCCTCTGCTGTCTTCGCAGTCTTGCGATGCTGCCAGCTGCATTAACTGCCTGGCTCAACCGAGCCTCTGAACCGAGCAGGCAAAGACGATAGCTACCTACTAATAAAATTTACAATTTATGAGACTACGCGATACTAATAAATCACAAGATGTCGAAGTTTTGCAAACATTATGGTAATTGGTGTGGCGAGTTGCCGCCACTCTGCAGGTTGGGTGGGGTTGGTATCACGTCGCGTGTGTGTCTCGCTTTAATTTGTCAGACAGACGTGAGTGGCCGGCTTTACGAGCTATAGACAATTTAAAATGCAACAATCGACGTCACGTCAGTTTGACGTTAGTGTGTGTGTGTCTAACGCCGCGAGGCACAGCGCGCATCTCACCGCAGACTAATGTCTTAAAAATAATATCGTCCCCGCAAATACGCTAAAATCCCGAGTAAATCCCGTAAACGTTGGGGATCCTCCGGGAATAATAAATAACCCATATTTACCGCGTCCGTTAACTACTGAACAAGCATAATCAGGAGTGTTGGTGTGAAGAGAACGAGTGGCCACTCGACAATTCGACGTGCAACCATCAGAACAGCCCGGAAAGTAAGGTACCACTTGTTTCACAAATTGTAAGTAGGGCCACATTCGCCGACTGCTGCCGACCACTCCTAACTTGAAGTTATACAGACAAATATAGGCAATTTTGGGCCAGCATTCCCTTTGTGTTTGGCCGTAATCACGCCTGACCATCTCCATTAGATGGTCCTTTCGAGCCTGGATAGGCATCAGTAAAATTCAGTACAAATTAAGTACAAGTCATTACGGTAGGCACATAACTTTATTAGTGCCCCAAAATGGCGTCCCGCAAGCAAGAAGCTAAATTGGCTCAGCTTACCGCTAAAAAACAAATGATTTTCGAGCGAGTTAATCGCATATATAATGATTCCAGAAACATCTCGAACTATGATTCACGTTCAAATGAGACATTCTTAGCGCAGTCAGAAACAATTACTGAGCAATATAACAAATTTGAGGAAATAATAGAACAAATGAATGAATTGCAATTCGAGATTGACCAAACCGCACCAGACTATTCGAGTCTATATTCTATTGAAGACTTATATTCTAATATTAAATATAAACGTAATCTCATACTTTCGAAAAACGAAACATCGGAACACAAAGTGGGTACTCGGATAAAATTACCGCCCATAGATTTGCCAACGTTTGATGGTAAAGCGGAAAACTGGCCCATATTTTATGAAATGTTTCGAAGCAATGTTCATTTAAATACCGATCTGGTTGACTCGCAGCGTGTCCAGTACTTGATCAGTAGGTTGACTCATGATGCCTTGAAGCTGACCGCGGGCATTGTTCCTACAGGTGATACATACAACGTTATGTGGAACAGTCTCGTAAAAAGGTATCAAGATAAGCGTAGTTTAGGGATTCATTATCTCAATAATATACTGGACATTAAACAATGCGCCGGAAATGCCGCGAGCCTCAATACTTTTGTGGAACGATATTCAGCGTCCGTTGCAGCCTTGAAGCAGTTAGACATTCCAGACTTACTGGATTTTGTTTTATTACACTGTGGTTTAAGAAAGGTTGACGCGCAAACTGTCTTACAGTTTGAATCACGTGTGAGTGAAAAGGAATTACCTTCCTATGCGGAGTTTATAACATTCATGCAAGAATATGTTAAGGTACTACAACGCTCATACGGTAATAATTTACAGACGGAACCGCGCGCTAAGTCTAGTTCAGTTAATCATCAAACAAAAAATAATACCGCTAAGTCATTCGTATCGCGTAATGAACCGGTTTCGAATGGCAAATGTACGCTTTGCGATAAGGATGACGTACGACATCAGCTGTTCTATTGCCCGCTGTTTAAAAATATTAGAACACCGCTTGCACGTTTTGAATTTATAAAAGCAAAACGTGGCTGTATAAACTGTTTAAGTCTATCCCATTCTTTGGTTAAATGTAAGTCACGTAACGTTTGTAAAATTTGTAAGAAGAACCACCATTCTCTCTTACATTTCCGAGAAAAACATGAGTCATTATCGCCCGAGCCGCAAGCGCCTACTAAGGATACATCTGTTTCGCTCACTACAGCTGTTAAAACTGGGTCAACCATTTTGCTAGCGACCGCGCAGTTATATGCATACTATAGCGACATCAGAGATAAGGAGGTGGTTCGGTGCCTACTAGATAACGGATCGCAAAATAATTTAATTACTGTGGACTGTTGTAAACGTTTGAACTTACCCATAATTAAATTACGCAATTCATTTTTACAAGGTGTTGGAATGTCATCGAAACCAATACACGGTTTTATTCATCTCAACATAGAATCTCGGTTTGACCCTCATACGAAGTTTTCGATACAAGCGTTAGTTGTTGATTGTATTACAGATAGACTTCCCGCGAAATTAATTAGATTACATAACAATGATAACATGTCATACTTAAGTAACTTGCAGCTCGCTGATCCGCTTTGGAATGTTCCGAGCGGAATAGATCTTGTGCTTGGAGCACAATTGTTCCCCTTTATTTACCTGGGAGACAGGGTCGAAACAGGTACCCGCGCACCCCCTGCTGTACTGACTAGCTTCGGTTATGTACTTATGGGTGATATTGATTGTTGTAGTAGTGATGTGACACACATTGCATCTTCGTTTACCGCGCAGGCCGACATTGAAGTCGAGTCAAATTTACATAAGTTTTTTGAGCTAGAGGAAATTCCATCTCAACGTTTTATTAGTCCGGACGAATTAGAGTGTGAAAATAATTTTAATTCTTCAGTCTTATTTGAAGACGGCAGATATTTTGTCGATCTACCTTTTGCGCGCTTACCCAGCGAGCTAGGTAGCTCGCGCGGTTACGCCCATCGGCGCTTACTTGCTCTCGAGCGTAAGTTCACGTTAATGCCGACCCTACGCGAGAATTATAATAAAACTATCGCGGATTATATAACTCAGGGGTATTTAGCGGAAGTGCCCGACTCTGAATTGACAGAGGAGGGTTATTATATACCGCATCATGCCGTCATTAGACCGGACAAGGACAGCGTTCGAGTGGTTTTGGACGCTAGCGCCAAAACTCACTCAGGGTTGTCGCTCAATGACATTTTGCATGTCGGACCTAATTTGCAAGCAGACTTGTTTTTGTTATTGCTTGATTTTCGTACATTCCCTGTCGCGATGACAGCGGATATAAAACAAATGTTCTTACGTATCGGTGTAAGAGAGCACCACCGCAAATATTTACGAATCTTGTATCGTTTTAGCAAAGGTGAGCCTATTCGCACCTTTCATTTTAACCGCGTTCCCTTCGGACTAAAACCTAGTCCTTATTTAGCGATGCGCACATTGCGTAACTTGGCGTGTGAGCAAAGCGACCGCTTTCCTGAGGCTTCTAAATTGGTAGAAACTCAGTTTTACATGGACGACTACGTCTACTCTGTTTCGGACGAACAGACAGCTATGCGTCTATCCCGCGATTTAATTGATTTAATGAAGGTAGGTTCCTTTGACTTAGTCAAATGGGCTACCAATTCACCCGCTTTATTAGAGATTCTCCCAGAGTCTCACCGCTTACCAGTTAATTTTTCTGGCATGGATAATGATGTCCATAATTTCAAAATCCTTGGATTAACCTGGGAACCCGCTGATGATTATTTTTCTTTGACAACAATCGCCGTGGATGATAAATGCACGAAGCGCGCGATTCTATCGCTAGTTGCCCGCTTGTTCGACGTACTGGGCCTTGTAGGACCCGTTGTGCTGTACGCGAAGGTATTAATCAAGGAACTTTGGTTAGCTAAAGTAGGATGGGATGAGGTTCCACCGGAATCTATCACAAATCGGTTTGCCGCTTTTACGCGCGATTTTCCTTCACTCTCTTCTCTAAAGGTTCCTCGCCACATTGGCGTCTTTAGAGAAGCTGTAGTGAACATCGTAGCCTTTTGCGACGCCAGCTTTACTGGTTATGGCTGTTGTATTTATTTACACATTACCAACCCTACTGGTGATATCACTGTCCGACTCTTATGTGCAAAGTCCAAAGTCTCCCCCGCTAAAATAACAACGCTAGCGCGATTAGAACTTGTCGCCGCTTTACTTCTATCTAAACTTGTTCGCGTAGTCAAGGAAAAACTTTCCGCTCGTGTACCTATTACAGGTGTCCACGATTTCTCGGACTCCACCATAGCTCTCTCGTGGATCCACTCATCTCCCCATAGATGGTCTATTTTTGTCAGCAACCGCATTGCTCAAATACAGGAAAACTTACCTGCCGCTTGTTTCCGTCACGTGTCCGGGAAAGAGAATCCTAGCGATTGTCTGTCTCGCGGCATGCTGCCGTCGGATTTAATAAGACACTCGTTGTGGTGGAACGGCCCCACATGGCTCCATCAGCCCATGAGCGAGTGGCCTTTAAAGTTCTCTCCTGCTCAATGTGAAACATTGCCGGAGTTTAAATCAAAGGTTTTTCTTGTAGAAACTTCGAATACTGAACCGCGTATTTTAGATACTATAGCTGACCGTGTTTGCTCATGGAATAAATTATTACGTGTATTTATGTACATTCTTAAATTTACAAACAGACTACATGGTCATAGTTCTGTTGAAAACATTCAAACCGCCGAAAATTTCATTGTTCGATTAGTTCAAAGTTTACATTTTGCGAGCGATTTAAATTTAATTAAAGCAGGTGAACTTCCAGCTAAGAAGTTGCGCTGTTTATCTGTCTTCATTGATAGCTTCGGAATCTTACGTATTGGGGGCAGATTGTCTAAATCTGACTTACCGTATGAAGCCAAGCATCCCGCGCTTTTACCTAAACGCGACCGCGTAGTCGATCTAATTATCGATCACTATCACAATACGTACTGCCATACGGGCCCAGGGTTATTGATGTCCATTATAAGGCAGCGGTTTTGGATATTGGATGGCCGAACGGTTATACGTTCTCGTTGTCGGAAATGTAATACTTATTTCCGTCTAAATCCTAAGCATCCAGTACCCAAAATGGCTGAACTTCCTGGATACCGCGTCCGTGATGCTAAAGCCTTTGTACACACCGGTGTAGATTTCGCCGGGCCGCTTGCTTATATACCTATTCGACGTAGAGGTCAACGTTCGCAGAAACTTTACTTATGTTTGTTCGTATGCATGGTGACTAAAGCCATACATATCGAGTTTGTTTCGGATCTCACATCTGAGGCTTTCCTATCCGCATTTAAGAGATTCATTTCTCGCCACGGTCCAGTGTCTGTTATGTACTCAGACAATGGTACCAATTTTGTTGGCGCTAAGGCGCAATTGGATGATATTTATTCTTTTTTATTAAATTCAACTGTTCAAACAGATATTAAAAATGAGCTTCTTAAATCACGCATCGAGTGGACAAGAATACCGCCGCGAGCTCCACACTTCGGAGGTATTTGGGAGTCGAATATTAAGAGTGTTAAAACTCACTTGTTTAGAGTCGTAGGTAAACAACTTCTCACTTACGAGGAACTCTCGACCGTATTGGTGCAAATTGAGTGCCTTTTGAACTCTCGACCACTTAGTGTCATTTCGTCAGACCCACATCCGGAGGTACTCACGCCCGCGCATTTTTTAATGTCCAGTCCACTCACGTATTTGCCTTCTTCTGAATTGGCAGAAGAAAACATAAACCTAAACAACCGCAAAAGGCTCTTGGATCAACTTGTGTTATCCTACTGGAATAAATGGCGAATTGAGTACTTGCACACGCTGCAAGTTCGCCAGAAGTGGTGCACTCCCGATCGCCCTATAGAGATAGGTACTGTCGTTCTCTTGGGTCAAGATAACGTACCTCCATTGACTTGGCCATTAGGTATCATAGAGGAAGTTTTTCCGGGATCGGATGGTGTAATTCGAGTCGCTTCAATAAAAACCGCGTCAGGCACGTATAAACGTCCTGTCACTAAGTTGTATCCTTTGCCAACTCAATAGATTATTATTACTACATAATTTAGTTTAATTTAGTTTAGGGTTCATATTATACGTTCCAATGGTACGCCATTACATAGTTGTAATTTAGTTTATTCGACTTACCATAGTCAAGTCGAACCGCAATTCATTCTTAGGACACTGATAATTATTTTTCCCGAGCATTATATCAATGCGATGGTGTTTCGGACTGCTGCTTGGATTTCCCTCAAAGCTCTTCAACAAGTTAATGCTTACATATCATCACCGCTTCTTGAACCTCACTCGCTCCGCATAGATTAGCAGCTTTTGAAAGCTCCTGGACCTTTCAAGGCGGGGAGCATGGTGTGGCGAGTTGCCGCCACTCTGCAGGTTGGGTGGGGTTGGTATCACGTCGCGTGTGTGTCTCGCTTTAATTTGTCAGACAGACGTGAGTGGCCGGCTTTACGAGCTATAGACAATTTAAAATGCAACAATCGACGTCACGTCAGTTTGACGTCAGTGTGTGTGTGTGTCTAACGCCGCGAGGCACAGCGCGCATCTCACCGCAGACTAATGTCTTAAAATAATATCGTCCCCGCAAATACGCTAAAATCCCGAGTAAATCCCGTAAACGTTGGGGATCCTCCGGGAATAATAAATAACCCATATTCACCGCGTCCGTTAACTACTGAACAACCATAATCAGGAGTGTTGGTGTGAAGAGAACGAGTGGCCACTCGACAATTCGACGTGCACCATCGAGAACAGCCCGGGAAGTAAGGTACCACTTGTTTTACAAATTGTAAGTAGGGCCACATTCGCCGACTGCTGCCGACCACTCCTAACTTGAAGTTATACAGACAAATATAGGCAATTTTGGGCCAGCATTCCCTCTAAGTGCTTGGTCGTATTTACCGTTCTACATCCGCAGAGACCCACGGCTATTTACACGCTTGGGCAACTCCAGTAATTGATAACTCTTCCATTTATCTTGTGTAAAAAATCTATTCCGCGTTGAAAGTCTTGCATTTCTCCTATAATATTTTTAATAATAATTTAATTATAATAATTTTATTAAAACACTTATATATACAAAAAAACAGTGTTACCCTGGCTCTTGTACTAGGTCATCCTGTATCAGAAGAGCCAATATGTTTTTTCATTATTTTTTTTTACACAGCAATATGTAAAATTCTGAAGACGAGAAAGTGATGATGACAAATTGTGTTTCGTACACATAAACGATGTAAAATGCTGAAAAAGTTTCCACGTTCTTCACTCTTGATTATGAAAAAAATATTGTAGACAAATCATTTTTAACGGTAGTTAGCCTTTCATTGTTTTGTGTCGATGACATTATAGAACAATAAAATTACAGTTGAGCCATAAATAGTGCCTTCCTTTCTTATTTGGGTCGATACTCATATAAATGTGCTTTTTCATTGAACAGCAGTTGAAACAAAATAAGAATCGAGTTATTTTCTGATGGCAAAACTAATAAAAATAAAAAAAAGCCTAACGCTTAAAACAAAAGCGAACATTTAAAACATAAAAGAACTGTCGACCTTGAAACGGCTGAACAGATTATGATAAAACATGTCTAAGAACCATCGCTAGAAAACCAAATTTCAACAAAAACAAAACCGCATTCAAATCGGTTCACTCGTTTAAGACCTACGGTGCCACAGACAGACACACACACATAGCGATCAATCTTATAACACCTCTTTTTTTGCTCCGGGGGTTAAAAACGAGGACAGGATCAGTTTGCGAAGTCCCTTACGAATGACGAAGGGCTGTCGTAAAATAAGCAAAGAGGCGTATTTAATCGAAGTCGACGTTCCGGGAATCTTCAAGAACACTGTGTTGCACCATGCATGCCATAATGGCGAGTCTTGATTGTTTGCTGTTCGTGCTTCACACATTACGGGGACATAGTAGCATTTGTGCAGTTTTACGAGTTTTACGCGGACGTAGTCGCGGTCAAAACCTAGTATTTAACAAAGTTTGTTTATATGTATTAACAAAATCTTCTATGTATTAATAAAGTAATATTGCAGAAAATTATTCTATAGTGATAACTTTCTGTCGTGGAAATGGGAAAAGTTATCAAAAAGTACGTCATTTTATTTTATTACTGCATTCATTTTATTGTACTTATACCAGTGAAGACGTGTCTAAGTTCCTTCTAGAAGCATTTTACCAAACAAAGCTACCGTTAGGCTTCAGAACAAAATCTTTATAAAATTTAAAAATTCTGTAAACAATGAACAAATGGACGCAGCGTATTAAAATTCGCTTCTTTACTGAATGTAACGTTCCACTGCCTCGGGGGGCAATATCATCTCGATGGAGGCACGGAATTGCACTTTTAATTTATTCTACACTACTATTTAAATGGTATTTATTCACAATCGATGAGCACGATTGTGTCCAATTAGCTTAAAAATATATTGCTTACTACACACGCGTATCCACAGATGATGATTGATGAATCATAAAAGCAGCAGGATTTAATTGAAATTAATGGGAAACTAAATCAGTTTCACCTCTAAAATACTGACGCGATTACGTAGATAATTTGTCACCAAGATCCATTTATTAGTAAATCCAAGTTAAATAGTGCGTCATGAGCACGACAAGATTAATTTCATTTATATGTATATATGAAATCAACCTTGTTAAAATCGTCTCCTACTAATGTTAGTAGGAGACGATTTTCCAGAAGCTGTTGCTTGACGACAAGGCTACGTGAGCCTTAATTTAGTTTCGAGAAAATTCGATATGTATCTCAAAGTATATAATCGCCCGATGTCTTGATTATAGATATGGGTGGTGTGGTGTAAAATCAGATAATTTAAGTTATTAGGACGTGTTTTAATTTTTGTTTTTAATCGACTTCGAAAAAGGAGGAGGTTCTATGTTCGACTGTATGTATTTTTTTTAATGTAAGTATGTCTACCGATTTCTCTGTCAATTGAGGACTGATTTTCAAAATTCTTTTTTTATCCGATAGAATATGCTTCCGAATTTATATGGGACCAATATAAATTTTATCGAAATTGCTTCAGCGCTTTTTGAAAAACTGAACAAAAACCAAAAATACGTATACTTAGATGACATTTTGGTGTTCTCCAATCACGACTATGTTTAAATTCCACGTTCCATGTTATTGGGGTTTTTAGTTCTAGGGTATACAACCAAAAAGGGAAAAATAAAAAACTATTTAAAAAAAAAACAACCGACTTCCAAAAAAAATACACTAAAAATTAAAAAATAGTTTTAATTTTGGAAGTCGGTGTTTGTATTTTATTTCTTCGTTATTTGACACTGACTTCCGAAATTAAAGTTATTTTTTAATTGGTTGTTTTTTTTTGTAGAAAAGTTTTCTTTTTGTATTTTTGTGATTTCACCTGTTTGCTTTACTTTATTCAGTTATTCATTTGCTTTTAAATTGACTTGGAAGATGAGTAATTATTTGTGTGCAAAACAGAAATAAGAGTTACTTCCAAATGGAAATTTAAAAAGCAATAAGATAAGTGTTATGCATTGATCCATCCACCTCGATGTAGATCTGCATAAAGTTCTCAAAAGGGATAAAGAAAATGAGGTTAAAGAGCAGCTGTATTTATTTTTCATCGTATCGAATCGCTGCCTAACAGAGTGAGTGTACAAACAGGCTCCAGTAACAACTTTGAGCAGAGTTCTTCTCATGCACATCATCGAGACACGAGTGCTTTGTAAGAGTTGAAGTGAACGAGCACAATGCAGCCGTTGTTTAAGGGCCTTCTCGCGGTCGCGATCGAGGTCAGAAACGGCCGTTTTTGGCACTTTTGCCTACTACTTTGGATACGAAACATTTTGAGACCTGTTTTAACAACGTAAAAATTCTTTATCATCTTTGTAACAAACGTGAAGTTGGATTTTTTAATATTTATTTTCTGTGCTATGCTACGATTTTTTATTCAATGAGGGCGCCACTGGACCGCGAGAAGGGCCTTAAGATTGTCGTTAATACAGAACACGCTGAGGAGGCATTAAGGTGTAGCGTTAAACAAAAGCGTTCTTATGTTTCGCTGACACTGTTATATTAACTTACTTGTGAAAAAATAAAGCAACATTTATTGCAGTGATTAGATTATTATTCTCACGCATAATCTAACCGCTGAAATCACTTCCTAATTATTCATAGCTGCAAAATGCGCTACAAAAATCAATTTGACTTTTAAAAATACGCCAGTTGACTTTTTAAAACAGAAATTCTATTTTACACAATTAAGTATTATTATTATTATTTATTTCGTTTATTAATATTTTTAACATATTAAATACATTTTTAAATATTTCTTAAAAAAGAATATATAAAAAACATTTAAAAATATAAAAAATAGTAGCCCACCGGTATCGGAAACAGGGTCCAAGCTACCGGCGGTCAGGGCTCCAGAGAGGAACCACCTGACAATGCGAGCCGTGTCCAGAAGTACTGCTTTCTGAATCAAGCCCTTGATCCAGCCGCCTAACGAGAGCCTCCTGAGGTGTTGATCGAGGCTCGTGGCTATTAAGCCATTGGCTGACACGACTATCGGTACAATGATCGCTGAGTCCACATCCCACATATCGACAACCTCGCGAGCCAAGTCAATATACTTGATTTGTTTTCTCGGCTTTCACGAGGTTCTCGTCATGTGGGACGGTAATGTCAACAATCATTGCACGCCTCTCGATTCGGTCCACCACCACTATATCAGGCTTATTGGCTACAATAGTCCTGTCAGTGATGATGGACCGATCCCAGTACAATGAGATATGACCATTATCGAGAACTAGGTCGGGCGCATATCTGTAGTACGGCACTTCCGATTCCACAAGAGAGTACTTCAGAGCAAGATGCTGATGGATAATCTTGGCTACAAGGTTGTGCCTATGCAAGTATTCACCGTTAGCTAGACGAGAACAACCAGAGATTATGTGGCGGATTGATTCTGCCGGACGATGACATGCCCGACATATGTCAACCGTGCCGTCCTTCACAATAAATCTCCGGTAGTTTTTCGTCATGATAACTTCGTCCATAATTGCACAGACAAAACCTTCGGTTTCCCCAAAGAGGTCACCGACATGCAGCCAGGCTACGGACGCTAGTTGGTCTACATCGGGCCCATGTAGGGCCCGGAAAAAGCGTCCGTGAAGTTCCTTACTCTGCCATACTTCTCTGCGATCGTTAGTGTCAAGCACTAGAGGTTTGCGCCAGTTCTCGTTAGCCAAAGAGAGTGGAGTAAGGCCCTTGTCCACCGCCACTACATCTCGATGCATACCCACGTCAGCAGCTAGGAAATATTCCCTTAGACTGCATACCTCGCGGTTGTGGAGGGTCTTAGCATTTAAAAAGCCTCGGCTTCCACACTTCCGCCGGATTTATTATTATTATTTATTCATTTACAAATTATATTTGGCTTACAATACATGTCGAGGAACCTCCATTTAGGCATGGAAAATGCCTGTATTTGAAGGTTCCGCTCCACCCTTACATTTTAAACTTCTAAATAGTTACAAAGGAAAAAAAAAGTACATATTATAATTGTATGTGTGTGTGTGTGTGTGTGTGTGTGTGTGATGGTGTGTGTATGTGTGTGTGTGAGAGAGAGAGAGAGAGAGTGATATTTTGAGTGTACATGAGTGACAAAATAAGCAAATAACATCAATGTATTTTATTAAGTACATACTTTAATAATTTTTCATTACCCTTTACTAGAATTCCTCTATTTTTAATATATGCTTCACAAGCGCTGCTCACAGTATTTATGAGCGACCATCGCGCGCGGGCTGGGAACGTTGCATTTGTAGAGGTTTTTTTTGGGTTTATTTTATTAAATATAATGAAAGTATAATTTTTCTCAGTCAATGATTTTATTAACTAGATCGTTATATTTTATAATTATTTTTAACATTTACTCTAAAATATTTAATCGTATTACGTGGTTATACTGCAAAAAGTACCACCGAAACGATAAGAAAAAGAAGACTGCAAAAAGAAAATAATTCACTGTAATGTAATATTTCATGTTTATAAATACCAACGATCTAGTTAATTGACTAAGAAAAATTGTACTTTCATTGCTAGCCCGCGCGCGATGAACGCTCGTAACCTGGTCTCAGTTTGGAAAATATATTCTACCTGGATTATGAAGAAACTCAGATTAGTCTTTATGGGTTAACGAGAACACAAAGGGTATCACCCAATGAGAGGACAGAAGGGTGTGCTCGAGCCATCAGCCGCCGTCATAAAACAGAGCGGCACGCATGTGTTAATTATTGAGATGTTAATTAGTTACTTGACCTTATTAAATAATAACGTTAAAAATACACGAGGTTGATTCGCTTGAATTATGTGTTGTTCAAAAATTACCACACGGAATTTGCACTCTAAAACCCTAAAACGAAACGACGAGTTTTCAATCCTTCCTGAAATTTGTGTATTTCGATAGGGAACACATTCGACAGTATCTTGCTGTGCGACTGCGGGGAGATAATGGTAATGACATGGGTCCTATCTACACATATACAGGCAATCGCACATCAGTGGTTATAGCTACAAGCTCAACGAAAATCATCTTTATGCTATTTCAGCTACTAAATTGCCCTACTTAGTTGTCCCTTCTATTATTGGTTGGTACATGTTGACGTCATTAAAGTGCGTTTATTCTTATTTTAGAATGTAGGTATATATAAAGGCTGTTGCAAAAAAAAAATTAACTCATTCGATAAACACGCTGACTGTTAAAAAATAATATTTAAATCGGTACTCGAAAACTTATCCTGGGAAAACCCTTCAGAATTTGCAAAATACTTTGTTTCTTAGATAGATTTCAATAATGTTCAAGTTGTTTATTTCAACTACTTAACTTTAAACAATACTTTGTAACAGTTGAATAGACCGTTAGTTTATATCGCAACATAGATTTTATTTAACAAACTTTCCAACACTCGTAACCCTAGCACCACTCCACTTGATAAATATGCTTGTTTCAAAATGAAAACTAAACCATCAGAGAGCGAGCGTGTTGGAAGTTGTCCGTTTAATCGGCGCGGTTAAATAACAGTCGCCGGTAATTGGATGGACGCTCGTTAGATACCGGGACTGCATAGGCGCGCATCGTTGGTCTCGACGACAAGCTATTTGGTAGGTAACGTTTATTATGTCCAAACCGTGTACAAGTCTGGTTAGTTTTAAAAAGCACACGTAAAGACTCATTCACTCACCTCGTCATTCCATTAAAGTTTACTTTGACACCGTCTCTGTACAACGTGAAGTAAATTTATGGAGATCAATACACCATACCACCAATGTGAATAAGATTCGACCCCTCCCATATTTTGTTATATTTCTCTATTAAAAAAATAAACGTCATTACGGCATGGATGAAAAGATATTTTAAAAATAATTTGCATCTAAATCTTGATATTTCTTCGCTCGAGTAATTACCGTTTGCCAGGGTCTGAAGGTATAAATCCAATTACAATTACCTAATATCCTTTGAAAAGGAACAAAACTGTAGTTTACCTTTAGTTGGTAAACGTTTATAAAAGATTTCGCTGGGTTTCGCGAATTTAAATGGATTCATCAATTGTTAACCTCAATAAAGCGCTGTCAGGGTGTTCTCAACAATGAACATTTAGAAAGGACTGAGCCAGGTTAACGAGTACTATCTGGAAGCATGGGAACCGGACCGACGCCAAATGTCAAAAATGTAAGGGCCCTACTACCGGCCAAGTGGCGCCCTTATTGAATAAAAAATCGTAGCATAGCATAGAAAATAAATATTAAAGAATCCAACGTCACGTTTGTTACACCACTTGGCCGATAGTAGACCCTTAACTTGAAAATATTATTGATACCGAAGTCGCATTTAATTACATATCTCCTAGGATACATATTATTAGACAACGGCAGCTGCGTAGCACTATTTAATATCAAATATTTACATAAAAAAAGGCAACACATCACACTTTTTAAGTTAGGTAAGTTTACCACGCTACATACTATTCCGTAGAATGTTAATATTTCTTTTTAGTTCTTTTTTATTTAACTTTCTTTCTTTTTTTATTAAAAAAATCGTTCTCTTGTATCGCGAGTAGGTTCACATACATATAAACTCACATAAACAAATACCCAGACCCGGAACAAATATCTGTAGGCCATAAATAATTTTGGACCCGCGACACGCATTGCAGCAGCTAATCGCTCAGCGACTGCCTCAACAGTGTCTTCAAAAAGATTTTTTTTTTGTAATAAATGCATGTCTGTCATGCGGTCCATAGCACCTTTTAGTTAGCTCTATCAACTTCACATTGTAAGGTAAAGGGTAAAGGAATGTGCCGTTTCTAAACGTGGTATTTTCTTTTTCCTCGGCTTAAAAATAATAGATCTAATATATTTCACTCATTGCATACGCTCTCAGCAGCAGCCGCCGCAGGAGATGCCCTGTGCGTAGAACGTCGCGAAACGATCTCAGGCCACCGTAGACCCGGGTCTACGGTGGCTTGAGATCGTCGCAGGCCCGAGCCTGCGGACGCGAGTAGTGGGTAGCTCGCCGTCCGATCAGCACCAGGCCCGAGAGTCGACGGCGCGTAGTGTTCCACGCGCGCCTCAAAGAGTTGTCAGCAAAACATGACGGGGCCCGTGATGACCGATGCCTGCCCAGGGGTTGTGGATAAATTCGAAACAAAGTTATCGCGCCCCTGGGCACACAGGGCAGGAAAGGAACAGGGGTGGGTTTTAGTCAGTAAGAGTCACGCCTTCCTGCTCCACCCAGAGCGGGAGATGTCATACCAACTCCCCAAGAAAAAAAAACAAAGCAAAGCAAAACACACATGATGATTGTTATAAGCCGTTGTGTTGATCTCATTTATCTAGCGCGTGTAGTTTTCCCTTTTCGGTATGGCCGAACTCCCGACTCCGAATGATTCCAACCGAAAAATTCATTTTATATTGTTATTATGAATAAGTAGAGGCTATACTGTTAATATCATTAAATAGAGCAGACATTATTTTTCCAATATAATGTTTGCAATTCCCCAAACGTTTACTGAGAGAAACTGGAACGAGTTTTGGGAATCAAGCTCGAGCCAATATTTTCACCAATTGCGGGAGGATACTTTGGAATTAATCAAGCTGAGATTTCCCCAACTCCCTGAAGCGCTCATGATTGCTGTTAAGTTGATTTCACCACGTTAAGATGGATAGTGTCATTATGGTAGAAATTTGGTAAGAGAATTTGAGGATTCAGTTGATTTAAAGATATTTTTTTTATAACAAGAAGTTTAGCTGTAATAAAAGCCGCATAGAAAGTGACCGGTCTACAACGTCAGAATTTTGAAGCAGGTATACTCACTAGCAAGCTAAGTGCAGATGGCATGCAAAAATTCGTGGTGTAATGGCGGAGCATGCGCATGCGTGTCAGTGCCACGCGCAGTGCGTCCGTCTCGCTGTATGCGACATACATGCGCTCCCACGTTTCTTGTAAGTAAGCGTGCCTCATTGTCGACGCATCATCGCGTTCCATCAGGTGAGAAAGAAGTCAAACGCGAGCTTGTCAATAAAATTAAAAAAAGTATTTTCTCACCAGGTGGTACTACGTACGCCTTGCATAGGTCCCTCGTACATGTAACTCGGCGTGCAGATACAGCTGACGGTGGCCGGGCCCGGCTGTCTGTCGATACAAAAAGCTTATAAAGGATGATTGATTAACGTCCAAAAGTTGATAATGTGATTTTTTGTGAAAAAGTTGTCATTTTGATGTACTACAGCTGAAAAAAAAACTCATTGACAAAAACGTACTTCCAATGTTTTTGCTACTTTAAGTATGTCCCCTTTTTGTTCCCGAACAAAAATACAACACAACTAAAATACATGACACATAAACAGATTTTTTTTCAATAGCTAAATGGGATCTTTACATACAGATGTGGCTCGGTCTACGGAAATGTGGTCTCTACAAATTTTCCTTTTTACTACTAGAAAAAAACTATTGCTCCTTTATATATTATTGCAGGAATTTGAGTAAATTGTACTACCTGAAATAAAAAAACTGCTGACATTTTTATCGTTTTCATTTACTTTATTTAGTTTATTTATTAATAATTATCAAAAATTACATGTCAGGTTTGTAGGAAAGAAAAATAAAATAAAAACACAAGTCATTAAGAACACGAGTACATTACAAAGAGCATAAAATACAAATTATAATAAATTTAAAAAAAAATATAATAAAAATCATAATGTTACGTAATAGATACAAAAAAAATACAAAATAAAAATAATTGCAACAATTAGGTACCTAAAACCATTATTTTAGGTCTTATAATGCCTGGTCGGTTTCAAGAAAATAAGTACAAAACGATGGCACACAGAAGGTGATAATTCGCTTACCTGCAGGTGCCACCGTTCATACATAAATGTTGAAGGTCCTCGGGCATAGCGGACTCTTTTCGCAGTCCACTCCAATGTAACCTCGAAACACGAACAATTCATTGCGATGCGGAAAATGTTGTGAACTGAGTTATAAGTGTTATAAAACCGCGTAACATCCACGATGGTAGGTATTTTATTAAAAGAGAAGTTCTTTTGGTTCAACAAAAGTAAACAGAATGACGTTCATTATATTTTGTTAGTGACGCTGGCACCCGTTTTGTTCTCGCTTACTTTTTCACGTTTTATTGACTTCGCTAGTGAAGTCCCCAACAGGGACTGCGTTATTTGAAAATAAAATATATATAAAATCATTCATAAAGGTCTGGTGTGTGTGTAGTAGGTACTCGAAGCCTGCATGAGTGTATGACCAAATGATATGAACGTTAACGGAGCAAAAGGAGTATATGAGGATAAGGTGGCGTTCTATATTATCTACCTACCTCCATGGGAAAACGACGTGGATTGAATGAAATGAATGACGTATGCAAAAGAATCGTCTTTTCTTAAGAAACTTTTGATTAGATCAAATTATCAGTTGCTCTCATTGTTAACTTACAGACTTTTTGCAACGGCTTCTTTCTTAGCTATGTACGTATGTGTGTGTATGTATGTGTGTGTATTTAAATATGGTACAATTATGTATGATTAAATTGAGTAAGATTTTAAATAGATCCTTAAGGCCGCATGTCAAAAAAAAAAAAGAGTTCCCGAATGCACTTCCAAAATACAAACACAAACTAACAAACGAACGGACGAACGATTGACATTCGTAATATTTTTTAAATATTATTGTCAATTACAATATCTTAACCTAACTTGAAATCTCTAGAGTTCGTTTAAAAGAGGTCACATGTTAACTTTGTTTGAACTTTAAAATTGTGTATCAACTTAAGACCAAGAAGTACTTATTCAGCCTTAGAAGAAGTCTTGTGGATATAATATCTGCGTTCTATTTTATGCTCAGACAATTTTCGGATAATCACTCTTCACTATAAGGTCAGCGTAACAATTTTCGCTTATTTGGCAGCCCGATTCCCAATTCAACAACAAAGAAGGCATACGTCAAAGAAACGCTCCGTCGAATTATTTATGGAGACATTCGTCAGCCACCCCGCGCAGGCGTCTACAAGAAGAACGGGAATTACGAACCAGACACGATAACTTGGCAAATCTCCAGACGAACAAAATATTTATTCGCTTTTCGCAAATTGGAAGTGAGTTACTGATATAAGAGTTAATTAAGTGTAAGAAAAAAATAGTTACACTTCTTTGAGGCTTATATGTAATACATGCACCTGCGTGGAGTAGCACATAACCCGGGTGTGCTGCGTCACCTCAAGCTATGCGTGCTAGACCGGTACGTATGAAGACGGCGGAGACCGCCATTGTTAAATTCTATTATATTTCTCTCACAAGCGAGATTAATTTTATTTTCTATAAGTTAATGAGTTTTATAAACGAGTGTTCTGTAATATTTACCAACTGGTAAATATTACAGAACACTCGTTCTGTGCCATGGACATTGCTCACCACTGAGAACTCTCAGTGGTGAGCAATGTCCACGGCACAGAATCTTCCTATGAAATTGTACGCTTGGAAAGGACGTTTTCGAGCGACGCTAGTTTATTATTGCGACTTCCTATTTGAGCTCCGCTATGAGAAAGTTAAGATTACCATATAGTTTTTTACGAGTTATATATTAAACTAGTAAATATTGGAAGGTAAACTTAATGGAATTTGTAAGTCTGTGATAAGGTTGAAACTGTAAAATATCTACATCTTTAAATCTCTAAAACTTCGCTACAATGGTGTTGATTCTGTTATGCACAAACTAAACTTAATTTAGGCTATTGCTATCTTTTTCTCTCTAATAAAACACGAAAGAGACGGACGTAAATTAAAATTAGAGCTGTCAAATTTAGTTTGAACTAATATTTCCATACAAATTAAGGGTACACGTAAAAACATGTCGTCTAAAAACACGGCGAAGTGCAAGGCGTAAACTAGTTTGACATCTCTAGGTAACTTAGTGCATAGCTATAGCCGTCCTTTTCTCGCACTGCCTTTTAGTAAAAGATAGCAACTCTCTAATTTTAGTTTAGATATTGAACAAGAGAATCCGTGCCAATCTGTCACAAAACTTTCAAATTAGCGCTTCAACTAGTGTGCTGATTGCGTAAAATCGTGCTTTGCTTATTTGCCCGGTGGGTGCACTATCATCCGAAAAAGTAATGTTATTGTTCTTCTATCTTCAAGGGTCACAGAAGTGATTGAAAGAGACACCGTGGCACAGGCAGCTGAAGGAACATGGGTGGGTATTAGTCAGTAAGAGTCTGACACACCATATTTGATGCGCGTTATTTGATGATTTCCTACAACTATATGTTTATAATTTGTGAAGTGTGACCGATTATATTTTTTATGGGTAAATTAACTGAACTACAATTTTACCACAAGAACACACGATGCAGTACTATCTGAAAATTGCTTCTTATAAACTGTTACCTGCATAAAGCTTCTCGAGGGAGTTTTTAGCATATTACTTTCAGTATGTTTATCTGTGTCTTGGGAGTTTTGTTGTTCAGTGCTTTGGAATAAGAGCTTACTCAAACACATTTCTGAGTAAGTAGTTTGTACTGGAGAAAACCATAACCAATCGGCTTTTCCCTTAAAAGTTCTATCACTTCTCTGGTATTAGCATTGACGTTGCTCCCATTTGGAAGGATATCTCTATTGGTAATTGTCTACAATTCTATTATATTATTTCTTTAGAGATTTTTTTCGAGTTAACCCTATATTATTTACTTATTATTGAACAAATTAGTTTAAATACATATTTACAATAATTACAGCTTTAGAGATTATGCCAAATTCAATGATAGAAATGTGAAAAAGTCAAAGCATAATATTATGGCAGAGTCCCTGACACCTGATATTTAAACCTTTTTCCTTCACGGACAAAACAGACGAATGGCTCACTTTAAAAATGAACTACATAACTGCAGACCACGTTTACAGTAAAATACTAAGCGAATAAAGATTGTAAATTCTACTCGCAACTAATCTGCCAATGGGACTATTCAAATCTCACACAATATCGTATCTACCGTTAAGGCGTATACAGGCTGTAAGGAACAAGATACCGCAAACTTCGCGAAAAGGTTACACCTAATGTCAGTAACTAAATTATGATAGTCATTAATCTCGGTAATGATCGATTACAGAAATTGACATTTTCAAGCACGCAATGTATTGTGAACAATGCGATCTCAACGCTTCGCAATGAAGTAGGCGCGCGGGAGCGCGTCTATTCGTAGTTACCTACCACGTCTTATACACACAGACACACCTGTTCCTGTGTGTAGCTTGTACCTAGATAGACTACCTATCTACTTTGTGATAAAAATACATTTACGTCGATGTTTCCGATCGATATGATAAACAACTAGATCAGATACTTAATAGACATAAGCGCATACGTGCGTTAAATGTTTAAAACGACAAATGCGTATAATGTTCCGTGGCACCTTTAACTGTTTATTCTAATGACGACAAATGATAAATGATAAATGATAAATGATGTTTATTCAGTAAATAGGTTACAAGGAACACTTTTACACGTCAATGTTTTTTTGTCAGTTTAAGCTAGATGAGGCCGGTGTTTCCTAGCTGACTACCCTGAGAAGAAACACCGAAACAAACTCAGAGGTCAAAGTCTCTTTTAGTGTTCAAATCCATACAATGTGGACTGGTTAGATCCTATGAGAACCATGTACGTTTATGTCTGGGATGAGCTTTATGAAGAAAGCAACACACGAATTCGAGTGGACCTGTCCAGACAGTGCAAGCATTTGTCAGTCATCGCGAAGCTCAACTCAGAACTCTGAGGTGCTCAACGAACCGACGAACAATACCAAAGTAAGGACATTTGAGTAGGCCGCAAAAAATACTCAAACTGCCAGACAATCATAAAATCTACATGAATATAACGACATACATAGTTCTCGCATTCACATTATTCTATATGAGGACCATGCAGCTTAGTGTCTGTAGTGGTCTTTTGAAGAAAGAACCAAACATATTTGAGTGGACCTGTCCAGTCAGTGCAAGCATTTGTCAATAGTCGAATAGCTCAACTTAAAAACCACTAAGGAGCTCAATGACATGACGAACAATACCAAAGAAAAGACATTTGGGTAGGCCGCAAAAGTACTCAAACTGTCAGACAACGTTGAAAATTACTGTAAAAAGGAGGAGAAAATAATAATAATAACCCACATAGTCCTCACATTTACTATAATTAAGTAATCAAAAAAAAATAAAAATATAATACTTTACAAAGTAAATATTTGTGTCAAACAAAATAGTAATCATAATATGTCAATCAAAAAATAAAAATAAATATAATACTTAACAAAGTATTCAAGTCAAGAAAAATAATAATAATAATAAAATGTCAATAAAAAAATAAAATAAAAAATATAATGCAATACTATACAAGTATTCATGTCAAAAACGAATATTAAAAAAAATATATATATAAAAAATTTTTCATCAGTAAGTAGTACATATGAAATTGATATCACATACATTTTTAATCCCTCAAGAATACTGAAGATAAGGTTAGATAAAGATTAGGATGGATAATAATAAAGAAGCTTGTAAGTACCTACATTGCGCTCCAGGAATGTAGTATAAAGCGCCTGCGGTCGCCAATCGTCCCTACAGAAGTGACCTTGGTGATTTTGAATTTTGAAATTTCGTAGGTACCTACAGCTCTGCCGCTCGCCAACCACGAACACCTCTGTCAGAGACGCGGTTATTAACCGTGTACTTAACTGATGAACAAACTCACCTTAAAGTTCGTTCATTTCTTACGATCCCGAGGCTCCTACATGCTTCATGCATGAGCATTTGCCTGGGCACTGAGGTGTTGTTTAAAAACACTCTCGCACACAACAAGCACACACTCAACAAGCAAAACAAAAAACACACATACTAACAAACACAATAACTTGTTTTTTATAACTTTACGATAACAAGCTAAATTCACTACCAACTGCACATCCGTTTGCGATGAACGTAAACACGGAACTAACAAAAAACAAAAATTCGTCGTCGGCGAAATGCTAAAGAAATAAAATTTTATTTATTAGGGTAGGTACGCTTTTGAATATGCCGACGCTTACAGACCGCATAGATCAATGAAATTGATAAACTGTACAATCGTATTAAGTTGTACCTACTACCTACTCACTCAGTAATTATTTTGATGTAGGTATACGAAATGTAGGAATGTGGTTTTAACGAAATGAGTAAGTAACGTTGTTGTATTGTATTACTTAACTTAACTTTGTTGATAACAAAAATGTATCTAAGAAATAAGTCGTTATCAGTAAACTGTAACGCATTTTTTTTAGATCTTCTTTACTTATTTCGATGAAGGTTTATAAAAATAACCTCCCCTCAAAAGAAGTTCAAATAAAAGTAGTCAATGGGATATCAATTTTTGTAGACACTTAAAATGCCTAACGTGTCGCGTCTGTTAGATTCATAGTTCTGTGTGAGCATTGTGCCGACAAAGAAATGCCGGCGGCGGTCTTTGGCCGGTATTGCGTGCGTAGGTACCTACTGGGCCCGCGATGACCTCCGGTGAACTTAAGAAATCAGCTGAGCAGGAAGCTTCTTTCAATTTTATTTACATTGCGTTTTTTTGCGAAAAAGCGAACAAATTATTTTTTAATTAAAAATTTCATTGAAGTAGATATTATGTATAACGATATTATACAGTTTAATGTAAAAAAATGCAGATTTTTTTTTCAAAAATTAGGAAAAGGCCGACGAAAAATTCCAACGCTAGGGTCCAGAATCATGTACTGAATCACTGGGACACGTATGTGCGTTCATGTACCTTACACCCTGTATAGCCGCCAAGTGGCGCCCTCATTGAATAAAAAATCGTAGCAAAGCGTGGAAAATAAAGATTAAAAAATCCTATGTTGCGTTTGTCACAAAGAGCTTAAGGTATTTTTACGTTGTTGAAACAGGACTCAAAGTGTTTCGCATCCAAAGTAGTAAGCAAAAGTACCAAAAACGGCCGTATTTGACACTTTTGCTTACTACTTTGGATACGAAACACTTTGAGTCCTGTTTCTACAACGTAAAAATACCTTATCCTATTTGTAATAAACGCAACATAGGATTCTTTAATCTTTATTTTCTATGCTAAGATACGAATTTTTATTCAATGAGGGCGCCACTTACGGGGAGGTAGGCCCCTAAGTTTTCAAAAGCAAAGGCATTCTATACCAACCAGGAACTTCTTCTCCAATAGACTGCTTACCGACCTGGCGTAAACGTTTCTAAGTTTAGTATTCATGAGGCGAACACTTAAAACCCAAAAGCGATAGGATTTTAGTATCATACTCGTAGCAGTTTACGTCCTCTCTCTGTTCTAGCATTTGGTTTTTCCTTACTGTTACTGAATACAGGACAAAGGGTTGGTCAGGATGCCTCATATATATTGATTGCATTTTTCTTTTTCTTTGTATTGTATTGTGTAGATTTTGTTCAAGGTTGTGCTGATTTTTTACTTTTATTGGACAGATTATATTTCTGATAAGTGGTATAATTGAGGTTACAGTCTTTCTAATAAGTGATAGTCAACAACATGCAAAGTCAACCGTATGAAACTGAAATGCAGTCCCATAATCTCAAACACCAGATTCATAACCAAGTGGCTACCGCCAAGTTTTCCTTCTACAATGCCAAACTTTCCAGTAGATATTCCCTTAGCTGTAAAACTTTTCCTATTTCCGTAAAGTTAAGTGACGAAACACAACAACAACACTGTCATCGCCTTTTTACATCACATTATAGAAAGGTCATTACAGGGAAGTGTTTTAAGGATATTTATTTCTGTTAAAGGTAACCCGAATCTTATTGAATTAATTCAGAGATTGTTCGGAAAGGTAATTTCCATTTACTCTCCATCTGTTAATAAAATTACCGAAGCTCCGGGCATCATGGAAGACGATCAATGGGCTTAACTTGCAATTAGTGCCGGCTAACAACAAGCGGATATTCTATGATGAGATATATGTAGGTATATAGAGGCCAATTACAGATTGATTACCATAAATTACTAATTGAGTAATTCTCGCGCTTAGTCTCGCAATCGTTTCAAAAAATGGTTCACTTTTACTGCTTCATAACTCGAATCCTGCATTTGCTTATCTACTGTGTACACCTCTTGGATGTTGGTTCAGGAAAAGTAAAACAGGAAGTGCGACTGTGAAATTGTTTTCGGATTATTTACAACATTTAAGGTACATCTTACTTTTAACTTTCTAGTACATAGTTATTAAGTATTAACCACACTCAACGTTAGCACTTAGCACCACTTTCAATGGAAAAAAGCTTTTTATTATACTTTAAACATACACTGCGGTCTGTATTAGAATATTACTGTTACTGTTCTTGATATTTATGTGAGAGAGAAGAGAAGCCAAAGGTTATAATTAATCTGCAAGTTTTAAGTATGTGTGTCACTAGTTGGACGCGAACCAAGCACATCGCCTTATATTGAGGACTGAACCACGAACCAAGTCAACTGCCACAGGAATAAGTTGTTTTTTTATAACGACATCGAAGCGGTTGAACTTTAAGCCAGAGTAAGCAGAAAATTAGGGGAGGAGCTCGTAGCTAAAGTAATAACAGCTGCACGGGTCGATCCATCAGGTTAAGCTGCGCTTGCCGGGGTTGAGCCATGGATGGGTGACCATCTTTACATACCGAGACTCCTCCGTGCCTTTAAAATTACGTTACGTCGTTGGTCTCAGCTGCCAATCGTGGATCTTTGACAGTCGTTACGGGTCGTCAGAAGCCCGAAAGTCTGACAACCGGTCTTACCGAGGTGTATCGTATTACCCAGTACCTGGGTTGTGGAGGTCAGATAGGCAGTCGCTCCATGTAAAATAAGAGTATACAGCTGCATCCAGTTAGACTGGAAGCCGACCCCAAGATATTTGGAAAAAGGATATGCAGATTTTTTAAAGCAGGAAATTAGGGCAAAAACTTAATCCATATAATAATGGTTGTTTAGTCAGGACGGTTGATTCCTTGAAGCTACGACAGCTTACAACTACATTTTTCTTTAACCCAGAATCCTAAACATTGAACAGGACAGGAAAATGTTTTCTTTTTTTCTCATGTACTTATGCTTGTCCACTAAACTATGAAGTGTTAATATAATTTTCTACTGTCTCAGAAATCAAATGTAATCGGGCAAAATAATGGCCCAATTATGCGTAAACTGAATTTAAACAACATTGTGAAGTCAAACGGAGCTGCGCAAGTAAATAACGTACCGGGTCGAAATATGTAATGTAACGCGTTCATACTTTGTAGACGAGACTTGAGCGAGTTCAGATGACCTATAAGAGGCTACAGATGGAACTGCTGCGGCACACGTGAATAATCCATGTTGCTCTCAGCGACGCCAATGCTCGAACACTGAATACACTTTAGTGCCGGAATTTTCGCTGCATGGACACTGTGGCTATTTTATTCAAAAGTTTGGAGATTTGTATGTTTTGAATCTTAAAAAATATTTAATTAGCGAAAATAGAAAAAAATTATACCGTCTCATTCATAATATTCGATGAGTTTGTGTAGTTATTGCCAGTTAGAATAAGTTTTACAATTTCAGAGTCAATTTCTTAACAACAACTTAAACATATTTAAAATTTTCAGTGTTTTTTATTAAATGTATGGTAACCATTTTCTGTCGTTCAAAAAAACCCCTGCTTGTTTCATAATGCAAAAATAGCTTGAAATTAACTTCATCGGAAATAGTGTGACATACGGAAAAGGATTTTGGGTGGCGCAGTGGTGCTTATAAGGGAACTGTCATCATACATTTTTCTCGGTATATTTTCGATATATTTGGGCCCTAGAAGTCAGAGCAGATTTTTATGGTTATGATGTGTTCGACGTTCATGTGATGCAGATATTGCAAAGCGTAGCGTTAAAAGGAAAAAAAAATCCTTTTAACTTAACGCTACGCTTAAGGCTACTACTTCGGTGCATAGTGTTGTGAGAAGTATGTTTGAGCATATTTGTTTATAATGATCTTCTCTAAAATACTAGTTCACTGTGTCAATATCAAATAAGTTCTATTAAATATCCCGTATAGGACCTAATTAGGCTATGAAATGAATTGATAAGATAATAAACTGACACAGCACATAGTATACACACTGTTCCCGCACATTATGTTCATACAGCACAATTTGTGGATTCTCTTTAGTTATTAGTAATTGTTGCTTGTAATAAATCGTGTTTTGACAGAATAATTATGTAACAAATTTACCGCAATGCGGAACACTCGAGAGACCCTTTTGTACAAAAAGTAATGCTCAAGTTATAATAAATTAGTTATTTTCTCTCGATGTATGCCGATAATGATTCACGATGGTCCACACATAAGCCTGTGTTTTTATGTGATTTCAAAGCAATAAGGAGATAATGGTGGTTTTATTTACGGGTTGAATTATTGATATTATTTAACGATTACATGTACAGTATAAACAAGAAATAACTTAATTGAAGATTTTTTTTAAAAAGTCTGACTTTGACAAGTGACAAATTCACCAAATTTAATAAAGTCAAATTATTAGGAATAATTTGACTTTATTAAATTTGGTGAATTTATTTGCATGGTTAATTTTATCCATGGGATGGAATAGACAATGGTCAACTATGTAGTTCATGAGAAATTTTCATGGCAAATCAACTTTTAATATTTGGTTCTGTTTTAATGTAGTTTATTTCAAGACGCACGTTTATAGACGAGGTGTTTGTCGCTTCGTATGTAAATAATGTATCGTGCGTGTACCTGCACTGGCCAAGAAAACTAACCTGAAGCTTGATTGTATACAGATATTGCATTATTTAGCGACTTGAGCAGTGTCATAACGTTTTGTAAAAACATATAAAAAAGAAGTGGCACACATCCACCATGATTTAATATGACATGCTCGTTTTTGCCGGACAATTTTCGAACTGTCTTTTAAAAGTCACACCAATTAAGAAATTAATGTGACTGAATAGTTACACCGGTGCGTGGAGCTCTAATTAACTCGGAGAACTGACCTTGATGCTTCAAAGCGGAGCGAGACCATGACCTCATTATACTGTTGAAACAGTTTTCTTGAATAGGTTAGAATAAGTATCGAAAGATTAGCACAGGCGACTGAAGAAACACGTGTGGGTTTTAGTCAGTAAGAGTCTGACACGCCCTCCCGCTCCACCCAGAGCGGCAGAATTTACTTGATGATTTCACACCCTATAAAAAAAATGTAACGAGATGCGGTTGCGGGGTTGTTTGAATTTGGTGATGATTTCCGAGTTGGTGAGTATTTAATTTTTCTAGGGGTTTGTAGCCAGATTACAAAGATATTAAATAAGTAATTTAGGTTATACCTACTTCTTATAACTATGGCTTAGATGTACACAACAACTCCCACTCGTTTGTGTCACCTGGTGTAGTATGTGTCGCGCCTCAGTGAAGCGAGTGTAAGCGGCTCTGATACACTAAATGATAAATGATTTATAAACGTTTGAGGTCAGTGCATTGGCATATACTTATGTATGTAGTCTTCTTCTCAAAGTCAAGCAATAAAGGTAAGGCACAGAGTGGCCAATGCTTTTAATAGCCTAAATAATGTATCACATAACAACATACTCCTAAAACGGTGGAGCATAATTTAATAACAGAGGTACCCTCAGGGGAGTACACACAGTACTATCATGTACATAATTAAAGAGAGCATTTGAGACATTAAGTAACGAGCCGACGGGTTGGACTGACGAGTTAATAGTCTCACGAGCTGCCGTAATGCTCATGTTAATGTTGTAAGTTATGTAGTTTAAAATTTTAAATGAGAACGTACACTTATATTCTGAACAGTTGCTACGGAGTAGTAAGGCTATGCGGGCTACGCGGCGGCTACGTGAGCTACGTTATGTAGTAGGTAGAACGAACATAAAATATTGTAAATCCCACTCTTAGCCAAGGGCGACTCAATATTTCGAGAGTTAGTTTTATAAATAACTAGGACAAATAATTTTTAATAAAAAATCGTAACAAAGCTAACGAAAATTTTTTGCAGCCTACCGTCGTCGTGCAGTCGAGTGGTGCGTCGTTTTACAATAGGGATGATTCCTCGGTACTAAAACAATAATGCTATTTAATCCGTAAGTTAGATTATCAAAAAATATTGGACTAGTATTTTTTGCTATAGCAAATCTATAAAAAAATACAAAAATTGCTTTGAGTATCTTTTTCCAAGAGGAAAACCTTGCCGCTCATTACCTTCCCTTCTCCTTCGGTTCCCTCCCCACTCCTCTAGTTGTTATGGTGGATCCTTTACTGTTCGTGCTGTACGCCTTTGGAACTCTCTTCCACACACTCTCAGGGCTAGCCCTTCATTGGAGGTGTTTAGGAGAGGAATTAGGTAACACTTCCTGTCGGCATGACCTGTAATATGTTTTGTAAAAGGATTTCTTTGTAAGCCATACCCATAGTATTTAGTATGTTTATGTATCACATATTTGTTTAGTTTATTTAAGTTACAGATTGTATTTTAAGTTTTTGTTGTGCACTTAAGATGTACCTACCTACTTATGCAAATGTATTTTTCACCCTGAGGTTTGCTGTAAGAAAACCCAAATGCTGGGTTAAGCTCGCCTTTGTAACTAACTGTTAATTTGTGTTTTATTTATATGTTATATGTGTACAATAAAGAATAATAATAATAATAAAAAAAATAAAACGCATCAAAACTCAGGAGTGGGGGCTGGTTACGTAGCTTTTGAGTAAAAAGTGTAGCAAGGTGTGACGTCACGCAAAACTTCAACGCACTGTATCGTCCTCGTATTTAATGCGAGACAAAAGAAAAAATACGTGTTCAAAATTTATTGGTAATTTTGGAATTTTTAAAGTCATCTACCTTCTCACAGCACAATACGTTTGTTAAACCGGATAAAATTCTCAGAGCCACAAGGCATTATTTTGAGCTCAACAGTTTGATTCTGCTTAACAGATTTATTAACATTGCCTTATCTGAAATTTTGACGATTATCATTCTACGTCTACCTTCAAAAGCTTCCAAAAATAAATAAACTGAAAAACAAGGTAACTTCGTGAGGAAGTGAATGTTACAACCGAGGAGTTCTGCTATAAATTATGTCTTCCTACAAACAATTTATGTATCTGAAGGGAGCAGAATTATTCATAGCGAAATGTGACGAAAATGACTTTTTATGATAATTAGGACGAATGGGCTATATTTTAATAACACATTATCAAAAGTATCAGATAACCGAAATTATAATATCTTGATTAATGTAATAAGTGTAAAAGGGATTTGAACATAAGTAAGGCTGCAGGTGCAAACAACGACCATTTTCAAATAGCTTTTAATTCCAACTTTGGTTCACGAATTAGAAAAAGAGTTCCTGTGGCCCTTGGCACTCAGGTAAATGAAGGAACAGGGGTAGGATCTAGTCAGAAAAATACGCCCTCCCACCGCTCCCACCCAGAGCGGGAAAAGTCATTGGATGATTACCCACCTCACAAAAAAAAGGTACTTTGATGTTGGGTATTATGAATGTGAAGGAACTTTCATATTTAAAGATAAGTAGGTAGGTAATACTGTCGTAATGTTAGAAGAAAAATGAAATTGAAGCAAAATAAATGTATCTTTCAAGAAACGAAAACCTTTTTTAACCGACGAAAAAAAAGGAGGAGGTTCTCAATTCGACCGTATATATAAAATATATATAATTATATTTAAGATTTTGCTCCCTGTACTTGGGTAATATTTCATTTCACCATTCTAAATATCTCATAAGTAGATATTTCAGTGGACAGGTGTATTTCATAACATAAGAAGTTTCAACGAAGTATAACCTCTTTGCACATACATACTGCTAGTGAGTCATTCACAAGGAAAGTCAAAACATTACCCTCCTTCTTGAGCAGTCGGGTAAAAAACATTGAAGATAGCCATTACATAGTGCTTTGAAAATTCAACGACCCGTAACTATTTAGATTTTTCGTTTGATATTCAAACTCTGTATTCCCTTGAGCATGATAAAGTTTAACCTTTGAACTCCAGCTATGGAAAGTCACTTTTTTCAATATTTTCAAATCCACGCACGAAGGATGAGTTTCACACCGTGTGATTTCAAAACGTGTGTCGGCTTACCGATATTTCACTGAGTTTAGTATTTATTACTCTTTCTGTTTTGATGCCGAACTGAAACAAATTTTATTTTTTTTACTGATTTCAAATGTTGACTCTCGCTCGATGAATACGCAATTACCTATTCTTTTTGACGTTTAATTTTGTTTTATTTGCTGATCAATTCCGTAGTTACAAGAATGTCATAATCGGTCCTTTATCAGAAATATGGCATGGCAAGTACACTAAAAAAATATCAAGCATACCAGCTGAAAAATTGAGAATACTGTGAGGTCTAATAGAAGCAATTTTCTTTTTTCCGGTGACAAAACTGGCATAAAATTATTTTCAGAATAATGGTGTAATAAAGTACGATTTTAAAATAAAAATATCACAATTTCTATCAAAGTTTTGTGAAAGTTTGTATGGCATACATCAACAAATAAACGTAAAAACTCTCAGTTTTTACGTTGCAAATATTTAATAAAAAGTATGCAACACAAAAACCAAACTGCCATTATTCCGTCACAAGGAGAAGTCGAAGTGGCAAATATTAAAGACATTATTCATTTTAAACATCTCGCGACGGATTTATTGAAAAGTAAATAAAATTTTAGACCCATCAGGTAACTGGTAATTTGGACATGAAGCCGCAAATTGTTGACTTGAATCAATTTGCAGAGATCATCGGTCTGATTCAGTGTAGCTACAGTTTTATTTAAAACACAATCTACAGTGCCATTCAGGAAACAAAGTTTTTACTCCTACCTAGCGTAAATCTCATGATGTATTGATATTAACTCGTTGACATAATGAATCACAACTGTCTACAAATTCTTGAATTCATTGAAAACGCCTGGCCATTGCTTAGGAATAAATAGCGTATCTTATATTATGTTAAGACAACTAAACTAAACTACGAGTAACTAACTTAGGCATCTATCTAATAAGTACTTCACTCAACTCATATTTTTACTTTATTTGTGCTGAAATGCCGCATCAGAATTTTCCGAGTCCCAGTTGAAAAAGTTTATAAGTAGTGAGATCATCGAGATATAAGTATATCGAGATATATCTCGATGAGTGAGATGGTTACTTTTCACATCCTACAAATTCTGTGCCCAGTTTGTCATAAACTTAGCATTTTACAATGACGTCGTGCTTATAGAAGTGTGAATTAAAAATATAATGCTCAAACGTGTGATGCGTTGGGCCGATGTGATACGACTTCTACTACTTAAACAAAAATTTTTGAGGTGACTGATATGTGTGTAATTGTATATAAACCTTCATGGGTTCACTTACCATCAGATGCACCGCCTGCATGTTAGCCTTACTATAGAGGCATAAAAAAATAAAGAAAATATATAACATATCTAGAATGTCAGCCAATAACTACAGTCGTGCCATGCCTTTAAGCAAACGATTGCACTCAGGAGTAGTCAGGTCTCTGCTTCTTACGAGTCCCGCAAACCCCGCGGGATTTCACACTCGTAATCGGGAACGGAAGATATTGTGCGGCATCTTGGAATATCGAAATCACACAATACCGGGATTGCAAATCCTACGTGGGGGTCATTAGAGGGAAAAGTTTATCTTAATGGTCTTATTACGCTTGTACCTACTGCAAACTATTAGTAAAACTGTTCTGCGATACTCGAAGTCATTTGAAAACAAATTTTCTGTGTTATGTAGAACGAATAATAATATATGCATCAGCGAATGCAATTGCCGTTGCTGAATACTGGGCCAAACGAAACATTTAAATATTAAATTTGCCGTTGACACGCTAAGAAGAATCAGTCCTGTGTTATACAACATTTACTGCCAGATTTTGGTGATCCAATTTAGATTGGAATTCAATAATTAAACGATTGGAAAGCCAAATTGTATTTGTCTTTACCGCAAAGCAATTTGAAAGATAAACGAGTTATTTTTAAAATGGTCTTTATTTAATAGTTCAGTTTAGATCAAACTGAATGCTATAAATTCAATTAAAGCTTTGGAATCAATTAAGCCTAGTAAATAACCAAAGATAAATCTTATCTTTGATACTTGTGTTAACTACATTGTCACTTGGTACAGATAGATACCTCGATGCTAAACCTCTTTAATTTAACAAAAGAGGAATTTATCACGAAATCGGTTTTAATATCGAAAAAGTGAAGTGTAAGGGGGAGCACATAACATCCAGACTCCCCAAATGTTATCCTCGCCTGCGCGCGGTACACCCTGCCACTGACGGACGAGGCGCTGGCGACCGACCGATGGTGGTATCCGACATGCCAACCTAAATTCTCCAGAGCGATGACGGGCAGCAGCGTCATCGTTGCGAAAGGATTGGCTCTGCGGTCACCAACCCGCTTGCCCAGCGTGGTGACTACGGGCATTAAAAACCTGCCATGAATAAAGCCCCACAACAACGGCCCTCAGTTCCCGGTGGTCCCGCTATTCCTGGTCAAGGTAGCGGTCACGGTAACGGCGGGACGGGGGGTGCGAAGAATCCCCGAGTGACGGCAGGCTACCAACGATGACGACGATTACATCCGGCTACGTATAATGGACGTTCGATGAGGCTGGACCATCACCTTGCTGAACTTGAGGTGGAACTAGGTCGCATTAACTGGCATATACTGGGGTTATCTGAAGTCCGAAGACAGGGGGAGGACTCGATAGCCCTGGAGTCAGGACACCTATAATCTACTTCCGCGAAGGTGATCAGCTCTCCCAAGGCGGCGTTGGCTTCTTGGTCAACAAGGCACTCACTAGCAGCGTTGTAGTAATCAGTAGTGTGTCGGCACGGGTAGCGTACCTTGTACTAAAACTCACTGAAAGGTACTACCTCAAAAGATACAGGCGCCGACTTCAACATGCTCTGACGTGACAGTTGATGCCATGTACGAGGATATTGCCATGGCAATGCACAGTACAACAAAGGCCCACTACAGCGTTGTTATGGGGGACCTCAATGCCAAAGTGGGAGTACAAGAACGCAGCGAATCGAAAGTCGGACCCCCATGCCGGGCGCAAGAATCGCAGGGGGCAAATGCTGGTCAACTTCTTAGAGCCGCAGGGGCTCTTCTTGATAAATTATTTCTTTGAAAAGAAACCCTAAAGGAAGTGGACCTGGCAGAGCCCCGATAACGTGACTAAAAACGAGATGGACTACATCATGACGGATAATTAAAGATGCATATTTAGAGATGTGATCAGCAGGTTTAACACCGGAAGCGATCACAGGCTTGTCCGAGGCACTCCAAATATCAATTTTCGAGCTGAGAGAATCCGCATGATGAGGCCTACTCTCCGACCTACGCAGCCCCAGATCGCTATAGGTTTCGAAAAGTTCCAACTGGAACTTTTCCTTTGCCCTGTTGGAAACCACAGTCAGCACTGTTGACGAGATGGCCGATGAGGTGGTCAAAGCACTACGAGACGTGTCCCGCAGACTATTCCCGTCGCAGTGGAAAAATAAGGTGTCCAAACTTTCCTCGGAGACTCTCGGACTTATGAGGGAAAGATGAGAGTTTCCATCCACGCAGCTGTCTGCGTCGGATAAGAGGGTCTTAAACCTAAAAATTAGAAAGCTGACGCGACGCGACCTTCGGTGCTCCAACACCCGTGACATTAAGGTCGCGATTGAGCAGAACCGAGGGTCGAAAGTGTTCGCTCAACAATTAGGGAGGCCCCATCTGACTAAACTAAGAACTGCGGATGGCAGAATCGTGACTTCAAGGTCCGAGATACTCGAGGAGGTCGAGGATTTCTACGGGGACCTATACTCAACGCGGACGGTGAAACCAGCAGAACATAGTGCAGATGACCATCGAGCCGAGTTAACGCGTCACTACACGGAGGACATCCCAGATGTTGACCAGTGCGAGATTGGGGCGGCTCTCGAACAGTTAAAGAACAACACGGCACCTGGTGATGACGGAATAACGACAGAGCTCCTTAAAGCGGGCGGGGCTCCAGTCCTGAGAGAGCTAGCGAGTCTCTGCAACTCCGACATCCAAGAAGGTTCAACGCCTAAGACGTGGAGCGGAGGTGCGGTGGTTCTGTTCTTCAAAAAAGGTGACAAAACCTTGCTGAAGAACTATAGACCCATCTTACTTCTGAGCCACGTCTGCAAGCTGTTCTCGAGGGTCGTCACGAACCGTCTCGCCAGGAGACTTGACGAGTTCCAGCCACCAGAACAAGCTGGTTTTCGAAAAGGCTTTAGTACCGTGGACCACATTCATACTGTTCGGCAAATTATACAAACGACCGAGGAGTACAACCAGCCGCTGTGTATGGCATTTTTGGACTACAAAAAAGCCTTCGACTCCATCGAAATATGGGCAGTTCTGGACTCCCTGCAACGATGTCGTATCGACTGGCGTTACATCGAAGTGTTGAGATGTCTATACAACGCTGGCAAGATGACTGTTCAGATCCAAGATCAGAAAACCAACAATATCCAACTGCTCAGAGGGGTGAGACAGGGGGATGTGATATTCCCGAAAGTCTTCAAGACGCTGGATTGGACTGGACAGGGTATCAACGTGAATGGCGAGTACATCTCACACCTTCGCTTTGCCGATGACATCGTCATAATGGCAGAGACGGCGAAACAGTTAAGCCTGATGCTGCACAGCCTAAATGGAGCTTCGCGGCGGGTTGGCCTCGGGATGAATTTGGACAAGACGAAAGTCATGTACAATTCACATGTCGGACCGAGTCCAGTCCGCATCGAAGGGTCGCTTCTCGAAGATGTGAAGGAGTATGTCTAACTAGGGCAAGTCATCCAGCTCGGTAGACACAACTTTGAGAAAGAAGTTGACAGAAGGATCCGGCTGGGTTGGGCAGCGTTTGGAAAACTTCGTCAGGTCTTCTCGTCCCCTATCCCATAATGTTTGAAGACTTTGGTTTTCAACCAGTGCGTCCTGCCTATTATGACATACGGTGCCGACACTGACGGTCGGGCTGATCCACAAATTCAAGGGCGCTCAGCGCGCTATGGAGCGGGCTATGTTAGGAGTTTCTTTGAAGGATAAAATCAGGAATGAAGTTGTCCGGAAAAGAACCGGAGTAACCGACGTAGTTTGCAAAATAAGCAAACTGAAGTGGCAGTGGGCTGGTCATGTTTGTCGAAGGACCGACGACAGATGGAGCAGACGAGTCCTGGAGTGGAGACCGCGTATCGGCAAGCGTAGTGTGGGACGCCCCCAGCTAGATGGACCGACGACCTTAAGAAGGTGGCTGGGATAGACTGGATGCGGAAGGCGGAGGACAGGGTGTTGTGGCACAGCCTGGGAGAGGCCTATGTCCAGCAGTGGACTGCGATAGGCTGAGTTGATTGATTGATCTAAAAAGTAAACGAAACGTACTGAACAACTATTTGTAAAACAAAATAAATGTCATTTTCCATATATATTAACATATAACCAAAGTTCGCTATCATCCTGATAGCCAATTTTGAATTTTTTTTTTTTTAATATCTGTCATGATGACGCGGCGACGTAAAGTTGGTGATGAGATGAGAATATCTAAATAGACACAGCGATCAGCATAAAAGGCTTAGCGTCATTTAAATCGGTATATCTGATATTATCATTTTCTTATATCGGTATTATCATTTTCTTACAACTCTAACTTACAAAAACATTATATAAAGTACAAGCTTGCTAATGTACCTTGTTGAAGACTGGTTAGATTCTCGGTTTTTTTTTTTTTTTTTTTTATGTTTGATAGGCTCGCGTTTGACCACTATCTCACCTGATGGTAAGCGATGATGTGGTCGAAGATGGAGCACGCTTGCCTAGAAGTAACCTATTCACTCTTGACTTAAAGACTCCCAGGTTGTATCTTACAGGAAACACAGACTCCGGTAGAGAATTCCACTCTCTAGCTGTACGTGCAATGAATGTTTTCTCAAAACGCTTTGTGCGTATGGATGGGATGTCCACCATGAACCGGTGGCACTTCGCCGTACGTCTTGTGGTCCTTAGATGAAACGGGTTTGGCGGAATCAAATCATGCAATTCCGTCGCACACTCCCCAAAATGCAATCGATAGAAAACCGACAGGCTAGCAACTCGGCGTCTATGTTCAAGACTTTGGAGTTTTGACTCAACGAGTCTATCATTGCCAATGATCCTCTTGGCTCGTTTCTCAATTGACTCAAGGGCATCAAGCTGGTATCTTGCAGATCCGTCCCAAAGATGAGAGCAGTACTGCATACACGATCGGACTTGCGCTTGATAGAGTTGGAGCAGCTGTTCCGGCGTGAAGTATCGTCTCACCTTTGCGAGGACCCCCAACTTTTTGGCAGCCACTTGAGCCTTAGCCTCTATGAAGGGACCAAAATTGAGGGTAGATGTTAAAGTAACACCAAGAAGATCAAGTCGGTCGGTTATCGGCACGGTTACACCTCGGAAACATGGAGCCGGGTGAAATTGGCTCCTTTTAGCAGAAAAAAGACACGCCTGGGTCTTAGCAGCATTGAACTTAACCAGATTGGCATCGCCCCATTCTGAGACAGCCTGCAAGGACAAGTTCAAGCGCCCAACTATAGCCTCTCGGAGAGACCGGACCTGAGACCCACTAACTCGTGCGTCTGGCACGTATCTCTCGGCAACAGTGCTGTCGTCTGCATACCCAAAGGTACCGGGTTTTAGCAGATCGTTAATATGCAGCAAAAACAATGTTGCCGAGAGCACCGACCCCTGAGGAACACCGGCATTAATAGCCAGCAGTCCGGACGAGCAGCCATCTATGACTACTCGGATAGACCGATCCCTCAGGAAATCCGCTATCCAATCACACAATCCAGCGGGCAGACCGAAGGAAGGAAGCTTGCCAATTAAGCTGTCGTGCCAGACCCGGTCGAAGGCCTTCGAGATATCAAGGGAGACCGCAAGGGCTTCCCCTTGTTTGTCGATGGCCTCACTCCAGATGTGAATGGCATACGCTAGAAGATCTCCCGTTGACCGATTTCGGCGGAAGCTGTATTGTCGGTCACTTAGGATATCGTTAGCTTCTAGGTATGCTAGGAGCTTACCATTCAGTATACGTTCCATACTCTTACAGAGAACGGAAGTTACCGAGATGGGCCTATAATTTGTTGGGTCAGCTCGACTACCCTTCTTGGGTACGGGTTGCACGTTAGCTTGCTTCCAAGCCATCGGCACTTTTCCAGTCTCAAACGAAAGGCGATATAGGTGTGTCAAGATCGGAGACAACTCAGGCGCACACGTCCTCAGTACAATTGCCGGTATCCCGTCGGGACCACTAGCCTTGTTCACGTCCAGGTTACGCAGTACCCTCCGGACATCCTTCTGATGAATGCGAATGTCTGAAATAATCGACTCGCATCCACCAAGAGTACCAGGGGGCCTCGCGCCACCAGGATCTAGACACGAAGATTCCGCAAACAGAGAGGCAAACAGGCTTACTTTCTCCTCAGCGGAGAGGGCCAGCGACCCGTCGGGTTTCAGCAGTGGAGGTAGTGAGGGGCGGCAGAAGTTCGATTCAACCGACTTAGCCAGGGACCAAAACGCCTTACTACAAGCTGGGTAAGAAGCAAGTTTGTTCCCAATTCGGCCAATGTGGTCAAACCGAGCCTTCCGCAACACCTTCTTGTAGAACTTGGCAGCCCTGTTGAAGGCTCTCTTCTTCTGACTCACGTCACTCGCTTTACGCGTCCGAGCGTCGACCCATGCCAGGTAGGCCGCGTGTTTAAGCGCATCAGCGCGATTGCACTCGGCACCAAACCATGGTCGAGCCCTACCAGACATTGTCACGTCAGAGAATGGAATGTAGTACTCCATTCCCCGCCGCAACACATCCGTCACGGCGTCCGCGCACGACGAAACATCAGTCGAAGAAAAGCAAGTGGGCCGCCAAGGATAACATGCGAAGAAAGATCGCAAGCCATCCCAATCTGCTGACCTGTATCGCCAAACCCGCCTGGTGCCTCTAGGGCTAGGATCGGGCGGGGAGTAGACGGATACAGATTTCACCAGACAGTGGTCGGAAGTACCCAATGGTGAAGAAATCGACACTGAGTAACGGTCTGGATCTGTTGTCAGCAGAAGGTCCAAGCAATTGGCTGTGTGCGAATCAACATCCGGCACCCTCGTTGCCCCCTGGACCAGCTGGGTAAGATTTAACGCCAGCGCTAGCTTATACGTCTCTTGTCCAGCATGGTCTGTGTACTGGTATGGGAAGAGCCACTCCTGATGGTGGGCGTTGAAGTCCCCCAGTAACACCAATTGGGCTGATGGGTACCGTTGCTGAGCCACATCCGCCGCTTTACTCAGGTGTTGTGTGAGCCCAGTTGCCTCCAGATCACCGCTGTGCGAACGGTAGACACAGTCGTAGACAATTTTATCTAGGCCTGTGTCCACTAGGACCCAAAGAGTTGAAAACCTGGAGTCCTCAAGGTTATGGAGACGCCGATAGCAGATGTCGTCCCGGGCGTACATGCATATACCAGCGCGTGGCTTAAAATTGTGCTCCAGGGTAAACCCTGGGTAAGATAGGTACGCCACGTCAGACGGACATCCGATCTGCGTCTCCGAAAGGAATAAGAGAGCTGGTCTCTCAGTCTCTAGGTGGTGGTGGACTGCGGCGAGATTTGAGTGCAGACCTCGAATGTTGGATAGGTGCACTTTGTGTGAGAGGGAGTGCTGCCGCTGTACAGCTTTTTTTAATGCCTTTCATTGTTGTGAAGAGTGAAGGAAGGAGAGGAGAAGGAAGTGAAATGAGGTTCCATGCTGGCTACCTTCAGGTACGCACTGACAGGACGGTATCATTGGGGGACCAGTCTGGAGACTGCGGGGACGCCCGAGTCCCCCCGGGAATGTCCATCGGGCCCTCTCGTCTGGTCGCCAACCAGCACGATGGTGCATTCCGGGATTTTTCGTCAGTTGGCGGGGCAGCCTTTCGTGTGTGGCTAGTACACTACTTGGGCCCCCTACTAACTGCGGTCGGCCAGCGGCGCACCGTGCCTCGGATCCCGCTACCCTCCGCGACTAGTCTCCCGATACATCCATATCAGCGCGAGCCCGGTTGGTCTGCCTGCAATGGAACAACTATTTCGACCCAACTCCTCTGGATTGGCTACACTGAGCATCGTACCGGAACACGGCCAGGCCGCTTGGCGGTACGTCTTTGCCCAGTGGGTGGTCGCAAGCCATCGGTCGAAACCTACCACCAGTTAGTGTCACCTGATTAGCACCACCCGGGGACCACGTGTAGGGACTCAATGGGTATACTCCTACGGACGCGGGTGACTCGGCCCCCACAAGTAAGCTATATACATCGGTTTAGGTAAGCGAGTCGAGAAATCTGTGAATGCAGTTTTGTTTTTTTTTAAAAATAAAGGAATGTTTCCATTAAGTAAAATAATCTATCATAAGAATTTAAAGTGGTTTTCTTTCAGGGCCTATTGATATTTTCCACGCTGTATATGGATTTACTAACGTTTTGCAAAATATTTTTAAATTCAATGGAAATTGTTTAATATTCAACGTTTGTGTCTTTGTTTGTTTGTACCAACTGTGTCTGTCAATTTGCACGCTACATGGCATGGGTTTCTATTTCGCTCGATATTTATATATGCGAAATGTTTTAAATGTTGTTCAGTGTATTTGAAATTCAGAACACAGATAGCGCCTTTATTTACCAGTTCTATAGCCAGATGTTCGTTGAAAATATCCAAGGTCAATAGGAAAGGCTACAAAAGCCTTCTTACGTTATGTCCGATGAAATCGCTTCAGGAAAGAGGAGGATTTTGCTTTTGTCAATACCAAGGAAGTTTATTGCAAATCAATGCAGACCTACAAAGAATTGAATCTGAATCATCTGAAAATAGCTTACTAAACAAATAGCGAGATATCGTTAGCGTTTTATATTTTGAAACCTTTCCTTAAATGTTTATGTCAGCATAGAAATTACCACATTATTAATGAGTAGGTAATTCTACTATTTCAATTGAAATCCTATTTATAGTGGGCATTATCCTAATCTGTTTGTTTTTCAAATTTTGCATAATTTGCGTTAGGTTAGCCTCGGTTGGTCGATTAAATTCGAGTCAAAGTTAGTAGTGGGTTTTAGTCAGTAAGAGTCTGACACGCCCTCCCGCTCCGCCCAGAGCGGGAGAGTTCATTGGATGATTACCCACCCCACAAAAAAAAACCGTGATTGTGGTGAATTCAAAAAATATACAAAGCTATTTTATAAAAAGTCTTCAAGATACGGCACAGAGAAAGAAAGATACGGTAAGTGCGACGAGAGAATTTAATTAGAATGGTTGTTTACTAGATTAAGGATGATAATATATTTAGTCCGTAAGTTAGATTATCAAAAAATATTGGACACGTATTTTTTGCTTTATCAAACTAATGATAAATTACATTCGTAATTTCAACGCACTATAGCGTCTTCATGTTTTGTTTACGTAACAAAAGAAAAAATACGTGTCTGATATTTTTTGGTAATCTAACTGACGGACCAGTTATATTTTTTTTGTTATCAACCCAATTTTTTAGGTGATAAATGTTTTTTGTTAGACTGTAATATTTGCCAACCACAACACCATCTGCA
Organism: Polia nebulosa; assembly: GCA_951329385.1. NCBI lineage: Eukaryota > Metazoa > Arthropoda > Insecta > Lepidoptera > Noctuidae > Polia > Polia nebulosa. Next base: position 22,373,853 of record OX589602.1, read on the forward strand.
GTAAATAAAAAAAAAACTTTTTACAAAAAAAACAACCGACTTCCAAAAACAAAAATACACTAAATAATAAAAAATAATTTTAATTTCGGAAGTCGGTGTTTGTATTTTTATTTCTTTGTTTTTTGACACGACTTTTTTATTTTTAACTTTTTAGTTGGTAACACCCAAGAACTAAAAAGCCTAATAACATGGACTGTGGAATTTAAACATACTCGTAATTGGAGAAATCCAAAACGTCATCTATGTATACGTATGTTTTTGTTCAGTTTTTGGAAAAGCGCTGAAGCAATTTCGATAAAATTTTTATGTGACCACCTCGGGGGTATATTCTTTCGCAAAAAAAATAGTTTTGAAAATCGTTCCACATCTGGCAGAGCAATCGGCAGACATACATAAAAAAACTGTACATACAGTCGAACATAGAACCGAATATTTTTCGAAGTCGGTTAAAAATGGCAAATCACATTAGCAATAAAATTGAGTCATTTGATTGACTCAATTTATTACTTATCTCATAAACAAAAAGGACATTTGGAGGAGGTCTTTGATTTTTCTCATCTATCCAAACTTTTCTATAATAAAAGTCCAAAAAATCAGATGTGATAGCTACAATTACCGGTAAGTGCTACTGGTTGCTTAGTTTGATGAACTAGAATATCTTCAGTCACCGAATATTTGTTTCCATAAATGACCTTCCGCTAAGTTAGCTCTCCTAGCCACAACAGGATTATAACTAATAATTGCCAGTTAGTGCTACGGTGCGTACCTATGCCAGCAGATAAACTGACTACACCCGCAGTTTACTTTAATTAACAGTTTAAAAGGAAACTGTGTTTATTAGTTTCACCCTAGTACAAGTTTTTTTGATTATGGAAGTTTAAGTTTGCCTTTAAGGCTCTATTATATTATAACTTCACACACACACAGTTTTGTAAATCTTGCATAGCAAAGTTACTATCGTGAGGATAGTCATTCTAAAATAATAATTCTAAATGATTTACCTGCACTGGGCCCGCTTGGTGAATTACGGCCCACACCTTCTATTCGAGATGAGGCCTAAGTCCCAGCTGTGGGAATATTATAAGGCTGATTATGTTGTTATGTTATATGGCCTGTTCTGAATTAAAGACTTCCAAAACCACAAACGTTTTTTCCCAGTAATTTTTCCAACATCCATACGGATATTTTTCTACGAGATACATAAGAAGATTTTTTTTCTACGAGTTTACATACATGCAATTATTTAAAAAACGTGAACGACATGACGTGTGAACTAAGACAGCTACTGCTGAGGTTATTAACGTTTGATTGGCTGTTTACCTAATAATAATTTAACTTGATGGACGTTAATGTGTTAGTGGATAAATTTAGTCTAAACCGAAAGTTAATGTTTTAATCTTAAACGAGCAACTACAATATTCTAATTTTTTATCACCCATATCTTTATTACTTACGTCACTAAAAGTAATGACATTATGTTAGATTTATTACCATAATAAAAAAAGAAAAACAGGATAATGTTGTAAAACGTACAATATTGTTTGTGTTTATTTTTCACTTCCCAACATTATTGTGACAAAGTATTATTTGTGAATGGTGTGGCGTGAGAAAAGATGAATTCCTTTCAGTATTGTTATAACGCGTTTCTTGCGTGTTCACATGTTGAGTATCGTAAGATTTTCAGGAAGGCACTGTAATCGACAGTATTTTCAATATATTTTTATTTTTGTTTAATCCAAATGGATACTCTCCATCTGTGGAGAACGGAGAGTAATGTCGGACTCCTACCGCTGATTGCTCGCAAGCTGCTCCTTCCGCCAGCGATACAGAGACGCAAGAGCCTTTGCCTCCAGATCCCAGGGCGGTGATCCGGCACGTAGCGTTGCTGCCTCGTAAGAAATCATGCGATAACCTCTTATCACCCTAACAGCCATCGCTCTCTGCGGTCTTCGCAGTATCGCGGCTTTCTGAGCTGTTACGTTGTCCGTCCAGACGGGCGCCCCATACAGGGCCATGGACGGCACGATTCCCATATAGAGCCTCCAGCAAGAGGCGTTGGGCCCTCCCAGATTAGGTAAAAGGAGCGCAAGAGCAGCTGCAGCGCCCATCAATCTGGGGATCAGCCGCTGGAAGTGCGGCTCGAAGTCCCACCGGCAGTCGAGGATGAGTCCTAAGTACTTCATTATTGACTCGATACCGATGCGGATGGAATGCCCGAAATGCGGCTGAGTGGCGGTGGACAAAATGTCCACTATCGACCCGCCTCGCTAGCGCACGCACGTGTGCACCGACCCACGAATGAGGACGAGCAAGCCGGCTTCTACGGTCCATTCCTCTAACACTTAACCCCACGCATCTGTTCTACGGGAACCCAAAGCCGTAGATTTAGCGTTTAAGTCCCCGAGGACCAAAACGGGAACAGGGTGGCAAAGAGTGACAACAGTGCCTAACTCTGCTATGAAACTCCGAAAGTTAGCGATAAATGTTTGGGGAGTGATATACTTTGACCACCACCAATTCCCCAATATGAGCAGCCACAAAACCTCCCCCTTTTTTTTTTTTTATTTGTAAAAAAAAAAAAAAAACCTCCCCCTCTGGTGACGTTTTCAAAGGATGGGAATTCAGTGGAAGCCCGTAATACGAGAGCCATCAAACCGTTTGCGTCACTAACCCAGTCATGGCCTGGCATAGCCTGGGTAGGACGAAGTATGACTCTGCAACCACTGAAACATGAATCGACAACTGTGCCATGCTCTGGAGAAGTACTCGTAAATCCTGAGCTCTAGCATAGTGGTTGATATTACTCTGTAGAATACTCAGATATGGGGCCATTATACACAGTCCTTTTGCGTAACCTCCATTGCCTCTGATACTCACGGCGACGGCTGTGACTGCTGTGACGACAACTGTGGAGCAGACATTGCTACCTTACTTAGTCAAGCCATAGCACTGCCCTTGGGCGCAGCACAAGTTTTACTAGCGACCCGATGTTCCGCTGACTTGCCTGCTGCCGCACATTATAAAGCAGTGTGGAGCGGTTTTACATGTTTTCGCTATGTGTCTCGGCTGACCACAGCGGTAGCAGAGATTACTATGATCAACTGCCGAGGTGCATCGCGCTGAGACGTGACCACCTTCAAGGCATCGAAAGAACCTCATTCGTCTGGTAGCAATCAGTTTTACCTGCGCTGACACCTACAAGTAATCTACGGCCTTTAATAATTTTATTAGTGGCTGAGACCGGACAACCTGTTTGCCTCGAGCCAGGTACGCAAGGACGGATCTCCAAAGCCTTTATATGCTCTTGGGCACACCCTCCGTCTCTGACGATAGCAGTCACAACTTCATCGGCCGTGATGGAGTCGTCCAGGCCTGACATACGCAGATCGACCTATTTTGGCCTTGTTACTTGAATCTCTTCGCCGAAAGATTCTTTTAACTTTCCAGCCAGTGCATCAGCCAGCGGGCTACTGGTGGCATCGGGGACTAGCAGCATGCTGGAATGAATGAATAAATTAATAAATTACCCAAAAATTATTGATAAATAAATAAATATAAAACCTGTTTTACTTTTTGTGCCATGTGACATACGTCGAGTTTATAGTTAGAGCTCAACCCACCAAGCAAACTTATCGCAACGAGAATAAAAATCACTGTGATTCTGACTTTGATGCAAAATCAGAAGTAAAATAACTGTCATCGGACTGTAAGTGTTATAGTGCCTTTGCACCCAATAATGGAATATACATAGGTAGACATAGATACTTTAATAAACTGCACACGATGCTTCTACATAAAAGGGCATTCATGCAAAGTGCAGGCGACTGCTGCCCGTAACATGTGAACGTATGAAACATGGATTAGCAGAGAACTCGTGAAAATTGCCACGCATGGAACAATAGTAGAGAGAAATATATTATTGTGAACGTAGCTTTTATATTACTTTTCCTAGCCTCTTTCCTTTTCTTCTTCTCCTCTGCTTGAAAAGCTGAACTAAGCTTCAGTTCAAACTATTATTACTTTCCTTATTCCACTTCATTGCTTGATTAGTTACAGTATTAATTGTAGAAATGCGACACTCTCTCCGGCCCACGAGGAATTGGACTGAGTGGAAGGGTTGGAAATGTGTCACAGGCCAGATAATGATTAAAATATTTTTGCTTCATTAAATTCTATCGGTTTCTGTTTGCACACAAATTCATTTCATCGCCATCAATTAGTGCTGACATCTCTCTGAGGCGCGCGTGGAACACAACGCGCTAGCGACCCAGGCCTGGTCCTTATCGGTCAGCGAGCTACGCATTGCTTGCCTTATATCAACTCAATCAGTCGAGTAGATTTGGAGTAAATTGACTGTGACAGACGGACGGCCAGACAGAGACAGACGCACGAGTGATCCTATAAGGGTTCCGTGTTTACATTCGGATGTTTGGAACCCTAAAAAACCTTACAATGGCAAGATGGTAAGATGATAAGTGCGTATAATAAATACTCAGTCAGCCGTGAGGCATTAGTGCACATAACTGCCCGTCAGGGATTGTTATGTAGTGCTGAGTATTTGCCCCGGAGGAATGCTAGTCAGAGAATGTAGGTATAGTGAGATGAGGAGTTGTGTATTTCCGTATATGTTTGATAGTTTGTGCTGCCTTAGGTATAACATGGTGGTACGAGCATTATAAAGTTGATACAGCAGGAGATTTCCAGAAATAGTAAATATATTTTGACTTCTATTTATACTCAAATACAATGCAAAAGTTTCAATCATAATTCGGGTAAGTTACATAAATACTCGTATTTGCACCCTAACTATCATGACGTACACCTATGCAAATGTATATTTAGAATTTTCACTATCAGTTTCTGCAAAAACTATTCTATTGTTTGAGCACCATTATTTTTCTATTCGATCCATACAGCTAATTATACCCTGACTCATTGCCACCCCATAAATTGTTTCTCCGTCAAGTGTTAGCAATTTATGAAGTTCTCGCTTCTAATCTCCTACCTGCAGATAGCGCAATAGTGTGCAATGGTAGAATTATGCTGACGGTGTGAAGTGAAGGTGTGATGTTGTTTTGTAATTTGTTGGTTTACCTATAACGAATATTTTTTGGAGCGTTTTAAATTGCAGCATTGTGATTAATGAGTTTTGGGTTCAGTTTTGTGTTTCAATAAGTTGGTCCAGTAGTACAGTAGTAATATTGATTTCACAGTCCATAGTTTATGATACATAGCTATCGTTTATCCAAACGTTTTCGGGCAAATTTAGTTTTTCATGAAACGGTTTTTTGGCATTTTTTGTGATTCAATTTCTTGTGTAGCTACAGTTAACAAAACCCGTTTGCTCGTAAAACAATCCGTTGACAGTTCAACAATTCTTTTAAATAACAAAATTGTTACAAATATACTCTGTCTCCTTCAATTACAAAATTTTCTTAGAGAATTCTGCTTTTCTAAACAAAAAATTGTTGGGCTCTCGAATTGTCCTGTCAAATTGACCTGTCAAATATCACACTTCGCTGGTAGCGTTTATTAAACAGGGTTCAGTTCCTAAGTAGATATCTAAATTAAAAGGTCAGTGCTGATATTATTTGTATCTTTTAACAAACTCTGCTAATATTTATTTAAAAAAATTAAAGCAAATTAACGTTAATTCTAATTGGAGCATGACGTTAGGCCTTATTATGAAAGGAAGTTATAGTGGAAATTTATTTAATAAGTAATGAACAAAATTTGGATAAACACGAGAAAAGGTTTCATAAATTAATACAAGGGAATGTACGATAATGAGCGGGGTTAACATGGGAGTTACAATATTGGCATTCAGATTTAAGTTGATTATTCTCTGAGTATGTGAGAGTAGACACTTCATAACTTTTATATTGCAAATAAAGTTGCTATCGTGTTTGTGTAGAGTTATGTAAAATAACACCGTAAAGAGGAAACATTGGTATAAAAAGCAATCCCTGGAAGTACTAAACCGATTACCAAGATTATTTTACTTAAACAGATATTGCTTAGTGTAATAGGTTTTCTTTTATCACAGAAAATAACATGGTTTTTGTTCGATTAGCTACAAGAGTGGAACCGCGGGAAATGCTAGTCAAGTTATGAAAATAATGAATGTAATTTTTCTGGAAAATACGTCTACGTAGAAAGTAAAAGCAAAAGCCTAGAGAGTGCTTAAGGAGGCAATTTTAAAAATGTAAATCACAAAAATTTAAAAACTTTCTGAAGCAGTTGCTACCTGCAACTGCATCAGAAAGTTTTTAAATTTTTGCATCCAACTGCATCAAACTACTTATAAAATGATTTGTTTAGAACTTTTTAGTTGTTTCTTAAAGTCGGGTTTTTTTTAATTTTTGATAAGAGTAGGAATTTAGGTATTTACAGGTAGGCTTAAAAGTAGATTTGCGAAAAATTAACTTGCCAATATTCACAACAAAACTAAATTGGCGATAGACCTGATACATTCAATTTGGATTATTTCACTTGTGTTTCACCTCGTGCTTTATGAACTTTTGCTTAGATCACCTTTGTGACCATGGGCATAAGGCAGAATATTGAACGAAGACAGTCTAAACAGTTTATTTAGTTAAAGAAAATATTTTTGTCATGATTCGCTTTCTGTGAAAGGAAATAAAGCGTGTTTACGGATGTCGCCCGAGGACATCGTCCTGTCCACTAAATGGGTGTCAGATGACAATAACCTTCTTTCTTATATCTATGACAGTAATGAAACAGTAAAACCGGCCAAGTGCTTGTCAAACTTCGCACATTTAAGGTTCCGTACCAAATGAGGAAATTATCAAAGAAAATTTGTGATTTATCAATATGTTAGTAGAATATCCACAATAATAAACATGATCACCAAACAAGTTCGTAGGTCAATGGAAAGTTAAAAAATTCTTTGGAACAAAATTTTGTGACTGACGACGGACAGACAGACAGACGGATAGCCGGACACTTGAGTGACAGCAACAGGGCTCCGTTTGGACCTTTCGGGTACGGAACCCTAAAAAAGGATTTCTTTAATGTGTTCTATATATAGTATTGGTATATTTTTGGAGTAGGTACCTATCTGAATATAAGATCTGAATTGTGTGTGTGTTGAATTGGAGCAGTATTACCCAAGTCATGAGCATTCCTGCTCATGACTTGGGTAATACTGCTCGGATGGAATCGCAATAAAACTAGCTTATTTATTTAAAACTAGCTGCGCCCCGCGGTTTCGCCCGCGTAGACCAGGATAAAAAGTAGCCTTTGTGTTAATCCAGGGTATAAACTATCTACACATAAAATTTCATACAAATCGGTCTAGCCGTTTGAGCGTGAAGAAGTAACAAACATACACACTCACAAACTTTCACATTTATAATATTAGTAGGATTAGACAGATACACAAATACCAGGACCATGTCCACGTTTCAGCAGTATATAGCTAAACTCAGTTGCAATAGCGGCTTCCTCTTGAATAAATTTGACATTTATTCCGGACGCGTCCTCGATGCGACACTTCAGGACAGTGAAAGTGAAACTTGCATGTTGATTAATTGTTGTGACGCCTACAGCGGACAAGACAAGTAATGACATGTTAATACTGAAGTTCTTGAAAAATTCGCTGTCGATTAACCATTACATTTTTTTCTTAACACAGGTTTATGAGAAGAAGGCTCAATTATTACTGTTTGTAAACGAAAGGAAGTAGCGAGATGCTAATGTGAACAGTTAAGTGCACCGTAAAGTCACTTGCAGACGAGAGACCAAAGTGTATCAGTTAGTTTAGGATACACAATTACTGAAACTCAGGCAGGTGCTTTACCCGGGCCTGCGGACGGCGAGCAGTGGGTACCTTGCCGTCCGATCAGCACCAGGCCCATGAGTCATAGGCGCGTAGTGTTCCACGCGCGCCTCAAAGAGATGTTGTCAGCCACCACTGACGGGCCCCATCGTGGCCGGTGCCTGTATGCCTAGGGGGTTTTTTTTTTTGGGGGGTGGGAAATCATCTCATGACTTCTTCCGCTCTAGGGTGGAGCGGAAGGGCGTGTCAGACTCTTACTGACTAAAACCCACCCCTGTTCCTCCCTACCCTACGCGCCCGGGGGCGAGGTAACTCTTTTGAATTTATCCTCCACCCCCGGGCAGCCCTGGGCACTCAGGCAGGGAAGGAACAGGGGTGGGTTTTAGTCAGTAAGAGTCTGACACGCCCTCCCGCTCCACTCAGAGCGGGAGAAGTCATTGGATGATTTCCCACGCGCCCAAAATAAAAAAAAGGAGGTGCTTTACTTTGTATAAATTATTTCATCACCACTGCTCTCAAAACTGTAAAGGAAAACATTGTCAGGAAACCGGCATGTCTTAGAACTAAAAGTTCAATGACATGTGACATCCACGAAAACGCATTGGGCCCGCGTGGTGGATTCTGGCCATACCCTCTCTCAGAGAGGAGGCCTGTGCCCCAGCAGTGGACCATTACACACAATCACAACCCACACACACACAAACACTCACAATTAATCAACTAAATTTTTAAAATATGAACAGTGTAACTACTACTCTAGACACATTATTTACAATAACGTTCTGGTCCATAGTGGAACAAACTAGTAATGAAATGAGAACAACTTCGCAGCTTGACCTACATTTATTTTGTTTGAGAAATTGGATTCGTGCCTTTTAGCTAACTTCCTAATCTGAGATATACTTCTTACCGACTTAGATAAAGCGGTGTGACTAATTTAATAGTCGTCACCGACAACGTTTTCTTTTAGTAAGTTTATTATAGGTTTTAATTAGCAAAAACCTCTAGTGCCTTAAACCGCAGTAAACCGTTTGCAAAATAGTTTTCGTAAGCTCAACAGCATTTTCAATATTATTAGTAAAGTAATAAAGGTAACAACGTAATAAAACTTCCTTTGGTAATAAACGTTGACTTTGTGCTATTTACCATCAAACAATATTATATTGACTCGTGACCACAAACCAGCTGAGAATACTATCCAACCCGAATAATAAATAAAACTGAAAAAAAAAAACTGTAAACTGAACAGACCTACATGAAGATAATGAGAGAGAGAGAGAGATGTTTTATTATAGTACTTGTCGTGTTACGTAGTAACTTTGATATAATATGGATAGTTTATATTTTATTGAAGTGAAAACTTATTTAGCCGCGTGATACGATTTTTGGTAGGGGCAAAAGTTATGGGTTCGCGATACCGATAACGATATGCTTGTGACGTGTTGCGGCAGACTGGCGACACACAGTTATCACTTCTGTCGGCAGTACCTATGACTGGCTATTTTTTTCTTTATTTTCAATAAGTAGATGCCATAGAAAAGGTAAATCCTTTACTGATGTGATGATGAAATCTAACATTTACCAACTTCTTTTAAGATTCCTCTAAAAAAGAAGTAAAAATATGAGTAATACTCGCCACCTTACCGCAGTCTTATAAATACTCGTAAAATCTTATTTACATCGAAGTAACGAACCAAACCAAGAACGAGATTGGATTTCCGTATTGCTGCAACATCAGTCTTCAGTTTCAGTCGAGTCGAATAATGTGGTTTTACGAGTAGATGTGATTTTGTGCTGCTGGCTGCGTAGAATGTTGTTGACATAATTTATTTCGATCGTGAAATGTTGTTCAACTTTTCTAGCTAAAAAGTAACCAACGATGGAGAAATCAATATAAAATTAAATATCCTATAGTCAGCATGATTTTATGCGATACAAATCAAATCACCTATCGAGTTCATCTCATCTGCATGCACGACACACGTTGTTTTAGAGAGCTTACTAACGCTTGTTTCAGAATTATATAACGTCACTGATATAAATGTCGCAGCCATCTGGTTGAATTTGCCATTCAATTGGACGCCTAAGCCGTTCATTGAACGCCGGCATTCAATTAAATGGCTAGGCCAAGTCGGCGTAGTCGGAGCCCCGCTTCGCGGGGCTCAATGGCATACGGTAGGATGCCCCATTTCCCCAGCTGGCTACGCTCGCTCTTACATCCTAACATTGCCTTTGTACACACATAATCATGATCAGTGGTATCACAAAATCTTTAATATCCAATTTAACTAAATGACTAGACGACATCCAGCCATCTGGTTAAACGTTGCGTTCAATGACTTGGCTGGTTGTCCTTCAGTCATTTAATTGCATTATAATTGCCGGCGTTTAATTAACGGTCTAGGCGTCCAATTGAATGGCGAATTCAACCAGATGGCTGCGACATAAAGATTAAATAAGGCTCGCTAGTTTGTTATTCTTTTTTTCGTTTATGTTCTATTTCAATGGATTTGATTTTGTGTTTGCTCGGTTACATTACGGCTAGTACATTAATTCTGGATACTGCATTTTCTGTTTATGTTTCCGTAAAGTATAGGTCTAATTTAGAATTGAAGTGAAATTCTTATTCATTACGGGAGCCGAAAATTTAAGTATAAATACAATAGTAGCAAGTAAATTAGGTACCTCAAAGCGTTTTCATGAATTTTAAATTACAAACCCTGTAAAAAGATAAATCTTGAGGCCGTAACGTTGCACGCAGTGATAGTTTATACCAAGTGTTAATCGAAAGGCTCTCGCGCACAACAAATCCGCCTAAACCTTGTTATCTCTGCCTACACACAATTCTACCGCATGATACCATCGCTCACTGAATTAATAGCCCAATTGGCTAATTTGGCTTTCGATTTAAAAGTCAACTCTCGTATTCAGGTGATAATTGTTTGTGACTCGATCCATGTTTTCATCTAGTCTAGTATACTCGAAGAAACTGTTCTGACATTCAGATTAGAGATCGTGAGCCGCAATCAGCTTGTCTGTCGCCGCTACACTTGAGACCACAACTGTTTAGTTTGTGATTGAAAGTTTCTGGATAGTACGCTTACTTTGATATTCGCTGTGTATGACGTTGAGTAGACAATCGATATTTTGGCTCCATTCTTGAAATTAACTGGTTTTTAGCATTTAAGGACTTAGACATAGATTACACATACACGACTACATCAGGAGATCATATAAAGGAGAGAAAAACAAGTGTTGCTATATCGCTAATGTTGCCATTTATAAACTTCTTGACTTGGTTACAGTTTGGATGCGAATAATAACTACGAGTATGTACGGCAGAGGTGAGGTAATAACATGGTGTAAATCTATTTTTTATTACATTTACTATTGAAGTAAGAATAAGGGTGAATATTTCTTCAAGCAGTAACTTCTGAAATCACTTCAACTTCCCAATAGCTTACCAGAGCTGTTGAATGTTTTTGAGAGCTTACTAACGCTTGTTTCAGTTGTTGTGTTTGTTGTTGTTATTACGTATACTTTACTAACGAATACCAAAATTTGTTACGGAACCCCTAATGTACAAAATCCAACACACACTTGACCAGTTTTTTGACTTAACTACGTATCAGATAATTCACCCTAAGCTGTTCTGATGCGGACGGCGAGCAGTGGGTATCTCGCCGTCCGATCAGCACCAGGCCCGTGAGTCGACGGCGCGTAGTTTTCCACGCGTGCCTCAAAGAGATGATTGTCAGCCACCACTGACGGGGCCCATCGTGGCCAGTGCCTGCATGCCTAGGTGTAGCGGATAAATTCTTAACAGAGTTACAGCACCCCTGGGCACTGAGCAGGGAAAGAACAGGCGTGGGTTTTAGTCAGTAAGAGTCTGACACGCCCTCCCGGAGGAGATGTCTTGTCATTGGACGATTTCCCACCCCGCTAAAAAAAAAAGCTTTTCTGATGGACCATTACACTGACATTTAAATATCCTTCACGATAACACGTCTGTCATATTTGTTATTCCTTACATAAAACATGACATAAATATTAATTTTGTAAATACCTTCTTTAATCCTGCTGTCGATTGGAACTGACAATTGAATACCCAATGAAACGTGATGGAAGTTCACAGCTACGCATCAACTACATTGTGTGTGCTACTGACATTAAAATTAATATTAGCTTGTAAATTAATTTCAGTTCAATAATTTTGAAAAAAACTCATTTCAGCATTTTTAACACGTTTCTATTAGCTTTACCTGTAACTATGTCAAAAGTTAAAAGTTAAATTTGTCCCACTTCCCGTTTTTCAATTGAGCTGAAATTTTGCATATATGTTTAGTTTGGATGACAATGCAAATTATAATTTTTTAATGTATTGTAAAATTTCGATACGATGTAAAAATTGTAACTGAAATAAATTAAATTAAATGAAATGCATGTTTAGCTAAATGACGTCATTCTATAATCAATATGGCGAACTCCCAAAGATGACGGACTAGTTAGATTTTATGCATTTCCATGATATAGGTATGATGTGGGTATCAAATGAAAATGTGATGAGAAGAATACAAAAACCGTGTTTTTCTTTTTTTTTTAACATTAATAATATTCACTGATTATTTTGCCTTTATTCTAAGTAATCGTCAAAAATTAAGTACACTGTCATAAATTAATTGTTTAAATTTATTTAATAATATTTAATAATTTATTATTATTTTTCATAATAATTTGTTTATTTTTATGTAAGGCATTTCATAGCCCTTCAATAACACACATCGGTTGATGAAAAACTCACTATACTTGTAAAGCAGAAAAGGACGGACGGTAAGCGAAACCCTCCTACTAACCAGAACGATAGTAATTTGTCATGCAACAGACTAATTAAGGGTTTAAAACGTCACTGATATAAATGTCGCAGCCATCTGGTTGAATTTGCCATTCAATTGGACGCCTAAGCCGTTCATTAAACGCCGGCATTCAACTAAATGGCTAGGCCGAGTCGGCGTAGTAGGAGCCCCGCGATGTGGGGCTCCGACTAACACGAGTAAGATTGAAAACACAGATTAAACGTTTTGCAATGGAATCCATAATAACAAAAGTTTTGTAGTTTTAATCTCACGAGCAGAAAGTTTCAACCACAACTATCCTATTAATTGTTTCTCTTGGGACTCTTCATATATTACTAAATTTATGATAAAGAATACGTTTTGAGTTCGCGGATAAAACCGTAAAGAGTCATTTTTTTTTAAACGTTGCCCTTGCTAGGAATTACCCTGTATCGTGGGTGCGTTCACAAACATGTATACTAACATGCACAAGACACCTAGACCCAGAACAACTATCTGCTGGCCATACATATATTTGTTCCGTGCGGGAATCGAACCCGCGACTGCTGCACTGCGCCAACCGTGTCATCAGACATTAAAGAATACTTGCTAAATTTTATAGAAATACTCATTCCTAATTCCTCATTGTTAGTCATAGAACGCAAAATTGTTAAATGCATTATCTACGCATCATCCAAAGCTAGACTTGCGCATTCATAGGTGCTACACGAATCGAAACAAAGCTAGAAAAGACCTCTGTCACACATAATATAACTAACAAACGATGGTATTCTTTCACATTCCAATAAACGAACCGGTGAAAAGCTTACATTTTTCATCGAGGTTTTCGTGCATCGTTCGGCCAGGAGTGACGGCGCAACCAGCGTGAGGAATGCAATATTGATGTCTTTGTGATTCTAAAATTTATATCAGAATCCAATATGGGGATTCACGTGAAAAATATAAATAATACAGGTGTGTGACAGCTAAAAACGTTGAACAACTGGTCTGTCACTGAATGACATAATTTTCTTTTTTGTTTATAACATTGAGTAAAAAAACTGCTTTATATCCTATCGAGCCAGCTTAAGATGCTATTAACTGCCAACGACCTTGAGTGGTTAGCTTGCATATACTGTGCTGAGCTCACGTAACGCGTCGTACGTCCACCCAGTAATAGGACTCGCCCATCAAGGAGCGCTGTCCGAAACTAGACGCATTAATAATTTATTATACATAAAACAACAGGTATTATAATAAAACACGTATACAAAGATTTAAATAATTAAATGATATTTAAAATAATGAAGGTTTCATAAAAATACGCTTTATAGTTTTTACATGATTCTCAACTTTTTATCAACTTTACAAATTAATCACAATATGTTATGAAAATATATTTTAAAATATTCACATAACAAATTACGAAAAAAATTGTCTAAAGGAACATATTATTTTTCAAAGAAATAAGACTAGTCGTTTAGACGTGATCTTCAAATAAAAAGCGTTAAAAGTCGTGTAACTGCGCCTTAACACAAATATTGTATGACACGAATTATTTGAAAGTTCTCTTTTCTTAATCAATCTAAGTTCCTTTATTATTTTTAGGGCCAGTGTAATTTCAAATGAAATCAAAACATATTTATGTGTATTTTAATTTTTTAATCAAATATAGTAACTCTATATACATAATTATACACATGTTAGGAACTAAAATAACCAGGTTTAGGTGTTAAATTAAAACACGTATATGAGCCATATGTTATTATTGATAAATGAAATGAAATGAATGTGAAATGAAAAATTTTGGCATTAAATTTTCTTTGGTAGCATTATTTTATACATTTAACATCTGCGTGAAAAAAATACCTTGCACGTCACATTCTAATATGCTATTTCAAGCAGGAGGCTTTTAATATTTACGGAGAACAAGTTTTTTGTAATGTTTTATCTTGATTGATGGTAAAACTTTATAAAAGACTTTATACAACCGGCACTTAACCTGTCTTACGAAAGGGATAAGGTTTGACATATTGACCGACTTTTCCGCATCCTTTCTGAGATTGGATTTGCTAACGATGTATGTATTTTAATACGATGATCGAAAGGTTTGCGGTACTGAGCACCACTCACCGACATTAAAATTGATTAAATGATTCCGAAAGAACTTGGAATACATTTTCTGGATTTTCTGCAGGGAGCACGGTGTGCAGATAGCAGATTTGCATGATTGTGTAACTAACTTCTTTATTTTATTAGATAGAGGGAGCCACTGGTGGCTGGCGTCAGGAACTTTAAATTAGCAATTTGGTTTGGTTTTGTCCAATGTTTTAATATAGTTTTAGAGTAACTGTGCATCATCTGTTCAGCCCTCTCCCAACCATTTAAAGTCGGAGTAACAATGAGCTATCATCCTCATTATCTCTAGTTGTTCTCTGCTAGCTAAGGGAAAGTACTTACATAGGCATAACCTACAAGGTTTATCCATCACCAACTTGCCCTGAAATATTCTCTTGTAGAACCAAAAGTGCCGTACTACAGGTACGCCCAACACACGTACAGGTACCCAATTGTTCCATCATTACTGACAAGACTTAGACGTATCCAATAAGCCTATTATAGTTGTGGTTGACCAAATCGAGAGGCGTGCAATGATTGTTGTCAAAACCATTCCGCATGACGAGAACCTCTTGAAAGCTGAAAAAGCAGATCAAGAATCTTGACCGATAGTCGTGTCAGCCAATGACTTAATAGCCACTAGCCTCGACCATCACCTTAGCAAAGGCAACTGAAGGGACACGCGTGTGTTTTATTCATTAAGAGTTTGACACGCCCTCCCATTCCACCCAGAGCGGGAGAAGCTATTTGATGATTTCCCACCCTAAAAAATGGAGGCTCTGGGTTAGGCGACTGGATCCAGTGCTTGATTCAGAAAGCGGTACTCATGAACACAGCTCAAATTGTAGGGGGTTTCTCTCGTTTGAGCCCTAACCACCACGGTAGCTTGGACCCTGTTCCCGATACCAGTAAGTTACTATATTTTTTTTAAGTTTTTTAAATATTTTAATTATTTTGAAATGTTAAAATTTAAAATGTAAATACTATAAGTAAACCGAAAAATAATAAACGATCATCTAATGGTTGTGTAACCAGAAAATTCCTTGGAATGAGTAGAAACCGGGATGAGTAATTATGATTATTAAGTATTTTATTACTTCGAATATTTTATTTTACGTAAAATTGGTCAGGGTGCCGATTCTGTTGTGCACAAACTGAACATAATTTGGGCTATTGCTTTTTTTTCTCTCTAATAAAACAAGAAAGAGACGGACGTAAATTAGAGCTGTCAAATTTAGTTGAACTGATGTTTTCATAAAAATTACCCCGTCAAGCATTAGCAGACACAATTAAAAACCTTTTGTCGCGTCTCCTTCGCGAGGGCCCTGGGCACACGTAAAAACATGTCGACTAATAACACGGTGAAACGCAAGGCGAAAACTAGTTTAACATCTCTAACTTAGTCCATAGTTATAGCTGTCCTTATCTCGCACTTCCTTATTATAAAAGATAGTGATTCTATAATTTTGGTTTAGTTATTGAACAAGAAATTTCGGCACCAATGTATATTTTTATTTATTATGTTGTACTGTTTTTGTGACAGACAATGAGTTACGAAAACTTTGAGCGGCGAGTATATCGCAGGCTAGAGGACACGGAACATTGGATGAAGACAGTGATGATATGTCAGACGAAGATCACAACCCAGTTCAATACTGTGCAGCACAGAAAGAGTGCATTCAATCGGACGTTTGATTTTTTTATTATTATTTTTTTATTAGTATTGATTCAATACGTAGAATTTCATGACAGAAACATGAAAAAAAAGTGATTGTAGAGTTTCTATAATATGGTGTCATTGATGGTAAGGTTAATTATACTTAGTCTATTAATTATTAATACTACAAAAGAAAATTTAATTTTGTTAAGTTATATGTTGATTTATAACGTTGTTTTGTGTCATACGACTAAAAATTTGAGTTTCCATAGACTGTTTAACTATTAAGTACAAAGTAAAAAATAATGATTATTAATAACAGATAAAACACTTCTTTTTATTATGTGCTATACAATGTCAGGAAATATTAAATCACCTTCTCAAACTAGACACATAAAGTTTCGGAATCACAGACCACGCGCGACTGCTTATGCTCGGCTCAAGGGTGCGACCACTCTGCCCAGGGGTTGTGGATAAATTCAAAACAGAGTTACCGCGCCTCTGAGCACTCAGGGCAGGGAAGGAACAGGGGTGGGTTTTAGTCAGTAAGAGTCTGACACGCTCTCCCGGTCCACCCTAGAGTGGGATATGTCATTGGATGATTTCCCAACCCACAGAAAAAAAAAAATGTGCAACCACTGACTGGAAGATTAATGACTGTTGTGTTTGTTTGCAAGTAAATATATGGTTTTGATATACTCGTAATTTAATCAAATCCAAATTTATATGACTAATCTATGGCATAATTTATCATAGCCATAAAGCAAAAACCAATCAACATTTCACTGTCACGATCACCCAAGTCAACCGACTGAGCTGGAGCATATTCCATAAACATGACCAGCACACAGAAGTGAAAAAGATTAAGCAGACTTGTCTCTGTCCGCTAAATTATGAATCGGTGAGAGTTTTTTTAGCGATGAGGTCATTTAAACGGTTTGACGGCACGGTTAGCGTAGTGGTTGAGCGTTCGGCTGCTGCGCTGCGTGTCGCGGGTTCGATTCCCGCACGGAACAAATATTTGTAAGGCCTACAGATAGTTGTTCCGGGTCTGGGTGTCTTGTGTATGTGAGTTTAAATGTTTGTGAACGCACCCACGATACAGGAGTAATTCCTAGTGTGGGGCAACGTTTTTTTAAAAAAAATAAAAAAATAAAAGTAAACGTAGAAATAATTATGGTGGTTCAGAATAAATAATTATTTAGAATTGATGTTGCTCAAATGCTTAAATTAGACTATCGCATGAGAAATTACTAACATTCAGGTTACTAGGTGTGTTTCGCTTACTTTCCGTTCTTTTCTGCTTTTCTCATAATATTGATAATTTATCAATTGATGCACATTATAATGAAAAGCGCTATTAATGTGTGCGGTTGAAGGGCCATTGAGTGTTACATGTATGATAATTATTTTTTGAAGTATAAATGTACTTCGTCAATTAATTTATGACAGTGGACTTATTTTTTAATACACTTATGTTAGTTTCACTTGGATAACTATGTAAACAAATCTTAGAAGTTAAATTTGCCCTACTTCCCGGTTGCCGTTTAAAATGAAATAATGCATACATATTTAGTTTGGATGACAATGCATGGTCAGCTAAGTGACGTCATTCTGCATTCAATGTGGTGGACTACCAAAGATGGCGGACTAGTTATTTTGTATGTATCCCCATGATATGGGTATCGAATGAAAGGGATCGCTGAGAAAAACACGAAAAATGAGTATGTTTTTTAGTTTTTTTATACTATAGAAAAATATTGACGAATAGGTACTTAGGATAAATAAAAAATAACAAATCTAAAAATGTTCAACAAAAATGAGTTTTTAGACCAATTATTGAGCTAACATTTTATTTACAATCTGTTATTAATTTTATTGTGAGTAGCAGTACACAACGCACCTGATCCGTATTCGTGAACCAGCCTCACGTTTCATTGGCTATTCAATTGTCAGTTCCACTGATTGACAAAAGGACTAAAATTTCGTGGAAATAAACTGCGAGTTGAATAATTTTAAGTTTGTTGGTGTTTATAAAATTATAAAATTAATGGTTTTCTTTTCCTGGAATAAATTGAATATTCACGTCATATTTTGGTGATAGATTTACGTGTACGATATACATACGTGTTGTTACGAGGGCTATTTAACAGGCAGTCAACGGCTTAAGGAAATGTTTTAGATTCATAAATGGTGTAAACCGTTTACCCTGTTCCAATATAGCTATTGACTGCTTTATATTTTTTTAGTTTTCCACATACCAAAGGTTTTGTGTGAATATAATTTTCAATTGAACTTACCATCAGGTGAGATAGTGGTCAAACGCGTGCCTATTAAGAATGAAAAAAAAACCGTTATCCAATTCAGCGCACATAAAATATTCCAGTAAAATTGTCGGCAAATATGGCTGTAAAATGTTATGTGCGCACAAATCGTCCATTTTGTCCTCTAACTCTCAGCACATCTATGTGGAACGATTGAATAAATATCAACGTTGATCTATACTATCGCTTGGAATAAGTTGACTTTAGAATATGGAAAAATAACCAAACTACATTCGTTTTGCTTTCTAACGTATGGAAGTCGGACAGCTAAAATAGAAAAAACATAGATCTTTATAACGACTGAGCCACTTTGGCGATCTTTACGGTCGAGAAAATACAAGTAATGGAACGTCTTCCAACAATAATAAATTATACGTCTCATAAAAAACCCACGCAGAGGAAAAATAACTACCTATTTCTTATAAAAAACATTGAGCTTAAAATAAAAAGCGCTATGGATGAACGGTCAAAGGTTGCTCTCGGATTAACCGGACAATCTTTTTACCAGAAACTTTAATCGAGGGGTCACAATATGTGTAACACAACATTTTTCTACTTATGTTATATTTTATCGGCGTAGGTAGGTAATAAGAGATAGCGGCGTTTAATCTAGAAATAATTATTTTATACTGAACTATGAGTGCATACGATAAGATTTACATCATGCACGATACAGTGTTAAGGCCAAATCACTTAGAATGCATGAGTTCCTACATAAATATCTTTTTGACCTGAAAATTACGTAAACATCAAATTGGGATCGCACTCAAATCAATTCACTGGACTTGCGCATTGTGTGTTTCAATAACTTGTAAATGGGTCAAATTCAAATGTCCTAATGAATTATTTGAAGCAGTAAGAACAGTTATTTAGTCAACACACTTCACCCACTTACTCACTTCACTCGTCACTGTCGTAAATTGCACTTCCAGTTCGTAGTTAAAATGATAAATCATTAATTTTAACTGACAGTTCCGCAACATAGATTTGAAAACTCAATCATGGAAACTTCACCCATTTTAAGTGTACTCACTCTACTTTTGTCCGTCAACTGCTTCCGTCACGGTCGGTTTCTTGCTCGGTCAACCGAGGAAGGTCTGGGTCGCTCGACCCCTGTCACATCCATGCAGCAATATTAAAGAAGACTAAGTAATAAAAGTAGTCGTTTTTGTATATCTGGTCAATTTAATTTGTAAAATATTGTAGCAGTCTGCTCTAAAGAGCCCTTGTTATAGACAAAAGAAAAAATCGCTTTGGGGAAAGTATAATTGCGTGTGTGGCGTAGATTTTGTTACTATTCGAATTGTATTATTATGTTACTCGTACATACATACAATTAATAAAATAACAATAACATTAATATGTTAGAAATAAATTATAAATCTGTATAAGCGTATGGACAAGCGAACCACGTTTGTTATTAGTTACCGGACGGGTCGGCCGCCCGGGCGCTCCATTGTTTACCGCGCGAAGTGGGGCTCGCTTGCTTGAGCAGCGCGCGCGCTGGCCGGCCGACCAGTCGCTTTACTGCTACGCACGCACTCGCTGTGTTGTCGAGCTTGCCGACGCGCTAACGCTTTCGCTTATTTATTACGCTACCCGCTTGTATACTATAGTTGAAGTATCCTATCTACACTCTGTGCTTTCCATCTGTTTCTGTGTACTCCTTCTTCATATTTCGTGCTCTTGACTTTCGTTAGTGTTGTGTACTTATTTCCTACCTTGCTAATAAACTTTGGACCTCTGTGTAAGTGTAACGACTCTTTTTATTTATCTTCTCACACACTACCCGAGATTACGAATCAGAACTATTTACGCTAAACTGGTGACCCCGATTAAGAACACGAGGATGACAGACAAAGGTGCTAGCAACGTGGCCGCTGCAGGCGAGGACGGTGGACATCAGGAAACTTTTCGCGTGGGCGTGCGCGTACCACCGTTTTATCCCGAAAAACCGACACTTTGGTTCGCACAAATGGAAGCGCAATTTGCACTGGCGAACATCAAAGCAGACGACACCAAGTTCTACTACGTCACTGGTCACTTGGACCCACTGTACGCCTCTGAGGTACAAGAAATCATCGAAAGCCCTCCAGCCACCAACAAATACGAAAAGCTCAAAGCAGAGTTGATAAAAAGAATGTCAGCGTCGCGCGAGAAAAAGTTGAAGCAGCTACTCATGCACGAGGAACTCGGCGATCGAAAACCATCGCAGTTCTACCGCCACCTGCTAAATCTCGCCGGACCAGGCGTTCCAGAAGAATTTCTACGCACCATATGGACGAGCCGACTACCCAACGGGACGCAGGCTATTATCGCCTCGCAGTCCAAGGCCGACATGGGGGAATTGGCGGAGTTAGCAGACCGCATCAGTGACGTCGTCGGGCCGCAGGTAGCATCAACATCCGCCATTACCCAAGCAGCATCACCAACCAGTGTGCATCCTGAAATAGCGGCACTGACCAGGCAGGTAGAAAAACTGACAGCAAAAGTCGAGCGGATGTCGCGACTGCTAGACCGATCGAGTAGCCGTTCACGTCATCGTTCCAGTTCATCGAGGTCGCAGTCGAGCCACAGTCAATTCCCACAATGTTGGTACCACTACAGGTTCGGGGAACGAGCGCGTAAGTGTATCAAACCATGCGATTACCAGCCGGCGGGAAACGCAAAGGGCAATCAGTAATGGCGGCCGACGATTGTCAGAGCTCTGGTCGCTTATTTGTAACCGATCGACGATCGAAGACGCAATTTTTAGTTGACACCGGCAGTGACCTTTGTGTTTACCCACGATCAGCATTGCAAAGACGGCCTGAGACTTCGGATTACCAACTGTGTGCGGCTAACGGTACGCCCATAAAAACGTACGGGTACATTAGTTTAAGTCTAAACTTGGGGTTGCGCCGTGACTTCACTTGGCAATTTATTGTAGCCGACGTTACAAAGGCGATAATAGGCGTGGATTTTCTGTCTCATTATAATATTGTTGTTGATTGCAGGAACCAGCGCCTTATCGATAACTATACAACCCTTGCGACCCCGGCTTCACCTGCACGTTCGTCAGATGTCATTTCCTCGGTTAAGGTAATTATTGGTGACACCACATACCATAACATACTAAAGGATTTTCCTGGTATCACTCGACCACCTGGCATACACCGTACATCATCACACAATACAGTCCATCACATACAGACCACACCTGGACCACCAGTTTCATGTACACCACGCCGCCTGGCCCCAGACAAATTAAAAATAGCCAAAGATGAGTTTGAAGCGATGCTGAAAGACGGCACCGCCAGACCCTCAAGTTCACCATGGTCATCGCCATTACATCTGGCCCCCAAGAAAAACAGCGGTTGGCGACCCTGTGGTGACTATCGAATGCTCAATGCCAGGACAGTACCTGACAATTATCCAATACGGCATATTCATGACTTCTCACATAACCTGACAGGGTCCACAGTCTTCAGCACGATAGATTTAGTAAAAGCATATAATCAAATCCCAGTCAGCCCAGAAGATATTCCCAAGACCGCCATCACCACGCCCTTTGGACTCTACGAATTCCCGTTTATGACATTCGGTCTTCGTAACGCGGGGCAGACATTTCAGAGGTTCGTTGACGAAATGCTGCGAGGGCTGGACTTCTGCTATGCTTATCTCGACGATTTCTTGATCTATTCGAAAGACCAGAAGACCCACGAAGACCACCTTCGCCAACTTTTCACCCGGCTGCAGGAATACGGAATGGTGATCAATACTGGTAAGTGCGTATTCGGATTAAAGGAGGTTACTTTCCTAGGATACAGGATCTCAGCCAGCGGCACCAGTCCACTACCAGAGAAGGTCGAAGCCATCACTAAGTACCCCGCGCCCAAAACAGTTCGAGAACTTCGCAGATTCTTGGGTATGTTGAACTTCTATAGGCGATTCATACCCGACGCAGCTCAACACCAGGCCCCCTTGAATGCTCTGTTGGTAGGCTCAGTCAAGGGCTCCCATCCAGTACATTTCACAACACAGGAAATGGAAGCGTTTAACACCAGCAAAGAAGGACTTTGCAAAGCCGCGATGCTGGCCCATCCCGACTGCGAAGCCAAACTGGCGTTAGTGACAGACGCTTCGGATACAGCCTTAGGTGCAGTATTACAGCAGCGCAAGGACGGGGAACCATGGCAACCACTGGCATTCTATTCCCACAAGCTCAGTCCAGCGCAAAAGAAATTCTCGCCTTACGACAGAGAACTGCTTGCGATTTACGAAGCAATCAAATACTTCAGGCATATGGTCGAAGCCCGAAACTTCGTGATTTACACCGATCACAAACCTATTAGTTTCGCGTTCAACTTAAGGAAAGAAAACTGCTCACCAAGACAGTTCAGGCACCTAGATTACATCTCGCAGTTCACAACAGACATAAGGCACATATCAGGTAAGGACAACGTCGTCGCTGACAGCCTCTCGCGGATCGAGGAGATTGCTCAACCTGTGGATCTATACCAGATAGCAGAATCGCAGAAGCACGACACCGAGCTGGAACAGCTGCTCCACAGCAGCACAGCCTTACGTCTGACCAAGGTAAAACTGCCAGGTACAGAGACCGAACTGTACTGCGATGAGAGATGCAAAAATCCTCGACCATATGTCCCAAAGGAACACCGCCGCAGAGTTTTCGAGAGCGTACACTCGTGGAGTCACCCTGGCGCAAACACAACAATCAAAATGGTAACAGAACGATACGTTTGGCCATCAGTCAAAAAAGACTGCAGAGAATGGAGCCGTTCATGTGTAATGTGTCAGCGTTCAAAGGTGACCCGCCATAACTCTTCACCATTGGGGACCTTCAAGCTGCCGAGAGCGAGATTCAATCACATTCACATTGACCTGATCGGACCGCTGCCTGTATCTCAAGGCTATCGTTATTGCCTCACAGCTATCGATAGATTCACGCGATGGCCTGAGGTGATACCTATACCAGACATAACAGCAGAGACAGTGGCAAGGGCCCTAGTGAGTGGTTGGATTTCCAGATTCGGCTGTCCCATTGACATCGTAACGGACCGCGGACGACAGTTCGAGTCGGGAATTTTCAAATACTTGTCGGAGATGGTCGGGTTTCATCACAAACGCACCACGGCTTATCACCCCGCCTGCAATGGCCTCATTGAGAGGTTTCACAGGCAATTAAAAGCCGCAATTGTTTGCCACGCCAAAGAAAACTGGGTCGAGTCCTTGCCACTAGTTCTGCTAGGAATCAGGAATGCGTACAAGGAAGACCTAGGGGCTACACCAGCCGAACTTCTCTACGGCGAAACGCTCCGGCTACCAGGAGAATTTTTACAGCCACAGATCGAGGACACAATTGATATGCCAGACTACGTGGCACGTTTGAAAACCTTCGCCAGGAAACTAAAACCATCACCGGCATCTCGTCATGGCAGCAGAACTACATTTGTGTTCAAGGAACTTGGTACAACGAGTCATGTTTTTCTCAAAGACGAGACATCTGGCTCGCTAAAGCCAGCATACACGGGACCACACAAAGTCCTGCAACACGGGGACAAGGTCTACAAGCTCAACATCAACGGCAAAACTGTCTCAGTTACCATTGACAGGCTCAAACCTGCCTACATATTACACGACCCAAGCACAAACACACACACAAACATACAAACACCCACACTACATAAAGCAACACCCACCACCAAATTACCTAAAAACCCCGGAAATAACATCAAAACGACAAGATCGGGGCGTAAGGTTCATTATCCCGACTATTATCGCCCGTAGTGACGGTCTCTGGAGGGGGGTGATGTGGCGTAGATTTTGTTACTATTCGAATTGTATTATTATGTTACATACATACAATTAATAAAATAACAATAACATTAATATGTTAGAAATAAATTATAAATCTGTATAAGCGTATGGACAAGCGAACCACGTTTGTTATTAGTTACCGGACGGGTCGGCCGCCCGGGCGCTCCATTGTTTACCGCGCGAAGTGGGGCTCGCTTGCTTAAGCAGCGCGCGCGCTGGCCGGCCGACCAGTCGCTTTACTGCTACGCACGCACTCGCTGTGTTGTCGAGCTTGCCGACGCGCTAACGCTTTCGCTTATTTATTACGCTACCCGCTTGTATACTATAGTTGAAGTATCCTATCTACACTCTGTGCTTTCCATCTGTTTCTGTGTACTCCTTCTTCATATTTCGTGCTCTTGACTTTCGTTAGTGTTGTGTACTTATTTCCTACCTTGCTAATAAACTTTGGACCTCTGTGTAAGTGTAACGACTCTTTTTATTTATCTTCTCACACACTACCCGAGATTACGAATCAGAACTATTTACGCTAAACGTGTTTTAGGAACTTCCTTTTATTTTTGTTTCGCTTCGAAAAGTAAGAGATATCATACATGGTCGCATAATATATTGTATCAGGTTCTCATTATTATTGTGTATTTTTACGGTCAAACATAATGTTGAACCTTCGATTCCCTCAAATACCAGCAAGAACCGACGATACATAAAATATTCAGCTGGTGCCTGTACAAACAACACCGGTAAGATCAAGTAGGAGCAAATGAAAGCTGATAGTCAAAGCAATGAACTAACAGAACAAAAAGCAGCTAAACCTGGACAATTTGTGTTCCGCGTCGGTTGTACTTGACTCTATTGTCACCAGTACTCGGAAAGCCGAGTATTGTTTGCAAACACTTTTGGTCTCGATAAAACTGGCTTTATTTAGTTTTAAGGTTTACGATTTTAGCCCACGGTGTTAGGGGACGCGTGAGGGAAGCTCAACGGAGTCCCCCTCACGGCCCCGGCCGCTACCACCGCAGGAGAGGCACTGGGCGTACTGGGCGTAGGACGTCGCGAGACGAGCTCCGGCCACCGTAGACCCAGGCCTGCGGACGGCGAGCAGTGGGTAGCTCGCCGTCCGATCAGCACCAGGCCCGTGAGTCGACAGGCTCCACCCAGAGCCGGAGAAGTCATTAGATGATTTCCGACCCCCAACAAAAAAAAAAAGGGTTTACCGTAATTTGAACTTTTACAGAAACATATACATTTCATACAAGCAATGATAAGATTATGTGTTAGTACATTTCACGAACATAATATGTGGTCATTTGAGTTTATCAAAATGCCTGGCAAAGTTTGTGTTAAAATACAGTAACATTCTAAGTTAGTTTTTCAACTCATTTCCTCAGCCTCTAACGGCAAATCGACCGGCTAGTGCACAAAGAAGTTAGTTCTCTAACATTGTGTTGTTCTCACAATGGCTCGCTTGTTACAAATAAAGCAGCGAACTGGAGAAGTTTGCTACAGAAGAGTTCCGTACGAGTCAAGCGGTTGGCATTTACTGGTATATTATTACAACATGGGAAAGAAAAAAGGTTATGAGGCAAGTTTCACAAACGTATTAATGGTGTTTTTATGAAGGTATATTTGTATACATAATTTCGTATTCATATTTACGGTTTTACGGAATAAAACCGAATCAAGAAGAGTATTAGGTATAGAAAAAGAAACATGTACTAGTATCTTAACCGTTTTTAAACTGACTTCAAAAAGAAGGAGGTTATCAATAGGGATGTTTGTATTTTTTTATGTCATTCCGCCTATATATATGTGCCCTATCCGGGCATAACTCCGTTATATATATAGACGGATTTACTAAATCCCTTTTTTATTTGAAAAGGGTTTATTCCGAAATAGTCCCATTAAAATTTAAATTTTTTTTATGACGGCACGGTTGGCGCAGTGCTTGAGCGTTCGGCTGCTGCGCTGCGTGTCGCGGGTTCGATCCCCGCACGGAACAAATATTTGTATGACCTACAGATAGTTGTTCCGGGTCTGGGTGTCTTGTGTATGTGAGTTTAAATGTTTGTGAACGCACCCACGATACAGGAATAATTCCTAGTGTGGGGCAATAAAAAAAAAAAAAAAAAAAATAAAAATAAAAAAAAAAAAAAATTCAAATAGATCTGATGATGAGTTTCGGAGACAGACAACAGAACACTTCAAAAATTGACAGCAAATCAGCCATGATTGCTGAGATCTAATGTCTATGGCTATTTTTTACACAATTTAATGGGGAACCACAACTAAAAAGTGAATAATAAAAAACTTTTTTACAAAAAAATAGAACCAACTTCGTGTTTTGACACCGACTTCCGAAATTAAAGTTATTTTGCACTTTTTTGGAAGTCGGTTCTATTTTTTTGTAAAAAAGTTTTTATTATGCACAAAGGCGGAATTTATTATACTGACAGAGAAAGAAAATCCGTCTCAAACGGTCTTATTAGAAGGAAACGATTGGTATCACTCTCATTGTTCATTTCACTTTTTTATAGTTAAGTTGACCACAAAACTTTATTTGTTAACACATCACACGTAGTGATAACACATCAGTTGTTATCTTATCATATAATTCAATTTCCGATATCGGACATTTATTGGCACTTCGACCGTCGTCACACCGCTCAATTATCAATTTCAATCATCATCAATCATCGTCGCACCGTCATTAGATAAATAAGAATAATGCACCACGTTGGGTATAAATAAACCGCTGATCAGCAAATGAGCAATTTCATGTTCTATTAGTATTTATTTCATAATACTATATCAATCAAGTAGGTATACCCACATCAGCTAGTATTAAATAAATATTGTTTCGGCCAAACCTTTTTGGTCTGGAATTAAAAATGCAGACCAGTTGCTTTAAAAAATAATAAGATGCCATAATTTTTTTGCTTTTATTTATTTTTCTTTTCTTATTAAACGGCAATGCACATTTTTGTTGAGTAAATTGACCAAGATATTTTTTAAATATTCGATTGTAACCTTTTTTGAACTGAAAACTTCTTTAGGCGCGTTGGGTATTTTTGTTCAAGTTTTTACTTCTGTCTCTTTTTTTACTAATTTTTAGGGTTCCGTACCCAAAGAGTCCAAACGGAGCCCTATTGCTGTCACTCACGTGTGTGTCCGTCTGTCTGTCGTCTGTCACACAGGTTTTACAGGCAAATGGTTGGAGCTACAGTCTTAAAATTTTTACAGTATTAGCATCTTGTTGACCCAAAGCCATACAAATAGCCAAAAATACATTTGGTATGGAACCTTAAATGTGCGAAGCCTGACTCGCACTTGGCCAGTTTTTAAATTATATTGATTTTCACATAACAAAGTCGCTTTTCGCGTCTGCCTTTCTGTTTATCTGCCAACTCCTCCTATATCACGCAACGTATTTTGATAGGGTTAACACTATTATAAAGCTAAGAACAAGTAAGGTTTGTATATACATTATTGGCCAAACACAATTTCAGGCCAAACTGGTTTATCTCAGGCCAAATCGGTTTATCCTACGCAAGTCAGGAATATACCTTGTTTGTCTTAGGCGGAACTGAAATAATATTTATCCTTTACTTTGTCTACTTCGTCTAGGCTGTACAATGCCAAATGTTCAGCCGGCAATGTGCTAACAACGAATGTCAGTATGATAAGCCGAGGTACGTAGCCCCGCTGCTCTCCCTTGCGATGTGGGGGCGGATCGCAAGTGCTTCACTAAAAAGAAAATACAATCAACTTCCAAAAAAAAATTGCAAAATAACTTTAACTTCGGTAGTTGCTGTTTCTAATTATGTTTCTTCGTTATTTGACACCTTTCTTTCCATCATCGTGATCTGAACAAATCTGTGTACCCCTTCAGAGCGTATCAGCGTGATGTTATGTTATGAAGTGATGTAAGCAATACACAGACATGCGATTGCAGCAATTTCAGAAGCTTTGATATCATATATTGAAAAGTTCCATTGTCTATTTCCGAAGTTATTAATCAAATTGTTGACGATGCTTTTCGCGATAGGCGCGAGGGTTGAAGGATTTGTGTGTGACTGGCGTATTGTTGTCTCGCGACACTCACGTGTGATGAAATGAGCAAGTGGGTCAATCAATTGATACACAGATGAAATAAAAATGGTATATTGTCACATAAAATAAAAGGTAAAATGGTAAGAGTCAAATGAAGCACAGGTTTACACAGAATTACAGTTGAAAACACAATATGAATTACTGCCCCAATAGTGGACAGTAACTAATGTCTGTACAAGGAGTGGTACAAGACACTTTAAACCGCCGTACAAGGTGTGGTACTAGGCGATAGGAGCGAAGCCAGAGGCCTACGAGCTCACTTGAGTCACTAACGCTGAGAGACTAATTTTGACTGCCAGGGGCGCCTATATATATCACCCAAATTCTATGGGGCACGTAGTGAATCTAATGCCGACCCGGACAGCCAATACATTTTGTTATTTTTATAAATTAACCTGAACATTAACGTTCGACCAATCACAGGCATTCTGACATTTTGATGACAACCAATCAGAGAAGTCTCAACTTATCTCTTATGTAATGAACACCTGCATATTTATTTTACATATTTACTTGTCTTTCTAACGACAAAACTGACATTTATACATAATGCAAAGTATGTATTCTAAGGACAAACTGAATCTACGTTATACTTTACTATTAGATTCTAAATTCACATTCTCACAAATCTATAAACTACAATAAAAACAAAGGAACTTTACATATGTATTTCAATATGTACATAAAACAACATGGTGGACTCCGAAAACTTTCCACTGTCTGTAGCCAATCATGAGAAGCATGAATATGATCAACCAATCGCTGACTAGCCGAAATTTCTTACTACGGACTTTAACACAATTGGTTAATTTATAGCGCTGTGGCATGCACTACTTGCGCTATACAAAAAAGTTACCTCATAAACCTTGACATTGAACATGTTTTTACCTTTATTCTTATGATACTTAAAACATAATGATACGTAGTTAAACCATAAGAAAACATACTTAGGACATAATAAGGCATACTTTAGACATAATAAGGTATACTTAGGACATGAAAAGACATACTTAGGACATAATAAAGCATACTTTAGGACATAACAAAAACGAACTATGCTAGCTGTAATTTGCTATGGTCAGAGTGATGGCGCCATTTTCAACACCGGGGTGATGGTGGATCCTCTACATACCACCCCCCGTGAGAGGCTTCAACCGATCACGCTACCGTCGGTAGGAAGCACAATCACCCTGACCGCAGGTCTACGTAAGACCCCCGAAGTCGTTTCCACGTCGACTACTCTAACAACAGAGTCCATCCCGGGACTTACATTTTTAACTATTCCTTTTACCCACTGGTTACGTGGCCTATTCTCGTCGGTCACCAGCACGACGTCGCCGACCTTGACGTTGGGCACGTCGCTCGTCCACTTCTGTTGCCGCTGCAGAGCCGGAAGAAACTCACGCAGCCACCGGCGCCAGAAGAGGTCTGCCAACGCGTTGACACGACGCCACATGCGTCGCGAGTCGATGTCGCCCGGATCAGGGCGCACGTATGGAGCATCCCCCGCGGCTGAGCCCAGCAGGAGATGATTGGGTGTCAAAACGACGGGATGGCTCACGTCGTCAGAGACGTAACATAACGGCCGGCTGTTGACAACCAGCTCGGCCTCGGTGAGGAGGGTGTAAAGGACCTCCTCACGTGGTGCGCGCTCTCGCAGCGTCGCCTTGAGGGCGTTCTTTATGGAACGCACCAAACGCTCCCAGCAGCCACCCATGTGTGGGGCCGCGGGAGGGTTGAAGTGCCAGGCAATACCCCGGCTGACGGCTTCTTCTTGGACCCGGGTGTGGTCCAGGTCCCGCAGCGCAGCACGAAGCTCGGTGTTGGCCCCGACAAAGTTTGTACCCTTGTCGGAGTACATGTGGGCGGGCCGGCCCCGGCGCGCCACTAGGCGCCGCAGGGCGAGGATGGCTGAGTCGGCGCTCAGCGAGGCCGCCAACTCCACGTGGACAGCGCGTGTGGTGAGGCACGTAAACAGCGCCCCCCACCTCTTCTCCCGGCGCCTCCCGATGGTGACCTCCATTGGGCCGAAATAATCGACCCCGCAGTGCATGAACGCTCGACGCGTCACCTCCAGCCTTGCGGCCGGCAGGTTACCCATCTTGGGTGCCGCTGTCTTAGCTCGAGACAGCCGGCACACTTGACATGTTGATATTACGGCCTTTACTGTGGACCGTATGTTAGTGACCCAAAACCTTTCCCTTATTAGGTTCACTATTGCCTCTTGATTGGCATGTAAGGCAGACACATGATATTGCAGAACTAATTTACGGGTTAGCGGATGGCGCCCGTCTAAAATAATAGGATGGCGCTCGTCAAAAGAGAGCGCTTCACAAGCCCCCAGCCTACCCCTCACTCTAATGAGACTTTCATAATACACAGGGTCAAGAGATTTTAACCTGCTTGTCTGTGGCAGCTGCTTTCCATCGGAGAGTGCTGTCACCTCGGCTGGGTAACTTTCCTTCTGCATCTGGCGCAGGAGACGTATCTCGGCGTCGTGCAGGTCTTCTATGGAGAGTGTGGCAGTCGGTCTCTGCTTGCGGCATCTACTGATAAATGCCAGCACGCGTGCTAGTACTCGCTGTGTGCGTCTCCATGTTGACGCTCTGGTGTGATCAACTACTGGCTCCTCCACTACCACCAGGTTGTAGGTGCGCTGGATCCTCTCGGCGTCAGTACCTTCCGACCTCAAGTCGGAACACACCGGCCACCGCTCCTGTGAACTCAGAAGAAAAGCGGGACCCGACAGCCACGCACCACTGTTTATCGGCCACGACAACCTGGTCGCTACGTCAGCTGGGTTCTCCGCCGATGGAACCCAGCGCCAGTCACATCTCTCAGAACGCGAGTCTATTTCACC
The DNA here is from genome assembly GCA_951329385.1 of Polia nebulosa. NCBI lineage: Eukaryota > Metazoa > Arthropoda > Insecta > Lepidoptera > Noctuidae > Polia > Polia nebulosa. The sequence goes on from OX589602.1 coordinate 22,405,375, forward strand.
TAATCTATGAGACACAAACTTTTGAAAATCTTTGGCATCAGAGTTAATCCAATTCAAAACTGTTTTGCTGTCGGTCCACAAGTACTTACGTGTAATATCTAAACCTACTTCCTTGACGACTGTGTCTGCCACTCGACATGCAAGCACAGCCGCCTGTAACTCTAGTCGCGGTATCGATACAACCTTTTGGGGTGCCACTCTTGCCTTGCCTAGTACCATGGCAACATGTCTCTTGCCATCCTTGGTGGTACCTACTAGGTAAGCGACTGCTGCATACGCTAACTCGCTAGCGTCACCAAAAACATGCAGCTCTACTTTACCTAAACTTAGCCCATACCACCTAGGTATTTCTAGGTTACCTAGGCACTGCAAATTATTGAGCCATGTGAACCATGCGTCCACCTCATTTGCAGGCAGCGGCTCGTCCCAGTCTATCCCAGACTTCCACACACGTTGCATCAATATCCGCGACTGAATTACACACGGATATAACAGGCCTAACGGGTCGAATATCGACATGATAAAACGTAAGAATTCCCTCTTTGTAGGGATAGACTTACCCGATTTTATCTCGTCAGGCAATCGCTTAAATGACAGATCGAACGCGAGATGATCGTTGCTAGGCGACCATATCATACCTAGCGTTCTCTCTGCCGCGGACTCACCCTTGTCCAGCGATACTTTTTCGGGCATTTCCAGCTGTAGGCGCTCCCGTAAATCTGATGAATTTGTAATCCACCCCCGTATCATGAAGCCCCCCTGGGCGTGTATGTGAGTGACTTGCTCAACCAGCTCACTAGCTTGCTCTACAGACCATACACTGTCTAGATAGTCGTCCATATAATGACGACTGTGTATGGCCTCCACAGCCTGGGGGTACTTTCCTGAAAATCTATCTGCATTCTTATTTAGAATAAAGATAGCAGTCGCCGGGGATGACACCGCACCAAATATCATCGAGTTCATGACATATGTTTGTGGTTCATTAACCTTGTCTTGGCCTCTCCACAAAAACAGCTGGGCACCCTGATCCTCCTTCCTGATACGGATCCTCATGAACATATCAGCTATGTCCCCGCTGAAGGCTACTGGTCCCAGTCTAAACCTAATTAAAATACCTAGTAGTGAATTTAACATGTCTGGGCCAGTTAACAAGTTGTCGTTAAGTGACGTGCCCCCATATGCAGCAGCAGCATCATAAACCAGTCTCAACTTACCTGGTTTATTGGGATTGACCACCCCAAAGTGAGGCAGGTACCAGATAGGGTGACCATCTATGCCACCCTGGACCCTGGAGGCGTACCCCTCCTCTAGCAACCTGTCCACTTGATTACAGTATGCTGCTGCATACTCGACATTACGGTGTAGCTTACGCTCCACGCCACCTAACCTTTGCAACGCTTGCCTTCTGTTATCAGGAAGTTGAACATTGTCATGCTTCCATAGCAGACCTACTTCCCATTGCTTGCCATCTGCCGTCATCTTACTGGTAGATTCCAAGATGGCAGTGGCTCGCTCATCTTCCCAATGTTTGCGTGGGGCCTCCCTAACACCGATGGCCTCCAGGTCAAACTGTTGCTTGACCATGTCATGCAACATGGGTAGACTAGACATACAATTTACTTTACATGAACTGTCAGCGGAAAACAATTTTCTAATAGGCCCGTGAACTACCCACCCTAGCTTAGTGAGAGAGGCAACTGGCTTACCAGACTTTCCATGGCGTGTCTCCTCACTGGCGAGCAGCTCCCAGTTGTCCTGCCCGATCAGCAGCAGCGGCTTGGCTCCCAACATTTCCTCGCAGCCCAAGTCACGGAGGTGGCGATGCTCCTCCATGATGCCAGCAGGCACCGACTGCGCCGGCAGGTCCAGGTCCTGTAACGTGCGACACATAATATTAAACGTTTTGTTTGTAGCTCCGCGTACTGACAGTTTAATAACTTTCGAACTGGAATCATACAGTTCGATACCACGTGCGCTTTGGATTCTAATTGGTTTTTGGACACCTTTAACATTTCCAACTAGACTCTTGTCCACCAAAGACACAGTGGCCCCGTCGTCCAATAGGGCGTAACATTTCTTAATGTTGTTGCCAACTTTTACCGTCACTGGTATAACTTTCAAGAGAGCACTACCTACATTACTTCGCATGTTGGTTACCGATTCGTGCTTCTTCTCCTGATGTAACATTACATGGTGTGCCGCGTTGCATTTTTCACACCTTTTACCTCGACAGTGGATACGTGGGTGATCTTTAACTAGACATTTAAAACATACCCGCGTACTTTTGACGTGTCTCCACCTCTCTTCACTATTTAATCTAGCGAATCTCTCGCAATGCAGTAAAGTGTGCGTTTTCTGACATAAGGAACATTTATACTCAATTTTAACATCAGCTGTTTGTTTGTCAGCATCAGCTGTTTTTCCAGTGTCAGCTTCAGCTTGTACGAACAACTTTTGTTTATTATAATTTTGATTATTATTTCTATTATTAGGCACAGCAGATCTAGATTTTATATTGACAGCTGGGCCAGGGCTAGGCAAGTCTAATTGCACATAATATGAAGTAGCCCTGGCTAGGTGCACTAGAAATTCTGACAGCAACTCTAGGCTAGGTGACACTCTGACATCAATGCCCTGTGACGATGCCACCCCCATCGCAAAATCCCCGTACTGAGCACGTTGAATAGGTGTAAGTTTAGACAACAATTCACTTACCAGCTGTGGGTTGTTGAGATATCCATTCGCGTTTATGTTCCTTAATAACGACACACAATTACGTACCGTGGTGGAGAACGTACGCAACTCACGTCCACTTTCGGTGATCTTCGGTAATGCACGCACTTTCCTGATGGCACATTCCAATAATAGGTTCGGATGGCCGAACTCCTCGTCGAGCGCCCTCATTATGTCGGCTGGATTCAAACATGTGCGCAGCAGGTCTTCCACTGCCCGCCTTGCGTCGCCTTGCAACGACGTTCGCAGCCGAGCTAGGTTCTCGTATGACTTGAAGTTGTACTGGGCCGTCGTCTCCCAAAACATATTTTTGTATGCGAGCCAGTCTGCCGGGTTGCCACCAAACATGGGCAGCTCGTAAGCCTGCCTTGGCACCGGGCGTGGCCGAGCTATGCTTGCAATAGCGTCGGCCAACTGGTCGAAACGGTTGTCCCTCGGCTTGCGCTCCGCGTCCTCGGGCTCGTGCCCCCAATTTACGCCCCCCCTTGCTGCTGATGTCTGCGGACCAGCAACCTCACGAGTTGGCGCCGCCAACACTGAATCCGCAAACTGCACTGACACTGTGGGTGGTCGTCTTTCTTCACTGGGCACACACCGTAGCACGGGCGCTGTCGTAGCGCAGGAACTAACTTTCGTCGCCACCGCGGCACTTGGCGTCGCGGCGCGTGTAACATACGTCGCGGGCGCACCGGTATACGTAACGGGCGCGGTCGCGGGCGCTCCGCTGTACGAAGCGGGCGCCGACGCGGTCGCGGGCGCTCCGCTGTACGAAGCGGGCGCCGACGCGGTCACTTGCACATGCGCGTCACTAGGTGTAGGTACGGCGAGTGTGGACGGTACACGGCACTCCGATGACTCTTGACGTTCATCTATTTGTGGAGTCGTGTCCATCCACTGTTCGACACGTCGGGTTGTAGTCCCCTCCTCGTCCGTACCCAATGAGTTCTCAGCGTCTATCTCTGCAAGATCGACCTCCAGCTTCTTCCTCACCAGCCCCTCTCTGAGGCGCACCAAACTCCCGTTGTGCCTCGTACTCCGCCTTCCTCCTCAGGTACGTGGAGTGGCTCTGCCCGCTCCTGGATGAGGCGGCGACACTGGGCTCTTTCGACTCTCCCCTTCCACGGCCTCTTCGTGGCGTTACCTCTGGTGCTTTCACATTACGGTGATCTATTACTCGACCACCCACCAGAGGTATTGCCGGCGTGGGGAATGACGACGTCGTTGGTGCCATTGATGGTGAGGCGGGCGCCCTCTCACTGGGCACGCCCGAGTCCGACTCTAGGTGTCTTGTACTGGCCATTCTTCTTGACTTGCTTCTTGTCGTGACCGCACTATGCTCACTCATAATACCCAGTCACAACACACAATCCGGCGAACGAAGGACCAAATTGTTGACGATGCTTTTCGCGATAGGCGCGAGGGTTGAAGGATTTGTGTGTGACTGGCGTATTGTTGTCTCGCGACACTCACGTGTGATGAAATGAGCAAGTGGGTCAATCAATTGATACACAGATGAAATAAAAATGGTATATTGTCACATAAAATAAAAGGTAAAATGGTAAGAGTCAAATGAAGCACAGGTTTACACAGAATTACAGTTGAAAACACAATATGAATTACTGCCCCAATAGTGGACAGTAACTAATGTCTGTACAAGGAGTGGTACAAGACACTTTAAACCGCCGTACAAGGTGTGGTACTAGGCGATAGGAGCGAAGCCAGAGGCCTACGAGCTCACTTGAGTCACTAACGCTGAGAGACTAATTTTGACTGCCAGGGGCGCCTATATATATCACCCAAATTCTATGGGGCACGTAGTGAATCTAATGCCGACCCGGACAGCCAATACATTTTGTTAATTTTATAAATTAACCTGAACATTAACGTTCGACCAATCACAGGCATTCTGACATTTTGATGACAACCAATCAGAGAAGTCTCAACTTATCTCTTATGTAATGAACACCTGCATATTTATTTTACATATTTACTTGTCTTTCTAACGACAAAACTGACATTTATACATAATGCAAAGTATGTATTCTAAGGACAAACTGAATCTACGTTATACTTTACTATTAGATTCTAAATTCACATTCTCACAAATCTATAAACTACAATAAAAACAAAGGAACTTTACATATGTATTTCAATATGTACATAAAACAACATGGTGGACTCCGAAAACTTTCCACTGTCTGTAGCCAATCATGAGAAGCATGAATATGATCAACCAATCGCTGACTAGCCGAAATTTCTTACTACGGACTTTAACACAATTGGTTAATTTATAGCGCTGTGGCATGCACTACTTGCGCTATACAAAAAAGTTACCTCATAAACCTTGACATTGAACATGTTTTTACCTTTATTCTTATGATACTTAAAACATAATGATACGTAGTTAAACCATAAGAAAACATACTTAGGACATAATAAGGCATACTTTAGACATAATAAGGTATACTTAGGACATGAAAAGACATACTTAGGACATAATAAAGCATACTTTAGGACATAACAAAAACGAACTAAGCTAGCTGTAATTTGCTATGGTCAGAGTGATGGCGCCATTTTCAACACCGGGGTGATGGTGGATCCTCTACACAAATCTTCACCAAATTCAAATGGGACCACCACCCTTACAAACAAAAAAAGAATTTCCCAAATCGTTTCAGGCATCGTCACATTCATAATAAATAAAAAAAACCCGACTGTAAAAACAAGTAAAAAGTTCCAAACAAGTGACTTATCAAGCAGTCTGATGCAGTTGGTGGTAGATATTTTAGTTAAGTTTCATTGATTACATGCCACTAACTGCATCAGACTGCTTGGAAAGTGACTTGTTTGGAACTTTTTAGTTGTTTTTATATTATTGGCAGGTTTTTTGAAAATATTTATTTTTATTTTTACCTTTTAGCACAGATAATATAATATTAGCGTTCAGATGCCTCATCCCATACAAAGAAACGGTACCGCTGTAACTACGGGTTTTCGTCTGGCACAATTAACTTTCGTTCTTCGTTCGGGCCCGTCCTCTACACCTCGCTAGATGGTGTTAGCAGGGACGGCTTGCAAGCTAAATGAATTTAGTTAAAGTCTTACCAATATTTTCTCACACATTGAGGAATTATTTCATAGTATTTTTGGCACTTCATAACAGTTTTACTGTATTCAAATTTGTCACTATTTAAATTTTAAAGAGGCGAATGGATAAACACTAAAACTTCAAACAGCGTCGGTTCAAGAAATATAGATGTCTAAGGATTCGTTCCAATAATCGAATTACAAGCCCATTATTCCAATTTTATGCTTAGGGCAGTTTATTAAATAAGAAAAAACCAATACAATAAGTTTTTACCATATTTATTTTCAATCCGATCGTAATCACAACGTTGTCACAATAATCCCTCTGTTCAATCGTATATTGTTGAAATGAAAGCTGAAGGGCGAATAAATAAAGTAAAAACTGGCCAACTGCGTGTCGGTCATCGCACATTTAGGGTTCCGTACTAAATGAGGGAATTTCCAAAAAAAAATCTGATTTATCAATATATTGTAATTGAATTATTAAAATGTAATTATTTTTTAGTAAAATATACGAAATAATAAACATTATCACCAAATTTCAAGTTCTTAAGTCAATGGAAAGTTAAAAAATTCTTCGTAATAAATTTTGTTAAAAAAGCTGAATTTGGTGGTTACTAATTCCTTTGTCTTCAAATATTTTTTAAAACCAAAAACACAGTGTTTGTTTACTCAACGAGCTCTAAACAACGATAGCCCATTTGATGGGACAGGTATTTTTTTCACGCCCCCTTGTAAAGGAAATTTTTTCTTCCACCGGCTAGCGTCAGAGTTAGATTTTTACATGTAGACCCTATTTGCCAATCTACAGGTTTATTGCTTGAGGAATGTTTGTGGCAAAATAATAGTCCATCAAGTAGGTCTTCACTTCACACATTTAATAACAACACAGTGTCACATAAGATTAAGTTTCATGAGTCCTATAGAAAATTGTATATAGCACTTGCAATTGATGATGAACAATCATTATCCATCATCCGAAGATCAAAGATCAAGGTTCAGAGAAGAGATTCCACAAGCAATATCTCAGCCGTGGCCATACAATCCTGATTATCCGTGGACACGTGAACGTCTGTGTTCAGAACTCTTTTCCCTTTTTTAGGGTTCTGATAAGCTCAACGACTGTCGGATCAGGGGCAGGTCATCCAGCGTAACAGTATGCTGGATGACGCTGTACTTGATAGACTACGCCTCGAATCACGGAGTAGCCGTGTCTCACCTGCTTCGCCACCGGCCGCGGTGCAACTGCAACCCAGTGCTTCACCGCGACCCGACCACGTTGGTGAGGATGATGATGACGCGGCTATATCCGTGAGTACTCAATGCAATGAACGATTGAGGAGCGCTTTGGAGGATGCATTCCGGGAATACCGCTCCACACCGCCCTTGCTTAGACCTCGTCTACCTCATTTGCCCATGCATAAGAAAAATAAAGCGCTGGTGTGTGCTCTAGTTTCGCAGCTATCAAATTGTTTTGATAGCAGCAGAGACCTTACCGATACCCACTCAATCTTATACTGCGCAGCTGGAGCGTCATGTCGTGTAGCTCAAGTTCACCAATTGTGACAGAGCTACACAACCTGCTGTACCAGCTTGGCAGTGTATAATTGAGCGTCGTATCGGTGAGGCTAGAACACTCATCGGCAAGCTTATCTGCTTCAGGGAGGGCAACACTCGCCCTAGGGTGGTGCGTTTCGTGAGGCAGGCGTTCTCGGGGACTGATATTAGTTCCCGAGATTATCTGAGCCGCGTCACAGAGCGTATTGACTTCCTGAAGCAGAAGGTATATGCATGGGCAAATCGTATACGTCAGTACAAGCGGCGAGGGGAGCGGCACACTCAGAATCGCACTTTCCAAAGCAACGAAAGGTGAGTTTATAGGGCTTGGGAGCGACCGGACCAAGGTGTGTCTGATAAGCATCTACCGGATGATGACGCTATGAGTTCATTCTGGCGCAGCATCTGGTCGGTAAGTCAGGCACACCGAGGGTGATTGGACTCGTGATGTTGAGCGTGTGTGTGATCTTATACCAGAAATGGGGGTAATTACCATCAGCCCCCAAGATGTAGCTCGTGCAGTCCGTCCGTTGCCTAATTGGATATCTCCAGGGCCGGACGGGCTGCACAATTTCTGGATTAAATGATTCCAAAGGTCGCACGCTCGCTTGGCAGCTCAGTTCCAGTCTGCCTTAGAGTCAGGGTCGCTGCCCCAGTTTCTTAGGACAGGAATAACCCACCTGCTCCATAAATCAGGTAGTACTGCGGCACCTAAGAATTATAGACCGTGTTTACCGACGGTCTATAAAGTTCTTACATCCATTCTGAGAGCTAAAATTAACATCCATATTGATAAAAATCATATCATGTCAGCCTCCCAGAATGGATGTAGGAATGGGTCCCGTGGTACTAAGGAGCTGCTCCTCATCGATATTGCTATTAACCAACTGGTTCGTCGTTCTCGAAGAGATCTGTCGACATGGTGGATAGATTACAAGAAGGCCTATGACTCGGTGCCACATACATGGCTCATGAGGGTGCTGGAGTTGTATAAAGTTGATGCAACGCTGCGCACCTTCCTGATGTCATGTATGGGGCAGTGGAGTACAGTCCTTCACTATCCAGGATGTCAGCAGATACAGGAGAACAGCGAATCGATAAGGATCGAGCGTGGCATATTCCAGGGCGACAGTCTGAGTCCACTGTGGTTTTGTCTGGCCCTCAACCCTCTCCGTACACTACTGGAGGGTTCGGGACAAGGATATCGGTTGAGAAGAGGTGGTCAGGTCATATCACACCTCCTTTACATGGATGATCTGAAACTCTTAGCCCCAACAACTTGCAACTGATGAAGCTACTGAAGGTAACAGAAACCATCAGTAGCGCCATCAGGATGGAATTTGGTGTGGACAAATGTGCAGTCATGCATGTAAAGCGATGCGAGATTATGGAATCCGTGGGCACTCAACTCTCGGATTCCATACACCTTAGATCCCTCTGCTCAACCGAAACCTACAACTATTTGGGTATGTCGGAAGCGTTATACTGCTGACGTGAAACAGTCGTTGAGGGAGCGCTTCTTTGGCCGCCTGAATAAAGTACTAAATAGTCTTCTATCAGGTGGGAACAAGGTGCGCGCCTTCAACGGTTGGGTCATGCTGGTATTGATGTACTCCATCGGCATACTCGAATGGACTTAGACGGAACTTGACGCCCTGGATAGGAGGGTCCGCACACTGCTGACCGCAAATCGGATGCATCACCCACGATCATCGGTGATGAGGCTGTATATCCCGCGGAAATGTGAGGGTCGTGGCTTCTTAAATGCTAAGACCCTACACAACCGCGAGGTATGCAGCCTTAGGGAATATTTCCTAGAAACCGACGTGGGTTTGCATCGAGATGTGGTCGCTGTGAACAAGGGCCTCACCCCGCTCTCCTTGGCAAACGAGAACTGGCGCAAACTTAAAGTACTGGATACTAATGATCGCAGGGAAGTATGGCAGAGCAAGGAGCTTCACGAACGTTTTTACTGGGTTCTACATGGACCCGATGTAGATCTCTTAGCGTCCGAATCCTGGCTGCGCTTTGGTGACCTATTCGGGGAAACCGAAGGTTTTGTCTGTGCGATTATGGACGAAGTTGTGAAGGACGGTACGGTTGACATCTGTCGGGCATGCCACCGGCCCAGGAAATCAATCCGACACATTATTTCTGGTGGTTCTCGTCTAGCTAACGGAGACTATTTGCATAGACACAACCTTGTAGCCAGGATTATCCACCAGCAACTTGCTCTTAAATACAATCTTGAGGAATCTGAAGTACCGTACTATAGGTATGAGCCCGACCCAGTTCTCGAAAATGGCAAAATCACGTTGTATTGGGATCGATTTATCATCACTGTTAGGACTATTGTTGCCAATAAGCCGGACATAGTGGTGATAGATCGACAAGAGCGTCGCACAATGATTGTTGATATAGCTGTCCCTCATGACGAGAACCTCGTAAAGGCTGAGAAAGATAAAACAACAAAGTATCTTGATCTGGCTCGCGAGGTTGACGACATGTGTGAGATGGATACTGCAGTCATTGTGCTGATAGTCGTGACGGCCAATGGCTTAATAGCCAAGAGCCTCGATGAACACCTAAGGAGGCTCTCGTTGGGCAGCTGGATCAAGGGCTTGATCCAGAAGGCAGTACTCCTGAACAGGGCGCGCATAGTTAGGAGGTTCCTCTCTCAGGAGCCTTGACCACCGGTAGCTTGGACCCTATCCCGATACCGGTGGGATACAATTTTTTTATATTTTTAAATGTTTTTATATTCTGATATTTTAATATTTAAAAATGTAAATTGTATGGATATATTATAAAATAAATGGAATAATAATAATAAGTTTATTAATGTTTCAGTTTACAAAAAGGGTTTAGTGTTTGGAGCCTCCTTTTAAGCAAACAATGCCTGTGTTAGGACACTCCGCTCTTCCATAGTACAGCATTTTTACTTATTCTAACTAACAAAACCGCAGGTACACAAAATATTGAATAAAAAAAATAAATCAATAAAAGAATGTTAGTGAGAGTATGTTTCGAGTGTGTGTGGTTATGTGCTTATTGTGTTTGTATGTGAGAGTGTATGCGATAGTGTATACGACAGTGTATGTGTGAGTGTATGCGACAGTGTATGGGTGTGTGTATGCGAGAGTGTATGTGAGTGTCTCTTCTACTTTATGTGCTCCAAAAGTACCTCCGTGTCATCATACATAAGTGTCTTTATCCAATTGGTTATAGGTAGTTTTCTTACATTCATGACTTCTTTTTGTATATATGTAAATAATTTTGTTAATTCTGTTGTACAGTTGAGCAGACCGTTTATTCAGTTGCCTACAGGCAAACATGGTTTTAGTCTATGGAATTTGAGCAACACAGTCAGTCCTCCTTTTCCGTAATAAGTCTGGATCATATGGCAGGGTTTTATGCTTTTTTAAGACTGTTTGGATAATGTACATTTTCCTTAAGGAAAGTAGATCACTAATTTTGTATAGAGTGTCAGTAGAAAATCTTTTATTTTAAAGTACATTATCTTTATCAGAGCTCGTTGGGCTCGCTCAACGTCAATAAATTTAGTTTTTGCTGCACCTCCCCAAATAGGGATGCAATATGCCAAAACAGACTACACCAAAGCCATGTAGATCTCATTGAGAACATTTCTTGAGGGGTCTCGTTTACTGGTCATGGTTTTTGGAACAATATGACGAAGTGTTTTAAAGATCCAGCTTAATCTCCTTACCCTATTTGAGACCTGCTCAAGATGTGGATACCAGGATAACCGCTGGTCGACTATCACACCTAGATATTTAGTCTGTGTTGCTTGTTTAATGCATGAACAATTACAGTGTCTGTCATTAGTATGTCCACATGTATGTATTTTTAGATTGAGATCTTCAGTATACTAAAACATATGTAATTGGTTTTTGATGTATTTAAAATGAGCAGGTTATTATTTAGCCATTTTGCTACTGCGCCATACCCATTTCAGCTTTGTGTTTGACATTTTGCCAGGAGTTCCTAGAAAAAATGACAGCAGTGTCATTGGCGTAAGAGAAAACTTTTGCATTATTGATATACCTGTTGCAGAGATCATTCAAATATACCAAGAATAATGTAGGGCCCAGTACGCTACCCTGGGGAACGCCTTATGTGACTTCAGCGTCATTACTGGTCAGTTCACCCACCCTGACCTTTTGCTTTCTAGACGAGAGATAGTCTTTGATAATTTTCAGCGGGGTTTCTCTTATTCCAGCTTTTTCCAGTTTGTTTACAAGGACTGGGACAGAGACGGTGTCAAAAGCTTTTTTAAGATCCAGGAAAACAGTCAGGCAATTATTTCCAGAATCAAGTTGTTCAGTTACTAGAGAACTCAGTGCTGTAACTGCATCTTCAGTGGATAAGCCTTGTCTAAAGCCAAATTGGGAGAGTGATAGTAAATTAAATTTAGAAAGATATCTCATTATTCTATTATTTATTAATTTTGCCAGTATTTTAGAAATTGATGGCAAAACAGATATAGGCCTGTAGTTATTGACCCTTATAAACGGGAGTAATAATGGAATGTTTTAGTAGGTCAGGGAAGATACCACTTTGGAAGCAGAGGTTTGCAAGATGAGTTATTACTGGAACGACTTCCTTTCTTGCGTGTTTTGAAAATTTTGTCGAGACATTATCCCAGCCGGGGGCACTATCAGATTTAAGACCCATCAAGATTTGATCAACTTCATTGGGGTCAGTATCGAGGAGGACAAAAGTATTGCATTGTGCTGGTAGTTCAGTATGTTGGCTTATGGAGTCATTATTTCTAGGCCGAATTTGCTGAGCTAATTGTTTGCTAACGCTGGCGGAATGATCATTAATAAAATTTACTGATTCAAGAGGAGATGACTTGACATTTAGCAATTCAGAGTTGTGATTGTTTGATTTGCTGGAATAAGTGATGTTTTTTATGTTTTCCAGAGTAGCTTATTATTTGTAACAGACTTAGCTAGTAATTCCCTTTCATATATATGTTTTAATTTTTTTAACAAATTGTTACAGAAATTCCTGTATCTATTGTAGGTTATCTTTATAATATCATTGTATGGATCAGATTTATTTTTGTAATTTATTACAGTTTTTATACAGCGTAATATGCCATTGGTAATCCATGGTTTAATAATTTGTTTACTATTTGATATGCGACGGGTGGTACTACTGATTTTTAAGGTATTAGTTAGTTTATTTAAGAGAAGGGTAGTCAGTTGATTTGGATCATTGCAAAACAACAGCTCAGCTAGATTTTTTTCCTGTAAGACTTTCAGAGCCATTTCAAAGTCGCTAATAGTAGCAGTTCTTTTTGGAATGCGGGTGTGAAAAATATTGTAAAGTGGTCAGTAATAGAGGTATGAAGTACAGCAATAAATGCTGATACCTTCTTTTTATTTATTTTTAACATGAAGTGATCCAGGCAGTTTATTTCTCTGGTGGGTAGTATATGTCCAGGTAGAATTCCATACAATGACAACACATTAAGATAATTGTTCCTATTTTTATGCTCATGGGATGATTCTATTTCTTTAGGTTTAATATTTGTATAAGATAATCAGGCACGAAATTTTGCACCCACGCAGCCTGCAAGTGACAAGCTCGAGCCGGATATTCTTGAGTCAGAAGTAAGAGCCGCTATCCAACATCTCAAGAATGGGAAAGCCACAGGAAAAGATGATATCCCAATTGAAACCATTCGAGCATTGGGAGAGCGTGGCGTTCATATCTTCCACATCATTTACAACATGATATGGCTCACAGGCAAATGGCCCTCCGAATGGGCTCACACAGTCTTCACTCCTCTTCATAAAAAAGGTTCCACGAAAAAGTGTAGCAACTTTCGACTTATTGCACTCATAACACACGCTAGCAAAATAATGTTACACATCATAAACGAGCGACTGAAAGCATATTTGTCCAGAGAAATTGCGCCAGAACAAGCGGGATTTGTAAAAGGAAAAGGTACCCGTGAACAAATTCACATCGTTCGTCAAATCATTGAGAAGGCTCGAGAGTTCAACAAGCAGACATACATATGCTTTGTAGATTTCTCCAAAGCGTTCGACTTAGTGAAATGGCCAATGTTGTTGAAAACACTACTGGACATGGGTACACCACAACACCTTGTGCACCTGCTCAGGGAGCTCTATGAGGGGGGAACAGCTTCAGTGCGTACAGATGACCTCCTCTCAGATAGTTTCCATTCAAGTGCGGGCGCACGACAGGGATGCATAATATCGCCATTACTATTCAACGTCTACACCGAGCTTGTATTGCGAATCACTCTCGAAAACTAGACCGATGGTGTTGTGATTGGTGGATATAAAATCGCAAACTTGCGGTACGCAGACGACACCACCTTATTTGCGAGAAACGCGAACCTTATGGAGGAATTACTTCTCAGGATGGAGCGCATAAGCCTAAATGTAAGGCCTAAGGGTTGAAAATAAACCGATCTAAAACGAAAATTATGATCGTGGATCGCATCAACCACAATTCGCCCGAAGTGACACAGATTGCGAACTGCGACGTGGTACAGGCCTATGTCTACCTTGGGGCTTTGATCTCAAACAACGCCGGCTGCGTAGATGAAGTGAGGCGACGTATGGCCATGACCAGAACTGCAACGGAAAAGTTAAGGAAAGTGTGGAGGAATCGCAACATTACCAAAGCCACCAAAATCAGGCTCATACAAACACTTGTATTCCCCATTTTTCTTTATGCGGCCGAGACGTGGACAGTGCGTGAGTTGGAAAAGGGGAAGATAAATGCTCTGGAGATGTGGTGCTGGAGAAGGATGCTCGGAATATTGTGACGACCTTATGTTGGCAACCTTATGGAGGAGACTGGCACGTTGGAAGTTTGGAACTTTCTAGAAACTCTTGGAACGCCAATTGTGAATTTATAATAAAGATGACTTTTGTTTTTAGGTAGACTTCTCCTAGCCCGCTCGAAGAGGGCACTTGTATTGATTTCATTATTCAATATAACGTATTAGTGTTTCAGTTCTCTTTCTTTTATAACACAGCACACATAAGCAGTCGCTCTTATTCAACACACTCTCGCACCTTATAGGGACCTGGAGCAGCTTCTCTTAGTGCTGGTCCCTGGAGATTCCTTTTACGTTCCTGGGGGTTTGTCTTACTCGCTCGCGGTGCGAGAGTGTGTTGAATAAGAGCGACTGCTTATGTGTGCTGTGTTATAAAAGAAAGAGAACTGAAACACTAATACGTTATATTGAATAATGAAATCAATACAAGTGCCCTCTTCGAGCGGTCTAGGAGAAGTCTACCTAAAAACAAAAGTCATCTTTATTATAAATTCACAATTGGCGTTCCAAGAGTTTCTAGAAAGTTCCAAACTTCCAACGTGCCAGTCTCCTCCATAAGGTTGCCAACATAAGGTCGTCACATGAGCTACGCCCCTACGAATAGAAGCGCAGACGCTAGTAAGTCTTCTATTCAATTAAATATTTGAAAAGCCGATTGAGACCTACCTAACCCTATCCAGTTTTTCCCTGCCTAGGTGAGGAGTTATGGAGATGCAGAAGTCCATCTATGTATAACCATACTGCACCCCGAGTGATGTGGTCAACTTTCTTTTTATTAATTTGAGCCATTCGGCACACCACATATCCCGGCAATGCACATGGCTTCAGTGAGGTAAAACCTCACTAAAAGCCACACTGCTCTGCTAAATTTTCTGACCTAAGATGCTCTAGTTAGCATCTACCCAGAAGGGGTTTACAAAAAATAAAATTCAAAACTGTAATAATTTTAACTCCATTGGACGTTTATGAAGACCAGGAGAAAAAACGACCACTGTTATGAACACCTACTCACTGTTCCTGAACTTCCCCCAGAGTGCTCCATAAATATAACTTGAAGTATACTCTCTAAATGAATAATACATAAAAATTGTCACGGGCTCGGTCACACCATACAGAATCAACTCGATCCCACTTTGCGAAGGCATTATACCCCATAAACAAAGCTGGTATAAACCGACAAAAACCCGGACACATCTTTCCCTAGGAGAGAGGATCGCAATTCCCTCTACCTCCTAACCGTAGTAACATCTTTATTAAATCGCACTCTGGAGAAACTCATACCTATTTCTCACTAATAATCGCCTAACAAATATATTTCCTTGTTCATGATAGGTGGTCACATCTCCCATCAGTCTTCATTCACGTCCGTGCAGCTCATCATATCGATTACATGAAACACACAAAAACACAACGATTAATATCACATAAAAAACAAAACAAATGAGAACCTCCTACTTTTGAAGTCGGTTAAAATTTAAACTTTTTCTATATTGTCAACCGTAATATCGTTGACGTACCAGATATCTGACAATTATTTGTCATGTCAAATGACATCTGACACCACTGTCTATTCTCTAAAAATCTTTTTAAAAATAAAATAATTTTCAAAAAACAATTTATACATTTTTTCTTAAATTTCCAAAACTTATATTTACTTACAGAATATTGCTTTAATAAATAGTTTACAAGCAATTCTTGACCTCTTTCGCATATTTTTATTGTTATCGAAGAATTTGGGTCATCGTAATTATTACGTCCATACCTTATATTTATGGTCGAAAACTTGTTTGTCACGTTGCTATGACAATGCATGTCAGCTAGAATAAATAAAATTGATACAAAAATAATTTTATGTTTAGCAAAGAAATGGAAATTATCCTTCTTCGTATAATATGGGAGCCTATTCTGCGAAAAATGCTGTTCCGCTTGTTGTGAAATGTTGTGATGTTGTGAAGTGATATTTATGATGCAGTTTTCATTCCGATAGATATCCGCTGGACCATCACCTATTGGAACAATAATAGCAGGATTTTGCATGACTTCCACCGGCACGCACAGCTCTTTGGACTCCACCGCCATTTCGAAGCTCTACTGCTCACAAACATCAGCAGAAACATACTCAACTTGAACAAAATCATCGTTACAAGAACCATGTGTCTCCGACGGAACTTCCACCTCACAGCTTTCCATGTCGACGACATCAGCCGAAACAACTCCCAAACAAATAAAATTTTCATTCGACTCGTGCTCGCCAAATGTTTCTTTTACTACAATTATCTCTTGTTTCTCTGAAATATTTTTACTAGGAATAATTGTAAATAACCGACCCGATTCTGTATCTTCATTTTCAAAGCTTCGGTCATCATCGCCTAGACCGCAGTCTTCATATTCCTGGACATCATTGACTAGGCCTGCATCAGCGCAGCTCTGGTCATCATCGTCCTCCTCCTTTGCTTTAATTGTTGAGCTAGAAAATAATATTACTTGATTATCTTCGCTCACATTATCCTCGGACTTTTCATCCGCCTCGGACACAACGTCCGGCCTCTCAAGATTATAAAAACACTGATTGATTTTCTGCTTGCAAGACACACACTTGCATGGGAACTCTCTCCTAAGCTCCGCGCACAGCGTGTCAAATTCCATCTCATACTGGAACGTATATTTAAAACAAATAATGCGCAGCTCCTTTTAACCAGACACCAAGAATTAGCGAATAATCGCTTTTTCGCCACCCTTTGGCAATGGCCATCGACACAAACTCGTCGACAAATTCTTCGAGGCACACCTCATACGTGTGTCCCGAAAAGTATCGCATTTTGCTCCATTCATATTATTTAACACTTAATAAAAATAGAACCACTCAGCTTGGACTATACTCCTCTCATCCTGATGCTGTCACTGCATCAGTCCTCAGTTTGTCCACCGCAAACCGTTACCGCTGCCGTCACTCTTATATACGGCGTTCTTTCCCGGCGCTCGCCGCCAGTTATAGGGACCTGGAGCAGCTTCTCTTAGTGCTGGTCCCTGGAGATTCCTTTTACGTTCCTGGGGGTTTGTTTTACTCGCTCGCGGTGCGAGAGTGTGTTGAATAAGAGCGACTGCTTATGTGTGCTGTGTTATAAAAGAAAGAGAACTGAAACACTAATACGTTATATTGAATAATGAAATCAATACAAGTGCCCTCTTCGAGCGGGCTAGGAGAAGTCTACCTAAAAACAAAAGTCATCTTTATTATAAATTCACAATTGGCGTTCCAAGAGTTTCTAGAAAGTTCCAAACTTCCAACGTGCCAGTCTCCTCCATAAGGTTGCCAAAATAATCACGTGTCGTCGCAATATCGTGGACGGATTTCCGAACCAACGTGTCCATACTCCAGGAACTCGGCGTCACGCAGCGTTTGTCGGCCGTAGTACAGTCGCGCATACTGCAATATTTTTGGACACGTCTCTAGGCGGGATAGCAAATCCATAGAGCGGCTGGTTGTACAGGGAAAAGTAGAGGGAACCAAATCACGTGGCAGGTCACCTATGCGCTGGACTGACCAAGTGAAATCTGCTATAGGATGCCACGTATCTGTCTGCGCCAAACAGTCCGCCAACAGGGAGAGATGGCGGGAGATCATGCGGAGAGCTGTGTCCGCCTCTACCACCATCGTGGACGCCTCTACGTGACCACGACCGCTCTGCTACGAGCGACACGACAGAGAAGAAGAAGAAGGTAAGTACTAAGGCAGTTTATGAAGCTATCAGTGTTTGTGTTTGAGGGGGAGCGGTAAGTACATAACACAATGTTATTATAAATGTCCAGTTGAAGACAGGAGGCATGCGATAACTCAATTTCCTTAACTTTTAGTTTCAAGGATTGTTTTACATACACAACTACCCCATCATTTTGGTTTAGCTGCCGTTTAATACCTAAAGTAGGACTCATAATTGTTCAGTTGCGGAATAGGTTTGTTAGTATTTAACCTACATTACGTCAAAATAATAATATCTGTTTCTGGAAAAGTTGATAAGTTGAGTACAAAATCATCAAAATTACGATAAATGCTTCTAATATTTTGAGAAATAATAGTAAGGTCATTATTATTAATATGTATGTGCTTGCCAAGCTCTGAGATCCCGCATTCGACTGTACGGGCAATTTCGATGTTATCAATATCGGTTACAGTTAATAGTGCGTCATTCATTTAACGTGTTTATCAGTACAAATAGACATTTCTATAAGATAAGTGTTTAGGTTATTTAGGGTGCAAAAAAGTTGCAAAAGTTTGTGGATTATTTTGATGATTGGGCACATCATGGTAAGTTTTAGGTTAATGTAGGTGAATGTGTAGTTATGGTGTGTAGCATATATGGTGGAGCGAGTGTGTGTGTTGTACAAATGAGGATGCATGGGAGTGTAGGTATGCTTAACAACGTATATAATGTTCAGACTCAGTGTGATATAAGTACAAAGTAAGCATAAGAAAAATCTTACAAAAAATTTATAAAATAATAGGTTTGACTTAGTAAGTAACAAAACAAGTATCAGTAAATTAGCTAATAAAAAAGGTGCACACAAAGTAGTGAGTCATGCTTTCGCTAAGAGTTGATGTACCTGCTCTTCACAATTTATGACAATAGACTGTGCATGTTCATGCTTTGTTATATAAACCTTGCCATAAGCAGTCCAACAGAATTTGTAGGCCCCTGATTTAATTAGGTCTCGGGCAAGGAAGAGTAGACGCGATCCTTTTGGGGTCAAATGCTCTGACAGAAAGATAAGGAAATGCTCTCGACAGAAAAATAAGGGTATCTTCTTGTGTTTTAAAACCCAAGTTTTTACAACATACATAGTTTAGTTTGATATTTTAAATTATATGCCCTACCTATCTTCAGAAACTCAGACCTCAGCAATGTGGAACCTGTTTCCACAATAATAGGAGTGTTTAGTTGGTCATGGATTTTTCCACGCACCCTGTAGATATCCTTTATATCATATTTATTTATATTGCAAGTTAAGGTTCGGGAAAGGCACATGATCATTTCTATGAGGTCCTCTTTGGTTTCATTACTTTTTTTTGGTACATTCTTCACAACAAAATTCGTTTTCCGTCCCCCCATTTGGAAATCCTCAATCTTATTCTCCACAATAGTGATGAGCTTTTTGTCTTCTATGGCTTTGTTTTCCAGCTTGTTGATTTTCTTAGTAAGATCATCATTTTGCACGGTCAGGTAGGCAATCGAGCTCTCTATTTTAATATTAGACTGTTGAATTTCTTTTAGAGTTGAGTTTAAATGCTGTATCTCATTGCCATGTTTTTCTGAGAAAAAGGTCATAATTTTTCTCATTTCCTCTTTAAAATCCTCTAGCTGTTTACTGGTTGAGTCATCCATATCTGCTCTGCAACTCTTCCCTACACGTTGAAATACGTAGTTTGGTGGTCTTGTGAGAACTTTTCCCACCAAGCTGACATCCGTTTCCGACAGAGACTTATCCTCACTATTTTCCATAATTAATTAGTCCAGTGAATGGATACTTATAATGCTGCCAGTTAATGGTTTGCTGGTTTTATAAAAATATTTCGAGATGCGCAAACGACGGGTGTGTGACCTTTACTAATTACTTAAAGAAGATTCAACCTCAGCACGTGCGCAATTGCGTTACCAATTTGTATCAGGCGGGGTCAGAGTACGACACGCAGCCAGTTTCGTATCAGTGGTGTGTGGCTAATCCCACCTGCTGTTAGGGAGGAGTGCACGGGCAGGTATTAGTATAAAAGAATCTCTTACGTGACGTCACTGCGGGGCGGAGTCCGCGCAGCAGGTAGCTAGCCGAAGTACCAGGCACTCACGCACAGGGAAGTCAACTCGTTAGCGAGCGCTCGCAGTTGTCACCTCTTCGGTACCTAGGCACTCCTATTTTTACTGGTGATTTTAATTTGGTAAAACTTTATTTTTAATTCAATTAAAAATCGATACGGTACTGAGCACACGTTAGCACCTTACGGCGATCCAAAGGGAAGGGGATTATTTACCATATATTGTGGAGGTATGCGGAACAGGGAGTAAAGTTCCACGACCAGACGGGTGTTGTCTGGTCCGGGTAACTGCCCAATGGTTGATTTCGGACTGTTGTATGTGTTCAAATCGCGCGGAGAACTCTGCTTGCGCGGTGTAGAATTTTTGCTATTTTAGTTCGCGTGCGGCGTCATAGATGTCGCTACATATTCCAAGAAAAGTGTGGATAAGAGCCGACCATTTTCTTGTAAGTTACATTAGTTTAAAATCTTAAGTAGAACCTAGGAACCCTGTCAAAAGAAAGGAAGCTTGGTGAGTCTCATGAACCCCACTTCTAAAGTTAGTAGAAAAATTCCAAAGTAATACTTACAGCGTCTACATTCTTATGCTTAAAGCATTTGAACTTGGACTCTGGTCCTTTTAACTCCTCGAGACATCATTTAGTGCTTTTAAGAAGTCTTTTCCAATAAATTAAGTTAATTGACAGACTCGCTCCAGATCAAATAGGAAAAAGAAAGGTCAAAGGCAATATCTGTCATCTGGCAAAGATAACGCTCCATTACACTAATTAATTATTTTTAAGTGTTACACCCTTTATCTGTATGGGAGCTCTCTTAATCAATCTCAATCTGATTAATGTTGTTAAAGTGTCAATTTGTATATCTTTGAGTTGCTTATACTTTAAAAATTTGGAGACTGTTTTGGCTCCAACCATTTGGCTGTAAAACCTGTGTGACAGACGATGGACGGACAGACAGACGGACACGTCAGTGACAGCAATAGGGCTCCGTTTGGACCCTTCGGGTACGGAACCCTAAAAATAAACATGCTCCGTATGCACGTAGCATAGGGTAGTCAAACTGAGGCCTAGTTGCATACTCGTTGTGTTGGCTCATAACGGTAATTTAAAAGGTAATTTTATTGTTTAATGTTTTCATGAAAACTCAACGAATACATGAATACCATGAGGAATTGTGAATTATTTTATTGTAACATTATAACGCCATTTTAATGTTTCAATGATAGCTCTCAGTTGGCTTCAATATACGTAAATTATACCATTAATGTAATCATAATTACGCGGAAGCTTAATTGCTTATACTTTTATAACATTAATAGGGGACTTTTATGGTTTCCTAATGAATAAATAAAATTGTCTAACCTATTCAATATCTAAGGCGATATATAAATATCTAAGAACGTTAATATTTTGGTTCATCAAATTAATTTCAGTTGTTTTTATACTATCGAGGTAAATTGTATGGTCTTATGGCTACATATTTTTGTTGCATGTAAGGCTTGTCATCCCTCCAATGTATTAGGCACACCACAATCGTGGCAATAAGACCCTCTTTGAGGTGTGGCTAGAGGGGCGCCACGGCGTTCTCACCTTCCGCTTGACGAAGGTTTCACCGGAGAGGAACAGGTATCTCTATACATCCGAGTGTCACCATTGTGTGGATCGCCCGGAAGACTCGGTGGAGCATACGGTGGCGATCTGCCCCGTTTGGGCGGCGCACCGTCGTGTCTTTGTGGAAGCGATCGACGATGGTGACTTCTCGTGTCTGGCCCTGGTCCAGTCCATGATATGGAGTGAGAGACAATCCTCGCGCCCTCACTCCCCTAATCACCGCTGCAGAAGCCGTGAGCGTCGGGAGTCACAGGCCGATTCCTCGCCACCGTAAGCGCGGGCTTAAGGACCAGGAGGCATATCAGTCTGTTGACATCAGTTTGATAGGCACTTTGCCGTACATTGCTGCTTTGGCGTATAGGAAAACCGTAGTGCCTATTATAATTGATGTCTATCGAGCAATGTACTGTACAGTGCCTATCAAAGTGACTGCCAGGGTCGCGGGAATGATCGAAAGAGTCGCCACTGTACATGGATACTTCAAAACATAAGCAGCAATACTTGTACATAAAGAAAAAGTTTTCTTAAACTTCACTAATAAAAGTTGCCATCTACAAGTGCTAATTTTAAATTAGCAGCTCTTTATCGTTTTATCTCCAAGATCTTTTCAATTGATTTCCTTACTTATCTCCTTCCTGAACATGACTGATTAGGACTCCTAGATGTTCATTTATGGTTATGCTAGTAGTCTCGCCATCTTCATGTATCGTAAAAGATTAAGATTTGTCTTGTTTTTCATTGTTCCACTAAGCAAATTGTAAAGAAATAATATTCTTGTTTCAGGAATGTGATTAAATATAATAATAAAATAGTAAGTGTTAATATATTTATGAAGGTCAAACTATACTTCCACATCACATTGTTATTCCGAAATAGATTATGTCAATTAGAAGCAATTAAACGTCAGCGGTAAGCACTGCTCCTTTGAAAGTATATCAACGAGAACTTTATCAACTGTGACCCGGAGCCGCTTCTGTTAAATTGACTTTGTGTTTGAGTTTCTACTGAGTGTGATTAATGACGGAGCATCGCCTCGCACAAATCTTACTGCTTAGTAGAAATTATTTTGATATTTTAAGTTTTCGGTAAATATTTTTATTTTATTCTTATTTTATAGAAAAAAAAGTTATTAAATTTTTATTTTATTTATATTTGGTCCAGGAAACTTTTGAACTAAGTAATCTATTGTTGATGCCTTCTTGACGAATATTATTGTGGTTTTAGTTCACTTGTGTGAACCAAAACAATAATAACATTCGGCAAGCGTCAAGCAACATGCAGAAAACTGCATGCACTTATAAAACTGCTCTTTGTAAAACAAACAGCTCTGTTTAAACGTATTACGGTGATTTTCACATTTGCACATTAATTGTATTCATAACGAGTAGGACTACTTTTATGATAAACAACACAACAGAGCGGTGCAAATGACAATATCATTCACAACTATATATTTTGCCAGAAAACAATAGCATAAATCAGACTGATACGACAACAAAAGCTCGCCCTAAGAATTTCGCATTTGTAACGCCAACTTGAATTTTAAAATAAACAAGCAAGTAAACTAAACAAGCATAATAATGCAAGTACTACAGAAATCCTGGATTTAATGCTCATCATTTTTCGAACGCGAAAAAAAAAATCTTGTAATCAACCGCGAAGAATTATTTATGTTGGCTCACCAGGATTTATCGAGCTACAATCAGGCATCAGGTGGGTCTGTGTAGGTATATCGTGCAATAAATAACAACGGCAAAGCAATTATTCACTTTAATTAATTTGAAACTTATAAACTTGGTACTTTAAAATACTAGTAGCAACAAAACGTAGGACAGTTCCGAAGCGTCTTCACTCCGTGACTCGCAGGCTAAGACCACCCGACTAGGCGAGTCTTCCCCAACCTCGAAGTCTAACGGAAACGCACCGACTCCGTCGAAGCCCTCCAACTGTAGTGTTTATAGTTGCAGCCAGGTGGCACGCTTTGTTTTTTTGCCAATTTGACTAGCGGATACGACACGGTCTTCCTGCGAGTACACACGTCCTCGTGTGTTAATCTGAAACAACCATAGCACAGATACGTTCGGCCATGCCAGAAATTTTGGACAAATCAGGGACCAGCAAGACACTAAGTTTGAACTATTAAATAATGCCCTAGCTACCATAATTACCCAAAACCAGGATATACAGAGATCAGTCGAAACGTTAACCCTTAAGCACGACGATCTTGTAGCTAAAATCCACCTGCTGGAACAGGAAAATAAGGAGTATAAAAAACGAGTGTTGACTCTGGAACATACGCTAGAACAACTGGATAAGCATACGCACTGTTCAAGAATTGAAATTAGAAACAGGAAAACGAAAATAAGGAAGCGCTTATCGATGCAATCCAACAGCTCGGTTTGACATTAGGCCTTGAAACACCTATACAACAGTCCGAGATTAGGGACATTTTTCGATCCAAGTCAAAAGCAGTATTAGTGGATTTCAGCACTACTCTCAGAAAGGAATCACTGATTTTAAAATACAAGACATACAACAAATACAGACGTGAAAACAAACAGCCGCAATTGAACTCAGAGTATATTAAATTACCGGGAACGCCATGTAAATTATACATTTCAGAGTACTTAACAGCTAAGGCAAGATATCTTTTCTACATTGCGCGCTCAAACGTTAAAAACAAAAAGCTTCTAGCGGCCTGGACTTCATACGGGAAAGTTTATGTTAAGAAAGAAGAGGGCTCGACACCAGTTTGCATTGATGAAGAAACTAAATTTCACAAACTTATTATGTGCCTAGCTTTGGTTCAATGCTCTTGTTTTTATTTTGTTGTTTTGGCATGCTTTTATCTAGTATTTTTAATTGCATTAGTTATTTATTTTGATTTCACGCTCAAGTTTATATTATTAAGTTTTCATTGTTATTGCAGAATTACACACACATAAACATCAAGCTCATCTTTCACTCAATTCAAGACACACGTTATTCAAGCGAGTCGAAACCCTTTACTGTGGTGATTACCCTAGCCCACTTTCTCCTGCACTATGTCAAATCTTTGCTTATAAAGCTACTAAAGTTCCAGAACTGAGTTTATTCGACTTTAAATTCAGCATGACGTCACGTATTAGGCGTGACTGTATTTTTCTCATTGTACAATAAAATGACTACTATGCAAACTATTAACGAAATAAACTCTGATCTGGACGCTATTCAAGTAGCTAAAACTATATAACCTGTGACATAGAAAATGCAAAGAATCATATTGAAATTAATAAAAATACTATCAACATCCTGTCTCAGAATATTTGTAGCATTAACTGTAATATGCCCAATTTCGTTACGCTTTTATGTTTTGTTAATTTTTTGGGTAAAAATTTCGCTTAAATTGATCAACCCACAAAACTTGCTCCTGCGACGTCTCCTACACTGCGAGCAGTGCCACCCCGTCGCCCATGTGTAACAAAGGATAGACACCATACTCACCCTTCGCGTCTCTGGTTTTTTATATACACACTAAAGCCAAAAGACTACAAGCAGTCGGGGTGCGCTGATTCGGTTTTGGAACAAATTCGACCTATTTTAACCATGAAGTGCTGCAAAAAGAATTGCGTTTCGTTTTACCTTTAACATATATCACTAGAATACAAAAAATAATAATTTTAAATTGTAAATAAATCAAAATTGTCATAGTTATTCACCCAAAAATGACAAATCATTGAGAAATTATCAAACCCAAATAAAATAACTAAAATACTTTTTTACAAAAAAATCAAATGACTTCCAAAAAAGAAAATAAACTAAAAATTAAAAAACTAACTTTAATTTCGGCAGTCGGTGTTTGTATTTTATTTCTTCGTTTTTTGACACCGACTTCCGAAATTAAAGTTATTTTTTAATTTTTAGTGTATTTTCTTTTTTGGAAGTCGGTTGTATTTTTTTGCAAAACAGTTTTTTACTTTTCACTTTTTAGTTGTTTTACCCCAGAGCTAAAAACCCCAATAAAATGGAACGTGGAATTTAAATATAATCGTAATTATAGAAATACAAAACGTCATCTAACTATACATAATTATTTTTTTGTTTTTGTTCAGCTTTTCAAAAAGCGCTGATACAATTTCGATAAAATTTATGTGGGACCATCTCAGTATATTCTTTCGAATTTAAAAAGAATTTTGAAAATCGGTCCACAACTGCCAGAGAAATCGGTGGACATACAAAAAAAAAACATACATACAGGTGAACATAGAACCTCCTCCTTTTTCGAAGTCAGTTAAAAATAATGCGAATCTTGAAAAAAAATCAACAGTCAGTCAGTCAACTTAATATTTGCAAAATCAAAACCCATTATTAAAACTCCCTAAAATAGCAACCCTTGCTGTCAAAATTACGTCAAAAGTGATAAAATAGTGCGAAAGTTGAGGTTATCTTATGAAAGTTTGATATTTTTTTATTTCCAAAAGTATTTATTTCCTAAACTTGAAACACTACTTACTACACTACTACTTTGCACAAAAACTAATTGAAGGGATCTACATCCCGTTGAGACGAATCGTTTATTGAATAAACATAAATTCGCTGATAACACCAAATTGGCAGTACTTGGTGTTTAGATTAATTTTTTACGATGATTAGGAACCTATCTAAACTAAAGTGGCCACACATATTACTCGTATTTGATATACAATTGAAACTATTTGACAATTGCCAAATAACGTAAAACAGGCTCCAAAAGATAAACACAACAAACAACGAGTATTGTATTTCTCTAATTACGATTATATTTAAATTCCACGTTCCATTTTATTGGGGTTTTTAGCTCTGGGGTAAAACAACTAAAAAGTGAAAAGAAAAAAACTGTTTTGCAAAAAAAACTAACAAACACCGACTGCCGAAATTAAACTAACTTTAATTTCGGCAGTCGGTGTTTGTATTTTATTTCTTCGTTTTTTGAAACCGACTTCCGAAATTAAAGTTATTTTTTAATTTTTAGTGTATTTTCTTTTTTGGAAGTCATTTGATTTTGTTGTACAAAAGTATTTTAGTTATTTTATTCAACAACTGATGCTGGTGTTGAACTTTTGGGACACATTTATAATGCATGGGAAGATAAATGCGATGCGTTGGGCATTTTTTGTGATTTGTCTAAGGCTTTCGATTGCGTTCTCCATGATACATTGAACAGGAAGCTGCACTACTACGGAGTCCGGGGCGCCTCTCTGGATCTTCTTACTTCATACTTGAGTAATAGGATTCAGAGAGTTGATGTGAACGGCAAAAGGTCTCCCGGGTCTGTAGTCAGAATGGGGGTTCCTCAAGGCTCAATTCTGGGTCCATTTTTGTTTCTAATCTATATCAACGACTTGCTTTACCTCATAAAGGATCAACATGATAAAGTGCTGTTTGCAGATGACACTTCACTTTTATTTAAACTCAAACGTCAGCAGGTGGTTGTTGATAATGTAAATAATGCTCTTTCAACTGTAGTTAACTGGTTCAACATCAATAATCTTCTCCTTAACGAGAAAAAAACAAAATGCATAAAGTTCACATTATCCAATGAAATACAAGTGAACACTAGTGTGTGAATAAAGGGTGAAGAGTTGAAACCCGAGGATTCCACAGTGTTCTTAGATTTAACTTTGGATGCGCAGCTTCAGTGGAGCCCTCATATAGATAAACTGTCCAAAAAACTTAGCTCTGCAGCATACGCCGTAAGGAAAATTCGTGGTTTAACTGATTTAGAGACAGCTCGTTTAGTATACTTTAGTTATTTTCATAGTGTGATGTCGTACGGCATTCTGTTGTGGGGAAATGCCGCCGATATTCAGACAATTTTTGTTTTACAGAAAAGGGCAATTACAAAAATTATTATTGCAATTATTGCAAAAAAATTATTGTATTTTATTATTGCAATTTATAAATTAAGTCCCAGACACTCCCTCAGAGACAAATTTAAAGAGATTAATATTATGACTGTTCCCTCTCAATATATTTATGAGAATCTCATGTATGCACATAAAAATATTAATCTGTTTAAAAGATACAGTGATATCCATAGCATAAATATTAGGAACAAACACAAATTTATTGTACCTAAAACCAGGCTCAAGAAAAAAATAGGTGGTTCGTTTAGATGCCAATGTATACGTTTCTATAATAAACTTCCTGGCCAAATTCAAGAACTAAGCATAAATAAATTTAAATCATTTATTAAACGTAAGCTATGCCAGAAAGCTTTTTACACAATTAATGACTTTCTTGAGGACAAAAAGGCGTGGGATTGAGCTGCTTCAATGATATACATGAGCCATTGTTTTCATATGTACAACTTACTGATGAAATTTTTTATATATTTTTTTTTTAATATTCGTTTTTGACATGAATACTTGTATAGTATTATATTATTTTTTTTTTTTTATTGACATTGTATTATTATTTATATTTTTTTTTGACTTGAATACTTTGTTAAGTATTATATTTATTTTTTATTTTTTGATTGACATATTATGATTAGTATTTTGTTTGACACAAATATTTACTTTGTAAAGTATTATATTTTTATTTTTTTTTATTACTTAATTATTGTAAATGTGAGGACTATGTGGGTTATTATTATTATTTTCTCCTCCTTTTTACAGTAATTTTTAACGTTGTCTGACAGTTTGAGTACATTTGCGGCCTACCCAAATGTCTTTTTTTCGGTATTGTTCGTCATGTCATTGAGCTCCTTAGTGGTTTTTAAGTTGAGCTATTCGACTAATGACAAATGCTTGCGCTGACTGGACAGGTCCACTCAAATATGTTTGGTTCTTTCTTCAAAAGACCACTACAGACACTAAGCTGCATGGTCCTCATATAGAATAATGTGAATGCGAGAACTATGTATGTCGTTATATTCATGTAGATTTTATGATTGTCTGGCAGTTTGAGTATTTTTGCGGCCTACTCAAATGTCCTTACTTTGGTATTGTTCGTCGGTTCGTTGAGCTCCTCAAAGTTCTGAGTTGAGCTTCGCGATGACTGACAAATGCTTGCACTGTCTGGACAGGTCCACTCGAATTCGTGTGTTGCTTTCTTCATAAAGCTCATCCCAGACATAAACGTATATGGTTTCATATGATTTAACCAGTACACATTGTATGGATTTGAACACTAAAAGAGACTTTGACCTCTGAGTTTGTTTCGGTGTTTCTTCTCAGGGTAGTCAGCTAGGAAACACCGGCCTCATCTAGCTTAAACTGACAAAAAACATTGACGTGTAAAAGTGTTCCTTGTAACCTATTTACTGAATAAACATCATTTATCATTTATTTGGGTTTGATAATTTCTCAATGATTTGTCATTTTTGGGTGAATAACTATGACAATTTTGATTTATTTACAATTTAAAATTATTATTTTTTGTATTTTAGTGATATCTGTTAAAGGTAAAACGAAACGCAATTCTTTTTGCAGCAATGTTGCGAATTCTTGTGTCACTGCACTTTATGGTTAAAATAGGTCGAATTTGTTCCAAAACCGAATCAGCGCAACCCGATTGCTTGTAGTCTTTTGGCTTTAGTGTGTATATAAAAAACCAGAGGCGCGAAGGGTGAGTATGGTGTGTATCCTTTGTTACACATGGGCGACGGGGTGGCACTGCCCGCAGTGTCGGAGACGTTGCAGGAGCAAGTTTTGTGGGTTGATCAATTTAAGCGAAATTTTTACCCAAAAAATTAACAAAACATAACCTCAAAATTAGATTTTTAAAAATTCTTTAAAAGAAAACTATGCATTTCCTAAACTTTCCTCCCAAGGTGGAGGGGTCTACCTCCCTTCCCCCCCTCCCCCACCCCTGAAATATATATATATATAATTAAAGATACCCTAATTCTAAAGTCCTTCGCCGGAGATTTTTCAATGCTAGACGCACAGGACCGGTCGTTGTGGCGACACTTGGGGAAGGCCTCCCTCAAGGTGGACCGATGACTTAGTGAGGGTCGCAGACATCCGATGAATGCGAGATGCACAAAACCGGTCGCTGTGGCGACACTTGAGGAAGGCCTATGTCCAGCAGTGGACGTCATTCCGCTAAAATAATGATGATGATTAAATTTCGGAAAAGTTAACAAAAATGATATCAAACATCACATCATCATAATTAAGTCCGCCTTTGTACATTTGTGCTGCATAAAGTTTAAATAAAGAAATAAACCTGAATTGGAATTTGTTTTTACTTCGAAAACATATTCTGTGAACAATAATCATCTAAAGATTGATTTCTGTAGTTAAACATCGTATTTATTGGCAACTTAAAGAAGTTTCGTAATCACCAGCGGAATAACATGGTGCAAAAGTTCAGTGTTTATCATTAAAGTATTTAGCTTCAGTTAGTTTTGCACGTTCCGCGACTAAATTTTGTTTAAACTATTCGTTCACAATAATTGAAACAAAACTAACTTCGCTGTTATTACAGCAACTGTCTTAATGTTTTCAGCTAAGCCTTAATAATTTATTCCTAGTTTGTATTGTAATAACAACGTAAAGGCCTTAGTTTTGCTTATCTTGAAGAGAAAAAAACTTTTTTCCAAAAATTCTACCGACTCTTTTTTGGAAGTCAGTTCTATTTTTTGTAAAAAGTTTTTTATTTTTTTATTATAAAATTCGTTTTAATGGCATAGTGGCCGAGTTTTAATTCTGTGCTAAGAAGGAAGATTATTATTGGAATTTGGTGGATTATATATCCAATCGTGGATCTTTGACAGTCGTTACGGGTCGTCAGAAGCCCGGAAGTCTGACAACCAGTCTTACCAAGGGGTATCGTATTACCCAGTAAGTGACTGGAAGCTGACTCCAAGATAGTTTTGAAAAGGCTAGCCAGAGAGAGAGTTATAATAACTTATACGCTCTACTTAGGAATTATGTTCTAAATTAAATCTGACAGGCGTACCGATGTCATAATAAATAAGACCTTCAACAGATCAATGACGACCTTATTCCTTACCGACAGCGTTCAAACTACTATGTAATTTATAACATCATATTAAAATGACGCCATAAATCATGTGAAGATTGAATGACGGTCTTGTGTTGCAGATGTATTACATAGTTATATATATCAGACAAATTGGATAAGGTGGTTAGATGTTTTTTAAAAAGAGCCCATTGTGTAAGGTAATTTGTTATTTAGGCCTCACAAAGGGGCTGGCTAAGTTATGTGGGAGGCCCAAATATTTATGAAGCAGTTGGTACTCATTTCAAAATTTTCCGGTCTGTTGAATGCTGCGGGATATTGAAGATTTTCCGGGAAGTAGTTATCGTTTAAACGGAGTAGAGAAACCCGAGCTTTCAGGACACATAACTTAACATTTTTTATGAGGTAAAATGACACAAATTACAAAAGGCAAAGCAAAGTCAATGAAACAGTGAAACAAAGGACACTTTCTTCTTTTCTAACTACTTGTATTTTTCTAATTTCCGGTAGTTTAACTTTTCGTTCATGTAGTTAGATTGCATTTTTCACAGAAACCAGCGAGTAATGCAACATGGTTTATAGTTGTACGGTGTTCCATCAGACATTTATGTATATTATATGTTCACAAATGTGGCATTTAGTGATGTTAGAGGCAAACAGCTCACATCACTTATTGTCTTCGCTACAAAGCACTACCACTTCGTCGCTTTTAGACTGTACAACAAAATAAGTCAAGAAAATGGAATGAAACATCTAAACAATTACATTAATGTTTTACAGAAGACAAGAGTGGCAAAAATTTTGAAGAAAACTCTAATCTAGAATCCGAATATAACAAAAGAATCATGAATCTCGCATTCAATTTTTTTTGTACGCATTTGCGCATACCGATGATTTTTACGCCATAATGCGCAAAAAATCAAATACCGTCTTATCAAGAGCGCGATCTATTTCTAACGGCATCCTAAGTATGTTGATGGATAAGTACGACGCACCTTGGTTGTCGCACGCTGTGGAGGTGCTGGTCAGAAGACCCCACAGTTAACCTTACAATTTTCTTTTTGATTTTGTTTCTGTGTTTTTTTCTATTTGTTTACTAACAATAGTTTTTAAGAACTATGTTACTAACAATTGGGCCTAATTTCCATAAATAAACAAAATATTATTATTATTATTCCTCTTGCCCTCTTACTGACTTTTATCCCAAAAGTTAGGGCTACGTTTAAGAGCACATTATTGAATAGTTAGAAGTTCATTTCACCGTGTCAATCAAGTAAGATAATATTATATTTCAGTATTAAAATAGTAAAATACCAAAGTCAATTCTGTAAGTGGTGACAGCATATTCCGTAAGGAACTCGTCGAATTTTTGAAGAGTTCCGTGGTTTGCCTTCGAAATCCATCATCAAATCTATATGAAATTTAAATAAAAACATTTTGGAATAAACCCCTTTCAAACAAAAAAGAATTTTGCAAATCTGTCTGTAACTGACGGAGTTATGCCCGAACATACATAAATAATAAAAAAATGTGAACATCCGAATTGATAACCTCCTTCTTTTTGAAGTCGGTTAAAAAGGCTTCAAAGTAGGGGTTGTTGTGGGTGTGTAGATATTTTAAAACCACAAAAAAAATATATGCTTTTCAAAATATTTTATGAATAATAACAGTTGTAATTCTTGTCGAATTTTTGAATTAATTACTTTAAAACTGCTTTATGAAGCCCGTTATTTTGCTCATAATATAATGAAGTGACTAAAATTAACGGAGCAAGATTGTGGCCTGTTGTGTAGTTTTGTTCTGTTTTGGATTCTATCTTCCAAATAAAGAAAACGATGATGCAGATATGAATTAAGTTTGCAATCGTCCCCACTTAATGTTTTAAAACTACGTACTTTGAAATTACTTGAAAACCTTATTCAAGCACACAAAGAATAAAACCTCGCAGGAACTAGAGCTATATTTTACTTTAACTACATTGTCATCGCGTTTAAAGTGTTCACATAGTGCCTGACAGCTCGTCTTTTGTGACAGGGAGTCGCTTTGTTCAGTGAAGAGAGCCATTTGTTAGAACTGTAGAATATGGTGGAGAAAACTATTACGTGCATGGATCGGCTGTAGATAGAGTTAACTAGATACGATTTAAATTCTTATACAAGAGCCAACAAAAATCTAACTTCGCTTAAAGCTCATTACTCCTGGCATAACATGCTACTATTTAACAATGGCCAGAGGTCAGGTCAAGTCGAGCGGCGTATTAACATGAGCTGGAAAAAGTTTTGGTCCCTGAAGGAAATCTTGAAAAGGGAATTCCCCCTCTACCTAAAGAAAATTGTCTTGAACACCTGTGTTTTACCTACTCTTACATACGGATTCCAGACATGGACATACAACACAAAAATAAAAACGAAATTAGTAACATGTCAAAGATCAATGGAAAGAAGCGTATTAAAAATAAGAAGAATACAAAAAGTAAAAAGCAAGAAAATTAGACAAAAGACTAAAGTTATAGATGCCTTATAATACAGTTACAATTGTGTGCAGTGCATGTATTGTTACCAGGTGTCTCCGGGAGGTGGAACAACAATATAAATTAATATTAATTTAATTATAATTGTACTAACATAGTTTTTAAGTAATACTAACACATATGGGTATGTATCTGAGATAAATTTAAATAAATAAATAAATAAATAATACGCCCTAAAACAGAAGTGGCAGTGGGCAGGACATATAGCAAGACGCACAGACAAAAGATGGACATTACAGACAACTATATAGAAAGGACCAAGAGGAAAAAGAAGAAGAGGGCGCCCTAGAAAAAGGTGGATAGAAGATACAAAAGCGATAGCAGGAAGCGATCGGAGAAAGAAAGCCATGGACAGAGAGGTTTGGAAGAAGCTGGAGGAGGGCTTTACCCGAGAAGGAGTTTCGATCTGAACCTGAATGAATGGTACTGAAGAAAGTAACGATAGCGAGTAAAAGAAAATGAAAGAAACTTATAAAAGTTTCATTAAGAAAAAACTTTATTTTAAAAATCATGTATATAATATTAATATAATTTAAAACGCATGTAATAACAATTATTATTGTGCATTGGAAATAAATGGGCTTTAT
Source organism: Polia nebulosa (assembly GCA_951329385.1). Classification (NCBI taxonomy): domain Eukaryota; kingdom Metazoa; phylum Arthropoda; class Insecta; order Lepidoptera; family Noctuidae; genus Polia; species Polia nebulosa. Next base: position 22,439,087 of record OX589602.1, read on the forward strand.
AATTATTATTATTTTATTATTATTTAACAATATCATGGTTTCTTTTTATAACCTTATGGCACAGTTTATTTTCATAAGTTTTAAGTTAAATGGAAAATACAAAAACAAACAATTTATTTTCTTTTACAAATTTGTACTACATCTAGTATTTGAAGTGACATTTGCCTGTGTTACGACACTTCACTCTTCCGAAACTTATTATTACCAAAGAAAGTTTATTTTTCCCTATAACATGTCGATATATCACATGCGATTGATTGTTTTGTGTCCCTAAACTACGCCCTATCGAAACAGACCCTCGTAGGTATATTACGATCTCTGCTACACGGTTGTTTCGATACATTATTTAGGTAAGTCTCGTATTTTTTGTAGTGAGGTGAACATTTTCTGAAGGTACTAAACAGGGACTCGGATTTATTGTGACTCGTAAATCTACAAGGACAAAAAACTTTTTTTTTCCTGAAACCCGTCATAATAATTATGGTAGGTATAATTCACAAATCATACTGTAGTGTACTATACTATATTTCAGATAAATTTACAATAAAGTACATTGACCTTTCCCTAATAGCTCTTCCCTGAACAATTAAATATAAATCGTTTTTCATTATGGATCACGAGAGATGTTGATTCGGGACAGCTTTGAGTCATTAATTCCGTTTTTCAAATTAAAAATGTCAATAAATGTAGGTGGGCCAATGACCGTTATTGCACGTTTATTTGGAGCAACCCATAGTAGTAAATTGTAATTTTGGTAATTTGTCAAAAAAAACTAAGTAGACGTAGCCAAGGTCTCAGTGTATTACCTATTCATCCATATAGCACACATCCGCATAAAAAAATATTTAATTTTTTATCACGCGCTTAGCAGATATTGTACGTTTTTCACACAAATCGATGGAAAGACTATGACAGACAGAATATATATGCTCGCTTTCAGTTTATCGTCTCGGTGATAGTTATCTCGTTTGTGTAAGCAGAAATTGCCTTTATAGCTCACTCTAGTGAATGTGCGTGTAATGAAGATACGTCACGTATTATGTGTCACATGTGATGTTATTGTGGCCATAAACGTTATGAAGTGCATTAGCAGCCTCTACTTCATCTTCTGGTAGAAGTGGGTCACTGTGCTGTTAGCCGGTAAGTAATAAAGCTCACAATAATACTTTTTCTGTGATAAGCGTACTCAAGGGTATCAGGTGGCCGCTACCAGATGCTCGTAGTGTAGACTAAATTGGTGTAAGCTCTCTCAAATGGATGCTTGTTTGACACACAAAAGAAACTGCACTACACCTGCATTTCTGAGAACATAACAATGTCACTGATGCCGCGATTTTCGAGTCACCCATTAAGCCCAGTGTATTCTACCTTTACAATCGGCTCGTAAAGAAGCAGAAGAATCTAAGGAAGCCGGCCATATTGGACCGATTTAGATATTTTTTTTGTGTGGAAGATTGTTTTCTTTTTCGATTTGTTGAAGATCTGATAAAGAACTTCGCAGATAGATAATGGAACTTTTACTCAATAAATGATAGCAAATCTGCCGGAATTGCTGGAAGCACATGTCTGTTTATTGTTTACATCATTTCATAACAGTCATGATATCACGTAGGTACGCTCAGAAAGGGTATTCAGGTGTGTACAGTTCACCCTGGTACACCATCATTTCACAAACAGCACCGATGTGTAGACTGAGCCGTTATGGGCTATATAACTTGGTCACTGTTTGGATAACTAAAAATTGAAAAATAAACTTTTTTTAAAACTAATTCATACAGGAATATTGTAACGTTACTGAAATGTAACATTAGTCCGTTCAGTCATCACTTCACTACATATTAAAAAACAATGTCCCCAGCGTTCTGTACGCGATAAACTCAAAAACTACTGAACGGATTTTCATGCGGTTTTCACCAGTAGACAGAAAGATTCATGAGTAAGGTTTAGATGTATAAGTACCCGAATGAAGCTGGGGCGGGTTGTTAGTGTGAATATCTATAGCTTAGATATCCAAGGCAGTAACTAGGCACTAGCAGTAGTAACGGATTATAAAAATATTTCATTGACGTGTAGAATATACCGATTTTTTTTCTGTTAGTCTTTTGGCTTAGCAAGGTACTGGTGCGTATTCTCTTGTTCAATAACTAAACTTAAATTACAGAATCACAATCTTTTACTAAAAGGCAGTGCGAAAAGGACGGCTATAGCTATAAACTAAGTTCAAGATGTCAAACTAGTTTACGCTTTGCGCTTCACCGTGTTTTTAGACGACATGTTTTTACGTGTATCCTTAATTTGTATGGAAATATTAGTTCAAATAAAGAGAGTTCTTGTAGAGAAAAAAATAGCCCTAGCCTAAAATAAGTTTAGTTTGTGCACAACAGAATCGGCACCAGTGTTAACATAAACCCTTGGGGCTAAGGAAAAGAGTAAGCAAACCGTTCGGCTATATTTTATATAATCTGAGCAATTAACCATGTTGACTAGCCCAAGGGGACCTTTGCAAACAGAGTATTTGTAGAGGCATTTTCATAAAGCTATAAAATGAATTGCGGTGAAAATACTCACGTTTATTAACAATCCATTACGACGAAGAGATGCTTCCTGAATTAAATGCGCGTCGTCTTGGCCCTAGAATGAATTTTGATTTTTAAACGATATTTTACGTTACAATAGTTAGGTTTTTGTGGCGGTGGGCAGGGCACATTGCTCGCAGAACAGGTGATCGATGGAGCAAAAAGTTATGGAGTGGCGACTGTGCACCGGAAGTTGCAGCCGTGAAAGGCTTCCCACAAGGTGGACCGATGACCTGGTGAGGGTCGCGGGTAGCCAATTGATGTGAGACGCACGGGACTGGTCGTTTTAGTGACACTTGGTGGAAGCCTATGTCCAGCAGTGGACGTCTTTCAGCTGAAATGATGATCAGTGTGTACAATATTATGTATTGTAATGTAAACTCGTATAGAATAATATACCTAGATACGTTTCCGCAGGCACATGAAAGTATACGCGGCCGCAGAAAGTGACGGGGTCCACATGAATTCATAAGGGCCAATACATTTTTTTTTTGTGGGGTGGTAAATCATCCAATGACTTCTCCCGCTCTGGGTGGAGCGGGAGGGCGTATCAGACTCTTACTGACTAAAACCCACCCCTGTTCCTTCCTGCCCTTAGTGCCAGGGGGCGAGGTAACTCTGTTTCGAATTTATCCTCAACCCCCGGGCAGGCATCGGCCATGACGGGCCCCGTCCCTATTGCTGACAACTCTTTGAGGTGCGCGTGGAACACTACGCGCCGTCGACTCTCGGGACTGGTGCTGATCGGCCGGCGAGCTACCCATTATTCGCCGTCCGCAGGCCCGGGTAAGGGCCAATAACTAGCCGGTACAGCGAGACGTAATGCACAAGCACTTCAGTGTCCCGGTCAAAATTAGTTGCAGCACATTGTGTGGTTTTTGTCAGTAAAAGAGGAGCGGTCAGATACCTCTCCGCCCGCTCCTGCGAGAAGGACATCTATGAGGATTTCCATACGATAAAAAAGGCACATAAAAGTGTACACCATAATCTACATCTCCTGACGGTCGCAGTCTCCAACGTGGGATTCGCTGGAAAGTGCGTAAATCCCTTTATGCATAAATCTCGTAAAGTATTCGCGCCACATCGGCTGAAGTGCGATATTACCTTATTACGAGTTTTTAACACCCATCACGGAAATAATTATGTCGAACATTTTACGCAATTTATAAAAATATTATCGTTTCATATTCTACGGAAAGATTACACTCAAACCCAACTTGACTACAAATAACTTTTTAAGTCTTCATTTCAAGAAGAGAAGCAGTTTTAAGTTTATTAAAGAACGTGAAAAATCACTTTCTACCTCTCTGAACTGTTTTTGAAAAAGTTCTTAACTTACTTAATTGACCTCGGTATCCTCCAATACGTATCAAGTTACATAAAAATCGGCTCATCCATTTCCGATAATAAGAACTTTAAAGTTTGTGTGAAATACTATGAGGAGTAAACTCTCAAAAGTTCCATCTTGTCGTAGAACATGTTAACTTAGTTTTTTTAATTCAATAATTTAAAAAGGAGACTAAATATTCTAAGTAGGGTCCAATTTAAAACGATATCATAAAAAAAAATGTAACTGAAAAGAGGACTGTTTTATAAATTCACAAGATAAATGCTGATATCAGCACATTTTCCAATAAAAGATAAATTTATATATCCAGTGAAGCGGCCGGTATTATGAAGGTATTGTCTGTAAATAAACACCTCGCTGTACAATATCTCCTTTTTATGAGCACGTAAATTATCATCTGTACGTAAGAACTGACTCACTTGATTGGTATTATTTATAAGCAACTGTCAACAAGAGGAAGATAATCAGTTTGATAGACTTTGAGAACTTTTATCAGTTTCAATTGTAGCATATCCAGAGTCTCATTCGTCTAGGTAGGTGAAATTAGACGAAAATTTACCAATCCTATAATAAAGGAGCATTACACCTATTCATATGAGTGAATTCTATCAACAGACTTCATGCAAGGTCTAGTCATCAGCCAATTAGTCGTTCACTTAACGAATCGAGCCGGAACAAGACGTATATCGGCGAAAATCCATTTAGAGGATTTTCACGGATCACCAAAGATGAAGACCGACTGCAACCAATATAACTAAAGATTTTAGATCAGTCGACCGTGAGCACACACACTTAGGGCTGCCACATATTTCATTTAAAAAAAAAAAATCAGCCAAAAATATTATATGAAGGCAACAAGCAAAATGCGCAAACAAATTATAGAGTACCAGCGTATCGAGTCACGTCCATTCCAAGTCTACATGGTAGGCCATTATATTTTTTATGACTCTGTCAAAGAATTTTTGTCACGTATCAGGATTTATTTCTCCGGGAGAATTGACGTTTAAAAAAATTTATTTCGAAAATATAAAAAATATTTTGTTATGTACTGTTGTCTGAAGAGGAGCTCGTGGCTTGTGCCGTTTTCCATCCGGGGTTCTGATGATAATGACCCCGTCCTGCGTCCAGCAAGCCGTCGTCGTCCCAAAGTGAGAGCGCGCCCTGCTGAGTACGGCCTGCCTAGGTCAGGAACTCTTTTACTGAGACAGTGGACCTCTTCAATGTTGACTTCGCCTTCCAAACAACAGACTTATGGTCAAAATTAGAAAATCTTACCAGTATTAGCCGGCTGCGTGTGGGGCCTCTGCTAGATGCGCCCAGTCTATGACCCACCTTGATGGATGATGCAGTGATGTCAGGCAAGGCCAGTTTACTGTGCAGAATATCCAACACAAGAGCTCTGCAGTCCTTCTTGTCTGCTTCAGCAAATCCAGTGAAGATCAGAGCCTTCCGTCTTGTACGTGTCTCCAAGCCGTCAACCACTCTGGAGCACTCAGTGATTCCAAGCATACCAAACATGAGTTCTCTAAACGAACGAAACTCTTCCCGGACGTTTGCAACGCTGTCCTTGGCAGGTCCTGCGCATTCAATTTGCGCCTCAAGCTCATCCATCTTCTTGAGGTGTAAACAAATTTTTTTTTACACCGGCTAGCGTCAAAGATAATTTATAGCATGTGACCCTATTTACCTATCTTCAGGTTTATTGCATTGAGGAATGTTTAAAGAGAAATTTTTGAAAGCATCCTACGTCTTATGCATCAGCATTTGAACTTGACTCCGGTCCCTTTAACTCCTCGAGACATCATTAAGTGCTTTAAGAAGTCTTTTCCAATAAATTTAGTTTAAGAGTCAGACTCGTTCCAGATCAAGTTGGAAAAAGAAACGTCAAACGACAATCTTTACATCTGTCAACTTGCAAAATAACGCTCCATTCCACGAATTAAATTTATTATATTTTTAAGTGTTACAGAGGAAGCACTCCTCCAGGTTCTTCTGAGCTGATTGAATATCATCCAGTGTAGACATTTTTTGATGTAAAAGTGCAATGTTTTTAAAGTGGCTTTTTATGTACGATGATAGCTGCCAGGTAGTGTAGGATTTAGTATTTTATTACATGGATTCTTTCACTTATGTAACTACAGCAGATAATGTTTATATAACTCTTATTGATTGTAAAATCTTGAAAAAAAACACTTAATTTTATTTTTAATTAGAGGAGCTATAAAATACGCATCTTATCTTTTTTCATACTGACCTCCAAAAAAAAAAAATTATAGTTGAACACTTATTTATCTAGTGAGTAGTTTTAATTAGTATTTTTAAGTTCATTTAAAGGTTGTGTTAATAAGGTGTTTTTAATAAGCCATTTAAAAAATATGTGATTCCTTCGGAACCCTTTACGTGCGAGTCCGACTCGCACTGGGCTGGTTTTTTTTTTGTGTCTATAGTTCGGATTGTAGACACAAACCTTTTTCGTTTATCGTTCTTTCACTTATAAGTGAAAACCGCATCCATATACATAGCGTGGTTTAAGAAGAAGTAGCGGATAAACTGAAAGACAGACACGGACTTTGTTTACATTAATTTATTTACGAAAATTTTATTATTTCCATTAGTACTGTGCCTTTCAAGCATCATTTCATAAGTCTATAAGCGTCATTAAGATATATTTCATTGGATAGATTTCACCAATACAAGTATTTCTTGTGCAGATGACTTCTCCGTACTGTTGCTACGTGAAACTACAGCTCTGGAGCTCCTCACGTAGTTTTTTTTTTTTTTTTAATTGCTTAATATGAAAAAAATACTTACTTAGGTTCTCAAAATTCGTTACCTACCTATTTAGGTCGTTAACTACAAAGACACTAACAATCGGTCTAAGTCGAGTTAGTGGCAAAGGTTCTTTGGAATACTCTTTTCATTACCTAATGGCAAAAAAAAATCTGATTTGCAGTATCCAATTAGTTATCTTTTTAAGTCATTATCTGCAAAATGATAAACATCAAGCAAAAGTCGTATTATAAGCAAAGGTTCTTGAAAAGCCCTTTCCATTCGTGTTTATTTCTCATTGAAATCGGTATTTTTTATGGCAAAACTTTTTCATTTAACAGCTAATAAAAACAGAAAAGGTTTTAGGAAAATCCATTCAATGGACACTGTTCCCGAGTTTTCGCATTTGATGTCTAGCGGTACTCCAGTAATTGTGAAAAACACAATACATAAATAGCGACCGTTTGTTCTACATAATCTGACTATGCAGAAAAAACGAGCCAATGTCGCAATGACGCCTACATGAAAAATGTAACTGATATTTTCGTTGTTATGTCTAAAAGTAAATGTTATTGTACATATATAAACATTTGTGATGTCTCTATAATAAAAGAGGGAGATCTTATTAGGTAGAATCGTAGGAAAAAAATCGGCCAAGTGCGAGACAGGCTCGCGAACGAACGGTTCCGTACCATTATCTACAAAAATGCCAAAAAAAAATACGTTTGTTGTATGAGAGCCCCCTTAAATATTTATTTTATTGAGTTCTTTATTATTTATTGTTAGAGCGGCAACAGAAATACATAATCTGTGAAAATTTCATCTATCTAACTCTCACGGTACATGAGATACAGCCTGGTGACAGACGGAAAGACAGACAGATAGACAGAGTGACGGACAGCGGAGTGCATTTGAGTGGAGTACGAGTTTTGCGAACATAATTAATGTAGGCAACAGCTGATTTTTTTTTCGCGATTTCAAAGTTGGTACCATACTCGTAGTAATGGTTATTCAGTTTGAGAGTCCAAAGCACTCCTTAAAGTTTCGAGGGTTAATTTTTAACACCTTATATAACATCACGCTGCGACCAACAGGAGCGAAGCATCAATGAAAAAAGTGGCAAAAACGGGAAAAAAAAATTTTTGAGAGCTTCAGTTGCGTGCGCTGCGTAAACGGTTAAAGTTACGCAAAAATTATGTATGACGGAATTCTTCTCCTTTTAAAGTTCTAAAAAAAGTCCGCGACGGCATATGTCTGTCTTTTAAGGTTAACTCACTATATTTTTTTTATGATTTTTAATTTTTACGCTAAGCTTAGTTCAGTTAAACTTAGTTTATAAAAATAAATAAAAATAAAAATCTTTTATTGGCAGGCATTATAGAGCGAATGGTGAAATCGACCCTTAATCAGCACTCGGCCCTTAATCAGCACTCGGCCCGGCTGACGCGCGGCCCAGTTAAAATAATGATTTGGTTGTTGAGATTTTGTATAACAGTGTGTGTTTTAGAAGTATAAAGCTGTAACATATTTTAAATAAATCAGATTTGTATTTATATTTTTGTCTCAATACCCCTCACTTTGCGCAAGACTGTCTTGCGCAAAGTAAGGTGTCTTGCCAAGACACCTTTCGCCATTTCTGGTCGGTCTCGTGATTCTGCGGGACTGCGAGTGAGTCTACCCTTTCTGAACCTGGAATTCCTACCCACTATCCGTCTGAAACCTTAGGTCGCATTGTGCAGACACCCCGAACTTATCTATAGGTATATTTATTTATTACATATTAGGTATATGATAGGTTAGGGCTGTAGGGCTTGTAGGTCTTAGGGTCGTAGAGGCTGTTAGACTGGTAGGTCTGAGTAGGTCCTTTAACTTGTCATATATTTTCATGTACAGTCACACCCTTATCACTACTGCGGCCGTGCATAAAGTTTGTTAGGTGGGCCGTACAATCATATTTACATAGTAAACATGATAATAATAGTTCGATGTTATAAGAATCGATATTCTCAGAAGTTCTCATCATCAGCCTTTTAATGCCCCCACTGCTGGGGCACTGACCTCCTCTCTGTGAGAGGGTGTGGGCCGTAATCCACCACGCGGGCCCGTTGCGGATTGGTGGATGACACATGTTTTCGAATTTTTGGTTCTAGGACATGCCGGTTTTCTTACGATGTTTTCCTTCACCCTTTTGAGAGCAGTGGTGATGAAATAATTTACACAAAGTAAAGCGCCTGCCTGGGTTTGAACTCCCGACCTACAACTTGTAAGTCGCGGCCAATAACACTGGGCCACCACTGGTCACTGGGCCACCACTGCTCCAGAAGTTCTCGTATTGATCAAATTATTTTGTGCCAACTCAATAAAAGTCCCTTTAATACATATTCAATTATATTTTGCTACAGAGCTCACGAAAAATGAAAAGGTTAACGTAAAAGGGAATACCGCACCCCTGGGCACTCAGGCAGGGAAGGAACAGGGATGGGTTTTAGTCAGTAATAGTCTGACACGCTCTCCCGCTCCACCCAGAGCGGGCGAAGTCGTTGGATGGTTTCCCACCCTACAAAAAAAAAACATTCCAGGAATAAATAAATTCGTTTCGGTTTCTCTTTCCATTTTCAGTTAAAGATTTGAACTCCGAGTCTTCAAATAAGCAAAACACAATCTTAAATAAGTAAATTATTTACGTTTAAATTTAAAACGGAGCGTTATTTGCTATAACATATCGAGTATTCAAGTTTCAGCTGCAGAGCAGGCGTAGCAATAATGCCACGTCTGCTACGTCGTAGCAACAACGTAGTCTTTTAAATGGTACTTTACAACACTGCAGTTTTTCAAAGTTTTATTTGGTAGTTCATTTATTTTTGTAAAAGGGACATTCGCTTTTTGCTGAAGTTATAAGAGAATTTGAATTGAGCATTGATACTTCAGATAAATAAGAGGAAGTCTGAAAGTGGCACCGCTGTATGAAAAGTTGTGTGGAAATCGGTTGTGTGGGCCATGTGATGCGGAGGAAAGAAGAAAATGTCGCGAGAAAAGTCTACACAAGACTTTTGATGGATGTGGATGGCTATAAGAGTAGGGAAAGGCCAAACAAACGATGGATGGACTGTGTGAAAGAGGATATGGGTAAAAAGGGGTGACTACTGAATTGACGACTTATAGAGAAGTATGGAAGGAAAAGACGACGACAGCGACCGCAAATAAATTGGGATAAGGTCAGGAGCATGATGTTGACTTCAAATAAATAAGAAAAGGGGGTTTATCCCAACTTTCACCGATCCCGTGTCTACACGATTTAAAATTAACTTACAAAAACTTCCCAACTCCACACGAAACGATAAAAACGTACAGTCGAAATGAAATAGAAAAAAACCGGCCAACTGAGTGTCGGGCCACGCACATGTTATGGTTCCGTAGTCGCCCATTATAACATGTGGACTTACAAGGTGCTTTATGTTTATTACTATGAACATACTCGTATTAATTGAGTTCCATAATGTTTAAATAAAAATTCTGGACAATAATGTTTAAATTAAAAACGAAAAAAAAAAAGATTTTAAGTTAAAACTTTACGTGTTCGCTACTAACTCGCCGTCCGATCAGCACCAGGCCCGAGAGTCGACGGCGCGTAGTGTTCCACGCGCGCCTCAAAGAGTTGTCAGCAAAGGACGGGGCCTGCCACGGCCAGTGCCTGCCCGGGGGTGGAGGATAAATTCGAAAGAGTTACCTCGCCCCCGGGCGCGTAGGGTAGGGAGGAACAGGGGTGGGTTTTAGTCAGTAAGAGTCTGACACGCCCTTCCGCTCCACCCCAGAGCGGAAAGAGTCATTAGATGATTTCCCACCCCCCAAAAAAAAAAAAAAAAAAAACCTAGCCATTTGAAATAATAAATAAGTAACAACTTCACGTGTAGACAAAAGTACTTTAAATATGTAAAAAAATACTTCAGCAATGTTTTATAAGAAAAAACATTGCTGAAGTATTTTGACTGCTGAGTTTTTACTGTTAATGTGTGTTAATTAAAATAACAAACAATACTTAAACAAAAATAAAAAATAGCAAAAAAAAATAAAGCTACATTGTTAAAATTATTAAGTTGCCATTCAAAAACCTACCAATATATTATTTTGAACTACGTGTTAGGATGAAATATTGTCATGAGTACGCAATTAACAACACTATTCACTTATTCTATTAAATTAGTATCACTAGACAACGCATAATTATGCGACAAAACTTTTCTACAAAAAAATACAACTGACTTCCAAAAAAGAAAAACACTAAAAATTAAAAAATAACTTTAATTTCAGAAGTTAGTGTTTGTATTTTATTTCTTCGTTATTTGACACCGATTTCCGAAATTAAAGTTATTTTTTAATTTTTAGTGTATTTTCGTTTTATGGAAGTCGGTTGTTTTTTTTTGTAAAAAAGTTTTTTATTTTTTACTTTTTAGTTGTTATACCCCAGAATTAAAAACCTCAATAACAGGGAACTTGGAATTTAAACATACTCGTATTTGGTGAAAACCAAAACGTCATCTGTGTATAAGTATTTTTCGATTTTATTCAGTTTTTCAAAAAGCGCTGAAGAAATTTCGATAAAATTTATATAAGTGGTCCTTCGGGAGTATATTCTTTCGGATAAAAAAAGTATTTTGAAAATCGGTCCACAACTGACAGAAAAATGGGTGGACATACATAAAAAAAAAAAAATATACAAATAGTCGAACATAGAACCTCCTCCTTCTTCGAAGTCGGTTAAAAATGGTTTTATGGGTTGAGTATCGTAGTTTCATCAACCGCCTAGTTAAAAATCAGATTTTTGCTTGAAAAAGAGCCATAATACTGAACCGATGAGACAATACGGATTCATTTTCATTCACTCAGTGTACGCCATGTAGTGAAAACTAGGAATGCCAAGTTAATCCGAAGTTATTACAGCTCAAAGTGACCCGTTTCATAAAACAGCAACTTCATAGTCGTAAATACAATTATCTTTTCTTACAGTTTTTTTTTTTAATTAGGATCTCTAAGCTAGACGCTGAACAAAACAAAAAACAACATATTCAACGGCATTGTAATATCAGTATCACCCGAACTTACTCGTCTCGTTCCACATTCTTACTGCCAGTATTTTAATTAGCGAACCATTTCTTCAATGTGGTTTTTCCCGTGGTTCCGCATTTTTTTATGAATATGCGTGTAAAAGATGCGCTCAGACGAGAGAACGATGGTTTAAAAGATTCATGCAATTGTCTAAACTGTAATTACATTTATTAAAATTCTCCAATAATTTTTGCTAGTGAACCTACCTTTTTATCAGAAACTGATATTACGAGTACTCCAATTGTGTGCTCTTAAGTTAATAATAATCGTCTCGAATGTGTTGTGTTGACATCTAAAACGCAGTGCAATTGTTTTATAAACTAATTTCACTTCTTTTTTAAAGTGTGGAAATCCTCATGGATGTTTTCTGCTGTCAAGCTCTTTGTGACTAAAACTACACGGCGGTGTTTTGCAGCTACCTTTGTCCAGGGAACTGGAGTGCTTGCGCACTTTGTCACGCTCCCTCGGTCAGGTATTGGTCTGCATGAATTCATGCGGACCCTGTCGCCCTCTACGCCGTCTCAGGCCTTTTACTGTTTAGGCAACAGACTCCTCTAGTCTTAGTTAGGTACCTACTGTAGGCCAGGTCCATACCGTCTCTCCAGCCATTCTCTTCAGATCTAGTCTTACCGCCGCTATTTTGGTGGGCTCTGCACTACTCTTTCCATAATCAAGAGTTATAGCGATACGGGAACGTCTTGAGACGCTTTTCTCGACATGTGGGCGAACACACAGTTAGTCATCATTAATTTCTCAGCAGACGTCGTTTTTGGACGCATTTCTTCTAAAATTAAAATAATAATTTGTAACAATATTAGTTATAGAAAAACTGATATTCCTTTAACGCGTTAAAGGAATATCAGTTTTTCTATAACTAACACTAAAATAAGATAAATTTAATGGGAGGGACCATCTCAAATTCTCTTTCTCTCTTTCCAGGTTGTGTGCAATCTTTGACGTCTTGTTTAGTAAGTTTCAAATTTATAGCAAGCACATGGTTTGTTGATAAAATAGAAGCATTAAGTTATTTCGTACATCTGTTCATCTGGTATCAATCATTAACTCTGTAGCAATCACTGATTGCCACTGACAGGTGTAACTAGTTTCATGATATCAAGGTGTATAGGGCTGAGCTCCGCCAGATCCAAGTGGTGGAGTACGAACAGCGACTTGTGCAATAGGTTGCACAAGTTGTAGTAGTTGTTAAGGAATATCAGTTTTTCTATAACTAATATTGTTACATTATTATTTTAATTTTCGAAGAAATGCGTCCAAAAACGACGTCTGCTGAGAAATTAATGATGACAAACTGTGTGTTCGCCCACATGTCGAGAAAAGCGTCTCAAGACGTTCCCGTATCGCTATAACTCTTGATTATTTATTTATTTATTTATTTATTTATTTATTTATTTATTTATTTATTTATTTATTTATTTATTTATTTATTTATTTATTTATTTATTTATTTATTTATTTATTTATTTATTTATTTATTTATCACATGGAAAACCAACAGCTTTACATAAATGCAATAAGTAAACTAGAATAAGAGACATTAAGCCAATTATAGGTTTTCACGGCTAGCTATACAGTAATACAACAAGAGATCCTATACACGACAAGATATCAAGAAAAGAAGAGTATCAATCGCCAAATCGGCACCGCCAAACATAAGAAATAAACTACAATAAAATTAATTTAAATAAGAACTAACATTAACACTAAGAATTAATTTTCAATTTTGAAGAAATCAAGGTTCAGCCTATTGCGTACGCTTGAGCCTTTGGTTGAAAAGATGTCAAATGAGAACTGCTTGCATAATTCATTAAAGTCTTTACTCGCTCGCACTAAAAATGAGTTTTGCCTGTAGTTAGAAGAAGACAAAGGAATAGCGATAGGTGGATTAAATCTGAGACATCGCTGGGGAACATTAAAGAACAGCTTACGCAGAAGCTGCGGACAGTCCACTTCATTAGATATAATTTTGAGCAGAAATGTGCAATCAGCTAGTCGACGACGGTTAGTAAGTGGTTGTAGGTGAAATTTCCTGCAAAGATCCAAATAATCACAACTATGGTATGGCATGCGCAAACGATAACACAGAAACCGAACAAGTCTTTTTTGCACACCCTCAATGCGATCGATGTGTACGCCATAACGCGGGTTCCAAATTTGAGAAGCATATTCTAAATGACTTCTTACAAATGAGCAATACAATATCTTGATTGTTTTTACTTTCTTAAAACACGCTGCCAATCTCAATACAAAGCCTAATGCTCTGAATGCTTTAGCCACTATTTGCTCCACGTGAACTTTAAACTGTAATTCAGAGTCATGATATACTCCCAGGTCACGAATACCATCAGATCTCTGCAATGGCTGACCTTTCAGTCTATAGGAGGTATGAAGAGGGAAGCGTTTTCTGCTAAACGAAATTACGGAACATTTAGTAGGGTTTAGGTCTAATTTATTGACGCGACAGTATTCATCGAGTCTTGTTAGGTCAGATTGGAGAGCATCCATATCACTAAATGATGAAATAGAAGAAAATATCTTCATATCATCAGCAAAACAAAGAAGGTTAGAGTTATGGAAACACGTGTCAATATCGTTTACGTAAATAATGAAGAGTAATGGGCCAATTAGGGAACCTTGGGGAACTCCACTGGGAACCGAAACCCAGCTCGAAATGTAGTTGCTGACCACTACAGCTTGAGACCTGTTATCTAAGTAGGACGAAAACCAGCGAAGTAAGTCACCTCGAATACCAATGTTAAAGAGTTTTGCTTTAAGTAAGTTATGATCAATTCTGTCAAACGCTTTGCTATAGTCCGTATAAATGACATCGACCTGCGACCCTTTGTCCATACTAAGTGTTAAAAAGTCATTTAGCAATGCTAGGTTGGAGACTGTTGAACGTCCCTTTAAAAACCCGTGCTGTGAAGGACTAAAGGATGAACTAAGTGCTGCATAAAGCTGATCATAAACTAATTGTTCAAAAACTTTAGCCAATATACACAGTTTGGAGATCGGTCTATAATTAACGATATCGTTTCTGCGACCTTTTTTATGAATCGGCGTTATAAAGGCTGACTTCCAAATATGGGGCACAGTACAAGTTGATAGAGATTTTTTAAACAACAACGATATCGGTAAGGCAATAGTTTTAGCACAGCCAATCAGGAACACTGGTGACAAATGATCCGGGCCTGCTGATTTTGAGGGATCTAGTTTACTAAGTAGCTTACCTATATAATGAATATTAATTTCAATGGAATGAATATCGGAGAGTAAATTAGGATTAGAAGTACTTTGGGTAGAACAATTACTAAGGGGTGGGCCTGAGTAGCTGCCAGGGTTAAGAAATGTAGAATAAAAGTGAGAAGAGAACGCATTGCAAATGGACTCAGGGGAAGATACTGACACACCATTATATTTAAAATAGCTTGGCAAGACATTAGACTTTGATCGCTGCTTAACAAATCGCCAAAAAGATTTCGGGTTTTTTTCAATTGAGGTTTCAGTAGCTGCAATGTAATTCGAGTAACACACCTGTTCAAGATTTTTTACCCTTTCACGCAGATGTTTAAAAGTCGCTTCATCAGAGAGTCTACCATACAACTTAAATTTACGGAAGTATTTAGCCTTTTCTTTCAACAAACGCTTAAGTGAAGGGGTATACCAGGTGGGAAAAGAGCTGTGAGATACTGATATTGTAGGGACTAACCTACCTTGAATATCAGCAATAGTGTCGTAAAAATATTTGATAGCGTCATTAAGGGATTTGTCAACAAAAATATTAAACCAATCAATTGCTGATATTTCCCTATTGATGGCCGCAAAGTCAGCTTTACTAAACAAGTACCGGGTATAAGGCGCGGGCTCTAAGTTCTGATATTCCGCAAAATTTACATCAACGCAAAGTGCTGGATGATATTTATCAACACGAGATAGCGGCGTTAAACATTCACGCACTGAAACAAAATCATTGCATAGAACCAAATCCAAAGTCCTACCATACCCATTTAATATTGCGTTGTATTGATTGAGCCCTAACACTCTCAAATCATCCGTAAGCATTAACTCATCTCCACCACATATGTTTATAGGAACTAACACGCTATTACCAAGTTGCCATAAGATCCCACTCAAGTTAAAATCACCAATAATTAAGTACTTGTCATTTGGATGGAAAGAGTTTTCGTAAAAATTTCGTAACACATTATTTTTGTGAAAAATATTGCTAAAAAAACTGCGAAGTGATCCTGAACATGCTTTTAGTTAATAAAAAAAGCTATGTGAAGTCATTGTTGACAAAGTATCGAAACAATTATGTATACGTACAAGGAATTATTACCTTAGCCTTTTTTCACGAATCAAACCTAAATTACAGTTCCTCTATTCTTAGTCGTTTGGGTCAATGCACGAAAAATTGGTATTCACAGGGTAGCAACAGATAAAACGCACGTTAAGACCGAATGCTAAGATCGCTGTTACGCAATCTGCCATTGATTGAAATAGGGATCTGTGAAAATCGATGATTTTTTTAATATAATTTTTTTGCCACCCCCTACCACGAGCTTGTAAGACAATATTATTTTCGCCCTACTACTATATTCTATACCAAGACCGAAGCTATTAAGGCGAATCCTGCAGGTAAATATTACACAGCCTAAAACAGAGTTTGCACCCTATATGTTTGGAATACTTTTCAAATGAGTCAAGATTAGTCGCGCACTAAATAACATTGTAGTTCAACGTCACACCCTTGTTAACCCTCATATACCCTCATATACTCGTACCTCATGCAGTGTTTCAGTTTAATACAAAACTATTTATGATTTTAATCCAAACGTTTTACGGTTGTATTACACCTGATGATCGATGATTGTAATCAGTTCCCAAGTACCTTCTGTTGTAAATTGTAGGTTTTTTGTGGGATTCATGGATTGAAACAACTCGGAGTAATTCTGTTACTGCAAATACATTTGTAAACTTCTTTTTTTTTTTTTTTTTTTCTTCTTTTTTTTTTTTGTATCGGCTTCATGTATTTTTATAAGTTAAAATATTGTATTTTCTCTGTAAGTGATTGTGTAAATCTTTTGAGAAAATAAATGTCTAAAACCGTAACTTAACGAATTTCAATGTAAATTCGTGTTTCCATAAACCACTTGATTGGTTTCCATTAATTCTCTGATTTCAAATTAATTGTTTCAATTCACAATTTGTAACCAAAGCTTCTTATTATTATTTAACTTCGAATATACTCGTATATCTGGATTTGTATAAAAAACCAATCCGAACCAAATTTTAAACTTGGTCTAATTTAATCCGATATTCGGCTACTAAAACAGATAGTCTGCTCATTCTATTGAACAATATTATGATGGAGAAAAGTGTTATGACATTACCTTCGCGGAATAGATTAATTTTTAGAATTGAAAAATAGTAGGAAAAATAAATTGAAAAACTACTCTTATTTTATAAGCAACATTCATTTTGTTCTAAGATAAGTGGAGAAATGACAAGTTACTGCATACATTTTTTCCTCAGCCTCAGAATTAATAGATTTGGCTGAACCAAAATGAGAAAACCTGCAATTTTTGAGTTTTTGCGAATTAAACGACTTAAAAGGTGAATAACCTCTTGTCTGTAAAACTGTGATGAGATCTCTCTCATTAAAGAGTTCCTAAAGGAAATTGAAACGACGATTGGATTTTTCTGCACAAACTGGGTTTCGTCATCTGATATACTCGTATTAAGGTGCTTGTTTGATCCCACAGACAGTACCTGCTCTAAATTCTTTTGAAATCGATTAATTTGAATGACATGTGTATGTATTGTAATTTGAATTAATTTGAATGTTGAGTATTTATTTTATGCGTGAATTTATATTAAATTTATTATTTTATAAGCGTTAAATTATTAATTGGAAAGGACTCTGTCTGAAAACATAATTAAATGAAATAGTAACTAGTTGTCAAAATTACTAACATAGTTTTGTAAGTACCTACTGTAACTGACCAAAATATGGATGTACCTTGTCCGAATTAAATAAATTGAATTGAATTGAAATCATCATTTCAGGTTTCATTTCCGACTATTCATGAAGTGCCTCCTTATGTAGACAGGTATATCACAAACAGAACTCGTGATAGCGTATCTTTGTTCTGAAAATCAGTTAAATGTGTAAATAGTAGGTTTACATTCTGCATCTAAACGTTTATACTTAGGGCATACTGATAGTTTCTGGATTCTGATAAATAAGACTAGATATAAGACTTACGATACATTGATTGTATTTCCAAGTATATTTCCTAACAATTAATGCATTTTTGCATTCGCTGATACCATTGTACAGTGCAGTTGGACCAGTCTTCCTTAGCAACCTTTTCGATGGCTTTATGGAACGCGTTCACCGCCGATTCAGGGCTCATAAAATGTGTGTCTCTAAGTTTACCTTTAATTTTTGGAAACAAAAAGAAGTCGCAGGGTGCTAGGTCTAGGCTGTAAGGCAGATGCGTGATCAATTCCACATTTGAAGCCTTCAAATACGCTCCCATTACCTTAGCAGAATGTGAGGATGCGTTATCGTGGTGAAGGAGGACATTGATTCGAGGACGCTTTTCGCGTACGTTTAAGACTGCAAGCAAGTGTTGAGGTGCCAATCTGCAGTCATTGTCGTTTAATCATCAAGTGATACTGTAGTGTAATGTCCTTATTTGCAAAAAAAGGAGCAACCATTTTTCTACCAATGCTTCGACTTCTTAACTTTCGTCGGCAAATCTTCTAAAGAAAAGACCCCACTCTGCCAACTGGCTTTTTCTTTCGGGTTCAAAGCACTACACCCAGGTTTCGTCACCTGTCACGATATTATAGACAGCCAATGACCGTCCTCCGTTATACTTTTTTATCATTTTACGGCACCACTGGACACGCAGTCGTTTCTAATCCTCCGTTAAGTCATGCAGTATCCGTCGAGTGCAAAGCTTCTGAACCATTAGATGCACATGTAAAATGTTTTAGCACTTGGTTCATTCCAATGCCTAACAAAGTAAGAATTTGCTGACAAGTAATTTTTTTGTCAGTTTCAATAAGTTATCGTAATGGTATCAATATTAGATTCTGTAATTGCAGTCGCCGGCCGACCTTCGCGTACTTCGTCCACGTCTAAACTCTCCAAACCACGAATACACAGAGCTGCGACATAGTGTTTTCTTACAAAATGCTAATTGAAGTCTCTAGCAACTCTCTTGTTGACATAAGCCACAGCGAATATCATAAAAAAAATCATTGAACGAAAATGTTCACGAGTTAAATTCACACAATTTTCAAAAGGTCGCCACAAAGAAAAAATAAATGACAGTCTCGCTAATTAAGAAGTAACGTGTTCCCAAAGAATTCGATTTTCGAATTCCTTAATTGTTCTTTCATTCCTTTATTGTAAATGGCCAGATCCAGAAACTTGCAGTATTCCCCACGTATATGTAACTTTGAATATAATAACTTTATTTGAATTTAATACAATATACTTTCGCGTAACTAAACCAAATAACTTAAAAGGTGTTTAATAATAAACAAACTGACTATAATAACACGTACAAACGCGTATGAAAACTACTCATTAGCCATAAAAAAATTCATCCATATTGCTGTCAGTGAAAAAGTACCCCGAACACTTGCAGCATTGCCAAGTTGAATAGTAAATATAATTAGTATTTTTTTTTGTTTTAAAAAGCGTTACCCCACACTAGGAATTACTCCTGTATTCGTGGGTGCGTTCACAAAAAATTTAACTCACATACACAAGACACCCAGACCCGGAACAACTATCAGGCCATACAAATATTTGTTACGTGCGGGGATCGATCCCGTGACACGAAGGGCAGCAGCCGAACGCTCAACCACTACGCCAACCGTGCCGTCAAGTAGTATAATTATTATAGAATCTATAGATAATTATTGTATCCAGCCTGTACTGTCCCACTATTTGGCAAAGGCCTCCCTCCATACCTTCCACTGCTCTCGGTTCTGTATTACCTCTTTCCAGTTCTCAAGGAAGATCATCATCATCGTCTAAGTCATCCGGGCCTGCGGAGGGTGAGCAGTGGGTAGCTCGCCATTCGATCAGCACCAGGCCCGTGAGTCGACGGCGCGTAGTGGTCCACGTGCGCTTCAAAGAGATTAGTGTCAGCCACCACTGACGGGGCCCACCGTGGACGGTGCTTGCATGCCTAGGGGTAGCAAATAAATTCTAAAAATTTGTTACCGCACCCCTGGGCATTCAGACAGGGAAGAAACAGGCGTGGGTTGTAGTCAGTAAGAGTCTGACACGCCCTCCCGCTCCACCAAGAGCGGGAGAAGTCATTGGATGATATCCCACCCCACTAAAACAAAAAAAAAAATCATCTAAGTCATCTCGCCATATTCTTCGTGGTTTGCTGCTGCCTCGTTTTGCGGTTTCAGGACACTAATCTTGAGTTTCCTGGGCTTACCGCTCGTTCGGCGTGGTGAATATTAAAAATCAAATACTTATGTAAACAAATAAACATAGGTACTAACAAATTGCAGCCGACTATACTATCTTACTGTTCAAAGCGGGCGAGTTAAACTTACCCCGAGGCGCACCAAACTGAATGCTGTAGGTAGTCGAGTTGAACAGAACAAATGAACCCTGGAAGTTATAATCTACCGGTAACTGTTCACGCTTCCGAAATGAGGTTAAATTAAATAGTGAAGCGAAGAGTTAGAATTCAATAAATTTAGCAAATTAATGAAGAGGCTCCCGTTTTGGTGTGTTAGTCAAATGAACTCTGGAACACCTTGAGTAATCTCGTGCGAATTGTTCACGCTTCCGAAATGAGGTTAACTTAAATTTAATAGTAAATTTGAAATTCAATTAATTTAGCAATTTAATGAAAGATGGATGTTTTATAAAATTAATAGAATTAACTTAGTCTAGTTCTACAATTATCTGTTGAATGAACATGTGACCACACTACCCTGCGTTGTTCCAGATCTGCATTTAACAACATTTAAAACCTTGGCTCCAAAGCCACACGCTTAAGCACCGACATGTTCTCACTCTAAAGCACGTCATTACACAATAATTTTGGCACTTCTGTCCGATGTTTCTATTGTTTTATTATATGTAAAAGATAAGCCGTATAATGCATCCTGCCTTAATTTAGGGTCATGAGAACACACAAGATAATCTGTTCAGGTTAACGTGAACACGTAGTACAGCATTACCCGGTGAGAGGACAGCAGGGTTCCCGACAATCGTCGTCATAATCCAGAGGCTTGCCAACGTGACGTATGAGGAGCTGTGTGAACGTTATTATATTGCTAATAGGTGAAATGTTTAGGACTTGACCCAATTATCTAATCCACGGGGTTGATTAATTTGAAACAATCTTAAAATCTTTTTGCCTACCACTAGAAATTACTCCTGTATCGTGGGTGTGTTCACAAACATGCAAACTCACATACACAAGACACCCAGACTCGGGGCAATTATCTGTAGTAAATATGTTTTGTACCGCGCGGGAAACAAAAAAGAGTGTATGACAGAAGCCAAACATTTAATTGCCCAATAAAACACATTTAGCGCCATTCCGCTGTCCCGACTGATAAAACGACATACTTACCTACTTCCTTGTAGATCTGTGTTAAAAGTTATAGAAATTTAAACAGATTAGAGTATCTTACTCTAATCTGTTTGCCTTTCTATCTTCTTTCTGTCTTTCTCTTTTGGTATCTACCAGAGCCACCAGACATTACTTATTTTTAATTAAAAAAATTGGTGGGTTTGAGTAGTGTTAGTATTTACTTTGAACGTACGCATACCTGCTAGCTTGGGCCGAGGTTACGAGTTCCTAGAATAGACTTGTTGATTCACATTTTTGTAAAATTAATTCAATTTCGTGCTCATGCGGAAGCCTAATACTCTGTCTTCTAACTTCGTACTCTACGAACCTCGCAGTACACAATAATTACCACTTATCCTTGTACTTTGTAGATAATGGCAACCTACACAATGCTTACAGGTTCATCACGATGAGCAGCACTTAGCATTCACTGCATAATGTATTCCGTCGCCTGAAGCCTTCAGTCCGAGCTCCGCAACCCCAATCTCGTCTGAGCTATTTACATTACATGAGTACTTGTGGCTGTGTTTTGATTGTGTGTCATTATGCATCCGTGAAATTTAGGTTTTACCGTCTTTATTGGAAATACATAATATTTGGTTTTGTGAATACGTTCTGATTTACATAAGCGCCATAATAGCGTCATAATGATAGACAAACACTAATTCGCGATTGTAATAACAGTTATATCAGTTAACTATCTCAACAGTTCAGGCCATGCATCAACTCAACGACACAACTTATCACATTAATACACAATAACCGGCTAACGATGGTTATCATTAATCTCAACTGGTAATTACAGATTTCAGATTTTAGTACGAGATAGAAGCTGTTTCGAAGTATTCTGTTCTGTTGTGGTTATACTAAGTCGTGGTTAATGCTATCCGGTTTACTGTTGTACGACACAGTACAAAGTAAGAGAATTCTGAACACTATCACAGATAATATAATACTAGCGTACAGATGCCTTATCTTATACAAATAAACGTGGCTCTAACTATGGTTACCCAGCAGCCAGGAGGATATTTTTTCTGCGTTCGGCCCGGCCCGTTCCATCCGGCAAACCTCGCAAGCATACCATCCCATTAATGGGAGTTAATTAAATAAAAAAAATATAGTTACAAGCTGCAATTTTTTCAAAATTTTAATATTACCTAAGCTTCGCATCTTTTGAAATTTATTATTTTTATTCAAGGTGAGACCCCGTGGTCGGGGTTAGTACTATCTGGTTTACTGTTGTACGACGCAGTATAAAGTAGGAGAAATTCTGAACATTACCATCACAAGGAAGTAATTTAGGAAAAGTACCACGATATGGGTGGACGTTTTGTTAGTGTTTAATATTCTCATAACAAACATTTATGTAGGTAGTATACACCCACAGATGAATTATCATTATATAAAATATGCGCCATATTATGTTGGTCGAGAACTCGAGACCAGCAGGGTTCATGGAATTACGTTGAATTTATTTTTTTATAGCCAGATAGATAACCGACTAGTAAGGCGTTAGTAAGGATTTAATTAGAGAGTAAGGATTATTAGTAGTAAGGATTTAATTTAATCAGAGTCTCTGTCAAATAGTAAAAACGAACGGTCGCGTATTGTTAACGAGAAAATTTACTTCTACCTTCATTCCCTAATATGGTAATTAAAAGGTGTATAAAATGCAAAAAAATGTTACCAAGAAGGTGCCCGGGCTGGAGTGCAGTAGGTGTGACAAAGTTATACATGCTGATCCCGTGTGCTCAAAGATATCAAATAAGCAGCTGAATACCCTCAAGAATTCGCCTGGTATAGAATGGAGTTGTGAAAAGTGTCTTAGGAATCTCTCGCGAAGGTCTTCCTTCGTAATCTCTGAAGAGGACGACGATGAAAACGACTACGAGGACCCTAAATGTACGAAGATGGCTCCAGTGGTCGATGCCAATAAACTGGTGCAGGATATCAGTCGAGAAGTGAAAAAGGCTTTCCGCGAGGAATTTAGAAGTCTCGAGAATTCACTAGAGTTCCTCAGTGAGCAACTGACATCAATGGAGCAGACTATTAAAAACAAGACAGCAAAATCAAGGACCTTGAAAATAAAAACTACAACCTCCAAAACAAAAACAAGAACCTAGAACTGCGCATTAATGTCTTGGAGCAAGGGTTCCAAGA
Source organism: Polia nebulosa (assembly GCA_951329385.1). NCBI lineage: Eukaryota > Metazoa > Arthropoda > Insecta > Lepidoptera > Noctuidae > Polia > Polia nebulosa. The sequence continues at coordinate 22,462,693 of OX589602.1, forward strand.
GGTTGAGCAGCAGTCCCTCGCAACAGCCTTAGAAGTAGCTGGGTTACCCGAGATGCTCTCAAATGACATAGAAAAGGTGATTGATACCGTGGCCGTCAAATTGAATGTGGTTGATAGGAAAATTCATTCAACGCGACGACTACCAGGAAGCAAGGATAAACCGGGACCAATCCTCGTGGAACTAAAGTCGAAGACGCTCCAGCAACAATGGATAGGCGCTAGCAAGGAAAATTGTATTACCGTGGGTCAACTAATGCCGAACGTCCCGAAGGAAAAAGCTGACGATCGCGTCTATATAAGGGAGGCCCTCACCAAGTATCAAAAAACACTGTTATAAAATGCAAAGACCCAATTGTTAAATAAATCCTGTCAGTATGTATGGTGTAAGAATGGCAAAGTGAATGCTAGGAAGCTCAATAATAGCAACATTTATTATATCCGTACATTGCAGGATATCAAACAAATAGAAAAGCTATGATAAATGATAAATGATGTTTATTCAGTAAATAGGTTACAAGGAACACTTTTACACGTCAATGTTTTTTGTCAGTTTAAGCTAGATGAGGCCGGTGTTTCCTAGCTGACTACCCTGAGAAGAAACACCGAAACAAACTCAGAGGTCAAAGTCTCTTTTAGTGTTCAAATCCATACAATGTGGACTGGTTAGATCATATGAGAACCATGTACGTTTATGTCTGGGATGAGCTTTATGAAGAAAGCAACACACGAATTCGAGTGGACCTGTCCAGACAGTGCAAGCATTTGTCAGTCATCGCGAAGCTCAACTCAGAACTCTGAGGTGCTCAACGAACCGACGAACAATACCAAAGTAAGGACATTTGAGTAGGCCGCAAAAAATACTCAAACTGCCAGACAATCATAAAATCTACATGAATATAACGACATACATAGTTCTCGCATTCACATTATTCTATATGAGGACCATGCAGCTTAGTGTCTGTAGTGGTCTTTTGAAGAAAGAACCAAACATATTTGAGTGGACCTGTCCAGTCAGTGCAAGCATTTGTCAATAGTCGAATAGCTCAACTTAAAAACCACTAAGGAGCTCAATGACATGACGAACAATACCAAAGAAAAGACATTTGGGTAGGCCGCAAAAGTACTCAAACTGTCAGACAACGTTGAAAATTACTGTAAAAAGGAGGAGAAAATAATAATAATAACCCACATAGTCCTCACATTTACAATAATTAATTAATCAAAAAAAAATAAAAATATAATACTTTACAAAGTAAATATTTGTGTCAAACAAAATAGTAATCATAATATGTCAATCAAAAAATAAAAATAAATATAATACTTAACAAAGTATTCAAGTCAAAAAAAAAAAATAATAATAATAATAAAATGTCAATAAAAAAATAAAATATAAAATATAGTACAATACTATACAAGTATTCATGTCAAAAACGAATATTAAAAAAAAAAAAAAAATATATATATATAAAAAAAATTTTCATCAGTAAGTAGTACATATGAAAACAATGGCTCATGTATATCATTGAAGCAGCTCAATCCCACGCCTTTTTTTTGTTCATCTCAACCCGAGAAACGAACAGCAGGGTCAACTCCGTTATAAATTCTTTTTAACTATCTTTTTCTGTTTCTCAATTAGAACTTTTGATTTATTTATTTCTATATATAAGATCAAGTTAGAGTGATATAACTATGGACATAAAAGTACAAGAAATCTTCCATTGCAATTCAACTAATCACTTTTTCAAACAAATGCCTCCAAAAACCAGTACAAATTTGTCATGTATAGGTACATTATAATATCAGATCGCTCATTAAAAACTTTACGAAATTGCAACAAACCATTCATACATGTCATCCACTAGACGTTATAATTTTAACAGAAGTGGGTATCTCAGACAATATAGTTAACTTGTATAACTTACCTGGCTATAAATTGTACTCAAAATTGCGTCCGAGCCAAAAAGGCGGCGGCATTATCATGTATGTACGGAATCATATTAAGTTTACATTAATTGAACAAAAAACTAAGACATTTGAAAACCTTACAGGCTACCTAAAAATAGATTTACATAATAACGCAGTTGTCTCTGCAATCTATAGGCCACCGTCTACAAATAAAAGTGTATTTGTTGCAGAGCTTGCAAATCTCATCAATAAGTTTGATCTAAAACAAAACTTACTCCTAATTGGTGATACAAACATTAATCTGAAAGAAAGCTTAACATACAAAGATCCATAACTAAGAACACTTAGCGAACATGGATTATTGTGTGGAATAACAAACTACACCCGAATTGAAACTATAAAAGATTTAATCATCAAGTCGTCTAATGACCACTTATTTGCACGTTTTCCCACACTACATCCATTCGCGGCGGTGCTCGATGTCGTACTAGCTAACCATCAGGACATTATCTTTACCTGCGTTGACGAGTTGTTTGGAAGTCGGAAGTGTATACAGGCTGTTCAAAAAAAAATATTAATTACGATAGTTTTTACAAGGAACTTCAAAATGTTGACTGAACAAAAACAACAAGCATGAATTCCCCTAACGACATTTTAAGTTTTATTTATGAATCGTTTGACAATGCAGACAAGTCTGCAAGTAATAATAAAGTAAGTAAATTGACTGGTAAGTACTCGAAACATTTTACTATACCTTGGGTTGATGACAATATTGCTCGGCTTTGTCATAAAAGAGACAAATTATATAGTGATTGGAAAAATAATTTAAAAAATTCAAAAATAAAATTAGAATATAATAAAATTTGAAATAAAATTCATGAAATATTAGAAAACAAAAGAAACAATTATTATATGCAATATATTAGTGATAACTTTAAAAACGTAAAAAAAATGTACACTATTTTAAATCAAATGTTAGGGAGAGCATCCCTGTCACTTGACACGGCTATTCTTAGGGCTTTTGACGCTCAAGGAATCACTACCAAAACCATTGCTGACAAATTTGCAAATTGTTTTGACAGAGCAGACATAGTTCCTATTTGTGATATAAAAATAACAGACCCTAAAGTAACACGTTTACCCCTGGAAGAATCCAGGGGTAAACGTGTTGCTTTAGGGTCTGCTGTAGAGTATGCTGTTTAAAAAAGCCTCGGCTAGCAGTGTTCATAAAATCATTAAACAACTTAATTCACGAAAAGCTCCAGGTCCAGACAATTTTAAAGTTTCCGATATTAAAATGATAGGTGATAGTATATCCAACCCTATTGCTGACTTAATTAATCGAAGCGTTGAAAGTGGTCTATACCCAGATGATCTAAAGGTGGGTTGCATAAGGCCAATCCATAAAAGGGGTAAAAAAAATATTATTCAAACTATCGTCCAATAACATTACTCTCGTCTATTGATAAAATAGTTGAAAAATATGTTTGTGAACAAATTCATGCATTTTATAGGCAGCACGACGTAATTAACCGGTACCAATTTGGCTTTCAGGCCGGCAAAGGCACCACGAACCTCTTGTCAAACTTCACCGATGAAGTCAATAAGCACCTAAATGAGAAAAAATATGTCCTTCTCTCTTTATTGACTTTTCACGTACCTTTAACACATTAATTCATAATCAGCTAGTTGATAAGTTAGACGACTGTGGAGTACGTGGTCCATTACTCAATTGGTGTGAAAATTATCTTAAAAATCAAACCTTTTCTGTAAAAATTGATAACATCAGTAGTGAACGAATGGCAATAACTGAGGGAACAGCTCAGGGCTCAGTATTAGGCCCCCTACATTTTTTGTCGTATGTAAATGACTGCATCACAAACAGTAAATGCTATCAGTTTGCTGATGACACTTGCCTTGTTATTGCTAACAGAAATCCTCAAATAGCATGCGAACGCTTACAACTCGACCTGGATGCTCTAACAAGGTGTCACGATGCTAGCCTAGTACTTAATGCAAGGAAAACTAAACTATTGGTTATTAAATCTCCATACATTAGAAAATTGCCCATACGGAACTTAATAGCCCATGAACATGACTGCTTGCATACGGTCAATGCGATCAATTGTAACTGTCCACAAATAGATGTGGTCAGTAAACAAACATATCTTGGAGTAATAATAGACGATTAGTTTAAGTGGAGTTATCACATAGAACGTGTTTGCGATAAACTTCGGCAATTTCTTGCTAATATGACCATACTAAAAAACCGCCTGCCCTTCAAAGTGAAGATAATGCTTTATCACGCAATGGCTGAATCCTACATCCAGCATGGCCTTAGTAGTTATGGTCGTACCTATAAAACCTACCTGGATAGTATTTACAAAATTCAACTTCGAATTTTAAAAACAATTGCCATTTATACCGTCGTAAAATTAGAAATCAATTTTACGACAGTATAAATGGCCTCTTTAAACACTGTAATGTCTTACCAGTCCATATACAAATAAATATTTTGTTATTAAAGGAACAATTTTTCAATAACTCGTTAAGAAACAAAATCGAACATCCTGTATGCACTCGGGCAATTTCTGAGAATAGACTTCGTACACAGCGCGCCAACAATACGTATGGCGAACGAACTACCGATTATATTATACCGAGACTTATTAATGGTCTACCCTCAGAAATAAACAAATGTATTACACATAAAATATAAAATGTAAACTTAATTAAGCAATATTACCTTAGTATTATGGAATGATTGTAACGAACGATGTTAATTGTTACCTACACATATAAAATCCATTATTGTATTATAGTTTGATATTGAGATAGACTCACGATAGCACAAGTTTAAACCTCAGTGGTTTTTGGTTGCTATTCAATGAATAATCCTGTATTTTTGTTTATATGATAAATAAATAAAAAAATTGTTTCGTTAGAATAATATAAACAATGGAATGACGATTCCAATTGTATTTATATTTTTATTAATAGAAAATCATATATAGAATATCTTTACTGAATCGCTGTTAAATAATATTATTTAAATAATTGTGCACGACTTATTTTTGTAGCATAAATTAAGGAACCTCTGTTTTTATATAAACTATGTCTACCAACGAACTGCAGTCTGGTAGGTGGTGATGTAAATTAGGTCAGAATAATAAATACCTCACACATAAAACATTGTTACAACGGTCATCAAGTTTACGCCAACTTGTCTCATTATAATAATGTCTTGCTGAATAATAGAACAGGTACATGTTTTATCACACCGCCGTTCATAGAGACATAATCATAATCATGGCTGAATGGTGGAAAGTTATTAAACACATCATTGTCTTGCTAAATAAACAGCCTAGATAAATATACAGAGCTTCTATACAAACCTAAATATTACCCTAAGGAACAATGTGCTCTACTCTACTATTGTGAGTTTATTACAACAGATATTTCAGTTATACCGTGGTATTAGCGACCCGCCCCGGCTTTCGACCCTTTACAAAAACCTTCTTCGTTTATCGCACGTTGCGTAGTTTAGGAGTAGTTAGCGAAGAAATAGACAGACGCGGAAAGCGACTTAGATTTATATTATGTAGAGAAGAGAAAGAGAACAGAAAGAGAACAGAAAGAGAAGAGAGAGAGAGAAGAGAAAGAGAAAGAGAAGAGAAAGAGAAGAGAAGAGAAAGAGAAGAGAAAGAGACGAGAAAAGAACTTGTACTCAGTGGATTAAAATATTTTAACTGTAAGTAAAATATATCGGGTGTAAAAAGACAGTTTACGAAGCAGAAAGCCACATATTCTACCCATTATTTGGATCATTTTTTTTTCCACTAGACCATACTTGGGAACCCACTGATTCTGGAGATATTGAAGTTCAAAATCGCATTTTTTTACTTTTAACGGAAACGAATTATAACTTACCAAACTTTTTTCCAAGCAAAAATAACCTGAATTTTCGATTTTTTTTTTCAATGTTTCGAAATTACAAATTTGCAGTTACGAAAATGCAATGAATATCAAACGTATCCGACAAGTACCTGCGTGGCTTGGAGCGAAGGGGTGGGGTTTAACTCCACTTGCCTGTGTTCGCGTTACATTGCGCGGAATAAAAAATAGTTTTATTTTTCATACCTAAAAATAGAAATCGCTTCCCAGAAACAATTTTTTGTGCAAAACTACTTTGTTAGACGTACAGTATGCGTAGTTAAAGGCTCTGTGATGTGTCTTTTTACACCCTGTTTATACATACATCTGTTGTCTCAACATAGGTTAGGTTACAAACAACCACAATTCAAGCGTCTCTTGATGGTGGCTTTCGGATACAATCGGGATAGAAATAGTATTATACTCGTATCCAGCAAAAGTTTGTGTTTAATAGTTCATTAAAGTACTCGTAAATTATTACACAATGCTTTCCGTCTACATGCAACCATGTACCTACTTATTCTATTAATACCTCGGTCAAGGTAATTTTAGTAGTATATCTATACTAATATTATAAAGACGATTTTTTTTGTTTGTTTGTACCGAATAAGCTCCGAAAAAAATAGGTCCCGTAATTGAAGCCGCGGGCAAAGTGCTAGTATTTATTGTTTCTAAAGACTGCAACACGTGTACATACCAATCAAAATCAGTGCACTGCCAGCTGCTTTATGTTTTGAAGAACCTTGTAAACAACTCACGCGTGATTTACTATCACGTACTGTTATGAAAAATAATATTTTTCATAGTTTCCATTAATAGAGTTCATTCAGGTTTAAAATGTAAATAATTAAAGTTTTAACGGGTCAGATAAAAACAGATAAACGATTACTTTATTTTACTGCAAACCTACTTTCATTTACCTGTATAACAAAGAACTGGCATTGTTCCGGAGTTAATAAAAGCAATATCCTTTAACGATGCAACTTAAATCACTCTTTTGACTTCAGATACTTAATTAATGCATGATAAAACAGAATACATGCATGTGTAGTAGTTATTATGTAGTAATTAGACTTATCGATCGGACGATCGAGAGATCTGAATACTATCTTGACTCTGTAACATTAAACTCAGCTTTAAGAGCTAACCTCCCCGTAAGTGGCGCCCTCATTGAATAAAAATTCGTATTTTAGCATAGAAAATAAAGATTAAAGAATCCTATGTTGCGTTTGTTACAAATAGGATCAGGTATTTTTACGTTGTTAAAACAGGACTCGAAGTGTTTCGTATCCAAAATAATAAGCAAAAGAAAAGATCTCGGTTTGCATCTTGACTCGGCGCTTGGCTGGCAAAGCCAGGTTTCTAGTATCTGTCAAAGAGTCAACGGGACTTTGCGATGTCTCGTCTGAGGAACTTTTTGCCTGCAAAGACGAAGACTATGCTTGTGCAGACTTTAATTTTCCCTGTAATCGACTATGGTGACGTGTGCTAATTTGACCTGAACGCGGTTTATATACGCGCAATAACTGCATCCGGTTCATTTTCAACTTGAGGAAATATGACCATGTGTCAAGCTTTAGAGCAGAGCTCAAATGGATGCCCATTCGCCAGAGAAGAAGTTTGCACGCTCTGACTACACTTTTCTTTCTCCTCAACTCTCCCACCCCTCCCTCTTATCTTATATCTCACTTTCAGTATCTTTGCTCTACTCACGCCAGGAATTTGCGTTCTGCTAACAATCTCTTACTGCTTTGTCCTTCTCATACATCTAATTTTATTCATTCTTCCTTTCATATACAGTCCATCCTTCTGTGGAATGCGCTTCCCCTCAATATCAGGACGGCCACCAGTCAGTATGCATTTAAGCGAAAGTTGCAGAATTACCTTCTTAACAAGTAAAGGAGTCGACTCAAAATCCTTATCTCTAACTTTATATATTATTATTTTATATGTAGGTACTCGTATATTATATTAAATATATATGTATGTTTATTTTAACTATATATATATACTTTCGTAACTATTTTCGTCTTAGTATTATTATTTTTTTCAGTATATGCACCAGCCATGTTATCTCTCCACCACCCTTGGTTGACTGGTAGAGAATGCCTAAGGCATTAAGTCCGCCTTTGTACATTTGTGTTGCATGAAGTTTTAATAAATAAATAAATGAGCAAAAGGGTCAAAAACGGCCGTTTTAGAATACTATGCTGCTGAAAGCGTTAATCTGAAGTTTTTTTGAAATGAGACTCATTTCTACGAACTTGCATCAGAAATGTTCAATCCATTGGTTTTGACAACCTTATCTTATTCATTTTTTCCCAAGAAAATTTATGATTTATATCACTATTTATATAAGTTCAGATCAGCGTAGTCTTTACATTATCAATCATTTATTGCCATCCCTTATACACCTCAGTCTTAATACTTAGGCCTTAGCTAACCTTCAGGTTGTCGTGAGATAATGTTCAAAGAAAATTAGCTCGCGGTGACTCGAAATGAAGTAAGCGGCCTAAAGTATTTCATTGGTGTCGCTTGCTTTAGGTACTTAACCACATTAGAAGCCTCACTGTTAACTATTAAAACCTAACATTACTAAACATACCATACATTCAACCTTGCTTAAAAATGTCGCTAGACATTATGCTAAATAATGATTAGTGGATTCCAAATTCAATATGCATACGTCTGCCGCGCAAACCTCTTATAATTAATCATTAATCAGCACTTTAACTTTCAGATCTATCATTCTTCCGGGTAGAAAATCATAACAAATCTGATTATTAAATATATTAATTTTATATGTACGTAGAAATGAAGAAGGCTACACTGATGTAGGTAATTAATCATTTTATTATTTGGCGCCGACTCAAAATTAGTTTATATGAAATTTGGTATTTTATGTAGGTAAATAAGCTCAAAACTCAAGACCTAAAAGGTTTATTTATTTTTTGCTTTTTAGTTCTTTTTCGTCGGTTGAATTTTTTGTTAAAAAGTTTTTTATTATATGATTATTTGTGACTCGCATCATCGTTTAATACTCTGAGGCTAATTTCTAATTCTTCATCATTCCTCTTGGCACTGAGCTGATGATGTAACCATCCTTCCATGAGGTTCCCAGGATATTGACCAGTTGAGGTTACCTCCAATATTCTTCAAGACGTCTTTTCTTCAAAGCATTGTGACGTAAGGAGCCTACGTGGGATAATAAATAACAACACGTACCTCGGTCAACGTTAAAAATATATATTTAAAAATAGAGAAAAGGGTGTGGGAAGGTCTGCAGTCACATGATTTCGCATTTCCTGGGAGATAGCACGCTACTGCCCTGACTCAGCCTTGGTGCCTCGGGGAAGCCACGTTGCGTTCGCCCCCGGAGGTGTTGGTCGGCAGGCGGCAGCGCCGGCTCGCAGGGTCGACAGGAGCCAGGATGGGTCGGCCGGCAGGTGGTCTAGCCGGCTCGGAGACGGCCTGCTGAGGCCACGCGGGTAAATAGGCACCCGGCGTGGAGCGAGCCGCCGTGATGAGTGGCCTAGTGGCCGCGCCACGAGGCACCGCGGCAGGATGGCCGCGATGGAGGACGATGTAGGTGCTTGCTCAGAGCGTCGGGCTCCAAGTCCTCCCCCCCCATATTCCGAATTTGATGAATCCGGGTCTGGAAAACTGGATCTGGGAATCCGGAGCTGGTAATCCGGATCTGGGACCCTGGAAACAATGTCCAGCGTGTCAAAGATGGCTGAATGAGCTTCTCCGCTGATTTTGACACCTAAGCATGAGCAAAGCGGCCGTACGTGCGCTAATTTGTGTGGTTGTCAAAATCAGAGGGAGTTTACAAAGGTGAGGTGGAAAAGCATGATGACATGCACATTCGAGAGCAGCAGCAGCCACGCGCAAGTCAGTACGTGCATAGCTAAGGCCTCGTAAAGCTAGCCACGCGGAAGGCGTGATTACAATGTGCGACAGATCTTTTGTAGGTTATGAGCCTTGATGTCAATGCTAGGAAATGAAATTAAGGAAGACATGTTCTGGAAAGAATTTATACACAAGATTAGGAACACAGAATGCACAAAGCTACCTGTATGCTGTTCAAACACTCACCCAATTACAGGGGTTGAAGTCGCGTAATTAAGTTGGCAAATATTTGCCAATGCAAACTACAGCTGCTAGGATTTGGCGATCGGTACACGGCTCAAGGATGTTCTACAAAACAAGGCGAGTCCACCGCCAACAGCTGGATTAAGATTGGAAAAGGACCCACGTTGACGTGTAAGGGTTTTTATATCTACGCCGTCATTGACAGATGTCATAGAATTCAAAGACAATAGTGTTGTCAGTTAACTAAAATTGTCTATGCTTACCAAAACCGTTATAGTGGCTTTTGGTCTCTGGATTTATTCCGTATGTTTATGTTTTAATTAAGATTGTAACGCCACTACGTTACAGCATATTAAGTGGTATCTGTCACTAAAACCAGTTTTTAACCGACTTCCAAAAGGAGCAGGTTCTCAATTCGTCTTCAAAAAAAAAATACACTAAAAATTTATAAATAACCTTAATTTCGGAAGTCGGTGTTTGTATTTTTACTTCTTCGTTATTTGACACCGACTTCCGAAATTAAAGTTATTTATAAATTTTTAGTGTATTTTTTTTTTTGAAGTCGGTTGTTTTTTTTATATCTAACTTCTATTGTTTAGGAAAGGTATGGTTTCCATCATCAGCTCAGTTTCATGATGTGATGATTCCTAAATGCAAATACCTGATTAAGTTATGAAAAGTAAACAGAAACAATATCCGTGCCCAATTTCCCGGTTTTCTCTCAATTTTATCAGGATTCCATAGTCAGATCCTGATGTCTTTGACAAAGGACCACCCTTGAAGTATACCCTATCTATAAAAAAAAGAATCATCAAAATCGGTTCATAAAAAACGGCGTGAGGGCCGAACATACGTACAGAAACGCTAAACGTGCCCACAATTTTCGAGGTTTTCTCTCAATTTTCTCAGGATTCCATGACCAGACCCTGATTTCCATAAGATGGAACCACCCATGAGGTATATACCCTATCCAATAAAACAATAATCATCAAGATCGGTTCATAAATGACGGAGTGAGGGCTGAACATACACAAAAAAAAAACATATATACGGTCGAATTGAGAACCTCCTCCTTCTCTTTTCGTCGGTTAAAAATAAAAATAAAACTTTTTAACAAAAACTTCAACTGACGAAAAAGAACTAAAAACCAAAAAATAAATAAACCTTTTAAGTCTTAAGTATTGAGCTAACTAATTTTGTGTCGGCGAGTAGAGTTGTTAAAAAGTTTTTTATTATGTTTTTTTGTGACTCGCATCATCTTTTAATACTCTGTGGATTATTTTTAACCCTTCGTCATTCCTCTTGGCACTGAGCTGATGATGTAACCATCCTTCCATGAGGTTCCCAGGATATTGACCAGTTGAGGTTACCTCCAATATTTTAAAGACGTCTTTTCCTCAAAGCATATCTGTCACTAAAACCAGTTTTTTATATCTAACTTGTATTGTTTAGGAAAGGTATGGTTTCCATCATCAGTTAAATTTCATGATGTAATGATTCCTAAATGCAAATACCTGATTAAGTAATGAAAATTAAGCAGAAACAATATTCATACCCAATTTTCGAGGTTTTATCTCAATTTTATCAAGATTTCATAACCAGATCTAGATGTCCTTAACATCGGACCACTCTTGAGGTATACCCTATCCAAAGAAAGAAGAATCATCAAAATCGGTTAATAAACAACGGAGTGAGGGCCGAACATACATACAGAAACGCTAAACCTGCCCACAATTTTCGAAGTTTCCTCTCAATTTTATCAGGATTCCATTATCAAATCCTGATTTCCTTGACATGGGACCACCCTTGAGGTATACTTTTTCTATGAAAAAAATAATCATCAAGATCGGTTCATAAATGACGGAGTGGGGGCTGAACATAAACAAAAAAAAAAAACAAATATACGGTCGAATTGTGAACCTCCTTTTTAAACGACTTCAAAAAAAGGAGGAGGTTCTCAATTAGACTGTATTTTTTTTTATTTTTTATGTGTGTTACCTCATAACTTCTTAGTACGTGAACCGATTTTGAAGTTTCTTTTTAATTTGAAAGCTGTTGCTTTACATTTGGTTTGGTGAAGATCTGATGTAGAACTTCGGAGATACACTATGGAACTCTTCAATAAATGATAGCAGACCTTCCAGAATTGCTGCAATCGCATGTCTGTATATTGTTTTCACCACTTCACAACATTACATCACGCTGATGCACTCTGAAGGGGTATACAGATTTGTACAGTTCACCCTGATACACCCTAATTTCACCAACTACGTTCAAATTCCCTATTTTTGGGGCTATTAATTCGGGCATAACTTTACTATTAATTTAGTTTTAGAATGGGGTAAAACAACTAAAAAGTGAAAAATAAAAAACTTTTTAAAAAAATACAACCGACTTCTTGAGGATAAATTCGAAACAGAGTTACCTCGCCCCTGGGCACTCAAAGGCAGGAAGGAACAGGGGTGGGTTTTAGTCAGTAAGAGTCTGACACGCCCTCCCGCTCCACCCAGAGCGCGAAAAATCATTGGATGATTTCCCACGCCAAAAAAAAAAAAACGCAAACCTTATGTATGGAACAGCTGATATTGTTTTCGATTTCGGTGTTGGTCTCATATGAAAAGTGGATCATAATGATGAGTACAATTAACCCAGCGCTGGGCACGCCACCATTGCGGCGGTAGTGCCCCTCTTTGAGGAGTGGCTGGAGAAGCGCCACGGTATTCTCACCTTCCGCCTGATGCAGGTCCTCACCGGACATGGTTGTCGAAACAACCATGTCCGGTGAGGACAGGGCAGGCCAGGGTGTTTCCACTGCACGGATCGCCCAGAAGACACGGTTCACCGCACGGTACCGCACGGTTCACGGTATGCTTCAGCATACGGTGGAGGTCTGCCCCGCTTGGGCGGAGCACCGCCGTGTCCTCGTGGATACGATAGGCGGCTGCGACCTCTCGCGCCCGGCCCAGGTTCAGCGAGAGGGAATGGGAAACTGTCTCCTCCTTCTGCGAAGCAGTAATCGCGAAGAAGGAGGCGGCATGGGTGAGGGAGACTCAACAACAGAGTCGCCCTCACGCCCTTAGCAGTAGCCGCCGCAGGAGACGCCTGGGGATTCCGGCACCGCGAGACGATCTCCGGCCACCGTAGACCCGGGCCTACGGACGGCGAGTAATGGGTAGCTCGCCGTCCGATCAGCACCAGACCCGAGAGTCAACAGCGCGTAGTGTTCCACGCGCGCCTCAAAGGGTTGTCAGCAATAATGACAGGGCCCGTCATGGCCGATGCCTGCCCAGGGGTTGAAGATAAATACGAAACAGTTGAGAGGGCCCCTGGGCACTCGATCGAAGTGTAACCAAGAGTGGGAAGTGTGAACAAAGATGGGAAGGATGAGCAAGGGTGGGAAGGATAAGATAGGGTGGGAAGGTTGGCCAAAGGTGAGCAAAGATGACCCCACCTCACCTTCACCTCACCTTTGACCACCATTGCTCACTTTTGGCCACCTTTGCTCACTTTGACAACCTTTGCCCACCTATGACCACCTTTGCTCACCTTTGCTAAAGCTAAGTTAAGGGTAAGGCTGGGAAGGATGAGCAAAGGTGGGAAGGGTGACATAGGGCGGGAAGGGTGACATAGGGCGGGAAGGGTGACATAGGGCGGGAAGAGTGACATAGGGCGGGAAGAGTGATATAGGGCGGGAAGAGTGACATAGGGCGGGAAGAGCGACATAGGGCGGGAAGAGCGACATAGGGCGGGAAGAGCGACATAGGGCGGACATGCTGACATCTCTTTGAGCCGCGCGTACGAGCACTACGCGCCGTCGACTCGCGGCCTTGGTGCTGATCTCATTACTTGCCGTCCGCAGGCCCGCGTCTACGGCGGCTGAAGATCGTCTTGTGACCCCCGACGCCCAGCGCGTCTCCTGCGGCTGCTGCGGCTTGGGGCGTGAGGGCCACTCCTTTGACTCTCCCTTACCCGTTCCGCCTCCTCCTTCGCGAGCATTACTGCTTCGCAGAAGGAGGAGACTGCTTCCCATTCCCTCTCTCCCCATACTATGGCCTGGACCAGGGCTGGGCGCAATAGGTCGCTGCCGCCTGTTTGAACTAATTACATGGTATTTTTTTAATAAGCCCCATTATTTTGTTTTATGTAAATAAACTTCTCCGGAGGGCTTTCTCAACTACCAACATATTCCACTTAGTTATAACGCCGGGGTTATCTAAACTCGGTCGAAATTCTGTCACGTTATGTTTCAGGAGTTAAAATTAAACAGCAATCAAGTGGTGTAGTTAACATGCAATACTTGAGATGCTTGCAGCTGGTGATGTGATTAGCTTTGTTATCACAAAAATCAAAATACTTTTAAATGTTTTTTGCCAGGTCCTGTAGGGATTTTTAAAATAACAAATAATGAGTTCTGATCTTCTTTATTCATGCACCTGTTATGAAAATCCAAACTAAGCAACTTAGTTTTAGTAGTAATTAGCAAATGTTCCGTCCGTTCTCTTATTTGCAAATAATATATTCGAAAGCTGATTTTGCAATTTCATTCGTTTGCTCTTGTAACCAATTTATATTTTGCTGACTAACTAAACTGACTGAATGTGAAAACATAGATTAGTTTAATAATGGATGCCTAAACAAATAGAGATTCTGGTTCTAATCAAACAGGTTTTCAATTATTTGAAATCGCTCTCGCGTTCTTTTGCTGGATAAATGTGCGATAAAAAGAAACTTTTTATTACCAAAGTGAACGCTATTTTCCATTCTGAGCTTTCTGAATTTTTCAATGAGGTCGAATTTTTCAATGATGCAATCCTAAATCCCAGATAAATCGAATCACAGCTAAATAAAACAGCTTTACATTGTGTCTGTAAATACGGAGCTAACAATGAAGTGCGACCACTGAATGATTTAAACTCATCTCTGTCTCGAGAAGATTGCAGTCGTGTCACATATCGTTCTGACTGAAAAAGAGCTTGATGCTTCAAAATGGTTACTACACTGTGGTACACGTAAGTGCGAATACAAATGCTCAAATCTAATTTTTATCATTATATGACACCCGTCGTGTGGAAGTTGTCGTGGTATGGGCATGTGTTGAGGAATGAGGAAAATGTCGTGAGGAAAGTCTTGTAGCAGTGCAGGGCAGTGAGTATATAAGAGGAAGTCTGAAAGTGGCACCGCTGACTGAAAAGTTGTGTGGAAATCGGTTGTCGTGGTATGGCCATGTGATGCGGAGAAATGAAGAAAATGTCGTGAGGAAAGTCTTGTGTATGGATGTGGATGGCTATAAGAGCAGAGGAAGCCCAAAGAAACGATGGTTAGACTGTGTGAAAGAGGATAAGGGTAAAAAGGGGGTGACTACAGAGATGACGGAATATCTGACGTATGGAAGAAAAAGACATGTTGCGCCGACCTCAATTAAATTGGGATAAGAGCAGGAGAATGATGATGATGTAACACCCGTCATCTGACACGGGGACTCTAACTGTGAGAACTTAATTACATTAACGTGTTTGTTAGTAATCATTTAATCGAAATTGAATTTTTAATGTTACATAAGTCTAATTAGATGGCGTTCCTCATGATTGAATGAACTTCTTCTTCTTCTTCTTTTTTAGGCCCAGAAGCTGACCATATTAATTGCAGCAATTGCAATTGAACAAACTGAGAGCTTGTTAATTCAAACTGACTGCTTCATATTATTTCGACGTCTCAGTAAAGACAGGCACATTAGCAAACTTCGAGTACTACCAAACTTGTCCTATTACTAGAAGACAATTGTAAAACAAACAAAAACACACACGAACAATAATTATAAAAGAAAGACATTCACCTGAAATTTTTGTTCGTACTTTCTTTAGCTTTTCTTTAGCTTTACCTACCCACCTATTACCTAAATAGTAATAAGTATCTAAACACTGTGTGTAGGTGTAAAGGCAAATTTTCCTATCCACAGCTAACCACAGAATATACTTATTACAAAAAAAAAACGTAGTAATAGAATATGTGGCCGAGTTTATTGCAGCGATATTTTTTTTTTTTTATGATTGACATTACATACTTTGTTCAGTTTGCAATCTGATGCAGTCGGTGGAATTTATTTTAGTTCAATCACAGATTAGATGCACTAACCTTATGACAATCGTCATTTTGTTTTTTTTTCTAAGTTCTTATAGCCTTGTGATACAAACCCTTCCCCTTGCCCTTGGCATGCCTGATGATTTTTTCTTCAAATCCATCCTGCCGGTTAGGCTTAAGGTCGTGCCAATGAAATAGACATACCTTAAGAAAATAATTGTCCTCCGTCTGTGGCAGTTAGGTGATCCAATATTTACACATATTTTGGTACAAGATCAATTACGATAATCATATAGAAGGTACCGATAGCGTACAAAATCCTGTGTATTTCATCATCTTCATTTCAGCTGGAAGACGTCCCCTGCTGGACATAGGCCTCCCCCAAGTGTTGCCACAATGACCGGTCCTGTGTGTCACGCATCCATCGATTACCCACGACTCTCACCAGGTCATCGGTCCACCTTGTTAGAGGCCTTCCAACGCTACGTGTTCCGGTACGCGGTCGCCACTCCAGAACCTTTCTGCCCCACGACCACCCGCTCTGTGAGCAATGTGCCCAGCCTACTGCCACTTCAGTTTAGCGATTCTTCGGGCTATGTCGGTTACCTTTGTTCTCTTGCGGATCTCATCATTCCTGATTCGATCACGCAAGGAAACTCCGAGCATAGTCCTCTCTTAGTCCTCTCTATTGCTCTTTGGGTGATTTTAAGTTTTCTTATGAGGCCCATTGTGAGCGACCACGTTTCGGTTCCATAAATCATCACTGGCAACACGCACTGGTCATAGACTTTCGTCTTGAGACATTGTGGTATGTGGGACGAGAAGTTACCGCGCACCTTCCCAAACCAGCTGAGTCGGATTCGACAATTGACCTCTTTCTCGAAGTTAGCCTTACCTAACTGGACCGTTTGTCTCAGCTAAACGTACTTGTCTACAACTTTGACTGCAGAGTCTCCGATCTTGATAGAAGTGGGTGCAATATGGGTATTTACCATGATCTTGGTTATGTCCATGTTCATTTTAAGACCTATTCTTTTGGAAGCTCGATGTGTATTTATTACAACCTATTTAGTTACCTAATTGTTTCCATAGGCATGCTGTAGGCGTGTGAGAACGAGGCCGAGCTGTTAATCTAAGACCTTTTCCCAACAATGGAGTACACTCTTGAGAATATGAAAATGTGACAAGTGTGTTTTAGTTTTAGCCTCAACTGTACAACATAACAAAACACCACCCTTGTATTCCCGAAAGGCTTCGCCTTAGCAAAACCGAAATTTAGGAATATGAATACCGAATAATGCCACGCAGTCAATAACATACACATACAAGGTAAGAAAATTTCAGGGGTTTATGTTTTGAAATACCAAGCCTTTCTTTCTTTTCTTTATATGTTTGATAGGCTCGCCAGCTGGGTATGTTTGTAGCCTCCTTACATAAGGTATGTATAAGGTATATCTTATTTATGTTTTTTTTTAAATGTCCAAGACCTGAATATAAAAGATACGGTAGATGACAAAAAAAAAAAAAAAAAAATTAAAAAAATCTCTTTGGTCCGTCAGAAAACTGATGGACACATATTTTTCTTTTGTTACGTAAACTAATAATTAAAACTGACCAAGTGCAAGTCGGAATCGCACACGAAGGTTTGAGTACCATAAACTCATCATCATCTTCTTGCCCTTATCCTATGTTACTTGGGGTAGGCGCAACACGTTTTTTTCTTCCATTCTGTCCTGTCAGCCGTCACGCTATCACTAACTCCTTTTTCTTTCATATCACTCCTCACACAATCTATCCATCCTTTCTTTGGCCTCCCTCTCCCTCTCCATCCATCCACATTTATATTCATAACTCTTTTAGTTACATGTATTTCATCCCTCCTCTTACATTACCATACCAAGATAACCGGTTCCCTTTTAACTTTTCTGTGACTGGCGACTGGTAAGTACCCTAGATTGAAGAAAAAAAACACGTTTCTAGAAACGTGTTTTTTATTGTTTTTTTTTTTTTTTGGGCTGTATCTCATGATCCGTATTACGTAGACAGTTGAAATTATCCTGTAGTGGACCGCCTATTACAGATCGTGAGATACAGCCCGTTGACAGATAGACGGATAGCTGAGTCTAAGTAATAGGGTCCTGTTGGTTTCCCTTTGGGTACGAAACCATAAAAATGAGGACGATACAGAGCGTTGAAATTTCGTGTGACATCATACTAGCGTAAAAAATGACTAAAAGTGACGTATCGGGCTGCTAAATATTGATGTGTTATATCTTTGTCATTTTTAATTGATTTGGTAAGGCAAAAAATAAGTGTTCAGTATTTTTTGACTAAAATATAATAACTATTTTCGTACCCAAGAATCATTATTATTAGTTTTTATTGTATAAGGTGGTAAGTAAGTAAAGTAGCAAGTAGTGTAGTAGTGTAGTAGTAGTAAGTGGTATTCCTACTTATTTTAAAGGGCTTATTTATAAAACAAATAAGCATGTAATTAGTTTAAACACTGAATGTTCTATCGAGAATTTTAATTTGGATGCCTCTAATCTGTATTTTTAAACTAAGCATCTACAGCATGTAACAAAAACCCTGTCCAATCCTGAAGGGTATTACTTGGTATCGTACTGCGTACACATTTACATAATCATTTAATGGATACGAGATCATTATTTTTCCCCAATGAAAATCCCGTTAGCGCCCGCGCGCGCGAAACTCGCACATCCGGCATACCCGCGCTATTTTCCCACCATTGACATGTTTATGACTTTGTTTACATAAAACGGTTCGCTGACGCTTCTATTGGTGCTAGGCACTTGAAGTTTTTTTTATTGGGTTGTTGAATAAACAGACCTTATCATAAAATGTAAACAATACTTGTGTTACGAGAGTTGAATTCTAATCAAATGCTGTTATCAACGATTTGGCGGGAATAGTATTTGTTCACGTATTAGGTTCATTTCTGATAAAACCACTGTATCAATTTACACGAAATTTTGCATGTTATACTATGAATATACAAGTAGTTTAATAACTATGTTTTTTTTGTAGAGTCCTATATAATATTTTCCTATTATTCATTCTCAAACTTCATATCACGAAAACCAAACCAAGTAACGGCTTTTTCAAATTACGTTACTGCGTTTGCGTTGCGTTTTGTGATGCGTTTTTTTTTCTAATACTATGTAATAACTACCTAACAATAAATAAATACCTTAACACTGTGTTCAAACACACAGAAAGTCACATCATTCACCCTCACAATAACAATGTAAACAAAACCGTTTGACCTTGACAAGAAATGTCATAACGTAATCATTTTTCAAAATATTTATCTAAAATGATGTTATAATGACGTAATAACAACATAGTAATGAATATATAAACACAACATATCACATAAACAAACACGAAACTAATTAAAACACACAATATCAACAAATTGTCGTCCGCCGTTGACAAACATAAACATGCAAATAAAAACATTTTTTTTAATTTTTCAAAACAGTATTTCTCTATGGAAATGTGTGTAAAAGTACGATACTATCACGCTCCGAGTGTGTAAAAATTTCCACAGGAATATGACGTTTCGTTATGTAATCATGGAGGTTGAAAGAACGCGTGCCACCCGCGGCCCGAAAGGGCCTTACGGGAAGTGGTCCGTATTCTGGGTTCGCGGTCCGAAAGGGCCTTACGGTAGCTGACGGGTTTAAAAAAAAAAGAAAAACTTTCAAAGACAACACTGAGCGCTCGACAAAGTTCACCTACTGTTTCATTTCAAAGATGCCGCCTGAGCGAGAAAGAGTGCTTACAGCATGGCTAGTGCAGGGCGGTATCGTTTGAAATAAAAACAAATGTTGGAATATAAAATAGGTAGCAATGTTGTCAACTTATAGAAATTTGCCATAATTTATAAAAATTAAAAATCTGTAACTTTTGTTTTTTTATGAGTTTACAACTTTTTCTAGAATAGAATAGAATAGAATACTCTTTATTATGTTCACCATATAAATTACAATAAAAATATGAGGAAAACATTACATAGGGTGACACAATGGGCGGCCTTATCGCTAAAAGCGATCTTTTCAAGACAACCTTTGGATCTAGTACGTATGTTAAACCAGGAATACGCATCCATTGGATCGGACAGTGTTTTTGTTGCATGCTGTATAAATAAGGGTGTAAGTATTTAGGTCTACACTAAACTTTTCTCCGTCGTTGTCGTTTTGTCGCCGACTGTATTTGCTTCATGCGGCATTTCTACCTAATATTAAATTGTGTTTGCTAAAGCTTCACACCCTTCTTTAAAAGATTTTCAACGTTGAGACGTAATCTTGCAGTGAAGCGTGCTATTTTACGAGTTATTCTTAAAAGAAAAACTCACCCACAGAGCAAGTACACACTTTTCAGGGAGAATTATTTTGGTTTTTTTTTTTTTAATAAGTAACAATTTCACCTAAGTATTTTTTTCAAAGGATTTTGTGTTTCGTACGAAATTTTTTAAGTGGGAAATTTTATATGTTGGGGGACTATTACTCTTAAACAAACTAAGTTAACTTATCCGTGATAGTTTTTCTTCAAAGTTCATTATACAGGGTCTAAAAGACACATCACAAAGCCGTTAACTGCACATACTGTACGTCTAACAAAGTAGCTTTGCGCAAAAATTATTGCTGGGAAACGGTTTTTATTTTTAGGTATGAAAAAAATAAAACATTGCGTGCAATGTAACGCGAACCCAGTCAAGTGGAGTTAAAACCCGCCTCTTCGCTCTAACAAACGTACTTGTCAGATACGTTTGATATTCATTGTGTTCTTGTAACTGCAAATGCGTAATTTCGAAATTTTGAAAAAAAAAATACGAAAATTCGGGTAGTGTTTGTTTGGAAAAAAGTTTAGTAATAACACTTAGAAATCATTTTCGTAATAAATAAAAAAAAAATGCAACTTTGACCTTCAATATCTCCAGAACCAGTGGATTCCTGGTATGGTCTAGTGGAAAAAAATATCCAAATAATGGGTAGAATATGTGGCTTTCGGCTTCGGAAAATGATACCATGACGAATTATTTCAAATTTTTCAAGACAAGCTAAGCTTTTAGTGGGATGGGGACATAAAATATTACTTTAAAGTATAATATTTCATAAACGGATCACTGAATCGAAAAATGGTATACATAACCCTGTAATGATTTTGAAAGACATATCCAACGATACACTGTTAGGCATCATGGGCTACACACACTATTAGTAGTAGCCCATGATACCAAAATATTCAATTTGTCGATACCTAAATGCTTTGCTTTGTATCCATTGAGCATAATAAATGTACATACGTAACTGATGCCGGTTCTGCCTTTAGGTATGTCTGGTAGGCTATTCGGAGCCTTGGTTGTCACAATCTGCAGGACAATATCCTTCAGGTCGCTTGAGATGTATCAACACGTAAACAACAAACATTGTTGTTCGATAACACATAGCCCATTGAATTCCCTGGAAGCCGACCCACCGAAATATAATACAACAATATCAGTGCCAATATCAGACAACCATTAACTTCTCTATCGAATCTATTAGTTATAATTTTAAACGTTACAGAGAAATTTATTGTTATTCAGACGGACACGTTCTATCGATATATTTTTTTTGGGATGGGATCTCACTGTAATACGAGAGTACAAAATATACCCACCGTTTCACCAGCTACCCTTCGTTACGATGTGGTAGCGTGTCAGCGATAGTCGTCAGATAAACCGATCACGTCTGTCCGGGATGGGACACGTGAACCAATGTCCAACATTATTACCTAATCTCCCGAGACCTATAACTTATAACGTGCACACACTTCAGACGCGCCTCACGTAGACGCGACAATCGCACCGCACACTTATCGGACATCAAAGGGGACACGTTAGTGATGCATTTTTATTAGATTTATTGTAATGAGTTTACCTTCCTGTTAAAAGCTGTACAGACATGGGTTAAAGGTATCTAGCTCAATGACAGCAAATCGTAAAAGTACAATAAGGGTTACCTATATTCAACAGATAAGACCGCCCGTTATTCTTCTTCTTAGCGTGTCGATTGCATTAATTAGAGTATTTGCTTAGTTAAATGCCATTGTTACACCCTATTAATTAAAAGCTGCTACTTGTATCTATTATAGTTAACAATAAATTAACACTTCGTCCACGACATCGAACGCGTGGATTTCAAAAATTTATAGCCTATGATACTCATAATTATCATGGCTTTCTATTGATAAAAGAATTTTTAAAATCGGTTCAGTAGATCCAGAGACTACCCCTACAACCTCACAAACTCACAAACAGTACAAACAACATTAACAATACACAACACAACACAACACAAACAATTACTTACATAATTACACAATTACTTTAGAAACACAATAACTGAGTAGGTAACGTCTTGAAAATGTTACAGAGTGCGTCATATTGCCTCACCCATTTACAAATTCTCTCAGACACATAAATGTTAGGTACGAGTATGTAGGTCTTACTCAAGCTTTTTGCCTAACACCCTGGCATACTCCCGCGCTCTAATTACAATATTTACTTGGCACTTACTCGTGTAACGTCTACTGCTTTGCTTTCTATCATTCCAACATTTTGCTTAAGATTATAAGAAGCGTAGTCTTGACTTACAGTGCAGACTTCATGGTAATATTTATAACAATCTTTCTCTTTGAAAAAATAACGCCTACCCCGCAAATTTTTTCACACGATAAAATTGTGCTTTACATCCATTATACATAGAGATAGATAGTTATTTAGAGTTTATTTTTTTCCCTTATGTAATTTAATTTAATTTTCTTTTTTTATATCATGTAATTTCAGATACAATTTATTGTTTATGAATAAATGACTTATGACTTATGACTTACATACCAAAGAAACCATTAGAACACAATTTTAATTAAATCTCTCATTCCACTTCAAAAGCGTATAAAAAGATTTGTTTATTCAATCAAATACATAAATCAAAGTATCATCCATTCTCACTAGTAATTTTTTTGACAAAGATAATCCTACATCAAGCGATGTAGGATTATCTTTGTTAAAAAAAAAGTTAAGTAATCACTATAGAATGTGCTAATTTAACTATTAATTAATTAATTTTATTCAAGTTACAAGGACTCATATACACAAAATTAAAATAAATGAACACAAATAATATATTAAATACACACAATACATTAAACATTCCAATACACACAAAACAGAGCTACAACACTATATTTGTTTGTTTGTTGTTGTGTTTAATCACATCCACATAAAAGCTTACACAAGAATTCTTTTTAATCGCTTATTGCCATCAACGGTTTTAAAATAAAATAAATTGTTAACTAATGCGAAAATCTCTTATTTTATAACGGTCAATGTAGAGCGTCACTGCCACTTCCATGAAAACATGATTATAATATTACGTGTGCTTCTCGACATAATAATTTAGTTTTTCTCCTTTAGGGAAAAGAATTACGAGAAATCTTTTGACATCAGATTTCTCGAGTGCTAACATTGTGTAAAGAGGACAAATACAGTTGTTGTATTCATTTAGTATACCTAATTTATACCTACCTTAATAAAATTGAGAGTCGGAAAAAAAGTACTTAATAGATGTGCATTACGTAAAGTATTGTATGTACATTAGCATGGAATAATAATCCTTATGAATGTATTTTAATTAATAGTGAATATTGGTGTTAAAAGCAGCTAGCTTAGTGAACAATTAAAGGATTTAGTTTGAAACATTTCCAGCGCAACCTAATTGAGCCAAGTCTCGACTGTCTAACTACGACACGATGAGTACTTCCACAAAGTTAGACATTTAAATAGTACCTACAGTTGAAGCAGCAGCGATCTATTAAGGGCCTACATCCACTTTAGTGGCGCCCTCGTTGAATAAAAAATCGTATAATAGCATAGAAAATAAAGATTCAAGAATTCTATGTTGTGTTTGTTACAAATAGGATATGTTTTTCGTGCTTTTGCTTACTACTTTGGATACAAAACATTTTGAGTCCTGTTTTATCAACGTAAAAATACCTTTTCCTCTTTGTAACAAACGCAACATAGGATTCTTTCATATTAACTTTATATGCTTTGCTACGATTTTTTATTCAATGAGGGCGCCACTTGGCGGCTATATACGCCTTAATACACAGTAAGGTAACATTAAAAAAAATGAGAAAAGTCCAAAAAAGATAGCGTACTAAAATATCATATGACAAACGAGCAAAATTTATTTCATCATCATTTCAGCCAAAAGACGTCCACTGCTGGACATAGACTTCCGCCAAGTTTCGCCACAACTACCTAAGCGTCGTATTTATTGGCTAACCGCGACCCTCACCAGGTCATGGTCTATCTTCCCATATGGTGGTAGGTAAGTCGCGGGTCAAGGTCAAAATTTATTTATTGGTCTTTTATCACTTGATATATTTAATATACCCTGACCCTTGCAATCAAACAACGCGAGTACTTTGATAGCAACCCAATAAATACCTCTACCTCAAAGACTTACATGAAGACCACGGCTTGCTAAAACTTATTCCTTAAATCGAAATCTTAGCACTTCGCTTTGATTTATTTTTCCAAATCTGAAAAAAAAAAAGTTGGAAACAATTTTGAATTTGCATATCTTTGGGAAGTGTAGGCGTTAAATTAGGAATTTATTTGCCTCTTCGAACCAATAAAGTGAAATTTTATTGAATGTATCATTTTAAATTTAATGTCTTATATTCTAGATTTCATTCTTGCTTGGAAGTTTATATTATTTTCTTGAATTTTAGTGGCATCAGTCGGCAGTTCATTAATCGCTTACAGGAATGCCTTCTTCCGTCTTCCATGGATAGTTTAAGAGCAAAGATTCTACGACAGATGAAAACGGTTTTTGAGGTCATACCTTTAGACAGCTTATCTTCAGTAGCAAGCCTCTAAGAAACTAGGCCTCGAGGCAGTGTCGTATCATCACCATCAATAGACAATTACTTGACCCAGTAAACAGGCATTCAAATCTCATTTTAACCCAAGGCTGGCCTCAAAGCGTACCGCTATAAAACTTTTATGAAAAGAATCAAGGTGAAACGCGCAGCATTTTAAGCTCACCACATTTTTGAAAGTACTCTTAGTATAGAAATATATTTTTTAACGTTGAACATACTAATATAAAGTTGGTTATAATGGTAATATCAGATATAGTCTGATACGCCTCCCGATCCACCCTAAACGGGAGAAATTATTTGATGATTTCCCAACCTCAAAAAAAAGAAAGTTTAAAACACCATCATCAAAACAACGCTGTGCGGTTTGAAGTAAACCTATTTTTTTTATTTTGTGGTGGTGGGAAATCATCCAATGACATCTTCCGCTCTGGGTGGAGCGGAAGGGTGTGTCAGACCCTTACTGACTAATATCAATCCCTGTTCCTTCCCTGCCTGAGTGCCCAGGGGAGCGGTAACTCTACTATGAATTTATCCGCTACCCCTAGGCATGAGTAAACCTATTAGAACTGTTTTGCATTAAAACAAAACAGATATTATGCTGAATGAAAAACACACAGCGTTGAGCAAGGTGCTCTTCTTTTTTTTGTGGGAAATCATCAATCCTGCTCTAGGTGGAGCGGTAGGGCGTGTCTGAATCTTACAGACTAAAATTCTCCTGGCACCACCCCCATATGTGCGCGAGAACTTTTGCCTCCAGATCATATGGCAACAATCTGGCAAGAAGGCTCGCCGACTCACCGGAGGTCGTGTGGTATTCGCAGACCAGCCAGATGGCCATGACGATTTGAGACGCGTGCAACCGGCGGGCAGGTCACCACATCAGGTAACGCGCCCACACCAGTGTTTTGAAGATTTTTATAAGTGACAGATAGACTGACAGTTAACCACTCTATTAAAGCGTAGATGCCGTTGCTTGACGTGTGAAAGAAGGACCTAAACAGGAGGCCTTTGATAGGAATATTAGTTACTAAATCTAAGGCAAAATCAAACGACGAGTCCTCAACATAACGCTGTGTGTTTTTCATTCGACATAATACTTGTTTTGTTGAAAAATATATTTATTTAGTCGTTTGTTTACGTAACACTTCTTTTCAGATTACTTAGATATGGATGAATGATTGAAATAAAACAAATTTTCGAAATTTACAAAAATATTTTTATTACATTGTTTATCAGATAAATAAATTCTTAATACATTCCACTTCACACTTATTTACAACTCTTCACACTATAGATTGTTCGTAGTTTTTACAAAAAACATAAAATTACAAAGGTCCCATAATCCTAACTTACAAGTATTTATTTGTAGGTAATCTATACAATTTCAAAGAAGTACATACAATATGTAAGTACTTTATTACCTTTATGTTTGTCATATCACATCCCTGTTTCCTCGTCGCTAGTAGCTAGTTAACTAATACGTAAGAGATCGCGCACTACTAAGTGGGCGCTTCTTCTTTGTGCTGTGAGCAGTGCTCGGCGGTTCGGCTTGGCGTCCTGTTGAGTAGGAAGTCCAGGTCATGTGATATCTTGTGCAGCACTTTATCAGTGTGTGTGTTCGTGCTGTGAATAGTTTTTGTGTCGTGTGCGTGTGTGTTGACTACTTGTATGTGCGAGTGGTTGTGCTCGGCACTGCACTCATGGTAGATGGACGGAAGTGAGCTGCTGCACGACAACTGCGACGCGCGCGCTTTGAGACAGCTCTTGTGAGGACGCACCGACACGTCCGGCGTTGACGCGCTGCAAAGCGTGCAGCTGTCCTGGGGGATGATAATAAGATTAGATAGCAAATTGACATTTCAAGTGAATGTACCTATAAAATTAGGCCTTGGTCGGACAATATTTTAAGTGTTTTTTTGTATGAGTCAATCGACACGAAAAGAAGGAGAAGAAGCAGTACCTCAGGCGTATCGGTGTTGTCCCTGCAGGAGCGCGTGCACGTATCTATATCGTGTGGCTGCAACACGCGCAGCTGCACACATACTTGCGACACACCTGCACGACCATCTAAAAAAATGCCATCAGATACAAATGACGCATCAGTTTTAACGAATAAAAAAACGAAACAAACAGTGACAGAGAAGGTTTTTAACTTGTTGTGAAAAAAGAAACTGATAGGTACCTGTGGGTATAAGATCACAAAGCTTGCGCGTTTGCATGCGTGGTGACGTTAGCTGGCGCTTATGCTGCACGCCGCGCACTATGTCCGCCACACACGCGCCACTCGACTGACGCCTGCACAACAACCGGAGATTTCAGAGCTAATGTAAATGAATAACAGCCAGCCAGCCCATCAGCTGAACAACTAAACTGTGCATCATGACTGAATAATAGTGAGATTGTACCTCAGTGCTCACCTGTACATGGTGTTCGGGCTTTCTAACGACGGCGCTTCCCAGTAGGTGTTAGCAGGAGACACATGAGACGAGGAGCACTCCACCTCACGACCTTGCTTTATGTACACTACAATATTGTGATAAAAACCACTTAAAAGTTTGTATTAAGGGTCTACTACCGGCCAAGTGGCGCCCTCATTAAATAAAAAATCGTAGCATAGCATAGAAAAGAAATATTAAAGAATCCAACGTCACGTTTGTTACAAAGAGGATAAAGTATTTTTACGTTGTTAAAACAGGTCTCAGAATGTTTCGTATTCAAAGTATTAGGCAAAAGTGTCAGAAACGGTCGTTTTTAGTTTTAACAACGTAAAAATACTTTGTCCTCTTTATAACAAACGTGACGTTGGATTCTTTAATATTTGTTTTCTATGCTATGCTACGATTTTTTATCCAATGAGGGCGCTACTTGGCCGTCAGTAGGACCTTAAGCATTTGTGAGAACTAATGAGAATAAAACCAAAATATGTGTCAAAAAGAAGAGTCTCACTCACGACTATGTGAGGCATCTCCCCCCAGTGTACCCTGCCACTCGCTGTGTGCCGAGAGCGTGAGCAGGCGCCGCGCTGCCTGTAGACACTCCGCATCCGTGAACACGTAGCACACTAGCATCGCTACACCCTGGATACAAGTGGTCACAGCTAGCAGCACACCTTGCGTGGCGCTGCTCTCCGAGGGCTGCACGTACGCCACGCCGGCTACTTGAGTGACGAACGTAGTAGGCAGCAGCACTAGCGTATGCCAAACTACTCGTGCTCGCTCGCGAGCGTGCTGGTGTCTCGGTTTGTGCTCGTA
The DNA here is from genome assembly GCA_951329385.1 of Polia nebulosa. Classification (NCBI taxonomy): domain Eukaryota; kingdom Metazoa; phylum Arthropoda; class Insecta; order Lepidoptera; family Noctuidae; genus Polia; species Polia nebulosa. Next base: position 22,490,919 of record OX589602.1, read on the forward strand.
CTCTCGTGCTCGGGCTCTAAGTGCAAGCGTGAGTGCGAGTGCGAGCACGGCTAGTAGCGCTTGGCCTGCAGCACACACGACGTTGGCGGCCGCACCCAGCTGCAGCGGTGCGCCGCCCCACAGTCGAGCTGTCAGCCAGCATAGTATGCACACGCCTGCAACCAGTTCACGTGAGTATAGCAACACGCGCGGCTCTCCTGCACACCAGCCCGTCTGCACCTACACTTACCGCATAGTAGGCCGACAGAGGGCGCGCGAGTGGATTTTGCAGCAAGCTCGGCGTGCAGCAACAGCGGCGCCGCACTCAGCGTGGCGCAGCCTGCCATCCAACATAGTGTTACCACCCAGCCCGTGCTGCCTCCGCATGCAACGACCTGCCCCCAATACAACACACCTAACTCACTCATGACATGAATCATCTACACTAGGCAGAAGTTAATATACCCCACCTGACTCTTGTCACATTCCAGCAGAGTCAACAACGCTGCAGAGTTAAAGCTTGCTGTGGCTGCTTTGAGCAGCACTGGCAGCCTGATCTTACTGCCAGCTAGCAGGCCGAGCAGCTGCATTAATCCCGCCACAAGACACATCGCAGCTCCCAGGCTCACTGTGATCTTCACTATGTATCGAAAGTCATTTTCTGTACCGGTCTGAATAACAAGAAAAATTGAGGGTATTTTATTTTATATTATTATAATTGCAAACTTACAGCTTACATATTGTAGAAAATTTGAAGGCCAATTCCAAGTTTTCACTTACAGTATAAAAAAAATTAGCAGAAGTTAAACTATCCAGCCCAAAACGATGTTAATGTTTTCTTTAAAAAAAAGAAGAAAAACAAAGTACATAACTTACAATAATAAATTAAAATAGCTAACAAAAACATAATATTTCTAACCCCAAACTGCAAGGTTATGAAATGCTGGTAAAGAAATAATTACAAAGAGTTCTTTTCAATTTATAAATCCCAGTACAATAAAGATCGATGTCAACTTCCCGGCACGCCAAATATCGCCGTATATTGTATTAAACAATCTCATGTATCTATTATTACTTCTTTTTAGGTACTCACGAACGTCTCCGTATGCACAGTGAAGAGCGCGAACGTGGCGACTCCCCGACATCGACACGCGATGTGCGTGCGCTGCGGCACGCGTAGCTCACACGCCTGCATGCTCCACACGCGCGGCGACGACCGCGGCCGACCTCTACACGCGAGCTGAGATGCTGGTCACAATAACTATATCACTTTACTAAATTCTTACTGACGACAGAACTGTATGCTATGCGGTATCTACTCACCAATAGCGCTGTCATTCCTGGGGTGCGAGAACAGAAGTGTGACAGTGTGAGGGAGTGTGGGATCAACTCCCGCGCCACTGACTGACACCTGCACCTGTTGTGATGCAACTGTGTACTCTGCCGCCCGACCAGACCTGGAAAAGTTGCCGCTACAACTGCTGTGTCGAAGGTAAAGAAAAATAATATGCAATTTAAAAAAAAACAACAAAACCAAACGAAAAAATGTAGCCAGATAATAACTGAAAATACTAAATACCAAAAACAAGAGATCAACTTTTGAAGTACAATTTTTAATAAATTAAAACTAAGTTTCAATATTTAAAAATAAGTAACTCAACTAAGCAATACACAATCTGGAAAACAGTCTTTACTTATACTCGACGTATCTTCTCAGGGACGGCAACCTTGCTGCTAAGTCATGATACAGCACGATGACCACGGAAGCATTGCTAGTTGTATCCGCCAGCTCCACTATTCCTGAAGTCACGAGCCACTCATCGCGAGCCACTGGAGCTGGCTGAATTGAGAAGTGTGCCACTTTGTCCAACTGTACTGGTGCAGTTGTGACTGTGAACTCGTGGAAGCGCTTGTCGAAGCTACTCCGCAGTCCTGCTGTGTCCACCACCGCGTTTTGGAGTTCGAAGATTTTCTAATAGAAATCAGCTATTTTACTATTTAAACTGTTGTTAGCGTTCCAAAAGTCCGAATGAAAAAACGAAATGTAGTCCTTTACTTATAGATTACAGGTAAACCTATATGGAGGAGGCAGTTTAAAAATAACTTGAAAAAAAAATGGATTTGTTCGGAACCCTTTGCGCGCTAGTACGACTCACTCTTGGCCGGTTTTTTGTAAGAAATCTTAACCAGAATTTGATTATAATAAACCTTGGTGTTATACCTGAAAATTTAATAACGTTCTGTAACACTTACCTCCTCATCCAGGAAAGCATCAGGATGTGTAAGCAGGAGGTCATAGATATGCAGCAGATGTTCCGCGCTGTGGAATCTGTCGGCTGGCTGAGCTGCAGCAGACATGAGGTAGTGCAGCATGTGTGCTGCATGTGTGAGGGGAAGCTTGCCCTCGCCCGGGTGTGTCGGCAGGGAGCGCAGCACTGCATTGTACTGCTGCGACACGAGCGACACCGAGTGCCACGAGTAGCCCAGCGATATCAGACTAAACTGACAATTACAATATATACGGTGTAAGTGGTTGTCATGAACAGACAATATGATCTCAGTTTTGTATGGTTTTCATTTACCTGTTCATAAATGTTTCTGAGTGAGTCTGCAACACAACCAGAAAAATCTGGTAGCATCCAATTGACGTCATGTTGTCCGGTTCTAGGCTCGCAAAACCTGCAAATACGTTTTTCATATAAATCTACTACCCCATGATATCAATTAGACATTTTCTCTTTATATGTACACGTCAGTTACTGACACAATAGAAAATCTATTGTTACCTTATCCGTTGGTAGGTACCCATCGCGTTAAAATCGTTTATTTCTCAAGGTATTTCATATAATCTCGCAAGTCCTTAATCTTGGAAGTAAATGAACGCGGACACGTAAGATACTTAGGTTTAAAAAAAAGTTAAGAATTTTTTTGAAAAAGAGTTACGAGAGACAGACAGTGTAATTTCAAGCTCTTTAGTTTATTCCTCTTACCTGGTAGCCTTCCCGCTGTATCCAAGTGGACAAGACGCTGCGGCGTGCGCTCCAGGAGCAGTCTTTGGCCAGCGCAAGCCATGGGAGGCGTCGCTCTCACACGCTACGTCGTTAGCTCCTATACCCCACATGGTCACGCCTTTAGAGTTGGTGCCAGCTGCTGATGATACTTGACACCGGATTTCACCAGATTTCTGTTTAGAACGCCCAAAAATTTCTCAAATAGTTCAAGTCTATATTCTGACGGCAGGCTAAACGTTACGAAATACGGATTATACCTGTACGTTATAAAGTTTGAGCACGCTCCCCGCGGGGAACAGATCCTCCCAGACCTCTTTGCCCGGCGCCATTGGAAGCAGCGTCCTCTCCCTCGCCCAACTGAATCCCAGCGCGCCGTGCACCCGCTCCGCTCCCGCCAGACATGTTATACTTACGTTGTCGCCCTGATACACATTTTTATGTAGTTAAATCAACTGTGTAAAAATGACTACAACTTGAGAATTTAATACCTTCACCAAATTTTATAATTGATCCAGATTTTCTAACCTTATTGAAAGTGATAGTGGAGGGCACTAGTCGTATTTCAGGCGGTCTCAACACCGTCGTCCTCAGCGCTCTACACCGTCTCCTGCCAGCATCATCTGCTACACAGGACCACTTGCCGCTGTCTGGCCTCTTCGCTTCTGATATGCCTAACACTGACATGCGACGACCGAGCGCGTCTTCTGACACCGAGCGCGTCCAAATGTCTCTGAAAATAAAACGGTTCTGACAGCTGCTCATTACTACGTCACTTTTTTGCAAGTAAAGCAAAAAATTACGTTCGGATCTGTAATGAAAAATAAAGCATTATTTCCTGCTAAATATGCATGTTTTTGTTATTTCGATGAGTCAAAAGTTTGTCGAATAATTGGTGCTGTTAAATAACAGTTTCTGATAAATGAATGGGCGCTCGTTTGATACCAGGACTGCACAGGCGCACAGGCTATTAGGTAGCGTCCGCTATGTCCAGATTACATTCCAGTCTGATAAGCTTTATAAGATAGAATTCGTCAAAAATCAAGAAAATACAGTGTCTCATACCCTCAAAGTTCCAGTCTCTTACCTCGTAGTTCCTTTGAAGTTTATTTTGACACCGTCTTTGTACCACGTGAAGGAGATGTTTGGCGATCCATACGCCATACACGTCAATATGAACTCTGACCCCTCCCATATTTCTGGACGATGGTTCACAACCAGGGTCTACAACAGGATACTTAATTTAATTAAATATGTATGTTCAAGCTTCATACTCGTAGTTTAACTGTTTAACTGTAACTAAATGGAAAATTACAAGATAAGAAAGAAATTGCAAGAATGAAAAGATAGTTTGAAAATAAGATACTTAGACGCACATTATCACTGAACCACGTTGTTAAGCTGTATAAAGCGACATTTCGGTGTTCTCAGTAATGAGCATCATAAAGAAAGGTCTGAGCCAGGTTAACGAGTGTTATGGTATTAGTAATGGTAGCATGTGTACTGGCACGACGCCAAATGAAGCTATGAACGACATCTAACGCTTACAATCATTAATAGTAATTAAACGCAGGATTATTTTTTTTAATGTAAAATGTGTGTTGTTTTGGTGTTGTTTGCGTGTGTGTTTTGGTTATGTTTGCGTGGTGTGTTTGTTCGAAATTCGAAGACATGTGACATCCACCTACCCACACTGAGCCGGTTTACTATTGTAGTGTATGTAGATATACTTATGACTTATCTTGAGCGCATACGTCATCGTCGGTGTTTATAAATAACTGTCCATATGGTGGGGACGGTAGTTGAGGTCGGACTGCCGGCCTGTGCGGTGGTGCGTTGGTAAGCCAAGTACAATACTATTATTATACACATTGCGTGGATACTACAACTATGATAAGCATAAAATATATTGTCATAATTTACATTTCTGTCTACAGGAATTATAGGAACCTAACACGAAGGGGATGACGGCGGCTGCGTTCGCTCTCTTTGCTCGCTCACTGTAACCCAGTCATCCCCTTCGTACTTAACCTGTCCGTGTCAGGGTGCCCTAAGTTCCCGAGCTTACTTCGCTCGCTCATGGACAGCGCCAAGAGGGGGATTCCCGTCTGGATGGTGAAATACTATGTTATACTACGAGTATGTATGATGTAATGAGTATTAATATGTTTTATTTTAGTTTGACATTCGTTTTAAATTCATGATAGTTAATAAAAACAATGAATTATCTATATTGTGTTTTATTATATCTATCTAACCCAATCACCCCATTATGACTTTTTAGGGTTCCGTACCCAAAGGGTAACCAACGGAACCCTATAACTAAGACTCCGCTGTCCATCTGTCTGTCAGTGGGCTGTATCTCATGATCCGTAATACATACCTACCTACAAAGTTGAAATTTTCACAGAATGTTTGAAAATTAAAGTTTATTTTTTAATTTATTTTTATTATTTGTTGTAATAGCAGCTATAGAAATACACGCTGTGTGAAAATTTTAATTGTCTAGCTATCGGATCAGAAGATACGAGTACAGCCCCAAAAATAACCAAAAAATTTTTTTTTTTTATAGTTTATGTTACGGAACGCTTCGTGTGCGAGTCCAACTCACACTTATATTTATGACTCATGAATAATAGACTAATAAAAATTATGCCTAAAAATTATGCAACTTAAAATTAGACCAAATGACAGTAAAGTTATGCTAGCCATTGGATTACGGGAAAGTATTATTATGCCACAGTATTATCATGCTAATAATAGTCAAGAGAGGGATTCCCCACTGAGCCCGCGTGGTGGTTTATGGCCCATTCCCTCTCCAAGAGAGGAGGCCAGAGTCCCAACAGCGGGAACATTATGAGGCTGATCGTGGATAAGGTTGATTAATTTGTATTTGTTAAATTTACCGGCTCTAACAAAAACTCTTCCTTGGACTTTGTCCAGTTTTAACGAATTAAACTAAGCCAAGATTTTTTAGAAGCTCTATGAAAGCTAACATAAACAACTGGATTTGATACGAATAAAAAGACAGTAGGTATGGCGTAGGAGTATGCTTTTATAGCATACATGGGTCATTATTATAAATGCTCAGAAGACGAAAACATAGGCATCTCTCCGAACTTTTTCAATTAAACTCACCACGCTATTTCAAGAATGTTAATACCCATCTTGTACAAAACTTCGGCGTGCCTCGACATGTACCACATTTCTATCTTTATTATAACAAAAGTAGTGAAGCGATTCCCAAAGTTATTACTTTGTTTCTTGAATCTATTTTCATTGAACACGTGGGGTGGGGTGGGAATGATTGAGAAAATCTTTTAAATAAGTTTTCCTGCAATAAAGTATTTTCCGAAAGATTAGTAAGAGAAACATAGGTTAGGTACCAGATATTCTTTATTCACATCTGCTTAGGATGGAGTTTTGGTAATCAAGCTTGAATAATTCTTTCCATCAACACCGGATGGATACTTAGGAGTTAATCAAGTTGAGATTTCCCTAACTCCTAGAAGTGCTCATGATTGCTCTTAAGTTGATTTAGCTGCGTTAAGATTGATGGTGTCGTTATGGTCGTTATGGTCTTGGTAAGTAAATTAGTGGATTAAGTTAGTAGGCTAAGCTTTTGTTACAAGAAGATTAGCGGTACCTATCCTGGTTATTTATCTCTTATTTAAGATCCGACAAAAAGTCATTCGGAGAATGATAACTGCAGAATAACAGGAATGATGTGTACTTACTTGCAAGCTAAGGGCAGGTTGCATGTGAAAGTGCGCAGTGTCAGCTCGCATACGCGCGTGCTGTGTGCGTAAGCGAGCCAATGCCGCGCGCAGTGCGCCTGCATTACTGCGCGCACCCCACACGCGCACCCACACCCTGCGCACTCCGTGCTCCCCCGCCGCACTGATACACACTTATGTACACAACAAACCCACACCAGGTACCCCAGTAGTGCTATTCTTTGAAAATCTCACCGAAAATTTAAGTGAAGTGAATATGAAGTGAACTTTGAACCCATCAAATCAAGGGGAATGTGCACTTCACTTGCTGTTCACTTCACTTATGTTGTCACGGTGAGGTGTTTACAGAATACAACTATAAAGAATTTCTCTTTTGCGATATTCACTGAACAGATTCTTACCTTATGTTTAGAATTTCTACTCCATCTTCCAATGTTAAGTTTGACGCCTTTAGATAGCTTGTTAACTGAAAAATGTTTGATAGTTATAATTTTATTCCGCCTACACTATAATTATTATTTTGTAGTTTTATTTCTCAGTAAATACCTGTTTTATGACTTCTTGAGATATGTTTACACCTGTTTGATCCACAACTTCCAGTCTTGTTTCAAATCGTGCTGTAGCTGTAAACATTCAACGATTAAATAGGTAATTAGGTACTATTACTAAGGAGTTACTATCTACTTGAATTTACCACTACTTACTAGCATGACTAATTAATGTAAATACTCACAGAAGTCTGTATCCTTTGGGTTACAGTCACAAACAGTTCCTTCTTTACAAACTTCTGCACATTCTTCAATACCGCATTCTGCAACAAAATTCACGCTAATATCAAGGCAGATGTGTAGGGCTCAAGTTTTAATTCCTCATAGTGAAAATTTAAATTTATAAACTAGCTTGTTTTATGTAATCAATTACCTAGAACAAGCTAGTTTGTTCTAGGTAATTGATTACCTGGTATTTAGTTTTATTGTTTACACATTTTTTTATTTTTTTGTGTATTCAATAAAAATGTAAATGACGTTATATTATCTACCTATTAGAATAATTCTCAATTACTCTATTAGACAGGGAGGCGAGCGACAAAAAAACTGCCAGCATTTTTTAAAGGCTGTTTTTTATATTACTCGTATGTCACATTGTTAGAGTAATTTGCAATTTGAAAAACGTGACCAGTTACAAGATATTATGCATGAATGACAATCGAGAAACTTATTTCTAATTAATGTTTTTATTTTTGTTTCACAAATATGTGACGTAGATTGTAAAAAAAAAGGCCTCAAGAAAATGCTCGCATTTTTTTTTCACGAGCCTCTCGGACCGTAATGTCCTACGACAAGAAATAAGATAGTTCTGTACCTAGTCGAACCATTCTCTACTCATGTTATAAGTACAGGAAAGCATTTCACTCCTGTGTAATCCTAATTCATGCCTAAAAACGACTCTTATAGAATATAATAGAATACTCTTTATTATGTACACCATTTAGATTACAGAACATATAAATGAAAAAAACTTAACATAGGGTGACACAATGGGCTTATATCGCAAAACACCTTCGTAATGATGATAAATCGCGAGATATTTGAGGTTGTAAGATGTAAAGAGAGTTCTTAATATCCGAAATTGATAACAATATGGATGATTCCTGGGTACAACAGTAATAATTATAATATGTAGTCCGCAAGTTATATCGGGTCAAATCTTGCAAGCTGAATAAGAAGCACTTACGGAGTTGAATTTTTACGTGAGATGATAAAGATAAAGGAACTCTTCAATGCTGAATAGCACGGACACGAAATTTTGTGTACGCTAACTGTGATAGCCGGTATAAAAGCTTGTTTAATAAAAATATTATAATTACTTATTGTTTACAAACAATAAGTTAATAGTTAGTGACAAAAGAAAAATACATGCTATTCCATTAGATTTTGATAATCTAACTGACGGACAAATTAAATTTTATAGTCATCTACCCTATTTTGTAAGTCAAAGTCAACATTCTCGTAAACTAGATAAGTCTCTGTGTAATGCAGTTTTTCTATATATTATGATGTACTCTGTGGTGCAACTGATGTGGATTTAAAACAATTATTGAAATAACGGCACCAATAAAACTCTATTTACTTTGAGGCAAGCAGTGTTGTGTTTACCCGACTGACCCAAAAGGAGGGTTATGTTTCTATAGAGTTTGTATATTTTTTTTATTACTGTAGCCTAAACGGCTAGATGGATTTCAGCAAATGAGGTATCACGTTAGGTTTGACTGCCGAAGTGACATAGGCATTAAAAAATTTGAAAAAAAAAAACTAAATGGCGACCGCCATTAGGTTAATGATGTCATATTTTTTGGTACGCGATCATGTGGGGTATCATAATAAATGATTCTAGCTAAAATATAATAATCAAAATATTTTCAAAAATCACTAAAGAGTCTCAAACTATACAAGAAGTCTGATGCAGTTGGTGGCATGAAATCTATGATTGAATTAAAATAACTGCCACCAACTGCTTTGTATACATACTTGAATAGAGTTAAAAGAAGGAAGGAACTAAGCAATTTCTCACCAGGCGGTGCCATCGGCACCTCGCACAGGTCCCCCGTGTAGCCCGGCGCGCAGATACAGCTGACAGCAGCCGGGCCCAGCTGTCTGGTGGTAAAAGTAAACACTTTGTAATTATATTGTTTTATAACCATTATGTATAGAAATGACTCATGAACAGAAAAGGTTCATTTACACTACCTATCTGTCCTCAGCACAAACGTTCCCGAAATACTTCAAAACAACGTAACACAAGTTTATGTTACTTTCATTCTAACCATTTTATTTACAGACAAAAGGTCACGACCCTTACGTAGACACATAGATGTCTCCAGTGAAAGAAATTGTTTTCTCTGCCTACACATTTTCTGTTTTAATTCTTGAAAAAACTTCTTGCTCCTATATTTTGTTATTGTTGTAATTCGAGGAAATTGTGTAACATTGTACAACATAAAAGAAAACTGGTGACAACCTTTTTTGTAAAGAGAAAATAGGCAAATAGAAAATAGGTATTTAAGTACTTTGGAAACAATTGCAAACAGAAGGTAATAAGTTCGCTCACCTGCAGGTACCACCGTTCTTACACATGTTGGAGGTCCTCGGGCACAGCGGACCCTCTCCGCAGTCCGCTCCAGAATAACCCTCGAAACACGAGCAGTAGAACTCCCTGCGATGCGGAACATGTTGTGGAGAGAACATTTTTTTTAAATAACTTTTGACAAATTGCGTCTATACCCAATAAACGTCCATGCTTCATTAACCAGCTCCACAAAACTGTTTCTACTCATTCATCATCCTTCTCCCCTTACCCCAATTTATTGGATCGGCGCAGCATATTTTATCCTTCATATATCTCTATTTGCGTCATCTCAATCGTTACTACCTTGATAACCATATCATCTATCACGTACTTCATCCAAATGTTTCAACATAATATTCTCACTTAATTACAAAAAGTACTAATTCTATGTATTGTAATACCTTTTTTTTAAATAACGAAGTTCTAAGAGTAGGAAGTAGTAAGAATACGGTCAATTACATAAAGGAAACTGCTAAAGATATCTTAATCATTATTTTCGTGCCCAACTCACTTATAATCGTGCCTAGCTAGGCAGTGTCCCAGCAGCCGGCACTCGATGGCGCTGCATGAAGTAGCTCCCGGGGACTGCGCTGCTCCTCGCACCTCATATGTCACGTTGAACCCGTACACGGACAGGAGCCCCAGCGCCCTGAGCTGTGTGCCTTCGACTCTGTCCAGGGTCAGCTCCACCACCAGCACTGGACTCTGCACCTGGAAACAAAACATATCTCAAACTTTGGAGGGATGAAAAATAAAACAAACTTCTCATTGGAATCGATATGGGACAATCTTTGTTCCCATTTCAGGAAAACATTTTTCATAAAAAAAAATGTGTAAGTTAAATGCTCTTATACTAATAAATAAATAACTTAATAAATAAAATATGTACAAGAGGCATAAAAAAAGCTCTTATACTTATGTGTAAATAAACATACACGATTAAAGCACTCCAACATTGCAAACATTTGATATTCCCATTATTCGTTTGAAAAATACTTTAAAATCTATCTCACTTCAGTATTAGAGCTCGTATGTAAACTTTACATAGGCAAGGTAACACAAAGAAATAAACACTAGAAGAAGTCTAACGTACGAGTACCTTCCTGATACTCAAATGAAGTTCATAAAAAATCTATCTCCAGACTCAGACTATACAAAAATCAGTAGGTAACTAAAATAGTTACTATTTTCGCTTATTTCAAAACCTAAATTCTTAAGACATACATCAGAGAAACGCCCTGTTGAATTGTTTATGCGGATATTCGTCAGTCACCTCCGCTCCGGAATCTACAAGAGGAACAAAAATTTCTTACTAAACACGGTAGCACTCAAGACCAAAAAATATTTATTTTCTCTGTTTTGCTAATTTAAAGTTTTATTAATGTATACTAAATTATATGACGAGACTCGACTTCCGAAATAAAAGTTATTTTTTAGTGTATTTTTTTTTGAAAGTCGGTTCTTTTTTTTGTAAAAAAGTTTTTTATTTTTCACTTTTTAGTTGTTATACCCCAGCTAACACAAAAGGACAAATAAGTAGAAACAACAAAAATATTTACACTTTTTTGAGACAAGTACACATTTGTTTCCATCGAGTTTATCGTATTTCTCCCAGGAGCGAGATTTACATTTAAATTGCAAAAGGTTGCATTTTAATATTTTTTCCTTTTTATTTGAGAGCAATAAACGTCACTTATTGCGGTGGATGAGTTTTATAAACGAGTGTGCTGCAATATTTACGATTTCTCGGGGCGAGCAATTTCCACAGCACCGAATCCACCTTTGAGTTTTTGCGCTTGTAAAGGCAGTTTTAGAGCTACGCAAGTTTATTATAGTAACTTTATATTTGAGCTCCGCAATAGGAAAGTTTACCATTTCAGATTATCACATTTTTTCGTATAGGATACTTACGGAACTAGTAAGTAAAGGAAGTAAAATTTATTGGAATTAGAATAACCTGGAGGTATATGATAAAGTTGAAGAACTGTATAAACTCTACATCTCAAAATTTATATTTGTACTTCGCTACTAATCTGCAGGAAAATTTAGAAGTCACATTGTAGACTCGGTTAGCTAGTGAATGATTGAGTATCTACGTTTACAGTTTTGTCACGGGACTCTCAAGTTAGCGCTTCGACTTGCGTGCCGATTGTATAAAACTGTAGGTCATGGGTAGTTGCCATGCGAGTGCACTTTCATCCGAAAAAGTGACAACAATACAATAAACAAGGTTAACTGTCCACTCATACCATCAGGGTGTGGACCGTTATCCTCCACGCAGGCCCAATGCGGGTTGGTATATCTCAAATCAATCTGTTCAAATTCAAAATTAGTAAAATATAATTTTATTAATATTGTTAACTTATAATATTAATTTATTAATGTTTAAACTGTATGTTCCTTATCGTCAGGCGATTCCTTTGTTACTTATTCCTATTTACATGTCATAAAGATGCCATTTTTAAATTGTATCACTGAACATCATAATTATTAAAGTAGTAATAAATCAATACATTAACAATAACAAAACAAACATGACGACGTAGCCACAGCCTCAAAAGTCAGACTCCGTAAAGGCTTTTTTACACTTTTGGATAAAACCTTTAACCCGACGGTTGTTGCAGTTAATTACAGTTAAAACACTAGAGCTGAACTCGTTCTTCAATTTATGAAAACAGTCACGAACCGCGTCTGAGCAATAGATATAATAAGGATAATCAATTAATTTAACTTATAAGTTTTGCACGGAACTATCCCCTTCTGCTGAATTTATCACGCCGTCGATCAAAATGGCGCTTCATTATTTTTAGCCTAAGAAATATTCCATTTCGTCAGAAAGTACCGCTTCCTCCATTTAGATTGGATTCTCATTACGGAAGAACATAAATAACTCGGGTTGGGTACTCTTGTTAATATTTAATCCTGGCTAATCTTGTTGGTGGAAATTCAGGTAGCGTGAAACTACCGCTTTACAAAAGTAGCCTTATGTAAGTTATATAGGAACACATTGACCTTCCCCCGAGGTTAGTAAATGAGGAATAATTCGCTGAGCACTAAGCAAATACAATATTCAGCAGAGTTGTGAGGTGTGAGTTAACACTGTCTTTAATTATGAGGCTTTAACCTCCTAATCCCTGGCGTACTAGTACCTACATTCTACACTGTGTGGTTCATGAACACAACTTTTAGTGCAAAATAAGCTGTTAGTCTTCAATTTTACCAGCAATTTAGGTACAGTTTTCAAGGAAAACTCGGGTAATGTTCCTACCAATCAGAGGATAAAGTTGCTCTTCTAATGATGACAGTGATGAACTCGCCACTTACTCCCAAAAAACATGGAGAGCTTTTAGGCAATGCTATTTTTTCATTAAAATTGACCAGGACATAATGTAAATACTATAATTATATATATTGTACCATTTTTTAAGATTTTTTTCATAACAAGAAAAAACAATATGACACTAGGTATATAAACTAAGTGGTGAATTATGATCGAAAATAGTGTCATGTATGGGTTAAAAAAATATTTAGGCACAAAATTTACAGGCATAGCACTTAACCGAGTAGGTGCCTACGGTATTGAATCAGAACATTAAAGTGATTAAAATCATACAGATAACGATTCTGGATGTGATATGGAATAATTTTATTTAATTTTAAATAAAATTGTAAGTTGTATAAATATTATTTAAAAAAATGTCTACAGGTATTGTAACAGGAAATTATACCAATTTAACCTATGTAATTTTTGTAAATATCGTAATACCTACATTCATATTCGTCACGTGTAAAGGGAGATAGTCGGTTCTACCTTTATATATAGTGTTACCTTATAATATATCAACCCTCCCGCGTCCCTCCACTACCGCAGACACGTGCTTAGTTAAACGCTATGCCTGTAGTAGCCAAACTAAAGTTTATCCACAGGGAAACACGATGCAGTGCTTGCTCCAAATTGCTTGTTTTAAACTGTTTCATAAAACTTCTCGTATGAATTTTTATCATGTTAATTTGAGAATAGCTGTGTCTGGGGAGTTTGTTGTTCAGTGCTTTGAAGTAAGAGCGTATTTTTTCAAACACAATACCAGTAAATACCTGGAAGCCACTAGATTTTTTAAATCTTAAAGCTACATTCACTTCTTTGGTATTAGCGAATAAGGCTTCAATAAAACTGAGAAGTTTTTTTACAAGTATTTCTCTGAAGCTTCTCGAAACGTTTCTTCCTAACTGACGTTGCTTTTATTCAAATGGATAAATTCTATTGGTGATTGCCTACAATTTTACTTATTTTATTTTCTCTAAAGAACTGTTTATACGATTTGTGTTGTAATAATATGACGAGTTACCTCATGTTGGTACCAAATTTTTTTCCTACGCGGGTTAAATAATTATGAGCCATGGGATATGGAAGCAAAAGCCCTCGGAATATGCAACACCGGGGTATAACTCAGCTGCCGCGAGAAATCGCGGCACGGCGGACAGAGCTCCGGCGGGATTTCATGGCGGAATGGAGAGAGGGACTATAGCAATGCAGCGCCGGGCTCACCACAATTGCGGCTATAAGTCCTCTCTTTAAGGAGTGACTGGAGAGGCGCCACGGCGTCCTTACCTTCCGTCTGACGCAAGTCCTCACCAGACGGCTGTTTCGGGAGGTTCCTGTTCCGGATTAGGCGCGAGGTTACGCTCGGGTGTCACCATTGTGTGGACCCGTGAGTCGACGGCGCGTAGTGTTCCACGCGCGCCTAAAAGAGATGTTGTAAGCTTCCACTGACGGGGCCCATCGTGGCCGGTGCCTGCATGCCTAGGGGTAACGGATAAATTCTGAAAATGAGTTACCGCACCCCTGGGCACTCAGGCAAAGAAGGAACAGGGGTGGGTTTTAGTCAGTAAAAGTCTGACCCGCCCTCCCGCTCCATCCAAAGCGGGAGAAGTCATAGGATGATTTTCCACCCCCCCCCCCCCTCCAAAAAAAAAACCATTGTGCGGAGGACACAGTGGAGCATGCGGTGGAGGTCTGCCCTGTTTGGGCGGAGCACAGCCGTGTCCTCGTCTAGGCATTTGGCGGTGGCGATCTCTCACGTCCGGCCCTGGTCCAGGTCATGGTACGATACGGTTATGGGAAGCTGTCACCTCCATTTGCGAAACAGTAATGCTTGCGAAGAAGGAGGCGTGAGGGAGAGGCTATCCTGGCGCCCTCACGCCCCTAGCCGCCGCAGGAGACGATCTGATCGTCGAGAGTCGCAAGCCGATTCTCGACCACCGTTGGCGCTGGCTTGCGGATGGCGAGTAATAGGTAGCTCGCTGTCTGATACGGCCCGAGTCGACGGCGCGTAGTCTTTCATGAGTGCCTCAAAGAGATGTCAGCAAGCAATAACGGAACCCCTCTAGGGCAATGCGTGCCAGGGTCGTGGTAGGTATCGAAGGAGTCATTGTTGCCCTGGCACAGGCAACTGGAGGAACATGGATGGGTGTTTGTTTAGTCAGTCAAGAATCTGACACGCACCACTCCACTCAGAGCGGGTGAGATTGTTTGATGATTAAACAATAACATTACCCAATAAAAGAAAATAAGAGCACGTAACCGCAGACCACTTTTTGCCATATAAAAGCTAGTCGAAATTGCCAGTTCAGTTCATTTAAAGCTTGCTCAATAAATATCTTATGGCCAACGGTATGTTTTCAGTAGATGAAATGAATATGAATTTTATCTGCGCCAAGACACGAATGCTTTATACCTAAAGTGTACATTCCCGGAATTATAGGAGGCGCCAGATAAACGTGGCATAATGGTCATTGCCAACTACACTTATAGATATTTTTATCATTTATCTACATTTGTTTACATTGTCCAATAATGAAAAATTATTCATATTTAATTGTTCAGGTACCTATGAAGAGTTGTTAGGGAAAGGTCAATATACCTACTTTACTCCACATTTATCTGGCGCATAGTAAGGCAAGGTATTCATGACACCAACACTAAGAGCCCAAAACTGAAACGTGTAGTTTTGTTATCACAGTTTACTTCCCCTGTTTGATGAAAACACTTTGGGTTACAAGTAAGAGTGGTTTATAAATTCTGATTAGAGTTTTTCTTGCACACCGTATTTCAGTGAGAGAGTTTACATTTAAACTAATTTATTGGACCGAAGATATTATTTATGTTTCACAGTACTAAAATATACCTGAATATATTATGTTTATAACAGGTAATGGCCAACAACGTACAACGTCGGATATTTAATATCCTGCGAACAGCGAGGTAGATACTGAGTGCGAAAGAAGATTATCTAGCAACAGAAATCATTACTCACTCAGTAATCATTACAGATAAGCTGAGTGCTGCTGAGTGCACACGACACCATGAAGTAAGTTTCTCTTAGAGCTAGAACAGCAGTAATTATTTTTTTATCATAATCGTCACTTTAGAAAACTGAAAGAGCATGAGGCACTATGATTTACTAAAACTATAAAATATCATTGGCTGTAAGTAGTGCGTCACAGTGGCGTTCTAGTATTAAACCAAGTTCTCTCCACATTTAACTTTATTTATTAACTAGCTTTTGCCCGCGACTTCGTTCGCGTGGAATAGTGACTTCCGGCAGATTTTTGGTTTTACCCAAATAGTTCCCGATCTCGCGGGATCTCTTCAAAAATGAAATGTGTAAGATATTCTAGGGAACTCTTCAAAAATCAACATAATGAGCTCTGCGTTTGAATTGAAGATATGTATACTCACTTAGGGCATTAAAGCCGTTATTGTCGTTCTCTAATAGTCCTCTTGCCTCACATGCCTCTCTAAATGTCGAGAATTCTCGATCATTTAGCTTTTTGAGATCTGCAAAAGAAGTTGGCCCCCGCACGTGGACATACCACCACATAGTTCCCACATAGTAACGTACAACGTTGTTAACGTGTGGTGTAGTAACAAATCATCTGCCTAGCCTTTTCCCAACTATCTTGGGGTCGGGTTCCAGTCTAACCGGATGCAGCTGAACCTGCGAACGCTGCTGTGTGATACGTGTGGTGTAGTAACAAATAAACCTTTTCATCGACAAATACAACGGAACCAATTTTGAAAACAACCACCAGACAACCCAACAAATAAACCTTTTAATCTACTAATACAACGGAGCCAATTTTAAATTTACGAAACGATCAATCCACAATTCCACGACAGTATCGAAGCGCTCTGCCGATACCCAACCAATGCGTGTAACGAAACCATAGCGCGATCTATTTCGATCCCAACGCCATCTATCGAGCATAGTGACAACTCGGATTATTTATCTATACTCCGTTCGGGCATTTTCTTTGTACTAAAAGTTTTATTATATTGATATTATTTTTTTCATACCTTTTTACTATTTATTTACTTTTTTCCGATGAATTAAAACAATAACATGAACCGAACTCGTGTAACGATCGACACCATTGCGCGATCACCAACTCGACATAATATAGTACTAATAGAATTATCTATACTCCGTTAGAGCATTTTCTTTGTACTAAAAGTTGTATTATATTATATTTTCATACCTTTTTACTATTTATTTACATTTTTCCGATGAATTTTCAGTACTGAATTGATGCTGACTCTTGACCAATAGATGGCGCTGTATGTCCGGAATAAATTTTATTTTATTTTTTGTAATAAAAACTATCCTATGTCCTTTCTCAAGTTCCAAACTATGTCTGTACCAAATTTCACACAAATCGGTTCAGTAGTTTAGGCGTGAAGCAAAGACAGACAGACAGTCAGACAGACAGAAAGACAGATAGACAGACAGACAGAGTTACTTTCGCATTTATAATATTAGTTTGGATGATTTTTCCTCCTACAAAGTCCAACTTTCTATTAGATATTCTCATAGTTGTATTTTTATTTCTATTTCCGTAACAATAAACAAGAAACACATTTCTGTTATTTGTCTGTTTGATTTTTTTTTGTTTATGATACTGTCACGTAACTATGGTTATTAAAATGGAGTGTGAGTTTATAAAACGAGCCGCAAGCGAAGTTTATACTGGTGCAATACCAAATTATGTGCAGTTTTATACGTTCAATCTCAGAAGATTCATTGACCAGATCCATGATAGGTCTAGTGATCATGGTTTTTCTCATTAGGTCTATACACTACTTTGTTTAATCTCGTCAAAAACACAATGTAAAAAATTGTAAATATAAAATCTAGCATTCCTCCGAGATGTGATTATGTTGTGCATATTATTAATTATTTTTGATTATAGACCATAAGCCGAAAAAAAAATTGGTTTTAAATGTTATTTATAATTTTTTTTTCTTTAACGTCAAGTAAACTCTGAATTTGAAAATCACTATGGTCGAGTTGTTTGTACCTACTTTAATAGAAAACAAAAAATGTTTTAAAATAACTGTATTTTAAAACATTCTTTTGATATGGAAGTAATAAGGTATGAATTTTGATTTCATAATTGGAACATTAGAAACTTTACGATTTTTTTTTGGGAGTAACAGCATTTAATTTTGTTAAAGTTAACCCCTATCTTATTGAATTATGTAATTCAGAGGTTGCTTAGTAAGTGAATTTTCATGAACTCGCCATATGTTGATTACCGAAGCTCTGGGTATCATGGAGGACGATCAATGGGTATTAGTTTACGAATACCGACCCGTGCCGGCTAAGAGAGCGGGTGTACATATTATTTAACAATTTGTAACAGAGAGATTTCTATTTAATGAACGACTTCTACATACTTTTTAATTAACTGGCACTGCTGTAAGACTGAAGTTCTAGAGAACTCAAAGATTTTATTGTGTGCACCCTCTTTGATATTGGTTCAGAAAAAGAAAATAGGAAGTGCGGCTGTAAAATCTTTTTCGGCTTTCCATCGATGAAAAATCATCAATCATCAATTTCATCGATGATGTTTAAGCTTTCATTGCTGTTCGATGTTTTGTAACAGGCATATTAGAGAGTGGTCAAATCGGATTTAAATCTGATTTAATTGTAAAGTCAAATGGAACTGCACACGGAAACAGCGTGCGAGGACCCGAAACAGGAGATGTAAAGCGTTCCTTCTTTGTAGAATCTTGAGCGGATTCAGATGAAGCTGGTGCAGCACACGTGAATAATGCATGTTGCTCTCGGGGACACTCGGACACTGGATATACTTTAGTGTCGGTAGTGTCACGCAGCATGAACTCTGCGATTACTTTATTCCAAAGCTTAGAGATGGATGAATTATAACTTTTGTATTGACCTGAGAACATAGGTAAATATCATGCATAGTCTCGTTCAGAATAAGTATATTTTAATTATTCTGAACGAAACTGTTTAGCAAACGATAGTCAGCATAAATATTACAATTTCAACGGCATATACAGTATAGTACATAAACTAAACTTGTAGTAACTTTTGGTACTAATGCGAACCATTTCTTGTCAATTAAACTGTGCTTATAATGTCTTTGTGCAAAAATAACATGAAACTAACAACATTGGAAATACTGTGATATACCGGAAATCTGAAGGCGCTCATAATTATGGAAACAGTCAATACATTTTTATGTTATAATTCCTTGGTATATTTCCGAAGTTATTACGGTGATAAAAGTCAAAGCAGATGTTTTATGCATAAGTTATGTTCGTTTGATGCAGATGTTGAAAGGTGTTGCGTTATAAGGATTTTTTCTTTTGCTATGTTTAGTACCTCTTATTTACCAAGTGTGTAACTCGAAATATGTTAAAGGATGTTGAAAAAAAATTATGTTCACTAAACCAGTTACTATGTTAAAAGCAGACTTTTTTATGGGGCTGGGAAATCATCTAATGCCATCTCCCGCTCTGGGTGAGCGGGAGGGCATGTCAGACTCTTACTGACTAAACCCACCCCTGTTCCTTCCTTGCCTGAGTGCCCAGGGTAGTGGTAACTCTGTTACGAATTTATCCGCTACCCCTAGGCATATGTTAAAAGTAGCCTAGTTTTATTCATAGTTGCGTTTACGAGCTCTCATAATAAGGCTCTAAAATGAGATGAAAAGGTAATTAACTGACACAGCTCACATTACACACAGAATGCTCCCGCACATTATGTTCTTGTAGTACAATTTGTGGAGCATCTAGTTGAATGGAATGTATTTCGTTATTTCATGATTATCTTTAGTATACTGTAATAGTTGCTTGTAATAAATTATGTTCAGACAGAATAATTATGTAGCAGTTATAACGCAGTGCGCAACACTACAAAGACCTTTTCGTGTAAAAAATAATGCTTAAGTAAACTAGTTAGTTTCAGACGATGTAAGTCGGCAATGATTCACGATCGTTCTTTAAGCTTGAGCTTTCAGATTGCATTGTAAGTTTTTTTTAAATACCTTCAGTGCAATTATATATTATATATTATAAGTACTGGTATTTTGATTACGGGCTGAAATAGGATGGACAAAACTGGTTAAATGTGTGACTTTTGCAATATGTTGATGACTCAGACCTTAAGGAGAACGGGCGGGTGTGGCCCAAGTGGCGTCGGAGCATGACGCTGATTTTGTTTGAAAGTTCATGTACTAAGCTTACTTTTTTTGTACGGGTGCAAAAAAATCTATCCTGGGAGAAAAAAGTTACAGTGTATATTAAAATACTCATACATCGAGCTATTTTCAACTATTTTAATGTGCCTAGCCTTTTCCCAACTACCTTGGGGTCGGCTTCCAGTCTAACCAGATGCAGCGAGATATCTACAACTCAGTTACTGGGTAATTCGATACCCCCTTTTTTTTTTTGGTAAGACTGGTTGTTAGACTTTCGGGCTTCTGACGACCCGACACGATTCTCAAAAATCAACGATTGACAGCCGGGACCAACGGCTTAACGTGCTTTCCGAGACAAGGAGGAGTCTCGGTATGTAGAGATACCCATCCATTGACCAATCCCGGCAAGCGTTGCTTAACGTGATGGATCGAGCCGTGCGGCTGTTATTACTTTAGCCATGAGCTCCTTTTATAATGTATATTCTAAACTCAAATGTTTTCAACTATTTATTAATTAAATTCATTTATTTTAATCCTTATAAGTTTGATGTTGCCGCGGGCGCAGCTCAGTAGTCCGTTCCCCTTCCTTCTGCTCAATAAATCGGCTCAATCAAGAGCCACTACATATGAGTCGTACTTGCAAAATCCAGTACCCATGTACGTCCAACTTTAGACACCAGCGCCAAAAACCAGCGTTCGAGATACTTTGAAGTATTTTCTTTCTGCATCAAAAATTGATCCTTAAAGTAATGACGATAAGGAGTACAGGCGTTCTTGTTGGAAGAAAAATACTTGCATAGAACATTGATCCGTAAATATAAATAAAGAGCACAATTGTGTTTACAAAGAAATACTTCCAAACCTAAAAAGTAAAAATACCAACGTACTTTGAAGTACGTTGGTATTTTTACTCTAGCCTTTAAGCCTTGTTGGAAGAAAGAACACTTGCTTAAAACATTGATCGTTAAATCGTCGAGGAAGTCGGCTAAAGAAATACTTCTAACCAAACCTTTTAAGAAAAATACTTAAATAGGTACTTGCGTAGAACATTGCAATATTTGTAACTTATGGGTGATACACCAATCGATCTATCGACGTTGATCGATTGATGCACTAGCTTTGGCTGATCGACGGATCGATCGACGTTGATCGATTGATGTAATAGCTTTGGTTGATCGAAGGAGCGACGTTGATCGATTAATGTAATAGCTGTGGCTGATCGACGGATCGACGTTGATTGATTGATGTAATAGCTTTGGCTGATCGACGGATCGACGTTGATCGTTTGATGTAATAGTTTTGGCTGATCGACGGATCGACGCTGATCGATTAATGTAATAGCTTTGGCTGATTGACTGATCGACGTTGATCGATTAATGTAATAGCTTTGGTTGATCGACGGATCGACGTTGATCGATTGATGTAATAGCTTTGGTTGATCGACGGATCGACGTTGATCGATTGATGTAATAGCTGTGGCTGATCGACTGATCGACGTTGATCGATTGATCTAATAGCTTTAGCTGATCGGTGGATCGACATTGATCGATTGATGTAATAGCCTTGGCTGATAGACGGATACCGGTCGATAAAATGTCGATCGGTCGACGTCGACTTATCCGTTCTACCATCGATCGACGATTGATCTGTTGGTGTAATAGTTACCATCGATCGACGTCGACTAATCCATTCTACCATCGATTGATGACATCGATCGACGATTAGTCGATTGGTATAATAGTAACTATCGATCGACGTCGACTAATCCATTGTACCAGCGATCGATAGCATCGATCGACGATTAGTCGATTGGTATAATAGTATCTATCGATCGACGACGACTAATGCATTGTACCATAGAAGAGAAAATACTTTGTAGGTATTGCGAGTATTTCGGTTCGGCACTTGCTCGGCGTACTTACAAGTAAATACATGGTGTAAAGACCTAGTCGCGTAAATATACGCACCTACAGTTTTTGGCGGGATTTTTTCGAGTGAAGTTCTGTGGGTGTTCTAATTATTCGCAAATCGACGTTTTTTTATCTATTAATTATTCGTCCACTGTTTAGCGGCAATTTTTAATTAATGTGTTTAATTCCTTTCTGGCGACTTTGGCGTGTTTATCTGAACTGTGGACTCTAAGATCTCTTCTCTTATCTCTTCTACTCGCTCCGTCGACTTTCGCGTCGATGTTCTATGCAAGAATTATTATTTTAAAGGTTTGAAGATTTTAATTTGTACACGCGATTCTGCTCCTTATTTTTGTTAAGTTATGGATCAATAGACTATGCAAGTATTTGGCATATAATTAAAGCGGCAGTTCAATATTTGAGTTATGGTAGGTAAAAAAATAAAAAACGCATGTTCGCAAACTAGTTTAGCAGTAAAAACTGAGCAGTGAACTAAATAAAAATGAGTCATAAAATAATTTAAACGGGCAGTTCAATAAATACTGAGCAGTGGAATAGTTGAACTGGGCGGTTAGGCGCGTACAGTTAACAAATCGTAATTGGTTAGTAATAAATTTTATTATAAGCAGTTCTATAAACGATGAGGCGGTAAAATGTATTCCTTGTGTATTTCAGCATTTAATGTCAAGAAGGAAAAAAATATGAAGCATAACCATATTAACCATGCATCATGTTTTTTTTCTTCTTCACATTAAATGCTGAACATGAACACATTACCTTATGTTTTACATGGTCGGAGATTAAAAATAAAGAACATTACGACAATCTGTAAGTATTTATAATTTGGCATTATGATACATGTTAAAATTAGGATACAAAAACTAAGATACATGTTAATAGTCAAATGAATCAGCGACAGAAACTTATTGTATAATAAGAGCAGGTTTGGCTTTCGAAGGCCTGCCCCTCTTCCTCTATTGTCCAAGAGGAATGTTTTTGGCTTCAACAGCAGGAACAGCGTGTTTCAGTCCTATGGCCAGGCCAATTATATATTTACACATATACATTTTATGAAATGTTGGGCAAGTGCATGTTCCTTGAGTCCACTCATCTCTATTAATAGGTAATATTATTTCCCATTTACTGAAAAGCTACTCTATAAACTCATCGAATTTTTCGGGTGGGTTTTCAAATACTGCGCACTCCTTAGCTTCTGCAGCTGGTGAAATACATATAATAGAATTAAACTCCGCCCCTTTTAACGAAAGTTTACCTCTTTTTTCAATCAAAGTGACGTTCGGATGCTGCCGCTCAATGTGAATTGGCAAACTTATTTTCGAACTGCCCAATCCAACCGTTTTACTGCTCATTAATTTATTAAACTACTTGAGTAATTTTTGCACTGACATTGAATGATGAAATAACAGACCAATATTTTTATTACTTACTTTTTATGTTTTACTGACTCACTAATTTACTAACCGCCGAAAAATTAAATGACTGCCCATTAAATTTTTCAACTGATCATGATAACTTCTGTATTGTTTAAATAACAGTTGTAAAAATTAATTCACCAAGTATTTTCCTAACAACAAGAATTGAGAATTCAAAGTATTTTACTCGGCTGGCTGCTTGCTCCGCTTACTTATATTAAGGTGTTATTACACCAATCGATCAATTGTCGATCTATGCCAGCGTTCGACGGTACAATGGATTAGTCCTCCTCGATCGATAGTAACTATTACACCAATCGATCAATCGACGATCGATGCCATCGATCGATGGTACAATGCATTAGTCGTCGTCGATCGATAGATACTATTATACCAATCGACTAATCGTAGATCGATGCCATCGATCGATGGTACAATGGATTAGTCGACGTCGATCGATAGTTACTATTATACCAATCGACTAATCGTCGATCGATGGTAGAATGGATCAGTCGACGTCGATCGATGGTTACTATTACACCAACAGATCAATCGTCGATCGATGGTTGAATGGATTAGTCGACGTCGATCAATAGTTTCTACTATGTAGGTACACCAATCGATCGAGCGTCGATCGATGGTAGAACGGATAAGTCGACGTCGACCGATCGATATTTTATCGACCGGTATCCGTCTATCAGCCAAAGCTATTACATCAATCGATCAACGTCGATCTGCCGATCAGCTAAAGCTATTACATCAATCGATCAACGTCGATCAGTCGATCAGCCACAGCTATTACATCAATCGATCAACGTCGATCCGTCGATCAACCAAAGCTATTACATCAATCGATCAACGTCGATCCGTCGATCAACCAAAGCTATTACATTAATCGATCAACGTCGATCCGTCGATCAGCCAAAGCTATTACATTAATCGATCAGCGTCGATCCGTCGATCAGCCAAAACTATTACATCAAACGATCAACGTCGATCCGTCGATCAGCCAAAGCTATTACATCAATCAATCAACGTGGATCCGTCGATCAGCCACAGCTATTACATTAATCGATCAACGTCACTCCGTCGATCAGCCAAAGCTATTACATCAATCGATCAACGTCGATCGATCCGTCGATCAGCCAAAACTATTACATCAAACGATCAACGTCGATCCGTCGATCAGCCAAAGCTATTACATCAATCAATTAACGTCGATCCGTCGATCAGCCACAGCTATTACATTAATCGATCAACGTCGCTCCGTCGATCAGCCAAAGCTATTATATCAATCGATCAACGTCGATCGATCCGTCGATCAGCCAAAGCTAGTACATCAATGGATCAACGTCGATAGATCGATTGGTGTATCACCCATAAGTTACAGATATTGCAATGTTCTACACAAGTACCTATTTAAGTATTTTTCTTAAAAGGTTTGGTTAGAAGTATTTCTTTAGCCGACTTCCTCGACGATTTAACGATCAATGTTTTAAGCAAGTGTTCTTTCTTCCAACAAGAGGCTTAAAGGCTAGAGTAAAAATATCAACGTACTTCAAAGTACGTTAGTATTTTTACTTTTTAGGTTTGGAAGTATTTCTTTGTAAACACAATTGTGCTCTTTATTTATATTTACGGATCAATGTTCTATGCAAGTATTTTTCTTCCAACAAGACTTGGAAGTTAGAAGTATCCTGCATACGCGATTGTACTCCTTATCGTCATTACTTTAAGGATCAATTTTTGATGCAGAAAGGAAATACTTCAAAGTATCTCGAACGCTGGTTTTTGGCGCTGGTGTCTAAAGTTGGACGTACATGGGTACTGGATTTTGCAAGTACGACTCATATCTAGTGGCTCTTGATTGAGCTGATTTATTGAGCAGAAGGAAGGGGAACGGACAACTGAGCTGCGCCCGCGGCAACATCAAACTTATAAGGATTGAAATAAATGAATTTAATTAATAAATAGTTGAAAATATTTGAGTTTAGAATATACATTATATGAGGAGCTCATGGCTAAAGTAATAACAGCCGCACGGATCGATCCATCACGTTAAGCAACGCTTGCCGGGATTGGTCAATGGATGGGTATCTCTACATACCGAGACTCCTCCTTGTCTCGGAAAGCACGTTAAGCCGTTGGTCCCGGCTGTCAATCGTTGATTTTTGAGAATCGTGTCGGGTCGTCAGAAGCCCAAAGGCTTACAACCAGTCTTACCAAAAAAAAAAGAAAAAGGGGGTATCGAATTACCCAGTAACTGAGTTGTAGAGATCTCGCTGCATCCGGTTAGACTGGAAGCCGACCCCAAGGTAGTTGGGAAAAGGCTAGGCACATTGAAATAGTTGAAAATAGCTCGATATATGAGTATTTTAATATACACTGTAACTTTTTTCTCCCAGGATAGATTTTTTTGCACCCGTACAAAAAAAGTAAGCTTAGTACATGAACTTTCAAACAAAATCAGCGTCATGCTCCGACGCCACTTGGGCCAGAGCCCATACAAAAATGTCCGATCTCCAGAAGACGAATTAAAAAGAGATCAACTTGTTGAAGATTGTGTTTTCACAGAACAACTTTAAATTTGTAGTTGACTTTCAGAATTTTGCATAACAACAATTAAAATTGAGTTCAGTTGTTAAGTTCACACGAAGTTCTAACGAATTTCAGACCCATTTTTTTAACCGAGGTATTTGTGCCTTCGCTTGTAAATAATTCAATGTTTACGTACACTGGCGAAGCAAATTACCTATCATGAAGTTTGAGTTTTAAGTAATTAAGAATATACTGATGATAAGGAGTGTTATCAGGGTTAAAAAGAACTACCTTATATACACACACATACATAATACCTAGTACTAAAACAATAGGAACTTTTGCAACTTCCTTAAAAAGTTGCACCAATTAAGAAATTAATGTGACAGAACAGATTGAACTTTCATTAAGTCGGGGAACTAAGCTTGATGCTTCAAATAGAGCAAGGCCGTGACCTCATTAAACTGCTTTACATTTTTCTATACTAAGTTAGTATTCAGCTCAATGAGACAGCCATGTTAGAATTTTTAAAGTTTTCCGTTTTGGTAGGTATTTAATCATTCCCAAGGGGTTCTTTTTTCATTGATAGGCTCGCGTTTAACCACTATCTCACCTTATAACCTGACCTGACCTGATTTCAAAGATTCTGTAGTAGTAAATTACTCTATTGGTCTTAATTACTTATTTTAGCTGAAATTTACACATCGCCGTGTGTGTCCTCAGATGTGGTGTGTGTTTTGTATAAGTGATGTCAAGCGAGTGTGAGCCCTCTGAGTCGCTCCAGGCAGCAGATATCAAAGAGACGTCTTTCGCCATGGAATAGCGTTTGTAACTACCTACATTTTTTTAGTTATGTACTTATGTATGGTAAATATCAATTCTAGTTTTTAAGCACTTCAGTTCAGTGCAAAAGGAAAATAAAGCGAGTGTTTTTTGACGTGATCCGACCTATGCTCTTCTCGAAGTAAGATGTGGCATGGTAGATAAGGCCCAATCTGAGTAGTGCCTTAACATCCTAAATACTACTAAAATGGTGAAACATAATTTAATAATAGAGGTACCCTCAGGGGGCATAGTGCTTATTTACAATTAAAGAAAGAACATTCGAATGAACCGAAGCCTTGGAATGGCGCGTTTATAACCTCACGAGCTGCTTTAGTGATTATGTTGATGATGTAAATTATGAAATTTCAATGAAAACTTACACTTATGTTCTGAACCAATCCTACGCGGCCGCTACGCGAGCTACGCTACATAAGGCGTCGTCAACGGGCGTCTCTAGTTTTATTGAACTAGTTCTACTTTACTACTACATCGTAATAAAATATCTAAAAGGATAATATGTAAAAATAAAATAAGTTTTTTTTTTTTTTTAAAAAAAACAAGCTTTTGTCTGGGACAATGAATTAAAAAGTTAAAAATAAATTCAAGTAAGTATTTCGCGTGTAGGTACTTACCTATATTCTTAAAAGCATGAGGCACAGAAGTATAGTAAGTACCTAACTTATAACCTGCCTTTGCCTCAATTTTTAACAGTATAGGTAAGTACCTACAATATACACTAAAATGCTTCTCAAGGTGAATCAGTTGAGCCCAAACTCGGTGTGCCTATGTTTTTCTATCACAGAGATGCCGTGGCTACCTTCCAGCTTCATCGTCAGACCCTGGATATCGTCTAGGCGTAAAATGCTCCTCAAGGCGAATCAATCGAGCCCAAACTCAATGGAGTTATGTTGTTTTATCACAGAGATACCGGGGCCACCGTCCAGCTTCATCGTCAGACGCTGGATATCGTCTAGGCGTAAAATGCTCCTCAAGGCAAATCAATCGAGCCCAAACTCGATGGGTATATCTTGTTTAGTTTAAAAGTTCCTATGGCCATCTTCCATCTCCATCACCAAACCAGCTCCATGGTACCATATAATTGTATTGTCACCAAAGATACATAAGTACACCAAATTGGAGTTCAATGGGACATCGGGATGTGAGTCTAATTTAGCTAGCAAGATTTAGATTTAGATACAGACCGACAACGGGACAGGTGAAACTAAATAAAAGCTTGTAAAAATCGTTTTTACAAAAAAACAACCGACTTCCAAAAAAAAAAAAATACACTAAAAATTAGTCGGTGTTTGTATTTTATTTCTTCGTTATCTGACACCGAATTCCGAAATTAAAGTTATTTTTTAATTTCTAGTGTTTTTTTTTTTTGGAAGTCGGTTGTTTTTTTTTGTAAAAAAGTTTTTTATTTTTCATTTTTTAGTTGTTATACCCCAGAACTAAAAACCCCAAAAACATGGAACGTGGAATTTCAACATACTCGTAATTGGAGAAAACCAAAACGTTTTTGTTCAGTTTTCAAAAAGCACTGAAGCAATTTCGATCAAATTTTTATGGAACCACCTCGGGAGTATAATCTTACGGATAAAAAAAAGTTTTGAAAATCAGTCCGTAACTAACAGAGAAATCGGTGGACATACAAAAAAAAAATACATACAGTCGAACATAGAACCTCCTCCTTTTACGAAGTCGGCTAAAAAAAAGAAACTGAAAAACATTTTAACAACAACCAGCTTTATAAAAGCTTGCAAACATTTTGCCATTCTATCGTCGCTCGTTCAAGTGCTGCGTCGTAAGATAATTCCCAGGGCACTACACTACAGACTAGACTACCTACCTACTCGTTTGAAAATCCGGATAAAACTCTCAGAGTCTTAAAACATGCCTTAAGCAACAAGTTTATTTAAGTACAATCTCTTCACTCGCTAATACTTTCCTGATTCTTGGAACAACGCGTTTTCTTTTTGTTATAACATGGGCTTCTTGGAGTAAAAGTTAATATATGTGCCAGTGTTATGGTGGATATATAATATTATATTTATTCTAAGTTAGGATTACGATATATACACACTGGTAACAATTTCGGTAGGTATACAATAGCTACATGACTTTTGAAAAGGTTCAGCGAGCTCTGTGCACATGCACACTGTTATCCAAACGCACGGCTAGTTGAATATTATTGTTTTGAAAATTTAACATCCTGTATTTTAGATTTTCCGTTTTTAAAATGATGTTTTCCCCAGAGAAGTTGTAACTAGAAAGGAAATTGAAAAAAAAATAACCTTCGAACTCCAGCTAGGGAGACCTAATATTAATAGGGAGACATAATAAATTTTCTTTCTTTCTTTCTTTCTATTTTTTCAACGTTTGAAATCTACGCATGAAAGCTGAATTAACATTACGCTTTATGATTTCAAATCGAGTTGCGGCTTACCGATGTTATACTGAATTTAATATTCGTGGCCCGTTCTGAGAAAAGATTTGTTGCTGAATTGAAACGAATTTAATATTTAACCGTATTTGTATTATGAATGGTTCACTCGCTCGAAGATTTTGCAGTTACCAAATTCTTTTTCATGTTTAATTTCAATGTTTAAGCTTGTGTTGCAAAATTTTCATGACTCCTTTATCTAAAACATATGGTAAGTTATGAGATGTAAGAGTTACTGCTTTAAAATTAACACAACGCTGTCTGGCTTATAAAAGCGTTATAAAATAAAAGGAAGTACCTTTCATGCTAAAAGAATGTGGCTTGTGTTAATTTTTAATACCAACCGTACATAACTGGAAAGTGTTTTTTTATACCTTTATAGCTCAGTAAGAGTTAATTAAAACTGTAACCAGTGCTAGAAGAATATGCTACAGACATTGATATCGTCGTTGGGCTGTAGTTTTATTTAAACGATACATAAATTGTTTCTAAAAACTAATTTCCGCATCTCAAGTAAAATACTTTTTCAGTTTGTAGTTTTCTTGAAATATGACATTTTCATTGAAATGTAATTATTATTAATTATGAAAATTATACTATAATGAAATCAAAAGTACTCTAACTTAAAAAAAAAACATAATGAAAATTTGGTAGTCAATATTTAAAACTAGCTTCCGCCCGCGGCTTCGCCCGCGTAAAAAGTGTAATTGTAATAAGTCTAAGTGGTATTTCCAGAGAGTAGCACTTTAAATAAATCCTGTAGAAATCAAAATCAAAAGTTATTTAAATTAGGCTGATAGCCAGATTTTTTTGAACGTCAAATTTACCGTGTTAAATATAATAGTTTACCATATCGAAACTGTTTCATTTATTAGGTCCCGAACATATCCTAAATTGGTGCTTAGCTTCTTGCCCGTGGCTTCGTCCGCGTAGACATTTACCGTGTTAAATATAATAGTTTACCATATCCAAACTGTTTCATTTATTGGGTCCCGAACATAATTATCCTAAATTTACCTAGCTTCCGCCCGCGGCTTCGCCCGCGTAAAAAGTGTAATTATATTAAGTCTAAGTGGTATTTCCAGAGAGTAGCACTTTAAATAAATCCTGTAGAAATCAAAATCAAAAGTAATTTAAATTAGGCTGAAAGCCAGATTTTTTTGAACGTCAAAATTCTACATAAAGACAGTAGGGGCACACACTCACTCAGTGTGTCGGGGGTCAGTGTTGTTACTCTTACCGTATTAAATATAATAGTTACCATATCGAAACTGTTTCATTTATTGGGTCCCGAACATATCCTAAATTGGTGCTTAGCTTCTTGCCCGTGGCTCCGTCCGCGTAGACATTTACCGTGTTAAATATAATAGTTTACCATATCCAAACTGTTTCATTTATTGAGTCCCGAACATATCCTAAATTGGTGCTTAGCTTCTTGCTCGTGGCTCCGTCCGCTTAGACATTTATATCAAATTAACTTTTTCACGATTTTGGCACCCTGGTAGAGTTTACCTGTGGTTGCATCCGCGTGCAGGTCTGAAATTTCTCTTCTTGATGATTCTGTTTATTGGTTGTCTATACGCCTGGGAATGTATACTGCTTAGGATTCCAGCCCCAAAAATACTTATTAATGACTCTGGTCTCCTGGTAATTTATTTCAGCCCTGGAAATAATTCTCATGTTTCTGGTGTCCTAGTACTTTTTGAGCGTGTGCGCACGTTCAGCCTGACTTTGGATTTCTACTTCCACCTCAGCCTTCGCTAAGTCTTGTCATTTACCGGGATAAAAAGTAGCCTATGTGTTAATCCAGGTTATGACCTACGTGTGTGCAAAATTTCATTGTAATCCCTTCAGCCGTTTTTGCGATACCTTCAGCCAAACATACAAACATACAAACATACAAACATACAAACATACAAACATACAAACAAACAAACATACAAACTTTCGCATTTATAATATTAGTAGGATGATGCTTTTCTGGATTCTGCAACTTTTAGCCCTTTAAGCTTTTGGTCAAACCTTTAAGTATATACCAGTAGCTACGCTTAGATAATGTATAACTGCAGCACCGCTTCTAAGTGCGACATAATGTTTGCTAAACCAACCTAAATAGCATTGCACTAGTATTTAGGCAAATGTAATGCAGAAGTCAAGAATGCAGGAGTCCAAACAACGTTAGTTCGTTAACTCAGTCGGTGCATTTTGTCAGTGTCTCGCTTCAAACATTACGACGGCGGTGTTAGCTAGTTGTAAAAGAAAAGTTTTCTCTTCATGGCTCGTATTGCAAACCATGAAAACAGCTTAAAACTACTTAAAGTCGTTAAGAACTTTGTGGTGTGTGGAAAGCTGAATAAACAGTTAGAAGCTACATCTGAATTGACTGAGCCATGAAGAACTGAAAATGTGCCTAATGTGGCGTCAAATACAAAGTACTTACATAAAACGAAGACGTCGTTATGGTGGATAACATCTAGGAATAGATTGCTAGTAGCCAATATTGCATATTGACTCAGCGAAATCTGTACTCTGCGTGTGACGAATAGAGCTCATTTTAGAATTGTTAGTGAGGTCTATTGAGACAGCTGAACAATCGCTTGCTCTGGTAACATCTATTGAAAGGGTGGACTTTACTCTACTGCACTTGTGATGAATGCTATCAAACAACCCTCAACATAATCGATATGCTTAGAAAATTGACATGTTTTTTTTTGCAATTTTAGAAAGTTAGATGGATGTCTCCGCCCATTTCGCCAACCAAACTTCTTAGTTTCACTGATTTAACGAGTTTTCTAGTAATTTACAACATTCACTGCTCAATTATGTTAATGTTATAAATTGCCTCTGATTTCAGTAGTTCAACAATTGGAAAGGCCGTAAAAGAATTCTAATAGAGGTCATTAGAATTATGCCAAGATCTATCCCGCGATGCAGTGTGAAGGGTGAACGAGTTCTTTATAAAATGGTCGTCATATTAATGGTTTAGTTTAGACCACAAAGTAAATGCTATAAATTAAAGCAACACAATGATATCGATTATAAGTAAACTAACTAGCCGATAATAAATCATATCTTTGAAACTTGACCATAACACGGTCAAGTTTTGGCTAGTTTGTAAAAACATGCATCGTAGGATTCTATAATATTTATTTTCTATTCTATGCTACGATTTATTATTCAATGAGGACGCCACTTGGACGGTAGTAGAGCCTTAACAAGTAAGATGGTTTATGCTAATTGCCTATTCTGGACAGCGTGGCTTTCCGAGAACATGTCCATAACGACGTGGAAGGATATCGTCACTAAATTGCTATGCCCAATGTCAGACTACAAAAGCTTTCCTGTTGTGGAAACGAATTCACGTCTTTTCACTCTACAGAAAATCATAATTACATTAAACTGTGTAAATACAAGGAAATATTAAAAGCCAATCACTCGCAGTGGTTTCTTACACATTTAATTTTATTCAACTGCGAATTTTTTTGAGTTTAAATGGAAATTGTTAGTATTGTAAAAAATTTAACACCAAACCACACTTTCTTAAATTTTCTTTTATTTTTCTAACAATGAAAAATAACAATTGGCACCATGTTTCTATTTCACTCACTATTTAAATACGTAAACTTTTTAATTTTATTGATTGTACCTATTTGATTTCAGCATACAATTAAATTATTTAGAACACAATTCTGCTCAAAACTCCTGTGGGAGAATGAGATAGGCTACAAAAGCCTTCTTTGGCGCTCCCTTTCATCTGTCAGGCCATTTGGCGCGAAAAACCCGTCATCCGTTACGTGCATCGCGGGCGGTTCCCGCAATTACGGCGCATCTGATTAAAACGACGATATCTCTAAAGCTACGATAGATACCTCGTTACAAGTTTTTGTCGTTGAAATCTTTATTAAATTAGCTAACAAATTATCTGGATTAGCATAGTTTTTTCTTGTAATGTATTAGTAATTGTAATGTATGTTCATTGTGAGGGAATTTTTCCCCAGTTTCTTGTGTAAAAGTCATTATAATAAAAAAACCATTGTTTCAAAAAGTTATTATTTTATTTACATAAATACACATTATTTTACATAAATCAATCAAAAGAACACACCTCGTCATACATTTTTTTCATCCAAGAAGCATAGCAATAGCATGACGTCATAAAAATACCGTGTTCTAAACAAAATAATGGGTATGTTTAAACTTCTATCCTGAGAACACTGTGTAGTGGTGTGGGTTAGTTTTTTTTTTAATAATGTTTAGTCCATACTTATCATGGACAGAGTCTCAGTTGTTAGAAGTGTTTAGTTTAACAGTATCGGCTAATCAAAATAAACACTTGAGAACAAAACTGTGTATCTGTTAAGACGCCAAATCGGGTCGCGTTGGGGTAGCGTTCAATACGCGTCATTCGTTCATTTTAGAGAGTACTTCACAGAGACAATATGTCTTTCTTGTTCTGTCTCCTAGACTCTGTGCAAGATTAAGCAGGATAGATACAGTTTTATAAATAAACTAGCTGTGCCCGCGACTTCGTTCGCGTGGTTGTCGAGAACAAAACAACGTCGTTTAGATAAGAGTATATCACCTTTTTGATGATTTAGATAAGAGTCCTGACTTTGGTATAGTTGATTACGTTAATGCTTCTCTATATACTATGTTAGCGGTGGAATTACCCGGAGCATATACAAAAAGGTTGTTTGGGTTGCTAACACGTGATAGAGAAACATAGAGTTGGCCGTGTGAAAAACAATCAAAAGTAAGGTCTACACCCGCAACGGATAACGTCTGGCCTTGGGCTTTATTAATAGTCATAGCGTAACAGAGGCTTACAGGAAATTGCACACGTTTGAAAGTAAACGGAAAATTATTGGGGATAATGGGTATCCTGGGAATGAAAACAACATCACCGGAGCCGCAACCTGTTAAGATTTCGGCTTCGATGACATTTCGTTGGAGATTTGTTACTCTCAACCGAGTTCCATTGCATAGTTTTGGTGGGCTTAAATTTCTGAGTAGAATGATTGGTACTCCGACTTTTAAATAAATTTTGTGTGCTGGAAGACCTGGTGTATTTAGAGAGTCTAAAAACTCTACTGGATAGTGGGTGGCATCTCCTTCTTCTAAAACCGTGTTAATAGATAAATATTCCCTACTTTCTCCAGAAACATGTACCAATATTTGAGAATTTATTGCTGCTGCTTGGTCGTTGCGAGGTGCCAAAATAGCTCGTTGGCATAGCCAAGCAGCATCATGGTTCGAGATCTCTGATGGATCTCCGTATACAGAGGAAATGAGCTCCTGCTGTGAGGCAACAGAAGAACACAGGCTTTCGACTAAAGTTACTTTACCTCCTTCTTGAGTCGGGTATGTGCCGTTACCAATTTGAAGTAGTAAATTTGAGAAAACCTGCGCGTTTGCGTCACCTCCCAAATATGCTCGCATATTAAAGCTCAAATTAGTTAATATGACACTACGCCATAAAATAGAGCTCTTTAAACAGGCACCTATTTCATCGGCCCTCGTTCCTCTGGGTATTATAGGGAGTGTCTGCCTGAAGTCTCCACAGAATAGCACCGTTAAGCCTCCCATCGGTCGGTCATTTTGTCTTATATCTCGCAACGTTCTATCTACAGCTTCCACAGCTTTACGATTTGCCATCGTACACTCGTCCCAAACGATAAGGGCGCAATCGCGTAAAACCCTTGCTTTATCACTATTGCGAGACACGTTGCAAACAGGGTTTTCTGTGCGGTCCAAGTCGATTGGTATTTTAAATGTTGTATGTGCAGTTTTTCCTCCTGGTAATAAAGTGGCAGCTATTCCTGAGGAAGCGACGGCAAGGGCAATTTTGTTTTGGCTCCTTATTTGAGCCAAGATAACTTTAGTGAGGAAAGTTTTACCTGTTCCACCAGGTGCATCTAAAAACAGCATTTCTCCTAATGAATGTTCTACACTACAGCATACTCTATCAAAGATTTGACGTTGTTCTGTCGTCAAATTTGAACAGCCATTTCGCAATATTTCTGCTAACTCTTCGGGGTTGTAATTTATTTCAGATGTATACTCCCTATTAATTCGTTCCCCACCAACTGTCGGTGTCGGCAAGCCGTATTGACTGAGGGGGTTCCCTCCTATACTTGTAACTATATCTTGTATAGCCAGCAAAGCCCTATTATGGCAGCTTTCACGTACTTGGTCAGAAGTTTCACTATTTATATTTTGCTGTCTCAAAAAATCTTCGGCAAACGCGTCTTTATATTTTTGCCACAACTGCCCAGCGTCCGATAGGCCACAAAATGTCAACAAAATGGCAAATAAATGGCGCAAACGATGTGGACTATCACTGACGCATGCTTCGGCTAAAGCATCATCCCAATGCTGATCGCCATCTAATAAATGCCGTGCGCGGCAAGCAGCTTGAAATGTGGGATATTCTATATCGTCCACTTTGCGGAGCTCAGCAAAAGAAGTAGGTCCTCGCACTGTGTGAAGAAGAAG
Source organism: Polia nebulosa (assembly GCA_951329385.1). Lineage (NCBI taxonomy): Eukaryota > Metazoa > Arthropoda > Insecta > Lepidoptera > Noctuidae > Polia > Polia nebulosa. Next base: position 22,526,925 of record OX589602.1, read on the forward strand.
GCGTAAATAATAACACTCTGCATTATTTGGGTGCACCGTGTATACTCTTCCAATCACGTGTTCTTTAAAAATGCCGGACTCGCCTTCTACAGCAGTTCCACGTCTCCTGCGATTAAAAACACCTTGCTGCTTGTTATAAGTATAATAATGTGGCACTTCATTGTACAACAGAGACTTAGCGAAATTGTCTCTTTCGCAAAGGCGAAAGAATGCGAGCAAGGTGGTTTGTCTTGGGTTGTTCATTCTTTCTGCCACATTTTCTGGCTGAAAGTAAACTCGCTGCCCGCCTTCCAGGTGCACGTCAAGATGGATGACTGGCGGATACCTTTCATGAATAGGGAAACTCAAAATGCGCCAAACTGCCTCCGAAGAGCTTATGTATCGGCCAGATTGATACCTTGTCACTTCATCAAATTGGTTGTTATTTCTTAGTGCTATCATGGCTTGATCACTACCTTTATTAACATATTTACATATATATTTTATAGATTCGACGCTATTACAAATTTCAACATTAATGTGTGCTTGAAAAGCGTTTGACAAAACTGGAGAATACGGTACCACCCAACTATTATTTAGAATTATTTCTTGTCCACGGAATCTGACAGTAGCTGTGAAACCACCTTGTGACGGTGATCTTCGCCGGTATTGCGGATACCCATTTTCCCCAGCCATAGTTAGTTCTTTCAGTGCTCTGGGGTATTTTTTTGAGCATTGACCATCTTTCATGCACGGTGATTCCCTGTTTAAGAGGCCACATGGCCCGTGAACCATATGTGTTTTTACTATGTCATGCAAAATCGGATCTGCATTATAGTCCGGAAATTCTGCACTTATGACACTGTCTATAGCATCGGGACGAATTTTTTCTTCCAGCCACAGAAGAATGTGCGCGTGGGGTAAACCACGCTTTTGCCACTCGACGCTATACATAAAACAAAGAGTTGAACCGAAAACTTTCTCCTTTGTAAGTAGATTAATCAAGACTTTGAGTTTTAAATGAAAAATCCTAGCAATAATGTCATGTCTGTCGTATGACGCCTGTCCTGTGAGAAGTGCCTGGCAAATCTCCGTCCACTTTGGATTTGTTGTAAATGTTATAAAAAGGTCCGGCCGGCCGTATTTACGGACGTAACAAAAAGCATCTTGCGTTCGTTCGTGCATATACCGCGGACCGCCTGTGAAACTGGATGGCAAAATAACCAATCGACCCAAGTTTTCGACGTTATTATCTGATTGCATGGCGTCCCGCAAGTGCACGTATTCTTCAGCGCGTAACCGTCGCTGGTTAGTGCGAATATACACTAAACGTTCAGTTTCTATTTTTGCGTACATGTCCACAATAAATTGGCTGAACAAACCACGAAATCGTTGCAAATATACGAAACTGTTTTGCCTTATTTGTAAAAGGTAGGAATAGTATTGTTGAGCAGATATTTTTTTTTGATAATTAGTGACTCTCGTAGTAGGGTTCACTTGGTACAGCCCAAAATTGTACCCATCTTCACCATGACAATAAATTAGTGGATATTGCAGGGCGTCGTAAGCTCGGTGGGTTTCCAAAATGCGTTGAAGGCGATCGTCGCGTGTACGCAACACGATATCACGTCTCTCACACTCCTGGTCGACTAAAACAACTGCAACTTCATCTGCGACGGGTGCATTGTGTCTTCCACGGTGTTCACCCACAGGACGTCTATCGGCACTTATAACAATTTTGAAATCATTGCTGCCTTGTGGAATTGACTCCAATGCAGCTTTGAATTCACGAACGTACTGGTTAACGTGATGCAGCAATTCTTGAAGTTGACCCAAAAGCTCAGCATTGAGCTGGGGAAAATTGTGATTTCTAACATTGAGCTGTTGCGTGTAATCGGATACAAAATAAATTTGGAGAAATTTGGGTTCATTTTCTGGCAGCAAAGATCCAATAAGGTGATAAACTTGACCTTGTACTTTGAAGGTTGGCATGAACGGTCCTTCCGTTATTTGTTTTGCCCCAAAGGAAGTCATTTGGAAAGCACTGTTATATAAACGAATATTATCCAAAAAACGGTTCGACTGGGGATGATCGCCATTCAGGAGACTTTTAAGTAAGTGTGGTGGATCTTGGAAATTTGGAAGAACAATTTTTCCATTTGAGCAGCACATTCCATCTGTCTCTTTCCTCCATTTCAAAGCATGACAAAAATTACAAATTTCTCTCATGTCACCCACGAAAGTAAAGCCAGCATAATTAATTCTAGACGAATATGTGAACCCTGATTTTTCCCTATTGTCCCAAGGTAATAAAATATTTGCATCGTCATTTTCCATGGACTCATCAGCTCCGCTATTTGTTTCTCTATTCATATGGTATCGAGCTCGTTCTATTTCTAGGCGAGATTGACGTTGTTCTGCTGTTTCTGCTCGTCTTAGTTCATCTATTCTTTCCCTTTCAGATGCAAGATAACTTTCATTGTTTCTTTGTACACCTACATAGTTATGTCTAGCTATTTGTAATCGTTCTTCTCTTTGGGAGAGAGATTCAGACTCGCGCGAGAGAGCGTGTCGCTCTCGGTCAGATGACAGACGTGCTTGGCGTTCCTCGATACTCTCTTGAGAACGCAAAGTCGCGGTCCGAGTTCTTTGCGAACTTAAGCGCGACTCCCTTTCTGTGAAAGTCTCTGACTCGCGTGAGAGAGACTGGCGCTCCCGATCAGCAGACAGCCGAACTTCGCGTTCCTGGATATTCTCTTGAGAACGCAAAGTCGCGGTCCGAGTTCTTTGCGAACTTAAGCGCGACTCCCTTTCTGTGAAAGTCTCTGACTCGCGTGAGAGAGACTGGCGCTCCCGATCAGCAGACAGCCGAACTTCGCGTTCCTGGATATTCTCTTGAGAACGCAAAGTCGCGGTCCGAGTTCTTTGCGAACTTAAGCGCGACTCCCTTTCTGTGAATGTCTCTGACTCACGTGAGAGAGAGTGGCGCTCCCGATCAGCAGACAGCCGGTCTTCGCGTTCCTGGATACTCTCTTGAGACCGCAAAGTCGCGGTCCGTGTTCTTTGTGAACTTAAACGTGACTCCCTTTCGGTGAACGTTTCCGATTCACGTGAAAGAGCGATGTGCTCTCGGTTAGCAGATAACCGTGCTTCACGATCTTCTTCCGATTCCTGAGACCTACAAAGTCTCATCCTTTTCGCATTTCGGCTACGCAGCGAAAGGTTAGTTTTTTTTCTTTGAGGCATTTTCAAGGAAAATTAAAGCAATAAACAAAACTAACAACACTTATGACTGAATAGCCTACAAACTTAAAAGATCGGTGCGTCGAACAGTCTAGTGTGACAACGTATCGTCTGTTCGTGGTCGTGACTCAACGAATTGGCAACACTAACTTACTGTATAACGATTGGCACTATTGGATTCAAACTACGAAGTAAATCAAATACAATCTTTACTTCGTACTTCAAACCAATGACCAAAGTTGACCAAACGAAACCAATAAGATAAGCAAATACTTTTTTTTCGACCAATTTAGAAAATCGATAAACCAAGCAACCAAAGAACTTTTACGACACACGCAAGAACTTTTAAGACACCTAACGAAACCCAATTTGCCTAGTAAACACGGTGGACGTCATCCTCGCGCGGAAAATCTTAACACCGCGATTCAGAAAATGACGTCATTTGCACAACGCCATCTATCGGATTTAGATTTCAACTATCAACATTAGTTCTATTTTTAGTCTTAAGATGTCGTTGCAAGTACTATACTTAATTGCGTAACGTAATATTTTACTTCTTGAACTCACTAAATTAATCATATCTTTTGATAGAGTGAACCGATTTCGATGAAACAAAAACTAAGTTAATCCTCAAGTTGCGTATAATTTTTGTATATAAACATTGTCAGCATTGAATTCGTAGATTTTACGTGATGTGCGCACAAACAAACAGACAAACAGACAAACAGACAAAAATTTCAAAAATGATGGAAATGGGTTCTGTTACTTATCTTTTCACACGCTGGCTATTTTTTGTTTCAATTTCTTCAATGTACAAAAATGACTTTTCTACAGATTTATTATATGTATAGATATACGTCAAAACCTTTGATAGTAACACGACACCCAATATTGTTCGTTGACAGATGCGGAAATTTGACGTAAGACCCATTTTGTTTTTTGGCAGTTTAATTTGTTCGGCACAATCGGAAAGCGTCCATGGTCGGCGCTGTAACGCGTTTGCCATACAAATGAATGCGACGAACGCATTTATTATTATGATGACTTAGGTACTTGCACGATAATCGCTTTGTATTACCATGATAGTATTTTACAATACGAACTTACAAAGTATGGAATAAAATCTTCTGGAAACAGCTTTGTAAGCGAGCTTAAAGGCTTTTGGCCGTTTGGTATGTGTCGTTTTTGTGTTTCGTTTTTTTGTGTGTGTGTGTGGTATAGAAATAGTATAATACTAATGAGTAGGTAACTTATACCATCCCCCTAAACCCTATTTACAGTCAGCAGTTTCCCATAAATATGTCCGTGTGACAGTTACGAGTAACCGCGGTTAGTCGATTAAATTTGTGTCGTCAAAGTTGACTGTCCAATCTAGTTCAGACCTGCATTTGAGTGCATAACTAGAACCATTAATTGACCGGGACAATCCCGGTCAATTAATCTCATAATTATAAAAGAAATCGGAAAATGAGTCTGTAATTTTTTTCTTAATTTTCTTAGTTATCATGTTTGTGACAACCGTTATTTAAAAATGAAACAAAAGGCAACATCACACAAAGCTTTTGAAATACTAGTGGTCGCCCATAGGTCCTCATTTTTAAGTTTGAAGTTTGTAAATAGTATAATTATATTACTTCATTGATTGTTTCTCTTTTAGTATTTCTTAAGTTTGTAAATAGTATGTATTAAATTATATCACATAATTAAAATTTTAGTTTTAAATTTGAACGTTTTTAAGGTTTTATTGTCAAAGACCATAAACATGACACATGACTGTGAAAAGAAACAATTGGGTACGTTTCAAACGCAGTAATGTTTATTTTATTCATTTAAATTATTTCTATTGCATATTTTATAAAATGTTAGGTTTCTGCACTCCTTCTCCATATAAACTATAACAGTGCCTTTGGCACATACTCCACATACTCCGCCGTCCACGTGATTTTCGTAAAAAGGGATGGAATTTTTTGCTTCACGGTTTAATGTATACCTATTTAAATAAAAGTTCATATCTTCTTTTGTTATTATAGAAAGATACGCTATGAGGAACAGAAACAAGAGAATTTAATATTATTGTTATGTTAAGGTGTATATATTCCTCAATGGCCTTGAGCCGTAGGGCGGAGCTAAGCTCACTCGCCGCATGGTTCACGTAAACATGGAAATGCTTATCGCGCGCGGACTTTGTTCAAAGAATATGCGTGGACGCAAAGATGCGACTAGCAGGTGGCATTCTTGCCTACGATTCCGTAAATAAATATTTACGTATATTTTAAGTTTTTATCAACATTTTTTATCATATGAGGAATATAGGTAGGTCAAGTACAACAAAATAGAGTAAATTAAAATCTACTTACGTACCTACAGGTTTCTTTTAATTGTAAACAGTACAGAAAAATCACAAAATTGTTACAGTCTACCTTAAGACACACACAACAACAACAACACAACAACAACAACAACTGTTTAGCATTTTCAGACATTGGAGAAGTGAGTATTGTGTTATGTTTTAAGTTATTATATTCGTTTATAAATACTAAGAAGGTAATTAATAAATAAATAATTACTTAAAAAAAACTCAAACTGGAATGATAGCAATATAGCATAAATTCAAATCCAGTTATCTAGTCTCTTTCGAATTTAACCAAGATTGATTCAGCTTTTTAGAGTAACATTCATTTCCCACCCTCAAAACTTTTTAAATGATTTGTAACATTTTCTTTAGAATAGAAAAGTACGTCATTTGCATAGACTATAAGTAGGTACCTACATAAAAATCGACATAGTGCGAGTTGGACACGCGCACCTTCGGTTCCGTATAAACATATTTTATTCAAGACAATTGGTTGTTACCAAGGATAACTTTGATTTTCACAATTTTATCTTGAGATTCAATGAAATACAAACTAAATATGTAAGTTTGTATTTCATTAAATTTCTCGATTGTGATTGATAAAAACAATAATGTGCATGCTTAAATACCTATGCATCCTAATTACGGAACTCTTCACTTCGTGATCGGTTTTACGAATTTTGTCAATACTACATATACTCGTAAGTTGTATCGTACTTTAGACGGTTTTTGCAACGGTACTGGTAACAGTTTACTACTCAATACTCTCTTTATAATGTTACAAAAAAAACACAGCTAAAAATCAGTAAATTTTAATACTCTTTCACAGTTTTGCTCTGCTAAAACTTGTATTTCTTTTTTATCAGTTTTCTGGTTTTTGGTGCGAGTACTTGTATTGAAGCCTGAGCAAGCAAAGGATTCTAGGATTGAACCGATAACCGAAGCGAGTGGTTCAAATGTAGAATCACCGGACAGATGGACAGACGGACAGACAGACAGACGGATAGACGAACAGACGGACAGTCGCACAGACGGACTGACGGACAGACGGACAGTCGCACAGACGAACACGGACAGACGGATAGACCGACTGACGTACAGACAGACAGACGGACGGACGGACAGATAGACAGACAGACTAACAGACGGACAGACGCATAGACGAACAGAAGGACAGATAGACAGACGGACAGACGGTCGACGGACAAATGGACAGACAGACAGACGTACAGCCGGACAAATGTACAGACGGACGACGGACAGATGGACAGATGGACAGACAGACGGATAGACGGACAGACGGACAGTCGCACAGACGGACTGACGGACAGACGGAATGACGGACAGACAGACAGACGTACAGACGGACGGATGGACAGACAGACAGACGGACAGTCGAACAGAAGGACAGATGGACAGACAGACAAATGTACAGCCGGAAAAATGTACAAAAGGACGACGGACAGATGGACAGACGGACACTCGCACAGACGTCGCACAGACGGACAGTCGCACAGACGGATAAACAGACACGCGAGTGACAGCAATAGGGCTCCGATTAGACGCACAAAATATTGTGACAGACGACGGACAGACAGACAGATGGACAGACGAAATTGAAATAATGAATATGTCTTTGTCTTCATAGAAACGAGAGTCTACGGGTCGCCCCGTGCTCGGGCAGAAGAGAACTCGAACTCGACATAGTTGGATAGAAAGAACTTTGTGTATTCTTGGTAGAATAGAGATAGAAATGGTCATGCTACGCCTGCAGAAGGTTCCAAACCGAGCACTATTGCTGTCACTCACGTGTCCGTCTATCTATCTGTCTGTCGCAACTTTTTGTCCCGAAGAATTTTTTAACTTCTCATTGACCTATGAACTTGAAATTTGGTGATAATGTTTATTGTTACGTATATTTTATTAAAAAACTTTTTTACAAAAAAATAGAACCGACTTCCAAAAAAAGAGCAAAATAACTTTAATTTCGGAAGTCGGTGTTCCTGTTTTGAGTCTTCGTTTTTTGACACCGACTTCCGAAATTAAAGTTATTTTGCACTTTTTTTGGAAGTCGGTTCTATTTTTTTGTAAAAAAGTTTTTTATTTTTCACTTTTTAGTTGTGGTTCCCCATTAAACTGTGTTAACAATTCATAGACATACGATAGCAGCAATTGTGGTTGATTTGCTGTCAATTATTGAAGAGTTCCGTTGTCTGTCTCCGAAACCCATCATCAGATCTTTTTGAAATTTAAATGGGACCATTTCGGAATAAACCCCTTTCGAACAAAAAAAGAATTTTGCAAATCCGTCAATATATGACGGAGTTATAACCGAACATACATTAAAAAAAAAAAAAAAAAAAAAAAATACAAACATCCGAATTGATAACCTCCTCCTTTTTCGAAGTCGGTTAAAAATACCAATATATTGATAAATTAGGTGTTTTCTTTGATAATTCCCTCATTTGGCTTAATTCCCTCGCATGGAAAGTTTATACAGTTGAGAAAAATCCATTGCGTGGTTTAGAAGAAGTTAGCGGAGAAACAGACATGTCAACAGACGCGGACAGCGACTTTATTTTATACTTACTACTGGCTTCTGCCAGCGGCTTCGCCCGCATGGTAAAAGGTTGCCTACGTTATCCAGGTTATAATCTATCTGTGTGCAAAATTTCATTCAAATCCCTTCAGCTGTTTTTGCGTGATTGAATCACAAACATCCAGACTTTCGCATTTATAATATTATTAGTATTATTTAGAAATATGAATGAAACAAGTGACTATTTACCGGCTGCTATCGTGTTGTATCTATCTAATATTAGTATACTACAATGATTTACCAGAATAGAACTATCAACATTTTCTGCAGATGTAGTCGGATCATGGTCTTCGTGTTTCGATTCTGATGATTCTATGATCGAGATTTCCTGGAACAGTTTCGTAATAACTTAAAATCAATTGTGAAAAAAAAGGAAAAACATTAAAATAAATTAATATTTAAATGTAAGTCGTCGAGATGTGTAACTATTTTGATGTAAAATAAAGTATATTATTATTCTTTTCAACATCAGATAATAACAAAAACTAAAGACGTACATACACCCTATTCGCTGAGGAAAAAATCTTTTTGTAAACAAACAAACGTCAGACGGTTATAATCAGACTAATTTTAACACCTTACAACGCAAAATGGTTACTTTTGTAGCTCTCTTTAATTTGTTATCATAATACCTAGTTATGAACTTTTGAGATGCTTTTGAATGTCGACTATTGGTTTTGGTTTTAATAATACCTTTTTTGTTTAAACATTAAATATATTGATATTATTGTAAAATACAGGAAAATAATAGTTCAAATGTTTGAAATGTGTGTATTTGGTTGTTCAATGAAATAAACATCTTCTCATGATATTTTACTTTTTATGGTTTGTTTATCTTTCATTTTTCTCTCAGCGAATAGAGTGGGTATAGATATTATTTAGGTATAATAAGTAGGTAGGTACTAACAAAACCAGATGCATTTTATTAGCCTTTAGAACTGCATTTTTTCTTGATTTAGTTGGTCTTGGCATTATTATTTACACAATGCGCAATATAAATAAACAAAAGTATAATACAAATTAAAAAACTTTTTTACAAAAAAATATAACCGACTTCCAAAAAAAGTGCAAAATAACTTTAATTTCGGAAGTCGGTGTTCCTGTTTTGTGTCTTCGTTTTTTGACACCGACTTCCGAAATTAAAGTTATTTTGCACTTTTTTGGAAGTCGGTTCGATTTTTTTGTAAAAAAGTTTTTTATTTTTCACTTTTTAGTTGTGGCTCCCCATTAAACTGTGTTAACCATTCATAGACATACTCGTACGATAGCAGCAATTGCGGTTGATTTGCTGTCAATTTTTTAAGAGTTCCGTTGTCTGTCTCCGAAACCCATCATCAGATCATTTTGAAATTTAAATGGGACCATTTCGGAATAAACCCCTTTCGAACAAAAAAAGAATTTTGCAAATCCGTCAATATATGACAGAGTTATGCCCGAACATACATAAAAAAAAAAAAAAAAAATACAAACATCCGAATTGATAACCTCCTCCTTTTTCGAAGTCGGTTAAAAAGAAAGTAGTCTACAAATCTAAAGCGTCCTCTGCGGCGAGCTAGTCTCTGAGCGCACACTAAAACAAAAACTTAGTAAATATTTGCACTTACACATACGTATTCGCTTAGTCGGACGATAGCACGGCGGAGCAGCGAGCGACACAGCCGTCCCGTCTCAATGTTAGCGCGCGACTGACTCCGCCCCTTTTTTTTTTTGTGTTTGAATACTCGCAGTTCAACCCTAGCGGTTGTCGACTGCTTAAGCGGACGTGCCCGTGGTGGTTTTAATTATTATTAAAGCCTCCAGCCAGGACTTAGACTTAAACTACAAGCGACTACGCTGAGGGCACCCCCTTTGGGGTACGGACCTCGGCTCAGGGCGTCGCTGGGGGAGGGCCTCAAGGGACAGCTGAATCATGATGTGATTATTTAAGGACGAATTTTTAAAACTACAGCTCAGCGGTGCGTGCTGGCTTGAGCAAAGGGACTGGGGGGATTTTTGTGTCCTAAGTCCCCTGCTGTGTTCGGACATGCCGTGCACGACAGGGGGCGTCTGTACGTCAGGTTGCTTCGCGACGTGCCTATATTAACTTAGGACACGCCGCGTCGCGGTGTGAGTCGGTGTCGTGTGAATATGTCATGCGGGCGGACTTGAAACTATCGGCACAGCGGCGCGGGCTGGCTCTGTCAAGGGACTGGTTGCTTGACTCTGTGTGGGGTCTCGCGACGGTCCTCGGCGGCGAGGACGGAAGGACGGTGGTCTGCGTTTTTTCAACGTGCTAGTTTCCCTACGGCTCTCTTGGAGCAGGGTCGTAGCGTCGTCGGGTGTGATTAAAGTGTGCCGGGGTCGGCGAATTTTACTAATTTGGGAGGGAACGTATCGGCCGGCCGATACGATTAGGGGGTTTCTATGTTTAGCAGCCTTCTCGAAGAAACGCTTTGTGAGGCGTTTCATGAACTGCTGGACGGTGGGGAGTCTGAGATCCACATGCAACTCCTCATTCAGAACAAAGCAGGGGGCTCCCACTGCTCTGCGGATGAAGCGATTCTGCATGACTCCGCCCCCATAGTGAGCCAGAATATATACTTTAAACGGATTAGACCCTACTTTGTAAGACTTTCTTTGAAAAATATTGATTGATTTAGATCAGCTATGTACCATCAAAAGAACATCTAACGATTTATTAGTCTGTGTAAAAATAGTTTTAAGTATCATAGCCGTTTATGAGGAGTAGGCAAAATAGCAAATAGAGTAGCATGTTGTTAAATATTTTTTTAAGCCAAAACTATTAGTTACATTGAAAAACCGTAATGTTACAAATAAAGTACATGAATCAATGCTAAATATATATTTTATTCAAAACCATTACCTTAGCCGTTACCAAGGAGTAGGCTTTAGAAAGTACCCGTTTTATGGCACTTTACTGGAGGTAGGCCCTTAAGTATCTACTGAAACTATTTTGGTGACACATATTTTCTGCTAGTGTTTTTTGTTTTGTTCGCTTTAATACAGGGGTGGTTTAAACGGAAAAGGGAAAACGGGTTCTACCAAACTATTAGACGTTTGTTTTCGCGTGTCTCCTTACTGTTAAGAAAAACTGTATTAGAGTATTATCATTATAATACTCTGAAAGCCAAGCGGTTTTTGTATTTATTATTTAAAAAGCTGAATAGAGAAGTCTCGACGTAGTGTAACTTCCTTTGAAATAGAAATAACCTTTTGTCATGTAAATGTTCATGTCTTCTTGTACCGAGCGAAAATAACGTCGAGAGAAAACGTTTCTATGTCTTTCTATCTTATGATACGGTTTAACACATTACATATGTAATACAAACTCAAGACTAATTCTCTTGGGGTAGACAGAAACTATGGTACGCCATCTACGATGTTTACGTACTCCTATTTTTAACCGACTTTCGAAAAAGGAGGAGGTTCTATGTTCGACTGTATGTATGTTTTTTTTTATTTATTTTTTATGTATGTCCGCGCATTTCTCCGTCAGTTGTGGACCGATTTTCAAAATTCTTTTTTTATCCGAAAGAATATACTCCCGAGGTAGTCCCATATAAATTTTATCGAAATTGCTTAAGCGCTTTTTGAGAAATTGTACAAAAACAAATAATACGCATATCTTGATGACGTTTTTTTGTGTTCTCCAAATGTTTAAATGCCACGTTCCATGTTATTGGGGTTTTTAGTTCTGGGGTATAACAACTAAAAAGCGAAAAATAAAAAACTTTTTTTGCAAAAAAAACAACCGACTTCCAAAAAACAACTTTAATAAAACAAAGCAAGCATAGTTTTTTAAATAACTTTAATTTCGGAAGTCGGTCGACTTCCGAAATTAAAGTTATTTTTAAGTTTTTAATGTATTTTTTTTGGAAGTCGGTTGTTTTTTTAGGATTTCGTAGTCCTAACAACTACAAGAAAACCTTATAGTTTTGGTTTGTCCATCTGAGGCAAAGCTGAGAGACTGTCAAAGTCAAAGTCAAAACGTTTATTGCGAACTAAGTGTACAATGTTGGTATTATACTTTTTTTTGGTACTTATGACTTAGCAGCCTTTTGCAAGCATTGCAATTTTTATTCACCTAGATTAGCATGCATTAAACATAATTAATACTTAATTATTTACTTTTTAATAGTACAATTATATTAAGAAAAATTTAATATATATAACCACCAACAACAGCATTCCCAAGGAGGGTTGGCGTCAGGCAGGCGGCCGGCTATAAAACTTCTGCCAAAACCTTTTTGCAACATGGTCTGGAAAAATATGATGTGCGATAGGGCTAGGGCGTACCCCACAGGCGACGCGCAGGGGCAGCACCCGGCTCCTGTGGGAAATGGACAAGGGTTGTCGCACCAGAACGGGCGGGTGCGATGTAAGACGCAAGCTCGGAGAGTGAGAGAATTAAGATTGAGGTGTGCGAGCTGGAATTTAGGTACTATGACTGGAAAAGGAAGAGAGTTAGCAGATGTTCTAAAAAGGCGACGGATAAATATAGCGTGTTTGCAAGAAACGAAATGGAAGGGTGCAAAAGCAAGAGAATTAGGAGAAGGATATAAGTTTTATTACTGTGGAAGTGATGGCAAACGGAATGGTGTGGGCATAGTTTTGGATAGTTAGTTAAAAGAATGTGTGGTGGATGTTAAAAGAGTAAGTGATAGAGTGATAGCTATTAAAGTGGTTGTGGAGAGTATGATAGTAAATGTTATTAGTGCGTATGCACCCCAATCAGGATGTGAGGATAGTGTAAAAGAGAAGTTTTGGAAGGACTTCGATTGTGTGATGATGAATGTACAGGAGAGTGAAGAGGTGTTTGTGGGGGGTGATTTTAATGGGCATGTAGGAAGTCTGAAGTACGGTTCTGAGAGAGTGCATGGTGGTTGGGGGTACGGAGACCGTAACACTGATGGCGAGACATTGCTGCAAGCTGCTTCGGCTTTTGACCTGGCAATAACTAACACCTGGTTCAAAAAGAAAGACGAACACCTGATCACTTACAAAAGTGGCCAGCACGCGACCCAAATTGACTTTTTCTTGGTGAAACGAAACAGTCTCAAAACAGTCAAAAACTGTAAAGTGTTGCCAGGCGAAGGCTTAGTCTCTCAACACAGGCTCATAATGATGGACGTAACAGTCAGTGCCTCGTCCAGTAGGAACAAAGAACGGCCCCCACCCAAAATCAGATGGCGTATGATGGAAAATGAGGAGTGTGCAAGTATGTTTAAGAGTCAAGTGGTAGATAAAATGTTAGACATGAAGGATATGGAAGGAAAATCTGTGGATGAATGTTGGAAAGAGATGGCGGATTGTATAAGGCGAGTAGCAAAAGATGTGTTTGGAGAATCGCAAGGTAAAGGCATGATAGAAAAGGATACATGGTGGTGGAAAGAAGATGTGCAAAATATGCTAAAAGAAAAAAAAATTTCGTTTAAAGTATGGCAGAATGTAGAAACCGGAAATGATAATTTGAAAGAAGAGAAAAAGAAAATTTATAAAGAATGGAAGAGGAAGGCAAAAAAGGCGGTTGCAGTTTCCAGGGCTAAGGCGCAGGAAAAGTTATATGATTTATTGGACAGCCCTAGAGGCCAGAAGGAGCTCTACCGGATTACAAAATTAAGAGAAAGGAGAACGAGGGATATAATGCACATAAAATGTATGAAGGATGAACTCGGTAAAGTCTTGTCGAAAGATGACGAAATAAAAGAGCGATGGAAGGTTTATTTAGAAAAGTTGATGAACGAAGAGAATGAATGGAATGGTGTGCTCAAAGAGGTACAAGTAAATATGGGTTTGGTGAGAGAAATTAGCATGGATGAAGTAAGAAAGGCAGTTCAATGTATGAAAAATGGAAAGGCCATGGGCCCTGATGACATACCAGTAGAAGTATGGAAGTGTTTAAAAGAGGATTGGTGTATGTGGCTGACTTTATTCTTCAATAAGTTGTTGTATGAAGAAGTGATCCCACAAGAATGGTGCAATAGTTCGCTAGTGCCCATCTTCAAGAATAAAGGGGATGTACAGGACTGCAACAACTATCGAGGGATAAAGCTCATGTCACATACTATGAAAGTATGGGAGAAAGTGATAGAGAAAAGATTGCGAGAGGAGAGTGAGATTACCCCGAACCAGTTTGGGTTTATGCCAGGTCGAGGGACAATGGACGCCACCTTCGCTCTCCGTCAATTGTGCGAGAAGTACAGACGTGTGCACAAGAACTTGCACATGGTGTTCATTGATCTTGAGAAAGCGTATGATAGGGTACCTCGAGATGTGTTGTGGTGGGCCTTGAAAGAGAAAGGTTTGCCTGGGAAGTATGTTGAGTTGATTCGTGCTATGTACAGACAATCTAGTACCTACGTCCGGTCGGCTGCTGGTAACACCGATGAGTTCGGTGTGGCTGTAGGCTTGCATCAAGGGTCGGCTTTAAGTCCTTACCTCTTCCTGTTGATTATGGACGCTCTTACGTCGGAAATACAGGAAGAGGCACCCTGGTGCATGCTGTTTGCCGACGACATTGTTCTGGTCGGTGAAGATGGACCTGAGATCCAGAGCAGATTGGAGAAGTGGCAACAGAAGCTGGAGAAAGTTGGCTTGAAAATCAGCAGAACCAAAACTGAATACATGTTCTGCGATTTCGGCGGTCTCTCCAGTTCTGAAGCGCGTAAAGTAGTGCTAGATGGCGCGCTTCTCCCAGTCTGCTCCGATTTTCGGTATCTCGGTTCACTCGTGCAAAGCGATGGCGAAATAGATCGGACTGTTAAGCACAGAATTAACACTGGATGGATGAAATGGCGGCAGGTCACCGGAACTATCTGTGACTCCCGCATGCCCCTAAAACTTAAGGGGAAGATTTATAAAACAATGGTCAGACCTGCTGTCTTGTATGGTTCAGAATGTTGGGCCACAAAAGGGATGAATGAAAAGCAATTGCATGTAGCTGAGATGAGAATGCTAAGAGCGATGTGTGGTGTTACGCGCATGGATAGGATTAGGAATGAGTATATAAGAGGAAGTCTGAAAGTGGCACCGCTGACTGAAAAATTGTGTGGAAATCGGTTGTCGTGGTATGGGCATGTGATGCGGAGGCATGAAGAAAATGTCGTGAGGAAAGTCTTGTGTATGGATGTGGATGGCTATAAGAGTAGGGGAAGGCCAAAGAAACGATGGTTGGAGTGTGTGAAAGAGGATATGGGTAAAAAGGGGGTGACTACAGAGATGACGACTAATAGAGGAGTATGGAAGAAAAAGACATGTTGCGCCGACCCCAAATAAATTGGGATAAGGGCAGGAGAATGATGGTGAATGAATTATATTAAGAAAAATTAGAGTTATGTCAAAATTAAATGTCAATAATAATTAATTTAATACAAATTAACAGCAATAATAATAATAATAATAATAATATTCCACAACTATCACACAACGCCATCTAGTCCCAAGTTAAGCAGAGCTTGTGTTATGGGTACTAGACAACTGATAAACATACTTATATATTTCTAAATACATACATATTATAGATAAATTACACCCAGACACAGAACAAATGATCGTGCTCATCACACAAACATTTGTCCTGGGTGGGAATCGAACCCACGACCTCCGGCATAGCAGTCAGGGTCACTAACCACTAGACCAACAGGCCAGTCAATGTCATCCTTTATAATATACTAAATTATAATCATAGATTAAGTTAAATAGAATAGATTAGATCTTATTGTTTATCTAGGTCAGATCACCACTTTTGTACATGGGAGAAATTTGTTATTTTTGGCTAGACTCTAAATATTCTTTTGTTGAGTAGATACATTTTTGAATGAGGTATAGCTTTAGCCTTTTTAGCCTGTTAGGAATAGAAAGCTGCAATTTTGCATGGACATATATATTTATCACGCCACGATAACAAAATAATAAATTGTGAAAAAGAATTTTTTTATGGTACCTTCCTTACATAGTAAGGATGATTTTTTTCTCGTTTATTCTGTTATGTGGGTTATCGTTGGATAGGACTTTCACAATCATTGTGGGATTAAACAGACTATTTTTCGATTCAGTGATTCGTTTGCAAAATATTAAACTATAAAATATTTTTTTTTTCGAGTCGAGCGTCCCCCTCTCCTCTAAAAGATAAACTATTGTGTTGAAAAATTATGAATTCGTGATGGTAGTATATTTAAAGTACTTTAAATGAAATCTATGACGGCTTAGTGAGCTCTGTTAGTTTTAGAGTAATAGTCGCCCAACTAATAAAATGTTTCTACTTGTTAAATTTCTTACAAAATACAAAATCCTTGAAAAAAGTTACTTAAGTGAAGTTCGGTCTACGGAACCCTACCTTGCGCGTAAATCGATACGCACTTAATCGGTTTTTTCGTTAATGTTCCTTAACATTTTTTTTTGCAATTTTCTTTACGAAAATGTATCATTTCTATGGGCTGAAGCTGTTTTTAAAATATGACCACGTAGTTCATGTAGGTAAAAGAATACAAAGCTACAAGGAACTTGGCCATTACAGCTTCTAACTTGGTGTCTACTTAGTAAACTTGTATTGGAGAACGACGCGCGAAATTACTTCCGTCACAAGTTATTATTCGCATTTCTTTTTTTTTTTTCAAGATTGTGTTAAATGGGAAACATTTACCATTTTTTCCATTACAACGTCAGTCTCAATAATACTTCCTAATAATATTATAAATACGAAAGTTTGGATGGATAGATTTTTGTTACTCTATCACGCCATAATGGCTGAACGGATCTAGATGAATTTGGCACCGAGATAGATTCTCTGGAATAGCACATACCCTAGTAGCATTTTCTGTTGGCATCAAGTGGCCAACAGTGGGGAATCCGTTGGGATATAGTTAGTTACATTCCCTACATCAAACTTACAATGACCCAACGCAGTAAATTATTATCATTATACCAACCATTTACCAACATTGGGCCAATGCTACTACTGCCTACCTTTACTTAAAAGCTGTTGGCGTTTTTGCAGTGCTTATAACGTAGGCCCTACAAATATCAACTGCATTGGGCCAATGACTGCCCAATGCAGTTAAATATTACATTACGCCAAAGTTTTTACAAAACGCTCCATATTTTCAAAATGGTTGCTCGGATGAAAATCTTTTCAAGAAAGAAATTGTTGCTCTACTCGAAAACCATGAGATAATGAAAAAAACTCGAAAAATTATTAAGAAAAAAAAATTATTGCAAAATTCTTCTAAGTGTCGGCGATCATCAAAGGACTTAGTAAAATTTTCAGAGATTTTTTTTTTAATAGATTTCTGCCCTTTTTATTGTAGCACCTTACTAACCTTGTCCATAGAAACCATTTAGGCTCTGAGAAGGATGGCCCTCCGACGCACCGTTCTCGAGTTATGGGCCTCCAAATTTTATTTTATTTTTTACAAAACGATCCATATTTTCAAAATGGTTGCTCGGATGAAAATCTTTTCAAGAAAGAAATTGTTGCTCTACTCGAAAACCATGAGATAATGTAAAAAACTCGAGAAATTATTTAAAAAAAAAAAAATTATTGTAAAATTTTTCTAAGTGTCGGCGATCATCAAAGGACTTAGTAAAATTTTCAGAGATTTTTTTTTAACAGATTTCTGCCCTTATTATTGCAGCACCTTACTAACCTTGTCCATAGAAACCATTAAGGCTCTGAGAAGCATGGCCCTCCGACGCACCGTTCCCGAGTTATGGGCCTCCAAATTTTATTTTATTTTTTACAAAACGATCCATATTTTCAAAATGGTTGCTCGGATGAAAATCTTTTCAAGAAAGAAATTGTTGCTCTATTCGAAAACCATGAGATAATGTGAAAAACTCGAAAAATGATTGAGAAAAAAAAATGATTGCAAAATTCTTCAGTGTGTCGGGCTGGATCATCAAAGGACTTAGTAAAATTTTCAGAGATTTTTTTTTACATATTTCTGCCCTTTTTATTGCAGCACCTTACTAACCATGTCCATAGAAACCATTTATGCTCTGAGAAGGATGGCCCTCCGACGCACCGTTCCCGAGTTATGGGTCTCCAAATTTTATTTTATTTTTTACAAAACGATCCATATTTTCAAAATGGTTGCTCGGATGAAAATCTTTTAAGAAAGAAATTGTTGCTCTACTCGAAAACCATGAGATAATGTAAAAACTCGAGAAATTATTTAAGAAAAAAAATTTACTGCAAAATTTTTCTAAGTGTCGGCGATCATCAAAGGACTTAGTAAAATTTTCAGAGATTTTTTTTTAACAGATTTCTGCCCTTTTTATTGCAGCACCTTACTAACCTTGTTCATAGAAACCATTTGGGATCTGAGAAGCATGGCCCTCCGACGCACCGTTCTCGAGTTATGGGCCTCCAAATTTTATTTTATTTTTTACAAAACGATCCATATTTTCAAAATGGTTGCTCGGATGAAAATCTTTTAAGAAATAAATTGTTGCTCTACTCGAAAACCATGAAATAATGTAAAAAACTCGAGAAATTATTGAGAAAAAAAAAATGATTGCAAAATTCTTCTAAGTGTTGGGCCGGATCATTAAAATTTTCAGAGATTTTTTTTAACAGATTTCGGCCTGTTTTATTGGAGCACCTTATTAACCTTGTCCGTAGAAACCATTTAGGCTCTGAGAAGCATGGCCCTCCGACGCACCGTTCCCGAGTTATAGGCCTCCAAATTTTATTTTATTTTTTACAAAACGCTCCATATTTTCAAAATAGTTGCTCGGATGAAAATCTTTTCAAGGAAGAAATTGTTGCTCTAGTCGAAAACCATGATATGATGTAAAAATCTCGAGAAATTATTGAGAAAAAATTGAGTAATTGGAGGGTAGTCCCAAATAATACAGTTACAATTTTGAGCTCTCATATAATTAATTTAATAAAATATTAAAAACAACTTTTAAATGCAAGAAACATAATAAAGTAGTACATTAACCTCTGGTGCACTCAGTCAGTTCATCAAATCTCCTTGACACCACTTCTCTACACTGCAAGCACTGCTCTTTGCTGAAATGGACCTGTACTCCAAATCGTCAAGCACTGTGGAGGAGCTGTCTCCTACATTTGCTTCAAGAATGTCACAATATGAGGAAGACTTGAAGAATGCCAGTGGTGAAGCTTCACATAAGACTATTGCCAGCCTATCCAAGGACTTCACTGAGTTGAAGACCCTAGTTTGGAAAACATTGAGTTCACTGAAATCCCAGATGGAGTTGCTTGTGTTTGGCTGGATAGGCACGAAATGACAACCCGTGCTAAGGTTCTTCTGTTGCATGGCCTGAGTGAGGACAAGGGAGCAGATCTAAGCAATGGTTTCCTGAAGGTTTTGTCGGAGCGTCTGGAAATGGCCAACGTCGCCTCTAAAGATATAACAGCCTGTCACCGCCTTGGAAGCAACACCAGCAAACCTCGTCCCCTCTTAGTTAGATTTGAAAGCCGCATCGTAAGGAATGAGGTGTGGCGAAATAACAACCAAGCTAAAAGGCTCTGGTTTAACGCTTTCTGAGTTCCTGACTAAGCTCAGACACGATATTTTTATGAATGCTCGGAAGTACTTCGGAATACATAAGTGTTGGACGTCTGAGGGGAAGATTGTCATCCAGGTTTCCGAAAAATCGCGACGGAAGATTGAGTTTGCTTCGGAATATCAAGAACTTGTGGCTCAGTTTCCCGTTGCTGAGCCCTCAGCCGTAACTTCGAAGCCAGTGCCTGATAAGAGAATTTGCTAGACAGTAAAGTGATGAGTCTTCGTTGCGGGTCTTCCATTTTTCTGAGTATATAATATACTAGGTACTTATAATTTTTATGTTTTATGTCGTTCATGTGTCGGTCATTCAATTTTTTTAGTTTTTTGTTTTGATTTGATTTTTTACTTATGTTATTATTGTCATTTGACATTTAGACCGTTCGGTGTTACTCAAAGTTTTCGTTCGGAAACATACTAACGTGTATTTATTTTGTTTGGACTACAGGCTTTTTATCTTTTAATTATAAAACTAATGTAGCCGGCAAGTGCATCGAGGTTTGAGTGCTGAAATTATTTTTTTCTTGTTTATTGTTAGATTACTTAATTTTTTTTTAAATTATTTATTTATTTTTATTGTTATTTGTATTTAGTTAAAATGGAAATGGACTGGTCACATGATGAGATCAACAACAGGAAAGTGGACTAAAAAAGTAACAGAATGCTACCATGACCTAATTTACCTTTCCTATAAAATTTGACTTCCTCAACGCAAGGCCAAATTTCTCTTTCTTCGCAGTTTTAAAAACGTTGATTTGGAGCGTTTGAGGGCTGATGCGGGTGGGATTGACTGGTCTTCTGTGTTCACCGGCGAGAATATGGACTCTATGGTGTCAGTTTTCAGCAGTACTATATTGAATTTGTATGATGCACCCCTTAAAAAGGTAAGAGTCAAACACCTTCCTGCACCATGGCTTTCCCCAGCTATAAAAAACCTGATGGCGAAACGTGATAAGGCCAAGCGTTTATACAGGAATCGGGCTACTGAGGAAAACTGGGACCTTTATAAGAAGATGCGAAATCGCTGCAGTTGTTTGTGTAGGAATGCCAAAAGGCATCACATTCACAACTCAATTGATAACTTCAACCCGACACAAGTATAGCAATTTTTAAAGACTATTGGTATTGGCAAAGCCTCTAGCAAGAGTTCTTCTGATAAAATGGACCTCAATGCACTTAATGCGCACTTTTCTACATCACCAATTATACTCGATATCGATGTTAAATCTTCGACTCTCAGTGATCTTTCCAATCTTCCTTTACCAGCAAATACTTCTTTCACTTTCCACCCAATTACTGAGCTAGATATTAAGAAATGTTTTCAATCCATCTCCATTAAGGCGTTAGGTGACTATGGTCTTCAGTTCCAAATGTTCCTACCTATTTTGAGTGAAATAGTTCCTGTTGTAACTCACATAGTAATTTTTTCTCTTTTCACTAACACGTTTCCTTCTGCTTAGAAGAAGGCTCACGTCTTACCACTTCCTAAAGTTTCAAATCCCTCTTCTCCATCTCAGTTCCGTCCAATATCCATCCTCCCAATCCTTTCCAAAGTTCTCGAGAGCGTTGTTCAGAAGCAACTGTCTTGTTATCTATCCTCTAATGGCATGCTGAGTCCTTACCTCTGATTTCAGACCTGGCCATAGCACTGTGACAACTCTTGTCAAAATAACTGACGATATAAGACTGGCTATGGAAAACAAATGCTTGACAGTGTTGGTTTTACTGGACTTCAGCAGTGCCTTTAATTCAGTTTACTTTGACATTCTCTTAGGAATCCTTTCCTCCCTTAATGTCTCTGCGCTAGTAATTGAGTGTTTCAAATCTTATCTTCGAGGCCGCTCGCAGTATGTTCGGTCTGATGAGGATTTTTCTGAATGGTGTGATTTGGCTGCGGTTGTACCTTAGGGTGGCGTCCTCTCTCCTCTTCTTTTCTCAGTTTTTATAAACGCTATCACTGAGGTCTTTACTTCTAACTATCATCTCTATGCAGACGACTTGCAGTTATACCGTCACTTTAGAATGGGTTAACTCGCTGGCGCTGTGGATGCCATCAATGATGACCTTGAAAATATCAACAAGTTGGCTAAATCCTTTGGACTCTTACTGAACCCAACTAAGTCGCAAGCTACATGCTCAGCCTTTTAGATCATCAGTCTCGCCCGCCAGTAGTGTATGATTCGGTGCCCATATTGTACTCGAAAAGCGCTAAAAACCTAGGCGTCCATATAGACACTAACTTCTCTTGGGAGGTTCATAATGCTGACGTTAGTAAGAGGGTTTTCTACTCTTTTCAGTCTCTTAAACGTCTCCAAAAATTCTTATTATTCTTCCATTTCACACTAAGGTCACTCTTGCACAATTTCTTCTCCTACCGCTAATAGACTCCTGACGCAGGTGCTCACCGGACACGGCTGTTTCGGGAGGTACCTGTGTCGGATCAAGGCGGAGGTGACCCCTGAGTGTTTCCACTGCGAGGATCGCCCAGAGGACACGGTGGAGCATACGGTGGAGGTTTGCCCCGCTTGGGCAGAACACCGCCGTGTCCTCGTGGATGCGATAGGCGACAGCGACCTCTCGCGCCGTGCCCTGGTTCAGGCCATGGTACGGAGCGAGAGGGAATTGGAGGCCGTCTCCTCCTTCTGCGAAGCAGTAATGCTCGCGAAGAGGGAGGCGGCACACGTTAGGGAGGCTCAGCAACAGCCGAGTCGCCCTGGCGCCCCCAGCCACGACCGCCGCAGGAGACGCCAGGGGCCGCGAGACGATCTCCGGCCACCGTAGACCCGGGCCTGCGGACGGCGAGTAGTGGGTAACTCGCCGCCCGATCAGCACCAGGCCCGAGAGTCGACGGCGCGTAGTGTTCCACGCGCGTCTCAAAAATCAGCAAAGTGTAGGGGCCTGCCAAGGCCGGTGCCTGCCCGGGGGTGGAGGATAAATTCGAAAGAGTTACCTCGCCCCCGGGCACTCGAGGCAGGGAGGAACAGGGGTGGGTTTTAGTCAGTAAGAGTCTGACACACCCTTCCGCTCCACCCTAGAGCGGAAGAAGTCATAGGATGATTTCCCACCCCCCAAAAAAAAAAAAAAAAAAAAACCGCTAATAGACTATGCGGATGTCTGTTTTCTAGATGCAACGGAGGTACTCCTTAACAAACTCGAGCGGCTGCAGAACTTATGCATCCTTTTCATTTTTGGCCTCCGCAAGTACGACCATGTGCCGAAGTTTCGGACCAGATTGAGGTGGCTGCCAATTTGGCATCGCCGAGATACCCCTATCCTATCTCTTCTCTATACTATCCTGCATAATCCTAATTCTTCTCAATACCTTCGTGAACGGTTTGAGTACTTCGTTCCGAGGGGTAAACCCTATCGCACTGCCAATTCTCTTCTCCTTCATATTTCGCGTCACACTTCCAGCCGCTATAATGGCTCCTTTTCTGTTACTGCATTGCGTCTCTGGAACTCTCTCTCACACTCCCTACGCGACAGTCCTTCTCTAGATGTCTTCAAGAAGAAAATAAAAAAGCACTTCCTTTCAAATTGACATAATATAAGTATTATATTGGTATTAATATGTATAATATATATTTAGAATTATTTATGTAGGTTTATAAGTATTGTACACTGGATCCTACCCTCAACAGTGATCTCTCTCTATCACTCAAAGGTTTGCTGGGAGAAAACTCAACATTGAGTTAAGCTCGCCTTTGTACATGAATTGTGTAACCATATGTAATATGTAAAATTTTTGTGTACAATAAAGAATTAAGAAAAAAAAAATTGCAAAAATATTTCCAAGTGCCCTTCAAAGGATTTAGACAAATTTTTAGAGTTTTTTTTTTTAACTGATTTCAGCCATTTTTATTGTAGCACTTTATTAACCTTGTCCATAGAAACCATTTAATTTAAGGTCTGAGAAGCATGGCCCTCCGACGCACCGTTTCCGAATTACGGGCCTCCAAATTTTATATTATTTTTTAGAAAATAAATTTAAGTTTGGAGGAAAAAGTAAAAAAAAAGGAGTCTAAACCACCACATCTAGTGGAAAATCCACTGAGTTGGCAACACTGTGATGTGATAACACTTTTAAAATGGCGTCGTTTCACGTTTGGTTTCATTTATCGGCAATAGCCGGTAAATTATTGTAAGTGTTAATTTAAATAACACTTATTTATATCAGCGAAAAATATGTAATAATAATAAAATATGCCTAAAAATTATCTAAATCACTAGATATACACAAATCAGAAAGACAAAAAAAAAAACGAACTAACTGATGACTAGGCAGCATGGTCTCTGACCGTAGTCTGTTCCACAAGGAACAAAAGCCAAAAAAGTGACAGACGTCAAGACGAGACAGTTATTTTTTTCTTTCGGAATGGTAGTTTTTACTAGAAATAATGTTCCAACTATCTATAAATACTTAATAGATACTAATATCCGTTTAGTGTGTATAAAGTGCATTTTTTTGTGTAACACGAGTTCAAAAAGCTTGTGAGAATTGAACCTTTGTGGTATGGATAAAAATAGAAGGAAATGTTTAAGTGTGACTGTTCACCAGCCAAACAAAACGAAAAACTGTTCCGCTTTCCTAAAACCCGGAGTTAGAAACCTTCGTATTCTGAGGCTACTGCAAACAGATTGTAAATAAATCATTTGAATACATGAACATAATATGCAACTTGGAGAGACTGTGGTGAGTGCCCTCAGAGATGTTGTTGTTATTGTTAGGTGACCTTAAAAAGGGCTGTTGTACATGGCTCTGAAGAGAGCTGTTTGGATTTACCATTGTGGTGAAAGGAATGATCAGCTAGACTGCGTTACCAGCTGCTAGCCATCCAGGGTGTGCAGGGCGTTTGGAATGGCAAAACGATATAGTTAACACCACTCGGGAAGGCTCCTTTAATGCACCCCTGAAAACCATGGGAAGACCAATACCACCCAGCTCCTGACTTCTTAGAACCCAGGGAACACCTGCCACCTGGACGTGAACTGCAGTGGCCTATATGGAAATCACTCAATGGGTTGCAAATTTAGGTAGGCCGCTGCAAATACAACTTGGTAAAATTCATAGACTGGTCTGATACCCAATGTGAGTGCGGTGCCCCTGTCCAGACCATGAATCACCTACTGGGTATCATCAACGACAACAACAGCCCCGGTATCTGCACACCTTAATAATAAATAATTATTTTACAGATCGACTCTAAAGTCAGACAAAAATGTAAAAAGGCTGAAAGTAGATCGGAATTGGCTTCAACCGTTATAGGAGTAGAAACCGAAAAATGGATAAGGAAGTTCGTCCTTTTCAAATTGACAGTGATGGCCATCTGCTGCCAAAAATAATTTTACCACAAGTATGTACATCTACACCTAGTTCATCACCAAATCTTATACAAGATTTTAATGTTGGTAAGTAACAAAGTTTGTCACTTGTATGAAAATATAAGATTTCAAAATATTTGTCAGCTAACTTTTACTATGGGACCAACCTCAAAATAAATAAAATCTATGCATATAATATTTAATATTATTTATTTATTTAATCAGACAATTAAGTTATTATTTCAGTAACAATAAGTATTCACAAAATTATTACAATACATAGAAATATAAAAACTTAAAACTTATCAGCCCGGGATTGAGTCTGACAATTACTTGACCATTTTTTACCCGCAATTTTGAGGTTGATTCTTTAGCAAAAATTGCTTGTGTTGGTAGGTTATGTCACCCCCTAATATAAAATACGACAATCCTACATCCTACTAATATTATAAATGTGAATGTTTGTATGTTTGCCTGTCAATCACACAATAACGGCTGAAGGGATTTGAATGAAATTTTGCACACGGGTAGGTCACAGCCTTTTTATTTTTGAAGTTATAATAATAATAATAATATGATTATATTATATAATATTGATATGGGTATCGTGTAGGTTTTCGGGGGCGCCGATTGCAAATCTGACAGTCATTTTAAAATCAAAGATGGCGGATGCAACTTTTACTCAAACATTCGATATGGGTATCGTTTAATAGGTTTTTGGGAGTGCCGATTACAAATCTGACACTTATTTTGAAATCAAAGATGGCGGATGCAACTTTTTCTCAAACATTCGATATGGGTATCGTGTAAAAGGTTTTTGGGGCTGCCGATTGCAAATCTGACATTCATTTTTATATCAAAGATGGCGGCTGCCACTTTTTCTCAAAAATTCGATATGGGTATCGTGTAATAGGTTTTTGGGGGTGCTGATTGCGAATTAGACATTCATTTTAAAATCCAAGATGGTGGATGCAACTTTTTCTCAAAAATTCGATATGGGTATCGTGTAATAGGTTTTTGGGGTTGCTGATTGCAAATTAGACATTCATTTTAAAATCCAAGATGGCGGATGCAACTTTCTCTCTAAAATATGATATGGGTATCGTGTAATAGGTTTTTGGGGGTGCTGATTGTGAATTAGACATTCATTTTAAAATCCAAGATGGCGGATGCAACTTTTTCTCAAAGATTCGATATGGGTATCGTGTAATAGGTTTTTGGGGGTGCCGATTGCAAATCTGACATTCATTTTAGAATCCACGATGGTGGATCATTGTTTTTCTTAAAATTGTGAATTTATTTTACTTTAAATCTATCAAAAGAAACAGTAGTAGGCATACTGTTTTTGAAGTTATACTTCTTTAGGTACGTTAGGGCAAAATGATGAGAGTAAATTTTTACGATGCTCGCGCACACCGTCACAAAAACCTACAGCCTGAAGTTAGCTAGAACCGACACCGTTAAGTTAGCTATGGTCTGTGGTTCATGAAGAATGATTGTTTTCGTTTTGTAAACTTTGTAACAGTTTGGTTTTTTATCTGGTTTTGCCAAAGAAGTATAACTTCTTACGTGCGTGCATAAGTACACACACACTTTTTTATATTGTTTTGGAATCTTCTATCTAGGAAATGTATTACTTTATTATTATTATTATTTTAGATGTCATTGCCCAATGTCTTGGACACATTCAAACCGCAATGGAGGACCTGAAGCAAACTCAAAATGATATTTTACTGAGAATATCACTCTCCTTCAACACATGTGTCTAGTGCAGCCACTTTGCTGGTAGATATATACATACCATTAAAATCACTTGACGATATTAGATAAATAGAAAATTGGCTTGAAGATGAAGAACACAAAGAACAATATTGGTAAGTACAATATTCTGATAGAAATATACAAGCTTTACAAGCAAACAAGACCACTGGACGTACTGATGATATACTATGTAGTTATAATACTACTATTATATGAAATTTAATAGATAAACGAGTATACATACATTGTTTTACGTTTATTTATGATTGCTTATTGACTATGAGCCGATAAATGTTTTGGCCTATGTTGGTGGCAAAGGAACTGCCACAATTACCAGAAGAAATCTGGAACGGGTTTTCACCAACTCTCTGGCAATTCAATGCAACTGGACTGGATAAAATAATAAGTTTAGTTTGAAAAATTTACAATTATTGTCAAAAGTCATTGAAAGTAGGTATGACTATGAAAATTACAGATAATATTAGATATATTTATGTAACCATATTAGATTCATTTATTTATGGAGAAGCTCGTGGCTTAAGTAATAACAGCTGCACGGGCCGATCCATCAGTTTAAGCTACGTTTGCTGGGATTCATGGATGGGTGACCATCTTTACATACTGAGACTCCTCCGTGCCTCGGAAAGCACGTTAAGCTGTTGGTCTCGGCTATCAATCGTGGATCTTTAACAGTCGTTACGGGTCGTCAGAAGCCCGAAAGTGACAACCAGTCTTATCAAGGGGTATCGTATTACCCAGTAATATTATTTGTGGTTTATTATTTATCGATTGTTATTCTAAATGAAATGCTAAAGTACTGCTTCGTAATATTTACAGTTGCAGTGTAAAGAAACAAGTTGGCAGAGACAGCAACTGATGCTGGAATCACAGGTGTCATAACAAACTGGTTTAGATTTGCTAGAGATCGAGATGGCGGAAGAGATAACAGAAGAATATGATGAAGCTAATAACAGCAGCTCTACACGACAATATTCTGGACTATCTGCAAGAACAAAGAGGCGTCATCTAAATGCAATAAAAAACTGAATTAAGAGGTAAATTAAGGATCAACGATAAAAGTAATGTTACTAGTAATAATGCAGGTACTAATTCATCATTTATTAATGAACATCATAATAATTGTATATCAGAAAATTATACTGATGATTTTAATGCCGAGGAAATCACTTTCACGCGTAATATATCTACTGGTTAAATTGAAAATGCTGATTTTAAGGATACTGATCTTACCTGTTTGATCTATAATTAAGGAGGTGGTAATTTGGAGGTAAAATTAAACACTGCACCCGCGGGTTTTAATGACTTAGCGTCATATTAACAAATGGCAAACATACAAATGACTCATTGTCCTCAAAATTAGGTAGAACTAAATGATGCCCTAAAAATCTAGAAAAAATATATGTTTAAGTGTCAAATAGGTACTAATTTTTTAAAGGCGAATTGAAATTTTGGAGCCCTTACGTGGAGATTCTAAATGTGGGTAGTCATCTTGACATCAGAATGACTGCCCAATTTTTGAATTCATTTTCTCAGTTATTAATTAGGTACCAATTATTTAAACAAACGTATCAAATAGTAGCAAATAGGCATTAGATTTTAGTAATATTTTAAAGCTGATCGGTCATTTTGGCCAGTCATTCTGATGTTCACAAGTGTCGTTAGTCACGTTTTGGTCTGTATTAGTGTCAGCCACTATTTATTTTTCTAATAAAAAAGTTTCTATGAATGTATGATTTTCTGCATTTTGTAATTAAACGCAAAAATAGCATTTTTTTCTTTATACGAGTAAGTTTATTTTTGTAAAGTGTCATTCTTATGATTGTGCTGTATTCGTTTCTGTTTCATTTAAAAAATACGACTATTTTGAAATTCAAAGTGACGTTTGTCAGTCACGTTTTGGTCTGTATTAGTGTCAACCACAATTTATTTTTCTAATAAAAAAGTTTCTATGAATGTATAATTTTCTGCATTTTGTAATTAAACGCAAAAATAGCATTTTTTTTTATTTATATGTTTATTTTTGTAAAGTTCCTATGTTATGATTGTATTGAATTCGTAATGTTTCATTTAAAAATACGATTATTCTGAAATCCAAAGTGACGTTAGTCAGTCACGTTTTGGTCTGTATTAGTGTCAGCCACAATTTATTTTTCTAATAAAAAAGTTTTTACGAATGTAAGGTTTTCCATTTCAACACATCCCAATATTTTTTTTCATGTACAAATACAAACACAAATTACGACTACTATTACAAATTAGTTATAAAACATGCATCAAGAAAGATCTGTAGTTCAAAAACACTTCATCACGAGTTCATTTTGCATGAAGTTGTTCATTTTGCATGAGTCACATTTACATTTGTTTAAATAAACCTTAACTTTTTTAACCTCTCAAGTCCGGGACGTGTCACGTTTCAGCATATGTCAGTCCCCGTTGACAGGCGGCCATCGTGTAACTACAGACTTGGTCAGGTTCCGTGTGTATGAACCTTGTTACAGGTCTAAAGACCTTGGCTAATAGTGATAATAGCGGTTTAAAACGCGTGAATCGGGTTTTTGGCAAGGCAAACTAGCGGAAAACTAGCGGCACACATGAGAGCCACCGGGGTTATAAAGTACACATTTATTACCACGGAGGTTTAATTAAAGGATATTTATACAAAATTACTGAAATTAGTACTATAAAAATAGTGGAATTCGTAAAACAATGCAAAATAAAACTCAAATCGTGTCAAATGTAGAGTTAGTCACATATGGCATTACCCTAACATATTTTTTGGAACAGTGGTGGCCCAGTGGTGACTGTCGCGACTTACAAGTTGTAGGTTGTGAGTTCAAACCCAGGCAGGCGCTTTACTTTATGTAAATTATTTCATCACTACTGCTCTCAAAACGGTGAAGGATAACATCGTGAGGAAACTGGCAAGTCCTAGTACCAAAAATTTGAAGACATGTGACATCCATCAATCTGCATTGGGCCCGCGTGGTGGATTACGGTCCACACCCTCTCACAGAGAGGAAGCCTGTGTTCTAGCAGTGGGGACATTAAAATGCTGATGATGATGATTTTTTAATTCTAATTATATTTGTACCACAGCTGTAATTCTAAAATACTACACTTAAGGCTAGCTTCACAGCTATCCGGGAGACCCGTACGGGCCGCCTGTAAGGGATCCCAGAACGGAGGCTTACGTAGGCGCTAGAACATCGTTTCACAGCGACGCGGATTGGTCCGTATGCGACCCGCTCCGCGTCGCTGTGAAACAATGTTCTAGCGCCTCACGTGTGTCTCCGTTCCGGGTGCCAGTACGGGCGGCCCGTACGGGTCTCCCGGACAGCTGTGAAACCAGCCTAACCAAACCCTAACCATTTGTCAACTGTAGGCTCTACAATGGCCCCCCCCAGGCCCAGTTGTTGGCCCCCCCCAGGCCCAATTGTTGGCCCCTTTTTGGCCATTTTTTGTGGGCCCTTTGATGTAGGCCCTACCTCTATTAGATGGCCAAATCTAACAGTTGGCCAACCCACGAAGTGCACGTGGCCCAACTGATTGCCCACAATAAATGCTATTAGGGTAGCCTACTATTTATAATGGGAAAACGGCTAGATTGTCATATCCCCCGGTTCAACCCCCGCGGCCAAATCCGGGTTGTCAAATTGAACCCCGACGACAACCCGGGTTGACAGCCGATTTTTTTTTTTTTTTTCTCTTTAATATTTTTTTTTGTCCGACTCACCAGTGAGTCGCGGGGCTTCACAGGTTGCATCGTTCATAAAGACAATTTTTCAATCATACCGAGCTGGACGCTGAACACTCAATTCGAAAAGAATGATGATGAACGAATGTTGGAGTTCTGTAATGTTACCTGTGACGTGTGATTGTATGAAACAATCACGGTGTTATGCATTTTAGGATTAGCAGAGTGCTCACGGAAATTGCCTTTAGGTAATGGAACATATGTATCAAAAAGTTAAAAAGATAACTTGTTGTTGAGTATTGCTTGCTTACCTACATAATTATTTCTTTTTAACCGACTTTCGAAAAAGGAGGAGGTTTTATGTTCGACTGTATGTATGTTTTTTTTTTTTATGTATGTCCGCGCATTTCTCCGTCAGTTGTGGACCGATAATATAAATTCTTTTTTTTTTGAAAGAATATACTCCCGAGGTGGTCCCATATAAATTTTATCGATATTGCTTTTGCACTTTTTGAGACACTGAACAAAAACGAAAAATACGCATATCTTGATGACGTTTTTGTGTTCTCCAAATGTTTAAATTCCACGTTCCATGTTATTGAGGTTTTTAGTTCTGGGTATAACAACTAAAAAGCGAAAAATAAAAAACTTTTTTACAAAGAAAACAACCGACTTTAAAAAAAAAATACACTAAAAATTTAAAAATAACTTTAATTTCGGAAGTCGGTGTCAAATATCGAAGAAATAAAATACAAACACCGACTTTCGAAAGTTATTTTTAACCAACTTCGAAAAAGGAGGATATTCTATGTTCGACTGTATGGATTTTTTTTCAGGTTACCACTAATATAGACCAATCAAAGTGAAACTCGCATTTGAGTAGTTTTCGTGACGTCTACAGTGGACAAGTGCTGATTTCTAAATACAGCAGGTGAAGTTATAAAAGAAGAAGAAAGTGTTTGATTGGTGGTTCTTCAATTAGCTGACATCTAGTCATTTATGTGCAACACAGTTTCACGAGGAAAATAGTTCATTATTATCATTTGTACACATAACACACGTAAGGAAGGCTCCTTTACAGAGATCGCGATGTGTATAGTTAGTTAAGTGCACCGCACAGACACGTACAGATGAGAGACCAAAGTGTATTAGTTTTGGATCCTCAACTAACTTTGTAAATATGAACAGTCTAATTCTTACACCAGAAAAAGCATTTATAGTGAGGTACTGCTCTGCAGTGGATGATTATGATAATGAAACCAGAGCAAGTTTGGAACTTGACCTAAATTGTTAGAAAGATAAGAAGAGTTTTTTTTTTAGGATTTGAAAGCGAAATGTTATTTTGTAAACTCAAGCTCTGACAGAGCACTCGCTTTTTGTTTTAAGCTAACTCGTTTTTCCGAGAGACTTGCTGATTGGGATAAAGCGGTGCAGTTAATTTAACAGACGGTGGCTGTAACGAATTGTTTTGAAGAGTTTATATACTTTTAATAGCTAAATTCTCTGAAGTGTCTTGAACCACAGTTAGCTATGTTGCAAAATAAAACATTAGCCTCAATTTTTTTCTATGAAATCGCTTTTGTATGGTAATAAAGCTTCCCTGGGTATGAAAAGCTGTTATGGTATAATAAATCCCTCCTAACATTTTGTATTGTGGCCATAAATAGGCTGATGATAAAATAGAACGATAAATATAACTGATCTACATTAAGACATTAATTTATTATTTTTCGCGTAGGTTATACGCTATATTTTGGATGTAAATGATGTAATTAAATTCATCATCATCTTTATAAGCCCATTAATATCCTCACTGCTGGGGTACTGGCCTCATCTCTATGAGAGGGTGTGGGCGTGATAATTAAATTACATTAAAGTAATTTGGGTAGTATTTACCTTGTAGTTTATCCCTTATTTTCATTATCTCCTAGCTAGTTGGTCCTTCTACATAAGTTTACAATGATTGATACACTGTAGTGCCTATGTCTCTAATAGCACACGTTTTTATTATTCCATGAATCAGTCGCAGTAGTACTAGTAAAGATTGAATTAATCAGTTAAATTAAGATTATCAGCGTGTCAAATGTTCACATCTTCATTTACTTACTTGCGAATAACCTTCTATAACCATTACTTTGAGTGAAATCTTTGTTACTAACATAATTTTTATTACTTGGGTTTTGAATTATTTGGTGTTATAAAATTACAGTTCGTAAAATATCTTGCGAAGTGTTACATACCCAATTGAGAAATAAATAGCATTAGGAAATCCCATTTTGTCTGCAATTATAAAAGCGATAGGTTTCAGAAATGGCAGACCTATGTGAGTAAGTGCTGCTGACATAATATTTCCTAATTAGAGTCAAGAAGAGGACCTTTTGTTAATTAACTTTTCTATTATCAGAAGAGAAGTGAATAGATTAAACAGAACTAGAAAAAATACAAGCTTTTATTAACTTAGGAACCTACATTATTTTTTCCGCTATGAAATCTGTTAGCCACACAATGGCACTGTCCGGTCAATTATACCATACAAACATAACGCGCGGCTGTGGCTTCCGTGACGAGGGTACATGTCATGTCGGTACTTGTGTACACTACAGAACGTATTTGGGTAATAGAGGAGAAAATTGTAAACGGGTTAAGTTTAGTAAACGAGGTTAGGGGAATCCATTTCTGTGCTCTGTATTTCAGGGAGTTTCGAATTGAAATGAGTTCATACTATGAATGCTTATATTGTACTCGTACTTCTAAGGTGTACAAATATAACTTATGTACCTATCTATTATTTTATTGCTGAAACAAGGGCAGCTTTGAGCTATGACTAGAATATTCAACAAATTATCATCTTAAGACCCTGTTTGAAGTTTATGGTACCTATTTGATTTGAAAACATTTTTTTTTATTATGAGAATTTATTAACAAAGTGTAGGGTCTAATATTCAAATCCAAGCATTTAATTACGATAGTATACCCATAATTAATCAAGTATATAGGTAGTATAGAAGCTCAAACGTAATAACGTTTGAGCTTCTATGAATAGACCAAAATAGGTACATGCTTTTAATGGAAACTAAACTACTTATGTCGAAGTTACTTTTCCGAGTATTCGTTAAAAAAAACCTTCTTTTTTTTAGCCACCAAATATAAGAGTAGCTTGTACGTTGAGATTAAAGCCCTGTTTATTGAAGTTTAGATTTAACGTTACTATTCTGAGTATTCGATAATGAGACCTCTAGACCTCAAACCTACACATTTGATTACGAGTATATAAGATATACATCAAGCGTTTGGGCTCCGATGAATACACTTACATGTAGACCGCAGACTAAATGACGTGAGCAGAGCACTGAAACATCTTACAACAGTTTCAAATGTGACGTCGTACCGCGCTAGCTACGCGAATCAATATAATTATACTCTTCCGCTACTTATTTTTCATCCTATCTAACAGTATGTACATAATTATGTAGTTTTAATAATTATGTCAGTTGTTTACTACCTGCCTCTTTTGTTTGCGTATAGTTCTTTTGTCATTGTGTAGTTACCTGAAACAATGAAATTGATTATTAGAATATAAATACTTATAGCACTCTAGAAGTACTAATGAAAGTCCCCGTTTTTCTGTAGATATTCCACTGACGCCATGATTTATGTAATTATGACGGACGAAGAATACTTTTATTTTCATTATTTTATCAACAAAAGGTTGATCAATGATCACCCATGACCATGCATCTCTCAGAACGATTTTCATTTATTTTCATTCCTTGCCAGGAGCTGATAAAGCAAACATTCTTAAGGTCATGGCACAATATATCGGCACCGCAAACTGGCACTGCAACGTCACCGCTCCAACCCAGCAATTAACTTGTAATTCAAATTAGAGCCTTAAATCGTGTGTCGATATGTACAGTGAGGCCGCAAAAGTCCATAAGAACGCTAAAGATTACATTGCTACGAATCGAGCGAGCACGATACTTCCGTGCGTATGTGTGCGCGTGTATTCACACACTAAGGAACTGTCGTCGCACTGAGCTTAAAAACATCATTATTATTTTTCTGTGCCATTGAATACGCATCACACAGTCACAGAGGCGACTTGTTCTTACCATTGCATTGATAAAATTCTCGCAAATATGTCATGTGCTGGTAGCCGTATGAACTAAGTGTTGTATTTGCAAATAACGTAGCCTGAGTTCAAATCATGGTCGGTCCGTTGCGGTTATTTCTTACTTTGAAAATTCTCAATCTATATTAATAAAGTTGTTTTTTATATTTTAAGAAAATTATTATATAATATAGTATTGCATTTTTTTTGCACTAAATAGTTGCAAATTACGAATATGATCTATTAACCACAAGAAGAATCACATTCGTAATTTGCAATTATTTAGTTGTTACATCTTTTCGTTGCTGTAAGGTGGAAATAAAAATACGTGTTTAATAAAAATGTTTATTCTTTATATTTACAAATTAAACATTTATGAGAATTGTGACGTCGAATTGTTACCTAGACAAAAAAGTTATCTTGTAACCGTTATCTATGTTACGTGTAAGATTGTTTGTTGGAAGTATACTTAGACCATTCATAATATGAATATCGTAACAATGAAAGGATATTAAAATTTTAATAAAATAATTATAATTGTCTATATCCAGTTATTTATTGAAAAGTGATATATGATTTAGACTTTGTAAACATTTTATTTTTATGTAACGTCACAATGAATGTATTGAGGTCATAGCTTAATTGTTCATTTTCTTGACGAAAAGAAGATTGAAACTAAACCTCAATATTTCTGTTAAAGGAACTTTAGTTCTCACAAAATAATCGTCAATTATAATAATATGAGAAAAATAAATTGAACTATTATGTTAGAACAGTGCGGGTAGAAGAATAAAAAACAAAATAGAATCATGATTATTGTCAACAAAATTGATAGCGAGTTCGCTGCATTCTTAAGATAAGGCGATGGCACAAGTTAAAAGATAAAGCTGTTTTAAACGAAAGTAAACACAATATAATACAGTGTTTGTTAACGAATAATCACGGATATGTTAAAATAAAATGGCCTACTAAACATAAGAACTTACAAAAAGTCAACAATTGCGTGGGATTTGAACTTGCGGCACACTGATTTGCGCTTCAGTCTGTGTGCTGAACCACTGGGCCATTTTGACTTATGCTAAGTTGATGAAATTGTGAATTTCAATCATTTGTCGGCGAAAACTTGAAAATAGAAGGTCGTAAGTCAAACTAAAGGTCAAACTAATACGTTGTGAGAATTCTTATCGACTTTTGCTGGCGTCTGTATGTATGAGCGTGTGTTCTGTTGTGGGTGTGTGGTGTGTGTGTCATAATGTCAATATGAAAAAGCCAACAGCTTGCAGCCCACGCGCTGCATGCGAAAGGACCTCGTGCTTACTGCGAACCGTGCCGACTCCGAGCAATAGCGATATATCAAATCGTTTATTTCCTCCTTTAATACAACCTTCAATTACATATTATGTTCTTAATAATTTGTGGTCACCGGGTCATTTTTTTTTTTTTTTTTTTTGGGTTTTTTCTTTCATTACCATACTCAAAAAGATTATTTCCATACACCTCTTTGATTCTTATTTGGTCATTCTCGTCGACCAGTATTAGCAATCTCACTAATCTCACATGCTCGTAATTCTTCACGTGCACGCTGTATACACGCTTGTCAATTAGTAATCAGTGATTTGTGATGTTTTATGTAGGTATTTGTTGATCTAAAGAACAAACAACAAAATAAAACATAAACAACACAACACAACACAGTACAACACAACATAGTTTTAAGACCTTTGTTACTAACAACTATGGACATTATTAGTCTGAAAAAAAATGTTTTTTTTTTTTATAGGAAAACTTAGACCAGGCAAGGTTGCGTGTTGAAATCTCAGAAACAATTTTAGTATGATCTAGTCTTACCGCAGCTGACAGGCAACTGAAGGAACAAAGGTGGGTTTTAGTTAGTAAAATTCTGACACACCTTCCCGCTCTACCCAAAGCGGGAGAAGTGATTGGATGATTTCCAACCCTCCTAAAAAAAAAGGGGAGGGCGCAAAATTAAATGTTCTTGAGTCCCAGTATCCCCACTCAAGGTAGCGGTATAGGAACTGCGGGATTTTAATCAGTAGAAGTCCGACATAACCCTCGATTATTCTCAAACAGAAGGTAAGGAAAAACAAGGAAACGGTTAATTCCTCTCGGAGGACTTTTGACGAAAACTTTCTTCAAAAATAAAAGTTTTGAACATTTGCCGTTCTGTTCTCAAATATTTTAAATAAATGTGTCCACATTCAAAACAGAGTTACCCCACGCCCTGAGCACTCAGGTAACTGAAGGAACAGGGGTGGGTTTTAGTCAGTAAAAGTCTGACACGCTCCATCCAGAGTGGGAGAAGTCATTGAATGATTTACCACCCCCACAAAAAAAAAGTGTCACTTACTCGTAGCAGATACATGTGAGATAGGTCATGCCTAGGGCTAGCGGATAAATTCTTAACAGAGTTACCGCTCCTCTGGGCACTCAGGCAGAGAGGGAACAAGGGTGGGTTTTAGTCAGTAAGAGTCTGACACACCCTCCCGCTCCACCCAGAGCGGGAGATGTCATTGGATGATTTCACACCCCGCCAATAAAAAAAAGATGGGGGCCGACATAGATGTTATTTAAAATGAATGAAGATATCTGATATATCAAAAGGTTTATGAGTAAGATAAAACATGACTTGCTGCAGTAGCGAACCCCAAAACCCAAGCCTAATGAAAAGGATATCCCAAAAATGTTCTTTATTGCTAATCAAACAAGCGAAAGTTTCTGAAAAGGTTCTTTAACTACACTGTTTTTAGACCATTTCTTTTCATAATTCAAAATAAAAACTCAACTTGAAAAAAACTGAACATTTTTGAAAGCTTTAAAATTGCTCGAAACATTTTCACCATTTTACGATTCCGAGTGCCGTATAAATATTTAAGGGATATACACAAGCTCTCGCCGCAGTCAATGTTATTTAATTGAATAAAACGCTATCTGGCAGCGAACAGAAGACATCACCGTACACAACATACAGGCATTTAATCAAATAATATCAGATTCTATTTCTTGACTAACAGAGTTCATTGTAATATTCAACTTGCGAATTTTATAGGTGTACAAATAACACACATTTCGGAAGCATTTCATGGCCAAGTCTGACCAACACCACATTACACTTTAATTACCAGGTAATTTGAATAAATTTGAAAGAAATTCAGTCTTTCCAAAATAGTTTTTGGGTTTAGTGAGAAATAGGGGCCCGGATTAGGTATCCATGTCACTATTTGACATGAGCCGCTAATGATGGGTAAGTTCGACCTCATGTATGGTGCTATATCTCCATGTAGTTAGTATAAAATAAGGAGACGGTCAGTAGTATAAACGGAGATTCAAACTAACACTTTCTAGCTTAAACTGACAATAAACATTGACGTGTAAAAGTGTTCCTTGTAACCTATTTACTGAATAAACATCATTTATCATTTATCATTTAACAATCCGCTTAAGTCTAATGACAAAAACTTTCATCAGTTAAATAGAATTTACTGAGAGAAAAAACATCTCAGAAAACAAAATGGGTCTAAACTCCGCGTAACAACCGCTTTAACTTTTAAACGACACCTAAAATTAATTAATATTTTTTTCGTTTTCCTCTCCAACACTAAGAATGTCTTAAGAATGTTCAAGCAAGGACATCAGGATGAACGAGTTTAATCTAGAAACGCCGACCATTACAAGTAATTGAAAAACATTGAAAGACTTTCAAAATAACCATTTTCCATAACATTGTAAAAGAACTTCTGTAGTAAACGAAAAAAATCATGTAAGTATTGGAGCCAACTATTTATGATTATTGTGTCAAAACGTTCTTATTGATTAGTATCTTATCCTGTAAAATGCTGTTGTTGTGTTAATAATACGCTAACGTTGAATAAGGTTCGTCGTAACAAAGTAAAATTATTTGCTTCTATAAAAATTCTTGTTGCTTTTTATAAATGAAAATCTTGTTTCATCGATGTAACATACCTTGTTTAAGTCGAGATTGGGTTAACGTATTGCAACAACATGAGCTTCCAGTTTCAGTCGATTCAAATAATGTGGTTGTAGATTTAATTTTGTGCTGGCTTCACCGAATTTTGCTGGTATAATTTATTTTTAACCGACTTCCAAAAGGAGGAGGTTCTTAATTCGTCTGTATGTTTTTTTTTTTTTTTGTATGTATGTTACGCGATTTCTCCGTCAGTTGTGAACCAATTTTCACAATTCTTTTTTTATCTGAAAGAATATACTCCCGAGGTGGTCTCATAGAAATTTTATCGAAATTGCTTCAGCGCTTCTTGAGAAACTGAACAAAAACGGAAAATACGTGTACCTCGATGACGTTTTGGTGTTCTCTCAATGTTTAAATTCCACGTTCCATTACATTGGGGTTTTTAGTTCTGGGGTATAACAACTAAAAAGTGAAAAATAAAAAACATTTTTACAAAAAAAATAACCGACTTCCAAAAAAAATACACTAAAAATTAATAAATAACTTTAATTTCGGAAGTCGGTGTCAAATAACGAAGAAGTAAAATACAAACACCGACTTCCGAAATTAAAGTCATTTATTAATTTTTAGTGTATTTATAATAGTAAAATATTTAATGTTGATTGTTGCCACAAAAAAAGATAGTAAGATAATATTATTTCATTATATTATGTAGCACATAAAAAATAACTCTTTTAAGTGTATAAATAATAATAAAAAACACTTTTTTACAAAAAAAAAAAACAACCGACTTCCTAAAAAGAAAATACCTACACTAAAAATTAAAAAATAAATTTAATTCAGAAGTCGGTGTCACATAATGAAGAAATAAAATACAAACACCGACTTTTGAAGTTTTGTCGTCATCTATCTATGCGTATTTTTTGTTTTTCTTCAGTTTATCAAAAAGTACAAAAGCAATTTCGATAAAATTTATATGGGACCACCTCGGGAGTATATTCTATCGGATAAAAAAAGAATTTTGAAAATCAGTCCTCAATTGACAGAGAAATCGGTGGACAAAAATAAAAAAATCGTTTTGAACTTCTAGCTGATGTGTTCCCAAGAAACAGGCGTGACAATAGTAAATTACGTCAATTACCGTGTCGAACATTTTTGATGCGCAGAAGTGTTTATTGTATGGCCCCAATTATTTACAATAAGTTACCACGTAGTTGGAAAGACTTACCAACAGTGCTGTTTAAAAGTAGACTGCGTAAATTTTTAATGGATAAAACGTACTACAGTGTGACTGAGTTTTTATCAGAGAAAAAAAATTGCTGAATTGATCTGGCCTTTTGGATAATATTGTGAATAATTTTATTTTGTTTGGATTATTTCGTCTTGTTAATAATTTTGACAAAAATCTTTATAATAATGGATATTGTATTAATAATCAAATAATCATATTAGTAATCAATTAATAGTCAGTTAAAAACAACATTCATTCATTAAGTTTTTAATTTTTACATAGTAAAAAAACTCAAAGTTTTGCTCTTATGTCACAAAACAACGTTTTATATTAACATAATAACAAAGAAAAATAAGATTTTCTTGTTTAATTTTTTTTATTTAAAGATCTATGATAATAAAACAGGTCCGCGATTTTTTTTATTTTTTAGTATTTTCTCATAAAGTGTTAATATTTGTTATAATTGTCTAAAAACTAATCTAAAACGGTATTAATTTGATTAACAGTATGTAACAAAAACCCTGTGCGATCCAATAAAGGCGTATCGTACCTGGTTCTACGTACTACGTTATACGTACTAGAAAAATAGTAAAAAATATAACTCATAAAACCAAAACTTATAACTTTTTTATCTTTATAAAATATGAGAAATTGAACACTAATGTTGACGATGCTTTTCGCGATAGGCGCGAGGGTTGAAGGATTTGTGTGTGACTGGCGTATTGTTGTCTCGCGACACTCACGTGTGATGAATTGAGCAAGTGGGTCAATAAAATTGATACACGGATTGAAT
This sequence comes from Polia nebulosa, assembly GCA_951329385.1. Lineage (NCBI taxonomy): Eukaryota > Metazoa > Arthropoda > Insecta > Lepidoptera > Noctuidae > Polia > Polia nebulosa. The sequence goes on from OX589602.1 coordinate 22,567,512, forward strand.
AAAAATGGTATATTGGAACATAAAATAAAGGTAAAATGGTAAAAGTCACATGAAGCACAGGTATAGCACAGAATTACTATGGAAAACAATATGAATTACTGCCCCAATAGTGGACAGTAACAACAGTCTGTACAAGGTGTGGTACAAGACAACAAACCGCCGTACAAGGTGTGGTACTAGGCGATAGGAGCGAAGCCAGAGGCCTTCGAGCTCACTTGAGTCACTAGCGCTGAGAGACTAATTTTGACTGCCAGGGGTGCCTATATATATTACCCAAATACTATGGGGCACGTAGTGCAGCAAATGCAGACCCGGACAGCCAATACATTTTGTTAATTCTACAAATTAACTTGAACATTAACTTTCGACCAATCACAGGCATTCCGACATTCTAACGATAACCAATCAGAGAAGTCTTACTTATCTCTTATGTAATGAACACCTGCATATTTACTTTTACATATTTACTGGTCTTACTAACAACAAAACTGTCATTTTTACATAATACAAAGTATGTATTCTAAGGACAAACTGAATCTACGTTATACTTTACTATTAGATTCTAAATTCACATTCTCACAAATCTACAAACTACAATAAAAACAAAGGAACTTTACATATGTATTTCAATATGTACATAAAACAACATGGTGGACTCCGAAAACTTTCCACTGTCTGTAGCCAATCATGAGAAGCATGAATATGATCAACCAATCACTGACTAGCCGAAATTTCTTACGACGGACTTTAACACAATTGGTCAATTTATAGCGCTGTGGCATGCACTACTTGCGCTATACAAAAAAGTTACCTCATAAACCTTGACATGGAACATATTTTTACCTTTATTCTGAGGATATTTAAAACATAATATTACGTAGTTAAAACATAATAAGACATACTTAGGACATAATAAGGCATACTTAGGACATAATAAGGCATACTTAGGACATAATAAAAACGAACTATGCTAGCTATATTTAGCTATGGTCAGAGTGATGGCGCCATTTTCAACACCGGGGTGATGGTGGATCCTCTACATACCACCCCCCGTGAAAGGCTTCAACCGATCACGCTACCGTCGGTAGGAAGCACAATCACCCTGACCGCAGGTCTACGTAAGACCCCCGAAGTCGTTTCCACGTCGACTACTCTAACTATAGAGTCCATCCCGGGACTTACATTTCTAATCACCCCTTTTACCCACTGATTGCGTGGCCTATTCTGATCCGTTAGCAACACGACGTCGCCGACCTTCACGTTGGGCTCGTCGCTCGTCCACTTCTGTCGTCGCTGCAGTGCCGGCAGGAACTCACGCAGCCACCGGCGCCAGAAGATGTCAGCCAACGCGTTGACACGACGCCACATGCGTCGCGAGTCGACGTCGCCCGGATCAGGGCGCACGTACGGAGCATCTCCCGCGGCTGAGCCCAGCAGGAGATGATTGGTTGTCAAAACGACGGGATGGCTCACGTCGTCAGAGACATAACATAAAGGCCGGCTGTTGACGATCAGCTCGGCCTCGGTGAGGAGGGTGTAAAGGACCTCCTCACGTGGGGCGCGCTCTCGCAGCGTCGCCTTGAGGGCGTTCTTTATGGAACACACCAAACGCTCCCAGCAGCCACCCATATGTGGGGCCGCGGGAGGGTTGAAGTGCCAGGCTATACCCCGGCCGACGGCTTCTTCTTGGACCCGGGTGTGGTCCAGGTCCCGCAGCGCAGCACGAAGCTCGGAGTTGGCCCCGACAAAGTTAGACCGACTAACCGGAACCGGTTGGTTCCGACTTGTCGGAGTACATGTGGGCGGGCCGGCCCCGGCGCGCCACTAGGCGCCGCAGGGCGAGGATGGCTGAGTCGGCGCTCAGCGAGGCCGCCAACTCCACGTGGACAGCGCGTGTGGTGAGGCACGTGAACAGCGCCCCCCACCTCTTCTCCCGGCGCCTCCCGATGGTGACCTCCATTGGGCCGAAATAATCGACCCCGCAGTGCATGAACGCTCGACGCGTCACCTCCAGCCTTGCGGCCGGCAGGTTACCCATCTTGGGTGCCGCTGTCTTAGCTCGAGACAGCCGGCACACTTGACATGTTGATATTACGGCCTTTACTGTGGACCGTATGTTAGTGACCCAAAACCTTTCCCTTATGAGGTTCACTATTGCCTCTTGATTGGCATGTAAGGCAGACATATGATATTGCAGAACTAATTTACGGGTTAGCGGATGGCGCCCGTCTAAAATAATAGGATGGCGCTCGTCAAAAGAGAGCGCTTCACAAGCCCCCAGCCTACCCCTCACTCTAATGAGACTTTCATAAAACATAGGGTCAAGAGATTTTAACCTGCTTGTCTGTGGCAGCTGCTTTCCATCTGAGAGTGCTGTCACCTCGGCTGGGTAACTTTTCTTCTGCATCTGGCGCAGGAGACGTATCTCGGCGTCGTGCAGGTCTTCTATGGAGAGTGTGGCAGTCGGTCTCTGCTTGCGGCATCTACTGATAAATGCCAGCACGCGTGCTAGTACTCGCTGTGTGCGTCTCCATGTTGACGCTCTGGTGTGGTCAACTACTGGCTCCTCTACTACCACCAGGTTGTGGGTGCGCTGGATCCTCTCGGCGTCAGTACCTTCCGACCTCAAGTCGGAACACACCGGCCACCGCTCCTGTGAACTCAGAAGAAAAGCGGGACCCGACAGCCACGCACCACTGTTTATCGGCCACGACAACCTGGTCGCTACGTCAGCTGGGTTCTCCGCCGATGGAACCCAGCGCCAGTTACATCTCTCAGAACGCGAGTCTATTTCACCTAATCTATGAGACACAAACTTTTGAAAATCTTTGGCATCAGAGTTAATCCAATTCAAAACTGTTTTGCTGTCGGTCCACAAGAACTTTCGTGTAATATCTATACCTACTTCCTTGACGACTGTGTCTGCCACTCGACATGCAAGCACAGCCGCCTGTAACTCTAGTCGCGGTATCCATACAACCTTTTGGGGTGCCACTCTTGCCTTGCCTAGTACCATGGCAACATGTTTCTTGCCATCCTTGGTGGTACCTACTAGGTAAGCGACTGCTGCATACGCTAACTCGCTAGCGTCACCAAAAACATGCAGCTCTACTTTACCTAAACTTAGCCCATACCACCTAGGTATTTCTAGGTTACCTAGGCACTGCAAATTATTGAGCCATGTGAACCATGCGTCCACCTCATTTGCAGGCAGCGGCTCGTCCCAGTCTATCCCAGACTTCCACACACGTTGCATCAATATCCGCGACTGAATCACACACGGATACAACAGGCCTAACGGGTCGAAAATCGACATGATAAAACGTAAGAATTCCCTCTTTGTAGGGATAGACTTACCCGATTTTATCTCGTCAGGTAATCGCTTAAATGACAGATCGAACGCGAGATGATCGTTGCTAGGCGACCATATCATACCTAGCGTTCTTTCTGTCGCGGACTCACCCTTGTCCAGCGATACTTTTTCGGGCATTTCCAGCTGTAGGCGCTCCCGTAAATCTGATGAATTTGTAATCCACCCCCGTATCATGAAGCCCCCCTGGGCGTGTATGTGGGTGACTTGCTCGACCAGCTGACTAGCTTGTTCCACAGACCATACACTATCTAGATAGTCGTCCATGTAATGACGACTATGTATGGCCTCCACAGCCTGGGGGTACTCTCCTGAAAACCTATCTGCATTCTTGTTAAGAATGAAGATCGCGGTTGCCGGGGAGGACACTGCACCAAATATCATCGAGTTCATGACATATGTTTGTGGTTCATTAACCTTGTCTTGGCCTCTCCACAAAAACAGCTGGGCACCCTGATCTTCCTTCCTGATACGGATCCTCATGAACATATCAGCTATGTCCCCGCTGAAGGCTACTGGTCCCAGTCTAAACCTAATTAAAATACCTAGTAGTGAATTTAACATGTCTGGGCCAGTTAACAAGTTGTCGTTAAGTGACGTGCCCCCATATGCAGCAGCAGCATCATAAACCAGTCTCAACTTACCTGGTTTATTGGGATTGACCACCCCAAAGTGAGGCAGGTACCAGATAGGGTGACCATCTATGCCACCCTGGACCCTGGAGGCGTACCCCTCCTCTAGCAACCTGTCCACTTGATTACAGTATGCTGCTGCATACTCGACATTACGGTGTAGCTTACGCTCCACGCCACCTAACCTTTGCAACACTTGCCTTCTGTTATCAGGAAGTTGAACATTGTCATGCTTCCATAGCAGACCTACTTCCCATTGCTTGCCATCTGCCGTCATCTTACTGGTAGATTCTAAGATGGCAGTGGCTCGCTCATCTTCCCAATGTTTGCGTGGGGCCTCCCTAACACCGATGGCCTCCAGGTCAAACTGTTGCTTGACCATGTCATGCAACATGGGTAGACTAGACATACAATTTACTTTACATGAACTGTCAGCGGAAAACAATTTTCTAATAGGCCCGTGAACTACCCACCCTAGCTTAGTGAGAGAGGCAACTGGCTTACCAGACTTTCCATGGCGTGTCTCCTCACTGGCGAGCAGCTCCCAGTTGTCCTGCCCGATCAGCAGCAGCGGCTTGGCTCCCAACATTTCCTCGCAGCCCAAGTCACGGAGGTGGCGATGCTCCTCCATGATGCCAGCAGGCACCGACTGCGCCGGCAGGTCCAGGTCCTGTAACGTGCGACACATAATATTAAACGTTTTGTTTGTAGCTCCGCGTACTGACAGTTTAATAACTTTCGAACTGGAATCATACAATTCGATACCACGACCGTGCGCTTTGGATTCTAATTGGTTTTTGGACACCTTTAACATTTCCAATTAGACTCTTGTCCACCAAAGACACAGTGGCCCCGTCGTCCAATAGGGCGTAACATTTCTTAATGTTGTTGCCAACTTTTACTGTCACTGGTATAACTTTCAAGAGAGCACTACCTACATTACTTCGCATGTTGGTTACCGATTCGTGCTTCTTCTCCTGATGTAACATTACATGGTGTGCCGCGTTGCATTTTTCACACCTTTTACCTCGACAGTGGATACGTGGGTGATCTTTAACTAGACATTTAAAACATACCCGCGTACTTTTGACGTGTCTCCACCTCTCTTCACTATTTAATCTAGCGAATCTCTCGCAATGCAGTAAAGTGTGCGTTTTCTGACATAAGGAACATTTATACTCATTTTTAACATCAGCTGTTTGTCTTTCAGTGTCCGCTTCAGCTTGCACGAACAATTTCTGTTTATTGACATTTTGATTACTTTTGTTAGGCACAGCAGATCTCGATTTTAAATTAACAGCTGGGCCAGGGCTAGGCAAGTCTAATTGAACATAATATGAAGTAGCCCTGGCTAGGTGTACTAGAAATTCTGACAATAATTCTAAACTAGGTGACACTCTGACATCAATGCCCTGTGACGATGCCACCCCCATCGCAAAATCCCCGTACTGTGCACGTTGAATAGGCGTAAGTTTTCCAGCTGTGGGTTGTTGAGATATCCATTCGCGTTTATATTCCTCAATAACGACACACAATTACGTACCGTGGTGGAGAACGTACGCAACTCACGTCCACTTTCGGTGATCTTCGGTAATGCACGCACTTTCCTGATGGCACATTCCAATAATAGGTTCGAATGGCCGAACTCCTCGTCGAGCGCCCTCATTATGTCGGCTGGATTTAAACATGTGCGCAGCAGGTCTTCCACTGCCCGCCTTGCGTCGCCTTGTAACGACGTTCGCAGCCGAGCTAGGTTCTCGTATGACTTGAAGTTGTACTGGGCCGTCGTCTCCCAAAACATATTTTTGTATGCGAGCCAGTCTGCCGGGTTGCCACCAAACATGGGCAGCTCGTAAGCCTGCCTTGGCACCGGGCGTGGCCGAGCTATGCTTGCAATAGCGTCGGCCAACTGGTCGAAACGGTTGTCCCTCGGCTTGCGCTCCGCGTCCTCGGGCTCGTGCCCCCAATTTACTCCCCCCCTTGCTGCTGATGTCTGCGGACCAGCAACCTCACGAGTTGGCGCCGCCAACACTGGATCCGCAAACTGCACTGACACTGTGGGTGGTCGTCTTTGTTCACTGGGCACAAACCGTAGCACGGGCGCTGTCGTAGCGCAGGAACTAACTTTCGTCGCCACCGCGGCACTTGGCGTCGCGGCGCGTGTAACATACGTCGCGGGCGCACCGGTATACGTAACGGGCGCGGTCGCGGGCGCTCCGCTGTACGAAGCGGGCGCCGACGCGGTCACTTGCACGTGCGCGTCACTGTGTGTAGGTACGGCGAGTGTGGACGGTACACGATACTCCGATGACTCTTGACGTCCATCTTCTTGTGGAGTCGTGTCCATCCACTGTTCGACACGTCGGGTTGTAGTCCCCTCCTCGTCCGTACCCGATGAGTTCTCAGCGTCTATCTCTGCAAGATCGACCTCCAGCTTCTTCCTCACCAGCCCCTCTCTGAGGCGCACCAACTCCCGTTGTGCCTCGTACTCCGCCTTCCTCCTCAGGTACGTGGAGTGGCTCTGCCCGCTCCTGGATGAGGCGGCGACACTGGGCTCTTTCAACTCTCCCCTTCCACGGCCTCTTCGTGGCGTTACCTCTGGTGCTTTCACATTACGGTGATCTACTATTCGACCACCCACCAGAGGTATTGCCGGCGTGGGGAATGACGACGTCGTTGGTGCCATTGATGGTGAGGCGGGCGCCCTCTCACTGGGCACGCCCGAGTCCGACTCTAGGTGTCTTGTACTGGCCATTCTTCTTGACTTGCTTCTTGTCGTGACCGCACTATGCTCACTCATAATACCCAGTCACAACACACAATCCGGCGAACGAAGGACCAAATTGTTGACGATGCTTTTCGCGATAGGCGCGAGGGTTGAAGGATTTGTGTGTGACTGGCGTATTGTTGTCTCGCGACACTCACGTGTGATGAATTGAGCAAGTGGGTCAATCAATTGATACACAAATTGAAATATAAAATGGTAAAATGGTACATAAAATAAAGGTAAATGGTAAAAAGTCAAATGAAGCACAGGTTTACACAGAATTACGGTTGAAACACAATATGAATTACTGCCCCAAGAGTGGACAGTAACAACAGTCTGTACAAGGAGTGGTACAAGACACTTTAAACCGCCGTACAAGGTGTGGTACTAGGCGATAGGAGCGAAGCCAGAGGCCTACGAGCTCACTTGAGTCACTAACGCTGAGAGACTAATTTTGACTGCCAGGGGTGCCTATATATATTACCCAAATACTATGGGGCACGTAGTGCAGCAAATGCAGACCCGGACAGCCAATACATTTTGTTAATTCTACAAATTAACTTGAACATTAACTTTCGACCAATCACAGGCATTCCGACATTCTAACGATAACCAATCAGAGAAGTCTTACTTATCTCTTATGTAATGAACACCTGCATATTTACTTTTACATATTTACTGGTCTTACTAACAACAAAACTGACATTTTTACATAATACAAAGTATGTATTCTAAGGACAAACTGAATCTACGTTATACTTTACTATTAGATTCTAAATTCACATTCTCACAAATCTACAAACTACAATAAAAACAAAGGAACTTTACATAATTATGTATTTCAATATGTACATAAAACAACATGGTGGACTCCGAAAACTTTCCACTGTCTGTAGCCAATCATGAGAAGCATGAATATGATCAACCAATCACTGACTAGCCGAAATTTCTTACGACGGACTTTAACACAATTGGTCAATTTATAGCGCTGTGGCATGCACTACTTGCGCTATACAAAAAAGTTACCTCATAAACCTTGACATGGAACATATTTTTACCTTTATTCTGAGGATATTTAAAACATAATATTACGTAGTTAAAACATAATAAGACATACTTAGGACATAATAAGGCATACTTAGGACATAATAAGGCATACTTAGAACATAATAAAAACGAACTATGCTAGCTATATTTAGCTATGGTCAGAGTGATGGCGCCATTTTCAACACCGGGGTGATGGTGGATCCTCTACAACTAAAAATGGCAAATTTTTATAAGTTGACAACACTCCACCGGTCGGCCAAATCTTTTCATTTTTAGCTATTTTACACGTGCGTAGCGTGTATTTCTATAGCCGCTTTAAAATAAATAAATAAAAAAAATAGAAACGTGTTTTATTTGGTATTTTTTTGGGCTATATCTCCCGCGCAGCAAGCCCAGCTTATCTTACGGCGGTTGTTAGCACATGCCCGCTGCAAACTCGGCATTGCAAAAAATGCTTAGACAAAGTATTGAATCCTACTAATATTATAAATGCGAATGTTTGTATGTTTGTGTCTCAAGACTGAGGTGGAAGTAGAAATTCACAGACGTGCTGGACGAGCCGTAAATACTCACAAAGTACCATGAACCAGAATCATAGAAAAAACTGGCCAAGTGCGTGTCGGACTTAGCACATTTAGGGTTCCATACCAAATGAGGGAACTAACAAAGGAAAAAACAAAATCAATATATTGCTATTTGTAAGTAAAATATACGTAATAATAAATGGATAGGTCAATGGGAAGTTAAAAAATTCTACGGAACAAAATTTTGTGACAGACGGCGGACAGACAGATGGACACGTGAGTGGCAGCAATAGGGCTCCGTTTGGACACTTCGGGTACAGAATCTTATAAAGTATTTCCGGAGCTGAAATTATAAGCGGTAAAGAATTATTAACTACTAGGAGATCAAAATCACCAAAAAGCAGTTCCGAGGCTCATGAGAGGATTTACTGAGAATCGTAAATAGTCCAAGACGGTATTGGTACTCCTACAACAACTGTTCAAGTGGATACCCAACTACGTGTTTACTTTGACTTTGATCCGCCCACACGGTTTCACTGGTCTGGAAACATTCTGTGGTCTTCTGAGGAAAATTTCCGAAACCATTTACGTCGGTGTTTTAATGAGATTCCCTCTAAGCAATAAGCTGATAGTATGAGAACTATTTTGACTCCACATTACAATTGATTGAAGTTCAATGCTAATTTATGGCGACAAACGAAAGTCTTCGAATGCTGGCATCATTAATTCACGAATTTAATTGTCCTTGCCAAAAGGCCCTTGCTTATTTTACTTTCATAGTTACTTGTTCATTCTTATTTTAAAGCATTTAACTGAATTAATCGCACAAATACTGTTCTCTTATATTTTATTTTGGTTTTAAAATTCCACTCGTATTTGTGACTCGATCCCTGTTTTCATCTATTCTAGTGTACTCGATGATACGCAATCTGTTTTATCAGCTGTCTCAAGACTTGAGACCATATTCCGTTTAGTTTGTGATTGTAAGCTTCTGATTATTGCGCTTACTTTGATGTTCACTGAGTGTGACGTGAAATGGAATTGAATCTTTGAGTATATTCTTGTTTATGAGTGCAGTGCTTTATGCCTTACTCGTTCATGCATTTCAGCATGAAAGGTAAGCAGCAGTGGGAAAGTAATGGCTTGATGAGTTTGATTAACTGGGTCGTGGGTTGATATCATACTAACGACTATCGTCGTAACCGTTCGTAGCATTTCGTAGCAAAACGTAATTTAGCGGTTTGTACCAATAATGAGCTTCACTTGTAAATTAAACCAGTTATCAATCAATCGCTTTTTGGATTTCGATTTCCTGATAAAAATAAGTTTTTTTTAACATTCTCTGCAAAGAAAACAATAAATATTTGAGAAAATAGTTGTATTTTATTACCGTATTTACGGTATTTATGAACCCAGTGACCCTTGAGTTTACCTTCTTCTTTCACCTTCATAAGAAATTTATCCAATTTATGCAGAAATAAATGAAGATTATGAGAGCAAAAGCCTATATTAAGTTTAGTTTGTGCACAGCATAATCGACACCATTTCTTCCAAAGAAGGCATTTTCCTAGTGTGTGTTTACACTAGCAAAATACCTATTTTAGAGGTAATGGTGCCGATTCTACTGTGCAATACTAAACCTAATTTAGGCTTTTGCTCTCATAATCTCTCTAATAAAACAATATAGAGACGAACGTAAATTAGAGCAGTCAAATTTAGTTGAACTAATATTTCCATACAAATTAAGGGTACACGTAAAAACATGTCGACTAAAAACACGGTAAAGCGCAAGGCGTAAACTAGTTTGACATCTCTAACTTAATTCATAGCTATAGCCGTCCTTTTCTCTCTCTTTTTGGGTTTAGTGAGAAATAGGGGCCCGGATTAGGTATCCATGTCACTATTTGACATGAGCCGCTAATGATGGGTAAGTTCGACCTCATGTATGGTGCTATATCTCCATGTAGTTAGTATAAAATAAGGAGACGGTCAGTAGTATAAACGGAGATTCAAACTAACACTTTCTAGCTTAAACTGACAATAAACATTGACGTGTAAAAGTGTTCCTTGTAACCTATTTACTGAATAAACATCATTTATCATTTATCATTTAACAATCCGCTTAAGTCTAATGACAAAAACTTTCATCAGTTAAATAGAATTTACTGAGAGAAAAAACATCTCAGAAAACAAAATGGGTCTAAACTCCGCGTTACAACCGCTTTAACTTTTAAACGACACCTAAAATTAATTAATATTTTTTTCGTTTTCCTCTCCAACACTAAGAATGTCTTAAGAATGTTCAAGCAAGGACATCAGGATGAACGAGTTTAATCTAGAAACGCCGACCATTACAAGTAATTAAAAAACATTGAAAGACTTTCAAAATAACCATTTTCCATAACATTGTAAAAGAACTTCTGTAGTAAACGAAAAAAATCATGTAAGTATTGGAGCCAACTATTTATGATTATTGTGTCAAAACGTTCTTATTGATTAGTATCTTATCCTGTAAAATGCTGTTGTTGTGTTAATAATACGCTAACGTTGAATAAGGTTCGTCGTAACAAAGTAAAATTATTTGCTTCTATAAAAATTCTTGTTGCTTTTTATAAATGAAAATCTTGTTTCATCGATGTAACATACCTTGTTTAAGTCGAGATTGGGTTAACGTATTGCAACAACATGAGCTTCCAGTTTCAGTCGATTCAAATAATGTGGTTGTAGATTTAATTTTGTGCTGGCTTCACCGAATTTTGCTGGTATAATTTATTTTTAACCGACTTCCAAAAGGAGGAGGTTCTTAATTCGTCTGTATGTTTTTTTTTTTTTTGTATGTATGTTACGCGATTTCTCCGTCAGTTGTGAACCAATTTTCACAATTCTTTTTTTATCTGAAAGAATATACTCCCGAGGTGGTCTCATAGAAATTTTATCGAAATTGCTTCAGCGCTTTTTGAGAAACTGAACAAAAACGGAAAATACGTGTACCTCGATGACGTTTTGGTGTTCTCTCAATGTTTAAATTTCACGTTCCATTACATTGGGGTTTTTAGTTCTGGGGTATAACAACTAAAAAGTGAAAAATAAAAAACATTTTTACAAAAAAAATAACCGACTTCCAAAAAAAATACACTAAAAATTAATAAATAACTTTAATTTCGGAAGTCGGTGTCAAATAACGAAGAAGTAAAATACAAACACCGACTTCCGAAATTAAAGTCATTTATTAATTTTTAGTGTATTTATAATAGTAAAATATTTAATGTTGATTGTTGCCACAAAAAAAGATAGTAAGATATATTATTTCATTATATTATGTAGCACATAAAAAATAACTCTTTTAAGTGTATAAATAATAATAAAAAACACTTTTTTACAAAAAAAAAACAACCGACTTCCTAAAAAGAAAATACCTACACTAAAAATTAAAAAATAAATTTAATTCAGAAGTCGGTGTCACATAATGAAGAAATAAAATACAAACACCGACTTTTGAAGTTTTGTCGTCATCTATCTATGCGTATTTTTTGTTTTTCTTCAGTTTATCAAAAAGTACAAAAGCAATTTCGATAAAATTTATATGGGACCACCTCGGGAGTATATTCTATCGGATATAAAAAGAATTTTGAAAATCAGTCCTCAATTGACAGAGAAATCGGTGGACAAAAATAAAAAAATCGTTTTGAACTTCTAGCTGATGTGTTCCCAAGAAACAGGCGTGACAATAGTAAATTACGTCAATTACCGTGTCGAACATTTTTGATGCGCAGAAGTGTTTATTGTATGGCCCCAATTATTTACAATAAGTTACCACGTAGTTGGAAAGACTTACCAACAGTGCTGTTTAAAAGTAGACTGCGTAAATTTTTAATGGATAAAACGTACTACAGTGTGACTGAGTTTTTATCAGAGAAAAAAAATTGCTGAATTGATCTGGCCTTTTGGATAATATTGTGAATAATTTTATTTTGTTTGGATTATTTCGTCTTGTTAATAATTTTGACAAAAATCTTTATAATAATGGATATTGTATTAATAATCAAATAATCATATTAGTAATCAATTAATAGTCAGTTAAAAACAACATTCATTCATTAAGTTTTTAATTTTTACATAGTAAAAAAACTCAAAGTTTTGCTCTTATGTCACAAAACAACGTTTTATATTAACATAATAACAAAGAAAAATAAGATTTTCTTGTTTAATTTTTTTTATTTAAAGATCTATGATAATAAAACAGGTCCGCGATTTTTTTTATTTTTTAGTATTTTCTCATAAAGTGTTAATATTTGTTATAATTGTCTAAAAACTAATCTAAAACGGTATTAATTTGATTAACAGTATGTAACAAAAACCCTGTGCGATCCAATAAAGGCGTATCGTACCTGGTTCTACGTACTACGTTATACGTACTAGAAAAATAGTAAAAAATATAACTCATAAAACCAAAACTTATAACTTTTTTATCTTTATAAAATATGAGAAATTGAACACTAAAAATGGCAAATTTTTATAAGTTGACAACACTCCACCGGTCGGCCAAATCTTTTCATTTTTAGCTATTTTACACGTGCGTAGCGTGTATTTCTATAGCCGCTTTAAAATAAATAAATAAAAAAATAGAAACGTGTTTTATTTGGTATTTTTTTGGGCTATATCTCCCGCGCAGCAAGCCCAGCTTATCTTACGGCGGTTGTTAGCACATGCCCGCTGCAAACTCGGCATTGCAAAAAATGCTTAGACAAAGTATTGAATCCTACTAATATTATAAATGCGAATGTTTGTATGTTTGTGTCTCAAGACTGAGGTGGAAGTAGAAATTCACAGACGTGCTGGACGAGCCGTAAATACTCACAAAGTACCATGAACCAGAATCATAGAAAAAACTGGCGAAGTGCGTGTCGGACTTAGCACATTTAGGGTTCCATACCAAATGAGGGAACTAACAAAGAAAAAAACAAAATCAATATATTGCTATTTGTAAGTAAAATATACGTAATAATAAATGGATAGGTCAATGGGAAGTTAAAAAATTCTACGGAACAAAATTTTGTGACAGACGGCGGACAGACAGATGGACACGTGAGTGGCAGCAATAGGGCTCCGTTTGGACACTTCGGGTACAGAATCTTATAAAGTATTTCCGGAGCTGAAATTATAAGCGGTAAAGAATTATTAACTACTAGGAGATCAAAATCACCAAAAAGCAGTTCCGAGGCTCATGAGAGGATTTACTGAGAATCGTAAATAGTCCAAGACGGTATTGGTACTCCTACAACAACTGTTCAAGTGGATACCCAACTACGTGTTTACTTTGACTTTGATCCGCCCACACGGTTTCACTGGTCTGGAAACATTCTGTGGTCTTCTGAGGAAAATTTTCGAAACCATTTACGTCGGTGTTTTAATGAGATTCTCTCTAAGCAATAAGCTGATAGTATGAGAACTATTTTGACTCCACATTACAATTGATTGAAGTTCAATGCTAATTTATGGCGACAAACGAAAGTCTTCGAATGCTGGCATCATTAATTCACGAATTTAATTGTCCTTGCCAAAAGGCCCTTGCTTATTTTACTTTCATAGTTACTTGTTCATTCTTATTTTAAAGCATTTAACTGAATTAATCGCACAAATACTGTTCTCTTATATTTTATTTTGGTTTTAAAATACCACTCGTATTTGTGACTCGATCCCTGTTTTCATCTATTCTAGTGTACTCGATGATACGCAATCTGTTTTATCAGCTGTCTCAAGACTTGAGACCATATTCCGTTTAGTTTGTGATTGTAAGCTTCTGATTATTGCGCTTACTTTGATGTTCACTGAGTGTGACGTGAAATGGAATTGAATCTTTGAGTGTATGTTATGTGCAGTGCTTTATGCCTTACTCGTTCATGCATTTCAGCATGAAAGGTAAGCAGCAGTGGGAAAGTAATGGCTTGATGAGTTTGATTAACTGGGTCGTGGGTTGATATCATACTAACGACTATCGTCGTAACCGTTCGTAGCATTTCGTAGCAAAACGTAATTTAGCGGTTTGTACCAATAATGAGCTTCACTTGTAAATTAAACCAGTTATCAATCAATCGCTTTTTGGATTTCAATTTCCTGATAAAAATAAGTTTTTTTTAACATTCTCTGCAAAGAAAACAATAAATATTTGAGAAAATAGTTGTATTTTATTACCGTATTTACGGTATTTATGAACCCAGTGACCCTTGAGTTTACCTTCTTCTTTCACCTTCATAAGAAATTTATCCAATTTATGCAGAAATAAATGAAGATTATGAGAGCAAAAGCCTATATTAAGTTTAGTTTGTGCACAGCATAATCGACACCATTTCTTCCAAAGAAGGCATTTTCCTAGTGTGTGTTTACACTAGCAAAATACCTATTTTAGAGGTAATGGTGCCGATTCTACTGTGCAATACTAAACCTAATTTAGGCTTTTGCTCTCATAATCTCTCTAATAAAACAATATAGAGACGAACGTAAATTAGAGCAGTCAAATTTAGTTGAACTAATATTTCCATACAAATTAAGGGTACACGTAAAAACATGTCGACTAAAAACACGGTAAAGCGCAAGGCGTAAACTAGTTTGACATCTCTAACTTAATTCATAGCTATAGCCGTCCTTTTCTCTCTCTTTTTGGGTTTAGTGAGAAATAGGGGCCCGGATTAGGTATCCATGTCACTATTTGACATGAGCCGCTAATGATGGGTAAGTTCGACCTCATGTATGGTGCTATATCTCCATGTAGTTAGTATAAAATAAGGAGACGGTCAGTAGTATAAACGGAGATTCAAACTAACACTTTCTAGCTTAAACTGACAATAAACATTGACGTGTAAAAGTGTTCCTTGTAACCTATTTACTGAATAAACATCATTTATCATTTATCATTTAACAATCCGCTTAAGTCTAATGACAAAAACTTTCATCAGTTAAATAGAATTTACTGAGAGAAAAAACATCTCAGAAAACAAAATGGGTCTAAACTCCGCGTAACAACCGCTTTAACTTTTAAACGACACCTAAAATTAATTAATATTTTTTTCGTTTTCCTCTCCAACACTAAGAATGTCTTAAGAATGTTCAAGCAAGGACATCAGGATGAACGAGTTTAATCTAGAAACGCCGACCATTACAAGTAATTGAAAAACATTGAAAGACTTTCAAAATAACCATTTTCCATAACATTGTAAAAGAACTTCTGTAGTAAACGAAAAAAATCATGTAAGTATTGGAGCCAACTATTTATGATTATTGTGTCAAAACGTTCTTATTGATTAGTATCTTATCCTGTAAAATGCTGTTGTTGTGTTAATAATACGCTAACGTTGAATAAGGTTCGTCGTAACAAAGTAAAATTATTTGCTTCTATAAAAATTCTTGTTGCTTTTTATAAATGAAAATCTTGTTTCATCGATGTAACATACCTTGTTTAAGTCGAGATTGGGTTAACGTATTGCAACAACATGAGCTTCCAGTTTCAGTCGATTCAAATAATGTGGTTGTAGATTTAATTTTGTGCTGGCTTCACCGAATTTTGCTGGTATAATTTATTTTTAACCGACTTCCAAAAGGAGGAGGTTCTTAATTCGTCTGCATGTTTTTTTTTTTTTTGTATGTATGTTACGCGATTTCTCCGTCAGTTGTGAACCAATTTTCACAATTCTTTTTTTATCTGAAAGAATATACTCCCGAGGTGGTCTCATAGAAATTTTATCGAAATTGCTTCAGCGCTTTTTGAGAAACTGAACAAAAACGGAAAATACGTGTACCTCGATGACGTTTTGGTGTTCTCTCAATGTTTAAATTCCACGTTCCATTACATTGGGGTTTTTAGTTCTGGGGTATAACAACTAAAAAGTGAAAAATAAAAAACATTTTTACAAAAAAAATAACCGACTTCCAAAAAAAATACACTAAAAATTAATAAATAACTTTAATTTCGGCAGTCGGTGTCAAATAACGAAGAAGTAAAATACAAACACCGACTTCCGAAATTAAAGTCATTTATTAATTTTTAGTGTATTTATAATAGTAAAATATTTAATGTTGATTGTTGCCACAAAAAAAGATAGTAAGATATATTATTTCATTATATTATGTAGCACATAAAAAATAACTCTTTTAAGTGTATAAATAATAATAAAAAACACTTTTTTACAAAAAAAAAAACAACCGACTTCCTAAAAAGAAAATACCTACACTAAAAATTAAAAAATAAATTTAATTCAGAAGTCGGTGTCACATAATGAAGAAATAAAATACAAACACCGACTTTTGAAGTTTTGTCGTCATCTATCTATGCGTATTTTTTGTTTTTCTTCAGTTTATCAAAAAGTACAAAAGCAATTTCGATAAAATTTATATGGGACCACCTCGGGAGTATATTCTATCGGATAAAAAAAGAATTTTGAAAATCAGTCCTCAATTGACAGAGAAATCGGTGGACAAAAATAAAAAAATCGTTTTGAACTTCTAGCTGATGTGTTCCCAAGAAACAGGCGTGACAATAGTAAATTACGTCAATTACCGTGTCGAACATTTTTGATGCGCAGAAGTGTTTATTGTATGGCCCCAATTATTTACAATAAGTTACCACGTAGTTGGAAAGACTTACCAACAGTGCTGTTTAAAAGTAGACTGCGTAAATTTTTAATGGATAAAACGTACTACAGTGTGACTGAGTTTTTATCAGAGAAAAAAAATTGCTGAATTGATCTGGCCTTTTGGATAATATTGTGAATAATTTTATTTTGTTTGGATTATTTCGTCTTGTTAATAATTTTGACAATAATCTTTATAATAATGGATATTGTATTAATAATCAAATAATCATATTAATAATCAATTAATAGTCAGTTAAAAACAACATTCATTCATTAAGTTTTTAATTTTTACATAGTAAAAAAACTCAAAGTTTTGCTCTTATGTCACAAAACAACGTTTTATATTAACATAATAACAAAGAAAAATAAGATTTTCTTGTTTAATTTTTTTTATTTAAAGATCTATGATAATAAAACAGGTCCGCGATTTTTTTTATTTTTTAGTATTTTCTCATAAAGTGTTAATATTTGTTATAATTGTCTAAAAACTAATCTAAAACGGTATTAATTTGATTAACAGTATGTAACAAAAACCCTGTGCGATCCAATAAAGGCGTATCGTACCTGGTTCTACGTACTACGTTATACGTACTAGAAAAATAGTAAAAAATATAACTCATAAAACCAAAACTTATAACTTTTTTATCTTTATAAAATATGAGAAATTGAACACTAAAAATGGCAAATTTTTATAAGTTGACAACACTCCACCGGTCGGCCAAATCTTTTCATTTTTAGCTATTTTACACGTGCGTAGCGTGTATTTCTATAGCCGCTTTAAAATAAATAAATAAAAAAAATAGAAACGTGTTTTATTTGGTATTTTTTTGGGCTATATCTCCCGCGCAGCAAGCCCAGCTTATCTTACGGCGGTTGTTAGCACATGCCCGCTGCAAACTCGGCATTGCAAAAAATGCTTAGACAAAGTATTGAATCCTACTAATATTATAAATGCGAATGTTTGTATGTTTGTGTCTCAAGACTGAGGTGGAAGTAGAAATTCACAGACGTGCTGGACGAGCCGTAAATACTCACAAAGTACCATGAACCAGAATCATAGAAAAAACTGGCCAAGTGCTTGTCGGACTTAGCACATTTAGGGTTCCATACCAAATGAGGGAACTAACAAAGAAAAAAACAAAATCAATATATTGCTATTTGTAAGTAAAATATACGTAATAATAAATGGATAGGTCAATGGGAAGTTAAAAAATTCTACGGAACAAAATTTTGTGACAGACGGCGGACAGACAGATGGACACGTGAGTGGCAGCAATAGGGCTCCGTTTGGACACTTCGGGTACAGAATCTTATAAAGTATTTCCGGAGCTGAAATTATAAGCGGTAAAGAATTATTAACTACTAGGAGATCAAAATCACCAAAAAGCAGTTCCGAGGCTCATGAGAGGATTTACTGAGAATCGTAAATAGGCCAAGACGGTATTGGTACTCCTACAACAACTGTTCAAGTGGATACCCAACTACGTGTTTACTTTGACTTTGATCCGCCCACACGGTTTCACTGGTCTGGACACATTCTGTGGTCTTCTGAGGAAAATTTTCGAAACCATTTACGTCGGTGTTTTAATGAGATTCTCTCTAAGCAATAAGCTGATAGTATGAGAACTATTTTGACTCCACATTACAATTGATTGAAGTTCAATGCTAATTTATGGCGACAAACGAAAGTCTTCGAATGCTGGCATCATTAATTCACGAATTTAATTGTCCTTGCCAAAAGGCCCTTGCTTATTTTACTTTCATAGTTACTTGTTCATTCTTATTTTAAAGCATTTAACTGAATTAATCGCACAAATACTGTTCTCTTATATTTTATTTTGGTTTTAAAATTCCACTCGTATTTGTGACTCGATCCCTGTTTTCATCTATTCTAGTGTACTCGATGATACGCAATCTGTTTTATCAGCTGTCTCAAGACTTGAGACCATATTCCGTTTAGTTTGTGATTGTAAGCTTCTGATTATTGCGCTTACTTTGATGTTCACTGAGTGTGACGTGAAATGGAATTGAATCTTTGAGTATATTCTTGTTTATGAGTGCAGTGCTTTATGCCTTACTCGTTCATGCATTTCAGCATGAAAGGTAAGCAGCAGTGGGAAAGTAATGGCTTGATGAGTTTGATTAACTGGGTCGTGGGTTGATATCATACTAACGACTATCGTCGTAACCGTTCGTAGCATTTCGTAGCAAAACGTAATTTAGCGGTTTGTACCAATAATGAGCTTCACTTGTAAATTAAACCAGTTATCAATCAATCGCTTTTTGGATTTCGATTTCCTGATAAAAATAAGTTTTTTTTAACATTCTCTGCAAAGAAAACAATAAATATTTGAGAAAATAGTTGTATTTTATTACCGTATTTACGGTATTTATGAACCCAGTGACCCTTGAGTTTACCTTCTTCTTTCACCTTCATAAGAAATTTATCCAATTTATGCAGAAATAAATGAAGATTATGAGAGCAAAAGCCTATATTAAGTTTAGTTTGTGCACAGCATAATCGACACCATTTCTTCCAAAGAAGGCATTTTCCTAGTGTGTGTTTACACTAGCAAAATACCTATTTTAGAGGTAATGGTGCCGATTCTACTGTGCAATACTAAACCTAATTTAGGCTTTTGCTCTCATAATCTCTCTAATAAAACAATATAGAGACGAACGTAAATTAGAGCAGTCAAATTTAGTTGAACTAATATTTCCATACAAATTAAGGGTACACGTAAAAACATGTCGACTAAAAACACGGTAAAGCGCAAGGCGTAAACTAGTTTGACATCTCTAACTTAATTCATAGCTATAGCCGTCCTTTTCTCGCACTGCCTTTTAGTAAAAGATAGCGATTCTCTAATTTAGTATAGTTATTGAACAAGAGAATCGGCACCAATAACTAAATAACCACTTATATGTTTCGTGTACCACATAAAAATCTCATCATCTAGCTAATTTATCAAATTACTACAAATTTGTTGATCAAAGGTAGTGTGTACACAAAGGGAACGTGTTCCATTTTATGAAGTGCTATAATATGATAAGGTAGGGCTTATGTACTTTGAGTTCCCGCTATAAATATTCCGAAACGGTACCCACTACCCAAACATAATACGTAGTTAGTAATGATGGTTCATATTAGATTAACTAACAGCTGTATGAGCGTTAATTACAATAGGTAGGCATACCGACCCCGCAAAGGCCCGGTGTGGTGGACTACGGCCCATTCCCTCCTACAGAGGAGGCCTGAGTACCAGAATAGAATAGACTGATTATACTTAATAGTTAGGCGTAAGGCTTACCTGATGAACTTCTCGTGCAACACTCAACTCCATCGCAGAGCAGAAATACATACAACTCCAACCTTGGTCAATAGGTACCTACATGGCCTTGTCGATATCCTATCTATCATCCTAGCTGTGAGTGTGGCTACTCTTGTGCTTTGTATTGTTTCAGGAAAATATTCACAAGGCTGCGCTGCACCGCAGTATGTATGATAAATAGCGAGGCACAAGTGTGACTATTCCCTTAATGAAAATGGAACGTGAGCTGAATATAACACTGCATTATGCTGCTTTGATATTAAATCGATCAATCTTACATGGATGTATAGGATTGAATTCAATAATAATGTGGAATGGCTTCCTAATGTCTGAGTTATGGAAATTGCAAACACAGTTAAGCCGATTTAGAGTAAATCCTAAACTAACAAAACTTTTGCTTTTAGATGATAAATCGCTAAAGCAAACTGGAGAATCAATCAACCACAACAATCATATTAACTATTTAAGCTTCCTCTAATTTCGTCTTCATGATAAGTACTGAATTATTAAGATAAACAGTGCAGCTAAGTTTTGACGTCGTTGTTTAGAAAAGTAACATAATAGGATAAGTTGTTACTTCTAAGATTTATTGCAATGCTCCTACCAAATCTCTCTTTATTAGTTCAAACGTATAGAAAGGCACTATCTTTAAACGCACTACGAAACGTTCAAAGCACATGATTTACACTGTCATACTCCACTATAGGTTATGAAACAAAGCTAGGGTAGACCCATGTCAGCAGCGTGCGTCAGCCGCCACATACAAACTGACAAACGACGTATTTAGTGGATAATTGGATTGATTCTATAGTCATTCGACAATGGATCTACGAACGCTTGTTTGAATCATATAACGACGTGGTGATTGGAAGGTCTGGATAGTACACTAAATATACTTGACTTCAGTTACAGTTAAGTTCGAATAGATAACTTGTCTATTGTTTTATAATTTATAATAGCTTAAAAACATGAAAATATTCTTAAGAAGAAAACTGTAAAGTTATAAAATTATTTTTAACATTAGTACGATAGTGAAAAGGTGAAAAGTTTTTATCATCGAGCGACGTCCACGAAAACTGAAATGAGATCAAGTGCACCGACACTCGTAATTGCAGTTCAACCAGGAGTGACGGTCTGGAAATGTAATATTGAAGCCTCAGTTTATTCTAGAATTTGATATCTGAATATTCTTGGCTTGTGATTCACATGAAAAATGTAAAAAAACAGCAAAAACCAATGTTCAATAATGTTATGAAATTAACTGACCTTGTATTTTTTTATTGAATAAAGCGAACAGCAATCTCCTACCATATTGTTAACAGGTGCACTTTTTGAACACAAATATTATTGTACAGCCATTTTAATAGTAAGCTTTCCAAAAGTTTGTTGGATTAACAGCAATTCATCTTGGAACGGGTTTTAGTAAGCTTGGACGTAATAGTCGTTCTCAATGTAAAGAAGGTCTGAATGTAAGAACGAACGACATTTGTGAACTTAACTCGAAGTTACAGTCAGCATACGATCTACATGTAACAATGCTTAATGTACTTACTTCTCTGTTAAGTTACTAACTTTTATCGCTTATTCAAACTTTGTGTCGATAATATTGAAAGGACTTTGAGTCGGATTACTCTATCCTATCGTAACTTTATTCTTGAATCAATTACCGAATGTGAGAGAATATTGTAGGAAATACTATAATCAGTTGAAACATAATAATTATGTTTTATTGAAAAGTGTTAGACAATCAGAAACATGTTTATAGGAAATACCCTCGTCGTTCACGTCCCTAGGTAATTAGCTGCCAAATGTAGCGATAGTCGTGGGACCAGTCAGTAATATTAGCATTCACTACCTATTTGTAAAAATAAAAACCGGCCTAGTGCGTGTCGGGCCACGCGCATGGTAGGGTTCCGTATTCGCCCATTGTAACAATACATGCGGATTTAGAAAAGACCTTCATGTTTATTACTATGAACCTATTAATTGAGTTCACGGTTTGACGGACAATATATAACCTTTAAATTAAAACCGAAAAAATAAATAAATAAGTAACCACTTCTCCTTAGTATTTTTTTAGGGTTCCGTACCCAAAGGGTAAACGGGACCCTATTACTAAGACTCCGCTGTCTGTGCATCTGTCTATCCGTCTGTCTGTCCGTCTGTCACCAGGCTGTATCTCATGAACCGTGATAGTTAGACAGTTGAAATTTTACAGATGATGTATTTCTGTTGTTGCTGTAACGACTAATAATATAAAACAGAATAAAATAAATATTTAAGGGGGCTCACATACAACAATTTTTTTTTGCCGTTTTTATAGATAATGGTACGGAACAGATTGTGCGCGAGTCCGACTCGCACTTGGCCGGTTTTTGAGTTTAGTTCGCAGGTTGCGCCATAGATCATGCAAAAGTGTGTGAAATGTACCAAGTTAATCTTCGCACTAAACATGTTGTTTAAAATGCGTTATTGTATAGTTCGATATTGAGATAGACCCATAATGGCACAAGTTTAAACCTTAGTGGTTTTTGGTTGCTATTTAATATGAATAATCTTGTATTCTTTTGTATAAATGTTAAATAAACACAAATGGAACAAAGGTGCTTATCAAAACATTTCGACAGTAAGAGTTGTAACCTGCAGACAGGACTACAAAAAGTCGTTTGTCTGTAATCCCTTAAGAAAACTGAAAAAAGTTTACTTAAGTGTCACAAACAGAAAACCTCATAGTCATTCAATCAAACAATAACTTAGCGGTTCTTGCTGACCAGTTAATTTTTTTTAGTCTATTTATTTCCACACTTGCTTTTCCAATTTAGTTTTGACATGGGCGGAATAGCAGAAATCGGCTCTGCTTGCCATTAATAAAAATAAAATTGAATAGAACTTAGCTGTTGACACAAGTAAGAAAGCATCACAGCAGTGAATATAAAACATAAGCAAAACACTGGAGTGATAAGGCTTTCGCAGACTTATTTCTGTCCAGGTGTTTTATTACGGATACGGTTTAGCAAGCGATGAAGTCATTGTGGTTTTCGCGATAGCTGACATAAATTAAGCTAATCAAGACAACCCTCTTTAAATTAAATATTTATTCATAGCATATGTTTTAAAGTCCCGTTTTTGGTATCACACGAAAAATTGTGTCATACTCGTAGCAAGTGACAACAATAAAATTAAATATAAAGTTAATGTATTCCAACGTAATGCATTATTATTTTGAAATCAGCTGATAATGTGTGTATAATATTGAAGGGTTATTTTATGGCGCCACTTGTTTATCAATTTTATGTGACCGAATATAATAGTCGGCATTACTTTTGATTTTAGAAAGCTTTAATAAACTGTCAGTAAAATAATTGAATCCTTATTAATTTAAAATACAAAATAACTGAAGCATAGCTGTGAACCTGCCACACGTTTCATTGGGTATTCAATTGTCAATGCCCGACCGACTGATTTTCGTGGAAATAAAACTGCGAGTTTAATAATTTTTCCAATATCCTATTGTATCAATGAAGGCTTCATTTTCCCAATGAAACATTTTAATAATGTAACGTTTATAAAATATGTGCAGTGGGAACCTGCGTGACAGACGTGTTGCTGTGAGGGATATTAAACTGTCAGGATAGCTTACACTGACTTCGTATACAGTTCTCTCAGTTTTTTTAAGAGGGTTTAAAAACATCACATGATTGTCTTTTCCATTCTGGGTGGAGTGGAAGGGCGTGACAGACTTATACTGACTAAAACCCACCCGTGTTACTTCAGTTACCCTTTGCATTCCAGGGCCGCGGCGACTCTTTCGAACTCTCCCGCGACCCAGCCCCACTAGCCATATTACTTTACTATTTTCGTTTACGCTAACGCTTCGCTAACGCTTCGCTAACGCTTCGCTAACGCTTCGCTAACGCTTCGTTAACGCTTCGCTAACGCTTCGCTAACGCTTCGCTGACGCTTCGCTAACGCTCCGCTAATGCTTCGCCAATGCTTCGCCAATGCTTCGCCAATGCTTCGCCAACGCTTCGCTAACGCTTAGTACAAAATGTGTGGCGTTGACATTACCTGCGTAGAGAAGTGTCACGTGACTTATCGCAGGTAATGTCATCGCCATACATTTTGTACTAAGCGTTAGCGTAAACGATATTTAAAAAAAAAAAACACCCTGCCCCACACTAGGAATTATTCCCGCACGGCGGGTGCGTTCACAAACATGTAAACTCACATACACAAGACACCTAGACCCGAAACAAGTATCTGTAGGCAACAAATATTTGTTCCGTGCGGGGATCGAACCCGCGACATGCAGCGCAGCAGCCGAACGCTCAACCACTGCATCAACCGTGTCGAATAATTGAAAATTAATATGGGTAGGGTGACTGTACTCTCACTTTAGGATAACGTTTTTAGTAAATAACATTGACATACGAATTTCTTATTAATATTTTTTTTACAAATAAATCCGCTCGGGGCGATCCATCAGGTTAAGCTACGCTTGCCGGTGTCGATCCATGGATGGGTGACCATCTTTACATACCGAGACTGGCAGCATTTTACGATTGTATTTTGGACGATATGGCTTTATTTTTTTCTGTTTTACATTGATTCATACATACATTCATAATTATGTTAAGATTGTTGCATACAAATACAGATTCAAGTTCTTCAAATTTAACAGACAGATATGATGCTAGGGAGCTAAAACACTAGGCAGTGGTGACGGGCGAGCGTTTTTGGAGGACAGTCTTTATGTAGAACTTTGACGTTCAAAAAGTGCTGGCTCGCAGCCTAATTTGAATAAAAATGACTTGATTTTAATTTTGGTAGAAAAATACCGTTCAGCAAAATCAAATAATAAATCTCATACAAAATCCACACAGAAAAAAAAGTAGTAACAAAAATACTGAATTAACTGTTTCATTTTAGCAAACATTGTGCTTAAAATAAAAAGTGCTGCGGCTGAGTGGCCAAAAGCCGCTCTCAGTTAAACCGGGAAATATTTATACCAAAAACTTTAATCGAAAAAGAGGTCACTGAAGGTGTGACACAACATTTTTTTAACTTAAGTTATATTAAATCGGCGTAAGTGACAAGAGAGGGCAATGTAAAATCTTGGAAAATGTGAGACATAAAATATGATTACGGGCGATCTTGAACGATACATCGATAAAACAATCGCTTCAAAAGACGATTTCTTTAAAAATCCCTTAATAACCCGTAAATTATGAAAACATTAGATTCAAATCTCATAACAATTTATTTTGCATTCAAAGCGCTGGACACCTACCGCGTTGTTTGTTTAAATGACTCATAAATGGATTTACCTAATTCATAAAGGTACCTAACCTTATGAATTAATTAGAACTTATAAGGACAGAAAATGTAGTGAAAGTTAACATAAAATTAAAATCTAAAAAAGTGTTATTTGACCCATCACATGCCCGATTAGCAGACACAGTAGATTTTATTTGTTATCTGCACACTTTTTTTTTTTTGGAGGTTGGGAAATCATACAATGACTTCCAGACTTTTACTAACTAAAGCCCAGCCTTGTTCCTTCATTTTCCTGTGTGCTAAGGGCCGCGGTAACTCTATTTCGATCTATACGAGATCGGCACTGACGGGCCCCGTCAGGTACAGCTGACATCTCTTTGAGGCGCGCGTGGAACACTACGTGCCATCGACTTGGACCTGGTCCTTATTGGACGGCGAGCTACGCACTACTCACCGTCCGCAAACCCACGCCTACGATGACCGGAGATCGTCGTGCAACCCCCGACGACGGCCCGACGTCATGTCATTATACCACAAGGTGTGTTAGTAGGTTCGCTGACATTTTATCCGCCATTTACTTATCACACAGACAGTAGGTACTTCACCAGTAAACTGACGAAGGTCTCGGTCGCTCGACCCCTGTCACACGCAATATATAATCGTACAAAAACCGAAATGGATATCTAAGTAATGAAAAACTATACTGTTTAGAAATAAGAACATGAAGAAAAATTCGTTCAATTTAATTTGTATGTGATTGTAGCCATCTGTTGGAAAGGGTCCCTTATTTGAGATAAAAAAAGAAGTTGCTCCAGAGAAAGAATCATCAGATTTCGTTTATATTTTTTATTTCATTTGGTGGTGTAGGAGCGCATATTATTGAGTACCTACATTATTTTTGTGTACGACAAAAACGAAATTCCCAACCTCGATCATAAACATACTTATACTTTTTGTTTCATGCAAATACCACAAAATCCTGCAAAAGCTGGCAGTGAACTAACTGAACAAAAAGCATTGTCACCCGGCTTTGTTTCTGAGTTATATTTAAAAAAAATGTTTGGTCTCGGGAAAGCAATACTGCCCCTTAAAGATAATGTTCGTGTGAATCTTTTTACACTACTACGGAAGGATAATAAGTTTTATAGTATGTGTACGGGTCTATGTGTTGAAATTTGACCTCTGAAGTTATTTCTTGCCTCGGTATAGAACGTTAATTAACATGAACCTACCTGTAGCCACTTAATCCTGGTAATATTGTCATCGGTAACGGTGAGCGCTCTCCTCTCGCCCAACTTGTAAGACTCGTCATAATACATGTACTCAGTGAACGTCAACCCACTGGTAGTGTACTGCTGAGTAAAATATATTGATATAGTCCCATTCACTATGCCGTGTTCTATAATCCATTTACACTTGATTGGGACGGGAAAAGGGTTAGGGAAGTTTGGTGTCGTGATCGTGCCCACGTGTTGCTTTAAGTGTCCGCCACAGGGTTGTGGGCCTTGGTGCTCCTTGTGGCGCTGCTGCGCGTCCGCGTGATTGGCACACACACTGAGCAGCGCGACCACGAGCAGGCGCCAAGTCACCAGCCTGGGACAAAAAAAAAATTGTTAATCAAAACTCATTGACATTCAACTGAATATTGACCACATTCTTCGACCTTTCCAAGTATTCTTGATCGAAGATTTGCTAATCTCCTATTGAAATCAATCTTTCTGTTTCTAAGTATACATATTTGGGATTGCAATCAGCTAAACAATTTTTTTTTCTTAGACTATCGTGTTCCACTGCTGGGCAAAGGCCTCCCCCAAATCCTTTCAGACATTTTTGTCACAAGCTATGTCAAACCAGCTCATGCGGTGGGCGTCTAGGTCGTCTTCCCACCTCTTCTTAGAGTTACAACTGAACTATTACAATAAAAAAACTAGGTTTAGGATTAGGACTCAAAATAAGTTTATATAAAATTTAATATTTTTTGTAGGTAAATAAGCTCAATACTCAACTTAAAAGGTTTATTTATTTATTGCTTTTTAGTTCTTTTTCGTCGGTTTATTTTTTTGTTAAAAAGTTTTTTATTTTATGATTTTTTGTGACTCGTATTATCTTTTAATGCTCTGAGGCTAATTCCTAATCCTTCATCATTCCTCTTGGCACTGAGCTGATGATGTAACCATCCTTCCATGAGGTTCCAGGATATTTATTGACCAGTTGAGGTTACCTCCAATATTCTAAAGACTTCTTTTCTTCAAAGCATATTGAGTGGTATCTGTCATTAAAACCAGTTTTTTTTAATCTTACTTCTATTGTTTAGGAAAGGTAACGTTTCCATCATCAGCTCAGTTTCATGATGATTCCTAAATGCAAATACCTGATTAAGTTATGAAAAGTAAACAGAAACAATATTCGTGCCCAATTTTCGAAGTTTTCTCTCAATTTTATAAGGATTTCATTATCAGATCCTGATGTCCTTCACATGGGACCACCCTTGAGGTATACCCTATCAAAAAAAAAGAATCATCAAAATCGGTTAATAAACAACGGAGTGAGGGCTGAACATACCTACAGAAACGCTAAACGTGCTCACAATTTTCGAGGTTTTCTCGAAACGGCCGTTTTTGGCACTTTTGCCTACTACTTTGGATACGAAACATTTTGAGACCTGTTTTAACAACGTAAAAATTCTTTATCCTCTTTGTAACAAACGTCAAGTTGGATTTTTTTAATATTTATTTTCTGTGCTATGCTACGATTTTTTATTCAATGAGGGCGCCACTGGACCGCGAGAGGGGCCTTAAAGGCTATTCGTCACACCGAATTCTAGTGGACGTAAAGTAATGACATTTAAAAAAAAAATTGGTAAGATGTCGTGTAAGGTATCAATCGAAAGGGCTCAATAAGAATTTAAAAAAAAATAACTCAACAAAAAATAGGTTAAAATACTAAAACCCGAATACAAAAAAAAATGCGCTGTAGCAGCAGTGATGTTAGGTAAATAGCCGTGGTCGTATTCCAAGTTAGTTTTTCAAACTATTTTTTTTTTATTTTGGGTATCGATGTTTAGTTTAAAACGTTCAGATATAAATCTGAATGTCTAAACTAAACGTCTGGTTTCTATAGTGGCGGAGGAACAAAACAAGTAAACAGGAACTTACAAATATTTTAAGGTTAACACCCTTTATAGAAAAGACATAATCAATTAGGTATCTGTCTACGCAACGAAGAAAATAAAAATAAGACAAAGCAAAACGCTAAAACAGGCACACAATTATATTTTTTTTAAAGTTTATGGTATTTGATCAACATTCTGGTGGTAGTTTGAAACTGAAACTTGAGCACATTTGTCTCAGTGACGTTACCTGAATAAACTCGGACTGTTCATGTAAATGGAACAGAAAATCTGTTAGGAAGAAGGGACCGTATTTCAAGTAGGACTTCTTAAATACGGGTACTTAAGAAGTTTGGTTTTAGCTGTTGAAGCTTTGTTCAAGAAGTAGTTGTAGTAAAACTTTGAAGTTTGTTATAACATTAAGTTTTCTTGAAAACTTGGTTTTGTGAAAGCTGACAGTTGTTATATTAAATTATTTTTTATATTTGGTTTTTTTTGCCTAAATAAGGCCCAAGCTATTCTATAATATACTAGTTCTTAGCGCTTGTCTTCGTGAAATTTCACCTTAAAAAAAACTTAAACTTTACAATAAAATAGAACCGACTTCCAAAAAGAGTGCAAAATAATTTTAATTTCGGAAGTCGGTGTCAAAAAACGAAGACACAAAACAGGAACACCGACTTCCGAAATTAAAATTATTTTGCACTCTTTTTGGAAGTCGGTTCTATTTTATTGTAAAAAAAAGTTTTTTATTTTTCACTTTTTAGTTGTGGTTCCCCATTAAACTGTGTTAACAATTCATAGACATACGATAGCAGCAATCGTGGTTGATTTGCTGTCAATTTTTGAAGAGTTCCGATGTCTGTCTCCGAAACCCATCATCAGATCTTTTTGAAATTTAAATGGGACCATTTCGGAATAAACCCCTTTCGAACAAAAAGAATTAGAGTTAGAATTTTGCAAATCCGTCAATATATGACGGAGTTATGCCCGAACATACATAAAAAAAAAAAAAAAATACAAACATCCGAATTGATAACCTCCTCCTTTTTCGAAGTCGGTTCAAAATGTCACGAACACGCGCGGAAATAAACATAGACTTGACAGGGATGTTTGTAGATATTCTTCTTCTTCTTCTTTCTTTTAAAAAAACACTGTGTGTGTGTGTGTATGTGTACTGTATGTAATAACTCACTACAGAATACAAGACATACCACCAACGGCTGAAGATAACATACGCGGTGAACAGATTGACAATACAGAAACTTGAGATTGTGTTTAACTTAGAATAGAGAGAAGTTGATAAAGTTTGAACAAGATTTTATGTACTGTATTTGAGATAAGATTTGGTGTAGGTTTATTTGAGATATGAATTTTGTAGGTACAGGTAAACCACCAAAATCTATAGCCTATAGCCAGCGTGTGAGCACTGGCCTTCAGCTGGCAGTCGATAATATTGAAGAGTGGATCGAATGTTAAGTTTAGAAGAAAGTAGTAGTAGCGATTGTTTCGCGTTATTTCTAGCGCGCCCACCCCTGGAGCCCTGCAGGCTCGACAGTACACAATCACTAACTCTTACTCACTCTCAAGTCTTTAGTTGCAAGTTACTTAATGAAGTCTGATGACAGTAGATAGACATTCAAAATTCAATCACATCGTTCTCAGAATAGTTGTATCAATTTATATTCGATGGGGTCATAATTTCTTGTATATCAAATTAAGTCGCATCAAAATAAATTGATTTCAAATGAGTTCGGTGACCCTGAAATCAATTTCGAAAAGGTAATGCCGTATTCCTAAATTATTTTCTCTTTCTTCTTGATCTGAAACCAGAGTTCTTTTATAGCAGCCAGTCTGGAACTGATCTAAATTGTAGTTTAATAATATTTCAAAAGATTTTTGAAGTGAAAACTTGTTTAGGCGCGTTGGGCAGGTTTGAGATGGGAAAAAACAATTGAACTCGAGCGACACCGACACCGCTACGTGATTCGCTATGAGAGTCCTAAGAGAGTGCTACGACGCGTAGCACTCTCTTAGGACTATTACTAAAGAACTTTTAAATTAAAGTTTAGGCCTTTGGTTATCGGTCGCAAGAGTATTTGAAAGAATCACCGCGGCCCTGAAACGCACAGGCAACTGAAGAAACACGGGTGTGGCGGCGAACTCTCGCGCCCGGCCCTGTTTCAGGCCATAGTATGAGCGAGAGGGAATGGGAAGCAGTCGCCTCCTTCTGCGAAGCAGTAATGCTTGCGAAGGCGGAGGCGGGATGGGTGAGGGAGACTAAGTAGTACGGAGTGTCCCACACGCCTACAGCCGCTACCGCCGCGGGAGACGCATTGGGCGTAGGACGTCGCGAGATCATCTCCAGCCACCGTAGACCCGGGATTGCGGACGGCGAGTAGTGGGTAGCTCGCCGTCCGATCAGCACCAGGCCCGTGAGTCAACGGCACGTAGTGTTCCACGCGCTCCTCAAAGAGATGTTTGTCACCCACCACTGACGCGACCCATCATGACCGGTGCCTGCATGCCTAGGAGTATCGGATAAATTCGTAACAGCGCTACCGCTCCCCTGGGCACTCAGGCAGGAAAGGAACAGGGGTAGGTTTTAGTCAGTAAGAGTCTGACACGCCCTCCCGCTCCACCTAGAGCGGGAGATGTCTTTTTTTATTGTTGATAGGCACGCGATTGACCACTATCGCACCTGATGGTAAGCGATGTCATTGGATGATTTCCTACACCACAAAAAAAAGGAAACACCGGTGGGTTTTAGTCAGTAAGATACACGAATAAGATGCGCTCTCCCGGTCCATTCTGAGTGGGCAGGAATTTAATGAATTCGCACGCTCATAAAAAAGGTATTTGGCTATCAAAAGTTTGTATATTATACAAGAACAGTTTTTATATGGTTAAGAAAACAAGATTAAGCCATATTCTACATGACAGATTAGGGTGAAATGTAGGTACTACCTTGTCCATTTCCAGAGCTTCGATTAGCTTCTTAAATTCACCTTTAAAATACGAACGAATTGGAACGAGAATGCTTCAAGAATTTAAAGTGGCAAAGGACTTCTCCCATCAAAATTTTCTTTGCAGAGAGAAATGTAAATCCACAAAAGAATGTTCAAAGCTCTCACGTGAGTAACATGTTGCCGTATCTAACACTTTCACGCGTTCTTGGTCGTATCATCTGCAGTAAGAACGTGAGTGAATATGTAAATTTTGGGGAGGCGTGAACCACTTAACTGTGACGTCACACAGTTTATGGCATGAGCTACCTCGTTATAATATGCTCATTTATGTAATAGGCTCATTTGGTGTTGTGTAGTGAATTTAATTTATATTGTTGATTGTTGAAAGCATTATAATAATGGTAAAAGGTGACTCTTTCAAACACTTCCGCGACACGTTGCCATTATTGGCAACCAAATAACTACTTAATATAACAAAAAAACAACTTAATATCAGCGTTTTACGGAAAATTAATTTTGATTTTATAATAATTTATTTATTGCGGTACACCAACCACAGTGTTGTCTTTTTAACAAGGTTAACTGGTAGAGAATTTCTTTGTGTATTATGTCCGCCTGTTTAATACTACTTGCACAAAAAGTCAAAAAAATAAATATTAACCCAATTTCTATTAGCTCATTTTTCAAGGAACACCTTATGAAAAAAAAATCTCTAGCAAACTGAGGGTAGTTTAGAAAAAAGATTTTGCTATGTATTGAGAGGTTAGAGTCACAAAGCTTTGCATTTTGCCCATTCTTAAACTTCTATATCATCTTTTCTCTGAATTCGTTGTGATTCAACAAAAACGGTTCGTATGGTTTGCGTCCGCTTTATTTAACTTGTTCACAATGGTCGCCTTTATCCTTTAGACATGATTGTGAATTCTTTCACAATGCATTTATAAGCGCTATGAAATTCCTGCTACTTTTCTATTGCGGTAAAATACCTTTCTTTGTATTTTCTTCTACTAAAAGTTGAAAATGGAAGAGAATCCACTTATTGCGACATCAAAATTAACATACGTAGGTACAAAGATATGTCTCTAGATATTCTTATCTAGAGGTCATAACGCCACTCGACAGGATGTACATACTACAAATACAATGAATATCTATCTGGGGTGCGCTGGGTTTTCTTTACCTTACACCAAAGGGAAAAAAACTGAGCTATTAAACAAATGCTAAGGCCCCGATTTAAACATTTATTTTAGCATTTTATACAGTTATGGTAGAAATCATTAACCCGAAACATGATAAATTATAGGATGATGTTAGGCAAAAATTCAAATTCACTAGAATTTGGGGTTTCCCTAATATCACATTATGTGCTCTAGCACGTACCTAAATAGCTTATAAAACTTTATAACCAAAAGGTCTTCAGAAGAAGTTCCGATTCAAAATATGCTGAGTATTAATTCGTTTCAAGAAGCCTCGTAAATACACTTCTGGACACATCTATTGGCCCACCTTGTATTTTCAGTTTCGTTTGGTCCTAGCTAAAATTTTATATTAGGTCGAGCAAAAAGTTTTTATGCAGTTTTGAACCTGGCACATTCACAATTTCATTCAATAGTCTTTTTTTGAATTTCGAACACAGAATTTAAAGAAACAAAAGACAATTTGGAGCCTGTTTGTTGATATCAAACAATCGGATCCTAAGAAAACTTGGTTATAAAAAAAAAAAAAAAAAAAAAAAAAATTCTTGAAAAAGTGATTGATATCTTTGGTTTTGCAACAAACATTACTTACTCTTAACATTAAGGTGAGGTTCTATCAATAATCTATGGATACTTCACCTGAAGTCGCCGCCCAAGCTGTGGCACTTATTCAGGCCGGAAACAGCCAAAGAAACGTGAATGCTCAACTTAATTTAAGTCGATCTGCGGTCCGAAATGTTTATCGGAGGTACCTAGAGACTGGCGGCTTTGTTCGTCGCCAAGGAAGGCCACGATCTCGGGTCACAACTGAAAGGCAGGATCGATTCATCGTGACGACCAGCTTGAGAAATCGTCACCTTACCTCCATTGAGATACAAAACCAACTTCGCGACTTCCACGGAGTATCTGTGAGCGCTCGAACTGTTCGGAGAAGGTTAAAAGAACGCGATATGGTACCACACAAGCCAGCTAATGGGCCCAAACTAACGCGAGCCCACCGAACAGCGCGCCTTCATTTCGCACGCAGTCATTTAAATTGGACACAGCAAGATTGGAGCCGTGTACTCTTTTCTGATGAGTCTAAAATTGTGTTACATGGCAATGATGGAAGGAAGAAGGTCTACCGACGTAAGGGAGAGCGTTTCGCACAATACTGCTTTGAAGAGAGGGTTGCTTATGGCGGTGGCTCATGGACTGTCTGGGGCGGTATATCCGCGAGCGGCAAAACTCAACTTGAGGTTGTTACAGGACCACGGCTGCCAACATTAAATGCTGAAAGGTACATTCAGGAGTGCTTGGAACCTCACGTGATACCATACGCGGACTATGTGGGCCCAAATTTCCTTTTTATGCATGATAATGCAAGAGCCCATGCGGCCGGCATCGTCAGGGAATATCTTCGGGATGTGAACATCACAGTTATGGACTGGCCAGCCAGAAGCCCAGACATGAACCCCATTGAGCACATGTGGGACGAGCTAAAAAGATGTGTTAGGGCTCGTCAGCCAGTTGCCCAGACGATGCAGGAGTTGAAAACTGCCATAGAAGAGGAATGGGAGATGATCCCTCAAAATTTCATAGAGCGGTTGATAAACTCTATGCCTAATCGTATGAGAGCTGTGGTAGATGCCCATGGAGGCAACACGCGTTACTAAATTAAACCTTTATTTGATAAAACATGTTTTTTATTCAAAAATCAATTGCCTTTAACAAGGCGCATATCCGACTTGTTAGGCGTAGCTCCATGTCGCATGGTATTCTGAATTCAAATTTAAAACAATACGGTCGAAAAAGATGGTAAAATGTATCAGGTTTAAAACTGCATCAACAGTTTTTGTTCAATCTAGCAATCATATTTCGGTAGGGGCCATCGAAACCTAAACTCTAAGGTGGGCCAATAGATGTG
Source organism: Polia nebulosa (assembly GCA_951329385.1). NCBI lineage: Eukaryota > Metazoa > Arthropoda > Insecta > Lepidoptera > Noctuidae > Polia > Polia nebulosa. The sequence goes on from OX589602.1 coordinate 22,602,268, forward strand.
TCCAGAAGTGTATTTTTTACTGACAGTTTCGCTTGCAGAGCGCCTATAAGCAGTTCAAGCTTCTATTCCTGCATCAATATTTAATTCTGTTTATACCGAAATCTTCGCACTCTTTGTCTTGGCTAGTTATGGGCACTTGTATCCTTTTTTGTAAAAAGTTCGCAGGTATTAGCAATACCGTTTCTAACGAGCTGTGAACTTGCTAGTGGTAATGACGCGGAATAATTTAGAAGAGATTGATGATTGTAGGTATGCCTCAGACCTTTTTTATGAAATGGAAGTCTGCTAAGGAGACTACGGTTGATGTGAGTGAGGTATGAAAGATTTGTATGTGTGCCGAAGGATTACATGGAAGAATACGGGGAGGAAAGAACGGACAAAGCATTTTAGTCCCAGAAAAAGCCGATGAACTATCATATCGACCGTGGAAATCAAATGAAACGCCACTTTGGTCGAAAATGAGTTTTATATTCAGGTCGATAGGGTTTTGGATTCTCTATCAGTGTCTAGGTTAGAAGCCAACCTGAAGCACTTTTTGGCGTTTCATTAAAAGTACAAAATGGTACTTTAAAAATACACTCCCTTTAAACGACCGTTTTTTGATAATAATATTTTTTCAACAATGTCGTATAAATTAATTTAAAATATTGTAAGTGAACTAAGTTTTTTACAAACATGGCATATCATGCAATTTACCCATCGTAATCAATTTTTAATTTGCCCTGTCAATAATTTTCCCTAATAAGTTATGTATATGTGTCGAAACACGTTTTGTTCCTCGAAAATAAAGTACAAGAAGTGGCGTCTAATTTGTTATTCCCATCCTACTTTTGAATAAGATTATAGTAAAAACATTTTTTTAACAAGCTTTTATACCACCTATCTCAAATTAAATGTGCTCGATGGGGTTATATTGTTTTATCATAGAAAGGCCAGTTTTCAGCTTCAACATCAGACCATTTTTTTTTTTGATATCGGGAAATGGGTCTAACTTGCGTTGCAAGATTACAATTATAAGACACTAACAAACATGTTACTCGTAGTTACATACATACATTGCAAGTAAAATAAAAGCTTTTAATAAAAAGGTTGTATCAGTTACTTTTACGGGCATTTATAACTTTGCCAGTAGCAAATAATTTATTTGTCTTTTCTTTCATAATTTTTAAAACATTACTCCATTAGTGTGTGATAAAAGGGTAGGAATAATTATAATACTTTCGTTGCAGTTTTCTATCAAATGTAAACAATAATACAAACATTAATTGATAAAAAAGTTCTAAGTAAAAAGTATTTTTGCTATATAAATTGAGTTTTCCTTTGCTAAGTTATTATGTTAAATCCTTTAAGTACTATATTTACATAAAATTGAGCTATCGAATAAGATTAAAGTGGAGAGGCAATAATGATGAGTGAGGTAAATAAAGGGTGCTAATGCACTAATATAAATAAATTACGTAGTATTATCGCTTTGGATACTCGTATCATCGCAGGAAAGTTTTGTTCAATCGTAATAGGTCTAAAATAAATTGGTCGGCGATAACGGTCTTGTTTTGTTTATTATGTGTGTCATTTAAATGAAACGCCACTTTTTCTTAAATTATTGACCTTAATTCATTTAATTTGAATACAAAATAAGGAGGGTCGCGGGTAGCTGATGGATGCGAGACGCACAGAACCGGTCATTGTGGCGACACTTGGGGGAGGCCTATGTCCAGCAGTGGACGTCTTTCGGCTGAAATGATGATGATGATGATGTTGATGACAAAATAAAAAGCATAAAAAACTTGATCTGTTTATTAAAAAAAATCCATTAATAAATGTAAAAGCTATGATTTTTATTTTAAATTCTGAACAATGGGCAATATAGCGCTACATTTGTTGTTCCTTTCCACCATCAATAAATTATGACGTTGCATCAAGATTGTATTATTAACCCGTTGCACGGCAGCGTCAAGATCTAAATTAATCCAATAACAAACCGTGATTGCTGTTGCTTATTAAAGTCTGTAGAGACTTGCAATATCCGCTGCGTAGTGTGTCGACCACGTTCCTAATCGGGGTGTGCTTTTAGTTTATGGCGTGCAATCGCGTGATTCTAAGTGGCTCAACACTTTTTCCTACGATAAATGCGCGGATTTTACAAGACTTTACCTAATTGAACACGAAAGCGCACGAAGCCCGAGTGGTTCCAATATTATATATAATAATAATAATTGTTTATTGATCAAAAAGGTACAGATGGTGTGAAAACAAAACTTAAACTAGTTACAAGTAAGTTATACAAAGTTATGTCACAAACATATTATTATGGTAGAACATGCTGGTGTATCTGTTGACGATTAACGTTACCCTGTCTCTTAAACTAGGGTATGCCTGTATCTTAAGAGACAGTGGACGGCCATAAGGTTATGTTCTAATATTACCTTTTTATTAAGTGAGGAGTTGTCGATCTACCCACAATTAAAGAATTATCAGGAAATGAATGGTAAGTAAAACTGAATAAAATAAAATTACAATCAAATAAAATTAAAATTGAAATCAAATACAATAAAATTACAATCAAATAAAATTAAAGTTGAAATCAAATACAATAAAATTACAATCAAATAAAATTAAAATTAAAGTTGAAATCAAATACAATAAAATTACAATCAAATAAAATTAAAATTAAAGTTGAAATCAAATAAAATAGAATAAACTTAAAATCTAATTAAAATTTAATTAAAATCAAATTACTATCAATTAAAATAAAAAATAAAAATAGAATTAAGACTAAATGAAAATCAAATTGAAATCAAACTTAAATCAAATTAAAATCAATTTAATATCAAATAATGAACTCAATTTTTTTTTATTCCTAAGGGTGTATGTGTATGTGTGTGTATGTATGTGTGTGTGCATGTGCTAGGTTATGTAGGTTAATATTGATTCTGTGTGATTATAGTCTTGTTGAAGTAGCCACGCTGTAAGTTTTTGTTTAATATTCCATTTTGTCAGATCTAGTATGTTTAGTTGTTTATTTATTTTTCTGTAAATGTGACTGCTCAGAATAAGATACTGATGTGTGGCAAAAGCTGTTCTATGAGGAGTACTTGGTGGGATAAAGGTGCGTTTTTTTCGGTTGGAAGGGGGTAGAGATGAATGTTTTTTAAGGACTGAGTAGAGCACAAAGAGTTGACGTACTGTGAGAACTTTACAGTCGGAATACAGTTGAGTTGTTGGGAATCTGTAGGGTGTTTTGGTCATAACTTTTAGTATAGCTCTCTGTGCTCTCTCTAGTTTGAGAAGGAATGTTTTACTCGCCCGTCCCCACACCGTTATGCAATATCCTAGTACCGATTGACACAGGCCAAAGTACACCATTTTTAAAGTGTCGACATTTGCAGATTCCCTCAGGGACTTAAAGATATGTAAGAGACGGAGGGTTCTGGTGGTGAGAGCATCAATTTGTTTATCCCATTTTAGTTCACTAACTATTTGTACACCTAGATATTTAACGCTGGTTGTTCTGGTAAGATTAGGACAAGAACACGACGTGGGCGAAGTAGAAGGGACCTGACATGAGTGAGCAGTAATCGAGAAAGTGTCTGGAGGTAAGTTATTCCGTTTTATGGCAAACGGTATGTAACTGGATTTCCGTAAATTGAGAGTAAGAAGGTTTGAGTTTAGCCATGTCATTATCGTACTTAATGCAGACTCTGCTGCAGTTTTAACACTATTCCATGTAGGTCCATGTACTATTATCGCCGTGTCGTCAGCGTAAGTAACAATTTTACATTTTGGGAGCTTTAAATTACATAGGTTATTTATGTAAATTTGGAACAAACTAGGCCCCAAGATGCTACCTTGCGGGACGCCAAAGGAGACAATTTCTTCGTCACTGAGGTAAGTACTGATTTTAACACGTTGAGTGCGGTTACTTAAATATTCTTTAAATATTTGTAGGGCAATTCCTCGCACACCAAGCAGTTCCAGCTTAGAGATCAGTAAGGAAACAGAAACTGTGTCAAAGGCCTTGGACAGGTCCAGAAATATGCCTAGACATTTAGTTTTGCTATCCAGGTTTTTCGCAACATGTTGCGTCAAGTCAAGTATTGCGACTTCTGTTGATACTCTTTTCTGGAAGCCGTACTGATTCTCAGCGATTATTCTTTACCTATCCAAAAAATCTTTGAGGCGGTTGTTGAGTATCCTTTCGAGAATTTTAGAAAGAACCGGTAGCACCGAAATGGGCCTATAATTATTGACACAGCTTCTGTCTCCCCCCTTATGAATAGGATGCACTATAGCTTTTTTTAAGGCTTCGGGAAAGACACCCTTTTGCAAACAGCAATTAAAAAGGCACGTAATGTGAGGAACTAACACCTTTTTGCAGTTCTTTAACATTAAGGGTGATATACCATCCCAGCCAACAGCACTGTCATTTTTTAGTTGAAGTATAAGTGACTCTACTTCGGCTTCATCTACATCTAGCAGAGCCAATGAATTGATAGGCGAGTTGGAGATGTTACAAGACGACGAACGCTGTTCTGGGATCAGGAGGGATTGTGCACCAGATTCGATATTTTCCGCCAGTTTTATGCCAACGTTAGCAAAGAAATGACATACCTTGTTAACGGAAGAATAAGGATTATCACATAAACTCAGTAGCTCTTCAGGTATAGTTCGAGTTTTGGATGTGTTTGTAATATTCTTAATGGTTTCCCATAACTCTCTAGGATTATTTTTGGTTCTCTCCAGTTCACTTTTTTCATAGGAGATTTTTAGCTTTCGAAGTAAGGAATTACAAAAGTTTCTATATCGAGTGTAGGTTAGCCTAAGTATAACATTATCGGGTGCGTTTTTGGACTTAATATGAAGTTTATCACGGTTTTTCATGCATTTCAGAAGACCTGGAGTTATCCACGGTTTTATAGTTCGTTTGCGTCTGGGGAATTTAATTTGTACTGAGTTATTAGATATTATAGATGTGATTATAGTGATGAATTCATTCATGGATACATTTGGATCGGTGGTTTCAAAAATATCTGAAAAGTCCGTGTTTTGTAGATTTTGCACAATAGCGTCATGATTTATACGGGTGGTAGTGTGGCGTAACTTACGCACAAGTTTGGGGTCAGCAATAGATAAAAGAGTGGGTCTATGGTCGGTAATGTGGGTGTACAGCACAAGTGTGCTTACGGGTAAGTTGGTTTTTAGGAATGTGTGATCTAGGCAATTGTCTAACCGGGTAGGGAATAAGTGGGTAGGCAGAAGACCGTGAGAGGCATTAAGTAATAAATAATCCAGGCTTCGCTGGTTTCTGTTATCTTGACTTATATCTATGTTAAGATCCCCAACAAGAGCGATATTAGGAAGCGAGGGAATTTTGTTGTAGACGTTATTTAGACTTAGTAGAAAGTTATCATGATTTTCTTTAGAATTGTATGAAGGCGAGCGATAGACTGCCACCACTGCCAGTTTGTTATCCAATTGACACACCAGGCAATTTCCACACTCAAAGTCCGGTTCCCACACTGTACCGTTTAGGTCTTCTTTTATATAGAAAACTACGCCGTCATTTTGATTTGAATTTATTTTTGTACAGTACGATTGAAAACCATCCAGTTTAGGTAAATTATTTGTTTTACTGAGCCAGCTTTCGGTCAGTATTATGATGTCTTGATTTATATCAGTTCGGCTCAATAATACTTGTAGTGAATCAAAGTTTTTATTTATACTGCGTATATTTATGTGTAAAAGATTTATGTTGTTTGTGTCAAAATGTTTTACATATTTTTTGCAATTATCAGGGCTGCAGATAGACGCATCTCCTACGCAGATTTGGTCGAGGTCATTGTTTATGTTAGTGATGTTAGCCATTGATATATGTAGGTTATACTAAAATATTCTTTGACATAAGGTGACCGAAAGTTTATGAGAGAGCTATGTGCTAGTAAGTAGTAATTACTTTGCTTTTTTGTGTGTGTTGGAATTTTGTGCGTGTGTTGAGTGATGTGAAAGATTGTTGTTGTTGTGGAATAATTATACAAATAGGAAAAATATGTTGCGTAGTTAAGCATGGTTAGTCACAGGTTATTACTGTCGGGTACCTGGAGACATTTTTCGGAGTTTAGTAATTGTTGTTTGTCACCTTCAGATTTGCGTAAGAAAATGTTACCATTTGAGGTCCAGCAGTATTTGTACGAGTTTTGTTTAGCGAATTCTCGAGCCTGGTAGAATAGTTTCTTGGTACTGGCGGAAAGTTGCTCTTCGATGTACACCGGTTTCCGTTCGCCCGGCATTCCAAGAAGTTTCGTGTTTAGCTTATTTTCTTTACTTTTTCCTTTGTTATACGTGCGGACAGCTGACAAAAGTGCTTGCTTCGTTTTTACTGAGGTAAATTCAGCTAATATGGGGCGCGGGGTGTTTGAAGTGGTTAGCTTTCCTGGTAGACGGTGTATGTCGCGGAAATCAGTTTCCGCTATGCGCAATCCAACAAGTTCGCCGATGGTGCATATGGTGGGTAGGCAGAAGACCGTGAGAGGCATTAAGTAATAAATAATCCAGGCTTCGCTGGTTTCTGTTATCTTGACTTATATCTATGTTAAGATCCCCAACAAGAGCGATATTAGGAAGCGAGGGAATTTTGTTGTAGACGTTATTTAGACTTAGTAGAAAGTTATCATGATTTTCTTTAGAATTGTATGAAGGCGAGCGATAGACTGCCACCACTGCCAGTTTGTTATCCAATTGACACACCAGGCAATTTCCACACTCAAAGTCCGGTTCCCACACTGTACCGTTTAGGTCTTCTTTTATATAGAAAACTACGCCGTCATTTTGATTTGAATTTATTTTTGTACAGTACGATTGAAAACCATCCAGTTTAGGTAAATTATTTGTTTTACTGAGCCAGCTTTCGGTCAGTATTATGATGTCTTGATTTATATCAGTTCGGCTCAATAATACTTGTAGTGAATCAAAGTTTTTATTTATACTGCGTATATTTATGTGTAAAAGATTTATGTTGTTTGTGTCAAAATGTTTTACATATTTTTTGCAATTATCAGGGCTGCAGATAGACGCATCTCCTACGCAGATTTGGTCGAGGTCATTGTTTATGTTAGTGATGTTAGCCATTGATATATGTAGGTTATACTAAAATATTCTTTGACATAAGGTGACCGAAAGTTTATGAGAGAGCTATGTGCTAGTAAGTAGTAATTACTTTGCTTTTTTGTGTGTGTTGGAATTTTGTGCGTGTGTTGAGTGATGTGAAAGATTGTTGTTGTTGTGGAATAATTATACAAATAGGAAAAATATGTTGCGTAGTTAAGCATGGTTAGTCACAGGTTATTACTGTCGGGTACCTGGAGACATTTTTCGGAGTTTAGTAATTGTTGTTTGTCACCTTCAGATTTGCGTAAGAAAATGTTACCATTTGAGGTCCAGCAGTATTTGTACGAGTTTTGTTTAGCGAATTCTCGAGCCTGGTAGAATAGTTTCTTGGTACTGGCGGAAAGTTGCTCTTCGATGTACACCGGTTTCCGTTCGCCCGGCATTCCAAGAAGTTTCGTGTTTAGCTTATTTTCTTTACTTTTTCCTTTGTTATATGTGCGGACAGCTGACAAAAGTGCTTGCTTCGTTTTTACTGAGGTAAATTCAGCTAATATGGGGCGCGGGGTGTTTGAAGTGGTTAGCTTTCCTGGTAGACGGTGTATGTCGCGGAAATCAGTTTCCGCTATGCGCAATCCAACAAGTTCGCCGATGGTGCATATGGTTTTGGTCAAACTATCTATATTTTCCGAACTATCCGGTGGTATATTACGAAGTTCAATGCCCGACCCTCGAGATATTCGCTGAAGATCTGAAATCTTTTGTTCCAAACTTTGAATATATTTGTGTTGTTCCTGGCGTTCTTTTCTTAATTCTTCCACCTCCTTCTTCATATCTTCAAATTTCTTGTTCATGAAGACGATAGACTGCATCATTTCTTCATTTGATTTCCGAAACTCCGCATTAGAAGACTGTATCTGGACATTTTGAGCCTTAATTTCACTAATATCGGAAGCCAATTTGGTCATTATAGAAGTCTGCTCTGCCAAAAATTTAGACATATTGCTATCTTGTTCCGTTTTCCAGGCGGCTAGTTTTTCTTGTAAATTTATCGAGGTCAACCGTGTCTCGCTTTGAGGCGAGTTTTCCTCACGTGGACGTTTGTTCCTATTTTTGTTTACATAATCACTTTGCAGAACAGCTGCGGCTATGTCTGATTCTGATCTAGTTTGTGGGGTTTTTGGCGGAGTGCGCTTTACTAAAGACATCTTTAATAGATATTATTGTAAACAAAGGAACTAACCGACAAGAAATGATTTGCAAGATGATATAAAAAATAAAATAATATTGTACTCAGTACCGGGCGAAGTGGCGAACCGCGTAGCCAATGAGTCGTAGCTAGGGCGTTCGTAGCAGATAGCTCGTACGTAGCACCTGTAGCACCGTAGCTCTCTTGTCGCCAGGATGACGTCAGCTGCACGTAGCACTGGTAGCGTTGTTTCGTCGCTGCCCGCCACAGACTCGGTGGCGCGTTGCGCGGGTGCTCGGCTACAAAACCGGCGAGGCGCGAGTTCGAATCCAGCAATCACAGAATTTTTTCGGAACACAATTTGGATGTTGTTGACAAAATCTTGATGTCTCGCTCTATGACTGCCCAGTGGGAGGAGCCGGTGGGTATAAACGCTTAAGGAGCGATAAGGAATCGAAACTTGGAGAAGATGACCAATCACAGAATTTAGATTTGAAAACCGCAGGGACGACTGACAAGCGTCCACACTGTACGACATTCTACGGCCGAATCCAAATATTCACGTTATATAATATTACGTTATAATAATATTCACGTTGTATAATTTACTTACACAGAGAGTTACAAATCTTTTACATTTTACGCAAGCAATTACTTATGTATTACCGCAAAATCCATAACCGTTCAAATTTTATTGAAGTATTATCAAATGATTCAATAAATCACGTGGTGATTAAATAAGTGTCTTGCGTGACAGATTTGTCACATGGCGTGGACGAAATTAAGTTAATATCAGACTAGATATTAGATGATAATGCGTAAAGTAATTCATTATTCAGATTTAATAAAGTGTCTGGGTTAGGTATGACATGTATGAAGCCCAAAAATGTCAAAATGAGCCAAAAAAATAGTGTTAAGAAATAATTTCCCGTTTTTTCTAACGCTGCCGGTACCTTTATTGAACATTTTCCGAGAAGTAGTTTGAGTTTAGAAGGAGCAAAAACGAGCTTTGAGAATAAGCTTTTACGTTATTTATATTGAATTTATATAAAATAAAACACGTCAGAATTATGTGTGTACCAACGACGATGTTATCTTTGGCGAATACCTTGTAAGATGTACCTCCAGACATGTTAGTATATATTAGAGGTGATAGATGGGTTACTATGATTGAAAAAAAAAATGTTTTTACGATATAAATTTTACTTTTATGAATTTGAATTTAAATTTAAATTTCTCGACACCAATGAGCATATAACGAACTATAGTTCATTATGAACTGGATCCAGAATATTGTTACACTGATGAGCTTGAAAAGTGTTGCATCAATTCTCGAGTAATTTAAAACTTGGTTTAAGTCAGGTTCCTAACTGATTAACATAGTACCGTACCAACAAACCACCCAACCAACCCAACTCAATCCCACACACCCAATCTGAGTTTCATGGAAGAATTAGCAATTGAATGTAGGTACTGTTTTGGTACACAGATTATCATACCAACGATTGTTACGATCAACAATGGAGGATCGCTGACTAGATGATTATGCAAATCAATGGGATTAATTCGCAAACATGTGGTGTTATTACGCTGACAGTTAATAGCTCGCGGGAAATAGATAATTTCACAGGAAGTGAAACGGTTTTATGAGCCAGCATACTTGTATGTACCAACATGCATAGGCATCCTGTTTCCTTCTATTCATAACTAGCTTCTGTCAGCGGCTTCGCCCGAGTGGAAATGTATTAGCCTAACTTACTTCTTATATAGCTAACCTACCAGCTACCTGCCAGTAAAATATTGTCAGAATCGATTCACCCGTTTCGATTATTATCCGAAACAGACGGACAAACATTTAAAAAACGGATTTTTAGGTATAGGTATCGTGCAATAACTGTATGAGCTTAAAAAAGCCATTGTTTTGACATTACAAACAGACACTTCAATTTTATTTATTTGTATTGATGTCTCCAATAATTTGTACTTCCTTATGGGCTACCTCCGCTTTAGTGGCGCCCTCATTGAATAAAATATCGTATCATAACATAGAAAATAAACATTAAAGAATCCTATGCTGCTTTTGTAACAAATAGGATAAGGTATTCTTAACTGTTGTTTTTTTATGTACGTTCGGGCATAACTCCATCATATATAGACAGATTTGCAAAATTCTTTTTTTTCGAAAGGGGTTTGTTTCGAAATGGTCACATTTAAATTTCATATTATAGATCTGATGATGGGTTTCGGAGACAGACAACGGAACTCTTCAAAAATTGACAGCAAATCAACCGCGATTGTATGTCTATGAATTGTTAACACAATTTAATGGAGAACCACAACTAAAAAGTCAAAAATAAAAACTTTTTTACAAAAAAATGGAACCGACTTCCAAAAAAAGTGCAAATAACTTTAATTTCGGAAGTCGGTGTTTCTGGTTTTGTGTCTTCGTTTTTTGACACCGATTTCCGAAATTAAAGTTATTTGCACTTTTTTTGGAAGTCGGTTCCATTTTTTTGTAAAAAAGTATTTTTTACGTTGTTAAAACCGGACTCAAAATGTTTTGGATCCAAAGTAGTAAGGAAAAGTGTTAAAAACGGCCGTTTTCGGTACTTGAGATTAAAGAATCCTTTATTTTCTATGCTTTGCTACGATTTTTCATTCAATGAGGGCGCCACTTGGCGGCTAAATTGGCCTTAAGTTTAATTTTATGGCGTTTTCTTGTTAAATATTTCCAATATAAAAGAGTGTTTTCATTCTTTAATATTGTTTAAAAGATTTAGGATTCCCACAACACAATGCATTCAACAAGCACAATAGGGTATTTTGCAAAAAAAAAAACTAAATAGTCCGTCAGTGAAATAACCAAAAAATATTGGACACGTATTTTTTTCTTTTGCCACGTAAACAAAAAATGAGGGCGTTACAATGCGTTGAAATGTCGCGCGACGTCACGCGGCGCGACACCTTTTACCACCAAAGTGACGTAACGAGCTCACACTCCTGAATTTTTAGGGATTTTATCTTTGTCATTTTTTATTGGTTTGTAAAGCTAAAAATACGTATCCAATATTTTTAGGTTATTTAACTGACGGACTAATAAGATTTTTTTAGTAAAATACTCTTTGAGAGCCACTGGACCTTTTCGTTAACTTTTTTTCCGAAACATTCAGCTAAGTCATGTATGTCGCGATAAATTTAAACGTCACTTACCTAACTGCGGCTGCCATCTTGTTTTTATTTCATAATTCATATAGCCTATGTCAGTTCGGCACTTAAGAAAAATCTAATGATACACCCTTGTTATAATCTATTCACTCATTTAGGCTACAGGGTGTACCAAAAAATGGACATACTCTCGACAAAAATTATCTTTCTTCTGAAGCAGTCGGGAGAAAACCTCACATCGTATGAATGAAAGCATGTCGTGAAGCAATTACAATGTCGACGTGGAGACGTTTCATCTTGTTTATGAAGCTACAAGCGACGTCTTCCTATCATACTGCATGAACATTATAAAAAATCTGCCACCAACGATTTTGATTACTCTTCTATAATGTAACTTTAACGTTTTTAATTACGAAAATGCTACAAAATGAGCAGGTTTCATAAGGATTCTCCATCCTGAGGACCTCTTATTTAAAAGACTTGATTAACTCACTCGATAAGGTTTCGTAGATCCATTAAAATGGGTATAAATAGATACTCTAGATAAAGAAGAACATAAATTAACTCCCAAATAATTAATGTCTGACGATTAAATGAAAGCCGGTCTTATATATGAAATTAGTTTGTAAACTGCTAAATGAAACCTACTTAGTTGGTTCATACCTATTCGCGGAATGATTGGATTCCAATTTTCAGTTCTACTTACTAATTAAACAGCACTATGATAAACTTATAAATTGACCCTTTTTTGTTTTTTTTTGTGGGTGTAGGAAATCATCAAATGACTTCTCCCGCTCTAGTTGGAACAGACGTGTCAGACTTTTGCTGACTAAAACCAACCCCTGTTCTTTCAGTTGCCTGAGTGCCCAGGGGCGCGGTAACTCTGTTTCGAATTTATCCGCTAATTGACCCTCTTAGTGGCAACTATTACAACTTATGCTAGTGCTTGACATTAAAAATTTAAATAATTTCAGGAAATGTACTAAGCATCTGTATACTCTGGCTAGAGTACAGTTAAATTCAATACAATTCTACGCTTCATCCGACTTATTAATGTGAATTCAACAGACAACAATAGTTTCCATTTTCACGAATTAATTAATCAATTTACAGGTTTTCAGCGAGCAGTGTTATTAATTACACAAGCGGGCTTAGAATTTAATATACCAACAAATTTATCTACCATCATCATCACTTTAGCCGAAATACGTCCACTGGTAGACATGTTACCCGACCCCCACGTGTCGTCACAACGACTAGCTCCTTCAAATAAGTATGTTGGTATTTAAAAGAACCGGTTCGCGTAGGGGTGACCTCACAATGTGTGGTACACTACATGGTAAAACTACCATCACCAAAGAGCTAGGGAGCCTTCTATCTTTAGAACTCTTATTAAACAACCCTACCATACGTACTATTTTTGGTGAGGCATTCATTTTGTCTTCGTCGCATGTTGATAAAAAAAATCGTCCTTAATGCCGCGTAATTTTCGTGTTATACTCCGCGTTATCTTTACCACCTCTCTGTCAATTTGATTAGCTCAGTAAAGTTACTGAGACAGAGATGCACATTTTGGTCGAACGACAAAGAAAAGAGATCCAGTTATTTTTGAAGACACGAACTGTTTTACATAAGTATGCTTATTTGTTATATGGCGTACAAAAAAGAAAAATCTTTAAGGGAAATACTGTAAAAACGTCATTAAATAAACACACATGAAACATGAGTTATTGTAAATTAGCTTATAAATTATTGGTGAAGCAAACTGAAAACGTACAACTGCATAATATAACTATTTTTTGCTAAAGTATTTTCCTTTTTCGTGTTCTCAAAAGGAGTAGGTACATGAACACAATATTCTTTTGCGAAATATTTTTACAAAATTGAATACAGGCGAGTATTATTAAAAAAAATTGCTGAATATTTTAATAAAATCATCAAAACAAAAGGTTTTCAATGTAATGTGACCTCATACATCATTACGTAACAAAAACATAAATTGGTAGGAAACCTTCCAGTATCACCAATTCACTAGAAAACGACATTATTAATTAGTACAATATTTTGATTACGAGTCGAAGCCAGACTAGTGCCTGGCTCTTGATCCTGACTAATTAAATTAACACGAGTCTGTAGAAAATCAACAGCAAACTGTAACCAGTTCAGGTATAGTTGTCAAAACATTTCGAAAGACGTTTTGCCACGATGAGTGCATCAGCGATGTTGCTTTTCAGTCTCGTTAAGGAACAACCAAATGTGTACAGGGTGTACCGGAAATGCATAGTCATAATTATTTTAAATACTGCTTCTGCCAATAGAAATGAAAAACTTCCAATAACCTAAGTAATTTGATCAGCTGATGATATTTTTTTTACGGGAATTCAATTTTTTTTTTTGGAATATAACTATGCCTCCTTGAAGAAAGTTGTTCATTTCCATGAGCATAACTAGTATCTAAAATATGACCTGCCATTTCAGCCTGTATAAATATTGGAGTAGTCAATCAATCGAAAGCTTTCAACTGTTTTGCTATGCACAACTCCACACACATCACACACTCCGCACACCCAACACACCCACATTAATATATTTAACTAGCTACCCGCCCCAGCTTCGCTCGGGTACAAATTATACATATAAACCTTCCTCTTCAATCACTCTATCTATTAAAAAAAACCGCATCAAAATCCGTTGCGTAGTTTTAAAGATTTAAGCATACATAGGGATATAGGGACAGAGAAAGCGACTTTGTTTTATACTATGTAGTGATGATTCACGAGTGAGCGAGCGTATTTGAATTTATAATAATTATGATTTATGTAAATGACAATAAAGCACGCATCACGCGCTCGAGAAAAATATAATTAGTCTAGTTATAGCGAAAAAATGTAACTCAAGAAAAAAAACAATAATAATAATAATTTTGCAAGTTGGACAACAGCCAAAGCTATAGAAGAGCGGAGTCTCCTAACGCAGGCGTCATCATGAAAAGGAGACTCCAATCATAAACGAATGAAAAATAGTTGGTACAGAAAAAAATATTTTGTATTTTTATATTGTACAATCCTACGCACGTGCCAACTGAGAAAAATCTATTTTAACCAGATGTTGGACATCAGATTTTTGGAATTTTAATTAAAATGACTGAGTTTATGAGTATCAGAATATTAAACATGTTCCACGTGGTTGCGTGCATGCGATGATGGGTTTAGTGCCCTAAGTGTCGCTGTAGATCATGAATGCAATTTACAGGAGATCAAGTCATGTGTGTGTGTATACGATACACATTGATGTGCTATCATTTGCGGTTACTTGTTTACTTCTAAAATTTATTTTACTACTTAAAATTCAGTTAATTTAATTAACTGTAATAGTACTCTCTACGAGACTACACTTACGACTTTAATCAAGATTTACGAGTATAGTAAGGCGTACCGTTACGAGTATAGTAAGTTGTCTATTGATGAATTTCAAAATTTGATTATATCGTAAGGCGCAGTTATACTTCTAGTGGTTTTCAGTTGAACATCACGTCTAAAAGACTAATTTTATTTCTTTAAAAAAAATACGTGTTACAGACTACTATTATTACTTTATTACTAGACAATTTTCGTCGTTATTTGATATGTGAATATTTGAAATTATATTTTTATAACATAGTGTAATTAATTTGTTAAGTTATGACTAAGATGGATAAAAAATTGAGAATCAAGCAAAAACTATAAAGCATATTTTTATGAAACTTTCTCCATTTCAAAGATCATTTCCTGTTGTATGTTGTTGTATGTATATAATAAATTAATAATGCGTCTTATTTCGGACAGCGCACCTGTTGGGATCCTCCTAATGGGTGACTCCTATTACTGAGTGGTGGTACGACGCGTTACGTGAATTCAGCACAAAACACGCAAGCTAAACCCTCAAAGTCATTGGCAGTTAAAGCGCTGTTATTCGACTTCTAATTGTATTTAATTGAACAACACGTCTAAACGACAAGTCTTATTTATTTAAATTAAAATATATGTTACTCTAAACAATTTTCTTCATAATAATTATGCTGAGTGAATATTTGAAATTTTATTTTTATAACATAGTGTAATTAATTTGTAAAGTTATGTCTAACGCGGATAAAAAATTGAGAATCACGCTAAAACTATAAAACGTATTTTTATGAAATTGTCACCATTTTAAAGACCATTTAATAATTTACATTTTAGTATAAAAATGTTTTATTATAATACTTGTTTATAGATGTATAATAAATTAATAATGCGTCTAATTTCAGACAGCGCTCCTTGATGGGCGAGTCCTATTACTGGGTGGATGTACGACGTGTTACGTGAGCTCAACACAGAACACGCAAGCTAACCACTCAAGGTCATTGGCAGTTAATAGCGCCTTAATAGCGCCTTAAGGATAAAAGTTCCCGTGAGTCGATGGCGCGTAGTGTTCCACGCGCGCCTCAAAGAGATGATTGTCAGCCACCACGGATGGGGCCATCGGTACCTGCATGCCCCTAGGCATGCGGATAAATTCTTATCAGAGTTACTGCACCCCTGGGCACTCAGGCAGGGAAGGAACAGGGGTGGGATTTAGTCAGTAAGAGTCTGACACAGGGTTCCCGCTCCACCCAGAGCGGGAGATGTCATTGGATAATTTCCCACCCCACAAAAAAAAAAAGATAAAAGTTGCGGTTGGTATCGGTTTTCAGTTTTGTGTGTTGTGCTAATTTCTCATGGGAATCGAGATTCCAACTTCGTTTGTGCGTTTTGCATACCGATAAAATAAGGTTACATTTGTTGAACTTTACGTAAAAGTTGAATGATTTATTCTTCTTATGACCATATATTTTACGATGTCTATATCAAAATAATATGTTTAGGACTTTAAGAGCAAGGTCATTCGGTTATTAAAGACTATAAAAACATGAATTAGTGTAAACGAAGACTTGTAAAAGTTACATAATTTTTTCCTAGAATAGTGTATTTTATTAAATGCATTTTATTGGCTTGTTGACCAAATTCGACTAGCGAGCGTAACGCGCAAGCTACAGCGTAGCTCTGCAGTGCGTATAGCATCTCGTCGTAGCGAGAACTGTGCATTCTGCACTACGAGTACGATTTATGCTTCTTGTCAAATTATTTGAATAAACCAGTCATATTTGAGAGACATTGAAATTGCTCCCTCTTAGTTTAGTTCATAAAAGTTTGAAGGTTTTAGCTGTTATAAGTTATGTTATAAAATAAAATTTACTTTCGCTACTCTGTACTAATTACCGCCAAGAATTGCAATAAAATCAAAATGTGAATAATGACCTGAGAACAGTCAACAACTTTATAAAGCGTGACACTTTTTACCCAGTAGACTACAGTTTCATTTGCGTTATTTTTAATAACATCTTTTTTTGTTGTTAGATTGTGTTTTAATTTCAACCGTTATTTTAACTATGTATTGGAATACTAGCGAACATCAATCTACAACACAACACAAATGAACTCCACTTAATCGTTATTACCACTTGCAAATACAGAAATTCAGTTAATCGCTATGTAACGTCACATCGTCAGATGCTCCCGCATATTGCGAGGAAATTGTATTATCAGCTCACATGGTGAGGGACGTCTTGTGAAATAGAGAGATGTGTTTGAAGAGGTAATATTAACTTGTGGTGTTAATATCAAGTTTGGGTCTTAAAATTATAGGTATCATATTGTTATTGAGATTAACCAAAAAAGGTACAGTGACGAGGATTTATATAAACATGAAGGAATAATGTTTAAAATAATGTATTCAGAGATAGTATTTGTTTGCGTAGGTACGTACTGTAAACAAAATTATTTAATTACTTTATTTAGTAACATTATTATAAAGAATAAATACCTAATTTGCTTACAGCTAGCAATTGGATCATTGCTTGAATTATTTGTTATAGTATCTCAATTGACTAACATCATGATTATTATTTATTAGACTCGGCTGACAACCACCATTTGTGTTCTAGCCATGGCGTCGAACGTTTTATTAAATGTTAAAGTTAGTGTGACTAAAGCTTTTATGTGTTAAGTATGATTTATGTTGAACAATTTACTTATGAAGATAAAAGTGACTTGTTAATTCTAACCTGACACAAGTGAAGGATTTTGGGGTATGGTTATATCTCAGAAGTTGTTTATACCTTAACCAATTTATGATAATATCGCCCAAAAGTAAAAAGCACGTCCGTGTTTAACTTACTTTATATATAACAATAGCTTACACGATTTTTATTCACTAGCTGGGTGTTTATTTGTTATTTTGTTTTGGAGGTAGTTAACCAAAAATAAAATAAAAAAGATGTCTGGCACGTCTGGGTTAAAATGGATGAGCAGTAGTCCCACAACATGTTTTAATGCTAAATCCTTGGTGCCGATACAAAAGTCATTTTAATTGAATGGTTTCTAACCAGATATTTATTATTTTAATCGAATAAATAAACATCGAACACAGCCATCATGTTGGGTAGGTACTTGAAAAAAAAAGGAAGGAGGAAGATAATGTTTTTAAAAAAAAAGTACTAACCACGATAAATCAAGATCGCAAACAAAAACATATAACTTTGTAAAGTTAAGACTGCACCGAGCAAAATAATTCAAAACGGTCGTCACAGTTAAAGGGATATAATCAATACTATTACCATTATTACCATAAAAAAATATGTAATGAACACTGCAATGAATGTGTTAACGATTGGCGTTGGCAAAAATAAAAAATATTGTATATTTTAATTAAAAAAAATACGTAAAGTTGAACAAAAATCTTAAAATAGCATGCTCGTATTTAGTTGAATTTTGATAGTAAACTGTTGAATTTTTTCACAAACTTAGATTCATATTAATCTATAATGATAATACTACAATTTATCGTTTTCACATTTTCGAAATGTCGCTTGTTTTTTTTAATTATTTTTTTTTAAATTGCCGCGCTGCTGCTTTATATCATACGTAACGCAAACCGTTCGAAAATTCAGTCGTCCACCGGAGCTCGGAGAGTGATCACGTCTCATCGTGGAGCGACGCGCTGACAACGACAATTCGCGATCTATTGTGTACGTATTACCTTGCCGCCAATTGTTGAAGAAGGCGTCTTATTTTTTTTTTTTTGAGTATGACTAATTATGCGTACCCAACATTTACTTTTTATTTTTTTACTGTTCTATACATATTTCTGTAACATTTTTTTAAATATTTGTTTTAGTTTTAATATTTGTTTTTTCTAAAACATTTGTTATGGGTATCTATTATTTTATGGGTATATGATTGCAAATCTGACACTCATTTTGAAATCAAAGATCAACTTTTTCTCCAACATTCAATATGGGTATCGCGTAATAGGTTTTTTGGGAAGCCGATTGCAAATTTGATATTCATATTAAAATCAAAGATGGTGCATGCAACTTTTTCTCTAACATTCGATATGGGTATTGTGTAATAGGTTATTGGTGGAAACCATTCGATATGGTTATTGGTGGTAGGATATTGGTTTAATAATCGGCGCCCGATTATTAATCTGACATTCATTTTAGAATCCACGATGGTGGATCATTGTTTTTTCGTAAAATTGTGAATTTATTTTACTTTTAGTCTATCAAAAGAAACTGTAGTAGGTATCTATACTACTGTTTCATTAAGAAATCCGCCAGTTGGTACATGCCTGGATTTGAACCCACGAACTCAAGGAGGAGAGGCGAGAACTTAGCCACTGGTGTCACCACGAAATTTTAAATTTGCTATACTTATTTTGTTACCAGTGTTTGCTGGCTTAACCTGGGTCATTCACGTGAGCAAATATTTATGTATTCGGTAAACTATATTCCTTTTAGTCTGTTTACAGCATTTTGAAAGTTAGGTCGATATTACGTCTGATAATTACGTTAATTTAATAATTTTATTAAAATATTACGTTTTAAGGAAACGCTAATCAATGAAAAACCTTGCCAATACTTTGGTGAAGAACCTTGCCCATATTTTTGTGAAAATCCTTTAGTTAGAAATGCCTTTGACTTCCCTGGAGAAAGTTGTTCATTTACATGGGCAGAAGCAATTTCTAAAATATGACCACACCGTTTTGTTACACCCTGTATAATACACACATTTCCCTATGCTCTTTGTATATTTTGTAAAATGGTAAAATAATCAAGGCGCATTAGGTAATTATAGATTTTTTATAACAGACTGGTTTTATAATTACAATACCTACCTACCCTACCTATCTCCACACCTAGCCTACCTACTTATCCAGTAAAATTCCCGAGCGTGCAATCCACAACGCCAAAATTTCATCGCAATCGGATGAATACTAAGGGATCGGATAATATACCTATCACCACAGATAATATAACACTAGCATACTATTACTACAATACAAACAAACGTTAATTTTTATATAATAGGTATAAATTATTACAATTAAAAAACAATACCAAATAAAACCATCTAAATCATCAATATTCGTCTTTTCAAGACACTCAACACAACGACTCAAATTTAAAAAATCCTAAGTTATCATCTTTTGTCGTGCAGCTGCAAGCGATCCTCGAGCGAACTTGTCATTGTGTGCGTGACGACCCACACGACTAGCGCGGCGCAGTAAATACCTATTTTCCGCGCGCCTTGTTCGCTCGGCGCAGTCTTAAGTCAAGTTCGGTGAAGTTCGGTGAAGTTCGGTGAAGTTCGGTCAAGTTCGATGAAGTTCGGTCAAGTTCGGTCAAGTTCGGTCAAGTTCGGTCAAGTTCGGTCAAGTTCGGTCAAGTTCGGTCAAGTTCGGTCAAGTTCGGTCAAGTTCGGTCAAGTTCGGTCAAATTCGGTCAGGTTTGGTCAAGTTCGGTCAAGTTCGGTCAAGTTCGGTCAAGTTCGCTCAAGTTCGGTCAAGTTAGGTCAAGTTCGGTCAACTTCGGTCAAGTTTGGTCAAGTTCGGTCAAGTTCGGTCAAGTTCGGTCAAGTTCGGTCAAGTTTGGCCAAGTTTGGCCAAGTTTGGTCAAGTTTGGTCAAGTTCAGTCTAGTTCGGTCAAGGTCGGTCAAGTTCGGTTAAATACGGACAAGTTCGGTCAACTTTGGTCAAGTTCGGTCAACTTTGGTCAAGTTCGGTCAAATTTGGTCAAGTTCGGTCAAGTTCAGTCAAATTCAGTCAAGTTCTTGATTGTCTCGCATCCATCGGCAACCCGCAACCGTCACCAGGTCATCGGTACACCTTGTGGGAGGCCTTCCAACGTTGCGTCTTCCGATACGCGGTCGCCATTTCAGAACTTTTTGCCCTCCTTTGGTGCGGACACGTGCGTATCGCACTTCGCATTTAGGGTCTAAATGTGCGAAGTCCGATACGCACGTGGCCGGTTTTTTTTTATTTAAAGTAGAGAAACTTAAGATAATACATTGCAAACAGCTGTCACCCGGGGCAAGTTGGAGCACGAGGAGCAGCACAGTGGATAGCAATAACAACTACAAAGTCTACCCTTGTAGTGTGGTTTCATAAAGACGCTTTATTTTAGGAGAATAAAAGGACACACATGGCTAATTTGTAAGCGATCAAAAAGCGCTTAGGACATGAAATTAATACTATCCACCACGATTTGGCCCGTATAAAATAAGTTAGTTGGGCCAAGGAAGGTGGTGGTAGTGTCTCTATTGTAAGCTTGCCGTTAAATAAAGTAGAACGGGTTCCAAACGATAACCACAATGAATACTGAGGGTTGTTGATACAGCATTATAGAAAACCTATAAAATTGCAACAAAATGCATCAACCGGTAAAATGTAAACAAATTAAATAAAATGTGGTCACATTTTATATACAGTTGATTTCCAATAAATGTTAAATATTTTGATGTAAGTAGTTGTTTTACATGGATTTTTAATATAAATTACATATTTTGTTTATTATTTTTTTGGTATTTTTTGGTCAAAAGTTCGTTAACTGGTTATTGCAAAATGTTGAACTGATTATCAAGATCTGAAATATATGGTGTCAAGCTTAATAACACAGTTTTGCAAATTTATATGCTCAAAGAATATCAGTGCTTCATAAGGATCTAAGGAACATAGCACACCATTAAAAATGTGTATAGTAACATTTTATTTTAAGGAAGACTTAAAACATTTGTTTAACTCAACTACGGATTTTTATTTTTACATTTTTTATTGGATTTTTGTTCACATTTTGTTTGTACTTATTTCTTCAGATTCATAAAATAATCAATTATATTTTTATTTCAGATGTCTACCGCTCAACGTATGTGTGCAAAGCAGTTAGTTACCAATGTCACGGAGAAACAGTCATCTAAAGCCAATAATAAAGAATGTATTCCCCTCTTTACAATTCCTGCAATATCAAAACAAGAACTTGATTTAGCTATTCAGTCAATTTCTAGTGAGAACACTTAACACCAAAGTTTCAATTTACCAAACACGTTTGGAGTAGATTGTGATATTGACTACATATTACTGGAACTGGAGTCGGTTGATCAAGATGAGGCTAATAACAACGGACAATCTCTTTTTGATGAAGTCGCGATGAAAGAAATTACGTTGCAGACAGTAAAACATCCTATAAAGTTGTTCTAATTTACAAATAGAGAGAGATAGTGATACTGACAACGAAAGTACATCTCATAATGTAACCGAAGTTGTGACATCTTTCAGGCGCTATTAATGCCAACGACCTTGAGTGGTTAGCTTGCGTGTTCTGCGTTGAGCTCACGTAACGCGTCATAAGTCCACCCAGTAATAGGACTCGCCCATCAAGGAGCGCTGTCCGAAATTAGACGCATTATTGATTTATTACACATAAAACAACAAGTATTAAAGTAAAACGCTGTGACTAAATTATAAATAATTAAATGATCTTTACAATGGTGAAGGTTTCATAAAAATACGTTTTATAGTTTTTGCGTAATTCTCAATTTTATATCCTCATCAATCCACCGTCATTAATATTACCGCATTGTGCTGTTATATGAGACAGCATCATTTACTGAAAAAAAAAACAATGAATATTTTACTTATTTTTCCTATGAATGACATATCTTCTACAGGCTATTGAGATCATCGTCCTCTTGAAATGTAATAATAAATCACACGTGAACGTAGCTACAACCTAGATAAATTCCCATGTCTTGAACCAGTTCATAGGTTTAATTTTAATCCGTTCAGCCTTTGAGACATGATTTATGAACAAACAGGCTTTCACATTTAAATTTTATTAGGATGGGTAGGAGTAGGTACAAC
The DNA here is from genome assembly GCA_951329385.1 of Polia nebulosa. Taxonomy (NCBI): domain Eukaryota; kingdom Metazoa; phylum Arthropoda; class Insecta; order Lepidoptera; family Noctuidae; genus Polia; species Polia nebulosa. The sequence goes on from OX589602.1 coordinate 22,624,979, forward strand.
TTCATTGTATACTAATTGATGCATTAATAAAGGCTACGCTGTATTTATAAGACGTTTCCAACTGCTCATTGAATAGTATAATGTCAGTATTCTAATTATGCCAACATAGTGCTGCGTGTGCATTGCATTGTTGAGGACGAGGTTTACTTTGAACATAGATTTGAACTTAAAATCGTACTTACTAAGAACTAGAACATCAGAATAGCTTCTATCGCTTTATTAGAAAGTGTTCGATTACTAATTACTTGGTACCAATTGAGTACTAATTATTTACCAAATATTGAACCGATTGGCGATGGTGATCCAGTAGTAGTCACATATATTTGCATTTTGGTTTTGAGCGAATAATAATTAAATAACACATGCCTCTAGTTTGGAACAAAGATACAACCCTTAGTTGTTGGAAAAGGGGCTTTTTATTATGAGTCGCATCGGTTTAACACACAAAAAAAACTACCTCCTTTTTTTTCACCGGTTAAAAAGCCAACGTAGCTGATAAAGGATTTAATTTTAACAATAGTTCATAGGCTTTGCCAACGTTTACTGTGAAACGATCATAAAAATAACAAAACCAGCAATTGAAATTCTGTTGCAATAGAATTTCAATTGTTGGCAAAAAGCTTTTTGTTTTGTTAAGCTGATATGTTTCAAAGTACACTTAATGTTATCTAAATATTCAATCATTTCTATCCTGCTTCTAGCTACCTGCTTAGTTAATGATGACAAGAAAAAATACCGTACCTTTTCGTCTTGGCCTTGACAAATCTTATATCACATGCGGTATCATGACCCTAACAGAGAAGAATAATAATAAATCTAATCTCCATGTACTCGTCAACTACCGGAATAAAGTACTGTGGTCTAGCAATTCACGAGATATATCATACTATTGGTAGAGTAGGTGGTCACGGTGTTTAATTTTCATTTTAAGATATCTCTTTTGAAAACTCTGTGATTTTTTCCCAAATAAAAATAAAAATTACTACTCCTAATAAAGTTATAGTGACAAGTAATTCTTCAAATCTAGACTACGTATGTACGTGAGATTTCTCACGGAGTAATGTTTTTTTTTGTGCATTAAAGCTGATGCGACTCATAATAGAAAGTGCCTTTTGCATTAACTAAGGGTTATATCTTTGTTCAAAAATAGAGACATGTGTTATTTAATTATTATTTACGCAAAACTAAAATGTAGATGTATGTGACTACCACCGGATCATCATCGCCCAATCGCTTTTATATTTGGTAAATAATTAGTACTCAATTGGCACTAAGTATAATTATTAATCGAACACTTTCTAAAAAAACAATGGAAGCTGATCTGATATTCTAGTTCTTAGTAAGTTCGACGTTTCAAAGTAAACCTCGCCTTCAACAATGCAATGCATACACATACGCAGCACTAAGTTGTCTCAATTAGATTAGGGACATTATACTATTCAATGAGCAGTTGGAAGCGTCTTATCAATACAGCGTAGCCTTTGCAAATGCATCAATTACATATAATAAAGTTGTACCTACTCCTACCCATCCTAATAATATTATAAATGTGAAAGCATGTTTGTTTATAAATCATGTCTCAACGGCTGAACCGATTAAAATTAAACCTATGAACTGGTTCAAGACATGGGATTTTATCTAGGTTGTAGCTACGTCCACGTGTGATTTATTATTACATTTCACGCGGACAATGATCTCAAAAGCCTGTAGGAGATATAAGTAATTCATAGGAAAAATAAGTAAAATATTCTGTCTTTTTTTTTTCAGAAAATGATGCTGTCTCATTCAACAACATAAATTTGTAATATCTCATGCACCAACATATATTGGTATAATGACGTTGCATTGACGTTTTTTTTCAAGGTTTTAATTTTATATGGATCGCTTATCGGCAGCCTCAATGGCGAGGACAATAATTGAACTGTTGGATTTAATATTTAGTTTTATCAAATGCTGATTTGATATGTATAAGCTGTTTATTTTATTAATCACTATTATTACGTATTATAAAACGAAGTCTTCCACCGCATCCGCCTGTCTTTCCATTCGCAACAATCTCAAGAACTACTAAACGGATTTTCATATGGTTTTCACATATAGACAAAGTGATTTATGAGGAAGGTTAAGGTGTATAATTTGTGCCCATGCAAAGTTGAGGCAGGGTGCTAGTCTATTTTATAATAAAAAATACAACACATTGTGCAGGTTTGATCCTAACTTATAATTTTACTATTAGCTTACTATTACACTAATTGCCAGTAGTTACCTAATAATGAAATAATTACCTAACTTTCTATGAAGACTTTCCAGTGCAAACGCTTAGATAATTAGTAAAAAGTCACCATTATTTTTAACAGACTGATTTTAAGCAAATAATATTGTTCTCAGTAATTACGTAATTGAAAATACTCATAGAAAATATTATTTTAAGCGTAGGTACAACATTAATTTCCTAATGAACTAAATCATCGTGAGTTCTCGGTTTTTGTCGGCAATATTCTTTAATGACTTTGGTATTGAAATGCGCCCATTTTGCGGGCAACTTCGCAGTGCGGCCCCCCGCCTCAGGTCGGGTATATAAGGCGGCCATTGTGCCAGGCACCCTCATTCTGAAATCGCTCTGTTGAACTAAAGTGACTCCGTTGTGTGTGTGCTGCCAGTACGAATTCGCCGTGTTGTGTTAGTACTTTCGTACCAAAATCGAACCGAACCTGTATAGTGCGCAAATAAAATTTTCGTAGTCTGACTGTATTTAATTGGACTCAAAATTATATAAATAATGCCGAAGAATAAAGGAAAAGGTGGTAAAAACTGGAGGAGAGGAAAGAATGAAAACGAAAAAGAGAACCGTGAGCTGATTTTCAAAGAAGATTTACAGGAGTACGCCCAAGTGACAAAGATGCTCGGTAATGGCCGCTTGGATGCCATGTGCTTTGATGGCATAAAACGTCTTTGTCATATCCGAGGTAAACTAAGGAAAAAAGTTTGGATAAATCAAGGTGACATTATACTGATAGGGTTGCGAGATTTCCAAGACGCGAAAGCTGATGTTATCCTGAGATACACTCCTGACGAGGCAAGGAATCTGAAGGCGTATGGAGAATTCCCAGAAACAGTACGAATCAATGAGACGGCAGCCTTTTCTGTGGATGGTCTGGATGATGACATTGAATTCGCAGATGAAATTAATTCAGAAGACGAAGCTGATGCGGTATATGCTATATAAAAATTAGCTCTAATTAGGTCTACAATAAGTCTATGTATATTGTTTTGCTGTTATGAACAAACATGCCATTGTGATCTCGAAATTATAATAATCATATACAACCTATATTGTAAAATTTTGTGTATATCATGACAAACAGTATTTTTCCATAAGAAAACTTGTAAGTGTTTGTAACACATTAGCATACAATTTTAATTGTGTATATTCAAATTATTGTGTAATTAATTTGTCAGCGGTGAAGTTTAATTTTTATTCATATTTAATAATAAAATTGTACACATTATGTTTAGGTATAGAAATAAATAAGTTATCACTGTCACTTAAGGTTTATTATTCTTTATTTACCTAGTTGTAAAAAATATAAATATAGAACTGTTGTAATTACTGTTTCGACATCCATAAATGTATGTCCACGAGTCTATGGACACCTAATAAACAGTTCAATATAATTTTACAACTTACTTTGGTAGGGATACTTGAAGATTTAGCATGGAAAAGTAATTAAAGCTAATTTCTTATAAAATACAACAGTAAAGTTTCTGAATAAATTACTTGGCAGAATAAGACTGGTGTGGTTATTAAATTCTGAAACTACTTTATTTTCATTGTTTTGAAATGTTGTGATTGCCTCGTCATATTTTAAGGCATCTATTTAATCTAAGTTTCCAGTAATGATTTTTAATATTGACCCAAGGCCTTCCCCGAGACCTCTTTTGACTCTAGCAGGTTCTAAAGACCTGACTTGCTTTGTACTTTGTCAAGTTTGTCAGTAGGATAGTCAATCTGATGTTTGTAGAACCTGCAAGTCCCATTACTAAGTCTGGTTTTGAAAGACTGAATTTGCGTTCGTACAGAGTCTATCTTGTACTCTATGTCAGTATTTTTTTAAAATCACTTGATTTAAAATAGCCAATTTCTTTAGAAAACATAGTCAATACTCAGAGTGAGTGAGTGAGTGGGGTGTGAGTGAGTAATGAGTAGTGAGTGGAGTGTGTGTGTGTGTAAGTGTGGGTGAGCGAGTGATTGATAAATGAGTCCTGTTACATATTTAATAGGTTTCTGAGTCTCGTATCAAAAATAAAATAGACAACTACACCACTATATCTAGAACCTAGTAACACAGCACTTAGCTACGAGGGCCTAAGTCGCCTACGAGGTGCTACGCGAACAACGCGGTTAATGTAAAAGTGTACAGGACAGCCCGCGAAATTCAAGGTTTCTCACGTTTTTTTGCAATTTGCAGGTCAGTGTCAGGTTGTATGTTGAAAAGTACCGTCAGCAGATGATTTATGTTAAAAAAAAAAAATTTTACTAAAATTATAATACTTAAATGTAAGGATCGGGATAAAATGATAAGGTCTTCCTTGGTTAAGGTAAAAATTGTAATTAGAGAATGAACCCTGTTACTTCTCTAAACCAGAATCAACAGTGGCGACCACCAGAAAAAACGCCGAGACAATGAAGCTCGACGAGTCCCAGAGAAACAATTAAACTGTCTTGGGTCCCCCAACGAAATTAATCAGAAAAGATAGCGGAGGAGTAAGAAAACCATAATTTCCACTTCCCTCCTAATCAAGCGGGAGACAGAACAAAACTAGGCCATTAGGCACAAAGGGGATTTTTACAGCCCAGTTACCAAGCACCACTGGTTAAAAACACTAATATTAATTGGTCATAAAATTGTGAGCTGTTACACTTGATTCCAATAATAGGTATGGCAAAAACGCTTGAATGCACTGAAATTCGTTCTAGTTTCTACAAGGTCCGTGTAATAGACAACTCCAGACGTAGGCTGAATACTATCCAACATTATATTGCGCTCAGCTTGCCAAAGAGTACACTCCCACAGGATATGATGTGCGGATTGTTCGTATTCGCAATCAGGTGTAGAACATTGACATAAAGGTGAGGCAACAAGCTTGAAGGAAAATAATTTACTCTTAAAGTTGCCATGACCTGTGAGAAATTGGGCAACACAGTGATCCACCTCCAGACATGTCCTATCCAGCCGTTCGCGAACCGATGGCAAGAACTGGTGAAGGTCTGCCTTTGATGGAACTTTCCCACCTACATTGCCATTCGGATAAAAGGTCCTCCCAAACTTCAGTTTGAGGTTTAAGTAATCTAGAAATCTTGGCACGATCACGTTGAGGTAAAAAGTCTGGGTCTGTAGTCTTTCGTGCAGAATAGTACATTGATTTATGATGAATAGCCTACGTACAAAGATCTGCTTACAGCACTCGTTCATACCACTTCTGTACGCGATGTGCTTAAGTTGCATTGTTTAGAGACTAGTATTGCCGGAGAGACACAGATGATATTACGACATATTCAAATTACGGAAAGTAATTATGCAACAGTATGAGAACTACTTCAAGGACGTTTCGGTAACAAAAAGATGATTGTGTCGTCAGTAAAAAAGAAATTTAGCTGTCAGAAAAAGATAAGCAACCTGTCAGTAACACAAATTAAAGCTTTGCTCGATAATTCTTTAGAATGCATCAACAGTCTGAGAATAACATGAAAATAAATATTGCCACTTGGTATCGCATCCGAGTATTTCCAGGGGCGCAGAAATTGGATTGAAAGACGTTAAAGTGTTGGGAAGACGAAGCTTATAAAAAGATTATATATGTAGCGTAGGGCCTTCTCCAATTCTACGTAGGTACATATAAAATTTTGATAATTAATCAGTTTGTTGTTTGGCGCCGACTCAATATTAGTTTATTAAAATTTGATAGTTTATGTAATTAAGCTCAATACTCAAGTGATATGTATCTATCTAAGGAAGCACGAAAAAAACGAAAGAGTGTATAGTACCATAGCTAGTTTATTACTGATTCTGCATAAGTAGTGAACTGATAATTTTAATAATGCGAACATGTGGGAGGAGGACGCCAGATATGTATCATTCCTCCACACTTCATTTTGAAACCTGTTGACAATATAACATAGTATTAAATGTAATAAAAAATAACTTCTTGTATAAATTAGCATCTTATATATGATGTGCAATAATCTATTTATAATATTTAGAATAATCTACACTCTTCCTATGACACTGAGAACGTGCTCGCAGCACAGGTAAGGTAGCTGATTCCTGTATGACGGCCGAGGCTAGAGGAGCCTCACCTTCGAATACCTCACTAAGTGTCTGACGTGCATGTTCTCGGCTCACAGTTTCAGTCACAGCACTTATAGCCATCCACATCTATACACAAGACTTTCCTCACGACATTTTTTCACACAACTTTTCAGTTACCGGTGCCACTTAAAACAGTTTGGTGCCTTTATAACAGTTGCTTTCCAATAAATGTTAAATATTTTGATGTAAGTAGTTGTTTTACATGGATTTTTAATATAAATTACATATTTTGTTTATTATTTTTTTTGGTATTTTTTGGTCAAAAGTTAGTTAACTGGTTATTGTAAAATGTTGAACTGGTTATCAAGATCTGCAATATATGGTGTCAAGCTTAATAACACAGTTTTGCAAATTTATATGTTCAAAGAATATCAGTGCTTCATAAGGATCTAAGGAACATAGCACACCATTAAAAATGTGTATAGTAACATTTTATTTTAAGGAAGACTTAAAACATTTGTTTAACTCAACTACGGATTTTTATTTTTACATTTTTTATTGGATTTTTGTTCACATTTTGTTTGTACTTATTTCTTCAGATTCATAAAATAATCAATTATATTTTATTTCAGATGTCTACCGCTCAACGTATGTGTGCAAAGCAGTTAGTTACCAATGTCACGGAGAAACAGTCGTCTAAAGCCAATAATAAAGAATGTATTCCCCTCTTTACAATTCCTGCAATTTCAGAACAAGAACTTGATTTAGCTATTCAGTCAATTTCTAGTGAGAACACTGAACACCAAAGTTTCAATTTACCAAACACGTTTGGAGTAGATTGTGATATTGACTACATATTACAGGAACTGGAGTCGGTTGATCAAGATGAGGCTAATAACAACGGACAATCTCTTTTTGATGAAGTCGCGATGAAAGAAATTACGTTGCAGACAGTAAAACATCCTATAAAGTTGTTCTAATTTACAAATAGAGAGAGATAGTGATACTGACAACGAAAGTACATCTCATAATGTAACCGAAGTTGTGACAGCTTCCAGGCGCTACTAGCTGCCAACGACCTTGAGTGGTTAGCTTGCGTGTTCTGCGTTGAGCTCACGTAACGCGTCATAAGTCCACCCAGTAATAGGACTCGCCCATCAAGGAGCGCTGTCCGAAATTAGACGCATTATTAATTTATTACACATAAAACAACAAGTATTAAAGTAAAACACTGTGACTAAATTATAAATAATTAAATGATCTTTAAAATGGTGAAGGTTTCATAAAAATACGCTTTATAGTTTTTGCGTAATTCTCAATTTTATATCCTCGTCAATCCACCGTCATTAATATTACCGCTTTGTGCTATTGCATGAGACAGCATCATTTACTGAAAAAAAAACAATGAATATTTTACTTATTTTTCCTATGAATGACATATCTTCTACAGGCTATTGAGATCATCGTCCTCTTGAAATGTAATAATAAATCACACGTGAACGTAGCTACAACCTAGATAAATTCCCATGTCTTGAACCAGTTCATAGGTTTAATTTTAATCCGTTCAGCCTTTGAGACATGATTTATTAACAAACAGGCTTTCACATTTATAATATTATTAGGATGGGTAGGAGTAGGCACAACTTCATTGTATACTAATTGATGCATTAGTAAAGGCTACGCTGTATTTATAAGACGCTTCCAACTGCTCATTGAATAGTATAATGTCAGTATTCTAATTAAGCCAACATAGTGCTGCATATGCATTGCATTGTTGAGGACGAGGTTTACTTTAAACATAGATTTGAACTTAAAATCGTACTTACTAAGAACTAGAACATCAGAATAGCTTCTATTGTTTTATTAGAAAGTGTTCGATTACTAATTGCTTAGTACCAATTGAGTACTAATTATTTACCAAATATTGAACCGATTGGCGATGGTGATCCAGTGGTAGTCACATATATTTACATTTTAGTTTTGAGCGAATAATAATTAAATAACACATGCCTCTAGTTTGGAACAAAGATACAACCCTTAGTTGTTGGAAAAGGGGCTTTTTATTATGAGTCGCATCGGTTTAACACACAAAAAAAACTACCTCCTTTTTTTTCACCGGTTAAAAAGCCAACGTAGCTGATAAAGGATTTAATTTTAACAATAGTTCATAGGCTTTGCCAACGTTTACTGTGAAACGATCATAAAAATAACAAAACCAGCAATTGAAATTCTGTTGCAATAGAATTTCAATTGTTGGCAAAAAGCTTTTTGTTTTGTTAAGCTGATATGTTTCAAAGTACACTTAATGTTATCTAAATATTCAATCATTTCTATCCTGCTTCTAGCTACCTGCTTAGTTAATGATGACAAGAAAAAATACCGTACCTTTTCGTCTTGGCCTTGACAAATCTTATATCACATGCGGTATCATGACCCTAACAGAGAAGAATAATAATAAATCTAATCTCCATGTACTCGTCAACTACCGGAATAAAGTACTGTGGTCTAGCAATTCACGAGATATATCATACTATTGGTAGAGTAGGTGGTCACGGTGTTTAATTTTCATTTTAAGATATCTCTTTTGAAAACTCTGTGATTTTTTCCCAAATAAAAATAAAAATTACTACTCCTAATAAAGTTATAGTGACAAGTAATTCTTCAAATCTAGACTACGTATGTACGTGAGATTTCTCACGGAGTAATGTTTTTTTTTGTGCATTAAAGCTGATGCGACTCATAATAGAAAGTGCCTTTTGCATTAACTAAGGGTTATATCTTTGTTCAAAAATAGAGACATGTGTTATTTAATTATTATTTACGCAAAACTAAAATGTAGATGTATGTGACTACCACCGGATCATCATCGCCCAATCGCTTTTATATTTGGTAAATAATTAGTACTCAATTGGCACTAAGTATAATTATTAATCGAACACTTTCTAAAAAAACAATGGAAGCTGATCTGATATTCTAGTTCTTAGTAAGTTCGACGTTTCAAAGTAAACCTCGCCTTCAACAATGCAATGCATACACATACGCAGCACTAAGTTGTCTCAATTAGATTAGGGACATTATACTATTCAATGAGCAGTTGGAAGCGTCTTATCAATACAGCGTAGCCTTTGCAAATGCATCAATTACATATAATAAAGTTGTACCTACTCCTACCCATCCTAATAATATTATAAATGTGAAAGCATGTTTGTTTATAAATCATGTCTCAACGGCTGAACCGATTAAAATTAAACCTATGAACTGGTTCAAGACATGGGATTTTATCTAGGTTGTAGCTACGTCCACGTGTGATTTATTATTACATTTCACGCGGACAATGATCTCAAAAGCCTGTAGGAGATATAAGTAATTCATAGGAAAAATAAGTAAAATATTCTGTCTTTTTTTTTCAGAAAATGATGCTGTCTCATTCAACAACATAAATTTGTAATATCTCATGCACCAACATATATCGGTATAATGACGTTGCATTGACGTTTTTTTTTCAAGGTTTTAATTTTATATGGATCGCTTATCGGCAGCCTCAATGGCGAGGACAATAATTGAACTGTTGGATTTAATATTTAGTTTTATCAAATGCTGATTTGATATGTATAAGCTGTTTATTTTATTAATCACTATTATTACGTATTATAAAACGAAGTCTTCCACCGCATCCGCCTGTCTTTCCATTCGCAACAATCTCAAGAACTACTAAACGGATTTTCATATGGTTTTCACATATAGACAAAGTGATTTATGAGGAAGGTTAAGGTGTATAATTTGTGCCCATGCAAAGTTGAGGCAGGGTGCTAGTCTATTTTATAATAAAAAATACAACACATTGTGCAGGTTTGATCCTAACTTATAATTTTACTATTAGCTTACTATTACACTAATTGCCAGTAGTTACCTAATAATGAAATAATTACCTAACTTTCTATGAAGACTTTCCAGTGCAAACGCTTAGATAATTAGTAAAAAGTCACCATTATTTTTAACAGACTGATTTTAAGCAAATAATATTGTTCTCAGTAATTACGTAATTGAAAATACTCATAGAAAATATTATTTTAAGCGTAGGTACAACATTAATTTCCTAATGAACTAAATCATCGTGAGTTCTCGGTTTTTGTCGGCAATATTCTTTAATGACTTTGGTATTGAAATGCGCCCATTTTGCGGGCAACTTCGCAGTGCGGCCCCCCGCCTCAGGTCGGGTATATAAGGCGGCCATTGTGCCAGGCACCCTCATTCTGAAATCGCTCTGTTGAACTAAAGTGACTCCGTTGTGTGTGTGCTGCCAGTACGAATTCGCCGTGTTGTGTTAGTACTTTCGTACCAAAATCGAACCGAACCTGTATAGTGCGCAAATAAAATTTTCGTAGTCTGACTGTATTTAATTGGACTCAAAATTATATAAATAATGCCGAAGAATAAAGGAAAAGGTGGTAAAAACTGGAGGAGAGGAAAGAATGAAAACGAAAAAGAGAACCGTGAGCTGATTTTCAAAGAAGATTTACAGGAGTACGCCCAAGTGACAAAGATGCTCGGTAATGGCCGCTTGGATGCCATGTGCTTTGATGGCATAAAACGTCTTTGTCATATCCGAGGTAAACTAAGGAAAAAAGTTTGGATAAATCAAGGTGACATTATACTGATAGGGTTGCGAGATTTCCAAGACGCGAAAGCTGATGTTATCCTGAGATACACTCCTGACGAGGCAAGGAATCTGAAGGCGTATGGAGAATTCCCAGAAACAGTACGAATCAATGAGACGGCAGCCTTTTCTGTGGATGGTCTGGATGATGACATTGAATTCGCAGATGAAATTAATTCAGAAAACGAAGCTGATGCGGTATATGCTATATAAAAATTAGCTCTAATTAGGTCTACAATAAGTCTATGTATATTGTTTTGCTGTTATGAACAAACATGCCATTGTGATCTCGAAATTATAATAATCATATACAACCTATATTGTAAAATTTTGTGTATATCATGACAAACAGTATTTTTCCATAAGAAAACTTGTAAGTGTTTGTAACACATTAGCATACAATTTTAATTGTGTATATTCAAATTATTGTGTAATTAATTTGTCAGCGGTGAAGTTTAATTTTTATTCATATTTAATAATAAAATTGTACACATTATGTTTAGGTATAGAAATAAATAAGTTATCACTGTCACTTAAGGTTTATTATTCTTTATTTACCTAGTTGTAAAAATTATAAATATAGAACTGTTGTAATTACTGTTTCGACATCCATAAATGTATGTCCACGAGTCTATGGACACCTAATAAACAGTTCAATATAATTTTACAACTTACTTTGGTAGGGATACTTGAAGATTTAGCATGGAAAAGTAATTAAAGCTAATTTCTTATAAAATACAACAGTAAAGTTTCTGAATAAATTACTTGGCAGAATAAGACTGGTGTGGTTATTAAATTCTGAAACTACTTTATTTTCATTGTTTTGAAATGTTGTGATTGCCTCGTCATATTTTAAGGCATCTATTTAATCTAAGTTTCCAGTAATGATTTTTAATATTGACCCAAGGCCTTCCCCGAGACCTCTTTTGACTCTAGCAGGTTCTAAAGACCTGACTTGCTTTGTACTTTGTCAAGTTTGTCAGTAGGATAGTCAATCTGATGTTTGTAGAACCTGCAAGTCCCATTACTAAGTCTGGTTTTGAAAGACTGAATTTGCGTTCGTACAGAGTCTATCTTGTACTCTATGTCAGTATTTTTTTAAAATCACTTGATTTAAAATAGCCAATTTCTTTAGAAAACATAGTCAATACTCAGAGTGAGTGAGTGAGTGGGGTGTGAGTGAGTAGTGAGTGGAGTGTGTGTGTGTGTAAGTGTGGGTGAGCGAGTGATTGATAAATGAGTCCTGTTACATATTTAATAGGTTTCTGAGTCTCGTATCAAAAATAAAATAGACAACTACACCACTATATCTAGAATCTAGTAACACAGCACTTAGCTACGAGGGCCTAAGTCGCCTACGAGGTGCTACGCGAACAACGCGGTTAATGTAAAAGTGTACAGGACAGCCCGCGAAATTCAAGGTTTCTCACGTTTTTTTGCAATTTGCAGGTCAGTGTCAGGTTGTATGTTGAAAAGTACCGTCAGCAGATGATTTATGTTAAAAAAAAAAATTTTTACTAAAATTATAATACTTAAATGTAAGGATCGGGATAAAATGATAAGGTCTTCCTTGGTTAAGGTAAAAATTGTAATTAGAGAATGAACCACTGTTACTTCTCTAAACCAGAATCAACAGTGGCGACCACCAGAAAAAACGCCGAGACAATGAAGCTCGACGAGTCCCAGAGAAACAATTAAACTGTCTTGGGTCCCCCAACGAAATTAATCAGAAAAGATAGCGGAGGAGTAAGAAAACCATAATTTCCACTTCCCTCCTAATCAAGCGGGAGACAGAACAAAACTAGGCCATTAGGCACAAAGGGGATTTTTACAGCCCAGTTACCAAGCACCACTGGTTAAAAACACTAATATTAATTGGTCATAAAATTGTGAGCTGTTACACTTGATTCCAATAATAGGTATGGCAAAAACGCTTGAATGCACTGAAATTCGTTCTAGTTTCTACAAGGTCCGTGTAATAGACAACTCCAGACGTAGGCTGAATACTATCCAACATTATATTGCGCTCAGCTTGCCAAAGAGTACACTCCCACAGGATATGATGTGCGGATTGTTCGTATTCGCAATCAGGTGTAGAACATTGACATAAAGGTGAGGCAACAAGCTTGAAGGAAAATAATTTACTCTTAAAGTTGCCATGACCTGTGAGAAATTGGGCAACACAGTGATCCACCTCCAGACATGTCCTATCCAGCCGTTCGCGAACCGATGGCAAGAACTGGTGAAGGTCTGCCTTTGATGGAACTTTCCCACCTACATTGCCATTCGGATAAAAGGTCCTCCCAAACTTCAGTTTGAGGTTTAAGTAATCTAGAAATCTTGGCACGATCACGTTGAGGTAAAAAGTCTGGGTCTGTAGTCTTTCGTGCAGAATAGTACATTGATTTATGATGAATAGCCTACGTACAAAGATCTGCTTACAGCACTCGTTCATACCACTTCTGTACGCGATGTGCTTAAGTTGCATTGTTTAGAGACTAGTATTGCCGGAGAGACACAGATGATATTACGACATATTCAAATTACGGAAAGTAATTATGCAACAGTATGAGAACTACTTCAAGGACGTTTCGGTAACAAAAAGATGATTGTGTCGTCAGTAAAAAAGAAATTTAGCTGTCAGAAAAAGATAAGCAACCTGTCAGTAACACAAATTAAAACTTTGCTCGATAATTCTTTAGAATGCATCAACAGTCTGAGAATAACATGAAAATAAATATTGCCACTTGGTATCGCATCCGAGTATTTCCAGGGGCGCAGAAATTGGATTGAAAGACGTTAAAGTGTTGGGAAGACGAAGCTTATAAAAAGATTATATATGTAGCGTAGGGCCTTCTCCAATTCTACGTAGGTACATATAAAATTTTGATAATTAATCAGTTTGTTGTTTGGCGCCGACTCAATATTAGTTTATTAAAATTTGATAGTTTATGTAATTAAGCTCAATACTCAAGTGATATGTATCTATCTAAGGAAGCACGAAAAAAACGAAAGAGTGTATAGTACCATAGCTAGTTTATTACTGATTCTGCATAAGTAGTGAACTGATAATTTTAATAATGCGAACATGTGGGAGGAGGACGCCAGATATGTATCATTCCTCCACACTTCATTTTGAAACCTGTTGACAATATAACATAGTATTAAATGTAATAAAAAATAACTTCTTGTATAAATTAGCATCTTATATATGATGTGCAATAATCTATTTATAATATTTAGAATAATCTACACTCTTCCTATGACACTGAGAACGTGCTCGCAGCACAGGTAAGGTAGCTGATTCCTGTATGACGGCCGAGGCTAGAGGAGCCTCACCTTCGAATACCTCACTAAGTGTCTGACGTGCATGTTCTCGGCTCACAGTTTCAGTCACAGCACTTATAGCCATCCACATCTATACACAAGACTTTCCTCACGACATTTTTTCACACAACTTTTCAGTTACCGGTGCCACTTAAAACAGTTTGGTGCCTTTATAACAGTTGCTTTCCAATAAATGTTAAATATTTTGATGTAAGTAGTTGTTTTACATGGATTTTTAATATAAATTACATATTTTGTTTATTATTTTTTTTGGTATTTTTTGGTCAAAAGTTAGTTAACTGGTTATTGTAAAATGTTGAACTGGTTATCAAGATCTGCAATATATGGTGTCAAGCTTAATAACACAGTTTTGCAAATTTATATGTTCAAAGAATATCAGTGCTTCATAAGGATCTAAGGAACATAGCACACCATTAAAAATGTGTATAGTAACATTTTATTTTAAGGAAGACTTAAAACATTTGTTTAACTCAACTACGGATTTTTATTTTTACATTTTTTATTGGATTTTTGTTCACATTTTGTTTGTACTTATTTCTTCAGATTCATAAAATAATCAATTATATTTTATTTCAGATGTCTACCGCTCAACGTATGTGTGCAAAGCAGTTAGTTACCAATGTCACGGAGAAACAGTCGTCTAAAGCCAATAATAAAGAATGTATTCCCCTCTTTACAATTCCTGCAATTTCAGAACAAGAACTTGATTTAGCTATTCAGTCAATTTCTAGTGAGAACACTGAACACCAAAGTTTCAATTTACCAAACACGTTTGGAGTAGATTGTGATATTGACTACATATTACAGGAACTGGAGTCGGTTGATCAAGATGAGGCTAATAACAACGGACAATCTCTTTTTGATGAAGTCGCGATGAAAGAAATTACGTTGCAGACAGTAAAACATCCTATAAAGTTGTTCTAATTTACAAATAGAGAGAGATAGTGATACTGACAACGAAAGTACATCTCATAATGTAACCGAAGTTGTGACAGCTTCCAGGCGCTACTAGCTGCCAACGACCTTGAGTGGTTAGCTTGCGTGTTCTGCGTTGAGCTCACGTAACGCGTCATAAGTCCACCCAGTAATAGGACTCGCCCATCAAGGAGCGCTGTCCGAAATTAGACGCATTATTAATTTATTACACATAAAACAACAAGTATTAAAGTAAAACACTGTGACTAAATTATAAATAATTAAATGATCTTTAAAATGGTGAAGGTTTCATAAAAATACGCTTTATAGTTTTTGCGTAATTCTCAATTTTATATCCTCGTCAATCCACCGTCATTAATATTACCGCTTTGTGCTATTGCATGAGACAGCATCATTTACTGAAAAAAAAACAATGAATATTTTACTTATTTTTCCTATGAATGACATATCTTCTACAGGCTATTGAGATCATCGTCCTCTTGAAATGTAATAATAAATCACACGTGAACGTAGCTACAACCTAGATAAATTCCCATGTCTTGAACCAGTTCATAGGTTTAATTTTAATCCGTTCAGCCTTTGAGACATGATTTATTAACAAACAGGCTTTCACATTTATAATATTATTAGGATGGGTAGGAGTAGGCACAACTTCATTGTATACTAATTGATGCATTAGTAAAGGCTACGCTGTATTTATAAGACGCTTCCAACTGCTCATTGAATAGTATAATGTCAGTATTCTAATTAAGCCAACATAGTGCTGCATATGCATTGCATTGTTGAGGACGAGGTTTACTTTAAACATAGATTTGAACTTAAAATCGTACTTACTAAGAACTAGAACATCAGAATAGCTTCTATTGTTTTATTAGAAAGTGTTCGATTACTAATTGCTTAGTACCAATTGAGTACTAATTATTTACCAAATATTGAACCGATTGGCGATGGTGATCCAGTGGTAGTCACATATATTTACATTTTAGTTTTGAGCGAATAATAATTAAATAACACATGCCTCTAGTTTGGAACAAAGATACAACCCTTAGTTGTTGGAAAAGGGGCTTTTTATTATGAGTCGCATCGGTTTAACACACAAAAAAAACTACCTCCTTTTTTTTCACCGGTTAAAAAGCCAACGTAGCTGATAAAGGATTTAATTTTAACAATAGTTCATAGGCTTTGCCAACGTTTACTGTGAAACGATCATAAAAATAACAAAACCAGCAATTGAAATTCTGTTGCAATAGAATTTCAATTGTTGGCAAAAAGCTTTTTGTTTTGTTAAGCTGATATGTTTCAAAGTACACTTAATGTTATCTAAATATTCAATCATTTCTATCCTGCTTCTAGCTACCTGCTTAGTTAATGATGACAAGAAAAAATACCGTACCTTTTCGTCTTGGCCTTGACAAATCTTATATCACATGCGGTATCATGACCCTAACAGAGAAGAATAATAATAAATCTAATCTCCATGTACTCGTCAACTACCGGAATAAAGTACTGTGGTCTAGCAATTCACGAGATATATCATACTATTGGTAGAGTAGGTGGTCACGGTGTTTAATTTTCATTTTAAGATATCTCTTTTGAAAACTCTGTGATTTTTTCCCAAATAAAAATAAAAATTACTACTCCTAATAAAGTTATAGTGACAAGTAATTCTTCAAATCTAGACTACGTATGTACGTGAGATTTCTCACGGAGTAATGTTTTTTTTTGTGCATTAAAGCTGATGCGACTCATAATAGAAAGTGCCTTTTGCATTAACTAAGGGTTATATCTTTGTTCAAAAATAGAGACATGTGTTATTTAATTATTATTTACGCAAAACTAAAATGTAGATGTATGTGACTACCACCGGATCATCATCGCCCAATCGCTTTTATATTTGGTAAATAATTAGTACTCAATTGGCACTAAGTATAATTATTAATCGAACACTTTCTAAAAAAACAATGGAAGCTGATCTGATATTCTAGTTCTTAGTAAGTTCGACGTTTCAAAGTAAACCTCGCCTTCAACAATGCAATGCATACACATACGCAGCACTAAGTTGTCTCAATTAGATTAGGGACATTATACTATTCAATGAGAAGTTGGAAGCGTCTTATCAATACAGCGTAGCCTTTGCAAATGCATCAATTACATATAATAAAGTTGTACCTACTCCTACCCATCCTAATAATATTATAAATGTGAAAGCATGTTTGTTTATAAATCATGTCTCAACGGCTGAACCGATTAAAATTAAACCTATGAACTGGTTCAAGACATGGGATTTTATCTAGGTTGTAGCTACGTCCACGTGTGATTTATTATTACATTTCACGCGGACAATGATCTCAAAAGCCTGTAGGAGATATAAGTAATTCATAGGAAAAATAAGTAAAATATTCTGTCTTTTTTTTTTCAGAAAATGATGCTGTCTCATTCAACAACATAAATTTGTAATATCTCATGCACCAACATATATTGGTATAATGACGTTGCATTGACGTTTTTTTTTTCAAGGTTTTAATTTTATATGGATCGCTTATCGGCAGCCTCAATGGCGAGGACAATAATTGAACTGTTGGATTTATTATTTAGTTTTATCAAATGCTGATTTGATATGTATAAGCTGTTTATTTTATTAATCACTATTATTACGTATTATAAAACGAAGTCTTCCACCGCGTCCGCCTGTCCTTCCATTCGCAACAATCTCAAGAACTACTAAACGGATTTTCATATGGTTTTCACATATAGACAAAGTGATTTATGAGGAAGGTTAAGGTGTATAATTTGTGCCCATGCAAAGTTGAGGCAGGGTGCTAGTCTATTTTATAATAAAAAATACAACACATTGTGCAGGTTTGATCCTAACTTATAATTTTACTATTAGCTTACTATTACACTAATTGCCAGTAGTTACCTAATAATGAAATAATTACCTAACTTTCTATGAAGACTTTCCAGTGCAAACGCTTAGATAATTAGTAAAAAGTCACCATTATTTTTAACAGACTGATTTTAAGCAAATAATATTGTTCTCAGTAATTACGTAATTGAAAATACTCATAGAAAATATTATTTTAAGCGTAGGTACAACATTAATTTCCTAATGAACTAAATCATCGTGAGTTCTCGGTTTTTGTCGGCAATATTCTTTAATGACTTTGGTATTGAAATGCGCCCATTTTGCGGGCAACTTCGCAGTGCGGCCCCCCGCCTCAGGTCGGGTATATAAGGCGGCCATTGTGCCAGGCACCCTCATTCTGAAATCGCTCTGTTGAACTAAAGTGACTCCGTTGTGTGTGTGCTGCCAGTACGAATTCGCCGTGTTGTGTTAGTACTTTCGTACCAAAATCGAACCGAACCTGTATAGTGCGCAAATAAAATTTTCGTAGTCTGACTGTATTTAATTGGACTCAAAATTATATAAATAATGCCGAAGAATAAAGGAAAAGGTGGTAAAAACTGGAGGAGAGGAAAGAATGAAAACGAAAAAGAGAACCGTGAGCTGATTTTCAAAGAAGATTTACAGGAGTACGCCCAAGTGACAAAGATGCTCGGTAATGGCCGCTTGGATGCCATGTGCTTTGATGGCATAAAACGTCTTTGTCATATCCGAGGTAAACTAAGGAAAAAAGTTTGGATAAATCAAGGTGACATTATACTGATAGGGTTGCGAGATTTCCAAGACGCGAAAGCTGATGTTATCCTGAGATACACTCCTGACGAGGCAAGGAATCTGAAGGCGTATGGAGAATTCCCAGAAACAGTACGAATCAATGAGACGGCAGCCTTTTCTGTGGATGGTCTGGATGATGACATTGAATTCGCAGATGAAATTAATTCAGAAAACGAAGCTGATGCGGTATATGCTATATAAAAATTAGCTCTAATTAGGTCTACAATAAGTCTATGTATATTGTTTTGCTGTTATGAACAAACATGCCATTGTGATCTCGAAATTATAATAATCATATACAACCTATATTGTAAAATTTTGTGTATATCATGACAAACAGTATTTTTCCATAAGAAAACTTGTAAGTGTTTGTAACACATTAGCATACAATTTTAATTGTGTATATTCAAATTATTGTGTAATTAATTTGTCAGCGGTGAAGTTTAATTTTTATTCATATTTAATAATAAAATTGTACACATTATGTTTAGGTATAGAAATAAATAAGTTATCACTGTCACTTAAGGTTTATTATTCTTTATTTACCCAGTTGTAAAAATTATAAATATAGAACTGTTGTAATTACTGTTTCGACATCCATAAATGTATGTCCACGAGTCTATGGACACCTAATAAACAGTTCAATATAATTTTACAACTTACTTTGGTAGGGATACTTGAAGATTTAGCATGGAAAAGTAATTAAAGCTAATTTCTTATAAAATACAACAGTAAAGTTTCTGAATAAATTACTTGGCAGAATAAGACTGGTGTGGTTATTAAATTCTGAAACTACTTTATTTTCATTGTTTTGAAATGTTGTGATTGCCTCGTCATATTTTAAGGCATCTATTTAATCTAAGTTTCCAGTAATGATTTTTAATATTGACCCAAGGCCTTCCCCGAGACCTCTTTTGACTCTAGCAGGTTCTAAAGACCTGACTTGCTTTGTACTTTGTCAAGTTTGTCAGTAGGATAGTCAATCTGATGTTTGTAGAACCTGCAAGTCCCATTACTAAGTCTGGTTTTGAAAGACTGAATTTGCGTTCGTACAGAGTCTATCTTGTACTCTATGTCAGTATTTTTTTAAAATCACTTGATTTAAAATAGCCAATTTCTTTAGAAAACATAGTCAATACTCAGAGTGAGTGAGTGAGTGGGGTGTGAGTGAGTAGTGAGTGGAGTGTGTGTGTGTGTAAGTGTGGGTGAGCGAGTGATTGATAAATGAGTCCTGTTACATATTTAATAGGTTTCTGAGTCTCGTATCAAAAATAAAATAGACAACTACACCACTATATCTAGAATCTAGTAACACAGCACTTAGCTACGAGGGCCTAAGTCGCCTACGAGGTGCTACGCGAACAACGCGGTTAATGTAAAAGTGTACAGGACAGCCCGCGAAATTCAAGGTTTCTCACGTTTTTTTGCAATTTGCAGGTCAGTGTCAGGTTGTATGTTGAAAAGTACCGTCAGCAGATGATTTATGTTAAAAAAAAAAATTTTTACTAAAATTATAATACTTAAATGTAAGGATCGGGATAAAATGATAAGGTCTTCCTTGGTTAAGGTAAAAATTGTAATTAGAGAATGAACCACTGTTACTTCTCTAAACCAGAATCAACAGTGGCGACCACCAGAAAAAACGCCGAGACAATGAAGCTCGACGAGTCCCAGAGAAACAATTAAACTGTCTTGGGTCCCCCAACGAAATTAATCAGAAAAGATAGCGGAGGAGTAAGAAAACCATAATTTCCACTTCCCTCCTAATCAAGCGGGAGACAGAACAAAACTAGGCCATTAGGCACAAAGGGGATTTTTACAGCCCAGTTACCAAGCACCACTGGTTAAAAACACTAATATTAATTGGTCATAAAATTGTGAGCTGTTACACTTGATTCCAATAATAGGTATGGCAAAAACGCTTGAATGCACTGAAATTCGTTCTAGTTTCTACAAGGTCCGTGTAATAGACAACTCCAGACGTAGGCTGAATACTATCCAACATTATATTGCGCTCAGCTTGCCAAAGAGTACACTCCCACAGGATATGATGTGCGGATTGTTCGTATTCGCAATCAGGTGTAGAACATTGACATAAAGGTGAGGCAACAAGCTTGAAGGAAAATAATTTACTCTTAAAGTTGCCATGACCTGTGAGAAATTGGGCAACACAGTGATCCACCTCCAGACATGTCCTATCCAGCCGTTCGCGAACCGATGGCAAGAACTGGTGGAGGTCTGCCTTTGATGGAACTTTCCCACCTACATTGCCATTCGGATAAAAGGTCCTCCCAAACTTCAGTTTGAGGTTTAAGTAATCTAGAAATCTTGGCACGATCACGTTGAGGTAAAAAGTCTGGGTCTGTAGTCTTTCGTGCAGAATAGTACATTGATTTATGATGAATAGCCTACGTACAAAGATCTGCTTACAGCACTCGTTCATACCACTTCTGTACGCGATGTGCTTAAGTTGCATTGTTTAGAGACTAGTATTGCCGGAGAGACACAGATGATATTACGACATATTCAAATTACGGAAAGTAATTATGCAACAGTATGAGAACTACTTCAAGGACGTTTCGGTAACAAAAAGATGATTGTGTCGTCAGTAAAAAAGAAATTTAGCTGTCAGAAAAAGATAAGCAACCTGTCAGTAACACAAATTAAAGCTTTGCTCGATAATTCTTTAGAATGCATCAACAGTCTGAGAATAACATGAAAATAAATATTGCCACTTGGTATCGCATCCGAGTATTTCCAGGGGCGCAGAAATTGGATTGAAAGACGTTAAAGTGTTGGGAAGACGAAGCTTATAAAAATATTATATATGTAGCGTAGGGCCTTCTCCAATTCTACGTAGGTACATATAAAATTTTGATAATTAATCAGTTTGTTGTTTGGCGCCGACTCAATATTAGTTTATTAAAATTTGATAGTTTATGTAATTAAGCTCAATACTCAAGTGATATGTATCTATCTAAGGAAGCACGAAAAAAACGAAAGAGTGTATAGTACCATAGCTAGTTTATTACTGATTCTGCATAAGTAGTGAACTGATAATTTTAATAATGCGAACATGTGGGAGGAGGACGCCAGATATGTATCATTCCTCCACACTTCATTTTGAAACCTGTTGACAATATAACATAGTATTAAATGTAATAAAAAATAACTTCTTGTATAAATTAGCATCTTATATATGATGTGCAATAATCTATTTATAATATTTAGAATAATCTACACTCTTCCTATGACACTGAGAACGTGCTCGCAGCACAGGTAAGGTAGCTGATTCCTGTATGACGGCCGAGGCTAGAGGAGCCTCACCTTCGAATACCTCACTAAGTGTCTGACGTGCATGTTCTCGGCTCACAGTTTCAGTCACAGCACTTATAGCCATCCACATCTATACACAAGACTTTCCTCACGACATTTTTTCACACAACTTTTCAGTTACCGGTGCCACTTAAAACAGTTTGGTGCCTTTATAACAGTTGCTTTCCAATAAATGTTAAATATTTTGATGTAAGTAGTTGTTTTACATGGATTTTTAATATAAATTACATATTTTGTTTATTATTTTTTTTGGTATTTTTTGGTCAAAAGTTAGTTAACTGGTTATTGCAAAATGTTGAACTGGTTATCAAGATCTGCAATATATGGTGTCAAGCTTAATAACACAGTTTTGCAAATTTATATGTTCAAAGAATATCAGTGCTTCATAAGGATCTAAGGAACATAGCACACCATTAAAAATGTGTATAGTAACATTTTATTTTAAGGAAGACTTAAAACATTTGTTTAACTCAACTACGGATTTTTATTTTTACATTTTTTATTGGATTTTTGTTCACATTTTGTTTGTACTTATTTCTTCAGATTCATAAAATAATCAATTATATTTTATTTCAGATGTCTACCGCTCAACGTATGTGTGCAAAGCAGTTAGTTACCAATGTCACGGAGAAACAGTCGTCTAAAGCCAATAATAAAGAATGTATTCCCCTCTTTACAATTCCTGCAATTTCAGAACAAGAACTTGATTTAGCTATTCAGTCAATTTCTAGTGAGAACACTGAACACCAAAGTTTCAATTTACCAAACACGTTTGGAGTAGATTGTGATATTGACTACATATTACAGGAACTGGAGTCGGTTGATCAAGATGAGGCTAATAACAACGGACAATCTCTTTTTGATGAAGTCGCGATGAAAGAAATTACGTTGCAGGCAGTAAAACATCCTATAAAGTTGTTCTAATTTACAAATAGAGAGAGATAGTGATACTGACAACGAAAGTACATCTCATAATGTAACCGAAGTTGTGACAGCTTTCAGGCGCTACTAGCTGCCAACGACCTTGAGTGGTTAGCTTGCGTGTTCTGCGTTGAGCTCACGTAACGCGTCATAAGTCCACCCAGTAATAGGACTCGCCCATCAAGGAGCGCTGTCCGAAATTAGACGCATTATTAATTTATTACACATAAAACAACAAGTATTAAAGTAAAACACTGTGACTAAATTATAAATAATTAAATGATCTTTAAAATGGTGAAGGTTTCATAAAAATACGCTTTATAGTTTTTGCGTAATTCTCAATTTTATATCCTCGTCAATCCACCGTCATTAATATTACCGCTTTGTGCTATTGCATGAGACAGCATCATTTACTGAAAAAAAAACAATGAATATTTTACTTATTTTTCCTATGAATGACATATCTTCTACAGGCTATTGAGATCATCGTCCTCTTGAAATGTAATAATAAATCACACGTGAACGTAGCTACAACCTAGATAAATTCCCATGTCTTGAACCAGTTCATAGGTTTAATTTTAATCCGTTCAGCCTTTGAGACATGATTTATTAACAAACAGGCTTTCACATTTATAATATTATTAGGATGGGTAGGAGTAGGCACAACTCATTGTATACTAATTGATGCATTAGTAAAGGCTACGCTGTATTTATAAGACGCTTCCAACTGCTCATTGAATAGTATAATGTCAGTATTCTAATTAAGCCAACATAGTGCTGCATATGCATTGCATTGTTGAGGACGAGGTTTACTTTAAACATAGATTTGAACTTAAAATCGTACTTACTAAGAACTAGAACATCAGAATAGCTTCTATTGTTTTATTAGAAAGTGTTCGATTACTAATTGCTTAGTACCAATTGAGTACTAATTATTTACCAAATATTGAACCGATTGGCGATGGTGATCCAGTGGTAGTCACATATATTTACATTTTAGTTTTGAGCGAATAATAATTAAATAACACATGCCTCTAGTTTGGAACAAAGATACAACCCTTAGTTGTTGGAAAAGGGGCTTTTTATTATGAGTCGCATCGGTTTAACACACAAAAAAAACTACCTCCTTTTTTTTCACCGGTTAAAAAGCCAACGTAGCTGATAAAGGATTTAATTTTAACAATAGTTCATAGGCTTTGCCAACGTTTACTGTGAAACGATCATAAAAATAACAAAACCAGCAATTGAAATTCTGTTGCAATAGAATTTCAATTGTTGGCAAAAAGCTTTTTGTTTTGTTAAGCTGATATGTTTCAAAGTACACTTAATGTTATCTAAATATTCAATCATTTCTATCCTGCTTCTAGCTACCTGCTTAGTTAATGATGACAAGAAAAAATACCGTACCTTTTCGTCTTGGCCTTGACAAATCTTATATCACATGCGGTATCATGACCCTAACAGAGAAGAATAATAATAAATCTAATCTCCATGTACTCGTCAACTACCGGAATAAAGTACTGTGGTCTAGCAATTCACGAGATATATCATACTATTGGTAGAGTAGGTGGTCACGGTGTTTAATTTTCATTTTAAGATATCTCTTTTGAAAACTCTGTGATTTTTTCCCAAATAAAAATAAAAATTACTACTCCTAATAAAGTTATAGTGACAAGTAATTCTTCAAATCTAGACTACGTATGTACGTGAGATTTCTCACGGAGTAATGTTTTTTTTTGTGCATTAAAGCTGATGCGACTCATAATAGAAAGTGCCTTTTGCATTAACTAAGGGTTATATCTTTGTTCAAAAATAGAGACATGTGTTATTTAATTATTATTTACGCAAAACTAAAATGTAGATGTATGTGACTACCACCGGATCATCATCGCCCAATCGCTTTTATATTTGGTAAATAATTAGTACTCAATTGGCACTAAGTATAATTATTAATCGAACACTTTCTAAAAAAACAATGGAAGCTGATCTGATATTCTAGTTCTTAGTAAGTTCGACGTTTCAAAGTAAACCTCGCCTTCAACAATGCAATGCATACACATACGCAGCACTAAGTTGTCTCAATTAGATTAGGGACATTATACTATTCAATGAGAAGTTGGAAGCGTCTTATCAATACAGCGTAGCCTTTGCAAATGCATCAATTACATATAATAAAGTTGTACCTACTCCTACCCATCCTAATAATATTATAAATGTGAAAGCATGTTTGTTTATAAATCATGTCTCAACGGCTGAACCGATTAAAATTAAACCTATGAACTGGTTCAAGACATGGGATTTTATCTAGGTTGTAGCTACGTCCACGTGTGATTTATTATTACATTTCACGCGGACAATGATCTCAAAAGCCTGTAGGAGATATAAGTAATTCATAGGAAAAATAAGTAAAATATTCTGTCTTTTTTTTTTCAGAAAATGATGCTGTCTCATTCAACAACATAAATTTGTAATATCTCATGCACCAACATATATTGGTATAATGACGTTGCATTGACGTTTTTTTTTTCAAGGTTTTAATTTTATATGGATCGCTTATCGGCAGCCTCAATGGCGAGGACAATAATTGAACTGTTGGATTTATTATTTAGTTTTATCAAATGCTGATTTGATATGTATAAGCTGTTTATTTTATTAATCACTATTATTACGTATTATAAAACGAAGTCTTCCACCGCGTCCGCCTGTCCTTCCATTCGCAACAATCTCAAGAACTACTAAACGGATTTTCATATGGTTTTCACATATAGACAAAGTGATTTATGAGGAAGGTTAAGGTGTATAATTTGTGCCCATGCAAAGTTGAGGCAGGGTGCTAGTCTATTTTATAATAAAAAATACAACACATTGTGCAGGTTTGATCCTAACTTATAATTTTACTATTAGCTTACTATTACACTAATTGCCAGTAGTTACCTAATAATGAAATAATTACCTAACTTTCTATGAAGACTTTCCAGTGCAAACGCTTAGATAATTAGTAAAAAGTCACCATTATTTTTAACAGACTGATTTTAAGCAAATAATATTGTTCTCAGTAATTACGTAATTGAAAATACTCATAGAAAATATTATTTTAAGCGTAGGTACAACATTAATTTCCTAATGAACTAAATCATCGTGAGTTCTCGGTTTTTGTCGGCAATATTCTTTAATGACTTTGGTATTGAAATGCGCCCATTTTGCGGGCAACTTCGCAGTGCGGCCCCCCGCCTCAGGTCGGGTATATAAGGCGGCCATTGTGCCAGGCACCCTCATTCTGAAATCGCTCTGTTGAACTAAAGTGACTCCGTTGTGTGTGTGCTGCCAGTACGAATTCGCCGTGTTGTGTTAGTACTTTCGTACCAAAATCGAACCGAACCTGTATAGTGCGCAAATAAAATTTTCGTAGTCTGACTGTATTTAATTGGACTCAAAATTATATAAATAATGCCGAAGAATAAAGGAAAAGGTGGTAAAAACTGGAGGAGAGGAAAGAATGAAAACGAAAAAGAGAACCGTGAGCTGATTTTCAAAGAAGATTTACAGGAGTACGCCCAAGTGACAAAGATGCTCGGTAATGGCCGCTTGGATGCCATGTGCTTTGATGGCATAAAACGTCTTTGTCATATCCGAGGTAAACTAAGGAAAAAAGTTTGGATAAATCAAGGTGACATTATACTGATAGGGTTGCGAGATTTCCAAGACGCGAAAGCTGATGTTATCCTGAGATACACTCCTGACGAGGCAAGGAATCTGAAGGCGTATGGAGAATTCCCAGAAACAGTACGAATCAATGAGACGGCAGCCTTTTCTGTGGATGGTCTGGATGATGACATTGAATTCGCAGATGAAATTAATTCAGAAAACGAAGCTGATGCGGTATATGCTATATAAAAATTAGCTCTAATTAGGTCTACAATAAGTCTATGTATATTGTTTTGCTGTTATGAACAAACATGCCATTGTGATCTCGAAATTATAATAATCATATACAACCTATATTGTAAAATTTTGTGTATATCATGACAAACAGTATTTTTCCATAAGAAAACTTGTAAGTGTTTGTAACACATTAGCATACAATTTTAATTGTGTATATTCAAATTATTGTGTAATTAATTTGTCAGCGGTGAAGTTTAATTTTTATTCATATTTAATAATAAAATTGTACACATTATGTTTAGGTATAGAAATAAATAAGTTATCACTGTCACTTAAGGTTTATTATTCTTTATTTACCCAGTTGTAAAAATTATAAATATAGAACTGTTGTAATTACTGTTTCGACATCCATAAATGTATGTCCACGAGTCTATGGACACCTAATAAACAGTTCAATATAATTTTACAACTTACTTTGGTAGGGATACTTGAAGATTTAGCATGGAAAAGTAATTAAAGCTAATTTCTTATAAAATACAACAGTAAAGTTTCTGAATAAATTACTTGGCAGAATAAGACTGGTGTGGTTATTAAATTCTGAAACTACTTTATTTTCATTGTTTTGAAATGTTGTGATTGCCTCGTCATATTTTAAGGCATCTATTTAATCTAAGTTTCCAGTAATGATTTTTAATATTGACCCAAGGCCTTCCCCGAGACCTCTTTTGACTCTAGCAGGTTCTAAAGACCTGACTTGCTTTGTACTTTGTCAAGTTTGTCAGTAGGATAGTCAATCTGATGTTTGTAGAACCTGCAAGTCCCATTACTAAGTCTGGTTTTGAAAGACTGAATTTGCGTTCGTACAGAGTCTATCTTGTACTCTATGTCAGTATTTTTTTAAAATCACTTGATTTAAAATAGCCAATTTCTTTAGAAAACATAGTCAATACTCAGAGTGAGTGAGTGAGTGGGGTGTGAGTGAGTAGTGAGTGGAGTGTGTGTGTGTGTAAGTGTGGGTGAGCGAGTGATTGATAAATGAGTCCTGTTACATATTTAATAGGTTTCTGAGTCTCGTATCAAAAATAAAATAGACAACTACACCACTATATCTAGAATCTAGTAACACAGCACTTAGCTACGAGGGCCTAAGTCGCCTACGAGGTGCTACGCGAACAACGCGGTTAATGTAAAAGTGTACAGGACAGCCCGCGAAATTCAAGGTTTCTCACGTTTTTTTGCAATTTGCAGGTCAGTGTCAGGTTGTATGTTGAAAAGTACCGTCAGCAGATGATTTATGTTAAAAAAAAAAATTTTTACTAAAATTATAATACTTAAATGTAAGGATCGGGATAAAATGATAAGGTCTTCCTTGGTTAAGGTAAAAATTGTAATTAGAGAATGAACCACTGTTACTTCTCTAAACCAGAATCAACAGTGGCGACCACCAGAAAAAACGCCGAGACAATGAAGCTCGACGAGTCCCAGAGAAACAATTAAACTGTCTTGGGTCCCCCAACGAAATTAATCAGAAAAGATAGCGGAGGAGTAAGAAAACCATAATTTCCACTTCCCTCCTAATCAAGCGGGAGACAGAACAAAACTAGGCCATTAGGCACAAAGGGGATTTTTACAGCCCAGTTACCAAGCACCACTGGTTAAAAACACTAATATTAATTGGTCATAAAATTGTGAGCTGTTACACTTGATTCCAATAATAGGTATGGCAAAAACGCTTGAATGCACTGAAATTCGTTCTAGTTTCTACAAGGTCCGTGTAATAGACAACTCCAGACGTAGGCTGAATACTATCCAACATTATATTGCGCTCAGCTTGCCAAAGAGTACACTCCCACAGGATATGATGTGCGGATTGTTCGTATTCGCAATCAGGTGTAGAACATTGACATAAAGGTGAGGCAACAAGCTTGAAGGAAAATAATTTACTCTTAAAGTTGCCATGACCTGTGAGAAATTGGGCAACACAGTGATCCACCTCCAGACATGTCCTATCCAGCCGTTCGCGAACCGATGGCAAGAACTGGTGGAGGTCTGCCTTTGATGGAACTTTCCCACCTACATTGCCATTCGGATAAAAGGTCCTCCCAAACTTCAGTTTGAGGTTTAAGTAATCTAGAAATCTTGGCACGATCACGTTGAGGTAAAAAGTCTGGGTCTGTAGTCTTTCGTGCAGAATAGTACATTGATTTATGATGAATAGCCTACGTACAAAGATCTGCTTACAGCACTCGTTCATACCACTTCTGTACGCGATGTGCTTAAGTTGCATTGTTTAGAGACTAGTATTGCCGGAGAGACACAGATGATATTACGACATATTCAAATTACGGAAAGTAATTATGCAACAGTATGAGAACTACTTCAAGGACGTTTCGGTAACAAAAAGATGATTGTGTCGTCAGTAAAAAAGAAATTTAGCTGTCAGAAAAAGATAAGCAACCTGTCAGTAACACAAATTAAAGCTTTGCTCGATAATTCTTTAGAATGCATCAACAGTCTGAGAATAACATGAAAATAAATATTGCCACTTGGTATCGCATCCGAGTATTTCCAGGGGCGCAGAAATTGGATTGAAAGACGTTAAAGTGTTGGGAAGACGAAGCTTATAAAAATATTATATATGTAGCGTAGGGCCTTCTCCAATTCTACGTAGGTACATATAAAATTTTGATAATTAATCAGTTTGTTGTTTGGCGCCGACTCAATATTAGTTTATTAAAATTTGATAGTTTATGTAATTAAGCTCAATACTCAAGTGATATGTATCTATCTAAGGAAGCACGAAAAAAACGAAAGAGTGTATAGTACCATAGCTAGTTTATTACTGATTCTGCATAAGTAGTGAACTGATAATTTTAATAATGCGAACATGTGGGAGGAGGACGCCAGATATGTATCATTCCTCCACACTTCATTTTGAAACCTGTTGACAATATAACATAGTATTAAATGTAATAAAAAATAACTTCTTGTATAAATTAGCATCTTATATATGATGTGCAATAATCTATTTATAATATTTAGAATAATCTACACTCTTCCTATGACACTGAGAACGTGCTCGCAGCACAGGTAAGGTAGCTGATTCCTGTATGACGGCCGAGGCTAGAGGAGCCTCACCTTCGAATACCTCACTAAGTGTCTGACGTGCATGTTCTCGGCTCACAGTTTCAGTCACAGCACTTATAGCCATCCACATCTATACACAAGACTTTCCTCACGACATTTTTTCACACAACTTTTCAGTTACCGGTGCCACTTAAAACAGTTTGGTGCCTTTATAACAGTTGCTTTCCAATAAATGTTAAATATTTTGATGTAAGTAGTTGTTTTACATGGATTTTTAATATAAATTACATATTTTGTTTATTATTTTTTTTGGTATTTTTTGGTCAAAAGTTAGTTAACTGGTTATTGCAAAATGTTGAACTGGTTATCAAGATCTGCAATATATGGTGTCAAGCTTAATAACACAGTTTTGCAAATTTATATGTTCAAAGAATATCAGTGCTTCATAAGGATCTAAGGAACATAGCACACCATTAAAAATGTGTATAGTAACATTTTATTTTAAGGAAGACTTAAAACATTTGTTTAACTCAACTACGGATTTTTATTTTTACATTTTTTATTGGATTTTTGTTCACATTTTGTTTGTACTTATTTCTTCAGATTCATAAAATAATCAATTATATTTTATTTCAGATGTCTACCGCTCAACGTATGTGTGCAAAGCAGTTAGTTACCAATGTCACGGAGAAACAGTCGTCTAAAGCCAATAATAAAGAATGTATTCCCCTCTTTACAATTCCTGCAATTTCAGAACAAGAACTTGATTTAGCTATTCAGTCAATTTCTAGTGAGAACACTGAACACCAAAGTTTCAATTTACCAAACACGTTTGGAGTAGATTGTGATATTGACTACATATTACAGGAACTGGAGTCGGTTGATCAAGATGAGGCTAATAACAACGGACAATCTCTTTTTGATGAAGTCGCGATGAAAGAAATTACGTTGCAGGCAGTAAAACATCCTATAAAGTTGTTCTAATTTACAAATAGAGAGAGATAGTGATACTGACAACGAAAGTACATCTCATAATGTAACCGAAGTTGTGACAGCTTTCAGGCGCTACTAGCTGCCAACGACCTTGAGTGGTTAGCTTGCGTGTTCTGCGTTGAGCTCACGTAACGCGTCATAAGTCCACCCAGTAATAGGACTCGCCCATCAAGGAGCGCTGTCCGAAATTAGACGCATTATTAATTTATTACACATAAAACAACAAGTATTAAAGTAAAACACTGTGACTAAATTATAAATAATTAAATGATCTTTAAAATGGTGAAGGTTTCATAAAAATACGCTTTATAGTTTTTGCGTAATTCTCAATTTTATATCCTCGTCAATCCACCGTCATTAATATTACCGCTTTGTGCTATTGCATGAGACAGCATCATTTACTGAAAAAAAAACAATGAATATTTTACTTATTTTTCCTATGAATGACATATCTTCTACAGGCTATTGAGATCATCGTCCTCTTGAAA
The DNA here is from genome assembly GCA_951329385.1 of Polia nebulosa. Lineage (NCBI taxonomy): Eukaryota > Metazoa > Arthropoda > Insecta > Lepidoptera > Noctuidae > Polia > Polia nebulosa. The sequence goes on from OX589602.1 coordinate 22,656,617, forward strand.
TGTAATAATAAATCACACGTGAACGTAGCTACAACCTAGATAAATTCCCATGTCTTGAACCAGTTCATAGGTTTAATTTTAATCCGTTCAGCCTTTGAGACATGATTTATTAACAAACAGGCTTTCACATTTATAATATTATTAGGATGGGTAGGAGTAGGCACAACTCATTGTATACTAATTGATGCATTAGTAAAGGCTACGCTGTATTTATAAGACGCTTCCAACTGCTCATTGAATAGTATAATGTCAGTATTCTAATTAAGCCAACATAGTGCTGCATATGCATTGCATTGTTGAGGACGAGGTTTACTTTAAACATAGATTTGAACTTAAAATCGTACTTACTAAGAACTAGAACATCAGAATAGCTTCTATTGTTTTATTAGAAAGTGTTCGATTACTAATTGCTTAGTACCAATTGAGTACTAATTATTTACCAAATATTGAACCGATTGGCGATGGTGATCCAGTGGTAGTCACATATATTTACATTTTAGTTTTGAGCGAATAATAATTAAATAACACATGCCTCTAGTTTGGAACAAAGATACAACCCTTAGTTGTTGGAAAAGGGGCTTTTTATTATGAGTCGCATCGGTTTAACACACAAAAAAAACTACCTCCTTTTTTTTCACCGGTTAAAAAGCCAACGTAGCTGATAAAGGATTTAATTTTAACAATAGTTCATAGGCTTTGCCAACGTTTACTGTGAAACGATCATAAAAATAACAAAACCAGCAATTGAAATTCTGTTGCAATAGAATTTCAATTGTTGGCAAAAAGCTTTTTGTTTTGTTAAGCTGATATGTTTCAAAGTACACTTAATGTTATCTAAATATTCAATCATTTCTATCCTGCTTCTAGCTACCTGCTTAGTTAATGATGACAAGAAAAAATACCGTACCTTTTCGTCTTGGCCTTGACAAATCTTATATCACATGCGGTATCATGACCCTAACAGAGAAGAATAATAATAAATCTAATCTCCATGTACTCGTCAACTACCGGAATAAAGTACTGTGGTCTAGCAATTCACGAGATATATCATACTATTGGTAGAGTAGGTGGTCACGGTGTTTAATTTTCATTTTAAGATATCTCTTTTGAAAACTCTGTGATTTTTTCCCAAATAAAAATAAAAATTACTACTCCTAATAAAGTTATAGTGACAAGTAATTCTTCAAATCTAGACTACGTATGTACGTGAGATTTCTCACGGAGTAATGTTTTTTTTTGTGCATTAAAGCTGATGCGACTCATAATAGAAAGTGCCTTTTGCATTAACTAAGGGTTATATCTTTGTTCAAAAATAGAGACATGTGTTATTTAATTATTATTTACGCAAAACTAAAATGTAGATGTATGTGACTACCACCGGATCATCATCGCCCAATCGCTTTTATATTTGGTAAATAATTAGTACTCAATTGGCACTAAGTATAATTATTAATCGAACACTTTCTAAAAAAACAATGGAAGCTGATCTGATATTCTAGTTCTTAGTAAGTTCGACGTTTCAAAGTAAACCTCGCCTTCAACAATGCAATGCATACACATACGCAGCACTAAGTTGTCTCAATTAGATTAGGGACATTATACTATTCAATGAGAAGTTGGAAGCGTCTTATCAATACAGCGTAGCCTTTGCAAATGCATCAATTACATATAATAAAGTTGTACCTACTCCTACCCATCCTAATAATATTATAAATGTGAAAGCATGTTTGTTTATAAATCATGTCTCAACGGCTGAACCGATTAAAATTAAACCTATGAACTGGTTCAAGACATGGGATTTTATCTAGGTTGTAGCTACGTCCACGTGTGATTTATTATTACATTTCACGCGGACAATGATCTCAAAAGCCTGTAGGAGATATAAGTAATTCATAGGAAAAATAAGTAAAATATTCTGTCTTTTTTTTTTCAGAAAATGATGCTGTCTCATTCAACAACATAAATTTGTAATATCTCATGCACCAACATATATTGGTATAATGACGTTGCATTGACGTTTTTTTTTTCAAGGTTTTAATTTTATATGGATCGCTTATCGGCAGCCTCAATGGCGAGGACAATAATTGAACTGTTGGATTTATTATTTAGTTTTATCAAATGCTGATTTGATATGTATAAGCTGTTTATTTTATTAATCACTATTATTACGTATTATAAAACGAAGTCTTCCACCGCGTCCGCCTGTCCTTCCATTCGCAACAATCTCAAGAACTACTAAACGGATTTTCATATGGTTTTCACATATAGACAAAGTGATTTATGAGGAAGGTTAAGGTGTATAATTTGTGCCCATGCAAAGTTGAGGCAGGGTGCTAGTCTATTTTATAATAAAAAATACAACACATTGTGCAGGTTTGATCCTAACTTATAATTTTACTATTAGCTTACTATTACACTAATTGCCAGTAGTTACCTAATAATGAAATAATTACCTAACTTTCTATGAAGACTTTCCAGTGCAAACGCTTAGATAATTAGTAAAAAGTCACCATTATTTTTAACAGACTGATTTTAAGCAAATAATATTGTTCTCAGTAATTACGTAATTGAAAATACTCATAGAAAATATTATTTTAAGCGTAGGTACAACATTAATTTCCTAATGAACTAAATCATCGTGAGTTCTCGGTTTTTGTCGGCAATATTCTTTAATGACTTTGGTATTGAAATGCGCCCATTTTGCGGGCAACTTCGCAGTGCGGCCCCCCGCCTCAGGTCGGGTATATAAGGCGGCCATTGTGCCAGGCACCCTCATTCTGAAATCGCTCTGTTGAACTAAAGTGACTCCGTTGTGTGTGTGCTGCCAGTACGAATTCGCCGTGTTGTGTTAGTACTTTCGTACCAAAATCGAACCGAACCTGTATAGTGCGCAAATAAAATTTTCGTAGTCTGACTGTATTTAATTGGACTCAAAATTATATAAATAATGCCGAAGAATAAAGGAAAAGGTGGTAAAAACTGGAGGAGAGGAAAGAATGAAAACGAAAAAGAGAACCGTGAGCTGATTTTCAAAGAAGATTTACAGGAGTACGCCCAAGTGACAAAGATGCTCGGTAATGGCCGCTTGGATGCCATGTGCTTTGATGGCATAAAACGTCTTTGTCATATCCGAGGTAAACTAAGGAAAAAAGTTTGGATAAATCAAGGTGACATTATACTGATAGGGTTGCGAGATTTCCAAGACGCGAAAGCTGATGTTATCCTGAGATACACTCCTGACGAGGCAAGGAATCTGAAGGCGTATGGAGAATTCCCAGAAACAGTACGAATCAATGAGACGGCAGCCTTTTCTGTGGATGGTCTGGATGATGACATTGAATTCGCAGATGAAATTAATTCAGAAAACGAAGCTGATGCGGTATATGCTATATAAAAATTAGCTCTAATTAGGTCTACAATAAGTCTATGTATATTGTTTTGCTGTTATGAACAAACATGCCATTGTGATCTCGAAATTATAATAATCATATACAACCTATATTGTAAAATTTTGTGTATATCATGACAAACAGTATTTTTCCATAAGAAAACTTGTAAGTGTTTGTAACACATTAGCATACAATTTTAATTGTGTATATTCAAATTATTGTGTAATTAATTTGTCAGCGGTGAAGTTTAATTTTTATTCATATTTAATAATAAAATTGTACACATTATGTTTAGGTATAGAAATAAATAAGTTATCACTGTCACTTAAGGTTTATTATTCTTTATTTACCCAGTTGTAAAAATTATAAATATAGAACTGTTGTAATTACTGTTTCGACATCCATAAATGTATGTCCACGAGTCTATGGACACCTAATAAACAGTTCAATATAATTTTACAACTTACTTTGGTAGGGATACTTGAAGATTTAGCATGGAAAAGTAATTAAAGCTAATTTCTTATAAAATACAACAGTAAAGTTTCTGAATAAATTACTTGGCAGAATAAGACTGGTGTGGTTATTAAATTCTGAAACTACTTTATTTTCATTGTTTTGAAATGTTGTGATTGCCTCGTCATATTTTAAGGCATCTATTTAATCTAAGTTTCCAGTAATGATTTTTAATATTGACCCAAGGCCTTCCCCGAGACCTCTTTTGACTCTAGCAGGTTCTAAAGACCTGACTTGCTTTGTACTTTGTCAAGTTTGTCAGTAGGATAGTCAATCTGATGTTTGTAGAACCTGCAAGTCCCATTACTAAGTCTGGTTTTGAAAGACTGAATTTGCGTTCGTACAGAGTCTATCTTGTACTCTATGTCAGTATTTTTTTAAAATCACTTGATTTAAAATAGCCAATTTCTTTAGAAAACATAGTCAATACTCAGAGTGAGTGAGTGAGTGGGGTGTGAGTGAGTAGTGAGTGGAGTGTGTGTGTGTGTAAGTGTGGGTGAGCGAGTGATTGATAAATGAGTCCTGTTACATATTTAATAGGTTTCTGAGTCTCGTATCAAAAATAAAATAGACAACTACACCACTATATCTAGAATCTAGTAACACAGCACTTAGCTACGAGGGCCTAAGTCGCCTACGAGGTGCTACGCGAACAACGCGGTTAATGTAAAAGTGTACAGGACAGCCCGCGAAATTCAAGGTTTCTCACGTTTTTTTGCAATTTGCAGGTCAGTGTCAGGTTGTATGTTGAAAAGTACCGTCAGCAGATGATTTATGTTAAAAAAAAAAATTTTTACTAAAATTATAATACTTAAATGTAAGGATCGGGATAAAATGATAAGGTCTTCCTTGGTTAAGGTAAAAATTGTAATTAGAGAATGAACCACTGTTACTTCTCTAAACCAGAATCAACAGTGGCGACCACCAGAAAAAACGCCGAGACAATGAAGCTCGACGAGTCCCAGAGAAACAATTAAACTGTCTTGGGTCCCCCAACGAAATTAATCAGAAAAGATAGCGGAGGAGTAAGAAAACCATAATTTCCACTTCCCTCCTAATCAAGCGGGAGACAGAACAAAACTAGGCCATTAGGCACAAAGGGGATTTTTACAGCCCAGTTACCAAGCACCACTGGTTAAAAACACTAATATTAATTGGTCATAAAATTGTGAGCTGTTACACTTGATTCCAATAATAGGTATGGCAAAAACGCTTGAATGCACTGAAATTCGTTCTAGTTTCTACAAGGTCCGTGTAATAGACAACTCCAGACGTAGGCTGAATACTATCCAACATTATATTGCGCTCAGCTTGCCAAAGAGTACACTCCCACAGGATATGATGTGCGGATTGTTCGTATTCGCAATCAGGTGTAGAACATTGACATAAAGGTGAGGCAACAAGCTTGAAGGAAAATAATTTACTCTTAAAGTTGCCATGACCTGTGAGAAATTGGGCAACACAGTGATCCACCTCCAGACATGTCCTATCCAGCCGTTCGCGAACCGATGGCAAGAACTGGTGGAGGTCTGCCTTTGATGGAACTTTCCCACCTACATTGCCATTCGGATAAAAGGTCCTCCCAAACTTCAGTTTGAGGTTTAAGTAATCTAGAAATCTTGGCACGATCACGTTGAGGTAAAAAGTCTGGGTCTGTAGTCTTTCGTGCAGAATAGTACATTGATTTATGATGAATAGCCTACGTACAAAGATCTGCTTACAGCACTCGTTCATACCACTTCTGTACGCGATGTGCTTAAGTTGCATTGTTTAGAGACTAGTATTGCCGGAGAGACACAGATGATATTACGACATATTCAAATTACGGAAAGTAATTATGCAACAGTATGAGAACTACTTCAAGGACGTTTCGGTAACAAAAAGATGATTGTGTCGTCAGTAAAAAAGAAATTTAGCTGTCAGAAAAAGATAAGCAACCTGTCAGTAACACAAATTAAAGCTTTGCTCGATAATTCTTTAGAATGCATCAACAGTCTGAGAATAACATGAAAATAAATATTGCCACTTGGTATCGCATCCGAGTATTTCCAGGGGCGCAGAAATTGGATTGAAAGACGTTAAAGTGTTGGGAAGACGAAGCTTATAAAAATATTATATATGTAGCGTAGGGCCTTCTCCAATTCTACGTAGGTACATATAAAATTTTGATAATTAATCAGTTTGTTGTTTGGCGCCGACTCAATATTAGTTTATTAAAATTTGATAGTTTATGTAATTAAGCTCAATACTCAAGTGATATGTATCTATCTAAGGAAGCACGAAAAAAACGAAAGAGTGTATAGTACCATAGCTAGTTTATTACTGATTCTGCATAAGTAGTGAACTGATAATTTTAATAATGCGAACATGTGGGAGGAGGACGCCAGATATGTATCATTCCTCCACACTTCATTTTGAAACCTGTTGACAATATAACATAGTATTAAATGTAATAAAAAATAACTTCTTGTATAAATTAGCATCTTATATATGATGTGCAATAATCTATTTATAATATTTAGAATAATCTACACTCTTCCTATGACACTGAGAACGTGCTCGCAGCACAGGTAAGGTAGCTGATTCCTGTATGACGGCCGAGGCTAGAGGAGCCTCACCTTCGAATACCTCACTAAGTGTCTGACGTGCATGTTCTCGGCTCACAGTTTCAGTCACAGCACTTATAGCCATCCACATCTATACACAAGACTTTCCTCACGACATTTTTTCACACAACTTTTCAGTTACCGGTGCCACTTAAAACAGTTTGGTGCCTTTATAACAGTTGCTTTCCAATAAATGTTAAATATTTTGATGTAAGTAGTTGTTTTACATGGATTTTTAATATAAATTACATATTTTGTTTATTATTTTTTTTGGTATTTTTTGGTCAAAAGTTAGTTAACTGGTTATTGCAAAATGTTGAACTGGTTATCAAGATCTGCAATATATGGTGTCAAGCTTAATAACACAGTTTTGCAAATTTATATGTTCAAAGAATATCAGTGCTTCATAAGGATCTAAGGAACATAGCACACCATTAAAAATGTGTATAGTAACATTTTATTTTAAGGAAGACTTAAAACATTTGTTTAACTCAACTACGGATTTTTATTTTTACATTTTTTATTGGATTTTTGTTCACATTTTGTTTGTACTTATTTCTTCAGATTCATAAAATAATCAATTATATTTTATTTCAGATGTCTACCGCTCAACGTATGTGTGCAAAGCAGTTAGTTACCAATGTCACGGAGAAACAGTCGTCTAAAGCCAATAATAAAGAATGTATTCCCCTCTTTACAATTCCTGCAATTTCAGAACAAGAACTTGATTTAGCTATTCAGTCAATTTCTAGTGAGAACACTGAACACCAAAGTTTCAATTTACCAAACACGTTTGGAGTAGATTGTGATATTGACTACATATTACAGGAACTGGAGTCGGTTGATCAAGATGAGGCTAATAACAACGGACAATCTCTTTTTGATGAAGTCGCGATGAAAGAAATTACGTTGCAGGCAGTAAAACATCCTATAAAGTTGTTCTAATTTACAAATAGAGAGAGATAGTGATACTGACAACGAAAGTACATCTCATAATGTAACCGAAGTTGTGACAGCTTTCAGGCGCTACTAGCTGCCAACGACCTTGAGTGGTTAGCTTGCGTGTTCTGCGTTGAGCTCACGTAACGCGTCATAAGTCCACCCAGTAATAGGACTCGCCCATCAAGGAGCGCTGTCCGAAATTAGACGCATTATTAATTTATTACACATAAAACAACAAGTATTAAAGTAAAACACTGTGACTAAATTATAAATAATTAAATGATCTTTAAAATGGTGAAGGTTTCATAAAAATACGCTTTATAGTTTTTGCGTAATTCTCAATTTTATATCCTCGTCAATCCACCGTCATTAATATTACCGCTTTGTGCTATTGCATGAGACAGCATCATTTACTGAAAAAAAAACAATGAATATTTTACTTATTTTTCCTATGAATGACATATCTTCTACAGGCTATTGAGATCATCGTCCTCTTGAAATGTAATAATAAATCACACGTGAACGTAGCTACAACCTAGATAAATTCCCATGTCTTGAACCAGTTCATAGGTTTAATTTTAATCCGTTCAGCCTTTGAGACATGATTTATTAACAAACAGGCTTTCACATTTATAATATTATTAGGATGGGTAGGAGTAGGCACAACTCATTGTATACTAATTGATGCATTAGTAAAGGCTACGCTGTATTTATAAGACGCTTCCAACTGCTCATTGAATAGTATAATGTCAGTATTCTAATTAAGCCAACATAGTGCTGCATATGCATTGCATTGTTGAGGACGAGGTTTACTTTAAACATAGATTTGAACTTAAAATCGTACTTACTAAGAACTAGAACATCAGAATAGCTTCTATTGTTTTATTAGAAAGTGTTCGATTACTAATTGCTTAGTACCAATTGAGTACTAATTATTTACCAAATATTGAACCGATTGGCGATGGTGATCCAGTGGTAGTCACATATATTTACATTTTAGTTTTGAGCGAATAATAATTAAATAACACATGCCTCTAGTTTGGAACAAAGATACAACCCTTAGTTGTTGGAAAAGGGGCTTTTTATTATGAGTCGCATCGGTTTAACACACAAAAAAAACTACCTCCTTTTTTTTCACCGGTTAAAAAGCCAACGTAGCTGATAAAGGATTTAATTTTAACAATAGTTCATAGGCTTTGCCAACGTTTACTGTGAAACGATCATAAAAATAACAAAACCAGCAATTGAAATTCTGTTGCAATAGAATTTCAATTGTTGGCAAAAAGCTTTTTGTTTTGTTAAGCTGATATGTTTCAAAGTACACTTAATGTTATCTAAATATTCAATCATTTCTATCCTGCTTCTAGCTACCTGCTTAGTTAATGATGACAAGAAAAAATACCGTACCTTTTCGTCTTGGCCTTGACAAATCTTATATCACATGCGGTATCATGACCCTAACAGAGAAGAATAATAATAAATCTAATCTCCATGTACTCGTCAACTACCGGAATAAAGTACTGTGGTCTAGCAATTCACGAGATATATCATACTATTGGTAGAGTAGGTGGTCACGGTGTTTAATTTTCATTTTAAGATATCTCTTTTGAAAACTCTGTGATTTTTTCCCAAATAAAAATAAAAATTACTACTCCTAATAAAGTTATAGTGACAAGTAATTCTTCAAATCTAGACTACGTATGTACGTGAGATTTCTCACGGAGTAATGTTTTTTTTTTGTGCATTAAAGCTGATGCGACTCATAATAGAAAGTGCCTTTTGCATTAACTAAGGGTTATATCTTTGTTCAAAAATAGAGACATGTGTTATTTAATTATTATTTACGCAAAACTAAAATGTAGATGTATGTGACTACCACCGGATCATCATCGCCCAATCGCTTTTATATTTGGTAAATAATTAGTACTCAATTGGCACTAAGTATAATTATTAATCGAACACTTTCTAAAAAAACAATGGAAGCTGATCTGATATTCTAGTTCTTAGTAAGTTCGACGTTTCAAAGTAAACCTCGCCTTCAACAATGCAATGCATACACATACGCAGCACTAAGTTGTCTCAATTAGATTAGGGACATTATACTATTCAATGAGAAGTTGGAAGCGTCTTATCAATACAGCGTAGCCTTTGCAAATGCATCAATTACATATAATAAAGTTGTACCTACTCCTACCCATCCTAATAATATTATAAATGTGAAAGCATGTTTGTTTATAAATCATGTCTCAACGGCTGAACCGATTAAAATTAAACCTATGAACTGGTTCAAGACATGGGATTTTATCTAGGTTGTAGCTACGTCCACGTGTGATTTATTATTACATTTCACGCGGACAATGATCTCAAAAGCCTGTAGGAGATATAAGTAATTCATAGGAAAAATAAGTAAAATATTCTGTCTTTTTTTTTTCAGAAAATGATGCTGTCTCATTCAACAACATAAATTTGTAATATCTCATGCACCAACATATATTGGTATAATGACGTTGCATTGACGTTTTTTTTTTTCAAGGTTTTAATTTTATATGGATCGCTTATCGGCAGCCTCAATGGCGAGGACAATAATTGAACTGTTGGATTTATTATTTAGTTTTATCAAATGCTGATTTGATATGTATAAGCTGTTTATTTTATTAATCACTATTATTACGTATTATAAAACGAAGTCTTCCACCGCGTCCGCCTGTCCTTCCATTCGCAACAATCTCAAGAACTACTAAACGGATTTTCATATGGTTTTCACATATAGACAAAGTGATTTATGAGGAAGGTTAAGGTGTATAATTTGTGCCCATGCAAAGTTGAGGCAGGGTGCTAGTCTATTTTATAATAAAAAATACAACACATTGTGCAGGTTTGATCCTAACTTATAATTTTACTATTAGCTTACTATTACACTAATTGCCAGTAGTTACCTAATAATGAAATAATTACCTAACTTTCTATGAAGACTTTCCAGTGCAAACGCTTAGATAATTAGTAAAAAGTCACCATTATTTTTAACAGACTGATTTTAAGCAAATAATATTGTTCTCAGTAATTACGTAATTGAAAATACTCATAGAAAATATTATTTTAAGCGTAGGTACAACATTAATTTCCTAATGAACTAAATCATCGTGAGTTCTCGGTTTTTGTCGGCAATATTCTTTAATGACTTTGGTATTGAAATGCGCCCATTTTGCGGGCAACTTCGCAGTGCGGCCCCCCGCCTCAGGTCGGGTATATAAGGCGGCCATTGTGCCAGGCACCCTCGAGGATCAGCCTGTTGCCAAGCTGAGCAGTTGTGTCCGCACGCTGCTCCTCCGCTCGGTCCGCTCCATTCGCCGGTTTCGCCCTGTGTGCTGTCGTAGGTGCTGGTTTCGACTGGTGCTTGCGGGAGTGCGCAGGGGTAGCCGCTCCGTCGCTGCCCAGTGGGGTAAAACCCACTGTTGCGGTCGCGGAGGCAACAATCACAATCACAATCAGTGTTTCGCCATCTAAAACATGCCGCCGAAGGGGAGGTCCGGTCCCCGTCGCTCTCAGGAGCAGGGAGCCGGGCCGTCTCCATCACCACCGGACCGTCCGGTGACGGGCCGGACGCAGCAGCCCCCAGCAAGAGGGGAAGCATCGCCCGGCGCATCATCGGCCGCAACATCCGCCGCACCAGCATCCACCGCGAGGAGAACGGCCGCCACCGGCCCGCCGACGACGCCTGCGACTGCGCGCGTTTCGCCGGCACCGTCGCTGAGCCGGCAGCCGGCCGTACCGGTTCGTCCATCGGCCTTCCGCCCCGTCCCTATGCAGGCACCAGCGCCCGCCGCATCGATGAGTCGGCCGCGCGCCCCGGGCGCGACACGCCCCCCCGCCGCCGCGTCGGGGGCGCGCGCCGCCGCGTCGTCTGCGCGCACCGTTGCGCTGCCAGCTAGGCCGGCGCGTATTGAGGAGCCCCACGATACCACGTCGCGACCCGACGTGAGGCCGCAGGTCCCGCGCGTCGCTGCGCGGACTGCGAGCCCTACCGCGCTTGCACAGAGCGCCGTTGCCGCCGCCGTACCGAGCGCACCCGCATCCGCGCCGCGCCCGCGCACCGCCACCCCTGTGCTGCCTGACACCGAGCTGACGTCCCCCCCGTCGGCCCCATCACCAACACCACCACGACGCCCGCCGCCGCCGTTCACGCCGCAAGTTGTGGCAACTACCAGCGGCGCGCTATCACCGTCGCCACCCAGGGGCGCCGCCCAAGACTCCCCCGCGATGCCAGCATGTTTCTCCCCTCGCGAGAGCGAGTGGTCAGACATGTCGGCGTCGGAGGGCGAGACAGAAGCGGAGTCCCTGGCCCGATTTATCCTGAGTCCCACAGTCGGGAAGAAACGCGGATCACCCGCGACTCGCCCAGTGCGGAGACCCAGGAGCCCTGACGAAGAGGAAGTAGAGGAGGAGGCGAAGAGGCGCCAGCTGCGGCGCACATCGCGCGAGCGCAGCGAGGCTGAGCAGCCTTCGTTCGCTTCCGTCGCGAGCACCTCGTCACCACCATCAGCCACCCAGCGAACTCCGCCCGCGACAGCCGCTATGCAACGCGGCAACACCTCGGGCCAAACACCAGCATCAGTACCAGCAGGGAAGAAGCCGCGGTACCCGCCGCTGGTAGTGGAGAAGTTGCCAGACTGGCAGGTCCACTTCAGGGCCTTGCGAGATCTGCTGGGCCGCCCGCCGACTGCCCGCCCTTATCAGGGCGGCATTCGATTCCTCCCCGGCAACGAGGAGGAGTACCGGGTGGTCCAGCGGTACTTGTGCGGCCTGGAGAAGGAAACCGGCCTAGTCTGGTTTTCTTATTCGCTGCCAGCGGAGAAGGGCTTCAAAATCGCCATCCGCGGGCTGCCGGCGGACACGGACCCGGCAGCCATAGAAGAGGAGCTCCGCAGCCTGGGGTTCGAGCCGCAGTATGTGCGGAGCATCAAGGCCCGCCAAGGACGCCCAGGCTGCATTCACCACGCGGTACTAAAGTACCAGCCCGACATTAGGCGCATTTATGACGTCACCTCGCTGCTGCTGATGGGAGGCGTCATGATCGAGGGATGGCGCGGGAAGAGGGGTCCCGCGCAGTGTCACCGCTGCCAGCAGTTCCGGCACTCTTCACACCAGTGCCACCGTCCGCTCGCTTGTGTGCGATGCGGGGCTGGGCACGTCGCACGCGAGTGCCCCCGGCCCCGTACGGAGCCGGCATCGTGCGCCAACTGCGGCGGGCCACACCCCGCGTCGCACCGTGAGTGCCCTGTATTCCGCAGGGAGCTCACAAACAGGCGTGCGGGCACGGTGGCGCTGACGTGCAGAACTGCCCGGCCTGCCACTGCCGTGGCCCAGGCCACCACCACGGATCTCCACGAGGCCCGCAGCGCCACCCTTATGGCGGCTGCCAACGGGCCCACGAGCCGAGACGCAGCCCCCCCCAGGAAGAGGAGGAAAAGAAGAGGAAGGAAGAACCGTGGAGGGAATACCCCTCCCCCCACCGTCACCGAACAACCCCAGCTTCAAAGTCGGAATCTACCCGGGGCGGCCTCTGTAACAGCGGTCGTCGATAAGGTAAAGGTTCCGACCATATGCCGCCGCACGGAAGTTCGGGTGCCAGAGGGCGCCACCGCTGCCGATCGCCGAGACACCATTGCCATGCGCCCACACCACGCGCCACTAGGCGCCACTGTGGCCGCCATCCCGAATCCGGAGCTCCATCAGCGGGCCACTGGCCTCCTGCTGGACCTTATTAAGGCCATCAGGAGGGGCCAAGACCCGCTCATCACCGTGCTGGAGGGCATGGTGGCCATCCTGGCCCTGTACCAGGGCGGGACCGCCGCCGGCAGCCAGCCGCCAGTCGACGCCGAGTAAGTCGTTTCACTTACACGCGACCTACTCGCACAAGAACTCTCTACAACAGTACATACGCTGTGCGCGACGTGTTCTAAGTTAATATAGGCACGTCGCGTAACATAAGCCACACACTCATGACTCCACATACATATGGACTCACGCATTGTATGCGTGGCTTGTTACGCGCATACAATGTATACATGGGCGGTGTTACACACTCAATACCGCCCACACATACACCTACGGCTCCGCGGTCCGGACGGCAACCGGCTAGCTCTGGAAACCGGGCGGACGGGGGCCACTCACTGAATGCTGTGGGCTCACCGTAAGCCGGCGGCCTTGTGCTGGTCGTCATCCGCTGGGCCTCCTCCAGGGAACTGGAGGTCTCACCTGGCGGTGACTGACCGCCTAGCTGCCGTGAACATACGTTTCGAGCCTACAGCATTACACATAGCAATACACATGGGTGATTGCTGCGAGAGCCTCGGCAGGCGTTAATCGCTTGTTTGGTAGGTTCTTGTGCAGTCACCCTAAAACCGCCGCACCTATATTGGGACCCCCAAGAAGCACCCGTATTTACGGGTGGCAATAGATCCCACGTTGAAAGGCTAGGCCTATTACGTCCGTCGCGCCCCTTGCGGGGTAGCAGCGATTTCCCGACAGGCACCCTCATTCTGAAATCGCTCTGTTGAACTAAAGTGACTCCGTTGTGTGTGTGCTGCCAGTACGAATTCGCCGTGTTGTGTTAGTACTTTCGTACCAAAATCGAACCGAACCTGTATAGTGCGCAAATAAAATTTTCGTAGTCTGACTGTATTTAATTGGACTCAAAATTATATAAATAATGCCGAAGAATAAAGGAAAAGGTGGTAAAAACTGGAGGAGAGGAAAGAATGAAAACGAAAAAGAGAACCGTGAGCTGATTTTCAAAGAAGATTTACAGGAGTACGCCCAAGTGACAAAGATGCTCGGTAATGGCCGCTTGGATGCCATGTGCTTTGATGGCATAAAACGTCTTTGTCATATCCGAGGTAAACTAAGGAAAAAAGTTTGGATAAATCAAGGTGACATTATACTGATAGGGTTGCGAGATTTCCAAGACGCGAAAGCTGATGTTATCCTGAGATACACTCCTGACGAGGCAAGGAATCTGAAGGCGTATGGAGAATTCCCAGAAACAGTACGAATCAATGAGACGGCAGCCTTTTCTGTGGATGGTCTGGATGATGACATTGAATTCGCAGATGAAATTAATTCAGAAAACGAAGCTGATGCGGTATATGCTATATAAAAATTAGCTCTAATTAGGTCTACAATAAGTCTATGTATATTGTTTTGCTGTTATGAACAAACATGCCATTGTGATCTCGAAATTATAATAATCATATACAACCTATATTGTAAAATTTTGTGTATATCATGACAAACAGTATTTTTCCATAAGAAAACTTGTAAGTGTTTGTAACACATTAGCATACAATTTTAATTGTGTATATTCAAATTATTGTGTAATTAATTTGTCAGCGGTGAAGTTTAATTTTTATTCATATTTAATAATAAAATTGTACACATTATGTTTAGGTATAGAAATAAATAAGTTATCACTGTCACTTAAGGTTTATTATTCTTTATTTACCCAGTTGTAAAAATTATAAATATAGAACTGTTGTAATTACTGTTTCGACATCCATAAATGTATGTCCACGAGTCTATGGACACCTAATAAACAGTTCAATATAATTTTACAACTTACTTTGGTAGGGATACTTGAAGATTTAGCATGGAAAAGTAATTAAAGCTAATTTCTTATAAAATACAACAGTAAAGTTTCTGAATAAATTACTTGGCAGAATAAGACTGGTGTGGTTATTAAATTCTGAAACTACTTTATTTTCATTGTTTTGAAATGTTGTGATTGCCTCGTCATATTTTAAGGCATCTATTTAATCTAAGTTTCCAGTAATGATTTTTAATATTGACCCAAGGCCTTCCCCGAGACCTCTTTTGACTCTAGCAGGTTCTAAAGACCTGACTTGCTTTGTACTTTGTCAAGTTTGTCAGTAGGATAGTCAATCTGATGTTTGTAGAACCTGCAAGTCCCATTACTAAGTCTGGTTTTGAAAGACTGAATTTGCGTTCGTACAGAGTCTATCTTGTACTCTATGTCAGTATTTTTTTAAAATCACTTGATTTAAAATAGCCAATTTCTTTAGAAAACATAGTCAATACTCAGAGTGAGTGAGTGAGTGGGGTGTGAGTGAGTAGTGAGTGGAGTGTGTGTGTGTGTAAGTGTGGGTGAGCGAGTGATTGATAAATGAGTCCTGTTACATATTTAATAGGTTTCTGAGTCTCGTATCAAAAATAAAATAGACAACTACACCACTATATCTAGAATCTAGTAACACAGCACTTAGCTACGAGGGCCTAAGTCGCCTACGAGGTGCTACGCGAACAACGCGGTTAATGTAAAAGTGTACAGGACAGCCCGCGAAATTCAAGGTTTCTCACGTTTTTTTGCAATTTGCAGGTCAGTGTCAGGTTGTATGTTGAAAAGTACCGTCAGCAGATGATTTATGTTAAAAAAAAAAATTTTTACTAAAATTATAATACTTAAATGTAAGGATCGGGATAAAATGATAAGGTCTTCCTTGGTTAAGGTAAAAATTGTAATTAGAGAATGAACCACTGTTACTTCTCTAAACCAGAATCAACAGTGGCGACCACCAGAAAAAACGCCGAGACAATGAAGCTCGACGAGTCCCAGAGAAACAATTAAACTGTCTTGGGTCCCCCAACGAAATTAATCAGAAAAGATAGCGGAGGAGTAAGAAAACCATAATTTCCACTTCCCTCCTAATCAAGCGGGAGACAGAACAAAACTAGGCCATTAGGCACAAAGGGGATTTTTACAGCCCAGTTACCAAGCACCACTGGTTAAAAACACTAATATTAATTGGTCATAAAATTGTGAGCTGTTACACTTGATTCCAATAATAGGTATGGCAAAAACGCTTGAATGCACTGAAATTCGTTCTAGTTTCTACAAGGTCCGTGTAATAGACAACTCCAGACGTAGGCTGAATACTATCCAACATTATATTGCGCTCAGCTTGCCAAAGAGTACACTCCCACAGGATATGATGTGCGGATTGTTCGTATTCGCAATCAGGTGTAGAACATTGACATAAAGGTGAGGCAACAAGCTTGAAGGAAAATAATTTACTCTTAAAGTTGCCATGACCTGTGAGAAATTGGGCAACACAGTGATCCACCTCCAGACATGTCCTATCCAGCCGTTCGCGAACCGATGGCAAGAACTGGTGGAGGTCTGCCTTTGATGGAACTTTCCCACCTACATTGCCATTCGGATAAAAGGTCCTCCCAAACTTCAGTTTGAGGTTTAAGTAATCTAGAAATCTTGGCACGATCACGTTGAGGTAAAAAGTCTGGGTCTGTAGTCTTTCGTGCAGAATAGTACATTGATTTATGATGAATAGCCTACGTACAAAGATCTGCTTACAGCACTCGTTCATACCACTTCTGTACGCGATGTGCTTAAGTTGCATTGTTTAGAGACTAGTATTGCCGGAGAGACACAGATGATATTACGACATATTCAAATTACGGAAAGTAATTATGCAACAGTATGAGAACTACTTCAAGGACGTTTCGGTAACAAAAAGATGATTGTGTCGTCAGTAAAAAAGAAATTTAGCTGTCAGAAAAAGATAAGCAACCTGTCAGTAACACAAATTAAAGCTTTGCTCGATAATTCTTTAGAATGCATCAACAGTCTGAGAATAACATGAAAATAAATATTGCCACTTGGTATCGCATCCGAGTATTTCCAGGGGCGCAGAAATTGGATTGAAAGACGTTAAAGTGTTGGGAAGACGAAGCTTATAAAAATATTATATATGTAGCGTAGGGCCTTCTCCAATTCTACGTAGGTACATATAAAATTTTGATAATTAATCAGTTTGTTGTTTGGCGCCGACTCAATATTAGTTTATTAAAATTTGATAGTTTATGTAATTAAGCTCAATACTCAAGTGATATGTATCTATCTAAGGAAGCACGAAAAAAACGAAAGAGTGTATAGTACCATAGCTAGTTTATTACTGATTCTGCATAAGTAGTGAACTGATAATTTTAATAATGCGAACATGTGGGAGGAGGACGCCAGATATGTATCATTCCTCCACACTTCATTTTGAAACCTGTTGACAATATAACATAGTATTAAATGTAATAAAAAATAACTTCTTGTATAAATTAGCATCTTATATATGATGTGCAATAATCTATTTATAATATTTAGAATAATCTACACTCTTCCTATGACACTGAGAACGTGCTCGCAGCACAGGTAAGGTAGCTGATTCCTGTATGACGGCCGAGGCTAGAGGAGCCTCACCTTCGAATACCTCACTAAGTGTCTGACGTGCATGTTCTCGGCTCACAGTTTCAGTCACAGCACTTATAGCCATCCACATCTATACACAAGACTTTCCTCACGACATTTTTTCACACAACTTTTCAGTTACCGGTGCCACTTAAAACAGTTTGGTGCCTTTATAACAGTTGCTTTCCAATAAATGTTAAATATTTTGATGTAAGTAGTTGTTTTACATGGATTTTTAATATAAATTACATATTTTGTTTATTATTTTTTTTGGTATTTTTTGGTCAAAAGTTAGTTAACTGGTTATTGCAAAATGTTGAACTGGTTATCAAGATCTGCAATATATGGTGTCAAGCTTAATAACACAGTTTTGCAAATTTATATGTTCAAAGAATATCAGTGCTTCATAAGGATCTAAGGAACATAGCACACCATTAAAAATGTGTATAGTAACATTTTATTTTAAGGAAGACTTAAAACATTTGTTTAACTCAACTACGGATTTTTATTTTTACATTTTTTATTGGATTTTTGTTCACATTTTGTTTGTACTTATTTCTTCAGATTCATAAAATAATCAATTATATTTTATTTCAGATGTCTACCGCTCAACGTATGTGTGCAAAGCAGTTAGTTACCAATGTCACGGAGAAACAGTCGTCTAAAGCCAATAATAAAGAATGTATTCCCCTCTTTACAATTCCTGCAATTTCAGAACAAGAACTTGATTTAGCTATTCAGTCAATTTCTAGTGAGAACACTGAACACCAAAGTTTCAATTTACCAAACACGTTTGGAGTAGATTGTGATATTGACTACATATTACAGGAACTGGAGTCGGTTGATCAAGATGAGGCTAATAACAACGGACAATCTCTTTTTGATGAAGTCGCGATGAAAGAAATTACGTTGCAGGCAGTAAAACATCCTATAAAGTTGTTCTAATTTACAAATAGAGAGAGATAGTGATACTGACAACGAAAGTACATCTCATAATGTAACCGAAGTTGTGACAGCTTTCAGGCGCTACTAGCTGCCAACGACCTTGAGTGGTTAGCTTGCGTGTTCTGCGTTGAGCTCACGTAACGCGTCATAAGTCCACCCAGTAATAGGACTCGCCCATCAAGGAGCGCTGTCCGAAATTAGACGCATTATTAATTTATTACACATAAAACAACAAGTATTAAAGTAAAACACTGTGACTAAATTATAAATAATTAAATGATCTTTAAAATGGTGAAGGTTTCATAAAAATACGCTTTATAGTTTTTGCGTAATTCTCAATTTTATATCCTCGTCAATCCACCGTCATTAATATTACCGCTTTGTGCTATTGCATGAGACAGCATCATTTACTGAAAAAAAAACAATGAATATTTTACTTATTTTTCCTATGAATGACATATCTTCTACAGGCTATTGAGATCATCGTCCTCTTGAAATGTAATAATAAATCACACGTGAACGTAGCTACAACCTAGATAAATTCCCATGTCTTGAACCAGTTCATAGGTTTAATTTTAATCCGTTCAGCCTTTGAGACATGATTTATTAACAAACAGGCTTTCACATTTATAATATTATTAGGATGGGTAGGAGTAGGCACAACTCATTGTATACTAATTGATGCATTAGTAAAGGCTACGCTGTATTTATAAGACGCTTCCAACTGCTCATTGAATAGTATAATGTCAGTATTCTAATTAAGCCAACATAGTGCTGCATATGCATTGCATTGTTGAGGACGAGGTTTACTTTAAACATAGATTTGAACTTAAAATCGTACTTACTAAGAACTAGAACATCAGAATAGCTTCTATTGTTTTATTAGAAAGTGTTCGATTACTAATTGCTTAGTACCAATTGAGTACTAATTATTTACCAAATATTGAACCGATTGGCGATGGTGATCCAGTGGTAGTCACATATATTTACATTTTAGTTTTGAGCGAATAATAATTAAATAACACATGCCTCTAGTTTGGAACAAAGATACAACCCTTAGTTGTTGGAAAAGGGGCTTTTTATTATGAGTCGCATCGGTTTAACACACAAAAAAAACTACCTCCTTTTTTTTCACCGGTTAAAAAGCCAACGTAGCTGATAAAGGATTTAATTTTAACAATAGTTCATAGGCTTTGCCAACGTTTACTGTGAAACGATCATAAAAATAACAAAACCAGCAATTGAAATTCTGTTGCAATAGAATTTCAATTGTTGGCAAAAAGCTTTTTGTTTTGTTAAGCTGATATGTTTCAAAGTACACTTAATGTTATCTAAATATTCAATCATTTCTATCCTGCTTCTAGCTACCTGCTTAGTTAATGATGACAAGAAAAAATACCGTACCTTTTCGTCTTGGCCTTGACAAATCTTATATCACATGCGGTATCATGACCCTAACAGAGAAGAATAATAATAAATCTAATCTCCATGTACTCGTCAACTACCGGAATAAAGTACTGTGGTCTAGCAATTCACGAGATATATCATACTATTGGTAGAGTAGGTGGTCACGGTGTTTAATTTTCATTTTAAGATATCTCTTTTGAAAACTCTGTGATTTTTTCCCAAATAAAAATAAAAATTACTACTCCTAATAAAGTTATAGTGACAAGTAATTCTTCAAATCTAGACTACGTATGTACGTGAGATTTCTCACGGAGTAATGTTTTTTTTTGTGCATTAAAGCTGATGCGACTCATAATAGAAAGTGCCTTTTGCATTAACTAAGGGTTATATCTTTGTTCAAAAATAGAGACATGTGTTATTTAATTATTATTTACGCAAAACTAAAATGTAGATGTATGTGACTACCACCGGATCATCATCGCCCAATCGCTTTTATATTTGGTAAATAATTAGTACTCAATTGGCACTAAGTATAATTATTAATCGAACACTTTCTAAAAAAACAATGGAAGCTGATCTGATATTCTAGTTCTTAGTAAGTTCGACGTTTCAAAGTAAACCTCGCCTTCAACAATGCAATGCATACACATACGCAGCACTAAGTTGTCTCAATTAGATTAGGGACATTATACTATTCAATGAGAAGTTGGAAGCGTCTTATCAATACAGCGTAGCCTTTGCAAATGCATCAATTACATATAATAAAGTTGTACCTACTCCTACCCATCCTAATAATATTATAAATGTGAAAGCATGTTTGTTTATAAATCATGTCTCAACGGCTGAACCGATTAAAATTAAACCTATGAACTGGTTCAAGACATGGGATTTTATCTAGGTTGTAGCTACGTCCACGTGTGATTTATTATTACATTTCACGCGGACAATGATCTCAAAAGCCTGTAGGAGATATAAGTAATTCATAGGAAAAATAAGTAAAATATTCTGTCTTTTTTTTTTCAGAAAATGATGCTGTCTCATTCAACAACATAAATTTGTAATATCTCATGCACCAACATATATTGGTATAATGACGTTGCATTGACGTTTTTTTTTTCAAGGTTTTAATTTTATATGGATCGCTTATCGGCAGCCTCAATGGCGAGGACAATAATTGAACTGTTGGATTTATTATTTAGTTTTATCAAATGCTGATTTGATATGTATAAGCTGTTTATTTTATTAATCACTATTATTACGTATTATAAAACGAAGTCTTCCACCGCGTCCGCCTGTCCTTCCATTCGCAACAATCTCAAGAACTACTAAACGGATTTTCATATGGTTTTCACATATAGACAAAGTGATTTATGAGGAAGGTTAAGGTGTATAATTTGTGCCCATGCAAAGTTGAGGCAGGGTGCTAGTCTATTTTATAATAAAAAATACAACACATTGTGCAGGTTTGATCCTAACTTATAATTTTACTATTAGCTTACTATTACACTAATTGCCAGTAGTTACCTAATAATGAAATAATTACCTAACTTTCTATGAAGACTTTCCAGTGCAAACGCTTAGATAATTAGTAAAAAGTCACCATTATTTTTAACAGACTGATTTTAAGCAAATAATATTGTTCTCAGTAATTACGTAATTGAAAATACTCATAGAAAATATTATTTTAAGCGTAGGTACAACATTAATTTCCTAATGAACTAAATCATCGTGAGTTCTCGGTTTTTGTCGGCAATATTCTTTAATGACTTTGGTATTGAAATGCGCCCATTTTGCGGGCAACTTCGCAGTGCGGCCCCCCGCCTCAGGTCGGGTATATAAGGCGGCCATTGTGCCAGGCACCCTCATTCTGAAATCGCTCTGTTGAACTAAAGTGACTCCGTTGTGTGTGTGCTGCCAGTACGAATTCGCCGTGTTGTGTTAGTACTTTCGTACCAAAATCGAACCGAACCTGTATAGTGCGCAAATAAAATTTTCGTAGTCTGACTGTATTTAATTGGACTCAAAATTATATAAATAATGCCGAAGAATAAAGGAAAAGGTGGTAAAAACTGGAGGAGAGGAAAGAATGAAAACGAAAAAGAGAACCGTGAGCTGATTTTCAAAGAAGATTTACAGGAGTACGCCCAAGTGACAAAGATGCTCGGTAATGGCCGCTTGGATGCCATGTGCTTTGATGGCATAAAACGTCTTTGTCATATCCGAGGTAAACTAAGGAAAAAAGTTTGGATAAATCAAGGTGACATTATACTGATAGGGTTGCGAGATTTCCAAGACGCGAAAGCTGATGTTATCCTGAGATACACTCCTGACGAGGCAAGGAATCTGAAGGCGTATGGAGAATTCCCAGAAACAGTACGAATCAATGAGACGGCAGCCTTTTCTGTGGATGGTCTGGATGATGACATTGAATTCGCAGATGAAATTAATTCAGAAAACGAAGCTGATGCGGTATATGCTATATAAAAATTAGCTCTAATTAGGTCTACAATAAGTCTATGTATATTGTTTTGCTGTTATGAACAAACATGCCATTGTGATCTCGAAATTATAATAATCATATACAACCTATATTGTAAAATTTTGTGTATATCATGACAAACAGTATTTTTCCATAAGAAAACTTGTAAGTGTTTGTAACACATTAGCATACAATTTTAATTGTGTATATTCAAATTATTGTGTAATTAATTTGTCAGCGGTGAAGTTTAATTTTTATTCATATTTAATAATAAAATTGTACACATTATGTTTAGGTATAGAAATAAATAAGTTATCACTGTCACTTAAGGTTTATTATTCTTTATTTACCCAGTTGTAAAAATTATAAATATAGAACTGTTGTAATTACTGTTTCGACATCCATAAATGTATGTCCACGAGTCTATGGACACCTAATAAACAGTTCAATATAATTTTACAACTTACTTTGGTAGGGATACTTGAAGATTTAGCATGGAAAAGTAATTAAAGCTAATTTCTTATAAAATACAACAGTAAAGTTTCTGAATAAATTACTTGGCAGAATAAGACTGGTGTGGTTATTAAATTCTGAAACTACTTTATTTTCATTGTTTTGAAATGTTGTGATTGCCTCGTCATATTTTAAGGCATCTATTTAATCTAAGTTTCCAGTAATGATTTTTAATATTGACCCAAGGCCTTCCCCGAGACCTCTTTTGACTCTAGCAGGTTCTAAAGACCTGACTTGCTTTGTACTTTGTCAAGTTTGTCAGTAGGATAGTCAATCTGATGTTTGTAGAACCTGCAAGTCCCATTACTAAGTCTGGTTTTGAAAGACTGAATTTGCGTTCGTACAGAGTCTATCTTGTACTCTATGTCAGTATTTTTTTAAAATCACTTGATTTAAAATAGCCAATTTCTTTAGAAAACATAGTCAATACTCAGAGTGAGTGAGTGAGTGGGGTGTGAGTGAGTAGTGAGTGGAGTGTGTGTGTGTGTAAGTGTGGGTGAGCGAGTGATTGATAAATGAGTCCTGTTACATATTTAATAGGTTTCTGAGTCTCGTATCAAAAATAAAATAGACAACTACACCACTATATCTAGAATCTAGTAACACAGCACTTAGCTACGAGGGCCTAAGTCGCCTACGAGGTGCTACGCGAACAACGCGGTTAATGTAAAAGTGTACAGGACAGCCCGCGAAATTCAAGGTTTCTCACGTTTTTTTGCAATTTGCAGGTCAGTGTCAGGTTGTATGTTGAAAAGTACCGTCAGCAGATGATTTATGTTAAAAAAAAAAATTTTTACTAAAATTATAATACTTAAATGTAAGGATCGGGATAAAATGATAAGGTCTTCCTTGGTTAAGGTAAAAATTGTAATTAGAGAATGAACCACTGTTACTTCTCTAAACCAGAATCAACAGTGGCGACCACCAGAAAAAACGCCGAGACAATGAAGCTCGACGAGTCCCAGAGAAACAATTAAACTGTCTTGGGTCCCCCAACGAAATTAATCAGAAAAGATAGCGGAGGAGTAAGAAAACCATAATTTCCACTTCCCTCCTAATCAAGCGGGAGACAGAACAAAACTAGGCCATTAGGCACAAAGGGGATTTTTACAGCCCAGTTACCAAGCACCACTGGTTAAAAACACTAATATTAATTGGTCATAAAATTGTGAGCTGTTACACTTGATTCCAATAATAGGTATGGCAAAAACGCTTGAATGCACTGAAATTCGTTCTAGTTTCTACAAGGTCCGTGTAATAGACAACTCCAGACGTAGGCTGAATACTATCCAACATTATATTGCGCTCAGCTTGCCAAAGAGTACACTCCCACAGGATATGATGTGCGGATTGTTCGTATTCGCAATCAGGTGTAGAACATTGACATAAAGGTGAGGCAACAAGCTTGAAGGAAAATAATTTACTCTTAAAGTTGCCATGACCTGTGAGAAATTGGGCAACACAGTGATCCACCTCCAGACATGTCCTATCCAGCCGTTCGCGAACCGATGGCAAGAACTGGTGGAGGTCTGCCTTTGATGGAACTTTCCCACCTACATTGCCATTCGGATAAAAGGTCCTCCCAAACTTCAGTTTGAGGTTTAAGTAATCTAGAAATCTTGGCACGATCACGTTGAGGTAAAAAGTCTGGGTCTGTAGTCTTTCGTGCAGAATAGTACATTGATTTATGATGAATAGCCTACGTACAAAGATCTGCTTACAGCACTCGTTCATACCACTTCTGTACGCGATGTGCTTAAGTTGCATTGTTTAGAGACTAGTATTGCCGGAGAGACACAGATGATATTACGACATATTCAAATTACGGAAAGTAATTATGCAACAGTATGAGAACTACTTCAAGGACGTTTCGGTAACAAAAAGATGATTGTGTCGTCAGTAAAAAAGAAATTTAGCTGTCAGAAAAAGATAAGCAACCTGTCAGTAACACAAATTAAAGCTTTGCTCGATAATTCTTTAGAATGCATCAACAGTCTGAGAATAACATGAAAATAAATATTGCCACTTGGTATCGCATCCGAGTATTTCCAGGGGCGCAGAAATTGGATTGAAAGACGTTAAAGTGTTGGGAAGACGAAGCTTATAAAAATATTATATATGTAGCGTAGGGCCTTCTCCAATTCTACGTAGGTACATATAAAATTTTGATAATTAATCAGTTTGTTGTTTGGCGCCGACTCAATATTAGTTTATTAAAATTTGATAGTTTATGTAATTAAGCTCAATACTCAAGTGATATGTATCTATCTAAGGAAGCACGAAAAAAACGAAAGAGTGTATAGTACCATAGCTAGTTTATTACTGATTCTGCATAAGTAGTGAACTGATAATTTTAATAATGCGAACATGTGGGAGGAGGACGCCAGATATGTATCATTCCTCCACACTTCATTTTGAAACCTGTTGACAATATAACATAGTATTAAATGTAATAAAAAATAACTTCTTGTATAAATTAGCATCTTATATATGATGTGCAATAATCTATTTATAATATTTAGAATAATCTACACTCTTCCTATGACACTGAGAACGTGCTCGCAGCACAGGTAAGGTAGCTGATTCCTGTATGACGGCCGAGGCTAGAGGAGCCTCACCTTCGAATACCTCACTAAGTGTCTGACGTGCATGTTCTCGGCTCACAGTTTCAGTCACAGCACTTATAGCCATCCACATCTATACACAAGACTTTCCTCACGACATTTTTTCACACAACTTTTCAGTTACCGGTGCCACTTAAAACAGTTTGGTGCCTTTATAACAGTTGCTTTCCAATAAATGTTAAATATTTTGATGTAAGTAGTTGTTTTACATGGATTTTTAATATAAATTACATATTTTGTTTATTATTTTTTTTGGTATTTTTTGGTCAAAAGTTAGTTAACTGGTTATTGCAAAATGTTGAACTGGTTATCAAGATCTGCAATATATGGTGTCAAGCTTAATAACACAGTTTTGCAAATTTATATGTTCAAAGAATATCAGTGCTTCATAAGGATCTAAGGAACATAGCACACCATTAAAAATGTGTATAGTAACATTTTATTTTAAGGAAGACTTAAAACATTTGTTTAACTCAACTACGGATTTTTATTTTTACATTTTTTATTGGATTTTTGTTCACATTTTGTTTGTACTTATTTCTTCAGATTCATAAAATAATCAATTATATTTTATTTCAGATGTCTACCGCTCAACGTATGTGTGCAAAGCAGTTAGTTACCAATGTCACGGAGAAACAGTCGTCTAAAGCCAATAATAAAGAATGTATTCCCCTCTTTACAATTCCTGCAATTTCAGAACAAGAACTTGATTTAGCTATTCAGTCAATTTCTAGTGAGAACACTGAACACCAAAGTTTCAATTTACCAAACACGTTTGGAGTAGATTGTGATATTGACTACATATTACAGGAACTGGAGTCGGTTGATCAAGATGAGGCTAATAACAACGGACAATCTCTTTTTGATGAAGTCGCGATGAAAGAAATTACGTTGCAGGCAGTAAAACATCCTATAAAGTTGTTCTAATTTACAAATAGAGAGAGATAGTGATACTGACAACGAAAGTACATCTCATAATGTAACCGAAGTTGTGACAGCTTTCAGGCGCTACTAGCTGCCAACGACCTTGAGTGGTTAGCTTGCGTGTTCTGCGTTGAGCTCACGTAACGCGTCATAAGTCCACCCAGTAATAGGACTCGCCCATCAAGGAGCGCTGTCCGAAATTAGACGCATTATTAATTTATTACACATAAAACAACAAGTATTAAAGTAAAACACTGTGACTAAATTATAAATAATTAAATGATCTTTAAAATGGTGAAGGTTTCATAAAAATACGCTTTATAGTTTTTGCGTAATTCTCAATTTTATATCCTCGTCAATCCACCGTCATTAATATTACCGCTTTGTGCTATTGCATGAGACAGCATCATTTACTGAAAAAAAAACAATGAATATTTTACTTATTTTTCCTATGAATGACATATCTTCTACAGGCTATTGAGATCATCGTCCTCTTGAAATGTAATAATAAATCACACGTGAACGTAGCTACAACCTAGATAAATTCCCATGTCTTGAACCAGTTCATAGGTTTAATTTTAATCCGTTCAGCCTTTGAGACATGATTTATTAACAAACAGGCTTTCACATTTATAATATTATTAGGATGGGTAGGAGTAGGCACAACTCATTGTATACTAATTGATGCATTAGTAAAGGCTACGCTGTATTTATAAGACGCTTCCAACTGCTCATTGAATAGTATAATGTCAGTATTCTAATTAAGCCAACATAGTGCTGCATATGCATTGCATTGTTGAGGACGAGGTTTACTTTAAACATAGATTTGAACTTAAAATCGTACTTACTAAGAACTAGAACATCAGAATAGCTTCTATTGTTTTATTAGAAAGTGTTCGATTACTAATTGCTTAGTACCAATTGAGTACTAATTATTTACCAAATATTGAACCGATTGGCGATGGTGATCCAGTGGTAGTCACATATATTTACATTTTAGTTTTGAGCGAATAATAATTAAATAACACATGCCTCTAGTTTGGAACAAAGATACAACCCTTAGTTGTTGGAAAAGGGGCTTTTTATTATGAGTCGCATCGGTTTAACACACAAAAAAAACTACCTCCTTTTTTTTCACCGGTTAAAAAGCCAACGTAGCTGATAAAGGATTTAATTTTAACAATAGTTCATAGGCTTTGCCAACGTTTACTGTGAAACGATCATAAAAATAACAAAACCAGCAATTGAAATTCTGTTGCAATAGAATTTCAATTGTTGGCAAAAAGCTTTTTGTTTTGTTAAGCTGATATGTTTCAAAGTACACTTAATGTTATCTAAATATTCAATCATTTCTATCCTGCTTCTAGCTACCTGCTTAGTTAATGATGACAAGAAAAAATACCGTACCTTTTCGTCTTGGCCTTGACAAATCTTATATCACATGCGGTATCATGACCCTAACAGAGAAGAATAATAATAAATCTAATCTCCATGTACTCGTCAACTACCGGAATAAAGTACTGTGGTCTAGCAATTCACGAGATATATCATACTATTGGTAGAGTAGGTGGTCACGGTGTTTAATTTTCATTTTAAGATATCTCTTTTGAAAACTCTGTGATTTTTTCCCAAATAAAAATAAAAATTACTACTCCTAATAAAGTTATAGTGACAAGTAATTCTTCAAATCTAGACTACGTATGTACGTGAGATTTCTCACGGAGTAATGTTTTTTTTTGTGCATTAAAGCTGATGCGACTCATAATAGAAAGTGCCTTTTGCATTAACTAAGGGTTATATCTTTGTTCAAAAATAGAGACATGTGTTATTTAATTATTATTTACGCAAAACTAAAATGTAGATGTATGTGACTACCACCGGATCATCATCGCCCAATCGCTTTTATATTTGGTAAATAATTAGTACTCAATTGGCACTAAGTATAATTATTAATCGAACACTTTCTAAAAAAACAATGGAAGCTGATCTGATATTCTAGTTCTTAGTAAGTTCGACGTTTCAAAGTAAACCTCGCCTTCAACAATGCAATGCATACACATACGCAGCACTAAGTTGTCTCAATTAGATTAGGGACATTATACTATTCAATGAGAAGTTGGAAGCGTCTTATCAATACAGCGTAGCCTTTGCAAATGCATCAATTACATATAATAAAGTTGTACCTACTCCTACCCATCCTAATAATATTATAAATGTGAAAGCATGTTTGTTTATAAATCATGTCTCAACGGCTGAACCGATTAAAATTAAACCTATGAACTGGTTCAAGACATGGGATTTTATCTAGGTTGTAGCTACGTCCACGTGTGATTTATTATTACATTTCACGCGGACAATGATCTCAAAAGCCTGTAGGAGATATAAGTAATTCATAGGAAAAATAAGTAAAATATTCTGTCTTTTTTTTTTCAGAAAATGATGCTGTCTCATTCAACAACATAAATTTGTAATATCTCATGCACCAACATATATTGGTATAATGACGTTGCATTGACGTTTTTTTTTTCAAGGTTTTAATTTTATATGGATCGCTTATCGGCAGCCTCAATGGCGAGGACAATAATTGAACTGTTGGATTTATTATTTAGTTTTATCAAATGCTGATTTGATATGTATAAGCTGTTTATTTTATTAATCACTATTATTACGTATTATAAAACGAAGTCTTCCACCGCGTCCGCCTGTCCTTCCATTCGCAACAATCTCAAGAACTACTAAACGGATTTTCATATGGTTTTCACATATAGACAAAGTGATTTATGAGGAAGGTTAAGGTGTATAATTTGTGCCCATGCAAAGTTGAGGCAGGGTGCTAGTCTATTTTATAATAAAAAATACAACACATTGTGCAGGTTTGATCCTAACTTATAATTTTACTATTAGCTTACTATTACACTAATTGCCAGTAGTTACCTAATAATGAAATAATTACCTAACTTTCTATGAAGACTTTCCAGTGCAAACGCTTAGATAATTAGTAAAAAGTCACCATTATTTTTAACAGACTGATTTTAAGCAAATAATATTGTTCTCAGTAATTACGTAATTGAAAATACTCATAGAAAATATTATTTTAAGCGTAGGTACAACATTAATTTCCTAATGAACTAAATCATCGTGAGTTCTCGGTTTTTGTCGGCAATATTCTTTAATGACTTTGGTATTGAAATGCGCCCATTTTGCGGGCAACTTCGCAGTGCGGCCCCCCGCCTCAGGTCGGGTATATAAGGCGGCCATTGTGCCAGGCACCCTCAGGATCCGCCAGTTGCCATCGTGAGCAGTCGTGCCCGCACGCTGCTCCTCTGCTCGGCCCGCTCACTCTACCGGTTCTCCCTGTGTGCTGCCGTAGGTGCTGGTCCCGGCCAGTGCTTGCGGGGGGGCGCAGGGGTAGCCGCCCCGTTGCCTCTCGGTGGGGTAACCCACCGTAGCGGTCGCGGAGGCAACTTAGTGTTTTAACTCCGTCCGTTCGACATCTTAACATGCCGCCGAAGGGGAGGTCCGGTCCCCGTCGCTCTCAGGAGCACGGTACCGGGCCGTCCCCCTCACCGCCGGACCGTCCGGTGACGGGCCGGACGCCGCCGCCCCCTGCAAGAGGGGGTGCGTCGCCCGGCGCACCACCGGCCGCACAATCCGCCGCTCCACCTTCCACCGCAAGAACGGCCGCCACCGGCCCGCCGACGTCATCAGCGACTGCGCGCGTTTCGCCGGCGCCGTCGTCGAGCCGGCAGCCGGCCGTCCCGGTCCGTCCTCCGGCCTTTCGTCCCGTGCCTACGCAGGCGCCGCTGCCTGCCGCGTTGGCGAGTCGGCCGCGCGCCCCGGGCGTGACACGGCCCCCCGCCGTCGCGTCGGGGGCGCGCGCCGCCGCGCCGACCGCGCGCGCTGCGGTACCGCCTGCTAGGCCCGCCCGCACGGAGCCCCGAGCAGCCACTTCCTGTCCTAACATAGGGCCGCGGGACCCGCGCCTTGCCGCGCGGACCGCGGGCCCTACCGCGCCAGTGCAGCGTGGCTCGGCCCCCGTGCCGAGCGCGACTGCGACCATGTCGCGCCCACGCGCCGCTACGCCCCTGGCTATGGAGGTAGCGTCGCCACTCCCCTCGCCGGCGCCATCACCGCCGCCGACACGAGCTCCGCCGCCGCCGCTGACACCGCACGTTATCGCGGTGAGTAGCGGCGCCCTATCACCGTCGCCACCAAGGGTCGCCGCCCAGGATTCCCCGGCGGTGTCGGCGTGTTTCTCCCCTCGCGAGAGCGAGTGGTCAGACATGTCGGCATTGTCGGGCGAGTCTGACGTGGAGGAGGCCCACTCCCGGTTCCCACTGCCGCTTCCGCTGGGGCTTGAGCGCGTGCCCCCGCCCGCAGCTCGCCCGCAGCGGAGGCCTAGGAGCCCGGAAGAAGAAGAGGATGCGGAGGAGGCGAAGCGGCGCCAGCTGCAGCGCACACCGCGCAGGCGCAGCGGGGCTGACGCGCCGTCTTTCGCCTCCGCCGCCGCAGGCGCCACGGGCGGCACGAGCCGCCCCCCACCCCAGCAACATCAGCAGTCCCACCCTACGGCTGCCACCGCCCAGAGCGGAAGCGCCAAGGGTGCCCAGAAGAAGGCACGCTACCCGCCGCTGGTAGTTGAGAGGCTGCCGGACTGGCAGACCCACTTCAGGGTCCTGCGCGATTTGCTGGGTCGCCCTCCGAGTGCCCGCCCTTACCAGGGCGGCATTCGGTTCCTTCCCGGCGACGAGAAGGAATTTAGGGTGATCCAGCGCTATCTGTGCGACCTGGAGAGGGATGCCGGTCTGGTATGGTTTTCATACTCCCTGCCGGCGGAGCGTGCCTTTAAGGTGGCCATACGCGGCCTGCCGGTCAACACCGAGCCGGCCGCCATTGAAGAAGACCTGCGGGGGCTCGGCTTCGAGCCCCAGTATGTACGGGCCATTAAGGCTCGCGAGGGACGTCCGGGCTGCATATACCATGCAGTCCTTAAGCGCCAGCCGGACGTCCAGCGCATCTACGACGTCACCACCATCCTGCTGATGGGTGGCGTCAGGGTGGAGGGATGGCGAGGCAAGAGGGGGCCCGCCCAGTGCCACCGCTGCCAGCGCTTCCGGCACTCAAGCCACCAGTGCCACCGCCCGCTCGCCAGTGTGCGATGCGGAGGTGGGCACGTCGCCCGAGATTGTCCCCGGCCCCGTGAGGAGCCGGCAACGTGCGCCAATTGTGGCGGACCACACCCCGCGTCGCACCGCGAGTGCCCCGTCTTCCGTCGGGAGACCGCCAACAGGCGAGCGGGCACGGTGGCGCTGACAAGCACAGCACCCCGCCCGGCCGCAACAGCGGCCCGGGCCACGAACGTGGAGGACCATGAGGCCTGCGGCGCCTCTCTGATGGCGGCCGCAAACGGGCCGAGTGGAGCAGCTGCCCCCCTGCCTGGACGCAGGAAGAAAAGGAGGAGACGTGGGAGGAAGCCCCCTCCCCCCACTGACGCCGTACATCAGCAACCCCGACCCCAACACGCCGCACAGGGTGCGAATCTGCGTGGGGCGGCCTCCGTAACAGAGGTCGTCCCTACGGTAAAGGTTCGCACCATGTGCCCCCGCAGACAGTCTCAACAACGGACGCCAGAGGGCGCCACCGCTGCTGTTGGACCAGCCGCAGCCATGCGTCCACACCACGCGCCACTAGGCGCCACTGTGGCCGCTATCACGCAACCGGAGCTCCATAAGCGGGCCACTGGCCTCCTGCTGGACTTGATTAAGGCCATCAGGAGGGGCCAGGACCCGCTTATCACCGTGCTGGAGGGCATGGTGGCCATCCTGGCCCTCTATCAGGGCGGGACCGCCGCCAGCAGCCAGCCAGCAGCACCTGACGCCGAGTAAGTCGTTTTCACCTACACGCGACTTGCTCAAACAGGAACACTACACAAGCAGTACATGCACTGTGCGCGACGTGTTCTAAGTTAATATAGGCACGTCGCGTATCGCAAGCCAGACACACATGACTCCACACACATTGTGTACTCACGCGCTGTATGTACCTACATACAGCGCTTACATGGGCGGCGTTACACATACAATGCCGCCCACACATACATCTACGGCCCCGCGGTCCGGACGGCAACCGGCTAGATCTGGAAACCGGGCGGACGGGGGCCACTCACTAAATACTGTAGGCTCACTGTAAGCCGGCGGCTGTGAGCTGGTCGTCATCCGCTGGGCCTCCCACAGGGAACTGTGGGTCTCACCCGGCGGTGACAGACCGCCTAGCTGCCGTGAAAACATGTTCCGAGCCTGCAGTATCACACATGGGCGAATGCTGTGAGAGCATCGGCAGGTGTAGTTCTCCCACCTGCCTAGTAGGCTCTTATGGCAGTCGCCCAAGGCATCCACACCCATGTAGGTACCCCCTCGAAGCACCCGTTTTTGCGGGTGGCAACAGCCACCGCGTTTTAGAGGGCCAAGCCCTGATAACGCCCACCACACCCCCCCTGCGGGGGGGTGTAGTGAACGTCAGCAACGTTAGGCACCCTCATTCTGAAATCGCTCTGTTGAACTAAAGTGACTCCGTTGTGTGTGTGCTGCCAGTACGAATTCGCCGTGTTGTGTTAGTACTTTCGTACCAAAATCGAACCGAACCTGTATAGTGCGCAAATAAAATTTTCGTAGTCTGACTGTATTTAATTGGACTCAAAATTATATAAATAATGCCGAAGAATAAAGGAAAAGGTGGTAAAAACTGGAGGAGAGGAAAGAATGAAAACGAAAAAGAGAACCGTGAGCTGATTTTCAAAGAAGATTTACAGGAGTACGCCCAAGTGACAAAGATGCTCGGTAATGGCCGCTTGGATGCCATGTGCTTTGATGGCATAAAACGTCTTTGTCATATCCGAGGTAAACTAAGGAAAAAAGTTTGGATAAATCAAGGTGACATTATACTGATAGGGTTGCGAGATTTCCAAGACGCGAAAGCTGATGTTATCCTGAGATACACTCCTGACGAGGCAAGGAATCTGAAGGCGTATGGAGAATTCCCAGAAACAGTACGAATCAATGAGACGGCAGCCTTTTCTGTGGATGGTCTGGATGATGACATTGAATTCGCAGATGAAATTAATTCAGAAAACGAAGCTGATGCGGTATATGCTATATAAAAATTAGCTCTAATTAGGTCTACAATAAGTCTATGTATATTGTTTTGCTGTTATGAACAAACATGCCATTGTGATCTCGAAATTATAATAATCATATACAACCTATATTGTAAAATTTTGTGTATATCATGACAAACAGTATTTTTCCATAAGAAAACTTGTAAGTGTTTGTAACACATTAGCATACAATTTTAATTGTGTATATTCAAATTATTGTGTAATTAATTTGTCAGCGGTGAAGTTTAATTTTTATTCATATTTAATAATAAAATTGTACACATTATGTTTAGGTATAGAAATAAATAAGTTATCACTGTCACTTAAGGTTTATTATTCTTTATTTACCCAGTTGTAAAAATTATAAATATAGAACTGTTGTAATTACTGTTTCGACATCCATAAATGTATGTCCACGAGTCTATGGACACCTAATAAACAGTTCAATATAATTTTACAACTTACTTTGGTAGGGATACTTGAAGATTTAGCATGGAAAAGTAATTAAAGCTAATTTCTTATAAAATACAACAGTAAAGTTTCTGAATAAATTACTTGGCAGAATAAGACTGGTGTGGTTATTAAATTCTGAAACTACTTTATTTTCATTGTTTTGAAATGTTGTGATTGCCTCGTCATATTTTAAGGCATCTATTTAATCTAAGTTTCCAGTAATGATTTTTAATATTGACCCAAGGCCTTCCCCGAGACCTCTTTTGACTCTAGCAGGTTCTAAAGACCTGACTTGCTTTGTACTTTGTCAAGTTTGTCAGTAGGATAGTCAATCTGATGTTTGTAGAACCTGCAAGTCCCATTACTAAGTCTGGTTTTGAAAGACTGAATTTGCGTTCGTACAGAGTCTATCTTGTACTCTATGTCAGTATTTTTTTAAAATCACTTGATTTAAAATAGCCAATTTCTTTAGAAAACATAGTCAATACTCAGAGTGAGTGAGTGAGTGGGGTGTGAGTGAGTAGTGAGTGGAGTGTGTGTGTGTGTAAGTGTGGGTGAGCGAGTGATTGATAAATGAGTCCTGTTACATATTTAATAGGTTTCTGAGTCTCGTATCAAAAATAAAATAGACAACTACACCACTATATCTAGAATCTAGTAACACAGCACTTAGCTACGAGGGCCTAAGTCGCCTACGAGGTGCTACGCGAACAACGCGGTTAATGTAAAAGTGTACAGGACAGCCCGCGAAATTCAAGGTTTCTCACGTTTTTTTGCAATTTGCAGGTCAGTGTCAGGTTGTATGTTGAAAAGTACCGTCAGCAGATGATTTATGTTAAAAAAAAAAATTTTTACTAAAATTATAATACTTAAATGTAAGGATCGGGATAAAATGATAAGGTCTTCCTTGGTTAAGGTAAAAATTGTAATTAGAGAATGAACCACTGTTACTTCTCTAAACCAGAATCAACAGTGGCGACCACCAGAAAAAACGCCGAGACAATGAAGCTCGACGAGTCCCAGAGAAACAATTAAACTGTCTTGGGTCCCCCAACGAAATTAATCAGAAAAGATAGCGGAGGAGTAAGAAAACCATAATTTCCACTTCCCTCCTAATCAAGCGGGAGACAGAACAAAACTAGGCCATTAGGCACAAAGGGGATTTTTACAGCCCAGTTACCAAGCACCACTGGTTAAAAACACTAATATTAATTGGTCATAAAATTGTGAGCTGTTACACTTGATTCCAATAATAGGTATGGCAAAAACGCTTGAATGCACTGAAATTCGTTCTAGTTTCTACAAGGTCCGTGTAATAGACAACTCCAGACGTAGGCTGAATACTATCCAACATTATATTGCGCTCAGCTTGCCAAAGAGTACACTCCCACAGGATATGATGTGCGGATTGTTCGTATTCGCAATCAGGTGTAGAACATTGACATAAAGGTGAGGCAACAAGCTTGAAGGAAAATAATTTACTCTTAAAGTTGCCATGACCTGTGAGAAATTGGGCAACACAGTGATCCACCTCCAGACATGTCCTATCCAGCCGTTCGCGAACCGATGGCAAGAACTGGTGGAGGTCTGCCTTTGATGGAACTTTCCCACCTACATTGCCATTCGGATAAAAGGTCCTCCCAAACTTCAGTTTGAGGTTTAAGTAATCTAGAAATCTTGGCACGATCACGTTGAGGTAAAAAGTCTGGGTCTGTAGTCTTTCGTGCAGAATAGTACATTGATTTATGATGAATAGCCTACGTACAAAGATCTGCTTACAGCACTCGTTCATACCACTTCTGTACGCGATGTGCTTAAGTTGCATTGTTTAGAGACTAGTATTGCCGGAGAGACACAGATGATATTACGACATATTCAAATTACGGAAAGTAATTATGCAACAGTATGAGAACTACTTCAAGGACGTTTCGGTAACAAAAAGATGATTGTGTCGTCAGTAAAAAAGAAATTTAGCTGTCAGAAAAAGATAAGCAACCTGTCAGTAACACAAATTAAAGCTTTGCTCGATAATTCTTTAGAATGCATCAACAGTCTGAGAATAACATGAAAATAAATATTGCCACTTGGTATCGCATCCGAGTATTTCCAGGGGCGCAGAAATTGGATTGAAAGACGTTAAAGTGTTGGGAAGACGAAGCTTATAAAAAGATTATATATGTAGCGTAGGGCCTTCTCCAATTCTACGTAGGTACATATAAAATTTTGATAATTAATCAGTTTGTTGTTTGGCGCCGACTCAATATTAGTTTATTAAAATTTGATAGTTTATGTAATTAAGCTCAATACTCAAGTGATATGTATCTATCTAAGGAAGCACGAAAAAAACGAAAGAGTGTATAGTACCATAGCTAGTTTATTACTGATTCTGCATAAGTAGTGAACTGATAATTTTAATAATGCGAACATGTGGGAGGAGGACGCCAGATATGTATCATTCCTCCACACTTCATTTTGAAACCTGTTGACAATATAACATAGTATTAAATGTAATAAAAAATAACTTCTTGTATAAATTAGCATCTTATATATGATGTGCAATAATCTATTTATAATATTTAGAATAATCTACACTCTTCCTATGACACTGAGAACGTGCTCGCAGCACAGGTAAGGTAGCTGATTCCTGTATGACGGCCGAGGCTAGAGGAGCCTCACCTTCGAATACCTCACTAAGTGTCTGACGTGCATGTTCTCGGCTCACAGTTTCAGTCACAGCACTTATAGCCATCCACATCTATACACAAGACTTTCCTCACGACATTTTTTCACACAACTTTTCAGTTACCGGTGCCACTTAAAACAGTTTGGTGCCTTTATAACAGTTGCTTTCCAATAAATGTTAAATATTTTGATGTAAGTAGTTGTTTTACATGGATTTTTAATATAAATTACATATTTTGTTTATTATTTTTTTTGGTATTTTTTGGTCAAAAGTTAGTTAACTGGTTATTGCAAAATGTTGAACTGGTTATCAAGATCTGCAATATATGGTGTCAAGCTTAATAACACAGTTTTGCAAATTTATATGTTCAAAGAATATCAGTGCTTCATAAGGATCTAAGGAACATAGCACACCATTAAAAATGTGTATAGTAACATTTTATTTTAAGGAAGACTTAAAACATTTGTTTAACTCAACTACGGATTTTTATTTTTACATTTTTTATTGGATTTTTGTTCACATTTTGTTTGTACTTATTTCTTCAGATTCATAAAATAATCAATTATATTTTATTTCAGATGTCTACCGCTCAACGTATGTGTGCAAAGCAGTTAGTTACCAATGTCACGGAGAAACAGTCGTCTAAAGCCAATAATAAAGAATGTATTCCCCTCTTTACAATTCCTGCAATTTCAGAACAAGAACTTGATTTAGCTATTCAGTCAATTTCTAGTGAGAACACTGAACACCAAAGTTTCAATTTACCAAACACGTTTGGAGTAGATTGTGATATTGACTACATATTACAGGAACTGGAGTCGGTTGATCAAGATGAGGCTAATAACAACGGACAATCTCTTTTTGATGAAGTCGCGATGAAAGAAATTACGTTGCAGACAGTAAAACATCCTATAAAGTTGTTCTAATTTACAAATAGAGAGAGATAGTGATACTGACAACGAAAGTACATCTCATAATGTAACCGAAGTTGTGACAGCTTTCAGGCGCTACTAGCTGCCAACGACCTTGAGTGGTTAGCTTGCGTGTTCTGCGTTGAGCTCACGTAACGCGTCATAAGTCCACCCAGTAATAGGACTCGCCCATCAAGGAGCGCTGTCCGAAATTAGACGCATTATTAATTTATTACACATAAAACAACAAGTATTAAAGTAAAACACTGTGACTAAATTATAAATAATTAAATGATCTTTAAAATGGTGAAGGTTTCATAAAAATACGCTTTATAGTTTTTGCGTAATTCTCAATTTTATATCCTCGTCAATCCACCGTCATTAATATTACCGCTTTGTGCTATTGCATGAGACAGCATCATTTACTGAAAAAAAAACAATGAATATTTTACTTATTTTTCCTATGAATGACATATCTTCTACAGGCTATTGAGATCATCGTCCTCTTGAAATGTAATAATAAATCACACGTGAACGTAGCTACAACCTAGATAAATTCCCATGTCTTGAACCAGTTCATAGGTTTAATTTTAATCCGTTCAGCCTTTGAGACATGATTTATTAACAAACAGGCTTTCACATTTATAATATTATTAGGATGGGTAGGAGTAGGCACAACTTCATTGTATACTAATTGATGCATTAGTAAAGGCTACGCTGTATTTATAAGACGCTTCCAACTGCTCATTGAATAGTATAATGTCAGTATTCTAATTAAGCCAACATAGTGCTGCATATGCATTGCATTGTTGAGGACGAGGTTTACTTTAAACATAGATTTGAACTTAAAATCGTACTTACTAAGAACTAGAACATCAGAATAGCTTCTATTGTTTTATTAGAAAGTGTTCGATTACTAATTGCTTAGTACCAATTGAGTACTAATTATTTACCAAATATTGAACCGATTGGCGATGGTGATCCAGTGGTAGTCACATATATTTACATTTTAGTTTTGAGCGAATAATAATTAAATAACACATGCCTCTAGTTTGGAACAAAGATACAACCCTTAGTTGTTGGAAAAGGGGCTTTTTATTATGAGTCGCATCGGTTTAACACACAAAAAAAACTACCTCCTTTTTTTTCACCGGTTAAAAAGCCAACGTAGCTGATAAAGGATTTAATTTTAACAATAGTTCATAGGCTTTGCCAACGTTTACTGTGAAACGATCATAAAAATAACAAAACCAGCAATTGAAATTCTGTTGCAATAGAATTTCAATTGTTGGCAAAAAGCTTTTTGTTTTGTTAAGCTGATATGTTTCAAAGTACACTTAATGTTATCTAAATATTCAATCATTTCTATCCTGCTTCTAGCTACCTGCTTAGTTAATGATGACAAGAAAAAATACCGTACCTTTTCGTCTTGGCCTTGACAAATCTTATATCACATGCGGTATCATGACCCTAACAGAGAAGAATAATAATAAATCTAATCTCCATGTACTCGTCAACTACCGGAATAAAGTACTGTGGTCTAGCAATTCACGAGATATATCATACTATTGGTAGAGTAGGTGGTCACGGTGTTTAATTTTCATTTTAAGATATCTCTTTTGAAAACTCTGTGATTTTTTCCCAAATAAAAATAAAAATTACTACTCCTAATAAAGTTATAGTGACAAGTAATTCTTCAAATCTAGACTACGTATGTACGTGAGATTTCTCACGGAGTAATGTTTTTTTTTGTGCATTAAAGCTGATGCGACTCATAATAGAAAGTGCCTTTTGCATTAACTAAGGGTTATATCTTTGTTCAAAAATAGAGACATGTGTTATTTAATTATTATTTACGCAAAACTAAAATGTAGATGTATGTGACTACCACCGGATCATCATCGCCCAATCGCTTTTATATTTGGTAAATAATTAGTACTCAATTGGCACTAAGTATAATTATTAATCGAACACTTTCTAAAAAAACAATGGAAGCTGATCTGATATTCTAGTTCTTAGTAAGTTCGACGTTTCAAAGTAAACCTCGCCTTCAACAATGCAATGCATACACATA
Source organism: Polia nebulosa (assembly GCA_951329385.1). Lineage (NCBI taxonomy): Eukaryota > Metazoa > Arthropoda > Insecta > Lepidoptera > Noctuidae > Polia > Polia nebulosa. Next base: position 22,696,503 of record OX589602.1, read on the forward strand.
CGCAGCACTAAGTTGTCTCAATTAGATTAGGGACATTATACTATTCAATGAGAAGTTGGAAGCGTCTTATCAATACAGCGTAGCCTTTGCAAATGCATCAATTACATATAATAAAGTTGTACCTACTCCTACCCATCCTAATAATATTATAAATGTGAAAGCATGTTTGTTTATAAATCATGTCTCAACGGCTGAACCGATTAAAATTAAACCTATGAACTGGTTCAAGACATGGGATTTTATCTAGGTTGTAGCTACGTCCACGTGTGATTTATTATTACATTTCACGCGGACAATGATCTCAAAAGCCTGTAGGAGATATAAGTAATTCATAGGAAAAATAAGTAAAATATTCTGTCTTTTTTTTTTCAGAAAATGATGCTGTCTCATTCAACAACATAAATTTGTAATATCTCATGCACCAACATATATTGGTATAATGACGTTGCATTGACGTTTTTTTTTTCAAGGTTTTAATTTTATATGGATCGCTTATCGGCAGCCTCAATGGCGAGGACAATAATTGAACTGTTGGATTTATTATTTAGTTTTATCAAATGCTGATTTGATATGTATAAGCTGTTTATTTTATTAATCACTATTATTACGTATTATAAAACGAAGTCTTCCACCGCGTCCGCCTGTCCTTCCATTCGCAACAATCTCAAGAACTACTAAACGGATTTTCATATGGTTTTCACATATAGACAAAGTGATTTATGAGGAAGGTTAAGGTGTATAATTTGTGCCCATGCAAAGTTGAGGCAGGGTGCTAGTCTATTTTATAATAAAAAATACAACACATTGTGCAGGTTTGATCCTAACTTATAATTTTACTATTAGCTTACTATTACACTAATTGCCAGTAGTTACCTAATAATGAAATAATTACCTAACTTTCTATGAAGACTTTCCAGTGCAAACGCTTAGATAATTAGTAAAAAGTCACCATTATTTTTAACAGACTGATTTTAAGCAAATAATATTGTTCTCAGTAATTACGTAATTGAAAATACTCATAGAAAATATTATTTTAAGCGTAGGTACAACATTAATTTCCTAATGAACTAAATCATCGTGAGTTCTCGGTTTTTGTCGGCAATATTCTTTAATGACTTTGGTATTGAAATGCGCCCATTTTGCGGGCAACTTCGCAGTGCGGCCCCCCGCCTCAGGTCGGGTATATAAGGCGGCCATTGTGCCAGGCACCCTCATTCTGAAATCGCTCTGTTGAACTAAAGTGACTCCGTTGTGTGTGTGCTGCCAGTACGAATTCGCCGTGTTGTGTTAGTACTTTCGTACCAAAATCGAACCGAACCTGTATAGTGCGCAAATAAAATTTTCGTAGTCTGACTGTATTTAATTGGACTCAAAATTATATAAATAATGCCGAAGAATAAAGGAAAAGGTGGTAAAAACTGGAGGAGAGGAAAGAATGAAAACGAAAAAGAGAACCGTGAGCTGATTTTCAAAGAAGATTTACAGGAGTACGCCCAAGTGACAAAGATGCTCGGTAATGGCCGCTTGGATGCCATGTGCTTTGATGGCATAAAACGTCTTTGTCATATCCGAGGTAAACTAAGGAAAAAAGTTTGGATAAATCAAGGTGACATTATACTGATAGGGTTGCGAGATTTCCAAGACGCGAAAGCTGATGTTATCCTGAGATACACTCCTGACGAGGCAAGGAATCTGAAGGCGTATGGAGAATTCCCAGAAACAGTACGAATCAATGAGACGGCAGCCTTTTCTGTGGATGGTCTGGATGATGACATTGAATTCGCAGATGAAATTAATTCAGAAAACGAAGCTGATGCGGTATATGCTATATAAAAATTAGCTCTAATTAGGTCTACAATAAGTCTATGTATATTGTTTTGCTGTTATGAACAAACATGCCATTGTGATCTCGAAATTATAATAATCATATACAACCTATATTGTAAAATTTTGTGTATATCATGACAAACAGTATTTTTCCATAAGAAAACTTGTAAGTGTTTGTAACACATTAGCATACAATTTTAATTGTGTATATTCAAATTATTGTGTAATTAATTTGTCAGCGGTGAAGTTTAATTTTTATTCATATTTAATAATAAAATTGTACACATTATGTTTAGGTATAGAAATAAATAAGTTATCACTGTCACTTAAGGTTTATTATTCTTTATTTACCCAGTTGTAAAAATTATAAATATAGAACTGTTGTAATTACTGTTTCGACATCCATAAATGTATGTCCACGAGTCTATGGACACCTAATAAACAGTTCAATATAATTTTACAACTTACTTTGGTAGGGATACTTGAAGATTTAGCATGGAAAAGTAATTAAAGCTAATTTCTTATAAAATACAACAGTAAAGTTTCTGAATAAATTACTTGGCAGAATAAGACTGGTGTGGTTATTAAATTCTGAAACTACTTTATTTTCATTGTTTTGAAATGTTGTGATTGCCTCGTCATATTTTAAGGCATCTATTTAATCTAAGTTTCCAGTAATGATTTTTAATATTGACCCAAGGCCTTCCCCGAGACCTCTTTTGACTCTAGCAGGTTCTAAAGACCTGACTTGCTTTGTACTTTGTCAAGTTTGTCAGTAGGATAGTCAATCTGATGTTTGTAGAACCTGCAAGTCCCATTACTAAGTCTGGTTTTGAAAGACTGAATTTGCGTTCGTACAGAGTCTATCTTGTACTCTATGTCAGTATTTTTTTAAAATCACTTGATTTAAAATAGCCAATTTCTTTAGAAAACATAGTCAATACTCAGAGTGAGTGAGTGAGTGGGGTGTGAGTGAGTAATGAGTAGTGAGTGGAGTGTGTGTGTGTGTAAGTGTGGGTGAGCGAGTGATTGATAAATGAGTCCTGTTACATATTTAATAGGTTTCTGAGTCTCGTATCAAAAATAAAATAGACAACTACACCACTATATCTAGAACCTAGTAACACAGCACTTAGCTACGAGGGCCTAAGTCGCCTACGAGGTGCTACGCGAACAACGCGGTTAATGTAAAAGTGTACAGGACAGCCCGCGAAATTCAAGGTTTCTCACGTTTTTTTGCAATTTGCAGGTCAGTGTCAGGTTGTATGTTGAAAAGTACCGTCAGCAGATGATTTATGTTAAAAAAAAAAAATTTTACTAAAATTATAATACTTAAATGTAAGGATCGGGATAAAATGATAAGGTCTTCCTTGGTTAAGGTAAAAATTGTAATTAGAGAATGAACCACTGTTACTTCTCTAAACCAGAATCAACAGTGGCGACCACCAGAAAAAACGCCGAGACAATGAAGCTCGACGAGTCCCAGAGAAACAATTAAACTGTCTTGGGTCCCCCAACGAAATTAATCAGAAAAGATAGCGGAGGAGTAAGAAAACCATAATTTCCACTTCCCTCCTAATCAAGCGGGAGACAGAACAAAACTAGGCCATTAGGCACAAAGGGGATTTTTACAGCCCAGTTACCAAGCACCACTGGTTAAAAACACTAATATTAATTGGTCATAAAATTGTGAGCTGTTACACTTGATTCCAATAATAGGTATGGCAAAAACTCTTGAATGCACTGAAATTCGTTCTAGTTTCTACAAGGTCCGTGTAATAGACAACTCCAGACGTAGGCTGAATACTATCCAACATTATATTGCGCTCAGCTTGCCAAAGAGTACACTCCCACAGGATATGATGTGCGGATTGTTCGTATTCGCAATCAGGTGTAGAACATTGACATAAAGGTGAGGCAACAAGCTTGAAGGAAAATAATTTACTCTTAAAGTTGCCATGACCTGTGAGAAATTGGGCAACACAGTGATCCACCTCCAGACATGTCCTATCCAGCCGTTCGCGAACCGATGGCAAGAACTGGTGGAGGTCTGCCTTTGATGGAACTTTCCCACCTACATTGCCATTCGGATAAAAGGTCCTCCCAAACTTCAGTTTGAGGTTTAAGTAATCTAGAAATCTTGGCACGATCACGTTGAGGTAAAAAGTCTGGGTCTGTAGTCTTTCGTGCAGAATAGTACATTGATTTATGATGAATAGCCTACGTACAAAGATCTGCTTACAGCACTCGTTCATACCACTTCTGTACGCGATGTGCTTAAGTTGCATTGTTTAGAGACTAGTATTGCCGGAGAGACACAGATGATATTACGACATATTCAAATTACGGAAAGTAATTATGCAACAGTATGAGAACTACTTCAAGGACGTTTCGGTAACAAAAAGATGATTGTGTCGTCAGTAAAAAAGAAATTTAGCTGTCAGAAAAAGATAAGCAACTCACTCACACAAACTCAATCACACAAACTCACACACACAAACTCACTTACACAAACTCACTCACAAAAACTCACTCACTCACTCACTCACAAACAAACACACTCACCCACACACACACAAACTCACACTTACAAACACAAACTCACACACACAAAGTCACGCAAACTGTAGGTATATGAACATATGATAGTTCAATATTATAATGATGTATGTGAAGGTAGGCAAGAGAGTAAGATGTGAACGAAGTACATTAAATCAGTCTTTGTAACTATCGTGTTTGAATGCTGTGTCCCTGTCTCCCAACATAATATGGCGCAGCCGGTAGCTAAATAAGTTAATATTTTAAGCCGTTTTAAGAAAGTTAAACCAAGCAGATAAAAGTGAAATAGAGGGAAAACGTAGTTGATAAATTGAAAAAGCAGAAGTGATATTACAAACAAAGCACACAATGGAGTCCATTTTGCAACCGCCGCAGGCGTTCATTTCCGAAAATAACATAACAAATGTAACATCTGGAAATTTAAGCAAAGAATGGGAAAAATGGAAAGAAGCGTTCAAGATATATTATAAAGCTTGTGAACTACATCTGAAAGAAACAACAGTGCAAATCAACATCTTGCTACAAACACACACAAATTCATTCACACAAACTCACACACGAACTCACTCACACAAACTAACTCACTCACTCAACAAAAAAATACACTTACTCACACACACAAACTCACTCAGTCACTCACAAACACACCTAAACTCACTCACACAAACTTACTTACACAACCTCACTCACTTTGTGAGACAACTCACTCACCCACTCACTCACAGCAAACTCGCACACACAAACTCACACACACAAACTCACTCACTCACAAACAAACACACTCACCCACACACACAAACACACTTACAAACACAAACTCACACACATAAACTCACACAAACTAATACACACAAACTCACTCACACAAACTCAATCACACAAACTATCTCACTCACTCACAAACAAACACACTCACTTACACACACAAATTTACTCACATAAACTCAATCACACAAACTATCTCACTCACTCACAAACAAACACACTCACTTACACACACAAACTTACTCACTCAAACTCACTCACACAAACTAACTCTCTCACTTAACAAACAAACATACTTACACACACATACTCACTTTCACAAACTCACTCACAGAAACTCATTCAAACAAACTAACTCACACAAACTCACACACACAAACTCACTTACACAAACTCACACACAAACTTACACACACAAACTCACACACAAATTCACACACACAAGCTCACGCAAACAAACTTACTTACACAACCTCACTCACTTACCCACTCACTAACAACAAACTCGCTCACACGAACTCACTCACCTGAAGTCACTCACACTCCCCCCCGCTCGGATTTTATTGAGAACAGACGTGCTACCAGTGCTCTCTTACTTTTAATTCGAAATTCGGTGATAAAGTGGTTTTTAATATTATAAGACCCTTTAATACTAAACTTCAGTGCGTAAGTGCCAAACTGAAAAAAACTATTAGAGTAAGATCCCAGAGCAATCAGACATAACTTATTTTCACACGGATGAAACCTGAAGTTTTCAGTAGCGTCTCGTGTGCCTTGAATACCTACGCGCTTTGTGGAACTTGCCGAGTGACACCTGGGCAGGTACCAGGTGAGAAAGGTAACTAAAAATAAGAATTATTTAACTTAAATTCACATGGCTGATTTTTATATATGTCATGTAGAATATTATTTTAAAGTAATATCATAAGTGTCAGACACTTTTGATGGACCAGAGCTTTTGTCAGACGCTTTTAAGCTACCCAAAAAATAAATGAACTTTACTTATTTTTACATGTCCGATTTTTTAATATGTTATTGAAGTATTTATTTAAAAGTTATATTCAATCAGTCAGACAAATTAGAGTGACTAAACATCTCCTAAGACAAAAAATTATTCAGCCAGAAGTATGAGGGCGAGAGCACTATGCATGCGCTTCATAGTGAGTGAGACGTCCATAATAACTCGGTTCCCCTTCTTAAACTCACCATCTGTTTCAATCTACTGTGTATGTGCTGTTTGTGTGTAATATAACTTATAGTATACAGTATAGTTCGAGCCTGCGAGAGCACATGTTTTTGTTGTTTACATCAGGTTATTTGTGAGTGTTTTATTAAGTTGTTTGTAATAGTGATAATCATGGAAGAAGAGAAATTGAAATGTATATTTTGTAAAAAATCTCATGATAAACTTATATTATTCTCCGAAGAAATATTGAAAAAGTGCAAAAACATTTTGAAACAGCGAATAATCCATAACCTCAAATTCAAAGACCTCAGCAATATGAATCTCCCCAATTGCCGAATCTTTTCGTATGCAGATGATACTGCGATTCTTGTCTGTGGACGTACTTGGGACATCGTGAAATCCAATGCTGAATCGGCGCTTACCAAAGTTATGGCTTGGCTCAATGAAAATCTACTTACACTTAATGTTCAGAAAACTGTTTACATTCCATTTGCGATTCGGCGTAACACCTCTCCGCCCCGCTCGTTCTCTATAACAGCTCACACATGCTCTTATCCCTCTACATCTTGCCAGTGTCCAGCGCTCACTCGAACCGACAGTGTTAGGTACCTGGGTGTCCATATAGACGACGGACTACGATGGGATAAGCAACTGGAAGCCCTTATCACAAGAACCATGCGGCTTATACATATATTCAAATCGCTCAGAGAAGCTGCGACTCATGAAACTTTAAAAATGGTTTATATTGCTTTGTGTCAATCAATCCTGGGATATTGCATTTCCGTGTGGGGTGGTGCTACAAAAACTAATTTTCTTCGAGTTGAACGTGCTCAGAGAGCCAACTTGGAAACCTTTCAGATATCCAACGACGGATTTATATTCTGACTGCAAGGTATTAACGGTTCGGCAACTCTACGTGCTTCGAGTTATCCTTAGAACACACTCTAAAACACCCCCTACTGATACTAACAAACGTAGGAGCCCTTCCACGTTTAAACAACATAAAACTAAGTTTGCTAAGCACCAATATTACATACTATCCACCCACATTTACCATAAAATTCACAAACAACTCAGCATACAAGACCTCAACAGACACAAACTGAAATGTAAAGTCACTGAGTGGCTTCTACACCAGGACTACTCTTACACCGAATCAACTACATCACCTAGATACATAGTACTCACCTTAATACTCAGACTCACCTCCCTCACAAAATTTTAAAGTGTTTGTTTACTGTCGTTAATTTTATTGCTGTCATTATTTAATGTTATAATTTGTGATTAATTTTATAATGGTACCTAATGAATTTTAAAATCTGTAATTAATTTTTTATGGTTATTAATTTTATTATTGTATTAATTATTGCTACTTTTTTATTATTTATTAAACTAATTTTGAATATATCTTGGCGACAATATGCTCCACTATTGAGTGGAGCATATTGTCGCTAAGTCGCCCGTTGGGTTGTCTTATTGTAAACTGTCTCTCAAGATACAGGTAACCCTAGTTTGAGAGACAGGGTTTGTACTCAATGGTTACATTCCTGATCTTTAGTACGTATAAGTAATAGTGTTAATGTAACCTTTTATTTTTGTGCAAATAAAAACTATTATTATTATTATAAAGATGTAGTTTTACCGGATGACTTGTATGACAGTGGTTACCATCGAGAATGTTATAAAAATTTTACTGCTCTCCCAAAAAAATATTTTTCCGCCATACCAGAAAAACCAAAAAATGCTGAAAAAAATCATCGAGTATTGTTGAAAATTCATTAGTTGCATCGACATCAAGCCAACCTTGTAATCTTAGTACTAACGATGATCTATGTACAGCGTCTACCTCAAGTCAACAAAATAATTCAACAGTTCCAGATTTAGATGTAGTGTCAAACTCAAGTCCAGCTAACTCAATGCCTGAACCAAGTGTCGAGCCAAATGTGAAGTCAAGTGTTGACTTAGAATCAGTTGAGTTATGGATTATTCGCTGTTTTAAAATGTTTTTGCACTTTTTCAATATTTCTTCGGAGAATAATATAAGTTTATCATGAGATTTTTCACAAAATGTACATTTCAATTTCTCTTCTTCCATGATTATCACTATTACAAACAACTTAATAAAACACTCACAAATAACCTGATGTAAACAACAAAAACATGTGCTCTCGCAGGCTCGAACTATACTGTATACTATAAGTTATATTACACACAAACAGCACATACACAGTTGATTGAAACAGATGGTGAGTTTAAGAAGGGGAACCGAGTTATTATGGACGTCTCACTCACTCTGAAGCGCATGCATAGTGCTCCCGCCCTCATACTTCTGGCTGAATAATTTTTGTCTTAGGGGATGTTTGGTCACTCTAATTTGTCTGACTGATTGAATATAACTTTTAAATAAATACTTCAATAACATATTAAAAAATCATGGTTGGACTGTGTGAAAGAGGATATGGGTAAAAAAGGGGTGACTACAGAGATAACGACTAATAGAGGAGTATGGAAGAAAAAGACATGTTGCGCCGACCCCAAATAAATTGGGATAAGGGCAGGAGAATGATGATGATATTAAAAAATCAGACATGTAAAAATAAGTAAAGTTCATTTATTTTTTGGGTAGCTTAAAAGCGTCTGACAATAGCTCTGGTCCATCAAAAGTGTCTGACACTTATGATATTACTTTAACCTGTGAAACCCCGCGACTCACTGGTGAGCCGGACAAAAAAAAAAAAATTAAAGAGAAAAAAAAAAAAATCGGCTGTCAACCCGGGTTGTCGTCGGGGTTCAATTTGATTACCCGGATTTGGCCGCGGGGGTTGAGGGGAATAATATTCTACATAACAAAATCAGCCATGTGAATTTAAGTTAAATAATTCTTATTTTTAGTTACCTTTCTCACCTGGTACCTGCCCAGGTGTCACTCGGCAAGTTCCACAAAGCGCGTAGGTATTCAAGGCACACGAGACGCTACTGAAAACTTCAGGTTTCATCCGTGTGAAAATAAGTTATGTCTGATTGCTCTGGGATCTTGGACTATATAGTGAAATACGAACTGTAACCACTCCTAAAAACAAAAATAAAACTGTAATCGGTCGGTACTTTAAATTTTTTTTAAATAATTTGAACTCTGGACTCATTAGTGCTTACAAAGAACTGCTGTCAACCGCTCCTCATCTTCATACACCGAGGCGATAGTGGCAAATAAATTGGCAACCATCCGTAGCTACTCGCTTGGCACGGTTGTAAATCTCGCTGGGTTGTAATTAGAGTGTCTCGAGTTCAAACCCAAGCACGGACATCTCTTTTCGAAATTGTAAAGTTTTGTCTTTAGAAGTATTCTTACAAGCTCGCATAAAATATTTAAAATTGCTTACTGGTGTCCAAAGTGATTAATTATTTCAAAATCACATTTCGGTTACACTCGGTTGCATTCGGGCTACGTACACAGAAAGTGACGACAACATCTGCGTTTCCTCCTCCTGAGCAGCACAATCAAGCTCGCCGACAATAAACTGTTTAAACTATGCCACTAAAGCGAACACCGCCCGGCTCACCTTGTCCCTCGGCGTTGATGCAAACAGGCAATGAAAGCAGTCAACAATCTGCTTAAATTGTTCCTCTTTAAAAGTCGGTGTTGCTGGTTTTGTTTCTGCGTTTTTTGACACCGACTTCCGAAATTATAATTATTTTACACATTTTTTTGTTTTATTTTTGGAAGTCGGTTCTATATTTTTGTAAAAAAGTGGTTTATTCACATTTACGAGTAGATGTGATTCCCCATTAAATTGTGTTAACAATACATATTTATATAATTATGATAGTAGCAATCGCGGTTGATTTGCTGTTATTTTTTGAAGAGTTCCGTTGTCTGTCTCCGAAACTCTTCATCAGATCTCTAAGAAATTTAAATTGGACTATTTTGGAATAAACCCCATTCGAACAAAAAAACGAATTTTGCAAATCCGTCTCTAAATGACGAAGTTATGCCCGAACATACTTAAAAAAATATATAAATATCCGAATTGATCCCTCCTCCTTCTCCTTTTTGAAGTCGGTTAAAAATCATCGTCCACAAACCATTAGAAGAAGAAATAAAATAAAAAACTGGCGCTATTGAAAATAATGAAGTGTTCACTGTCATCCGCTGCGCAGTCAAGTCTGTCTCTTGTCTTGTTATTAATGGAGCAGAGACGTCCTCGACTGTTATGGATGAAAAAAAGAATATTGTAAAAGCCTTTTAGGATTCCCGCGCTACGAACGAATGACGATTTGTTCCCGTCGTTGTCAGGTCTCGACTTTTTGCCAGTTCGTGTGTTACCCTCGCTGTCGCTACAAAAACGTTCGCATTTCATTTGTGCAAAATTACCGGGGTTAAAGGTGTTTTCGCTATCATGGTTGACAAATAATAGCTAGTATACTGGGTGGAAATTTTCAGCGGGGCAGTAAGATCCTGTTTCTAATACTGTTTGAAAAATTCTACGGAACCAATCCAGGTTGGAGTACAAAAAAGTCAGATCTTTTTTGTTTACTTTTTTTTTAAATTTGCCTTACAATAAGAATTGCAAAAAAAGTGAAATTAAAAAAAAAAAAACTTTCCATTACATTTTGTATGAAAATTTTACTCAACAATTTTTTGGTGTCAATCGATCCTGTTTCTAATACTGATCAGAAACTTCTAATGGACTAATGATCTTTGGAATACTAAAAAAGTCAGAAATCGCTAAAAAACTTTTCTCATACATTTCGTAGGAAATCATTGCAGCTCCTAAGTCTTTTTAGTACTCCAACGATGATTGGTCCAATACAAATTTTTGATCAGTATTAGAATGTGATGGCTAACTGTAAATTTTTTTGAAAATCAGTGAACAAGATTCAAAATTTCACGAAAAATTATGAAGTCTCCTAAAACCCTTTTCGTGTAGCTGCAGCAGTTAAGGTTGTTCCCCTTACTGCCTCGCTGAAAGTTTCCACTATGTGTAATCATCCATAGAAAATTTTAACACCACTTTATAAAAACCTGGCAGAACAAAAAGTGTCGCTACATTGTTAAAATTAATTAAGTGCCAAGTTTTAAGTATTATAGTTAGAAATAATTGGTAGGTATCAATTATTTTAACTACGTGGCAGAATGAAACATTGTCATGAGTATCATAATTTACCTACAACTAAGTTCATTTACATCACCATGTATACGCTACAAGATGGTTTTATTAATTGGGTTTCGCAGTCATACTACGAATACGAATAGGTAACTCGCATTCATTTTCATTCTGTAAACCAAACAGTGCGTCACCCACTTAGCACCTACACTTCGCGGAAGTTGACGTGACGTTTTGCGACGGGAAATCCCAACTTATGGTACGAAACCTTTTGTGCGTGACTCCGAACCGAACTTGGCTGGTTTTTCAAAGTCCCAGTGATCGATGTTAGGGTAGCAAGACATTTTTTTAATATTTGTTTTTGCGTGCTTCAAAATTTTCCTTTGGGTTCCAGAAAACAGATGATGGAGAATAATTCTTCGGGATTTTGGGCTCCGTATTTTCTGGCCCTATGAATTAAAGAGTTATGTTCGTATCTTTTCGCTCAGGCGAGTAGCTAATGGTTGCGTAGGTAAGTGTTGTAGAAGCTTTACTGAGACCAGGCAGGGATAATAATTCGTGATAAAGTAAGTCTAAAAATAGTCAAAATTAAGGAGAAAAAGACTTTTAGAACACTGATTCAACCAAATAACTAATTCAAATAAAAAAAATATTCCATAAAACGATTCCCTTGCTACAAGCATATTTTATATTGATGTAAAAAGTCTAAATAAAAACCGAAATCGAAATGAAACGTCAACTGTACAGAGAATCTGCCGGAGGCTCTACGCGGGGATGGTGCGGTCCATGACCCTTTACGGGGCACCGGTGTGGGGGCGTTCCCTGAGGCAGCGACCAGCTCGCCAGATGAACGCGTCCCAAAGGGTCATGGCGATCTGAATGATCCGAGGATACCGCACGATCTCCCGTAAAGCGGCGAGCATCCTTGCCGGACTGAAGCCATGGGATCTGGTGGCAGGTTGCAGCGGTTGTGCCCCTCTTTGAGGAGTGGCCTGAGAGGCGACATGGTGTCCTCACCTTCCGCCAGACGCAGGTCCTCACCGGACACGGTTGTTTCGGGCGCTTCCTGTTTCGGATCAGGCGGGAGGAAAGGCCCAGGTGTTTCCACTGCAAGGATCGCGCAGAAGACACGGTGGAGCATACGGTGGATGTCTGCCCCGCTTGGGTAGAGCACCGCCGTGACCCTGTGGATGCTATAGCCGGCAGCGACCTCTCGCGCCCGGCCCTGGTTCAGGCCATGGTACGGAGCGAGAGGAAATGGGAAGCGGTCTCCTCTTTCTGCGAAGCAGTAATGCTCGCGAAGAGGGAGGCGACATGCGTGAGGTAGACTCAACAACAGAGTCGCCCTCACGCACTCAGCAGCAGCCGCCGGCGCCGCGAGACGATCTATTGCCACCGTAGACCCGGGCCTGTGGACGGCAAGTATTGGGTAGCTCGCCGCCTGATCAGCAACAGGCCCGAGAGTCGACGGCGTGTAGTGTTCTATGGGCGCCTCAAAGAGTTGTCAGCATTCATGATGGGGCCTGACATGGCCGATGCCTGCCCAAGGGTTGAGGATAAATTCGAAACAGAGTGACCTCGCCCCTGGGCAATCAGGGCAGGGAAGGAACAGGGGTGGATTTTAGTCAGTAAGAGTCTGACACGCCCTTCCACTCCACCCCAGAGCGGGAGATGTCATTGGATGATTTCCCACTCCACAAAAAAGAAAAAACTGTACAGAAAATGCAAATGAAAGCAATTCTCTTCAGTTGAGTTCTAACCTCCGCACAGAGTACTCCGAGGCACCGTGTTGAGGGAAATGGATGGAAATTGGGAACTGGCACTGAACCCGCACTGAAATCGGTGGTTAACTTTTATTGAAAAATATTTTCAGGTGACATGCACAAAAAAATATTTGGATTGCGGCTTCCAGAAATTAAAAAAAAAATAACTGTGGGAATATTAATAAAAATGCTCATTGCAGGCTTAATCCGTTAACCTGCTAAGTTCATATCTGCATAGCTTACAGGAGGAAAAAAATCTCATCTCTCTCATCAATCAGTTATACCTACTTGTTGAAGATTTGCTGTTGGTCAGAAAGCAGGTTTTCGGGCTTTATTTCTAAAACTTTTTAAGATAGATTTAGTCGTTATGCCTTTAATACAAGGTTAATTAATTAAACACCATTAAGAAAATTACCATAAGCGTAATTGTCTAAACTTGTTAGCCGGTATAAAAAGTTAAATAGTTGACTTAGCTGGTGAACGAATGAGGCCAACGTTGTGAAATGTTTGCAAATAAATAACAAGCGATTGGGGCAGTCGTCGCTAAATAAAGGAGTCGATGTACTTGGCAGCAGTTCTCGTTGCCTAAGTGTAGTTATGAGGCTATAATTAAAATGTAGATAGTTATGTGGGTAATTACATGCAGTTTAAATGGGTTAATGTCGTGAACAGACTCGAATTTGGTGTTTTGAGATCTAAAACGCAGTGCGACAAGTAGGTACTTATTAGCGATAAAACCAGCATCATTTAGCGACTGCAACAGAGCAAGTTACTGATTGCTACTCACCTGGCAGATGTAACGTATCCTTTTTATTGATCACTATAAATGATCCCTCAAACCTCCCAAGCAAAGATGAATATATCTATAGAAACTTACATCAGGATAGGCTCTAGTGAATTTTAATACTTCTGTAAAAATTTAATAACAATAAAAAATGTGTGTGCTTCTTTTCGAACACACCAGAACCTAGCACTGCTTACTAGAAGTACGTACCCTGAGCTCACGACCCCGGACTCAACAATACAAACCTATAACGCTTTTTCAATTCATAAGACTATGCGATATTGATAAATCACAAGATGTCTAAGCAGAAATGTGTGAAATAAACGACAACCGCTATGACAGTGATGACAGCAGTTGAGCTATAAACAAAACCTAAATTACAGTTCCGTTGACTTTAGTCGTCGATGCACAAAAATACGTAGGTAATAACAGATGGAACGAACGTGAGGATCGAGCAATTTTCTGGCAACAAAACGAGGACCATGCAAAAATATCGGGGTCAAAATGGGTGAATGCGGCCGAGCTAGCCCGAAATCACCTTTCCCTGCCCTTGATTGCCAAGATAGCAGTTATGTAACTCGCCATTTGGCACATTGTCAAAAGATATTTATGGAAATTGGGCACTTTTAGACTCGCCTAATACAGGCACTATCTGCCTAAAAGGAGGATCCAATCAAAAATTTTGTAATACCTATACTTGTTTTACCAATATATTATTATTATTACTTAGGAACCCGAAGATTTTCGACAGTAACATATTTATTACTTAGGTACTGTTTTCCATATCATCAAACAAACTTCTTCAAAAGTAATAAAAACTATCGTTATTCAGCACCTCTAAGTGTTTAGTTATATATTTTATAAAGAAATCAAGCTCTTAACAAAAATCTTGTAGATAAATATTTATCTTAGAACAGTATTTGCGTTGATTGTGCTCGAAATAAAAAAAGCTTCGGGATTAGTCGCACACTAAGTGATACTGTAATAGCCACGTTGGACTCTTATCAATCCTCACATACCTCTCGTAAAGTTTCAGTCTTATACAAAACTGTGTACTTATATCTAAATCTCTATATATCCTTAGGGGGCCGAGTCACCCGCGTCCGTAGGAGTATACCCATCGAGTCCCTACACGTGGTCCCCGGGTGGTGCTAATCAGGTGACACTAACTGGTGGTAGATTTCGACCGATGGCTTGCGACCACCCACTGGGCAAATACGTACCGCCAAGCGGCCTGGCCGTGTTCCGGTACGATGCTCAGTGTAGCCAATCCAGAGGAGTTGGGTCGAAATAGTTGTTCCATTCCAACCAGGCTCGCGCTGATATGGGTGTATCGGGAGACTAAACGCGGAGGGTAGTGGGATCCGAGGCACGGTGCGCCACTGGCTGACCGCAGGTAGTTGGGGGCCCAAGTAGTGTGCTAGCCACACATGAAAGGCTGCCCCGCCAACTGTCGTAAAATCCCGGAATGCACCAAAGTGCTGGTTGGCGACCAGACCAGAGGGCCCAATGGACAATGCGGGGGGGGCACCGGCGTCCCCGCAGTCTCCAGACTAGTCCCCCAATGATGTGGTCCTGTCAGAGCGTGCCAGAAGGTTAGCAGCGTGGAACCTCATATCACTTCCTTCTCCTCTACCTCCTTCACTCTTCTACTATGAAAAACTGGAACAAGAAGAAAAAAGCTGTACAGCGGCAGCACTCCCTCTCTCACAAAGTGCACCTGTCTTACATAAGAGGTCTGCACTCAAATCTCGCCGCAGTCCACCACCACCTGGAGACTGAGAAACCAGCGCTCGTGTTCCTTTCGGAGAAGCAGATCGGATGTCCGTCGGACGTGTTGTACCTTACTTACCCAAGGTTTACCCTGGAGCAAAACTTTAAACCATACGCGGGTGTGTGTATGAACGCCCGAGACGACATCTGCTATCGACGTCTCCGCAACCATGAAGAGACCTGGTTCTCAACTCTTTGGGTCCTAGTAGACACAAGCCTAGATAAAATTGTCTACGCCTGTGTCTACCGTTAAAACAGCGGTAATTTGGAGACAAGTGGGCTCACACAACACCTCAGTAAGGCGGCAGATGCGGCTCAACAGCGGTACCCTTCTGCCCAATTGGTGTTACTGGAGGACTTCAACGTCAGGAGAGGCTCTTCCCAAACCAGTGCACAGACCATGCTGGACTAGAGACACATAAGCTAGCGCTAGCGTTAAATCTCACCCTGCTGGTCCAGGGGGCAACGAGGGTGCCGGATGTTGATTCGCACACAGCCAATTGCTTGGACCTTCTGCTGACAACAGATCCAGACCGTTACTCGGTGTCGATTTCTTCACCATTACGTACTTCCGACCACTGTCTGGTGAAGTCTGTATCCGTCTACTCCCCGCCCGATCCTAGCCCTAGTGGCACCAGGCGGGTTTGATGATACAGATCAGTAGATTGGGATGACATGAGATCTTTCTTCGCATGCTATCCTTGGCAGCCCACTTGCTTCTCTTCGACTGATGTATCGTCGTGCGCGGACGCCATGACGGATGTGTTGCGGCAGGGAATGGAGTACTAAATTCCGTTTTCGGGTCGCTGGCCCACAGTTCCGCTGAAGAGAAAGCAAACTTGTTTGCCTTTCTGTTTTTTTTCTGTGTCTGTCTCTTCACGTCTAGATCCTGGGGGCGCAAGGCACCCTGGTACTTTTTGTGCATGCGATTCAATTATGTCGGAAATTCGCATTCATCAGAAGGATGTCCAAAGGGTACTGCGTAACCTAGACGTGAACAAGGCTAGTGGCCCCGACGGGATACCTGCAATTGTACTGAGGACTTGTGCGCTTGAGTGGTCTCCGATCTTGACACGCCTATTTCGCCTTTCATTTGACACTGGAAAAGTGCCGATGGCTTGGAGGCAAACTAACGTGTAATCCTTCCTCAAGAAGGACCCAGTCGAGCTGACCCAGCAAATTATAGGCCCAAACGTATACTGAATGGTAAGCTCTTGGCATACCTAGAAGCTAACGATATCGTCAGTGACCGACAATACGGCTTCCGTCGAAATCATTATCGCAATCTTCTAGCGTATGCCATTCATATTTGGAGTGAAGCCATTGAGAAGTAAGGGTAAGCCCTTGCGGTCTCCCTTGATATCTCGAAGGCCTTCGACAGGGTTTGGCACGATAGCCTAATTGGCAAGCTTCCTTCCTTCGGTTTGCCGGCCGGTTTGTGTGATTGGATTGCTGATTTCCTGAGGAATCGGTATATTTGAATGTTCATAGATGGCTGCTCGTCCGGTGTTCCTCAGGGGTCGGTGCTCTCGGCAAAATTGTTTTTGCTGCATATTAACGATCTGCAAAAAACCCGATACCTTTGGGCATGCAGACGACAGCACTGTTGCCGAGAGATACGTGTCCGACGCACGAGCGAGCTAGTGGGTCTCAAGTCCGGTATCTCCGAGAGGCTATGGTTGGGCGCTTGAACTTATCCTTACAGGCTGTCTCAGAATGGGGCGACGCCAATCTGGTCAAGTTCAATGCTGCTAAGACCCAGGCGTGTCTTTTTTCCGCTAAAAGGATCCAATTTCACCCGGCTCCATCTTTCCGAGGTGTAACCGTGCTGATAACCGACCAACTTGACCCTCTTGGTGTTACGTTAACAACAAAGCATTGTGTGGGTAGACACAGAGTAAACACGCATTTTTGATAGCTCCAAGTTTTTATTTATTTTAATTTATTTTTAACTGAATATTTAATGTTTTAAATACAATTTATTGATCTCTACCACCCTTTGCTCACTATATACTATTACCAAGTCTCTCTGATATCTTTCAACTACTTACTTCTTCAAGCACACTATGGATACTAAACTTGCATCTAGTTTGGAAGATTTGGAGCAGCTGTTCATGTCAAGAATGACACAGTATGAGACCAAACTTAAGAATGCATCCTCTGAAACTCAGCCTGGGCTGGATGTTGCAGCACTGTCAAGTGAGTTCGCTGAATTTAAGACTTTTGTATGGCAGGCACTCTCCAAAATTAGGAGCCAAATAGAGATGCTGTCCGTTGGATTCGACAGACATGAAACCCTGATGCGGCGAAAGGTACTTTTGTTTCATGGGGTCGCAGAGCATCCTGGTGAAAAGTTGCCTGATGTGGTTCACAAGATATTAACCGACAAAATGTGCTTGTCCGAGATTGGGAAGAACAATATCCATGTTTGCCATCGACTGGGTTCTACACGGGGTAGGGTTCGGCCTATCCTGGTCAGGCTTTACACTACTGAGCACCGTCACGTGATTTGGGAAAGCAAGAAATCACTGAAAGGTACGGGTATCACCATCTCCGAATTCTTGACGCACACTAGACACCGCACTTTCATGGACGCTCGCAAACATTTTGGGGTGGCGAGTTGCTGGTCGGTGGAGGGCAGGATTGTGATCGTCACCCCCGATTCTAAGCGTCACAAGATTGAAACTCCAGGTGAACTTCGAGTACTGGTTTCGCAGTACCGTGGGACTTCTTGCGACGCTGGTAACGCTGCGCAGTTTGTGAAACAAATTACCCCAAGGATTGGCAGCCCGCCTGAGGTTACTGCCATACCCTCAAGAGGTCAAAGAAAGGTGCGCCGCCGTAATTAATGTTGTTGACCTGTTCCGTCGGTGGGTCGGTTCTTGATTATGCATGAGTGTACGTGTTTCCTAGTTTTTGTGCCGGTACTTTAAACATTTGTTCTCTCTGTATCACCCTCATTGTAATTCTGAATTACTTAATAAGATGTCGGTACAAATATTTTAATAATCACTCTTCTTTATTGTGAATTTGTGACACATGTGACAAGTCAATCGGACTAAACTGTCATTGTCATTTTGACATTGACCTTGACGTAAATTGTTACGTTCCAGATTAAAACGGTTGCATTGTCAGTTCTCAAGCATACATACATATGGCAGTTGTGTTGTTTTCAATAACATTGTTTGTTTAAATTGATGTAAATTTCTTCCAACACACCAGTGAGCTAGGGTGGTTGTGTTTTTGAAGCAATCAGCCTATAAATTTTGTTTTTAATTGGTTTTTGTTTATTAGAGCTAATCTTATATTTTATTTATTTTTATTTATTGTACTTACGTATATATATATGGATGATCCAGTTGACTTACATGACAGTTTTTTCTCTTGTACTTCTTCGAATTGTAGTTTTATTAGTGCGGTAAGTGAGACTCCGCTTCGTTCTTTGCATGACAACATTTCCACTCTTTTTACTAATTATCCTAACAACTTGCACATAGCTCATATTAATGCTCAGAGTGTTCCTGGACACTACTCCGATCTTCTGGCATCCTTTAGTTGTGCTCATCTTGATGCACTCCTAATATCAGAGACCTTTCTTAAGCCTTCTCTCCTTTCTACGCACTATGCTCTGCCTGGATTTGTTCTTGTCAGAAATGACAGGACCGGCAAGGGGGGTGGTGGTGTCGCCATTTACGTACGTGCTGATATACCGCACAAAATTATTAGTGCATCTCCTTCTCAGTACTCTGGGTCGGCTGAATCCTTGTTCCTGGAGATTACCGTACATCACTCCAAAATTTTGCTTGCGGTATTCTACTCCCCTAATCTACACATCGACTACTTTGACTCGTAAGAATCATCTTTAAATAATCTTTGCCCATCGTACGAGCATGTTATTTTAATGGGTGATTTTAATACATGTTTGCTTAGAGATGACTCACGTTCACACAAACTCCGTTCTCTCTTATCTTCTTTTAATCTTGATATTTTACCTCTTTCTGCGACCCATAACTTTCCAAACTGTACACCTTCTCTTCTGGACTTAATGATCGTATCTTCGCCTCACAATGTTGCTGAGTTTGGGCAGCTCACTGCGACTTTCTCTTATCATGACCTTATCTATCTTTCATATCGTATCCGACCTCCCAAACGTAAGCCCCGCTTCTGCTATCTTCGTAATTATAATGGTTTAGATCTGGAGGCGTTGACGCGTGATGCAGGTGATATCGACTGGACCTCTGTTAGCGAAAGCGCCAGTGTCGATGATAAAGTGAACAACTTCAATTGCAAACTGCTGAGTCTATATGAGAAACATGCTCCGCGTCGGCGGATAAAAATTAAACATAATCCTGCTCCGTGGATGACTTCGGCAATAAAAAGTGCTATTGCTTGTAAGGACAAGGCGAAGAGTAGGTACAGGCGTAGACCCACGGAACAAAATCTTGTTCAGTTCAAAGCTCTGCGTAACAGCTGCAATCGTCTGTGTCGAGATGCAAAAAGACGCTACTTTCATGAATCTCTTGTAGATCGCAAGTCCTCCCAGGTTTGGAAATTCCTGAAGTCAGTCGGTATCGGCAAATCTCCTACTAACACGTGTAAAGATGTTGACCTGAGTGCTCTTAATAGGCACTTTTCTCTTCCTCCTGTCTCTCTGGACCTAAGTGTCAAAACTTCTACTTTGCTTGAGCTTTCCAAATTGCCGTTACCGAATTGTCCAATTTTTAATCTTAGTTCTGTCTCTGAAGATGATGTTAAAAAATCTCTTCTTGCTATCTCCTCTTCTGCTGTGGGCCATGACAATCTGTGTTCCAGGATGATATTACCTGTTCTCCCTCAACTGCTTCCCATTCTCAGTCATATTTTCAATTATTCCTTATTCTCTGGCACATTTCCTTCAGCCTGGAAACAGGCACACATAATACCTCTTCCCAAAATAGACAATCCTTCGTCCTTCTCTCATTTCAGACCCATCTCCATCCTACCTTTTCTTTCTAAAGTTCTTGAACACATTGTTCATGGTCAAATTTCTAGGTACCTAACGTCAAATGCTCTTATTTCCCCTTTACAATCTGGCTTTCGTGCTGGTCACAGCACTGTAACTGCACTTCTGAAAGTCACTGACGACATCCGCTGGGCTATGGACAATAAATCTCTTACTTTATTAGTTCTACTTGATTTCAGTTGTGCGTTCAACTCAGTGGATTTTGACATACTGCTTGGAGTCCTTCGTTCTATTAACTTCTCTTCCTCTGCCTTATCCTGGCTTGACTCTTACCTTCGGGGTCGCTCTCAGTGTGTTCGCCATGACGAGATTTTCTCTGATTGGAGTGATCTCACTGCTGGTGTTCCTCAGGGTGGCGTTCTCTCTCCACTGCTTTTCTCTATTTTCATTAATACTGTCACTAAGGTTATCACTTCTAATTTTCATCTTTACGCAGACGATTTGCAGCTTTATCGTCATTTCTTGCTTGCTGACGCGGACTCAGCGGTTAATGCCATGAATCATGACCTGGAGCGTATTAATCAATGGGCTAAGTCTTACGGGCTACAGATTAATCCTTCCAAGTCCCAGGCTATGATCATAGGCAGTCGGTATAACCGCACTGCGCTTGACGTTTCCACATTGACGCCATTATCCCTTAACGGCTCAATCATTGCATACACCGACTTGGCTAAGAATCTCGGTGTCTTAGTTGACAACAACCTTTCTTGGCGAGCTCAAGTGAACGAGGTTAGTCGTAAAGTACACTTCACCTTCCACTCTATAAAATCCCTGCAAAGTTTCTTACCCTTTAAAACTAAAATTACTTTAGCTCAAACCTTAATTCAGCCGATTATTGATTACGCTGATGCCTGCTATCTGGATGCTACTGAGGAGCTCTTAAACAAGCTTGAGCGCTTGCAAAACCTGTGCATTCGTTTTGTTTTTGGTCTAAGGAAATTCGACCATGTTTCTCAGTTTCGCAAGGATCTCAAGTGGCTCCCTATCCGTCTTCGCAGGAACACTCAGATATTATGTCTCCTGTACAACATCCTTTGTAATCCTAAATATCCTGGCTACCTGCGTGATCGTTTTTCGTTCACTCGCCCTGCCGACGCCCCTTGTAGATCCCGCCTTAAGCATCATCTCAATTTCCCATCCCATAAAACCCACTTCTATTCCCACTCCTTCTCTGTTCATGCGGTACGATTGTGGAACTCACTTCCACCTAATATCCGTGATTCTAAAACTGTCTACCAATTCAAGAAACTAGTCAAAGAACATTACCTCTCCACCATTCCGTGATTAAATTTATTATTGATATTTATTTTATATTTAATTATGTATTAGGTATATTTTATGTATGAAATATTTATATATTCTAGTCTATTTTATGTTTCTATATCTATTTATACACACTGTGTCTACATTTCTCAACCAACTTTCCAGTCGCAGGTCTGCTGGAAGAAATTTCTTTTGAAATAAGCAGCACCTTTGTGCTCTTCTATCTGTATTTGTTCATTTTTCTCTTGTAATTGTTTTTGTGTGTGCATAAATAAATAATTTACTTCTAGGCAAGCGTGCTTCATCTTCGACCACATCATCGCTTACCATCATGTGAGATAGTGGTCCAACGCGTGTCTATAAAGAATGAAAAATTTAAAAAAATCTATAGTTTGAACGTTCTGTAGAATGACCTGTGATTATTAAAGCGTTATTCTGTTCTCAAATAACTACGATTGTTTTTAAATTGTAGAATTTGTAGACCTTCTGATACTTTGATACTTCATCAATGGATAGGTACGTAGTGATCTACAATGTAAATTCTTGTTTCGATAATCCACTTGATTGGCTTTCATTCATTCGAAAGAGTTCCGATTTATTTACAGTGTCAACCACACAGTAACATTTAGTAATTTAGTTATTTGTTTGGAAATTGAAATAAAAAAAAACCTCTCAACAACAGTTAACAACTCGCAATTGAAGATCAGATAACTTGCAATAAACCTGAATATAATTTTCTAACAAACTCAATTTAAAACTTGAATTTAATGCGATAACCTGCAGAAACCATTTGTCACCCTACAAAATAATTCGGGAACCGTGTAATCCGTCTATTATAATATTTATATTGAAGAGGAAAAGTATTAGAAAGCGATACTTTTGCGAAAGGACTTAATTTACGTGAAAATAGGAAAAAACCACTTTCCTATTTAAATTTTTTGGTCCGTTCACTTTGTGCAGAGGCTGCCAAGTTCCTTTCTTGTGCCATCTTACTTTGCTAAATAAACATTATCGCGGATAAATTTTATTTGAAAGAGAGTCACCTTGGCCCATTTTACGGGCAACTGAAGGAACAAAGGTGGGTTTTAGTCAGTAGGAGTCTGATACGCCCTCCCGCTCCACCCAGAGCGGGAGAAGTCATTTGAAGATTTTGCACACTCCAAAAAAAAGCGGCAGGTTTGTGTTAAATTTCTGTAAAAAGTGTGCAATTTTAATGGACAAATAAACGCATATTCGCTGCTTCACTAAACGTTTCTCTGCTTCTGAGGAGCAATCATGCTGGAGACACAGAATTTAACTTTTGACTTGAAAGAAAAACACTTGCCATACACATTTAGCTACAGATTATGATTAAGAAATCATATAAGCAGCAAGATTTTACAGAAATCCCATCATTATTAGCTCAGTTCCACCTCTAAAATACGGAAGCAATTACATAATATAATTTATTTAAGTGAAGATCCATTCGTAAGGAAATCCTCGAGAAATTATTGTAGTTCGTAGTGAACACAACAACGTTTATTACCTACTTTATTAATTAGTAGGAGGCTGTGGTTATTCTTCATACTCCAGGCTTGACGACACATCTGCCCAAGGGTTCTGAATAAATTCGAAACAGAGTTACCGCGCCCCTGGGCACTCGGGTAACTGAAGGAACAGGGGTGGGTTTTAGTTAACCAAAACTCTGACACGCCCTCCCACTCCACCCTGAGCGGGAGAAGTCATGATGTCCCACGCAAACAAAAAAAATGGGTTGACGACACGAGTGCGGCGATTGCGTGTTGATATTACAGTCTTAAGTTATGTTTCAAGAAAATTTGATATTGCGTCTTAAAGACCACGCAAGGACTAAATTATTGAAAGTTCGGTCTGGCGTAAAATACAATTATTGCAGGTAAATTGAGTTTGGGTTTAATGGTTAAATTAAATTTTCGAGGTAAGCCTCTGTTTGATTAACTTTTTTGTGAATTCTAGTTTATGAAACTCAGTTGGGAGTTAGGTACAAACGAAAATTTAAAAGGCTTTAGGATTTTTCCGCACAAATTTCATTACTTCCTCTGACTTACCAGTCTGCTTGATTGCTCCCGCTGTCATTAATTGCACTAGATTCGTTTGAATTAAATTGCTTTTCTTCTAAGAAGTTTCTACTTGGTGATACGAGTAGCTTTAGGTTATTCTCAAACTCAGTCAGTTTGCATCTTAATATCGAGACATTCACTGACTTTCATTGTAAACAAGTAGATAAACACAATAATAATTTGAAATTCACTATTAACAAACTGTACTAAGCAAGCGAGCTAAACTTATCTCCATGTGTACCAAACTGAAGGCTGTCGTCGAATTGAACACAACAAATAAACTGTGAATACCTTGAGTAATCTAGTGGAAGTGCTCACGCTTCCGAATTCAAGTTAATACGACTTTAGCATTTAAACGTTTATAAAATACAATTGTTTACTGAGTGTTATGAACAATACGCATTGAATGAACGTGTGATCACTCAAACCCACATTGATCCATGGTCAGATCTGCAATTAAAAGGATTTAAAGCCAAAAATTTAAAGTCACACGGTTGTGCATCGTCATGTTCCCGTTCCAAAGCATGTCATTTCACGGTAATTTTAGCGCTAACTGTTATTTGCCGGAGTTTAATTAGGTGACCTCTTTATGTCAGCTAGTTAAAAGCTTCTAGAGTCATGCGGGATTAGTCAGTTTTGGGTTTAGTTTAAATTAATGTTATCAGCATATTTTAGCAAAAAACACGTGCCGTATACCTTACATGTGTACGAGAAAAAATCAAATAAAACTCGCCGTTCCATTTATGGTCACCCTGCGCCAGTATGTTACAAACAGCGCACGTTTTGCCGAGCGAGCACTCGATGAGCGGCGTGATGGTCGCATGACTGAGCTGCAATTAGCATATCGTTACAAAACCCGCACATTTTATTGATGCCGTGTTAAGCGTTAGATAGCTGTTAGATTGTTGTGTGGAAACGAATAGCTTTTGAACGTGAGGCAGATTCTAAAAAGTTATCAGAGTGGTCATAAGTTTTAGAATACAAACGTAAACTGTATTGATCTATAGTATGATAAATAATTTAACAAGTTTGATTTCATTTGCGTTACATCTGTCATTATTTGTTTACAATAGTAAATTAAACGCGATCAAAACCACGAGTACTCGAATAGAATCTCTGTAAATATTGTGCTCCTGGCAACCATCCAATATGCAGAGTGACGTCACCATGGGTGTGTGTGTGTGACTAAGATGAGAAATACCGCTGTGATGGCGACCAGTCTGTATTATTGGAGAGGAGATATGTAAGCGCGTCGATGAGAACTGAATTTAGGTCAGTAAAAAGTAATAAGTGGCAGTGAGCAGAGCATATTGCTCGTAGAACAGAAGGTCGATGGGGCTGAAAGATTCTGGAGTGGCGACCGCGTACCGGAAGACGCACCGTTGGAAGGCCTCCCACAATGTTGATCGATGACCTGGTGACAGTCACGGGAATCTGATGGATGCGAGACGCACTAGACCGGTCTTTGTGGCGACACTTGGTGGAGGCCTATGTCCAGCAGCGGACTTCTTTCGGTTAAAGTTTTTTATTGTACTATATTAGTAAGAACAAAATTCTTAATATTTAATAACGATATAGCCCAAAAGACTAATAAGTAATTTAACTATAACTTAATATGTTACGTGACAGATTATGTTATAACTAAGAATAGTGTCCATTTGCACTTTTACACAAGTCCGGAGCCATTTAGAGTTTTAGAGTCTGATATAATTTATTGAAGTGATGATGATGATGATGTCAAAGAAATGAAGTTCACAGTGCAGTAGGTTGAAACAATTAACTAAATTTAAACTTCACACCTAGCTGCTACCAACTGAAAAGCACAAAATAAATCAAATAAAAAACTTATAACTGGAGCCTTGTTGTCTAACGAAACTAGCACAAACCTTTTCGAAATCAATAACTAAGGCGCTAATAACTGCCAATGACCTTGAGTGGTTAGCTTGAGCGTCGTACGTCCACCCAGTAATCCTATTACTGGGTGGGCATCAAGGAGCGCTGTCCGAAATTAGACGCATTATTAATTTAGTATACTAAAACACGTATATTTAAATATAAATAATTAAATGATCTTTAAAATGGTGAAGGTTTCATGAAAATACGCTTTAGAGTTTTTGCGTGATTCTAAATGTTTTATCCGCGATAGACATAAGTTTACAAATTAATTTCACTAAGTTATAAAAATATAATTTTAATTATTCGCTTATCAAATTACGACGGAAATTGCTTAGTAACATATATTTAAAAAAAAAAAGAAGGAAGACTGCGATATTAGAAGTCACATAACTGCGCCATAAGAGTTTCGCTTCGCCACACAAAAGCATCGTCGAGCCAATTCTATAGTGCAGTTTGTAATGGTCGCCACCTCGCCTTAGATATGCATATTATTCTCGAAGGAAGGAAATGGTAAGATGTAATGATTTCTTACAGGAGCACCGCGCTGTCTCACAGAATAAGTGTACAAACAGGGTCCAGTAACAACGTTCAGCAGAGTTGTTCTCACGTCACGTCATAGAGAAACGAGTGCTTTGTAAGAGTTGAAGTAGACGAGCACAATGCAGACATTATTGCAGTTCGTCGTTCATTAAGAACACGCTGAGGAGACATTAAGGTGTAGCGCTAAACAAAGGCTGTTTAACTGTTCGCTGACACTATTACAACTTTCTTAAGAAAGTTTTAATAGTTTCAGCGCTTCATTCCATGTACGTCTTAAGAAATATTTTTCAGAATAATGTAGAAACACTTAATATAGTGAGTTTTCTCATTAATTATTAAAAATTTTATATTGAGAGAATGCGTCAGTCAAATGGCCGTATTTCCTCTCCAATAGTATTAAGCTTTAAATGCAAGGTTCACAAACGACTGCACGGATCGTCCCGAGGACACGGTGGAGCATACAGTGGAGGTCTGCCCCACTTGGGTGGAGCCCTGCCATGTCCCTCAGCAGCAGCCGCCTCAGGAGACGCCTGGGACTTCTGGCGCCGCGAGACGATCTCCGGCCACCGTAGACCCGGGCCTGGGGACGGCGAGTAATGGGTAGCTCGCCGTCCGATCAGCACCAGGCCCGAGAGTCAACGGCGCGTAGTGTTCCACGCGCGCCTCAAAGAGTTGTCAGTAAAAGAGACGGGGCCCATCATGGCCGATGCCTGCCCGGGGGTTGAGGATAAATTCGAAACAGAGTTACCTCGCCCCTGGGCACTCAGGGCAGGAAGGAACAGGAGTGGGTTTTAGTCAGTAAGAGTCTGACACGCCCTCCCACTCCACCCAGAGCGGGAGAAGTCATTGGATGATTTCCCACCCCACAATAAAAAAGGTACACAAATGACAGATAGTGGTATTAAACCTATTTACGCTGAAAAATTAATCCTACCTTCATTAGGATAACGATGGAATACAGGTTAATCTTTTCGGGTTAACGTGAACACTTAAGGCATCACTCGCTGAGGATGATGCCGTATGTTCGAGCTGTCAACTTCCGTCATATACCAGTGTAGTGAAGTGTGAAGAACTGTATAATAATATAGAGAGACGTACATAAATGAAATTTTATGGGCCTGACCTAAACCTAAAAAGGAGCGTTTTAGAAATTAACGTTTGAGCCTATTATGTGTTAAAAATTAAAATAAGTTTAACTAGGATTATTATAAGAGTTTCAAATAAACAACAGCTTTGCTGCAAAAATATACTTTTGCAAGTATAACATACTTTTAAAACATGATGCTGAGATCTTGATAATAAACTTCAGATTGTTTTGCTTTTATTACATTTCAAGTAACTCCAATTAAGATCAAGCTGTTTACTTCAACTTGAAAGAAAACAAACTTAAGTATATTGTTTTAATAATCATACCAGATAACTATTTGGTCTATCTATTTAAGCTAAACGAATAAAACTTTAGATAAACAACAGAAAAGCTAGCAAATTGATTCAGATTATTAGAAAATTATTTTAATAAAATATGAAAAAAAAATACTTTAACAAAAAAATAACAACCGATTTCCAAATAATAAAAATCTATGAACAGTTTGGGCATTGCGTCAAATAAGGGGCACAACTTGCTTGTTTGGCTGTACTTGTGTGTGCATAAAGAATTAAATGAACAATACACAATAACTAGCAAACGATAATTAACATAAAACTCAAGTAATAATAATAGATTCTAGATGTTAAAACCGATATATTATGAAGTAATGTTCTGTTGTGGTCGAACTAAACCGTAACCAAGATTTAGTTTGACCACAACAGAACATTACTGACTCTCGGTTTAATGTTATACGACACAAATTAAGCGACTTTCTGAACACTACCCAAAGTGCTATCTTTGGGGTTCCTTCATAGAATATGTAGTTTTCCTAAATTAACCACTCCTAGGTAGCTACGTGTGTTTCAAGCTTTGGTGTGCGTTTATTTGTAATAAAAAAAATACATATATGTATAACCAACAATGACATACGTATGCATTATAAGTACAAAACACGGGCCACGTGATGTTTGAGGCCCATTTCATGGAATTACGTTGAATTTATAGCAGATTACCGATTCATCCTGCACTAATTATAGGCAATTATTATTTGCGACAGTTAGAACATTGAACAATGGCATGACAATTCTGATTGCGTTCAATTCAAGTTTTTTTTCAATTCAAAGCATTTATTTAAAATACACCTTAGTTAAGCACTTTTGCATTGTCAAGTTGGTCAGTCAGAAAGAGGAAGTTAATTGCAAAATCCAAAGCGTCTATGGAGAAGAACGTGCAAGTAACTCAATGGACACTCTTTTTAAACCATGTTATCTATTACAAATACTGGTAACATATATCATGTTGATTATAATACGTAAAAATAACTAAAAAAAAAACTTAAAAAAAAAAGATTAAAATAGCATTTAAATGCCCCATGGTACTCACTTTTACAATATTAGTTTTTTTCTGTATTCCGTTTTTGTTAAAAAAAAAAAACAAGAAGAAAAGGTTAAGGGTAATGGAATTTAGTAGGTATCAACATTGTATATGTATGTATGTATGTGTATGTACATTATCTGTGGCAGCGTAACCTACATAGGATACGCTGCCACAGGTAATGTAGAAACGGAGCTAGTCCGAAATTATTGTCCATATTATTTTTATTAATATTATTTTATTTTAATATAGCTATATTTTGTTATGGAAGGTGTTTTATTAAAAAAAAAACGTTTATTAGAGTTGTCTATGGATAAAGTCTGTCAAGTCAAGCAGGTGGAGAAGTAAATTTGATAATAATAAATAATTCTGAAAAACCGCACACATTATAAAATTGATCAATAACGCCAACTTGTCTCATTATAATACCGTTCACTGAATAATACAATATCATATCTCATCGCATTGTTCCTATAAACAAGTGTTCTATGAAATCACGGTAGGATGTATACGTAGTTATTAAACACATAATTTGTTGGCTAAATAAACAGGCTAGACAAATATGCGGAGCATGTTTACGATCCTTAATATTGCCTTAATAAGAAACTAAGTTCTCATGTAAATATCTTGAGTTTAATACAACAGATAATCTCTGTTATGTAAGGGTATGTATTCAGTGGATCAAAGTCCGTAATGAACAAGTACATCTATTGTTTCGTAATTCTCAGTGGGGTCATAGATTACAAACAACTACAATTTAATCTTCTCTTGATTGTGGTTATTGAAATAAAATCGGTACAGAAATAGTATGAGACCCGTATAGCGGATGTAGCTACCAAACATACAACACCGTGATGGACTGAAACACCTTAATAATACAACAACTAAAGGCAAACCCTACGTATAGGTAAGAGTTTGTAACATGGAGGACATCATAATATTTCTGGTACATTAATAATTACGTAACTGGCAGCACAACTGTGAATAAATTTTGATTATTCTTTTTATGTTTGGTAGGTTATATTTAAGGGGTGGTCCCAAATAAATTTTATCAAAATTAATTCAGTACTTTTTAAAAAAATCAACAAAAACAAAAAATATATGTACTTAAACACAGATGACGTTTTGGTTTTCTCCAATTATGTTCAAATTCCATGTTATTGGGGTTATTAATTTGGGCATAACTTTTATATTTAGTTTTAGTTCTGTGGTACAACTATAAAGTGAAAAAAATACAACAGACTTCCAAAAAGAAAATACACTAAAAATTGCAAAATAATTTTTATTTCGGTGAGTGTAAATTAACGAAAAACAAAATACAAACACCATTGTTTATTAATTATTTAGTATTCTACGCAAGTCTAGCTAGACCGTTAACTTTCGGGTGGTCGTGAGAAAATTTCCTAAGAAAATTAGTTCGCAGTAACTTATGGAAATAGAGGCGTCTTACTAACTCCTATCATATTTTTTAGGATTACGAGACTAGAGTATCACGTACGTTTCTGAACACAAGGAAAATGTTACAGGCTTCATGCTTTAGTGCAACCCTTCAAGGCAATAACGGTTTATCTAACACAACACACACCTGAATGAACTCGCTCCTGTCATCCTCCACACTATCAACTACTCTCTCTTTACTGGCTGCTTTCCTTCTGCGTGGAAGAAAGCACATGTTCTGCCTCTACCCAAAGTCCCTAATCCCTCGTCAGTTTCCCAGTATCGTCCCATTTCCATACTTCCAATCCTATCCAAAGTCCTTGAGAGTGTTGTTAATAATCAATTGTCTCATTTCCTTTCCTCTAATAGCCTGCTAAGTCCTTATCAATCTGGTTTCCGCCCTGGCCATAGCACAGTATCGGCACTAGTTAAAATAACTGACGACATCCGACTGGCCATGGAACACAGGCTTCTTACAGTGTTGATTTTACTGGACTTTAGCAGTGCTTTTAATTCAGTTGATTTTGACATCCTCTTAGGTATCCTATCCTCTCTTAACATATCTCCTCCTGTGATTGGGTGGTTTAATTCTTATCTTCGGGGTCGCTCGCAGTCGGTTCGCTCGGAGGAGGCTTCCTCTGACTGGTGCAACCTCGGTGCGGGTGTTCCTCAGGGTGGCGTCCTTTCTCCTCTTCTTTTCTCTATATTTATTAACGCTATCACTAAGGTCCTATCTTCACATTACCATCTCTATGCAGACGACTTGCAGCTATATCGCCACTTTAAACCTGAAGAGCTTACTGGAGCTATCGATGCCATCAATAATGATCTTAAAAACATCAGTCAGTGGGCTAAAAGTTTTGGACTTTTAGTTAATCCAACAAAATCACAAGCTCTCGTTATTGGTGGCAGACACTTCGTAAATCTGTTGAGTGGCCAGTCTCTTCCTCCTGTCTTGTACGATGCCGTCGCTATAGCCTATTCCCAAAAGGTCAAAAGCTTAGGCGTTTTCCTGGACTGCAACCTATCTTGGAATGTTCACATTGCGGAAGTAAGCAGGAGGGTGTTTTGTTCGTTTCAGTCGCTGAAACGCCTCCAGAAGTTCCTGCCTTTTCCGACCAAAATTACTCTTGCTCAGTCTCTCCTTCTACCTCTTCTGGACTATGCTGATGTCTGCTTCCTTGATGCGACGGAGGAACTCCTTGATAAGCTCGAACGTCTGCAGAATTTGTGCATACGCTTCATCTTTGGCCTCCGGAAGTACGACCATGTGTCGGAATTTCGGAAGCGATTGAGGTGGCTGCCTATTCGGCTGCGTCGGGATACTCACACTCTTTCTTTACTCTTTTCAGTTCTTCACAATCCCAACTCGCCCTTGTATCTTCGGGAACGCTTTGAGTATCTTTTTCCAAGAGGAAAACCTTGCCGCTCATCATCTGCCCTTCTCCTTCGGTTCCCTCCCCACTCCTCTAGTTGTTACAGTGGATCCTTTACTGTTCGTGCTGTACGCCTTTGGAACTCTCTTCCACACACTCTTAGGGCTAGCCCTTCGTTGGAGGTGTTTAGGAGAGGAATTAGGGAACACTTCCTGTCGGCATGACCCGTAATATGTTTTGTAAAAGGATTTCTTTGTTAGCCATACCCATAGTATTTAGTATGTTTATGTATCACATATTTGTTTAGTTTATTTAAGTAACAGATTTATTTTAAGTTTTTGTTGTGCACTTAAGATGTACCTACCTACTTATGCAATTGTATTTTTCACCCTGAGGTTTGCTGTAAGAAAACCCAAATGCTGGGTTAAGCTCGCCTTTGTAACTAATTGTTAATTTGTGTTTTATTTATATGTTATATGTGTAAAATAAAGAATAATAATAACATTGAAACCCCAGTACCTACATGTTAAACATTACGAAACTAAACATACTCCAAATAGTGCTTCTCCCGAGGGCTTTCTGAAACTACCAACTTATTTCAACTAGACAACACTTAGTAATAACGCCGGGATAATCCAAACGCCGCCGTCTCAAATTCTGAAACGATTGTCAGGTAGATTTATAAAACCAAGGTCTTGTTCAATAAATAGCTTTTTTTTCGCCGAAAATGCGTAATTTGCACCATAAAAAGTATAACTCCACAATTTTCACGCAATAACTAAAAATTTCTCCATACATATTTTGTAGAGAATTTAATGCTCAAATTTTATTATAAATGCAAATACGATTTAAAGATAGTGAGATATTTTCGAAAAACTGATTTTGACCTTGAATATCTTAAGACACGCAAATGATATTAATTGCGACTTTTAGGGTAACATGCTGGACTAACTATACTACTTGTTCTAATGCCTTTTTTTCAGGGGTGGGAAATCATCCAATGACATCTCCCGCTCTTGGTGGAGAGGGAGGGCGTGTCAGACTCTTACTGACTAAAACCCACCCCAGTTCCTTCCCTGCCCTGTATGCCCAGGGGCGCGGTAACTCTGCTTCGAATTTATCCACATCCTACTTGTTCGAATGCCGTATAGCTACATTAATGAATAAGCTATTTGTTCTCTTTTTTGCAAGTAATAGTAACTATTCGTGGATTTGTACAAGTTCTAAACTCTTCGAAAGATTAGAATTAAATTTTCCCCAATTCCACTCATAGTTGCTATCCTAACCAATTTATGTTTTGCTAACTGACCAAAATCTACTGAATGTGAAAACACAGACTAGTTCAATAATGGATTCCTCATCAAATTTTACTTCTGGTTTTAGTCAAATGCGATTTTATTGATTTGATAACGTTGACGCATCTAAATGACTCGATAATAAATTTTGCAATAGAAAAAATCTTTTTGTATTGTGTTACAATGACTAAGTAATCAAATACCAAAGTAAACGCTAATTCTCATATTGAGCTATATGATTTTAATTAGGGTTTTTCAAACCCAACAACAGTTTTTAACTTTTTATTATTTATACAATCCTAAATCCTGCGAACGAATCACAGCTCAATAAAACAGCGTTAGATTGTATCTGTGGCACACAGAGCTACTAACAACAGAGTGCGACCAACAAACGATTTTACGAGTTTAGACGAATATCTATGACCGGAGAAGATTGGAAACGAGCCATGATGTGTTCTAACTGAGAATGAGCTTGTTGCTTAAACATAATTCAGCCACTCATTAGCACTTCGTTTGCTTATTAATCCGTGGCGCACACACACGTTTGGACGTAAATGTGAATCTATTCACAAATCCAATTATTACCACGTGACACTCGTGATCACAGGGCGCGGTGACTCTAAGAGTTTAATTAGACTAATGTGATTGTAGGTACGTAGGTAATCATTTCATCTAAGTTAAAATTAGGATTTTCAATGTTTGTTAAGTCAAATTAGATGGTTTTCCTCACGATTGAACTAAAAGCTAGTTGCCGCAAACTGTCTACTACATTCGAGTAATTTTATTTCGATATCTGAGTAAAAACACATAACATTAGCAAACTTTGATCACAAGTAATTAATTACCGAACTTGTCTCATTACTGGAGAACAAGCACAGTAAGAATAATATAATACAATAGAAATAACTTAAAAGATATATATACAAACTAACAATAATACCTAATATGTACAAATGCGTATGAAAAAACAACTCACTGGGCATCAAAAAAATCATCCATGTGGATGAATTTTGCGCTGTCAATGGAAAAAGTGCCCAGATCGCTAGCAGCATTGCCACGTTGAATAGCAATGCTGATTCGTTGGCCAAAGAAAAGCCCAGCCCTCTGGTCACGTGAAGAGTCGACTAACAGCTTGCTGATATGCCGGAAAACTCGATGAGCACTCGGACCCCATGGCCCTAGTGTTTCAACCCCAAACGGCTCAAACATGTAACTTCCAATAAGGTTGTTATATTTGCGCCGTTTGAGGTTTTCTGCATCTGCAGCAGCCGCCCCAGCACAGCCTGCCGTGCTAAGAAGATGGGATGGCGCAAGGGTGGACACAAATGTTGCATCCCACACCAAAGGCCTACCCAACTTCCATGGCATTATGGTCTGGGGTGGTATGGTCTGGTTATGGTCTGGCCTCTTCCCATCGTAACGTGCCAAGCCATTGGGTTCTAAAACAGCTGGCACCCTGGCGGTGACAAGAGCCGACGGAGAACAAGCATAAAACAAACATATAATGGAAAGCTTAACTTTTTTGTTCTATCTTTCTTACACTTTTCTTTTTAATTTCGTTAGCTTTACATAATAACCTATTACAATACGTAGATCATTCGCAAAGCAAACGTGCAAGGGAGAAGGATGTATAATCTAGTGAGATGCTGATAGGGACCTTGACTGTACTTCCAGTATTGTTCTGATAGCCGGGTTCTAAGGTATAACCCGGCTTCAACTCTTCAATGTTCAATCATAAAGCACCTCAGAATATGTTGCCTCCTTGTTACTACGACACTTCGTACGAGCGACGTTTCTGGGGACCCAATAATTGAGTGTGTAAGTCACCCCCTGCCTCTTTTATCAATGTATTTAATTAACTTTGTGGACTGAGCCATAAGTCTTTATATAGTTCCTGATATCAGTTCACTATAGCCTCCCAAAACTATAGTCGAATATCTTTGTTTTCAATATTGTGACGACCTTATGTTGGCGACCTTATGGTGGAGGCTGGCACGTTTTTTTTTTTTTTGGGGTTTCGAAATCATCCTATCACTTCTTCCGCTCTAGGGTGGAGCGGAAGGGCGTGTCAGACTCTTACTGACCAAAATCCACCCCTGTTCCTCCCTGCCCTGAGTGCCCAGGGGCGAGGTAACTCTTTCGAATTTATCCTCAACCCCCGGGCAGGCATCGGCCGTGGCAGGCCCCGTCCCTATTGCCGACAACTCTTTGAGGCGCGCGTGGAACACTACGCGCCGTCGACTCTCGGGTCTGGTGCTGATCGGACGGCGAGTTACCCACTACTCGCCGTCCGCAGGCCCGGGTCTACGGTGGCCGGAGATCGTCTCGCAGCCCCTGGCGTCTCCTGTGGCGGCTGCGGCTGGGGGCGCTAGGGCGACTCGGCTGTTGTTGAGTCTCCCTAACGTATGCCGCCTCCCTCTTCGCGAGCATTACTGCTTCGCAGAAGGAGGAGACGGCCTCCCATTCCCTCTCGGAGGCTGGCACGTTGGAAGTTTGGAACATTCTAGAAACTCTTGGAACGCCGATTGAATTTAAGAAGAATAAGGAAGACTTTTGTTTTTGAGTTCAGTTCAGTTAGCCCGGCTGAAGAGGGCACACGTGTAATCTTATAATTCAATATAATCGTATAAGTGTGCTATTCCTCTTTCTTTTATAACACTACACACAATAACCAGTCACTCTGATACACCACACTCTCGCGTTGCCAGCGAGTACGACAGCCCCTAGACGCGTACGAAGAACCTCCAGGGACTCTGCACTACGAGAAGGTGCTCCAGGTCCCTATAATATCGTGCAATAGTATTCCACCAACCGGAGGTTTGTATTGGGTGCAATTGTAAAGCATGTACAGGGATAATGACAGATGTTGTCTCATTAAAACAGATCGTCTCAAGGGTCTCTACGAGTTGGTTTCGGCCCCTTGTACGCAGTGTTTCCACTTTTAAGCTTACTAAGTGGTTTACAATAAAGAACATTGTAGGTGAATCTATCTATATATATATAAAAATGAAACCTTATTTCCGAGTTCACGGCATTATGCGTGAATAGTTGGACGATTACGCAAATTTTTTTTTTGTGTTTGTTATTGTCTGGAGAAGGTTCTTATGAAAGAAAAATTTGAAAAAGTTGCGCAGAAAATTGGAAAAATTCAGAAAACTGAACGACTATTTAATCTTCGTCAGTTTGACAGTTCGCGCGTCAGGACAATGTCTGTCGGGTAAGCTTGTATAAAAATAAATACAAATAAAAAATTGGCAGTCATGGGTACTGCCGACGGAAGTGAAAACTTTAAAATAATGATTATCTAAAACACAATTAAAATACACAGTTTACACAAATTAAACAAAAAGAGTCCCACACGCACATGATACATGTACACAAGCCGCTTCGCCAGTCTGATTCAACACGTTGCTAGCATAAATACGAAAGAATTACCTCGCCCCTGGGCATTCAGGGCAGGGAGGAACAGGGGTGGGTGTTAGTCAGAAAGAGTCTGACACGCCCTCCCGCTCCACCGAGAGCGGGAAAAGTCATTAGATGATTTCCCACACCACAAAAAAAAAAAAACCTGTCGGTGACACTAACCCATAAGGTTTGCCCCTACTAAAAATCGCTCAACGCGGTAAAAGGTTTTCACTTCAATAATTGTGACAAACATACTGCACACATGTACCTACTCCATACCTATAGGTCAAGTACCTACAGAATCCTATGTATTTATAACAGCCAATATACTTATCTTAACCTAATCGTTTCCAAGGGATTAATAACCATAAGTGTGAGAGTGCCGAGCTGTTATTACACTCTTTTCCGAATAAGGAGTATACTTTAGGTAATTCGACAGCATGATAAATTTATATTGCTTGTTTTATTAGCCCCGATTGTACAAGTCCTGAATAAATAGTTTTTGTCTCCAAAATGTATCGTATGAGAGTTCTGTCCTTTAGAACAACTAGATACAGTCATGACACGACGCCTGATTTACCCAAAGGGTTAGGTTCTTTCTAACCTTTTGGGTGAATTCGGCTTAATCCGGCGACACAGACGAAAGGTGCACCACTATACGTATATAATATGTAGGTTGTACAGTGTACCCACGTTTCATCTGGGTTAAGCTATGATGATAATAATATGTTACGTTGTTTATGAAGCATTTATTAATAGTTTACATAAGTAAAGTGTGTGCGATAATACTTACTTGTGCTTCTACAAACGCAAACTGTACACACCATTAGACAGACCAACTTAACGAAGATCGTCAAGTCTATTGGTAGGAGTAATCAACATTTTCCTATTACACCCGAACCATCTAAAAAAGTTTTACAGGAACCTCGTGTTCAAACCTACTTTTTAAAGCATTGTTTTTTTACCGCTAATCACAAAATCTCTCACAGCTTCTTTAAAATGGTACTGAACTTCTGACTAATCCATTTAGTTTCAATTGTTCAAGGAGAATGTCTTCTTACATTAGGTAGGTATCTAGACCGACACGAGAATTTTCTCGAAATGGGATTATTTTCTGAAACAATGAGACGATTCAGTACTAGCTCCTACCTATACGTCAAAAATCTTCTTGAAGCACCAAATATTAAATTGGATTGTAAATTAACGCCGAAGCTTACTTCGAAAGATTCTTTAAAAGATTTTCAAAGTTGATATTTTGATCCTGAAAAGCACGTTATTTTACGAGCTTCGAGCCTTATTTATATTATATATATTACAGATACTTCAATCAAAAATCTTATCTCTTCATCGCTTTGTACGAAGCTTAGTTACCTAATAACATAAATAGCTATAAGTAAAGACAATTTATTTTTAGTTTCAGAGAAAATTATACTGTTTTAATCAATTTTAAGACATAGTAGACATCTTGACATTCCGTTGCTGGTAGGTAAGTAGTTTGTTCTGGCCATAGCTATCATATTTGGAATTTGGTCTTAAATTGATTCGCCGGTCATCTGAAGCTATTTATTATCAGAATATACCTATTATGAGCTACATACTCGTAATGTGCATTTTTCTTCTCCGTCGAGTGTGTCCAGTCGTTGAGTTAGATAAAAATAGTGGCAATTATTTACAAGTTGTATATTTTATGTCAGTATTGCAAGATTTATCTTTAGCTGGTAAATAATTACTCAGCATTTTTTTTATGGGTTGGGAAATATAAAATAATTTCTCCCACTCTGGGTGGAATGGGAGGGCGTGTCAGACTCTTACTGACTAAAACCCACCCCTGTTCCTTCAGTTGCCTGTGCTAGGGCCACGGTAACTCTTTCAAACACACCTGGCAGTGGTCAGATACGCTGTGATTTCGATCTTTATGTTAAAGTAGAATGATAAAGCATTCATCGCAGCAGTAATATAGCAGTCATCGAGTGACTCGACAAAGTCGTCCTCGCCGTGAGTGTTATAATTATGTCTACTCGGAAACTACTTATTTACTTACACATACTTATGAATACAATTACACGACCAGAAATGAAGATATCCGCAGTAGAACCAAGGTAACAGAAAATTCGCCAAACTTAAGTGACAATGGGTAGGGCACATTTGATAGGGCAGCAATGCATTATTTACAGTTAATTGGATTATTTCTTGTTAGCGCGTCACCGCCCTAGCGTGTGACGTCATCATCGTGGAGCGTTACCAGTAATTAACGGCAGCGCTATGTCAACTTGTTGAGACATTATACCACTACTTCAATACATTTCCACGTCGAAATCTGATGCAGGGGTTAAGAAAAATATAAGTAATTATCAATATTGTAAAGAAAATATTTCTTCCACCGGCTAGCGTCAGAGATACTTTTGGCCTGAGACCCTATTACCTATCTACGGGTTTTGTGCATGAGGTATGTATGTAGTAAATAAGAGTCCTTAGATTTGGTCTTCACATATATCACGTTTATTTGTAACACTGCAACACACTATATAGCACTCCGTTCTCAGAAAATTGTATGTTCAACTTACAATTTATGTCGAAACACTTTTACCATAACGTTCGAAGATTATAGGTCCAGTTCAGAGGTCCCCAAGCGGCATCTACGCCATGGTCATCTAATCGTGGGCATCTCTCGACACGTGGGTGCTTGTGTACGGAACCATCCTATGATCCGACCATTTTATTAAGTTTTTGCATAGTAATTAAATAAATCTAACGTAGGAACCATCGTCCTACATCCGAATGCTTAATGCATTTGAACTTAACTCTGGTTCCAGCTACCTTTCGAGACATCATAGGTGCTTTTAAGTACTTTCTCCAATAAATAAAATTTCTTAGACAGACTCGTTGCAGATCAACTTGAAAAAAAAAAAGACGTCATACGTCAATCTGTCATCTGTCAACTCGCAAAATAACGCTTCATTCCACGAATCTAAATTTATTCTATTTTTAGGTGTTACAATACACCTTACCCCGGTTAAAAAAAAAACTTTCATTAGAAAGATTTTTTTTTTTTTTCCTCAATCAAAACTATATTGCCATGCGCATTCAGAATCTCACCAAAACCCTCGACAGAAACTGGGGCAACCCTAAATAAATCTGAATTTAGATTCCCCTCAGACACAATGACTAAATTACTACTATATAAGTACTAATTTAATTTAAATTTTCAATTTAATATTAAGTACCAAATAAAATTAAGAAATAGGATGAGAAGGTATGCATAACCCCCAATACACCTTAACAAAAGTCTGTATGTAGGTATGCACACATTTAAATAAAGTTTTAAGTTTAGTTTAATTAAATAATCAATACTCCTCAACGCAGAGTATTGTTATTCCAAAGTATCTATAAATTTTAAATCTAAATAACTACTAGGTACTAGAAGTATCAAGTATTCACAAGAAACTATTTCAAAACTAATAAAAAATAAATATTTAGTTTTGACAACATTAATCTCTTATTCAAGTAATTGAGATTCAATGAGTAAGTATTAAGTTTTATTTTATTACCCTCAATCTCCAATCCTAGTAAGTAACAGTAATACCATAACAACAAGTTCCTAAAGAAAGTAATATCACATCACAAATCTAAGTAATTGTGATTTATCAATGTATTGAGTTTAACTTTGTAGTTGAGTAATTTACAAAAGTCATATTCTATATATTTGAAATTCAAAAGTATTAAGGATAATTTAATTAAACAGGATTACCAGAAACTGTTTAATCAAATTTCATAAGTATTGGCTTGGGAGCAATTCAAGCATGAACCCCAAGCCAAAAACTAAAAGTGAATTGAGGACTATTTGCCCATCTAAACGAATTTGGGTATGCAATACCAGACACACTTACCGTGTATCTTTTAATGGACAGACTTACTAGCATCCTAGCCAATTGTTAATAAAATAAACGAATTGGGGTTCAACTATCCATCTAAACAAATTCGGATATTCAATATACCAGACACATTTATCATGTATCTTTTAGTGAACAAATCTTAAGATGTCCTATAATCAATTCCAAAAGTTAATTATAAATATAATAAATAAAAGTTAAATTTAGTTATCTAAGAGTGAATTGAGGACCATTTGCCCACCTGAACAAATTTGGGTATTCTATATACCAGACACACTTATCGTGTATCTTTTAATGGACAGACTTACGAGCATCCTAGCCAATTGTTAATAAAATAAACAAATTGGGGTTCAACTGTCCATCTAAACAAATTCGGATATTCAATATACCAGATACATTTATCATGTATCTTTCGGTGAACAAACCATGAGATGTCCTATAACCAATTCAATATGTGAATTAAACATATAATTCCATAAGTGAATCCAATTAAAAGGATTCAATGAATAAAAGTTAAATTGAGTTTTATTTAATTAAGTTGGGCGCCTGTGGGATCATCAATAAATAAATTTGAGTAAATATCCCACATTTATAAAAGTTGGTATCACTAGTTACTAAGAGAATTGAGAAGTTTTTATATTAATAAAGTAATTAAGTAAAGTGAGTTTAAATTTTAAAGTTTGAATAACTCCGGTGAAGTATTATAGTCATCCGAGAAATTCTCATTAAATATTGTGACCAAGTCAAAATTCGTTTGACTATTTCACTATCTATCCACAGTTAACTATCCAAGTAAACGGTACAAGTCAGCAATTGGTCAGCAATTGGTTCCGAACACAAGCGTACCTCATTGGCCACCGTAGGTGCCAGATAGTCCTCTTACTTGAAACTGCCACACAGACCTAGATACCGCTTGCAGATCTCATCCCAGGATACATTTGGATTGACTGAAACATTAAAATAATTTAATTCATGTACAAATTCCTACCTAAGAAGGTAATCAATCCACAATTTATACACCCTGAACAAAAGAAATCTATCTTAAGTTTCTATTCTTAAGTTAAATCAACAAGTTAATATTATATAAGTCAATAAACAAGTTAATATTACATAATAGTAAGTGTAAAAAAAAATTACCATAAGTTGAAACAATAGTGATCAATACAAATTATAGTTTAAGTTTCACTAAGTGAACATAAGAAGCTAATATTAGACACTCATAGGTGCATCTAATATAAATGAGTTGTTACAATCATAAAAATTAAAGAATACATATCAAGGGATGAGGATCAACAGACCATGTGCTGATAACCTCAAATTAAGTACCTTCACAATAATATTCGGTATTGAACAACTCCAATAATTAAGTTAATCACTATTTTAAGTTTAACCCTTAATTAATAAGGCATAAGACAGGCAACATAATTTTGCCATGTGCTTATCAAATCAGTGAATAAATTGTCACAGCAATTTAGTTAATATTTAAGATGTTTACAAATTAAGTTAAACACTACTTAAGTTTTAACTAATAAACAAAGGCTTAAAATTGGAAACTATAAATTTTCAACAATGTGCCTTTTAACTACAATAGTGTCAAAATGTTTGACCTAAAAGAAAATAAGTAAATAAGAATTAGCTAATAAGCTTGACCATAACTCTAGATAAATTACCTCAAACAAACCTCATGCCCCACGTTGGGCGCCATTGTAAAGAAAATATTTCTTCCACCGGCTAGCGTCAGAGATACTTTTGGCCTGAGACCCTATTACCTATCTACGGGTTTTGTGCATGAGGTATGTATGTAGTAAATAAGAGTCCTTAGATTTGGTCTTCACATATATCACGTTTATTTGTAACACTGCAACACACTATATAGCACTCCGTTCTCAGAAAATTGTATGTTCAACTTACAATTTATGTCGAAACACTTTTACCATAACGTTCGAAGATTATAGGTCCAGTTCAGAGGTCCCCAAGCGGCATCTACGCCATGGTCATCTAATCGTGGGCATCTCTCGACACGTGGGTGCTTGTGTACGGAACCATCCTATGATCCGACCATTTTATTAAGTTTTTGCATAGTAATTAAATAAATCTAACGTAGGAACCATCGTCCTACATCCGAATGCTTAATGCATTTGAACTTAACTCTGGTTCCAGCTACCTTTCGAGACATCATAGGTGCTTTTAAGTAGTTTCTCCAATAAATAAAATTTCTTAGACAGACTCGTTGCAGATCAACTTGAAAAAAAAAAAGACGTCATACGTCAATCTGTCATCTGTCAACTCGCAAAATAACGCTTCATTCCACGAATCTAAATTTATTCTATTTTTAGGTGTTACAATATGCTTTTTGATATTCATGTTGAATTTGTAGTTGCAAGTCATAGATCGAAGAATTGCCAAATGTAAGTGGCAGTGGACATTACTCACAGAACAGATGGTTCTTGGGCCCAAAAAGTTCCGAAGTGGCTACTGCGTACCAGAAGACACAGCGTAGGAAAGCCTCCCACAAGGTGGACCGATGACCTGGTGTGGGTCGCGGGTAGCCGACGGATGCGAAACTCATAAGACCGGTAGTTCTGACAACACTTGAGGGAGGCCTATGTCCATCAGTGGACATCTTTAGGCTGAAATGATGATGATGAGTATAATCCATTTGCTGACCTACCTAGCTTACGACAATGCCACCTATCAATCAGCTGTTCTATGTAGGTACCTAAATAGTATCGTATGTTCAGTAACACAGCATTCTCTCAGTCACATGACTGCAGTACTCAAAACAGTAACATCAACTAGCTAACAAAACAAGCATTGAACGTGTGCAAATTATTTATATTTACATGATATCTAGTGTGTGTTTATTGTAAACTAAGTCCATTGCAGATGTGTCTATTTGTATCGCTGCTGTAATCAAGAAAACTAATGTATTTCGAGATTTATCGTTTCTGGTAATATATTATGACAAATACTGCCTTCCACAAAATATTCAGAGTTATTTTTATGATAGATTAGAGTGAACACGGATGACTTCGAGACATACACGTATACGTTGTTGTAATTGTAGTTTGTTCTTATATTCTGTTTTATATTTCTTTCATTATTTTATTTTTTATTTCTCTTGGTCTTGTCCAAATGGATTTTTGTGTATAATGTGTGTCCTATTTTCTATTTGCACTGTCCTATTTTTTATATGCACATCACTTTGAAGAGACACTGACTTCTAAGATACAGGTACATAAACCTAGTTTAGAAGTCAGGGATTTTCACTCTGGAACACTAGCTTAAGACATTCTTCGATCAAAAAATGTAAACGAATTTTTTGGAGAAATAAAAAAAAAAAAAGATTAATATTATATACTTTTTTTAATTTTATCGAAATTATCTTCGCTGTTTAAGGGAAAAAAGCAAAAATCTGTGGCATACTAGGATAATTCAAATTTTAAAATTTTAAAAATTTCACAGTCTAGTTTCAGTGGCTTTTTGTAATAATTCGTTGTAATTATATACTCAATTTAGTTGAAGGCTAGGGGTTACATCTATTTAACATGTATCCTGAAAGAAT
This sequence comes from Polia nebulosa, assembly GCA_951329385.1. Classification (NCBI taxonomy): domain Eukaryota; kingdom Metazoa; phylum Arthropoda; class Insecta; order Lepidoptera; family Noctuidae; genus Polia; species Polia nebulosa. The sequence goes on from OX589602.1 coordinate 22,740,473, forward strand.
GAATTTTAGTTATGATTAGTTTGACTCACATTTTAATCGTCAATTACGTGTTCTGATAAATGATCCTTTATTGTTGAACAAGGGACATTTCAGTGTATCACTCACTATTTGCACTTTCATTTACGCACCACACTCGACATCGTATTTACACTCGCGATCACGAGATAAACCGACACAGAGCACACGTACACTCGCTACGACAGATGCCGGGGTACTGAAGCTTTGTTGATGCTGTAAAGTGGAAATCAGGGAGATTTTTCCTTCCCGCATGCGTACCGACCCTTAGCGTTCGCTACATAGCGCGTTGACACTTGAAGTGATCATTACTCTATCATAAAGCGCTCTTTCCACTAGAATCTTTACAAAGGAGATACTTGTTCGAGCCCCGCCAGACATTGTTGCGTCAGAGAATGGAATGTAGTACTCCATTCCCCGCCGCAACACATCCATCACGGCGTCCGCGCACGACGAAACATCAGTCGAAGAAAAGCAAGTGGGCCGCCAAGGATAACATGCGAAGAAAGATCGCATGCTATCCCAATCTGCTGACCTGTATCGCCAAACCCACCTGGTGCCTCTAGGGCTAGGATCGGGCGGGGAGTAGACGGATACAGATTTCACCAGACAGTGGTCGGAAGTACCTAACGGTGAAGAAATAGACACTGAGTAACGGTCTGGATCTGTTGTCAGCAGAAGGTCCAAGCAATTGGCTGTGTGCGAATCAACATCCGGCACCCTCGTTGCCCCCTGGACCAGCTGGGTGAGATTTAACGCTAGCGCTAGCTTATACGTCTCTTGTCCAGCATGGTCTGTGCACTGGTATGGGAAGAGCCACTCCTGATGGTGGGCGTTGAAGTCCCCCAGTAACACCAATTGGGCAGAAGGGTACCGTTGCTGAGCCACATCCGCCGCTTTACTCAGGTGTTGTGTGAGCCTAGTTGTCTCCAAATCACTACTGTGCGAACGGTAGACACAGGCGGAGACAATTTTATCTAGGCCTGTGTCCACTAGGACCCAAAGAGTTGAGAACCTGGAGTCCTCAAGGTTACGCAGATGCCGATAGCAGATGTCGTCCCGGGCGTACATGCATATACAAGCGCGTGACTTAAAATTGTGCTCCAGGGTAAACCCTGGGTAAGATAGGTACGCCACGTCAGACGGACATCCGATCTGCGTCTCCGAAAGGAATAAGAGAGCTGGTTTCTCAGTCTCTAGGTGGTGGTGGACTGCGGCGAGATTTGAGTGCAGACCTTGAATGTTAGATAGGTGCACTTTGTGTGAGAGGGAGTGCTGCTGCTGTACAGCTTTTTTCTTTTTATTTCCTTTGTTCATGATTGTGAAGAGTGAAGGAAGGAGAGGAGAAGGAAGTGAAATGAGGTTCCATGCTGGCTACCTTCAGGCACGCACTGACAGGACGGTATCATTGGGGGACTAGTCTGGAGACTGCGGGGACGCCCGAGCTCCCCCGGGAATGTCCATCGGGCCCTCTCGTCTGGCTGCCAACCAGCACGATGGTGCATTCCGGGATTTTTCGTCAGTTGGCGGGGCAGCTTTTCGTGTGTGGCTAGTACACTACTTGGGCCCCCAACTAACTGCGGTCGGCCAGCGGCGCACCGTGCCTCGGATCCCGCTACTCTCCGCGACTAGTCTCCCGGTACATTCATATCAGCGCGAGCCCGGTTGGTCTGCCTGCAATGGAACAACTATTTCGACCCAACTCCTCTGGATTGGCTACACTGAGCATCGTACCGGAACACGGCCAGGCCGCTTGGCGGTACGTCTTTGCCCAGTGGGTGGTCGCAAGCCATCGGTCGAAACCTACCACCAGTTAGTGTCACCTGATTAGCACCACCCGGGGACCACGTGTAGGGACTCAATGGGTACCTATACTCCTCCGGACGCGGGTGACTCGGCCTCCAAAAGTCGCTACAAAACACAGCAACTACGGTCCCCTGTGATGATGTGCAGAAAGTGTCTACGTTTGCATAGCGCCTTACTCTCTTACCTTGGCAAAGAGGTGATTCAGCAGAGATTTACTTTTCGATAGTCGCTTTCATGACAAAATGCGTGTTATTCTGAACACAAACTATTTGTATGTATGAGCATCTGATTGATTGCTTATCGCGTCTCGAGTGTACTCGTATCTATGATTTATTTGTATTGCTTGAGGAATTGTCTCTGAGATACTACTACTTAGATTGATGTTAGGTATTACGAATGTGTGGGAACTGTCATATTTAAAGTTCAGAAACATTGTCGTTGACTTAAGAATTGTAGGTCGTGCGTCCAAACCCAGACATGCACTTTGCTTTGTATAATTAATTTTATCACTAGTACTCTCAAAACGGTGAAGGAAAACATTGTGAGGAAACCGGCATGACCACCAATCCACCAACCCGCACTGGGCTCGCGTGGTGGATTACGGTCCACTGGCTCTTTTAGAGAGGAGACTTGAGTCCTAGCTGTGGAAACATTATAAAAAAAGCAGATTATGCTATTAATATTTATGCTAACATTGTCGTACTCGTAATGCCAGAAGAAAGTAATGTTAAACAAAGCGGAACAAATGTATCTTTCACGAAACGAAAATCCTTTTCAGGTTGAGTTGGGTAAAAACTTTATGCTATCATTCTCAATGTCCCGTTCGTAGGTAGGTAGTTCAGTAGACAGCTGCATTACATAACAATAAAGTCAACGGAGTATAAGCTCTGACCACATGCTTATTGTGAGTAAACCAAACGCACGGAAAGTTAAATAATATCCATAAGTACGAGTAACTGTTGCGAAAGTTCAACATCCTTTTTTTATGGTGGGAAATCATCAAATAACTTCTCCCGCTTTGAGTGGAGCGTGAGGGCGTGTTAGACTGAAGGAATACGGGTGGGTTTTTTAAACATGCCCGCGACCCTGGCAAGTTCAATATCTTAAATATAAGTTTTCCATTTAAAATTCAGCATTTGTATTCCCGAGAAAGAAAGAAAATGGCTGTAACTGGAAAAGATATGAAAAAGTTTAACCTTCGACTACAGCTAAATGATGTCTATTTTAGTACGTTTGGTTTCGAACTCCACGCATGAATTGATTTCAAAACGAGTTTCGGGTTACCGATATTTCACTGAATTTAGTATTTACGTCAAAAGAACGAAAAGGTTCGATGCCGAACTGAAACTTTATTGTTTGTCATCAAAGGTTCGAAGTTTTCGAAGTAGGTAACAGAATTGGTTACCTACTTCGAAAACATCGAACCTTTTAACACGCTTTTTGATGTTTTATTTCGTTTTTATCATGTGTTGCAAGAATTTCATGGCTCTTTTACAAATGTTTGGGTATGTTTAGGTAATAGTGAAGCTTATTATTATAGCACCCTTTATTGGACCGTGAAAACCCTTATCATTATGACACGCTTTTCTTATTTCCAATGAGGATAACACGCAAGAAAATTCGAATAAAATAACTACCATAAATTACGAGTTTTATGTAAAAAATAGTTCATTAAATACATCTAATGACTTTTTTAATGTGTGTCTTTGCTATTACTAATTCTTCTATTAATTTTCTTAGAAATGCGAAGCAAATAATTATTTAATATCAAATTATGCAAAATATTGGCATTAGTTTTTTCATCAGATAACTGTTGTAACATTAGTTCTAGTCTTCTTGAGTCTTCTGAGAATAAAATTAGATCATCTGCGAAGCGTAGATTCTCCATTTATTTTAAGGCCATTTTAGGTCCAGTTTATGTTCCTAAAGATCGTCTCCGTCTGCTGAAATTGCTTTGGTGGTATAAGATCTCCCTTCCGTACACTTCTTAAAAACTGGCATAATTCTGATAAAGAAAAGAAAAGAAAATAAACGAAATAAAAATGTTACAATCAAAATAACAATGGAGACGACGTGGTGGCAAATAATAAAGTCATTATTAATGTTAACGTAAAATTTAAATAATTACTTAATTTTAAAATAAAAGATAAGATCAAACTGGACTCATTTTGTTAGAGAGTGTTTAGCTAATAAGTTAGTAAAGATATCCTATTTACCTATAGCGGATATGCCAGCAGATATATTTACTAAGAGCCTTTGTTATGTAAAGCATTATAAATTTATAAATAGCATAGGGTTGTCACAAATAGAATAAATCATTTAGTATTTTTTGTTTGAAATATGAATGTTATTAGTTTCTTTTGGGATGGTCATTATTTTTATAAGTGGGGTGTTATTCATAATCTGTGGTAGTACAAAAATAATATGTTGACCCAAGCCCCATCTAATGTCTATTCCTATGAGCATTGTCTTTGGTACTTTTCAAATAAAGCGTTAGTACGTTGCAGAATACCACACGAGTTTTATTAAATAAAGCTAAGTTTGCTACAGTAGATTGAGAAGATCTTCTGATAAAGTGGATACTTTATCAGAAGATCTTCAGATAGATATCTGCCGCATTAATTACAAAATATTACATATGAATTTAAGAGTCAATGGGCCGTTCACAAAATAACATACATTTATATTTTTTCATTTCAATCGAAATTCTCCGGACGTGCAAACATTTGAAAGAAAATATGAATTTCAAATAAGATTCTATTTTTTTTGTTTTCGTCTCATCTAAAAATCTTGTGTCAAAAAGAGATGACAAATGGTGATCCGCAGATTATACAATAATTATGCGCATGCCTGGATCCATACTTATGTAAATGAATGAAATAACTTGGTATCTAAACTATCTTTTCGGGAGTGTATTATTGTATTTTTTTTCCTGCTTGCGTGGGGCGCCCCAGACCAGAGTGCGACTGCGGCGTGGTCGTCAGAACTTGTACACAATTTCATTTGTGAAAAATTGCACTCAGGCAACTGAAGGAACAGGGGTGGGTTTTAGTCAGTAACAGTCTGACACGCCCTCCCGCTCCACACTACTGGGTGGAGCGGGAGGGCGTGTCAGTCTTTTAATCTTCCAATGACTTCTGCCGCTCCCACCACCAAAAAAAAGGGTATCCATAGAGACCAGTTAATTCTCTTTGATAGATTCGTTATCAAAAATGATCATACTTCTTCGCTAACTCTCGGGTTCCTCTCGTACGTGCAAATTAAATGCTAGATAGATTTATAATTTCAATTACATTAAGCGGCAACATGGGCCAAATTAAAACCCTTTCTTACTGCATAGCTCAATTAAATTTCATTAAAAATGATATTACAAATTTCTTTGTAACGAAGTCTTTTTAAGTAGGTAACTACTTTCTTAGTCAGATTTGATTTGTAAAAGATAGAGAAGCGTTTGCCAAAGTTTATGGATAACTTGAAGAACACGGTGTTTAAACAGCGGTGATGCCGCACGAAGTGGCAGTCAACCTGCCACATCGATGGATGGGCTTTTTTTTTTTTTTTTTTTTTTTTTTTTTTTTTTTTTTTTTTTTTTTTTTTTTTTTTTTGGGGGGTGGGAAATCATCCAATGACTCTTTCCGCTCTGGGGTGGAGCGGAAGGGCGTGTCAGACTCTTACTGACTAAAACCCACCCCTGTTCCTCCCTGCCCTACGCGCCTGGGGGCGAGGTAACTCTTTCGAATTTATCCGAAAGAGTTACCGAGAGAGTTGATTTGTAAAAGATAGAGAAGCGTTTGCCAAAGTTTATGGATAACTTGAAGAACACGGTGTTTAAACAGCGGTGATGCCGCACGAAGTGGCAGTCAACCTGCCACATCGATGGATGGCCTAGTGAGATGCCCTCACTGCTCCCAAGTACGGTTTTTAGGGTTCCGTAGTCCTAACAAGAACAAGGAACTCATTAAGTTTAAGTCTGTACGTCCGAGGTATAGCGTAGAGACTGTTAGTACAGACTGTTGTCAACATTACCTGACCCACCCTAAAATCAAACGACTTTGAACCCTCTGGCTGTAACATTAAGGTTTATGTAATTTATATGAGCTTATCACACAAGTGCACGAGGACTTGATGAACAAAAAAACAATAATAACACAGACACTCAAATTTGATCTTTAACACGTAACGTTAAGGTAAACCCACCCAACATAGTCGGAGCCACCGGCATTATAATTATGTTTTTGTTAAGCTATTTTAATCATTATCTCGTTAACATTAAAGTTGAAAAGCTTTTAAGTCACACTACATAAATACAACCCAATCTATAATTTCGCGTATTCCCAACAAGTTCTTGTGGCTTAGCGGTTTGATGCTGGATTGACGACGAACAGCATGTGGGTTCGAAAACACAATCCACCACAGTCATCAGTTTCTTTTTTAATTTGTTTTCATTTCTACAATATTGCTTGCAATATTAAAGAACGACCAATATGATTTTCACCTAATAACTTATCTTGTAAACGGGTGGGTAATTTAAAAAACTTTAAGTTCACAGTTCTTTATAATGAATACGAATATTTATTTTTCAACTACCCACTTAGTACAAGTTATGTGAAAATATTACCATTTTAAAAAGTTTATGTATAGTCTGTAGTTCTTTACAATAATACAAGAAATAGTTTTGGAATATAAATTCAATATTGAAAGCAAAACAATATCTTTGTCGCAGGATTTGATCTCGAATCTTGTTTTTCTCAGTCTTACACACAGACCACGAGACAAGAATTACTTGAACTCAATCATTAAAATAAGCTATTACACTTATCAAATTATAACAAATAGTTATAAAATATAACCTAACGCTAACGTTTTCGTCGAGGGTACGATGAAGCGTCGAGGGTACGATGAAGTACCTGGGACTCGTCCTCGACAGCCGGTGGAACTTCGTCGAACATTTTCGACGTTTGGCTCCCAGATTGGACAGGGCCGGGGCCGCCTTGAAGCGGCTCCTACCCAATCTGAGGGGGCCAAACGCCTCCTGCCGGAGGCTCTACGCGGGGATCGTGCGGTCCATGGCCCTCTACGGAGCACCAGTGTGGGCGCGTTCGTTGAGGCAGCGATCAGCTCGCCTGATGAACGCGTCCCAGAGGGTCATGGCGATCCGCATCATCCGCGGATACCGCACGATCTCCCGTGAGGCGGCGAGCCTCCTTGCCGGACTGTCACCGTGGGATCTGGAGGCAAAAATCCTCGCGCACCTGTACGAGTGGCGCGAGGAGGCCAAACGCCGGGGCGAAACTCCGCTGCCGCGACAACTCGCGGCTCGGCGGACCGAGCTCCGGCAGGATCTCATGGTGACATGGAGAGAGCGACTGTCGCAACCCAGCGCTGGGCACGCCACCATCGAGGCGGTAGTGCCCCTCTTTGAGGAGTGGCTGGAGAGGCGTCATGGCGCCCTCACCTTCCGCCTGACGCAGGTGCTCACCGGACACGGCTGTTTCGGGAGGTACCTGTGTCGTGTCAAGGCGGAGGTGACCCCTGAGTGATTCCACTGCGAGGATCGCCCAGAGGACACGGTGGAGCATACGGTGGAGGTTTGCCCCGCTTGGGCAGAACACCGCCGTGTCCTCGTGGATGCGATAGGCGACAGCGACCTCTCGCGCCGTGCCCTGGTTCAGGCCATGGTACGGAGCGAGAGGGAATGGGAGGCCGTCTCCTCCTTCTGCGAAGCAGTAATGCTCGCGAAGAGGGAGGCGGCATACGTTAGGGAGGCTCAACAACAGCCGAGTCGCCCTAGCGCCCCAAGCCGCGACCGCCGCGGGAGATTCCAGGGGCCGCGAGACGATCTCCGGCCACCGTAGACCCGGGCCTGCGGACGACGAGTAGTGGGTAACTCGCCGCCCGATCAGCACCAGGCCCGAGAGTCGACGGCGCGTAGTGTTCCACGCGCGCCTCAAAGAGTTGTCAGCCAAGTGAAGGGGCCTGCCAAGGCCGGTGCCTGCCCGGGGGTAGAGGATAAATTCGAAAGAGTTACCTCGCCCCCGGGCACTCGAGGCAGGGAGGAACAGGGGTGGGTTTTAGTCAGTAAGAGTCTGACACACCCTTCCGCTCCACCCTAGAGCGGAAGAAGTCATAGGATGATTTCCCACCCCCAAAAAAAAAAAAAAAAAAAACGCTAACGTTTTAAAGATCAAATTTGCGTGTCTATATTATTATTGTATTTGTTCATCAAATCCTCGAGCAGTTGTCTGATAAGCTCATATAAATTAAATAAACCTTAATGTTACAGGCAGAGGGTCCAAAGTCATTTGATTTTAGGGTGGGTCAGATAATTCTGACAACAGTCTGTACTAGAAATTTTGAAAAAAGTTTTTGTTAAGTTATATCCCGTACATGTGTAACAACAGCACAGTATGTTGAGTTGATTCGTGCTATGTACAGACAATCTAGTACCTACGTCCGGTCGGCTGCTGGCAACACCGATAAGTTCAGTGTGGCTGTAGGCTTGCATCAAGGGTCGGCTTTAAGTCCTTACCTCTTCCTGTTGATTATGGACGCTCTTACGTCGGAAATACAGGAAGAGGCACCCTGGTACATGCTGTTTGCCGACGACATTGTTCTGGTCGGTGAAGATGGACCTGAGATCCAGAGCAGATTGGAGAAATGGCAACAGAAGCTGGAGAAAGTTGGCTTGAAAATCAGCAGAACCAAAACTAAATACATGTTCTGCGATTTCAGCGGTCTCTCCAGTTCTGAAGCTGTAGTGCTAGATGGCGCGCTTCTCCCAGACTGCTCCGATTTTCGGTATCTCGGTTCACTCGTGCAAAGCGATGGCGAAATAGATCGGACTGTTAAGCACAGAATTAACACTGGATGGATGAAATGGCGGCAGGTCACCGGGACTATCTGTGACTCCCGCATTCCTCTAAAACTTAAGGGAAAGATTTATAAAACAATGGTCAGACCTGCTGTCTTGTATGGTTCAGAATGTTGGGCCACAAAAGGGATGAATGAAAAGCAATTGCATGTAGCTGAGATGAGAATGCTAAGAGCGATGTGTGGTGTTACGCGCATAGATAGAATTAGGAATGAGTATATAAGAGGAAGTCTGAAAGTGGCACCGCTGACTGAAAAGTTGTGTGGAAATCGGTTGTCGTGGTATGGGCATGTGATGCGGAGGAATGAAGAAAATGTCGTGAGGAAAGTCTTGTGTATGGATGTGGATGGCTATAAGAGTAGGGGAAGGCCGAAGAAACGATGGTTGGACTGTGTGAAAGAGAATATGGGCAAAAAGGGGGTGACTACAGAGATGACGACTAATAGAGGAGTATGGAAGAAAAAGACATGTTGCGCCGACCCCAAATAAATTGGGATAAGGGCAGGAGAATGATGATGTGTAACAACAGCAAAGATTTTTTTTTCGATTATCTTATAGTGTGGGATATCGTTGGTAAGGTCTTTCAAAATCATTGCAGATTTAGACGATTTAGTGATTCGTTTGCGAAATATTAAACTTTAAAGATTTTTTTTTAAACTGAGCGTTCCCCCTCTCTAATAGCTAAACTGTTGGCATGGAAAATAGTAGTATACAGGGTGTAAGGGAAACACTTCCGAAAATGGATACAGGTAATAAGGCTAGTGATTCTCGATACGATACCATAAAAAAATCTGGAAAAAAATTATAATTTTATCTTTTAAATTTAATTAGCATTTTGCGTACATTATGGTGTGTGAACAGTTAAATGAAACTGTTATTTGCAGTTAAATACGCTTTTTTTCTTCACAATAAAGTTGTAGGTAAGTATAATATTCGTAAAATATCAGCTGATGCTCGCGTATTTCTCGTGTTCAAAGTGCCAACAGCCACGCAGCCAACGACCCCACGTCCACGCGATGTCAAAGTAAAGTGAAATATTAATAGTATCCGTTTGCGTTTAGGTTGTATATTATCTACGTTCTGGCTTCGAAAGCGTTCCCCTTACACCCTGTATATAACGAATTTTGATGGAATATTATCACGCCTAAGTTAGTTCTGATAGTTTTAAAGAATTATGGTCAATTATGGCTAACTTATGAAATGTACTTTCTTTTAGAGTTAGAGTATAAATATCAAGACGAAGTTGAATTTTATTATAAATTCGAACACCGATTTGATGATTTTCTGATTTGCGTTTTTTTTTAAACTTCACCGTGATAGCGTAAAACAGCACGTAGAATGAAGAGTTGATGCACTGTGCAAATAATTAAATTACATAAAAAGGAATTTGGCATCCTGTTTTACCCAAAGTAACCTGCATCTGCGGAACAATGAAATCAATAGAGGTTGCGGGGTTTCGAGGAGAGATTCCTTGGAAATATGAAATCAAAAGAAGTTACTGGACATTGGCTAGCGTCGCCATATTAACCGAATCCTTTCTTAGACACTAGCGGACTCCCGTGGCCCTCACCAGGCCTTCAGTCCACCTTGTTGGAGGCATCAACATCGTCGGTAAACTGATGATGCCGACGAGAAAGTAGTGTGACGGCATCTAGTCATCCCTATTCATTTGCATCCGTTTAGGATGCACAGCATACACTTAACAATAACTATAACAAGCAAGTGCTGATAGGTAGTTCAAATAGCTCTGAACTAGACTAACTTCTCTCGCCGTAAAATAGTTTCCTATAAATGACTTTGTGCTAAGTTAACTCTCCTAGCCACGATAGTGTTCGGACTAATAATAGTGAGTTACTGCGATTCGTATCTGCACTGGTAGATAAGCAGACTACACTCCTAATATTGATTTTAATTAACAGTTTACAAGGATCATGGATCAAAATTGTGATTGGAAAGCACACGTCGAATACGTTTGCGATAAACTCGACAGATTTGTCTACGCAATAAAAAGATTAAGACTTACGGTATCAACGGAAGCAGCTCTTTGTGCATATCACGGTTACGTTTCGTCCATACTCGCTTATGGTCTCTTGTTGTGGGGTAATTCGGTAGATATTATTAATGTGTTCAGAGTACAAAAAAATGTGTGCGTGCAATATGTGGGGCCAGGTATACGGATAGCTGTAAGCCCTTGTTTAAAAAGTACAATGTTCTACCATTGCCATGTAGGTATGTACATTAGAGAATTATGCCTATTTGTACAACAACATTCGAAATATTTTATAAAACACAAAGATGTAACCAAGCGCAATGTAGCTCCTAGAAATAAAAATAAATTTAATCATGAGCTCTGTTTACCGCAAGGCAGGCTCGAATTGTATAAAAGGAACTCGTACATAAATGCTGTAAAGGTATATAACAAATTACCGGACGCCTTTAAAGATCTAACTTTGACCATGTTTAAAAAAAAGTTAACACAATGGTTAAAAGAAAAATGCTTTTACGATCTCAATGAATACATGTCAGATCGCGGAGAAAGAAACTGAAATATACTTAGAATATTGTTAGAATTAAAATATTATTATATACCTTAATAATTAATTAATGTTCAAAATGTTCTGAATCAACACAGAGTTTATAATATTTATGACAATAATTTATAATAATATTTTTTAATTGACTGTACATTAAAATTTTATATCTTGAACTGACATAATATGTATATAGTATAACTCTGACATCAATTAATTGATTTGTTCCTTAAAAATTCTAATGCATGAGGTCTTTTATGTTGTTACTGTCTTTTTTCTTAATTAAAATATTTACACACCGTATTTAATGGTAGAATGTAAAGGGGCCATCATAGATTTAAGATCATACTTTGTAAACCTACATTCTGGTAAATAAATAAATGAATTTGAATATGAATTTGAAGGAAACCACTATTTATTAGTTTGACATACAAAGTTTGTTGACTCCGCAGTTTATGTTTTCGTAATATAAACCAATCAGACTCTGCTACGTTATCTAAAACTTAAATATGTCTGCAAGGTAGTTATTTAAAGCAAAGAAACAATACCTATGATTTTCATACTTACAAATATTTTTTTTTTATAAAACCTTTGACTTCGAAAATATACTAAGAGTCTTCATCATGCATTATATTATGTGAACTAAGTCAGCTGTTGCGGTAATTAGTATTTGATTGACTGTTTGTTTTGGCTCATTATGTAACTTGATTGAAGGTAATGACTTTGTGATTAAATGTCAGTACCTATGAATCATTTTGCGACTAGACATTACCCCATACTGCCAGATGGATCAAAATACTCTAAAAACTTCACACGATGCTTAAGCATGAAAATGAATTAAAAATGTCACAGTGGTGGTAGAAGCAGATATCAACAGCCTTATTTATGCATCTTATTGTAGCACTTACGATAAAAACATACACAGTAAATATAAGAAAGTTCCTTCTAAGAACCCATTAGCAGTTTTAACTTGGTGTCTACTTATTCAACTTTTGATAATGGATGTCGTGAGATGGGTATTTGTCCCGCCACAAGTTATTTTGTGGGTTTCGTTTTACTAACAATTGTTTTAAATGGATACCGTTTACCATTTTTTCTATTTTAAACATCATCATCATCAGCCTTTTTTTTTTAATGTCCCCACTGCTGGGGTACAGGCCTCCTCTCTGTGAGAGGGTGTGGGCGGTAATCCACCACGCGGGCCCAAAGCGGATCGGTGGATGTCACATATCTTCGAATTTTAAACATCAGTCTCACAAAATTTTCATAACCCTTACAAATTGGTTGCATCGTTCATAATGTCAATCCTTCACCTGACGGACGAACATTCAATTCGACGAGAATGATTGAAAGCGTGAAAACGTAGTATTATGGGAGTCATCATCATTAGCCTACAGTGTAGCAGTTCACTGCTATGCCTACGCCTCTCCAGCCGCACGCCGTTTATCTCGATTCGCGATTATTCTCATCCAGCTGCGTAGCCACCCTACAAAGAAATTAAAAAGAAATCCAAAACAATTGATTAGTTTTAGTCCCGTCCTTGATTTATTGCATTACTGATTCTCGTTTTTTAATTTACTTCACTTATCTTTCATGTACATGTTGAAACATTTCTCAATAGAAATATTTGTTTTAACAATTTTTCAAGTATATAAATAAAAAGTAATAGTTAAGTAGTAACATGGTATAGTCTAACTCGTAGCTCACGCCATAGCTCGAACACGTGACTCCGTGAGTTTTCAATATGTAAACGCAATTTTGTGACAGCGCTCTTAATTTATGTACGTTAATTTAATTTAATTTATTTCATTGAGTTTTTAATTGTTATTCTTTGAACAAGAGTATATTTACTATATATAGCCTTGAAAAGAAGATCTAAAAATAATTATTTTAAGGTTGCCAAAATGTATTTTGCATTTTGAATGAATAAGCTTCTAACATAAAGCTACATTCTCTTACAAAGAGAATAATCCCTACTGAATTATAATACATTTCGGCAGCTGCGCTGTTAATGTTAACTAGCCAGTAGCAGCCGGTGCCGGCGAGGTCCACCGGAGATGAGCTGGTAATTATGTAAAACGATCAGAGAACGGACGGACTTAACGTACACACGTAAATGTTATTAAAAAAAGCTCATTGTTTAGATAAACTTTCTGCAGTTTTTGCAGTCGAATTATAAAGAAGATTGTTGTTGTGTACAAATTGTTTAAGAAAAAACAATTTTGTAACTTAAATTCTTTTGAATATTTCAAGTTTTTGTTCTAAATTTAACCATAGAAAGATAACCTTCGCCTAAAGAAGTTGCAATACGGTTATTTTCCTGGGGTTATGTATGGTTAGTTCCTAAATTTATCCTCCATTTACTTATATTTGTCATATATCCACTCTCGCTGAAATGCTCCTGAATACCAATTTTGTCGAACTTTATGATCAACAGTCAGTTTCTAACACCTTTTTTAATTACACTATACAAAGTCTTAGACAGTCTTAGTCACATTTTGCTTTTCGTTTCACAAACAGTTACAGAAGAACGGACGCGGCATAAATTAATGAGGAATTTAATAATAACTCCATGAAAAATATTGATATTCAGCTGCATCCTGTTAGACTGGAAGCTGACCCCAAGATACTCGTAGTTGGGAAAAGGCTAGGCAGATTGATTGTGAAGGGGGGGGAGGAACTTTAACAATTTATTTGTTTGCGTGTGGTTGGATGTGATCTCCCTCGATATAAGTTAGAATAGTGTTGTGTATGTTTCACAGTTAGTTTAACGGTATGTGCTTTCTTTAAATGTTTTTTTGGTATTTGATAAGAAAAATCCATGGGGCAAACAAAACAATTTTGTACGATACATTCGATTTGAAAGATTTTTGTAGGCCCTAGGTAGGTACTCGTACTGTTGAGTCCAGGGGTGTAGGGCTCCGGGTGTGTATTCTTGAGTGCGGACTTAGGTTCCGATGCGTAATAAAAGAAAGACTGGTCCGCAATCCTGATATTCTTCAAATCAAATAGTTTCTATCGAAGACTCACGGTTGCCTCAACTAACTGCCAAAAAAAGAAGTAATCATTATTCATTCTAATCTTTTGCATCACTCTTTTTTGTTTTTGTTTTTATTTTGGCTTCGCACGGTTTGTGTATTTAGCCAGTGTCAAGTTGCAAAATGAAATTGCAAGTTAAGAAAGTAGCAAGTCTTAGATACAGAATACGGTGACTTTTGTCTCATTAGAATGCTGTAACAAATTCTAATGTTTTTGGAGTATTTGGTAGCAAATGAGTCGAGTCAGATAGTCAAAAAAAATCCCGCTTAAAAAAAAACTGCATCACTCTTTAAAAGTATATTTGATCGACCAGCCTGTCTGCTGATAAGGTCCATTTTTCATGTGATCCTCTTAGATATCACTGTACTCAAATGACATGCATGACATCTGTATGTCATGCATATCATGTAACAAATTACTACTTGTCAAAGGCGGATGTATGTCCGCCGATTTCTCCGTCAGTTGTGAACCGATTTTTAAAATATTTTTTTTTTCCGAAAGAATATACTCCCGAGGTGGTTTCATATAAATTTTATAGAAATTGCTGGAGCGCTTTTTGAGAAACTGAACAAAAACGAAAAATACGTGTACCTAGATGACGTTTTGGTTTTCTCCAATTACGAGTATGTTTAAATTCCACGTTCCATGTTATTGGGGTTTTTAGTGCTAGTATATAACAACTAAAAAGTGAAAAATAAAAACCTTTTTTTCAAACAAAAAAAACAACCGACTTCCGAAAAAGAAAATACAATAAAATTTAAAAAAAACCTTTAATTTCGGCAGTCAGTGTCAAATAACGAAGAAATAAAATACAAACATCAACTTCCGAAATTAAAGTTATTTTTTTAATTTTTAGTGTATTTTATTTTTTGGAAATCGGTTGTTTTTTTTTTGGCAGATAATGTCACATTGCAATAATAAATTAACTAACAAAACGACACACACACAGTATCACACTTACACACGCCGCACCGCTGCACTGAAGCCTCACTTGTAACACACACGGCCGCCCGTCATTATGCTCGCCATTCTAGGTATAATGCAGCGCGTATTGTTCAACGGTTTTCATGATCGCAACATGAAACTAATAAAAATGATCCGGCTATTTCATATTTATGTCATACTATTTGCTAGACATTTTTGAGTATAAATATTTGGTAATAAGAGTCCAAAAACCGTGCCACCGGTCAGGCTTGGAGGAATGCCTATAAGCAGGGTCACCAAATTCAAGTACCTGGGGCACTGGGTCACCGAGGACCTCTCAGATGATTTGGATATTGAACGGGAACGTAGGGCGTTGGCAGTGAGATGCAATATGCTGGCGCGCAGGTTTGCATGGTGCACGAAGGAGGTCAAAATTGCTCTTTTTAAGGCATACTGCCAGACATTTTATAGCTACTGCCTGTGGGTCCGTTATACGAGTATATCTTTCAATGCCCTACGGTTCCTGTACAATAATGGTTTTAGGATGTTGTTGAGGTTGCCGCGATCTTGCAGTGCATCGGGTATGTTTGCTAAGGCCAGAACGGACTGCTTTAGGGCAATAGTACGCAAAAAGGTGGCTTCCCTGATGCGCTGCGTGCGGGGCAGGGTTGACTGCCCGGTTGTTAGGCACTGGAACCCCGTTCACGGCTCTGGAGGTGTCCTTTATAATATTAAATAGAGCAATTTGTAAATAATAAAAATCAATATTCATAGTTTTACTAATATAGTTCTAAGTATTATTATACTAACAATTTTATGGAATGTAATGTTCCGTAATAAAATGATTAAATAAAAAATAAATATCTACATGGAAAGAAATAAAATAAAAAAATAAGTCGTAGGACTGATTCAGAAGTGAAAACTCAATCTGAGAGTGACGGTTACGCGAGTTCAGTGCTTTTTCCCCATGCCAAAAGTGCCCTACATGCCTAAAGAAGTTTTCGATTTAAAAAAACTCCAGACTTTGATTCATAATATGATGTTAGTAATACACGTAGTTTGCTATAGTATTAATACCCAAGCACAAGTAATGTAGAAAATTCAAAAGATTTAAAAATTACTTTCTATCTTTCGTTATTGTTTAATTGGTAATATCGATACGCAGTGACTCGTGAGGCATTATTGCACATCACTGACTGTTAGATATTGCTATGAAATGCTGAGTATTTGCCCCGGAGGAACGCTGGCGTGAGAATGTATCACGAATTTCAAGAACCTGTATTGTTGGTAGGCAGGTATACCCTTGACTCTGATCACATTTTCAGCTGCTGCTTAAATAGTTTTCTTTTTTCATGAAGATTGCATACGAACCCTGAAAATTGCAAATTATTGAAACACAGCATCAGTATGTAAGACTTTTCACAGTATTCATATTCAGTAAGAAGTTTTATTTTAAGATAACCCTATTACATAATATATGTATAGCCGTATAAAGCTGCGGTCTCACGGCCCGTGAATACGGGCCGCGCCGCGCCACGCTAAGCGTTGCTACGTTTGACGCAGCGTGGCCCTGCCAGTGCCGAGTGTTACCACGGTGTGTGTTGGCCTGCTTTCTGCCATTCATCCATCATCGCATTTATTCATATATCGCGCCGCACCATGCCGCGCCGGTGAGGTCCCACGGCCCGTTAATCGACCGGCCGCGTCGCGCCATGCCGCGCCTTTGAACTTACCGACTCGCGATGGATCGGACGGGCGACGACAGGCCATCGCGGGCTTCATCGGATGCGACGGTTCCCACGGCCTGTAAACCCGGCGCGGCGCTGCCCGACGATTCACAGGCCGTGGGACCGCCGCTTAAGAATGATGATTGTGTGTGATGCTTCAGGCATTACATGGCGGTACGAGCGTCTTATCTGATATTGCACGAGACTTAGGTTTTCGTTAGTCATCATATTCGATTATGACTATAATGTTTGAATCTAGTACCTACTTAATTTCAGTTATTGCGAAAACAGCCCATATTGTTTGAACACCATTATTTTTCCCTTCGAACCTTCGATTTGCACAATAAAGTTTACCCTGACTCATCGCCACTTCATCAATATTATTGCTCCTTAAAGTGCTAGCAATATATCAAGCACTCGCTTCTAATCTCCTACCTTTTTCTAACTATAGATACGGTAATAGTTTGCAATGTAAGAATAAGACGCTAATAATATATTCGGACAATGCTGACATCCGACTTATTTACGATGTCATAATTTACTCGCTGACACTGCGGTGTGATGTTGATTTATTTTTTTTGGTTTATAATGGACATTGTGTGTGTCGTTTTATAAACATTGTGTGCTGAAAACCTATTGTGTGAATAACGCGTTTTGGGTTCAAGTTTGTATTTCAGTAAGTTAGCTTTACACAGGATGGAAAGTTGGCTATATTGCTGTCCATAGCTACTTTTTAAAAACAAGAAAAAGTTTTTGTTAGATTCAAGTATAAAGATCAATTTTGTTAGTGTGGTAAGAAATACAAAATTATTCTAATGATGAGTCTTGTACACAACGGTAAAAACATGAAAAACATGCAACTTTGAATCAAATTCACACATATTATTATTTAGATTTTTACATTACGTAAAAAAAAATAAAAAATAAACATACAGCAAAACAAAAATTGTGATTACATTGTCCTATTTCCTACAGTTATAGGTATTTGCGACTGTCCGAAAAAAAATGTCAAAGTTCACATAAAACCGAATTGGCGATAGACCTAGTAGAAACAATTTGGATCATGATCACCTACTTCTAATAATAATAATATAATTTAAATTTAAATATGAGCATGGTGTTAAATAGAATGAGATAAATTGTCTGAACAGTTTGTTAAAAGAAGTAACTTTGCCTGATTTTACTTTCCGTGACAGGCAATAAAA
The DNA here is from genome assembly GCA_951329385.1 of Polia nebulosa. NCBI lineage: Eukaryota > Metazoa > Arthropoda > Insecta > Lepidoptera > Noctuidae > Polia > Polia nebulosa. Next base: position 22,758,591 of record OX589602.1, read on the forward strand.
CGCGCGTGCGTAAACAAACGGTGGTTGCCCGAGGACGTCTACTGTCCACTAAATAAATGTCGGATGATAATAAACGAAACAGAGAACAAATAAAAGCTGGAACAATAAACAGGGAACGTTTGATCAGTAATAAAAGATTTTATGTACCTACTTTTATTTAATTTTTTGAGACCTTGAAGACTATGACGTGTTCGTCGCCATGATCATACAACGTCTTTATAAAAAACTTTTTTACAAAAAAATAGAACCGACTTCCAAAAAAAGTGCAAAATAACTTTTGTGTCTTCGTTTTTTGACACCGACTTCCGAAATTAAAGTTATTTTGCACTTTTTTTGGAAGTCGGTTCTATTTTTTTGTAAAAAAGTTTTTTATTTTTTACTTTTTAGTTGTGGTTCCCCGTTAAACTGTGTTAACAATTCATAGACATAAGATATCAGCAATCGCGGTTGATTTGCTGTCAATTTTTGAAGAGTTCCGTTGTCTGTCTCCAAAACCCATCATCAGATCTTTTTGAAATTTAAATGGGACCATTTTGGAATAAACCCCTTTCGAACAAAAAAAGAATTTTGCAAATACGTCAATATATGACGGAGTTAGGCCCGAACATACATAAAAAAAATACAAACATCCGAATTGATAACCTCCTCCTTTTTCGAAGTCGGTTAAAAATACAAAGTAGATGGGATCGCAAGGAAAGCTTGTATTATTTGAAAACAGACTTTGAATCCGACTCAGATTCGTATATTACGAATCTAAGTCTGATTCGGAGTCTGTTACTTAAATAGTCAAAGGCCAAAGAAAAATTGTGGCCGCAGCGGCTGAAGAGGGTAAACGGGGTTCGCATATATTCATGAAGGCCTAGCCGAGGCAGCGTGACAAAATGCGCAAACACTCCAGAGCGCCCCGGCCAGAGTAGTTTTAGACTTTAAGAGTCTAACAGACCCCTCCGCTCGCCCCAGGATGGAAGACATCCATGAGGATTTCCCCACGGTAAAAAAGGATCATACGCGTAAATATTTAACAACCGTTGCAGTAGTGTCTCCTTCTTAATTGAACAAAACAATTATGTACATTTTTATTTGTTGTTGTGGTGCCAACGGCGGGTATGTGATGTACCTAGAATATGAAGCTTGGACAAAAAGGATATTGGACTGACTTTAAATGATACCTACTTTTGAATTTAATAGGACTACCGACCAAGTCACAAAAAAAAGCATTAACAAAGCTCATGAAAAAAGGTTCATCACCACGAGGAAGAGATTCCATTACGGAGGTAGCAAAGTGTATAGTTAGAGTTAAGTCCAGAATACACATGCTACTAAAAGAGCACGCTTGTTGGCTTCTAGGTAACATGCTTTTTAGTAGCATACTCTCAGAGTGTCTACATTTCCTCATGAAAGCACAGAGCTTAGTAGCATACTTATTAGGAGCATGCTCTTTTGTAGCACGTCTGAGATACACATGCTTTTTATTTAGCATTTAAAATGGACGTTTCTTTGCGGAATGAATTAAATTCAGTAATACGAGTATTATTACTTTCAACACATTTAATTAATATGCATTCCATAAACATTCATAATGTCTATAGAAATATAAAATTTAAAGTTTTGTATCGCCCCATCGAGCCATCGTGACTACGCAAACAAATCAAGTAGCATGCTCGCATAGAACGCGTTCAGACTTGCTTTGGAGCCACCCCTCTCTCACCCGCGCCTTACACCGTGTGGTAGTAAACCCGAAAAAATAGACCGGTTTGCGATTAAGTAACGTGCTCCTTCATAAGCATGCTCTTTTCGTATACACATGCTTATTGAATGCTACTAAGTAGCATTTGCTCAAAAGTAGTGCTACTACGTAGCAGTTGTATTCTGGACTGTAAGTGTACCGTACAGACACGTGCAGATGAGAGAGCAACGTGTATTAACAGTTTAGGATTCTCAACTAAGTTTGTGAATATGAAAAGTCTAATTACTACAACAGACACGGAATTTATAATGAGATACTGCTCCACAGTAGAGGACCATAATAATGAAATCAGAGCAAGTTCGGAACTCGACCTACATAGTCAAAAATATCAGAATAGATTTTTCTAGAATTGTGCAGCAATTTTTACTGAATACAATATAGAGTGCTTGCCTTTCAGCTACCTAACTCGCTTTTCTGAGACTTCTTGTTGACTTAGATAAAGTGATACGTTCAATTTTAAAACCAGTATGAACATACTATGGTTAATTTGGGTGAGTTAAGTAGATTTCAATAAAAAGCTGAAATTTCCGAAAAGGCTTGAACTCAAACTTCACACGGTCTGCTTTTATTTCTCTTTACCACTTTCCCGCTACAAGGGATCGGCTTTTTTAATCATGCAGCGCTACTTTGTGCGGTGTTTAGTATCATCCAATGCAAGGGGCATTATTATTAATTCCATTTGGATAACTATCCAATGATGTGGTTAACAACTGTTAACCACGTCATTAAGGTTCTTCCTCTTTGTAATTTTCATGTTGTGTAGGAACTTCTTTACAACGTAATCGTCAGGGTGGCGCACCACGTGTCCATACCATCTCAGTATAGTTTCCACCATTTTATCCGCTATGAGCACTATTGTGGTCATCTTAAAACCTAACACGGTTCATTTTTAAAAAAAAGTTTTTGTTACCTGAACAAACGACAACAACGAATATTTAAATTTTACTGCTTTTGTGTGATGATAAAACGAGTTTGGGTATTAAATGCTTTTTTAGTATCAACCAAACCCACCTAAAAATTTTCTGTGGTCATAAAAGTGCTGAGAATATTTATTATACAGCCCGCTTGAATATATTAGAGCAATAAACTGAACAAATTTACTTCAAGATTCTTTGCCAAAATCTATTTATTTTTAACCGACTTCAAAAAGGAGGAGGTTATCAATTCGGATGTTTGTATTTTTTTTTTTTTTTTTTTTATGTATGTTCGGGCATAACTTCGCCATTTATAGACGGATTTCCAAAATTATTTTTTTGTTCGAAAGAAGTTTGTTCCGAAATGGTCTCATTTAAATTTCATGTAGATCTGACTATGATTTTCGGAGACAGACAACGGAACTCTTCAAAAAATTACAGCAAACCACCGCGATTGCTGCTATCGCATAAGTATGCATTGTTAACACAATTTTATGAGGAAACACAACTAAAAAGTGAAAAATAAAAACTTTTTTACAAATAAAATAAAACCGACTTCCAAAAAAAACAAAAAGTGCAAAATAACTTTAATTTCGGAAGTCGGTGTTTCTGGTTTTATTTCTTCGTTTTTTGACACCGACTTCCGAAATTAAAGTTATTTTGCACTTTTTGTTTTTTTTGGAAGTCGGTTTTATTTTTTTTGTAAAAAAGTTTTTATGTGTAAACAGTACTTAATTATACTAACACAATACTATGCTATAATTTGAACGTAAATATATTGCGCTTAAATATATGGGCAGTGTGTCGTTGATATCCTTTATCTCCTAGTTAGTTAATTCTTCTAAATAAGTTTGTGACGAGCTCTACTGTCTGTTTCGTTTCAAAAGTTCGTATTTGATAATTATCACGCTTTCATTAGTTAATCGCAAAGAGCCTGCTTATGTTTGATTAAATTAAGACCATCAACGTAGATATCAAAAGTTTTGAAGTTTCCATTTACTTACTTTGAGAGAAATCTTCGTTACTACATAATTGTTATTAATTGGGTTTGGCTTGAGTCATTTATGAAATAACTACCCGATTGAAATTAATAATTTAATTGGACTCCATTTGGTCTGCAATTATAAAAGCGATAGGCCTTTGTACCTAAATATTGCTTAAATATCACACAATTAGAGAAATAAAAGGGGCCGCTTTAATAAAGCGGCCCCTTTTATTTCTCTAATTGTGACTATACTAATGTATTTAGTGCTGACTCTGAGATCTGGATTCTGATTGTCGCAGTATATTAGTCCGCAGAGTAGCGAAATTTAATTAGAGCCAAAAGAGCGAACCTTTTTCTTAATTAACTTTTCTGTTATGAGAAAGAAGAGTGAAAAGGCTAAGCAGAACTAGAAAAGACGAGCTTTTATTAACTTAGGCGTCACTTTAATTGTCGAGGTGGTGTCACCACGCGAGTTGTAACAGGAATATTTCCACAACTAATAGGAATATATACGAGTACGTGTCTCTTTCAGTAGCTCATGCAGCACTTCACAGGTGTGCCCGCAATCGGACCTCTGGTGTCACCGTGAAGTAAGGTCGGTGTTAATGTTACTACTTATTTTATGATTTTATTTATTTTTTGTTAAAACCTTGCTATATATTTATTTTGCCTTTTCTTAGATGTCGCAACAAAGACTCAAAACTGTATTCCTATAAATGTGCTATTTTTGTAAATTTAATATTAAAAGTTTATTAACCTTATTTTTTGTTTTTTTTTTTATGATTTCATCCCAATGTTTGATATGTTATCATTCAGGTAATGTATAATTTTAACAGATTTTCAACATAGATTTTTATTAAACCGTGACCTAACCTCGGCAATTAAGTACCAAAACTTAAGGTCGGTAACTAAAGATTAATAACCTACTATTTCAGATATTGGAAGAATACGGATGGGTAGTATAGTACCTTTACAGGAATCTATTATAGGGACCTGGAGCACCTTCTCGTAGTGCAGGGTCCTGGAGTCTTTGTACGCGTCTAGGGGCTGTCGTACTCGCTCGCAGCGCGAGAGTGTGGTGTATGAGAGTGACTGCTTATTATGTGTTGTGTTATAAAAGAAAGAGGAATAGCACACTTATACGTTATATTCAACAATAAAAATAATACATGTGCCCTCTTCGACCGGGCTAGCAGAAGTGAACTAAAAAACAAAAGTCTTCCTTATTCTTCTAAATTCAATCGGCGTTCCAAGAGTTTCTAGAATGTTCCAAACTTCCAACGTGCCAGTCTCCACCATAAGGTCGCCAACATAAGGTCGTCACACTATGTATAGTAATCACGTGAGAAAACCACTATTGAATCTGATAACTGTATGTAATGTTACTTTACTATCTATTGTAAACATTCAATTTCTTCAAACTTAACAGACAGATTTGTTGCTGGGGATTTTGTTCAGCCACTTCTTTTTCTCAGCTGTAGGAAGTAGTGACGGGCGGGCGTTTTAGGGGGACTATCTTCATGTAGAACTTTGACGTTAAAAAAGTGCTGGCTCACAGCCTAGTTTAAATAAGTGACTTTTGATTTGATTTGTTATTCACACAATGGCGAGTTGTATGGTCACCTGTGAACATCTTTACGCGCGAAACCGCCACATCCGTCAACATCCGCGCTGTTTCCCGCCATTGACATGTTTACGACTTTGTTTACATAAAACGGATCGCTGACGCTTCTATTGGTGCGAGGCACTTGAAGTATTTTTTTGTGGGTTGTTGAATAAACAGACCTTATAATAAAATGTAAACAATACTTGTGTTACGAGAGTTGAATTCTAATCAAATGCTGTTATAAACGATTTGGCGGGAATAGTGTCTGTTCACGTGATAAGTTGGTTTCTGATAAAACCACTGTATCAATCTACACGAAATTTTGCATGTTACACTATGAATAGACAAGTAAACTAATAACATTGTTTTTTTTGTACAGTCCGATAAAATATTTTCCTATTATTCATACTCAAACTTCATATTACGGAAACGAAACACAGTAACGGCTTTTTCAAATTGCGTTTCTGCGTTTGCGTTGCGTTTTGTGTTGCGTTTTTTTTCTAATACTATGTAATAACTACCTTAGAATAAATACATACCCTCAAACTTTGAATAACACATACAAGCTCACATCATTCACGCTCACAATAACAATACGAATAAAATCGGCTGACCTTGATAAAAATGTTATGACGTAATATTTCTTCAAAATATTTATCTAAACCGATGTTATTACGACGTAATAATAACACAGCAATAAATATAATACTCAACATAACACATAAACAAACACAAAACTGTTTAAAACACACAATTCTAGCAAAATTTCGTCCGCCATTCATAAACGTAAACATGCTACTAAAAACTTTTTTTAATTTTTTTCGAAACAGTATTTGTCTATGGAAATGTTTGTAAAACTACTATACTATCACTCTCCGAGTATGTAAAAATTTCCACAGGAATATGACCTTTAGTTAATTAGTAATAGAGGTTGAAACCGCGCTAGTCGGATCGGCACACTGGGGCCTATTGGACGTTGTCGGGTAATTCCGTTTACCGGCACTCTGGGGCCTATTGGATGTTGACAGGTTAATTATACCATAAATAAAGTATGGTTGTAGCTTTCAAAAAGAGGGTCTCTGGGTCTGGGGGGCTCTGTCTCGCATAGGGTCATAGCACTAAGCTGAGCGATGGCCGTTTTGCGTGGATGTGACGAAAATTTTCCCCCAGCTTTTCTTTTGTTGTTGTGTTTCTCTGTCTTTTACGTCATGTTTACCGTAAATAAACGTATTTTCTTTATTTTTTTTTTTTAACGTACCTTATGGTAATAGTGACTATACGGTAGACGCAGTGGCTGAGCGATCGGCTGCTGCGCTGCGTGCCGGGGTCGATTACCGCACGGAACAAAGATTTGTATGGCCTACAAATAATTAGAGATTAAACGAACTTACCTGTGAGTGAAGTTCGATCCTAATTATATGAAGGCTTCGTCCGAAGAGATTAGCATTTTATACACATGTAGTAACGCATAGTAAACACCATTCCACACTATTTTGAGAATATTTTAATTTCTTCTGCATTTTCATCATCTTTTTTTTTTTGATGTGGGTAGATTAGTCCACTTGATTCCTGCACCCGCTATCCGTGTCATATAGTTTAGAGTTTAGCTCATTCACTTCATAGTTTACGATTGACCAGGGTAGAGACTTAATGAGTGGGTGGGAGGGTTGCTAATCTCTTCGGACGAAGCCTTCATATAATTAGGATCGAACTTCACTCACAGGTAAGTTCGTTTAATCTCTAATTATACTTCAGGCTTCGTCCTCGAGATTAGCATTTTATACACATGTAGACTTTTAGAGATATGAATCGTAAAATATAAAATAAAATACATGAGTTTGCAATGTATTTTATATTGTCATAACGAGAAAAAAGTCAAAACAAAAATTTACTTAATTTTTCAATTGCTGTAATTTAGAAACCTAAAGGTTTACTTGTTAATTGAATGATTCATAATAACCATACCAAAACAATCATTAGACTTATTAGTAACTGGTCTACTATAAAATTTTGCAAATGTTTGGGAGCTAGGGCTCCAACTAGCAGCTTTCCTAATTTGATCAATGTTAACACCTAATCTTTGCGCAGCAGATGAGGCAGCATGCCGAGTGCTATGCGCAGTGAACGTGGAAGTATGAATTCCGCTTAAACCCAGGATATGTTTTATCCATCTAGATAAAGTTAGTGTACCTACCGACTTATAGAGGTCTTTTAAAATTGATAAATAAAGTATTCCTTCAGTAATTTCGAGGTAATCGAGTATAGCTTTTGCTGGACAAATGTTTTTTTTTTTTTTTTTTGATCATAAAACCGGCATAACGAGTAAGTAACACGGTTGTGATGCACCAATTCTAGATGTTTTTATGAGTGTGACGTAAGGAGCCTTCGTGGGATAGAAAAAAGAACAACACGTAACTCGGTCAACGTTAAATAAATATATTTTAAATAGAGAAAGGGTGTGGGTAGGTCTGCAGTCACAATTTTAAATATTCCCCGGGAGATAGCACGCTACTGCCCTGGCTCAGCCTTGGTGTCTTGGGAAGCCACGTTGCGTTTGCCCCGGAGGTGTTGGTCGACAGGAACCAGGATGGGCCGGCTGGCAGCTGGTCTAGCCGGCTCGGAGACGGCCTGCTGAGGCCACGCGGGTAACTGAATACCCGGCGTGGAGCGTGCCACCGACTCGTAGGTCGACAGGGCCCGGAAGGCGACGGCCGGCAGGTACCACGCGGCAAATCAGCACCCGGTGTAGTGCGAGCCAACGTGGCGAGCAGCCTGGTGGCGGCGGCACGATGTTTTGCGGCGGGATGGCTGCGATAGGGTACGATGTAGGTGGTGCTCGGAGCTTAGGGCTCCAAATCTTTCCTCCGATGCTAGGAATCCAGATGTGGGAATCCGGATCTGGGACCCTGGGAACAATGTCCAGCGTGTCAAGGATGGATGATAAGCTTCTCCGCTGATTTTGACACCTAGGCATGAGCAAAGCGGCTGTACGTGCGCTAACAAGTGTGGTTGTCAAAATCAGACGGAGTTTACATTGGTGAGGAGGAAAAGCATGATGACATTCAAGAGCAGCAGCAGCCACGCGCAAGTCAGCATGTACATAGCTAAGGCTATATGTATGTGCATAGTTAAGCTGATCACGCGGAAGGCGTGATTACAATGTGCGACAGATCTTTTATAGGTTATGAGCCTTGATTATACAATGCTAGGAAATGAAATTAAGGAAGACATGTTCTGGAAAGAATTTATACACAAGATTAGGAACACAGAATGCACAAAGCTACCTGTATGCTGTTCAAACACTCACCCAATTACAGGGGTTGGAATCGCGTAATAAGTTGGCAAATATTTGCCAATGCAAACTGCAGCTGCTAGGACTTGGCGATCGCTTCACGGCTCAAGGGTGTTCGACAGAACAAGGTGAGTATGAGGTCTAACGCCAACAGCTGGATTCAGATGAAAAAGGGACCACGATGTCGTTTATCGGGTTTTTATATCTTCGCCGTCATTGACAGATGTCATTGAATTCATAGACAATAGTGTTGTCAGTCAACTAAAATTGTCCATGCCTACCAAAGGCATCACAATGGCTTTTGGTCTCTGGATTCTTCCGCATGTCTATGCTTCAATTAAGATTGTAACGCCACTACGTTACATGAGGTCGGGAATTTTAATTTTGATTTCTTTGGGAAACTTTACAATATTACAAATTTTATTTTTGATAATGGTTGCTCCCTATGTGCAGTGACGAGAGCTAACAGAGTTATTAATTTTTCTTTTTTTTTATTTTTTTTTTTTATTTGAAAATTTTTCAAGGCTTAGGTCTCCCTTAGGGAACAATTTTTCAGATAATTTAATACCAAAGACGTGTCTCAGGTTTCGTTATACTAAGGCAGAGGGGGTAGGGGTACTCCTTTAAATAACCTTTTTATATCTTCATTCCTGGATATATTTTATTAAACTCATAGCGGACCGGTATGAGTTTAATGTTCCGTACTGGGCACCACCATTATATGCAATTGTTAGGAAGTTCATAATATTTGAAATAAGTACCTAATTTATTCTCATTACAATAAATGAACCACTTTTATAGAACCATTCTTATTGTTTATAAGAGTTCTCTGAGAGAGAGTTAAGTACTATATCCATAGATCACAGTGGGATACCTCTTCCAATCATCGCCTCACGGATAAAACTCCTGCCACCAGGGTAATGCTGTTGCGCATGTGGAGGCGACTGAAATCAGTAGATAAAATTAAATTATCATTAGCCCTGAATATTACCATTTCTGACAATAAAAGATTTTTAAATAATGGGTAACACGGCTGGGTTGGCCAGTGTGAGAAACTAACCATGATACTCTTGGAGTTATCAGATTTAATTTTTCGTAATGATTTTAATATATAGTAAACGGAGGAAAAGCTAAAAATAAAATTCAGACCATGAAATTGTAAAAGCATTTTCAGCGTACACATCCGGATCTGTGAGCCAGGAGATGTATCTTGGGCATTTATTATTTAACCGACTGGCGAAAATATCTATGTTTGGGGGACCAAATTTTGTAACAATTTTACGGTAGGCATAGTCTACAAGTTGCCACTCAATAGTCAATATCGCGTACGTCTTGACTCCTAATCTGCTTCAAAGTTATCTGAAGAGCTAATATATGAAGCAAAAACATATAAATTTCTATGTTCGCACCATTACCAAAGTTGCTTTGTATCGTCTGTCAAATGTGGGAACTGGATGCCTCCTGTTGACGTAAAAAATAGCGGTTGTATTGTTAATTCGAAGAAGAATCTGGGAGTTAGATAAATAGCAAATATTTTAAGGCCATTATAAGCAGCCATAATTTTTATATAGTTGATATGCTGGCTGAGTTCAACGCGTCCCCCAGGTCACCAGCTCTCTGATCACCACACGCAATGCCCCGCCCCGTTGTTGAGGCATCAGAAAAAAATTCAAGGTCATATCTATCCATTTTGATTTTACAAACAGAATGATTGATAGCATGATTCCACCATTCAAAGTCAAATTTTAATGAATTTGGTATATTCATAACTATTTTATAACTATTGTTCGTCTTTTTTTTTAAATTATGGTATTTACATCTTTCAAATAGTTTTGTATAGAGCCAACCATACTCCACAGCTGGGCAAGCAGATGCCAAAAGACCAAGAAAGCTAGCGAAAACTCTGATTTTGCATTGTTTCAAATTTGACATTATTTTTGTTTCTGAATTTATTCTATTTCTTGTTTCTTTTGGTAATGTGACCTGAAACTTTCTTGTATCTCTACAACATATCCTAAATATCTGCAAGTGTGTGTAGGATTGAAATTACTTTTTTCCTTATTTATTATGAAACCAAGACTCGTAAAGAGGTTTTGAGTTTCTTGCAGGTTTTTATAACATGTTTGTTGACCAATAAGGCAAATTGTCATTTAAATATTATATAGTAGATATTTATCCACGTCTTCTCAATAATTTCATTACTGGTTTCATAACCTTTGTAAATACAAGACGAAAGGTAAGATATTAAATTTATAAATAGAATTCTCAAACTGGAACCTGAGATATTTTCGATCATCTACGAGTATAACAATCTTAATTAAATAATATGCGTCTTTTAAGTCGATAGTGCATATGTGACAATCTCGTTATATAAGTTTTAGTACAGATCTGAAGTCTTCCAATGTGAAATGATTAGTATTGATAAATTCATTTAATTTAAGTTTAAGATAATACGCATCTTTCCGTTTGGCTTGGTATTAAAAAGACATTTGACAAATATTGGTCGGACCGAGGAGCTTCACGTTCTGAAATAGCTTCTAATGATAATAAATTATCGATGGCTTTAATGAAATGAGCCCTTTCTGACTCGGAATATTTCCGAATGCTAGGAGGTACTGATTGAATTGGTAACCGAGAAAAGGGAATTTTATAACCCTTTATACATGAAAGGATCATTGGATCATGAGTGATCATTAACCATTCTTTTATAAAATAAGGTCAATCGACCAGCAGGTTTTACCGTGTTTAGCGACATCTGTAGTTCTGTCGCTGCTGCGGATGCTGAGACTGCTTGGATAAGTTGGCTGGCCGATTGGGCGTCGAGGTCGTCACAGGCTCCATCATTGGTGGACCTGTCGTCTTCCAGTTTTAATTCCATGAAGGATTAGCTGTGCTGTGTGTAAACTTCTTATTTGCAGGTTTAGGTGCCGGTGGTTTAAGATCTGTATCAGATTGATTGATGGCTTTTGCAGTATTTATGGTTTCTGCTAAGTTTTCACCGAAAATAAGCTTATAAATTTTTGTATTCTGTAGCTGCTCTCTAGCTTCTTTATTTATAGCATTCAATAAGAAGTTTATTAGCGTCACAGAGTCAGTATGTTGACAGTCACAGATGGTACGAGTAGAATCCATCAGAAGTTTGAGTAAAGCGGTGTTTTTCTCCTTAGGTTATAATATAAGCATGATGGCTTCTCCTAAAAAGGTATGTTGTTTTTGTTTACTTTCAATAGCTTTATCGCATTTAGCATTAATATCTGACACAGCTGCTTTTTATAAAGATTTGCCATATTTTTTACCTGTTGTAGGATCAGTGCCTAATATATCCATTATTTCCTTGTTAAGTTCTGAGTCTTCTGTTGCAGGTTTCATCGCATCTGCAAGCGGAACAGGCTCTGGGACTACAGGTGGTAAAAGGCCAGCAGGATCCGGCGCAACTATCACGACAGACTGAATCTGGACAGAGTTATCATCGCGTGATGTGCTGAGGAGTGGATCTGGTTCTAGCTCCACGTCAGGCCGCGTTAGATCTACACCTTTTTTAAGCCCGGGAGAAGGCTGATCTAGGTCTGGTATGACCACGTCATTGTTAAATAACCCCATATTTATATTCTCTGTCTGGAAAGGAGACGTAGAGTCCCATGTAACCTGGCAATGCGAGTCAGTATCATATTGTAAGTGACAGTCCCAAGTTATAATAACACGTACTGTCCACAAACAAATTTATCTAGCACCATGAGGCAGTCCCATTGTACTGCTCGGCGGGCCGGGAAACGACTGCATTATTAACGTAACAATAAAAAAGAACAAGTTGTTCATTATGTTAAAATCTTTAATGTTTTCAATGTAAAAACACTTATTATGTAGTTACTTAAGTCTTGAGACTCAACTGAATTGTTAGAAATTAACAGTAAGAAACAGTCCCAATGCAAGCAAGTACTGTCCGCAAACTATTATTTTCTGAAGAGTAATTAAATCTTATTTTTACTGACTCGTATTAGCGAAAAAACTGTCCCACTGTACTGTCCGTAACACTAATTTCTCGAGTAGAAAAAACTATGAAGTATGTACTTAGGCACCAACATTGTTGTTGGTAGGTATAATACGATGTTAAACAAAGTAAACAAGACGTGTAATCTCGTCTATCCTACTTTAATTTTAATAACAGATGAAGATCGTTACGCAATAAAACTGTAGAAAATTAATTATTATGTCAAACACTGATTAATATAAAAATAAACGAAAATAAACCATACCTTGATCATCTAACAGAGAATGGCGGCACAAACTTGTAGTTGACGATCTGTGAGTCATCCGAGTAATATGAATCACGCGATCGGCGCCGTTTGCGTTCATTTTCTTTGTAATCTTCTAATTTTATGTTTCATACGATCACAATTATCACCTTTCCTTTTAGGCATTATATTATTATTCTAGGTACTAGATATTATTATAATTTATCTTAATCAATTTAATACAATCATTTCAATCAATTCAAAATCAATTATTACTATAACATAAAATGTGTAGAGTAACTTTTGCGAATTCGCTCATTGAACATGAGGGTACATCTATCTAATAGGCAACCTGGTTCAATGTGCGCAGTGTCCGCGAGAGCGGGACCTTGGGCAACAGCTCGGTGCGACCGTGCGGCAGTGCGAACAAATCGGGCCGTCTACGACGCTGCACGTACCCATCGGGTACGCACAAACCTATCTCCTGTAACACACCCGGATTGTTTGTGTTACCCCGGAACACTCCAAGGATATAATAATATGATGCCAACGCTAGATCCCTCCTCGTTTCTAACTTGTTGTATCCCACCATTCCTAAAACAAACAAGGTTGGATACATCAAGGGATAGAGGGGGTATACCCCATAAAGTCTGAGGTACATGTAACGCGTATATTTATTTTGTATGCGCTCCAACATGAGAGTATATTTCGCCTCATGTGGAGCCCATATAGCTGCATTACCCTCCAACTGGCTCCTAATTAGCGCGTCGTACAATGCCGAAATTGCCTTAACATTCGTGAAAGCTGCCGCTCTGCGAAGCACGAATCCCAAAAAAATTATTATCACAATAATGTCAAAACAAAATAATAAGTATGTCAATCAGAATACTAGTTTAAATATTAAGTCCGCATTGGATTTCTTCTGACTTCCGACAGTTTTTTTAGTAGTTTGAAAGGCTAATAATATTCCAGGCGACTAACAACTTATATGGAGACTAACTATTTGCTACTAAAAATCGTAGCTGAGGTACTATAAATAATACCATGGCGACTATATTAACAGTGGGATAACAAAAATTGTAAGTATTATTATCATTTGACACAGAAAATTAACCAGAAAGATTACCATTGCGACGTACGTTGTCCAAGAGCGAGCAAAGCGAGCTCGGGAACTTAAGGCACCCCGACACGGACAGGTTAGGTTTGAAGACGGGGGCTACAGTGAGCAAGCAAAGCGAGCGAACGCAGCTCCCGTTATCCTCTTCGTGTTAGATTCCTTTAAACCCTGTAGACAGAAATGGGCCATCAACCTACCTTACTTGCAACTGTCGTTAGCACATTTCAGTGAAAAAGCATGTTTGTTTATGACAGTTACCAAAACCAAAACTCGATGCCTTCGCTGTAGCTGTCAACTTACTATTTTTAACCGACTTCTTGCTACAATCTCTAAATATTTTTTAATTCCTAATCGTAAAATTATTTTTGCCACCAGCTTTAAATATTTTTTTATCCCAAATTGAGATTAATTTGTCGCCGCGTTTAATATATGCCCTTTTAAAATAATTGTGGATATTTTTTTTTGTAAGAGCTTGTATGAAAGTCTGTGAAAAATACGTAAATCTTCTGACGTAATAATTTACGACGAGTGAAGAAAATTTCAATTTTCATTCATTCTAAAAAGAAAACTGATCAGCGCCCCCTTTCGTGCATCTCTTACAAAAATCTTCACTTGTTAATACTCCTCGCCGGCAGCTGATAAACGAAGATTCTTATTCTTCTTATACTTAGTGTCTATCACGTGTTTTTAAACTAAGTTTTGTGTTTGTATGTATATTCCAGTTCGCATTCGACGATTTTTAGAAGATAAGATCTTTTCTCTTAATGCTATTTTTAAGTAATACGGAATAATTAATTGCGTTCGAATGTTTCCAATAAATTATGTGGATTCGGTTTCTCCAAATAAGCACGCAACAAGATCATTTGCTCAATAAATATTTTCGACCAGTAACAATTTTCGTTTATAATAAAAAAGCCAAAGTGTACGAGTGGATTTCCGATAAACGATTCATTTCTCTTATAAGACTGAAGCTTTCTTAGAAAAATAATTTCTACAAGTAGCAAAGTGCTGGTACAAAATTTAAAAAAATATTTAAAATGAATCTGTCTCAACAGTGTTACATGTTGTATATTTTGTGGGTCGACGGAGATGTTATCTGAAATGTAAGAAGATATCTGATATCGCAAACGGAAAACAGGTAAGATAAAACATTGTTTGTTGCTGTGAACCCCAAAACCCATGAATAATGAAAAAGATATCCCAAAAATTTTATTTAAACCTAATCAAACAGCAAGAGCTTCCTGTACACTGATTACTTAAACTGTTTGTTTCTGTCACTCTGAGTAAAAACTGCATTTCAAAACTACAACATTTTAAAACAAATAAAAAGCTTTCGAAACAGGCTTTAAAACGGTTCAAACTCTGAGTGCTGGATAAATATTCAAGGGATAAGGCACAAGCTCTCGCCGCAGTCAATGTCTGAATAAAACGCGTTTTGGGAGCGTTTCGTAAACATCACCATAAACAACATACAACCATTTAATTCAAGCAATATCCAACTCTACTGCTTGACCAATAGGGTTCAAAATAATATTCAACTTTATAGTTTTATAGGTGTACAAACCACACATGTTTCTCATGCGACTCATTGCCAAGACTGACTAACTCCACAGTACATTTTAACCGACTTCAATAAGGAGGAGGTTCTCAATTCGTCTGTAAGTTTTTTTTTTGTAAGTTTGTTACGTGATTACTCCTCCATTGGGGAGGGGGGGGGGGGGGGCAATCATCTAATCACTTCTCCCGCTCTGGGTGGAGCGGTAGGGTGTGTCAGACTCTTACTGACTAAAACCCACCTCCATTTGTGAATAGATTTTGATGATTCTTTTTTTGTTTGGTTGGTTATCCTTCAGAGGTGGTCCGATGTAATTTTATCGATATTGATTCAGCGCTTTTTAAAAAAATCACTTAAATCAAAAAATGTAGACTCACAGATGCCGTTTTGGTTTCCTCCAATTATGTTCAGATTCCATGTTCCTTGAAATTCGGGTTATCAATTCGGGCACATTTTTTTATCATTTATAGGCTCGCGTTTGATTGACCACTATCTCACCCAGTGGTAAGCGATGATGTGAACTTTAATATTTAGTTTTGGGGTACAACTATTACTAATTATACTGTCAAATAACGTAGAAACAAAATACAAACACCGACTTCCGAAATTAAAGTTATTTTGCAATTTTTTGTGTTGTTTCTTTTTAGGGGCGAGCATCCAAATGTAAAAACGGAAGCCTTATTTAGAAGTCGGTTGTATTTTTATGTAAAAAGTTTTTTTTATTAAAATGAAATACTGGTTTCCCGAGCTGCTAGACTTATAGATTGGTTAATTAGAAATAGCTACCTCAATACCTGTATAACATCATGATTCAATAATGATAATGAAGTTCACCGTCACGTAAGAAGCTATTTCTCCGTGTAGTCAGTGTAGAGTAAGAAAAAGGTTCATCTTAGTAGTGTAAATGGAGATCAAGACTAACAATCCGATTAAGTCTAATGACAAAAATGTTCAGCGGCTTACTGGACTTTACCGACAGAAAAAACATCTCCGAAAACCAAATGTGTCTAAACTCCGCGAAACAACCGCTTTAACTTTTAAACGACACCTAAAATAAATTTGGTTTTTTCGTTTCCCCTCTAATAGCCGTTTACAGTAAAGTTTACCAAACAAACAATATTAAGAATGTTTAAGCAAAGCAGGAACCAGTTAAATCTTGAGATGGCCGACCGTTACGAATAATTGAAAAATATGTGAAATATCTTTGTAAAAGTGCTGTTATAAAGGGTGCATCGTATAATTGACTCCTTTTACGATTGTTTTGACGGTGTTTTTTCATGGAACCAGTATAAACTCAAGTCGTCGTAATGTAAATATTGTAAATGGCTACAGTTACAATATGCGCATACAAAACTTTTAACTATTTTCGCCGACTTTTCTCAGACTGATTCTAGACCCGGAGGCCAAAAGAACTTAAGTCCTTTTGACCAACAAGTTTCTTTGACCGCCGCGTCTACAATTGATCATGACGGTAAGTCTCGTTGAACTTAAAAAAGTGCTAGTGGACTGTATAAATAGATACGTAATGTGAATAAAAACAATACGGAAATGGATCGAGAAAACAACAATAATAATATGAAGCTACATAAGTACAATGCGTAAGCGCAGCAGTGCTTTGAGGTGGGCAACAGCTGATTGGTCTGTGCGGCCATCTCTCAAGCGGCCGGGGCGCTGCACCCCACGTCGCTCGTTCACTGCCACCGGAGCTCGTCGCTGTTATGTTGAGGCGAGCGTCTCAACACCAATAAACCTTAATTACTTATTTCTGCAAAGTAACTAGCTAAAACTAGGAATAGGATAGAATAATCTTTATTTTACACCAAAAAGTTACACAACTTTATACACGAACTTAAATCTATGGGTACAATGGCGGTCTTATCGCTGGCAGGGGTATTTATTAGACAACCCATTATTTGATATCCGTATTACTGCAATCAGCTTCCAGTTTCAGTTGAGTAGAATAAAAGTCCTTGAAGATGGTATTACGTGCTTCAGGCTACGCGGCATGACTGTCGCAACCCAGTGCTGGGCACGCTACCATTGCGGCGGTAGTGTTAGATAATTTCCCACCCCACAAAAAAAAAAGGTCTGCGCAGCATGTTGTTCGCATATTTTATTTTCGATCGTGAAATGCTGCTGGCCGATATTTCTCTCATAAAAGTATGTTTATATGTGCATGTGGTATAATCTTACAATTTTGTTTCTACAGTCGGCATAACTGCAGACAAAAAAATTGAAATCATGTTTTATCGATTTCATTTCATCAGCATGCACGTTGTTCGATTGAGCTCACAAACGCTCGTTTCCTAAACAAAATCATCTGTTACGGACACTTGTCATTAACATACACACAGGTCACGTGTTTGTTGTTCGTTGAAAAAAAAAAAAAAAAATAAAAATGTTTTATTCAATTACAAACAAAGTTCGTTCAACAGTATTGAGGTTGACCTCTCCTTTTAAGTGTGAAAACACTTGTGCCAGGAAAGGCCGCTCTCCCTTAACTTGATAACATTTATATATATTTATAACTAAAATATTAAATCTATGTGGTATGCAAAAGAAAACAAAGTAAATCTATGTGAGCACGCATGCAATGTGCGCACATGTGTGTAGAAGCGTGAGTTATGGTGCTTGTGCTTGTGTGTGCGACTGTGTCTGTGGGTGAGTTTGTCTGTGCGATATTGTTTTACGATAAAGCTGTTATATATCTAAATTACAGGACACGACGAACGTAATAACTGGAGGACACCCCTGAGGGTACCACGGTAACTTGAATTCGAACCTGTTGCACCCCCAGGTAATCAAATCCATACAACGGTATCTCAGTGGTATCATGGGTTCTATTTCCTAGTTTCAATGTATCTACCAATTGAATGGTGATGTTACAGATGGACAACAGTCACATACACACAAAACTTTCTCGTTTATCGCTTTTTCTGTAGGTAAAAACCGCTTCAGAAACCAATGCGTGCTTTAGGAGGAGTAAGCCTAGAAAAAGACAGACCACTGCAGACCCACCGTACTCCTGGCCATGCCTCTGGTGGTACCACGGAATTATTCCTTTTTTTTAGGTGGGGGTGGGAAATCATCCAATGACTTAAAGTAACAATTTTAGCTAGATGATGAAAACACGAGTTTTTGGAAATTCCAAAATTGCCATGTTTGGTCCATACCATTCACTTGTGACATTGTATACTCTATCTGAGCTATCAATCATCCTAAAGGAAGTGTAACGGCAAAGTAAAATGACTCTTAGTTCTGTTAATATTACCGACTAACTCCTGTGGCAGACCAATCATAATAATGGTTTAATAAACTAAGCCCACAATTTTAACGTTGACAATTTCCTAGTGATATAGAGTGACCCATTAAATTCTTTTATGACATTTATGGTAAAAACAAAACAGTTTTTTACAATATTTTATTTGCAGGTATTGAGAACTTGTTTGTATTAGAACAATCAAAAGCAAAATAGCGATAGTTTAATAATCTCATAAACGCCTACGATTGGCAAATAGGAATTATGCATGCAATTTGTTTTCACTTAAAGCAATAAAATACCGTCATATAACTAAAGAAAATTCTTTAAAAATAAATTCAAGTACTGCTTGTTGCTCTAAAAAATTATTTAACTCCGACAATTTTATACTACACTTCAATCGTTCGTGACTTTCGAAGCTGTATTGTGACGTCACTTACCTCGATACGCCTTGTTTACATCTTATTTTTTGGCTTTAAATGAATAATTTTACTAATTGTATTTGCTTTATAGTCAAGCATAAATTGCAATTCCAATATATTATAATAAAATTTTAGTGAAACATTTTACGAATTAATTTATACTTTGAGACATATATTTTTTCGTCACTTACGGCATTATTGAGAACGACACGTTTTGAGTTTACGTTTAGTTTCATAAAAAAAATGCAAAATAAAATAATGGAATGTAAAATATGTGATGAATTAAAAAATCAAACAAGTGCACTACATTCTCTTTAAGGTCCAATACAATGTGTAAAAAAAAATTGAATTATTTACATATTTCGTTTTGGTTTACTATGCAGAAAGAGATCCAATTACATAAAAAATATTACAATGAGCTTCATTGTAATCAATTTGTATGCAATCGGATACGACATTCTACGAACCGCTACGATGTGCTACGAACCGTGTCTCCGCGACTTGCTACGAAATGCTACGGATGGCTACGTCGATAGTCACTACGATAATAAATAACACTGTCAAAAAAAAAATCAATATCAATAAAACCTAAAATAACTTTATAGATCCGTATACTCACACCACCATCTTTTCACTACTATTATTAGTATTATTTAATTTTGCAAATACTTAACATCAAACAAAAGCGCCGAAAGGCCACTTCCAATATCCGTAAATTGGTATGTCTATAATATCAGTCAATCTGTGAATATTTAAGGTGGTAATTACCTACATCATTATGTAATTTACAAGACGACAAAACAAAACTAACATGCAGTATTTTTGGTAAGAATAGGTTTTAAAATTTTGTGCCTGCCCTGTATAAAAGCTTTGTGTACGCCACTGGTGAGGTATTATTGGATAGGTCTTTCAAAATCACTTTGATTCAGTGATTTTTTTGCGTATTTTTAAACTTTATAGTAATATTTTTTGTTGGAGCCCTCTAAAAGCTAAATTGTTGGCTTGAAAAAACTGAAAAATTTGTGATGGTAGTACTTATGTATAATAAACTTTGTAAGAAAACTGTCACGGCTAAATTAACTCTGTTAGTTTAAGAGCAATCGTCATCCAACAGAACTTATAAAAAGTAATTACTTCGAAAGTTTCGAACAAAACACAAAATTTTATGTAAAATTTTGGAAAAACTTTTTTTTACTTTTAGTTTTTAATTTAACGTTATTGTCCGTTTACCCGTGAACTCAATTAATATGTTCGTAGTAATAAACATAAAACCTCGTATGTACGCATGTTATAACGGACGACTACAAAAGCCTACACAGTGCACACAAACTTAACGGATATGGTCCCAAGTGCCACAACACGACAGACAATCAGATTGCGGTTCGCGATCGCTAATCTGAATGTCAGATCAGTATCATCGAGTACACTAGACTAGATGAAAACAGGAATCGAGTACAAACGACTATGTACTGAATACGAGAGTGGAATTTAAAATAGAGAGCAAAAAAGAAAAGAGCGCAGTAATTGTGCTATTAATTCAGTGAGGGACGGTATCATGCGGTAGGCAGAGACAACAAGCTTCGGGAGGATTTGTTATGTGCGAGAGCTTTTCAATTAACACTTGGTATAAACTAATGCGGCGTGAAAGCCATTTTCTGACATCGTTCCGGCTGCTCGAGATTTATGTTTCTGCTGGTTTTCTCATTTAAAATTCATGAAGTTTTTGTAGAACTTATCTATGTAAAAATAATACGAACAAGAATCTTTTGTAATTTATTTCATAGTTAACATTAATAGAACAAGGTTTTTTCGTCGCCCACAATAAATAAGAATTTAACATTTTACTTCGACTGTAGGCCCAAAATATTTCTGAAATTGGTTACAGAGAATTCCATCAAAACTAGCATAGGATTACGAAAATATTCCCCAAAAGTCAAAGTCTGACGAAACAAAAAGTTAGGTACTTTTTGAGTCTCTTCTCTTGGGGTTCGAGTATCAAAACAGCCTCAACTTACTCGTATTTATTATTTTCACACATACAGCTTCATTTGTAATGAACTAATTAAAAGTATCTTAGAAGTTAAATCAACAGCACACATTAAAATTTTGTGTATGAATTTCAAAGCACGTTTAAAAAATGTTTTTTTTTTACCATTACAAGAACCTATGTTTCACTATTTAACTTTTTAGTACAAGTTATCACTGAGACTAGTATAGGGTCTCAGTTAAAAAATTTAAGTGTAAACACAAATAGAAAATATATTTTTTTTTGACTACCCGTAATTTAGCAAAGCATTTAGCGGACATGATACCTTTCTCTCTCTACACTAGCTTCACTAATAACTGCTTAGCGTTTCTGCAAATCCGTGCAGTATGTGATGTGTATACATATAGCTTTACGTCAAGTAAGCTTAAGGCTTAGTGCAGACTAAGCTGAAGATTTTAAGATGAGAATAGATTAAACATTTATTCGACACAGACACAACACAACAGCAACAAACAAAAGGTAAAGAAAGGATTAGTAGGTACACAAAGATACAATAAAATTGTGCTGAGCGTGCGTCCTCGACAGCCAGTGGAACTTTTTGGAGCACTTCCGACGTTTGGATCCCAGACAAGAGCGGGCTGGGGTAGCCTTGAAGCGGCTCCTGCCCAATCTGGGGAGTCCAAACGCCTCCTGCCGTAGGCTCTACGCGGGGATTGTGCGGTCCATGGCTCTTTATGGGGCACCGGTGTGGGCGCGCTCCTTGAGACGGCGACCAGCTCGCCGGTTGAGCGCGTCCCAAAGGGTGACCATCCGGCTGGTCCGGCGATATCGCATGGTCTCCAGTGTGGCGGCGAGCCTCCTTGCCGGACTGTTGCCATGGGATCTGGAAACCAAGGTCCTCGTGCTCCTATGGGAGTGGCACGAGGAGGCGAAACTCCGCTGCCGCGACACCTCGGGGCTCGGCGGACGGAGCTCCGGCAGGATCTCATGGCGACATGGAGAAAGCGACTGTTGCAACCCAGCGCTGAGCACGCCACCATTGCGGCGGTAGTGCCCCGCTTTGAGGAGTGGCTGGAGAGGCGCCACGGCGTCCTCATCTTCCGCCTGACGCAGGTCCTCACAGGGCACGGTTGTTTCAGGAGGTTCCGGTGTCGAGAAAGGCGGAAGGAAACGCTCGGGTGTCACCATTGCGTGAATCGCCCAGAAGACTAGGTGGAACATACGGTGGAGGTCTGTCCTGCTTGGGTGGAGCACTGACGTGTCCTCGTGGATGCGATAGGCGGCAGCGACCTCTCGCACTCGGCCCTGGTCCAGGCAATGGTACGGAGCGAGAACGAAGTGGAAGCAGTCTCCTCCTTCTGCGAAGTAGTAATGCTCGCGAAGGAGAAGGCGGAACGGGTGAGGAAGACTCAACGGAGTGGCCCTCACGTCCCCAGCCGCAGCCGCCGCAGGAGATGCCCTGGGTGTCGGTGGTCACAGGACGATCTCCGGCCACCGTAGACGCGGGCCTGCGGATGGCGAGGAATAGGTAGCGAGCCGTTCGATCAGCACCAGGCCCGGGAGTCGACGGCGCAAAGTGTTCCACTCGCGCCTCAAAGAGATGTATGTCAGCCGCCCCTGAAGGGGCTCATCATGGCCGATGCCTTCATGCCAAGAGATCGCGGATAAATTCGTAACAGAGTTACCGCGCCCCTGGGCACTCAGACAAGGAAAAAACAGGGGTGGGTTTTAGTCAGTAAGAGTTTTGACACGCCCTTCCGCGTAAAAAATAATTAAAAATAAGGTACATTAAACATCTTCACCGGGCAACAGATATAGTGTATTCAATTCCCTATTATATTTATTCATATTAATATTACCACATGCTATCATGTTCATTCAGAATATTATTCGTATGACGAGCTTGACAAAAATATTTCAACACGAATTATCTCCGGAACGTATGAATTTCTAATCATTTGTAGTTGTTTAGTTGACTGAACGACCCAACACAATCCATCAACAGATGTCAACATCGTCCATATATCATCCGTTTTCCTATAACTTTAGAATTTGTCATTGTATAATACAAAACCTCCTTGTCTTTATGGCGCAAAATAAGACTATAGTTCTAAGATGTCACGCACGAGTGATAAAACCCTTAATGAAAATAATTATATTATAAGGTAGCTAATAAAATAAATTCGTTTTGCGGTTATTTCCCTGAGGAAATGTTGCAACCGAATTATATAATACCCTTATAAAACACTGGTTTGATGGTTTCCTCAAAACAGATCCTTGAAAATATAAATATGAGTCACTCGTGGATTATCCTTCATCTCAGAAGAGTTTAAGATATTGTGAGG
This sequence comes from Polia nebulosa, assembly GCA_951329385.1. Lineage (NCBI taxonomy): Eukaryota > Metazoa > Arthropoda > Insecta > Lepidoptera > Noctuidae > Polia > Polia nebulosa. The sequence continues at coordinate 22,782,052 of OX589602.1, forward strand.
CTTAACCCTTACAGGAGGGATTCGCAATATCAGAATACTAGGATTCAACTGAAATCTTTTATTTAGTTTCGCATTGCGAAGCTTTTATTAGACAAGTACCTAATAAATATGTTGTATATTGAGATCATTCCGGTGTCGATACCAACAGTGTGTCAAGAATTCAAATGAGGTTCATCATTTAATCCTTTTTATTTATCCTAATAACTTAATTTTAAATATTTAATATGTTTTGTTTTTAGTTCATTTTTCTAATTTAAATTATATTTTTTTCGTAATATTGATTGAATGATTAGCTTGATAATTTAATATTTTGTTTTTGACGATTTGACGAATGCTATATCCACTAATCGGCATTGCACACCCCGGGAATTCGCAGAACTATTAGAGCAAGCCATATAGGAAGGGCGAAACAAGAAAAAGACTCACGCCACCCAATGCATTCAGATATTCCGAATCCCTCCAGTTAGGGTTAAGCCTCAATTACCGTGTCAATGCTAAAACCCTAAAGGAAGCAGGAGTGAATCGACTCGGAACGTTTTTCGTTTCCCTGTAATTCTTCCAAATAAAAAGTAACCTAATCCCTTCAATAAGTTGTGACAACCGGGTTTTCTCGATTTCACCGGTTTATGTCATCTGATAAATTGACGTAAATAATATTCTGTAAGTGTCGTTCAATGTGAATTCTTGTGAATGCGACACGTTGTTTATTTTTATTGCCGAATTTTCGTGATTTAGTTGTCATTTGTTACTATTTTAAAATAAAAGAATTAATTAAATTGTGTTTCTAATGCTATTATGAATGGTGTATAGACAGATATTTATAAAGCATTCAGAACTGTTACAATGAGGATTCACAGGCAAAATAGTAACTGTTATAATGTGTAAATCTAATTGCTATTGCATTTAATTAGAAATTACTAAGTTAGCAGCTCTACTTGCGCTGTCAACTTATCAGGGGTATTTACCCACGTTGAAAACTAATACATAAGTAACTTTCACGTCCCAATACCGAGACTGCAAGCACGGATAAGGTGATTTAGAGTAACTCGAAACCTTTGCCTTTGTAGTATTGATCTGATAAGCAAACTTGAGAAACTTCCAACCACATCAATCTTTGGTGTGGCGAGTTGCCGCCACTCTGCAAGTTGGGTGGGGTAGGTATCACGTCGCGTGTGTGTCTCGCTTTAATTTGTCAGACAGACGTGAGTGGCCGGCTTTACGAGCTATAGACAATTTAAAATGCAACAATCGACGTCACGTCAGTTTGACGTCAGTGTGTGTGTCTAACGCCGCGAGGCACAGCGCGCATCTCACCGCAGACTACTGTCTTAAAAATAATATCGTCCCCGCAAATACGCTAAAATCCCGAGTAAATCCCGTAAACGTTGGGGATCCTCCGGGAATAATAAATAACCCATATTTACCGCGTCCGTTAACTACTGAACAAGCATAATCAGGAGTGTTGGTGTGAAGAGAACGAGTGGCCACTCGACAATTCGACGTGCAATCATCGAGAACAGCCCGGAAAGTAAGGTACCACTTGTTTTACAAATTGTAAGTAGGGCCACATTCGCCGACTGCTGCCGACCACTCCTAACTTGAAGTTATACAGACAAATATAGGCAATTTTGGGCCAGCATTCCCTCCAAGTGCTTGGTCGTAACACTGTCCTTCATCCTGCAGAGAACCACGGCTATTTACACGCCTGACCATCTCCATTAGATGGTCCTTTCGAGCCTGGATAGGCATCAGTAAAATTCAGTACAAATTAAGTACAAGTCATTACGGTAGGCACATAACTTTATTAGTGCCCCCAAAATGGCGTCCCGCAAGCAAGAAGCTAAATTGGCTCAGCTTACCGCTAAAAAACAAATGATTTTCGAGCGAGTTAATCGCCTATATAATGATTCCAGAAACATCTCGAACTATGATTCACGTTCAAATGAGACATTCTTAGCGCAGTCAGAAACAATTACTGAGCAATATAACAAATTTGAGGAAATAATAGAACAAATGAATGAATTGCAATTCGAGATTGACCAAACCGCACCAGACTATTCGAGTCTATATTCTATTGAAGACTTATATTCTAATATTAAATATAAACGCAATCTCATACTTTCGAAAAACGAAACATCGGAACACAAAGTGGGTACTCGGATAAAATTACCGCCCATAGATTTGCCAACGTTTGATGGTAAAGCGGAAAATTGGCCCATATTTTATGAAATGTTTCGAAGCAATGTTCATTTAAATACCGATCTGGTTGACTCGCAGCGTGTCCAGTACTTGATCAGTAAGTTGACTCATGATGCCTTAAAACTGACCGCAGGCATTGTTCCTACAGGTGATACATACAACGTTATGTGGAACAGTCTCGTAAAAAGGTATCAAGATAAGCGTAGTTTAGGGATTCATTATCTCAATAATATACTGGACATTAAACAATGCGCCGGAAATGCCGCGAGCCTCAATACTTTTGTGGAACGATATTCAGCGTCCGTCGCAGCCTTGAAGCAGTTAGACATTCCAGACTTACTGGATTTTGTTTTATTACACTGTGGTTTAAGAAAGGTTGACGCGCAAACTGTCTTACAGTTTGAATCACGTGTGAGTGAAAAAGAATTACCTTCCTATGCGGAGTTTATAACATTCATGCAAGAATATGTTAAGGTACTACAACGCTCATACGGTAATAATTTACAGACGGAACCGCGCGCTAAGTCTAGTTCAGCGAATCATCAAACAAAAAATAATACCGCTAAGTCATTCGTATCGCGTAATGAACCGGTTTCGAATGGCAAATGTACGTTGTGCGATAAGGATGACGTACGACATCAGCTGTTCTATTGCCCGCTGTTTAAAAATATTAGAACACCGCTTGCACGTTTTGAATTTATTAAAGCTAAACGTGGCTGTATAAACTGTTTAAGTCTATCCCATTCTTTGGTTAAATGTAAGTCACGTAACGTTTGTAAAATTTGTAAGAAGAACCACCATTCTCTCTTACATTTCCGAGAAAAACATGAGTCATTATCGCCCGAGCCGCAAGCGCCTACTAAGGATACATCTGTTTCGCTCACTACAGCTGTTAAAACTGGGTCAACCATTTTGCTAGCGACCGCGCAGTTATATGCATACTATAGCGACATCAGAGATAAGGAGGTGGTTCGGTGCCTACTAGATAACGGATCGCAAAATAATTTAATTACTGTGGACTGTTGTATACGTTTGAACTTACCCATAATTAAATTACGCAATTCATTTTTACAAGGTGTTGGAATGTCATCGAAACCAATACACGGTTTTATTCATCTCAACATAGAATCTCGGTTTGATTCTCATACGAAGTTTTCGATACAAGCGTTGGTTGTTGATTGTATTACAGATAGACTTCCCGCGAAATTAATTAGATTACATAACAATGATAACATGTCATACTTAAATAGCTTACCGCTCGCCGACTCGCTCTGGAATGTTCCGAGCGGAATAGATCTTGTGCTTGGAGCACAATTGTTCCCCTTTATTTACCTGGGAGACAGGGTCGATTCAGGTACCCGCGCGCCCCCTGCTGTACTGACTAGCTTCGGTTATGTACTTATGGGTGATATTGATTGTTGTAGTAGTGATGTGACACACATTACATCTTCGTTTACCGCGCAGGCCGACATTGAAGTCGAGTCAAATTTATATAAGTTTTTTGAGCTAGAGGAAATTCCACCCGCCGCCACCGCCGCGCCGCGCCGCGCCGCGCCGCGTTCCGTTATTGGTCCGCACGAATTAGAGTGTGAAAATAATTTTAATTCTTCAGTCTTATTTGAAGACGGCAGATACTTTGTCGATCTGCCTTTTGCACGCTCACCCGGCGGGCTAGGTAGCTCGCACGGTTACGCCCCTGGGCGCTCACTTGCGCTTGAGCGTAAGTTTGCGTTGGTGACCCTACGCGAGAATAATAATAAAACTATCGCGGATTATATGACTCACTCGAGGTTGTCGCTCAATGACATTTTGCATGTCGGACCTAATTTGCAAGCAGACTTGTTTTTGTTATTGCTTGATTTTCGTACATTCCCTGTCGCGATGATAGCGGATATAAAACAAATGTTCTTGCGTATCGGTGTAAGAGAGCACCACCGCAAATATTTACGAATCTTGTATCGTTTTAGCAAAGGTGAGCCTATTCGCACCTTTCATTTTAACCGCGTTCCCTTCGGACTAAAACCTAGTCCTTATTTAGCGATGCGCACATTGCGTAACTTGGCGTGTGAGCAAAGCGACCGCTTTCCTGAGGCTTCTAAATTGGTAGAAACTCAGTTTTATGGACGACTACGTCTACTCTGTTTCGGACGAACAGACAGCTATGCATCTATCCCGCGATTTAATTGATTTAATGAAGGTAGGTTCCTTTGACTTAGTCAAATGGGCTACCAATTCACCCGCTTTATTAGAGATTCTCCCAGAGTCTCACCGCTTACCAGTTAATTTTTCTGGCATGGATAATGATGTCCATAATTTCAAAATCCTTGGATTAACCTGGGAACCCGCTGATGATTATTTTTCTTTGACAACAATCGCCGTGGATGATAAATGCACGAAGCGCGCGATTCTATCGCTAGTTGCCCGCTTGTTCGACGTACTGGGCCTTGTAGGACCCGTTGTGCTGTACGCGAAGGTATTAATCAAGGAACTTTGGTTAGCTAAAGTAGGATGGGATGAGGTTCCACCGGAATCTATCACAAATCGGTTTGCCGCTTTTACGCGCGATTTTCCTTCACTCTCTTCTCTAAAGGTTCCTCGCCACATTGGCGTCTTTAGAGAAGCTGTAGTGAAGATCGTAGCCTTTTGCGACGCCAGCTTTACTGGTTATGGCTGTTGTATTTATTTACACATTACCAACCCTACTGGTGATATCACTGTCCGACTCTTATGTGCAAAGTCCAAAGTCTCCCCCGCTAAAATAACAACGCTAGCGCGATTAGAACTTGTCGCCGCTTTACTTCTATCTAAACTTGTTCGCGTAGTCAAGGAAAAACTTTCCGCTCGTGTACCTATTACAGGTGTCCACGCTTTCTCGGACTCCACCATAGCTCTCTCGTGGATCCACTCATCTCCCCATAGATGGTCTATTTTTGTCAGCAACCGCATTGCTCAAATACAGGAAAACTTACCTGCCGCTTGTTTCCGTCACGTGTCCGGGAAAGAGAATCCTAGCGATTGTCTGTCTCGCGGCATGCTGCCGTCGGATTTAATAAGACACTCGTTGTGGTGGAACGGCCCCACATGGCTCCATCAGCCCATGAGCGAGTGGCCTTTAAAGTTCGCTCCTGCTCAATGTGAAACATTGCCGGAGTTTAAATCAAAGGTTTTTCTTGTAGAAACTTCGAATACTGAACCGCGTATTTTAGATACTATAGCTGACCGTGTTTGCTCATGGAATAAATTGTTACGTGTATTTATGTACATTCTTAAATTTACAAACAGACTACATAGTCATAGTTCTGTTGAAAACATTCAAACCGCCGAAAATTTCATTGTTCGATTAGTTCAAAGTTTACATTTTGCGAGCGATTTAAATTTAATTAAAGCAGGTGAACTTCCAGCTAAGAAGTTGCGCTGTTGATAGCTTCGGAATCTTACGTATTGGGGGCAGATTGTCTAAATCTGACTTACCGTATGAAGCCAAGCATCCCGCGCTTTTACCTAAACGCGACCGCGTAGTCGATCTAATTATCGATCACTATCACAATACGTACTGCCATACGGGCCCAGGGTTATTGATGTCCATTATAAGGCAGCGGTTTTGGATATTGGATGGCCGAACGGTTATACGTTCTCGTTGTCGGAAATGTAATACTTGTTTCCGTCTAAATCCTAAGCATCCAGTACCCAAAATGGCTGAACTTCCTGGATGCCGCGTCCGTGGTGCTAAAGCCTTTGTACACACCGGTGTAGATTTCGCCGGGCCGCTTGCTTATATACCTATTCGACGTAGAGGTCAACGTTCGCAGAAACTTTACTTATGTTTGTTCGTATGCATGGTGACTAAAGCCATACATATCGAGCTTGTTTCGGATCTCACATCTGAGGCTTTCCTATCCGCATTTAAGAGATTCATTTCTCGCCGCGGTCCAGTGTCTGTTATGTACTCAGACAATGGTACCAATTTTGTTGGCGCTAAGGCGCAATTGGATGATATTTATTCTTTTTTATTAAATTCAACTGTTCAAACGGATATTAAAAATGAGCTTCTAAAATCACGCATCGAGTGGACAAGAATACCGCCGCGAGCTCCACACTTCGGAGGTATTTGGGAGTCGAATATTAAGAGTGTTAAAACTCACTTGTTTAGAGTCGTAGGTAAACAACTTCTCACTTACGAGGAACTCTCGACCGTATTGGTGCAAATTGAGTGCCTTTTGAACTCTCGACCACTTGGTGTCATTTCGTCAGACCCACATCCGGAGGTACTCACGCCCGCGCATTTTTTAATGTCCAGTCCACTCACGTATTTGCCTTCTTCTGAATTGGCAGAAGAAAACATAAACCTAAACAACCGCAAAAGGCTCTTGGATCAACTTGTGTTATCCTACTGGAATAAATGGCGAATTGAGTACTTGCACGCGCTGCAAGTTCGCCAGAAGTGGTGCACTCCCGATCGCCCTATAGAGATAGGTACTGTCGTTCTCTTGGGTCAAGATAACGTACCTCCATTGACTTGGCCATTAGGTATCATAGAGGAAGTTTTTCCGGGATCGGATGGTGTAATTCGAGTCGCTTCAATAAAAACCGCGTCAGGCACTTATAAACGTCCTGTCACTAAGTTGTATCCTTTGCCAACTCAATAGATTATTATTACTACATAATTTAGTTTAATTTAGTTTAGGGTTCATATTATACGTTCCAATGGTACGCCATTACATAGTTGTAATTTAGTTTATTCGACTTACCATAGTCAAGTCAACCGCAATTCATTCTTAGGACACTGATAATTATTTTTCCCGAGCATTATATCAATGCGATGGTGTTTCGGACTGCTGCTTGGATTTCCCTCAAAGCTCTTCAACAAGTTAATGCTTACATATCATCACCGCTTCTTGAACCTCACTCGCTCCGCATAGATTAGCAGCTTTTGAAAGCTCCTGGACCTTTCAAGGCGGGGAGCATGGTGTGGCGAGTTGCCGCCACTCTGCAAGTTGGGTGGGGTTGGTATCACGTCGCGTGTGTGTCTCGCTTTAATTTGTCAGACAGACGTGAGTGGCCGGCTTTACGAGCTATAGACAATTTAAAATGCAACAATCGACGTCACGTCAGTTTGACGTCAGTGTGTGTGTCTAACGCCGCGAGGCACAGCGCGCATCTCACCGCAGACTACTGTCTTAAAAATAATATCGTCCCCGCAAATACGCTAAAATCCCGAGTAAATCCCGTAAACGTTGGGGATCCTCCGGGAATAATAAATAACCCATATTTACCGCGTCCGTTAACTACTGAACAAGCATAATCAGGAGTGTTGGTGTGAAGAGAACGAGTGGCCACTCGACAATTCGACGTGCAATCATCGAGAACAGCCCGGAAAGTAAGGTACCACTTGTTTTACAAATTGTAAGTAGGGCCACATTCGCCGACTGCTGCCGACCACTCCTAACTTGAAGTTATACAGACAAATATAGGCAATTTTGGGCCAGCATTCCCTCCAAGTGCTTGGTCGTAACACTGTCCTTCATCCTGCAGAGAACCACGGCTATTTACACGCCTGGGCAACTCCAATCTTATTAACTATTTAAGCTTCGTCTGATCCCTTCCGTCAGACGAACTCATGATTCCCGCGATCTGCTAATATTATGATGAACGCAATGTATTGTGTTCACGAGTAGACTGAAGTTACATAAACAGCGAAGATTTACTAAATGGATGATATAAATTCTCATAATTATTTTTTATCGGGAAAAGTTACAGTCGGTCTTGATTTACGGTGTTACATTGATAGTTCAATATTGTGATGAGAACTTGCAGCGACAATATTACGAACCATCAGAAGAATCTAGGGGCACGGCAGTGCCCCCGCCAAGTTTAGCGCGAAGCAACACTGCCGTACCATCCTTTTCTGGAACCATTTCGCCGCATTTTCAGGTCCCTATTTAAGAACTTCTGGATGGGACCAGAAAGCTGAAATTTTCCATCATTCGTCATTTATTAAGCTATAATCACACACTTTAAATCCAAAATTTCAAGTCGGTAGATCATTTAGTTCCGAAGCTAAGTGAAAGCAAAGTTTCGCATTTTCTACACTAACATACTGACTCACTGATCATCAAAATAGAATTGGTACTTTCCATTGACCTAGAGCGCTGAAATTTGGTACAGCGGTAGAGTTTAACGCTTACATAGAGGAAAAACTATCAAAACTAGGATCATGGAAGATCTGGACTACCTGGTGACCCAGATGAGAAACCGTAAGAGCACACCCAAACCATTAGAATAGAATAAAAAAAAAAAAGTAATGAAACCTCTTGACAAAGTTGAGCCAAGTGTAAGGTTCCTTACTGCAATTTCTTTATTATTATATTTAATGTTATGTGACGTGGCCGTTGACCTTTTTTTTTTTTTTTTTTTTTGTTGCCGGGGTGGAAAATCCTCATGGATGTCCTTCGCCCGGGGCGGGCGAAGGGGTCTGTCAGACTCTTACTGACTAAAAACCACCCCGGTGTTCCGTCCCGCACTTGGACCGGGGATCGTGAGAGCTAGTACGACTTCCATGATCCCCGGCTAGTGCCGGCCCGCCTATGCGGGCCACCTCTGGCTCGCGGGGAGAGTGAGGTGTCCTCTTCCCGCGACGTCTAATAGGGGCGCGCGTGGAACACTACGCGCCGCCGCCTCGGGTCCTGCTGGATGGGGGGCGGCGGACGACCCCGAGTCCGCCAGCCCTCTGGACCTATTTAGGGGGGCTGGAAGAGGGCGTTGTCCGCCCTCCGCCGACGCCCGGTACGTCTGCTGCGGATCGGGAGAGTGGCCACGGCCTCCCTTTCCCTTTCCGCAGCCTCCTTCTGCGAAATTACGAATTCACAGAAGGAGATCACCGCATCCCACGACTCGGCGCTCCCGACCATCGAACGTGCGACAGCCGGCAGCGACAGGTCGGGGCCCACTTCGGATACGAGGGCACGGCGCTGCTCCTCCCATGCGGCACACTCTGCCAGTGTGTGCTGCGCCGTGTCCTCCCGACAGTCGGTGCAGTGATGGCACCGAGCGTCCGGCTCCCTGTTTATGCGACACAGGTACTTCCCGAAGCAGCCATGCCCCGAGAGCACCTGCGTCGCTCGAAACGACAGGGAGCCGTGCTTCCTCCCGAGCCATTCGTCGAGCACTGGTCGGATCGCGTCGACGGTAGCAAGGCCGGCGATAGGGCGCAAAAGCCTATCCCGCCATTCCGCCACCATGACCTCGCGGAGCTGTGACCGACGCAACTCGATCTCGCGCTGCATCGGTTCACCGCCCCGCGTCCGCACCTCCTCACGCCACCGGTACAGCGAGGCGAGGACTCTCGCCTCCAAGTCCCAGGGCGGAGATCCGGCCAGTGCACAACCCGCCTCGTAGGAGATCGTGCGATATCCCCTAATAGCCCTGACGGCCATCGCCCTCTGCGGTCTTCGCAATATCGCGATGCTGCCGGCCGTCAGGTCAGAAGCCAAAACCGGGGCCCCATACAAGGCCATAGATCGCACAATCCCCAAGTACAACCGCCTACAAGCGGTGCTCGGGCCCCCTAGATTAGGAAGCAGCGTTGCGAGCGCACCCGCGGCGCCCATCAACTTGGGCGTCAACCGTCGAAAGTGGGGGCCAAAATCCCACCGGCTGTCGAGCACCAATCCTAAGTACTTCATGGTGGACTCGACAGCGATTTGGACTCCCCCGACCACAATGTGTGACCCCGGCGGCGGCGCCCGTCGGGGGCCGTGAAAAACCATGGCCTCCGACTTGTTGAGGGCCACCTCCAGCCCCAGGCGTCGTATGCGACCCACCACCTGTGAGACCGCAGCCGTCGCCAGCAACGCTGCCTCCCTATACGAGCTCCCCCGGGCCGTGACCAGCGTGTCGTCCGCGTAACACGTCAGGTCCACTCCCGGTTGGAGCTCGCCCCTCAGCACCCAGTCGTAACCGATGTTCCACAGGGGTGGGCCTAGGACCGAGCCCTGCGGAACACCGCACGACATATCGCGACGGCCCTCACCGTCGCGTCCCCTGTAGGTGACACACCTTTCCGCCAAATAAGCCCCAACGATGCGGCGGAGGTAGCGGGGCACCCTGTGGTACCTTAGTGCCTCCCGAATACAACTCCAGGGCAGGGTGTTGAAGGCGTTGGATATGTCCAAGGACACCGCCAGCATCACCCCGCCCCGGGAAACCGCTTCCTCCGCCAGGACTCTAACCCGCATTATGGCGTCGATTGTGGAGCGCCCATGCCGAAAACCGAACTGACTGTCGTCCAGATCCGGCCCCTCTCTGTACAAGTGGTTGTCGAGGCGGGCAGCAATTATCCGCTCAAAAAGCTTACCCACCTCGTCTAGCAGCACTATGGGCCGGTATGCGGACGGCGAGTCTGCTGGGCGCCCCGCTTTCTTGAGCAGGACCAGACGACCTGTCTTCCACTGAGCGGGGAAGCGGCCCTGCTCAAGGCAAGCTGAGTAGAGTCCTCTCAGCTGGGGATCTAGCTCGTTCAGAGCGAGGACGAGCGCGCGGCCCGGAACTCCATCGGGTCCCGGGGCCACGGTTTTGGCCCGGAGCCGCATCACGGCCGTCCTCAACTCTGGTTGTGTCACCTCAGGGACGCTCTCCTCGTCCTCCGACTCCGTGGCTGTGGGCAAAGCCATCGGCGGCGGCACGTGCTCTTCTCTATCAGGGAAGAGAGCAGCGACCACTCCCTCCAGCAACTGAGGCTCGAGGCTCTCAGTGAGTGGGGGCGCCCAGGCTCGAAGTTTCCCTCGGACTGTACGATAAGGGCGCCCCCACGGATTTCGATCTAGGGTCGCCAACATCTCTTCCCTGAATCGAGTCTTCGACTCGCCAATGGCCAGCCACAGAGCCTTCTTCGCCGCACGGTACACCTCATACCGCGCGGCTTCTTCTTCCGGAACCCGACGACGTCTCCTCCGGTATCGGGTGTACTGGCGCCTGACCTCCACGCAGGTCCTGCGCATCTGCGCGATTTCGGCGGTCCACCAGTACAACCGGCGCCTTGTGGGTTGAGTGCGGACACGGGGCATGGACGCATCGCAAATTTGCGTCATCGCCCCGCGGAACCACTGCGCCTCCTCTTCGACGTCGACGGGTTCATTCGTCACTGACTCCCGGACCCAGGCCTGGATGATTGCGGCTTCTTCGAGAAGATCCCTGTCGATCTGTTTAATCGACCAGCGAGGACCGTCCGTTCTCCGGGCCGATGGTCGGCCGCCGCCCGCGGTCTGGGTGGAGACGCTGAAATGGATGTATCGATGATCTGACAACGTCTCCACCTCAACGGCGACTCGCCAGTCGCGGACACGGCCCGCGACAGTGGAGCTAGCGAACGAGACGTCCACTACAGACCCGCCCCGCTGCCGCACGCACGTATACTCCGAGCCCCGATTCAGGATGGTCAGGCCGGTCGCAACGGCCCACTCCTCCAACACCTCACCCCTAAGATCGGTGACTGGAGATCCCCACGCCGCAGATTTGGCGTTGAGATCCCCGAGCAACACCACCGGGCGAGGGTGGAACCGGCCTACGACTGCACCCAGCTCGACAAGGAACCTCTCGAAGTCGGCGAGACTCTTGTTGGGCGAGAAATATGCCCCAATGATGTTGATTCCCCCCGCGAGAGCGGCCACCCAGCCGCGTCCTCGGGAGGGACAGCCAAGAGTCTCGCCAATGATGGCCACCGAACCGTCCAGGTCCCCCGCCCAGTTATCGCGCGGAGGGACAAAATACGGCTCAGCGACCACAGCCACGTTTATCAACCACTCCGCCATGCTCTGGAGCAATAGATCCTGAGCTCTGGAAGAGTGGTTGATGTTCGCCTGGAGGAAATGGAATTGTGCCATCACTGATAGTCCATTTCCCCGGCATCTCCTCTTTCCCTGGGTCGGGAGTCAGCTGCTTGTCTGCCGAGCTGTGGGAGGGGCGCAGGTCCTCCGACAACCCTATTTCTTCTGCCTTTCTTGGGGGCCTTGCAGGCTTTCCCACCAAGTCGGTGCTCCGCAGGCTTCCCTGCAGCTGCACAAAGGCTGCAGTTTGGTGCCGCAGAGCACTGGGCCGACTTGTGGCCGGGTTGGCTGCAGCGATAGCAGAGGTCGCTGCGGTCTGTGTCTGCAGTGCATTGTGCCCGGACATGCCCTTTGTCCAGGCAGCGGTAGCACTGCATTTCCCTGGGTGGCAGGAGTTTGACACTCGCTGACACCCAGCCTACCAGCAACCTTCTGCCATCCGCGACCTTATTTGCGGCCACCACTGGGCACCGCACCCAGACTGTGCCTAGCCCGGCAGCACCGCTGCGAATTTCGCCCGCCTGCACGCTTTCGGGCGGACACCCGCCGTTTTGGGCAATGGCCGCCACTACCTCCTCCGGGGTCACCGAATCGTCTAGCCCACTCACGCGCAATTCAGCCGCTTTTGTGGGCCTGGACACCCGGACATCCTCCGGTTTGAGGACCTCCCTTAGTTTGGCGGCCAACTTGTCCGCCCTCTCATGCCTTAAAGCGCCCGACACTTCGAGAATTTTGGCCCCCGTGGCTGCTGTCCGAAAACCAAAGCCGGCCGGGGAGGAAAAGTCGCTGAGTTTCAGTTTTGTCTTCACCTCCGCCAGGACCGACTTGAAGGTAACACCCCTTCCTGAGGCCTCGGGCTGCAGCGTCAGTACCACAGCCTCGGAGCGTGGGGTCCTAGCCCTGGGAGCCCTGAATCTCTTTTTTGGGGCCGGGCCGGCAGGTGCCGCCGAGTTAGCAGGTGCTGGCTGCGCTGCCTTTTTATTGCGGCGCTGTTTAACCACTGTCGTCCAGGGTATCTCGGCGGGAGATGTGGCCGCCGGCTGCGTGGTTAGTTGGGGAGGAAGTGCGGGAGCATCCGCCGCGGGCTTCTTGGGTCCCTCCGTGGGCTTTTTAGCCCCCTCTGCAGGCTTTTTGCCCACCTGCATGGACTTCGTCCTTGCGGACTCCTCTTTCCTCCGCCTATCTGCCGCAAGCGGCGGGTGGAGAGTTTCGGCCGGGAGGAGTCTCGACTCCAGAGCCTCTAATCGGGCAGACACCATGCCACCGCACTGCATCATACAGATGCGGGCCACTCTCTCGATGTCGAGATCCGACATCGCAAGTGCAGACGCAGGCGGCGACGCAGGTTCAGGAGCCGACGATGGTGCGTCAGGAGGGGAGGCAGTGGCCGCGGGAGCTTCCTGTCGCTGCCTCTGAGCGGCAAACTCCCGCTTCAGATCCTCCAGTTCGGATCGGAGACGGCTATTCTCCTCCCATAGTTTCGCCGTCTCCTCCGAGGTCGTGCGATCGAGGAGGATCTCCACAGCCTCCCTAATCCCATCTGCCGCCTCCTTAAGGGCACGGGTGAACGAGCCCTTGAGGTTGCCGGACTTGGTCGCAACCTTCAGGACCACATCCACGCCAATTTAGGGCCTCTGCCGTAAGGCTCGAGCCTAAAGCCGCTTGAGCAGCCCGCCGCTCTCGAGCCTGACGGGCCATTTCGGCGACTTCGTCGGCCGCGACCGCTCTGCTCTGGCTACGCTTCGCGGCTTTGGCATCTGATTTTGTGCCCACAAGAGAGACGGTGGCTCCTCCCGGCTCGTCGATTGAGACCCCGGATGAGACCCCGGGGTCACTCTCCCCGCCGATTCTCGGCGTATCGGGCCGCTTAAAGCGACCCCGAACGTCGCGCCCGGGCAAAGGAGCACAAACTCCGCCCACCACCGTGCGACCACGGCCTCTCCTCGCCGTCGCCACTTTTGCAGCCGGCAAGTTCTCCTCGCTTGAGGAGAGACCTACCGACCCCACTCGGTTCGAAAAAACCTCGTCGTGCGGTCGCTTTCTCCAAAATTTGGAGCGACCGCGTGAGTCCTGGTCGGACATAGTTGGATCCTCTATCGAGGATCGGGAGCCTCCTCGGCTCTTGTTGCCGTTGCTGGCAAGCGGTACCTCCTCATCACGTCCGTTTTTTGTGTTTTTATTTAAATCTGTCATATTTGTTCCCACGAGTATAATAGGAAATATACGTCCACCCAGGCAGAGCCTTTTTACCTGGGTAAGCCTACATACTGCAGAGTGCGGCAGGTGCTCTACAGGGGAGGCGCTAACGACTGGACTCCCTCCAGCCATTCATCCCCTCGCCGCGCCTCGAAACTTAGGATTGGGTGGTTTTTTATCTTAGAGGTGTCCTTCCTCTGGGCCAGGCGGTTAAGCCAAGCCCCCGACGGCGGCATTATACATGCCTCCGTTCGCTGTCCGGCTAACCCGACTCAGCGAACCCGTCGAAAGTTCTCTCCTAGGGATTTCCCTGAAGGAGAGAAACGCCCGCCGCATTGGTGCGCCTGCACCGCTGCGGCATAGTCGCATACGCCAATCGACGACCGCCGATCGATCAGGAGCGACCCCTCCTGGTGTCCCTCTTAGTCTGGTCTCTCACTTTGGACCTTTCCGGCATGAGAAACTCTACCGGCGGAGCCCCAAAGATCATTGAGACACGCAAGCCCCACCACGACGACAACGTGGAGACACATTCGGGGGGACGTGGCCGTTGACCTGTACCAACTAACGTGTAAAAAATGTTCTACCGTTGATCGCATTTTTTTCAATATCTAGAGCGTGAAAAAATGTTCAACCGTTAAAAATTTATTACACGTTAGTCGGTACAGGTCAACGGCCAAGTCACATAACATTAAATATAATAATAAAGAGATTGCAGTAACGAACCTTAGACTTCGCTCAACTTTGTCTAGACGTTTCATTACTTTTTAGAGACAAACAAGCAGCTCCATCGAGACTTGGCTATTTTTTTACAGAATGTTTTTGGGTGGGACTGCCCAATGCTTGGTCGATGGGTGAGACTGCACACTCAGATCGGCCCTAGATAGCTGTGTGTGCATTTTATTCTATTCCTAGTATGTTATTATTATTCCTATTTGTTTATATGTGTGTATATTGTGTTATTTTTATGTTATTTGTGATTCGTTTCCTATTATGTAATTTGTGTGTATTTCGATTATGTTATTTTTGTTACTATGCTTTTTTGTAATTAATGAATATGTTTTGCTGTCAATATTTACTTATCTATTTCTATGGACTTCAACGTCTGCAAATAAATGATTATTATTATTATTATTATCTATACTTTAAGGGTTCCGTACCCAAAGGGTCCAAACAGAACCCTATTGCTGTCACTCACGTGTTTGTCTATTCATCTGTCCGTCTGTCCGTCTTTCTGTCTTTCAGTCTGTCCGTTGGCCCATCTGTACGTCTGCCCGTCTTTTCATCTGTCCGTCTGATCCTCTGTCCGTCTGTCTGTCTTTCCATCTGTCCGTCTGTCCGTCTGACCGTCTGTTCATCTGTCCGTCTGTCTGTCTGTCCGTCTGTCCGTCTATCTGTCTGTCCGTCTGTCCATCTATCCGTCCGCCCGTCTGTCCATCTGTCCGTCGATCATCTGTCACAAAACTTTGTTACGAAGAATTTTTTAACTTACCATTGACCTATGAACTTGAAATTTGGTGATAATGTTTATTATAAATAACGTAGATATACTTTATTATCAAATACCAATATTTGGTACGAAATCCTTAAGGGTCTACTACCGGCCCAGTGGTGCCCTCATTGATTAAAAAATCGTAGCATAGCACAGAAAATAAATATTAAAGAATCCAACGTCATGTTTCTTACAAAGAGGATATAGTATTTTTACGTTGTTAAAACAGGTCTCAGAATGTTTCGTATCCAAAGTAGTAGGCAAAAGTGTCAGAAACGGCCGTTTTTGGTTCCGTTATTAGGGCCTCAATGTGCGAAATACCAACCCGCACGTGGCCACTTTTTTTGTTGTGTTCGTAATTGTTAGGACAAATTCCTATTTTGGTTGTATGCGGAACAGGGTGTCAAGTTCCGCAAAACTCCATTTAAACGGGAGGATCCTCCAACCAGACGGGTGTTGTGTCTGGTCTGGGCAACTGCTCGATGATAGTTGATTTCGGACTGTTGTATAATTATGTTCAAATCGCGTGGCAACCTCTACTTGCGCAAGCCAGGATTTTGTGTGTTTAGTTCGTATGTGATGTCATAGATGTCGCTACGGAAATCGGGATAACCTTAACTGACATGGATTTGATCTTAAATATCTTACTGGTACCTGGAACTTAACTAATTATGATGGCAAATAACGTCTCACAAACTTGATAGTGCGTGATTTCACCATTGGTATTAGAAATCTGAACGCCAAAAACCGCCATAAGTGCAAATGTATTTGATGGATTTCACTGAATATAATATTCAAACATAGAAAATATTCCACGTTGCGATGTACTACTAATGATTTGGAAAGTAATGACGAATACGGAACAATCCAAGCGTTGTCGAACACGAAATCGTTTCCTTTCACCCTCTTTGAAATAACTTTTCAATACGTTCATTATTTCATCCATAGAATAATATGAGTACACGTGTACGAGTATCAAGAAAAGACTTAGAAAAAATGTTTTATGTTTTTTAAAAAACATTTGTGCTGCTACTTTAAAGAAAAATGGTTTGAATAAAATTTATCTTGGACGTCCGGATGTCTGTATATATTAACTCTTTTTAACCAACTTTCGAAAAAGGAGGAGGTTCTATGTTCGACTGTATGTATGTTTTTTTATTTATTTTTTGTTTTTTTTTTTATGTATGTCCGCCGATTTCTCCGTCAGTTATGGACCGATTTTAAAAATTCTTTTTTTATCCGAAGGAGTATACTCCCGAGGTGGTCCCATATAAATTATATCGAAATTGCTTAAGCGCTTTTTGAGAAACTGAACAAAAACAAAAAATACGTTTATTTTGATGACGTTTTGGTGTACTCCAAATGTTTAAATTCCACGTTCCATGTTATTGGGGTTTTTAGTTGTGGGGTATAACAACCAAAAAGTGAAAAATAAAAAACTTTTTTACAAAAAAAACAACCGACTTTCAAAAAAAAATACAAAATTAAAAAATAACTTTTATTTCGGAAGTCGGTGTCAAATAACGAAGAAGTAAATTACAAACACCGACTTCCGAAATAAAAGTTATTTTTTAATTTTTAGTGTATTTTTTTTTGAATGTCGGTTGTTTTTTTTGTAAAAAAGTTTTTTTTGAATGTGGTCCGAATAGCTGCCGAAAAAATTATCGTATCGAGAGCGGTTTTTTTTTTATTTTATTCAAAATTTTCTCAAGATGAACCCTTTCGATATTCACTATCGTAGTCTATCGTTTTATAAATATTTAATTAGAAGTGATGACTGCTACCACTTTTTGTATAGCGGGTGTAAGAAGACAGTTTCTGAAGCCGAAAGCCACATATTCTGCCTACTATTTGGATATTTTTTTTCCACTAGACCGTACCTGGGAATCCACTAGTACTAGAGATATTGAAGGTCAAAGTCACCATTTTTTTTTTACTCTATCTACTGCATGTAACAAAAACTCTGTCCGATCCAATAAAGGCAGGTTTAACATACGTAATACGTACGTACGTGTAGTACGTACATGAATTGTGTGACTGTTTTGGTGTACAATAACGTTTTTTTCTATTCTATTCTATTCTACTCTACGGACTAAAAAAAAATGTAAAAAAATGTAACTCATAAAAACCAAAAGTTGTGTGTCGTTTATAGTTAAATGTATGAGACCGGTATAGTCTCATACATTTAACTAGGAAAAAAATGTTTGCACGACACGTTCCTAGCATGGTCAATGGTCATGGTATGTTCATGATATGGTAGGACGTAGTGATCAGACTCTTTAGTATTCTATGTTTGTTATTGATACATACCTGTATATATTGTATATTTTATTTAGCTATTTCAACCAGATCAATAAATATATTCGTCAAAGCTACGAGTACCATCTAATTTTTGATACATTATACCTAACACATATTTTTTAATGTTTATAAACTGGGAAAGCACTTATTACATACCACATAAGGTCTGAAATTTAATTAGTGAACAGTAATAATGTATGCTATCTAAACTTGAATGTGTCTTAGTTAGCATTATATGATACACATGACCATGTAATGTGTTAAGTGTACTTCTCTACTAAGTTTCTAACTTATGAGTTCAAACTTTGCTCCAATCCTTCTATCCTACTTATTATTATAAATGCAAAAGTTTGGATGGATGTTTGTTACTCAAACACGCCAAAATAGCTGATCGGATCCAGATGAAATTTGGTGCCGATATAGATTACAGTCTGGAATAGCACATAGGCTATAATTTATTTTGAGGGAATTACCTATTCCACGTGGGCGAAGGCACTGGCAGAAGTTAATAGGTAATATTAACAGAAGTAAGAGTCGTTTTATTTTGCCGTTACACTTCCTTTAGGATGATTGATAGCTCAGATAAAGTATACAATGTCAGAAGTGAATGGCATGGACAAAACATGGCAATTTTGGAATTTTCCAAAAACTCGTGTTTTGTGAGCATCTCGATACCCACACGTTGTGTATAAAATAATAAAACCATCATTTTATGTTTCTTCTAAGTGTCAAACAGTAAGAAACAAACAATATTAAAGTGCCCTCGCCATCCGTTTCCCTCGTATGTACGTGGGTCGCACTGAAAGCTCTTCGAATATGCCAGTTAGAAAAGCAGATGATGAAAAATTTATTTCGAAAAAGGAACTCTTTGGGAATCTGTAGATGTGTAATGAACTCATGTCATTTGTTTTTACAAATAAACGGCAATTTAAAAAGTGTCTTTCATGCGTCGAAATGAATTTCACTAGAGAAAATTTTCGCTTAAGGCGGCACCTCGAAAATAATTGATAGTTCGATATGCACCGAAATCCCCGCACTTACCGCAATCTCCCCGCAAACCTCACCGCGAAAAGTTCAAAAAATCGAATATAGCGCCACCTCGTAAAACTAATTCAAACCGCCAGTTGATTCAGAGTTGCCCGCATGCAAACTCCATTTATTTCTAGCGTCAGAATATTGACTTACGTCGGTACTCTTCAATACAACCTCTTTAAATATAGAATTATTTAAATATTCAAAATTTGTGGTGGGCCTGTTCCCAATACAAAAAAAAGGCTCCTTTTAGGTGTATGTATGTAGTATTAAGTTTTTAGTAGTGTTTTTTATTTAAGTAGTTACTTTTTTATAAAACAAACACCACGTTTAATATAAATCCGGTTATGATGTGAATGTGGTATTAAACCAGCTAATTTAAATTAGTATAAATAACAATATTTAACTTTTTAGGTATTTTGAATTTGGAAATTTGCAATGAAAGACTTCAAATTATATTAGGTCTAAATAAATTAATCTTAACATTAAATTACTCTTGATACTTTTGAAATCGGTTTAATGGACCCCATGCAAAAATAACCATTAAAATCGGCTCATAAAAAAGAAGTTATACGCGAACATATTATTATAAAAAAGTACAGGCGAACTGAAAAACTCCATCTTTTATGAAATCGGATAAAAAAAGTTCACCATCTACATTAATATAAACGCAACTATACCCACAAAAAATATGACATTCAAAAAAACTAGTAACACTTATAAAATATGGCGTAATTTGGTATTTAAGGCGTATATATCCACCAAGTGGCGCCTTCATTGAATAAAAAATCTTAGCAAAGCGTAGAAAGTAAATATTAAAGAATCCGTCCATGTTGCGTTACCAACCACAAACGGCTGTTTTTCACACTTTTGCCTACTACTTTGGATACGAAACATTTTGAGTTCTGTTTTAAGTACGTAAAAATACCTTATTCTCTTTGTAACAAACGTAACATAGGATTCTTTAGTCTTTATTTTCTATGCTAAGATATGATTTTTTATTGAATGAGGGCGCCACTTATACGGAGGTAGGCCCTTAAGAAAGCAATAAATAAATGTTTGATAGTTTTTAACCTTCCTTTATAATTCTAGCATAGTTTAAAAGCACATACCGCCATTTTGTCGATGTCATTTCCAAGGTGGAACGATCGGCACTAATTGGCGGGTAAGACCATAGGGTCTAGGGGAATTAGTGCCGATGTGACGAAATTGGGCTCTACAGCCCAATAGTTCTCTAATTTTTTTTTAAATGTTTGCGCGAATCACTCTGTCCAGACATTATTAATCAAAGGTAGCAGGTTTGCATAATTGTATTACTTCTTCATCTCATTATACCGGGGAACCGCTGGTGGCCAGTGTTAGGAAATGCAAATTAAGATTTTGGTTTGGTTTGGTTTGTTTAGATAGCTTTTAAGTTTTACGTAATGAGGTCTACTTTACAAACTCATATATGAAATAGCATTACAATAGAACAGTAGATTTATTAATTAAGTCATCATCTGTCAACTGTGACTGGGTTCTACATCTTGACTCACTATATGCAAAATTTATATGCATTTGGTAGTCAACATGTTTTAGAATTCCATTTTATTATGCCTTTGTTTCTCGTCCTGAACATAGATATATTAACCTGTGAACATCTTCGTCATCACCGAATAAGCTTGAGAACAGTAACCCAACCTTTTTCTTAATTGTTGTCCGTCCTCGTATGAAGTAACTTTTCCTTTACAATTACCGAGTAATTCTCTATCAACAAGAATAATCGTTTAATTTTAAGGGATCTCTGTATTAATATTAGTGAGTACCTGAAATCGTGAAACATTATAAGTTAGACACAATTTATGTTTATTTAGCATTGGAATAATTTAGAAAATTTAGAAAAACGTGGCAAAATTAGATGGTTGAGCTATGTGCAATATCTTGCCATTCAGTGAAACTACACTGTAATATACATAGGTACTGATTCTTTGCAGCGACAACATTTTTTTCTGAAATTATTATTTTATGAACAGAATGTATCAGCCTCAATTGACTGTAATATCAAGTTTAACCAACTAGGACATAGTTAAGATTCGTAGTAAAGTGGTCGTAAAAACGAGATTTATAACTTTGTATCGACTTATTTATGTGATTGATTGCGATCAAATATGGACCTAAATCACAAAGCTCGATTCAAATTATGAGAGTTTGAGAGAGCTGATTACTATTCCCTTCACGTCTCTGATACCCGAGTTCTTTGTTAGCATTTTTTTTCCTTTTATAAATTACTATGCGAGCACTTCGCCCGTGACTTCGTCCGCGTGGATTTCAAATTTTTATAACCTATGACACTCACAAATAACGTGGCTTTCTATTGGTAAAAGAATTTTCCAACATTAGTTCAGTAGATCCAGAGTTTACTACCTACAACCTCACAAACTTTACCTCTTTGTAATATTATTAGTATTAGTATATAGTATATCAATAGGAGTAAGGACGAATGATTTTGCAAGCGGCCTGTATAACACCTGTTTTGAGGAAGACTCAATATTTTTCTTACAGCGATAAATTAAATGGTTAATTCATAAAAAAATAATATTAACTATTTCTGTTGGTATACAGATCGCATTCAATTTGTCAATAATAGTAATATGAGCTACGGTCTCTGAACAGATGACAGTGCACTATAAATTATACAGATTGCTTCAAAAGTCCACTACAAATTAATTCTGTCGATAGAATCAATCGTAAATCTTTACGTGAGTGTTGTTCGAACTCCACTTGTTTAACAGTGTACCTACATGTCAGTAAAACAAAAAGAAATAAGGTTGGATATTGCGTGTATGCAACATACGGGAACATTCCCTCGGTCAATTGACGTGGCTTCACGTCACGGCGTGGGCGTTATGCGTCGATGTTTTTCAACAGCGTTACGTACCGTTCGATGAACTAAGCCTGTTTCAGTTGTACAGCGGATTTCCGTTTCGCGTGTTGAAAAGCCAAAAGCCTGTGGAAATGAATTAATACGTTTCGTTGAATTGAGTTATGCTGGCAGTAGTTTCGGTTTTAAGCCGGTAATTAACAGAAAATGTTGGTGCATTTTTATTTGAATGCAGTGTAAAATTATTGTAAAGCCCATACAATGCTACTTTATATTGCTCATACGAAATAATCTGATCAAACTTATATACCTATTATTATCTCTTTCTTTCTTTATTTTCTTTTTGATTGATTGTAGATAGTTTTCTTGAGAAAGTAGGTATTTTATATTTCGCTAGATAAGCCGATATAATAAGTTCCGATTTTATAACTCAGAAATAAAACGCCAAGTATATTACGTTTAGTGTTGTATTTAAAATGAAGCAAGGTATGTAAAGATGGAATGAAGTATAAAGTTTAACTGGAAGGTAAAACTAAGACTTATTTGTTGCGGCTTCGTGAAGCGAGCCACCTCTGTTGTTTGATGTCATGGTGTCTCGAGCTAGCAGACACCATTCTTTACTTACGCTATCGCTACGGTGCTAGTGATACGTTTAGAAGTATTTCAGCTTTATGCTACAAATAAAATTGATGTTAAAGACAATTTAATTAACTCAACTTCAAGCATCATCTCTGCTCCAAGCGTGTGAAAGTCAACATTTTCTTCTGGTCTCAGCCGGCTATACTGTCAACGTCATCCTCGTTACATTGATGGCACATTATCCCTTGAGCTTTGAAATCATGAGATATTCGGTGATCTGTGCTAATATATTTCACATAAATAGCACAGTTTACATTATATCACCCAAAATACTTAAATTTTGCCTCTGCGTAGAGTATTAGTAAACATGGTGCAATTGCTTATAAGCCGTCAAAAGCTATCGCTTCACAAACGTAAATTATTAAACTGAAATTTATTAGGTATATCTCTGCCCAGACGCAACTCAATGATATTTATAATGACTAATTGTTTTACATAAAAATAACTTACAAAGAACCTACCAGTTATCACTCGATCCTGGTGATATTGTCGTTGGTGACAGTGAGCGCTCTCATCTTGCCCAACTTGTAGGACTCGTTAAAATTAAACCTTATCTACCTTATAATTAAAATTCATTTGTTCTCTAATAGTACTTATATTTCTAATAGGGTATTTTACAAAAAAAACTAAATAGTCCGTCAGTTAAATAACCAAAAAAATATTGGACACGCATTTTTTGCATTACCAAACCAATAAAAAATGATAAAGATAAAACGCATCAAAGTATCGCGCAGCGTGACGTCACGCGAAATTTCAACGCACTGTATCGCCCTCATTTTTTGTTAACGTGACAAAAGTAAAAATAGGTGTCCAATATTTTGTGGTTATTTAACTGACGGACTAATTAGATTTTTTTTGTAAAATACCCTATTGTAAGGTTCTGAACGATTCTAATAGTAAAAAGACCATTATTATTGTGAAAAAGTAAATGGAAAGAGGACATAGGGTAAAATGAAGTCATTTATTAAAAGTGTTTAACTTTCTACTTCATGATTAGTCCGCCTCATTTACCTTCTTAGGAGGGCCCTTCCCGGTCCGTCTATCGTCATCGCGAGAATGGACTAATAGTTTGTTGTTTCTCTTGATATAGGTACTTACCTACCTATCTACACAAATAAGCGATAACAATAATTTATTACGTAGTGGGTGGGTACTTATCCAGGAAATCTACGTTATAGCAAAATTTGATAAAAACAGAGTTCGAAAATTTCATAAAGCTTGTTACAGGAAATACGTGTTTTTGAATAAATCTTATACAAGTTTAAAAAATAATTGTGTGTCATTTAGAATCTCTATTAATATGTGCAAGTTTCCTATCCAGATGTTTTCTTTACTTTTACAATTTATGAGTTCATTATGAACGGCCAAAGTTCAGGTGAAATTTGTGCAAAACAGGAGATTTTTGGAGGCATACGGAATTTGTTTCTCCGAATTTAGATTTTTTGATTTCATAGAACCCTAGATTATAAAATAGTTCAAAAAATTCAAAGATAGATGTGTTACGACAGCACAATTACGTCCGAGCGTTTGTATGAAAATATGACGGGTTCGCAGCTCTCTTTCAGCATCTTTTAATCCTAAGTCATCGACACTCGTTATTGTTTAGTAAGATCAATAATTTCGTTCGTCATTTTTATTAAGTTTATAAACTTTGTAACGAGCTCCAATTTGTACGATAACAAAGAGAAAATTTTTCGTAACAAATTAATTTGGCAACGTGACGAAGTTCAGAGGTCCGTGGAGCGATATTAGATTGGCTGAAATGTTACAGCACAAGTTTTTTGAGAGTTTTGCCTTACCTTGATAACTTTATTATTTCTTGGAAAATATTGTGTTAGAGCGAAGCCACACTGCTCCGTTGTGTTGCGTTGCGTCGTCGCAGCATTGACGCTGCGTAATTTTACATAAATAAATTTCAATACAGGCCACACTTCTCCGTTGCGTTGCCAAAGGCGAAGTGGGAGGAGGTAATGCGGTGCGTCATTGGAGCGGCAACTTAGTTATTTTTGTACTGGTAGAGAGACGGCCGCATAAAAAAATGATTATCACTATTCCTGAATGAAATAAAGGGAGATATCCAGAATCATCTTTTAATTTTACCTTTATTTTGGCGGTGGCGTAATAATAGCAACAACAGAACATTTTTCCTACGATCCATTGTTGATTATATATTGAGGAATTCTCACTGAAACGCTGCGATGACGGAATAAACCGCGTGGCTTTGCGTCGATGCAGCGTCCGGTGTGGCATGCAGTGCGTCCATATCTTAGCGCTGCGACGTCGTAACGCAAACCAATGGAGCAGTGTGGCTTCAGTCTTAGAGTAGAGAGTCGCCCTGAAAGTGGTTCTCTTTAGCGTGATTGTGTCTTTCTCTTATTTATGAGGGTTCCGGAGGTTACCAAATTGTGTAAAAAAAATATAATGTAATTCGGTTGGTTAGAGAAAGTATAAAAGTGGTTTGGTCAAGTATCAGAATTGTTTTCTAAAAGAAACTAAACTCAAAACCATTGACTACGGTGCTGTGTGAATGTGAAATATTTTACTAAAGCGACAGACAGAGAATTTTATTCTCAAATCTTGGAATACACGAAGCCGTGTTCCGATGTTACGTTACAGGAATGTTGATTGTATCCGTCGCTTGATCAAGATATTCAGCTTGGTTTATAGGCTAGATACTGCTGTTGCCTTCGTCGTGAAAAGCTACCACAGTTTCTCTGTACCTACAGGATACCTACAGGGTTTAAAAAGACACATCACAAAGCCGTTAACTACGCATACTGTACGTCTAGCAAAATTTATTGTTGGGAAACGACTTTTATTTTTATGTAAGAAAAAAAAAACTATTTTTTATTGCGCACAATGTAACGTGAACCCAGGCAAGTGAAGTCCCTGCCCCTTTAGCCAAATAACTTTTATAATAGCGCTAACGCTGACGCTTCGTGCAAAATATATGGTAAGGACATTACCTGGGGAGAGAAATGTCATGTGACTCACGCCCAGTAATGTCGTTGCCATACATTTTACACGAAGCGTTAGCGTTAACGTTAACAGAAAAGTATTTTGTCCAAAGGCTCTGAGTGGAAACCCTGCCCCTTCGCTCTAAGCCACATAGGCACTTGTCGCATACGTTTGATATTCATTGCGTTTTTGTAACTGCAAATGCGTAATTTGAAATTTCGAAAAAGAATATCTAAAATTCACGTAATGTTTGTTTGGCAAAAAGTTTAGTAATAGCACTTGAAATTCATGTTCGTAAAAAAGTAAAAAAAAAACCTTGCGACTTTGACTTTCAATTTCTCTAGGACCTGTGGATGCCCAGATATGTTCTAGTGGAAAAAAAATCCAATTATTTGGTAGAATATGTGGCTTTTGGCTTCGGAAACTGTCTTTATACACCCGATATTTTCCCATTAACAAAATATAAAGCAAGTAATTCGGAAATCAACACTGTTCCACAAAAAATATCCTACAGAGACAAACCGAAAGCTAGCGGAAAGAAAGCGATAAGACCAAAAGAAGTAAGTACCAAGTATTTCAGGGAAACAAAAACAAAAAGAACCCCAAAAATCTCAAAGGACAGGTTTATGAGGCAGACCCTTTCGTTATTAGGGTTTTCAGTATTTTATCAACATTCAGAACCGGTCCCTCAGATATACAGACGCGTTCAGCGGCAGTTTGATGCTGAAACTCGAGCACATTTGTCTCAGCGACGTTACCCGAATAAACTCGAATGGTCCAAGTAAATGGAACAGAAAATCTGTTTGCAGGATAGAACGTATTTTTAATGGGACCATCCGAAGTTTTGAAAGTTTTATTTTTATTGAAGCTTTGTTTAAGAAGTAGTTACTCGTATAATAAGACTTGAAGTTTCTTTAAATGCAACTGCGGAATTTGAGTTTGTTAATGGCTTTTTTAATAGGAAATCTGCAAAGGGTCCTGAATTTTGGGTAAAAACACAGGGGGACTTCATGTGCGGTAATCACCATGGAAGGCGCTCCGTGACCTTTTAAAGACCACAACGGAAACTCTGGCAATACACAATCACCAGATCCATGTTCCCTTAGCTCTTACTACAGACGGCTGCTAAATTTCAGTCACGAGGGACCGACGTACGTTACGTTACGTTTATTCACAAACACACGACGTATTGTTGCTGCTTCGTATAGAGGATTTGAATTCTGGGGAGAGGATGAAATTGAGTGATCTACAGTGTTTTAATATGGCCGTTAGCACCCCTAAGTTACTAGTATTTATGTGTTATTCTAATATTGAATACGAAATAATAATAACCACATTTCATCTTCGTTGTAATTGGTGGATATCCTTTGATCTTAGGACTTCATACCTTCTACCTAGGGGTCGTGAATAAATTCAAAAGAGAGTGACAACGCCCCCTGGTACAGGCAACCGAAGGAACAGGGGTGGGTTTTAGTCAGTAAAAGTTAAACTGACGCTCCACCCAGAATGTGAGTGTGGAGAGTGGGAGAAGTCATTGGATCCATCAAAATACAAAAAAAAAACAGTCAAGTGCGAGTCGGACTCGCCCACGAAGGGTTCCGTACCATCATCTATAAAAACGGCAAAAAAATCTCGTTTGTTGTATGGAAGCCCCCTAAAATATTTATTTTATTCTGTTTTATAGCATAGCGGCAACAGAAATACATCATCTGTGAAAATTTCAACTGTCTTACTATCACGGTTCATGAGATATAGCCTGGTAACAGACGGACAGACAGACGGACGGACAGCGGAGTCTTAGTAATAGGAAGGAATAAAAAGGATTTCATACCTTAATAATTATGCTTTATTTTTAGTTAACTTAACATTGAATTGATTGCTTTCAATGTTATTGTAAATAACACTGAAATCTTGAAATTTTTTTCTTTAATATAATTCCAATTGTGTTACACTGACAGTCTGGGACTTACAACAAAGAGCTCAATAATAGTCAACTTCACAGACAAACATAATTGAATCAGTTATCTGCGTTTTTTTTAAATTTAGAATGACGTCACTAAGCTAATGCAGAAGACTGTTTTTTTTGGTTTTTATTTATTCTCATAACACTCAACACAGTCCAAAACTAATACGACACGATACAGATGTGTTTGTGAAGCAGCGCGCGGCGGTGGTTGCCAGTGCTTTTCGAATCTTGGCTCGCCTATAACTCTTTGTATAAGAAAAAGCTATAAGGTGTGTAGGGTCTGTAAAAGATGTATGAGTAGCAAAAAATATATGTTTACGAAATCTTCTCGAAGATCGATTTGACGAATCCGTATAATGAAGTTAATTTTTTTTTTCTGTAAACTTGAAATGGCTGCGAAAAATAATTTGTTTTTTTTTTAGTAAAAAAAAATAATTTGTGGAATCGCCTCCTCGAATCTTTAATTTATATTTCCAGATCAAGAAAATTCAAAAGGAAAATTTTGTACTTGTGTATGTACTTAGGTACTTACTCCTAAAATTAATAGTCACGGTGAGAACCCTTTAGACTAAATTAATTAATTCGTGAACAAAACTTCTAGCTAGAAAGATAGAGCCCTTTATTTTGTTCATTATTAATTAAAGTAGGTAACTAAAATTCACGGAGTAAGATTCTCATTTAAGTAATTAATTCTACCTTTCAATTAAACAAAACGGCTTATAACATTTAAATTGAGATAATAAAGTCTATGAATAGAAAAGTAAAATCCTCTATATTAAACATGCTACGGATATCTATAAAACATGCTAAAATTTACTTTATAACTTTTTCAAAGCACACAAAGAATAAAAACCTTTTTAGTTAAAAATATAGAACTGTATTTAACTTTAAATACGCTGTTATAGTATTTCAAGTATGTGGTTGACGACAAAAAAAAAAGGGGAATGCACATCTGCCATACAAAAAAATGCCTGAAATGGACAGAAACTACTAATAGACCTTAATTCTATTTAGAATAAAATATGTATGGTGAAATTATTCTTGAGTTTGTTTAACTAGGCTAAAAATATAACGATCACTAAATATATTAAACTTGATATCCCCTTATATTTTTACGGAGCTCGTGTTTATTTGACGTGAGTACCTAACTGACATTCAGCCAAAAAGGGATCGTCAAATAATCCTTATTGAACTATTTTATACAACTAGTACACAGAAAAAAAAAAACAAAAGAAAGCAACAACTAGTACACAGTTAACTATAATTAAGTATAATTCGACCTGTAGGTAAAAAATCTAATTCAAATAATATATATGTAACTCTAGTCGTAAAACGCAAAAAAGCCCGTCTCAGGATTTTTTTTGCATTCCCCGTTATTTAGTCCGTCAGTTAGATTACCAAAAAATATTGGACACGTATTTTTCTTTTGCCACTTTAATTAAAAATGAAGACCAAACAGTGGGTTGAAATTTCGGATGATGTTAAAATTGTACCACTTTTGACTTAAAAGTGACGTAACAAGCCCCCACTCCTGAACTTTGATGCGTTGTATCTTTGTAATTTGTCATTAATTGATAAAGTAAAAAATACGTGTTGTAGGAAGAGTAGGCAATAACATGAACACGCGCATCCACGCGCCTGCGCCTCCCGCGCCCTACGTTGCTCGGTTGCCTGCGCTGTGCCCCGTGTTGCTCGGTCGCCCGCTCCCCGCTCCTTGCCTGGCAGTCCGGCTTGTATCACACTCGCAAACGCAATGATTTAAGGGCCTTCTCGCGGTCCAGTGGCGTCCTCATTGAATATAATATTTAATATTTATTTTCTGTGCTATGCTACGATTTTTTATTCAATGAGGGCGCCACTGGACCGCGAGAAGGGCCTTAAGCATTGTCTTAGTGCTCCAGTCGAATCTCCGGTTCTAAGTATATTTGTAGATTGTATTGTGTGAACGATTATATTGTGTGGTGTCGCCAAAACCTTATTTAATTTGATTCACCCTACAGTGTCCAATGATTTTTGATAATCTAACTTACGGACTAAATAGGATTATTATTTTTTAACCCTGGCTTCATCCCTATTCACATAGTGGCTGATAGCTTGTCTTTTGAGACGGGGAGTCGCTTTTTTCAATGTTGAGAGCCATTTGTGTGAGAGAAGTATGCATTAAGGTGTAGGAGGCAATGATATTGTGACGACCTTATGTTGGCAACCTTATGGTGAAGACTGGCACGTTGGAAGTTTGGAACTTTCTAGAAACTCTTGAAACGCCAATTGAGAATTTAGAAGAAACAAGACTTTAGTTGATAGGTAGACTTCACCTAGCCCGCTCGAAGAGGGCACATGTATTAATTTCATT
Organism: Polia nebulosa; assembly: GCA_951329385.1. NCBI lineage: Eukaryota > Metazoa > Arthropoda > Insecta > Lepidoptera > Noctuidae > Polia > Polia nebulosa. Next base: position 22,811,869 of record OX589602.1, read on the forward strand.
ATTCAATATAACATATTAATATTCCAGTTCTCTTTCTTTTATAACACATCACACATAAGCAGTCACTCTTATACACCACCCAAATTATCCTTCTTCGTACAATATGGGAGGGCCCATATCTCCTCCTCCAGCCTATTCTGTGAAAAATGCTGTTCCGCTTGTTGTGAAATGTTGTGATGTTGTGAAGTGATATTTATGATGCAGTTTTCATCCCGATAGATATCCGCTGGACCATCACCTATTGGAACAATAATAGCAGGATTTTGCATGACTTCTACCGGCACGCACAGCTCTTTGGACTCCACCGCCATTTCGAAGCTCTCCTGCTCACAAACATCAGCAGAAACATACTCAACTTGAATAAAATCATCGTTACAAGAACCATGTGTCTCCGACGGAATTTCCACCTCACAGCTTTCCATGTCGACAACATCAGCCGAAACAACTCCCAAACAAATAAAATTTTCATTCGACTCGTGCTCGCCAAATGTTTCTTTTACTACAATTATCTCTTGTTTCTCTGAAATATTATTACTAGGAATAATTGTAAATAACCGACCCGATTCTGTATCTTCATTTTCACAGCTTCGGTCATCCTCGACCAGACCGCAGTCTTCATATTCCTGGACATCATTGACTAGGCCTGCATCAGCGCAGCTCTGGTCATCATCGTCCTCCTTAGAAAAAAATATTATTTGATTATCCTCGCTCACATTATTTTCGGACTGTTCATCCGCCTCGGACACAACGTCCGGCCTCTCAAGATTATAAAAACACTGATTGATTCTATGCTTGCAAGACACACACTTGCATGGGAATTCTCTCCTAAGCTCCGCGCATAGCGTGTCAAATTCCATCTCATACTGGAATGTATATTTAAAAAAATAATGCGCAGCTCCTTTTAACCAGACACCAAGAATTAACGAATAATCGCTTTTTCGCCACCCCTTGGCAATGGCCATCGACACAAACTCGTCGATAAATTCTTCGAGGCACACTTCATACGTGTGTCCCGAAAAGTATCGCATTTTCCTCTTTTAATATTATTTAACACTTAAATAAAAATGGAACCACTCAGCTTGGAGTATACTCCTCTTATCCTGATGCTGTCACTGCATCAGTCCTCAGTTTGTCCACCGCACACCGTTACCGTTGCCGTCACTCTTACATACGGCGTTCTTACCCGGCGCCTCCACCACTTGTAGGGACCTGGAGCAGCTTCTCTTGGTGCTGGTCCCTGGAGATTTCTTTTAGGTTCCTGGGGGTTTGTTTACTCGCTCGCGGTGCGAGAGGGTGGTGTATAAGAGTGACTGCTTATGTGTGATGTGTTATAAAAGAAATCTCCAGGGACCAGCACCAAGAGAAGCTGCTCCAGGTCCCTACAATATTATGTGCATGGATACAGGTTATTTTTATTAAAGCTGTGTTTATTGTATTTTTTTGTGGCGTGGTTAATCATCTTATGACATCTCCCGCTCTAGGGTGGAGCGGGAGAGCGTGTCAGACTCTTTTTTTTTGTGGGGTGGGAAATCATCCAATGACTTCTCTCGCTCTAGGGTGAAGCGGGAGGGCGTGTCAGACTCTTACTGACTAAAACCCACCCCTGTTCCTTCCAGCCTTTAGTAACCGGGGGCAAGGTAACTCTGTTTCGAATTTATCCTCAACCCCCGGGCAAGCATCGGCCCTGACGGGCCTCGTCTTTATTGCTGACAACTCTTTGAGGCGCGCGTGATACACTAAGTGCCGTCGACTCTCGGGCCTGGTGCTGATCGGACGGCGAGCTACCCATTACTCGCCGTCCGCAGGCCAGCAGGTGTCAGACTCTTACTGACTAAAACTCACCCCTGTTCCTTCCCTGCCCTGAGTGCCCAAGGGCGAGGTAACTCTGTTTCGAATTTATCCTCAACCCCTGGGCAGTGTTTATTGTGTTTAAAATGGTAGACAGCGACAAAATGTCGAAATCGTAGTTTTTATTTCGGCAAATAACATTATTTATTGTTTGAATAGCCCGAATTAAATTAGATTCACTACATCTTTTTCTTCATCTTTTTTTTTAGAGTTACCATGTTCTTGTTGTGAGGTTCAAATAAATATTATTTCTTTCTTTCTTTTTTTCTTTCTTTCTTTCTTTCTTTCTTTCTTTCTTTCTTTCTTTCTTTCTTTCTTTCTTTCTTTCTTTCTTTCTTTCTTTCTTTCTTTCTTTCTTTCTTTCTTTCTTTCTTTAAGCTATATTTTATTAGGTGATATATTGACAAATATCCGGTCACTATGAACATATTAAGTAATTGAGTTCACGTTTTAACGGACAATAACGTTGATTAAATAAGAAAAAAAATTACATTAATTTCCATAATTGGACATGTTTAAGTAAGCATGTAAAATTTTGGAATTTTAAATAAGTAACAACTTCACACAGTTTTTTTTTTCTAAGGATTTTGTGTTTTGTACGAAATTTACCAAGAAGTTACATTTTATGAGTTGGGCGACCATTACTTTTAAACGAACAAAGCTAACTAACCCATGATAGTTCTCTTTCGTTAGATATGCAACCATCAATTTTTTTTTTGGATTTTTAAAACTACCGGTTTAGCTTTTAAGAGGGGAGGAGGGGGGGGGCGCTTGGCTCGACCAAAAAATGTCACTTTATTTCACAAACCTATCACTGAAACGAAAAAAACTTTTTAACAAAAAAATTAACCGACGAAAAAGAACTAAAAAGCAAGAAATAAATAGACCTTTTAAGACTTGAGTATTGAGCTTATACTTATAATATCAAAATTTTTCGTCAGTTAATTTTTTTGTTAAAAAGTTTTTTATTTTATGATTTTTTTGTGGCTTGCGTTATCTTTTAATACTTTGAAGATTCAGAGGCTAATTTCTAATCTTTTATCATTCCTCTTACCACTGAGCTGATGATGTAACCATCCTTCCTTGAGGATCCCAGGATAATTGACCAATTGAGGTTACCTCCAATATTGTAAAGACGTCTTTTCTTCAAAGCATATATATCACTAAACTTCATGATGTGATGATTCCTAATCGCAAATACCTGATAACTTATGAAAAGTAAACAGAAACACCATTGTGCTCTCAATTTTCGAGGGTTTTTCTCAATTTTATCAGGATGCCTTCATCATATCCTGGTTTCCTTAACATGGAACCACCTTTGAGATATACCCTACATAACAAAAAAATAATTATCAAAATCGATTCATAACAAACGGAGTGAGGGCTGAACATTATCAAGCAGAAACACTATTCGTGCCTACAAGTTTCGAGGGTTTCTCTCAATTTTATCTGGATTCCATCATCAGATCCTGACTTTCTTGACATAGAACCACCCTTGAGATATACCCTATCTAACAGAAAAAGAATTATCAAAATCAGTTCATAACTAACGGAGTGAGGGTTTAACATACAAGCAGAAACACTATTCGTGCCCACAATTTTCGAGGGTTTCTCTCAATTTTATCAGGATTCCAAAATCAGATCCTGACTTCCTCAACACGGGACTATTCTTGAGGTATACCCTATCCAACAAAAAAATAATTATCAAAATCGGTTCATAAATAACGGAGTGAGGGCTGAATACACAAAAAAAAAAAAAACAAAAAAAAAAAAAAAACTTTTTAACAAAAAATTCAACCGACGAAAAGAAACTAAAAAGCAAAAAATAAATAAACCTTTTAAGTCTTGAGTATTGAGCTTATTTACCTACATAAAATATCAAATTTTATGTAAACTAATTTTGAGTCGGCGCCAAACAACAATCTGATTATATGTTATCTGATGTAGGTAATTAATCATTTTATTATGGCGCCGACTCAAAATTAGTTTACATAAAATTTGATATTTTATGTAGGTAAATAAGCTCAATACTCAAGACTTAAAAGGTTTATTTATTTTTTGCTTTTTAGTTCCTTTTCGTCGGTTGAATTTTTTGTTCAAAAGTTTTTTATTTTATGATTTTTTTGACTCGCATCATCTTTTAATACTCTCGAGGCTAATTTCTAATCCTTCATCATTCCTCTTGGCACTGAGGTTCCCAGGATATTGACCAGTTGAGGTTACCTACAATATTCTAAAGACGTCTTTTCTCAAAGCATATTAAGTGGTATCTGTCACTAAAACCAGTTGTTTTATATTGAACTTCCATTGTTTAGGAAAGGTATGGTTTCCATCATCAGCTCAGTCTCATGATGTGATGATTCCTAAATGCAAATACCTGATTAAGTTATGAAAAGTAAACAGAAACAATATTTGTGCCCAATTTTCGAGGTTTTCTCTCAATTTTATCAGGATTCCATGATCAGATCTTGATGTCCTTAACATGGGACCTTGAGGTATGCCCTATCTAAGAAAAAAAAAATCATCAAAATCGGTTCATAAACAACGGAGTGAGGGCCGAACATAAGTACTGAAACGCTAAACGTGCCCACAATTTTCAAGGTTTTCATTCAATTTTATCAGGATTCCATTATCATATCCTAATTTCCTTGACATGAGACCACCCTTGAGGTATTCCCTATCTAACGAAAATATAATAATCGAGATCGGTTCATAAATGACGGAGTGAGGGCTGAACATACACAAAAAAAAAAAAAAAGAATATTTTTTTATCCACGTTCGACAGAACTTTACAAATTAAGAGTAATTAAACTATGTTATAAAAATATGACTATAATTATTCACATATCAAATTACCTTGATATCTAATTACGACGGAAATTAATTAGAGTAATATATTTTTTTTTTCAAAGAAATACGACTAGTCGTTTAGACGTGATGTTAATTTAAAAACCAATAGAAGTCGTATCACGATCTGCCCTAAAACCCCCCTAAAACTTAAGGGGAAGATTTAGAAAACAATGGTCAGACCTGCTGTCTTGTATGGTTCAGAATGTTGGGCCACAAAAGGGATGAATGAAAAGCAATTGCATGTAGCTGAGATGAGAATGCTAAGAGCGATGTGTGGTGTTACGCGCATGGATAGAATTAGGAATGAGTATATAAGAGGAAGTCTGAAAGTGGCACCGCTGACTGAAAAGTTGTGTGGAAATCGGTTGTCGTGGTATGGGCATGTGATGCGGAGGAATGAAGAAAATGTCGTGAGGAAAGTCTTGGGTATGGATGTGGATGGCTATAAGAGTAAGGGAAGGCCAAAGAAACGATGGTTGGACTGTGTGAAAGAGGATATGGGTAAAAGGGGGTGACTACAGAGATGGCTATACGGATTGGTTTGTGGTCATATTTTAAGAACCGGTTCTGCCCATGGAACTGAACAACTTTTTCTAAGCAAAAATTGAGTATTTAAAAAAAAATGACTTTATAAACAAAGTTATCATCAGCTGATCAATATTTATATGCGAGGTAAATATTTTTAAATAAAGTTGTTCATATTGATGGGCAGATGCAGGCCTTAAGATGTGACCACACCTTTTCGTTACACCCTGTATACCCCCCCCCCCTACCCTGTATACTTACTAAATAATAATAAACTAATTGCGAACATTACTTATCATTAAGTACGCACTCGGTTGTATTCAATTAAGTGTGGTAACTATTGTAACAAAGCCTAACATAAAAAACTTTTTTACAAAAAAAAAAAACAACCGACTTCCAAAAAAACTTTTTACAAAAAAAATACAACCGACTTCCATAAATAATACTAAAAAATGCAAAATAACTTTAATTTCGGAAGTCGGTGTTTCTAGTTTGGTTTCTTCGTTATTTGACACCGACTTCCGAAATTAAAGTTATTTTGCATTTTTTAGTATTATTCATGGAAGTCGGTTGTATTTTTTTTATAAAAAGTTTTTTATTTTTCACTTTTTAGTTGTTTTACCTCATTCTAAAACTAAATTAATAGTAAAGTTATGCCCGAATTGATAGCCCCAAAAATAGGGAATTTGAACGTAGTTGGTGAAATTAGGGTGTATCAGGGTGAACTGTACAAATCTGTATACCCCTTCAGAGTGCATCAGCGTGATGTAATGTTGTGAAGTGGTGAAAACAATATACAGACATGCGATTGCAGCAATTCTGGAAGGTCTGCTATCATTTATTGAAGAGTTCCATTGTGTATCTCCGAAGTGCTTCATCAAATCTTCACCAAATTAAAATGGGACCAAATGTGAAGCAACAGCTTCCAAATAAAAGAAAAAACTTCATCAATCGGTTCACGTAGTAAGAAGTTATGAGGTAACACACATAAAAAAAAAAAAAAAAAAATACTGTCGAATTGAGAACCTCCTCCTTTTTTTGAAGTCGGTTAAAAATTGTTATGCTTTGTTTTTAAATTTTAGGCAAACAAATCTAGCCATGAGTTTTCATCATCATCATTTCAGCCGAAAGACGACCACTGCTGGATTATAGGCTTCCCCCAAGTGTCGCCACAACGACCGGTCCTGTGCGTCTCGCATCCATCGATTTCTCGCCCTCCTCACCACGTCATCGGCCCACTTTCTGGGAGCCTTCCAACGCTACGTCTTCCGTTACATGGTTACAATTTCCTTTATCTACCTATTATTATCTCATCATAACATTAATTAAATGTCATTGCGTGCTACGTGCCGCCATCCCAAGGCGCGTGCGTCATGTTGCAGGGAGCGGAATGTTACCATTTAAATATTTATTACGCTGTCTAATATTTGGTTTTACTAAATTTTTGCTGCAAAAATTACAACCGACTTCCAAAAACGAAAATACACTAGAAATATAAAATTAACTTTAATTTCGGAAGTCGGCGTTTGTATTTTATTTCTTCGTTATTTGACACCGACTTCCGAAATTAAAGTTATTTTTAAATTTTTAGTGTATTTTCATTTTTGGAAGTCGGTTGTAATTTTTGTAAAAAAGTTTTTTATTTTCCTTTTTTGGTTGTTTTTACCCTGAAGTAAAACTAAATATTACAGTTACGCCCGAATTGATAACCCCAATAACACTCATAATTAGAGGAGACCAAAATGTCATCCATGTAAACATATTTTTTGTTTTAGTTGATTTTTTCAAAAAGCGCTGAAGCAATTTCGTTAAAATTTATATGGAGCCACTTCTGGAGTATACTCTTTTGGATGAAAAAATAATTTTGAAAATTGGTCGCCAACTGACAGAGAAATCGGTGGTAATACATAAAAGAAATACATAAAAAATAAAAAAATAAACTTTCATTCAGTCGAATGAACCTCCTTTTTTTGAAGTCGGTTTAAAATGAGATTGATTTTATCACGTCGACGAAGAAGCAAATATTCAATGATGTCTCTGTGATCAACGCGCTGAAAACCGAAAGTGATACCACATGTTACAAGCAAATTGAATGTAAAAATATTAAACTGAAAAGGTCTCGACTGATGAAGAAATAATCAATATCCAATTTTTTGAAATGTATGCCTTCGTTGAGTTTTCATGGGAACATAAAACAAAGAGTATTGTCATTTGTTTAATTTTAAACAAATGTCTTTACCGAAAAGAAAGCAGGTACAACTCGCTTATATCTATCTATATAAAAGGAGAAGGCCTGACTCACTGACTCGTCAACGCCCAGCCTAAATCCTTGGACCTAGAAAGTTGATTTTTTTTCACAGGTATTGTTTTTAAGACGTAGACGAGGAATAAGAAATGATTTTTCGAAATTAACCCCATAAGGGGTGGAAGAGGGGGAAAATCATTTGTACGTAAAATCTTACAGTTAGGGTTTAAAAACTTGAAACTTGACAGGAACGTGTATCTAAGTAAATAAAAAGATTTGACAACATTCGTTTTTCAAAAACGACCTCCCTATGGGGGTATAGAGGGTGTAAAAGTTTGTATGGAAGAATCTTAACGCTTGGTCCCATAAAGTTGAAATTTGGCATGAATAATCTTGATGAAAAAATGAAGACTGCGGGTCGACCTCTGGAACAGCCGCTTCTCACACGAGACAACTGTCCGTCACTTGCTCCCGCGTCAATACAACTGAGTCTCAGTATATTTAGGTTGCTAAAAGCAAGATTTGGCTATATAAAAGTTTTTTTTTTTTTAAATAATGTAATGTTACTACTTTATCCACTTTAAGCTACGATCCTTATATAATCTTTCTGCTTCGTTGACGTCCATACGTCTGGTTATAATACAAACAACATCTTTACCGAATGTAATTGGCGTTTTGGGCCTTTAGCCGTTTTATGTGAAAGTATGAATATTATCCTTTCGGAATACATTGCAAGCATGAAAATATTAATTTTATTGGTCCAGGTTTACGAGCTTGACGCGGACGAAGTCGCGGGCAACAGCTAGTCAATAGATAAATAGGTACAACCAAGTGATGTAAAAGGTACATAAAATTCATAAAAATAATACAAAATGTTATTTAACGTTTAAACCTCATTTGCTGTGTACTATTCAATTAAACATTCGTCGATTATGTATCGACATAGACCTCAGTGTGACAGCCCTACGCTGCGAACAAGTTTATTTTCAATTTAATTTATTCGCCTTTCAGCTATAATTCCAACAATATACGATTATGCTTCGCAGCTTCATTCGATGCGATTTACGTTTAACATGGTGTAGTAGCGTAATCTACCGTAGGTCTTGCACGATATTTCAAAGTCTACTTTTTTTTTCCTTTTACCCTACCACTGCGCACTGCTGTCGTATCGGACCGTTCGGACATCCTCATTCTGTGTTATCGTGCTGTAGCCATCGCACGTGTTTGGTTGCCACTGCGTTATATTTTTGATACTTTTGATAGGTAGTGAAAATAATTTAAGAAGTTTTAATAATATGGGAAATAAAAGGAAACATCGAGAAGAGGAGGAATCTAGGATCACAAAGAAGATTAAAAAACTGGAACAGAGACTAAAGCGCCGAAGGCGCGTTATTTCTTCTGATGATAGCACTAAGTACAAACAATGTTATAATAATCGTCGTTGGTGTGTTACTATTACTACTGAGTTTAAATCGGCTTTGGCAAATAACCGAATTAATACTTATTTGCATAAATAATTACCGTCGTTGGCGGTTAAAATTTCTTAGTATAATTACCGTCGTTGGCGGTTAATGCTTGAATTAATTACCGTCGTTGGCGGTTAAATTTTTTCAAAGTATGATTATCGACGTTGGCGGTCAATTATCGTCGTTGGTGGTTAAATTTATTCAAAATTACCGTCGTTGGCGGTTAAATTTTTCAATGTATAATTACCGCCGTTGGCGGTTAAATTTTGAAAGTATAATTACCGTTGTTGGCGGTTAATGCTTGAATCAATTACCGTCGTTGACGGTTATAAATGTGTCAAGTTCTAAAATAACAGATTTTGTAATATTTTCACGCAGATTCGGAAGTCGAAGAACAAGTTTTGCCCACCAAGATCGTCACCAACCAATCTTGGAGCTTCGCCACTCAACCACAGGATAGAACCCTTAGATATGCCTGGTCTGATTTCTCCTATTCCACAAACATCACTGTATGAACCTACCAGTTTGGAACATACCAATGTGGAAGCTGTCATTCCGGAGCCAGGACCCTCCTCTGCTTGCGATCTAGGTTCCGCAAACGTTCAAGAGGAAGACACCCAGCTAGAAGAAGATATACTTCAGATCTTAGGAGAACCACCACAGCCAGAAATTGCACTGGGTAAAAATATTCATAAAGATATTGCATCCCGTTGGCAAGATATTTTGATTAAGGGCTTACCTAGAGAAGTAAAAGAACCGCTTCATAAAAAAAATCTCATATCGGCTAACTGTAGCCCCGTTATTAAATCCTGAAGCTAAAGCAGCTACCCCAGATATTCTAGCCAGGAGAGACGCCACTTTGTTACAAAAGCAAAATCAAATTGGTATCGCACTAGCCGCATTATCTCAGCTCACTGAAATGATTTTACGAAATGAGACCTCTAAGCAAACACTTCTGCAGCCTCTTAGTGATGCTTGCATTCTATGTGACATCCACTGTATTGAAGGTAGAACCAGACGTAGTATAATTATGAGTTCTATCAATACCAGTTTACGTGATGCTCTTGCTAACACGAATCGTGAAAAATACTTATTTGGAGAAGATTTAGCTGAACAACTAAAAGCCGCTAAGTTTGTCCAAAAAACAGCAGAATCTCTGCAAAAGACCAATCCTGTAGCGTCTACTAGCAGAAGTAGTTAGAACTTCAGGGGCACGCCAAGAAACCGGAATTTAAACTTCAGGGGCCCAATACAAAGGAAACCACCGAACAGAACGAGCGAGTCATCAAGAGGACGACAGCCGGCACGTCAGACGCGCGGCTTCAACTATGCGCGTCAGCCGCCACCTCCGCCGAAGAAGTCTTCACCGACCAGGAGGAATTATCGCAGATAAATACTCAGGTAATGTAATACGCTGGACGTTTGCAATATTTCTACTTACAGTGGTCGCGAATTACAGATGACCCAACCTTACGGTCATGGATAAAGGGATATAAAATCCCATTTACATCCACTCCAATCCGATTTGACAGTCCATGTTCTATGCCTAAATCAGAACAGGAGCATTACGATTATGTTAAACAATTAAAAAATTAATTGATGTCAATCCAATTTCACAATGTTCTCATGAGGAGGGCGAATTCATATCAAGTGTCTTTCTTGTACCTAAGCCAAATGGTGAAAAACGCTCTATCCTTAATTTAAAAACTTTAAATAAATTCATAAAAACTAATCATTTTAAAATGGAGGATTACAGGACAGCCATTAAATTAATAACTAAAAAAAATGTTATATGGCTTCGGTTGATCTAAAGGATGCTTATTTCTTTATTAATGTCGCTAATTGTCACAGAAAATACTTGCGTTTTAATTATAATGGAACTTTGTTTGAATTTAATTGCCTACCTTTTGGTTTATGCACCGCTCCGTATGTCTTCACAAAAATTCTAAAGCCTGTAATGGAGTATTTGCGGTCTAGAAATATTATTTCAGTTATTTATTTAGACGATCTATTATGTATAGGAAAAGATTTTAAAGACTGTTCAATTAATGTGAAACATACTTGTGCATTTTTAGAAAAATTAGGTTTTATTATAAACAAAGATAAAGGTTGTTTAATACCAAGTACTAAATGCAAGTACTTAGGCTTTGTTTTTGACTCCCAAAAAATGATTATGGAGTTACCCTCAGATAAGAAAGAAAAAATAAAAAGTAATGTTCATCTTTATTTAGACATTCGTAAATGTAAATTACGCGATTTTGCTAAAACAATTGGACTTTTGGTATCCGCCTGTCCTGCAATACAATATTCTTGGATGCGTACAAAATTATTTGAGCAATGCAAGTTTAATGCTTTGTTAAGAAATGATAGTTACAATCAAACAATTTTATTGCCCAACTTTATTAAGGAAGATATTATGTGGTGGTTAAATAATGTGGCTTTTGGTTATTCTAATATTAAAGCAAATGAATATATAAAAGAAATTTTCACCGATGCCTCATCCACCGGGTGGGGTGCATATTGTGATGGTGAAAAATCGTACGGTTATTGGAAAGAAAATGAAATGAAATTACACATTAACCAGTTAGAATTGAAGGCCGCCTTTTTCGGGCTAAAAGTATTTGCCAGTGATTGTTTTGATTGTGAGTTGTTATTAAGAATCGATAATGTTACAGCCATTTCATGTATTAACAGGATGGGCAGTGTACAATACCCACATCTCAACGATGAGACTCGTAATATTTGGAAATGGTGTGAGGCGCGACGTATTTTGATTTTCGCGTCATACATTAACACTAAAAATAATCAAGAAGCTGATATCTTGTCTCGGCAAAAGTTTCAGGATACTGAATGGGTATTAGGAAATTACGCATACGACGAAATAAAACACAAGTTAGGTTCACCAAATATAGATTTATTTGCTAGCCGTTATAACTCCAAATGTAATACATATGTTACCTGGAAGAATGATCCTGATGCGTGGGCTATTGATGCGTTCACCATTTCATGGAAACATTTAAACTTTTACGCCTTTCCACCATTTTCAATGATACTAAAAACGATACAAAAAATTATATCCGATAAAGCCGAGGGTATAGTTGTTATCCCATACTGGCCAACTCAAGTTTGGTTTCCGTTATTTAATAAAATATCTAAATCTAAAATTATTTACTTTCTACCTGATTGTAATTTGCTAAAATCTCCTTACATCAGCCCACAGTCTGCATCGAATATTAACATTGGCTGCCGCGAAATTATCCGGCAGACTTTATTAAACAAATTTCTGTCACCAAGATCAGTGGAAATAATGTTAGCATCCTTGTCAAGTAACACTTACAAACAGTACGACGGCTGCATAAAAGCCTGGATTATTTACTGTCAAAAACATAATAAATGATCACACTTGTGCTTCAATACCGATAGTTATTCATTTTTTAACAGAGGTATTTGACAAAGGTGCTAAATATGGCACAATCAACTCGTAAAAATCCGCTTTATCTTTATTATTAGGCCATAATTTCGATGATGAAAGACTCAAACGTTTCATGAAGGGCATTTTCAAATTAAGGCCAACAAACCCAAAGTACAATATTACTTGGGATCCTGATATTGTCTTAAACTTCTTAGCCCAAAAATGGCCTAATGAAAACCTTGATTTGAAAACTCTCTCCAAGAAAACTATAACATTAATTGCTCTTGTGACCGCGCATCGTGTACAAACCTTATCTCTAATTAAAATTAACAATATAATTACAAATTCCAATGAAATCATTATTAAAATTCCCGATATAATAAAGACAACTAAATTAAATTCATTTCAACCAATCCTAAGACTTCCATTTTATAATACACGTCCAGAAATCTGCCCAGCTAGATGTTTGCAAACATATTTAAATAAAACTAAGGTATTACGTAAGAATAATAATAATAGTTTATTTCTAAGTTTCAAAAAACCACATTCTAACATTACTTCTCAAACTATTAGTCATTGGTTAAAGGATACGCTACTAGAAAGTGGCGTAGACACTTCAATATTTACAGCACATAGTACACGACATGCAGCCACATCAACGGCAAATAAATTAGGAGTAAGCATAGATGTGATTAAAAAGACTGCTGGATGGACTGATTCGTCTTCAGATTTTGCTCGTTTCTACAATAAAGAAATAATTGTAAATCATAATCAGTTCGCTAAATCATTGCTTGATTCTTCTCAAATATAATGTAATTAATTAATTTACCTACTTATAAGCTAGATAGTATATAGGTGCATAATAATTATTATACAAATGTACACTCTGGTTAATAAATAAAACGAGAATTGATTTTGAATTGTTGTATGTTACTATACTTCTTTATTTTACTGTCATATGAATCACCTAGGTATTTATATATCCGAAGTAAAAGAAATGTTCAAACCTACAAGGATTAAACATTGTTTTCTATATTTATTTTAAAACCGTTGCTATAAACATCCTACACCATGTTAAACGTAAATCGCAAAGAATGAAGCTACGAAGCATAATTGAAGATCAAACGAACTTACCAAGTGAAGTTCGATCCCAATTATGCGAGCAGCTTCATTCGATGCGATTTACGCTCGCCCTACTTTTATGTTAATTACCAATTCAATAATGAACCCCATCCCGATATTGTTTTAACGATTCTAAAATAAATATTGTAAACCTTTAAACAAAATGAGGATGTCCGAACGGTCCGATACGACAGCAGTGCGCAGTGGTAGGGTAAAAGGAAAAAAAAATAGACTTTGAAATATCGTGCAAGACCTACGGTAGATTACGCTACTACACCATGTTAAACGTAAATCGCATCGAATGAAGCTGCTCGCATAATTGGGATCGAACTTCACTTGGTAAGTTCGTTTGATCTTCAATTAAACAGAGAAATAATTGTGACAACGTTGTGATTACGGTTGGATTGAATCGGATCATTATTCTCTTGCTACGGAAAATAGTACCGCAAAAGCTTTTGGGTTGCATTATGTGCTTTTTGGGACATAACATCTATAAAGCATACATTCGTAGTACAAATCTTAACCTTACTTGCCAATTTACATTAAAGAATAAGTATTGACGTTTAAACAGACAGGAAAAATAAATTTAAAAAAAGAAAACTTAACGGCCATCTCGGTTTTTTTGAAAATCCTTTTTAGGTTTACGTAAAATAACTTTTTTAAATAAGTCTAAAAAGGTTAGGTCAGATCAGTAAGTGCCTACTTCATACTTTAAAAAAAAATGGCAATTTAGTTAGAGTTCACGAATCATTTATTGTTAAAAGATAAAATTAACGGAACGCTCATTGTGGAAAATAATACAAACTTCCACAATGAGCATTTCTAACGATGTACAACAAACATTTATCAGCGAATCAGCTACCAATTCCCAACGCGGTGTTCGCAATTGTCCTTATCTAACTCCACATTCACACAGTGCTGTGTCGATATGATGGTCGAAGTGCCAGTAATATTGCAAATGTTTGCCATTAGATTCTACATCGACGTGACGTCGGTCGTGAATGCTATTATAGGAAATAGGAAATCAAGTCAAATGATACGAAACATATTGACGTGCTAGCATTTGCGGTTGCCTCATTATACATTTTTACCCGACCGCCCCAGAAAGAGGGTAATTTTTTTTGATAGTATTTATGTGTATATATTTTATATAGTATACAATTCTGGGTGTATGTCTATTTATTTGGCACGCGCTGTAGCCTCAATGGCTTGATGGATTTTATTAACTAATAAAGTATCAAGATTGATCTTGACCGCCGAAGTGACATAGGCTCTACGAATTATGAAAAAAAAAGAAATAAAATGGCGAGCGCCATTAGGTAACGTATTTTTTTGTGAACTTTCTGTGTGAAACTTTTTCATGTGGGTTATCAGAATAAAAAGATCGAGGAGACGATTCCAAAAATATAACTCATTGAAATGTAGGAAATAAAAGACACTAAAAGTGAAAAAACTGAAAATTTTGAAAAAACCCGACTGATAAAAACTGTTTTTAAGTACGTTACAAAGTGTAAGGGACCTTAGGCATGGGTTAAAATACGGGCTTTTCATGCTTTAACTAACTCTACGTCCTACTTACGTTGACAACTCAACGAATGCATGAATTAACAAAAATGGGGACTTCATCAATCGAGACCCTTTCAGGTTCATATTTATATTCAATGTGCCTCTTACCACGCAGTGATCCCTTTCGGTTTTCAGCGCATTTATCACACTGACATCATTGAATATTTGCTTCGTCGTCGACGTGATGAAATCAATCTCATGTTTAATTGCAATATCGGAGGTTTCAGTCGGTAAGAGTCTGACACTCCCTTCTATGCTCGGAGTTTCCTTGCGTGATCATGAACCCACATTTTACGACTACCCGCAACTTGTACACAACTAGCCGGATGGTTGACCGCACAGAGCAAACATTTGGCAGTACAGACTGCGGATGTCTGTAGAGAAACTGCAGGCCGAGTGATAATTTTTTAATGAATTAGATTCTTCCTAAATGAACTTTGTGCGAAAATTCTAAAATATTTACATTGTTACTTTGTTGTTCGGGTTAAAGCAATTTCATAAGTGGGCGCTTCTATAATTTTCTCTTGAAGTGCGAAAAAAGGAAAATTTTGAAACTATCTATGCATATAAACCTGTAGCATTTGATGCTCTCACGCTGCTACAAGCGATAGTAATCTAAGTTTGTTTCTCTATTGTCAACGAGAGACAATAAAATTAGTATCAGTTATTAAGGAGCTCGTTTTTTTTTTTTTTGGATGGTGGGAAATCATCCTATGACTTCTTCCACTCTAGGGTGGAGCGGAAGGGCGCGTCAGACTCTTACTGACTAAAATCCACCCCTGTTCTTCCCTGCCTTGAGTGCCCAAGGGCGAGGTAACTCTTTCGATTTTATCCTCAACCCCCGGGCAGGCATCGGCCATGATGGGCCCCGTCCCTATTGCTGACAACTCTTTGAGGCGCGCGTGGAACACTACGCGCCGTCGACTCTCGGGCCTGGTGCTGATCGGGCGGCAAGTTACCCACTACTCGCCGTCCGCAGGCCCGGGTCTACGGTGGCCGGAGATCGTCTTGCGGCGCCCGAAGCCCCTGGCGTCTCCTGCGGCGGCTGCTGCTGAGGGCGCTAGGGCGACTCTGCTGTTGTTGAGTCTCTCTAACGTATGCCGCCTCCCTCTTCGCGAGCATTACTGCTTCGCAGAAGGAGGAGACGGCTTCCCATTCCCTCTCGCTCCGTACCATGGCCTGAACCAGGGCACGGACCTTTTTAGTAGTTCAAACTCACTGTAAACTTAACTTGTTGGCTAATGTAAGCCTTGGCGGCGTGTTAGTCAAAAATATCCCATGAGAACTTACTCCCGGGATAAAAACATTCTGTGTCCATTCCAGGACATATAGACCTATCTGTGTGCCAAGTTTCATCCAAATCTGTACAGCCGTTAAGACGTAAATAGACAAAGAGACATAATGTAGTTACTTTTGCATTTATAATATTAGTATGGATTTCTCAGTGGTAGCCCAGAGTTTGGAACTTCACGACATTATGCCTTCGTGCCACGGAAAGCTCATAATATATTACTAAAGTAAACTTGGTGAAAAATGTAATATTCGGTAGGTACGTACAGATTCTATACTACATTATGTATTATACTAATAACGCTCATAAAATTATTCCTAAATAATTCCAGCATTTTCAAGGCGTGGATTATTTTCAGTATTCTTTCTAAACGGGAAAATTCATTTTCCAAAAAAAAAACACTTATCTGTATTTCACGCTGAATAGATTCACGTAAGTGGAAAATTCAAGGATTATAATTAAAAATTAAAAAGATTACATGCAATTAATAGCACAGCTGTCGCAAGTGAAAATAAAAACTAAAAGTTAATTCATAGTTGTCACGGTTCTTCCTCCTTAGTGAGCTAATAAATCAGGGTCAAATGTTCTCGTGGAACTTCAGATTTTAATTAACCCAGCTCAGACAGAATGGCTGTCAAAAGTCACATTGAGTTCGCTCTTTATCTTGTAAAATATTGTGACTGTAATTAGAAGACCTACAACTTTGGTGAAGGTTTAAGATTCACATCCAAACTTTATAATTAAGTAGGTATCTACCTACCTTTCCGAGGAGCTGCGTCCATAAAATTTGAATAATTCCACCACTAGTTTATTGTGTGAACTTATATTTAATTCTGATTTAGGGTAGCAGGATGTAAATAGCCAAAAAGGGTGAATATTATAGTTGATTGATACCGATATTTTATTAAAAAATGTTTAATGCATGCTCAACTCATTAATTTGTGCCTGTGAATATAACCACCTCATTAAAGCAATGATGAAGTTCTACTTTAGCCTTTAAGTACCGGCGTGGATTTATGGTAACATTAGTACCGAGCCTGGCCTGTGAGGCCCAAACTACTATGCAACTATGCAACGGATATCGCTGGAGAAGAATTTCAATTTAAAATTTGAAATACCTACTGAAGTCTAAGGTAATTTGAACTTAGGTCGCTGCCAAATCCTACATAGACCTCAAAGCGTTTGTCAGTATTGTAGTAGTTGTGTAGTTAAATTATTTACTGAAAATCTAAAGAAGTCTTGATAAACCTACCATTATTTGTCTCTGCATCAAACCAATGGTGGACTGGTAGAAGATACCTGAGGTATTAAGTCCGCCTACTTGTAGGTGCATAAAGTATTAAATGAATGAATAAACCTATTAAATAAATAAACCTATTCCAATGCATTACTACTTATGAATATTAAACTAAGAGACCGAGTGAAAACCTCGTTGATCAAGAAAACGACAAGATCTTCTGACGTGATTAGGCTGGCACTCAAACTTAAATGGAGATGGGCAGGACATATTCAGAGGCTGGAACCACAGCGATGGGCCCAGATCATAACAAACTGGAACCCCAGATCTGTAAAAAGGAGAAGAGGAAGGCGTTTTAAGAGGTGGGAAGATGACATTGTCAAAACTGCTGGAAACCTTTGGGCCAGGAAAGCTAGATTTCGCGACAAATGGAAGCATATGGAGGAGGCTTTTACCGCCTCAAGCGGTCCTTACACTGAGATAGAGACATCGTAAATACTAACACACAAAACTAACAAAACAAAATTAAAGCTAAGTTTTTTTATATACTTTTTACTAACATACTAACAATTACTTAATTTAATTTTAAGTTGATGTGTGTCCATATTTTAACAATTTCAAACCTTTGCATATTTGTAAGGAATTAATAAAAGCTTTTTTATTTTATTTTATTTTTTTATTCCAATGCATATCAGTTACGTTAATCAAGAGCTTAATAACAAACTATCATAATTTGTTACAAAATCAAACAATAAGTTAATCTGTGGATACACAAAATCTTATCAGTTGAGTAAACTTACAAACTGACTCGACAGGAGTGAACAAAATTTATCGAAATGTTTAGCGAGCTCATCAGAAACAGTTACAAATTGACTCTTGTTCTTACACAAAATAGGTAATATAGATTACTATAAGCAAAGCGGAAGTATCAAATTGACTTAAGTGATGTTACAGTTTTATATACTACTCGTAGTTCAAAACTTTCCATGTTTTATCTGAAAATATGTATTTTTTTTTCTATATAAAGCAGTTCTGATGTTTTCAGACAACACAAATTGGGCATAAATATTATAAGGGCATACATAGACTTAACTTTCTATTTATTCTATTGGGACTGTTATAAAATTGTTCTAAACAAAGAAGTCAATTTATTTGTTTCAATAATACGAATACTATGGACCATTTTTAGTCACGGAACCTTTTTATTTTTGTTACGGGTTCCTGCCAATAACCATTTTACAGAAAAGCATGCAGTAAAAAATCCAAATTTTAATAAACGACATTCAACAGTCCCTTTTTTGTGATATTTATGAATGCCACGACTTAAAATTGCATTACAATTTAATTAATTTACAATGCATCAAACAGATGATAAGAAAAACTTTTTATTTAATCCCTTAGTAATTATTTGATTAGCAAAAGTTTTTTATTTCATCTCTTATTGCTTATTACTTAGAATCAACAGATAGGTCACATGCTGATCACATGAAAACTAACTATAAATAAGTAAAATGTTCTTTGAAGCTGAGTCTGAAGCAAATAAACATCTTTCTTTACTCCTAAAAGCCAAGGAAATCTCGTGAAAAATTTAGGAATTACCTACGGCGCTTGAACAAATTGCGGGCGCGTTTTTGTAAAGTACTTTTTCCTTGCGGCAGAGAGGGTGGGAAATAAATTGTAAGTAAAGGAATGTTTATCAAACCTCTTGTCGATTGAGAGGTGATGTCCCGTGTGACGACAACAAGCTGTCTTATGGAACATTTCAAAAAATTCAAGCAATGTTTCTGTCGGAATGCCTTACAGCCTGTACAGCTCGTTAGTGGTTTTTCTTTTTTGTGGGGTGGGAAATTATCCAATGACATCACCTGCTCTATGGTGGAGCGGGAGGTGTGCGCTAACTCATGTTGAGAATTTATCTGCTACCCCCAGGCATGCGGGCACCGGCCACGATGGGCCCCGTCAGTGGTGGCTGACAATCATATCTTTGAGGCGCGCGTGGAACACTACGCGACGTCGACTCACGGGCCTGGTGCTGATCGGACGGCGAGCTACCCACTACTCGCCGTACGCAGGCCTGAGTCTACGGTGGCCGGAGATCGTTTCGCGACGTCCTACGCCAAGTGCCTCTACTGCGGTGGTAGCGGCCGGGGCCGTGAGGGCCACTCCGTTGAGCTTCCCTCACGCGTTCCGCCTCCGCCTTTGTAAGCATTACTGCTTCGCAGAAGAAGGAGACTGCTTCCCATTCCCTCTCGCTCTGTACCATGGCCTGAACTTGGGCCGGGCGCGAGAGGTCGCCGCCACCTATCGCATCCACGAGGACACGGCGGTGCTCCGCCCAAGAGGGGCAGACCTCCACCTTATGCTCCACCGTGTCCTGTGTGTCATGTCTGCTAACACCCGGGCGTTTCCCCCCGCCTGATCTGACGCAGGAACCTCCAGAAACAACCATGTCCGGTGAGGACCTGCGTTAGGTGAAAGGTTAGGACACCGTGACGCCTCTCCAGCCACTCTTCAAACAGAGGCACTACCACCGCAATGGTGGCGTGCCCAGCGCTGGGTCCAGTCGATGTCTCTATGTCGCCATGAGATCATGCCGGAGCTCCGTCCGCCGAGCCGTGAGATGTCGCGGCAGCAGAGCTTCGCCCCGGCGTTTGGCCTCCTCGTGCTACTCCCAGAACAGCGCAAGGACCTTGGCCTCCAGATCCCACAGCGACAGTCCGGTAAGGAGGCTCGCCGCCTCACTTAGACCGTGCGGTATCCTCGGATCAGCCGAATGGCCATGACCCTTTGGGACGCGTTCAACGGGCGAGCTGGTCGCCGCCGCAAGGAACGCGCCAACATAGGTGCCCCGTAAAGGGCCATGGACCGCAAGACCCCCGCATAGAGCCTCCGGCAGGAGGCATTTGGACCCCCCAGATTGGGCAGGAGCCGCTTCAGAGCAGCACTGACCCGCTTCAGTCTGGGAGCCAAACGTCGGAAATGCTCGACGAAGTTCCACCGCCTGTCGAGGACGAGTCCCAGGTACCTCATCGTCCCCTCAACGCCGATGTGAACCCCTTCTACCGTTATCCGGTAACGTGTTCCGAGGACCATAAAAACACATGGCCTCGGACTTGTGCAATGCCACCTTAAGTCCCAGTTGCCGGATCCTCTCAACGACTGCCGCAACCCCGCGTGACATCAAGTCGGTCGTCGCCTGGTACGACCTCCCCTACGCCAGGACCAGCGTGTCGTCAGCGTAGCAAACTACGCTGACGGTGCCGCTAGGGAGGTCGGCGCGCAGCACCCAGTCGTACCCGATGTTCCACAGAGGCGGCCCCAGGACCGATCCCTGTGGAACACCGCACGAAATCTCTCACCGGTTCCGTTCTCCCTGGTGACCGGAGTAGATGACGAACCTGTCCGTCAGGTAAGCCTTGACCACGCGACGGAGGTAGGGCGGCACCCGGGCGATACCGGAGTGCTTCCACTATGCAACTCCAGGGCAGGGTGCTGAACGCATTGGCGATGTCCAAAGACACCGCCAAGACGACCCTACCCCGGGCCACTGCATCCCCCGTCGTGAGGGCTCGTACGCGCATGATGGCGTCCACCGTGGAGCGCCCCCTACGGAAGCCGTACTGGCTCTCCGCCAGATCCGGCCCCAACCGCACCAGCTGCCCGACGAGGCGGTCTGCAATTACTCTTTCGAAGAGCTTGCCCACCTCGTTGAGCAGCAAAATGGGCCGTTAAGCAGACGGAGAGTCCGCGGGGAGCTAGTTAGTGGTCACGGACTAGTTGGCAGGCGTTGATCTGTAGTGTCCGATATTTCACAGGTTTACGCTGCTTGTCCATTAACGTGGAGCAAGGCAGCGGAGTGGAGCGAGGGGGTAATGTGGAGTGCAGTTGCGGACAGTGCGGTACTATAGTAATAATAATAATAAGAACCTCGTGAAAGCCGAGAAAGATACGAGTAAACAAATCAAGTATATTGACTTGGCTTGTGAGGTCGTCGATATGTGGGATGTGGACTCAGCGGTCATTGGACCGATACTCGTGTCAGCCAATGGCTTAATAGCCACGAGCTTCGACCAATATCAGGAGTCTCTCGTTAGGCGGCTGGATCAAGGGCTTGATTCAGAAAGCTGTACTTCTGGACACGGCTTGCATTGTTAGGCAGTTTCTCTCTCTGGAGCCCTGATCGCCGGTAGCTTGGACCCTGTTCCCGATACCGGTGGGCTACTATTTTACAGTAAATAATTATAATTATGTGTCTATTGCGTAGGTGGGTATTAGTTTATATAGGTTTGGCCTCAACCCACTTATTATAGTGAATCACTTATCCAAGTAAGTACAAGTTGCGGCCATCAAGTGAAGATGTAGGAAAATATCGTGATAGTCAAGTGTAGCGACTTAAACGGGTCAATGTGATAATCTCTCCACTTTTCGGTCCGCTGTTATGCAAACTTTTTATCGAGCTAGTTACGTAAGCAATTTGTTACAAAATATGAAGTATGATGCGACCCTAGAAAATTAAAATCTATGGGTTGTATGAAACACCAGTTAACGACAGATGTAATGGTAACTTTAGTCGCGGATTTAAGTTTCTGCGATAATATATGTAGATAATTTCTAACATTCTACGTATTGCAGGTATATAAAGGTTACCAAACAATGCAACTAATGTAAATAATGACCGTCTCAGTGTTTCGAGACACAACTTTACTAGAAATGGACGAAGTCTTGCCGAGTGTTCTGTGATCTACAGACATTTTACCCCTCAGCAAAACTAAGGTTTAAAAAAAACTGTCTGAGTGCGAGTTAGATTTCGCACATTAAAGGTTCCGTACCATAATTGGTATTTGTTAGTAAAGTATACGTAATAAATAACATTATCACCAAATTTTAAGTTCAGTAGTTAAAAAATTCTTTGTAACAAAATTTAGTGACATACTACGGACGGACAGACACACGGACACGAGAATGACAACAATAGGGCTCGGTTTGGACCATTCGGGTACATCATCATCATCTGCCTGGCCTTTTCCCAACTATCTTGGAGTCGGCTTGCAGTCTAACGCGATGCTGCTGAATACCAATATTTTACATGGAGCGACTGCCTATCTGACCTCCACAACCCAGTTACTGGGTAATACGATACCCCTAGGTAAGACTGGATGTCAGACCCTTGGACCCTTGTGGTACGGAACCCTAAAAAGATCAGTGACCGACTCATCCTCGTCAGTTTATCTTACAACTAGACATTCGTATCTTTTATCATTAGAACTGTTTCAACGTCAAATTTTACTATTCGTAGAGAGATTGCATTGTTAAACATGTTAGTCGTTCTCATACAATACGTGCTAGGTATTAAGCATTATATTAAACTGGTGACCTTTAATAAGGTCTACTTCTGAGCTATGTAGAAAGTTGGTGTGTAAATTGTTTATGGGACAACAATGCCGTAGGGCCGATTTCACCTATTCTAAGCGCCCAGTTTTCGACGTTTAAGGGTCTACTACCCGCCAAGTGCCGCCCTCATTGAATAAAAATCGTAGCATTGCATAGAAAATAAATATTAAAGAATCAAACGTCACGTTTGTTATAAAGAGGATAAAGTATTTTTACGTTGTTAAAACAGGTCTCAAAATGTTTCGTATCCAAAGTAGTAAGCAAAAGTGTCAAAAAGTTCAATTTGGAATTTCAAGTGTAAACTAAACATTTTTCCAAAGAAACATTACCTGAATTTTCGATTTTTTTTTCGAAATTTAGAAATTACGCATTTGCAGTTACAAAAATGCATTGAATATCAAACGTATCCGACAAGTACCTACGTGGCTTAGAGTGAAGTGTCGGTGTTTAACTCCACTTGCCTGGGTTTGCGTTACATTGAGAAAAATATTTTTTTTTCATGCTTATAAAAGTCGTTTCCCAGCAAAAATGTTTGCGTAAAGCTACTATATATTTGTTAGATGTACAGTATGCGTAGTTGACGTCTATGTGATGTGTCTTTTTACACCCTGTATATTTGTCACTCTAATAAAATAACACTCTTTTAAAATAACTATCACTATTATCATATAACTGAAAAGTGACTGGCATAATTATATTTCGATAATAATGTAATAGACAAAACCAAATGTGATGAAATAATACAAATAAGTAAAACAGCCATTACACAACAAAGTACTCCATTAGGGCTCATTCGTACATTTTGAACCTTAAAGTAGAATATATTACGAAAAGATCACCTAAAAATGAATGAGCTTTTAAAATCAGTCTAGCAGAGAGGCAGTAAAGTCTGTAAACGATCCTAAAGTTTTCTTATATCATACAAACGGGGCTAGTATGATAAGTTATTGTTTTACTGAATATTCACAGGATCCAAGGAAGGAGAGAACACCCTCATAACTATTGAACTTCATCATCATCATCATCATCATCAGCGTTTTAATCTCCCCACTGCTGGGGCACAGGCCTTCTCTCTGTGAGAGGGTGTAGGCCGTAATCCACCACACGGGCCTTTGAATTTTTGGTTCTAGGATATGCCGGTTTCCCCAGATGTTTTCCTTCACCGTTTTGAGAGCAGTGGTGTTGAAATAATTTACACAAAGTAAAGCACCTGTCTGGGTTTGAACTCACTCACTTGTAAGTCGTGGCCGTTATCACTGGGCTACCACTAGCCGACTGGCTGAGTACGACATTAGGTACTTAATTACACTTTCTGCCATAGAGATAACCAGCTCATTCAAAATGATGGCGCGGTGGCGTATATTAGGAATAATCAGCTCAGCGATTCAGGTATCGGTCTCGGACATCACTACTACTGGCATTATACACCGTTCCCCTACAAATGCTTGTGCGGATAACTTTATAGATTCCTTACACCTCCTTTAAATAAGTAGGTACTTTCTATCACGTTACACTAAACATTTTAAAAAATACAACCTTCTAAAAATTGCAAAATTTTTATTTCGGAAGTTGGTGTACATATTTTTTTTGTTTCTTCGTTATTTGACACCGACTTCCGAAATTAAAGTTATTTTGCGCTGTCAACAGTCGATGCCACAGTACATGATATAAATTATTTGTGAGTCGTCAAATAAAGTTATGTGATAAAAGTGTTTGACATGTGATTTTGAGTAACGAGCAAACGAGTGTTATTCCATTTACGCGCCATGGTCGATTTTGTTCGTCGATCGATTTTTTACTGTGGTCGCATTGTTTGAGTTTTGAGAAGTAAATAAAAAGTGGCATTGTATTAAAGTCCGCGTTTTTTGTTCCTGGGCACCCCGCACGAAGGCATAGAGTTCAAATTACAATAAATAGTTCAAATGTCGTCTGTCAAATGTCATTGTCAAAAATGGCGCGATGTATTTTTACGTGAATTGTTTATTTAACTAGAATTTACTTAAAATCGAGTGTAATTGTGTTGAATATCTAAAAAATCCACAAAGAATCAAGTTTATAACTAAACATGTCAAAGGTTCAATGTGTGTTGAAAATGACAATATTGAAATACGAAACATCGAAATAGCCGGAATGTTTACGTAAGTAAATAATGTGTTATTTATTTATTTTAAGCACGATTTACTAAGTAAATAATGTGTTATTTATTTATTTTAAGCACGATTTACTAAGTAATACCGTAATACATCATTAGTATTACGGTTATTAGTTACTAATTCGTATTTACAAAAAGATAGAACAGTAAAATACAACGACAAAATGTTTCCGTTTTCTTTACAACAGATAAGATATTTGATAGTATCCTATGCTAAACTTGACCAAAGGAAACAAAATTAACCCGGAGATAAAACAAAAGCGTTGTATTTAAGCAGCGGTTTCCGGTGGCTTTGTACAGAAAGTTGACCTGATCAACAAGAAAAGGGTTAGTTTAAAAGCAACGTCTGAAAGGTGATAACCATCTAACAACAAATATTGTGAACAACCTTTTGTGACGGAAGCAGTTTAAGAGAATAAGTCGATATTATAGTGTTATAATTAATATAAATGTCTCTTCATTAGTTAGTTTGTTGAGAGCCAGCCATTAACTAACTCAAAACCGAAAATAGTCTGAGGGTGTTATTTTACTATAAATGTAGACAAGCAATAAATGCACGACTCGTCCACAAAATGGTAGGATTTACAATTTATCAAAGTTTCAATTGGTGACCACCATAAAGCGAGTATCTAGCTAGACCCTTCTGTTGAAAACAGGCATAATAGCTCGTACAGACCGCAGGGTTGTCCTCGACTCCTAAAGTATTCAAATATTCAGAACTATAAGTGTTATTCAGGTATTTATGAGAATTGCGAGCGCCTTTCTATTATTGAGGAGTGAGGACTCGTTAGTTGCTGATAAACAAAATCAAGAGATCATTAAAGGGACAAAGAACTGCTCGGTATTATTATGACAGTCATTGCAATCCGTAATGAGTTAGGAGATAACGAAGTTTTAACGGTTTTGTTAAGATGAAAACCTTGTTGCAGAAAATATTTACACAAATGAAGGGCGCAGATAACAGGATGTAAGAAAGAGGTATCCGCTTTTCCTCTCCAAGGTAAGCTTATGGCCTTCAACGTTATAATAAAGACATAGTAGTGTATTTAACATTATCGTGGTTGCAGTTAATAACTTAATAACGATGACAATTTCCTAACGCTATAAGTTAAATAGAAAGTTAATTTTTCCCTGAAACAAGTCGACATGTTGCTGATGATGCTTTCGATTGGTTGTTTTGTGTCCCTTAACTACGCCCTATATATCGGTGTAAATACTCTTAAATAATAATATTGGATGTAAAAAGACCGATTTCCGAAGCCAAAAGCCACATATTCTACTCATTATTTGGATCATTTTTTCCACTTAAGCATACCTGGGAATCCACTGTTTCTGGAGATATTGAAGGTCAAAGTAGCATTTTTTTTCTAACTTTTTACGAAAATGAATTTCAAGCGTTATTACTAAACTTTTTTCAAAACAAACATTACCTAAATTTTCGATTTTTTTTTCGATGTTTCGAAATTACGCTTTTAAAGTTTCAAAAACGCAATGAACATCAAACGTATCCGACAAGTACCTACGTGGCTTAAAGCGAAGGGGTGGGGTTTAACTCCACTTACCTGGGTTTGTGTTACATTAAGCCCAATTTTTTTTTTTCATACCCAAAAAATAAAAGTAGTTTCCTAGTAATAATTTTTGCGCAAAGCTGCTTTGTTATCTAACAAAGCAGCTTTGCGCAAAAATTACATACTGTACATCTGTACAGTATGCGTATTCGACGGCTTTGTGATGTGTCTTTTTACACCCTGTATACGTAGGTTTGAGGAGTGGAGACAATAGAATTGTTGCACTTTAACTAACGTCTTTTACAGAAGCACTTTTTTAAATGGAATCGGTTCAATCCTTCTAATGGTATCATTTATCACTCTCCCACCAATTTCTTCCTGTCAAAATTAGCGATCAGTTTAATAAAAGACGACTCCATGTCACAATTTCCATCCGTGTTAAACATTGATGAATTACTGCTTACGTACCCCTCGTAATGTTTTTACAACAATAAAACGGCATTACACCACATGCGTAAAAGTGTAGCAGATATTGTTCGTCGTATTTCTCACAAATTGACGGAGAGGCTACAAATAGAAAATATCTATGCAGATGTAACTCGCTTCTAGTGCACCGCCTCAGTGAGAAAAATCTCGTTTATGTGGGCAAGCCGAGAATGCCTTATCTAGCTATAGCGAGCACATCTCGTATTACGAGTCACATTTGATGGTATTACTGCTATAATCGTTACGAACTGCATCAGTAGCCTCTCCTTATCTTCTGGTAGACATGAGTCACTATGTTGGAAGCCGGTAAGTTATATGTAGAGACAACAGTAATACGTAGACTGCGCTGAAAGTGCACTGAAGTTTTATGTGTCCATTGTCTATTTCTATATAATTATAATACTCCTAGAGTAGACAAATAATGTGGTCTTTGGTTTGTGTTCATGTCCACTTTGAGTAGGTACAAGTTTGATTGAACTAAAAATAATATCAAAGTAATTACAAGTGTGTGTATACCTTAATAAGTGCCTATTCCTTCCTGCCATGAACCTATCTGCGAACAAAATCATGGAATAATTAAAATTTAAATCCTAAAAGTTTCTATTTAAAAATCAGAAAGTGTTTGATACATGTTTCTGACTACACGTGGAAAATACAGCTACCAACCATATTATACTGTTACAATATTGGACCTTGAAACAATGGTAAATCTGATGTAAAATTCTATGACACCTTCGAGAGACATTTTGGGTAGGATCCCCTAAAAATTTCGCTTATCCGAATACAGTCTCAGATACTCGAACAACGAATATTTATATGTTATATTTACGATAGGTTATTCTTATGAATTTTGTGTTAGATATTTTGTGTGAAGTCTTTTCTTTTCTCGGTGAGATAGAAATTATTTTGCTATCAACAAATTACGGACAAAAAATACAACGTAATAGTTTTTAAAATATGAGAAAGTCTATTCAGTCAAGTAATTATGTAAAATAAGTTTAAAATATTAAAAAACTACTCTGAAGTTTATTTCCCCTCATCTCAAATATATATATATATATGCCTAGCCAACTATCTTGGGGTAGACTTCCAGTCTAATAGGATGCCGCTGAATACCATTATTTTACATGGAGCGACTGCCTATCTGACTTCCACAACCCAGTTACTGGGTAATACGATACCCCTTGGTAAGACTGGTTGTCAGACTTTTGGGCTTCTGACGACCCGTAACGACTGTCAAAGAACCACGGTTGACGGCCGGGACTACGGCTACTACTAACGGCTTAACGTGCTTTCCAAGGCACGGAGGAGTCTCGGTATGTTAAGATGGTCACCCATCCATGGACCAACCCCGGCAAGCGTAGCTTAACCTGATGGATCGACCCGTGCGGCTGTTATTACTTTAACCATCCCCCCCCCTTTCCATTTTCTCCTCATCTCAAAGGTTCTTAAAAATATTAACAAAGTAACGATATATAAAAAAAGTTGAAGCAAACATCTCCATAATTTGAGCAATTAAAGGTGTTGACAAGTCCTTAGGTGTTTCAAGAGTCAAGATCCATTTTTATAAACTCATAAAATTATTTATTCTACAAAACCAGTTCAAATTCTTTCCAACTAAAATTAAGTATATTGGATTTTCATCGTCATCGTGATTGAAGAAAATGCCTCGTCTCGTCTTTAAATGAGTTTTCATTATTTACTTAGTCTTTCATTCTAGTAGCGTACTTATTACGTTACTAAATTCTTGATCAAAATCTTTTTGTGTAGGCTTATAACATGCTCCTACTATTATTATTAACTCACTTGTTTTCTAAAGGTACCTACTGTAACAATACTTATATTTGTGAGGTTAGATTTATATTATATTTATATCATAGTGAATAGTCGACGGATGTGCGGTCCATGGCCCTCTACGGGGCACTGGTGTGGGCGCGTTCATTGACATTGGCAGCGATCAGCTCGCCAGATGAACGCGTCCCAGAGGGTCATGGCGATCCGCATCATCCGAGGATACCGCACGATCTCCCGTGAGGCGGCGAGCCTCCTTGCCGGACTGTCACCGTGAGATCTGGAGGCAAAAATCCTCGCGCACCTGTATGAGTGGCGTGAGGAGGCCAAACGCCGGGGCGAAACTCCGCTGCCGCGACAACTCGCGGCTCGGTGGACCGAGCTCCGGCAGGATCTCATGGTGACATGGAGAGAGCGACTGTCGCAACCCAGCGCTGGGCACGCCACCATCGAGGCGGTAGTGCCCCTCTTTGAGGAGTGGCTGGAGAGGCGTCACGGCGCCCTCACCTTCCGCCTGACGCAGGTGCTCACCGGACACGGCTGTTTCGGTAGGTACCTGTGTCGGATCAAGGCGGAGGTGACCCCTGGGTGTTTTCACTGCGAGGATCGCCCAGAGGACACGGTGGAGCATACGGTGGAGGTTTGCCCCGCTTGGGCAGAGCACCGCCGTGTCCTCGTGGATGCGATAGGCGGCAGCGACCTCTCGCGCCGTGCCCTGGTTCAGGCCATGGTACGGAGCGAGAGGGAATGGGAAGCCTATCCTCCTTCTGCGAAGCAGTAATGCTCGCGAAGAGGGAGGCGGCATACGTTAGGGAGACTCGACAACAGCCGAGTCGCTCTAGCGCCCCCAGCCGCAGCCGCCGCATCAGACGCCAGGGGGTCCGGGCGCCGCGAGACGATCTCCGGCCACCGTAGACCCGGGCCTGCGGACGGCGAGTAGTGGGTAACTCGCCGTCCGATCAGCACCAGGCCCGAGAGTCGACGGCGCGTAGTGTTCCACGCGCGCCTCAAAGAGTTGTCAGCAAAGGACGGGGCCTGTCACGGCCGATGCCTGCCCGGGGGTGGAGGATAAATTCGAAAGAGTTACCTCGCCCCTGGGCACTCGATTACGGCGTCGATTTACGTTAGTGTCATTTTTTTAAAATGTTCAAAGTCGCTGGCAGTTATCAAATCATTTTGACATTGAAGTGAATTTTATTATCAGTATAGCAAGTTGCGGACATGATTCAGTCTGGAATTAGGCACCGGAGTGACGAGTAAGGTTAGTTAAATCTTAACTATGGTAAATAATGTGATTGCGTTAATAATGTTATTGCGTTGGTTTTTAATTGTTATTTAAATTCTATGATTCCTTTCTGAGGTAAGATTACACAAGTTTACACTAAATGCTAGACAAATGAATTGATCAAAACCTTGAGATGACTTAAGACTGGTGCAACGTGACGAACAACATGGATATAAATGATTAGATACAGCGGTCAGACGGGCGTTTCTTGTTCTAACCGTTGAGCCTGACGTTTGATTAAATGTAATACTGAGCACAAGTAAAGCTCTTATTTGCTAAGTCTGTTTATGTTGAACTAGTATAAACCTAAGAATATCAATGTTTCAATAACACTGTTGAAACAACTATAAGTTTATGTCTTGAACTTCTTTATAGTCATGGGATTCATATCATGGTCGGCAGAAGCACATCGAGTCTGGTGTCGGTGCTATGGGGTCACACGGTGGCGGGGCGTGACCTTTTCCCCATAGGGGAAACCGAGCTGGTGACTTGGTATTTTCATCTGACACAAGTGAGGGATTTAGGAGTTATGTTTACACTACTGTGCACTTATCACTGAATTAAGGACGTAAAGCTGGAGGTAGTCGAAAGGATTTTCCTCATACATATTTGACACATTGTTATGTCGATTTTTTTAACTTAAAAAAAAAAAAAAAATTATAACCTCTGTTGTAGACACAGTAAGTTGTAAATTTCGATTTGTTTACATTTGCGTACATGCATACCTATGCATACCAAAGTTTCGTAGTATACTCGCGTTGCTTCGGCTGAAGCAACATTACAGTACCTACCTACTATGAGTTTTTAAAAAATCTACGTAAATCTTTCCAAGATGGGTACTTAACCCGTATTTAACAAATAAAAAGGACTTCATTACGTTATAAACCATATTTAATTTTTAGTTTATTTGTTATAAGTTTGTAATTTTTTTAGCGACTATATGTACCAAATATTTAAGCTTTGTGTACGTTCGCTTGGCAATGAAAACTAAGCTCAGGTAGCTAATCTCCAAAGTTCTTTTTGTTTTAAACTGTTTATTAGGTATTCTACTTGTTAAATCGGTTGTTTAATTGGGCTTTTATTGAATTTAATTCAATTTAACAAACGAAACCATGCAATGTTCTTTGAATAGGCTCTATAACGTCTGCCTTTTTTTTTGTGGGGTTGGGAAATCATTGAATGACTTCTCCCGCTCTGGGTAGAGTGGGATAGCGTGTCAGAATTTTACTGACTATACCCACCCCTGTTCCTTCTGTTGCCTGAGTGACCAGGGGCGCGGTAACTCTGTTTCGAATTTATCCGCGACCCCCGGACAGTATTTCGTCTGCCCGACTTCTATTTAATTTGTGAAGAGGTAAAATATGAACCAGAAAGATACTTTAGATCTAATTTGAGACTG
Organism: Polia nebulosa; assembly: GCA_951329385.1. Taxonomy (NCBI): domain Eukaryota; kingdom Metazoa; phylum Arthropoda; class Insecta; order Lepidoptera; family Noctuidae; genus Polia; species Polia nebulosa. The sequence goes on from OX589602.1 coordinate 22,843,443, forward strand.
GAGAACTAATAAAATTTAAATGCTGAGTTTATCAAATTCGTGTTTGATTTACTTTGGAAAGAAGACGTATTGGGCGATGGTTCTTGTTTCATTCAATAAAATTGAATCAATTGAAGTAAAGTTTGTATTTATATGACATTCAACTAGCACAAAGAATACTCTTATAATATTCATCTTCCTAGTTCATCGTGCTGTGCCGGTGCTTTCGCTGCGGCTGCGGAGAAACTCAAGCGGCGGCAATATTATAACAACATCGCCGTTAGTTACATTTTCGAGCCGTTTGGGGTTGAAAGTTAGACCATGGGGCCCAAGTGCTCATGTTATTTAAAGATCTATCTAAACGCCTTGTTGACACTTCGCGTGATCCAAGGACTGGCTTTTACCTCGGCCAGAGGTTAAACATTGCCATACAACGTGGCAATACCACCAGTTTTTTGGGCACACTTCCAGTCGACAGCGATGCGGAGGAATTTTTGTCGCCATATTTTAACTTTTATTTAGTTAGTGTTTTTGTTTTAAATAAAGTTAGCTAAATATTTTGTAAGTTAGTAAATATTAAGAATTAATTGCTTAAAATATTATACAATTACCCAGCAAAATCGTCTGATTGACAATATCGTATCTACTTAACGAGATACTTCAACACATAAAGATTTATTATATAATTATCAGAATCCAACCTTTCCTCCAAAAAAAACTCAATTGGTACTCGATAACCCTAACACTATGCTCAAAATCTACATCAAACAAACCAAATAAAATAGTGATGTTGTCATGAAAACTGTCTTATACGTATCAAAACGATTATTGCCCACATTCCTTCTCGGTGCTATTGTATTATAGATAATACGAGTATAATTATGTAGATCGTGTGTGTTGGCACCAAAATATTGTTTCTGTATGACATCCTATTCGGAATTAGCTGCCATGTGGTTGTGATGCCTGCGCTACTGTGCAAACCTACAATAGTAAAATTGTACTGAATCTTAACACTAATTATGCTAAGTTTAACATAAAAAACAAACATGAAAGCGAATAGAAACATACAAATTAGAGATTAGTACTATCAAACTATGTATTTATGTACATAATCTATAAACAAATATAGACAGAGAGATGGTGCTTCCTCTACAACACTTGATGCTTATAAGGCGACAGTTCCAGTCGTTTCATAGAGGTACAATTTTTCAATTTGACTGGAAATCATATCTATTCTCTACTGGCAACCATAAACTTAATTGTACGTATTAGAGAAACTTGAAATATGCGTACTCACGAATACATTTTACAATAAAAGGGACTTGTTTGTGGAAACTTACGTATTCTGTATGGTAGAGCTTCACCATTGCGTTAATGAAGCGGTTTTATTCGAGATTACGAATATAATGTATGTGTTGAGCATGCATTAAAAACAAACATAGTGTTTTCAAACATGCAATGCTATTTGTTTATTTATGCTGCATTACTTTATCAGAATACCTACATAGTTACTCGTGTATTCAAATACTTATAAAGCGATGAAAAATAATCATTTTAAAGTTAAGTTTAGCTCGTCTGCGACCGGCGCGCGCGAAACTCGCACATCTGGTATACCCGCGCGCGCCGCGCTATTTTCCCGCCATTGACATGTTTATGACTTTGTTTACATAAAACGGTTCGCTGACGCTTCTATTGGTGCTAGGCACTTGAAGTTTTTTTTATTGGGTTGTTGAATAAACAGACCTTATCATAAAATGTAAACAATACTTGTGTTACGAGAGTTGAATTCTAATCAAATGCTGTTATCAACGATTTGGCGGGAATAGTATTTGTTCACGTATTAGGTTCATTTCTGATAAAACCACTGTATCAATTTACACGAAATTTTGCATGTTATACTATGAATATACAAGTAGTTTAATAACAATGTTTTTTTTGTAGAGTCCGATACAATATTTTCCTATTATTCATTCTCAAACTTCATATCACGAAAACCAAACCAAGTAACGGCTTTTTCAAATTACGTTACTGCGTTTGCGTTGCGTTTTGTGATGCGTTTTTTTTCTAATACTATGTAATAACTACCTAACAATAAATAAATACCTTCACACTGTGTTCAAACACACAGAAAGTCACATCATTCACCCTCACAATAACAATGTAAACAAAACCGTTTGACCTTGACAAGAAATGTCATAACGTAATCATTTTTCAAAATATTTATCTAAAACGATGTTATAATGACGTAATAACAACATAGTAATGAATATATAAACACAACATATCACATAAACAAACACGAAACTAATTAAAACACACAATATCAACAAATTGTCGTCCGCCGTTGACAAACATAAACATGCAAATAAAAACATTTTTTAAAATTTTTCAAAACAGTATTTCTATATGGAAATGTTTGTAAAAGTACGATACTATCACGCTCCGAGTGTGTAAAAATTTCCACAGGAATATGACGTTTCGTTATGTAATCATAGAGGTTGAAAGAACGCGTGCCACCCGCGGTCCGAAAGGGCCTTACGGGAAGTGGTCCGTATTCTGGGTTCGCGGTCCGAAAGGGCCTTACGGTAGCTGACGGGTTAGTTGAAAAAGAAGTATCAAGAAGTATATCATCATAATATAATGTTTTGAGATTTTACTCGTCGTTAAAATTGTGGGTCTCAAAATTTTTAAAGTCACAATATTTTACAAGGTTAAAACCAAACTCAAGGTACTGTTGTCACCATTATCCCTGAGGTGGCCTAATTGAAACCAGATGTTCACCGATATCTGACCCTGATTTATTAGTTAGCTACGTGAAATATTCATCGAATTAATTTATTGTAGAAGGATTTCCGACCAGAACTTACCAAGTGCTGTAGTGACTATGGAACATAACGTCTTATAACCGAAATAGATTCTATTAATTCAATCGATTTAGGAAAAATTGTACCATTCAAATATCAGGTATTTAACTAGAAAGTTGTCGTTTTTGAAGCGGGTAACTTAAAACTGTGATAACTTCGGATTGCCTTTGAATTTTCAACTGTTCAAATAACCTTTATTTTATGCGGAAACCAGATCAACTACGCAAAATGATTCGCGGTAGACTAAGTGCGAAAACCAGATCACCAGATAAATATAATTTTAACACGTTTACGTTTAAGACGTGTTATTCCTTTGTCAAAATTAATTATTGGTTTGTTTATTTAGGTTTTGTTTTTTCTCTAATTTCACCATATTTATAACCACGAAATTTAAAAAAAAATATGTGTTATTAGGTTTCCGTACCCAAAGGGTCCAAATGGAGCCCTACTGTTGTCACTCACGTGTCCGTCTGTCTGTTCGTCCGTCGTGTCCGTTAAATTTTGTTACGAAATTTTTTTTAACTACCTCTAATGACCTATGAACTTGATGATAACGTTTATTATAACATATACTTTACTAACAAATACCAATATTTGGTACGGAACCCTTAATCTGCGAAATCCGACACGCACTTGGCCAGTTTTTAATTTATAATACGGATTAACGTAGAAATACACGTTTCGAAAGGCATATGATAGGGTACCTCGGGCGTATGATAGGCGTATGATAGGGTACCTCGGGATGTGTTGTGGTGGGCCTTGAAAGAGAAAGGTTTGCCTGGGAAGTATGTTGAGTTGATTCGTGCTATGTACAGACAATCTAGTACCTACGTCCGGTCGGCTGCTGGCAACACCGATAAGTTCAGTGTGGCTGTAGGCTTGCATCAAGGGTCGGCTTTAAGTCCTTACCTCTTCCTGTTGATTATGGACGCTCTTACGTCGGAAATACAGGAAGAGGCACCCTGGTGCATGCTGTTTGCCGACGACATTGTTCTGGTCGGTGAAGATGGACCTGAGATCCAGAGCAGATTGGAGAAATGGCAACAGAAGCTGGAGAAAGTTGGCCTGAAAATCAGCAGAACCAAAACTGAATACATGTTCTGCGATTTCGGCGGTCTCTCCAGTTCTGAAGCTGTAGTGCTAGATTGCGCGCTTCTCCCAGTCTGCTCCGATTTTCGGTATCTCGGTTCACTCGTGCAAAGCGATGGCGAAATAGATCGGACTGTTAAGCACAGAATTAACACTGGATGGATGAAATGGCGGCAGGTCACCGGGACTATCTGTGATTCCCGCATTCCCCTAAAACTTAAGGGGAAGATTTATAAACAATGGTCAGACCTGCTGTCTTGTATGGTTCAGAATGTTGGGCCACAAAAGGGATGAATGAAAAGCAATTGCATGTAGCTGAGATGAGAATGCTAAGAGCGATGTGTGGTGTTACGCGCATGGATAGAATTAGGAATGAGTATATAAGAGGAAGTCTGAAAGTGGCACCGCTGACTGAAAAGTTGTGTGGAAATCGGTTGTCGTGGTATGGGCATGTGATGCGGAGGAATGAAGAAAATGTCGTGAGGAAAGTCTTGTGTATGGATGTGGATAGCTATAAGAGTAGGGGAAGGCCAAAGAAACGATGGTTGGACTGTGTGAAAGAGGATATGGGTAAAAAAGGAGTGACTTCAGAGATGACGACTAATAGAGGAGTATAGAAGAAAAAGACATGTTGCGCCGACCCCAAATAAATTGGGATAAGGGCAGGAGAATGATGAATGACACGTTTCGAAAGGCACGCAATATTAATGACGTATAACTACCTACCTAGTAACGTATGAACTGTGTGTTGTTGGTTCAATAGCTGCTTTTGGCAATTTTATCCTGTTACCGCCCGCGGAGGAAAAGTAATTTGAGAGGTAATATTTCTCAAAATAAAGCGATTGAAACAAAATACACAGCTCGTTCGTTAGCGGTTTTAAGTCCTTATATACATCATTAATATTACGTACCCTTTGAGACGTATTGCTTACACGTTAGACCTCGTATTCCCAAATAACAAAGGTTTTCTTACGTTTCATACAATATGGGTTATAAAAAACCTTTTTTGCAACAAAAAAAAACCATCGACTTCCAAAAACAACACAAAAAAATCAAATCACTTTTTAGTTGTTGTACTCCATTACTAGTAAGTTTTTTGCCCGAATTGATTTCCCCAAAAACTAAAAAATTGGTGAAATTAGGGTGTATTTTTTGTGTGGTGGGATATGAACCAATGACTTCTCCCGCTCTAGAGTGGAGCGGGAGGGCGTGTCAGACTCTTACTGACTAAAACCCACCCCTTTTCCTTCCTGCCCTGAGTGCCTAGGGGCGAGGTCATTCGAAATTAGGGTGTATCAGGGTAAACTGTAAAAATCTGTGTACCCCTTTAGAGCGTATCAGCGTGATGGTTGTGGTGTAAACAATAAACAGACATGCAATTGCATCAATTTCAGTAGGTTATATATTGAAGAGTTTCATTGTATCTCCGAAGTTCTTCATCAGATCTTCACCAAATTTAATCGGGACTAAACAGCAAGTATACCGCATCGAACAAAGAATCACAGAAACCTCGGAGTAATTGGTGTACATCCCAAAAATAAAAACCGTATAAATATATTAACCGAGTTGAAAACCACCTTCATTTATTTTCTAGATATTTAAGAGTACCTAATACTAGACTTTAACAGAGAATAACCTTAGGGTTATACTCTGTTAAAGTCTCTGTAATTCACATGTAGTCTTGTATGTGTAGGACTATGTAACGTTTTATCGTTACATTGTGAAAATATTAACAGAATGGAAAATTGACATCCACAAAAAAAAAACATTAATATAACAAGTCGAACCACAGACGTAATAATATTAGGGACGTCCGACGATACTAAATGACATAAATAGCTGTTTTTTTTTTATTTTAGTTAGTGACGCGCGTGCAATTGGCGTAACCGAATGTGCGAGAGTTACAACACTATGGTCGCACAGTCGTGCTATCATTCACATTCGGTGACTCCACAATTTAAGTCTTCAACCAGTCGAAGCATCACGCGTGTTCACCTGATCTCGCATCAATTGTGACCATAGATACGTGGTCATTTGTTTTAAACCTAAAGCAGGCACAGTTTTTAATGAATAATATAGTTAACATTATTAAGTTCTGTGATTCGAAACCCCTTAGCGGGTAAGTGTTGCTCGGGCCTGCGGACGGCGAGCAATGGGTAGCTCGCCGTCCGATCAGCACCTGGCCCGATAGTTGACGGCGCGTAGTGTTCCACGCGCGCCTGAAAGAGTTGTCAGCAATAATGACGGGGCCCGTCATGGCCGATGCCTGCCCAGGGGTTGTGGATAAATTCGAAACAGAGTTACCGCGCCCCTGGGCACTCAGAGCAGGGAAGGAACAGGTGTGGGTTTTAGTCAGTAAGAGTCTGACACGCCCACCCGCTCCACCCTAGAGCGGGACTGCGGGAGACCCCACAAAAAAAAAACGGGTAAGTGTTGAAAAGTTAATTAGTTTTGCTTTTTGTGCTCCTACCTACGTATGTCAACTTATGATTTTTCGTTTTTTTTCTATTTATTTATAGATTAATACGTCTTCAGCGTTATAATTCTCATGCAACCTTTTTGCCTTTTAGCTCTGCGCATTTTGATGTAATGTAGGTCCACTACGCTAAAAAAAGGTGCAAGTCATACTTTGTTTCTTTTCATTACCATCTGGTAAACTCCACACTGATTGTGACAAGCACGCACCACCTTCATTAGCGCACTAGTAAGCTTACGCTTTGATGTCACAATCAGCGGAGATGAGCTTAGGCCATCTTGTGACACGCTGGACATTACATTCCAGGGTCCAAAGTTCCGGCCGACCACCTCCCGGATTTTTTTAAATCTGTGGAGATCGAATCATCTAATACTCGTAGCTTCAACTTCTCGCTTATCCGGGCATCATCGGGCAACGCCCTGGTTCTTGATTCAACCCGCGTATCGCGTCGAGCTCGCTACGGGTCTGGCAGACCACCCGCTGACCTTCACCACTCCTGGCGTCTGCAGCATAGCACACCGCTGAGGTCTTCATCCACCAGGCTGAGCCAGGAGAGTACTGCGCTACTCCCAAGGGAATTTAAGAATTTTAGTTGCTATAGACTTACCGGGTAAGTAAGTCTATAGCAACTAAAATTCTCTTACCTATCCTCTCTCTCTGTATTTCTTTTTTTTAATATATTTTTATGTTGACGGGTTTACGTCTAGTGGTTTCATTTTCTCCAGCACGTAACCCTACTCGTCACAACTAGACGTCACGCACAAGTCGCTCAAGCACGAACGATTTAGTATATTTAACGTATATTTTAGTACTCATATTGAAAAAAAAAAATGTACGAGGCCAAATTTAATCAAGCATTTCTGTTTATTTGGGAATGACTAAATTTTTACACACGTTTTTTTCACTATGATGTAGGTAATGGTGCGTTTGTTTGTGTAAGGTAAATAATTAAGGACTGAGATTATGAGGTATGTAGATTCATAATCATCATCATCATAAGCCTTTTAATGTCCCCACCACTATAACTACTCACCACCACTATAAGGACCTCCTCTCTATGAGAAGGTGTGAGGTATATAATCGCAGTGATGTAAATAATACCTAATTTATATCTCCTCACCATGAGCAAATTCACCCTTTAAACCCAAGTTATTGTGTTAGTAGGAGTAATAAGATTTCACACCAAGTTAACTTAACTAGGAGTGTTAATAATTAACTCAACCACTTCAAAGGATGAAATTTGAGAGCTCAAGTGTTAATTATGTACAAGTTAATAGGTATTCCGGGATTAGCAACAGACGTGGATCTATACATATAATTATGATTATTATTGTTACTTTGTTATAGTTTAGTATTCTCTGCAATACCAAAATTGTAATCATACCCCAAAATCCTTCATTTGTGTCAGATTAGAAGTAACAAGTCACTTTTATATTCTTAGGTAAATTGTTCAACATAATCGTACATAGCACATGTGGCCGGTGCCTGCATGCCAGGGGTAGCTGATAAATTCTGAAAATGAGTTACCACACCCCTGGGCACTCAGGCAGGGAAGGAACAGGGGTGGGTTTTAGTCAGCTGTAAGAATCTGACACGCCGTCCCGCTCCTCCCAGAGCGGGACTAGCTGGCTAGCTGTAGCAAAACTACCTATTTATTCTTTATAATAACGTAATTAAGTAAGTTTGTTTACACAATCTACAGAACTATGGCCTACATTGAGGTAATCAAAGTTTGATTACATAATCATTATTATTATGTATATAATCAAACTAAGAGTAAATGTTCTCACAAGCCAACAAGGTAAATAGTATACAGTAAATTTGAACTAGTAAAAAGCTCTGAAGAATTTAAATTCAGCTGGCACAGCTAAGTAGAGAATCACCAAAAACAGGTTTATGGTGACAGGGACCGTAATAATTCAAACAACCAGCTACAAAAATATCTTCAATCAAAATTATTATTTTTAGGTCCATTATGATCCTGCGGATGTTATGTAAAAACATAATCTAAATTGATTGAAAAACCAACGAGATATAACAATTTAAAAAAAATATATCTGTCTCTCTCTCAAAAACGCCGTTTTCTATAGCAGCTATTATAAACAAAAATCTTGCATTTACTGTAGTTAATAAGTATTAAATTTAGTAAATAAAAAAATGGCATGCATATTCCCTGTTGCTTTACCCGAACTATAACGCAACAATCAAAATATTACAGAATTTTCGCACTAAGTTCATTTAGGAAAGGTCTATTTCATTCAAGATTCATCACTTGGCATATTTTCTACGGGCATCTTTTTTTTCTTTTGTGGGTGGAAAGTCATCCAATGACTTCTCCCGCTCTGGTTGGAGCAGGAGGGTGTGTCGGACTTTTACTGACTAAAACCCACTTCTGTTCCTTCAGTAGCCTGGGCAGAGTGCCAAGGGGCATGGTAACACTGTTTCAAATTTATTCCCGCCAGGCCCATGGCCCCGTCAGGTATTGATGACATTACTTTGAGGCACGCGTGGAACACTACGCGCCATCAACTCTCGGGCCTTGTCCTGATCGCACGGTGAGCTACCCACTACTCGCCGTCCACAGGCCCGCGCCTACGGTAGCCGGCGATTGTCTCGCGAACCCCGACACCCAGGGCGTTTCCTGCGGCGGCTGCTGCTGGGGGCGTGAGGGTGACTATGTTGAGTCTCTCTCACCCGTTCCTCCTCCTCCTTCGCGAGCATTACTGCTTCGCAGAAGCAGGCAACTGCTTCCCATTCCCTCTCGGTCCATACCATGGCCTGGACCAGGGCCGGCCGCGACAGATCGCTGCCGTCTCCACAAGGACACGGCGGTGCTCCACCCAAGCGGGGCAGAACTCCACCGTATGCTCCATTGTGTCCTCTGGGTGATTAGCACAGTGGTGACACCCGGGCGTTTCCTCCCGCCTTATTTGGAACCTCCCGAAACAACCATGTCTGGTGAGTACCTGCGCCAGGCGGAAGGTGAGGACGCCGTGGTGCCTCTCCAGCCACTTCTCAAAGAGGGGCCTTTTTTTATTGGGTTAGGAAATCAAACAATGACTACTCCCGCCCTGGGTGGAGCGGGAAGGCGTGTCAGACTTTAACTGACTAAAACATACTCCTGTTCCTTCCCTGCGTGAGTGCCAGGGCGCGGTAACCCTGTTTCAAATTTATCCACGACCCCTGGGCAGAAAGAGGGGCCATACCGCCGCAATTTTGGCGTGCCCTTCTACAGACATCTGCAGTCCTCTGTGCGGTCTAGCGCGTGTTTAATCTCCTGTTGGCTAATTTTGTACAAGTTGCGGGAAGTCGTAAAATGTGGGTTCATCTGATTCATGGTCGATGAGATTCTGTACTCGGTCACAGAATTAGTTTTAAGCGTTGGGGAGATCAATTTCAGTTGTTAATTGTTTAAGGGCAGGATTAATTATGTTTGGGTAGGTACCTACTATAATATCTAACTATAAAAATAATTTCATATTATGTCAGCATTAGAGAAAATAATTATGCTAACAGAACATATCACACAAACTCGACACCGTTAAGTGATTTTATATCATCCTTTTGAATTTGGAACGGTACAGAATTATTACCTTACAAGACAATTAATACTAATGTTATGAAAGCAACATTACTTACAAATTACATTATTATTCTGGAACTAAAATATTAATCGAGAAGCAATGAATAGTATATCAACGAGAACTTTATCAACGGTGACCCGGAGCCGCTTCTGTTAAATTGACTTCATACTTGAGTTTCTGCTAAAATTGATAAATGACGGCACACAACAATACAGATCTTACAGCTTAGATATTCATAGTGAAATTGTTTTGATACCAAGTTTTCGGTAGATGTAGTCCTGAAAATAATGAATCTATTGTTGTCAAGTTTGACAAATTAATCAGAAGAATCAAAAAATATTTGGTATTTTTCATAGAAAAGCGTGCAAGATAATTTAAATGATAAGCAGAGCAGAGTTAGCAGCAGGCAGAGCTCTCTGCTTACACTAGTAAAAATACCCCAAGCTCGGTAATTTCCTCGCAAATAGGGACAACAAAATGTAAAAGCAACTTGAGCAGGCGGCAGCATTAGTTAAAATATTTCATAGCACGCATTTTTTTACATCGCAGAATTTCATAGAATACGGATATTCTGTACAAAATTTATTTATTATGTTATGAATTTGGAGAAAAAATGTTTGTAACTTCGTAATTTGCAGCTTTCATTTTTAAATCATAACATACAAACTAAAAGAACAAACAACTTATACAACTTACAAAGCCTGTTTTTGACTTAAAAAACAAAAAGAAAATCCCACCTCCCCACTTAACATCAGATTAATTTAATGTTATTTTAGTGTTTTAGTTGCAAATTGTCAACACGATTGGGTTTATTTTTCTTTTCCCAAATGTTCCCAGTAGAAACTGCTTTCAATTCATGTAGAACTGGTTTTTGTAACTCATAATGGTGATTTTTTACAGGAGGGAGGAGCTTTAGCCACGAGCTCCTCCCTCCTCCTGTCGATCTATCGGGTTAAGCTACGCTTGCCAGGGTTGCTCCATGTATGGGTGACCACCTTTACATACCAAGACTCCTACGTGCCTCGTAAAGCACGTTAAGCCGTCGATCCCGGCTGTCAACCGTGGATCTTTGAAAGTCGTTACGCATCGTCAGAAGCCCGAAACTATGACATCCAGTCTTACCAAGGGGTATCGTATTACCCGGGCTTCGGACGGCGAGTTGCCCTAGTGGGTACGATTAGCACCAGGCCCGAGAGTCGACGGCGCGTAGTATTCCACGCGCGCCTCAAAGAGCTGTCAGCAATTATGACGGGGCCCGTCATGGCCGACGCCTGCCCTGAAGGCACAGGGATGGGTTTTAGCCAGTACCTAAGAGTCTCACAAGCCCTCCCGCTCCACCCAGAGCAAGAGATGTCATTGGATGATTTCCCAACCACAAAAAAAAGGGAGTATCGTATTACCCCGTAACTGGGTTGTGGAGGTCAGATAGGCAGTCGCTCCATGTAAAATACTGGTATTCAGCTGCATCCTGTAAGACTGGAAGCCGACCCCAAGATAGTTTGGAAAAGGCTAGGCTGGTTAAATGGTGATTTTTAAGAGAGTCCTCAGATAAATGGAGGCGATCGGTGGTGGTGAACCCTCGCGTCCAAACCTGGTCCAGGCCATAGTACGGAGCAAGAGGACATGGGAAGCTGTCACCTGCTTCTGCGAAGCAATAATGCTTGCAAATGAGGAGGCGGGACGCGTAAAGCAGAGGTAATCCTCACACCCCTACGCCTCTACTCATTGCAGGAGACGCCCTGGGCGTCGGAAGTCGCAAGCCGATTCCCGGCCACCGTTGGCGCGGGCTTGCGGACGAGGAGCAATGGGTCGCTCGCTGTAAGGACCAGGCCCTGGTCGACAGCGTGTTGAGTTTCACTAGCGCCTCGAAGATTTGTTGGCACTGATTGTCAGGGTCCGCTAGGGTCAATGCCTGCCAGGGTCGTGAGTGTTTGAAAGAGTCTCTGCGGCCCTTGACACAGGCAACTGAAGGAACACGGGTGGGTTTTAGTCAGTAAGAGTCTGACACGCCTTCCCGCTCCATAAGTTATTTGATGACTTCCAACCCAAAAAAAATAAAATTCGAGAAACTTGATAATGAGAATTTTAGTATAATACAGAATTAATATTTAAAAAATGGATTGTATTTAATGTCAAAATTCAAAACGCGTCACTATTTTGTGCGCAGTCGAAAACCACCTGATAATGTCAGTGTTCGTGAGCAAATAAGAAAGGCAGGAAGGTGTCAGTAGACACATCGTGGTATTTGTACACCACAAATTATACACGAGCTCAGGCCGAGCCTCTGTCTTTCTTATTACTGTCTTTAAACACACTACATGTTTTATGACTTGTGCATATTCACAAAGCTGGTCATTTATCTCTGTTAAAAGGTAGTACTCTTATTTGGCTTTGAAAAGATTATACGTCTCTGCACTTTAAAACCCTTTAATAAATCTGAAAACCCAAAAGTCTAAATCTACGGTTAAAAAAGTTTCGTAACCAGCTGCGGTAGATGAAGCTTTGTGCATAGCAAAACAGTTGAGAGCTATTGACTGATTGACTCCTCAAATATTTACAGGTTAACACGGGGTTCAAAAGACCAAGCAGTTTCATTTATTAATGACTTTAGATTGTTCTGTTATGGTAATAAACACGAAGCATCGTAGTTTAATTTAGCATAACGTCTTACAAAATAAGCTACTCGAGAATTGGTTACAAATTGATGTTCATTTGTCGTTTTACGTGGATCAAGAAAAGAAAAAATGCCTCTTTTCTGACATCCACCCATACCAAATGGAAATTTAATGTCGTTAAATTAGGGCCGGCGCTCACTGCCGGCACGGCACGGCATGGCATGGCAAAGGATTTTATTACTAATCAAGTTATTTTGAATCTTATTTCATTGAGCTTAGAGTTCATGTTACTTTATTTCGATACCACGATGCCGCGACGTGCCGCGCGATGCTGTGGCATGACGCGACGCGCCCTGGCATGCCGCGGTATGCTGCGGCATGACGAGTCATGCCGTTTCATTACACGGATTGCCGCGGCATGCCATTGCATCTCGCGAGACGTATGGGTGACTTTGTGTCGAGGAATTATGATTGCTAAGCTAGTTGAAATAAGGTTGTAAATTGTGCAGCGGTCATTTCGGTTAATGGCGCGGGAATTTTCGCATGTCGTATCTCAAATCATTAAACAAATTGCCGAATTCACCATTTGTAATTATGCACCTAGAAATGTCTTTTCGTCAAATTAGTCGTTCTCATTTGTCTCTCTTCGTCTTCAGCTAGAAGTGCTATTAATACTAAATCCCAGTCAACCATAACGACACAACCAACTTCGAATCCGCGCGGAGCAAAACTGATTGATGCCAGAGTGGCTGGGCTTTCAGCAGAATGCCACGGCATGCTATGGGATACCACGGGATGCCACGGCACGCCGCGGCATGCCGAAGCACAACCTGCCATGCCACAGCATGCCACGGAACGCCGCGGGATGCCGCAGCACAATCTGCCGTGGCATGCCGTGCCATGCCGGTAGTGAGCGCCGGCCCTTAACGAGTTTTCGACTTTGGAAGGTTCTCTTATTTTAATACCTTAGTCATACCGTATGTGGAAGTTATTTTCTTTTAAATATGTTAATAATTATGATGTCAAGATGTTCAACTGTCTTATAGTCACTCTATCCTGTATAGGTTGACACGCGGAAGTGTGCCAGCCAGGTTCGTAGTTCAAAGCAAAAGGGCGACTCACCAGCAGTGGGTTATTTTACATATACCATTTCGGGCCACTTCGACCCCCCATTAACTTAAAATCGATTTGACCTACAGTCTTATAATTTTATATGTATAGTAAGACCTTTTCTCTTTCTTCTTACTATGAAATCACCAATAAAACGTTTCACTATTCACAAGGTAATCTCATTCGAAAGCTTTTTTACAACACTACAACACAACAAAGCTTTTCACTACTACTTACTTCACTACAACTGTTTTCAGAACATTCCGTTATCGACTTTTCTTTTTGCACGCCATCTAATAAAATATCACGTTTATGCATATGCGCATCACTCTATTCTTCATAATTAATGCGTCTCATTTCTTCGTCGTTCATAAATTGTCCTCAATTATCCAGAGCCCTGCCAACCGAACTGCACTCCGTGTGTTAGTAACTTCACTGATCGAATCCAATTGTCATAGCAGAGCGCGTCATCAAAGAGGCACTGAAAATACAAACAGACTGCGATGCATACATTACGCGGTATCATTATCTTATTATCGAGGATTCCCCCTTGTCAAACGTTACTCATTCCAATCGCCATCACCCCTGAATCACTTAAAACTGTTTTCAAATCATTAGATAGCAAGAAGGGAGCTGGAACTGACGAGATACCAGCGATTTTTATTAAAAAATGTGAATCAGGTTTAACTTCTCCCCTTATGATCATTTTCCAGCGATCTCTCGACCAGGGCACGTTCCCGCGACAGTGGCGCGAGGCTCAAATAGTACCGATCCATAAAAAAGGTTCCAAACGGGAAGTATCTAATTACCGTGGTATATCGATATTGAACATCTTTGGAAAAATGTTAGAGAAAATTGTATACGATCACATTTACGCCGCAACTAAGCAGTGCATACTCGCTTCCCAACACGGATTCGTAAAATCTCGTACAGTCAATACCATCCTTCTTGAGCTTACCAACTATGTTGTTACGGGTATGAACGACGGTACCCAAGTGGACGTAATATACACCGATTTCGAAAAAGCGTTTGACCGGGTGGACTTTTGCATTCTGACCCAATAACCAAAAAAAAATACCTTTTTTTTTCATACGAGTACCTAAAAATAAAATTTGTTTCCCAGCAATGATTTTTGCGCAAAGCTACTTTGTTCGATGTACAGTATGCGTAGTTGACGGCTTTGTGATGTGTCTTTTTACACCCTGTATACAACGGTCCGAAATCAACCATTGGGCAGTTGCCCAGAAACAACACCCGTCCGTACACCCTGTTCCGTATACCTCTAGAGATTTTTTGACATTCTTTGCTTTCCCCACTGTTGGGCTAGCGTGAATATAAAAAAACACTTTTTACAAAAAAAAACAACCGACTTCCAAAAAAGAAAAATACACTAAAAATTAAAAAATAACTTTAATTTCGGAAGTCGGCGTTTGCATTATTTGACACCGACTTACGAAATAAAATTATTTTTTTAATTTTTGGCGTATTTTCTTTTTTGGAAGTCGGTTGTTTTTTTTTGTAAAAAAGTTTTTTATTTTTCACTTTTTAGTTGTTATACCCTAGAACTAAAAACCCCAATAAAATGGAACGTGGAATTAAAACATACTCGTAATTGGAGAAAACCAAAACGTCATCGAGGTATACGTATTTTTGGTTATTGTTCAGTTTTTCTAAAAGCGCTGAAGCCATATCGATAAAATTTATGTATTAAAGGGAACTTGCTTAGATGGATAGAATCTTACCTGAGAAATCGGCGGCAAGCGGTAATTATCGGTAGCTACCAATCTGATTATACCCGGGCCTGCGGACGGCGAGTAGTGGGTAACTCGCCGTCCGATCAGCACCAGGCCCGAGAGTCGACGGCGCGTTGTGTTCCACGCGCGCCTCAAAGAGTTGTCAGCACAGGACGGGGCCTGCCACGGCCAGTGCCTTCCCGGGGGTTGAGGATAAATTCGTAAGAGTTACCTCGCCCCCGGGCACGTAGAGCAGGGAGGAACAGGGGTGGGTTTTAGTCAGCAAGAGTCTGACGCGCCCTTCCGCTCCACCCTAGAGCGGAAGAAGTCATAAGATGATTTCCCACACCCCAAAAAAAAAAAAAAAAACAATCTGATTATGTCGAAGTTACTTCTGGGGTGCCCCAGGGCTCCATGTTATCCCCCTTACTTTATAATATTTATTTATTTGACATAACGCAATGTTTTCTTCATTCTGAGCACCTTCTATATTTGAAAATAAATAATTCCAATGACTGTCAATTGATTCCATCTGACTTAGATAGACTTAGTGACTACTATAACTTAAACAATATAAAGGTAAATACTAAGAAATGTCAAATAATAATCTTTTTAAGGAAACGCAACATTAAACATTACAATTACACTATCAGTAACGATAATATTCCGCGAGCATCACAGGTCAAGGATTTAGGTGTGATTCTGGACGACAAATTCACATTCGAGGCCCACATTGCTCATATCACCAGTAAAGCATACAAGTCCCTAGGATTCGTTATACGTAACAGCAAGCAGTTTAATACTCCGCTATGTTTAAAAACTTTGTACTACTGCTATGTAAGGAGCATATTAGAATCCGCAAGCGTTATATGGCGTCCATTTTATAAGAAATATATTGAGCTTATCGAGTCTATACAATGGAAATTTATCAAGCATTTAAATTACAAAGCTAAAGCTGGCATCTTAAATTACCCGGACTCCTGTCGATACCACAAACTAAATACTCTGGAAGAGAGATGACAGATAAATGAGATGGTGTTAATATACGACATACTTAATAATAAATTTGACTGCCCACAATTGGTCTGCAAAGTTAACTTTGACGTCCCACTTAAACGTACTAGACATACCAATCTGTTAGCTGTTCCTTCGGTTTCCATTAATTATATGAAGATGTCACCTTTCTTGCGACTACCAGCATTATATAATGACAAGTTTCCAACACTGGACCTCTTCAATATCACTCGGAACCGTCTTAAAAAAGAGATCATTCTTATGTTAGACCAAACGCGAGAGGCCCAGTGTATATTCCCGAGGGTCCGTAACTCCGCGTGATATTAGAGAGGATTAAATAATATCGCACTACTATCGGTTCAATACGTGTATTAAAATACTTTGACTTTATGAGGCTCACAAAAAAACAAAAAAGTTATCTTAGACCTTATACTACGAGCGGTAACGAAACCATAGCGACTTCTAATTCGACGACAACGCCATCTATCGAGCTAGTGGGTAATTACCCGGTATTAAATTATTATTGATCGCTATGATTCCGTTTGCTCTTTTTTAACCTGAACATACTGCCCACCAAGGACATATTGGCAAAATGTCCTTCTTTACCAGCCAGCTTAGTACAAATTTGGTGCCTTGTCGTTGGTGGGAAAACTACAAATAAACACAATAAACACTTAAGTTCTAACACCTTAAATTGCAAACAACAATAAAAAAACAATCTTTCTCTAAAACATACAACCATGTTCGAATACAAAAAAAATATACAAAATCTTCTACACTAATTGGTTACAGGTAATATACAAAGTTTAGAGGTTGGTCTCTTTATAGTAGACGATTGGGTGCGTACCGAAACAACCCGAGTAATACCATCAGGCCCTGGATGTTTTTGTTCGATCCTACCCAGCAACCACTTGCCAGGGGGCATACCGTCCTCCTTGATTAATACCACTTCACCAACAGATGGTTCTGGACTTCTATAGTTCCATTTATGACGCTGTAAGAACTGGTGAAGGTAATCGTGCGACCATCGACGCCAGAAATCTTGCATCATCCTCTGATGAAGTTGCCATCGTTGGAGACTATTAACGTTAGCCCTTTCATAATTGTGGTCAGGCGGTAGCACTAATGGCTCCCCCACCAGGAAATGACCTGGAGTTAAGATCACTAATTTGTCCTGATCTTCCACATAAGACAATGGCCTTGAATTGAGGCATGCTTCAATTTGAGCTAACACCGTGGTGATTTCTTCAAATGTCAGCGTTGAGTTTCCAATCACCCGCTTGAGGTGATACTTGGTAGACTTTATACCTGCCTCCCAAAGACCCCCAAAATTTGGTGAGTGAGGAGGTATAAAATGCCACTGTGTGCCATTGTTCGCGAGCTCCTCTGCTAATTCTGTATTACAGCCTGACCTTTCCTCATTAAACAAGTAAAGCAGTTCTCGTGCAGCACCCACAAAATTAGTCCCATTGTCGCTGTGAATATCAGCACAACGACCACGCCTAGCCACAAACCGTTTGAAAGCAGTCAGGAAACCCTTAGTGCTTAACTCACTTACTGCCTCCAAATGCACTGCCCTGGTGGCCATGCATATAAACAAGGCGATGTAGCCTTTGTATGACTTGTTACCGCGACCTTTAGATACTCTGATGTTTATAGGGCCAGCGTAATCTATTCCACTACATAGAAAAGGTTTATTTGGCGTTAGACGAGAATGTGGTAACTGTCCCATAAGTTGTGTACGCGTTTTGGCTGTATATCGGATACACCTCACGCAGCCCCTTACATACTTTCTTGCCAGCAACTTCACTCCCATTATCCAATACTTTGCCCGTAAGTAGGTAATCATCAGTTGAGGGCCCCCATGCATGGTTTTATCATGTGCGTCTGCTATCAAAAGATTGGTTAAAAATGAGTTATTTGGTATCAGTATAGGATGTACTCTTTCATAATTTAGCTGCGACATTTCAAGCCGTCCTCCAACTCTGATGATTCCTTTAGAATCCAGAAATATGTTTAATGATTTTAACTTTCCATTATTATTTTCTACCTTGTTGTTTTTCAGCTCTTCCAACTCATTTGTGAATCCTTCTTCTTGACATATCCTTATACATATCTCTGTTGAGTCTTCTAGCTCTTGTTTAGATAAATGTCGTGACCCTGTACCAATCCTAGTCTTCAGGTTTTTTCTTAGGTTCAAAAATCTACGGCAATAAGCTAAAACTCGAATCAATTTTGAAAGCGATGAAAACTTATTCCAAAAGGCAATGTCAAATGTAATCGTATGTACTTTCACTTCTTCTAAGTGTGTAACCAGATGTTTCGGCCTTTTGTACTTAACCTCCTGCTGTCTTAAATAATCCGGACCCTTCCACCATATAGTAGTGGATTCAAGTTCAGCAGGGGACACTCCACGCGAAGCACAGTCTGCGGGATTCTGTTTAGATGACACGTGAGACCAGTAATGTGTGTCTAATATGTTCAAAATATCTGAAACACGATTAGCCACAAAAGTTTTCCAGCGGCTCGGGTGGCCGTTGAGCCAAGCTAGCACCACTTCACTGTCGGTCCATGCATGCCAATCGGTCTTTGGTATGTTCAGCACTTCGCCAACTTCCACCATCAATTTGGCAAGGAGAACTGCACCACAAAGTTCTAATCGTGGAATAGAAACTTGTCTAATGGGGGCCACTTTCGTTTTTGAAGTGACCAAATCAACATAAATATTACCTTTCTGATCCACAACCCTAATGTAAATGACTGCTGAATACGCCATTTTGGAAGCATCTGAGAACCCGTGCAGTTCAGTTTTCACGTTGTTTGAATGTTGGTGTAACCATCGTGGGATTTTAATATTGACCAAAAAAACTAAGTTACGGTGGTAAGTAACCCATTCTTGTATTAAATTGTTTGGAATTTCTTGATCCCATTTTAACCCTGCTAGCCACAATTTCTGAATAAATATTTTGGCTAAGATAATACTTGGTGCCAACCAACCCAACGGATCAAATAACCTTGAAATCTCGGAAATAATTTTTCTTTTTGTTACAGGTGGCGTCAACGGCTGGAGTTCCACCGAGTACTGAAAGAAGTCCTCGTTCGAGTTCCAGGCAAGTCCCAGTATCTTCGTAACACTATCCATTTTTATATTTAACCTTTCATCCGTTGTTTCTTTCTCATCCCTTATTTTATTTAGTAATTTTTTACTATTACTCCTCCATTTTTGTAATGGAAATCCTCCTCTGGATAACACTTTGGTTAACTCTGTGTATATATTAAAACAAGTTTCTTCATTTTCAGCTCCGGTCATTACATCGTCCATATAAAAATCCTTTAAAATGATCCTCGCGATTTCTGGTTGATCTAGGCACTCATCGTTTACTAGCTGTTGTAGCGACCTTACAGCTAGATATGGTGCCGACGCCGTGCCGAACGTAACTGTGTCTAATTCATATTCTTCTATTTCTTTTTTAGGACTGTCTCTCCAGAGGATTCGTTGTAATATTACGTCCTTCCTATTTACTAAAACTTGCCGGTACATTTTGATTATGTCCGCTACGAGACATATCCGATGTGTTCTCCATCGCATAATAGTGTGCCGGAGTTCCGGCTGCAAGGTAGGACCAACTAACAAATTGTCGTTAAGTGACATCCCATTCGTTCCCTTGCAGGACGCATCAAAGACGACGCGGACCTTCGACGTTTCCTTATCCTCCCGGATAACAGCATGGTGAGGTAAGTAGATCGCTTTTTGAATATTCTTTTCTTCTTTTTCTGCTACCTTTCTCATGTGTTTCAGCTCTAAATATTCTTCGAGAACTCTCGTATAATCTTCTTTGAATTTGCTATTTTTGCTGAATTTACCCTCTAACGATCTTAATCTTTTTTCAGCGATGCCCTTCGATTCACCAACCTTGCTGACCGGGTCTACATCACGTAATGGTAGCCTTACTATATATCGGCCACTCTCGTCACGTTCCGTAGTAGCTGCATATAATTTTTCGCATTTATTTTCTTCCTCCGTTAGCATATTTTTTCTAGATGGTTCCGCTTCCAGCTCCCAAAACTTTTTGAGCAAATCATCCGTTTCCAGGCTTGAATGCATCACGGTGATAAGTGAGGGGTTACTAGTACGATCCACTTCAAAGGTCCCTGACAATATCCAACCTAACGTGGTGTCTTGCGCTAAAAGAGTTCCAGCAACATTCCTTTTAATTCCCTCCTGGATGACTTGACTGTAAACTTCAGCACCTAATAAAACATCAATTTTATTAGGCCTGTAGTATTCTGGATCAGCCAAGTCATCATCAGTCAAGTCAACCCATTCTACCCTGGTTACTTTAGTAGCTGGGAGAAGCGCAGTGACTGACTTCAGGACGAAAGCGTTTACATGTATTTGGATAGTTGGATCTATTCTAGACCTCACTTTAAGCACAACGGTTGACTTAGCCGTCGCACTTTTGTCCCCGCCTACTCCTATCACAGTTTGCCTGGATGGCGTTTTATTTAATCCCAAAAATTGGACCGTAGATTCCGTAACGAACGAACCTTGGGATCCTTGATCAAGCAAAGCCCTGACTACTCGATAGGTCCCGTCTTTCGACTCCGCCTTAATTAACGCAGTCGTTAATAAAACGGTTTTGCGACCACTTCCAGTCGAGAAACAAGAGACTAGTGGCTTGCTTGACCCCTCCGCTTGCGCGGCTACATCAGTGTTACTATTTTTATTAGCCTCCTTCATCACCTTAACAACTGCTGATGAGATTTCCTCGTGAGCCCCACTACCGTTTTCACTAATTACAGACCCAGAAACACCTGTTGGGTGCAACAAAGAATGGTGGCGGCGTTTACACACCTGGCACTTAAGAGTGGTTTTGCAATGTTTGGCAGAGTGGTTACTGTATAGGCAAACAAAACACAAATTATGTTCCTGGACGAAATTACGCCTAGCTTCATTTGACTCTTTTCCAAATTTCGGACAAGATGTAATCCTATGATCGGCTGAGCAAAATGCACATGACACTGACTTTTTATCTTTTAATACATGAAACGATTGAGTTCCTTTTGGGTGTGGATATCTTTCCCTGTTATCTGTCTTGTCTAAATTCTCCAAACCTCTAAAGCGACTATTTAAAAATTCCGAAAACTGTATAAACGTAGGTAAATCATCACTTGAATCCGATGCTATTTTGAGTTCCCAAACTTTCCTGGTCTCTTTGTCTAATTTTCCACTGATTATATGTATAATAATAAGGTCCCAGGAAGAGACATCCACCCCCAAGTTACCAATAGACTCCAAACATTCTGAAGTAGTGGTTATAAGCCTTTTTATTTCGCCAGCTGATTCACAGGACAAAGTCTTTTGATTGAGTAATCTTTTTATTATCCCATTAGCTAGAAACTTTTTGTTATTGTACATTTTATCTAATTTTGACCACGCAATTTTATAGTTGTCAGATGTAACCTTAATGTTTCTTAATAATTGCTCAGCCTCCCCACTTAAATGTCCTTTTAAATAATAAAATCTCTGTGCATCGTCTAGCGACGAATTCTCGTGCACCAATCCTACAAATAGGTCTCTAAATGTTTGCCACTCAGAGTACTTTCCCGAAAATGAGGGTATTTTTATTTCTGGTAACTTTACTCTACTGACACTATTTCCGTTCTGACCAATAGGCTTAGAATCCACACATAACGTCGTTGAATTTCCCTTATACAACAATTCCTTTAATTCGCTTTTAAATTCCACATAAAATTCCTCAACTTCATCATAAAGACCATTTTTAACATAACTAGAGTTAGACAATTCAACCCTTTTTATCGTACTCAATATTTCTTTATGAGTGGCCGTGAATGTATGCCATAATTGTTCCAAATTTTCAAGACGAGTCTCTAAATAAGCATAAGTTAATCGCTCTTTAGGAGCTTTCTTTAGATTGGACTTTGCTTTTTCCATTTTTGTACTAATATCCTCCTGTATAGTAAGAAAAGACTCCATTTTTGAAACAATTATTTTATACCGTTTTTACCAAAACAAATAGAAAATAGAATATATGTCTTATTAAATTTTTTTTTTTTTTCTAAAAGTTTTTAAAATTTCACAAGTCCATACACTAAGTCACTTGGGTCAAAAATCGGGCATGGATTCCCCGTCAGAACCACTTTTCACATATAATTTTTACAAGTCTTTAAGTTTCTACTAAGAAAAAGTTATATTTCTGTTTCTTCAAAATGTTGCACTTTTTAATGAGATTTTAAAATTAATATGATGCAAAATGTACTCACGGTTTCACCAATTATTTCACTCACTAGCACACTGCTGATACTGCTGTACTGCACCACAATAGCGGCGCGCTGTACTGCACCGCAAGCCCCCGCCCGGCGCCCTCTGCTTGTCCACGGTCTGCCGTCTTTTCCTCCCTTGCGTCGTTCCTCCAGTTGTAGCTGCCACCAGTAATGCTGCACCACGCTCCACTGGCTGCTCCCAGCTCCAACCGGATCCACCTCCAGCTCCTGACACCTCTCACCTGGTGTTCCCACTTGAAGGGGATGCTCTGAACAGCGATCCACTGCCCAGTATAGACGCGAAGGGTGGTAATCTCTACCACCACCGGAGACCACCAAAAGCACTCCCGACCAAATCCGGTTCTCGAAGGACCATGTATATTCCCGAGGGTCCGTAACTCCGCGTGATATTAGAGAGGATTAAATAATATCGCACTACTATCGGTTCAATACGTGTATTAAAATACTTTGACTTTATGAGGCTCACAAAAAAACAAAAAAGTTATCTTAGACCTTATACTACGAGCGGTAACGAAACCATAGCGACTTCTAATTCGACGACAACGCCATCTATCGAGCTAGTGGGTAATTACCCGGTATTAAATTATTATTGATCGCTATGATTCCGTTTGCTCTTTTTTAACCTGAACACCCAGTTACGCCTGTAGTGCCAGTTAGTCATACATACACACATCATCACACACATCCACAGAAACCCACACCGTACAAATACTCGTACACACACGCACACACTATACATACTTCATGTCACTTGCTGCTATGCTTATTGTTTTATCTGTGTACTTCGTAATTGGCGTATTGTTTAGAATTATTCAATTTATGTATACTTATTGTCAGCTGTGAAGCTACCTTTTATAAATAAATAAATAAATTAAATCACCATGAGAGAGAGATGCAATGGACGCCTAACCTAATATATATAGTTCGTCGCCGTGTATGCGTGGTAGCGGTAATTAATGAGAGTTCTAGAGATAAATGGCCAACTAGCTTTTCGGAGACGGCAGTTTTATTATCACTACCACCTACACCTACCTACTGGTGCCTCCGTAGTAATAAAATAGCCCACTGAAGGCGTGCTAGTTCAGATAAAATAATCAGTCAAATTTGTTTAAATTATTGCTGTCTGTTGAATTCCCATAAGTAAATCAAATGAAGCGTAAAGTTGGATTGAATCGACCTGAACTTCGGTCGTTGTTAAATAGTAGCACGATATCCCAGGAGTAATAAGCTATATGCGATGTAAGATTTTTTTCCCGTCCTGTTAATTGAAATGCTTATAGTTAGCTCTATCTAGTGGTAAGCCATCCATGTACATAATAGGTAGGTCCACTGTAACGCACAGCTCTAACAAATGGTTCTCTTCACTGAACAAAGTGACAAATTTTAAACGCGATAACAATGTAATTAAAGTAATTTGCAGCATCTATTTCATCATCATCATTTCAGCCGAAAGACGTTCACCACATCAATTAATCTATTTGGTAAAGGTAATATCAAACGTTATTCATATAAATTCATCATTATTTTGTTAATTCGAAGAAATAACCACAAATTACAGAACATAACATTCAACCATCGTACTGAATAAATTTTAGTTAAGTTCGTAATTTAAGAACTAAATAACGGGCTTCATTTATAGCAGTTTTCGAAGTAATAAATGTAAAAATCCGGCAATAATTAAGTTTATTTTTAGTGTTTATAAAATTGTCCATCTACTTCGTCACATACATGACGAAGTAGATGTACAATATCCTCCTGCTTGATAACGTCAGTCACTTTTTACCAAACCTGTTCATCTTCTAACCTTTTCCTCCACAAAGCCTTAAATTTACGTTTTTCAAAAGAGTCATTATTACACCTGATTTATAGAAGATTTATTATTATTTTCATAGAGGATGACTCGCTGCCACCGCATGTACCTTCAACAACAAGATTTTTTGTGTTGGTATCGATGTTCTCGCTCCACGACAGACTCCTTACGTAAATAGCTGTCACCACTTACAGAATTGAATTCGGTATCTTACACCTAATACGTAAACACACCTTACTTGATTTTGACGGCAGAATTTTCATCTAACTATTCAATAAAGTAGGCACTCAAAAACGTAACCAAAACATTTGCGATAAAAGTCAACAAAAGGACAAGGGGCACCGCTTTCAAAGATTTGTAGAACCCCTGTTAAATTCGGAATCTAGACTAAGTTTAGTCTTCGAAATTTTATGCATCCTTTTCTTCGGCCAGACATTGATGGAAATTGCGGTCACAATCCGGTCAATTGAAAACGATTTCTCAGGAATTAATAACGTGAGTACGCTACAACATATCGATGGCAGCAAAGTAGAAACGGACATCTACATTTTTGCGACAATGCTTTTTTTTTACAAAAATGAGTTTATTTCAACCCTATGTACAAGTCTGTATTAAAATTATTTCAAATTTCAAAATAATTAAGAAAATCTGGCACGTAAATAAGGATATCTACACTCGATTTTAAAAAGACATCGCAGTAGAAACGGGCATTTGAATTTGTCCGCCTTTACTTCGGAGCTTTGACAGATGATTGAAACGTAAAAAAGTTTTCTGTCACGTGTCAATCGTGAATTTTTATTTTCTCCTAATAATAATCGTATTATTCATTTTAATTATATATTTCGCGTGATTTGAGAACTAAATAAATGATTTAACTGGCATAAATAGCTGAAGTTTGGTGGTAGATAACTCATTTAGTGAAATGTGTAAATTGATAAATTTAAAGTAAATAAAGACATCTACAAAATTTGTTTCAAAAAACGAAATATTGATTGCACGTTGCTTAGATTTTCTTTAAAAATACAGATATGTATTACTGGAGATTGTTATCTTAGTTATTTGATATTTTAGATAACGTAGTAACGGATATCAGGCACATGTCTTCTTCTACGTAGAAAACTTTTTAAAGTAAAAAAGTACATTTACAATATTTCAGTAAAACAACGATATAGTGATTAATTAGTTTATAAAATCAATAAAGAAGGTAATTTTAATGCAGCTTAGAAAATTTCATTTTAATCAGTCCACAACTTACTCTCAAAATAGTCACAATTTTTTACTAAATATGCTCTCCTGTAAAATTGCGATTTTGTAGATGTCTTCTTCTACTTTGCTGCCATCGACATGTACGTACCAAACGACTAGCTAGGTAGTTTTGTTTCTTTAAAATATTAACATCTTAATAAGATGTTTAAAAAACTCATCATATATGATATGCATTACTATATATATATATGCGTTACTAGTTGATGACGATATATTTTCGGATACATTTTCAATGTCCCGCAGCTTTCTAGTCACACATTAACAGCTAATGTATTTCACATGTTTGTAGCTTAGTCAGATTAATTCCATTAATTTACATAATCATTGGTTCTGTGGCGCTCCATTGTTAATCGTTGTTATTATTGCTGTTGTTGTCTGTGATCAATTTATGTAACAACTATCAATCCGCCACGACTTTGCACGGGTGCAAATTATATACCTTCCTCATTTATTGACATTTAGATTAGTAAAAAACCGTACCAAAATCCGTTGCGTGGATTAGGATTAGTTAGAAAACGTCTTGTTATATTATACGCAGAGATAGAGAAAATATAATCTTATTATTCTAATAATGAAAATGTCTTCAGGAAACTGTTTATTGCTAATCAAGTATAAAAGTAAACACATATTGATTTTGTGGATTTGCTTCGTTAAGATTTATTCGAGGCGGCTCGTTAACTGTATTGCATGTGTAATTATCAGGTCGTATCTCTCTAAGTAACGTTCAAGGGTGACCGTTAGTTTCTGTTTACGAGGCACGTTTTGCGCTTGTTTTTAATGTTCCAAAGGACCATAACTGTATTAGGGGCGTCAGGTATTAATTTTGTAATAGGCATTTTTAAAATGATGATTTATTTAGCAATATACGAGGATGTACGTTTTGATAAGAAAGTAACAGCCTGCCGAGGAACAGGTTCCTCTGTGACTTGCAGAATAAGCGTCGGATGAGCATTACAGCAGAGCACCCCGTTTAGGAACATCGGTGACATCTGCAGCGAATATTGCAAGTCTCTACAGATACCTATTAATATGCAGCAGCAATTACGGTTTATTATTAGATTAATTTAGAATTTGACGTGGCTTTGCAACGGGTTAGATATTAAATCTTGAAAATATTTCATACAAGTGTTTAATTTTTATTCAAATTAGCGTGGCTTTAATAAAAACATCCAGTTTTTTTAACGGACATTCATGTCCTAAAATTTACCATCATTTACCTCTACTAAATCATTTTCGTGTCAAAACCAGAGCTAATTAGTCCGTGCATCTTGTTAGCAAAAATCATGCGAACTTTCTTAGAAAAAAAACTGAGTGCTCAAATTAAGGAAAACCCAAGTTCCAAGTCAAGAACTCCAACTTGACTCCACTTCGACTTATGAAATTTACAGTTAGGCTACCTTGCACTCGGTCAGTGCAGAATAGTTGATAATAAAAAGAATAAGTAAGTATTGATACGTGAATTGAAGATTAGAGTGCGCATAGGTGTTTTTTAAGCAAAACTGGCATTAAAAAAGATTTACAAAGCGTCTTGATATGAGCTGAATATGCAGCAAGTTTCCCTCACTTCTTGAATCATTTATAGTTTTATACCCGACATGTAACTCTTTTTTTTTTTTGGGGTGGGTAATCATCCAGTGACTTCTCCCGCTCTGGGTGGAGCGGGAGGGCCTGTCAGACTTTTACTGACTAAAACCCACCCCTGTTCCTTCCTGCCTCGAGTGCCCAGGGGCAAGGTAACTCTGTTTCGAATTTATCCTCAACCCCCGGGCAGGCATCGGCCATGACGGGCCCCGTCCCTATTGCTGACAACTCTTTGAGACGCGCGTGGAACACTACGCGCCGTCGACTCTCGGGCCTGGTGCTGATCGGACGGCGAGTTACCCATTACTCGCCGTTCGCAGGCTCGGGAACAAGTAACTCTTAAGTGTAGATTTTCTCTAACATGACGTCACTAAATGATTATGTTCTGGTAAAATGCATTCACCCATAGCCATATAAAATACCATAAAATGAGCATGAGCTATAGTCACATAGCTCAGTTTCACCTTTTGTGAGAAGTATAAAAATGCCAGCGCAGCAACCCCAGACGGATGCTCATTGTGGAACATCCTGTTGAATGACGCCATCTACTAAACTCACTATCTAGAGGTATATCTACATTATATATGTAGCTATGTTAGTGTGAATACCGCATTATCAGTTTTTTTTTTCAATTTTGAGCATGTACTAGCAGAAAATATAACGAGGAAAAGTATTTTCGATCCAATATAAAAGTAGCAGGAATTCCACAGCGATTATTTACCACGTGAGGATTTCCACATATCCAGGTGCACAAAGGCGACCATTGTGGATCAGATATATGAATCTAACGCGAACCGAACCATGATTTCTGCGAGATTTTGAACAGTTTAGGGTGGATTTCTAAGGGTGTGTCCAGATATGGCGAATGCGCCGCGAACACACCCTTACAGCGAATCAAAATGTAAGAAAATTATTTATTTTATTTATTTATTCAAAATCACGTAAATAACACCTTGCTCCTCGCTTTCACGCCAAAGCAATTTTACTACCACAAAATACAATTTAAAATACTAATGATAACACAATTAATTAAAATACCAATCGAAAATACAGTCAAAAATATAATTAAAAATACAATTAAAATGCAATTAAAAATACAATCAAAAATACAATTATAAATACAATCAAAAATACAATTAATAATACAATTAAAATAACAATTCAAAATATAATTAAAATGCGATTAAAATACAATTAATATACAGATGAAATCGCTTCTCAACATTTTCAGCGCACTTCAGTGCTACTCCTGTGAATTTCATCAGGCTTCTGTGAAATATATTCACCTCATTTGAGATAATATATAACAATTTTATGGGGCGTGGCAAGGGGGCAACCTTGTTCAGGTTAGTCCTAGACTATTATGTGGTTGAATAAAGATTATTATAATAATCCCAGTTGGTAACCCCAGCAAGTAATATGAAATTGATGATGGTGTAAATAAAGCACGAAACATTTTGAGATATGCGATAGTCTCGAGTAAATAATTACCTACATCTAGCCTTCTTCATTTCTACATACATATAAAATTTAGATATTTAATAATCAGATTGTTGTTTGGCGCCGACTCAAAATTAGTTTACATAAAATTTGATATTTTATGTAGGTAAATAAGCTCAATACTCAAGACTTAAAAGGTTTATTTATTTTTTGCTTTTTAGTTCTTTTTCGTCGGTTGAATTTTTTGTTAAAAAGTTTTTAATTTTATGATTTTTTGTGACTTGCGTCATCTTTTAATACTCTGAGGCTAATTTCTAAACCTTCATCATTCCTTTTGGCACTGAGGTTCCCAGGATATTGACCATTTGAGGTTACCTCCAATATTCTAAAGACGTCTTTTCTCAAAGCGTATTAAGTGGTATCTGTCACTAAAACCAGTTTTATATCTAACTTCTATTGTTTATGAAAGGTATGGTTTCCATCATCAGCTTAATTTCATGATGTGATGATTCCTAAATGCAAATACCTGATTAAGTTATGAAAAGTAAACAGAAACAATATTTATGCCCAATTTTCGAGATTTTCTCTCAATTTTATCAGGATTCCATGATCAGATCCTGATGTCTTTGACATGGAATCAGCCTTAAGGTATACCCTATCTAAGAAAAGAAGAATCATCAAAATCGGTTCATAAACAACGGAGTGAGGGCCGAACATACGTACAGAAACGCTAAACGTGCCCACAATTTTCGAGGTTTTCTCTTAATTTTATCAGGATTTCATAATCAGATCCTGAAACGCTAAACTTTTCCCTCAATTTTAACAGGATTCCATTATCAGATAATAATTTCCTTGACATGGAACTACCCTTGAGGTATACACTATCTAAAAAAATAATAATTATTAAGATCGGTTCATAAATGACGGAGTGTGGGCTGAACATACACAAAAAAAAACAAATAAATATATACGGTCGAATTGAGAACCTCCTGCTTTTTTTTTCGTCAGTTAAAAACACACAATTTTCGAAGCAAAGTACGGTGATACATGCGAAGTATCAGCCGCGGGTTGAATAAGAATGCGCACTTTATCAGCTTCCAGCGAGGACTGGAAAAAAATGAAGATAGTTATGAGACGAGCGCGAGCCTATCAAACATAAAAAAAAAAAAAAGACAGAACACGAATGCACGGCAGCGACCACTCTGATGGATAATCAGCTTTTTTTGTAAAATTAATGAAAGTGGAAGTCTTTTCTTTACAGTCAGCAATAACAATAAGGTAGTAAAAATATCTAATAATACTCGTATGTCTGCCAGAAATAGCACTAGATAACAACTGGCTGAAAAATATTGCTGAATTTACGAATAGGTTAGCAATTTATAGAAACAAAAAAAACAACAAATTGGAAATGTTGTTTGAACTACATCAAATTGCAAACCCTCTCGTCTGAATACTGTTACTAAGATACCTTTAAGGAACCAAGCTACGATACTGACTGACTTGAATATTTTACAATCGCAGTTTCCAGTGAACTTCGCTAACTTCTGATGAGCATTTTCGTTGTTTCAGATACGTAATGTAAATTACATAGGAAAAAAATGAAGGTAAAAAGCAACCGATCAGCATAATAATAATTGTAACTACTTCATAAAAATCTCAGGCTTCGTATCTCATACGAAGCGTAAGATTATTCGTCTCGCGTACCTTGTGATACATTATAGCGTCACATGTTAAGCTCTATAATTGTAGACTGTTTCATATACTCCGCTCACGATACTAATATTGAGTCTGTGTTCTATGCTCTGCGGTATGTTAATATATTGGTAGAAGCATACACATAATTATGCTTGATTTATTGCTTTCAATACATTCGTTTAGAAATGTACGGGCTTTAAGTCTTGACATTTCATAATACCGAACACTCAAGGTAGTGTAGCTTTGATAAACAGGCCTTAAAACATTTGATTTTGATGCCTATTCATAGAAATTCTAAAGTTTTTTTTTTTTTTTTTTTTTGGGGGGTGGGAAATCATCCTATGACTTCTTCCGCTCTAGGGTGGAGCGGAAGGGTGTGTCAGACTCTTACTGACTAAAACCCACCCCTGTTTCTCCCTGCCTCGAGTGCCCGGGGGCGAGGTAACTCTTTCGAATTTATCCTCCACCCCCGGGCAGGCACCGGCCGTGGCAGGCCCCTTCCCTTGGCTGACAACTCTTTGAGGCGCGCGTGGAACACTACGCGCCGTCGACTCTCGGGCCTGGTGCTGATCGGACGGCGAGTTACCCACTACTCGCCGTCCGCAGGCCCGGGTCTACGGTGGCCGGAGATCGTCTCGCGGCGCCGGAAGCCCCCGGCGTCTCCTGAGGCGGCTGCTGCTGAGGGCGTGAGGGCTACTCCGTTGTTGGTGCTCTCTCACGCGTCCCGCCTCCGCCTTCGCGAGCATTACTGCTTCGCAGAAGGAGGAGACGGCTTCCCATTCCCTCTTGCTCCGTACCATGGCCTGAACCAGGGCACGGCGCGAGAGGTCGCTGCCGCCTATCGCATCCACGAGGACACGGCGGTGCTCTGCCCAAGCGGGGCAAACCTCCACCGTATGCTCCACCGTGTCCTCTGGGCGATCCGTGCAATGGAAACACCCGGGGGTCACCTCCGCCTTGATCCGACACAGGTACTTACCGAAACAGCCGTGTCCGGTGAGCACCTGCATCAGGCGGAAGGTGAGGGCGCCGTGACGCCTCTCCAGCCACTCCTCAAAGAGGGGCACTACCGCCTCGATGGTGGCGTGCCCAGCGCTGGGTTGCGACAGTCGCTCTCTCCATGTCACCATGAGATCCTGCCGGAGCTCGGTCCGCCGAGCCGCGAGTTGTCGCGGCAGCGGAGTTTCGCCCCGGCGTTTGGCCTCCTCGCGCCACTCATACAGGTGCGCGAGGATTTTTGCCTCCAGATCCCACGGTGACAGTCCGGCAAGGAGGCTCGCCGCCTCACGGGAGATCGTGCGGTATCCGCGGATGATATGGATCGCCATGACCCTCTGGGACGCGTTCATCAGGCGATATGATCGCTGCCTCAACGAACGCGCCCACACCGGTGCCCCGTAGAGGGCCATGGACTGCACGATCCCCGCGTAGAGCCTCCGGCAGGAGGCGTTTGGCCCCCTCAGATTGGGTAGGAGCCGCTTCAAGGCGGCCCCGGCCCTGTCCAATCTGGGAGCCAAACGTCGAAAATGTTCGACGAAGTTCCACCGGCTGTCGAGGACGAGTCCCAGGTACTTCATCGTACCCTCGACGCCGATGCCAACCCCTCCTACCGTGATCTGGGAACCCGCAGGTGGCGCGTTCCAACGAACATGAAAACACATGGCCTTGGACTTGTGCAATGCCACCTCGAGTCCCAGTTGCCGGATCCTCTCTATGACTGTCGCAACCCCGCGTGTCATAAGTTCGGCCGCCGCCTCGTGCGACCTCCCCTGCGCTAAGACCAGCGTGTCGTCAGCGTAGCACACTACGCTGACGCCAGTGGGGAGGTCGGCGCGCAGCACCCAGTCGTATCCGATGTTCCACAAAGGCGGCCCCAGGACCGATCCCTGTGGAACACCGCACGACATCTCTCGCCGGTTCCATACTCCCTGATGACCGGGGTAGATGACGGCTCTGTCCGTCAGATACGCCTCGACTACGCGACGGAGGTAGGGCGGCACCCGGTGATACCGGAGTGCCTCCACTATACAACTCCAGGGCAGGGTGTTGAAGGCATTGGCGATGTCCAGAGACACCGCCAAGACGACCCTACCCCGGGCCACTGCATCCCCCGTCGTGAGGGCTCTTACGCGCATGACTGCGTCCACCGTGGAGCGCCCCCTGCGGAAGCCGTACTGGCTCTCCGCCAGGTCCGGCCCCACCCGCACCAACTGCCCGACGAGGCGGTCTGCAATTACTCTTTCAAAGAGCTTGCCCACCTCGTCGAGCAGCACAATGGGCCGGTAAGCAGACGGAGAGTCCGCAGGGCGCCCCACCTTCTTGATCAGGACCAGCTTCCCCGTCTTCCACCGACGTGGAAACTGGCCCCTCTCTAAGCATGCGCTTAAAAGCCCTCTGAGTCGAGGCCCGAGAGCCTCTTGCAAGGCCAGGACCCAGGCTTTCCCATGAAAGCCATCGGGTCCTGGGGCGGTGTTTTTGGCATTCAGCCTACGCACCGCCGCTCTCAGCTCTACCTCGGTCACCTCGGGAGCATCGTCGTCGTCGTCGTCCTGGCCCGCGTCAGGTACCGCAAGAGACGGAGCCATAGGCGGAGGAGTATTTTCCCCTCGCGAGGGGAACAGAGCGCTCACCACGCCCTCCACGATCTGTGGCCGGAGACTCTGCGTCAGTGGGGGGCCCATGGGCGGAGTTTCCCCCGCACCGCTAGATACGGGCGCCCCCATGGGTCTCTGTTCAGAGTCTCCAGCGACTCCTCGCGGGCCGATCTCTTGGCCCGCAAGATCTCCGTTCGGAGGGCGATCCTCGCAGCTCTGTACCCCTCGTATAGCTCCGCCTCGACGGCTTCCGTTTCCGGCGTGCGGTTACGGAGCCGTCTGCGGTACCTGGTGTACCGGCGTCGCGCGGCAATACACCCTTGGCGTAAAGCCGTAAGCGCCGGCGACCACCAGTACACCTGTCGCCGAGCAGAAGGCTGGACCCGGGGCATTGCCACGTCACATATCTCGGACATGGCCTCCTGGAACCACTCTGCCTCGTCGCCTATGTCGGCAGGCCTGTTCGGTGATGTCACCCAGGCCTGCACGATCGAGGCCTCCAGGAGTAGCTCCCGGTCCAGCTGCTTCAGCGACCAACGCGGACCGCTCGGAGTCTGTCGGACCGGCGGCACGCTGGAGGTCTGGGCGAAAACGTCAAACCGGATGTACCGATGATCGGAAGACGTCTCCACCTCCTCCAGAACGCGCCAGTCAAGTACGCGCGGTGACAGAGTGGGGCTGGCGAACGAGAGGTCCACCACCGATTCGCCCCGCCACCGCACGCACGTGGGGACAGAACCCCGGTTCAGGACGACCAGGCCTGTCTCCAGAGCCCAGTCCTCCACCATCCTGCCCCTTGCGTCCGTGTACCGGGAACCCAAAGCCAAGTTCTTGGCATTGAAGTCCCCGAGAACGAGCGCAGGGAGGGAACGGTATCCGACGACGACGTCTCTCAACTCCGCGAGGGAGTTGTGGAACTCGGCGAGAGTTCGGCTCGGGGAGAAGTACACCCCTACCACTACTATCTCCCCGAACCGTGCTGCCACGCAACCCCGACCCCTCTTGACCTCCTCGAGGGTCGGGGTACCGGCGGCGGCCGACGAAATGATGGTCACCGAGCCGTCCAGGTCCTCCACCCAGTCATCCCTGGGCGGGACATAGTACGGCTCGGGGACCACGGCGATGTTAATCGACCACTGCGCCATGCTCTGGAACAACAGGTCCTCAGCATCGGCGCAGTGGTTGATGTTCGCCTGGAGGAGGCGTAATGGGGCGTTATTGGCATTCCATTACAGCCTCCTCCTCCCCAGCCCTCTGCGAGGGTCCAGCCACCGCGATGTTTGCGGTGGCGACGACGGCTGTGGGGGCAGCGTCGACGGAAGCGGCGGAAGCGGCGACGGCGGCGGTTGCGACGGTGGCGGTGGTGGTGGTAGTGGTGGAGGGCCTGCCCCTGGCCCTGGTCTTGGCGGGTGGGGCGCAGGTCCTGCTCCCAGCCCGGTGATCGGCCGGCTTGCCAGCTGCCGCACATGCTGCGCAGTGCGGCGCGGCCTCGCAGGAGCCGGCCTTGTGACCGGGCCGACCACAGCGGAAGCAGTGGTTGCCTCTGTCCACCTCTGAGGTGCACCTCGCTGCCACGTGGTCGCCCACATGGCAGCGGAAGCACCTCAGAGGTCTGGGTTCCAGCAGCTTGACCTGCGCAGACACCCAGCCCACCAAGAGCCTTCGGCCCTTCCCAGTTATCTGGCTCGCCGCCGACACGGGGCAGCTCACCGTTACGGT
Source organism: Polia nebulosa (assembly GCA_951329385.1). Classification (NCBI taxonomy): domain Eukaryota; kingdom Metazoa; phylum Arthropoda; class Insecta; order Lepidoptera; family Noctuidae; genus Polia; species Polia nebulosa. Next base: position 22,878,318 of record OX589602.1, read on the forward strand.
GAGAAGCCCCGCGCGATCAGGACGGAGAGTGCCTACCCTCACCTGCTCGGCAGGGCACCCTCCAGTCCTGGCGACGGCGGCCTTCACCTCCGCCTCCGTCACAGAGTCGTCCAGGCCCATAATGCGCATGTCTGCGCTCTTGGTGGGCCTGGACACTCGAGCCTCGTCGACCAGCAACGCCCTGATCTTCTCGGCCAGGGCGTCAGCAGCTGGGCCGCTGGAGGCGCCGGGGACCTCCAGCATCCGGGCTCCGGTCTTGGTGACCTTCACCCGAACGCCGTCGGCACACCCCACCTCCTCGAGGCTCACCGCCGCCTTGGTTTTGGCGAGCACGCTTCGGTAGGTCACGCCCTTCTGGACCGCTTCCGGCTGCAGCGTTATCACCACAGCCGCGGACCTCGGGGCGCGGAGCCTGGCCGCAGCGGCCCGCTCCTTGCGCCGCTTCCGCCTCTCTCGGCGTTTGGCCGCCCTTTTGGCCTTTCCCGCCTTCTCTTTCTCCCCGGCCACTTGCCATTCGGCAGCCTCGGCCGGAGGAGGTTGGGAAGTCGGGGCAGGCTGTGACGGCCGTCTCGCCACCTGGGCTGGGGCCTTTGGGGCTTTCGCCGCCCGTGCAGCCGCCCCACCCGGTTTGGGCGGCGCCTTTTGCGCCTTCGGCGGGGCCGACCCCGCGGGTCTCAGCACAGACCCGCTGTCGGCCCGTCCCACCGAACCCTGCTTGGGCGCAGCAGCCGCAGCGGCGGCAAATGAGCCCACTAGCCGCTGGCCCAACGCCGGCTGACTCGCCGCCAGCGGGGGCCGCAGCACGATGCCCTCCAGCACGGAGAACCGCCTGTTGAAGCCAGCCAGCTCCTGCCGCACCAGATCGAGAACCTGGTTCTCCGCGGCGGGCAGGGGCTGACTCGGCCCGTGCTGGAGCTCATCCCGCGCGTCCCTCCGGGGGGGGGCAACTCCTCGTCGGAGCTCGGCCAGGTCTGCCCGGAGCCTCTGGTTCTCCTTAACCAGGTGCTCCGTAGTGGCGGTCAGGATGGCGACCTCCGTCCGCAATTTGGACGTCTCGTCCGCAGACGGAGGCCCGCCGTAACTCGCCTCCGCCGCCGCCACAATGGAGGCCGTGGCCGCGGATGTGGCCCTGCTCCTGGAAGAGGCAAGCCTCTTGTGGACCACATCCTTGATCGCGTTCGCCACGACCCCCGCAAGCCTGTCCGCTCGCTCCGACTTGGAGCTGACAGAGAACGCCGATCGTCCGCTTGAGGACCCCGAGACCGATGCCCGGGGACCCCCAGCGGTGGAGCGGCGCTCCTCCTCCGCGGCGAGCCTCAGGGCTCGCCTGCCACCCTTGGAGCCTTTCGACGGCCTCCCCGCCCCCCTACCCCTCGTGCTGGTGGGAACCTTGGGAGGCGGCGCCATCACCTCAGCGTCAGAGGACGACTCACGGCCGTCCCCTGCCTTGGAACGCTTCTGGTTCCGGAAGAACCGCGAGCCCTGACTCACGGCGCTTCCGGAAGCGCTCCCCTCCTCACGCTCCAGGCTCCTAAAGGAGCTCAGAGCGGCGAGTAGTGGTGCTGCGTCGGTCGCCGACGCCGCACCACTCTCCGCCTCTTTGCCGACTTCACCTTGGCTTGTATCACCCGACCGTGGCTTGTCGGGCGTCTTGAAGCTAAATGAGATCATCTCCTGGAATGTAGGAGATGATCTGGAGCCTCCTCGGCTCTTGTTGTCGGGATTGTCCCCGACAAACGGATCCAGGTCGTCGTTTGTAGGTGTGTGATTAAGCCCGCCCCCCCCAGTATACGAATGGGGGCGTGTCTGGGAGTCTTTTGCATTAATCTTTGAATTCATTTTGTTTTCCTTTTAAGGGTGTGGTCCCTATCTCCTACCCTCTACCTCCCTATCCCTCCTCTATCATATCGCATGGTCCACATTTACTCTCTCTCATTCACTCACTCACTCACACACTCTGCCCCCCCAGTTTCGGCGCCACTCTCACAGTCGCATCTGATGAACAGATGCGTACCAGAGAGCAGCGACGAAGTTCCCCCAGGTTCCATGCCGTTAGGAGGCTCGAACAGCTTGCTCAAGTCTCCCAACGGCGCAGCCCTCTTGTGAGGCGCTAGCATCCGGACATCCCTCCAGTACGCATCCCATAGCCACGCCTCCAAGCTGGGATTGGGTGGAGGTCGCATCCACTGGCAGTCGACGATGATCGACTGACAATGGACGCGACCCCCGGTGTGTTCCTCTTAGTCGGGCCTCTCCCCTGGAGCCTTCCGGCACAAGTTAGTCACTCATGCCGGAAGTCCCCAGGATCATGGAGACCCATAAGCCCCACCACGACGGCAACGTAGAAACACTCGGTGGGGTGAGTGTATTGCTAGGGTTAGTTTCGGATCGTAGGTTTTGTTAATGAATTTTCAGATTACAATCGTAGCTAAAGGCATTGCCTAGAACCTTAAACAGGGTATTTAGAAGAATATTTGTATATCCAAAAAAAAAGGCGTAAATGTTCCAGGTTCGCAGAAGTGTTTGAAAGAGTCACCGCGTCCTTGAAACGCAAAGGGCAACTGAAGAAACGGTTGGATTTTTTTCTGACATGTAGGGATCATGTTGATTTCCCACCCTATAAAATAAACCGTGTATCGTATGGTGTCGGACGTAAATAAACAGTACCATCCCATCACTTCTCGTGGATGTCTTAAGAGACGACTAAGAGGCTCACTAAAGGATAGGCAGCAGCATTCTCTGTGCATTGTGCAACAGCTACACTGCGATCGCCAACCCATCTGCCAAGCGTGGCGATTATGGCAAACCCCCCATAATTATGATAAGCACCAAGAAAAAATGGCCCCTATAGTGCCCGGCAGCCTGCCTACCCTTGACTACGGTACAACCGACGACTGGACCTAGCAACATTTAATACTAGAACACTCCGAACTGACGAGAAGATCGCTGAACTTGAGGAGGAATTGAACAGGTTGCGATGGAGTATTATGGGATTATCAGAAGTCCGAAGAGAAGGGAGGACACGATAATTCTCAAATCCAGTAACATGTTTCATTTCCGGGAGGGTGACCAGCAGTCCCAGAGTGGTGTCGGGTTTATCGTCTACAGGTCCTTTGTGAACAATGTGGTGAAGATCGGGAGTGTGACAAGCAGGATGGCGTACCTTACACTCAGAATATCGGCAAGATATTCGTTGAAGGTCATACAGGTTTATGCCCCGATCTCGACACATCTCGACGATGAAGTAGAAACCATGTATGAGGATACCCAGAGCCATGCGTGGTCATAAAACTCACTACACCGTGTCATGGCTGGAGGCAAAAATCCTCGCCAACCTCTATGAGGAGCGCGAGGAGGCGAAACGCCGGGGCGAAACTCCGCTGCCGCTACAACTCGCGGCTCGGCGGACAGAGCTCCGGCAAGATCTCATGGCGACATGGAGACAGCGATTGTCGCAACCCAGCGTTGGGCACGCCACCACTGCGGCGGTATTGTCCCTCTTTGAGGAGTGGCTGGAGAGGCCCCACGGCGCCCTCACCTTCTGGCTGTTTCGGGAGGTTCCTGTGTCAGATACGACGGGAGGAAACACCCGGGTGTTTTGGTGAGAAGGTCTGCCTCGCTTGGGCGGAGCCCCGCCGTGTCCTCGTGGATGCGATAGGCGGCAGCGACCTCTCGCGCCCTGCCCTGGTTCAGGCCATGGTACGGAGCGAGAGGGAATGGGAAGCCGTCTCCTCCTTCTGCGAAGCAGTAATGCTCGCGAAGGCGGAGGCGGGACGCGTGAGGGAGTATCAACAACGGAGTCGCCCTCACGCTCCCAGCAGCAGCCGCCTCAGGAGACGCCTGGGACTTCCGGCGCCGCGAGACGATCTCCGACCACCGTAGACCCGGGCCTGCGGACGGCGAGTAATGCGTAGCTCATCGTCCGATCAGCAACAGGCCCGAGAGTCGACGGCGCGTAGTGTTCGACGCACGCCTCAAAAATTTGTCAACAAGAGAGACGGGACCCGTCATGGCCGATGCCTGCCCGGAGGTTGAGGATAAATCCGAAACAGAGTTGCCTTGGCCCCGGGCACTAAGGGCAGGAAGGAACAGGGGTGGGTTTTAGTCAGTAAGAGTCTGACACGCCCTCCCGCTCCACCCAGAGTAGGAGAAGTCATTGGATGATTTCCAAACCCACAAAAAAAAAAAAAACTGTCATGGGGGACTTCAACGCGAAACTGGGAAATTGAGATGGTGACGAGCTGCAAGTGGATTTGGACGTTGGAACCACCGGGGACACCTACTTGCCAGTTTTATGGAGAAGGAGAGCCTCTATATAATAAACTCTTTCTTCAGAAAACGTGAGCACAGGAAGTAGACGGTGCACCTTAAAATGATAAAATGACTTCATCATGTCGATGAAGAATCAAATATTAAATGATGTCTCTGTGATCAACGCGGTAAAAACTGGAAGTGATCACCGCATCGTAAGAGGCACATTGAATATAAATATCAAGCTGAAAAGGTCTCGACTGATGAAGTCTATGCTCCGTCCAGCACAGAATCAGATCCAAAACTCCGAAAGCTTTCAGCTCGAACTCCAAAATCGTTTCGATTGCTTAGGAAGCTCCGTGGATGAATACAACGATGGGTTCGTGGAAACTGACCATACGGTCGGGTCTAAGTTTTCGAGACTCGCCGTACAGATTATTATCTGAAACAAGAAGCTCCCTTATTCTACTCTTAAGCTCATGAAGGACGGAGGAGGCGTGAGATGATTGTAATGCAGCCTTCAGACGATGCGTGCACATACCGATAGCTCCATAGACGGATCTCAAAGTCCTTGAAAAGCGACCTCCACCACTTTAATATCGATCGTATAAAGGGCTTCAAGGTCTCTGCAAGAGATCCGTCTATTGGGCAGAACTAGCTCACGAAACTGAAAACCAACGATGGCAGAACCATATCCGCCAAATCAGACCTTTTGAGTGAGGTTGAGGGGTTCTATGGACAGTCATACACGTCAATGACTAAACCCGCTGTGAATCCAACTAACGAACCTAGAGCTAGATAGACCCGACACTATGCTGATGACATCCCGGACGTCAGCCTGTATGAGTTAGGTAAGGATGGCTCTGAAACAGCTTAAAAACAACAAGACGTCAGGTGATGACGGAATTACAGCCGAACTCCTGAAGGCGGGTGTAAACGGTCCAGTCAGGTAGGACTTACTTTGAGGAAGAGATCAATCGACGAATCTGACTTGGCTGGACGGCGTTCGAGAGGCTGCGCGGTATCTTCTCGTCCCACATACCACAGTGTCTCAAGATGAAAGTCGTCCAGTACGTGTTGCCAGTGATGACATGTGGAACAGAAACGTGGTCGCTCACAATGTGCCTCATCAGAAAGCTTAAAGTCACTCAAAAGGTATTGCAGACTATGGAGAGGGCTTAGCTCGGAGTTTCCTTGCGTAATCGAATCAGGAATGATGACATCCGAAAGAGAACCAAGGTTACAGACATAGCTCGAAGAATTGCCAAACTGAAATAGCAGTGGGCCGGGGCCGGGCACATTGCTCGCAGAACAGACGGTCGATGGGGCTGAAAAGTTCTGGAGTAGTGACCACGTACCGGAAGACGCAGCGTTGGAAGGCCTCCAACAAGGTAGACCGATGCCCTGGTCGCGGGTAGCCTATGGATAAGACACGCACAGGACCGGTCATTGTGGCGACATTTAGGGGAGGCCTATGTCCAGCAGTGGACGTCTTTCGGCTGAAATGATGATGATGATGATGATGAAAAAACAGGGGGTAGCTGGCTTGCTTTGTTCTAAGCTTACCAATATTTTATAATAGCTTCACAGTACAAAAACATTCATGATCAAACTCTGGTGTCTATTAAGAGATGAATTTTCCTATTAAACTAAACCTGTTTACCTTTTTTCCTCTATTACCTAATAACTCTATAACAGTGGGTGGGCTGGATAACTTATACCTTCATCATGGGAGCCATGTTGACTGGACAGCTGGCCATTGTGTGGTGAAAACATAAACTAGGTTTTCCTGAAACTGGGTAAAAAGGAGTGTAGGTAATGATACTTTAATGAGTGCATTCTTTGAATGTCTGAGAAGATTTATAATAATGTAGATAAAAGATTTACTAACGCATGTCCTGTAATTGACAAAACCGTTGTGTTTATTTAGTTTTTACTTTTTTTTATATTACAAAAGTTAATTAACATACATATATTAATTTTGGCCCTCATTAGGTACGCTACTCTTAGTCTAAAATACTACATTCCCAAGCCCAACTTCAGAGCCAACGTTGTAAAATCCTGTTAAGTACACGGACAATAAAGGGGTCCCTTTTTTCTCTAATTAGATGATATTACTTCAGCAATACTTAGGCAGTAAGATCCACCATTTCTAAACCCTATTGCTTTTATAATTGCAAACTAAATTGGGCGGTCTTATAGTATTAATTTCTCAATTCGGCAATGCTGGCAAGGGATGTTATTAAGTAGACTTTAGGTAATATCATAACAATCGCCAACTTAAAACCTAATTAAGTGATTGACAAATGCTTCTCTCTAAGTAATTGTTCTGAAGGTTGTTAGGAAGTAAGTTAATAGAATCGTCCTAAGTAAGCTGATGCTGATGGTCTTCTTATATTTAAGAGAAAATTAAAGACTAAATCATTATTGGCGTTATAATAACCTTAAATTTCGGTAACATACCTAACTCAGTGATTTACTAATAAGTATAAGATCATTATATTTATAAGCTTTAGCAACTGTAGAGGACAAGTCAAGGCCTAACAATAAATGATAGAAATAATATCAGAACTATTGCGTATTATGTTATAGTAGGATCCAAAATAACTTGATGTAGACTTGTTCAGTTTATTGTTCTAATTTATTCAGGCGGCCTAAATAATTTTCTCAGCCCGTTTATGGTTACGTATTTTGTTAAATGGGGCGGGTATCATGGCGCTAAACCAACGTTTATTACCAAGGGACGCTTTATTACTATGCTAAAGCGATAGTATTCAAAATGCTGTTGGGGTCACGAACACTTTTTGCCAAACGGTTAATTACTATAAAGGCACTTCAAAGAGTTTAAAAACCCAGAATAAACCGTTAAGGACACCGACTATTAGGTTAACAGCATTCCTTTTGTCTGAAAAGACAAAAACCCTATATTTTGAATAAACCACTCGGAAAGGTAAGTTTGCTAAAAAAACTAAAGGCAAGCGGGTCTAACTTGAGTTTAGAAAAACTTTTCACTGCCATATTCTGAAAAAATATTTTCTGAGTTTTCTAACAAATGTTGGTCGAGCTCCAACCTTGCTCTTATTTCGTTATTACGCTCCTCCACTGTGGAGCAGTACCTAATTATAAATGCCGTGTCTGGAGAAGTAATTAGACTGTTCATATTTACAAAGTTAGTTGAGGATCCTAAACTAATACACTTTGGTCTCTCGTCTGCACGTGTTTGTACGGGTGCACTTAACTAACTATGCGCATCGTTACCTCTGCTCTGTAATGGAGCCTTCCCTACATGTGAATAATTTTGCAAAACGTGAAAGTTGGGCCTCTTCATCTTGACGCGTTCAGACATAGTTGCAATACTAGCTAATTTATAAAAAACCTTTTTACAAAAAAATACAACCGACTTAAATATGCAAAATAACCTTAATTTCGGAAGTCGGTGTTTTAGTTTTGCTTCTTCGTTATTTGGCACCGACTTCCGAAATTTAAGTTATTTTGCACTTTTTTTGGAAGTCGGTTCTATTTTTTTTTTAAGTTTTTTATTGAAGTTCGCTTTAAAAGGACCGCCAATTATACTCTTATCTTCTGATATAACTTCATATCCTGTATCAACATAATATCATCACTTGTCCGCTGTAGACGTTACAAAATTTAATCAAAACGTGTCGAGTTACATTTCCATTGCCCTAAAGTGTCAGCATCGTGAACGCGTCCGGAACAAATGTGAAATTCATTATTTATTTATTTATTTGAACTTCACGTACAATAGTGGTACATAGATGGACTAAATGCAAATAGGCATTCTCTACCAGTCAACTTTTGGGTTAAATAGACTATAACTCTGTGGGTTTTATTCAAGTCGGATCCACTGCTGTAACCAACTTAAACAAAATATTGCTCAAATACATGCATGGGCATTTGTATACTTTATGTAAAATTACAAGCCTTGCATTCCTAAAATAATTGCTGCTTGTATCCGGCATCGTTTATATCATCACGGTGACGACCACGTCATAGTCAGATAGGTAGGTAAACTAAAAGTAATACATAAGTACATGAAACATTTTATTACCCATGAATCAGTCGATGTTTATTGTTTCAGCTTTTATTTGTTTTCTGTTTCGTTTATTGTCATCTGACATCAATTTAGTGGACAGTACGATGTCTTCGTTCAACTGCCGTAAACTTGTTTTATTTCCTGATATGGAGAGAGAATCCGAACAAAGTTAGAAAACGAACCTTTAAGATTATTACCATTCAATGTGCCGCCTTATGGCCATACATTTAAAGGTTGTGTAAACAACGTATACACTGAAATAACCCTAATAGTGTCTATCAGGTCTATCGCCAATTAGGCTTTATTGTGGGTATTGAAAAATTGTTAAAACAGTTTCCACTTTATTCCGGATTGACCTGTATGCTTGCCAATCTATGACTCTATGCAATTGAATAATTATTTGCAACAAGATCTAAATTTGCGGCCGATTTCACCAATGAAACTAATCGCGATTAGTTAAAACTAAACTCAGTTCATGCGTTTAATCGAGATTAGAGCTTCATTTTGCGTTTCACCGAAAAGTGGGCGTTTAGAATTTAGAAACTAAGTTAAACTTAAACTAGTTTAGTTTGTAGTGCATCCACGAGGACACGGCGGTGCTCCGCCCAAGCGGGGCAGACCTACACCGTATGCTCCACCGTGTCCTCTGGGCGATCCGCGCAGTGGAAACACACGGGCGTTTCCTACAACCTTATCTGAAACAGGAACCCCGCGAAACAACCGTGTTCGGTGAGAACCTGCGTCAGGCGGAAGATGAGGACGCCGTGATGCCTCTCCAGCCACTCCTCAAAGAGGGGTACTACCGCTGCGATGGTAGCGTGCCTGGACCTCCACATACATAAGAGGATGTTCAACTAGATTCAGAATGCTAATATTGTTACTTCCACGTTCACACCGCTCATTATCGTTTATGCCCTCGTACGCGTATTTTACGCGTCTCGTGTTTATCCAAAATTACATTAATTAATTATTTATATTACCCTAAACGCTTCCAAACTAATAAGCGCGAACCTTAAGCAATAAAAATAATGTTAATTTGCATAGATTAATAATGAGGAATAGGAATGTAGAAATAAAATAATAATTATGTCGCAATGAAGATGAGCGTTTTATTTTTATGCGCTAAGCACAGTATTTTATATTACTGACAGCCAATATTTCGCGTCAGCAACCTACAAAACTGTACTACTGTAGTAGTAAATATTGGGATAAATAGTTTTTTTTTTCATTTATTGGGATAAATAGTTATTTTTCATTTTGGAAATTGTATTTAGGTTCTGTATTTTTTCATACTTTTAACAAGAAAATGATATGAATACGTACCTATGAATTATTATAATAATTTATTTACGTAATTTAATTAATTAATTTTAGATCGGTAGCAATCACGAGTCTATTTTGTATTGTTTGAATGACATCCTCCTACAATCTCGAACTGAAAATAGCAAACATTTTCATTATTTTTTGCGTTATTTTTGGCAGATGATAGATAGTGGTCTATGACGTTTCTTTTTCCAACTTGATCTTCTGAGTTCTGGATTTCACGCAACAAGTTGCCTCAAACTTAGATAACAAATCGAAATGCCTAGGTATATTCTTGGACCTTTCGAAGGCTTTTGACACAGTCTCTGTTCCCAAGCTCATCAGGAAGCTGGAAAATATCGGTGTTCGTGGAATGCCTCTAGAAATATTTAAAGATTACCTAAAAAATCGTAAGCAATGTATTAAGATTGATACTTACTTAAGTGAGGAGTTTCTCGTGTCCTATGGTGTTCCCCAGGGAGGGATCCTTTCCCCGACACTATTCCAGATCTACGTAAACGACCTCTGCAGACTGAGTCTCCCAAACGGTAAAGTTTATGCTTACGCAGACGACACCGCAATTCTTGTAGAAGGAATCACTTGGGACATTGTGAAAACAAACGCGGAGAAGGCCATGGCGAAAGTTATGATGTGGTTAAACTCGAACCTTCTTACATTAAACCTACAAAAAAGACTTACATTCCCTTTGCTATACGACGTAACGCTAAACCATCTCCTTCTTTTAGTATAACTGTTCATTCCTGCACAAACCTGGCCACCCATTGCACTTGTCCTCCGCTTGCAAGATCCGAAAGTGTCAAATACCTCGGAGTACCTACAGATAGACGACGGACTGAGATGGAACCTACAAATTGACGCCGTCATCACCAGAACATTACGTCTTATACATATATTTAAGTCTCTCAGAGTATCCGCCAACCTAAACATTCTTAAAATGGTGTACCACGCACTGTGCCAATCAGTGATTGGTTATTGCATAGTTGCATGGGGCGGTGCCACAAAAACTAGCTTTCTGAGGGTGGAGAGAGCACAGAGAGCTATACTTAAAGTTATGATGAAAAAGCCCTATAAGTATCCAACAACTAAATTGTTCTCTGACTGTAAAGTACTTACGGTTCGTCAGATTTATGTACTCAAATCCACCCTTAGAAAGCACGCAGGCCTTCCACCTCCTATTTCAAATAAACGCACGTACTTTCCCCTAAGTATCCAACACAAGACTTCCTTCGCTAAACATCAATATTATATACTAAGTACTCATATTTATGAAAACATTAACAAACACCTCAATATTATAAATCTAAACTCACATGCACTTAAATCTAAACTAACAGAGTGGCTGCTTCTAAAGGATTACTCTTTCACGGAGTCTTTACTTACCTATCTTGTGTAATACACCCACACATCCACACACACACACACACACACACACACACACACCACACACACACACACACCACTCACACACACACACACCACACACACACACACACACCACTCACACACACAACACACATATACATACAATTTTACTCTTTGAATACCATACAGTAGAATGACACACAGTCCACTTGAGATATTTTTTTTTTTTGTTGACCATTGTAAACCTTGACCGTAAACTGCCTCTTAAAATATAGGTTTAACCTAGCTTAAGAGGCAGAGTATTATTTCTTGTACAGAACCTGCAACATAAAATAAAAATCAAATTTCTAACCCAAATATCAAAGTGTATTTCAAACTCTGTATGTTTTGGGGGCCGAGTCACCCGCGTCCGTAGGAGTATACCCATTGAGTCCCTACACGTGGTCCCCGGGTGGTGCTAATCAGGTGACACTAACTGGTGGTAGGTTTCGACCGATGGCTTGCGACCACCCACTGGGCAAAGACGTACCGCCAAGCGGCCTAGCCCTGTTCCGGTATGATGCTCAGTGTAGCCAATCCAGAGGAGTTGGGTCGAAATAGTTGTTCCATTGCAGGCAGACCAACCGGGTTTGCGCTGATATGGATGTATCGGGAGACTAGTCGCGGAGGGTAGCGGGATCCGAGGCACGGTGCGCCGCTGGCCGACCGCAGTTAGTTGGGGGCCCAAGTAGTGTACTAGCCACATATGAAAGGCTGCCCCGCCAACTGACGAAAAATCCCGGAATGCACCATCGTGCTGGTTGGCGACCAGACGAGACGGCCCGATGGACATTCCCGGGGGGGCTCGGGCGTCCCCGCAGTCTCCAGACTAGTCCCCCAATGATACCGTCCTGTCAGTGCGTGCCTGAAGGTAGCCAGCATGGAACCTCATTTCACTTCCTTCTCCTCTCCTTCCTTCACTCTTCACAATTATGATAAAAGGAACTAAAAAGAAAAAAGCTGTACAGCGGCAGCACTCCCTCTCACACAAAGTGCACCTATCTAACATTCGAGGTCTGCACTCAAATCTCGCCGCAGTCCACCACCACCTAGAGACTGAGAAACCAGCTCTCTTATTCCTTTCGGAGACGCAGATCGGATGTCCGTCTGACGTGGCGTACCTATCTTACCCAGAATTTACCCTGGAGCACAATTTTAAGCCACGTGCTGGTATATGCATGTACGCCCGGGACGACATCTGCTATCGGCGTCTCCGTAACCTTGAGGACTCCAGGTTCTCAACTCTTTGGGTTCTAGTGGACACAGGCCTAGATAAAATTGTCTACGCCTGTGTCTACCGTTCGCACAGCGGTGATTTGGAGACAACTGGGCTCACACAACACCTGAGTAAAGCGGCGGATGTGGCTCAGCAACGGTACCCTTCTGCCCAATTGGTGCTACTGGGGGACTTCAACGCAAAATCAAAATCAAAAATCAAAATCAAAAGTCATTTATTCAAACTAGGCTGAGAACCAGCACTTTTTGAACGTCAAAGTTCTACATAAAGACAGTCTCCCAAAAAACGCCCGCCCGTCACCACTTCCTAGTGTTTTAGCTGTGAAGAAGAAGTGGCCAACAAACTCCCCAGCAACACATCTGTCTTTTAAGTTTTAAGAACTTGAATCTATATAATTCTAAGCAACAATCTTAACATTATGTAAAACAGAAAAATAAATATATGTCGTCTAAAATATAATCATGAAATTAAATAATCCGCCACTTGCCAGCTAGCACACTCAATCATGCCATTAAAAACAAACTCAAGCATAAGCACTAAACCAAATTAAAGAAGCCTCCATACATAACTGGTGTGCCTGCTTACAAGAACAAAGATTGAAACTATCAAAGGGCTGTGATTCGAAGCCACAAGTGATGAACTAGGGCCATCACACTAAATTTGGTAGACAATTATTATATGAACTCATATAATCTGTCATAACCATAAGCTAAATATGGAGAAAGAACATCAAGTGTAACATTGTCTTGCGTTCAACACAGCGACCAACTATTATTATCTTCTAAGTAGTCGTTGATGGAATAGTATGCCTTCGAACAGAGACTAGATTTAACTTTAGTTTTAAATGCATTAAAAGGCAAGTCAAGAAAAGAACGGGGTAGCTTATTGTAAAATTCGATACCGAGACCCTCAAACGAACCATGAACCCTACGAACACGGTGGGAAGGAACATGAAGTTTATACTTATTTCTGGTGTTAAAATTGTGGATATCACTGGTCTTTTTGTATAAATGTATATTTTGTCTAATGTATAATATGTTTGCAAAGATGAATTGAGATGCCACCGTGAGAATTCCAATCTCTTTGAAAATTTCTCGTAAAGAAACTCTTGACCCTAACCTATAGATTGCTCGTACAGCACGTTTTTGTAAAACAAATATATTTTGTATGTCCGCAGCTTTACCCCACAAAAGAATACCATAAGACATAACACTATGGAAATAACTAAAATAGACTAACCGTGCTGTGTCAACGTCAGTATATTGTCTAACTTTTCTGACGGCGTAGGCGGCAGAGCTGAGCCTTCCTGATAGGCCTGATATATGTGCGCCCCATTGAAGTTTGGAATCAACAGTTATATTCAAAAAAACTGCCGAGTCCACAGTTTCAAGAACTTCTTTATTTAAGATGACATTAGGTCCTAGTTTTATAACATTAGGTAAGGCAAACTTTATACATTTAGTTTTCTTAGCATTAAGAACAAAGTTATTTGTCGTAAACCAATCCGCAACCATTGAGAGAGCGCTATCTACGTTATCAAAATCATTTCTATTCTTATCTACTTTAAAGATAAGAGAGGTATCATCTGCAAACAGTACTACGTCACAGATACCCTTTAAAAAATATGGTAAATCATTAATATACACCAAAAACATGAATGGTCCCAATATCGAGCCTTGAGGCACACCTAAATGAACTGGTAGCCCGGAAGACTTAACACCATTGATATCTACACATTGGAACCTATTACATAAATATGAATCAATTACCTTTAGAGCTTCGTTTTGGAGACCATAATGACGCAGCTTACGCAAAAGCGTGTCATGGTGTACGCAATCAAAAGCTTTGGAGAGGTCACAGAAAACTCCGATTGTATTTTGCGAGTTCTCCCATGCGTTGAATATGTGTTTTAGGAGAGCAACACCCGCATCTGTAGTCGATCGACCTTTTGTAAAGCCATATTGATCATTATGAAGGAGGCTATTTACATTAAAATATGTTCCCCCATGACGTCCAGTATTTTAGGGGCACCCGTGGAACACTACGCGCCACTGCCTCGGGTCCTGCTGGATGGACGATAGCGGACGACCCCGAGTTCGCCGTCTCTCCGAACCTGTTTATGGGGGCTAAAAGAGGGCATTGTCCGCCCTCCACCAACGCTCGGTTCACCAGCTGCGGGTCGGAGAGTTTCCATGGCCTCCCTCTCTCTCTCCGCAGCGAAATTACGGCTTCACAGAAGGAGATCACCGCATCCCACGACTCGGCGCTCTCAACCATCGAACGAGCGAGGGCTGGCAGCGACAGGTCGTGTCCCACTTCAGATACGAGGGCATGGCGCTGCTCCTCCTAGCCTCCCATGCGACACAGTCTACCAGTGTATGCTGCGCCGTGCCCTCCCGACAGTCGGTGCAGTGATGGCACCAAGCGTCCGACTCCCTGTGTACTTCCCGAAGTAGCCATGACCCGAGAGCACCTGCGTCGCCCGAAACGACAGGGAGCCGTGCTTCCCCTCGAGCTATTCATTGAGTACTGGTCGACATCAACGGTACCGAAACCAGTGGTAGGGCGCAGAAGCCTGACCCGTCATTCCGCCACCGAGACCTCTCGGAGCTACTCGTATGACTGACGCAGCTCGATCTCGCGCTGCATCAATTTACCACCCCATGTTCATATATCGCCTCTAAGTCCCAGCCAGTGCAAAACCCGCCTTGTGGGAGATTGTGCGATATCCCCTGATATCCCTGACGACCATCCCCTCTGTGGTCTTTGCAGAATTGCGATGCTGTCGGCCGTCAGGTCAGAAACACACACCGGGGACCCGTACAGGGCCATAGATCACACGCTCCCCAAGTACAACCGCCTACAGGCGGTGCTCGCCCCCCCCCAGATTGGGAAGCAGCGTTGCGAGCGCGCCCATCAACTTGGCCGTCAGCCGTCGAAAGTGGGGGCCAAAGTCCCATCGGCTGTCGAACACCAGTCCTAGATACAACCTAACCTAACCTAACCTAAAATGTTCGTGTTTCAGTGAAACCATATTTTGTGAACATTTATCCATTTTAGTAGGTAAAAAGAATAATAAGCATTTAAATTGTACCCATTAAATATTTCGGGAGTTCGAGACAAAAAGTTGATTATGAAGTAGGTACGACTGAATTAGTATTCAGGAGAATTTCACAGTGAAGAAAATACAGAGTAGTAAAATTGTTTTCGGTAAACAATTTTGTAGTCTTACAACACCAATATTCTTTTTAAATCAATAATTTAAAATAAGAAACCCCCAAGCACCCCAAGGCACCAGTACGGCCTGCAGGGATCCTGGACGTTCTTCGAAGCCCCGAGGGATGTCACGTAGCTTGGCGACTCGCTGGCTTAGCGCGAGAGGACTATACGAAGGGATACTGGCTACTCTCCAACAATCTTACCTGCCAGTTAAAGGCCGGTACAGACCCGCTAAAATTAGGCTGTGACTACAATCGTCACAGTACATTCGTCCAGTTTCTTCATGAAATCCCATTCAGGTTTGTGTTTCTTCTCTCATCTTTACAGTCCGTTCTCCGTTCGTTTTACAAAATTACCGGCGCGTATTCTGGTTTACCTTACACAGCCATGAGGACCAGCTGCTACTGGCTTGTTAACGTTAAGAAGGTAGCTGCCGAAATGTATTATAATTTAGTAAGGATTATTCTCATTGTAATTCTGAAATTACAATAAGAATAATCCTGACTAAATTAACGAGACCTCATGTCTGACAGCAAACTATTTCTCTACCCAACAAATGGGAAGTAACATAAAAAATCAACCTTTAGAAAATGCTTGCAATTTTTTGTTGTTTGCCTCTCCGTCTATTAAGAATGTTTGCGTCAAAACGTTTGACTGAAAATGCTCGTAAATTATTTCAAACTGCAGCGACAACCACGGGACATGAGATTGTTCTGAGGAAATAACATTGATTCCCATGAAAATTGAAATATGTGTATCCATTTTCACATAATCTGTTATTTATGTTTTTATCTATACTCGCCAGTTCCACTCATTCCATTATTAATTTTTATGATATGCTGAGCATTTTACGATGCTGTTTAATTGAACTGTTTTTATTTTTCTGCCCCATTAATACCTATAGCCTTTGGGATTGGTTGTTTTTTTATGTTCATCAATGCTTAAGGCGCTTCCGAGGTCGGCCACGAAAGAGGTGGGATGACCTGGACGCGTATCGCGAGAGCTGGTTTGAGGTAGCACAGGAGAAAAATGCCTGGAAGGACTTGGGAGACGCCTTTGCACAGCTATAGGACGGTCTAGGTCAGTACTTGGCACCACTATGAATCATAATGCGTGTTACAAGCTCATAGAAAGCTTATAACAAACCGATTTTCTTAGTTTTAGGCTGACATTACATAGCCAGACAAAGAAGCCATTAACAAAAGTTGAATGATGATATCCTTCCGTGAAATATTGTCATGTTCTTGGAAGGCCACACAGTCCAGAATAGACAATTAAAATAAACCATCCTAAAATGTTACGGTTAAGAGAATTACAGTCGAGGGTAAATGAGACACAAGAGATTTAGTGAAGTGAAACATTCCGGTTTAGGAAGTCTCTTTGTCTAAAGTTCTACAGATTTTGTCAAAACTATGTCACAAGCCTCGAGTAATAAATACGATATTGCTAAAGTTCTACCGTAATCGTTATTCTCTATGAAACAATCAACGCCCATAAAATAACTACTAAAACAGTTCAAACAATAAAACCAAGCTGGCTAGTTATATCATTCCAGAAATATTAATTCAGAATGATATTCCTATCTCAGCTCAGGAATTTAAACATTAAAGATCCTAAATCAGGTTGAAACCTCATTTATTTCTTTTAAGATTTTCTTAAAGTATTCTACGAACACTGGCAATTTAACAAAAAAATTAACCGACGAAAATGAACTAAAAAGCAACCTGACCAATTATCTAAATTTTATATGTGGGTACGTAAAAATGAAAAAAGGCTCTACGTAGGTAATTATTCATTTTATTATTTGGCGCCGACTCAAAATTAGGGTATATACAAAATTTGATATTTTATGTAAAAAAGATTAACGCGTCAAGCCCTCATTAGCAGACACAATTAAAAACCTATTGTTGCGTGACCTTATAGTAACGCGAGGGGCCTGACACGTAACAAGACTTAAAAGGTTTATTTATTTTTTGTCGGTTAAATTTTTAGTTACAAAGGTTAAATTTTATGATTTTTGTGGCTCGCGTCACCTTATAAAACTCTAAATACTCTGAGGCTAATTTCTAATCCTTCGTCATTCCTCTTGGCACTGAGCTGATGATGTAACCATTTTCCTTGGGGTTCCCAGGATATTGACCAATTGAGATTGCCTCCAATATTGTAAAGGCGTCTTTTTTTCAAAGCATATTAAGTGGTTTCTGTCACTAAAACCGCAGTTTTTATATATAACTTCTAATTGTTTTGAAAAGATATGGTTTCTATCATCAGCTTAGCTTTATGATGCCTAAACGTAAATACCTGATTAAGTTACGAAAAGTAAACAGAAACACTTCGTGCCCACAATTTTCGAGGGTTTCTCTCAATTTTATCAGAATCCCATCATTAGATCCTGAATTCCTGGACACGGGACCCTATCTATCAAAAAAAGAACCATCTAAATCGGTTCATGAATAACGAAGTGAGGGTTGAACAGACATACAGAAATACTATTCGTGCCCACAACTTTCGAGGGTTTCTCTTAATTTTATCAGAATTCCATTATCAGTTCCTGATTTTTTTGATATGGTACCACCCTTGAAGTATACCCTAACTAACAAAAAAAAAACATCAAAATCGGTTCATAAATATCGAAGTGAGGGCTGAACATAATTATGTACAGAAACACTATTCATGCCCCGAATTTTCGAAGGTTTCTCTCGATTTTATCAGGATTCCATCACCAGATCCTAACTCCTTGACATGGGACTACCCTTGAGGTATACTCTATCTAACAACAAAATAATCACAGAAATTGGTTCATAAATAACGGAGTGAGAGCTAAACATACATAAAATATATTATATTTAAATATATATATCGTCGAATTGAGAACCTCTTCTTTTTTTTTTCGTCGGTTAAAAATGTGCCAATACACTTTGTTTAGGTTCAAGGAATAGAAACATTTTAGTTATAATTATTGTTTTCTGGTAAAGCACGAGTAAGTAGTTGACGACGCTGACAAAGAGATTTGGAACCGAAGTTTCTGTGCCAAGTGACAATGTAACACGACTAAATTTGAAAGGTTAGATTTATCTACAGATAGTTCACTTTGACATAAACCGATTCCATTGCTTCGTTTGAATTTATAGCATTCACTTAGGTTTAGTTTAAACTTAACCATTGTTTATCGACCAGCTTAACTTCTTAAATACTCTTTCAATAGATTTCATCAGAGCTATAGATTGATCAGCTGCCTTTACAGACTTCACTAGCACCCCCATCGGGAAATCTACTTTATTAGCCTTACTGAGAGCATACATTTAACTGAATCCCGCTGTATTATTGGCTGCTGGTAGTCTGTCCAAAGACCTTAGACCTTAGACTGAGTTTGCTAAGTAACATTTTTAGAACCCCTGTAACCGTATAATTTCTGTACTACAGGCATTTGCCTAAACGATAAATACCTAGCTGATTTTGCTAGCATTATGTTTGTCGCACTTAGAAGCGGTGCGGTGCTGATATTATACATAATAAATGATTTGAAATATTTGTATAGCATATACACAGCTTTGGATGTTCTCTTATATTAATAAAACTCATACTCAACTGATTACACGTGGCTACCCTTACCGTATTTCCTTTCATAAATCACCTGAACGAATAACTGACGATGTAAGAGAGCGATAACCCGCGTAACGTATTTCGAGATCCCTTACATTTAAATTGGAGTGCTCACCGGTATTGCTAAGTTGATTTCACAAAACTGACGAGGTATGAGACTTTGGTTCAAATGTTATTACTTCAAAAACCTATATCGGATCTCGACAGCTTATCTAGGGAATAACCTTTTTATTTAACCTGCGACGTATTCATTATGATCTACCCGGGCCTGCGGACGGCGAGCAGTGAGTGGCTCGCCGTCCGATCAGCACCAGGCTCGTGAGTCAACGGCGCGTAGTGTTCCGCGCGCGCCTCAAAGAGATGTTGTCAGTCACCACTGACGGGGCCTATCGTGGCCAGTGCCTGCATGCCTAGGGGTAGCGGGTAAATTCGGAAAATGAGTTACCGCACCCCTGGGCACTCAGGCAAGGAAGGATCAGGGGTGGGTTTTAGTCAGTAAGAGTCTGACACGCCCTCCCGCTTCACGGTTCGCGGGAGAAGTCATTGGATGATTTCCCAAACCCCAAAAAAAAAAAAAATCTATGATGCGTTGATTGCGGCAGTCGACAAGCAAGTTGTAAAAACTTAAAAAATCGACACCGATTATGGGCTTGGATTCGTCAGCCACGACAAAGCGCCAAGTGAATGCATGTCGTAGACCTATATTCAACTACAGCTATATATAGCCATAATATGTAGCCATAGGTATTCTATTGGCTGCGAACAGATTATAATTAGTTTTGGGACGTTATTCCCATACAGATGACCTAGGATACACAAACAAGTCTGAACCCGTGTCGACCAAAAACTGGATCTTTGTGTTGCGGTCAGTGATGAACAGGCAGTTCGAATGATTGGGGCAGTCGTTTACCGCTATTGTCGGCTGCCTTGGTTGTTTTTCGGCTTGTAATTACAGGGCTTTATGCACTTACGCGCTCGTTCCTTAAATCTATAGTGATACCAGCAGTGCGGGTGGTCATCGGGGCGCGACCGTGATTGGGTGTGACTACGGTTCCTGTAGGAGACTCGACCTCTTGAATCGCGTCTGGAACGTCTATATAGATCCTTAGACATCGCCTCAATCTTCCGTGTTAATTCCGCTACTTGAAATTTTAAATAGCTATAGCTTGTACCAAGCGGGGCAGACCTCCACCGTATGCTCCACCGTGTCCTCTGGGTGATCCGCGCAGTGGTAACACCCGGGCGTTTCCTCCCGCCTGATCTGACGCAGGAACCTCCAGAAACAACCATGTCCGGTGAGGACCTGCGTTAGGTGAAAGGTTAGGACACCGTGACGCCTCTCCAGCCACTCCTCAAACAGAGGCACTACCACCGCAATGGTGGCGTGCCCAGCGCTGGGTTGCGACAGTCGCTGTCTCCATGTCGCCATGAGATCCTGCCGGAGCTCCGGCCGCCGAGCCGCGAGGTGTCGCGGCAGCAGAGTTTCGCCCCGGCGTTTTGCCTCCTCGCGCCACTCTCAGAGCAGAGCGACCCTGGCCTCCAGATCCCATGGCGACAGTCCGGCAAGGAGGCTCGCCGCCTCACAGGAGACCGTGCAGTATCCTCGGATGAGCCGAATGGCCATGACCCTTTGGGACGCGTTCAACCGGCGAGCTGGTCGCCGCCTCAGGGAACACGCCCACACCGGTGCCACGTAAAGGGCCATGGACCGCACGATCCCCGCGTAGAGCCTCCGGCAAGAGGCGTTTGGACCTCCCAGATTGGGCAGGAGCCGCTTCAAAGCAGCACCGGCCCGCTCCAATCTGGGAGCCAAACGTCGGAAATGTTCGACGAAGTTTCACCGGCTGTCGAGGACGAGACCCAGGTCTGTCCTCTTAACGCCGATGTGAACCCCTCCTACCGTTATCTGGGAACCCGACGACGGTGGCGTTCCGAGGACCATGAAAACACATGACCTCGGACTTGTGCAATGCCACCTCGAGTCCCAGTTTCCGGATCCTCTCAACGAATGTCGCAACCCCGCGTGACATCAAGTTGGCCGCCGCCTGGTACAACATCCCCTGCGCCAGGACCAGCGTGTCGTCAGCGTAGCAAACTACGCTGACACCGCTAGGTGTAAATATATGTCAAGAAACTAAGCACTAATTTAGGTTATGTACGGGACCCAATAAATGAAACAGTCTCGGTAAACTATTATATTTAACACGGTAAGAATAACAAGATAGTTACCCCGACACACTGAGCGAGTGTGTGTGTGCCCCTACAGTCTTTATATAGAACCTTGTCGTTAAAAAAATCTGGATTTCAGCCTAATTTAAGTTACTTTTAATTTTTATTTCTATAGGGTTTATTTATCCTGCTACTCTCTGGAAATACCACTCAAACTTATTATTACACTTTTTACGCGGGCGAAGCCGCGGGCGGAAGCTAGTTTTTAATATACTTCATTTATTCGAAATCACTAATCCGTGATTGACCTAAAATATGTCTCACTGTAGAATATCTGCCATATTGTTAGCCGAAACGGGTCGGTATTAATTGTAAATTAATACCCATAGATCATCGTTCTTGGTACCCGAAGCTTTGGAATTCCTTCCCGAGCATAATTTTGAGTTAATTCAATGAGATTTGGGTCCACTTTAATGCAATGGAAACCTTTAAGCACTTGTGATTATTAACCTTTCTGTAATAATTTTAAAACGAAAAGAATAGAGTATCGTGTTTTTATTTGTTTTCGAAATCGATAGTTTTTTAGCTAAGGGACAATCTAATGGAAAGTTTAACTTTGAGGAAATATTGGCGAAGCAATAAGTGAAATAGACTTGGTTTGATACTCGATCCCTTAGGGTCTGAATCAGCTACTGCAGTTTACTTTTTATTGCCGAATGGCATGATTTCATAAGTTTAGTGTGTTTTGCAATGAAGACTTTACGATGGAAATTAATTTTATTGCTCTAATGTATGCTCTATACAGGTTGTAAGGAAAACGCTTCCGAAAACGGAGACAGGTGATAAGGCTAGTGATTCTCGATACGATACCATCAAAAATTCTGTTTTTTTTTTATAAACTACTTTTTAGCATTTTACTTTCACTATGCTGTGATAATAGTTAAATGAAAACGCTATTTGCGATTAAATACACTTTCTTTCTTTACAACTTTAGCATACAATATATTCGTAAAATATCAGCTGACGCTCGCGCATGAACATGAGTTTAAAGAGCGTGTGTGCTCGCCGACGGCCGCGTGGCAACGACCCAACATCTTAGCAACGCCGACGTAAAGCGAAAGGTTACTGGAATCCGTTTGTATTTAGGTTGTATATAATCTACGTTCTGGCTTCAGAAGCGTTCGCCTTACACCCTGTATAGTTTTGCAACGTCATCCTGATGTCGTTTGCAGTACTAAGCTTTTCCTTCTGAGAGATTGCCGACGTTGCACATTGTAGACCATTTTACCTATAATAAATATGTAATCACGTTTAAAGGAACCTTCTTTTTTTAAATATCCTCTGTCTTATAAAATAAAAAGTCAACTAAACCTTTTCACTACACCACGACGAAGGTAGACGAAAAATCCAATTTAGTAAGCATTCCATCCAACCCTTCTGCCTTATAAAGGAAAATCTTATTCTTGTTCAAAAATAGGACGTTACTGTGATAGGAAAATCCTATCACTTTTGGGCTTTAGTGTTCGTCTCATGAGTACTAATTTCAGGAAAATACACGGTAGGTATAAAACATTCATGGCTTGGCGCAGACAAAATTCATATTCATTTCCTGGCGGGTATAAAATGCCTTTGTTGAAAACCTATCGTTAACTGTACGATATTTATTGCACAAGCTTTTAGTTAACTAAACTGGTGGCTTAGACGCAAGTAGAATATAATACCTATGTACATTCCTTGGCATATTATTGATGTTTAACTCCCCACTGCAGTTTTATTATAACACCTGACGAAATTCGTGTCAGAACTTCAAACTGAGTTCAGATAATGCTGTCGTTATTACTTAATGGGGTGTTGCTGGAACACGTTGTTAGTTTGAGAAAGCCTTCAGGAGAAGCTTATTTAGGTACATAGATTATATATAGTTACGTAATGCTTGACGAGTTAGTGAGTTTTCATTGTTGCTTTGAACAGTTTTCTGTGTGTTTAGAAATGTACGTGGTTACCTGAACCCATTTGACCTCGAAATTTGGTACATAAAAGACGTCAGAACATCCCTATTTTCTCGAGTCACTGCGAACTAATTTCTTTTGGACATTTTCTCACGACCCTCCGAAGGTTAACTACGGTTTAGCTAGGCGCTTATTTAGGATGCCGAGAAATTAATAAGGTCAGACTTCACTAACGTGAACTAGTGTAATAAATGGATTCTTTCAATGAACATGATATATTGTCTGAAGTTATTTTGTGCTTAAATTGTCAAAAAGAAAAGAATGAACATTTCTGATGCAAGACGAGTTTGTCCAAATTAACATGAACATAATTATAACATAAATCGCTTGAAGTGCGGCAAACTTTAGATAAGTAGGTATTGTAGAGCCTGCAGGGCTCCAGGGGCGTTCCTGTATCTGTGGGAGCTCTCACTCGCTGGCTTAGGTTAGGTTAGGTTATGGGTTTATTGTTACAAGTAAAAACTAGGATGGCGCGCACTCATAAATCTTATATTTTCCAATAGAAAATGATACATGCGCTCTCTTCCACGGACGAGCTAAAACTCATCTGTTTAAACAAGCACAACGTTCTAATAAACTATTCTAATCTTATTATTCGAACGTCTCTCCAAATGTTATAAGCTGCCAGCATAGCTCGGTTCCCACATGCCATCTGTAGACTGTGTGTACATGCGCCACAGTATCCACTTTCGGCAGCATTATCATCATGATCATAATTTCAACTAAAAGATCTCCACTGCTGAACATAGGCATCACTCAAGTGTCGCAAAACGACCAGTCCTGTGCGTTTTGCATCCCTTGGTTGGTCCATTACTAAAATGAACACAGGACTAACAAATAAAAAATAAGTGTTGTAGGAGGTTTGGTCGATGTCGTCACAGAAGTGACGGAAACTCGAAGATAGTTTAGACGTATATTTTAGCAGCAGGATTACAGTGTGTTTACAATGATATTTTGACTTTAAACTTTATATAAAATAGGCGCTGGTCCACACAGCCGAGTCCGCTCGGACGAGAGCTGGGGACTTAGTCCTCTAAACCAAAAAAAATACTATGGCTCGGCTACTCCGCCAAACTATCATGGGTGTCCCGCGTGACCTTTCCCACAAGGACTAGATCCGCCGATGCACCTCGCTGATAGCAGGAGAAATAGCTTGATTTTACTTACAATTCCCTTAGGGGGTCATTAGGTTACGGAGAGTCATAACACCGCGATTCAGAATCGTGACGTAGTCGTACAGCGCCATCTAGTGTCAAGGTGCCATAATTAATCTGTCGAGGGTCACTAATTCACGGAGGATCTTAACACCGCGATCTAGAATCGTGACGTAGTCGTACAGCGCCATCTCGTAGCGTCCGGCGGGACTATTATGACATCGATGATCTAAAGTTATACCACTTGACAGGCTGTGTTAATATCAACTTTAAGTACGTGTGTTACAATCTCCCCCTCAGTCCTCGAAGACGTCCCGGCGAGAAGGACTGGATAATAGGTCACTATTGTTTCTTAGGACGTCCAAGTCCTCGTTTGGATCCAGGGAGAGGCGTGCTGACAACTCTCTCCTTTTTAAGTCGTCCTCTTCTTCGCAGGGGTTTTATGGCTTCCGTATTTTCAACCGGGTGATCATCTTCCTTCTCCCCCTGGACCAGAACTGCTCCAAGCGCGTAGCTACTGGCATCGGTCTTGAGGGTGTAGGGCTTTGTTTTATCGGCCTGCCGTAATACCGGGGCGGTTGTTAACCGAGTCTTAAGCGTGTTTCTTACATCCGGTTGGACATTAACCGGGCAAAAGCTTAAGTTTGCCGATTGTATTGAACGTTGTTTATTTGTGCAGCATGTTGGGCAACTACTGCGAACTACGCCAGGTGTACCACAGCCGTAACATGACACTCTGGGTGCGAACGGAGATGGATCCTGCATAGACTTGGTAGGAGTTTCATCCTTGGATGGGACCTCAGGAACCTTATCCGATCCAGTTGCTTCTAACTCCTGTTGCTTCTTTTTCAGCTTCCTACACTGTTCGGTAGCATGGCCTAAGAAATGACAGAATTCGCACTTCACTTTCATTTTTGAGTTAGTTTTGGGCTTCTCATCTCTGCGTTTATCTCCGTCATCCAACCTGTCATTCCACATTTGTTCGACGCCCCGAGCAGCTTCTAGTAATTCGTCGTAACTTTTAACGGAGTTGCGTGGAATCTTGTCACGTATTCCGTGTTTCAGCTGACCGTATACCATGTGAAGTTGATGGGATTCCGG
Source organism: Polia nebulosa (assembly GCA_951329385.1). Taxonomy (NCBI): domain Eukaryota; kingdom Metazoa; phylum Arthropoda; class Insecta; order Lepidoptera; family Noctuidae; genus Polia; species Polia nebulosa. Next base: position 22,903,839 of record OX589602.1, read on the forward strand.
TATTTCAGGTTCCGGAAGTTGAGCGAACAGCATTCGCTTATGTGCCACGAAACTTTCCGTGGTCGTGTGGTCGTCTTGTGTTTCATGAACGATTTCTTGAAACAACACGTAGGCAGGTTTCCTTGGAGCAAAAGTATGGCACAGACGTTCTTTAAAATCTGCCCATGTGGAGACATGTTTTTTTACTCCCTGCCACCACACCGCAGCTTCACCTTTGAGGAGCAGTGGTAATCCAGTGAGCGCTTCTGCATCACTTATATTTTCAACTTGTTTGAAAACAGTCGCTGCCGCCAAAAATGCCTCTGTCACTTCGGTATCCCTCGTTCCGTTGAATTCCGCTTTGCAGGTGGTGAAAGAACCGTGTCTTCCTGGTGAAAGTCTCGACAGCAGCGCCTCGAACTGAGCGTCAGTCAAGGTCACCGACATGTCTGCTTTCCCTCTTGCAATTGTTGTCGTGATTCTTCCGGATCGTGTGACGTACTTCGGTTTTTCTTCGTGCCCCACGTTGGGCGCCAGCTTGTAGGAGGTTTTGGTCGATGTCGTCACAGAAGTGAAGGAAACTCGAAGATAGTTTAGACGTATATTTTAGCAGCAGGATTACAGTGTGTTTACAATGATATTTTGACTTTAAACTTTATATAAAATAGGCGCTGGTCCACACAGCCGAGTCCGCTCGGACGAGAGCTGGGGACTTAGTCCTCTAAACCAAAAAAAATACTATGGCTCGGCTACTCCGCCAAACTATCATGGGTGTCCCGCGTGACCTTTCCCACAAGGACTAGATCCGCCGATGCACCTCGCTGATAGCAGGAGAAATAGCTTGATTTTACTTACAATTCCCTTAGGGGGTCATTAGGTTACGGAGAGTCATAACACCGCGATTCAGAATCGTGACGTAGTCGTACAGCGCCATCTAGTGTCAAGGTGCCATAATTAATCTGTCGAGGGTCACTAATTCACGGAGGATCTTAACACCGCGATCTAGAATCGTGACGTAGTCGTACAGCGCCATCTCGTAGCGTCCGGCGGGACTATTATGACATCGATGATCTAAAGTTATACCACTTGACAGGCTGTGTTAATATCAACTTTAAGTACGTGTGTTACAGTGTACAATAGACTAATACTTACAATTCTGTCGCTTTACAATATTACATTTACTAAAAAAATACCTAGGTACAATCGGAATTATCATTTCATTGTTCATTATTTCAACGAAGCGATTAAATCCTTACAAACGCAGCATAAGCCGGTAGTTTGCTATAAATTCAACGTAATTCCATGAAATGGGCCTCCAACAACACATATCCACATTATCATGATTTCGTACCTAAAACAGAAAATACATAATAATTTTAATTACAAGTCAAATTCAACACGCGTAGCTGTAGTTAATTTCAGAAAACACAACCCCTTTGGGATGGCAGTGTTCAGAACTTCTCCTACTTTGTACTGGGTCGCAAAACAGTGAACATAGAGTTTTAAACACGAGTTAATTCAGCCACAACAAAACAGTATTAACATCGGAAATATATTATTACTATGTAGTTGAGATTATTATTAGCAATCGTTACCTGGTTATTGTGTATTCAAGTGATAAGTTGTGTCGTTAATGTTAAACATTGCCCGAATTGTTTAGGTAGTCAACGGACATTAAGCGGGTTTTTTTACAATATCGAATTAGTGTTTATCTATCAATATGAAACTAGATCGTTTTTTTTTAATTTATTTTTTGCCTAGCCTTTTCCCAGCTATCTTGGGGTCGGCTTCCAATCTAACCGGATGCAGCTGAATACCAGTACTTTACATAGAGCGACTGCCTATCTGACCTCCACAACCTAGTTAATGGGTAAACGATACCCCTTGGTAAGACTGGTTGTCAGACTTTCGGGCTTTCGACCCGTAACGATTATCAGCAATTGAAAGCGGGACCAACGGCTTAACGTGCTTTCCGAGGCACGGATGAGTCTCAGTATGTAAAGATGGTCACCCATCCATGGATCAACCCCGGCAAGCGTAGCTTAACCTCATGGTCCGACCCGTGCGGCTGTTATTACTTTAGCCACGAGCTCCTGACTACCTACTATAACGTTTTTATGTTTATTTAATTTACAAAAAGTATACCCAACCCAAATATTATTTTCATACGAATAAAATATACATTTCCAATAATAATAAAAAATAATAAAAAGTTTAATGACCATAAGTTTAGGTTACAGTACACCGGTTATATATACCTATTTATCATAGCCGCACTACAGTTTAAGGCACATTCACTTACGCTCCAAACTACACTAAGGTAGAACTTATCTATTACAATTAGTAATGGGAGCAAAAGAAGAGTTAATCACAATAACGCTATCGCTAAACAATGGTTCACATACTAAATTTAATAAATGCCTAATGGCGGTCTACAAAGAAAAGTTCTTTACCTCCCGTTCTAGTCAAAGACTGTGTTACGGCAAGGTAAGATTCTCGCTCTTGGAATACTAGTCAAAAAAGTGTCTTAGATTGTTTATATTATAAACAATCTAAGACACTTTTTTACCAATTACCTACATTTGTTTTGCAGTGAATCATAATTGACGATAACGAGTTTCAAGTTTAGCGTAGACTAGTAGTATATGCAAAGATATCAGGCAACATCACTACGAATGCTATTTGAATATTTCGCTACACTTACTTAAACAAAATGCTTTCACGATAACAATATGAGCTCATTGTAAGTAATAAGAAAAGCGTGTTAAATATAAAATTAAAATTAAAAAGTTGTTTTTAAAACTAAAAAGTAAGAGCATAACAAAAGTTGTAGTAATTTTTCTAACTTGAAAACCCAAGATCCACGGCAGTCAACCGCCGCATCAGTCCCATTCGCTTAAATAGCTTTAAATATCCATCAAATTATATTCACAAATGAGACCAAAACAACTGGCAACAACTCACGAAGTCCGAGATATACAAAACAATATTCAGTCATCAAACGATCTTCATCCTTATTACTATCAATATTACTAACTAATAATAATGTATGATAAATAATGCATTTGGTATTCATATTATTGTTATGTTTTTCATCATATAAATACTTAAATAGCGGAAGAGTTCTAGTCTAATGTATTCACTGTACGTATTTATGTGTATAAATTTATAATACAAATAACATTTATGTATTAATCCTACTAATATTATAAATGCGAAAGTTTGTATGTTTGTTTGTTTGTATGTTTGGCTGAAGGTAACGCAAAAACGGCTGAAGGGATTACAATGAAATTTTGCGCACAGGTAGGTCATAGCCTGGATTAACACATAGGCTACTTTTTATCCCGGTAAATGACAAGACTTAGCGAAGGCTGAGGTGGAAGTAGAAATCCAAAGTCAGGCTGAACGAGCGGACACGCTCAAAAAGTACTAGGAGACCAGAAACATGAGAAGTATGTCCTGGCCTGAAATCATGAGAGATAAAGACTCACAAAGTAGCAGGAGACCAGAATCATGAATAGGTGTTTTCGGGGCTACAATCCTAAGCTGTATAGCTTCACAAACCACCAGGATACCAGAATCAAGAAGAAGTGTTTCCAGGGCTTCAATCTTGAGCGGTGTAGATTCACAAACTACCAGGATATCAAATCATATTTCGAGGCTGGTATATGACCAGAAACACAAGAGTCGCAAAATACCAGGAGATCAGAATCACAAAACATATTCCGAGGCTGGTATTAGGAGAGGTAGAGATTTACAAATTAAAAGGAGACCAGAAAAATGAGAAGAATTTCCAGGGCTGAAATCATGACCGGTAAAGACTCACAAAGTACCAGGAGATCAGAATCATGAATACGTATTTTCGGGGCTACAATCCTAAGCTCAAGAAGAAGTGTTTTCGGGGCTTGAATCCTGAGCGGTTTAGATTCACAACCTACCAGGAGATCAGAATCACAAAATATATTCTGAGGCTTCAAGAAGTGTTTTTTTTTAATTATGCGGTTTAAAATAGTAGGTAGAGATTCATAAATTATCAGGAGACCAGAGTCATGAAGAAGTGTTTCCGGGGCTGGAATCATGAGAGATATAGATTCTCAAACTACCAGGAGACCAGAGTCGTGAATAAGTATTTTTGGGGCTAGAATCCTAAGCGGTATAGATGTCTATCTACGCGGAAGGAGCCACGGGCAAGAAGCTAAGCACCAATTTAGGATATGTTTGGGACCCAATAAATGAAACAGTTTGGATATGGTAAATATTTAACACGGTAAGAGTAACAAGATAGGTACCCCGACACACTGAGCGAGTGTGTGTGCACTGTGTGCAGTCTTTATGTAGAACTTTGACGTTAAAAGAATCTGGCTTTCAGCCTAATTTAATTAACTTTTGATTTTGATTTCTACAGGATTTATTTAACGTGCTACTCTCTGGAAATACCACTCAGACTTATTATAATTACACTTTTTACGCGGGCGAAGCCGCGGGCGGAAGCTAGTATTCCATAATTATATATATAATGTATTACTTTTCTGTATATATAATTATATAGGTACACCAGTTATATTCATATAATGGTTTTATTATGGTTTTTATATACTTATTTTGTATTTATTGGTATTAAATAAAATATATATTATGTATAAATACATATATTACTGACATATTTCTATAAGTTTTTCAGTCCGTTCATAATCCAAGTTACTCAGAAACTCATCCAGAGCCCTTCTACACACAAATCTCGTCACATCTGTAAGAGGTTTAATTTTACTTATACGATTGTACAATAAATTAGCTAAACTTAGCTAAGAAATAAGAGAAACACTGTGCAAAAGTAGTTTTGCATGCTGGGACGTCATATACCTCATGCGCTCTTCTGAGAGATTTTGTAATAGGTTTCTCGAAGCGATGTTGTCTCAGGACTATTTTTTGAATAAAGAGTTGCCGAATATTTAGGACTCCAAACTCTTTGTACAACGCAGTTGTTGGATATTTTTTTTTTTTAAATTAATAACTTTGAGAATACATCTATGAGCCCTTTCTATTTTTATAAGAGTACTTTTTCGAGCACCACCCCAAGCAGAGATACCATATGTTATTATCGACTGGCACAGAGCAAAATACACAGTTTTGTTAGCCTTGGATGACCGAGCGTGGCTGCAAACCACACTACCTATTCGTTTTGGTGGGCTCGGCATCCGCAAAATTTCTAGTATAAGCCTACCGGCGTTCCTGTCCTCGGTCCACAGCACTGAAAAGTTAACCAAAAGAATTTTGACTTCATCACTGGTTAACTGTGAAGTGCCGTGCTTGACCGACGCAATGAACACTTGGAAAATGGCTTGCCCGGACACGGCGTTGCCCGAGAACCCGTTCTCCCAGAGGCAGTGGGACGAGCCGCTCTGTAGTTTGGTACGGAATAATCTCTTAAATTCGTCAACCAATACTGCTGAGCGTGCCCGCCTGCTGGCTGTGGGTGAATGGGAGTCGGGCCTCTGGCTACAGGCACTGCCGTCACCCAACATAGGTACTATGCTGAGTGACACCACCTTCCGGATCGCTACATGTCTGCGTCTGGGTGCTCCTTGCGGAGCTCCACATCGCTGCCAATGTGGTGAAGCAGTCGACCATCTCGGACACCATGGCCTATCCTGCAGTAGGAGCGCGGGTCGTATGGCACGGCACGCCAGCATTAACGACATCATCCGTCGGGCTCTTGTCACCGCCGGTGTGTCAGCCGTTTTAGAACCTCATGGCCTGGCACGTGACGATGGAAAGAGGCCCGACGGGATGACAATAATGCCTTGGAAGATGGGTAGGCCTTTGGTGTGGGATGCAACATGTGTCGACACCCTTGCGCCATCTCATCTTCTTAGCACGGCGGGCTGTGCTGGGGCGGCTGCTACAGGTGCAGAAAACCTCAAACGGCGCAAATATAACAACCTTATTGGGAGTTATATGTTTGAGCCGTTTGGGGTTGAAACACTAGGGCCATGGGGTCCGAGTGCTCATCGAGTTTTCCATGACATCAGCAAACTTTTAGTCGACTCTTCACGTGACCAGAGGGCTGGCCTTTTTTTCGGCCAACGAATCAGCATTGCCATTCAACGTGGCAATGCTGCCAGCGTTGTAACGTAGTGGCGTTACAATTCTAATAAAACATAAACATCGGAATAAATCCAGAGACCAAAAGCCATTGTGATGCCTTTGGTAGGCATAGACAATTTTAGTTGACCGACAACACTATTGTCAATGAATTCAATGACATCTGTCAATGACGGCGAAGATATAAAAACCCGATAAACGACATCGTGGTCCCTTTTTCATCTGAATCCAGCTGTTGGCGTTAGACCTCATACTCACCTTGTTCTGTCGAACACCCTTGAGCCGTGAAGCGATCGCCAAGTCCTAGCAGCTGCAGTTTGCATTGGCAAATATTTGCCAACTTATTACGCGATTCCAACCCCTGTAATTGGGTGAGTGTTTGAACAGCATACAGGTAGCTTTGTGCATTCTGTGTTCCTAATCTTGTGTATAAATTCTTTCCAGAACATGTCTTCCTTAATTTCATTTCTTAGCATTTTATAATCAAGGCTCATAACCTACAAAAGATCTGTCGCACATTGTAATCACGCCTTCCGCGTGATCAGCTTTACTATGCACATATATATAGCCTTAGCTATGTACATGCTGACTTGCGCGTGGCTGCTGCTGCTCTTGAATGTCATCATGCTTTTCCTCCTCACCTTTGTAAACTCCGTCTGATTTTGACAACCACACTTGTTAGCGCACGTACAGCCGCTTTGCTCATGCCAAGGTGTCAAAATCAGCGGAGAAGCTTATCTTCCACCTTTGACACGCTGGACATTGTTCCCAGGGTCCTAGATCCGGATTACCAGTTCCAGTGTTCCAGACCCGGATTCCCCAATTAGGAAGATGGAGGGAGAGGACTTGGAGCCCTACGCTCTGAGCGAGCGCCTGCATCGTCCTCCATCGCGGCCATCCTGCCGCAGTGCCTCGTGGCGCGGCCACTAGGCCACTCATCACGGCGGCCCGCTCCACGCCGGGTGCCTATCTACCCGCGTGGCCTCAGCAGGCCGTCTCCGAGCCGGCTAGACCACCTGCCGGCCGATCATCCTGGCTCCTGTCGACCCTGCGAGTCGGCGCTGCCGCCTGCCGGCCAACACCTCCGGGGGCAAGCGCAACGTGGCTTCCCCGAGACACCAAGGCTGAGCCAGGGCAGTAGCGTGCTATCTCCCAGGGAATAGTGAAAATTGTGACTGCAGACCTACCCACACCCTTTCTCTATTTTTAATATATTTATTTAACGTTGACCGAGTTACGTGTTGTTCTTTTTTCTATCCCACGAAGGCTCCTTACGTCACACTGGCGCCCAAAAACGTGGTTTTGTAGTCACATTTTTTCATTGTTCCCTGGTGGGTATTTTTTTTATATATTTGTGTGTGTTGTCCAAGTGCAGAACGTTTTTTTTCTCATGGTTGACAGCAACTGATGTGTACTCACGGCTATTAACATAATATCGTAGTAGTAGAGCTATTAGTGAACGGCTCGCCCCGGGGAAGTACTACCACCAATCTTATTTCTATCGGTTAGCAACTAGCGGTGTGCCGGTAGAAGAGATTGGGTGCCGGGTATAAATTACAGGCACAACCAGACTAAACATCTAGTCTTGGAAGACAAATTCTAGCAACTTCTATAATCTTTGCTCATAAATTGTCAACCTACCTTCTTTTTAATATTTTTTTTTAATTTTCAATGTTACCTTCAAATTTAAAATCAAACTATAAATAACTTAACTTTTCATAACTTCTTAATAAATTAAAAGAACAAACTTTTGATAAATCAGTATCATAATTATATCCTGTACAATAACCTAGAAAACTACAAGATCATAACAAACATATTTTTGTATAGAACTTAGTATGGTTATCATCAAAAGTACAGTCAACAACAAATTTTGCTTGAAACACTTGAGTGTTCAAACAAAATTAAAATTTTAAACTTAGTTATTTATTTTAAATTGATACTCTCAATAACTTTAAACTTTATATTGAAGTTTGAACACATATGTTTTGAACAAAATTTTATTTTTTTTTTTTAAAAAAAAAAAAATTATTATTTTACAACAGTTTCTCACAAGAGAAAACTATCTTATAGAAGTTATTTAGCCAGTGTACACACTAAATGTACCAGTTACTTTTTTTAAACAAAATTTTATTTTTAGAAAAATATTTTTATTCACTCAGTTTCTCACTTGAGAAATTAAATTTCAGAAATTACTTAGCCTGTGTACACACTAGTTGCACCAGTTGCTTAACAATCATTTGACTTATTTTACTTTTATTTCTTTTAAATCTAAACATAACTTTAGGAATTCAACCATAGCGTTCAATAGTTAGAATTTTTTGTAACAGACGGAGTACTTCACATTACTTTTGTATTGCTGTTTCAACACTCACCATTTTGCATAATATTACCTAATATCACAATCGATTAAACTTGTTTACATTTAATAAACACATTACAGTTTGATCAATAATCCAATGAAATTTTTGTCCGCTCAATAATCAGCGACATAATTTATTTTTTTTAGTGGTTCAGAAATTGGTCTCGTAACTCGTTGTGGGTTCGATTTGTGATTCCGTTTATATTAAGGCCCTACCTTTTCTACAATGTTTTTTGCTTTGAACCAAGTTTTTTTTTTTTCCTTATATATCCTTTTTATCCATAGTTTTTATTTATTTTGCTATCTGAGCGGTTTGCAACTCAATAAATAAGCCATTGCAGGGGCGGTATAGTTACTCCTTAATCAAAACCTAAACTAGAAAAAACTTTACTTCTTGCATTTATATATCTATTTGAGCGGTTTGCAACTCAGTAAAATAAGCCTCTGCAGGAGCGGGCGGAGACTCCTTAAACAAGCCTTAATCCAAAACAATATTTTATTTATTTCTTTAGTAACTTTGATATATATATTGGTTCTTAGTAATAAACATTCACTGACTAAGTCTGATTTACGCGAGTATTTAGTCAAATAAGGACGATCTACTCTTACATACTTGCTAGGAAGCGGACTCGTTTCTTTAATAAGTGGTCTGCTGGTATGATAGGTTTATGAAAGGATGAAATGAGCTAATGATGAATGAATGAAGATGAATAAAAGGGTCGTATTTCAGATGGTGGCTAGTGTAACACCATAAGGATTTTTACCCAGGTAAAAATCCTACCTTTTTTGGGGGGTACTGTAACGTAGTGGCGTTACAATTCTAATAAAACATAAACATCGGAATAAATCCAGAGACCAAAAGCCATTGTGATGCCTTTGGTAGGCATAGACAATTTTAGTTGACCGACAACACTATTGTCAATGAATTCAATGACATCTGTCAATGACGGCGAAGATATAAAAACCCGATAAACGACATCGTGGTCCCTTTTTCATCTGAATCCAGCTGTTGGCGTTAGACCTCATACTCACCTTGTTCTGTCGAACACCCTTGAGCCGTGAAGCGATCGCCAAGTCCTAGCAGCTGCAGTTTGCATTGGCAAATATTTGCCAACTTATTACGCGATTCCAACCCCTGTAATTGGGTGAGTGTTTGAACAGCATACAGGTAGCTTTGTGCATTCTGTGTTCCTAATCTTGTGTATAAATTCTTTCCAGAACATGTCTTCCTTAATTTCATTTCTTAGCATTTTATAATCAAGGCTCATAACCTACAAAAGATCTGTCGCACATTGTAATCACGCCTTCCGCGTGATCAGCTTTACTATGCACATATATATAGCCTTAGCTATGTACATGCTGACTTGCGCGTGGCTGCTGCTGCTCTTGAATGTCATCATGCTTTTCCTCCTCACCTTTGTAAACTCCGTCTGATTTTGACAACCACACTTGTTAGCGCACGTACAGCCGCTTTGCTCATGCCAAGGTGTCAAAATCAGCGGAGAAGCTTATCTTCCACCTTTGACACGCTGGACATTGTTCCCAGGGTCCTAGATCCGGATTACCAGTTCCAGTGTTCCAGACCCGGATTCCCCAATTAGGAAGATGGAGGGAGAGGACTTGGAGCCCTACGCTCTGAGCGAGCGCCTGCATCGTCCTCCATCGCGGCCATCCTGCCGCAGTGCCTCGTGGCGCGGCCACTAGGCCACTCATCACGGCGGCCCGCTCCACGCCGGGTGCCTATCTACCCGCGTGGCCTCAGCAGGCCGTCTCCGAGCCGGCTAGACCACCTGCCGGCCGATCATCCTGGCTCCTGTCGACCCTGCGAGTCGGCGCTGCCGCCTGCCGGCCAACACCTCCGGGGGCAAGCGCAACGTGGCTTCCCCGAGACACCAAGGCTGAGCCAGGGCAGTAGCGTGCTATCTCCCAGGGAATAGTGAAAATTGTGACTGCAGACCTACCCACACCCTTTCTCTATTTTTAATATATTTATTTAACGTTGACCGAGTTACGTGTTGTTCTTTTTTCTATCCCACGAAGGCTCCTTACGTCACAGCGTTCTGGGCACTTTTCCCATTGACAGCGAGGTGGACGAATTTTTTGATGCCCAATGAGCTTTACCACTACCGGATTTTTTATGCCTCTTGTACATATTTTATTTATTAAGTTATTTATTAGTTTGGTATAATATGTATTGTAATTATAGTCTGATAAATAAACAAGTACACGCTTTATTCATTCTAAATATACATACAACATGTTTTGTTAGTAGCTTTGTCTTTAAGTTTCTGTTTATTTTTAAAATTGGTATTAGTTTACGAATGCGAGATTTTAGATTACTAATATGTTGTTTCCAATTTAGATATTGATCGATATCAACTCCAAGGTATTTAATACTTTAACTTGGAGATAAGACAGGGCATCCGCAATTAGTTGCAACAGAACAATTAGATGAATGAGCTTTTAAGTTAAAGTCGGTAGGCAGCTGTAAATTATTCTTTACACTAAATGTTATAAACTTTGTTTTTTTAAGATTTAAGGTAAGGAGATTGTAATCAAACCATTAAATTATATATTTTTAAGACCAATCTCAGCTGACGATTTGACATCACTCCATGTTTTTTGTTGAAATAAGATTACAGTATCGTCAGCAAAAGTGATCACCTTTGAACAGGGGAATTCAATGTTGCAAAGATCATTAACATATATCAAGAACAATGTAGGGTCAAGTACTGATCCTTGCGGAACACCGAAACTAACACTATGTTTAGAGCTAAGAATATTTCCAATTTTTACAGCGTGTGTTCTGTTACTAAGATAGCTCTTAAAAAGATTTAGTGGTACACCTCGAATACCTATAGCTTTTTTTTTTTGGGGGTGGGAAATCAGCCAATGACTTCTTCCGCTCTAGGGTGGAGCGGAAGGGCGTGTCAGACTCTTACTGACTAAAACCCACCCCTGTTCCTCCCCGCCCTGAATGCCCAGGGGCGAGGTAACTCTTTCAAATTTATCCTCAACCCCCGGGCAGGATACCTTTAGCCTCCAGCTTACAAATTATCAGGGGGATTGAAACAGTATCGAAGGCTTTGGCTAAATCTAGAAAACACCAACACATTTTTTCTTCTGGTCGAGATTACTAGCTACATTGGTAACTAGATGCTCAACCGCATCTATAGTTGACTTGTTCTTTCTAAAACCATATTGATTATTAGAACATTATTTTTCTCTATATAATTTACTAGCCTATTTATTGTTTATTAGTTTCTCCAGGATTTTAGCCATAGTAGGTAAAAGCGATATTGGACGATAATTAGCGATACTGTCTCTTTCCCCCGACTTGAACACTGGTATAACAATCGAGTCCTTTAATACATTTGGAAATCTTCCACACGAAAAACAAAGGTTAAATATGTGTGTTAAAGGTTTAATGAGTTTAAACTTTTTTTTATAAACACAGATAATTTTCCATCCCAACCAGTAGAATTAGTGTTTTTTAATGACAATTAAATTTTATTAACTTCTGTTTCATCAGTTCCCAATAACACAAAAGAGTTCACCGTACTGTGTCTAGGTCTACATTAAAATTTTTGTACAAGATCATTTTCCGTTAGCTTTAATTTTTGTAAGAGGTCAGTTGATAATTTAATTGCCATATTGACAAAAAAATCATTGACAAAATTTACTGACTCTTGAGGAGTTGATTTTATTTTTAATAATTCACAAGGCCCTTGTGATTTTTCACAATGATTTACCCACCCTTGGCCCTTGTGATTATATACACGCTTAGTGACATTCCATGTTTTTTTAATATCACTCCTGACAGCATTTAAATCTGCTATATCGTGTTCATATTTTAGATTGTGGAGGATAGTATTGCAATGATTTCTGTATCGTCTTGTAGGTAATTTCTAGATCTTTATCATTAGGTGATTTATGATGTCTTCTGTGTAATGCATCTCTAAATCTCATGCAACGCAGCAGACCAGGGGTTATCCATGGTTGACAAGTTTGTCGCCTGTTGGGCACGGTAACCTGGTCACTGCTTTAATCGTCGAATCCAACTCGGCTGGGCGGTGTTCGGGAAGCTGCGCGGTATCTTCTCGTCCCACATATTACAATGCCTCAATTCTAAAGTCAGCCAGTGCGTATTGCCGGTGACAACATAATTATGGAACTGAAATGTGGTCGTCTACAATGGGCCTCATCTAAAGGCTTAAAGTCACCCAAAGGGTAATGGAGAGGGCTATGCTCGGAGTATCCTTGTGTGATCGAATCAGGAATGATGATATCCGTAAGAGAACCAAGGTTATCGAGATAGCCCGAAGAATCGCCAATCGCCGCTTATCTTTTAAGCGTTGGGGGATTTTTAAATGTTTAAAATACTGTCAGGCCCCGGAATAGCAGACATAATTAGAACCTATTGTCGTTTCTGGAGAACTGTTAAATCAGCAATGGCATGGATTCCTATTATGTCAATTTACAAACCGTATTGTGAAATTATTCGCTAAAACTAGCAAAAACTCTACTTGGTATAGGTACCAAGTAGAGTTTTTGCTAGTCTCATTAAAAAAATACATACTGCAGCACTTTCAGATAATACTGAACTGCAAGATTTCATCCAAAATAATATTTAGGTAAGTTATCAGAGCCTCTAAAATTCAGCGGCAAAGCTTGCGTAATAACTCTAGTAATCATACTTAGCTTAGCTATTAATATCAGCTATTTGCCTTAGCTCTACAAAAAACTGGTAATTTTAAGATAAAATTCAGGTATTATTTCATAATGTAATGTGTTCTTCATGCTTCAGGAGAATTTAATATCATATCATTTGTCAAAGTTGTATAAAGGTTACGAGAGAATGGCAAAATACCTTATAAAGAATTTAGTTCAACGTAATTTATATGGTGGGGTTAGTTGAATGTAATTTATAATCTGGACGTACGTTTGTAAAAATACTTTCACAATTTAATCGAAACAATAATTATAAGTGCAAGTGTAACCAGAAATAGTTTTTTTTTTACAATTAGCCGAACTAGTTTCGAAACCTGTATTTCAGCATTTGGCGCCATTCCCTGTAGGAAATTTAGGTAAAACTAGTCTTCCTAATACAAGTAAAGCGAGTAACTACATAACACTAAACTGGTACTAAAATTAAACAGAATAACATAAGGTTCTAATGAGTAAGGAAACCTCTCTTTGTGTTTATTGCTGAGGTGAGTGTGTGTGTGTGTGAGAGAGGATGTGTAAAATACTTTAATTACAATCTTACGATATAGTTAAGAATACAAATGTTTTTATGTGAACGATTATATTTTTATTACTACCAAAGATAAATACAAACCAAGTGCAAACAAAACATACCATACTTTTAAACAGTTTGCTGATGACGGGCAACAAAAGATCTACTTTTCCTCCTGAAAGATTTGATACAGTTAAATAAAAGAGATCCTGTTCAAACCACTCACGTATCTGAAACTTTCTTTCTTTCGGAAGTCGTGAACTATGGCAGATAAACTTTTGACTTTAGGGTTTTTGTAGAGATACCATTTGTGCTTTTTTTTTTTTGGTGGGGTGGGAAATCATCCAATGACTTCTCCCGCTCTGGGTGGAGCGGGAGGGCGTTTCAGACTCTTACTGACTAAAACCCACCCCTGTTCCTTCCCTGCCTGAGTGCCCAGAGGTGCGGTAACTCATTTTCAGAATTTATCCGCTACCCCTGAGCATACCATTTGTGCTTGGATATTAAATTTATACCATTTTAGGAATACTCATAACTTGGGCAAAAAGTGATGCGTCTTCTAACATAAAATCGATTAGCAGTCATTGTATTTAGATAATAAATAAAAAATAAGCAATAGAGGTAAATATTATGTAAGTAAGTAGAGGATTACAATGTTGCTAAAACGTAGCAGACGTGTCGTCATCACTACGCTTGTTATGCTGTTGAAACTTGAAAATAAAAACGTATTTACTTTGTCTATAGCCAAATTACAAAATTATTATTCCGTTTATTTATTTTTACACACATAATTTACATTTTTAAATATTCATAAAAAAAACGGGCTCCAGAGACAAGGACCTCCTCACAACACGAGTCGTATCGAGGAGTACTGCCTTCTATATCAGGCCCTTGATCCAACCACGCAACGACAGCTTCGACAGGTGATCGTCGAAGGTTTTGGCCATCAGGCCGTTGGCGGTGACGACTTAATATTACCCAAATAGCATTTAGTGTTGGCATTTCGTTGGGCCAACAATAAATGCTATAATATTATTGTTGGCCCAACAATACATGCTACTAGGGTATGTAGTCTCAAAACGGACCAATGCACCTTTTCTGCTATTGTACTTACACTATCGTGTGCATCGAGCGGCCCGCCCCGTTCGGTGACCTATGGTGGCAAGCTATTTTCTACACAACAAATGTGACGTAATATCAAAAAATCAGCCTTTAGAAAATGTTAATTATAATTAAGTAATATTAATTACTCGAGTTTATGACTTTTTTAAATTTTAAATCGGTTGAAACTTCTCTTTACACATTTTCCATTAAAACGATTTTGTCTTTATTATTAACGGAGCAATAAATCCAGATACGTGACTAAAATCTCATAAAAATATAGGTATTGCTACATTATGAAGTCGTAGAGAGGACTGGTGCAATCCAGAAAATTTGTTGCAAAATACTTTATATTTTTGTAGAAAGGTGAGATTATTCAAGTAACTTATGTAAAGTTTTGGAATAGTTTCGCTTAGATGACCTGAATTGACGTAAGGACCTAATATATATTACAGTCCTTAATCAGATAACAAAGAGATACCTATGATCAACCCAAGTGTGTGTGAGTGGTCACGGTCGACGGATCTAAAATCTTTAGTAACATGAGTTCGTGACTCACTTTTCATCGCTAGTGATTCGTGAAAATCCTCTAAATAGAATTTACGTCGGTACAAGCCATGATCCGGCTCGATTAATTAATGAATGACTAATTGCCCAATGACTGGGCTGTGGATTAACGCCTTATAATTAATTGATTGTCTTAATATAAATATGTCGATCGATTAGAACCTGTTTGTACCTTTTTCACTTCATATTCCATAAATGACACCGACACAATACGGTAGCACCTAACACTCAATATTTTTCTGTCAATCGCTGAACAAGGAAAAAGGTTTCGAGGGCCATTAAACTGATTCTCTTACTCTTGTTCAATAACAGTTGCTCATAAATAATGTTCAGTAGTTATAAATGGCCTCATGTTACAAACAGTCACATACATGTATCAAGTTTGTCAGTTCTTAAGTAGAGAGGATACTTTACGTATTCAAAAACAAATATATACGTTGAAGCGAGGTGTTTACGGATGGTCAGTAGGAACTTCGTACTAACCGCGTCACTGGAAATATAAACAAAATGTAATATAACGAGAACCGTGCAAATGTAACGATTTATCTCTTCATTAAAAAACAATTGAATAGCAGTTTTCTCGAGCCCTAAAGCACTGCTTCTTGGATTTTAATCAGTCCTTTATCAATCTAATCAATCATGTAAATGGAATTGAAAACGCTTACGATGAAAAAAGCTATTCGAGATTATTGGACGAAATCAGTAAATTATAATAATATTAAAGAAATGGCTTTGAGAAGCCCATTTAATTTTCGTTTGAATGCTGACCCAAACTCGGTAGCAAAAGCGATCGATATTTTCTTATTAAGTACTTACCAAACATATAAGTAAGTGTATTTTTACCTTAGTTTTATAATAGCAGTAGTGTATTTAAATTATTTACTGAGAACCAAAATACAACTTGAGAAAAGATAAACCTACCTATCAGTTATGTAAATTCAGCAAGCACATTCACAAACTATTGTAATTTATTACAAAATTAAACAATAGGTTAATATGAAGACACATAGATTCTCATCAATTGAGTGTACTCACTTACTCAGCAACTCACTGAGCTCAGCGGGGGTGAGCAGAACTCATCAAAATATGCATGTACAAGGGTGTTATTACACCAACCGATCGATTGTCGATCGACCATCGATCAATTGGTGTAATAATACCCTAACGAGCTCCTTAATAACTGATACTAATTTTATTGTCTCTCGTTGACAATAGAGAAACAAACTTGGATTACTATGCTCTCACGCTGCTACAATGGTTTATATGCATAGATAGTTTCAAAATTTTCCTTTTTTCGCACTTCAAGAAAAACAAAACTGTGGCAGTTACGATGTTTTACAACACAAACTAGAAATAAATTTTGTTAATTAAGGTTTTAATCGGACACGGGACAGTCATTGTCGTTGGGCCAGCCATTTATAATACCATAAGTCGAAAAAAAATCACTGAGTTGTATTTGCCGGATATTGTTCAGACCAGTTGTGTAAAACCAAGTTTACAAACCAAATCAAAATATTTATTTGCAAGAAATACATTTTTACAAAGCAGCTTCGAATACCCTGTGCTACTTGTGTGATGCTCGGAAAATCTCGATCTAACGCGGTGAATACGGCGACCGGCCTAAACCAGTAAAGATAGTTTTGTTTCAATTATTGTGAACGAATAATTTCTACAAAGTTTTGTCACGGGACGTGCAAAACTAACTAAAAATGAATACTTAAATTGTAAATGATAAAACTTTTACCGGTTGCTATTCCAGTGGTGAACATTAAATTACTTTATGCTGACTATGAATGCGTTGAAATAAAATTATATAGCCGCTCTTTTAAGACGTGTAAAGACAGAAATCAGTGTTTATATGATTCATCACCATCATCATCATCAGCCTTTTTATTGTTCCCACTGCTTGGGAACAGGCCTCCTCTCTGTGAGAGGGTGTGGGCCGTAATCCACCACGCGGGCCCAATGCGGACTGGTGGATATCACATGTGTTCGAATTTTTGGTTCTAGGACATGCCAGTTTCCTCATGATGTTTGAGAGCAGTGGTGATGAAATTTACACAAAATAAAGCGCCTGGCTAGGTTTGGACTCGCGACCTACAACTTATAAGTCGTGGCCAATACCACTGGGCCACGACTGCTCTGGATGACGTAAAAAGACAGAAATCAGTGTTTATATGATTATTGTCTACATATCTGACGTGTTGTAGTTGTTAGTGAATTGTAGTGATTCTAACAAATTGTGGTTTCGTAGTGACTTGTCATTTTACTGACAGGTTAACACAATTACTTTTCTCAAACTTGTCAGAAAATATTTAAAAAAGCAAGGAGAGTTTTCCGAGTTCAACAACTTTTTTCGTGAACCTTTATAATACTTACCTACCATGGTACTACCAATTAGGATCGAGAGGAAATATAATACTTTGTTCAACAAAGTTGATTTATGTGATGGACAAACTTACGAACGCAGATAAAACTGTTTTTCAAATATTTTCCAGGAATAAGAGGATTTTCAGCATTGAGAGGGCTTTTGCAACCCAATATTTATGAACACACTAGCTGCGCCCCGCGGTTTTATACCGGAATAAAAGGTAGCCTATGTGTTAATCCAGGCTATAAGTTATCTATATACCAAATTTCATCCAAATCGGTCCAGCCGTTTGAGCGTGAGAGCGTGAAGAAGTAACAAACATACACACTCACAAACTTTCACATTTATAATATTAGTAGGATTAAGTAACTGAAATTTTGTTCAAAAATAAAGCCAGACTTATTATTACTGAGAATAAAACGGTAATCTAGTTAATTATTACTCTTTTTAATCCTATTGTTAGCAAGTTCCCCTACTCCTGAGTCTGGGCCGAGCGGTACTTCGTAAAAGGCGTGGCGCACTCGGTACGCGCTCTCTCTTCTTCGTTTGGCTCCGGACGCGACTGACGTATTTTAGTGCCGTTCGATCGTTCACTGGTGACCCTCGACTATGAACGTGAGCGCAGCCTTCGTCATGACGTTATCACCTCCAAACTGGTGACCCTCGAGCATGAACGTCAGCGCAGCCTTCGTGCAGCTACTTCAGCGTGACGTCATCATCATCGCTTCCTTCAAGCTCTTGAGCAACGAGTCATACAGCCAGCCAGTACCAACGGCTTCTACGGGTATTCTGACCATCAGCATTCAGCGGACGCGCATTCCAAGTCAGCATCCTCAGCCTCTTTCATCAACTTCAACCTCATCAGTGATCTTGGCGCAGCGAACAGCACCTTCAGCCGGTCGAAGAACCTCTCCTGGTCGACGCCTGCAGTCAAGCCACTACGTCGCACAGCACCGCTTCGACCCACTGGAGCCCGCACCACCACTCCCGACTCACTGAGGCATCATCCCGACTCATTGGGACATCATCACCCCGACTTACTGGGGCATCATCCCTACTCACTGGGACATCATCACCCCGACTCACTGGGGCATCATCCCGACTCACTGGGACAGCAACACCCCGACTCACTGGGGCATCACCGCAGACAGTTCCGACTCACTGTGAACTATGCGGCTCTTCCGGTTCCGACTCACTGGAACCAACCTTCCACTGGCCCGGCAAGCATCACAAGATGTATGGACGATTCATCAAGAACCATCGATCTCCGATCACCGGAGGGGAGTGATGTAGCGACATATGACACCGCACACGAACTAAAATAACAAGATCCTACATCGCGCAAGCAGAGTTCTCTGCGCGATTTGAACATATACAACAGTCTGAAATCAACCATTGGGCAGTTGCCCAGACCAGACACAACACCCGTCTGGTCGGAGGATCCTCCCTTTTCAATGGAGGTTTGCGGGACTTTACACTCTGTACCGCATACCTCCACACTGCTGCTGCTGTGCTGTGCTGTTTGCTGCTGCTGGTGCGGTTCGTGCGAAGGATCGTGTTTATAATGTTGCAGAAGTAGGAACGTATTTGTTATTTTAAAACATTTTTGAAGTGGCGTTTACTACAAATAAACTTTTTCTTAGCCAAAAAAATTTCGAAAAAAATTTAGGAGTTATGTGGGTTGAAAAAATTGCGGACGCGTAGCGAATGTAAAGTTCCTACTTCTTCTTTACGGCAGTGAGATTCTAATAGGAATGGCTTATCAAGCCTCGTGCCACTTAATAGGAATGTCCCGTATGGCCGAGTGACGACCACGAGCTGCCATAATTATGGAGCATTTCCGAAATTCAAGCAGCAAGTCATATTTTTGAGGAATTTATAGCTTGTACAACTAGTTAGTGGTCATGTTCTAGTTGGCAAGCGCTGAGCTTTTGTAACACATATTTCAAAGGTTTATAGTTGCCACAACGTTCGAAATTGCCGCTACAAAAGTTGAACTACTCTTTGATTGCTTTTAGTTTTATAATTTCTAGTAGAGGTGTGTTATGTAGGTAACTATTATCATATTATGTTTGCCTCTGATGCACATATGTCTATAATATAATGAACCATTTATATTATGCAAGAGTTGACGTAATCAAGTGAAGTCATATATCAATATCGTGGTAGTTAAGTGTAGCGACGTATATGGTTCAATGTGGTAAGCCCACCACTTTTCACTCTGTTACCTACAAAATTTTATATACCTAATTTATATTATAAAATATGGAGTGAGATATTACGGATAATTAAATTTAATGGCTTGTACGGTACACCAATTTATTAAACAGCAGTAATGACTGGTAACTTTAGTCACAGAAAGTACCCTTTTTTACTGTTGATAGGCACGCGTTTGACCACTATATCACCTGATGGTAAGTGATCATGTGGTTGAAGATGGAGATGATATTGTCTGACATCTAAATGTGTTACAGCTAGGTAACGACCCAACTGCGACTATCACAAAGGATCGTCTCAATGTTTACGACACAACTTTACGAGACATGGACAAAAAGTCTTTCGCAACCAGTTTTGTAGTTCAGCGAGACATTCTGTCCCTCAGTAAAAATAAAGCTTAGGTCAGTGACCGACTCATCCTCGGTAGCTTTACTTTCGACTCGATCTTGATATTGGGATAATTTATCATTTGGACTATTTCCACTAAAACGTCCATTACTTTTATTACCTATTTGTAGTTATTTTTATTCTAATAGGTCTTTCCTTAGAAAGTTGCCTTTTTCTAAAGCACAACTTTTTTTTTATTGGGAGGGATGGGTAAAATTTACCATGAAATCACAAAAAAAGTTTTTATTTTTTTTCATATATGTTCCAACATATTCTAATATATGTTACTAACGAACTGTGTGATATTGGTTTAATTACTTTCATTTTAGGAGAAGGGTTATTTATGAGGTGAGATACGACAAGAATATTGCGAACTCTATTGAAGATAGATTATTGTAACAGGCAAGACGACTTATCACCATGTAAGTGGTACAACTTCTGTAATTGAGTCTAGACAATTCCAGCCTATGTGTAACGTTTGACATAATTTCTAGAAACACATTAATTAGTAGGTTATTTTAATTGTTTTCGTCCTCAAATAAAATTCCGAATCAACTTTAGCAGCATATCAGAATTGATGTAGATTCAAGTGTTAGTCTGTCGACTCAATACGAAACACACGCGAGCGTAACGCGCTAACGAAAATAAAATCGAATTAAAAAATATTTTTCTGTAGCTCCGACTTATAACGTTGATTTTTCATGAATGTGAGATTTTTCTGGTGTAGTATTTTCTTCCAACTGTAGAGGCATCTTTTTTTACTATATATTAGTAGTATTTGAAGTGAGAAAAAACATATTTCTCGAATTGAGAACCTCTTCCTTATTTTGTTGATTAAAAAACGAGAAACAGTCCTAGAAAAGATCCAGCTACTATAAAATTGTACGTATATAGCCGCAATACTGTTCAAAAATAAGAAAATAATAAAGTCATTTCAGAACAAACTACCCCATTACAGCACATTCTGAACCACAAAGTAGCAGATATAATGAAAGTATCACCTAAAAATGAATGAGCTTTTATAAGGCTAGCAGAAAGGCAGTAAAGTACTGGAAACGCCTAAGTGTATTCGTATATCACAAAAACGTGGCCATTATAACAAGTTATTGTTTTACTCGATACATTTATTTTTACTGATATCAGTGAAACACCAGTCACCTACTTGATTGCATAGTCACAAGACAAATAGGTAAGTTTCTTTTATATTATTGTTGAATTCGTGTTAATAGTAGGTGAAATTTTATTACTACGATTGAACTGTTTCATGGTTTACCTAATCAGCAGACATTCATAGTGTCTCGCATTATTAAACAATTCGCTTATATCTGTTACTAAATTGACAAAGTAAGTCATCGAAATTCAAATCGTGTTTGAAATACAAACACGTCGCAGTGTTTGACACTGTTCCGCCACATATATAGCGCTACTGAGCAGTGACGTTTTGTTTAGTAGCTGTCAACAATTTATGTACTCGTTATAGTCCACGATACGTCCTCAAATAATTTACTTTTTCTTTTCGTGTCGATTTGACTACTCAACTCTTCAAATTTAGTCCGATACATGTATACAGCTACTTGGACAGCTCTGACATTCAACACGTTCAGATCCTGACAGATCCAGGTGGTCAGACAGGGAAGGAGGTGGGGCATATCCTGCGAAAGCACTCCAAACTAGCCTATTGATCGAGATGGGTCTCTATTTGGATAGCGGTAGCGGCCACGATGACTTAAACTCAAGTCTTTAAATAAAGTTACGTGATAAAAGGTGTTTGGTTTGGGTTTGTCAGCTACGGACATACTAGTTCGGGATTTGATTAATGTATCACAAAGTCACCCTTGGAGCAGTAAAATGTTTCCCAAGTTTCCAATTCTCGAGTAACATACCAAATGTCTTACAAACAATTTTACATGAGGTAACGTAAAGCTATTCCGTATGAAAGTTCATAGTTTATCAACTAATTAAGGTTACGCGTGTAACCCACATAGTTGATTATTTAGGGTACTAAACTACTAATATGAAACTACTTTAGTTAAAAATATACCACAAAGTAACAACTTTTACTACCATTATTTAACATGCGGGCTATTAATGGTGGTGTCGATAAACATGATATTCGAGAGTTAAATGCTGTTCGTAGTTATTTTGTGATGATGACAACACTTTGTTAACTAAACCCTTATAAACCTACGCTGAAAGTGACCAAAGAATACACAAAAGATCTTAAATGAACCCAGAGTGTGTTTTTCGACGGTTTTGAATATCAAGTTGGCCTTATTAACATGAACAAGAAGGTCATAAATATAAAAGGAGGAGATCTTCGCAAATAACGTGTGTAATAAACCATTTTTGTGATGAAATGAATTGCTCTAAAACAATTACGAGGGCAAAAAATGTTACATACGTACTTTCGTACAACGTCATTTAATGGGCTTAGAACGGTCATCATACGTGTATATAACGCGTATGCTAATCGGTTTGGTAATATCGCGAGCCGTGGTGCCGATACGCTCTGGTATAAGCACCGTCAAAATATAACGCTATGGTGTTGGTCGATGACGGAACGGTCTAGTGGGCATAGTCTCATACGTTTCAAAACAAAGAATATTTTTTAGCCTGACACGTTTCTAGCTACGCAACGGTATGATTACAGTTATGGTACGGTGTAGTGGGCAGACTCCTTAATCTCTAGCTTACATCTGAAATTCAATGCCATCTCGAGTCTGGGACTCGAGATGGCATTGCACAAGTCCGAGGCCATGTGTTTTCATGGTCTTCGGAACACGCCACCGGCGGGTTTCCAGATTACGGTAGCAGGGGTTCGCATCGGCGTCGGGGGGACTATGAAGTACCTGGGACTGGTCCTCGACAGCCGGTGGAACTTTGTCAAGCACTTCCGACGTTTGACCCAGACTGGAGAGGGCCGAGGCCGCATTGAAGCGGCTCCTGACCCATGGGGGGGGTCTGCCGGAGTCTCTATGCGGGGATCATGTGGTCCATGGCTCTTTACGGGGCACCGGTGTGGGCGCGTTCCTTGAGGCGGCGACCAACTCGCCGGTTGAACGCGTCCCAAAGGGTCATGGCGATTCGAATGATCCGAGGATACCGCACGGTCACCTATAAGGAGGCTAGACTCCTTGCCGGACTGTCGCCATGGGATCTGGAGGCAAAGGTCCTCGCGCACCTTTATGATTGGCGCGATGAGGTGAAACGACGAGGCGAAACTCCGCTGCCGCGACACCTCGCGGATCGGCGGACAGAGCTCTGGCAGGATCTCATGGCGACATGAAGAGAGCAACTGTCGCAACCCAGCGCTGAGCACGCCACCATTGCGAGCGGTAGTGCCCCTCTTTGAGGAGTAGCTGGAGAAGCGCCACGGCGTCCTCACCTTCCGTCTGACGCAGGTCCTCACCGGACACGGTTGTTACGGGAGGTTCCTGTTTCGTATAGGGCGGGCGGAAACGCCATGGTATTATCAATGCGCGGATCGCCCAGAAGTCGTGGCGGAGCATACGGTGGAGGTCTGCCACGCTTCGGCGGAGCACCGCCGTGTCTTCGTGGAAGCGATAGGCGGCGGCGACCTCTCGCGCCCGGCTCTGGTTCAGGCCATGGTACGGAGCGAGAGGGAATGGGAAGCAGTCCCCTCCTTCTGCGAAGCAGTAATTCTCGCGAAGGCAGAGGAGGGATGAGTGAGGGAGGCTCAACAACAGAGGCGCCCTCACGCCCTCAGCAGCAGCCGCCGCAGGAGACGCCTGGGACTTCCAGCGCCGCGAGACGATCTCCGGCCACCGTAGACCCGTTCCTGTGGATGGCGAATAATGGGTAGCTCGCCGCCCGATCAGCACCAGGCCTGAGAGTCAACGGCGCGTAGTATTCCACGCGCGCCTCAAAGAGCTGTCAGCAATCATGACGGGGCCCGTCATGGCCGATGCCTGCCCAGGGGTTGTGGATAAATTCGAAACAGACTGCCCCGCGTGCAAATCGCACCCCTGGTTACTCAGGCACTGAAGGAAGCTTAGTGGGTTTTAGTCAGTAAGAGCCTGACACGCCCTCCCGCGGGAATTGTCATTGGATGATTTCCCACCTCACAAAAAAAAAAAGCCCACAGCTATTACAAAAGACAGACAGTGATTCCTGTATATACCTGGTGATTTGCTACACTTACATATATCTACATGTATATCACTGCATAAGCAACTCTATAAATAAAATAGATCATTTACAACACGTAGGTTACCTACAGTACTGTGAAATGCTTATTCTTATATACATTCATAATTAACATTAAATGAGTGCGGTCATATCTTACACGTGTTAACAGTTAACAATTAGATGGTATATACATAGAAAAAAAAAACGTTTACGATTAATTTAATTTTTATTACATACCTACGTTTATTTACCTGTATGTATACGGACAAGAAATGTTCCAAAGCTAATAAAAGCAATATCCTTTAACGCTGCAACTTGAATGGCTCGTTAAAGTTTATTCAATTACTGCATGATTAAACAGAACAGGCTTTACGGAGCTTAAAACCTTTTTCAGTACTATAACATTAAAAATTAAAGCCTATTATACTATTTTCTAATTAACTTTTACATTATTTATATATACGCAACCAAACTAATAAATAACATAATAGATATATAAACAAACTTATTAATTAATTATATATATAAAAAACTGAAAAATTAACGTATTAATTAATGTGAGAGATTCCAGTCCAGACAGAAGTAACAGTTATTCATAATAGACCAGATATCATGTACATAAATAAAATAGAAAATAAAATATATTTAATACACATTACAGTACCATCTGACTATAACAGGGCCCAAAGAGATAGAGAAACTAAGCAAATACCACCTGCTTTTAACTGAAATAACCCGATTGTGTAACACATCTACAGAATTAATACCGGTAGTAATAGGAGTCACAGGAATAGTAGCAAAAAGCATTCATAGATATTTTTCCAAATTAGACTCAGGCATAAACATACACATAATTCAAAAACAAGCAGCCATTCATACCGTTACTCTTTTAAGCAAAGTACTGGGGGGGACTGTATTTGTTACTAGTTAGCAGGGGATCCGAACCTCCTGTTCCCTGAGGGTCTCAGGGCGGGAGCAAGGAAAAACCACCGGGAGTCGTCCCGAGTAGAAATCAATTTTCAAATACATAATATGTGCAAACGCGTATAAAAATAACTCATTGGGCAAGAAAAATTCATCCACACATTGTTGTCAATGGGAAAGGTGCCCAGAACGCTGTCAGCATTGCCACGTTGAATAGCAGTTCTGATTCGTTGGGTAAAGAAAAGCCCAGCCCTTTGGTCAGGGTTTCCTCTATCTAGCAGAATCCTGATGCTCCGAAATTTATTTGGCATAACACACTTGGCATAATCTTCTTTAAACGAACATTTTTAAGACATAAAAATTATTTAATATAATTATTGTTTGGCCGAATGTGTATATGTCCAAATTTACAATGGCATACTTTTAAGATGTCAGAATATTATTTGGCATAATTACCTTTGGGAAAATTAAAATTATCCATAGTATCGTTTGGCATAACGTTTATTTAGAGTGACGATTTTTTGGTACATTTCACTTGGCATATTAACAAGATGGCAGAATTTCGTTTCGAACAATTTAAGTAGGCATATTATTACCATTTCTATAGAATAGCATTTGTAACTGAATTTTTAACTAAATTGAGAATGCTAAGAGCGATGTGTGGTGTTACGCGTATGGATAGAATTAGGAATGAGTATATAAGAAGAAGTCTAAAAGTGGCACCGCTGACTGAAAAATTGTGTGGAAGTCGGTTGTCGTGGTATGGGCATGTGATGCGGAGGAATTAAGAAAATTTCGTGAGGAAAGTCTTGTGTATGGATGTGGATGGCGATAAGGGTAGGGGACGGCCAAAGAAACGATGATTGGACTGTGTGAAACAGGATATGGGTAAAAAGGGGGACTACAGAGATAACGACTAATAGAGGAGTATGGAAGAAAAAGACATGTTGCGCTGACCCCAAATAAATTGGGATAAGAGCCATGCCTGCTGCATGTTGCATGCTCGTTTGCGTCCTGCATGCTTGCTGCATGCATTCTTGTTTGCATGTTTGTATGCTTCTTATTATTATGATCAGAAAAACATAATTCTCTACTTCTTTTACTAATAGTGAATTTTCTGTTACATGATAGATGAGTCTTTAAATTTTTATGGAAATGAAATTTACGCCGATAGATGATTCTCACTGTAAACTTTATGAGTTAAGATAGTTCTGCCTTTTAATGACTATCAATATGAAATGTATGCCAAAAGACGATTCTGATTGTGAACTTTCTGCGATATGAAGTTCTTCTTGTTAATTATTGTGGATACGAAATTTATGAGTTTTGAGTATATAACAAACGATTGTTTGGCAAACGGTTTTCTGTGAAATGAAGTTTATGCTATCCGCTGTTATGCAAAATAATGTTATGACAATATAAAAAAAGTTCTGCTATAAAAGGTCTCCCTCTGGTCGAGTTAGTCGATTAGCTATTTGCTGATATCTAAGAGTAGAGTGAAAATCTTTTACTTTAAATTAGATTATGTCACTAAAAGTTAATATTTCCGAAATTATACTTGATTTTATATGTTTAGTTTGTTGACATTTCCATGTAAATTTCAACAAATTTGCCTTAGAAATGGCGGTTTTGGTAACGTTAACACAAAATAACTTAAGATATGCCCTGATTTTAACATTTATTACAGTAGCTAAGGTTAGTGAAGTCGGACTTTGCTATTTATGGGCCTCCCACGTACGTCTGGCTAGCTAGACTGGAGTTTATCTTAGGAAGGTCGTGAGAAAATGTCCTGTTAGTTTGCGGTAACTCGTGAAAATAGAGGCGTCCTAACGTCAGATGGCTTCCTGGACATCTTCATGCTTCATTTCAACATAATAATTTTGTATAACAAACAGAAACCTACGTAACTATTCTATGGTAGAAAGGCTTCTGTGGTGAGAAAGCTTCTCCACTACTGACGCATTCCAAATGTCAACTACACCACGCAACAGCAGTGGTATGGTTTAATTACAATACTTCGTATGCTCACACCTTTTTTTTTTTTTGGTTGGGTGGGAAATCATCCAATGACTTCTCCCGCTCTGGGTGGAGCGGGAGGGTGTGTCAGACTCTTATTGACTAAAACCCACCCCTGTTCCTTCCCTGCCTGAGTGCCCAGGGCTGCGGTTACTCATTTTCAGAATTTATCCGATACCCCTAGGCATGCAGGCTCTGGCCACGATGGGCCCCGTCAGTGTTGGCTGACACTAATCTCTTTGAGGCGGGCGTGGAACACTACGCACCGTCGACTCACGGGCCTGGTGCTGATCGGACGGCGAGCTACCCACTGCTCGCCGTCCGAAGGCCCGGGTCTACGGTGGCCGGAGATCGTCTCGCGACGTCCTACGCCCAGCACGCCCAGTACCTTTCCTGCGGTGGTAGTGGCCGGGGCTGTGAGGAGCACTCCGTTGAGCTTCCCTCACGCGTCCCACCTCCGCCTTCGCGAGCATTACTGCTTCGCAGAAGGCGGAGACTTGTTCCCATTCCATCTCGCTCCATACCATGGCCTGAACCAGGGCTGAGCGCGAGAGGTCGCCGCCAGCTATCGCATCCACGAGGACACGGCGGTGCTCCGCCCAAGCGGGGTAGACCTCCACCGTATGCTCCACCGTGTCCTCTGGGCGATCCGCACAGTGATAACAACCCGGGCGTTTCCTCGCGCCTGATTTGATGCAGGAACCCTTTGAAACAACCGTGTCCGTTGAGGACCTGCGTCAGGCGGAAGGTGAGGACGCCGTGACGCTTCTCCAGCCACTCCTCATAGAGAGGCACTACCGCCGCAATAGTGGTCTGCCCAGCGCTGGGTTGCGATAGTCGCAGTCTCCATGTCGCCATGAGATCCTGCCGGAGCTCCGTCCGCCGAGCCGCGAGTTATGCTTGCACCTGATAATTATAATATGATTAACTTTTTCATCTCAAAAGAAAAAATACTTGAAAATATTAATTTCCGGTGGATCTGTAGGGTATTTAAAACAAAAAGGCATCAAAACATAGCTCTGCTCTCTTCTTAATCCATGCACCAGTCAAGAGAACCTTTTTGCAAATTAAATAACTGGTGTTTGCTAAGCTCTTCGGAAGCCTGGAATCAGATTTTTGCAAATTCACGCGTATTAGATAATAAATTTTTACCTAAAAATGTTTTTCTCACAAACCGAAATCAACTGAATGTGTAAACATCGATTGGTTTAGTAACGGATTCCTAAGCAAACGGAGATTCTGCTGATTAATCAAAAAACACAGGGGATTACTGGGGCATCTCAATTAAACTTTTGAGTGATATAATAGGCATCGTAGCGCCTTATCTTGCTGTAACTTTTAATAAATGCGTGGACTCAGGAACTTTTCCTGATCTCATGAAGTGTAGTAAAGTCATACCTCTATTTAAATCAGGCAATAAAAATGATATAGGCAACTTCAGGCCTATTTCCATCCTGCCTGCATTTAGCAAAATTTTTGAAAAGTTAATACTGAAGCAGTTGCTAACATATTTTAATGTAAATAGCCTCCTTCATAATGATCAATATGGCTTTACAAAAGGTCGATCGACTACAGATGCGGGTGTTGCTCTCCTAAAACACATATTCAACGCATGGGAGAACTCGCAAAATGCAATCGGAGTTTTCTGTGACCTCTCCAAAGCTTTTGATTGCGTACACCATGACACGCTTTTGCGTAAGCTGCGTCATTATGGTCTACAAAACGAAGCTCTAAATGTAATTGATTCATATTTATGTAATAGGTTCCAATGTGTAGATATCAATGGTGTTAAGTCTTCCGGGCTACCAGTTTATTTAGGTGTGCCTCAAGGCTCGATATTGGGACCATTCTTGTTTTTGGTGTATATTAATGATTTACCATATTTTTTAAAGGGTATCTGTGACGTAGTACTGTTTGCAGATGATACCTCTCTTATCTTTAAAGTAGATAGGAATAGAAATGATTTTGATAACGTAGATAGCGCTCTCTCAATGGTTACGGATTGGTTTACGACAAATAACTTAGTTCTTAATGCTAAGAAAACTAAATGTATAAAGTTTGCCTTACCTAATGTTATAAATCTAGGACCTAATGTCATCTTAAATAAAGAAGTGCTTGAAACTGTGGACTCGGCAGTTTTTTTGGGTATAACTGTTGATTCCAAACTTCAATGGGGCGCACATATATCAGGCCTATCAGGAAGGCTCAGCTCTGCCGCCTACGCCGTCAGAAAAGTTAGACAATATACTGACGTTGACACAGCACGGTTAGTCTATTTTAGTTATTTCCATAGTGTTATGTCTTATGGTATTCTTTTGTGGGGTAAAGCTGCGGACATACAAAATATATTTGTTTTACAAAAACGTGCTGTACGAGCAATCTATAGGTGAGGGTCAAGAGTTTCTTTACGAGAAATTTTCAAAGAGATTGGAATTCTCACGGTGGCATCTCAATTCATTTTTGCAAACATATTATACATTAGACAAAATATACATTTGTACAAAAAGACCAGTGATATCCACAATTTTAACACCAGAAATAAGTATAAACTTCATGTTCCTTCCCACCGTGTTCGTAGGGTTCATGGTTCGTTTGAGGGTCTCGGTATCGAATTTTACAATAAGCTACCCCGTTCTTTTCTTGACTTTCCTTTTAATTCATTTAAAACTAAAGTTAAATCTAGTCTCTGTTCGAAAGCATACTATTCCATCAACGACTACTTAGAAGATAATAATAGTTGGTCGCTGTGTTGAACGCAAGACAATGTTACACTTGATGTTCTTTCTCCATGTTTAGCTTATGGTTATAACAAATTATATGAGTTCATATAATAATTGTCTACCAAATTTAGTGTGATGGCCCTAGTTCATCACTTGTGGCTTCGAATCACAGCCCTTTGATAGTTTCAATCTTTGTTCTTGTAAGCAGGCACACCAGTTATGTATGGAGGCTTCTTTAATTTGGTTTAGTGTTTATGCTTGAGTTGGTTTTTAATGGCATGATTGAGTGTGCTAGCTGGCAAGTGGCGGATTATTTAATTTTATGATTATATTTTAGACGACATATATTTATTTTTCTGTTTTACATAATGTTGAGATTGTTGCTTAGAATTATATAGATTCAAGTTCTTAAAACTTAACAGACAGATGTGTTGCTGGGGAGTTTGTTGGCCACTTCTTCTTCACAGCTAAAACACTAGGAAGTGGTGACGGGCGGGCGTTTTTTGGGGGACTGTCTTTATGTAGAACTTTGACGTTCAAAAAGTGCTGGTTCTCAGCCTAGTTTGAATAAATGACTTTTGATTTGATGTATGAAGTACCTGAATGGTATTTTATTGGTATGTATACAAACTTTAATAATTGTTTTTGCAATTCTGAACTTTTTGAATTTTTAAACAAGGGTCTTATTTAAAGCCAATCTCAGCAGAAACAGCTTAGCTATCGAATATTTCAATCAATCAGCGTAGCCTTTTTCCAACTGTATTGAGGTTGGCTTCCAGTCTAACCGGATTTATTTGAGTACCAGTATGTAACATACAGCGACAACCTATCTGATCTACACAACCCAGTATCTGGGTAACACGATACTCCTTGGCAAGACAGGAGTCAGATTTTTTGATTTCTGACTGGCTATAACGCCTGTCAAAGATCTTCAAATGACAGCTGGGACCAACTGTTTAACGTGTTTTCCGATTTGGGAAGTTCCTGTATCGGATCAAGGCGGAGGTGACCCTCGGGTGTTTCCACTGCGAGGATTGCCCA
Organism: Polia nebulosa; assembly: GCA_951329385.1. Classification (NCBI taxonomy): domain Eukaryota; kingdom Metazoa; phylum Arthropoda; class Insecta; order Lepidoptera; family Noctuidae; genus Polia; species Polia nebulosa. The sequence goes on from OX589602.1 coordinate 22,935,014, forward strand.
GAGGACACGGTGGAGCATACGGTGGAGGTTTGTCTCGCTTGGGCAGAGCACCGCCGTGTCCTCGTGGATGCGATAGGCGGCAGCGACCTCTCGCGCCGTGCCCTGGTTCAGGCCATGGTACGGAGCGAGAGGGAATGGGGAGCCGTCTCCTCCTTCTGCGAAGCAGTAATGCTCGCGAAGAGGGAGGCGGCATACGTTAGGGAGACTCAACAACAGCAGAGTCGCCCTAACGCCCTCAGCAGCAGCCACCGCAGGAGACGCCAGGGGCTTCGGGCACCGCGAGACGATCTCCGGCCACCGTAGACCCGGGCCTGCGGACGGCGAGTAGTGGGTAACTCGCCGCCCGATCAGCACCCGGCCCGGGAGTCGACGGCGCGTAATGTTCTACGCGCGCCTCAAAGAGTTGTCAGCAATACGGATGGGGCCAATCATGGCCGATGCCTACCCGGGGGTTGAGGATAAATTCGAAAGAGTTATCTCGCCCCTGGGCACTCAGGGCAGGGAGGAACAGGGGTGGGTTTTAGTCAGTAAGAGTCTGACACGCCCTTGCGCTCCACCCTAGAGCGGATGAAGTCATAGGATGATTTCCCACCCCCAAAAAAAAAAAAACGTGTTTTCCGAGCCACGGAAGATTCTCAGTAATTTTAAAATGATGATCCATCCACGAACCAACCCTGGCAACCTTGAATGTCGACCCATGCCACTGTTATTATTTAGCCACGATTCATACAACCTAACGAACGAATCATTAGCAGACGGAGTTACTAACAATGGAGTGCAACCACTAAACTATTCTACGAGTTTAGACGAACTCGTCTCTGTCTGGAGAAGTCACAAATGAATCATGATGCGTTCTGACTGAGAAGGAGTTTGTTGCTCCTACATAATTCAGCTGTACATTAGACCTATGTTCGTTTATTACTCCGTGGCGCGAACACACGTTTGGACCGAATATATTCTCAAATCCAATTATCATTATGTGACACTCGTGTTCACACAAAGCGACGACTCCAACCATGACAGCTTAATTAGACTAATGTGACTGTCAGTAATCATTTCAACCAAATTGAAATTGGATTGTCAATGTTTGTAGATAAGTTAAGTCACATGAGATGGTGGCCGCCATGATTCCATTAGCTTAACTAGTGTTGTTAACCGCTAACTGCCGAATTGATATACTGTCGATCTCTCAAGAGACACATAGCAATAACAAACTTAGATAACCAGTAACTACTGAACTTGTCTCATTACTGAAAGAAAAGTAATACAAACACATATTGAAGAACTTGAGCTTTTAATTTACTACTTTCTTCAGTCACATTTAGAAACAGTTCACATTAGTACCTACAGCTTGTGTAATAGCATTCCTTGTACCACTACAAACAAATTATGTGCACAAGCAGACAGACCAACAAACCAAAGAATATCATGTCTGGTTGAGTATTCACCATATACAGGGTGTTAGGGGAACGCTTCAGAAGCCAGAACGTATAACCTAAATGCAAACAGATACCAATAATTTTTACCTTGACCGTTTGCTTTATTTCAGCGTCACGTGGACGTGGGGTCGATAGCCACACGGCTGTCGGCGAGAGCGCACGCACGTTGAACTCGAGGAATGCGCGGGCATCGGCTGATATCTTACGAATATTACATTGCATGATAAAGTTGTAAAGAAAAAAAGTGTCTTTAACTGCAAATAACGGTTTCATTTAACTGTTCTAACAGCACAGTGTACGCAAAATGCTATAAAAAATGTATGGTATCGTATCAAGAATCACAAGCCTTATCACCTGTCTTCGTTTTCGGGAGCGTTTACTTTACACCCTGTATAGAAGGAACCTAAAGAATGTTAAGATTTTGCCATAACTATAGCAAGCCTATTTTCCTCAGGGTTTTTTTTTTTCTGCAAATCACAAATTGTACGTAACAGTCGCTTCAAAAAGGAGATTAAATAATTTTCTAATGAACCTAGGTACCTAAATACATAGCTATGTATTTAGTTTAAACTGTTCACAAAGGCATTTCTGCTGACTTTTTGTACGTATGTCAATACGAGGCTTTTCTAGCAAATAGAATTAATTAAAAAAATAACAAGACAAATGACCGTCTTTTCGCGACGCCCTTCTCGAGGCACAAAATATTAAATTGGATTTATAAATTAACACCGAAGTTTACTTCACACCCATCTTCAAAAAATTTTCAACGTTGATACTGTAATCTTGAGAAGCGTGGTATTTAACAAGATCGTGTCTTTTATGATTCTTAAAAAAGCTTTTCTCTTCTTTACTTCGCACAAAGCTTACTTAATTACATAAATAGTTTTAAGTGCAGAGTGTGTTTTGGTCCAAAACGAAATTTATTTCAATTATATTATAGATAACCTGCTAAGTGAGGATAGGATTCAATAGTCACCTATTACAACTTGCGGACTTATAACTTTCTGCTTCGGAAACTGTCTTTTTACATCGGGTGTAAAAAGACAGTTTCCGAAGCAGAAAGCCACATATTGTACCCACTATTTGTATAATTTTTTGTACTAGACCATACCTGGGAAACCACTGATTCTGGAGAAATTGAAAGTCAAAGTCGCAATTTTTTTTTTTTACTTTTTTACGAAAATAAATTCTAAGTGTTATTACTAAAAAAAATTCCAAACAAACATTACCTGCATTATCGATTTTTTTTTCGAAATTTTGAAATTACGAATTTGCAGTTACGAAAACGCAATGAATATCAAACGTATCCGAGAAGTACCTACGTGGCTTAGAGCGAAGGGGCGGGGTTCAACTCCACTTGCCTGTGTTCGTGTTACATTGCGCGGCATAAAAAATAGTTTTATTTTTCAGACTTAAAAGTAAAAGTCGTATCCCAGCAATAATTACTAAAACTAAACTACTTTCTTAGACATACAGTATGCGTAGGTAAAGGCTCTGTGATGTGTCTTTTTACACCCTGTATGTTTGTTACTATGAACATATTAATTGAATTCACGGTTTAACGGATAATAACGTTTAAAAACGGGTCCACATAGGACGATGGTAACTGTACGAGTTATAAAATCCGACTTCATTTATTGAAGCTTCCCATGTTTGGACCACCCAAGTGCTTATGTTTAGGGCATCTCTGGCCACCTCAATTGGGATAAAGGTCGTAACGTAATGTGTGTATATTATGATTTTATTTTTCCATAATTTTACACGTTTACTACCCGTTTCAAAACAGTAAAAATTTCTTCAAAGTAAGTTTTTCTAAGGATTTTGTATTTTGTACGAAATTTTTCAAGTATGTACATTATAAAAGTTGGGCGGCTATTAGGTACTCTGAAACTAACAAAGATATTAGCCGCTATACATTTGCTTCTAAATACCATTAGTTTAGCTTTTAGGGGAGGGGGGGGGGAGGGCACTTGACGCGACAGTCGCTACAATATGGAACAATTTTTCCGGAATAAAATACACAAAAAATTAAAAAGTTTTACGGTTTTCACCATTTTCATAAATACTTCATCTCGACTTTGTTATGATTGAATGAATGATTGAAATGAAACAAAATTGTCGAAATGTAAAAAATATATTTGCTTCCATATTTTATATAACGTGGCGCTACAATGGTGACATTAATTTAACACACGGGTACGGATAGTGCCGATTAATCAATTATAAATTATGCTATGTTAAAATAATTCAAAAATAAAATAAAAATATTTCAAACAAACTAAATAATAATGCAAACTTTTTTGTATAAAAATAGTAACAACTTACAAAAACGTGCAAAAGAAGACGGTGTTTCTGTTTTTTTTTTCTTCGTTTTTTGTCATTTTTTTCGTATAAAATTGTTTATTACTATTTAGTTTGATTGAATTTTTTTTTTCAATTTTATAATTATTTAAACCTATCATCATTTTATATGAATAATGGGCACAAGCCCTACCCGTGTGTTAAATGAATGTCACCATTGTAGCGCCACGTTTTATATAAATTGAATTATTCCTTCCACATTGCATTTCGCACTTATTTACAACTCTTCAAAAAAAAAAAAATATCCGTATTGTTGCAAAAAAATATATTTATAAACTAAGTTTTAATCCGTGGGATTTTAAAATTCCATCATACGATACTCACCATATATTTGGAATTTCTATTTCATTTTCAAAATGTTATGTTACACGCTTATAGATAACTTGTTAGTTGATAAAAGATAGTAGTTATTATTTTTTTATTTGGGTTAGAATTTGCTCAACCTTTTTTTTTTCTTATCAAGTACCTGTTAAATGACTTCTTGCAATATGTTTAAACCCGCTCGATCCACTACTTCCAGTCTTGTTCCAAATCATGCTGATACTATAAACATAACTAAAATACAACGTTTAGATAGGTACTAGAAATTTCTAAACAGAACTAGATTTTAATTGACACCCACTTCTTGGTACTATCGATTAATGTAAATACTCACATAAATCTTTCGTCGAGCTGTTCCTTCCTCAAAAACTTCTGAACATTCATCACCGCATTCTGAAACCAAATTCATACCGATAGTGGCAACAATAAGAATTCCTTTGTGGTAGGCAGTGCTTATTATTTATAGAATAAGCAATATTTCACCTGACAGTGTTAGTTGCACCTCGCACAAGTCCCCCGTGAAACCCGGCGCGCAGATACAGTTGACGGCGAAAGGACAAAGCTGTCTGTCGGGACATGTAGTTTTTATGAAAGAATCACATTAAGGGTTAATGAAAAAAATCCAAAATATTTTTTTTTTTATAGAGTCGACATCTAATGCACATATAAACATTTACCAAAGATCAGTTACAGTCCTCCACAGAAAAAATAATCCTATAATCCTTTAAAACAACGTAACCATAGTTTATGCTCTTTTGATTTGGACCCCTTTTTGTTCCAGAACAAAGAACCAACGATATTAAGGATAAATGACGTAAAAACAGGAATTGTTTGAAAAACTAAATAGGATCCTCATACACAGATGTTGCTCGGTCTCCGAAAATTAAAAGAAAAAACTGTGTTGTAAGTTTTTTCATGTAGTAAAAAAGAAAATGTGTAGAAAACATTTTCCTTTTTAACCGATTTCAAGAGGAGGTTCTCAATTCGTCAGAATCCTTTATTTATTATTTTATTTAGGGAAGAAGGTTCGAATTTGGTGTGAAATAATGAAAAAACTAAACTTGAAACACCGACTTCCAAAATTAAGGTTATTTTGCATTTTTTTTTTTTTTGGAAGTCGATCGTATTTTTCTCTAAAAAAGATTTGTAATACGTATTACTCCTACATTTTACTACTGCAGAAATACGAGGGAATTGTACTACGTTAAGGAAAACACAACAGTTTGTTCTTGTAGTTGTTTTGTTTTTGTATTACTAACCGTGAATTTAATCCAAATATTAACTTCAGCTAATATTCCTTATTCCCCAGCTTTTTATAAGTCGGAACAAAGGAGTGGACAACCGCCACTTCGTTCGTCGTAATTCATTTCGAATACTTGGTGAGAGACTGCTAAATTATGAAGATGATGTCTACAGAACTGGGTGCATGGAGGAGCCCAATTCCTTCCCCGTAAGGGAAGCCAATTCAAAACCTAGGATAATTTAGGAAAAAGAAAATTGTATCAGCTTAGAGTAATTTAGGAGCAGTCACATCCGCATTTAAAAGCTTGTTTAAACAGTGTTTTTTCACTATTAACTTATTTAAAAAGTATTTTATTCTACTACCTATCACTAATTTTGTTGTAGGTATTTGCTTTGTAATAGACGAATCCAGGACAAAAGGGCGTCATAAAAGAAAGGTCAACAAATCCTTTGTAACTAATACTAGTTCTAGAAAGTTTTGCTTCATCTAAATACCTGCCCAGGTCTAGGTACGCAGTTTTATAACCTGTCCTTATTTTATTGGGTTCCCTCTATCTGGCAGAATCTTGTTGTTCTGAAATTTGTTTGGCATAACACACTTGGCATAATCTTTTTTAAACGAATATTTTAAAGGCATAAAAGTTATTAAATATAATTATTGTCTGGCCGAATGTGTATATGTCCGAATTTACAATGGCATACTTTTAAGATGGCAGAATTTTATTTGGCATACCAACTTTTAGCAAAGTTCAAGTTCCGCATAATTTTGTTAAGCATAACGTTTATTTAGAGCGACAAGTATTTGGCACAATTTCACTTTGCATACTATGAAGATGGCAGAATTTTGTTTAGAATAATTTTATTCGGCATATTGCCATTTCTATACAATATCATTTTTAACCTTAAATTTAAATTAAAATGTTGTTTTAAAAAGTCAGTATGTTGTGATACAAAAGTTAGTCACAGAAACGAATCGCTGCAAAACCGACTCCACGTAGTCTTGTCTGCCCTACCCCTAGAGTGTAATTTAAGCCCGCGTAGGCGCGTAGGGGCGAGGCGGCCTCCAAGCTGAGGAGCAGGTGGTATTGGTACGCTTGCCGCCGCGGCTGAGGCTGGCCGGCGGAGCCGGCGGACCAGCAAGCCGAAGCTGCGGTGGTGAACGTTAAAACCATCTGCGACAATAAGCTCGCTTGGGACCGCCAGAGCCCCGCAGCGCCGGAGCTGTGACAGAAACCATGCCTGCTGCATGTTGCTTGCTTGATGCATGATTGCTGCATGTATGCAAGTTGCTTGCTGCTTGCTTACTGCATGCTTACTGCATGCTTGCTGCGTGCTTGCTGTATGCTTGCTACTCGCTTGCTGCCTGCCTGCTGCATGCTTGATGCATGCCTGCTGCATGCTTGCTGCATGCCTGCGTGCCTTAAGCATGCAAATGCTTGTTTGCATTTTTCTTGATTGCTGCATGCATGGTGTATGCTAGTTTGCTTATTTGCATGCTGCATGCTTGCTGTATGCATGGTGTATGCTTGTTTGCATGCTTTGATTGTGAACATGTGATTTTTAATTGCCTGTAAAATTAAAAACCCCATGTTTACAATCAACTGTTTTATTTAGTGCTAATAATACATGCAGAAAAATAATTAAATAATTAATTAAACAAAATACATAGACAATTTACGTAAAATAAATCAATTTTGTTAGTGTGGTAAGAAATACAAAATTATTCTAATGTGATAGATGAGTCTGATTCTAACTATAAACTTTCTAAGATATGATAATTCTGCCTTTTAGTGACTATAGATAGGAAATGCATGCTAAAAGACGATTCTAACTGTGAACTTTCTGTGATATAAGGGTTCTACTTTTTCATTATTATGGATATGAAATTTATGCCTAAAGATGATTCTGCTTTACAACATTATGAGTTTTGAATGTATGCTAAATGAGTGTCTGCCAAACGATTTTCTGCGAAATGATGTTTATGCTATCCGCTGTTATGCAAAATAATATTATGACATAAAAAGTTCTGCTGTAAAAGGTGGACCCAATTTTATTTGCAGTTCAATAAAATAATGATAAATAATCTGAGGATATAGTTAATGTAGAAACAGAAATATATTCTCATACTTCCAGGTATTAGAATATATTTCTGTTTCTAAAAATGTGGGCTCCCGGTAGCGGTTGACTGCGTGTATTTGAACTTAAACACTACCTGAAAATTAATTCTTATAAAACAGTTTCATGTAACTTCTCGTGTGAATTTTCAACATGTTATTTAGAGGATATTTGTGTCTGGTGAGTTTATTGTTCAGCGTTTTGGAGTAAGAGCTTGTTTACTCAAATACATACGAGTATTATCTAAGTAATTAGCAGCCACCCGATTTCATGACCCCGTACGTATTGGCGGTTGTCTTTAAGGTTCGTTCACTTCTCTAATAACAACGAACGAAGCTTTAATAATACTAACAAGTTGATAGCAAGTAGGTACTTCTGTGAAAGTTCTCGTAACGTTTTATCGTTGTTAACATTTCTATAGTTCAGAAGGATTATTCCATTGATGTTTGGCTACAATTATAAGTAGGGAAGTATGTGCAGTTGATCCGAGCGATGTACAGTCGATGCAGTACCCAAATCCATCCAGGATGGATGAAATGGCGACTGGTCACTGGAACAACTTGCGACCGACGGATGCCCCTTGGAGATGAGAATGTTTAGATGAACGAGAATGGATAAAGTGAGAAATGCGTATATTAGAGGTAGCTTAAAAGTGGCGCCAGTCACAGAAAAGTTGAAAGGGAACCGCTTATGTTGGTATGGTCATGTGAAGAGGAGGGATGAAACACATGTAACTAAAAGACTAATGAATATAAATGTAGATGGATGGAGAGGGAGATGGAGGCCAAAGAAAAGATGGATGGATTGTGTGAGGAGTGATGTGAAAGAAAGGGAGTAACATGTAACATGGGATAAGGGCAGAAAGATGATGATGTTTGGCTACAATTCTAGGTATTTCATTATATTTTTTTATTATTATCTATAAAACGCCTTTACAGTGTCTGCCAAATTAAATGAGAGAAACTATGCTGCACGTGCTGTCCTGCTCTCTGTGCCCCAAAACATACAGAAAAAGTGACTTTTATGCTATGGGCGACGTCGTGGAAGTAGCAAAGTTTTTGGCCAAGAATATTATAAAATACTGTCGTGCCAGCGACATGAAGAAGAAGAAGAATGATAGAAATGTGAAAAAGTCAAAGCAATTTAATATGGCAGAGTTCCTGATGCGTAATATTTTCAAGTTTTCCTTTAAGCCCAAAACGTATGAGAAACCTTGGACCACGTTTTCCGGTAAAAGGGTAAAACGTGATACACGAGTATAGGTAGTAAATTTTCCTTGCCTCCGAACTGCCAGTTCAGATTATTCAAAGCTCGGATACAAAATATCGTATGGCTAACGCTAGGTTTTCAACAGCAAAAGCATTATACCCACTAGGAAATGTATGTGAATTTTACCTGAAGCAAGCCATGAATTTTTTATACCTACCGTGTACATTCCTAGAATTAGTATTCTTGAGACGAACACTGAAAGCCCAAAAGCTATAGGATTTTAGTATCACAGTTTACGTCCTCTTTTTGAACAAGAATAAGATTTTCCTTATGTAAGACAGAACGAAGGGTTCGTTAGAATGCCTAATAAAATACTGATTGGATTTTTCTTCTACCTTCATCGTGGTGTAGTGAGATAGCTTCGTTCAAGATTTCGTAGACTTTTATTTAACATAACAGAGGATATTAAAAAAACATAGTACCTAACTTGAAAAAGTTAGATGTTTACAGCAGGTAAAATAGTCAACAACGTGCAATGTCGTGGCGGTTGTATAATGTCCAGTGAATGCGAGGTACAAATGATCTGACATGGGACAGAAGATAACCTAGCAGATAGACCTGTCAGTAGTCATTACAGATAAGCTAAGTGCTGCTGCCTGCACACGACATCATGAGGGCGGATTGTTGAAAAGTACATTAAAGCAACTAATTTATCTCATAATCTTTCTTGTCTTCAGAAAACTGAAATACAGGTTCATTGAGGCCCTTCTCACGGTCCAGTGGCGCCCTCATTGAATAAAAAATCTTAGCATAGCACAGAAAATAAATATTAAAAAATCCAACTTCACGTTTGTTACAAAGAGGATAAAGAATTTTTACGTTGTTAAAACAGGTCTCAAAATATTTCGTATCCAAAATAGTAGGCAAAAGTGTCAGACACGGCCGTTTTTGGTACTTTTGCCTATTTAACTATGCCGATTTGTACCAAGTCAAACTTCCCATTAGATATATACTTCTTTTTGTTAGCAAATTTTTAACCGACTTCAAAAAAAGGAGGAGGTTCTCAATTCGACTGGATTTTTTTTTTAACCGACTTCAAAAAAAGGAGGAGGTTCTCAATTCAACTGTATTTTTTTATGTGTGTTACTTCATAACTTCTTACTACGTGATCCGATTTTGAAGATTTTTTTTTGTTTGAAAGCTATTGCTTCACATGTGGTCCTATTTTGTAATTTGGTGAAGATCTGATGAAGAACTTCGGAGATACACAATGGGAACCTTCAATAAATGATAGCAAACCTTTCAGAATTGCTGCAATCGCATGTCTGTATATTGTTTTCACTACTTCACAACATTACATCACGCTTATACGCTCTGAAGGGATATACAGATTTGTACAGTTCACCCTGATATGTTCAAATTCCCTATTTTGGGGTTATCAATTCGGGCATAACTTTACTATTAATTTAGTTTTAGAATGGGGTACAACAACTAAAAAGTGAAAAATAAAAAACTTTTTACAAAAAAAATACAACTATACTATTTGGTGTCAAATAATGAAGAAACCCAACTAGAAACACCGACTTCCGAAATTAAAGTTATTTTGCATTTTTTAGTATTATTTATGGAAGTCGGTTGTATTTTTTTTTGTAAAAAGTTTTTTTTCTATTTTAGTAACAAGTTTGAAACATAATACAGCACTTTGTCATTCACAGAAAGGTAATTTTAGGGAAGTGTTCTGTCGGTATTTAATTACGTTCAGGGTGACCCTGAACCTTATTGATTATTATTTCAGAGGTTGCTCGGAAAGGAATTTCATTCATTTGCCATCTCAGTTGATTTCCGAAGCTGCGGGTATCATGAGGCGCGCACGAGCTAACAATAAGGCGGGTATTCAATGATGAGATAAGTATATTTGAAGTTAAATAATAGATCAGTGATTCAGCTACAATTACATTTATTAAAAATTGAGCGACTCTCGCGCCATGTCGCGCAATCATTTCCAAAAGCATAAGTTTATAACTTAAAAGACTTATGTTTAAAAAGCAAAAGTCTTTTAAGTTTTAGAGAATTTCAAAAACCTGGATTTCATTGTGTACGAAATCTTCAATACTGGTTAAGGAAAGTAAATGAAACACTTCTAGTGTACTAGCTATTAGAGTTACAGAACATTCGACGTATTACAATATGTTTGCTACCTAGTAGAGGACTGGAGGCGAATCTTTTTAGGTTCCCGTACCCGAAGGATCCAAATGAAGCCCTATTGCTGTCACTTACGTGTCCGTCTGTTGGTCGTCTGTCATAGGTTTTACAGACAAACGGTTGGAGCTACAGTCTCCAAATTTTCACAGTATAAGTATCTTGTTGAAAGTCATACAAATAGATAAAAATTCATTTGGTGCAGAACCCTAAATATACGAAGTCCAACATACACTTGGACGGTTTTTGTAATATTTTTTCTAGTAATACAACATTATCTGCCTAACCTTATCCCAACTATGTTGGGATTGGCTTCCAGTCTTGTCAAAGTCAAAGTCAAAGTCAAAACGTTTATTGCGAACGGACGGTTCGGATGTAGCTGAATACTAGTAGGTATTTTACATGGAGCGATTGCCTATCTGACCTCCAGGACCCAGTAATTGGGTATCACGATACGTCTTGAAAGACAGGTTTCAGGTTTCCTGACCAAAATGGCTTTGACTGAATGTGGACACTCTTAATATTTGGTTTCGAATATTTCAGCATAAAAAAGGATTTATAATTGAAAGACACGCTGTGCGCTGTACTGTAACTATATTACTATTACTGTCCTCGTTATGTATGTGACAACAAAGAGGAGCCAGATGGTAGTATGCAAAGTTATATGTGTGTCACCAGTTGGACGCGCGCCAAACACATCGCCTTATATTAAGTATCGAACCAAGAACCAAGGCAACTGCAATAGAATTTTTTTTTTTCAGCAAAGATATCCAAGCGGTTTAAGTGCGAGCCTGAGACTTGCAGTGCACGAAATAGGGGGCAAAATTTTAAGAATAGTTCTTGTATATGTTAATTTTAGAAGGACAATTACTATTCTTCAATGTAGCTAGGGGGCGACATTGATATGTCAACCCCCTTTAGCTACTTTTCTCAGTGCTTGTCTTAGACTAAATTATTCTTATCTGAATTAGTCTAGAGTTCATCAATTTAATGTCATAGTGATTTTGAGCCATTTCTTGTCCTTCAAAGTCCCAATGTCATCGTACAAAAATAGCGTGAAACTAAAGACACCGCACATAGTGTGACGTACCGGAAAAGGAATTGGTGTGGCGCTTAAAAAGAAGTCCATATACATTTTTATGATAGTCTGCCTTAGTATATTTCCGAACTTATTTCGGCCACATAAGTGAAAGCAGATGCTGTTTTATGGATAGGTAAATTGTGATCGTTTCGCTTTGGCGTTTTTTGTAGGATTTGCTTAGCACACACTCTACGAAAACAGTAGAAAATAAAAGTTAGGAACAGAGGTACCTTCAAATGAGCAGTTGAGGTCAGTGCAGGAGCAAAGATAAAACGAGTATGTGTGACGTCATTCGGACTATGTAAGTATTTCTTTTTGTAGTCAGGTGGGGTAAGTAAGCGAGCCTCAGAGCGGCCCATGTTCTTTAATTCCCTGAATAATGTATCACATAACCTACTACTAAAACGTTGGAACATAATTTAATAACAGAGGTGCCCTCAGGGGAGTACACAGTGCTACGTATGTACATAATTAAAGGGAGAACAGTTGAAACATTAAGTAACGAGCCCGTGGGTTGGACTGACAAGTTAATAGCCTCATGAGCTGCTTTGATGCTTACGAGTATGATAATGTTATTAATTATGTAGTTTAAATCAGACTTAACACTTATGTTCTTAATCGTTGCAACGACGTAGTACGGCACGAAGGCTACGCGGCCGCTATGTGAGCTCCGCTGTTGCAGTACAAACATATATTAATATTTTTTTGCCAAAAACGACTCAATACTTCCTCGATACTTTTGCATAGAATTTATTTTTTATTCTTATACAATTGTGTTTCCGAATTGATTTCAAAAGAGTCGAAAAACATCTTGACAGAACCAGTTTTTTAAAAGCTTTCGAACGTTTTCTTCCCTTCTATTGTTGCCCGGCCGACTGCCGCGACGTTGATAATTCCCAGAGTAGTTTATTTTAAAATAAGGATTAAACTTTCATTACGCAACAACAAGTTTATTAAGCAAAACGATCTCTTCATTCGCTATACCTTCCAGATTTACGAAACAACGCGTGACTTTTGTAATTATTAATTTTAACAAGGGCTTCTTGTAGTGTATTAGTATTGTGCTAAGTAAATTGTAGTGACTCGTATAAACATTGAAGACAATCAATATGCAAAGAGGAAAACTACTTTTCCTACTTAACGAAACCCATATTTTTCAGGTTCATCGAGCCAAACCTCTATTAGGATAGCTGTTTAAGGAACAAAAACCAATTTGAACCTTTTATAATCTTAATTTAAAACATAATCTCCACTTTTAGTTGCTGCATTGGTTACCTATAGCATTTTGTTTACAAAGAGCAGTTCTTCTCAAACTATTTTCGTAGTGTGATTTCAAGTCGTCATTATTGACGTTTTCTTATATCTCGTGCCTCTTCTGGTACCTTTGAGAAACACCCGTTCATTGTCTCGTGACGTGTCGAGGGATACCCGGGCCTGCGGACGGCGAGTAGTGGGTAACTCGCCGTCCGATCAGCACCAGGCCCGAGAGTCGACGGCGCGTAGTGTTCCACGCGCGCCTCAAAGAGTTGTCAGCCAAGGGAAGGGGCCTGCCACGGCCGATGCCTGCCCGGGGGTGGAGGATAAATTCGAAAGAGTTACCTCGCCCCCGGGCACTCGAGGCAGGGAGGAACAGGGGTGGGTTTTAGTCAGTAAGAGTCTGACACACCCTTTCGCTCCACCCTAGAGCGGAAGAAGTCATAGGATGATTTCCCACCCCGAAAAAAAAAGAAAAAAAAAAAAAAAAAACGTGTTGAGGGATTCAACACCCACTAGCAGTAAAAGTTTTCGAAAGCAAAACTAAACAAGGAGAGTTTTGTTATTTTCGAATATCAAAAAAACGATTGAGATGTTCGAATGTTTAGTTTTTCAAAATAAAAAAGTATTTGTTCAGATGCTAAATAAAGATTAACTCGTTTATGCGAAACCAAATAGCGGGCGTTCAAACACAAAATGATAACAATACTTAACAGTATCAATCACTTTAAATAACGTTTATTGGGACTCCAAATATAGATGTTTAAGGTGAACGCAAAACCCTATGAAACGCATATCTTTCAGAATAACATCATTAATTATAATAAAACAAATGATTTTTCCTCAAAAATACTAATAAGTAATACTTATTTTTTTTGTGGGGTTGGAAAACAACCAATGACATCTCCCGCTCAGGGTGGAGCGGGAGGGCGTTAGACTCTTACTGACTAAAACCCACCCCTGTTGACTCCTGTAAGGCTTGCTCGTTTTTTTTTTATTCTTACTCTTAGTAGTTATGACAATAAAACCAAAGCAAATAGTTGAACGACTTATTTATTCGACTTATGTAGGCTAACTTTTCAAAGAGAGAGTATCAACAGACTATGTGCTAAAGGCAATCGTCACTTTTACGACCAAATATGTACGTGTTACTCTGAACACAAGCTATTTGTATGTATGAGCATTTCATATCGACTGATTGACTGCTTATCGCGCCTCGAGAGTGTCTATAAATAAATCATGTATGAAATCATACGAGATGTACCCTTACTGAGGAGTATCTTCTTTGATGATGTAGTGTATTGCAAACAAACTGTGTTATTTATTGGGAAAACTGCAAAAGCTTGGAAATGTGTATCAATGTATAAATTGTTTTGTTTCGCTTAGCTCAGCGAACGACGAATGGTCCTTTAATGGGTTACATTAAAAAAACCATCCAATCGAACCCCTTAGTTAGTTTAAACAAGTTTGTGTAGGTATTGTGGCGATTATATACACTGCCTAAGTCCACGTGTGGGTACCGGCTTTCAGCTGGCAGTTGACAATATTGAAGAGTCGTTCGAATATAGAAAGTGTAGGTATCACATTTGTTTTAGGGATTACTTCTACACGCCCTTCCGAAGAGGGCAGATGTACGAGTATTACTTAACTTAGGTTAATATAAAAATCCTCAGCGTGATCCCTCTTTCTTTCCTCACACTCCACATGTAAGCCAGTCACTCTTACACACCACACTCTCGCGTAGCCAGTGAATGAGACAGCTCCCCAAGCTATAGAGCACCCCTAGAGCCCTGCAGGCCTTACTTGAGCCCTGGGGTACTACAGTATCACCTATACCTACAGGCTGTAAAGAAAATTCGTGGTCATATCCTACTTAAATTGTAAATGCGAAACTTTGTATGTTTGTATGTGTGTATGCTTGTATGTTTGTATGTTTGTATGTTGGCATGTTTGTATGTTTGTATGTTTGTATGTTTGAATGATTGAATGTTTGTATGTTTGTATGTTTGTATGTTTGCATGTTTGTATGTTTGTATGTTTGTATTTTTGAATGTTTGTATGTTTGTATGTTTGTATATTTGTATGTATGTAAGTTTGTATGTTTGTATTTCAATCACACAAAAACGGCTGAAGGGATTTCAATGAAATTTGGCAGACAGATTATTACCTGGAATAAAACATGGGCTACTTTTTTACCATGAGGACGAAGACGCTGGCAGAAGCTAGTATTCAATAATATAGAAAAAACAAGTTTCTTCTAGAAAGTAATAGTCAATTATTTGAACTTCCCATACCAATTTTGATCAGCTGATGATATATAACTTTATTTATTTATTTAAACTTCATGTACAATAGTGGTACATAGGCGGAATTAATGTAACAAGGCGTTCTCTACTAGTCAATCTCCCCGACCCGAAGGGTCCAAACGGAGCCCTATAGCTGTCACTCACGTGTCCGCCTGTCTGTCTGTCCATCTGTCCGTCTGTCTTTCTGTCCAACTGTCTGTCTGTCTATCTGTCCGACTGTCCGTCTGTCCGTCTGTGTGTCTGTCCGTCTGTCACTCAGGTTTTACCGCCAAACGGTTGGAGTGGCAGTTTTCAAATTTACACAGTATAAGCATCTTGTTGACCCAAAGCCATACAAATAGTCAAAAATACATTTGGTACGGAACCCTAAATGTGCGAAGTCCGACACGCACTTGGCCGGTTTTTTATTTGGGAATTATTTATGACTTCCTTGGAGAATGTTGTTTATTTCCATGGGCAGAAGCAATATCTTAATCAAACCCATTTCCGTTACACCCTGTATGGAGGCCTAAATATAGTAAATATCTATCCCTCAACAAATCCAGTATACAAATAGCTGCATAATTTATGTACCAAGAGGTTTAACGAGGTAAAAACCTCTGAGCGTAATAAAAGAGTTGTACAGGGAAACGCCCAATCCTGGCCATCTTTTGCCCATCAACAAAAAAAATAATTAATAACAAATATACACATTTAATAACAAAAATTTTGCTATTACTTATTTGAAATGAAAACTCCGGAATTCAAAGCCAATTTAATTAAGACATTCAATCGTTTATTGCCTTATCTAACACTTCCGGTTACTAGTCAATCCTGTCATTCAATAGAGATGGCACATTTTACTGAAAAAATCGATACACCCGTTACCAAAAATCGATTTTTGAAAAATCTTTTTTTATTGTGCAGTTGTTTCGATTTGCTTACTTCCTTAGAGACGAATATAATCGTTGACCATTTTTGTGCATCTATATACGACCCATTGAACTCAAAACTCATTTTGAACGGCACTTAATGATCCAACACACATGCCACCAAGACATTTGAGTGAGCATGCCATACCTACTCTCAGTCGCCAGGGCATATTTAAGTCAATGAAAAGACGTACCCAGTAAATGGTAGCTTTATTGAAGGTACATAGTGCTCACATTTATTTATGCAATTAATCAATATTATGAGATTTGAATCTATACAATGCAAAGATAGTTTTTACAATCTTCAGCAGCCCCAACAACGAAAACAAACTAAAACCGATTCTGTTTCCATTTTTTTTAATGTCCATTTATCGATAAATCTCGTATCGGCGGCATCCCTACATCAATAATAATCGTAATTGAAAACTGATTGACATTGACATTTCAGATTTTGTTTGGTGCTGTGATCTTGCAACTTGTTTTTTTTTTGTCTAATACGTTTTTCGAATAGATTTTCCGACGATTTTGAATACGATTATGGTACCGCTCCCGATGACGACCCCGGCTTGCCAATGGATACTGGGCAGTAGGGTGTTGTGCCCACGTGATGACTATTGTGTGGTTCTTGGACTCGGTAAGGTTTCAATCAAATATAAATCCCCCAGCCCAATTCCTAGATGAGCTTGTCATTTATTTAAATGAGAACGAATAATGTCAAACCGAGTTTTATGTAAAAAATAGTGGTTGTCCCTTTATCTATAATTATCAACCCTAATACCTATAATTGGTTTCTATCATGGGCGTCACTTGGCCAAAACCTCTTTATCAAATGAGCTTTTCGCTTTGGTCCATAATTAGAAATTGTTACGAGTGCTACTTGTTCTTTGGTTATGTAGCAACCGTACAATACATGTGTCGATAAGACGACACTAATTATTTTGGTGTACATGTGCCTTCTAGGCATAAACTGGTACGTTCTTCATCATATTACTATTCCTATTTTATGAATTCTCGCATTCACTGTAAGCGTAAAGACACCCTTTGGTTATGTTCATAGTTAAAATCGTCCATTTCGTTGTCTCAGCCGCTTTCAGGTGATAAGCCGATTCTTTAGCTCCAAGCTCCGGGCCGAGTTCGTGGATTGACTATCG
The DNA here is from genome assembly GCA_951329385.1 of Polia nebulosa. NCBI lineage: Eukaryota > Metazoa > Arthropoda > Insecta > Lepidoptera > Noctuidae > Polia > Polia nebulosa. The sequence continues at coordinate 22,952,603 of OX589602.1, forward strand.
CCGTTTGACGAGCACAAGTTCCCTGCTTACCCACGAAATGGGACTTCCACCTTTTCCTGCCTGCCCGCGGACTTAGGTACGGTAATGTTACCAACGGACAATATCTCCAGATGCAAGTCGCCGCGATATGTTTCATTCTTACGCTATGTTCCATAAACTGTAATAGCAACCTAGTAGCAGTTTTTTTTTTTTTTTTTTGGGGGGTGGGAAATCATCCTATGACTTCTTCCGCTCTAGGGTGGAGCGGAAGGGTGTGTCAGACTCTTACTGACTAAAACCCACCCCTGTTCCTCCCTGCCTCGAGTGCCCGGGGGCGAGGTAACTCTTTCGAATTTATCCTCCACCCCCGGGCAGGCACCGGCCGTGGCAGGCCCCTTCCCTTGGCTGACAACTCTTTGAGGCGCGCGTGGAACACTACGCGCCGTCGACTCTCGGGCCTGGTGCTGATCGGACGGCGAGTTACCCACTACTCGCCGTCCGCAGGCCCGGGTCTACGGTGGCCGGAGATCGTCTCGCGGCCCCTGGCGTCTCCTGCGGCGGTCGCGGCTGGGGGCGCTAGGGCGACTCGGCCGTTGCTGAGCCTCCCTAACGTGTGCCGCCTCCCTCTTCGCGAGCATTACTGCTTCGCAGAAGGAGGAGACGGCCTCCCATTCCCTCTCGCTCCGTACCATGGCCTGAACCAGGGCACGGCGCGAGAGGTCGCTGTCGCCTATCGCATCCACGAGGACACGGCGGTGCTCTGCCCAAGCGGGGCAAACCTCCACCGTATGCTCCACCGTGTCCTCTGGGCGATCCTCGCAGTGGAAACACTCAGGGGTCACCTCCGCCCTGATCCGACACAGGTACCTCCCGAAACAGCCGTGTCCGGTGAGCACCTGCGTCAGGCGGAAGGTGAGGGCGCCGTGACGCCTCTCCAGCCACTCCTCAAAGAGGGGCACTACCGCCTCGATGGTGGCGTGGCCAGCGCTGGGTTGCGACAGTCGCTCTCTCCAAATCTAGTAGCAGTTAGGTTTTCTAGAAATCGGGGGAATCAAAACTAGGCTCTTGATCATGAAGCCCTGTTTTTATTAGCCAGAATCTATACGATCTAGATTGTAGGTTCCATTTCCGCTGTTTTAACTGTCAGGTTTGACCTATATTTATCGACCAGTTTTTTTCCTTCAATTAACGCTACAAAAATCAAATGTAAATTACCACTTTATTGTATTTTAAAACCTACCACAAAATAACTCAAGTCTTTATACTTACCTAATATTGTAATATTTTATTTTTAAGTTGGGTGTTTTTTTTCAAAAATTCAGCGTCTGCGAAAGGAAATGAAAAAAGTTTAACCTTCAGAAACTTGTTTTTTTTTTCACACTTGAAATCCTCACATGGCATCAGCTTTTATGCGTTGATTTCAAACGTTGAAAAAACTGTTAACATTACGTTACATGATTTTTCGAATCGAGTCTCAGCTTATCAATGTTTCGCTGAATTAAATATTCATTGCTCGTTCTGAGGAGCGGTTCAAAGCTAAACTAATACGAATTATTTTTAAACCGAATCTGTACCATCTTAGGTTCACTCGCTCGAAAGATTTGCAGTTAGCAGTTCTTTTTAATATTTAATTTTGTTTGTAAGCTTGAGTTGCAAGATTTTCATGACTCCTATATCACAAACATGTTTGCGTATATCGAGGAAAATATCTAGTCCTTATGTCCCGCTTTTATTGTTTTTAAGATAAAAAAAAATCAAGAATTCTAATAAAATAATTGGTGTGACCATAAATTACGAGTTTGAATAATAATAATAAACCATTTACTATTACTACTATAAGCTACTATTTTTTTTATATTTTTTTAATTTTTTTATTGAAGTATTTAAAATATAATTTAATATTTGTTACAAATTAATAAACGAAATAATTAACCATTTATTATCAGATCTCAAAGACAAACAAAACAAACACTTAAAACAAACATAAATAAAGACAACAAACAAACACAACAACACAACAAAGACTTTTCAAAACGTGTGAGTCTTTTCAAAGGTTTTTGTCGTTTCTGAACGTTTGTCTTTCATAATATAACGAACAATCCTGAGAAAATGTAAAACAAATAAGGTATCCAAAATATGAATTTGAAAGCTGGCATAATTATGACAAGCAAAAGAAAAGCCAAGACATGAATAACAAAATAAAAATGTTTCATTCTAGATAATGAGAGTAGACATCGAGGTGACAAATCATATAATCAAGACATTATTCATAAACGTCTAGCGACTGATTTCTTAAGAAGCAAATTAAATAGGTGACTGGGAATTGGAACATGAAGCGAAGTGGGTCTATAGTAATCCTAATCACAATTTGGTCTTGAACTTGTATTCTGTAACTGTACCTTTTATAAATAAAACAAATGTTCGTTAATATCAGAAAACAGACTCTTGAACTTGTCAGTTTTGTAAAATCAACTATTAATACGAGTAGTCTCGATGAGATCTCACCTACAGGTCAGGAAGCGAGGACCGGAATATTTTACGCGGGCCATCGAACTATTATATCATCAGTCATATTTCCAGGTGATTTATGTGAAGGGAAGTACAGAAAGGTAGAGTTACGTTAGTCAAACGAAAATGCGGTTTATTCAATATCGGGTACATCTATTGCTTACTTACCTATGTGGATTAGACTGATATGAATTGGGATTCCACCAAATTGAATTTCCACGATATTCATTCCGAAAGCTCTCGGTTAAGTTCAAACAGAAGTCGTGTGTGTACAAAGTAAAATAAATAGTCGGGAGCTACTTATGAATAAAATTGACTGAGACATGAAGGAGTGAAAGTGTGTTTAATGTTCCGTCAAATACATACATACAACAAAGACGTCAATGATCCACCTCATGGACGGTCAATATGGCAGTGGGACTCAGTTAAATGCATGCTCTCAGTGTGAACAATAAAGCTCATTTTACGATGGCAGTGTTCGTGAAGTCTGTTGGGGCAGAAGAACAATTGATTGTTCTGATAACTTCCATTGAAAGGGTAGGCTAACACTGCCGCACTGGTGATGAATGTTTTCGAACAACTGTCTTAGTTAATGGGAAGTATTCATTTAAAAAGCACAAAACCAAAATGCCAACGATCCAATCCGACACATATGTCAGATTGGATCGTTGGCATTTTGGTTTTTTGGTGTCTCGTCCTTTTTCGTCAAACAAACTTGTGTTTTACTTTTAACATATTTTACTGCCGAATTGTGGTGATCTAATTTAGATGAAAACAACTGAATTAATTGTATTTCAATAAAAAAATTAACAATTGAATAACCTCAGTTTTTGTTTAAAATGGTCGTTATTTAATCGTTAAGTGACGTAAACCTAACCAAAGCTAATGCTATAAATTCAAGCGTTGTAATAGAATCGGTTATGTCTAAGTGAACTCTCCAATAAATCTTTTCTAAGACTTGTACGTCTTACGTGGTCGCTTTACATAGAAACTTCGATTTTAAACTTCTGTTATCAGCGTTGTCGGATACTAACCTTTTACACCAACTCTTAGCAGCAGCAATAAAAAAAAACTTAAATTAGCAGAAAGCAATATTTTTCACACAAAAATTCTAAACGGTGAGTATAAACAAAACGTATTCAACTTGAAACAAAAAAAAAACATAAGACGGCATCATTAACTTAACGAAACAAAAACAATAAAATATACGTTTTTAAGGCATCTAATATTTTCTTTATTCAAAGTAACCAGTATCACCACAGTATTTTACGAATACCAAAGACCTTGCGAGCCAATTTTAAAACTCAAATATTATTTTTAATCTCATGACGACGAAAAGTTTGTCGTGAGATGAGAATGTCTGAGACGTAGTGCCGGGGGCGAGAGGGCCGCATCCTTCCGCGCGTAATGGTTTTATAGCAACTGCTTTTACCGACCGTTACAACGTGGGCAGATCAGACGCGATCCTGCATGTGCTGCTTTGCCATTTGGTGCGACGCGCGTGAAATCTCGCACAAGAGCGACAAAACATTCTATACTGCACGGCACAGATAGTATACAGCGCACATTTTGAAACTTAAATTATCTAACAGCCAAACACTGTGCACTACACACTAGTAAGTGTCTACTTTAATTTTTAAGACATGAGCTATACTTAAAAAAAATCTCATTGATGTCGGTTGTTTTGACACACTTTTTAGGTATGAGCTTCACCTGTAACTAACTACATATAAGTAACAAAAAAATTTGAAGTTAAATTTGACTCAGTCCCCGAATTCCTATTGAGCTGAAATTTTGAATACGTCATATTTAGTTTGGTTGACCAAGTAACGAAGTTCTATTCCATTGACCAGAAAATTGTACTGTAATGCGCGGAAAATGAATCAGTAATTTTGTTTTAATTCTCCTCTTTCTCGTGATTCTGTTGTTATTTTAATACAACACAAAAGGCAAAAAATACACACAACGAATTCTTTGTTATCAAAGAAAGATAATTATGGCCTGTGCAACAGAAACAAGTGTGTGCAAGAGCATTTAATTAGGTTAGCTGCTGTAATTTTGGTTGCTCGGAAACCGAGTCTATTTGACTCAAATAGACTCGGTTTCCGAGAATAACTTGCCAAGTGGATATAATGTCATCTACTTTTCTACTTTGTACACAGTTTTTCGTAGACTGTAGCAAACCATGTCTCTATTTTAAACGATTAAAGCTTTGTTACCTTATTGGTAAATCCTGCCTAGACGTTGAGGATAAGTCTGCCCAGGGGTTGAGGATAAATTCGAAACAGAAACTCAGGGCAGGGAATTAACAGGGGTGGGTTTTAGTCAATAAGCGTCTGACACGCCCTCCCGCTCCACCCTAGAGCGGGCGATGTCATTGGATGATTTCCCAACCCACAAAAAAAAAGGGGTTGAGGATAAATTTGAAACAGAGTTACCTCGCCCCTGGGCACTCAGGGCATGGAAGGAACAGGGGTGGGTTTTAGTCAGTAAGAGTCTGACACGCCCTCTCGCTCCACCCTAGAGCGAGAGATGTCATTGGATGATTCCCCAACCTTTTGGTAAATAATAATAATAAATAATAAAAATGTTTATTTATATCTCCACAAAATTACTTAATGCTAGCTAAGTATGTTGACAGATTTTGTGGCAAAACAATTGTAATTTGTGGGAGATCTGGAGTCTGAACTAAGCCTAGGCCTGTATTTCAGAGCTCCAGGCCCCCATCACATCCTAATATTAAAGATTGCCAACATATAAACAGTGCGATTGAGTGTGTGTGGTGTGACGTGTATGTGTGTATATAATATTTATAAATAAATAGAGAAAGAAAGAAAGAAAAATTGTAATGTTAGATCATGTAAACATACAACGAGGCTAGAAGCCTCGTATTCAACCTGTGAAAATTTTTTTGTTCATTGCCCGATGACAGGTCCAACAACCAAAGACAATGCACATTGCGTAATAATAATTATGTAATCTATGTTGCGACACTGGAGACACAATAGAGTAAGGTTGCTTTATTCGTACTAGCTCCAGTCACATCTCGTCTCTTGTTTATAAAACTGGCTACATGCGTGTCGATCTTCGCACATTAAGGGTTCCGTACCAAATATTTGGTATTTTTTAGTTAAATATACGTAATAATAAACATTATCACTAAATTTCAAGTTCCTATGTTAATGGGAAGTTAAAAATTCTTCGTATCAAAATTTTGTGACAGACGACTGACGGGCAGACAGACGGACACGTGAGTGACAACAATAGGGCTTCGTTTGGACCCTTCGGGTACGGAACCTTAAACAGTACAGTAATTCGGAGATATTTAGTCGTGCCAGTAAATAAACCTAAGCGGGCCGCCGAAAAAATTCAAGATGAAAAATAATTAGAAAGTAAGATTTATTTAGATACTGATTTCATTAAAATTTGTAACTCATTCGTAAAGAACTTTAAGGAAGAATTCGTTGGTATTGTTATTTTTTTAATAGTTAAACAATTAATCTTAAATCAGTTGATCAGATTGTTATAGATTAAATTGACTTATTGTCAATCTACATCAATCTGCCTAGCCTTTTCCCAACTATCTTGGGGTCGGCTTAGAGTCTAACCAGATGCAGTTGAATACCAGCATTTTACATGGAGCGACTGCCTATCTGACCTACACAACCCAGTTACTGGGTAATACATATCGTACGATACCCATTGGTAATACTGATTGTTAGATTATCGGTATTCTGACGACCCATAACGACTGTCAAAGATCCACGATTGACAGCCAGTACCAACCGCTTAACGTGCTTTCCGAGGCACGGAGGAGTATCGGTACGTAAAGACGGTCACCCATCCATGGACCAACCGCGGTAAACGTAACTTAACCTGATGGATCGACCCGTGCGGCTGTTATTACTTTAGCCACGAACCTCAATAAGCCGATCAATAAGTATGAGAGGCTAATTTTTTTGACTCGGATTCGACCATAACTTCCTTGAAAAAAGATATAGTTTATTTGTATAGGCTGAAGCAGTTAGTACCTACCTATTTCAAATATGACGACCATTTCCGTTAAGCCCTGTAGATTCCGAAGTACTTGTTACGTTCAGTGTGGGCGCTACAAAGTAGAAAAAAAGCCGACTTGGGCCTGCGGACGGCGAGTAGTGGGTAGCTCGCCGTCAGATCAGGACCAGGCCCGAGATCCGACGGCGCTTAGTGTTCCACGCGCGCCTCAAAGAGATGTCAGCAATACATGACGAGACCCGTCACGTACAATGCCTGCCCAGGGGTCGCAGATAAATTCGAAACAGAGTTACCGCGCCCCTGGGCACTCAGGCAACTGAAGGAACAGGGGTGGGTTTTCGTCAGTCACGCCAGTAGCAGCAAAAGTCTGGCACCACGCCCTCCCACTCCACCCAGAGCGAGAGAAGTCATTAGATTATTTGCCATAACCCATAAAAAAAGGTAAGTAGGTTCATACAAGTCAGATGTGATAACATAAACAAGTGCTCCCAAGGTCACTCACATAGTTCTGAATAGACTAACTTCTCTCACCGTAAATTAGTTTCCTAGCCACGACAGTGTTAGAACTAGTCATTACAAGTTAGTGCTTAGATAATAATAAAAATGTTTATTTATAACTCCACAAAATTACTTAATGCTAGCTAAGTATGTTGACAGATATTATGGCAAAACAATTGTAATTTGTGGGAGATCTGGAGTCTGAACTAAGCCTAGGCCTGTATTTCAGAGCTCCAGGCCCCCATCATATCCTAATATTAAATATTGCCAACGTGTAAACAGTGCGATAGAGTGTGTGTGGTGTGTGTATGTGTGTATATAATATTCATAAATAAATAGAGAAAGAAAGAAAGAAAAATTGTAATGTTTGATCATGTAAACATACAACGAGGCTAAAAGCCTCGTATTCTATGATGCATATCTACTCCGGCAGATATTTATTATTGCTAATATTTACTACAATGAACAAGGAAGCCACTGTTTATTAGTTTCAATCACTTATACCCACATACATTTCGACGGCACGGTTGGCGTAGTGGTTGAGCGATTGACTGCTACGCTGCATGTCGTGGGTTCAATTCCTGCACGGAGCAATATTTGTGTAACCTACAGATAGTTATTCTGGGTCTTGTGAATGTGAGGTTAAATATAGTGTTCAGCGGTTAGGGCTCCATAGAAACTGCCTGGGGTCGCAGATAAATTCGAAATAGAGTTACTGCGGCCCTTGGCTCACAGACAACTGAAGGTAAGGAGGTGAGTTTTGGTGGAGCGGGAGAAGTCGTTGGAAGATTCGCACCCTCCAAAAAAAAAAAAAAAACAAAAAGGCTCCATAGAATGGAACCTCGAACGTTCTTTAGATTTTTTAAAATGAAATCTCGCACCTAGTTGAGTTGCGCTACGAGGCTTCTTCACTTACATTATGTGGAAGCAGCTAAACGATTGACAGATTTGAAAGATCTCGCTGACATGACCGCAAATATTTCCACTCCAAACTTCATATAAAAGAAATTAGTTTTATTATTTTTGCCACAATTAAACACGAATGAGCAAAAGCAAAAACAGGAAAATGTTGTAATGTTGGATATTGTAAGTGTTTACCATCCACTTCCTAAGATTATGTTGTTACTTTTTGCGTGGCATTATTTATTTTACAACGCATTTATTTGCATAATAACTTAGGTCGTCAGGTTTATCCTGGTCACCAGGATCGGGCCAGGCCTGTCCCCGTCAGCAGTAGTGAGAGCTATGCTGGTGAAGACAGCAAACTGGAGGGAAATTGCCTCCTTCTGTGAGACCGTGATGATCCAGGAGGCTGCCGAGGAGGCAACCGCTTCGATGTCTTATACGCCGAAGCCCCATCTGCAATTTGTAATGTATGAGGGACTTAGGAATCTCGGGCACTCCGTTTGGGAACTCTGATAGCCCGTTTTTTTTTTTTTTTTGGGGGTGGGAAATCATCTTATGACTTCTTCCGCTCTAGGATGGAGCGGAAGGGCGTGTCAGACTCTTACTGACTAAAACCCACCTCTGTTCCTCCCTGCCCTACGTGCCCAGGGGCGAGGTAACTCTTTCGAATTTATCCTCAACCCCCGGGCAGGATAGCCGTTGAGTGATTCCAGGGAATACGGCGGCACTGTGATCACGTGCTGTCGTGCACAGCGAGGCTCAGGGGAGACCCCTTCACAATCTCCTCCGAGATGTGCCTTAACAGGTGTTTCACAGATGAGGTTTCGGAGTGGTCTTTTAAGAGGTCACGGGACACCATTCTGTGTGCTGATAGTGAAAACCGGGGTGGTTTTAGTGAGATAAGAATCCCACACTGCCTGGTCTTTTCCGCAAATTTCCAAGCGCTTTTCAAAATTTCCTCCCCCTAAAACAGAGAAATAATTAGCGAGAGTGTTAACTGCAGATCTGTGGCACACACTCGCTCCGGGCGGCGCAGCGCAGCGCCTCGAGCGAGTCGACACAGTGGATAGGTTGGTGATGCGTCACGCACCAGATAAAGATTGGAATATTTTTGGTCAATTAAATTCCATTTGATTTTTGTTTGCACACATATTAATTAATGTTCATTTCGTTCGTATACTGTAGTTATTTTATTTGTTTTATGTAGAAAATAATTTATTTTCAATTTGTTCTGATTGCAGGCAGCTAGTGGATAAAGTAATAACAGCCGCACGAATCGATCCATCAGGTTAAGCTACGCTTGCCGGGGTTTGTCCATAGATGGGTGACCATCTTTATATACAGAGACTCCTGCATGCCTCGGAAAGCACATTAATCGTGGATCATTGATAGTCATTACTGGTCGTCAGAAGCCCGAAAGTCTGATATCCAGTCTTACGAAGGGGTATCGTATTACCCAGTAACTAGGTTGTGGAGGTCAGATAGGCTGTCGCTCCATGTAAAATACTGGTATTCAGCTGCATCCAGTTAGACTGGAAGCCGAACCGAAGATATTTGGGATAAGGCTAGGCAGATTGATTGCAGGCAGCTACTAACAGTAATGTTGCAGTTAGTTAACTCTTCCAGTAACTAATAAAAGAAAAATTTTCATTCATTTAGTTTGTGTTACAAATTCAATGTTTGCTGATCTAACGTTTAAATGTCTGAAGTATAACGGGTGAATGGAGGATGATAAATAAATGCGAAGTAATAGACGACCCCAATATCGCAAAATGCAATACAGCATGATGCATCTGGCTCTGTATTAAGACTGGCAGGTGGATGAGGTCCGGTATTACATTATTGCGTTTGATATGAATGATGGACGTGGTGCGCGAAACACATTTTTAGGGTTCCGTAGTCCTAACAAGGACAAGAAACCGTTATATTTTTGGTCTGTCCATCCGAGAGAAAATTCCAGCTTTCTAGTACAAACAGTCTCTACCCTATGAGAGACTGTTAGTACTAGGAAGCTGCAATTTTGCATGGATATATATATTAATCACGCCAAAAACCGAAATTATAAAATTTTGAAGAAGTTTTTTTTATGGTAGCTCCCGTACATGTAAAGTGGGGATGACTTTTTTTTTCTCGCTAATCAAATTCGTTGCGGGGTTATTACGACTATTTTTTGATTCAGTGATTCATTTGTGAAATATTAAACTTTAAAGTGATATTTATTGTCGAGTCGTGCTTGCTTTTAGAGGCCTCTAAAAGCTAAACTGTCGGCTTGAAAAATCGGGATGGTAGTATATTATAACGATCTTTGAAGAAAACTTATCACGGCTAAGTTAGCTTTATGAGTACCGGCGATGCACTGGTGCATCGTGAACAATAGATTTTCTACTGTGTCTGATGTCCGGTACTTCAGAGGTTAAGAGTAATAGTCATCCAATTTATTAAATGCACAGTACTTGGAAAATTTCGTACAAAATACAAAATGCTTTTGAAAAAATACCGAGGTGAAATTATTACTTATTTAATATTTAAAACGGGTATCTAGTACCTAAAATGTGTTTTTTTTTTTGGTTTTTTATTCAATCGTAAATCCATGAACTCAACTAATTCATAGTAATGGCGAAAGTTCATAGTAATGGAGCCCCCTTCTAAGTCCGCGTGTTATAACGAGTGACTAGGGAACCCTATGCTTCGCGTGGCCAGACACGCACTTGGCCAGTTTTATCATTTATACATTGTTGTCCGTAAAATCGTGAATTCAATTAATATGTTCATTGTAATAAACATAAAGCTTGTAAGTCCATATGTTGTAACGGATGACTACGGAACCCTACCATGGGCGTGGCCCAAACCACACTTGGCAGGTTTTGTTCATCTGCCAATGTACTAAAAAAAATAAACATTCAGTCATACTCTAAGTAAAGTAAAAAGGGCTGTTATACCTATTTGTTATAAACTTTCTATGTCAGGAGATAAACAGATATTACGATCCATAATTAACTCAACTAAAGAAGGTACTTGGGAGTTCTTTATAGATCTAAAGTCAAACGCACGTATTAGGTAGCATGGTGCCGACATCTGTATGACGTCATACATCATGTGACGTCACGCCTGTACCGTCCACTGAAACGCTCCAGTTAACCGCTTATTTATTTTCAAATAATGCTAGGGTTTTCGTTTATTCCTTTTTTGTTTCTACTTAAGAGGTTATTCTTCTCTTGACTCAAACGTGAATATTTTCGTTTAAGACCCGTGTGACATTAGACAGCTGTACTTATCTTAAAGCAGACGTAGAGAAATACACTGCGGGCTATAATTTCACACAGGTTTAAGCTTTTAATAAGATACTAGATTTGCTATGAGAGTTGGTGTGTAGTAAGTATAGGTGTACGAATACGTAGTGATAGCCAAAATGTTCTATTCAGCATTTTGAATGAATACGTTTCTAATATTACAAAGAGAATATTCCCGACTTAATTACATTTGGCAGCTGCCTTGTTAACGTAACTAACTAGGAGCCTGGTAGCACCCGGTGGAGCAAAGGTGAACCGGAATACCGCCGGTGATTAGTCGGTAATTAAACATTATGACCGGCGAACGGACCGGATTACCATAAACACAGACGTGAGTGCTGAACCCTAATTTTAGTTTCAAAACAAAATTGTTAAAGAAAATAAATACATTTTCCTGTACAAACTATGTTTAACATTATAAAAGTTAAATAAAAACAGCAAATTCTATTATAATTTTCAAAACATATTCAGTTTCTAAATTTATGCTCCATTGACTTGAAAAATTTCATTCTCGTTAAAATGCTCTTGATTACTAATTAGGTTGAACTTTAAATCAACATTGTCTTTTCTAACTGACTTGTCTCGGACTCCAGAGATATTAAATTACACAACACTAAAGTTCCAGAAGCAGGAACGCGGGATAAATAAACGAGGAAACATTCAAGAGGTGAGGGGAGGGAAGAACTTTAATCATTTGTTTGTTTGTTTGTTCGTTTCAATGTGGTCTCGCTCATCACAAGTTGGATGGAGTGTGGTGAATGTGCACAACTATTCAGAAAGTGTCTGCTATTGTTGTAAGGTTTTCAATTGTTTGGTATTTGTTTTAGAACTGTATTCCAAGTTAATTTAAAGCTTGCATGTTCGTTACGAAATGAGAGGGTTTGAAAACTAGAAGTCTCATTACTGAATACGCCGAATATTAGCTCTAACACACAGGGCTAAAGTAAATCTCAAAGTCTACGATTTGCACCAAAAGCATTTGGTACATAATAAAGTTAAGGCGTTTCATAGAAGAGGAAAGTAATACACTGAGGATATCAACACTTTACTACACATACCCTTGTTTGCGTTAATGAAAATATAACGAAAAGGTTCGAAATACTAAGAGGTAATCCCTAAAACTTCAAACTAGAATGCTTAAAGTTGCCCAAAGAGCAATGAAAGAAAGGGGACTTAAGATATTCGCAGCAGAACCAAAAGTTACCGATATAGACCGAAGAATCGCCAAACTAAAGTGAACTGGTGGTTATGTCTTCCAAGGGGCATTTAAAACAACTTGGTGCACCTAATACGAATGTATTAAGAGTAAGTGTAAGAGTTTCATGACTAACAAATTCTCAACTTGATACTCTTTAGGACACGTACATATGATTACTTGCCAAAAAGACTAAAAAAGCAATTAAGATCAAATTCTGGAAATATCAGATAGTCTTACTGAATTATTTTACAAAATGAAGAGTACAAAAAAAGGCAAAGAACAGGGAATGTACTAACAAAAGAAAAACGCATTTAAAGTTTTGTTATTGAACTCAAAGTGTGCAGGAACGCACATAGTTAGTCGTATGTTTCCTGTAAAGAACAGGGAATGTCCTAATGAACTGATTATGAGAAAAAAGCATAATAAAGTTCAGAAGATATTTTTATTGAGATCAAAGTATGCAGTAACATAGATATAGCGACGTATGTTGAGTTTTTGTGAAAACTAGTAGTTGGAAATTAAATTACCTTACCTACGTGTGTAAACAGTACAACTTAAAAATAAAACAGTGGCACTCCGGGAGTACCATCAGAGGTGAAAACTTGAACTGCCTAACGCGCCTCACCAGCAGCGCTACGCGCGAAACTAGTGCTACGGTAGTTATTGCTACGAAAGCGTAGCACCGTACCACGGTGCTACGCTTTAGTAGCGGTCACGACGGCAACAGTGTCTCGAGTTCAATTGATTTTGCCCATCACAAAAATGCTCAACGCACGTAAAGAAGTTTTCACTTCAAAAAAAAAATGTAACATTCCCTGTTCTTTGCCAGTACCCTTCAAATGGTCTAGCATGCCACAAGTGGTAAATACAGTTTATAGTATTCATACAGTAATGTATCACATTTGCTACACTGCAGCACAGGAGCCTCACTTCCATCACTCACCACCGCCCGCCATTTAGCTTGTGACACTACAGATTATTATACCATAAAATCACATATTATTGTTCGATGATTTTCATGATTTTTGCAATGTGATTCCGGCCATATCTACTTTACCGTCGCTCCGAGTGCTGGACATTTTTTTGCGTAAAACATCGGGTTTAGCTACAATTTGAATCATAACTGGAGAGCTTTATTATAAAAAGCTTAAAGACTCGTTCTATTTCAAGTCTGTAAGAGTACTGTTGTATTAAAGGTGCTCAGTGACTCGTGAAGCGTTGTTGCACATCACTGACCGCCAGTGATTACTATTCCATGCCAAGTATTTTCCTCGGAGGAACGCCGTGTGAGAATGTATCACGAATTTGAGGAATCCGTCTTGTTTGTAGAAATGATTGCAGTATATTGACTCAGTAACCGGTAGCGTTGGCTTGTGAAATAAAAAATACATTTTATAAAATTTAAAAATTGCAAATAAATTCAAACAGCATCAGATAAAAACAGTGAGGAGTTGTGCTATAATATTTCTATGAAAATTGTGTCAGTTTGTGTTACCCCGTTGAGTTTGTACGGAAGATACTGCTTGAATTATTAGAAATTAATTGTTAATAGAGTGTTTGTAGGTATAGCTACATGAACGTACGTACAGAAATAGTAATACATATCCATGAAACGGGAATTTGGAAAAATTATGCTTATACGTATTTATGTACGTATATTTTTCTGTTTATGTTACTACAAGAACCATTTGTCTTTTTTGTTTCACACCACGCTGTAATGTTGTACTGGAATTTGTTGGGTTCTATCGAACATTTTTTACAGCGTTTTATATTGTATACAAGTCTATTATGTGAATGACAATTTCTCGGTTTAGCTTTGTGTTTCAGTAAGTTTAATGAAGTAAGGCTGAAAAGTTGACTGTATCGCTGTCCATGCGCCCTCAGTTATATTTTTTCTCAAAAAAATGTAATGTCCCAATTTTTACCAAAGATAAAAGAGCTGTAACGGTTTAAAGGACATTTTGATTTGACTGTTTGACTGTAAACATGAAATATTAGCAGTAATTAAACAAAAAAAAAACAACAAATCGGATACCAATGAATTCAGGGTCATCCTTTTATTTATTTAATGCAAATGACTTTTAAATATCAGGTACCATCATCTTCCTGCCCTTATCCCATGTTACTTGTGGTCGGCGCAACACGTTTTTTTTCTTCCATTCAGTCCTGTCAGCCGTCACGCTATCACTAACTCCCTTTTCTTTCATATTATGTTTTTAGCTGACTCACTTTTCTGAGAGGCTTCTTCATTATTTATCGCTATTATCTTTCAGAATCGCTGCTTTTAAGTTAATAGTTCCGACCGCCAACTTAAACACACCCTTTCTTATAAGGTAAGGTTAACATTTACGGTCAGTGTCCGTAACAATGTCTTCTAGTTATTTCAATTCTCTTAGATGACTTTAAGCCACAATCATAGGCAAAACATGTTTGTAACTTCAACTGAATTTTGAATGTTATCGCTTTAGTATCGTAATAAAGCGTCCCTTTGGTTTAGTGCCATAATACGCGCCTACAATTTTATCTCGTGACCATAAACGGACTCAGTATACTATCTATAAATTAGAACAATAAACTGAATAGACTTACTTCAGGTTAGCAATATTTTAATACAACTTAATACGCAATTTAACATTTACATAGGTACAAGGTGGAGACGGAGACGTTGTATTATACAAGAATTAATGAAAATACTGGTAATACTTATCATTATGAACAACTATTACCGATAACATAAACAATAATCATGACGAACAGCGAGATGACGCCAGTACTGGTTAACCAAGAGCCACTTGAGTACGTAGAGAGCTACATTTACCTTGGAAAACAAATTTCATTTAGAAAAGATCGAAACATAGAGGAATTAGACAGGAGAGTAGCTATTACATGGAGAAAGTACTGGGCACAAAAGGAGATTCTCAAATCGCAACTACCGATCAAGTTGAAAACAATAATTTTAGACACAACAATTTTACCCTGTCTAACCTATGGGTACCAAACATGGATTTATGATCACAAGGCAAGACACAAAATACAAACAACTCAGAGGGCAATGGAAAGGAGCTGTTTAAATATAAAACTGAGAGATAGAGTAAGAAACATAAAAATTCGGAAAATAACCAAGGTAAAAGATGCTTTACACTTCTCACAAAGTCTCAAATGGAGATTGGCTGGCCATGTTGGGAGATATGGTGACAATAGATGGAAAATTAACATCACAAAATGGAAAGGACCGCATGGCGTGAGAAGTAGAGGTCGCCCGGGCGCGCGGTGGCAGGACGAGATTGTATCCGTTGCAAGAAGAGACTGGATGAACACAGCTAAAGATAAGGATAAATGGCATTCTTTGGGGGAGGCTTTTACCCTGAGGGGGTCCACATTAGAAGGAGATGAAACTGCATGAGTAGTAATATAATTACAAAATATCAAAATTAAATTAATTAATCTAATCTAATTATTGTGGAATCAAATAAAGCTATATTATTATTATTTATTATTATTACCGATAAAAAAATCAGTTATTCAGTAAGTGTTATGCAAACATAAATGTATGGGGGCAGCAGGTTAAAAATTTCACCTCCACCTTGTATCATCTGGGTTATTTGTCATTTGTATTTTATTTTCTGATTTCTTATTAGCTCTTGTCCTCTGCAGATGGAAAAGCTTATAAAGTTGATGAACGAAGTGTTTTAGTAACTTGATAATGAATCCCAGAGTTAATTATAATGCCAAGAATGATTAAGTCGCAATTAGTTTAAGGGTCTCTTATAATAAGACCTTCAGCGGCGTGTCAAAGCTTAGAACGTCCATATTAACTTAATTTGAAATGAACTTCTCAACAAATAGAGAGAAATGTTAGTGAATTACTTAATTGAAATTAATGGGTTTTGAATTTTCTTTTGCTATTTTAAAATTTATTAGCTGTTGCCCGCTACTTCGTCCGCGTCAAGCTTGTAAATGTAATTATGTAAAAAAATATATGTAATAAAACTATATACTTACAAATTTTTTATACATATTATGTTGTTGTAGTTTGTATGAAAAAGTTATAAACATTTTTTTTACATTATTATGTAAAAAAAAAATGTGTATAACTTTTTCGCCACTTTGATTTTACTATATGTTTTGGTTAGTTTTTACAAAAATGTTCCAAAAAATATCGAAATATTATGTTGATGTTATGTTAATAAGTTATTTCTTTATTATTTTTAAAATATGATCATAAACTATACAAAAAAAAAATATACAAAAATAAGTTTTTGTAGCTGGGCATCTAACTCGCGGTAAAGTGTCGTTCAAAACAAACATAATGCAATGTTGCTCACCCTCCATAGCAAATAGTGTGATAATTTACAGCCTATAAAATTACCAGACCTATAAAGGTTATTTATGCAAAATTTGAACGGAATCGGCTTAGCACTTAGTTGTGCCAAGTGAAAACGTCGCTTCACAATTCTAATGTTTTATTATACAGGATGTAAAAACACACATCAGAAAGCCGTCAACTACGCATACCATCTAACAAAGTAGCTTTGCGCAAAAACTTTTGCTGGGAAACGACTTTTAATTTTCGGTATGAAATAAAAGCTATATTATGTTGCTGCAATGTAACGCAAACCCAGGCAAGCGGAGTTAAGCCCCAGCCCTTTACTCTAAGCTACGTATGTGCGTAGGTTTGATATTCATTGCATTTTTGTAACTTCCAATTCGTAATATGTTAAGGAAAATCGAAAATTCAGTAAAGTTTGTTTGGAAAAAGTGTAGTAATAACACTTGGAATTAATTTTCGTAAAAAAGTAAAAAAAAAATTGTGACTTTGACCTTCAATATCTCCAGAACCAGTGAATGCCCAGGTATGGTCTAGCGGAAAAAAAATCTCAATAATGGATAATAAAAAAAATGGGTAGAATAAGTGGCTTTCGGCTTCGGAAACTGTCTTTTTACACCCAATATAGATTACCCCAACCCAAAAAAGAAAATACCTATTGTAATAATGATTGTTGCAATCTTTATTATTAACCCAGATAAGACAAGTATTAGTTCTAAGTTTAAGGTTTCAAAATTGGAGGAATAAGATCTTTCACACAAACCGGTTTTCCCCTTTTCACTCCGATAGGGGTTGATTATGAAAAATTCTTTTGATCCGTTAAAATTACTTAACTTTTAGACTGATGAAGCAAGCAAAAAATTATTGCCTAAAAACTTCAACACCCATTTTCACCCGTTGAAAGGGTGATTTTCGAAAAAAATTTAAATACATTATTCTTATTTTTTTATCAAGATTATTCATGCCGAGTTTTAACTTTATTGGATCAAGCGTTAAGATTCTTCCATACAATCTTTAACAAACTAAAACTAAACCTAAACCTCTATTTGGGGGTAGTTTTGGCAAACTAATAGTGTCTAACCTCTTTATTTACTTAGATACGCATTTCTGCTAAATTTCAAGTTTTTACCCAAGCAATAAAATTTTTCATACCAACTTCCATCCCCTATTACCTCTTTAGGGTTGTAATTTCCTAAAATCCATCCTTAGTCGATGCCTACACTGTATAAGGTATTTATGTGTAAAATTTAAAGTCTCTAGGTGCAGCGGCTTGGGCTGTGCGTTTTTTTTTTTTTTTCTTTTAACATAAACAGTCAATTGTATCTGAAATTAAATGATATAAAAAAAGAAAATTAAATTAAATTACATAAGGGAAAAAAATAAACTCTAAATATTACATTAATGCGTATTACATCATATATTGGAATTTTGTTAAAGATCTTCCACAGCATAAAGACACTTATTCAACAGGAAAATTTTAAGTTGCTTTTTATAAGAGCTTGAGTAGATAGCGCTTTTTATATCTAGAGGGCAACTTATTAAATAACAAAACCGATTGGTATCTGGGACTGTGCCTCACAATATTCAAATTAGGCTGTATCTTGCCAAGTATAATGTCTTGTCTACGTGTGCCTTCTCTAATCTCTCGTTCTTCTGCTGTCTCATATTCATGCATATATTTGGACATGTTACTTAGAAGTACAAGTACATAAATGCTCGGCACTGTAAGTATATTCAGATTTATAAAATGTTCACGGCAACTCTTTCTTTGCGGTATACGGACCAATGTGCGAATTGCACGTTTTTGTAACACAAAGGCTCTTTTGATATTGTAGTCATAACTTTTTCCCCAAAACATTATGCTATATCTAATTTTAGATTCTACCAATGCGAAATATACCATTTTCCAATTGTTAATGCTAATCTCTGTTCTGAGTGATCTTAAAGCATAACATGCGGAACATACTGATGCATTTATAGAATCCATTTCCTTTTTCCAATTTAGCTGTTCGTCTATATGTATGTAGAAGAATGTAGCCTCCCTGACGAGAGCTATTTTATCATCTTTCAAAGCAACCTCATAATCATCCTTATTAATTTTGTATTTTGTCAATTTCTACGAACATTTATCTGTTTTTGAGATATGACGAGAATAATTTCAAGGCTTTACCTCTTATACCATAATGTAGTTTATATATCAGTCAGTCAGAACTTTGAATTTTATATAGACAGATTTATTTTATCTTCTTGTATGTATATTGTTGTGTTATGGAATGTAATGTTCTGAATTAAAATGATTAAATTAAATTAAATATTAGTAGTACAGAAGCCGAATTAATGCAACGAGGCATTTTTTACCAGTCACAACCTGTGCCTCTCACACTCATCGGATTCCCGAGTTCCTCACCAGGTTATCGGTCCACCTTGTGGGAGGCGTCCCAACGCTGCACCTTCCCGTACGCCTCGGTCGCTACTCCAAAACTTTTCGGCCCCATCGAAATCTGTTTCCCGAGCAATGTGTCCTGCCCACTGTCACTTCAGTTTGGCGATTTTTCGGGCTATGTCGTTAACCTTGGTTCTTTATAGTTTTACGTTAATTGCTTGCTGGGCTTGCCGAATTTAGAAATGAATATCGTTAGACTACCCAATTTAGTCTTCAATAATTATAAAAGCGATAGAGCTCAATGGTGGAACATTGTACCTAAGTATTACTGAAAATAATTTTGCCTAATTAGAGAATTAAAAGGCACCGCTTTATTTGCTGAGTTGGGAGCAGTATTCAGTGTTGGCTCTGAGATCTGGATTCTGATTGTCAAAGTATATTAGTTCACAGAGTAGCAAAATCTAATTAGAGCAAAGAAAGAGGACATTTTTCTTATTTTCTATAAAAAAATTAATGTAAAAAGACAAACTATTATTACTTATGAGCGTGTATTAGTGAGCTAATAGCCTACTTTTTCAGACATTCAAAGAATGCGGCTCCACTTATCGAATAATATTAATCACGTGAAGAAACCCACGATTTCCAGACACAGAATCTGTTTGTCACACACTGGCGAGCTCTCGCCGTCCGATCAGCACTAGGCCCGAGAGTCGTCGGCGCGTAGTGTTCCACGCGCACCTCAAAGAGTTGTCAGCAATAACGACGGGGCCGTCATGGCCGATGCCTGCCCAGACGTTGAGGATAAATTCGAAACAGAGTTACCTCGCCCCTGGGCACTCAGGGCAGGGAAGGAACAGGGGTTGGTTTTAGTCAGTAAGAGTCTAACACGACCTCCCGCTCCACCCAGAGCGGAAAAAGTCATTGGATGATTTCACACCCCAAGAAAAAGAATAAAAAAAAACACACTGGCGAGCTATCCGGTTATTTTATACAAAAAAGGGGTGCTGAGGCTTTAATGACGAGTGGAACTTAACTGGGTAATACAGGGACAAAAAAGTAAAGTGATTTCCTTCTGCTGTGGAAGACTTTCAGGATTTTTGTAAACTGAAGTACTCAGTTATATATTTTATTCTATTCAATTCTAAATTTTAATGCAGTCCCTAAACTAACACATTGGTCAGAATAACATGACCCACGCAATTATTCACGATTAATGATATTAAACTAGAATTTAAAAAAATAAATCAAGTGTTTGAGCTTCTGTGCATAAATACCACAGAGTACATTATATTATATAGATAAATACTGTCAGACCGCGGAGCACATGAAACAGTTTAGAATAATATTGTGTAGGTAGATTGTTATCTTTTTTGCATGCGTAGTACAGTGTGACGTCACGTACCTGAAAAGATAAAAATGCGTGTAAAGATAAAAAATAAAAGTTTGATGAATAGGATACAGTTCACCTATACGCTCCATTGTTAGATGTTCAAAAGTGTGTAGTCCAGTGAGTACATTTTTCGTGTCGAAATTTTGTTCCGTATTTTAACACATCGCGACGGTAGATAATATACCACATGCTCTTAACGCGAATTCATGAACGCCTTAATTAACGACGGACGAAGTAAACTTTACTTTCATTAATTTTACAAAAAAGCCTGATCATCCATCAGCGCCCCCTGTCGTGCATTTCTCACAGCAAACATCATTTGTTTCATTCCTCGCCGGCAGCTGGTAAAGCGAACATTCTTATTCAACCCACGGCTGTATATTTCGTGTGTATCATCGTTTTTGCTTTGAAACTTGTGTTTTTGTATTCTAGTTCAACGGATATTTTGTAGGAAACGTTTTAGTACTATGTAGGTTTTTGTTATTATTCAAGGAGCGTTGGTTATTTCAGACTCCTTTGTTTTATGCTACTCGAGACTATCGCATACCTTCACAATGTTTCTAGCTTTATTTACACCTTTGCATATCACTTCCATTAACAAATATCAACAATAGAAAGCTTGAGCAGCCAATCGTTCAACCACTGCACTAACCATACCGTTTATTATTCCCTCGCTTTTACTTCATATATAGGGTGACTGGTAATTAGTGACCGATACTTAAACACGTGATTGTACTCATGATTACAAACAAGTTTCCCAAAGAAACTTTTTTTTTATACGTATAAGCCGAAGATTCACTATGATGGAAATTGATTAAGTAAAACATTTTTTTTTGTAGTGACATGATGTACAATAAATAATTTCCATTAATATAATAATCCATTATAATGATAATCCATATGTCCAGGCTCCGATAGTTACCTATTAAGTAATTAATGACTGCCTCGTTGATGTCGTGGTCACAAGCGCAACTGCTAAGCGTGATATCCTGGGTTTGATTCCCAAATCGAGCAAAAAGTGCTCTTGAGATGTTCCATTGAAATTACTCTGTAGCAGCTTCCGAGCTGGTGTGGTTGTGTGTGACCACCAACTCCTAAACTTCGGTTTAGGAGTTGGTGGTCACAACAACACCCACTCCCGTGCCTCGGAAAGAACGTAAAGCTGTTGGTCCTGCGCCTGATCTCTCCCCGATCGTGTCAGATTGCCGTCCCATTGGACTATGAGAGTACAGGAACAGAGAGTGCACCTGTATTTGTGCACAAGCACTGTATTATCTCCTGAGTACTTGGTTAATCTCCGTTGAGAAAGTTCACGTGACGAAATTCGGTGGGGAGGATTATAATAAGTCAATTTTAATGTAGTTGCAGATTTGATAACTAACGGGTACCATAGATTAACTTTGAGAAATAAATACCTAGGTAGCCCAAAGTCCTAGAAGAATATCGGGAGTTAAAAAAATATCATAAATTTTAAAGAAAATCGACGTGACATCTTAGAGATTTCAGGTGACCAACTGTCAGCCGATGGCAAGCTATATATAAGGAGGCACGCGGTACGGCAACGGCCGCGGCCCGTGTTTTGCTTGGACGGCGCGGCGCTCGGAACAGACGTGTTACCTATAATAGTGCGCTTGGTTATTTTTAGGTTATATTTTATTCGTGTACCTACCGATTATTTATTTTGGCTTGTGTAATTCATATTTAATAAATATTTACAGTGTTTTGATATTTTTATAATTTTGTACAGAATAATTTATAGAGATTAAAGATTATTTATTTGTTTTATTTTATTTCACTTCTGATTCCTAACATCAGAAGTGGGATAAAGATTCATTCGCCCACAAGTTAAAAGTAGTTTTCAATTTAAGATTAAAAGCAGGTAGTTATTAAAAATGGATAAATCGAATCGTCTGGTGAAAACCGACAGTTGCTACGGGAGATGAGGAGACAAAGGACGGCCGAACTGTTGTGCAAAAATCAAGCCGGTCAAGACAGGCGTGTAAATGAAGACCGCCAATCTGCACGGGTCTACATTACAGCAAAGATGACCTAGTCTGCGTTGTCAAGTATTCCCAGTCCACGGGAAAACTTAATCCTGGTGTGCGAGGGCTTTACCGAGTAGTTGGAGTCTTGGATCATGACCGCTAGGAGCTACAACTTCTGGCTGTTGCATATGGAAAAACCACTTGTGCTGCTGCACAGTTTATGGTACCCTGGAGGGGTTAGTGGACTCCTGAGACTTGTACTGAATTCTTCGAAGGCAAGTATTGTTTTGAAGTCTGGGTAATATGCTAACAATGTGCCTATGTCAACAGCTACTGGGAGGTATGCAAACTGAGAGCTTATGCCTACAGTGTTTGAAGTCTGGGTGATATGCTAACAATGTGTCTATGTCAACAGCTACTGGGAGGTATGCAAACTAAGAGCCTATGCCTACAGTGTTTGAAGTCTGTGCGGTACGCTAACTAGGTGCCTATGCCGACAGCCACTGTGGGGCACGCTAACTAGATGCCTCTGTCTACAGTGCGACCAAGTTACCTATTTGGTATGAGAGTATTGGCTAAGAATTTGACGTGACTTGCTTTATACGTAATTCGCATTACCTTTTACGTATCTGAGATGTTTTATATCTCTCTCATCTGTTGTCTTTTATGTAATGCGACTGTCTGATTACAGGGGACGGTGAAGACCCAAGCGTCTTATTGGAAGGCACCACTACTGATCAGACAGGGCCATCTTCTAGACCTGACGAGGACGTCAGAGCCTCAGGAGAGGCCGTGCTGGTAACGAAAAGCGACGTGACATCTTAGAGATGTCAGGTAACCAACTGTTAACCGATGGCAGGCTATATAAGGAGGCACGCGGTGCGGCAACGGCCCGTGTTTTGCTTGGACGGCGCTCGAAACAGACGTGTAACCTACAATAGTGACTGCCCGGGGGTGGAGGATAAGTTCGAAAGAGTTACCTCGCCCCCGGGCACTCGAGGCGGAGGAACAGGGGTGGGTTTTAGTCAGTAAGAGTCTGACACACCCTTCCGCTCCACCCTAGAGCGGAAGAAGTCATAGGATGATTTCCCACCCCACAAAAAAAAAAAAAAAAAAAAACCTACAATAGTGTGCTTGGTTATTTTTAGGTTATGTTTTATTCGTGTACCTGCAGATTATTTATTTTGGCTTGTGTAATTATTCATATTTGATTGATATTTACAGTGTTTTGATATTTTTATAATTTTGTACAGAATAATTTAGAGGGATTAAAGATTGTTTATTTTTTTTATTTTATTTCACTTCCGATTCCTAACAATACATAATTATAACAAGATTATCAAGTCAGCCGATCGAAACATGACACTTTAGTAATTAATTTAAATTATTAACAAACATAAACAGGAGATTATACAGGTTTATCTGTATCTAGCTGCTTATGAACTGGAGCGGGATTTGTAAGCTATGAGGTCATATAAATGGTTTTTACGAAAGCAGAAATGTTAATTTAATTATTAGAACCCCTTTTTAAGCAGAATTATGGAGGTTCAGTAACAAAGTTTCGGTAACTAAGGTTAAACCCTTAATTAGTCTGTTGCATGACAAATTACTATCGTTCTGGTTAGTAGGAGGGTTTCGCTTACCGTCTGTCCTTTTCTGCTTTACAAGTATAGTGAGATTTTCATCAACCGATGTGTGTTATTGAAGGGCTATGAAATGCCTTGCATAAAAATAAACAGATTATTAAGAAAAATAATAATAATTATTAAATATTATTAAATAAATTTAAACAATTAATTTATGACAGTGTACTTAATTTTTGACGATTACTTAGAATAAAGGCAAAATAATCAGTGAATATTATTAATGTTAAAAAAAAAAACTGAAAAACACGGTTTTGTATTCTTCTCATCACATTTTCATTTGATACCCACATCATACCTATATCATGGAAATGCATAAAATCTAACTAGTCCGTCATCTTTCGGAGTTCGCCATATTGATTATAGAATGACGTCATTTAGCTAAACATGCATTTCATTTAATTTAATTTATTTCAGTTACTTTTTTTACATCGTATCGAAATTTTACAATACATTAACAAATTATAATTTGCATTGTCATCCAAACTAAACATATATTCAAAATTTCAGCTCAATTGAAAAACGGGAAGTGGGACAAATTTAACTTTTAAGTACTTTTGACATAGTTACAGGTAAAGCTAATAGAAACATGTTAAAAATGCTGAACTGAGTTTTTCTCAAAATTATTGAACTGAAATTAATTTACAAGCTAATATTAATTTTAATGTCAGTAGCACACACAATGTAGTTGATGCGTAGCTGTGAACTTCCATCACGTTTCATTGGGTATTCAATTGTCAGTTCCAATCGACAGCAGGATTAAAATTTCCATTGAAACAAACTGCGAGTTTAATCATTTTTCCAGTAGGTACTCGTATTTACAAAATAAATATTTATGTCATGTTTTGATGTAAGGAATAACAAGTATGACAGACGTGTTATCGTGAAGGATATTTAAATGTCAGTGTAATGGTCCATCAGAAAAGCTTTTTTTTTTAGCGGGGTGGGAAATCGTCCAATGACAAGATATCTCCTCCGGGAGGGCGTGTCAGACTCTTACTGACTAAAACCCACGCCTGTTCTTTCCCTGCTCAGTGCCCAGGGGTGCTGTAACTCTGTTAAGAATTTATCAGCTACACCTAGGCATGCAGGCACTGGCCACGATGGGCCCCGTCAGTGGTGGCTGACAATCATCTCTTTGAGGCGCGCGTGGAACACTAGGCGCCGTCGACTCACGGGCCTGTTGCTGATCGGACGGCGATCTACCCACTGCTCGCCGTCTGCATCAGAACAGCTTAGGGTGAATTATCTGATACGTAGTTAAGTGAAAAACTGGTCAAGTGTGTGTTGGATTTCGTACATTAGGGGTTCCGTAACAAATTTTGGTATTTGTTAGTAAAGTATACGTAATAATAAACATTATTACCAAATTTCAAGTTCATAGGTCAATAGGCAGTTAAAAAAAAATTCTAACAAAATTTTGTGACAGACGACGGACGGACAGACAGTCAGACGGACACGTGAGTGACAGCAATAGGGCTCCGTGGGACCCTTCGGGTACGGAACCCTAAAAATGGTAACTGATAGCAAAATTTCGAGAACATACGTTGTTCAATCAATTGTTAGCTTGATGAATGGTCAAATAACTGTTTGTCAAAAAAAAAGAAAATATACAGATATTTTATTGTAATTTTAAAAATATTTACTTTTTGACTTTTGGTTCAGATAACTACGATTCAAAAATCTGTGCCTTACTCTGACATGATGTGAAACGGCTCTAATGGATTAAAGCACTCTCTTGGTTTATGGAAATATTCTATGTTCCAAAAAGGCTTTTGGCTGTTTTAAAAAATATTTCTTTTTCCAAACATAAAAAAAGGTTTTGTCGAATTTTCACCAAATAAACTTTTAAATTGAAATTTAAAAATAAAACTGTTCACCGCAAATGGAATGTTTCAGCTTTTCGACTAGTGTGACTGTAAAATTTTATGAGTGCACAAATAGTCCATTTTGTCCTCTAACGCTAGGCACAGCTAAATGAACGATTGAATAAATGCAAACCATGGTTTATACTGTTTGGTTTAGTATTAATGGACCTTAAGTGTTTAAAATTACCTACTTATTTCTTTTAAATTGGATTTTTTGGTTCATTTTGAACCTTAAGGAATCAGAATGACTTAAATAGAAAAATGTATAGATTTTTATAATGCCTTAGCTTAGTGTCACAATCTTTATGGTCGGAAAACAAGACAAGATAAAAAAGCTGTTGTAGTTCCATGTTAAATCTAACAAAAAAATTAATGGGATGCCTGATGAAAGACACCTTACAATGTAACGTACGGAATACATGAAACTATTTAATTTCAGAAAACATTGAGTCTAAAAATAAAAAGCACTGCGGGTGAGTGGTCAAACGCGCCCTCGGCTTAACCGGGCAATCTTTTTACCAGAAACTTTAATCGAAAAAGGGGTCACAAAATGTGTAACCCAACAACCTGGTAACATTTTTTAACATTGTTACATTTTGTCGACGTAAATAACGAGAAAAAGTGGTGTTATGTCTGGGTAAAAGTTTAATAGAATCAGAGAGGACAAGAGAGAGTGTACAAGATGAAATACCTACGATTAGTTTTACATCTTGTACGATATACGTATAGAAATAATACCAAATCGCTAACAGTACAAGAGTTTCTTTATAGTACCTTTATTGGTCTGAAAACTACGAATACATCTAATTCGGATCGCCTCACATTTAATTTACTGGACATCTGCATATTAATTAGGTTGGGTAAAAAAGGGGCCCGATTCGAATAACTTATTGAATTATTAGAACTACTAAACATATAAATTATATTGATATACCACATGATCATGTCACAAAAACGACCACATTTACCGAATGGCGACTGCTATTAAGTTTTTTTTTCATATATCCTGTGTCACTTTGGCTATCAAGACCAATTTAATGATACCCTATTTGTTTAAATCCATCCAGCCGCTTAGGCTAAAAGGGCGTGCCAAAGAAATAGGCATATACACATAATCTGTAAAAACATTTTACCCTCCTTCTGGGGCGGTCGGGTAAAAATCCACTTTAGATACTTTAACCATTTAAAGTTTGAACCAGCAAGCTGTATCCGCCTCCTGCGTCGCTCACGGTCGGTACCTCACCAGTCAACTAATGAAAGTCTCGGCCGCTCGACCACTATCACGCGGTCACACCAATACAGTAATAGAAAAACTGTATTATAATGGATAGCTAAGTAGGGAATAAAAAATCATCTTGTTTGGAAACAAACATTCAGAGGAAAAACCGTCCTTGTATTTCTACCATTGACATCACCAATATGAGACTATTATTTTTTCCCAATGGAAATAATTAATCAAAAAAAAATAAAAACTTATCAAAGGCAACACTGATAGCTCGACAAAATTCACCTACAGTTTACTAAAAAATCTTTGAAAAAAGCCTTAGCTACTTTTAGTCACTAAATAAAATAAGTATTGATGACCATCACAAAGCGTGTTAGTAAATAAAAAAGTCTCAAGCACTCGTATAGTTTATTTTCTAGTTTTTCGACATTATCACATATTCGGCAATCTACCGCAACATTGGTATTTCATACAAATATTTAATAAATAATGGTTATAATATGCTGGAGCTCGAGGCTAAAGTAATAACAGCCGCACGGGGCGATCCATCAGGTTAAGCTACGCTTGCCAGGGTTAGTTTATGGATGAATGACCATCTTTAAATACCGAGACTCCTCCGTGCCTCGGAAAGCTCGTTGAACCCGGCTGTCAATCGTGGATCTCTGACAGTCGTTACGGGTCGTCAGAAACCCGAAAGTCTGACAACCAGTCTTACCAAGGGGTATCGTATTACCCAGTAACTGGGTTGTTGAGGTCAGATAGGCAGTAGCTCCATATAATATACTGGTATTCAGCTGCATCCGGACTGGAAGCCGACCCCAAGATAGCTGGGAAATGGCTAGGCAGATTGAATATGCTTCTCATAAAGTACTTACTCCTTTAAAATGTTTGTTAAACGTAACATACTTGACCTCGGTTTATAGCGTTAGTAAAAAGATGCAAGTGCTTTAGAATTATCAGAAACTGCCGTTTGACAGAAGAAAATTGTTACATCTGAAACCGAGTGGACACTGTAATGTAACCTATGAAAATACAGTAATCTACTCCACCCATTGATTAAAAAAAATTATATAAAAATTAACTTGATACAACGAACACACCTGTAGCCACTTGATCCTCGTGATATTGTCATCGGTGACGGTCAGCACTCTCCTCTCGCCGAACTTTTAAAACATCATAATACATATTGTACTCAGTGAACGTCAACCCAATGGTAGTGTACTGCTGAGTAAAATATATCGATATAGTCCCATTTACTATGTCGTGTTCAATTATCCATTTACACTTAATTGGGATAGGGAAAGGTCGGGAAAGCTTGGTGTCGTGATCGTACCCACGTGTCGCTTCAAGTGTCTGCCGCAGGGTTGTGGGTCCTGGTGCTCCTTGTAGCGCTGCAGCGCGCGCGCGTGCTTGGCGCAGACGCTGTGGAGCGCGACCACGAGCATGCGCCAAGTTATCAGCCTGGAAAAGAAGATATAGAAGTCGTTTATAACTCATTTTCATTCAACTAAACATTGACGACATTGTACGACCACTTCTCATTATTCTTCTATTAAAATTATTCTACGAGCATCTAAATCATTTCATAGTATGTTTATGATTGCAAGCTACTTGTAGAACGATTTCAATGGAGAGCTATTATTAGATAGTACTCGTAGGTACTTTGTCGAAAAAGGTAATAAAGAGAAGACCGAGACTATAATGAAATCATTTATTAAATATGCCGTAAGTTACTTTTACTGCCTATTTTGGGAATAATATTTGCCAAATTTAAATCATCTTTTAAAATCCTTTAATCCAAAACGATTGAGCCCCATCATTGCTCTTAGGTGTTAACTTTAATAGGCTCATCTAGGTATATCTATTTATTAAGATTATGAACTTTTGAGTCATTTCAAACTTTTAAAATTACAAAGAGAACAGGGTACATGACTAAAAAAATTAATTTGGCCATCATTTAGATTATCAAAATCAAATGGACACGTGTTTTCTCCATTGTCACAAAAAAAAAGAATATTCATTGCGTTGAAATTTCGCGTGACGTCACGACTTAATACACATTTTACCAAATTGTGATCCACCATTTTTTTATAATCTAACTTACGGACTAAAGTCTTACGGTAAAGTTATTTTTGTACCCAGGCATCATCCCTACTCTCGTATCAAATTAATTTGACAATCGTGACGAAGTTAAAGGTCCGAGGAGCAATATTAGATTGGCTGAGAATGTAATAGCAGCAGTTTTATTAGAGTTTTTCCTTACCTTTATAACTTTATTATTTCTCGGACAACATTGTGTTAGAGATTTGCACTGAAAGTTGTTTCCTTTCGAGAGATAACACCTGATGATGCTTTTATAAGGGTTTAGGAAGATACTTAATTGTAACAATAAATATGAAGCTATTCTGTTGTTTTTTGTTAAATAACTAAATTAAGATTGGAGTTTCCACTGCGGAATAAAAAAATCATCGTGTCTGGAGCTTTATTCAACAAAAAAATGCACCGAGTTCGTATTGCCGGAGGAGATACAAAAATGTGCAGTCACTGCACACGCCCGTGATTATGATGTTATATTGCCTTAGGTATGATGTTAAGTTACATTTAAATTTTTTGTGTCGGAATCGTTACATGATCAATATATTCAGTATTTTTGTAGGTTATAGGTATTGTTCTTATCTTCGTCGTGAAAAGCTGACACACTTCTACTTTTTTATCTTTTTCCGTTCGCATACAAGTAAACAGGAAATCAACAATGGTATACAACAAATATCCTACAGAGATAAACTGAAAGCTAGTAAGTACCAGGAAGAGAACGATAAGACAAAAAGAAATACCAAGTATTTTAGAGAAACAAAAAAGACCTCTAACAATCTAAAAGCACGGGTCTATGAGAAAAAGTACCACTGGTTTTGTTATGGCGAAATATTGTTTACTCCATAAAACAATTTTGATTGTGTTGCTATACTAACACAACAAAAACTTGGCTTAATATCGTCCACTTCACAGACAAACGCAATTGATTGCGGAACCCATTTTCCTTAACCAATAAAAATATATGATTCCCCTAGGATTCTTTCTTGAACATAAATCGAGATGATGAGCAAATTGAACCAATAAATTGTTTCGGAACTCGATAGTTGGATTTATGATAAAAGCTTTGGTTATAGATAAGGTTTGAAATACGGACCTTGTCAACAGACAGGCTGGTCGGTCAAATATAAAAGGTGATGGAATAGGATTTAAATTAAATTAAAAAAAGAGCAAGCTTTACAGTAGTTGCCAATGATGTGTAACATTTGACATCTCACCTTGGTAAAAAAACGCTAACACTCTATCATGAAAAAATAAAATTAAAACGTTTAGTGCCGATTCCGACCGCGCGCAGACTTATCGTGCGCGTGCTCCACCATCTGACAGCCAACTCTACCACCGCACTCGCTCATTGGTCAAATCAATAAGCACTTCCCCAGCTTTCTGTTCGCACTTCCGTCCCATTTCACGAAATCATTCCCACAGATTGCAGAAAAGTGAGAGAAAAGATGTTATACAGGGTGTCTGGTGGCAGATTTATATTTTCAAAATTAAATTTTAAAAAATCTATTTGATATATTGTTTTATTTGAAACATTAAACGACAGACTAATAATGCGGATTTTATTTTTTGAACATTATGTCATCCAAATGTCTTCCGTCAAGTTGCACGCATTGTTCAAAACGGAGCCTTGTGTTACGCGCCACACGCTGCAAGCGTGTGGCGCGTAACACTTGATTCAATTGCGCTGATTTCTTGACGAATGTGTTCTTTTAAGTTCACTAGAGTTCGGGGATTGTTGCTGTAGACTCTCTCTTTGAGGTAGCCCCATAAAAAAAAATCCATTGGGGTTAAGTCGGGGGACCTGGGTGGCCACGGGATGTCCCCAAAGCGACTGATAAGTTTTTGAGGGCAAGCTTCCCGAAGCAAATTCATCGAATCTCTAGCCGTGTGTGCGGTCGCACCATCCTGTTGGAACCACGTGTGCGATGGAAACGATGGATGAGCTCGCAGGTTTGGCAAAAAGAAGTTCGTTATCTTGCGTCAGTAATTGTCACTATTGACATTTGTCGCCTGGCCTCGAGCATTTTCGAAAAAAAATGGTCCAATTATTCCATGCGTGGATAAGGCGCACCAAACAGTTACCCTGGGGCAATGCAATGGCTTTTGGTGTTTCAGTCAAGGGTTATGAGTTCTTGGAGCCCAGTAACGGCAGTTTTGTTTATTAACGTGCCCGTTTAAATGAAAATGAGCCTCGTCACTCCAAAAACTGGGATTCACAGTACGAAAACGCTCCAACATCGTCTCACAAAATTTTTTATGTGAAACAAAATCACTTTCTTTGAGTTCTTGAACGATTTGAATTTTGAATGGATGGAACTTTAAATCCTTTTTTTAAATTTCATGAATAATCGCTCTTGGAAGTCCCAGTGAGGCTGCCCTTTTCCGTATCGAAAGTTGTGGATTTTCACGTAAACTCTCTTCAACCACTTCAATGTTTTCGGGAGTCCTTGAAGATCGACTGGGCTCTGGCCGTGGAGTGTTCATAGCCGAAGCAGTTGCGTGGAACCTCTGCACCCAGGAACGAATTAAATTCACACTCGGCCCATCACTTATTCGTCGTATACCGAAGAGTGAATAAAACTGTCGACGCCCAGTTACGTACGAATCGTTACTCTTGAAAAATGCCTCGATGGCGAACGCGCGATGCTCACTCGACCAGTGCGACATCGTGACTGAGAAATCCGCACGATCACTGATTCCAATGACACCACTCCAATGACACCCCCCCCGCACCGTTTATTACTTTTTGAAATAATTGTATTTAAAAACATAAATCTGCCACCAGACACCCTGTAGGTACATCAAAAATATGAATTTGTTTTTATAAATAAAATTAAAGTTTTTCTTTTATTACACACCGAAACCCTAAGACCACACGCTAGCAGTACACACCACTTTGATTACGTCTCAAGATAATAAAGTTGTGTAGTGCATTGGGTATTTTGGCACTAACAGCAGTAAACACGGAATAGAAAAAACATTTTGATCTATTCCGTGGCAGTAAATGAATGACTTATGTAGAATGTTTCAAACAGTTGCCTTTCAATGCAATAAATTCTAAAAGGCTTATAGTCAAAAGTACAAAACGCTATTGTTTTGTTTGAAGTCTGTTACTTACACAACAAAGCACTTTCTATTTATTGTAGATGGCTGTAACGCGGCGTGATGAAATTGTTTAGCGAATGTTTCAGTTCGTGTTGCGTCACTTTTAGTTTAAAAACCCCTGATTTCAATAAAAATAAGACACAATAAAAATTACTTTCGTGTGTGCCGGGTATATGCTTCTGAGCTCTGGTGTGTGTAAAAGAAACACTGGACTGCAATATTTGATATTTTATATTGTTAATTACCTACTCTATTTTCACTGACAACTAAAAACTGAAATCACTGAATGACTTAAAACAATTCAGTTCTTTTCTAATCAGATTCAAATTATAATGTAAATTTAGCCCACTTAGCCGCACCCAGCTAGCCTCTCTGTTCGTTTTTCATGCGATCTTCTTAGATGTCACAGTGTTATTGTTTAAAAAACCATATTCTACTGTTCGTACCATACACACATACATTTCACTTAACCCGATCACGTTTTCTCTGGTTCAAATCCCCTAAGATATAAAGTGATCCATTCTACTTCCATCTGAGGGCATCATCTCTAGAGGATATCGTACAAGATGTTTACACTTCAATGCCTTTCCATACAAGCCTACTGAGATTCAAGTATCTTCTACAACATATTTAACAAAACACAATGTGCCTCCGTCCGTCGGTCCCGACATTAGCAATGTAGGTATTATTTCTTTGATAAATTCCATAATATAATCAACTTGACGTGTTTCCTCCTTCATATTACCTCCACAAAAATAATAATTGCGAATTTTAAAGCACATTGCCTCTATTTCCAGAGTCCGTAGGTTTAAACACAAAATTGTTCGAATCGCATCCGCATGATTAAACTCGTCTGCAATAAAAAGTCACCTTTCATACCGTCCAGCTGGACATGTCAAGGTGAACAAACCCCTCGGTATACATTTTATATGCTCCATAGAAATCTTTGCATTTCCCTGTTTCTGTAATACTTTTTTCGCTTTTCTATTGTCATCTTTTTAAGGTTGAAATAGGAGAATAATCCATTTATTTAAAATTTTAGCGTTTCCTACATGGATAAATATAGCTCGTGTTAGTGAGTGTATGTGGCGGATGACGTCAAGGCTCTACAGGATGTATCATAATGAGCATCCGACTGCAGGATTTCTGCGCTGGGTTTTATACGACACACAAAAGGAAAAACTGCGTTACGAGGCAAAACCGTAGAGCCCGCTTTAAAAAAATATCTGCGGATGTTTTATGGCACTCTATAATGCTGTGGGTGAAAGCATTAACCTGGAACGTAGTACATAGAAGCGTGATATTAAGCGTGGTAAACCCTTATGAAAGAGCACTTAAATCGCTTTTAAAACTTTATATCATATATACAAAGTTGATACGACAGAGGGGCTTTCCTTTAAACTGCCTATACTAGGTACTATTTTCAAGCTCTGTACCAAAAATCAATTAAATCGGAGCAGTAGTTTAGTCACAAACGATTTTTTAAGTTTTGGCCTCGTTTGAACACGATGTATCTTTCCTAACAGCTGATTATGTCTATACGCACAGGTCATGCACCTTAAAACGATAAATCTGAGTATAACCTACGATACGACGCGTTGTTGCCGTTCTCACGCAAGTCGCAAGTACATT
The DNA here is from genome assembly GCA_951329385.1 of Polia nebulosa. NCBI lineage: Eukaryota > Metazoa > Arthropoda > Insecta > Lepidoptera > Noctuidae > Polia > Polia nebulosa. The sequence goes on from OX589602.1 coordinate 22,986,648, forward strand.
TTCGCTATAAGATGGCAATGCAAACAAGGATAATGGGTATAAAGTATGGTATAAAGGGTGGTTGCGTTTTACTCTGAATTGTAAGCTATTTAGTTTGTTTGAAAAAAAAAAAACCTCATTTATTATTATTTTTATTTTTATACCGTATCGAATTAATACTAAACACGTATAGTATACGTAGTTTAATTTAATGCCCCTCTGTCACATCAACGTTGTATATCTTCTGATGAAGTTCCGATTCACAAGAAGACAAGGCTGCATGCTAGATATTCAGTTCATATCAAGTAGCCTCGTAAATCTGTTTTACCGATAGTTTTGCTCACAAATCGTCTATGGGCACTTCAAGATTTTACGCATCAATAACTAATTTTCTTGATATCGACTTCTCTGCACTCTTTTGTCCATATTCTAAGTCAGTTTGGAGGACCTGCTTTCGATTCAGTTGCCCTGACAACGGAAAAAAACCCTTGATTAATTGCAATATATAACAAGCTGTAACTCTAAAGATGAATCGAGGTGGAGTAGGGGATATGACATAAAGCATACGTGTTTGCCTTTATTTTCAAGCAGTCTGATGCAGTTGGTGGCAGTTTATTTTAGTTTAATTCTTGATTTTCAGCACTTAGTTTTTTTTTAAAATTCGTATGTCTGTTGGTAACATGATCTGTGGACCAGGTACCCTATTAACAGCATTTATTGCTGGCATTTGGTTGGACCAACAATAAATGCTACTAGGGTAGCTTATGGTTATGACGTGAAAATTATTTAGGAGAAAAAAATGATGGTATGTCACATTTTTATGATATGGATGACCAATAAAAAAACTGGGCGTTTCAACATCCAATGAAAATGAATTGCTCTCGTATGAAATAACTTAAAATAGTATTGGTAACACATAGCACTGTCGCGACAAGATCTAATTTAATCCAATAATAATCCAAGATTGCAGTAGTTGCAGTGACCAGTAACATCTGCTGCAAATTGTGTCGCCAATGTAATCTAGGAGCGTTGCTGTGATGTTCATAAATTTCATCAGACGTTAAGACGTTTTTCCTAATTCAAATGTTTAGTATAAACGTGTAATAACGTAGTTTTAAGAGGCTTTGCGCTTTCATGGCCTTGTTAATCCGAGTGTGAGACACTCGGATTAACAAGGCCATGAAAGCGCACGAAGTCCGAGTGGTTCCATTGTTTTGGCAGTCGGTTGTTTATTTAAAAAAAGTTTTTTATTTTTCAATTTTTAGTTGTTATACCCCAGAACTAAAAACTCCAATAACATTGAACGTGGAATTTAAACATACTCGTAATTGGAAAAAAAAAAAAACAAAAACGTCATCTAGGTATTCTTATTTTTCGTTTATTTTCAGTTTCTCAAAAAGCGCTAAAGCAATTTCGATAAAATTTATATGGGACCACCTCGGGAGTATATGCTTCCGGATAAAAAAAGAATTTTGAAAATCAGTCAACAACTGACGGAGAAATCGGCGGACGTACATAAAAAAAAGAAACATACATACAGTCGAACATAGAACCTCCTCCTTTTTCGAAAGTCGGCTAAAAAACCGACATTTAGGGTTCCGTACTAAATGTATTTTTGACTATTTGTATGGCTTTAGGTCAACAAGATGCTTAGACTGTGAAAATTTGAAGACTGTAGCTCCAACCGTTTCGCTGTAAAACCTGTGTGACAGACGACGGACAGACAGACAGACAGACATGTGAGTGACAGGTATAGGGCTCCGTTACGTAAAAATGACAAAAATAAAACGTATCAAAGTTCAGGAGTCCCAGGGCTTGTTAAGTCAGTACGTGGTACATTTTTTACGTAGGTGTGTCGTCACGTGAAATACCAACGCACTGTATCGTCCTCGTTTTTGTTAACGTGACAAAAGAAAAAATACGTGTCCAGTAGTTTTTGATAATAAATATATTACTTTAGTCATCTACCCTTTTAAAAACTCCGAACTATCTGCCATATCAACAGTGTATCTCCTGAACATAGTAAACCTCGTGAATGACGAATACTGTGGAATTTGATTGGTTCTACATTTTATTGTACACGGATGTAGACATGACACGCGTACAGACTGTAAATCAATTATTTATATTTTAATCAAGCTATTATGTGTATATACTGCAAAATAAACTGAAAAGTTAATCAGAACTTTAAGGCTGATTCAATAGTCTATTTACGTCTGACCAACAACTACTGGTTATACGAGTAATTAATGAGACCTTCAACAGATTAAAGAGCATCTTATTTCCATACAAATAACGTTGAAACTATAATTTAACATGGATGATAAATCCATAAATCACGTGAAGTTTAAATAAGTGTCTGGTGTGACAGATGTGTCACGTAGCTACCGTGACTCGCACGCGCAACAAACTTTGTTAATATCAGACAAATTGGATGATATTGTATAAGGTAATATGATATTCAGATCTCATATAGGGTCTGGGCTATGACATGTTAGAGGCCCAAATAAGTATAGAGCAGCATCTTACCTACTTATTTGAAAACTTTCCGAACGCTGCGGGATATTAAAGATTTTCCGGTAAGTAGTTTTAATTTAAGCGGAATAGCGAAAACCGAGCTTAGAGAACACAAGATTAGGTATGCGATAGGTTGAAGACATTCTATGAGACATAATTTTGAAACTGAGTTTCAAAAAAAATAACACTTTTAGAGAGAAATATAAAATTTTAAAAATACCTAACTTTTCGTTTAGTTAGATTGTATTTCAGTATCAGTCACTATCCATCTTCAGTGTTTTCTGCTGAGCAACGAGTAATTTAACACGGTTTTTAACTGATCTAAACAGATTTTGTTGTACCAGACTTAAAGATAATTTTTAACTATTTTCTTAAAGTACCTACCTAGTGGTCGCCCGGTAATCGAAATTTGACCATTAAGATCACTGATATTCATGCGTGTGTCAAATGTCAACTCAATCGTTTCAGTAGATTCAGAGAAAATTGACTGTAACAGACAGACAGGCAGACAAACAAACGAATGATCCTATAAAAGTTTCGTTTTTTTCATTTGGACTTTCAAAATTATAAAAATCTACAAATGAAAGCCAAGTTCAACGGTCAGGGTGCTTCCCATTGCAAGCATGGGGTCTTTGAATTACAAATACATAATCATGCTCACTCATCCACCTAAACTCTGTACTTCAGGTTTTAATAATTTAACAATGATCACCATTGTTTATAAAACTCGTTAACCCTCATTATATTATCATCATTCTCCTGCCCTTATCCCAATTTATTTGGGGTCGGCGCAACATGTCTTTTTCTTCCACCCTCATTATATTATGCTTACTTTAAATATTGATTATTCAGCGGATTCTAAATTCAAATTTTCCATTAAAAACTTTAAATTAAGAACCTGCCTAATCTTTTTATTTTTTTTATTGTTCACAGGCACGCGTTTGACCACTGTCTCATCTGATGGTAAGCGATGATGTGGTCGAAGATGGAGCACGCTTGCCTAGAAGTAACCTATTCACTTTTGACTTAAAGACTCCCAGGTTGTAGCTATCAGGAAACACAGACTCTGGCAGGGAATTCCACTCCCTAGCTGTACGCACAATTACTGTTTAAATTAATCACATGCTTTATTTTTTATAAATAAACCCCGATATGTCAATATGTGATAGTCTTATTGAGCTCTCATAAACTAAACATAAGAAGTTAGCTGGCTGTGGTTATTTTCCGGCTGTGCAAAGGGGTAAAATAAAATCATCAATCAAAAGAAAATTAAATAGTTTTTCTAATGTAAAGTGGCGGGGTGAGGTTTTTTTTTTGGATTTTAAACCGTTAACAGGCTCTATAACTTGTTTGTACTTTTAGTTTATAAATAAAAGCCACAAACAACGAAGCAAAAAACCTTTTTTCTCCAAAGACATACGAGTACCATAATTACTTTTTAATTTCAAACTGAATCTTGTTAATCCAAAGGCAGTGATGCAAGAATTAATTGCAATTTAATATTTTAATAAGCGCTGGCTCGAGAACCTTTTACATTTTGCTGTCTTTAGCAGCGAGGTAATTACTAAGCTTGAGGTAATAGTGTAAGAAGATAGCTCTGCTTGTTATGTACTCGTATAATTATTTATTATGTATGCCTCTACGAATATAAGCAAAAGGGTAGTTTACAAAAAAAAAATCTAATTAGTCCGCCAGTGAAATAACCAAAAAATATTGGACACGTATTTTTTTTTGTCACGTAAACAAAAAATGAGGGCGATACAGTGCATTGAAATTTTGCGTGACGTCACGCTGCGCGGCACTTTTTACCAAGAAAGTAACGTAACGAGCATTCCTGAACTTTGATGCGTTTTATATTTGTCATTGTTTATTGGTTTGATATAGCAAAAAATACGTGTCTAAAATTTTTGGATAATATAATTTACGGACTGAATAGAATTATTATTGTCACACCCAGTAAAATATCCTATTATTTTTTCTTTCTGCTTTAAGATGAATTAATCGAGAATGACAAGTTGGAATTAACATTTACCGAAAACGTATTATCAAAATAATTATACTATGAATATCTAAGCTGAATAATCGGTGTGTGGTTGTGCTCCGTCATGAATCACTTTTAATATAAACTTAAAATAAAAAGTCAATCAATCTTCCAGCCTTTTCCCAGCTATCTTGGGTTCGGCTTCAAGTCTAACCGGATGCAGCTGAATACCAGTATTTTACATGGAGCGACTCCCTATCTGACTTCCACAACCCAGTTACTGGGTAATACGATACCCCTTGGTAAGACTGGTTGTCAGACTTTCAGGTTTCTGACGACCTGTAATGACTGTCTAAGATCCACGATTGACGGCTGGGACCAACGGCTTAACGTGCTTTCCGAGGCACGGAGGAGTCTCGGTATGTAAAGATGGTCACCCATCCATGGATCAACTCCGGCAAACATAGCTTAACCTTAAGGATCGACACGTACAGCTATTAATACGTTAGCCACTTGCTCCTCTTAAATAAAAACTTAAATACAAAGTCTATTTAACAAAAGTTCTCATCGATCAACTTTTAATTGCTGCTTGATTAACATAAATAATACCAGAATATTAAAGTGATTTGTAAACATTCTTGAGCTTCACTTTGAGTGCTCTTATCATTCTATTGTTTTAACCTGATTTGAAACATTTGAAACAAAAATAAAAATTACATTAGTTTTCATAGTGTTTAGGGGATTTTTCTTTTTTTTGTAATCTGTGTTCTACTTTAACGAAACGCAAAGTCGTTTTTGACAAAACTCTTCCAAGAGAATTAAAAATTTAAAAAACGTATCCGGTCAGACAGTTACGGAAGTAGATACAAGTAAAGAAAACACAATAATAGATAGAGCTGTAATTTTAAATTAGCCACTTATCTTTGTTAACTGCTGAAGTTTCAAGAACGCACACTATGTTTGTATTTTAAAACAGCTTATGAGATGAAAATCACAAAACCAACTCCCGAGCATACAGTAGGTATGACAATAAATCTCAACAAAAACGGAAAACCTCTTGAATATAATTGTGTTAAGTAAATCTCTTAATCTCTGTGCTTTGTGTCGGTGATCGTAGTGAGCGACTTCTCTTCCTTTACAGCAGTACTTAAGTCACAGTTTTGCGTCACCGTTTTTCTGCACTCTTTCATTTTGTCCCGAGACCAGGCGATGCGGTTTTTGATATGCCAATCTAGCTCGAGTGCGACAATTTTTACGTTTCTTACCTTTTTAAGGTTCCGTCCCCGAAAGGTCTAAACGGAGCCCTATTGCTGTCACTCATATGCCCGTCTGTCCGTCGTTTGTCACAAAATTTAGTCCCAAAAATTTTTTACCTTCCCATTTACCTAAAAACTTGAAATTTGGTGATGATGTTTATTATTACGTTTATTTTAATATCAAATACTAATATATTGATAAATCTGATTTTTTCTTTGATAATTCCCTCATTTGGTACGGAACCCTAAATGTGCCAAGTTCGACACGCACTTGGCCGGTTTTTTATCTGATCGTTTCTATTAAACTCCATTTTCAGCAATTTATGAAGAAAAGCCATGATTACGCTTAAAATAAGCATTAATAAAGGATATTCCTATTTTCCTAAAACAGATAAGAAACAAGTAACCGCCGTTGCGAATGAAAACAATGTAATAATAATATGTTATTCCACAACCTGATGCAGTTATTATATTTACGGAAAGCTATAACTAGCAGTTTTTTAAATAATAACAAATGGAATTACTAACATTAGTTATTATTTAGTGGGAACTCTAATGAAATTTAATATTCAATATGTGTGGTTGCTATTGTACAGGCGTACTAAAATTGTTTTGTTGTATAAATCACAAATTATCAGGGTTGGCAGATGCTTAAAATACTAGTATTTTTGTTAGGGATGCTATTTATTCTTGGTGCCTAATGTAGGTACACAACACATTCATCTTTAATGATTTATTTGTATTAAACCAAAGGTTGACTTGTAGAAAATGCCTTGTTACATTTAGTCCGCATATATTTAGTGGTAACTGGTGTGCATTTAGTTTAAATAAATTAATAAATAACTCCTGAACAATACTGAAATATTTTATAGCATAAACGTCTTTCATAATGCGCACAGCAAAGGAGTGGAACTCTCTACCTGTGTCTGTGTTTCCGAATGCATATAACCCTAATCTCTTCAAAGTTAAAGTGAACAGGATTCTTCTAGGTAAGCTCGCTCCATCGTCGACTTTGTCTCTGTCATCTCTGATCTAGACTAGAGTCAAGAGCCAACCCATCTATAGTAAAAAAAAATATTTTAGATCTCCCTAGTAATGTCTAGGGGTAGCGGATAAATTTTCAACATGAGTTACCGCACCCCTGGGCACTCAGGCAGGGAAGGAACAGGGGTGGGTTTTAGTCAGTAAGAGACTGACACGCCCTCCCGCTCCACCCAGAGCGGGAAAATTCATTGGATAATTCCCTTCCCCCCACCCCTCAAAAAATACCCTACCGGAGTCTGTGTTTCCTGATAGCTACAACCTGGGAGTCTTTAAGTCAAGAGTGAAAAGGTTTCTTCTAGGCAAGCGTGATCCATCTTCGACCACATCATTGCTTACCATCAGGTGAGACAGTGGTCAAACGCGTGCCTATCAACAATAATAATAATTTAAAAAAAAAATTGAAGGGAGTATAGTACTCTCATTAATCATTAAAATGGCGTGATAATGTTTCAATTATTTATTTACCAATTTCCAATTATTTTGTGAAATTCCTGAAATGGTTGGAGTTTACATGGAAACATAACAAAGAGAAATGTCAATTCGTTCAGTTTCAAATGAAAAAATAATGCTGTATAGCTATACAGCATTATTTTTTCATTTGTATGTTACTAAATCGTATTAATGGAAACAACCTATACAGCTAGCTAGCTGTATAGGTTGTTTCCATTAATACGATTTAGTAACATACAAAACTGTACAGGCTCAACGTGACCCAAACCGCTGCTACATGTTTCAGTGAGACTATCAACAATTAGTATGTATGTCATCCAACCGCAGAGTGACAACCCTACGCTACGGACATGTTTATTTTCAACTTAAATATTCACTTTTCAGCTTTCATTCCAACAATATACGATTAAACAGAGAAATCATTGTAACATCGTTGTGATTACGGTTGGATTGAATCGGCTCATAATACTCGTGTTACGGGAAATGACCGGAAACTGACCATACTCGTACAATTTGCATTTCATACTTCTTAGAGGAAATTCCTAATTATTTTATTATTCGTTGCACTGAATATTGAGGTATTTTTGTTGCGCCTGTTATTTAATATCTGTAACTAAATAAGTAACTATGTAAGTTTTTCAGTTTAGTTTGCATGGTCAGCTAACAGCTAAGTGACGTCATTCTAAAACCAATATCGCAGACTCCCAAAGATGGCGGACTAGTTTTTAGGCATTCCCATGATATGGGTATCAAGTAAAAGGGTTTGTTAAGGCCCTACGCACGGTCCAGTGGCGCCCTCATTGAATAAAAAATCGTAGCATAGCACAGAAAATAAATATTAAAAAATCCAACTTGCCGTTTGTTACAAAGAGCATAAAGAATTTTTACGTTGTTAAAACAGGTCTCAAAATTAGGTCAGAAACTGCTGTTTTTGGTACTTTTGCCTACTACTTTGGATACGAAACATTTTGAGACCTGTTTTAACAACGTAAAAAATCTTTATGCTCTTTGTAACAAACGTCAAGTTGGATTTTTTCAAAATGTTTCGTATCCAAAGTAGTAGGCAAAAGTACCAAAAACGGCAGTTTCTGACCTGATTTTGAGACCTGTTTTAACAACGTAAAAATTCTTTATGCACTTTGTAACAAACGTCAAGTTGGATTTTTTGATATTTATTTTCTGTGCTATGCTACGATTTTTTATTCAATGATGGCGCCACTGGACCGTGAGTAGGGCCTTAAGAAGACTACGAAGAGTAAAAATGTGTTTCAACAAAAACAAAAAATATATAAACAGATGACGTTTCAGCATTTTTCCAATAATTATGCTTGGTGTTATCAATTTGAGCATTACTTTACTATTTAGTTTTAGCTACGGAGTACAACAACTAAAAAGTGACGAACTTTTTTACAATAAAAGTTTCTAGTATTGTTTTTTCGTTATTTGACATCGACTTTCGAATTGAAAGTTATTTTGCTATTTTTAGTATTTATTTTCTGGAAGTCGTTTGTAATTTTTTAGAACATGAACTCGTGGCATTGAGCATAGCGTGTTAACTACGGCATCACTCGGTGCGCGCTACGTTGTAGCGGGCTTGCTACGCTCATGTCACCGTTGGGTTGCTGGCAAAAAATTGCTTTCCATTTATAAAAATATATTTTGCATTTAATTTTTCTTCCTTAGTCGTCTTGCTTTCTTAAAGTAAAACCCAATCACTGACTATGGCAACTTAATTATTTTCTCCCAAAGAATGCAATAAAATTAAAATGTAAATGTTCGCTTCGGAACGATAACAACTATAAGAAGCGTGACAATAATTTTTCGGTGTACGTCATTTATTTTGTTTTTAACGAAGGTAAATACGTACCTTGTGTATTCTAACTTGTGACACATGTAACACTACCAAACTCTATCGAATAGTTATTACCACTGCGGACGACGAGCAGTGGGTAGCTCGCCATCCGATCAGCACCAGGCCCGAGAGACAACGGCGCGTAGAGTTCCACGCACGCCTCAAAGAGTTATCAGCAAAACATGGCCGATGCTTGCCCAGGGGTTGTGGATAAATTCGAAACAGAGTTACCGCGCCCCTGGGCATTCAGAGCAGGGAAGCAACAGGGGTGGGTTTTAGTCAGTAAGAGTCTGACACGCCCTCCCGCTCCACCCAGAGCGGGAGATGTCACTTGATGATTTCCCACCCCACAAAAAAAAAAAGCTCACGCAGTGTGGTCAGTGGGTGTGGTGAGAGATCTACGTGACGAGGTAATCTAAACTTGTGGTGTTACCGCGTTAATATCGATTTTCAATCTAAACATTTTTTTTTTTTATATTGAGTACATAATTCAAAATTCTGAAGGGAGGTAACTTGAAGATGAGGGATTAATGTTCAAAGTGATGTGTGCAAAGATATTATTTGTTTGAGTACCTTCCTCCTACATACGTCTCTTATGCCATGTCTATCACGTAGGTAAATGTTGCTTTCATATCATTAATATTCGTCGTGTTTATGAAGGTAATGTTTCTGTACCGTATCAAATTCAAAGAGATGCTATGTAACCACTAAACGGTTTTATGGTTGTATGAGTGTTATGTATATTTGTTTTCTTCTTTCACGAGATCTTTATCTACGACAGTGCATCGTGAGCCGAATTAAAAAGATCTCTTCAGCAGCAAAATATTCAAAGAAATTTGATCAGTTTGGTTTCAGTTCGGTTTTAATTCACTGATCCTTCACGAATTTTATTTATAAAAAGGCTTAATTGACTCGTGAATTATGTAGTTATCTGACATATACATTCAATAAATTAATAAATAAGCGAGTATATTTTCTCAGGTAAGGTAGGTATTGTAATTTTCCTTATTTGCACTACTAGAGATTCAGTACCCTCAACTTTACTCACTGGTTACTATTATATATTTCTTATTTACTTGCTAGATTATAATGAAAATTCATGACCATAACACCCAAAATTCCGTCATCGAATGAAAATAAAATTCATAAAAAACAAAACAAAAACCAATTGGGAAAATGGGGTGATATAGACCCGTCAGACATCAAATGTGACGAAGACATTGCTTTATTGATAAGTATTTATACTGCGAAACTATTAGCATGTATGTTTTCTCTTTCAAGATCGAGTTTCAGTGCATGATAGGGTCAGATCACACCGAGAGAGCAGGACAGTAGTTTCGCGCTGCGCAGCGCGGTGCCGCTGCTAAACGAAGAAGAGAGCCTTCAATAGGGCTGCCAAGTCCTGCAAAAAGTCCTGTTGCGGAGGGCTCGGTTTGACCACATTAGCCGAATTGGGAACAAACTTGCTTCTTACCCAGCTGGTAGTAAGGCGTTTTGGTCCCTGGCTAAGTCAGTTGAATCGAACTTCTGCCGCCCCTCACTACCTCCACTGCTGAAACCCGACAGGTTGCTGGCCAACTCCGCTGAAGAGAAAGCAAACTTGTTTGCCTCTCTGTTTGCGGAATCTTCGCGTCTAGATCCTGGTGGCGCGAAGCCCCCTGGTACTTTTGGTGGATGCGAGTCGATTATGTCGGACATTCGCATTCATCAGAAAGATGTCTGAAGGGTACTGCGTAACCTAGACGTGAACAAAGCTAGTGGCTCGACGGGATACCGGCAATTGTACTGAGAACTTGTGCGCCTGAGTTGTCTCCGATCATGACACGTATATTTCGCCTTTCGTTTGAGACTGGAAAAGTGCCGATGGCTTGGAAGCAAGCTAACGTGCAACCCGTGCCCAAGAAGGGTAGTCGAGCTGACCCAGCAAATTATAGGCCCATCTCGGTAACTTCCGTACTCTGTAAGACTATGAAACGTATACTGAATGGCAAGTTCCTGGCATACCTAGAAGCTGACGATATCCTCAGTGACCGACAGTATGGCTTCCGCCGAAATCGGTCAACGGGGGCTCTTCTAGCGTATGCCATTCACATCTGGAGTGAGGCCATCGACAAACAAGGGGAAGCCCTTGCGGTCTCCCTTGACATCTCGAAGGCCTTCGATAGGGTCAGGTACGTTAGCCTAATTGGCAAGCTTTCTTCCTTCGGTCTGTCCGCCCGATTGTGTGATTGGATTGCAGATTTCCTGAGGGATCGGTCTATCCGAGTGGTCATAGATGACTGCTCGTCCGGACTGCTGGCTATTAATGTCGGTGTTCCAGAGGGGTCGGTGCTCTCGTCAACTTTGTTTTTGCTGCATATTAACGTTCTGCTAAAACCCGGTACCTTTGGGTATGGAGACGACAGCACTGTTTCCGAGAGATACGTGCCCGATGCACGAGCTAGTGGGTCTCAGGTCCGGTCTCTGCGAGAGGCGTGTCTTTTTTCTGCTAAAAGGACCCAATTTCACCCGGTTCCATCTTTCCGAGGTGTAACCGTGCCGATAACCGACCAACTCAATCTTCTTAGTGTTACTTTAAAATCTACCCTCAATTTTGGTCCCTTCATAGAGGAAAAGGCTCAAGTAGCTGCCAAAATGTTGGGGATCTTCGCAAAGGTGAGACGGTACTTCACGCCGGAACAGCTGCTCAAACTTTATCACGCGCAAGTTTGATCGTGTATGGAGTACTGCTCTCATCTTTGGGATGGATCTGCCAGATATTAGCTTGATGCCCTTGAGTCAATTGAGAAACGAGCCAAGAGGATCATTGGCAATGATAAGCACGTTGAGTCGAAGCTCCAAAGTCTTGAGCATAGACACCGAGTGGCGAGCCTTTCGGTTTTCTATCGGTTACATTTTGGGGAGTGTGCGAGAGAATTTCATAAATTGATACCGCCAAGCCCGTTCCATCAATGGACCACACGACGTATGGCGAAGTGCCACCGGTACATGGTGGACATCCCATCCATACGCACAAAGCGTTTTGAGAAAACATTCATTGTGCGTACAGCTAGGGAGTGGAATTCCGTACCGGAGTCTGTGTTTCCTGATAGCTACAACCTGGGAGTCTTTAAGTCAAGAGTGAATAGGTTTCTTCTAGGCAAGCGTGCTCCATCTTCGACCACATCATCGCTTACCATCAGGTGAGATAGTGGTCAAACACGTGCCTATCAACAATAATAATAATTTAAAAAAATAATTGAAAGGAGTATAGTACTCTCATTAATCATTAAAAAAAAAACAATACAAAAAAAAACTCGATATTTAAAAAAAAACACGCTTAAATTTTTATTTTTCGTATTTTTTTCAGCAAACCCTTTCATTTGTTACCCATATCATGAGAATTCATAAAAAATAACAAGTCTGCCATATTTGATTTAGAATGACGTCACTTAGCTAACCATGCATTGTCGGTCCTTGATAAGTGTGCGAAGTTTCAATTCAAACCGACATTTTGAAGTGGGTGAAAATCACGTTCAAAGATTCCGTAACATAGATACATACTAAAGAGCGTGTTAATAATAATCTTTGGACTATCAAAATTCTACAGATGCATGCAACCTTATAAATTACCTAATCTTGTTCGACCTCAGTAAAGCACGTATTCTATTACACGTTCCTTCAAACCCAACATATCAAACATGTATAAAGGAGAACGGGCGGGTGTGGCCCAAGTAGCGTCGGAGCATGACGCTAATTTTGTTTGAAAGTTCATTTATTAAGCTTACTTTTTTTGTACGGGTGCAAAAAAATCTATCCTGGGAGAAAAAAGTTACAGTGTATATTCAAATACTCATATATCGAGCTATTTTCAACTATTTCAATATGCCTAGCCTTTTCCCAACTACCTTGGGGTCGGCTTACAGTCTAACCGGATGCAGCGAGATCTCTACAACTCAGTTACTGGGTAATTCGATACCCCCTTTTTTTTTTGGTAAGACTGGTTGTCAGACTTTCGGGCTTCTGACGACCCGACACGATTGTCAAAAATCAATGATTGACAGCCCCGGCAAGCGTAGCTTAACGTGATGGATCGACCCGTGCGGCTGTTATTACTTCAGCCATGAGTTCCTCTTATAATGTATATTCTTATAATGTATTACATCATTCGATCGACGTCGATCCGTCGATCAGCCAAAGCTATTACATCAATCTATCAACGTCGTTCCGTCGATCAGCCAAAGCTATTACATCAATCGATCAACGTCGATCCGTCGATCAACCAAAGCTATTACATCAATCGATCGACGTCGATCCGTCGATCAGCCAAAGCTATTACATCAATCGATCAACGTCGATAGATCGATTGGTGTATCACCCATAAGTTACAGATATTGCAATGTTCTACGCAAGTACCTATTTAAGTATTTTTCTTAAAAGGTTTGGTTAGAAGTATTTCTTTAGCCGACTTCCTCGACGATTTAACGATCAATGTTTTAAGCAAGTGTTCTTTCTTCCAACAAGGCTTAAAGGCTAGAGTAAAAATACCTACGTACTTCAAAGTACGTTGGTATTTTTACTTTTTAGGTTTGGAAGTATTTCTTTGTAAACACAAAAGTGCGCTTTATTTATATTTACGGATCAATGTTCTATGCAAGTATTTTTCTTCCAACAAGACTTAGAAGTTAGAAGTATCCTGCATACGCGATTTTACTCCTTATTGTCATGACTTTAAGGATCAATTTTCGATGCAGAAAGAAAATACTTCAAAGTATCTCGAACGCTGGTTTTTGGCGCTGGTGTCTAAAGTTGGACGTACATGGGTACTCGATTTTGCAAGTACGACTCATATCTAGTGGGTCCTGATTGAGCCGATTTATTGAGCAGAAGGAAGGGGAACGGACTACTGAGCTGCACCCGCGTTGCATCTTTTCTGGCTTTCTAATACCACGCATATAAGTCTTCATAGATGTTCGGCAACATAAAACTTAAAAGGATTAAAATAAATGGATTTAATTAATAAATAGTTGAAAATATATGAGTTTAGAATATACATTATAAGAGGAGCTCATGGCTAAAGTAATAACAGCCGCACGGGTCGATCCATCACGTTAAGCTACGCTTGCCGGGATTGGTCAATGGATGGGTATCTTTACATACCGAGACTCCTCCTTGTCTCGGAAAGCCGTTGGTCCCAGCTGTCAATCGTTGATTTTTGACAATCGTGTCGGGTCGTAAGAAGCCCGAAAGTCTGACAACCAGTCTTACCAAAAAAAAAAGGGGGTATCGAATTACCTAGTAACTGAGTTGTAGAGATCTCGCTGCATCCGGTTAGACTGGAAGCCGACCCCAAGGTAGTTGGGAAAAGGTTAGGCATATTGAAATAGTTTAAAATAGCTCGATATATGAGTATTTTAATATACACTGTAACTTTTTTCTCCCAGGATATATTTTTTTGCACCCGTACAAAAAAAGTAAGCTTAGTAAATGAACTTTCAAACAAAATCAGCCTCATGCTCCGACGCCACTTGGGCCAGAGCCCATTCAAAAATGTCCGATCTCCTTTTCTCTCTTCACGTTCTCGTACATATCTGGGGCATATTCAAGAAGGCTGTCAATCAAGTTGGCGACTCCTATTCTAAAATAAAGCAGCCGAACATTAGCTAATCGAGTGACAGTGTTGATAATAAGCTTGTTTACAGAGTATAACCTTACTTTGGACGACACGGAACTGATGCGAGGAGATTAGATCGTAGCAGATGTCACATGTCAGTGATTTTGTTGAAAGGTTGTTTATAAAGATTCTCTGGAAGAGCATTATTTCCAGTCGATAACATAATAAAAACGTTTTCTAAAAAAAATTCAATTTACTAAACATACTTCACCTCAGACTGCCATTCGTACCACTAACAAATTAGTATTAGCGGGAAACATTAATAAATCGATGAAAAAGTGACAAATCGTATAATCTTCCATTTTTAAATGAGAGTTCAAGATAAAAGATTTTTTTTTTACAAAAAATACAACCGACTTCCGAAATTTTGATTTCGGAAGATGGTGTCAAATAACGAAGAAATAAAATATAAACACCGACTTCCGAAATCAAAATAATTCTCGGCGGACGGAGCTCCGGCAGGATCTCATGGCGACATGGAGACAGCGACTGTCGCAACCCAGCGCTGGAGACGCCACCATTGCGGCGGTAGTGCCCCTCTTTGAGGAGTGGCTGGAAAGGCTTCAAGGCGTTCTCACATTCTGCGTGACGCAGGTTCTCACTGGACACGGTTGTTTCGGGAGGTTCCTGTTCCAGATCAGGCGGGAGGAAACGCCCGGGTGTTAGCACTGCGCGGATCGCCCAGAGGACACGGTGGAGCATACGGTGGAGGTATGTCCCGCTTGGGTGGAGCACCGCCGTGTCCTCGTGGATGTGACAGATGGCGGTGACCTCTCGCGCCCGGCCCTGGTTCAGGTCATGGTATGGAGCGAGAGCGAATGGAAAGCAGTCTCCGCCTTCTGCGAAGCAGTAATGCTCGCGAAGGCATAGGCGAGACGCGTGAGGGAATCTCAACGGAGTGGTCCTCACTGCCCCGGCCGCTACCACCGCAGCAGAGACACTGGGCGTAGGACGTCGCGAGACGATCTCTGGTCACCGTAGACCCGGGCCTGTGGACGGCGAGCAGTGGGTAGCTCGCCGTCCGATCAGCACCGGGCCCGTGAGTCGACGGCGCGTAGTGTTCCACGCGCGCCTCAAAGACATGAGTGTCAGCCATCACTGAAGTGGCCCATCGTGGCCGGTGCCTGCATGCCTAGGGGTAGCGGATAAATTCTGAAAATGAGTTACCGCACCTCTGGGCACTCAGGCAGGGAAGGATCAGGGGTGGGTTTCAGTAAGAGTCTGGCACGCCCTCCTGCTACACCCAGAGCGGGAGAAGTCATTGGATGACATTCCACCTCACAAAAAAAAAAAAGAGATTTGGTCTCACATAAATTTTAAAATAAGTGTATGTTGTAGGGTACTTTTGAATTAAAAAGAATTTTGAAAATCGGTCTACAACTGACAGAGAAATCGGTGGAAATACATATAATATCAGGAGTTAATTTTTTCTTGAAGCATAACACAATGCGATACATCTAAAACAGAGAATCGACAATTAAATGTTCATGCTTTACGTTTTTTATTATTAAAACTTGAATTGCCTTCTGCACTTTCAAATTAAAGCAAATTCACAAACATAACTGAGTTCTAAAGAAATTACTAAACAACATTTGTAATTTAACAACACGTTTTTTACATTATCCTCACTGGTGACTCCCTCTTATGGCTCTGAACTCATACATACTCAAATATCAATTCAATATCAGTCAACGTCAACACAAAGCTTACATCATCATCATTCTCCTGCCCTTATCCTAATTTATTTGGGGTCGGCGCAACATGTCTTTTTCTTCCATACTCCTCTATTAGTAGTCATCTCTGTAGTCACCCCCTTTTTACTCATATCCCCTTTCACACAGTCCAACCATCGTTTCTTTGGCCTTCCCCTACTCTTATAGCCATCCACATCCATACACAAGACTTTCCTCACGACATTATCTTCATTCCTCCGCATCACATGCCCATACCACAACAATCGATTTCCACACATCTTTTCAGTCAGCGGTGCCACTTTCAAATTTCCTGTTATATACTCATTCCTAATTCTATCCATGCGCGTCACACCACACATCGCTCTTAGCAATCTCATCTCAGCTATATGCAATTGCTTTTCATTCATCCCTTTTGTGGCCCAACATTCTGAACCATACAAGACTGCAGGCCTGACCATTGTTTTATAAATCTTCCCCTTAAGTTTTAGGGAAATGCGGGCGTCACAGATAGTCCCGGTGACCTGCCGCCATTTTATCCATCCAGTGTTAATTCTGTGCTTAACAGTCCGATCTATTTCGCCATCGCTTTGCACGAGTGAACCGAGGTAACGAAAATCGGAGCAGACTGGGAGAAGCGCGCCATCTATCACTACAGCTTCAGAACTGGAGAGACCGCCGCAATCGCAGAACATGTATTCAGTTTTTGTTCTGCTGATTTTCAAGCCAACTTTCTCCAGCTTCTGTTGCCATTTCTCCAATCTGCTCTGGATCTTAGGTCCATCTTCACCGACCAGAACAATGTCGTCGGCAAACAGCATGCACCAGGGTGCCTCTTCCTGTATTTCCGACGTAAGAGCGTCCATAATCAACAGAAAGAGGTAAGGACTTAAAGCCGACCCTTGATGTAAGCCTACAGCCACACTGAACTCATCGGTGTTGCCAGCAGCCGACCGGACGTAGGTACTAGATTGTCTGTACATATCACGAATCAACTCAACATAGTTCCCAGGCAAACCTTTCTCTTTCAAAGTCCACCACAACACATCCCGAGGTACCCTATCATACGCTTTCTCAAGATCAATGAACACCATTGTGCAAGTTCGCACAATTGACGGAGAGCGAAGGTGGCGTCCATTGTCCCTCGACCTGGCGCAAACCCAAACTGGTTCGGGGTAATCTCACTCTCCTCTCGCAATCTTTTCTGTATCACTTTCTCCCATACTTTCATAGTATGTGACATGAGCTTTATCCCTCGATAGTTGTTGCAGTCCTGTACATCCCCTTTATTCTTGAAGATGGGCACTAGCGAACTATTACACCATTCTTGTGGGATCACTTCTTCATACAACAACTTATTAAAGAATAAAGTCAGCCACATACATCCATCCTCTTTTAAACACTTCCATACTTCTACTGGTATGTCATCAGGGCCCATGGCCTTTCTATTTTTCATACATTGAACTGCCTTTCTTACTTTATCCATGCTAATTTCTCTCACCAAACTCATATTTACTTGTACCTCTTTGAGCACCACCATTCCATTCATTTTCTTCGTTCATCAACTTTTCAAAATAAATATTCCATCGCTCTTTTATTTCGTCATCTTTCGACAAGACTTTACCGAGTTCATCTTTCATACATTTTATGTGCATTGTATCCCTCGTTCTCCTTTCTCTTAATTTTGTAATCCGGTAGAGCTCTTTCTGGCCTCTAAGGCTGTCCAGTAAATCATATAACTTTTCCTGCGCCTTAGCCCTGGAAACTGCAACCGCCTTTTTTGCCTTTCTCTTCCACTCTTTATAAATTTTCTTTTTCTCTTCTTTCAAATTATCATTTCCGGTTTCTACATTCTGCCATACTTTAAACGAAATTTTCTTTTCTTTTAGTATCTTTTGCACATCTTCATTCCACCACCATGTATCCTTTTCTATCATGCCTTTAACTTGCGATTCTCCAAACACATTTATTGCTACTTGCCTTATACAATCCGCCATCTCTTTCCAACATTCATCCACAGATTTTCCTTCCATATCCTTCATTTCTATCATTTCATCTACCACTTGACTCTTAAACATACTTGCACACTCCTCATTTTCTATCATACGCCATCTGATTTTACAAAGCTTACATCATCCCCCTTCGTAATGCAATTTTTTTTCAACTTATTTTGAGTAAAATTTAGCTGCGAAATCTAAAAATCAGCAAGCATAGAAATGAGCTTTGTGACATGATATAGTCAAATAAATCTTGTACCCCAACCGGTATTTATTTTAAAAACTGAATCCGATATTTTTTCTTCAATTTCAAAGAGACCAATTCTAATTTCATCCATCTTTTTTTTGTTTAATTTGTTTCCATAGTCAACATTATATACTTTATCTCCTTTTAAATTCATGTTGAAATCTATTCTTAGCAAATAATTTTTTATTATATTCGTGCGATTTTATTGACCTTTGGAGTATAGGTCTTTGGAGTTCTTTTAATTCATGTGGTAACAAGTCTGTAGACTTACCAGATAGCAAATATTTAGGAGAAAATCCTGTTACAGAATGGTTTGTTTCATTGTATCTATTTCTACATTCTTCTGCTATTTTTGACCAATTTGTTTTTCCTTGTGATTCATTCATTTTGCATCTTATTTTGTTCAGAATAGTCTGGTTTAGCCTTTCGTTTAAACCGTTTGAGAACGGTGCGTCTACCGCTGTAAATATTAATTTTATATTTCAGTTCTTAAGGTCATTTTTGAATTCAATGGAATTAAAAGCTGGATATTGATTAGAGAGTAAAATGTCTATTGTTTCTTGTTTTGGAATTTTTTCTATAAGTTTGATGAAGTCTCGAGCATGTTGATTCTTAGAACATAGGATATATGCGTACCTAGTGAAGTGGTCTACTAGTAGAAGTAAATATCTTTTTGTTGATCTTTGACCCCCAAATCCTCCTGTGTCCAGTGACATTATTTGAAAAGGTTTATTAGCTGGACCTAATTGCGACATAAAGCCATATTTTCTATTAAACCATGTGTTATTGTTTATGCTGTAACGGAAAGGTGTGGTCATATTTTAAGAACCGGTTCTGCCCATGGAAATGAACAACTTTATTAAGAAAAAATAGAAAATTCCCAACAAAAAAATTGTACTTTCCATACAAAGTTATCATCAGCTGATCAATATTTGTATGGGAGGTAAATTTTTTTTTTGAGAATTTCCTCAGATTTTCTTGAAGAAAGTTGTTCATATCGATAGGGCAGATGCAGTCCTTAAAATATGACCACACCTTTCCGTTACACCCTGTATATTTAATATTTTCTGATAGACTTGGTGCAGTATAAAAGGGTTTTATTTTAGATTCTGTTTGATTTATTCCAGCATGACAATATTTTTAGAGCTGTGGTGGCCCAGTGGTGTTGGCCGCGACTTACAAGTTGTAGGGCGTGAGTTCAAACCCAGGCAGGCGCTTTACTTTTTGTAAATTATTTCATCACCACTGCTCTCAAAACGGTGAAGGAAAACATCTTGAGGAAACCGGCATGTCCTAGAACCAAAAATTCAAAGACATGTGACATCCACCAATCTGCATTGGGCCCGCGTGGTGGATTACGGCCCACACCCTCCCACAGAGAGGAGGCCTGTGCCCCAGCAGTGGGGACATTAAAAAGGTTGGTGATGAATATTTTGCATGTGTCTTTTCTATTATAGTTTTACTATAATCTTATTAGAACTATTTTTTTCCTATTTTTCCCACTTTTTATAATAAATTCCATTTTCTAAAATAATGTTCTTTTCGTTTATGTTCTTTTGTTTGCAAATTTTGTGCTTGATCATATTTTATGTCCTGAATATCAATAATATTTACTGTTTTTAGGTTATCTTCATTATTTGCATCAATGCCCAATACTGGGTTTCTGCTGAGACAATCTGCTTCTGTATTATCTTTTCCTGTAAAATATTTTATTTCACAACTATATTGTGACAGATAATGTGACATATCGCCTAATTCATCGTCAGGTCTGTTTCTTATATTTAACTTCTCTAGAGGTTTGTGATCTGTATCGACAGTAAAATAGTTTCCAATCAACCAATGTTGCCAAAACTTTATGCTTTCATTTATGGCTAAACATTCCAGAAATATCGCTTTTTTTACTTTTTTTGAGATTCATTTATTTTTTTAGAAAAATATGCTACCGGTTTTTCTTCGCCATTGTGCTGAATTTGTAAGTTTATTTGTAAATTGTCATCATCTAAATATGTTTATTTTGTTCTTTTTTCTCACATGTATGGAATTGTCGATTTATAAGATCAGGGGTTATTTTCATCTTGAAGCATAACACAATGTGATTCATCTAAAACAGATAATCGACACTTAAATGTTCATGCTTTACGATTTTTATTATTAAGTACATGAGTCACCTTTTTCACTTTTAAATTAAAGCAAATTCACAAACATAACTGAGTTCTAAAGAAATTACTAAATAACATCTGTAATTTAACAACACGTTTTTTACATTCTCCTCACTGGTGGCTGATCTTATGGCTCTGAACTCATAAATACCCAAATGTCAATTCAATGTCAGTGTCAACGTCAACACAAAGCTTACATCATCCGCCTTCGAAATGGAAGGAATGGAATGAATGGAAGGAATGATGGAATGGTAATATTTGATCTTTTTTCTTAAATAGGTACATAATTTAAAAACAATTCATTTCAAAATATGAGAAATTAAAATTTGAGACCCTGGTTATAATAAACCCTTTCATTTAATACGTCGCACGATACAGTTTAAAAAACTTTTTTTATTACAAGTTTGCACCCCAAAAGTGACCCTCGTATTCCAATATATTTATTTACATTAAACTTTCGTGTTTTGGGGTCATAGAAATTCATATGTGTACCTTATTTCAATTGGATTGGTCCTGTAGATTCGGAGAAATTTGGCTATGACAGACGAACAGATATACAAACAGACAGATAGGCGCACGGGTTCTGTGTTTTATTTAGAGGTTCGAAACCCTAAAAATGGAAGCATACGTTCTTACGTCCAAATGTAAAGTTAACTAAAAGTTCAGAAGGGTCGAAGTCAACTTTACAAAGTCCTATTGGCAGACCTTTCACTCCACCGTAACTATATAACCGTGATTGGATCAGACTTAAAGCATATTTGTATGGATTACCTTTACCGTCTGAATCCCTCGGAGGAGCTGAAAATGTTGACCGATGCGAAAGTTTTCCTAACATCTTGCCAACGGAAACTTGATTTATGGAACGAATAAGATTTCATCGACGATGAAATACTAAGAATTTGTGACGTTTGTTGGTCCCGACAATAATTCGTGGATCTTTGACAGTATTTATGGGTCATCAGAAGCCCGAAAGTCTGATAACCAGTCTTACCAAGGGGTATCGTATTACCCAGTAACTGAGTTGTGAAGGTCAGTTCGGCAGTCACTCCATGAAAAATACTGGTATTCAGCTGCATCCGGTTAGACTGGCAGTCAAACCCAAGATAGTTGGACAAAGGCTAGGCAGATGCTCATTGTTCTTGTTAAGTTCCATTTAAATTCTAACTTTCCTTCAATAAATACAATCGAATGAAAAGTGGACCGGCACCCAAGTTGTCCTCTTTCCAAATTAAATCAGGCAGCACAACTTTGAGAAACTCAATAGTCAAACTTAATTCTCCATTTACTAATTAGATCCCAAGGATCTCTCCGGTCCATTTCTTATTTAAAATCCCTCTTTACAAATCAAATGGAAGCGAGGAACGCGTCATGGAACTTATTCAAAGTACGCTGCATTGTATCGACTTTAAAGTTTGCGTTTATTTAATTGAAAGCCTATTTAAATGTTTGTCTATTTTTTAACCGACTTCGCAAAAAGGAGGAGGTTCTATGTTTGGCTGTATGTATGTTTTTTTTATATATCCACCGATTTCTCTGTCAGTTATGGACCGATTTTCAAAATTATTTTTTTATCCGAAAGAGTATACTTCAGAAGTGGTTCCATATAAATTTTGTCGAAATTGCTTTAGCGCTTTTTGATAAAGTCAACCAAAATAAAAAAATGTGTATACGTAGATGACGTTTTGGTCTCCTCCAGTTACGAGTATGTTCAAATTACATGTTCCATGTTATTGGGGTTATCAATTCGGACGTAACTTTAATATTTAGTTTTAGTTCTGGTGTTTAAAGCAACTAAAAAGTGAAAAATATCACATAAAATTGAAGACTAACTTTAATTTTGGAAGTCAGTGTCAATTAACGAAGAAATAAAATACAGACAAAATCAAATCAATTTGAAGAGTTGGTATTTTCTTTTTTGGAAGTCGGTTGTATTTTTTGTAAAAAAGTTTATTTTATTTCAAAACTTAGTTTCAATATTTTACAGATGACATTTTTAAACTTCTGCTATCCAGGCTTGGTTCGCTTCCAAGTTCTACACAGAGATCAATGCCATTGTATAAAGAATAGTAGAAGCCGTGTAGTTAAGTCATTCACGGAATACATATAGAAATCTTGAAAAATTATTAAACAAACTATCACTTACGTAATTCATCCTATAATGATTATTTAATCCTACTTCTACTACATTATAATATAATTGCGA
Source organism: Polia nebulosa (assembly GCA_951329385.1). Taxonomy (NCBI): domain Eukaryota; kingdom Metazoa; phylum Arthropoda; class Insecta; order Lepidoptera; family Noctuidae; genus Polia; species Polia nebulosa. The sequence goes on from OX589602.1 coordinate 23,009,677, forward strand.
ATGTTTGAATGGAATGATCGATGTTTGTTACTCAATCACGCCAAAATGGCTAAATTGATCTAGATGACATTTGGCACAGAGATCGACTATAGTCTGGAATAGTACATATTCTAGTGCTTACATTGGGGGAGGACTAATTTCGCGCGGGTGAAGCTGCTAGCAGAAGGTTGTTAATCATTAAATTATGAGCCTGAGTTGTCCCGCTGTAGAGCACAGGAGAAGAAAGTACTTTTTAGGGTTCCGTACCCGAAAGGTCCAAACGGAGCCCTACTGTTGTCACTCATGTGTCCGTCTGTCTGTCTGTCCTTCCGTCGTCTGTCACAAAATTTTGTAACGAAGAATTTTTTTACTTTCCATTGACCTATGAACTTGAAATTTGGTGATAATGTTTATTATAACGATTAATACCAAATAACTATAAATTAACGTATAACACAAATACCAATATTTGATACGGAACCCTCAATGTGCGAAACCCGATACGCACTAGGCCAGTTTTTTCTTCTTTCCGTTCTTCCCTTCTCGCCATAAAAATAGTTTACATCTTCCACCCTCTCGGATCAAAATGCTTTACCATAGTCCATATTACATGGCAGCAAAAATTTTCAATAAATTACCGAAACATATAAAAGACGAACTCATATTCAATAAATTTAACCGAAAATTAAAAGAATACCTAATACAAAAATGCTTTTACTCGGTCGCAGAATACCTACAATAAAATCTATAGCAATAATTATAGAGAGGTAAAATTTTTGGTTGTAAGTTTGTGAGTTTGTATGTGGTGGCAGATCTCTGTAACTACTGAACCGATTTTGAAAATTCTTTCACCAGTTGAAAGTTGTATTGTTGGTGTCAAAAGTCAATGTTTTTGAAATTCATGCGGATGAGGTCGCTGGCAGGGTGCTAGTATTTGGTAAAATAAATGTACATACCTAGTCTTAAATAATAATAATAAAGCAAATCCCAAAGTATAAAAAGTAACAAATTAAATCTAAAACATTCCATAATATCTAAACCATTTCATGCATTATAAAATCATAAAACTAAATAAAAAATCTACAAAATGCCCTATTTATTCCAATTATATATTTAAATTATCAATTCAGAAACAGCAATAATAATTCAGTAATAACAACAATAATTCGATAATAACAATAGCAATAGTAGTAAGTTAATAATAACAAAAATAATTAAATTGTTACAGTAATTGTTCAAAGAATTAATAATTCATTCTAAATAAAGACATTGCAGTTTAATTAGTGAATTTAAATTGATCAAAATATTATAGTCTAAGGTATTATGATTAGTAATTAAAGATTGGGATAAATATATATATACATAATCTTACTATTATATTATGTTATTATTAAGATGTAAAAATTATTATTATGTTGCCGTGCCCAAACCGGGTTTCATGTTGGAACTTACTTACATATTTTCACAACTAAATGTAAAACACATGAATGCAATAAAGAGATTTGATTTGATTTGATTTGACTTCTCAGTCACCATAATTTATTACAAAGTACAACGTTAGCTTTATTTGAATCAAATCACTTGAATGAACTTACCAACTCACGCAAGCTGGGTGGGGGCGAGGAATACCGATCTTAATGTACGTAAATGAAACGTGTGTATGTAAATGAGCTCCTCAGTTACAGTTATAGACTGCAGTCGCCAGATTAGCAATCGCTCCATGTTTAAAACTGGTATTCAACTGTATCCAGTAAGACTGGAAGACAAAGAAGTTGGGAAAAGCTATAGGCAGATTGATTGATTTAGATTGACTAGAACACGTTATGTGGATAGTAATTATCTAAATATTTATTTTCTTTAGTTTTATGTTCACCAATGAAATATAGTTAATTCAAGTCACAAGAATCCGAATGACGGTAATTGGCTATTATTAGATTATTCTTTAACTTTAGATATAAAAAAGCCTCATTTAATTGAAGAAAGTAATAAAGAAGTACATTAAAAGTTCTGCTTTTCATTTCTTCAGCTGAGTAACGCATTAGGTATTGACCTTATTAACCGACGTTAGACAGACGTCCGACTTAAAATTTTCAACTAAAGCCACAGATTGGAACGATGCCAGACGAGTATAATGGGTCAAGCTCTCTAGTAATATCTGTAATTTTGGCATGAACAAACCATGCCTAGCTTGTTTCAATGGACCGATATAGTGATAGAGAACCAAAACAGTTTTATTGTTGGAACTTTGGAAAAATATGAATCAAGACAAGTAAAGTGCATGTGCATGAGCAAAATATGTTTTTTTTTCTATTTTTGAAGTACCAGCATGTTCGTACATATTTCAAAAATAGAAATAACATTTTTTTAATTTTCATTAAAAAGTACGAAGTAACAAATAGGTTCTACAAGATTTTTCTGTAGTAACTTGAGAAGCATAAAAGAGGCCAACTTTTGGTTTATGGGAAACAGCCTATATTCACACACAGGGTGCCATCTATTCGAGTTTCCTTTCGGTTTACTGCTTGTTTTGCAGTCCCACTAAAACGACCTAGAAATAACGGTTGCCCGGATTTTTTTTACGCGCAGACTGTCGACGTAACCAATGTTACTAAGACGGTGTGTTCAACTCGAAATCGTTTTTTTACTGTGGTCGCGTTGTTTCAGCTTTGAGAAGTAAAAAAAGATGACACTGTTTTAAAGTCCGCGTTTTTTGTTCCTGGGGACCCCGCACGTAGGCATAGAGTTAAAATTACATTAGTTCAATTAAAGTCGTCTGTCAAAATATCAGAGTCAAAAAATGGCGCGATGTAATTACGTGAATTGTTTATTTAACTAGAATTTACTTAAAAACCAGTGTAATTGTGTTAGACATTCTAAAAATCCTCAAAGAATCAAGATTTACGAACTTGGTTACTTAGAACATTTCACGTAGTGACTCACAGGTATGAAAAAAAGGTTATAATTTTTTTTTTGTTAGTTTTGTAAGTTCAAGATTGGTATTGGGATACCATTGAGAAACGTAGTCCAGTATTACTTTTGGTTGAAGTTGACAGCATGAACATCACGCCACGCTTGTGAGGTGGACACAATAAAAAAAAAAAAAAGGCAATCGACTAAAAGTCGATTCTTTAAACGTGCGTATAGAGCCTTGTGGAATAAAGGCACTAATAACCTTTTTTTGATACCCGTGAGTCACAACGTGAAATGTTCTAAGTAACAAAGTGATAAGTAGGTTTTCAAGACACAAACTACAAAATTATTGGTAAAAACATCATCATCATCATCAGCTTTTTAATGTCCCCACTGTTGGGGCACAGGCCTCCTCTCTGTGATAGGGAGTGGGCTATAATCCATCACGCGGGCCCAATGCGGATTACTGGATGTCACATGTCTTCGAATTTTTGGTTTTAAGACATGTCAGTTTCCTCACGATGTTTTAAAAACATAGGTTAAACCAATTTTAACGTTTACCGCTAACGATTACGTTAACGTTTACATTTCTTTTAAAGTACTTAGAACACGTTATCGTAATTTAGTTTTGAACACGTTACCGTACTTTATTTTTCACATTATGTCGATTCCCTATAGATTTAGATAGACACATGTATTTTTTTTTTGTGTGTAGCTTCAATAGTTCACTAGATATTAAGCATTCATTTGGAACCGGCGCAGGGCGTTTGATCGGGAAACCTTCCCGTGCGACGTTGGACGCATGTTTTTCGCTCCCAGATGGACGGGCCAGTGGGTAATTATATGGGCGGCTGCGACCTCTCGGGCTCTGCCCTGGTTCAGGCCATGGTATGGAGCGAGAGGGAATGGGAAGCTGTCTCCTCTTTCTGCGAAGCAGTAATGCTCGCGAAAAGGGAGGCAGCATGGGTAAGGGAGACTCAACAACAGAGTCGCCCTCACTCCCTCAGCAGCGGCCGCCTCAGGAGACGCGTGGGGCTTCTGGCGTCGCGAGCCGATCTCTGGCCACCGTAGACCAGGGCCTGCGGACGGCGAGTAATGGGTAGCTCGCCATCCGATCAGCCCCAGGCCCGAGAGTCGACGGCGCGTAGTGTTCCACGCGCGCCTCAAAGAGCTGTCAGCAATAAAGACGGGGCCCGTCATGGCCGATGTCTGCCCAGGGTTTGAGGATAAATTCGAAACAGAGTTACCTCGCCTCTGATGGGCACTCAGGGCAGGGAAGGAATAGGGGAGGGTTTTAGTCAGTAAGAGTCTGACACGCCCTCCCGCTCCACTTAGTGCGGGAGAAGTCATTGGATGATTACCAAACCCACAAAAAAAAAAGTGGGTAATTATACTACCCGATGGTAAAGGGGTATTTTTTCAAAGTCCCAGTGATAGATAAAAGAGTAACAAGCTTTTAAACTTTTGGTTTTACGGTTTTTACAAATGCTTTTGGCTTTCCCAAAAACAAATGTAGGAGCAATAATACCGGATTTTGAGTTATGATTTCCTTTCCCTATATGTTAAAAATAAATCTTTACTACAACCAGCGAGGGTTAATGTTTCGTGATAAATAAAGTAAGATTAAGGTAAAACATGCGACCCAAAAAATAAAATGAGCACTCGTGTAGAATAACACCTGTTAGGTCACCAAATATACGATTACATGGACCAAATAAAATATTCAATCTTCAAACCGAATTTCCTGCTATTGAATTTTTTGAATTGGAAACTAATCAAGCCATAAATTTAATGCAAAAAGTGCAAGACCGAAATGAATCGTCAACTGTAACCATGGTACTAAGAATGCAAATGAAACTGGTTCTCATCAGTTGAGCGCAAACCTCCAGAGTATTCCGGACGCCATGTTGAGAGAAATGGATGAAAATTGGTTTTTTTTTTTTTGGGTTTGGTAAATCATCCTATGACAACTCCCGCTCTAGGTGGAGCTCGAGGGTATGTCAAACTCTTACTGATTAAAACCCACCCCTATTCCTTCCCTGTCGTGAGTGCCCAGGGGCGCGGTAACTCTGTTTCGAATTTATCCACAACCCCTGGACAGGGAAAATTGGAAACCTGCGGTAACTCTCTCTCTGCGGTAGCTCTAATTTTGTTGTACATTGACGTTGGACTTTTTCCGAATACTCTTATTGAAATCTGTTTGCTTTTATTTATAGTAGTACCTTATTTTGTTGTATACTAGCCTCTGCCAGTGGCTTCGCCCGCTTGGAATTAGTACTTCCCCCGTTATAAACTCTTAACCCCTGTTTCACCCCCTTAATAGTAGAATTTCAAAAAACCATATATTAGTGGATACTTACTCTTCGTAAAGAACACACCCTCCAAATTTCATGTCTCTAGGACCAGCGGCTTAAGCTGTGCGTGGATATATCAGGCAGTCAATCAGTCAGTCAGTCACGACTTTGAATTTTATATATTCAGATGTTGTACTAAGCAAACACTCCAGCATGAAAAAATACAGCACTCATCAAATTCCAAGCTTCTTAAAAAATATAAAATACAACTGACTGGTGCTAGCTAATACAATAACATTGTAACACTTCGTAATCTTGCACGAACGTTATTACCCGACCTCACTCGACTTACTCCACATTTTTTCTTTCGTACCGAGACTCATCCACTGTCATTTGTAAATCTTTGCCAGTCGTTCCGAATAGTCACAAGCCTAAATATCTGACACCAGTCTTGGCAAAGGGTACTTCATTTTTTTTTTGGGTGGAAATTCATCAAATAACTTCTCCCGCTCTGGGTGGAGCGGGAGGGCGTGTCTGATTCTTACTGCCTAAAAACCACCCGTGTTCCTTCAGTTGCTTGGCCAGGGGCCGCGGTGACCCTTGCAAACATACCTGCGACCCTGGTAGGCTTCGGCCCTAGCGGACCCCGTCAATTACTGCTGATATCTCTTTGAGGCGCGCCTGGAACACTACAAGCCGTCGACCCGGACCTGGACCTTACCGGACGGCGAACTACCCATTACTCACCGTCCGCAAGCCCGCGCCTACGTTTACCGGGAATCTGCTTGCGACTCTCGACGTCCAGGGCGTCTACTGCCGACTACGGGCACGAGGATTGCCTCTCCCTCACGCGTCCCGCCTCCTCCTTTAGGAGCAATACTGCTTCGCAGGAGGAAGGGGTATAATATTACCCATTTACAGTGTTGTAGGGGCCAGATAGTACATGTAAAATACTGGAACGCAGTTGTATCCATTTAGACTGGAAGCCATTTCGAACACTGTTGGGAAAAGGATAAGAAGATTTTTGTTAAAGAAACTTACAATAATTGCAGACTTCTTTTAAGTTAGTAAAAAGTGTGCAATTTTAATGAACAAACAGCTGCAGAGAATTAAACTTTCTACGTTCCTCTGCCTCGGTTAGCAATATCGTCTCGTTAGAGAAACAGAATAGTTGTACTAAGTTTATTTTATGCTATTCTTTAAGTGGTATTTTATTCACAATCGAAAGAAGCTATTGTGTCTTTAGCTACAGAATACGATTATTTATTCAATTACTAGCTGCGCCCCGCGCTTTTACCCGCCTAGACCGGAATAAAAGGTAGCTTATATGTTAATCTAGACTATAAGCTATCTACATACCGAATTTCATTCCGGTCCTGCCGTTTGAGCGTGAAGAAGTAACAAACATACACACTCACGAACTTTCACATTTATAATATTAGTAGGATTTCGACAATGGTGCGGATTCTGTTGTGCACAAACTAAACTTCCTATCTTTTTCTCTATAATACAACAAGAAAGTGACGGAAGTAAATTAGAGCTGTCAAATTCAGTTGAACTAATATTATCATACCAATCAAGGGTAAAAACATGTCAATTAAAAACACGGTGAAGCGCAAGGCGTAAACTAGTTTGATATCTCTTACTTAGTTCATAGCTATAGCCGTCCTTTTCTCGCCCTGCCTTTTAGTAAAAGAAAGCGATTCTCTAATTTTAGTTAAGTTATTGAACAATAGAGTCGGCACCAATATCAAATAATTTCAACCTCTAGAATACTAAAACAATCACTTATAACAATTTGTCACAAATTAATTTATTAGTAAATCCTCGTCAAGTAATACTTCAGAAACAAAACAAGAAGAATTCATTGAATTGTATTAGTAAGAGTTGATTCTACAGACGGTGTGGCTACGCCTTGTTTGACAATAAGGCACATGTTGATATATAAATACAAAGAACACTTTCTGAGATTTTTCTTTTCGTTAAACCAATGTTACTTTGCTATTCTTTCTACAATTTATCATTAATTTATAATTCTTGCGTATAAATCAACGACTTCAAAGATAAACAAATCTGTAGTTTGCAAACTGTGATTAGAGTTTTGTGTGAGATTTAAAAGGCGATAGGATTTTCTCGCTCAAATTTAGTTACATCATCAGACAGACAGGTTCTAATCTGCTTGATTGATCCCACTGTCAGTACCTGCACTAGATTCTTGAAATCATGTGGCTACGACGTATTCCAGATGTACTTGTTTTATTGAGAACTCAGAATTCAGCTTTAAACAGTTAAAATTATTTGCTGACTTTGAATATAAACGCTTTGATAAAATGCAAACATCTATTAACAACCTGTACAAAGCAAGCAAGCTAAGCTTATCTCGGACTACATCAAACTATAGCTATACAAGTAGTCGAGTTAAACGGAACAAATAAACCATGAACACCTTGACTAATCTAGCGGAACTGTTTTCGATTCCGAATTGAGTTTATCTTGGATAGAGAAGCAAAAAGGTGAACTACGATGTTTTTTTTTATTATTTTTTACTAACCTACAGTGTCCCACTGCTGGATAAAGGCCTCCATCATTTCCTTCTAGACACTCTTTTTGACGACGTATTGAAAAAGATTGCGCTTAGGAATGTGTCGAATATGAATAGTCGACTAGAACTTTTTATATTTTCGCTCAGTGTGACATAAAATTGACCATGAATGTCTACCTACTATGCGAACATAAGTAAAGGAACACATAGGCATGTCGTCGCAAGCAATTTCAAGACGACAACACAATCGAAATATCGTTGATTTCATAATGTTGGTCAAACTGTAACTTCATTCTTATTGGTTGATTGGTTAGTACAGTGAACGCCGTGTGGTGGGCTGTTAATTTCCAGCCACACACGTGGACAGAGTCGATTGAATAAGTGAGTGTTCACTTTGCGGTGGCTGACACCATAGAGTTCAGATCATACCATCGAAACTGTCACGTTCACCGTACAAGCCTTTGTTCTTTGTTACTCATTGTGAATTACCAAATAAACGTGACTGTAAATTGTTTTTCAACCAACTTACGTTTTACTGGTTCGCCCGAGTACCCACCTGCCTCATGGAACCCGTACCAAGAAACGATGGCGATGAACCTGCTATCGCTACGCCCACGCTACCGCCGTCATCAAAAGTGGGATCAGCTCGGGCGCCTACCACGGATATCTATTGGAGCCAGCTCCTCGAGCAGCAAAACCAGATTACCATTTGCATGATTGAAGCCATGCGAGGATCAACACCGACGCCTTCAATCAAGCTGCCAGAGTTCAACCCAGACCTACCAGACGTCGATCCACGTTCTTGGAGGACGGTAGACATTTGCCTTACGGAACATCCCATGGAAGGAGGCGCGCTGATTATTGCACTAAGCAAACCCCTAAAAGGTAGTGCGTCGATATGGCTTTCTCAAGTATCGCATTCTGATATTACGTGGAGTCATTTCAAGAATCTGTTCCTAGCACGTTATGATTGTGCGGAAACCTGTGCAGCGACTATAATCAACGCCAATAATAGCCAACAAAAGGAGGGTGAAAATTATGCTGCATACGCGAGCCATTTGATGACGTCACTCTTAGCTAAATGCTGCGAGGAGATAGCTGTAGCATATGTACTTGCTCACTTAGCGAAAATGGATAGTCGAATCAACCGACTAGCTTTTACAACGGAAAATCAAACAAGAACGAAGTTGATTAAACGCATTTTCGCTGAAAAAAAAACATGACCGACACGTCGACAACTCAACTTTGGAAGCAAAAAAGCAGACAACACGCCGTTCCCAAGTCGGTGTTTCTAGTCTGGTTTCTTCGTTATTTGACACCGACTTCCGAAATTAAAGTTATTTTGCATTTTTTAGTTTTATTTATGGAAGTCGGTTGTATTTTTTTTGTAAAAAGTTTTTTATTTTTCACTTTTTAGTTGTTGTACCCCATTCTAAAACTAAATTAATAGTAAAGTTATGCCCGAATTGATAGCCCCAAAAATAGGGAATTTGAACATAGTTAGTGAAATTAGGGTGTATCAGGGTAAACTGTACAAATCTGTATACCCCTTCAGAGCGTATCAGCGTGATGTAATGTTGTAAAGTGGTGAAAACAATATACAGACATGCGATTGCAGCAATTCTGGAAGGTTTGCTATCATTTATTGAAGAGTTCCATTGTGTATCTCCGAAGTTCTTCATCAGATCTTCACCAAATTAAAATGGGACCACATGTAAAGCAACAGCTTTCAAATAAAAAAAAAATTTAAAATCGGTTCACGTAGTGAAAAGTTATGAGGTAACACACATAAAAAAAAAAAAAAAAAAATACAGTCGAATTGAGAACCTCCTCCTTTTTTTGAAGTCGATTAAAAAGCAGACAACACGCCGTTCCAATGCAACTATTGTCATAAGATTGGACACAAAGCAATCGACTGTCGTATACGTGAAAGCAATCAGGCACTTGTAACACAAAGGACCACTTCTACCACTGCGCCTCCGTCATCGGATCTTAAGAAAAATATCATCTGCTTCCACTGTGGAGAACAAGGCCATGTCGCATCTCGCTGTCCGTAGACGAGCAACGCAGCAGCCAGTAGCAACAGCGGCGCAGCCCTGTAACGAAGAATGAACTACTGCCAAGTCCAAGGTGTATCTGGAGAGCTAACACAATCCGGTGAGTCGTACATTTTTTATTTCGATAGTGATGCTGAGTGTTCTCTCGTAAAGCAAAGTATTGCGGCTAACTTCTTAGGAAAGTGTTTCGATGTTAACATACGATTAATAGAAGTTGGAAAGTTGGGAAAGCTCATGTTTACTGTTTCGAACTAATTTTAGGTCAACTAATTATTGGCGGACACTGTTTACATTTGTCATTTCTTATCCAGATGAAGTTATACCGCAACATAATGATAGACTCTGATATTTTAAATTATGATTTGACCCTATCGAGAGGGCGTCTAGTGATAACAAAATCGGTTTCTTTTTTTGCCGCGGTGACAGCAATTGATTTGAGTGCGATTAAAACCGACGTTCCGCCCGCTTTTTAGATATAGTATTTTGAGTGTGTTAGTGTTTATCACCGCTCTTACCGACTAAGTCCCCGCGAAAGAGAGGTAGTGCGTAATAAAATAATCGAGTTGTTGAATGCAAACAATCCGAGCTAAGCAAACGGTCAGGCAAAACATGTGTAAGTACACTAAAGAGCTTTCTTACTGCCGTAGAAACATCACATAGGTCGTAGCAGGAAGCTCTTGACGAGGTACAACTGGCGTTAAATTGCACTATAAATAGAGTGACAAAGACGAGCTCCCTCGAACTTATGTTCGTTCGCGTAGCTAGACCTCTGAATCTTTTAACTGCTGACGATACTGAAGTTGGAGTAGATATTTCTGAATCGAGAGAGCACGCAGCCCACAACAATGAAGGAAATTCTAATTACGAAAAGCAGTGCACTCCACAGGAGGGCCATGTGGAATGGCGATGGGTGCCAAATGTTTTGACAGTAATAAGGCTAAATGAGTCAAATGACCTGGTTCTTATTCAAAACGAAGAGCAAACCAAATAAAATGAAATCCAAAATTTAAAGGTCCTTTTCAAATAACTGATGAACTTGCAGGCGATCGTTACGCTTTGAAATCATTGACCAGTAAGAGTATACCCACGATTGTCTTCCACCTGAACTAATTGATGGTTGACATATGAATCCAGTGCAGATAATAATAGTGAAAGCACTACCACTATTGTTTGAATATGACAGACACTAAAATGACTAGTTTCCATCTCTTAGCTTCTTGAGTCTCAGAGCCGGGTCATGTGGACTACTACTTGGGTCTGAATAAGACCACTATTTGGGTCTCGATGAGACTACGCTGCCGAGCAGCCGGGTCATATTAGTGATGTGTGTTTGTGTATTGTTCACTGTACAATAATTGAAGTTTATTATGATTGTGTTCACTTGTGAGGTGTCTTTCGAACTTATTTTGTTAACCTTGTGGTCAGGTTAAGCCGAGCAAGAGTGTTGCTACAAATGAGAATTTTGTTACAGATACACACGAGGACGTGTGACTCATTAGGTTGGCCGTGTCGTCGCAAGCAATTTCAAGACGACAACACAATCGAAATATCGTTGATTTCATAATGTTGGTCAAACTGTAACTTCATTCTTATTGGTTAGTACAGTGAACGCCGTGTGGTGGCGCTGTTAATTTCCAGCCACACACGTGGGCAGAATCGATAGAATAAGTGAGTGTTCACATTGCGATGGCTGACACCATAGAGTTCAGACCATACCATCGAAATTGTCACGTTCACCGTACAAGCCTTTGTTCTTTGTTACTCACTGTGAATTACCAAATAAACGTGACTGTAAATTGTTCTTCAACCAACTTACGTTTTACTGGTTTGCCCAAGTACCCACCTGCCTCATGGAACCCGTACCAAGAAACGATGGCGATGAACCTGCTATCGCTACGCCCACGCTACCGCCGTCAGGCATATTAAGTAGGTAGCCACATTATAAACACAAGCTCAGATGAACGAACTCTTGTTCAAATAATATTAGGTACTAAGATAACATTGAAATTGAGCTTACACGTGTTGTATGGAGCATACATAGTAATGTCGCTCATTCCGTTCAAGTGAACGAACCAAGTTCAGTCACCATTCGCAGCCTGTCTGTGTAACACACGTCCATTCCATTTCTATTGTTGTATTTCTAGTGGACAGTATTTTATCAAAATACAGTCCACTATATACTCCTAATTTGTGTAGTTTTATTACCAGTGATCGCCACTTAAATTAAATGGATTAAGCTAATATTGCTTTCGAAAGTCAAGCACTTAAATGTAACAATAGAGGTATGAACGGACTGGATTTAATTTAATTTAATATATTACACGAGCTCTTATATCTTAACATGTGAAAATATTATTTTCCATTAAAAATTTATTTATAAAAGTAAATACACAAAAAATGTTTTGTAAGTAGGGCTTTTTTTTTGGCGAGGTGGGAAATCATCCAATGACATCTCCCGCTCTGGGTAGAGCAGACCACGATGGGCCCCGTCAGTGGTGGAACACTACGCGCCGTCGACTCACGGGTCTGGTGCTAATCGGACGGCGAGCTACCCACTGCTCGCCGTCCGCAGGCCCGGGTCTACGGTGGCCGGAGATCGTCACGCGACGTCCTACGCCCAGTGCCTCTCCTGCGGTGGTAGCGGCCGGGGCCGTGAGGGCCACTCCGTTGAGCATCCCTCACGCGTCCCGCCTCCACCTTCGCGAGCATTACTGCTTCGCAGAAGGAGGAGTCGGTTCCCATTCCCTCTCGCTCTGTACCATGGCCTGAACCAGGGACGGGCGTGAGAGGTTGCCGCCACCTACGACGACACGGCGGTGCGGCAGACCTCCACCGTATGCTCCACCGTGTTGTAAGTAGGGCTTAAAGTATATTTTTATGCAAAATAGAGTTATCGATACGCTAAGTTTACCAGCCCACACTTGCAGCTGTATTATTTCTAACAGTATATCGTTCCCAACTACTACTCAAACACTCACCACCAGCTTCACTTTTGATGTACTTGATGATCTTGTAGATAATTCACAGTATCGAATCTATGTAGGTATACCCAGCACTAGATAAAGTTCTAAAACGTCAATTAACGTTTATGTATTAGAGAGTCCATAAACGATCTCCTGTTTGTAATAGTTAAGTTGTTTTGACCATTTTATCGACTTAAAAAGGTGAAAAATCCTTGGTGGCTTTTGCTTAAAATATACTGTGACATACTACCTACTGTTGTTAACCTCTTAATGGTTATAGAGGTTTAAATCCAAAAGAGCTACACAACTGTCATCTCTGACATTAAAAGTTTGATAAATACGAAATCTTTTACCATACATAACTGAACTGAAAATATTTACTCTTACGGATTACCCTGAACAGTGATGGAAATTAGCCGAAATTTTAAATGTCACTGAAATAATTAAGCAATAACGTCTCGTAGGCAAGGTAGAGGGGCCGCGTAGGCTAGGACTCAGAAGCCAGAAGGTAGGTAGAACGAGCAGGCTAGGTAGGGCCCGCGGCGGCAGACTCCGAGGGGATGGTTTTGTTGTATTGGGATTGGTCTATCAATACTGACAACCATTTCTTGCCAATATGATGGATATAGTGCTGATAGACTGATTTGCACACCGCACAATGATAGTAATTTATAATCGATGTCACCATCCCACATGACGAAAACCTCGTGAAAACTGGCAAAGAAAAGTCCCAACGGCTCATTTAACTTTGTTTGATTACTGCATTATTAAACAGAATAGACTTCACAAAGCGGAAAACCATTCTCAGCGCTATAACATTAAAGTTAACAGCTAATATCCGTTATTTTAAATTGGATGATGTTACTAAAAGTTAAGTTTTTCGAAATGATACTGTTATAGGTTAAGTTTGTTTAAATTACCATATTTATTCAACAAAGTTGCCTAAAAGTGGCGACTACGTTTATTTTCATAACTTTAGCAGAACCGGGTAGGATTATTCACTAAACAAGGTTAGGTTAGTGAAGAAGTGTGACCTTATTAATTTATGGCACCCCACGTAAGTGTGGCAGGCTAGCCCGTAGTTAACCGACGTGACGGGTGGTTGTGAGAAAATGGCCAAAGAAAATTAGTTCGCAGTGACTCGAGAAAATATAAGAGTCCTGACGTCTTTTAAATGGCTTAATTAACCACGCTCACGCTTTAGTTGATCCCTCAAGGCTTAATAGCTATGGCTAAGGTAAGCTAAGCATTATAAAACTGAACCTACTCTATGTAGACAACCTTCTCTTTTTTTTTGGGTTGGGGAAATCATTCAATGACAATTCCCGCTCTTGGTAAAACGGGAGGGCGTGTCAGACTCTTACTGACTAAAACCCACCCTTGTTCTTTCCCTGCCCTGAGTGCCCAGGGGCGCGGTAACTCTGTTTCGAATTTATCCACAACCTCTGGGCAGAAAAAAAAAACTGTGGAACGCTTTGATATAATTTTGCGTGTCATCCTTGCGCAGGGGCCATGCTTATTTTCTCTGTATCGTTCCAATTTTAGTATATGTACTGCCGGAGCAAGTACAGATAAGCTTCTCCTGAGAGCTTTCTCAAACTACCAACGTGTTCCAACTACACTACACTTGGTCTACCGTCTGAAATCCTGACATGGAATCTGTTAGCTGAACTTATAATTTAATAGCAGTGGCCTAGTTAATTGATATTGTTAAGTGGTTTTCCGTGGTTGCTTACGCCTGGTGATAAAACTTGCTTGGCAAAATACTTGAATATTTCCGCAAAGCTCAGTAGTAGATCTTGTTTCCAATAGGCATCATGAAAAAGCACTGTTCTTATACATGCATTTGTTCTGAAAACCTGTTAGCAATCTAATTTATGTAGTGGTTTTAGGCTTGCACTAATTAGCAAGTGTTCTGTTTATTTATTTATTTAAACTTAATTTTAAATAGTGGTACATAGGTGGACTTAACGCAACAAGTCATTTTCTATTTTCTATGCAGTCAAACTTTGGGACCATTCGTTCTCGTATTTGCGTAAAATAGTGATAGTGGTTTTGTGCAGATTGTATACCCTTCCAAAGCTTACAACCTCGCTATTCCACTGGTATTTACTAGCTTGACCAATTAATGTATTGCTGACTAAACACAATCGGCTGAATGTGAAAACACAGATAATAGAGATCAATCATGTATTCCTCAAAAATGCTGACTCTAATTAAATGAGTTTTTATTCCTGTTGGCATTTTCCTGAATAAATTGTTCATAGAAATATTTAGTTAAAGGTTTCTGTTAGTATGTATAATTTTCTAATTAAGTAATTAAATATACCACAGTAAAAGCTAATTTCCATTCAAGGTGGGCAACTTTGATGTATACCAACAACTTTGAACTAAGATATGTTAATTATCAATCGAGAATTACCAGATATATTTTTACTATATAAATCGTAATCGAAATCGTAACTTTGTCACAATACTAATACGCATATTGCCTTTGTTCATACGATACAACGGTAAAACCAAAACTAATTTGGGCCAGTCCAGTGGTGACAAACAATTTAAAATAATTCAATTCCACATCACGTCTACGGAGAGATGGCGAGCCGAGATAATCCCGCGTTATTACAGACTGACAAATAAATGTTACCACTACAGATACAGATAAAGTTATTTAATTTTGTTCCGTAGAAGAATGTATAGTGTTTTGTAACATTTAGCAAACCAATTTCTCTGTTGTGTTTCCATAAAGTGCAAAACCAGCTGATCTATTTCCTGCCCTAAATAGCTACATTAGTTGGACCTAGTGTATCTATTCGAAAATGGTTTGCCACAATCGGCGGATCATTTCCTTCAGTAACTTAGATCTTTTGAGATACGTCCATTGAATTCCCCATACCAAATGTTGACAGCCATAACCTCAACACCTAACAAAGGAATTTTGTAATTTTGTTGTATTAAATGGGCACACTCACAATGGGCCTCCTCAGAAGGCTTAAAGTCACCCAAAAGGCAATGGAGAGGGCTATGCTCGGAGATTCCTTGCGTGTTTGAATCACGAATGATGAAATCTGCAAGAGAACCAAGGTTACCGATATAGCCCAAAGAATCGAAAAACTGAAGTGGCAGTGAGCAGGGTACATTAATCGCAGAACAGACGGTCGATGGGGCCGAAAAGTTCTAGAGTGGCGACCGCGTACTGAAAGATGCAGCGTTTGAAGGCCTTCAACAAGGTGGACTGATGACCTGCCCCCTTAGCCAAATAACTTTTATAATAGCGTTAACGCTAACGCTTCGTGCAAAATGTATGGCACGGACATTACCTGCGGAGAGAACTGTCACGTGACTCACGCCCAGTAATGTCGTTGCCATACATTTTGCACGAAGCGTTAGCGTTAACGTTAACAGAAAAGTATTTTGTCTAAAGGCTCTGGTGAGAGTCGCGGGTAGCCGATGGATGCGAGACGCACAGGATCGATCATTGTGGTGACACTTGGGGGAGGCCTAGGACCAGAGTGGACGTCTTTAGGCTGAAATGATGATGTTGTATTAAACAATTTACAGCAGCTATTAATTTAGGTAGTACTCCAGAGAAAATTAAATATAGATATTTTGTTTGACTTGTATTTGCTATGGAGTATATTCTACTGTAATATAAGAATTATCTCCTATCAACAATTAATTGACAGCCATCGGTCGTTACGGTGTAATGTAGCGTGATAGCGATTGTCGTCAGGTAAACTGATCACGTCTGCCCTCGGGGCGGGACACGTGAACCAATGTCCAACATTATTACCTGCTCTCCCGAGACCTATAACTTAAGTGTATTAAGTGCACACACTTCACACGCACGTAACATACACACGGCAATCACACCGCACATTAATGGGACATCAAAGGGGACACTTTAGAGACACTTTTTTTGGTTTATCGTAATGTGTTTACTTACCTGTAAGGTGCCGTGGTGTATGTAGGTTAAAGGAAACTGGATGACAGCACATCGCAAAAGTACAGGAATTAATAAATTACTTGAATAATACGAACGTACAAAGTGAAAATTTACTACAGGACCAGAGATTTACACATACTTGAATACTTACAATGCCTCCTAGACTGTACAGTAATATTAACATTATCTAGGTCTTACGCCAACTTTTTTCCTGAAATCCTGACACGCTATAGCGCTCTAATTAGAATATTATTTACTTGGCAATTATTTTAACTACAACTTCGTTAAATATTATATCATAGTGCAGACTTTATTATCTATTATAAAATAACACCTACCCGGAAACTATTTCTATTGTTTTTTTCATAATCAATTAATGTGTGTGTCATTCAATCGAATTTACCCTTCATCTCTATTTTTTTTTCACACATTTATACGTTTGACGTAGTGGCAGCTAATTCTAAGAGGCATTATTTTTTAAACAAATATTCGAATGTAATTTGATAGAGTAAGCAGTGTTAGTAACTGTTTATCAATATGCTACAGTTTTATTATGCGTACATATAAATAACAACGATTCTGGAAGAAAAAAAAAATATACCAATGCAAATGAAATCTTATTTTATTACGTTCAATGTAGAACGTTACTGTCACTTATATGTAAGCCAGAATTGATTGACTGATTACGCGAACTTCACGAGATAATAATTAAATTTTTCTCTTGTTAGAAATTCTCATTAGAATTTTCAAGGGCTGCCATCGGGGAAAAAGGACGAATTGAACGTTTGCGTTTTTAAATACAGTCATACATTCATTCTCACCTAATTGAGATTGAGATGAGAAAGCATTTTCCAAATTCTTTGGTAATCGTATGCAGTGCGAAAAGTTATTATAGGTACCTAAGCATGAAATATTATGGACCTTAGTGTGTATAATAATAATAATAATAATAATAAATCTTTATTGATCATTATAAGTATTGCAGTACATGGGTATTTGGTTTATACATCGTAAAATTACAGATTTGCTACAATTTTAGTGGGTACAGTTCTGATCTCCTAACTAGGTTACTGTAATAACCTGTATGAAGGAGTAACAGTTCCAATCCCCCTTGGATTACAAGAATATGTATCCTTATTATTTTGTACATTATGTTTTTACTGCTACAAAAATATGTTATAACTAATTGTAAGCGACAAAAAGAAAAATCGAATAAATATGTATATATATATATAAGTGAGAACAATTTTGAAAAAAGATGTGCCAAAAAAAAAAAAAAAAAAAATAATAAATTTAAAAAAAAAATAAAAACTATTTCTATGTGGGTGGGTGTGTGTGGTGGATGAGCTTGTGTGTGTGTGCGTGCAAGTGTGTGTGTAGGTGATGGTGTGTGTGGTTATGTATGTTTGCTTGTGTGTATAAGCGTATGAGTCGAGTGTGTGTTGTGAGTGTTTGTTGTGTTAGATATTATGTTGAGAGTGTTATGCTCCATTTCACTTACCCTTTAAATAAGCATTTGTTCTGTTTCGTCATATGTATAGTTTAGAAGAAATGAGTAGATCATTTTCTTACAGTTATGATGTGTTAAGCCGTATACTGGACAATGTTTATTTATTTTATTATATAAAGAAGGACCAAGATAATAGAAGAATCTTTTAATGAAAGTGGAACGTGCACGTGGGAGAGTACATATTATATCTTTTCTACGTTTATCGATTGCCCTATATGGCGTTCTGTGGTGTTGTAGGAGAACTGCTTGCATGATAAACTGTTGTCTTACGTTTAGAATATTCCACTTATGGTATAATTCATTAGTAGGGAATATGATAGAGCGAAAGGTAGCAACTTTTAGTACTGCTCTATGTGCAATCTCCAATGGTTTTAAAATCGTTTTAGCAGCACCACCCCAACATGAAATGCAATATGTGACAATAGATTGGCATAAGGCAAAATAAACGTTGCGTATAATAGTCTGATTAGCAATGTTACGAAGTGTTTTAAATATGAATATCAGTTTCCGGACCCTGCCTGTGAGAATGTTTATATGAGACTTAAAGTTTAGAGTTTTGTCCAATGTCACGCCCAGATATTTTATTTGGTCTACAGAGGTTAATGATGGACAGTTGCAAGATGTTTGGGGTTGATTATTGCAGGAGTGAGCTATTAAAGTTATTTGGGTACGTGGTTGAGAGGCTGCACTGATTGAATATGTAAGGAAGTTGGTTTTGGAAGTATTGAGTGTAAGGACACCCTTACACTCAATACTTCCAAAACCAACTTCCTTACATATTCAAGCTAGCTGGCTCAATGACCACACGGTCATTGAGCCAGTTAAGTGCTGTATTGAATGCGAGTTGCGCTTTCGTTTCTAGTTGAGACCATGTATCAGCTACAACAGTTATCGCTGTATCATCCGCGAATGATATCAAATTACCATTCTGGATATTGAGGTCGCATAACTCATTGATGAAGATAAGAAAAAGGGTTGGCCCTAGTATACTTCCCTGGGGCACACCGTAATAAATAGGAAGTTCGTTACTATTGTTATTATTTATACTGACAAATTGCGATCGATTTGTTAGGTAACTCTTGAACATATCCAATTGAACACCTCTGACACCCACTCCTTCAAGTTTTAATAAGAGAGTAGAGACGGGGACCGTGTCGAACGCTTTTGCGAGGTCTAAGAAAATGGTTAGGACTTTTTTATTATTGTTAATACTTTGTACCACATGATTAGTTAATTCGTGGACTGCGTCACATGTTGATAAGTTTCTGCGAAAGCCGAATTGATGAGATGATATTAACTTATAGTGTTCCAAGTAATTAACCAATCTCTTATTAATTAAACGTTCGAGCACCTTAGATAACGCACTAAGGACTGCTATTGGCCGATAATTATTAGGTAAAGACCCGTCCCCTCCCTTGAAAATTGGATGGATAATTGCCTTTTTAAATGAAGTAGGAAAGACGGCAGTGTCGAAACAAAGATTAAATATATGGCATAGGATAGGTGCCAATAGGGTTGAGTATTTTTTTAGGATATAGGGCGATATACCATCCCATCCAGTAGCAGCGTTGGTCCGTAGGGAGTATATAGTTGAAATGATTTCGTCACTGTCGGTGTGTTCTAGGACGAAAGATGAGGTGGGTGTAATTTTATGTGTCTTATGAGAAGTTGCCGTACGTTGTAGGGAAGTTGTTCTAATATTATCAGCAAGATTTTTGCCGACATTGACGAAAAAGGAATTTACTTTGTCACAGCATTCTATCGGTGAGGTTGAGGTGGTTAATAGTTGTGTAGAAGTATTATTAGGTTTTTTGGTATAGGTGACTCGCTTTATTGTTTCCCAGAGTAATTTAGGGTTTTGACCAGCTTTGTCCAGTTCAGCTGTGTCATAATGGCGTTTCGCTTTCTTTAGAATTTTTGTACAGAAATTTCTGTAGCGCTTGTAGGTTAATTTCAACATTTCGTTTTCTGGATCTTGCTTTGCCTTTTTATGTAGCGCATCCCTATTTCTGATGCAGCGTAACAGACCAGTCGTGATCCAAGATTTCAGGACTTTCTTTCTCGCAGGTATTTTCTTGGTCAAGGTGTGTTTTTTAATGGCCGTGGTCACTAATTCCAGAAGTTTATTTGTAGCAACATCAGCATTAGTTATGGAGAGAATTGGGTTAAAGTCTAACTGAAACATGGCTACATCCAGTTTTTCATAGTCAATACTGGTGGCGGTAGGAATTGAGCTACTTCTTATGCGACGATTGTCCAAGCAGAGTAGTGAAGGATAGTGGTCCGTGACCACGGAGTCAAAGACGAAGGAATATGAAGGAGAATTAGTTCTTATAATAAGATGGTCTATACAATTATCGCCTCTAGTTGGAATGGTATGTGCTGCGAGAAGGCCATGAAAAGCCAGGCAGTTAAGATATTCGTGGGAGCGGTTATCTGAGGCAGTAGGTTTTATGTCTAGGTTTATGTCACCTGTTAATATTACCGTTTTAAAATTTTGGAGAGATGGAAGTATAATATTAAGGGCTGATAAAAAGTTTTGAATGTTATCAATAGATGGAGAGCGATAGATGCAAATTATAGCAACCTCAGATTTTATTTTAATAATGAGTCCAGAAGCTGATTGATGTAGGTCGGGTTCCTCACATGTAGCCGGCAACTCCGCGTTCACATATACCACCACACCGTCGCTTTGATTCAGATGTTTCGTGGTTTTGAATGTAGTATAATTCTTCAATTGCGGAATAGTGCCATTGCTAGAACAGGGTAGCCAGCATTCCGTTAAAATCATTATATCACATTCAAATGAGAGACGTTGCAAAAGAATCTGTAGGTTTAAGAAGTTACAGTTTATTGAACGTATATTTTGTGACAGCAGTTTTAGGTAGTTGTTAGGATGGTTGATAACAGATCGTGTCTGTTCTGGGGTGCACGTATGAGGGACTGATAGGGAAAACTGGTCAATATTTTCTATAAGGTTGCTAATGTTATCAGTCATTTTTTCAATGAACGTAACCTGAGAGAGGAGGAGCGTAGCGGTCGGTAGAAAAAGAATTTTCGATTGGGAAACAGACTTACGTTAGACATTTGGATAATATGTAACTGTTTATAATTAGTAAGACAAGTGTATATTGCTTGGTGGAAGGAAGGTTTACGTGGTTTATGTTTTTGATTATGAAAGTGTGTATAGTTTGCTAGACATATAGGTGGTGGCAGTTGTAAAATGTGTGTAGGTAAGTTGTATTGTGTTTGTGTTGTGCAGTTCATATTGTACGAGTAGGTATTACATTGATATATTTTGTGGTGATTGTAGTAACTTTTGTTTGATGTATTTATGTTTGTTATAGAGTAGTAGTAACTAATAAGCTTATCATGATACAAGTTAAAGGTTAGAATAAAATAACATAATATCAAAACGTTATACATGCGTAGTCATGCAGAGATGGTTTGAGCCAATTGTTTCAGCTGTTGTTCGTTCTTCACCATAATCGATTGGCCATCTGTATCCTTTTTCAGAAAAACTCGTCCATTTGATGTCCAACAATAGGTATATTGATTGGACTTGGCATAACTTCTTGCAAGATAAAACAATCTCTTGGTGAGGGTTGTCAATTGTTCGGCAACGTATATAGGCGTTTGAGGTGTAACTGTTATGCCCAGATGAGTTGAACTTACTTTATTGTTTGGGTTTTTCTTATTGTGTTCTTTAACAGCCACTAGGAAATTTGTTTTCATTAATGTGTTCGAGAATTCAACCGTAACACTAGATGTCTTGTTTTCTTTTTTCGATGGTTGTCGTATTATATCGCGAACGCAGGTGGGCTCTGTGGAGACATCTAGTTGCTTTGATAAGCACTGTATCATGTCGTACAACATTGTTTTTGTTTCCTTCTCCTGTTTAGGTACATTTCTAATTTCAATAGAGGTTTTAATGCTATTTCGGTCGTAAATTTCAAGTTTTTCTTCAATTGCTGACATCCTGAGCACCATGCTATTTCGATCCTTTTCTAAAGATGTTATTTTACTCCCAAGTGACGACAGTTGATCGGAGACAAAGGTCATGGACTTTTCTAGTTCGCTAGTAGTAGCCTTTATATCAGTGTAGTGCTTCTTTATTTCTATCATATGTCCTTCTAACTTGTCGAGTCGAGAGTTATGGGCGGATATCATTTCTCTCATCATTTCTTTAATCTCACTCTTAAAGGTCAGCAATTCGTCGCCGGTGACCTCACTTGATGAGTGTTTTCGTTTGTTTCGCTGAGTAATATTTAACTGCAGGGCTTCATCTGCATAAAGTCTTCGAAGGTCGGACTCGGAACGTGAAGGTACACTTTGGTTTGGCGGTGTCCTCCTTAAGTTGCTTGATACTGTTTCCGTTTGTGGAGATTTAGGCGGTGATTTAAACATTGTGTATGACTTCACACAGGTAGTATAATTAATGTATTATACCAAAAGATCCTGATAAAAATGTACTTAGGCCAAACACAAAAGTTATCCGCCAAACGCTGTCGCTCGTGTATTGTGGCAAGCGGTGAGAATGACGTGTGTGAATCACTTAGACGTGCGTAAGCTTCGTAGCTGCGTTATCTATAGCCGTCTCCGCTGTTGCTGTCTTGTTTCCACAGATACTCCGCGCTATCCACTTGGTTATGCGATCCTAGTATTTCGCGTAATTTATTTTTTGATATTTTGCCGAAAGAACTTATTTATTTTGTTATTTTAAATTAAAAAAATGTACGGGTTACACGTCTGTTCGCTTTCGCGGTCCGGGGGGAAAGGTATATTTAAGAGTGAATCCTTGTGTTAAAACAGCTGGCTTAGTGAACAGTGTTAAAGGATTTAGTTGGAAGCGCCACCAACGCATCCTAATTGAGCACTAAGTCTCCACTGTCCAACTGCGACATGATACTTTCACAAAGTTTGGATATTTTAATGGTGCAGTTTAAAATTCGGTGTTCTATCCATATACAGTTATATTTTATTGAGTTTTTTGTTGATAAGACAACAATATAAAAACGGTATCCTAAAATTTCGTACTTTACATTATATGATCGTAAATAGCATGTGAGTCCAGTGGCATAATTAGTCCTTTAGGACCTAGAAATAAACTCGGCGGAGGAACACGCGGTGGCTTGCCAAAACATATTTCGTTAATCAAAAACCACTTCGCACTTTATTTTGATTTATTTTGCTTCCTACAACTTTGAGCAAAAATTTAATTTGCATGTCTTTGGAGCGTGCAAATGTTAAATTGAGGATACTTTTGCCGCTTTTTAAACGTGTTTCGGAAACAACCAAGTTCACGGCAATAAAGTCAAAATTAACATATTATAACCTCATCTGTCACGTAGGTCATATGTGACCACGAACAATAGATTTTCTTTTGTGTCTGTTGTCTGACAGATCAGCCATTAAAATTTATCTGCATCTTCCAACTTAATATTTTTTATTAAAATAATTTAGAAAACCAGTGATTTTTGAGTTTTTGCGAATGGCAGCGTCTAGAACTGACTGTTATGCTTATTTGCGAAATACGGCTGTGATTTCATTATGCTGTTTAACACTTTTCTTAACAAAGTTAGAATTAGCTTTTAGCATAACGAAATGCGGTTAAATGAGGAATCCCTCTCTTGGCATAAAATTTTAAAGCATAATATTGTTTGCCATAACGTTTTCGCATAACTTTTATTTAGCATAATAATACTGTGGCATACTAATACTTTGGCATAATGCAATGGTTAGCATAACTGTCATTTAGTATAATTTGTTTTGGCATAATTTGGAGTTGCATACATTTTTGAGGCTTATAATTATTAGTCTATTTATCAAGATCCATAAACATAAAAAGTCATAATTGGGCGTATGTAGCCAATAATTTTATGTTGAATGTTGGGTACTAGATAATGAAATAGAATTCCGCAGCAGGGCTCCGTCAACCTACATTACGATTGTCGTTATAACATTTACGCCTGAAAAAAAGGTCCACTTTCAATTACTAAATAGATTTTATTTTTAGTAGGTTACCCGGAACTTAACTAGTTAGATTTGGCTTTGGGGGGTTTTTGGGGGTTTGGTTAGGGGGGGGATTGGGTTGGGGTTGGTTTAGGTTAGTTGGATTTGGTTTGGGGGGGAGGGGTTAGGGGGGTTGGGGGGGTGGTTTTTTATGGGATAGTTTAGGTTAAAACTATGACACTCTACGCACAGGCCAAGCGAGTGAAGTGAAAGACTAAGTCATATAGAAAAAAATTGTGACCGGTTTAGAAAATGTATAATAAAATGATATTTTTTATAACTTATCCAAAAGAATTTAAAATATTAAATGAAAAATGTTTATATGTTTAAATATCAACCGAAACATTTGTAATGAGAAGCATTTGCCAAATAAATGTTTGTAAAGCGAGTGTTTATAAAATAAAACATTTACGAAATAAGTTGTTTGTGAAATAAATAGTATACACTACTTACTCACACACACACACACATTGGAACAGTAATCAATAATGCGATATAGTGTCAACAACCGTTCGGAGCTATAATTAGGGTTTAATAATAATATTTTTATTCCAAAGCTGTGAAAATATCATTTTGCGTTTGTGACGTTATGCTTTATAAAAAAATATAACATTATGCTTTATAAAATTATACTTCATTATTATTATGCCAACTGTATTTAGGGTAAACATCATGCCAAAACATTTATGACTAATAATATCATGCGTAATTATCATTATGCTGAATTTTGCTATGCCAATGAAAATTATGACAATTTATTTTATGCTTATCAATAGTAAACCGGCTAAATGTTTGAATTTTGAAAAAAAAAAATCAAAGTCAATAATGAAATATACCCAGGCGCTTGTAGTTTGATTTCAGAACTATTTAGTGTATATCAACTTCATTAAGCTCAATCTTTTACCCACCAGTGTGCATCTTCTGGTATGTGGCTTAGTGAAGAGAATGTGAACAGCTCTTAGTCGCTCGAGTCGGCGGAGGTCAAAGAAACTCGCCACGGAATAGTATTTTTAACTATAAATATTTTGTAACTTTAAACTACTTTAGCGTAGTAAAGATAAATTTCAGTTACGGGACTACGTGGTAATGAGGAGGCTGATCGATTGTTTAAGTTAGCAGCAGCAGAGGGTACAACAATCGACTACTTTGAGAATACATATATAAATTATAAAGTAATTTGTTATAATTTTTTTTTTTTTTTTATGTTTGAAAGGTTCGCGTTTGACCACTATCTCACCTGATGGCAAGCGATGATGTGGTCAAAGATGGAGCACGCTTACCTAGAAGTAACCTATTCACTCTTGACTTAAAGACTCCCAGGTTATAGCTATCAGGAGACACAGACTCCGGTAGGGAATTCCACTCTCTAACTGTACGCACAATCACGGTAGGAGGGGTTCGCATCGGCGTCGAGGGTACGATGAAGTACCTGGGACTCGTCCTCGACAGCCGGTGGAACTTCGTCGAGCATTTTCGACGTTTGGCTCCCAGATTGGACAGGGCCGGGGCCGCCTTGAAGCGGCTCCTACCCAATCTGAAGGGGCCAAACGCCTCCTGCCGGAGGCTCTACGCGGGGATCGTGCGGTCCATGGCCCTCTACGGGGC
This sequence comes from Polia nebulosa, assembly GCA_951329385.1. Lineage (NCBI taxonomy): Eukaryota > Metazoa > Arthropoda > Insecta > Lepidoptera > Noctuidae > Polia > Polia nebulosa. Next base: position 23,035,495 of record OX589602.1, read on the forward strand.
ACCGGTGTGGGCGCGTTCATTGACGCAGCGTTCAACGCGCCAGATGAACGCGGCCCAGAGGGTCATGGCCATCCGCATCATCCGCGGATACTGCACGATCTCCCGTGAGGCGGCGAGCCTCCTTGCCGGACTGTCACCGTGGGATCTGGAGGCAAAAATCCTCGCGCACCTGTACGAGTGGCGCGAGGAGGCTAAACGCCGGGGCGAAACTCCGCTGCCGCGACAACTCGCGGCTCGGCGGACAGAGCTCCGGCAGGATCTCATGGTGACATGGAGAGAGCGACTGTCGCAACCCAGCGCTGGGCACGCCACTATCGAGGCGGTAGTGCCCCTCTTTGAGGAGTGGCTGGAGAGGCGCCATGGCGCCCTCACCTTCCGCCTGACGCAGGTGCTCACCGGACATGGCTGTTTCGGGAAGTACCTGTGTCGTATCAAGGCGGAGGTGACCCCTGCGTGTTTCCACTGCGAGGATCGCCCCGTGGACACGGTGGAGCATACGGTGGAGGTTTGCCCCGCCTGGGCAGAACACCGCCGTGTCCTCGTGGATGCGATAGGCGGCAGCGACCTCTCGCGCCGTGCCCTGGTTCAGGCCATGGTACGGAGTGAGAGGGAATGGGGGGCCGTCTCCAACTTCTGCGAAGCAGTAATGCTCGCGAAGAGGGAGGCGGCACACGTTAGGGAGATTCAACAGAGACCGAATCGCCCTAGCGCCCCCAGCAGCAGCCGTCGCAGGAGACGCCGGGGGCTGCGAGACGATCTCCGGCCACCGTAGACCCGGGCCTGCGGACGGCGAGTAGCGGGTAACTCGCCGTCCGATCAGCACCAGGCCCGAGAGTCGACGGCGCGTAGTGTTCCACGCGCGCCTCAAAGAGTTGTCAGCAAAGGACGGGGCCTGCCACGGCCAGTGCCTGCCCGGGGGTGGAGGATAAATTCGAAAGAGTTACCTCGCCCCCGGGCGCGTAGGGCAGGGAGGAACAGGGGTGGGTTTTAGTCAGTAAGAGTCTGACACGCCCTTCCGCTCCACCCCAGAGCGGAAAGAGTCATTAGATGATTTCCCACCCCCCAAAAAAAAAAAAAAAAAAAAACTGTACGCACAATGAATGTTTTCTCAAAACGCTTTGTGCGTATGGAAGGGATGTCTACCATGAACCGGTGGCACTTCGCCGTACGTCTTGTGGTCCTTTGATGAAACGGGCTTAGCGGAATCAAATCATGCAATTCCGTAGCACACTCCCCAAAATGTAATCGATAGAAAACCGACAGGCTAGCAACTCGGAAACAAATCCTGGAAACACTTTGATAGCATAAACCAGCAAAAAGGTATATGGTATAGGAACATACAAGGCTAGCCACCTCGAGTACCTTGGTTCGTTGTCGATCAACTTAGAAGGAAGATATGCCATTTAATAATAATCCTTCATCGGTGACCTCTGTATTTATCACAAAGTGTTTCTGTTTAGTATTAGGGTTAATGTAACAATGGTAAAAGGCACGATGAGGTTGACATATCTGTTTAGATAAAAAAAAACCCCAAACAAATAAAGAGACAAAAAAAAAAACAGTGCAGAGAAAGATAAAACGAGTGTTTGAGACGTAATTTGGGAAATGTACTTAGATTTTCTCATAGTAATCTTACAGCACTAACAGTAATCAGGCAAGGTAGGTGAGTCTCAGAGTGGTCAATACTCTTAACATCCTAAATGATGTACTAAGCAGCATAACGGTGGAAGATAATTAATTATAATATAATTTAATAACAGGGCCTCATTGGTACACACAGTACCATGCACATAATTTCAAAGAGAACATTTGAAACATTAAGTAACGAGCCAACATGTTGCACTAACAAGTTTATAGTCTCCCGACCTGCCTTAGTGCTTATGTCAATGTATTAAATTACGTAGATATGAGAACTTACACTTATGTTCTAAACCTTTGCTACAACGTAGTAAGCCTACCCGGCCATTACGTGACTTACGCTGGTGTAGCACAATCATAAATTATGTCGTTGTTATAGGTGATTAAAAATTTTGACGAAACTTTTGCATTGAATCAGTTTACAGTTTTTATAAAATTTAATATCCGATTCAATTTCAAAAGAGACAAAAAAGTATCTAGCAGCAACCAAAGCTGGCGAACATTTTCCATTCTATCGTCGCCCAGTCGAGTGTTGAGTCGTTTGATAATTCCCAGAGCACAGTTTGTTAGAAAATCCGAATCAAACTCTCAGAGTCTCAAGACATGTATTATGCAACGAGTTTGTATTAGCAAAACACCCGTTAATACTTTCCTGTTTCTTTGAATAAAGCGTATTTTATGTAGGTAATGTAAAAAGGAGTTCTAGGAAAATAGATAATTTTATTTTATGGGGATCCACATAAATTAACTAGCTGACTCAGCAAACGTTGTCCTGCTATTAAAAAATGGGAGGTGGGGTAGAAGAGAGAAAAATATTTTACGACCTATTCTCATACCTACCAATCAATCTGTCTAGCCTTTTTCCCAACTATCTTGGGGTCGGCTTCCAGTCTAACCGGATGCAGCTGAATACTAGTATTTTATAAGTGGAGCGACTGCCTATCTGACCTCTACAACCCAGTTACTTGGTAATACGATACCCCTTGGTAAGACTGGTTGTCAGACTTTCAGGCTTCTGACGACCCGTTAAGACTGTCAAAGATCCACGATTGACAGCCGGAAAAATACAAAAAAAAAACATTATAATCGGTCGAGGCGTTTCCGGAGGAGTGCAACCACAAACACAGTGACACGAGATTTTTATATATTAGAAAGATCAAAACAATCACGTAGTATAAATCAGTGTTTCCTTTTATATATTTGATCAATGGAAACATTTTAAAAAACTTTGAAAGCCCCTCCGGCTTTTAAAGTTTGTTAAAATGTTAAAGTTTTTGCCATATTTTCTCAATCATCAGACATTACAACAAAGTAATCCATTTAGACTCGTCAAAATACCTCAAAGAAGAAATTTTCTAACTCTCAAAGCCGTTTTAAAAACCCCGTTTGCTGCAGAATGTTCAATAAGAACTAAGTGTAACTCAGTTGCAAGCGATATTTTAAAAGTGGTTTCCTGAACTTAATCTTTCCTCGCTGATTTTTATTTACTTATCATGCGGTTTGGGTTTTGAAAAGACATTGCTTGCTGTTGGTACAGCTGAATAAGTATTTGTAAAGATACATAAGCTCGTGGTTCTTGCCTCAAAGTTTTATTATTATCAGTAATATATAGAAGTACTGTGGTTTTGGGGGTTGCTGCTATACAAAAAAACAGGGTTTTAATGTCAGTAGCAATAAAAGTGAGATCACAAGCAGGAAACATTTCATCGCTAAAGGAGGGAAAATCTTGACATTTTGACGTTTTATTTCGTTGTATATTTGCTGATCAATTACATAGCTACAAGACTTTTATAGCGCCTTTATCACAAACATGGCCTCAGTGTACCTACCATAGGTACCACCAAGGAAATATTAATCCAACCAGCCGGAAATTCGAGAGCAATGAAATCGTACAATAAGCTCATTGTTAGCGCTTTTTAGGGTTCTGTACCCAAAGGCTAACCAACAGGACCCTATTACTAAGACTCCGCTGTCCGTCTGTCTGTCAGCGGGCTTTAACTCACGATCCGTTATAGCTATACAGTTGAAATTTCACAGAAATCTGTTGCCGCACTTGGTTGGTAATTTTATTTCTGTTGACAAAACCAAATTATTTTAAATAAAGACGAGACCATAAATACGACATTAGATTTTTTTATATATTAAATTACAATTGTAAACAAAAAAAAAATTCGAACTGTGCAAAATATTCCAGGAGAAATAAGCGTAAAATGAGAAAAATAATCGTTACAGCACTCGGATTTTGTCGAAAAAGCTATTGTAAAAGAAGAAAAATAAATCGAACCGACAGCTCCTATCCGGGGTGGAATGAGGCTGGTTTTTAAGGATTGGAAATAGTTTTTAGCAATTTCTGACTAAACTGTATATTCTATGGAAAAAACTTGAATATAAAAGTTGTAGGAAATAAAAAGATCTACAACTTTTTTAGTTACCATTTTACCCTCTCCTCAAAAAAAAAAAAGGCAAAAATCTGTTTTTTTGGTTTTTAATTTTTTTTTCTTTGACAAAAATAATAATATGAAGCTGAAATTTGGACAAGAGATACCTTTTAGTGTTGCAAGAAGGCAGTAACTTTTACAGACGGAAACATTTAGAGGCTGTTAAATTTAATTAAAAAAGCGAAATTTTTAACTGAGAGTCCTCTTAAAATTACGCTTCCTACTGAGTTCTGATTTGCCTCACTTACTCGTTGTAAAATTTAAAAAATAGAAAAAATACTTTTTGCGTGGTAATTTGCAAATTAATTTTCTTTAGATAATTGTTATTTACTTATAAAACCATTAAAATTTTCTTATATTCATCAAATAAATGAATATTTAACGTCATTGTTATGTTTAGGTACTTTATTTAACTAACAAAAATGTATAGTGCGCATTTTTATGCTTTCTACGATCGTCGTACATAAGATGTTATTATCAAACAAAACATAAGAAATATACATTCCAAATATGTATGTAAGAACAATATTGGTTTTAACTCATTTCTTATAATTATTTTGTTTGATAATAACAATCCTACTTGTATGTACGAAGATCTTAAAAGGCGTAAAAATTCCTTTTTTACGATTTGTCAAAAGTAGAATTAACAACGAGTAAGTAAGCCAAAACAGATTTCCGTAGGAAGAGTTAAACCATTATCTCAGCCTTTTAACGTCCCCACTGTTGGGGCACAGGCCTCCTCTTCGTGTGAGGGTGTGGGCCGTAATCCCACGCGGGGCCAATGCGGATTGGTGAATGTCACATGTCTTCGAATTTTTGGTTCTGGGACATACCGGTTTCCTCACGATGTTTTTCTTCACCGTTTTGAGAGCAGTGGTGATGAAATAATTTACACAAAGTAAAGCGCCTGCTAGAGTTTGAATTCACGGCCTACAACTTGTAAGTCGCGGCCAATACCACTGGGCCACCACTGCTCTCCAGAGTTAAACATTTCACGTAAAAAAAAACAACAACCTCTAAATATTTCCGTCTGTAAAACTTACTGCCTTTTTGCAACACTAAAAGGTATTTTTTGCCGAAATTTCAGCTTCATAGAATTTTTTTTATAAGAAAAAAATTATAAACCGAAAAACCAGTTTACCACCATTTTTTCGAAAAATTTAGAGGTTAGGTTAGATAAAACGGTAAATACAAAAATTATACTTCTGTTCGATATTTTTATTTTTAACTTCTTCTTCTTCTATTTTATTTTCGATAAAATGCACAGCTTAGCGAGAAATCGCAAAAAAACCTTTTCAACCTTGAAAATCCACTCCATTCTACCCCGGATGGCACTTGTCTTGTCTGTCCGTCTGTCTGTCTGTTCGTAGTCTATCACAAAATTTTGTTCTGAAGAATTTTTAACTGCCCATTGACCTATGATGATGTTTATTATTACGTATATTATTAACAAATACCATAATATTGATTTCCCTCATATGGTACGGAACCCTAAATGTGCGATGTTCGACACGCATTTGGCCGGTTTTTTTAACAAAAGCTTGTGCAAAAATATCCCGCTGTCAGATTGCTATAACGAATTTTGTTTGTTATTCGTTTTAGTCCAGGCGAAATAGTACCCTATTTCGCCTGGACTAAAACGGATAAGAGCTGCCATACTTACGTCCTGGGAAATGAAAGAAACACATCGTGACATAATTAACTAAATAAAAATGTAAGAAGGGGAGACGTCAATGTGGCAAATAATAAAGACATTATTCATTTAAATGTCTCCCGACGGATACGCTGGGAAGTAAATGAAATAATAGAATAGGTGATAGATAATTTGAACAGGCAGCCGCAAAAAGCTGATTTGATTCCATTTACAGTAGTGGAAATATTCTGCATTGGATTTCATTGTGGGCTACAGTTTTATTTTTAACACAATTTATAGTGACATCCAGGAAACAACGTGTTCACTCTAAGCATTTTCTTGGTACTTAATATAAAAAAAACTTTTTTACAAAAAATAACAACCGACTTCCAAAAAATAAAATACACTAAAAATTAAAAAATAACTTTAATTTCGGGAGTCGGTGTTTGTATTTTATTTCTTTGTTACACACTGACTTCCGAAATTAAAGTTATTTTTTAAATTTTAGTGTATTTTCTTTTTTGGAAGTCGGTTTGTTTGTAAAAAAGTTTTTTATTTTTCATATTTTAGTAGTTATACCCCAGAACTAAAAACCCCAATAACATGGAACGTGGAATTTAAACACACTCGTAATTGGAGAAAACCAAAACGTCATCTATGTATACGTATTTTTCGTTTTGGTTCAGTTTTTCAAAAAGCGCTGAAGCAATTTCGATAAAAATTTATATGGGACCACCTCGGGAGTATATTCTTTCGTTTAAAAAGAGAACTTTGAAAATCAGTCCATAACTGACAGAGAAATCGGTGATACATTAAAAAAAAAAACATACATACAGTCGAACATAGAACCTCCTTCTTTTACGAAGTCGGTTAAAAATAAGAATGTTTTTTTCTAATCTTTTGTAGAAAAGCTGACAAACGTAAGTATAATCTTCTTTTCTCCTACCCATTACGTATTAGAATTTTGAAGAGACTGTTGAACTCAATAATTATGTAGGTACTAGAAGACTTACTAGCGTTTGCGCTTCTATTCGTAGGGGCGTAGCTCATGTGACGACCTTATATTGGCGACCTTATTTATGGTGGAGACTGGCACGTTGGAAGTTTGGAACATTCTAGAAACTCTTGGAACGCCGATTGATTTTAAGAAGAATAAGGAAGACTTTTGTTTTTCAGTTCACTTCTGCTAGCCCGCTCGAATAGGGCAAATGTATTATTTTTGTTGTTCAATATAACGTATAAGTGCGCCATACCTCTTTCCTTTATAACACTACACACATAAGCAGTCACTCTCGTACAACACACTCTCGCGCTGCCAGCGAGTACGACAGCCCCTAGACGCGTACAAAGAATCTCCAGGGACCCTGCACTACTAGAAGGTGCTTCAGGTCCCTATAGTACCTACGTTAACTTAGTTAAAGTTTATGCGTGTAACTGGTTATCAACTCAAAGATAGTTGGGCCAGAAGCTGCTAGAAAACACACTCGTAAACATAATTAGTCACAACTGTTAACAAACTCCTGACAACATTGCAAACTCCTCGCTGCTGCCTGGGAATACATAGCGTATATTATATCTTAGGGCAAATAAAACAATACAAATAACTTATCTTATAAATACTTTGCTCAATTCGTATTTTTACTTTATTTGTGCTGAAATTCTACGTCAGAACTTTCCAAGTCTCAGTTTGTTGAAAAAGTTATAAGTTATGAGACGGTTACTATTCAAGGGCTACAAATTTTGTGTCCAATTCGCCATAAACTAAGCATTTTACTATGCAGCAATCTGAAACACACTTAATTAACAGTGTATTTATTTCTCGGTATCTAGAATTCACGTAATTAGACATTTTAAAAATATAAAAACATTGTTGCCGATTCTGTTGTGCACAAACTAAACTTAATTTAGACTATTGCTATCTTTTTCTCTCTAATAAAACAAGAAAGAGACAGATATAAATTAGAGCTGTAATTTAGTTGAACTAATATTTCCATAAAAATTAAGTGTACACGTAAAAACATGTTAACTAAAAACACGGTAAAGCGCAAGGCGTAAACTTGTTTGACATTTCTAACTTAGTTCATAACTATTAATAGGCGTCCTTTTCTCGCACAGCCTTTTAGTAAAAGATAGCGATTCTCTAATTTTAGTTTAGATAATGAACAAGAGAATCGGTGATCTGGCAATGTTAAAGTCACTTTCCTTTTTCACGCGTCTAAGACATCACCAGTGGCCCAGTGGTATGTCTTAGACGCGGTGCAAGTCGCAGGTCGTGTGTTCAAGCCCAGCCAGGCGCTCGTTTGAGTCCCAATTTTATAACGGTGCCTGGTTTATTGAAGAGTTATGAAATAAAAGTATAAAACTAAAAAAAACGTGTGATTTTTGGGACTGATGTGCTACCACTTCTACTAAACTAGTATATTTTTTGACATGACTGATCGTCGACTTGATGGTAATGTAACTAATGTGTATGTATGAACCTTCAAGGTTTCAACTTTGAAGCATTCATAAATACTCAAACTGTAACCACCTTTATAATTTATAGATTTACATATTATATGTAGCTCATGTACATTTTTCAGAAGAGTATTTGAAACATACTGCAGACGTTAAAAACGACGTCGGGCTCCAGCTTTATTTCAACGAAACTTTAATTGTTTATAAGCAATATTGTTTCTGTGACTAAAGTAAAATATATTTTCTGTTTTTATTTAATTTTATGTTTTCTTGAAAGATGACATTTTCATTTGGGTCTATTTTTCAGTATGCGCTAAACGCCCAATAGTTGACTGGTAGGAAATGCCTGAGGCATTAAGTCCGCCTGTGTACCGCTGAGTAAATATAGAATAAAATATAATAATTAATTAAATTAGTACATAAATAGGAAGACATTCGGAAAATAACACATTGAAATTCCTCGAATGAAACTCTGAAATATATTATGATATTAAATATCTTGCTCTATCTTTTCGTCTTATCTAAAAAGTTTTTGTTTTAAAACGAATGCTAATGCGTATGTACTCGTACACTTAGATGTAATTTACTTTTCATATGCGAATGCTGGTTCCATAAAATTATGTAAATTAATAATATAATTTGGTTACCAGTTTTCTTTTACCATATATTCGGGTAGTATAGTGTTATTTTATTCTCTGTTTTTTATTTTGGGAGTTTGAAAATTCAGCGCATAAATTTTGAATAAAAACCAGCCACACGACGGGTTATTATTTATTCTTATAGCGACAATAGAAAAATACACACAGATTAATACTTCAACTTTCTACCTATTACGGTTCATCAATTACAACCCGCTTACAGACAGATGGACGGATGAACGGAAGGACAGCGAATGACTTCGGGTGCGAAACATGGTACAGTTCTTCTTTGTATTACTGTTAATAATACTGTAAATTTATTCAGTAGTAGTAGTCTTCTGGTTTCCTTATGCCTTTTTGAATCGTCCAATGTCCATTTCTGATATCATTTTTGATTTTGAGATATAATACATATTATCGAGATTCCACCATTCTATGTTTCAACTTTACATTTAGCTGGTTGAGTTTAGTTTAAAACGAGTAGCTACTATTGCATAATTCAGCGCCGCTTCTAAATGCTGCAAGCATTACCTACCTTTGCAAATCAACTAATTAGCATTACACTAGTAATTTAGGCAAAGGCTTGAAACGTGGTAAATAATTTCCACATTAAAAGCTGTATAAACCTGAACAAAAAGTGTTCAAACTAACTAACATCAGTTAGTAAACTCAGTGGTGCATTTTGTCAAAGTGTCTCGCTTCAAACATATACTGCTTGAAACGAGACACTGTGAGAGTTTGTTATTCTGTGTGCACATACGAGGGGGTTGTTAGAAGGAAAAGTTTTCTCTTTATGTCTTGTACTGCAAACTATTAAGAAAATCGCTATGGACTACTAAAACCGTTATGAAAATAAAGTTTCGTTTTGTGTGGAAAGCAAAACAAACAGTTAAAAGCTACTTTAAAATTGACTAAGCCATGGACAAGTGCAAATTAATGTGCACAATGTTGTGTCAAATAATAATTACTTACCTATGAAAAAGACGTCATTGTGGTGGATAAGATCTTTGAAAAGACTACCAGTAGCCAATATTGCAGCTTGTCTAAGCACAGTGTGTGCTCTGTGGATGACAAATAGAGCTTGTCAGCTGAACAGAGGCTCTAGACAAAGTGTCATTCAAACAGCGATAGCGTTTGTCGAAATGCCAAAATGTAAGGGATTGCCCACGTAACATTTCGATGGTGCTTGTCAATCCCATACATTTTTGACTTTTTGAGAATTGCTGTCGCTACGCTTTCGCTGATATGATGTCACTTGTCTAGAGCCTCAGTTGATTGCTTTGATGACATTTTTTGAAAGGATAGGCTGTACACTGCTGCACTAGTGATGAATTTTATCGAACAACCGTCAGAGTAATTTATGTTTTCGGATCATTTACTTTGCAATTAATACATTATAAAGTAAGTACGATGAGCGTAACCTCCTATTTCATCATACTTGTTAGTTTTACAGCTTCAGTAAGCTCCGTGTGATTCACTTTGTGTCGAATATTGGTGATTCAATTTTGATTTAAACCATTAATAGTTAGTAATGTTTTATTGTTTAAACAGCTGTTTTAATGGGTTTTATTGAATACAATTATTTCGTTCAAAATGGCGATTATGGTGTAACTTGAGCAATAACGCATTTATTGCTCGCAATTTTGGTGACATAGTTTTGGTCAAATCCAAGGAACTTTGGATACATATACTATCAAGCTTGAATGTTATATCTTCACTAAATCTCTCTTGTCCCATGAAATCTCAACTGTTCTCCTAACCGTTACATTTAGGATGGTTTATGTTAATTGCCTATTCGGGACAGTGCGGCTTTTCGGGAACATGTCCATAACGACGGAGGAATTTTATCGTCTCTGAACCTTTCTCGATGGCTTCATTGTCCGACGTCCAATCACAAAACTTTATGTTTGTCAGTATGTCAATTTGCTTGCTACATGGGTTTCTATTTTGATAAATTTTTAAATATGTTGAATGACAGCAGCTGCTGCTGCTAAGGTATGCTTAGTGTATTTTAAAATTACAGTCCACGGATGTTTCCTTTATTTATCAGTTCTAATGGATTTAGGTTCAGGTTTCAGTACCAAATTCGTTTTGGAATTCTACTGCATTGTAAGGTAAAAATGTCTCGGAAGTCGGGAGAGTGGAAGAGGCTACCAAAGCCTTTTGTCGTTATATTCGAATAAGATCGCTTGAATAAAGAGAAGAATTATTCTGTTTCAAGAATGAAGAAGTTTATTGAAATGTATACGTTGTCGTTTTTAATTGGAATGGAATATTATGGTGATATATTTACAGTTTTTTTTTTGTCGGGGTGGGAAATCATCCAATGACATCTCCCGCTCTGTGTGGAGCGGGAGGGTGTATCAGACTCTTACTGACTAAAATCCACCCCTGTTCCTTCCCTGCCTGAGTGCACGGGGTGCGGTAACTTTGTTAACAATTTATCCGCTACCCCTATAGTCTGCAGTTATCAATCTTCGACAATAAATTTGCGAGCGGTTTGTCGCAGTAAGCTGGTTGATTAGAAATTCATGTCAAAATTAATGATTCAATCCGATTCGACCACGAAGATTTGATCTAGATTGAGCGTATAACATCCTAACTCTGCTTTAAAGATTTCAAAAATGAAAATTTGGGTAACAGAAACAAAAGAATTTAGGTAGGTTAGCTGTTTATTGAAATCGTTCTGGTGACCAATATTTTCAGAAGGACTTCATTGTTTGCCAAACCACAAACGTCCACTTGACATTTTTTTCGACAACTTTCTTGACAAGTTGATTGAGATTTTTTGACAGTCAGCCAATACATGGATCTAAGCTTTTCCTTTACTCCAGATATATATATGTTTTTGTTTATGGTCAGCCTCCTATTTACATGCATGCTTAGATATTTCGAAAAAAAAGGTATTTCGTAGTAACGTCTTATGGATGTTTTCCCCGTTCAATGTGATTGGTGGGCAGTCGCCTTTTCTTAGAGTAAAAGAGTTTTCATCAGCCTTTATTTCCATGTCTTCATCCATATTTGAATCTCAGAAATGTGCTTCTGTAGCTTTGCTGACGCAATTTCTTGTATGGCGTTTACTGACATTATTGCAGTATCATCGGCGTACGTGGCAATGGAAGTTTTGCCATCAACACGGACGTCTGCAGAGTAAAAGGGGTAGAATACGGGCCCTAGGATTTTTCTAAACAGATCCGACGTAGTGTTGTTAAGCTTAACCTCAAAGTACCTTTTTTTTTTGACATTTGATATTTTATTCTGACATTTACTAGTATTTTTCTTTTTTTTTTAAATTGACGTTCAATTTTGAGTTGTTAATTAATTTAATCTGAATGTAATAAATTTGAGTTAATTGATGACAAATTGTTACTTTATGTTCTTGTTCATGTTCTTGTTTTGTTTGTTTTATATTGAATATGGGTTTAATGGTCTACCTGAAATAAATGAATTTTATTTATTTTTATTTTATTTTTATTTATTTATTTTGCCTAGGTAGCTTTTCATTATAAAGTAGAAGTTGTGAGGCAGGTATTTTTTTTATCTTAAACTATAGACCATCATGCCAGACCCTATTGAAAGCCTGATTTATATCTAAGGACACTACGAAATCTTAATTTAACCAATGAAATCAAAACGGCAATTTACATAACTGTACGGAAGCCGTATTAGACATACAGAATACAGCTTTGAGGAACAGCAAGTGATAGTAACATAAACATCCTGGAAAGCTTTCAGACTAAAGCTTTTGGATCTATGTTTAACGTACCAAAATGCATCTACAACAAATGTCGTAGCAAAAAATACCAACAAAAACTAACAACACATGTTAATGTGTTAGCTGCCAAACTAACAGGCTCTGGAAGTACCATCTACACACGACTGAGAAAGAACAGCGATCCAAATTTTATGAAACGATTTGTCAAAGAATAGTGAGATTTGACAAAGGATTAACCCTCACTGCTTGAGAATCACAACACACAAAGTTCAGACAAAGGTGCAGCTAAATACCTACGACAGATTGCTGTGTTGAGCAGGATATAAATTAAAAAAGAAAACTTTCTTCACTACTTTCTTCCTAAAATACAAAGGAAATACCCGATGAACGCTACACTTTGTGAGTCCAGCGGCAATACGTTATCAGCCTAAGCGTAGCGACCGTCGCAGCGCTTGCGTAAAATATTCGACATGTTGATACCGTCTCAGCCATTATTACTGTACTGTCCCCGCTCCACGATGCTGCGAACGACTTTTTTTCAGCTCAGTATGATGTCAACTATTTAAGAAAAAGTTTCAGCTGGCATACTATTATTATTATTAATTTTTTTACCACTTTCGCAAGCTCCTACACCCACATCCACCCACTTGAGCAGCTGACGGTCGGTTAATGTCACACACATCAGGCGGTCAAGGGGCCAGGGTGGCCGGGGGGCAGGGTGGTCAGGCGGGTTATTTGCAATGCGTCCTGCAAATACAAAAGTATCGTAAGCCGCCTGATGGACTTATTAACGGGACCCGGACTTATATGACAGAAATTTTAATTTTGGAACACTAGATTACAAACCTTTGCTTAAATGGACTCAAAATTAATCGGGACGCAGTAAGAATTTTGACACAATTTTTCGAAGGCTGCATAAAGTCATTTCTTTATCTTAAGACTAGATACTTATGGCGTCCTCACGTTCCACCTGACGCAGGTCCTAACCGGACACAGTTGTTTCGGGAGGTTCCTGCATCAGATCAGGCGGGAGGAAACGCTCGGGTGTTACCACTGCACGGATTGCCCAGAGGACACGGTGGAGCACACGGTGGAGGACGGGCGGCACTCCGCCCAAGCGTAAGCATAGCATTATGCTTACGCTTGGGCGGAGTACCACCGTGTCCTCGTGGATGCGATAGGTGGCGGCGAACTCTCGCGCCCGGCCCTGGTTCAGGCCACGGTATGGAGCGAGAGGGAATGGGAAGTAGTTTCCGCCTTCTGCGAAGCAGTAATGCTCGCGAAGGTGGAGGCCGGACGCGTGAGGAAAGCTCAATGGAGTGGCCCTCACGGCCCCGGCCGCTACCACCGCAGGAGAGGTACTGGGCGTAGGACGTCCCGAGACAATCTCCGGCTACCGTAGACCCGGGGCTGCGGACGGCGAGCAGTGGGTAGCTCGCCGTCCGATCAGCACCAGGCCCGTGAGTCGACGGCGCGCAGTGTTCCACGCGCGCCTCAAAGAGATGTTGTCAGCCACCACTGACGGGGCCCATCGTGGCCGGTGCCTGCATGCCTAGGGGTAGCGGATACATTCTGAAAATGAGTTACCGCACCCCTGGGCACTCAGGCACGGAAGGAAAGGGGGTGGGTTTTAGTCAGTAAGAATCTGACACGCCCTCCCGCTCCACCCAGAACGGGAGAAGTCATTTGATGATTTTCCACCCCACAAATAAAGGACTAGGTACTTATTGGTAAAAAGTAATAGATTCTGATCCTAAACTCCTTGGGTGTGGGAGCTGCAACGTAAAAAAGAAACCAGACTGTACATACGTAAAACTCAGTCGTGAAAGTGAATGAAACGAGACAGGCAATAGCACTTGCTTGTGGTAAAAGCAAGTGCTTGTGGTAATAGCACTTGCTTGTGGTAAAAGCAAGTGCTATTGCCTGTCTCGTTTAAGTAGTTCTGAACTAGACTAACTGGTCTCGCCGTAAATAGGTTAGCTTTAAATGACTTCCCGCTAAGTTGACTCTCATAGCCTTAACATTGTTAGAACAAACTTTTAATTACAAGTTAGTGATATGATGCGGTTTCCGTATGGTGTCGGATGTAAAAGAATAGTACCATCCCATCACTTCCCGTGGGTGTCGTAAGAGGCGACTAAGGGAGCTTGAGCCCTAGTGCATACTACTAAGGCACCTTGGGCCACCCGCGCGGTGGCGGGTAAACCATCAACAACAGCATTACTAAGGAGGGTTGGCGTCAGGCAGGCGGCCGGCTATAAAACTTCTGCCAAAACCTTTTGCAACTTGGTAAGGAAAAATGTGATGTGCGATAGGGCTACGGCGTACCTCACAGGCGACGCGCAGGGGCAGCACTTGGCTCCTGTGGGAAATGGACAAGGGTTGTCGCTCCAGGACGGGCGGGTGCGACGTAAGACGCAAGCTCGGAGAGTAAGAGAATTAAGATTGAGGTATGCGAGCTGGAATGTAGGTACTATGACTGGAAAAAGAGGAGAGTTAGCAGATGTTTTAAAAAGGCGTGTTTACAAGAAACGAAATGGAAGGGTGCAAAAGCAAGAGAATTGGGGGAAGGATATATGTTTTATTACTGTGGAAGTGATGACCAACGGAATGGTGTGGGCATAGTTTTGAATAGTGAGTTAAATGTGTAGTGGATGTTAAAAGAGTATGTGTTAGAGTGATAGCTATTAAAGTGGTTGTGGAGAGTATGATAGTAATTGTTGCACCCGAATCAGTATGTGAGGACAGTGTAAAAGAGAAGTTTTGGAAGGACTTCGATTGTGTGATGATGAATGTACAGGAGAGTGAAGAGGTGTTTGTGGGGGATGATTTTAATGGGCATGTAGGAAGTCTGAAGTATGGTTATGGGAGAGTGCATAGTAGTTGGGGGTACGGAGACCGTAAAACTGATGGCGAGACATTGCTGCAAGCTGCTTCGGCTTTGGACCTGGCAATAACTAACACCTGGTTCAAAAAAAGAGTTACACCTGATCACTTACAAAAGTGTCCAGCACGCGACCCAAATTGACTTTTTCTTGGTGAGACGAAACAGTCTCAAAACAGTCAAAAACTGTAAAGTGTTGCCAGGCGAAGGCTTAGTCTCTCAACACAGGCTCATAATGATGGACGTAACAGTCAGTGTCTCGTCCAGTAGGAACAAAGAACAGCCCCCATTAAAAATCAGATGGTGTATGATAAAAAATGAGGAGTGTGCAAGTATGTTTAAGAGTCAAGTGGTAGATAAAATGATAGAAATGAAGGATATGGAAGGAAAATCAATGAATGAATGTTGGAAAGAGATGGCGGATTGTAGAAGGTGAGTAGCAAAAGATGTGTTTGGAGAATCGCAAGGGAAAGGCATGATAGAAAAGGATACATGGTGGTGGAATGAAGATGTGCAAAAGATGCTGAAAAAAAAGAACATATCGTTTACTTATGGCAGAATATAGAAACCAGACATGATAATTTTAAAGAAAATTTATAAAGAATGGAAGAGAAAGGCAAAAACGGTGGTTGCAGTTTCCAGGGCTAAGGCGCAGGAAAAGTTATATGATTTACTAGACAGCCCTAGAGGCCAGAAAGAGTAAAGTAAGAGAAAGAAGAATGAGGGATATAATGCATATAAAATGTATGAAAGATGAAATCGGTAAAGTCTTGTCGACAGATGACGAAATAAAAGAGCGATGGAAGGTTTACTTTGAAAAGTTGATAAACGAAAAGAATGAATGGAATTGTGTGCTCAAAGAGGTACAAGTAAATATGGGTTTGGTGAGAGAAATTAGCATGGAAGAAGTAAGAAAGGCAGTTCAATGTATAAAAAATGGAAAGGCCATGGGCCCTGATGACATACCAGTAGAAGTATGGAAGTGTTTAAAAGAGGATGGATGTATGTAGCTGACTTAATTCTTCTTTCTTAGTGATCCCACAAGAATGGTGCAATAGTTCGCTAGTGCCCGTCTTCAAGAATAAAGGGGATGTACAAGACTGTAACAACTATCAAGAGATAAAGCTCTTATCACATATTATGAAAGTATGGGAAAAAGTGATAGAGAAAAGATTGCGATAGGAGAGTGAGATTGCCCCAAACCAGTTTGGGTTTATGCCAGGTCGAGGAACAATGGACGCCACCTTCACTCTCCGTCAATTGTGCGATAAGTACAGACGTGTGCACAAGAACTTGCACATGGTGTTCATCGATCTTGAGAAAGCGTACGATAGGGTACCTCGGGATGTGTTGTGGTGGGCCTTGAAAGAGAAAGGTTTGCCTGGGAAGTATGTTGAGTTGATTCGTGCTATGTACAGGCAATCTAGTACCTACGTCCGGTCGGCTGCTGGCAACACCTATGAGTTCAGTGTGGCTGTAGGCTTACATCAAGGGTCGGCTTTAAGTCCTTACCTCTTCCTGTTGATTATGGACGCTCTTACGTCGGAAATACAGGAAGAGGCACCCTGGTGTATGCTGTTTGCCAACGACATTATTCTGGTCTGGAAGATGGACCTGAGATCCAGAGCAGATTGGAGGAATGGCAACAGAAGCTGGAGAAAGTTGGCTTGAAAATCAGCAGAACCAAAACTGAATACATGTTCTGCGATTTCGGCGGTCCAGTTCTGAAGCTATAGTGCTAGATGGCGTGCTTCTCCCAGCCTGCTCCGATTTCGGTATCTTGGTTCAGTCGTGCAAAGCGATGGCGAAATAGATCGGACTGTTAAGCACAGAATTAACACTGGATGGATGAAATAGCGGCAGGTCACCGGGAATATCTGCGACTTCCACATTCCCTTAAACTTAAGGGGAAGATTTATAAAACAATGGTCAGACCTGCTGTCTTGTGCGGTTCAGAATGTTGGGCCACAAAAGGGATGAATGAAAAGCTTTTGCATACGGCTGAGATGAGAATGCTAAGAGCGATGTGTGGTATTACGCGCATGGATAGAATTAGGAATGAGTACATAAGAGGAAGTCTGAAAGTGGTACCGCTGACTGAAAAGTTGTGTGGAAATCGGTTATCGTGGTATGGGCATGTGATGCGGAGGAATGAAGAAAATGTCGTGAGGAAAGTCTTGTGTATGAATGTGGATGGCTATAAGAGTAGGGGAAGGCCAAAGAAACGATGGTTGGAATGTGTGAAAGAGGATATGGGTAAAAAGGGGGTGACTTCAGAGATGACGACTAATAGAGGAGTATGGAAGAAAAAAACATGTTGCACCGACCCCAAATAAATTGGGATAAGGTCAGGAGAATGATGATATTGATATGATGCGAACCTACACCGGCATTTAAACTGACTATAGGTAGGTACGTGCTCTACGTATGCCCTTTTTTGTTTTCGGGGGGAAACCTTCAAAAAGTGCCTGGACTTTTTAAACCAGGGATTGGCGAATTCTTACCTTACTAATACCATCCCAGTGATCACCATCAGCATATAAAAGGTGCCACGTTACCTCTTAAAAGACCACTCTGGAACCTACTTTGTGAAATGACTGTTATGGCACATCCCTGAGGAGACTATAGAGCAGTCTCCCCTGAGCCTCGTTGTGCACGGCAGCCGATCTTGGTGACCAGAATATGCCACTTGAAGGCCCAGGCAGGGCACTCCTCGAGCGTGCGCTGTAACCAAATTCAATTCGCTGTTACAATGTTGGCAATTGGCAATGCTTTCACGGCTGCCCGGTAAGCGCACGAGTGAGCCTATACGAGATGCGCTTCGCTTTTTCTAGCCAGGCTTTGAAGTGCGGTAGTACGGCTTTCGTGAAAATTTCGGCTGTTGAAGCCGCTCGCGCCAATACTCGAGCACGTGGTGCCGTTCCTGCTGCCTCAGCCTTACGACAGTGATTGCTGGCACGCTAGTGCCGCTTAAGTGGATTTTACGAATCCGGAACGGAAGAAGGATGGCCTCGTCAAAAGTGTCCTTAGGGTATACAGACTTAACTAATGACATATACGCCTTAGGGAAAGGTTGACTCGCAGGACAATATAGTATGTGAGATCCCACAAGAGAGGGCCTAAAACAGACCCCTGTGAAACCCAACACTTAATCTCCCTCTGCTGAACGCTACCGTTCCGATCGACATAGTGGGAACTCAGTGTTGTACTTATGCCGCCGTAATCATACAACACGGCAAAGAGTTAAAGGCGTTAACGATAGCCAAAGCTACCGCCAACGCCGCCCCACCCCGGGACACCACCTGCTCCAACAGTAGGTGGACGCGTTTTTTTTTTTTTTTTTTTTTTTTTTTTGGGGGGTGGGAAATCATCTAATGACTCTTTCCGCTCTGGGGTGGAGCGGAAGGGCGTGTCAGACTCTTACTGACTAAAACCCACCCCTGTTCCTCCCTGCCCTACGCGCCCGGGGGCGAGGTAACTCTTTCGAATTTATCCTCCACCCCCGGGCAGAGGACGCGTAGGATTTCATCTTCTGTAGAGCGCGATGAGGTTGGGACTAACACGCGACAGGAGCCCGACGAGCCTTTTTGCAACTATTCTTCCGAATGGCTTGCAAAACTCGTAGAACTTTCACAAGGTTCTCATCATACCGGACAGTTATGTCAACAATCATTGCACGCCTACAGATTTGATTCACCACCACTATATCAGGCTTAATGGCCACAATAGTCATGTCAACGTTGATGGACCGATCCTAGTACAATGTTATATCCACCAAATATATTTATTGTTTGCTTTCACAAAAGTAACGACATTATAGTAGATTTATTGCCGCAATAAAACACGAATGCGTGAAAGGAAAAAAAGGAGAATGTTGTAAAACACAATATTGTTTGTGTTTACCATTAGTTATTAGTTTCAACATTCTCTTTTTGGCTAGATTTGCGACAGTATTTAATTATAAGCCAACATGCACACACTCGTTCTGGCACCCCAAGGGAGTCGACGGAGTGGAAAGGTTGGCGATATGCCACACTAGATAAATAATCAAAATATAGGCTCTATTACATTATATCTGGAGATTATGTTTTCATAAAAATTCATCGAACGTTTAGTCCATTCTTATGCATGTTGGAGACATTTTTTTTTGTATTTGATCAGACCATAATTTATTTACTTTTTTTCCGATAGTTATTGTATTCGATTAATTATTTATCAAAACAGTTATTGATATAAAAATAGAGAAACATTAATAAATATTTTGTGTATTTTATAGGTACAACACATTTAAATGACACAGGTGTAACAAGAGAAAATGGATGACTTTTAAGTATAGATGGCAGGCACGTTTCAGATTACTCAATAATTCGGAGTACCTACGTCTGCCTTTTTTTTTTGGGAGGGTGGGAGGAGGGGGGTGGGAAATCATCCAATGACTTCTCCCGCTCTAGGGTGGAGCAGAAGGGCGTGTCAGACTCTTACTGACTAAAACCCACCCCTGTTCCTCCCTGCCCTGAATGCCCAGGGGTGAGGTAACTCTTTCGAATTTATCCTCAACCCCTAAGCAGACCTACGTCTGCATACCAACATCATGCATCTGCCTCTATATTAAGACAGTCAGGTGAATTAAGTCCGTTATTCTAATAATGCGTTTAATATGTATGATAAACGGGGTGCTTATGTTATGTGAGAATGAGGATAAACATATTTTAATGTTAAAGGGTAAATGAGGTATATAGTTTATTTTAAACTTTATCAGTTAAAACCAGAATAGACGAGGCAGACGTGTTTTGTCTAATCTTGTTCTAAGGGAATTACTCAGTTTGTGAGGGCACTCTGGCCTGGCGTAGACAACTTTACTAAGAAATGAATCCTGATTTTATTATTTTGTACCTTCTAGTAACTAAAAAACATAATAAAGTAGCAGGAAGTTGCAAAATGAGCCCTAACAAGCATGCAAAACATTTTGATCTTTTAACAAATAAAAACATTCTAAAAAGGAATATCTATTTTTTAAAATAAATGATTTTTCTTCACTTCTATGGAATATTAACTTATTTATGCGCTGTAATACCTAGCGAGCGAATAGTGTAGTTTGTTTTGTTTATCATTGTTGGTTGACAGGCGATACCATTGATGTTACCAGGTAGTAAAAAAAATATTTTTGACAGAAATCGATTTATGGATTTTATATTTGATGATTTTTGTATGAGATGATTTACATTGAAAAGTAAGTAACACTATTTTAATTTGTTTATTTAAACCTAATTACAGATAAAAAAATATAAAATCTGACTAAATGTGCTTAACTTATTTTTAGTAATCATCTGACTGAACTATTTTTTTCTTCATAAAATTAAGGGAGAAGTTGAAACGTGAACAAATTATAGTAGATATTCTAAAATGCGAAAATAACAATTTATTCAAATACACATCAGTATGCATGACTTTTTGCAAAAGAAACAACATTCGTATTCAGTGAGGAGTTGTGTTATAATATTTCCGTATAAGTATGATTGTTTGTGTTGCCTCAGGCATTACATGGCGAAAAGGCTTACAGTGTTCATACTGCATGAGATTTGGAGAAATGATACATACACCTGACATTCATTTTGTATGTTTGTACTTACTCAAATACAATACGAATGTCTCAAATGAAATTCGAGAAAGTTACACAAACATTTGTGTACCTACCTATGCATAATTACGTTAGTGATTTAGATTAATGCACGAGACTTATTATGTAACAACAGTCTCTATTGTTTAATCTACATATTATTTCCCTTCGATCCATAAAAATAAAGTAAATCCTGACTCATCACCACCTCTTAAATTGTTGCTCCGTCAAGTGCTAGCAATTCATCAAGTTCTTGCTTCTAATCTCCTACCTCCGTCTAACTGTTAAATACCGTAATAGCTTGCAATGGTAGAATTATACTGACGGCATGGTCGGTGAATAACCCTCGCTTTGGGGGTTAGCGAACTACACGGCTAACCCTCGCTTTAGGGATTAGCTTAACTGGGGTTTGATTGAAAGACTTCAATCTTTTCTCAAATAAGGTTTATTGTTTCACAGATGCACCTCGTTAGAAGTTAGTAGTTGTCAAAATCAAATGTACTAGCGAGGGTTATTATGTCGCGGAGAATCATAACACCGCGATTCAATAATGTAACGTATTTTCCCATCGCCATCTAGTATTGAGTCGATAAACAAATTTCGGACATTTTGATATTGCGATCGCAAATTGATCAGCTATTGTCTCTATGTGGCTCAACATTCCGCCCACCAAGGACATTTTGTGCAACATTATGCCCTTTTAATGTAAAGACAACGCTGACATCCGACTAATTTACGATGTCTTAACTTACTCGCCAACACTACGGTGTGATGTTATTTTGTAATTTGTTGGTTTATAGCGAACATGCTTTGGAGCATTTTATATTGTGTGCTGAAAGCCTATATTGTAAGTAATGAGTATAGGTTCAGCTTTGCGTTTCAGTAAGTTGGCTATACCGCTGTACATAGAGTGAAAAGTTTTAAGAAAACAAAATAGCGTTAAAATTTGTTAATCGTACCCTTATATTAGAAATGCGAAAGTTTGGATGGATGGATATTTGTAACTCAATAACACTAGAACGGCTGAACGGACCTGGACGAAATTTGGCACAGATATAGAATATAGTCCGGAATAGCATGTGTAACGTAGTGGCGTTACAATCTCAATTAAAATTAAACATAAGGAAAAAACAACAATGACTAAAGGCCGCTGGTTCAATTTAGGAAAACATATATTAGTTAACACAAATATTAGTTTGCTGACAACATTGTTGTCTGTGGATTCGTTGTCATCTGTCAATGACGGCGTAGATATATAAAGGCCGCTCAGGTGGCGTGGAGCGCTTTTTCTTTTTTATTCGAACTGCTGGCGGAGAATTCACGTTCTCTTATTCTATCGAACACTTCTGAGACTTCACCCGTGAACCTCCCGCCAAATTCTGGCAGTTGCAGTTTACATTGGCAAATATTTGCCAACCTTAGTAAATTACGTGAGAACTAACCCAGTTCTTGGAGTCTGGCTCCAACTGTCGTCCGGAACGCCACGTTTTTATGCCGCTCCGCGAATAAAAAATCTTTTGAGTGGTAAATTTTTGCCGTACACCCGTGTGCTATACGTCAAAAGTCGTGTAAAAGTGACGCGCATATAGTGGTAATAACAAAAATTTCCGAAGTGTTGTGGAAAAAAAAATTTCCAAAGGAAAAAGTGCAAATTGTGCTAAGTTTAAAACTTTTAAAGTGGAATATTGTGAGATTCATCGCGACAACATATACTTTTCTTCACACCAAAAGAAGCACACAAAAGGGCTTCAACTGATTCCAAAGTTCCAGAAATTTTCCGTGAAAACTCACGGAAATAACGGCGTTTTTCCACAAAATTAACCTAAAAACCAGACCACGAGGTTATTGAACGCGGCGTCGCCGGTAGCTGATTTTTTGGCAGCGGGGAGGAGACACGCAGACAAGACCAAAGACCTTTCAGTTGGATTTTTAGCAGCTCCAGGTACTGAAATATTAATTATAGAAGATTCTGACTTCGGACCCCTGTCCTGAGAAATTCTCAGGCAGGACCCCAAAATTTTTCGACGGTTCCTGCTGCGCGCTCAAGAGGAGACCAGATTAAACTTAAGTTTATAATTTTAAGGTGTTTATTTTAGGAAATATTGTAGGTTTTATAAATTTTTCAATTTTTTCAAGAATTTTTTACTGAAAAATACTAATTTTCAAAAAATTTTTATTTAGTCGTAAAGAACCCTTTTTTAGATATTATTTAGTATTTTTTTCAAATTTTTAAGTCAAAGGTTGACAAAGATAAGGATTTTTTAGTCATTTTTCCAAATTAAACATAAATAAATAGATTTAAGTGTGTTTTGACTGCAGGATTGGCTTTAAAACATCCATAGCTAATTGTTTAAGCCCAAAGTCGCCCCCAATAGCTCCAGAAACAAAGGAAATTGAATTTTTCGCAATTTTGGGTTTTTTGGTTTAAATTTTTAACAGCTTGTATCTTTGGAGTTGTGGGGCGCAGAAGATCCGGATTTTCGAATTCCCCAGCGGTATTTACGCGGGAATATTTTCTATATGTTTTCAGGCGATTCTGAGGCCTGAAGTTTTTCAGCCCTGAAACCGGTTTTGACGGATAGGGGGGATCGGGCCGAGCACCGTACCCGAAACCGCATCGCTCTCCGACAAACGACGGCGGAGTTACGGCCACTCAAAGTTGGCAATTGACATAAGGGCGGCCATTTTGAATAACTTTGGCCCTACGTAGCTCCGCACTCGGAGGTCGCAGAGAGTTGCCGTTTTCGCCTTGTTGTTCGGGCGGGCACCCTCTGTTCGGTCGGTGGGTTTTTGGCCACTTTGGGGCTGAAAAGTTTCAGGTTCCTGAAAGTCGTCTCAAGCGACGGAGGGGGACGAGCCAAGTCGGAAGAGTCCAAGCGCGGGTATTCTGCGACCATTGTAAGGAAAGTTATACCGGGTTGAAGATTGACTTTGACAGTTCTCGAGCTGTCAAAACAATTTTCAGACTCGGATAACTCCCGAACCGGAGGTCGTAGAGGGCTCGCGTTTTCTCTGGGGACGTTCGCTGGCTCCTCTCTGTCTGTCTAGCATAGTTTTGGGGGTTTTCAGGAGTCCCTGATTTTTCAGGCTGAAAACCATTCCAGGGGGTAGATCTTGCCGAGCTCAGTTTGGGGATTCCAAGCACGGTGATATTCGGCCCGACGGTTCGGGAGAAACAACGAAAAACCAAATTTCGTCATCAACTGGGTCAAAAAACCCGAAATTTTGGAACGGCTTTTCTCCGGAACCCTTTGGAATAGGGGTGCCGTGTTTGGGTTCTTCTTGAAGGGCTTGGGGAGGGCTACCCGATAAAATATAGAGATCGGCTCTACCTAGAGTTTTCAAACTTTTTGAATATTCTAAGCCGTATTTTGACAAGAACTGACTCCTGGAACCCAGACGACGGCAGATCGACGTCTAAGGCTATTATAAGTAGATAGAGCAAGACTCTAGAATTAATTTTCACTTCTTTTGGAATTTTTAAGCTGCATACTATAAGACAGGGACTTTTTAGCAAAAGATTCCAAAAATATATTTTTATTTTAACTAGACTGACAATAGACGTGACTATTGTTTTTAGTCAAATCATTGATAAATGATAAATGATAAATGATGTTTATTCAGTAAATAGGTTACAAGGAACACTTTTACACGTCAATGTTTTTTTGTCAGTTTAAGCTAGATGAGGCCGGTGTTTCCTAGCTGACTACCCTGAGAAGAAACACCGAAACAAACTCAGAGGTCGAAGTCACTTTTAGTGTTCAAATCCATACAATGTGGACTGGTTAGATCCTATGAGAACCATGTACGTTTATGTCTGGGATGAGCTTTATGAAGAAAGCAACACACGAATTCGAGTGGACCTGTCCAGACAGTGTAAGCATTTGTCAGTCATCGCGAAGCTCAACTCAGAACTCTGAGGTGCTCAACGAACCGACGAACAATACCAAAGTAAGGACATTTGAGTAGGCCGCAAAAAATACTCAAACTGCCAGACAATCATAAAATCTACATGAATATAACGACATACATAGTTCTCGCATTCACATTATTCTATATGAGGACCATGCAGCTTAGTGTCTGTAGTGGTCTTTTGAAGAAAGAACCAAACATATTTGAGTGGACCTGTCCAGTCAGTGCAAGCATTTGTCAATAGTCGAATAGCTCAACTTAAAAACCACTAAGGAGCTCAATGACATGACGAACAATACCAAAGAAAAGACATTTGGGTAGGCCGCAAAAGTACTCAAACTGTCAGACAACGTTGAAAATTACTGTAAAAAGGAGGAGAAAATAATAATAATAACCCACATAGTCCTCACATTTACAATAATTAAGTAATCAAAAAAAAATAAAAATATAATACTTTACAAAGTAAATATTTGTGTCAAACAAAATAGTAATCATAATATGTCAATCAAAAAATAAAAATAAATATAATACTTAACAAAGTATTCAAGTCAAAAAAAAAATAATAATTATAAAATGTCAATAAAAAAATAAAATAAAAAATATAATACAATACTATACAAGTATTCATGTCAAAAACGAATATTAAAAAAAAAAAAAATATATATAAAATTTTTTCATCAGTAAGTAGTGCAATATGAAAACAATGGCTCATGTATATCATTGAAGCAGCTCAATCCCACGCCTTTTTGTCCTCAAGAAAGTCATTAATTGTGTAAAAAGCTTTCTGGCATAGCTTACGTTTAATAAATGATTTAAATTTATTTATGCTTAGTTCTTGAATTTGGCTAGGAAGTTTATTATAGAAACGTATACATTGACATCTAAACGAACCACCTATTTTTTTCTTGAGCCTGGTTTTTGGTACAATAAATTTGTGTTTGTTCCTAGTATTTATGCTATGGATATCACTGTATCTTTTAAACAGATTAATATTTTTATGTGCATACATGAGATTCTCATAAATATATTGAGAGGGAACAGTCATAATATTAATCTCTTTAAATTTGTCTCTGAGGGAGTGTCTGGGACTTAATTTATAAATTGCACGAATAGCCCTTTTCTGTAAAACAAAAATTGTCTGAATATCGGCGGCATTTCCCCACAACAGAATGCCGTACGACATCACACTATGAAAATAACTAAAGTATACTAAACGAGCTGTCTCTAAATCTGTTAAACCACGAATTTTCCTTACGGCGTATGCTGCAGAGCTAAGTTTTTTGGACAGTTTATCTATATGGGGGCTCCACTGAAGCTGCGCATCCAAAGTTAAACCTAAGAACACTGTGGAATCCTCGGGTTTCAACTCTTCACCCTTTAATGACACACTAGTGTTCACTTGTATTACATTGGGTAATGTGAACTTTATGCATTTTGTTTTTTTCTCGTTAAGGAGAAGATTATTGACATTAAACCAGTTAACTACAGTTGAAAGAGCATTATTTACATTATCAACAACCACCTGCTGACGTTTGAGTTTAAATAAAAGTGAAGTGTCATCTGCAAACAGCACTATATCATGTTTATCCTTTATGAGGTAAGGCAAGTCGTTGATATAGATTAGAAACAAAAAAGGACCCAGAATTGAGCCTTGAGGAACCCCCATTCTGACTACAGACCCGGAAGACCTTTTGCCGTTCACATCAACTCTCTGAATCCTATCACTCAAGTATGAAGTAAGAAGATCCAGAGAGGCGCCCCGGACTCCGTAGTAGTGCAGCTTCCTGATCAATGTATCATGGAGAACGCAATCGAAAGCCTTAGACAAATCGCAAAAAATGCCCAACGCATCGCATTTATCTTCCCATGCATTATAAATGTGTCCCAAAAGTTCAACACCAGCATCAGTTGTTGAACGACCCTTTGTGAAACCAAACTGTTTGTTGTGTAATAATTTGTGTTTATTAAAATATCTTTGAATTTGATCTAAAATAATTTTCTCAAAAATTTTACTAAAAGTAGGTAGCACTGATATAGGTCTATAATTAGTAGGGTCTGATGTACTACCCGATTTAAACAATGGTATAATTTTACTATATTTCATTAGATCAGGAAACTCACCACAATCTATACAATTATTAAAGATTACTGCTAAAGTAGGTGCTACAATGTCTATAATAGACCTAGCAACGTCAACAGAATTACCCCATAGATCTGCAGTCTTTTTAACATTTAAAGTATTAAAAGTTTTGATTACATCATTACAAGTGACATATTGGAAATAAAATTGGGATTCACAAACTGGAACGTTTTCTTTAAGTAAAATTTCTGCAGCAGTTGGTGATGAATTTAGAGATTTTGTAGTCGATACGGGAATCTCTGCAAAGAAATTTTCAAATGCCGCGGCGACTTGCGAATCTGATTTAATGATACTGTCATCAATAGCAAGGCTGTAATCACTACTTCGGTTGCAAGACCTTCCCGTTTCGCTATTAATAATATCCCAAGTCATTTTAATTACATTACTACTATTTTTAATTTTTGAACTTAAGTAGCGAGATTTCGCCAAATAACATACTTTTTTAAATAATTTAGAATAATTCTTAACATATAAATTAAATTCTACAGTGTTAATATAAGTCCGTTCTTCATACAGCTCATACAGCCGTTTTCTACTTTTATTAATACCAATGGTGGCCCAGTCACTGAAGGAAGTATTGCTATTTACCGAAATCGTCTTAGGAATAAAAGTAGTATCAAATTGCGTGCAATACATTTTGAAAAAATCATTATAATGTTGATTAGGGTCATCATTAGTTGACAAAAGTGGGATTTTATTTGAGAGTTTAGTTTTAAATGTTTCCAAGCGACCTTTAGATTTTGGGTTAACAGTGATATCTTTTTTTCGTTTATATTTGTTTATATTTGGTATAGTGATCAATAGTCCACTATGATCAGAGTCTAATAAATTAATAATTTTTTTGTGGGTAGGTAAAATATCTGCATAAATATTATCTAGGCAAGATGCAGTAGTGGGGGTTATTCTAGTAGGCTCCATAAATAGATTTACAAGATTGTATGACTGAAACAAACTTATAATTTTAGTGCTTAGGCTAGAAGTTTCTAACAAATTAACGTTGAAGTCGCCACAAACGATGACAGACTTACTAGAGTTACAAATTTTTTGCAACACTTCATCCATTACTTTTTCAAAACAATCATACAATCCTTTAGGTGGTCTGTACACACTTAATATAACAAACTGCTCCAATTCAATACAGGCAATTTCAACTGTCTGTTCAACAGAGAGGCTCACAATATCCTTGCGGTCTTTAAACTTAAGTATATTATTTATGAAAATTAATGAGCCACCATGTATAGCGTTTACTCTGCTGAACGAACTACCAACCTGGTGATTACTATAATTAAACATAATCTGATGGCTTTTAAGCCAATGTTCAGTTATACAAAGAATATCTACATTGTTAAATTTAAGGAATAATTCTATTTCTAAATCCTTGCCCATACAACCATAAATATTTTGGTGCACCAGGTTGATACTATTTGTTGATTTTAAAACATTGTTTTCACCATTCTTTAAATAATTGCTAGAGATTGTCTCTGTTGTCTTAATTTCTAATTTAAATTATTACTAATGTCAAAATTTGATGCCAAGACATTGGCAGAATTATGAAAAATGTCATTGCATTGCTCAATAGAAGCAATTTGTTTAGCCAAATTCTTGGCTGTTATACAAAATAAATATGATAGCGACACAGCTATCTGTCTCCTACAATAATTTGAAAGATAGTATCTATCTATATGATTCCTATCTTTTGTCAAATAAAAACGATTACCAATATAATTGTTAAGGTCAATTAGATGGAATAAGTTATTATTAAATAACAAATTGTGCAATTTTATATTCATATGATATCTAATTTGATTTTCTTCCTGTGGCAAACTTTGGCTATAAGGGAAAGTGAACATCACAATTTTTCTTAAATTAAGGTCAGACAAGGTTCTATAATATTGGAGCAATTCTCCTTTGTTCACGGTACCCCTATCACCAACTAAAATTATGAGTATAGTATCCTGGTTAAAATTACATTTTATAATCTCTTTCATTATTTCCAACAAAGTACAACCAGGCATGCAGTTATTCATTATAGAGTGTCCCGGATATTCATTTATCAAAAAGTGGCCTAAATCCTTTCCAATCTCATCACAATAGATAACTATTTCTTTATTTACACTTTGTTGTGATAAACAATTAGTCATTTCTACTGGCAAACTGGCACAAGACTGCGGTAAGGTGGTATTATATATTGGCAATGAATGGTCCGGAGTAGATGCCATTGATGGTGATTGGCAATGTTCACAGTTTGATTTTTGTAAGCTAACCAGCTCATTCATTGCCAACACATATTCCTTCATTTGTTTCTCTGAGGCTCTATATTTAGTGGTCATTGAGCCTAGTTGCTGTTGTAACCGGTCAAGTTCACACTGCAAGTCTTCCGTGTCAGTTTGGTATTTCCTAGTACTTTTCTCTAAGTTCAAAGCATTAACCTGAAAACTTTATTTGACCTATAAATTTTCTTCAAAAATTTTTTTTCTGAGGGTAAGAATAGGGGAACAGTACTCACCGGCCCACTTCAGAGTAGCGGAGTACACGTAGACGCGTAGATCCAAACACGCATACCGGCACATACTTACTACACACACATAAGCCAACACGGAGACACGCAGCTCGTAGACTCCTGAACCTCGACGTACCCGGAGAACCTTAAACAGGAAAAGTCGTTAGACATTAAAAAATAAGAACTGCTAGTATTGTTTTACTTTCCCTACGTCTTGACCATCTTCAATTTGCGAGAGTACATCAGGACAAGAATAAGGACATATAGTAGTACTATTGTGCTACTGTATTTTAGGTTAAGATTATTCAGTTAAGGACTATATTTATTTACAAACTACATATTGTGACGCGTTCCCACAATGTTCGGTATACACACCCCCGTCAAAAAGAACCCTGATAACAAGGAAAAATCAGGAATTAGCAGTCCAGCAAAGGATGCGGAGAGAGCAGGGCCCTCATCCGATAACCCTAGTAACCAAGTCTCGAAGGTCAGAAAGAGCATAGGCGAATGGGAGGCGGGGAAGGTGGATGAAACCACAAAGTCTCCGACTTCACCAAGGAAGGTGATCCCAGCTGCCTTACAAAAGACGAGACCAAAGACAGCCATGCCCCAGGAGCCAAAAGTAGCAACCCGGAGACAGTCGTCGGAAGGTGCCAAATATGCGGACCGGTTAACGGAGGCAAAGGCGATGCTGGTCAAAGCCAAAATGCACCTAAATAACTCCAGAAATTTGAAGACAGACATTAAGATGGAGGTGACTCAAGCCATAGAACGCCTCTACCAGCTTGTAAAAGAAGCCGAGGCAGCAAAAGGCCACGATAAAAATGAGAAGCCCAATAATGAGGCAGAAAATCGAGTGCAGGTAGAGGTGGAAACCAAGAAGACTAAATTGGAGAGACAGCTTATAGAAAGAATGACCGAACACAGCAATCAGATAGAGAAGAATAGGCTAGAAATGGAGCGCCTGAGGGAAATAATAGAAAGAAAACACGTAGAAACAGAGGCACAGGTGACCTACGCGGCAGTGGCGGCCGCTTCTCCGAGGAGCCAACTCCCGGAGCATGCGGCCGTGCACTCGGTAGTGATTACCTCTGCCGACGAAACAGAAACGGGGGACCAAGTCATGGAAAAAATAAGGAAAGCGGTAAATGCCAAGGAGGAGGGCTTCCAAATTGACCGGATACGAAAGGCAAGGGACCGAAAGGTGATATTGGGATGTAGAACTAAGACTGAAGTGGACAGGGTCAGAGACAAAATAGGCAGAGAAAGAGCGGACCTGAGAGTGGAGGAGGTCAGAAATAAAGACCCTCTAATAATACTTAAAAATGTTAACAAAATTAACACCGAGGATGACATACTCAAGGCGCTCCGAACGCAAAATAAAAACCTGTTGAAAGGCGTAACGGAGGAGAATTATAGAGCTGCCATCAGGTACAAAAAGAAGGCCCGAAATCCGCACCAACAGCACGTGGTGCTCAGCGTGTCCCCGCAGGTCTGGAGCATCCTGACAGCAGCGTCCTGTGTCCATATAGACATACAAAGGCTGAGGGCAGAAGACCAGTCGCCACTGGTCCAATGTTCAAGATGTCTGGGCTATGGACACAGCAGGAAAACCTGCCATGAAGAGGATGACAGATGTGCCCACTGTGGAGGGCCACACCTCCGAACGGAATGTGCGGATTACCTTGCAGCGGAAGCACCAACTTGCAGAAACTGCCAGAAGGCAAAAATGGACAACGTTGAGCACAACGCCTTCAGTGCGGAATGCCCTGTCCGTAGAAGGTGGGAAACCCTAGCAAGGTCCACAGTAGCCTATTGCTAAGGTGGATCCGGGCGGAAACGAGAACAACGTAGCAACAGAACCAGAATACCAGTATCGCGCTATACAGGCCAACCTGCAGAGGTGCAAACAAGCAACAGACGAGCTGATGATGGAGGCGGCGAAGAGGAAGGTTGCGTTTGCACTGCTGCAGGAACCATACACCGGAGCCAGCAGGCGAATAAAGTCCTACCAGGGCACCCGAATCCTGCAATGTGAAGGGAATACGGACAAAACCATCAAGTCCGCCATTGCGGTATTTGACGACAACATCGACGTTACCCAGTGTCCAATGCTGACCACAGAGAACATCGTAGTGGCACGATTGAGAACAGAAGCCTGGGAAATTGTGGTCATCTCGGTGTACTTGGAGGGGGACGGGCAACTAGAGGCAGATATTCGACACATCCATAAAATAATGGAAGAAGTCGGAAACAAGAGCGCGATACTGGGTGGAGATGTAAACGCCTGGAACATATGGTGGGGGAGCAGGGAAACAAATAGGAGAGGAGAAGAGTTGGCTGGAGCACTGGATGAGCTGGAACTCCACATCCTTAACCAGGGGTCCAAACCCACATATGACTACCACAGAGGGGGCAGGCGATTCACAAGTTGTGTGGACATCACAGTCTGTACGGCGGATATGCTTGGGAAAATTGTGAACTGGAGGCTGGATGGAAACCTAACTGTGTCGGATCACAGGGCGATCCTGTTTGAAGTTAATGTGATAAAATCAAAAGGCATAGATATTAAAAGAACCACCAGGAAATACAACACCAAAAAGGCAGATTGGACAGAGTTCAGAAAAGACATAACACAAAACTGGGCAAGAATAAATATTACATTGGAAGAGATAAGAAAGATAGAGTCAGTGGAAGAATTAAACGATAAAGTGGTAGAATACACTAAAGTTATAGAAGAAGCATGCAAAAGAAATATACCTGGGGCCAAACATAAACCGAGAACAGGATTGCCTTGGTGGACAGAAGAACTGACACAAAAGAAGAAAGAGGTGAAAACACTGAAAAGACGCATTCCAAATGCTGCAAGAGTACGTAGAGAAAGTGTTGTCCAGGCATATCTGCAGGCGAAAGAAGAGTACCGGCAGCTCGTGGAAAAGGCCAGAACAACAAGCTGGAAAAGTTCTGCGAAAAACAGGATAGAGAAAGTATGTGGGATGGGATATACAGAGTGATAGGCCGCACAACAACTAGGCAGGAGGATATCCCTCTAGTCCATAATGGTAGAGTCCTCGAAGGCGAAGAGTCAGCCAGAGCTCTGTCAGAAGCCTTCTATCCGGACGATGAAGCACTGTCGGACAGTGTAGCCCATAAAGCGATAAGGAATAAAGCAGAGAACGTGAATAAGGGTGAAGATAATGAGTCATCTGACCCCCCATTCACGCTGACAGAGCTGAAGTGGGCTGCAAACAGCTTCAATCCCAAGAAGGCTTCAGGACTGGACGGGCTTACAGCAGATATCTGCAGAGCGGCCATCGCCTGTAATCCGGATTTGTTTTTGGCACTACTCAACAAGTGTCTGGACCTCTCGTTCTTTCCCACGGCGTGGAAAGAAGCGGTCGTGGTAATTCTGCGCAAACCAGGGAAGGATGATTACACCAAAGCCAAATCCTACCGGCCGATTGGGCTTTTGCCGGTGTTGGGGAAGATTTGGGAGAAGATGTTGGTGCGGCGAGTCAGGTGGCATACCATAGCGACAATGAATGCTAGGCAATACGGGTTCACACCGCAGCGCAGTACCGAGGACTCCCTCTATGACCTCATGAAACACATAAAAAGAAAACTTAAAGAGCGACAACTAATAGTACTCATATCGCTGGACATAGAGGGAGCCTTCGACAGCGCTTGGTGGCCCGCAATAAAATGTAGACTGGCAGAGACTCAATGCCCAAAAAACATCCGCAGGGTTTTGGATAGCTACCTGTCTAACCGTAGAGTCAGGGTCAGGTATGCAGGAGCAGAATATGTTAAAACAACCGCTAAGGGATGCGTTCAGGGATCAGTTGGAGGACCCACCTTTTGGAACATGTTGCTCGACCCGCTGTTAAATGACCTGGAAAGGAGAGGGGACTATTGTCAGGCGTTTGCGGACGACGTGGTTCTGGTTTTCTCCGGCGAGACCGCACTTAAGGTCCAGAGACAGGCTAATGCGGCTCTAAGACATGTCCAGGAGTGGGGTGAAGTGAATAAGCTAAAGTTTGCGCCTCAGAAGACAAAGGCAATGATAATTACAAACAAGCTTAAGCACGACACACCATTTCTGAGCATGGGGGGGGTAGACATAGCCATGTCTAAGGAAATTAAAATACTGGGGCTGACCATAGACGAGAAGCTTACCTTCAACACACACGTGGCAAGTGTCTGTCGCAAGGCACTGAACGTGTACAAGCAGTTGGCGAAGGCGGCCAAAGTGGAGTGGGGGATCTCGCCGGAGATAACCAGAACAATATATGTGGCAGTTATAGAGCCTATAATTATGTACGCAGCAAGTGCCTGGGCTGCAGCTGCGGATAAAATAGGGATAAAGAAGCACTTAAACGAGGTTCAACGCGGGTTTGTGCAAAAGATGGTCAAATCGTACAGGACAACCTCTCTGAACGCAGCATTACTGCTCTCGGGGATGCTTCCGCTAGATCTCAGGATCAAGGAAGCAGCCTCGCTTTATGAAATAAAGAAAGGTCACTCAGTGAGAGTAGTTGGCGATAGGGAGGTAGAAAAACCGACACCATACGCACACACACCACACCCAGCGAGCCAGAAGGCAGTCGAATTCAAATTAGTCGTGAACGATGCAGAGCTGGCCCAGCAAGAGGAAGCCAGATTTAAAATCTTTACTGATGGCAGCAAAATCGACAATAAAGTCGGCGCGGCGATATCTCTATGGGATGGCGCCGCAGAAATTAAAACTAAAAAGCTTAAACTGGAACAGTTCTGCACCGTTTACCAAGCGGAGCTACTGGCGCTGGTGAAGGCTACCAAAATGGTGACTAAAAGATCCGGTGGAAGCTTCAATATCTACAGCGACTCTAGATCGGCTCTTGAGGCGGTTACACGTGGTGTTTCCCTCCACCCCCTAGCTGTCGCAATAAGACAAAATATCCTGCAAGCGATAGAACAGGACAAAATAATGAGACTATTTTGGATCAAAGCACACGTGGGGTTGGAGGGAAACGAGAGAGCCGACGAATTGGCAAAAGAGGCAGCTGTGGGATTGAAGACCAAGCCGGATTATGATAGATGCCCGGTATCCTTCATCAAGCGACAGATCCGTAAAGACACGTTAGAGGAATGGCAGCATAGGTACTATACAAGCAACACTGCATCAACCACCAAAATATTTTTCCCCGATGCACTTAGCGCGTATACGTTAATAAAGAAGATCCCGCTCAAACCGCTATTGGTGCAAGTATTCACGGGGCACGGCGGATTCTCCGAGTACTTGAATAAATTCAAGTGCAAGGATAGTCCGGCGTGCCCCTGCGGCACAGGGAGGAGCGAAAGCGTGGAGCACATACTGGTGGAGTGCCCAATATATGCAAAATCAAGATTAGATTTCGAAATTATGATAGGCCAGAACCTAAAAATTGGAAACATACCCGAAATTATGGCTAGCAAAGATTTAAGAGGTGCCTTCTTAGATTTTTGTGAAACTATAGCTGCAAAAGTAGTTAAAAAGAATAAAACTTAAGCTCTAGAAAGTTAACTATGTTATATATATATATAATTATATAAAGATAGTTAGCAAAAGAAATGTATTTTGTAATAATAAGGTATAAAATAAGTATAGTTTAGCATTAAGGCACCTAGATATAAGATAGTAATAAGTGGTAGAGCAACACAGTTGCAAGAAAAATGTGGCGGAAATAGGTTAAAAAGCAGAGATTAAGCATGTATAGAGATAATTTTAAGGGGAGGGCACAAATGAATGGTGCAATAAAAATGTAAGATAAGCTTAATAGTAGAATAGTATTGTGAAAGATAGCTATAAGGATAGGGCACAAAAAAGTGCGAATTGTACGGTAGCGAATTAAGTGTGTAGAGAGAAAAATGTAGAGATTAGTAAGTAATTAATTGTAACTGCACAGACGGATATATATAGTTATAGAATAAGATCATAGACACTGGTCTCTCCATGCCGGTGGGAACAAGTATATATAAAAAAAAAAAAAAAAAAAAAACCCAGTTCTTGAGTAAGTGTTGAATCAGCATACAAATAGCTTTGTGCATTTAGTATTTCTAATTTTATATAAATTCTTTCCAAAACATGTTTTTCCTATGTATTGCATTTTTCTTTTCTTTGCATTGTATAATCAAGGTTTATAACCTACAATAAAACTATTGTATTGTTGTAATCACGGCTTTCGCGTGGTTAACTTTATAAGGCCTTTGCTATGCGCATCTTGACTTTTGCGTACCCTGCTGCTAAGCTCAAATGTGCATGTCATCGTGCTTTTTCACCTCACCTTTGTAAACTCCATCTGATTGTGATAACCACACTGCCTTATTAGCGCACGTACAGCCGCTTTGCTCATGCCTGAGTGTCACAATCAGCGGAGAAGATCATCGGCCATCTTTATGACACGCTGGACATTATTTTCCAGGGTCCCAGATTCGGAGTCCTATACTCCGAGTCCCAGGTCCAAGCTCCCAGTTTTGAAAACCTGAATATGGAGGGGGAAGATTTGGAGCCCTACGCTCCGAGCACGCACCTACATCGTCCTCCATTGCGGCCATCCTGCCGCAGTGCCTCGTGCCGTCACCACTAGGCCACTTACCACAACGGCGGGCTCCACGCCGGGTATTTACCCGCGTGGCTTCTGCTAGCCGTCTCCGAGCCGGCCCGACCACCTGCCGGCCGATCCTTCCTGGCTTCTGTTGACCCTACGAGCCGGCGCTACCACCTGCCGGCCGACATCTCCGGGGCGAGCGCAACGTAGCTCCCCCGAGTCATCCGTCACCAGGCTGAGCCAGGATAGTACCGTGCCATCTTTCCCACGCCCTTTTCTCTATTCAATATATATTTTTTATGTTGACCGAGATACGTGTTGTCATTTATTACTTCCCACGTAACCTCCTTACGTAACACATACTGGCAGACTATAGTTTGCTGTGGTGAAAGTACTAATTCTACGCGGGCGATGCTGCTGGTAGAAGTTAGTAATTTATAGTTAAGTAAAGAAAAGAAATGCAATGAAAGTTAATAGAGAAAAAGTTAATAATAATATTAATAATCTTTATAATAAGTTAAAAACTTGACTTGATTTGTTTTTAATTTGATTTAACTTTAATTTTTTTTTTTATTTGATTTTGTTTTGATTTAATTGTGATTTGATTTTGATTGTATTTGTTTTTATTATTGGTGCCTTACAATTAATGGACTATTATTGTCTGAAATAAATGCTTTGAATTGAATTGAATTGAAAAACGCTAATTACAAATTTTCGTTCAAGCTTATTAACAAAGGAGCGTAAAGTGTGAATCTAATAAATAATGGAAGTAATAATATTAATTGGATAAACACGAGAAAATGTTTCGTAAATATAAGACGGGAAGATACGATAATGAGCGGTGTTAACGCGGGGGTAACAATATTAGCGTTTTAAATTAAGTTGAATATCCCCTAAATATGTGGGAGTATTTTGTAATTTTCTTACTGCAAATCGAGTTTTGCTTAAAGTACTTAATGTAAATAAAACTGTAAAGAGTATTTTTAAATGATAATCCATGGTACTTATCCGATTAGGAAGATTCTTTTACATACTTTAAAAAACCGCAGAATGTCATGTTATTGTATACCAGGCAAGAGCATGGTTTACCAGCCGGCCGGCCTTGTTTATCAGCCTATGTATGTATGTAAGTTTGTTCCTTTGTGGCACTATAGAGACCAAACGCGTGCCGATTTTGATAATTCTTACATCAATTGATTTGTCTTAATCTTGCGAAAGCTACTAAAGACATGATAGTAATCAAAATATATTACATTACGCGGCAACCAGATGCCGTTTTGTGAAAAAAAAAACTATATTAAGTGGGGTATTTATATAAAAGGTTCGAGGAATTCCAAAAATATAACTCACTAAAATGTTGAAAATATTCAATTTTTTTATTTTTTTATTAGACATTCTTTTTAGACCAACACGGGCTTGAGGCGGGTCATTGAACGGTAATTTTCTTAGAGTTAACTTTGTAAGAGAAAATATCTTTTTCGTGATTCGGTTTTTGTGAAAGGAAATAAAGCGTGTTTACGGATATTGCCCGAGGGCATCGTACTGCCCACTAAATGGATGTCAGATGACAAGAAACGAAATAAAAGCTGAAACAATAAACGGGGTATGTTAAAGATAATAATGGATCTTATTTATAAAAACAAAAAAACATCGTTTAAACACTGATTAGAAGGTTCTTAATTATTTTTTTTCTATATCCGCTTATCAGTATGATATAACTAAGGAGCTCGTGGCTAAAGTAAAACATCCGCACGGGCAGATCCATCAGGTTAAGCTGCGCTTGCTAGTGTTGTTCCATGGATAGGAGGAGTCTCGGTATCTTTACATACCGAGACTCCTCCGTATCTCGGAAAGCTCGTTGAACTGTTGGTCCCGGCTGTCAATCTTGTCGAAAATTTGAATTTCGCGTGCTATCCTGGAGCATTCATCTTAACTGACTGGCTAATGCTTAGACTACTCACACGTGGGTGGCACTGAAAGTTCTTAGAATAGACCAGTAAGAAAAGCAGTGGATGTAATTTTTTTTTTAAATTTCGAACCAGGAACTCTTTGGGAAACTGTAGATAGAAATGCCGTTTTTTGAGTTCATGCCGCTCAATGCTTGAAAAGTATGTCAGATTGATATATAAGTGATTTAAATGCTGTATATGACATCGACACAGGTGATGAAAGCTGGAAATATTGTTAGGAACCCGAAACCAAAAGACAATCTGCCCAATGGATGTTTCCATTCGAAAATTTGCAGATAAAAGTAAAAGATGATTGTTTCATTCTTCAGATGGACGGGTCATTTCGCTACAATTGTCATAGAAGATAAAAGGACTGTTACAGCAGATTGGTATGTCAGTCATTGTTTACCAGTTGTTTTGGAAAATGTTAGACAGCAGCGCCCAAGAAGCAGGATCCTCCTCCACCACGATAATGCTCCAGCTTACTCCGCCAGACGGAATATCGAATATTTGTCTATCAGGCCTCTGCCTCGAATCTCGCGGGCAGCGGGGCGGCGGCGGCGGCGGCGCGGGAGCGGCAGGATCTTACGCGTATAATCAAATGGACCGGCCCTCGAATACAGCGGTGCAGGAGCGGCGCGGGGGCGGGCAACGAGCGGTGCACTCCATCAAGCGGTGACCGCCCGCGTTGCGCGTCTGCATTGTAGGTATAGTGTTGTACATTTTTTTTGTGACGTATCAAAATGTCTTCGGACGTGCAAGAGCTAATTATTTCGGCAATCTTTGAGAGGACACCCATATGGAACAGCAAAGATGTGAACCATAAAAATAGAAGAATAATTAACCAATTATGGGAAGAAATAAAAAACGAACTGAATATTGAAGGTAAATATAAAAATGATTTATTATGTCAAATGCAATATTTATTATGTTTTACAAATTAATTAGTAACTAATGCGATTATTTACAAAATATTCTTTGAATTTTTCACGTATATATTATCGCGAATAAAAACAAATATCTCGACAACACAACCACGAACACAACACTACACCGCTATAGTGCCGCGCGATCTGCCCGCTAGTTTGGAGAACAGGTATGCGTTGCCCGCCCCGCTGCCGCGCCGCCGCCGCCGCCGCCCCGCTGCCCGCAAAATTCGAGGCAGAGGCCTCAAAGCTGTGGAGTTAGTGAGTCATCCTCCTTACAGTCCTCACCTGGAACCTTGTGACTTTTATTTATTTCCAAAAATAAAAGATAAACTTGGACAAATTCGTTTTATGAACCCAAAAAATGCCGTGGCTGCGTTTGAAAAAGGCGTGGAAGAGATTTCTAAAGAAGAATGGGCCCCCTGCTTTATTCAATGGTTCAATCGCAAATGACGGTGCTTAGAAAGGATCTCCTTCCTTTCTAAGCACCGTCATTTGCGATTGAATCATTGCACCATCTACTTGAAAAAGCAATAAAAATATTAACTGGTTTCTACATCATTCCGTTTCTCATTTTCTGAGAACTTTTACTTTGACCCCCCAACAATAGGATCACCATGTGTCGAAATAAAACTTTCACTTAACAAAACTTAATAAAACTTACTTGACATGGACAAGCACTGGGAGCGAATGAAGCCCTCGTCATTGAGGTAGCGATGTGAATAGTTAAGTGCAGACGAGAAACCAAAGTGCATTAGCTTGGGATCCTCAACTAAACTTTGTAAATCATGTGAAGAGTCTAATTATTTCAGACACCATTTAAAATGAGGTACTGCTTCACAGTGGAGGAGCATAAAAATGAAATCAGAGCAAGTTCGGAGCTCGACCTACATTGCTAGGTAAAGATTTTTCTGGAATTTGACAGCGAAAAATTTTTCAAGAACAAAGATAGAGTGCTTGCCTTTTGGCTTTCAGCGCACTCACTTTTCAGAGAGATTTCTTCATTATTTACCACTATTTTCTTTTCAAATTTGGTGATTTTAAGTTAACAGATTAATTTAAATAAATACTGCGGTTAACATAACGGTCACCCAATGAAATAATATTTTCAACTTCTTTCTTTCTTTATTTTCTATGTATGTGAAACTTAGCCGCTCGATGGCAACGCTAGCAATGGAGAAAGCGATGCTCAGAGTTTCATTGCATAATCGAATCAGAAATGAAAATATCACCAGTGTTTCACGACCAATGTAATGTGTGTTCTTGTTTATGCCAATAAATTATTATTATCCGTAGGGGAACCGACATAGTCCGACAAATAGCTAAACTTAAGTGGCAGGGGACAGGGCATTTGCCTGGGGTCGTGGATAAATTCGAAATAGAGTTACCGCAGCCCTTGGCAACCAGGTAATAAGGGTGGGTTTTAGTCAGTAAAATTTTGATACCTTCCATTCCACCCAGACCGAGAGAAATCGTTGGATGATTTGGGAGCAGGGTACATGTTGATGATGTTTCCTTTCTACAAAATTATTTTAGTTTATTAAATTATATACGATGAATGGTCAATAATTTGCCAAAGTTTTCATAACCTCAACAGCGTTTTGAATATAATCCCTTGAGTATGGTAATAAAGCTTCCCTAGGTAATAAACGTCGGTTCGGTGCCATAATACTAGCATA
Organism: Polia nebulosa; assembly: GCA_951329385.1. NCBI lineage: Eukaryota > Metazoa > Arthropoda > Insecta > Lepidoptera > Noctuidae > Polia > Polia nebulosa. The sequence goes on from OX589602.1 coordinate 23,076,187, forward strand.
CAATTGTGACTCGTGACTATAAACAGGCTTAGTATACTATCTAGTCTATCTTAATAAATACGAACAATAAACTAATCAGACTTGTTCAAGATAACAATATTGTAGTACCAACTTAATACACACTATCTTTGAAATCTGGGTTCTATGTTGGTATTTTATTTTGTTCGTTTTTTTTCTTGAGAGGTTTTCATTTCTGTAGATGCAAAAGTTTTAAAAGTTTATAAATGACGTATTTTTTTACGAAACCAGGAGTAAAGGAGACTGCCGAGTACAGCATATCATACCTTGATCGTACTTGGAACGTAACAACCACGGAAAGAAACACGACATGGACTATTACGCCAACTAGAACGTATCAGCAGCGTATCATACCCGAGCATAACAGTCATCATACGTGGTTATAACCTGTATGCTCACCGTTTCGCCATTTGCGCGTACCAGATTGGCATGCATGAATATTTAGCCGGTGCAGATACGAAACGACCCAGTGGGCACAGTCTCATACTTTTCAGTACAAAGATTTTTTTTGCCTGACAAGTTCCTGGCACGGGCATGGTATGGTAATGTGTAATTGACAAACTCCATTATATTATAATGTCAAGAATTATTAAGTGACGATAACTCTAAATGCCTTTTGAGTATAACAAGACCATCAACGGCGTGTCAAATTTTAGAACGTCTTTATTTAATTACTTAAAACGAACATCTCAACAATTACTGAAAGAGGAATATTAGTGAAATACTTTAATTGAAATTAATATGTTTTGAGTTTTCTGTTGCTACGAGTATAATATTCTCCATATGCTTTTTTTCGGCTTCGCCAAAATTAGCAATGAAATCATTGGACAACCCAATTCACTCTGCAATTATAAAAGCGATTGGGCTCAGAAATGGTGAACCTTTGTGTCTCCGTGCTAACGAAATAATATCGCCTAATTTGGAAATAAAAGGAACCGCTTTATTTGTTGAGTTGGGGTTAGTATTCAGTGTTAGCTCTGAGATTTGGATTCTGATTGCCGCGATATATAATTTCGCAGAGTAGTGAAATCTTATTAGAACTCAGAAATAGGACCGTTTTCCTAATGAAATTTTCTATTATGTCTTCAGAAGTGAATATTAAAAAAAAATGAAAATACTAGCTTTAATTAACTTAAATACCTACAAGTATTTCACTAAATAACAAAAAAAAAACAGAAGTTCTAAGAATACGTACCTATGTACAAAATAAACACACACTTATCACTATCTGAAAACCTCATTTAATTACACTATTCAATCTGTGGTCACAAATTGGCGAGCTATCACGTCAATTATAGCATAAATAAAGTGCGGCTATGGCTTCCATAACAAGGGTGCGTGTGGTACATTCACGTAATAGAGGCAAAAATGGTAAACTGGTTTAGTTTAGAAAGGGAGATTAGGATAATTCAAATCTGAAGGGCCGATTTTACCAATGAAACTAATTGCGATTTGTTTAAACTAAACTCAGTTTATGATTTAAATCGAGATTAGAGCTTCATTTTGCGTTTCACTATTACAAACTACTTAATAGCTTAACTTAGTTTAAATTCTAACTTTCTAACTTTTTTTTTTAAATTAAAACTTTGCCCAGTTTTCGGTGAAACGCAAAATGAAGCTCTAATCTCGATTAAACGCATGAACTGAGTTTAGTTTAAACTAATCGCGATTATTTTCATTAGTGAAATCGGCTCTAAGTGCTCTGAATTTTAAACATGTTTAGTTTCGGCTTCTATACTTACACTAAAACAGTTGCATGCTTTTATTGGAGACTAAAAACTTGTTGGTCGAAGTTACTCCTGAGTATTAGTAATGAAACCTCTAATGCTTTTAGTGGAGCTTTGACGTTGAGATTTAAGCCCTGTTCATCGAAGTTTACCTGGACATTTCGGAGCTGCGTAATTATTGTAAGTACTCGGTAATGAGACCTCTAGACATGAAATACACATACATATTTCATTACAGATATGTACGCAATAGATCAAATTAATGTTTGGGCTCCTCTGAATACACTTACAGACCGCAGATTAAATAACATGAACAGAGCTTACGCAGCGTATACTGATGCCTCATCTAATACAAATAAACGTGACCGCCCTAACTAGTGACTGTCGTCAGGCAGTTTTTCCGCATCCGGGCCCGTACCTCACACCTCACCAGATGGTACGAGTATTAGCAGCGACGCTTGCAAGTTAAATGAATTCACTGACGGCCCCACCATTTTTTTTTCTCATCCATTGAGGTAATGTTTTATAGTACTTTTTGCACCTCAGAACACTTATATTGTATCAAAATGTGGTACAATACAAACGCGGAGGAGTAGTCTTTCGAGTAACAATAACTATAACTTTCAAACAACCTGATTGTAAGAATCAATTTGGACTTTTCGTTTTCCATTTAATAGCTGTTTAGTAAAAAATCTTCAGAATGTTTGAGCAAAGTCACCAGAAACGAGTTTAATCTAGAGACGGACCTTTACGAGTAACTGAAAAATATGGGCAAACTACCAAATCCCCATTTTCCATGATATAACTTAACAAAAATACTGCTGTAAATGAAAGGCTTCGTTTTATAGGCTCCTTTTATGATAATTTTGTAGTTACGAGTATTTTCCCATGGTGTGCCCTATGGAGTGTCTTATCCAATATAGATCTACCTACCTACTCTCAAGCCGCCTCAGTAAAAAAGCAAAAGTACCTATAGGTACAATATTTTAGTTGGCTTGCAAAACTTTTAACTACTTTCACCAAGCTATCTCAGTTTCAGTTATATAAACAAAAAATATATTTCATCGAAGTAACGAACCAAACCTACGATAAGAAAAGATTTTCATATTGCTTCAAAATCAGCTCCCAGTTTCAGTCAAATCAAATAAAGTAGTCGTATATAATGTTAGTGTCCGACAGAAACACGATTAAGTTTGAGTGTAGGAAGTGAACAATTGCCTAACCGTTGTTGCTTATTGCACGATAGACCTACACAGATTCACCTGATGGGCGATTGTAGCTTGATACATTCTGGCGATCCGACATATACGTAGGTATGTAATCAGCATGTTGTTGGCATTTATCTTTCATCGAAGAACATTGCTCATCAATACATCTCATAAAAAGTAAATGACGATGAAAGCAATATGTAAGTACGAGTAAGTGTCTTACAGACGATGTGACTTTATGCAATACAAAACATATAATTTATCGATTTCATCTCAGCTGCATGCACGTTGTTCTATAAACTCACAGACACTTGTTTCATATACAAGGCAATTTTGTAATTCGTTGGTTCAATATGAATGGATTTTATTTATTCAGTTAGTTATAAACAAAATCCATTTGATTAATTTGTGTACTGCAATTTGATGTTTATGTTTTCACTGATTTTACTTAGACCTTATTACCTAGACTCAGTAATAAGATTTATGAAAAAGTAGAAAAATAGTGAAAATTGTAAATATGTCATGACGGTGATACGCTTACAACAACTGTTTATGTGGGTATAGCTGTTATTCTATCTCATCAAGGCAGGTTGATGTGTGATATGTGTGAAGGTTCACATAGACTTGTATTTCTGTGTACGTAAGCTCGGAGCGCTAAGTGTCATATAAAATAGCTTACGCACACAGAAACCATATGAACGTGAATCTTCATAAATATCCAAGACCAACCCGGCTTGGTGACTCATAATAACTATGTGTTTACTCGGACTTTAATCCGCCTACACTGTTTACTAGTCTGAAAACCTTTTTCTTCTCAGAAATAATTTTGTAACCGGTTTTGCGATAGAATTTTCTTTTAACAATAAATTGGCAATTTTAGAATTGTTTCGGGCCTTATGTACAACTAATTGAAAGCAAATTCTAATTTATTGCGGGCAACAAGAACCTTGCTCGTGCTAATGCTGGCATAATTAGTTCACAAAATAAATTACCTAAGAGATCCTTTTTTATTTTTCTTTTACTATAGAAGTAAGTTTCCACAGCCACTTGGACTTTAAATGAGAAACCCAAAAACATAAATTATGAGCAGCCGGAACAGTGTAAGAAAATGGCTTTCACACCGTTACAGTATCAAGTGTTAATCGAAAGGCTTTCACGCACAACAAAGCCTCCCCATAGCTTGTTATCTCTATCTACACACAACACTACCGCATGACACAGTCCTTCACTGATTTCTTCTTTTGCTTTCGATTTAAAAGTACTCTCTCGTATTCAATGGATAATCGTTTGTGAGTCGATCTCTGTTTTCATTTAGTGGAGTGTACTCGATGACACTGTTCTGACTTACTGATTAGAGATTACGAGCCGCAATCTGCTCCCATTTCAAACCTTTGTATAGTGGCTATTATACTACTTTTCCGATTCTAGTGGGTTTTATTGATTAAGGAAAATATGTAAGAGGCATTCTCAAAGTCTTATTATGCCAGTTGTATAATAAATAGCGAAACATAAGTGTTACAGATCCCTATTATGTCAAAAGGACGTCTTGAGCTGAGTTGATTTATCAAACTTTGATATGAAATCGTTGCATTATGTTGCTTGGTTGGAACTGAGCTATATAATCGTACGAATATTTATAAAAACGATAACTTACAGAATATCATTCGCATGACATGTCAGGAAAACATAGTTCAACACAAAATATGACCGGATGGTTTAAATTTCCAATCAACTGCAGGTGTCTAGCTGACTGATCGACCGGACACACTCTATCAACGGATGCCGAATGTCATCTGTATTTCCATAACTTCACAAGTTACTGTTGCGTTTTGGTTTTTAGAATTACATGTACCGATTCAAATGCAAAGCATACTTATCTGTATGCTATAATCTTAGTTCTAAAATGAAACGAACCCGTTTAAATTATTTGTAAAGTTACCCAAATAAATAGTACATATTATTACGTAAGAGCCATCTAGTGGCTAGTGAATGAATACTTTATTGGGGTGGTATCACCATCTATAACCATCGACTGTCAGTCGATTATTATAATAGGTGCCAAGGCGCGCACTGCGTTGCTGCGTTTTGGCGCTCTGAAAAATTCTAGGGATTTCTTTGTAACTGATTACATCAAGCGCACCCCTCAAAAGTTAAAAAATGTAACATCGCGTTGCGTTTGGCGAGCATCGAGAATACGTGCTCGGCGCACCCGATACCTGGTGCCTGCTCTCAGGTGCCTGCACGCGTAGCATGACCACCGTAGAAACGGGTTTTGTCGATGGAAGAATAGACAAAATTACAGATTGCAGAAAGATTTCTACCGTCCTAAGCATGGCGATGTTAAAACTGACGAGAAGAAATGTTTCTATTCTTCAGTCGACAAAAGTCTACAATACAAAGCATGACCACCAATTTTTCTCTACTTTTAACACTTTTGTTTTTAAGTGTTAGAATCATTTCTTCTCAACAATAGTGTCAAATAGTCTACATCATCGGACAGACGGATAGACAGACAGACAGATGGACAGACGGACAGACGGACGACCGACATACAGACAGACGGGCAGACGGACAGACGCACAGACAAACAGAAAGACAGACGGGCAGACGGACAGACGTACAGACAAACAGAAAGACAGACAGACAGACGGACAGACGGACAAATGGACAGACAGACAGATGGACAGACGGACAGACTTACAGACGTACCTACAGACGGACATACCGACAGACGGACAGACGGACAGATGGACAGACAGACAGATGGACAGACGGACAGACGTACAGATATACAAGCGGACATACTGACAGACGGATAGACAGACAGACAGATGGACAGACGGACAGACGGACGACCGACATACAGACAGACGGGCAGACGGACAGACGCACAGACAAACAGAAAGACAGTCAGACAGACGGCCAGACGGACAGACGCACAGACAAACAGAAAGACAGACAGACAGACGGACAAATGGACGTAGGACAGACGCACAAACGGACAGACAGATACGTAAGTGACAGCAATTGGGCTCCGATTAGTCGCACAAAATTTTGTGACAGACGATGGACAGACGAAATTGAAAGAATGAATATGTCTTTGTCTTCATAGAAACGCGAGTCTACGGGTCGCCCGGTGCTTGGGCAGAAGAAAACTCGAACTCGACATAGTTGGATAGAAAGAACTTGTATCCAACTATCTAGTCTATCCTTACTCACGGCGTAGCATGACCATTTCTATCTACATAGAGATAAAAAAAAAAAAAAAAAAAAAAAAAAAATGGTCATGCTACGCCGTGTTGGGGGTAGAAACATTTCTTCTCAACAGGGACAAATAGTCTACATCACATTAGACGTAGACAAGTTCTCTACTGATTTAAAAAAAACTCAATTTTGTGACTCATTACATACTTGAAAATTATGGTGAATCTTCCACAAAAGCCATTAAATTAAGAGTTGAAGTCACCATCTTCATCATTTTTTTATTTTCTTTTTTTTTTTGAACTTCGTTTTTAAACATGTTAGGTTTTTTAGAAAAGTTTTAATGTAGCCAACATTATACCTTCTCAAAAAATTGTTATTTGTCATGCAAGGCTGCAAAGTTGTTTGCTGGCGCGAGTACTTATATTGAAGCCTGAGCTAACGAAGAGTTCTAGGATTGAACCATGAGCGAACCGAGTGGTTCTAATGTAGAAACCTGAGCGTAGCGTCTCGAGGGTTTCAAAGGTACGAGACGCAGAATAACATTGACGGACAGACGGACAGATGGAAAGACGGACAGACAGACAGACGGACAGACGAACAGACGCACAGACGGACAGCGGATGACGGACAGATGGATAGACAGACAGACGGACACACGGACGACGGACAGACTGACGAAGGACAACCAGACAGACGGACAGCTGGACAGATGGACGACGGACAGACGGACAGATGGACGACGGACAGACGGACAGTCTCACAGACTGACAGACGGACAGTCTCACAGACTGACAGACGGACAGACGGACGATGGACAGATGGACAGACAGACAGACGGACACACGGACGACGGACAGACGGAAAGATGGACGGCGGACAGACCGACAGACTGACAGACGGACAGACGGAAGATGGACAGATCAGACTGACAGACGGACAGTCTCACTGACTGACAGACGGACAGTCTCACAGACTGATAGATGGACAGTCTCACAGACTGACAGACGGACAGTCACACAGACTGACAGACGGACAGTCTCACAGACTGACAGACGGACAGATGGACAGACAACAGGCGGACACACGGACGACGGACAGACGGACGCCGGACAAACAGACAGACGGACAGATGGACCGACGGACAGACGGACAGATGGACGGCGGACAGACAGACAGACTGACAGACGGACAGACGGAAGACGGACAGATCAGACTGACAGACGGACAGACGGACAGATGGACCGACGGACAGACGGACGACGGACAGATGGACAGAGAGACAGACGGACAGCCGAAAAGATGTACAGATGGACAGACGGACGACAGACAAACGGCCAGACGTACAGACAGGCTCCGATTAGACGCAATAATTTTTTTTTCAGACCACGGACAGACAGACAGATGGACAGACGGACAGACGATAAATAGTAATATTTTTTAATAATTATTGAAAGAATGAATACATGTCTTTGTCTTCATAGAAACACCAGTCTATGGGTCGCCCGGCAAAATTGAATAGAAAGAACTTTGTTTTTTCTTGGTAGAATAGAGATAGCAATGGTCATGCTACGGGGGCAGGGTATAACTAGTTCCTTTGAGTAAGTAGTTCGAGTCAAAATTGGCAACGGGCTGTCAAGTGTTAAGATGCTACACGTATGTTAATGACAGAGCACATTGTGCATCCAATTTTCGACCGCGTTGGATGTGCACATTGATTTATTATAACCACGTGTAGTACGGCGGATGCAACTAATATTTTGAATGAAAATCTCTCTCAATCTCCGACATACGAGTATACAGTAAAACCTACTATAAAAATATCTAGCTAACAAGGCCAGAAGCTACAAATACCAATTCGTTTTGTGGTCAAATCCTCAGGGAAATGTAACCGAATATATTACCCCTTTTGGAAGAAATGGTCTTTCCAAAAAAGGTCCTGGTGGATGTAGTAAAGAGTCGTGGATCACTCTTTATCTCGGAAGAGCCTTTTAGAGTTTAAGTTATTGTGAGGCTTAACCCTAACGGAATGGATTTGAGATATCTGTATTAGGCAGGTAATATGATTTTACTGAAACCTCTAATGTAGCTAAGCAGCAAAGCTTTGATTAGACTAGCGATGAAAACTTAGTGTATGTGTGTGTAGAGATCAATCAGGTCATCTTTAGGAATCAACGGTATTTAGTTTTATACATTAATAGTGACCGACCCAAGGTTCGGTTTCGGCTATTTTCGGCCAAAAAATCTAGTTTTGGCTTGAGTTTCGGTTTTCGAAAACTCAGTATTCGTGAATATTGTCGTGCATCATTCGGTTAACTCGTGGTCGGTCGCTGCGACGGTTCAGTTCGCCGCCATCCATTGTTGATCGTATTAAGTTTAGGTTGTGTTTACACATAAATATTTATTTTAAAAAAACCGGCCAACAGTGAGTAGAACTTGTACACAAACGGTTGACCGATTTTCAAAATTCTTTTTTTATCCGAAAAAATATACTCCCAAGATAGCTCCATATCAATTATATCGAAATTGCTTCAGCGCCTTTTTAAAAACTGAACAAAAACTAAAAATACGTATACTTAAATGACGTTTTGGTTTTCTCCAATTACGAGTATGTTTAAATTCCACGTTCCATTTTATAGGGGTTTTTAGTTCTGGGGTATAACAAATAAAAAGAAAAATAACAAACTTTTTTATAAAAAAAACAACCGACTTCCAAAAAGAAAATACACTAAAAATTAAAAAATAACTTTAATTTCGGAAGTCGGTGTCTTTTTTGACACCGACTAACACGAAGAAATAAAATACAAGACACCGACTATCGATATTTCCATTTTTTTTTTGTAAAAAAGTTTTCATAAATAACTAAAAAAATAAGATAAAAAAGATATGGGACATTTTTTTTGGAAGTCAGTTGGTTTTTTTCTAAAAAAGTTTTTTATTTTTCACTTTATAGTTGTTATACCCCAATAACATTGAACGTGGAATTTAAACATACTCGTAATTGGAGGAAACCAAAACGTCATCTATGTATACATAACATATTTTTCGTTTTTGTTCAGCTTTTAAAAAACGCGGCCATAATTTCGATAAAATTTATAAGGGAAAGAATTTTTAAAATCGGTCTACAACGGACAGAGAGATCGGTTGACATACATAAAAAAAAACATACATACAGTCGAACGTAGAACCGACTTCGGGAAAGGAGGAGGTCCTTTTCCGAAGTCGGTTAAAAACAATGATTATAGCAAATCAATTGACGGTAAGCGTTAGCAGAACCAACAAAGAATGTCCGAGTACCTCGTGCCGACACTACATTTAATTAAAAGATTTCTGAAGAACGTGGAATAAACTTTCTGAATTCCTTCTCCTGCTCGGCACCGTGTGTAGGTAGCAGGTTTCCATAATTGTGTAACTTTTTTATCTTATTAGACAGGGGAAGCGGCTGAAGGCTGGAGTTAGGAATATTAAATAAGATTTTTGATTTGTTTTTCATTTCATATTTAGGAATTAGAATTAGAATTTATTTATCTGAATGTAGTTTAACACCGTATGGAACACCATACGGTGTTAAACTACATTCAGATAAATAAATTCTAATTCTAACGAAACCTAACAAGGTTTCGTTAAAGTTTTCCTACATTCTGCCATAACATCTGGTGAACAAATATCATCAATTATAGTGTTGAAACTATAAGATGTTTGGTCGACTTTAGTTTTACTGTGCCAATTTAAAATTAAAGTAATCATTTGGCGAGCTTTACGATTGATACTTATCAGCTTCAAACTAACTGCTTTCAGCTGTTTCATTCATAACTGCTGTATTAATTCATTACTCAATATTGATGTCGTTTTTTTACTCGTATATTTCTTTGTATCATTAACACATGGAAATAATTGATAAAACAATAAACTTGAGAGCAAGCTACCCAATCTTGCAGCGATCAACTCGCCGTCTGAACGCGTCCCAAAGGGTCATGGCGATCCGAATGATCCGAGGATACCGTACGATCTCCTGCGAGGCGGCGAGCCTCCTTGCCGGATTATCGCCATGGGATCTGGAGGCAAAAATCCTCGCGAACCTCTATGAGGAGCGCGAGGAGGCGAAACGCCGGAGAATCTCATGGCGACATGGAGACAGCGATTGTCTCAACCCAGCGCTGGGCACGCCAGCATTGCGGCGGTAGTGCCCCTCTTTGAGGAGTGGCTGGAGAGGCCCCACGGTGCCCTAACCTTCCGCCTGACGCAGGTGTTCACCGGACACGGTTGTTTCGGGAGGTTCCTGTGTCGGATAGATAGGTTTTCACTGCGCGGATCGTCCGGAGGACACGGTGGAGCATACGGTGGAGGTCTGCCCCGCTTGAGCGGAGCCCCGCCGTGTCCTCGTGGATGCGATAGGCGGCAGCGACCTCTCGCGCCCTGCCCTGGTTCAGGCCATGGTACGGAGCAAGAGGGAATGGGAAGTCGTCTCCTCCTTCTGCGAAGCAGTATTACTCGCGAAGGCGGAGGTGGGACGCGTGAGGGAGACTCAACAACGGAGACACCCTCACGCTCTCAGCAGCAGCCGCCTCAAGAGACGCTTGGGACTTCCGGCGCCGCGAGACGATTTCCGGCCACCGTAGACCCGGGCCTGCGGACGGCGAGTAATGGGTAGCTCGCCGTCCGATCAGCAACAGGCCCGAGAGTCAACGGCGCGTAGTGTTCCACGCGCGCCTCAAAGAGTTGTCAGCAATGAAGACGGGGCCCGTCATGGCCGATGCCTGCCCCGGGGTTGAGGATAAATTCGAAACAGAGTTACCTCGCCCCTGGGCACTCAGGGCAGGAAGGAACAGGGGTGGGTTTTAGTCAGTAAGAGTCTGACACCCCCTCCCGCTCCACCCAGAGCTGGAGAAGTCATCGGATGATTTCCGACCCCACAAAAAAAAAAGAAAAAAAAAAAGAAAAAGCTACCCAACCTTTCTCTTTATTATACGTCGTATGACGTCATTTTCAACCGACTTCAAAAAAAGGAGGCAGTTCTCCATTTGACTGTATTTTTAGGATTCAATAAGGGCAGGCATAACTTTACTATTTAGTTTTAGTTATGGCTACAAAACTAAAAGTTAAAAATAATAACTTTTTTCCAAAAAACCAACCGACTTCCATAAAAAAAACACAAAAAATTGCAAAATGTGTGTGTGTGTAATTTTTTTCTTAAGAATTAAGAAAAAATTGCAAAATGTCGTATTATAATCAAAAAAAATCTTCGTTAATTGACATCGAACTTTAAAAATTAAACTTATTTTGCAAATTTGTGTTGAAAAATGTTTTTTTTTTATGGAAGTCGGTTTTTTTTTTTATAGAAATGATTTTTCTTTACGGATTTCGATAAATGCTAGGTATATCAACAAAAATTAACATTTCATTTAAAGTGATATCAGACAGAACTTATAATGTATTCACAGAAGTGATAAAGATAACGCATACTTATCTCTGCCCAGCTGTTTTATTATGCACCGGTGCGGGCTCTGTAAATGTAGAGGTCATTTAAATGGTTTCCACGACCACAAGAATATTAAGTTAATCAGTGAAACCCTTTTAAAGTAGAATTATTAAGGTTGAGAATATAAATTTTAGTATTTTTTATTCTTTTTAATTATAATATGCTAAATTAGTGTGTACGAAGATCAAATTTCAACTTTCAGGTGGCATTCTCATTTAACGATTGCCTTTTCTGCTATGATAATTATGCAATTATCGTCAACCAAAAGTTTAACCGAGCTAATAATGTGTGCGATTGAAAACGGATTTTAGAGGTGGTTACGTACCTACATATAATATTGGCTGAATTAAATAAAATCTGAATCCCAGTCCATTTCAATCAAGTATTAATGAATTATATTCATTAAAATGATTGAAATGGAAATAATTTACAAGCTGATACAAATTTACTGTTTGTAGTCGGCAGCACACAACGTAGCTGAAGCGTAGCTGTGAACCTGCCTCACGTTTCATTGGGTATTTAATTGTCAGTTCCAGCAACCGACAGCAGGATTAAACAAAAAATTTCCACACACAGCGACATTTCTTTTTTCAGTATTCGATTTAATAGCATACATTTTTATTTTTTTATGAGATAATTTAATATTCACGCCATGTTATTCATAGAAAAATAAGAACTGACATGATTAATTCAAAGCCCACACAAAAAATACGGTACCAACCCAACAAATACATACGTACATGTTGTGTCATCATCAGCCTTTTATTGTCCCCATTGCTGGGGCACAGCCCTTCTTTCTGTGAGAGGGTGTGGGCCGTAATCCACCACGCGGGCCCAATGCGGGTTGGTGGATGTCATATGTCTTCGAATTTTTGGTTCTAGGACATGCCGGTTTCCTCACGATGTTTCCTTCACCGTTTTGAGAGCAGTGGTGATGAAGGAATTTACAAAAAGTAAAGTGCCTGCCTGGGTTTGAACTCACGACCTACAACTTGTTAGTCGCGGCCAATACCACTGGGCCACCACTGCTCTGCATGTTGTGTACGTTTTTTTTTTTTTTTTGGGGGGTGGGAAATCATCCTATGACTTCTTCCGCTCTAGGGTGGAGCGGAAATGCGTGTCAGACTCTTACTGACTAAAACCCACCCCAGTTCCTCCCTGCCTTGAGTGCCCAGGGGCGAGGTAACTCTTTCGAATTTATCCTTCACCCCCGGGCAGGCATCGGCCGTGGCAGGCCCCGTCCTTTTGCTGACAACTCTTTGAGGCGCGCGTGGAACACTACGCGCCGTCGACTCTTGGGCCTGGTGCTGATCGGACGGCGAGTTACCCACTACTCGCCGTCCGCAGGCCCGGGTCTACGGTGGCCGGAGATCGTCTCGCGGCCCCTGGCGTCTCCTGCGGCGGCTGCGGCTGAGGGCGCTAGGGCGACTCTGCTGTTGTTGAGTCTCCCTAACGTATGCCACCTCCTCCTTCGCGAGCATTACTGCTTCGCAGAAGGAGGAGACGGCTTCCCATTCCCTCTCGCTCCGTACCATGGCCTGAACCAGGGCACGGCGCGAGAGGTCGCTGCCGCCTATCGCATCCACGAGGACACGGCGGTGCTCTGCCCAAGCGGGGCAAACCTCCACCGTATGCTCCACCGTGATGTTGTGTACGTTACTCATTAACTAAACCTGTACCTATAATTTCAGCAAAGATTGTGGTTGCTCTAAAAAACACTACGGCTGCTGCGCGATCAAAGATTGTTCTCCGGTTGTATATCTTTTGTACAACGCGATGCGAACATTTTTATAAATTGCAGTTAGTTAATGACATCTATCATTTTACTGACAGTTACGAAACATAGATTTGGAATCTTCGATCGTTTTAAGTTTGACTCTACTTTTGTCTGCCAACTGCTTCTCTCACGGTCGGCTTTTGCTCGGTCAACTGACAAAGGTCTGAATCGCTGGACTCTGTCACATCCATGCAGCAATATCAAGAAAAACTGAAAGGGATAACTGAGTAATAAAAGAACTGTTTTACAAAAAAAAAACAGATCCAGCTCCAAAAAATAAAAAGTACTTACCTATAGTTTTTGACAGAGTTCCAAATTAAAGTTTTTTTTTTTTTTGTTATTTTGCCGTTTTTGAGAAAATTGTAGACATGCAAACATATTTACTTATGTACTTCTTTCTTTTTTGAAGTCAGTTAAAAAATCGTGTTGTTTGGAAACAACAATTCAGAAGAAAACTCGTCCTTGTATTTCGTGTCAATTTGGATTTGTAAAAGATTGTAGCAGTCTGTACGAAAAGGTCCTTGTTTTAGACAAAAGAAAGAAATCGCTTCAGGGAAAGTATAATTAGCTTTCAGAAACTTTCAGCTGGTGCCTGTATAAACAACACCGGTAAAATCAAGAGGGAGTGAAAAGAAGCTGATATTCAAAGCCGGTGAACTAACAGAATAAAAAGCAGCTAAATCTGGACAAATGTGTTAGGCGTGGGTACTTGAGTCTATTGTCACCCAGCTCTATGACCAAGTACTGTTTGTTAACAGTTTTGGTCTCGGTAAAGCAAAGAGGCTTTATAAATTGCATCTGTGTTTTTCTTTACGGTTTACGTTTTCAACTCTCGGTCAAAGGTTAGGATCAAAAATACAGAATATAGTATCCGGACGTGACAACAATAACACTTCTAAGTCATTATGTACTCTCTAATGTTTTATTAAAACGAAAATCTAGGATTTCTGTGAGCAGCAGTAGCTCATTATTTTCTAGCTGAGAACTAATCTATTCTTACACTGTATCCAGACGAATAAGTTCCTTAAAATAAAAACTAAAGCCATTGAACGGATCCTTACAAATAGTAATTTAGTTATGTTTGTTCAGTTCGCCACAAACACAACTAAACGCTTGGAACTAATAACGCCAATCAAAACTTTTCTTGTTTTGTGGAATTGCGCAGCGAAAGTTCGCGAGTGCGGGCACTCGCGAACTGCCTACGTTCTGAAGTCATTTGTGTTTCTATACTATGTCAGGTACTATGTATTCAGTACTTATATTTCGTTAAAACAAGGTTCGAATCGTTTGGTTTTCACCTAAAATTTTTATATTACTTAAAAGAGATGTGTTGAGCGAGTTTTAAGCTCATGTCCTGAGTCTCTTACAGCGAACTGATATGCTAGTGTACAAGGTTAGTAATTTGTCTAATATTTTGTTGCTCTCACACAGGCTCGCTTGTTAAAAAAAAAACAAAGCAGCGAACAGAAGAGCTCCGTATAGAGGTAATTAGTTAAACGGATGACGTTTAGTGATCTAGTGCTCAGAAATAAGAAAAAATAAAAAAGTTTTTTACAAAAAAAATCGACTTCCATAAAAGAAAATATACAAAAAATTGCAAAATAACTTTAATTCTGGAAGTCGGTGTCAAATAACGAAGAAAATACTAAAACCTGTGAATCATCAAAATCTATTCACAAGAGGCGGAGAAATTGCGTAACAAACAAAAAAAAACAACATACAGACGAATTGAGAGCCTTGGTTAGAAATGGTGGTGAGGTAAATTTCAAAGACATTTTTTGCAATTTTGATCTATTTTTATAAGTCGAACAGTTCATAAAAAATAAAATAGTATAAAGAATCTACACGAATTAGAAGGAATTTTCTTCTATGTATGAAAATAAGAAAAAATAAATAAAAAAACAAGTATAATAATATGTAAGTGTTACTGCTTTTGTTACGCAAAAAAGCAGGATTTACTTTACTGAAGCAAAAGAAAATCAGGCTCGGGTAGTCTTATAATAGAAGGAAGCGATTTGTTACGCTTTCATTGTTCGTATCACGTTGTTACAATAAATATAACTGAGAAGCTTTATTTATTACGTGAACGTTTGGTCCGAAACATATTTTACTGACGTCGATGTGTATTTTTTCCTGAAAGTAGTCTTTATTAAAAACGGTTATCCAAGTAGGAAATAGCTTTGCGTCTAATTAATCAAATATGTTGTAGTTATAATATTTGATTCACTATTCGCTAAATAAAAAAAAAACAAGTCAATATGTGAGGTTTGATGTGTTTGCAAATAAACACAACACACATCTAAAGAATAAAATATTATGACTCTGAGCAAAGTGATTTTTATTCTCGTCACGTCTCTCAAACTCGAGATCGTAGTAGGTATAAAGGATGAAGCTAAATTTTTATACAAACGACCTGTATACACACACCCACACACATACACATTACACACACACACACACACTACACACAACACACACATTCACACATACATTCTTTTTTTAAAGTTATTTTTACTATAACTGGCTTTTTTAAACCTCTTGCGTGTCAGGCGGACAGCGCATGGGCCGTAAACAATTAAAAATGTATTGTGTCTGCTAACTAGAGCGCAACGGGTTAAACAACATTGCCCAAACTTGGTCTTGTATCGTGGGCGCGTTAACAAACACCCAGACACGGAACAACAATCTGTAGGACATGCTAATATTTTTTACTATAAATAAATCAGAACATACACTGCACTATCAATTACACAAATTGCTTCACAAGGCCACTATAAATTAAATCGATGTCATGAGTGATATGCAAACTTCATTCATAATAAAAATCGAATGTCAGTAAAGTAATAAATAGTTTTAAGGTTCGATACCACTTTTGATAGCCAGCGTGCACGCGTATCATGCGACACACCGGGACATTCCCACGGTTAATATTTGATTTTGTTTCTACCGGCTTTTCCCGTGCCCACGTTTTCAAATAATGTTACGTAACGGCTCGGTCCAGCCCATTTCAACTGCACTTTATTCGGGCGGATTTTTACTTTGTGTGAAATGCCAAAAAGCTGAGGGAATGAATGAATATTTAGCCATACGTGTTTTGGTGTTGCTGGCAATTAATGAAAAAGCCTTTTAATTACGCCAACGCTACGGTACGTTTATTGCTATTTGCACTTGGGAATATAAATTATAAATTCAAAAGTCGTTATGTGGATTAAATCTCACTTTTTAGCGAGGCAATAAAATAATAGCCTTAGCCTTTGTTTGACGTAAGCAAATCTACGTATGGATAATAGAATTTCTCGCCGCGGGCTTTCATCGACATTTCTTCTTCTGTCCTCTTCCTCAGTCCGCTCTTGTTTAGCAGGAAATTGATTTTGCTCTGTGCAAACAACAGTGTGCAGCAGTATGATTTCAAGTAAATTAGATAGAATAAAAATTGATCAAATCAATCCCATTCACAGATTCATTTATTTATTTAAAATTCATGTACAATAGTGGGACATAGGTGGACTTAATGCAACAAGGCATTCACTACCAGTCAACCTTAGGGTTAAATAGACTACTCTGTGGTAGGTTTACAACAACAAATAAAACAAAATAAAAATTTAAAATCGAATGTAATAAACCGATAGTAA
This sequence comes from Polia nebulosa, assembly GCA_951329385.1. Lineage (NCBI taxonomy): Eukaryota > Metazoa > Arthropoda > Insecta > Lepidoptera > Noctuidae > Polia > Polia nebulosa. The sequence continues at coordinate 23,093,229 of OX589602.1, forward strand.
GTTTTAAAAAAAATAAAGTAAATTAAAGTAAGTAAATACCGCTGTGCTTATTAGCTAATATAAACGAAATAATAGGTAGATAAACATGCACTACACCCAAAAATGTATTTGAAGCTGTATATATCAATGGATTAATTAGTTAATAGTAATTACGTCTGTTTCAAGAACCGCAATGTTTAAAAATGTTCTAATTCATGCAATGTATTAGCACAGATTGCATTCAGCTTGCGGTTTCATGAATGTTTATGGCGAGTTAGCTTGTCACGATAAGCAACCTACAACACAAATCTTAATTATTATACTGTCTACATCATCATTCATCATTCTCCTGCCCTTATCCCAATTTATTTGGGGTCGGCGCAACATGTATTTTTCTTCCATACTCCTCTATTACTCATATTATTATTACACACACAATATATATTTGCAAAAACTGAATACACGCATTGAAGTACTCCTCCATAATATTGCTAACATCTGGGCAAGTCGAAAACATTCCCAAAAGCCAGGCAGCACTACCACGTTGAATGGCAATGCTAATTCTTTTGGCGAAGAACTAGCCAGCCCTCTGGTAAGTGGTGCCAAGTATTAATCAGTCGGTGAGAAATATCTTTGAAAAGATGACGTGCATTCGGTCCCCAAGCGTTTCTACCCCAAACGGTTCAAAAATGTAAGTACCAAAAACGTTACAGTATTAACGCCACTTGAGGGTCATAGGGCAGCGTTCGCAGTAGCAGCGCCGCCGAACCGGCACAGCCCACCGTACGTAGAACACAAAACACTGTTTATATTATTACTTGAATCGCATACAACAATTATGCAGTTACCTAACTTGTCTATCCATTTCCCAACTGTAGAGGTCCGCTTCCGGTGTATTCGCACATACCATGTTGATCTAATTTGTTATTTTAAAGATATTCTAAATATCTAATTATGCTGATATTTCATAATAAATGCACGTGAGTTTTCATCTTACTTAAGAAGTTAAATCTTTTTGTGCCTTTCTCAAGTAGATGTTAGTTTTCCTTGACAAAGTTTCTAATTTATCGCTGACAAGCCAAGCCATAGCAATCTATACAGCTCCAACCTGAGTTGAACCCATAGAAGTTTTTGATCAGTATTAGAAACAGGATCGATTGTAATCAAAAAAATGTTTTATGTAAAACGGCCATTTTTTTGCTAACTGACCTTTTTTTTGAAAATCTGTGAATGCGGATCAAAATTTCACGAAAAATTATGGATCCTAAGACCCTTTTCGTCTATCTGCAACAGTTAAGGTAGTTCCCCTTACAGCACCACCAAAAGTTTTCATCCTGTATGTCGCTGACAAGCCGTAGTAGTATGTCCATTTCACAACTCGGATTTATAAAGGAAAGTGCCTATATTATTATGTTTACTATTGTATATAAAGAAAGTGGAATGAGAATGAATATTTCAATACCAATGAATGGAAGTATTTAAATTGTTGAAAGGAACGTAAACACAAAATAATTTACTCAAACAAAAAAAAAGAAAATATACACTCGAGTGTCGAGTGTGTGTGTGCTTGAAGTCGACTTCAAGCACCATGTTGGCTCCCAGCGAATAAAAAGTCAACAAATGATCTTCTCATTCTAGGATACAGTCGACGACAGCCTCGTTACGTTGAATAATTATTACAGTTTAGGCACATTACTAACCTCCTTCCTACAGTGAGCCGCTCGAGGCAGTAACGTGCCCAATTTTCTCCGTCATAATAAAAATATGCGGCTATTTGTCTCACATACTTGTTCTTCCTCTTCATAAGCATAGCATAGTATAATCTGTCTTATGAATGTTCCCACTGCTGGGACACAGACCTCCTCTCTGAGAGAGGGTATGAGCCGTAATCCACGACGCGGGCCCAATGCAGATTGGTTCTTCTTTTACTTCCTCTTCGCATGAATTTTGTTTTGTCATTAAGGTCTATATGTGCAATTCTGTTTTCTCACACTGAGTTATATTAGCTGCAAAATTGTTTGTGACGTTACAGGATGGATTAAGACTTTAAGAGTTTAGAGTGACCAAATAAACTAGTATTCTCGATCGAAGCCCACTCTTCACTAATCTTCTACTGATTGGTACTGCAAACTACAGAATGATTGCAGTAAAAAGGCTATTATTACTTTTTATAAAAAGTTATGAAAAATTAACTTTAATTTAGGAAGTCTGTGTTTCTAAATGTTTCATCGTTAATTAACATCAACTACCGAAATTAAAGTTATTGCCAGCTTTTTATTTGAAAGACGGTTGTATTTTTTTTAAAAGTTGTTTCGTATCAAATTAATTTGTCAACGTGACGAAGATCAGAGGTCCGTGACATTAGATTGTCTGAAAACGTAACAGCACAAGTTTTATGTAAGTTTTTCCTTACCTTCATAACTTTATTATTTCTTGGACACTTAGTGTTGTTTCTATAGGTACTGGTTTCGGAAGCTATTAAATTATATAAAAAAACCATTGTAACTGCAAGGAAAATAAAAATCCTGAAAATAATTTTAAACACAGTGCCGTAGATGTGCGAAGGAGATAGTTATTAGAGTAGACAGTCTGTGAAGAACGTCCGTAATATTAAAATGTATATTGCAGCGTAGCGTTGACGTCAGCGTGCGGTGAGTGTGAAATATTTTCATCTAGACGCAGAATTTGATTTCATTGCCAAGAATATACAAAGCCGTATCTCGGTATTACAAAACAAGAATTTTGATCGTATTCATCGCATGATTACGTTATTCAGCTTGTTATATAGGCTGGACACTGCTCTTGCCTTCATTTTGAAAAGCTGGCACAGTTGTGCTGTACTATATTTTCATATTTATATGGCATAAAAAACAAATTAACAGGAATTCAGCTATCATCATCATCTTCCTGCTCCAATCCCATGTTACTTGGGGTCGGCGCAACTCGTTTTTTTCTTCCATTCCGTCCTGTCAGCCGTTCCACTATCACTCACATCTTTTATTTCATGTCACTCCTCACACAATCCATCCATATTTTTTTTAACCTCTCTCTCCCTATCCATCCATCTACATTTATATTCATAACTCTTTTAGTTACATGTGTTTCATCCATCCTCTTCACATGACCATACCAAGATAAGCGGTTCCTTTTCAACTTTTCTGTCACTGGCGCCACTTTTATACAATCTCTAATGTACTCATTTTTCAATTTATCCATTCTTGTTACTCCACACATCCATCTCAACATTCTCATCTCCGCTACATGCAGTCTTTTTTCATCCGTCTTTTTCACGCCCAACATAAGTGCGACATGTCTAATCATGGACTTAGGTTTAGATTTTCCCCTTTAACTTGAGGGGCATCTTTGCGTCATAAGTTGTTCCAGTGACCTGTCGCCATTTCATTCATCCTGAGTTGATCCTGTATATGTCTGTATACGTCTCGGTCTATATCGCCATCTTCATGAACAAGCAACCCGAGGTACCAAAAGTTGGAGTAGATCGCTATAGGCGTTCCGGTGGTGCGTTTTGGTTCTGCTCAATTTCAGGCCAACATTTTCTAGTCTTTGCCACCACGTTTCCAATCTACTCTGGACCTCTAAGCCGCTTACGGCCACCAGCACAATGTCATCAGCAAACACCATACACTAGGGAGCCTCTTCGTGGATGTCCAACATCAGTCCATTATCATCAGGAAGAGGTAAGGGCTGAGGGGCCGACCCTTGATGCTAACCGACTGCCACACTGAAGCTGTCAGTGGTGCCCACTGTAGACCGGACTTGGGTACTGCTTCGACTGTACATCGTTCGGATCAATTGCACATACTTCCCAGACACACCTTTCTCCTTAAGGGCCCACCAGAGGTTACATAACAGAAAACCAACAATGTTCTCCATAAAATTACCTATAAAAATTAAACCAAAGCTTGTAGTACCGAAGAGAACGATGCGACCAATGAAGAAGGTAGGTAGCGAGAAATTCAAGAAAACTAAACAAAAGAACACGTAAAATCTCAAAAGACCGGTTAATGAGGCAGACCCATTCGTTATTAGATTTTTCTGTATTTTGTCAAATGTTCGGACGCATTTAGCGGTAGCTGGATGCTGAAACTTGAACACATTTGTCTTAGCGACGTTACCCGAATAAACTTGGACTGTTCCAGTGAATAAAACAGACAATGTGTGTTGGAGAATAGAACGTATGTATTTTAAGCGGGACCATCAGCAGTTTAATATGTTGTGTTTTTTTGAAGTTCTGTTCAAGAAGTACCTAGTTAATATTAAAGCTTTGAAGATTGTTAATTCTACTGTGGAATTTGACCAATTTTTTTGTTTACTATATTGCATGTTTTATAATAAATTTAAAGGTGGTCTATGAGTATAATAATATTGAAACAATAATAATTTTATTGAGACTAATAATAAGTTTTGCTACAATCAAATATTCGTAGATTACTAGTAGGCTATTATAAAACAATACAAAAATGGGAGCATCTGCAGCCAAACTATGTGTAAACCTGTATCTCGGCATACAGCGGCAATCCTCCCGGATATTTATCAGAGTTAAAATTTAGCCAACAAGTACAATTCTGTTTCAATAAACACAATGTCCTAAGGACTATTTTTTAATACAAAAAAAAAATATCATATGGAAAACAAAAGTCACGGACGGCACGGTTGGCGTAGTGGTTGAGCGTTCAACTGCTGCGCTGCGTGTCGCCGGTTCGATCCCCGCACGGAACAAATATTTGTATGGCCTACAGATAGTTGTTCCGGGTCTGGGTGTCTTGGGTATGTCACTTTAAATGTTTGTGAACGCACCCACGATACAGGAGTAATTCCTAGTGAGGGGCAACGTTTTCTTTAAAAGTTTTTCGTTTTTTTTTTTTTTTTTGTGAGGGAAGTTTGTGTGAATGTAGGTGTGTGGATGGGTAAGTGTAGGTGTGTGAATGCGTGAGTGGATGTGCGAATAGATGTATGGGTGTTTGGGTGTGTGAAAGTGTCTTTGGCTTATTAAAAAAAGTACCTAATAAACAGTCTAAGTATACAATCTAATCAATCTAATTTTTAGAGCTAGTGTGTGCTCTCTTATGTTTTATGTACGGTCACATCCTCCCTATTCGGTAGGTATACTTGTAAAATTAAAGTGCTAATAAACGCTAAGTTATTAGTAAAAATCTTACTCAGTGTATAGTTCTAAACTATAAACGCTAAGTAATTATTTTCACTGGGTTTTAGATACTTTATCGGGCGTTTTGCTATTGAAAGCCCTGTAAAGCCCGGAAACTCACTGGTGAGTTTCATTAATCGAAACCACGTTGAGCACTGAAACTCACCAGTGAGTTTTGCGATTCTTGCGATTCACTCGTTTATTACCTCTATTATTACCAAAACGCAATGTATTTTATGCTGTGGCAACATTTACACGCTTGGCCATAGACATTATTGGTCGTGTCAGGTGCCCTCCGACAAAAAATATATGCTGTCATAACTGAGAAAAAATGTCAAACTGACATTTGAATTCGTTTTGTCGTATGCGGGCGGGGCTTGAAGGATGGTACGTTTGACGAATGGCGGCTTTCAGAGGTTAAATGACAATATTCTATCGAGGAAAACTTCAAGATTCAGAAATATCGTACCATAAATAATACAGATTTTGTTCCCTAACTGCAGGTAACTGCGTTCTGAAGATACACTTTTCCCTGGGAAGGTCAAGACAGGTTGCCATAAATAAGGTGTCACCGTGAAACTTGCATACAAATGTCAGAAAAAGCTGTAGGGATCCGCTGTGAGAGAATAATAATATATTGACTGTAAAAAGAATTTTCATAAAAAGGAGCGTTCGTGGTCATTGTACTCAATCTTCAGAAAATATAGAAAGAAAGGATGTTTTAAAGTAGGTATATACAAACTCGTAAATAACGTTGAATTTTTAATTGACTTCAAAAAGGAGGAGGTTCTCAATTCGTCTGTATGTTTTGTTTGGTTTTTTGTAAGTATGGTTAGCGATTTTTCTGCCACTTGTGAATACATAAACTTCAGAGGTGGTTCCATATTAATTTTATCGAAATAGAATCAGCGCTTATTGAAAAAATCAACGAATTCAAAAAATATGTAAACACAGATTACTTTATAGCTTTCTACATTTAAGTTCAAATTAAATATGTGTATGTCTGAATGGACATAACTTTATAATTCGATTTAGTTCTAGGGTACAAGAACTAAAAAGTGAAAAATAAAAAACTTTTTACAAAAAATACAAACGACTTCAAAAAAAAAAATACACTAAAAATCTCAATTTTTTTTAATTTTGATGTCGGTGTCAAGTAAAGGATGAAACAAAATACAAACACCGAATTTTTAGTGTATTTTATTTAAAAAGCTTTTTCAATACACAAATGTTATGGTAATGGCAAGCACTTGAACTCATCTGGTTCGCACGACAAGCTTGACTTCATATCGACTCATCTCACGCACGTCACGAACATGCGCGTAAACAAACACCGTTGTCTGCAGATATACTACCTATTTGCAATACAACTCATAACGACATACAGCCGTCTAAAAATAACATACGCGGTGAACTGGATGTTAATAATAAAAATAAAAGGCCTGACACAGAAGGCAGTACTCCTCGATATGGCTCGCATTGTGAGGAGGTTCCTGTCTCTGGAGCCCTAACCACCGGTAGCTTGGACCCTGCTCCCGACACTGGCGGACTACTATTTTTTTATAATTTAAATGTTTTTTTTTGTAAGCTTTGTTAGAAATATTCAAAATTATAAGTTAGTAAACGAAATAATAATAATATACAAAATTAATAATAATATAAAACAATTAATCTGAATAGAAATTCGATTTGCATACATAAGAATAGAGCGCCACCATTGCGGCGGTAGTGCCCCTCTTTGTGGAGTGGCTGGAGAGGCCCCACGGCGCCCTCACCTTCCGCCTGACGCAGGTTCTCACCGGACACGGTTGTTTCGGGAGGTTCCTGTGTCGGATAGGGCGGGAGGAAACGCCCGGGTGTTTCCACTGCGCGGATCATCCCGAGGACAACGGTATAGCATACGGTGGAGGTCTGCCCCGCTTGGGCAGAGCCCCGACGTGTCCTCGTGGATGCGATAGGCGGCAGCGACCTCTCGTGCCCTGTCCTGGTTTAGGCCATGGCACGGAGCGAGAGGGAATGGGAAGCAGTCTCCTACTTCTGCGAAGCAGTAATGCTCGCGAAGAGGGAGGTGGCATGGGTGAGGGAAACTCAACAACAGAGTCGCCCTCACGCCCTCAGCAGCAGCCGCCCCAGGAGACGCCTGGGACTACCGGCGCCGCGAGACGATCTCCGGCCACCGTAGACCCGGGCCTGCGGACGGCGAGTAATGGGTAGCTCGCCGTCCAATCAGCACCAGGCCCGAGAGTAAACGGCGCGTAGTGTTCCACGCACGCCTCAAAGAGTTGTCAGCAGTAAGGACGGGGCCCGTCATGGCAGATGCCTGCCCGGGGTTGAGTATAAATTCGAAACATATTTACCTCGCCCTTGGGCACTCAGGGCAGGAAGGAACAGGGGTAGGTTTTAGTCAGTAAGAGTCTGACACGCCCTCCCGCCCCACCCTAGAGCGTGAGAAGTCATTGGATGACTTCCCACCCCACAAAAAAAATACATAAAAATAGAGAGAAGTTGACAAAGTTACACGAGATTTTAAACACTGTCTAGACTTTTCGATTTTGCTTGAAGATTTATACATCTTAGTATCTGCATCTAGACTCTAGACTTTTGAAGTCGAAGATTTCTATTTACAGTCAAGTTTGTGTCAACCTAAGAAAACAAAATGTTCTCCAAATAATTCGTAGATTCGAAGTAACTCAATGAATTTTGATGACATTACCCGAATGGAATATCATTATTCAAAATTCAATTACATCACTCTCGCATTGGTATTTTATAACATACCTATTCAAGTCATTCATAACTTTGTCCATATCATTTTCATAAATTAAAATAAATTGATTGCCAATTACTTTAGTGACCTTCTCTTTCTTTTGAATTCCCGGCAGAAGGCAAATCATTCAGAAATATTCAATTGCTTTATTTAATAACTTTATAATAATAATGATGAAAATTGTAATAATAAAATGAGTCTGGGACGGACCTAATTTCCTCAAAATATAATAATACGAGTACTTCAAAATTATTTTGTTATTACTGAAGAACTTTGAAGTCTTCGAAATTAGATTAATTTTGAAAAAAGGGGGCTTCGGTTTTTTGTTGTTAAGGTTATCAAAGCGTCTTAGAAATCAATGATCACTCTAAACGAGGAGAGAGTACCTCTTCGTTCTCGGTCAATTAAAAAAAAATATTTGTTAAGAAATTGTTTTTTTTTACAAGTTGCCATTTTATAAAACGGGTCATTATCACCTTCGGATTAGCTGAGAATTCTATTAACGACAGTTTCTTCCTTTTTTAAAATTACTTATTCAGTTGTTTTTTTGGGTGTTGTTGTTTCTGTAACATTGCCATATTTAATAACCATGAAGTCTCAAAAAAAAAAATTATTTCATAAAGCTGGGTCTTGATATTATGTGTTATTTTGTCCGTATCTTAACAGCGTCGCGATCCAATAAACGCTTGTGTGGACGCCCGTTCGGTTCGGTACGGTGGTACGGTAAAGCTGGGTCCAGATATCCCGAACGGGCGTGTACACCTGCGTTTCTTGGATCGCGCGAATTAAGTAAAATAAAAAAGCTTGCCAAGTGTACAGGTCCTTAAGCTATGCAGTGTACAGCAAGTATGCAGTTATCCTAGCAAGTAAATGCAATTTACACTGCTAGGACATAAGTATCTTATTGCCCACACAATATGTGCTTAATGGTAAGCTATTTATATTCATTATCGGTAGGAATTTTAACTTTAATTGTAATAAATACTAATAAAATATAAAATTATACAGAGCATATGTGTTAACTTTTTATTCACCTACCTTTTTTTGTGTTTATGAACTGTATTATTTGGTATTGATTATAATATTTATTAGTATATTATTTTAGAATATATATGTATTTTATTATCGGTCTAGTATTTTTATTTTTTAAATTTTGTTCTATTTGTTAATGGTAAACGTTTGGTTGTACACCTACCACAGAGTCGTTTATTAACCCAAAGGTTGACTGGTAGAGAATGCCTTGTTGCATTAAGTCCGCCTATGTACCACTATTGTACATGAAGTTTAAATAAATAAATAAGAGCAAGGAATAATACTTTATTCTTTAGTTAAAACAGATAAGTATACAAGAAATTAAAAAAACTTTTGTGCAAATAAATCCGTTTTGTTCTGCAGTTTTATTGCGACAGCTTTGTGTCCTCATCGCCTCTCACTACACACGAGTACTAACAGGTCAGTCTCACGGGATTTACGTATGTTTTTTAAGAGTCTACTACCCGCCAAATGGCGCCCTCATTGAATAAAAAATCGTAGCATGGCATACAAAATAAATATTAAAGAATCTAACGTCACGTTTGTTACAAAGAGGATAAAGTATTTTTACGTTGTTAAAACTGGTTTCAAAATGTTTCGTATCTAAAGTAGTAAGCAAAAGGATCAAAAACGGCCGTTTTTGGTACTTTTTCCTACTATTTTGGATATGAGGGCGCCACTTGGCCGGTAGTAGGGCCTTAACTCAATGCTCGAACTCACGAAGGTAAATGGAACATATTGATACGCTTCGCGATGAGTGTTGCAATGCTGTGGGGAGGACGAAAGGAAGACATGGATAGACTTTGGTTGGCTGTATGAAGCCTTTTTTTAACCCTTAAGTGACGTTATCTGACCAGTTAATTTAATGAATTTCTTCTTCATAACTACTACAATCATGGGTATTTAATTAGCTATTTTCAAATAATCTTAAAACGTCAATTTCAATACAAAATACTATACTTTGCTAGCTAGCACAATGATTATCTCGTTATCGTCCAATTCACAGACAAACACTATTGATTGCGAAATTAATTTTTCCTGATCCAATGAAAATATACGATTCCCCTCGGATTCCATCTTGAACATAAATCAAGATGATGGGCAAATTGAATCAATAAGTTGTTTCAGGACTCGATTGTTGAAATTATGATAAGAGCTTTGGTTGTAGTACTTTGTGGATTTTAATTCGTTTACATTCTTTGCTCGTAAAAATATGTTTTTATTAATCTGTGCTTTTTCTTGCCAGAAAAAACCGGCCAAGTGCGTGTTGAACCACGCACAGTGTAGGGTTCCGTGTCGGTCGTGACATTATGTGTGTATGTTATGATTTTATTTCTCCATAATTTTACACGTTTACTACGTAGAGCACTTCATCTAAGTAATTTTGTACGATACTTTACGAGTAGATATTTTTTTAAAGTTACGCAACCATTTACCTTTCTTTAAAAGAGACTTTGACCTCTGAGTTTGTTTCGGTGTTTCTTCTCAGAGTAGTGTACAACCGAGGGTCGACTTGGAGGGATTTGTAAATAACACCACTGGATTACGTCAACTACCCGTATATTTAGATTCACTTATTTTAGTTTACACGTAACTCCGATAGGTGCGCTGCTCTGCTCACCAAACAAAAATTATTTATCGGACCTAACCAAACTCGCGTAACGAAACCATAGCGCGATCTATTTCGACGCCAACGCCATCTATCGAGTAATGCGGTACTAATTGTCAGAAAAAATATTATTGAATAGATCGCGCTATGATTGCGCTTCCCGCTCGGACAGTAGTCAGCTAGGAAACACCGGCCTCATCTAGCTTAAACTGACAAAAAACATTAACGTGTAGTGTTCCTTGTAACCTATTTACTGAATAAACATCATTTATCATTTATTACTCTTAAACTAACGGAGCTTACTTAACCGTGACAGAATTCCGTCAAAATTCGTTATTTATAACCTACCTACCATTACGATTTTTTTCAGATTTTTCTACAGTTTAGCTTTTAATGGAGGGGGAAGGGAGGGTGGGGAACGCCCGATTCGATCAAAAAATATCACTATAAAGTTTAATATTTCACAAATAAATTACTGAATCGAAAAATGGTATAATTTTGAAAGATCTATCCAATGATAGCCTGTACTTTATGATAGGCGAGAAAACAAAACATTATACACATTTTTAGATTGAATTTTTTTTTTGTTTTTTGGCGTGATTAATATACATAAATACCAATGCAAAATTGCAGCTGTCTAGTACTAACAGTCTCTAAGCTATGCCTCGGACGGACAGACGGACAAACCGAAACTACAGGGTTCTATGTCCTTGTTAGGACTACGGAACCCTATACACGGAATACGATGTTATATATAAGGGTATACAATATAAGAGTTTGGTGTACCTAGAATAGACAAAAAAACCTGAAGTTAGGTACTGTCAAGTTCAATAAGCGACTAAGGGCGAGTTTTTGTTCCGAAGTTAAGTCAACCAATATTATAAATATATAAAAAATCCGATAGCAAAAACAATTAAAAAGTTCCAAATACTTATGTCACTTTTCTAACAGTCTCATACAATATATTAGTGAAATTCATTTTAGTTCAATCACAGATTTGATGCATGACATGGAAATAAACATGCATTAAAACACTCGAAAAATATTACTCTATCTTTTCTTACTCTATTTTTTCTTAATCTTCTAAAACTTTTTAGCCGAGTGCTCCAGAGTAGTCGGCTTAACAGTTTTGGAAGATATTGCGTCGCTCTCAGTTTTAGAGCCGATTTCACCATTTGCCCTATAAACTAAGTTTTACTGAACTAAGCTTAGCGTAAAAATAAAAACCATAAAAAAGATTATAGTGAGTTAACCTTAGAAGGTAATATATATGCTAGTAGTATATATGCTGTCGTGGACACGTGGTTTTTTTAGAACTTCAAAAGGAGAACAATTCCGTCGTACATAATTTTTGCTTAACTTTAACCCTTTACGCAGCGCACGCAACTGAAGCTCTCAAAATGATTTTTTTCCCCGTTTTTGCCACATTTTTCAGTGATGCTTCGCTCCTGTTGGTCGCAGCGTGATGTTATATAGCCTATAGCCTTTCTCGATAAATGGACTATTTAACATAAAAATATTTTTTCAATTCGATTCAATAGTTCCTGAGATTAGCGCGTTTAACCAAACAAACAAACAAACTCATCAGCTTCATGACAGCGGCTAAACGCGTTTAAGCGAGCTTAATAGTCGAAAACTGGGCGTTTAGAATTGGTGAAATCAGCTTTTAATCTATTAATTCAAAAATAAAACAAAAAAATCCACTTACGTTTATAAAACACATAGGACTTGTTGTATGGATCTTGTTGTATAACCTTTGATTATAAAATCTAAATGGACCTTCGCCCTATAGTCAAAACAAAGAAAACGAGCCAACAATTTCAAGCATTTGTGCGTGCGGCCGGTGTTTTACACTTTGCATATAGGTCTCTGAGTGCCTGAATAATGATACCAGCTACTACTATTGCGGGTGTTTCCATTGCGCGGATCGTCCCGAGGACACCGTGAAGCATACGGTGGAGGTCTGCCCCGCATAGGCGGAGCCCCGCCGTGTCCTCGTGGATGCGATAGGCGGCAGCGACCTCTCGCACCCTGCCCTGGTTCAGGCCATGGTACGGAGCGAGAGCGAATGGGAAGCCGTCTCCTCCTTCTGCGAAGCAGTAATGCTCGCGAAGGCGGAGGCGGGACGCGTGAGGGAGACTCAACAACGGAGTCACCCTCACGCTCTCAGCAGCAGCCGCCTCAGGAGACGCCTGGGACTTCCGGCGCCGCGAGACGATCTCCGGCCACCGTAAGCCCGGGCCTGCGGACGGCGAGTAATGGGTAGCTCGCCGTCCGATCAGCACCAGGCCCGAGAGTCGACGGCGCGTAGTTTTCCACGCGCGTCTCAAAGAGTTGTCAGCAAAAGAGACGGGCCCGTCATGGCCGATGCCTGCCTGGGGGTTGAGGATAAATTCGAAACAGAGTTACCTCGCCCCTGGGCACTCAGGGCAGGAAGGAACAGGGGTGGGTTTTAGTCAGTAAAAGTCTGACACGCCCTCCCGCTCCACCCAGAGCGGGAGAAGTCATCGGATAATTTCCCACCCCACAAAAAAAAAAAGTTACTACAATTCTCCCATAAAATCACATATTTATTTATAAATAAGCAGATTTCGTACGAGATGTTTTTACTTCAATAAATTTATATACTTACAAAACGCGATTTTAGTATCTTCTAGACTGTATTCATTAATGGGCTTTCAAATCAAAACACAATAAAAAATGAAGAAAAAGTTTCAAATACCACCAGGGGGTGGTATTTGAAACTTTTCCTTCATCCGTCTAACCCGACTTTCTCAGTGTGGTGTCTACTGTCTAATCCTTTGTCAGTTTCAAATCATTAAAATTAATATCACCCTATATTTCTTATTCTCAAAACTTAAAATTTTAATAGCATTGTTAACTTTAAGCCTCCATTTCTTCTGTTCTCTGAATACGTCGAGAGTTTTAATGAACGAGTGGATCGCGTCCGCTTGGTTTAACTCGTCCAAAATAGTCGCCTTTGTTACCGTACACCTGGACATGTGGGAATTCCTACGCAATACATTTTTATAAGCTCTATAAAAATCCTTATTTAATCAACATCCATTGACAAAATATAGCTCGAGTTAGCGAGTGTGGCAGATGACGTCGCTCGACGGGATATATCACAATGAGCATCCGTCTGTAAAATTGCTGCGCTGTTTTTTTACATTTCATACAAAAGGAAAAAAAACTGTGTTGAGTGGAAAAAGCAACAGAGCCCGCTATTAAAAAATATCTACCCATTCTTTTTTTATATAGCTATGGGTGAAAGCTATGACCTGAAACGTAATAAATTGGTACCATTTATATTATAAGGCACACCTAAACTCAAGATCACGTACAAGTCGGTTATATAAAACTTTATTACAAAAATGACTTTACATGAAGTTCCGATTCAAAAGGCATGCTGCTAAATATTCAATTCGTATCAAAAAGTCTCGTAAATCTTTTTTACAGGCAGTTACTTTCACAAATCGCCTCCAAGCTTCAATTCACGCATCAATACTTAATTTTCTTGATATCGACTTCCTGCCACTCTTTGCCTTTTTTTGGGAGCTTAGTTTTATTCCTTAAAAAGATTTGTTTATTTATTCTCTGTTCCTAACGAGATGTATGGACAAGCTAGCTCGCGGTAATGACACAGAAGGATTTAGGTGAGGTTAATGATGTTACGTCTACGACCCCTTTTATAACGTGAAGGTCATTAAGTACTGTAGTTAATGTGTGTGATGATTTTTAGGGCTGATGAATCCAAACAGTAATGAGTTATTGTATGTTGTTGTTAACTTATCTTATAGCTCCCTACTTCAAGATTCAGTTGCTGAAACCGTAGTAGCACAGCCACGTCAAAATCTATTGATTTACTAATAAACCGCTGCCTGTGTTGCCGATGGAATTCTCTGAGTGGTGCTGATTCAGACGTTTTAGGTATGTTGTATGTTTTAGTATCTTAGTGCAATTACACACAACGGTAAAAGGCTAATTAAACACAAAAGGGAAGGCAAAAATTAAAGTCATGCAATTTTTAGTCAATAGTAGTCCATCACACGTACGGGGGACATGATATCCGGGCGCTTTGATGACGGTAAAGGCAGTCGTTGCAGTTGGTACCCGGCACTTCGTGCGACATAAAGCGGAAAGATACCTCCAGAACATTTTGAAAAATCAAGGTTGGTAGGTGGAAAATCCAAAAAAATTGGTAAATCTACTCTGGTGGTTTTAGTCAGTAAGAGTCTGACACGCCCTCCCGCTCCACTCAGAGCGGAAGAAGTCATAGGATGATTTCCCACCGTCAAAAAAAAACAAGCTGTAAGCTGTGCGTGAATAATGCAGGCAAATAGTTCATAACATAATTCAATTATAGAAAATGTTCTCCATTAACTAAATGCTTGGTAAACTAAGAAAATACGCACTTTTGGGAAGCATGACTTGAATTTACTTATTTACTTTATTATTAGTAAGTAATAAACATCGTGTTTACTACTTACTAATAATAAAGTAATCAATGTGTTAATTAGTAAGTCTTAGTATTATTATTTAACAAAACAAAGGAAGCAATAATAATAAATAGGCATTGTGATATTACAAATACTAACGTCGAAGTAAATTCCACTATGATGGCGAATTTTATTGTGAAAATACTTTTAAAATCATAATGGAAATACTTTATGCTTTAGTTTGTTTTCTTTTGTGACATTTATTTTACTCGAATGGTTGATAAGCAAGTTGGGTAAAACCTACCAACCTAATATTCTGTAAGTATCAAGTCCAGAACATGACTCACATAGTGGAATGCCTCAAGTGCCCATACACCTGTACTATGGAGGACCTGCTGAACGCAACAGATGCTGCGATTGATGTGGCCAGTTTCTGAGCCCAAAGTATTTGAAAGTTAGGGAACCATCGATTCAAAAGAAGAACAAGAAGTATCGAATACCAGTGAAAATTTGTATCTAGTCAATGATAAGCGCTATATATACGTTGAACATAATTACTTTAATTTGCAACGATAGCGTTCAGACTACAATGTAACACGAATAATGACTTGTGAAAATTAAATAAGTAAATACTCGGTGTGTCGCGACTCACGGTAACAATGTGACACACACATCTGTGTCACATACTTGCCGTAAGTCGCGTGCGCAAGAAACTTAGACAGTATTATATATTATATTGTATTTGGTTAGATGTTATTCAGATCTCATAAGGAGTCCCTTAAGGAGTCCCATATATGCATTGATTATGAGGTACTTATTTCTTAATTTGCCGACCTGCTGAACGTTGCGAGATATTGAAGATTTCCCGGGTTGTTTGTTGGTTTTAGTTTAAACAGAGTCGCGAAAACAGCTCTTTCAGAAAACACTTTGACAGTATTTAGAATGTTGAATGCAACAGCTTTGTAAGTGCGACTTTTTCAGTCAGAATGAAAACAGAAGCAAAAACAGTCTTAAAAACAGTAACAAATGATCAGTCTCGAAGTTACAAATAGAGATACGAAGTGATTACACGTGAATACATGACACTTGTACTGTTGACGATAATACACAATCCGGTTAACGAAGGACCAAATTGTATACGAAGCTTTTCGCGATAGGCGCGAGGGTTGAAGGATTTGTGTGTGACTGGCGTATTGTAGTCTTGCGACACGCACGTGTGATGAATGGAGCAAGTGGGTCAATAACTTTGATACACAGATTGAATAAAAATGGTATATTGGTACATAAAAAAAAAAGGTAAAATGGTAAAAAGTCACATGAAGCACAGGTATATACACAGAATTACGGTTTAAACACAATTAGAATTACTGCCCCAATAGTGGACAGTAATAACAGTCTGTTCAAGGTGTGGAACTAGACACACAGTCTGTACAAGGTGTGGTACAAGACAATAAACCGCCGTACAAGGTATGGTACAAGGCGATAGGAGCGAAGCCAGAGGGCTTTCGAGCTCACTTGAGTCACTAACGCTGAGAGACTAATTTTGACTGCTAGGGGTGCCTATATATATCACCCAAATTCTATGGGGCACGTAGTGTAGCAAATGCAGACCCGGACAGCCAATACAATTTGATAATTCTACAAATTATCTTGGACATTGACATTCGACCAATCACAGGCATTCCAACATTCTGCCGATAACCAATCAGAAAGGTTTCACTAATCTCTTATGTAATGAACACCTGCATATTTACTTTTACATATTTACTGGTCTTACTAACAACAAAACTGACATATATACATACTACAAAGTATGTATTCCAAGGACAAACTGAATCTACGTTATATTTTACTATTAGATTCTAAATTCACATTCTCACAAATCTATAAACTGCAATAAAAACAAAGCAACTTTACATATGTATTTCAATATGTACATAAAATAACATGGTGCACTTCGAAAACTTTCCACTGTCTGTAGCCAATCCATGAGAAGCATGAATATGAACAACCAATCGCTGACTAGCCAAAATTCCTAACTACGGGCATTAATACAATTGGTCAAATTTAGCGCTGTGACATACACTACTTGCGCTATACAAAAAAGTTACCTCAGTAAACTTTAACATTAAACATACTTTTACCTTTATTATTAAGATATTACTGAACATAATAAGACATAATTAAAACATAATAAGGCATACTTAAACATTACAAAACAAACTAAACTAGCTGTATTTTGCTATGGCCCAGAGTGATGGCGCTTTTTCAACACCGGGGTGATGGTGGATCCTCTACATGTACATTTTTTTCAAAGTGGGAAATCGGCAGATGACATCTCCCGCTTTGAGTGGAGCGGGAGGGCGTGTCAGTCTCTTGCTGACTAAACCAACCCGTGTTCTTTCAATTGAACTCTGCGTTCCAACACTGTGGCAATTCTTTCAAATACTCCCGTGAGCCACTCGTAGAAGCCTGGTATAGATATTGTGATATTGTTATGCGAGTCCCTTACAGAGATAAACCTTGTAATATATAACTATGTAATTTATGGTCGTATCATCATGTGATATGTAAGGAGGACGCATGAAAATATCACAATATTTACAAGGCTAATACACAAAATTATCTAGATTTTCATTCGAGTCATCAATAACAACAAAGATCACCAATCGAGCATCACTGAGTCGATGAGTATGCAAATTAATGGAAATAAACTGAGTAAGCACCAAACATGTGGAATACATTAGCCTCTACTGTGTAAATAGATCAAACAGTCATAACTAATGAGTTGGAAGAGCCATCATTAATACTCGTCAAAATCTTTAAATAATCTCTCTAATTCATCATCATCATCACTCTCCTGCCGTCATCCCAATTTGTTTGGGGTCAGCGCATCTCATCAGTCATTCTCTCTACTTCATCAACCTA
Organism: Polia nebulosa; assembly: GCA_951329385.1. Taxonomy (NCBI): domain Eukaryota; kingdom Metazoa; phylum Arthropoda; class Insecta; order Lepidoptera; family Noctuidae; genus Polia; species Polia nebulosa. The sequence goes on from OX589602.1 coordinate 23,111,150, forward strand.
CAATTATTTTTTGGCCGATTTCTGGCCAAGTTTGCCTCGCAAATATGATCAGTAGGCATATTCGCTAACTCAGTTGACATCAATTTGATAGGTACTTTGCAGTACATTGCTGCTTTAACGTATAGGAAAACAAAAATGTACTACGTAGTGCCTGTTATAATCGATGTCCACCGAGGAATGGTACTGCAAAGTGCCTAACAAATTGATGTCAACTGAGTTAGCGAATACACCTGCAGATCGCCGCGGCCGACCTTGATGGCAACGTCCTCTATCTGGCATCCAATGAGTGACGATCCTTTTCCATCTGTCCGGGTACCTTCTTGCGACTGATCAGCCTTCTCCCACGTCAGCCTGACTGTTTTTTTCCTCAACAACTTATGTTAGAGAAACTTAATTTGTAGCGCATTTACGTTATTTATTTTCATACATGAGAAATCGTTGCCTATTGACCGGACAGTGACCGCAATTTGATCAAAGTTTGACCGAAGAAATGGTTGTGTACGCATAAAATTTTGAAGACTTTCCCTAATCTAGAATCGGAATCTAAAAAGGATTCATGAATCTTTCAAAAGATTGTCCCTTGCCCTTTCGTTTCGTTAAATTCTATCCCAAAAATGTGGGCTCTGATTTTGAGTACTTTATTGAATAGTAAAGGAAACATTTTGCCATCAAATTCGAGCTAGGAGCTGTGTTTACGTATTTCTAAAAATTTTGTGAGATCTGTTAGTTAAAAATTAAAATAATAAATTGAATTATGCATGTGGTGACAGCATATAACGTAAGAGCGCATCGTGGAGAGAGTATTATCGATGCCGTATCAATAAAACTTGTTTTTGAATCTACATGCGGCGCCTGTCAGTCATACTGAATGAAAATTGTAAAAAGTCTCTTGTAGTAATCATGTGGAATAACTTGACTCTTTTGAAAAACGTAACTTTAAGGCTTTGTTTAGCGGATAAATTCTGTAAATGAGTTACCACACCCCTGGGGACTCAGTCAGGGAAGGAACAGGGGTGGGTTTTAGTCAGTAAGAGTCTGACACGCCCTCCCGCTCCACCCAGAGCGGGAGAAGTCATTGGACGATTTTACACCGCCAAAATAAAAAAAGCCTTTCTTGAGGACCGAGAGTTGACGGCGCGTAGTGTTACACGCGTGTCTCAAAGAGATGTCAGCAGTACCTGACGGGGCTCGTCAGTGCCGATGCCTACTTGGGGTCGCGGATAAATTCGAAATAGAGGGCAACTTTAGAAACACCCCACCCAACGTGTCAGACTTTTACTGACTAAAACCCACCCCGAATTTTAGTCAGTCAAAGCCTGACACGTCCTCCCGCTCCACCCAGAGCGGGCGAAGTCATTGGATGATTTCCACTTGGAAAAAGCCACAAGGTGAGCAATATCAATAAAAAGTGAATGACTTAGTGTCAAGGATAGGTGATTGTTGTCTATCCCTACATCTTTATAAAGATATTTAAAAATCACAAAAATAAAATCGACTTCAGAACATTTTATAAATTTACTACTTAAAGATTTAATTACAGCCAAACTTTTACAGATATCACTTTTAAAACTGTTAAATGAAACCCGTTATTTTGTTCATAATCAAATTAAATAACTAAAACGAACGAAGTAAGACCGCTATTTAAGTAATTATTTTTGAGTTGAATCAAGTTTGTGTGTTGAAAAGAATCACCTTTATTGAAGAGATGCAAATTATTTTCTTTAAAGTTACATTAAAGCTTTACATATCACAGAATCGGCCTTATTTATAAGAAAATAACCATGTTTGTCCATCTTCGACCACATCATCTCTTACCATCAGGTGAGATAGTGGTCAAACGCGAGCCTATCAAACATTAAAAAAAAAAAAAAAAAAATGTGCACTCTGATTAACAGAGGATCTTAATTCAACATTTTCTACCCGGAAACGCATAGATGTGGATACTAAAGTACTGACTAATCATTTAAAGGAGGATTTTTAGGGTTCCGTACCCGAAGGGTCCAAACGGAGCCCTATTGCTGTCACTCACGTGCCCGTCTATCTGTCTGTCTGTCCATCCGTCGTCGGTCACACAGGTTTTATAGCCAAACGGTTGGAGTTACAGCCTTCAAATTTTCACAGTACCTATAAGCGTCTTGTTAACACAAAGCCATACAAATTATAGTCAAAAATATGTATGGTATGGAACCCTAAATCTGCGAAGTATTACATTGATTAATTATCTAATCAGTAGAAACTAAGCATATGGTAAGCTAGTTTAATAAATAAGAACCGCGCTTGTATTAAAGAGCTGCATGCAACTGTAATTACAATTTCATCATATTATAAAGTGCTCACATAGTTACTGACTGCGAGCGTTTTGTGGCAATCGATGTATTCAGTGAAGAGAGCCATTTGCAAGAACTATGCGAAATGGTGGATATTAGGTACCTGCGTGTTCTTGGTTATTATTTTAGGCAGAAACATGTTATTGGTTTAATAGCGGTCAAAGTCCAGGTCAAATAAATTCAATTTTAACGTTTCACTTGATTTTTTTATCGGGTGGGAAACCATAAAATAACTTCTCCCGCTCTGGTTGGAGCGGGAGGGCGTGTCAGACACTTACTGAGTGAAACCCACCAGTGTTCCTTCAGTTGCCTGTTCCAGGGCCACGGTGACTCCTTCAACCACTCCTGCGACCCTGGCAGGCATTAGCCCTAGCGGTCTTGTGACTCTCGACGCCCGGGGCGTCTCCTGCGGCGGCTAGGGGCATGAGGGCGCGAGGATTGCCTCTCCCTCACGCGTCCCGCCACCTCATTCGCAAGCATTACTGCTTCGCAGAACGAGGTCACAGCTTCCCATGCCCCTTTGCTCCGTACCATGGCCGGGACACTTTTCACTTGATTTAGGTACCTATGCAAGTGAATTCAACAAACATCAATAATTTAAACACAATTCACTTGTATATTAAACAGAACTTGCAAGCGTTCAGAGAACACATTTAGGTACTCTGACATAGGCTAGAATTGAATTTACCATAAAAATATATTTAATTGGACACTTCCTGGTAAAACTGCCGTAACCCCTGGGCGCTCCCCAGGGGTTGAGGATCCCGGGCCTGCGGACGGCGAGCAGTGGGTAGCTCGCCGTCCGATCAGCACCAGGCCCGTGAGTCGACGGCGCGTAGTGTTCCACGCGCGTCTCAAAGAGATGAGTGTTAGCCACCAATGACGGGGCCCATCGTGGCCGGTGCCTGCATGCCTAGGGGTAGCGGATAAATTCTGAAAATGAGTTGCCGCACCCCTGGGCACTCAGACAGGGAAGGAACAGGGGTGGGTTTTAGTCAGTAAGAGTGTGACACGCCCACCCGCTCCACCCAGAGCGGGAGAAGTCATTGGGTGATTTCCCAAAAGACAAAAAAAAAAGGGGTAAAGGATAAATTCGAAAGAGTTACCTCGCCCTTGGGCATTCAAGGCAGGGAAGGAACAGGGGTTGGTTTTAGTCAGTAAGAATCTGACACACCCTCCCGCTCCACCCTAGAGCGGGAGATATCATTGGATGATTACCCACCCCACAAAAAAAAGTAGCCATAAAGAAGCCATTTATATATAGAACTAATTAATAAATACTACCACGCATACGCTTACGTATAATATAAGGTGAGGCCTCTATTGCCTCTGTCCCTCATGTAGATATAACGAACATTCGTATTACCGAGTAATGCTTGCATCGCACTCCGAGTTATCTTCACCGCTTCTCTAATTACGCGCTCCGCTCCAACAATTTCATTAGCTCAGTGATGTCACAAGGACGTGCAGTACGGTCAGTAGAGTTTCGGATAATTAAGGAAAATGTATAGACGAAGAACATACAAGATCCAATTAATTATGAAGACACGGAGTGTAGTATAAGTAATAATTTATTTTATTCCATAGATATCAATGGAGTTATTTTTTGTAGATAAGGAAAAGTCCGTTCGCTGCAAACGGCTAAAATATATTTGAGGAACAGGCGTGTAAATAGCCGTATATACCTGCGGGTATGAGGACGTGTTACAATTTGACACCTGGATTGCGTGCCGATTCAAAATGCCTATATTTGTCTGTATAATTTTTCAATTGAAAGCGGTACCTGATTTTTCTTGTCCAGTCTCGAAGGTCTTCACAAATGGCCACCTATCTCGTGCAAGCTTTCACCTCCGTTTGTTCTTGAATGCAAATTACACAGACGCGGTTATATGGATTATTATAAATTCTTGGTAAATCCTAAATGCTTACGGGATAGTACAGACTGTTGTCAACATTACCTGACCCACCCTAAAATCAAACGACTTTGGACCCTCTGCATTCAACATTAAGGTTTATTTAATTTATATGAGCTTATCAGACAACTGCTCGAGGATTTGATGAACAAATACAATAATAATATAGATACGCAAATTTGATCTTTAAAACGTTAGTATTAGGTTATATTTTATAACTATTCGTTATAATATGATAAGTGTAATAGCTTATTTTAATGATTATGTTCAAGTAATTCTGGTCTCGTGGTCTGTGTGTAAGACTGAGAAAAACAAGGTTCGAGATCAAATCCTGCGATAAAGATATTGTTTTGCTTTCAATATAGAATTTATATTCCAAAACTATTTCTTATAGTATTGTAAAGAACTACAGACTATACATAAACTTTTTAAAATGGTAATATTTTCACATAACTTGTAATAAGTGGGTAGTTGAAAAATAAATATTGTTATTCATTATAAAGAACTGTAAACTTAAAGTTTTTTAAATTACCCACCCGTTTACAAGATAAGTTATAAGGCGAAAATCATATTGGTCGTTCTTTAATATTGCAAGCAATATTGTAGAAATGAAAACAAATTAAAAAAGAAACTGATGTGTGGACTGTGTTTTCGAACCCACATGCAGTTCGTCGTTAATCCAGCATCAAACCGCTAAGACACAAGAACTTGTTGGGAATACGCGAAATTAAAGTTTGGGTTGTAATTATGTAGTGTGACTTAAAAGCTTTTCAACTTTAATGTTAACGAGATAATGATTAAAATAGCTTAACAAAAACATATATAATGCCGGTGGCTCCGACTATGTTGCGTGTGTTTACCTTAACGTTACGTGTTAAAGATCAAAGAAGGATGGCAAAATCGTACCCGACAACGAAACGATGGCCTCCCAATACGCCATATTTATGAAAAATACCCTTATTTTTTAAGGTCATAGAAAACACAAGAAATATCTCAATAAGTAGCCACAAAAAAAAGTTATCCAATTTTTTTGTTTTTGTAACTTTTTCTAAATTATTTAGAATAATAGTTTCAGAACGCACCTATTGACGATTCATTTCGCGTTTGAAATGACTTGGTATTCAAAGACTGTAATTATTCACGTTTTTCTGAAAAGTTTTAACTGTAATTCTATTCAATTAGTTTAAAGGCATCAAATCAACGAATATGCTGAATGCTGATATTATGTATTGGATTCTTGTCATAAAAAATAATTATGTTGGTGTATAGTAAGTAGTTTTGTTCAAATGCGTACAACGGAACGTCATTTGTCATCGACAAGTTACTTAATCTGTCTGTGGACACCCCGGCAATGAAATTATATTCTCTTTGCCGGCAATCATTCGTATTCGCATCCTATTCGATTTACTTGTTGTGAATTGTGATAAGCACTTGTGCTATTATGATTTCCTTCTGTTGTTTTGACCTTGGCATTGTTTTACGGACTGATAACTACCACTTGTGACGACTATTCTGTGCTTTTGATTTCTGGACACCGATTTTGTTTCTTGGATATTTGTGAGAGAAATCATGCAGAGGCCACAACTAGCCCTGCGATTGCTATGTGTTAATTGTAACTCGTTTTTGATCTTGATACGAGAGTAATTTGTAAGATCTGCGAGAGGAATTCTTCAATAATAGTACGTATTTATACCTACTCATTTTAGTACATATACCAACATAAACCATCACACAATCATACATCATATAACAACTGTAATTTTTATTTTAGATCACTGAAGAAGACTACATGTTATGTGATGCCTATAAACAATTGGCAATGCAGCATGTCAACTCCGAATTAAGTAATGAACCTGGTGCCTCATCTTCCCGTGGCCACATGCATGTTTGCATACTTTGTGGAAGTTCTCTGCGGAACCGTAAACGTGACCTTATTGTGAGAGAGAATCCATCTCAGTTGCTACAAGCACTACACATTGAACTTGAAAATAGAATTGCCCCACGGTAGGTAATAATGATCTTTTTTATTGTTGTCCTATAGTGAATTCATCACTGCAATCTAATATTGTTTTGTAACAATGTTTTTATTTCCTTATGTTTAATAAATAATGAGCCCAAAGATTTAGAATAAGACAATGCTGTATGGTTGTTTCAGGCAACTTCATCAGACCATTTTTGTCATCCCTGTTGGCTGAGACTCAAGAGAGTTGCAATGCATAATATGTAGCAAAATATTGAGCAGCAGGCAGAGCTGGAGCCAGAGCCTGAGCCGGAGCCAGAGCCAGAACCAGAACCAGAGCTGAAGCTAGAGCCTCAACCCCAAGGGTCGGTGTTTGGAGACACCAACCAGCAAGCTGACGAAGTACCCAGGGTGATTAGTTTATCGCAGTATGGACGAGCGGCTAATACTGCAGCACATTGTGTTTTTCTGGTTGTCGAAACAGAGATTTGCATAGAATTTCTGACCCTCTAAGAGCACTCTAAGCAAAAACAAATATTAGTTGCCTATAAATGTTCGTATTTCTGAAGAACATACATTTAGTACTGATTGGGATATGTTGTTCAATTCAAAAAATAGTTTAAGAACATTTACGGCTGAACAAGTGGAATATGCGCTTTCCTTTATTAACGCTTTTAATACATTTCTGGATTTCTCAAGTATGGACAATATACTACGACAATATCAGAGCCAGCAGCATTCCTCGATGGTGTAGTGATAAGAGAGGATGATGAATAAAAAGTATTTTTGTCAAGCCTATTTCTTTCATTTAAGTACTCTACCAATTATACTTCATTTACTCCTGTTAACAACCATTACTCAATTTGTCAATATCTATGCAACTTGAGCATTGAAGACTGAAAGGCAGTAGGTATCTAGTGACTAACTCTTCAGCCAGATTTGAAGTGGTCAAACCACAAAAAAGGCTTGGAAGTCTTTCAAGAACCACTTCACATGTGATGTTATACCAGCTTTGTTGTCTACACTATACGTTGTGCAAGTTAGAGCAATATAGGTGTAGTTTTCATTGAATGATCGATAAGACAAACAAAGAGTTGGTGCGCTTTGCTACAAGTCTTATTTTTTGGGTAATTCTCTGAGAGAAATCGAAATAAATAGAAACGAGATCGCTAATTACCCTTCTCGCTTATCGCTAACTAGACTCATAAGCTACGCTGCAGTCGGGTAGAAGGTAGTTGTAGATTCTAACCTCATAAGTATTGTTGACGTTATTATAAAAAATCGTGGCTATTTAGAAATAATTTTCAAACGGGATAGTCTTTACGACATAAAAACAACATAATCTAGCTACAGTTTATTTTGGGACATGAAAAATAAAAGTCGAGTCCAGCTCCTATAGAAATTTGGCCATTCTTCTTTGAGTGTCTGTGTTATTATTGTATTTTTGTTCATCGAGTCCTCGTGCACTTGTGTGATAAGCTCATATAAATTAAATAAACCTTAATGTTACATGCAGAGGGTCCAAAGTCGTTTGATTTTAGGGTGGGTCAGGTAATGTTGACAACAGTCTGTACTCAGGATTTTAATGTCTTGCGGGGAAGTGATGTCCTCAAATTTAGACAAACGCGGGTGCGATAGTGTGTACTGAGCGATCCCACTTTAACATCTGAAAAATCATGGCCGCCGACTCACATGCAAATCCAGACGCACACACACACCGTGATACCAACCAACTTTGAAACTGAGAGGCCGTTCCCGCCACACTATATATAACAATAGGTAAAATATTTTGGTTACTTAGTAAAAATTATTGCCGAGACATGATCTAAAAACTCAAACATTAAAAGTATTTCACAGGAAAAGTAAATGCTGAACCATGCACCTTTGCCAGTAAACGACGTGAATAATTTATTTATTATTTTCTATGTACTACATAATTATACTGTACACCATGTTACATAATGAAAGGAAACTAAAAACTAATACAAATACAACTAAAACAAATAATTACTAGTCGAAGCCTGGCTATGATTCATAATGATACTGAATCGTACTGAATATTGGTAGTCAAGCACTTATGCTTGACTACCGATTCCGTTAACGCGTCGCACGCCCAATTAGCAGACACAATAGATTTTAATTGTTATCTAATCGACGTGTGAAGAGTTAAGCAAATCAGCATCAAATCGCGTCCAATTCGGCTCCACTGTACTTTAGCGTCGGTTCGTGCGGGGCTTCACAATTTTACTGCTTGCACATCTATTTAAGCAAAACACTTTCGTAAAATATTACACTGCGGAGACGTCTAGTTTTTGAGAAAAAAATTCCGAAAGTTTCAGAAATTCTACATATTTTCTTAATAATATTGACATTTTGCCACAGATAATGTACAAATTTCATTCCTAGGTCGTTTCGTTTTACGTTTAGACAAATCGACAATGGATTTTAATGGTTTTTAGTGTAAGTATTGTGAGTTTTTACCTTTATTTCATTTTTAAATATCTGCTACCGTCATGAACTCAATTATGAAGCAAATATAATAAAATTAAATTTAAAGAAGTTGTACTATTTTTTATTTACTATAGAGATCGTGAGTAACGAAACGTAATCGAATGTTTATAATTACCGCGAAAAAAACGTTTGACAGTTGTTACTTATCGTATGTTTTCACAGTCGTGAGTCGAGAGCGTCTATCGTACTCCTGTTTGTAACTAAGATTGATTGAGACCACTGGGTCCCAGAAGTCCCTTTCTTCGTGTTCTGCTGCTCACCTCCCGATCCTGAAGTGCTAAGTGTCGTGCAAGTGTTGGACTCTATTGAGCTAGTGGCAATGACAATTTAGGGTGTAAGAGCGAGCGAAGCGAGCTCGGGACTTAGGGTACCCCGACTCGGACAGGTTAGGTTAGAAGGGGATGACGGGTCAAGAGAGCGAGCGAAGCGAGCGAACAGACCCCGCCATCCCCTTCGTGGTTATTTTTTTATAAACCACTCAGAAGTAGGAGCCCCGCGAAGCGGGGCTCCGTCGACATGCATACATACATCGGGACTTAGGGCACCCCGACTCGGACAGGTTAAGTTAGAAGGTTCATTATAATTAAATAAAAAATGCGATTAACCTGACCTGACCTGACCTTGAACTTCAACATTTGGGGTTTTAATCTTGACGTTGAACATGTCATTGACCGTATTATTGCTTAGAAATAGACTTTAGACCCGTCACGTGATCTTGTTTACCCTTCATTTTTCACCGATTTCGAAAAAAATTTGGCAATTTTTTTCTCGGCCCCTATGGTTTTCCGCACTTTGGGGTTTTCAAATTTACACTAAAAAGGGTATCCTCTACCCAAAAAAAAATACCTACTATAAAAACGCGACCGACGCTAAAGTACAGTGGTTCCTCCAATTTCTTCTGCTTTGATGTGAAAATATTTTGTAAGATATTTTGCCACATTAAGCAACGATTCTGCGTTTCTTTCCCATAACGTAAAAACATAATGTCACATAAAAATGAAACTGCTATCTCTTTGAACCCCATGTTTACCCCTAAATATTTGAGGAGTCAATAAATCGAAACCTTTCAACTATTTCGCTATGCACAAAGCTAGGCTTCTGCCTGTCGATCACGAAACTATTTTACTCAGAGCTTTGCCGGTATTTTTGGGATTTCAGTTCTATCCAAGGATTTTCTTATAGTGCAGAGATGTGTAATCTTTTTAAAGCCAGGTACTACCCTTATATAACAGAGATAAATGACCACCTTTTGTAAAGATGAATCTTTCAAATATAAAAAATTCGAATGTTATGGATGTACATTTATTTGTTACTCAATCACGTCAGAATTACGGAACAAATCTGTATGTTTGGTTCAGTGATAAGTTATAGTCTGCAATAGATCATAGGCTATAATTTACAATGGGGTAAGTAATAATTATTTGATAGGTACGAGTATATTGACGATCGTAGTGAACGGACGTATCGAACAATATTATTATAATTTAAACAAATAATCACTTGCGAAATCGTGACCTAGTTTTTATAAATAGCCGGTTGTAACGCAAACTGAGTCATAATATTGATTTATGTAAGGTGGATTTATGAAGATGATCAGTGATTAACAAGTAAATAACCTGTTACACTATGGAGGACAGTCCCTTCAGCCCGAGAAGTAGGTGTGCTCGCTCTCCGCCGCCTACACCCGCGCGCGCAGCCGTACCAGCTCCTGCCCCTCAAGCGCCGAGCCAAAGGCACGATGAGTTCGTAGGAATACCGACATCAGAAATTCAAAACTGGATGACGACCATTGACCAGAGCCTTCAGGAGGTGTGTGCTATTGCAGCAGAAGGCAAGCTGAACTCGGACCAGAAACAGCGCATCAGTGCCTTATGCCGGAAGGTTGGACATGGAACATCGCAGTTGGCCGTTCAGTACCAGTCCATTAAATCTAGAGCTTTACAATCTCACAATGCTGTGAAAGCACTCGAAAGCCAACTCGACCTTTCGCAGCAACTAAAGGAGCTCAAAATGAAAGTCGGAGAGACATTCAAGCCTGCCCTGGGAACTTCCTTTTCTGACATGGTGAAGAAAGGTGCCAACAATTATATCCAGCCGTCAAACGTAAGTTCTGTGGTCATTTATCCGCAAGATAAATTGAGGACCAGTGATGAGACAAAATCTCTCGTCCAAAAAATTATCTGCCCCGAACAGATGAAGCTACATGTTAGAGGCCTACGCAAGACCAAAAATGGCGGTGTTATCATCAGCACCGAGACGAAAGACGATATAGAAAAGCTGAGAAAATCGGAGCAGCTAACAAAGTCAGGTCTAACTGTCGACGAGCCTTACAAAAGGAAGCCTAGGGTTGTAATCATAGGAGTGCCGTCATCCATGTCAGAAAATGAGGTTTTCGCGTGTTTGTACCATCAAAATCTTGCCGAGATACTACAGGACTGCACCCTTGAGACGTTCTTGACCTCAATTAGGTTAAGCCACAAATCAGGTAAGAAAGACGCTGAGTACTGCAACTACGTAGTAGAAGTATCTGCAGTCATACGCAAAGCCCTGATGTCAAAGGAAAGAGTATTTGTGAACTGGTCATCATGCCCTGTGAGAGACTTTACATTGGTCACACGATGCTATAAGTGTCAGCAGTACGGTCATGCTGCCAAGTCTTGTCGGCAGACGACCTACACCTGCGGTCACTGTGGCGATCAAGGGCACTCAATCAAAGAATGTCCAAAGAAGACAGATGAGCCGAAATGCGCTACTTGCTTTCATTTCAAAAAGCCAGACAAGCACAACACAGGCGCTGCTGACTGCCCGGCGAAAATAATGGCCGAAAAAAGATACATAAATTCCATTGATTATGCAGGCGCCTAAGAGCGCCGTTAATAAGTTATTTATTTAGACCTTTTCAGTTTTTGTTTTTTTGTTTTTATATCTATATTATGATGATAAACAATATAATTAACGAATTAGATAATTTCTCTGTATCTGAGTCAAAAGTTTGTGAAGCTGAAAATTGCAAACAATATCTTTCCGGCTACAAAACTCCATTTACCGTACTAACACAAAATATTCGCAGTACTTTTAAGAATTTTGATAGCTTTTGCACCTTTCAACAACGGTTAAACATAAATAGTGACGTTATTGTTTTAACCGAATGCTGGCTTGCCAAGCAATATAACATTCCACTAATACCGGGTTATAATATGTACAAAAGTAATAGAAATTACAATCAAAATGATGGGGTGATAGTTTATGTAAGGAATCATTTGAAGGTCTCTGTTGAGGAACCTAATATGCACGACTGCAACAGTTTGGTGGTTAAGATTGGATCAAACTTTGCAATATTAGCATTATATCGACCTCCCTCCTTCAAAAATATTAGCAATTTTACTGACTCGCTGAATGACAGCTTGCAGAACCTGTCATCCATCAAAAACACGATTGTAATTGGAGATATTAATATCAATATTCTACCAGGAAGTACTGATGCATCTGCTCAGGACTACCTCAACCTATGCGCATATCATGGCCTGCTCCCCGCACACACTTTACCTACACATCATAGTGGCTCCTGCTTGGACCATGTCATGCTTAAAACAAATTACCCCTCACTTGCACTCGTTGTTAACTCGACAATAACCGATCATAATGCTGCCCTACTAACTCTAGATTGTAACTTACCTAAGCAAAACACTCGCACAATTTCGATAAACAAACTTGAAGAAGATTTGCGCGTCATCAAGTTTGATCCAGTCTATAATTCCGCTGACCCGCAGTTTGGTATGTTGTATGTAATAGAAAATTTACGACATGCAATTCAGAAAAATACGGTTATAGCGCAATTGAGCAACAAAAATTGCAACATAAAACCCTGGATCACGACAGGTCTTATCCGCTGTATGAAACATAGAGATAAACTGCACATGAAAGCTAAATCTCACCCAGATAATGCCATGTTGCAATTGTCATACAAAAGATATCGTAATTTTTGTAATGATCTACTCAAAAAAGTTAAGAGCAACTACGATAAAACTGCATTACAGAAGGCTGGAACAAATAGTAAAAAGATCTGGAAATGTATTAAAAATATAACATATTCCTCGAAACAAAATGAGTCATCTTCAGGTTTATTACAAGTGCACTCGTCACAGCTGGCATCTGCTAACATAGCAAATAATTTCTTTGTTAATGTTGGAAAGTGTCTTGCAGAAAAAAATCGGGGTCAATCGCCTTATCTAGCGAGCAGTCCTATTACGGGCAGCTCCACCTTAACATCCTTTGCACTGCTAGATACTGACGAGACTGAGGTAGAAAGTATCATCATGACTTTGAAAGACGACTGTGCAGTTGGTTGGGATAACATATCAAATAAAATTATTAAACAGTTCAGGAATATTTTAATACCACCACTGGTTTATATTTTTCGCATGTGTTTATCTCTGGGTATTTTTCCAGTGCCTCAAAAAAGCAGTTGTTGTCCCTATATATAAATCAGGCAACAAAGAGCAAGTAACAAATTATAGACCTATTTCTCTACTGCCTTCTATCTCTAAAATATTAGAAAAAATTATAAACAAAAGGTTGTTCAAATATCTGGAGGACAAATCAATTTTGTCGGATCGACAATTTGGATTTAGACCTAAACTTTCAACTGCCGATGCCGTTCACCATCTAACTGACTATCTCGCTCAAGAACTTGACAAGGGTAACCATACAGTAGGAATTTTTCTGGACCTCGCCAAAGCTTTTGACACAGTTTCTATTCCTATTCTGTTGCGCAAGCTTGAGACATTGGGCATAAGAGGCATTCAGCTGAAACTCTTTAAAAGCTACTTAGAAAACCGTACCCAGTGCGTGAAGATTGGCAGTGTTCTCAGCGCAGACCAAAAAAACACGTCTTTTGGTGTTCCCCAAGGAAGTATTTTAGGGCCCACTTTATTTCTAATATACATAAATGACCTTTGTAATGTAAAGCTAAAGCATGGCACAATAATATCTTACGCTGATGACACTGTTCTTCTTTTTTCGGCTGTATCGGAACATGAAGTCTACAAGCTCGCGCAAGACGGCTTCAATAGTGTAAATAAATGGCTTCAGCATAACTCACTAACTCTAAATGCGGATAAGACAAATTATATAAAGTTTTCGATGCGCAAACAAGCTTCTCATACTCCTGTAACGTTGTTTGCTCATTGTTGTACAGTACCTGCAGATTGCCCGTTTGTGTGTACCAATATTAGTAAGACTAATCAAATAAAATATTTGGGTGTTTTAATTGATGAAACTCTAACCTTCAAACAGCATATGGAAGCATTAAATAGCAGAATTCGTAAGCTGATATTCGTATTCAAAAAGCTACGATATATTGCAGACCCAATAATAATTAGGCAAGTTTACTTTGCTCTATGTCAGTCAATATTGACATACTGCATTACCTCGTGGGGTGGAGCATGTAAAACTTTATTACTGCCCATCGAAAGAGCTCAAAGAGCGATTCTCAAGGTGTCTACTTGCCGCCCTTTTCTCTTTCCCACTAACCTACTCTATAAATCTTGTGAAGTACTAACAGTTCGACAATTATTCATAATGAGCATTTTACTAAAACAACACGCAGCTCTTCGCTACAGCACTGAATTTACTAACAAGAGACGAAAAGACATAGTTTGCCCCACAAAAAGTACAAAACGTGCTTTCACAGCCAAATTTTATGTTTTCCTTGGACCACTACTCTATAACAGACTAAATGCAAAAGCAAATATTTATTCCCTAAATTATAGAAATTGTAAGAAAAGTCTCAAGGTAGCTCTTCAAAGTTTGTCTTATGAAGATACAGAGAAGTTGCTAGCTGTAATGAAATAAAGAATGTATTGTTCTATTCATTTTGTTTTTAATTAGTTAGCTAAGTTAGTATACTAAGGTTTTTTTAGACTATTTACTCCTTTTTACATACCTCTAAAATGACTATTTTACTTTATTTTATATAATTACCGTGATTATTTCATAATTTTTTTACCTCATATCGCCTGAAACACAGGATGTCCTAGTTCAGGCACATAACACTTGTGAACTTGACATAGATTTAAGCAAAAATGTATTTACTGTTTTACCAGACAACATGAATAAAAATTTTATTATTTATTATTATTATTATTAATTCCACGCGGGCAAAGCTGCTGGTAGAAGCTACTAGTAAGTCATAAAACATGTTCCGTGTGGAACAAAGAAAGTAAAAACAAAGACAGAGGTTGGACCAGAGCTCTTACAGAACTAGTGCTATATAGACGCCATAATGTATCTGCCGAGACTTTTCTTATTTGCACACAAACAGTGACATTGCCAGGTGTGTCTTGTATCGATCATAAATACCTATATCAATCAGGTGTGTTATACTAGAACAAGATTTTAGAACACACAAATTCAAAAAACAGGGAAGGGACGATTTTGTTATGTAGTAGGTATTAATCCAAGATACTAGGGTCTACACTAACTACTAGTTAACTACTACTAGTTATGAAGAAATGTCTTATTCTAGTTGAAAAGAAGCAGTTGGCATTTTTCAATTGCGACATTTTTTCGCAAGTTTTGCTAGTATATAAAATATAGAATAGTAATAAAAAACTTTTTTTACAAACAATAGAACCGACTTCCAAAACAAAAAAAAAATTAAAAAAAGTTTATTTATTTTTCTTTTTAGTTGTGGTTCTCCATGAAATTGTGTTAACAATACATAGACATACGATCGCAGCAATCGCGAGTCATTTGCTGTTGGTTATTGAAGATTTTCATTATCTATCTCCGAAGATCTTCATCAGATTCTAATACTTAAACCTTCCTAGAAAATTAAATAACGAAAACTCCATACCAATCGAGTCAGTAGTTTTTGAGAAAATCGCGGACATACAAACATACATGCATGCATGTTTTACGAAGAGCAATTCTTAGGTATTAGTGCCCCCATAGACGGACTGCTTGGAGCAGTCAGTGCCAACAGCTTCAAGCGGTCGCTGTTCGGCGATCTGCAGTTTCAATACAAAATTGACATTCGCCATACAAGGTCCACTCAAGCAATTCTTTTGCAGTCACAGCTAAAAATACACTGCCTGCTCCAAGCAGTCCATCTACAGAGGCCCCAGCTGCAACACGAAAGTTTTCTGGCAGTTGGTCTCGACTGCTCTAAGCAGTGATCCGTCTATGGAGGGCCTTAATTACAACTTTTGACAAACTGCATGAATTTGTAACAGGTTTTACTGCACATTTAGGGACACGTTCATACTTTCGTTTTAATATACTCTGACATCCACGAAGGTCCCTTAAAATACGGACCTTAACAGCAGACAGGCTGGTTGAACAAATATACTTTTACCTGTCAAGTCCCTCATTAGCAGACACAATTAAAAACCTATTGTATTGAGAAGCCTGACGGATTAAAGGGTGATGCAAAATTAGATTAGGTTTTTGAATTTAGTAAGAATTATTTATTTTGTTTTATGGCATTCCATTGGGAGCCATCGATATAGACAGTCGCTTCGAATAATATTAAATATCAAGTGTTGCCTTTATTACACATGCGAAACACATAAACTCTCAAGAAGTACAAGCCTCAGGGTCTACGCCTTCCAGTTATTATAATGCTATATAAGAGGAAGAAAATAGTCTCATACGTGTTCACAAATTGCAAATACAGTTCTAAAAGAACATTACAAGGACTATCTTATGTCACATGGAGGGGCGGGATTTCCTTTTGAGTTTTGTCGAAAACAGCTTAGTAAATGGTTTTTCCTCATAGTTTGTATCGTTACGATCAACAATCTACGAAGTTACAATCCTTTTTTTTCCAGACATAACAGAATTACTTTTTAGTTTTCTACAGAATCTCATTAATCTATGAAAGGCTGCGTTGCAAGAATTAATTGCAATTAAATATTTTAATTAGCGCTGGCTCGAGATCCTTTTACATTTTGCCGTTTCTAGTGGCGAGGAATTCAAGCTTGAGGTAATCTTACTAGTGATAGTAGAAATCTGTGCTGCTAACTTTGCTCTGCTTATCATTTAAATATACATGTAATAGAGGGTGCATATAATAATATGCATACTTGTATGAAAAATAAACATTTTTTCTTCTTTCTCTGAGATTAATTCGTCGAGAATGACAAGTTTGAATTAACAACAGATTCAGTTTCATTAAGATCGTCGATCGATGTCATCGATCGATCGATTGATGCAACACCCTAAAATCTGTTGGAAAAAGCGACGAATATCTAAATGACGTGGAGTGAGGTGAAGCGTGAAGCTCAATACCACTCATGATAGAGGACTACTTTGGACACCCTCTGCCCCAGTTAGGGGACAGAGAATCTTAAGTCAAGATCTGTATAATATAATTAGATATAATATTGTTGTGCTCCGTCATTAATGACTTTCAGTAGAAACTGAAGGTTCCGGTTCATATTTAATCAATTGCATTTTGATTAACACAATAATTAGTCCCAGAATAATAATGTGATTTGTAAGCATTCTTGAGCTTCATCCTGGTTGCTCTTATCAATCTATTGTTTTACCCCGAATTTCTAATATCCCTGAAACAAAAACAAATATTTTAGACTGTCTTCTAAAACCGCAAACGGCAAGAAACTTCCAAGAGTATTAAAAGTTTAAAGAAACTTATCTGGTCAGACTGAAAAGGAAGGAAAACAATTTAATAGATCTCCTAAATAAACCGTTAAAGAGCTTCTTATTCTGAAATTAGCAACTTACTCGTAACTTTGTTAATTGTTGAAATTTCAAAAAAAAAATTATCTGAGCATTCTAAAACTGCATGCAGAGAAAGCAATTTTTAAAAAAAATATATCTGAGCATTCTAAAACTGCATATAAAGAGAAAGCACACAGCCAACCCACAATAATACTATTAAGTAGGAAAGACAATGATTCTCAGAAAAACGGAAAAGCGTTTGAATCTAATTGTGAAAAGAGATTTAATTCTCAGTGCTTTGTGTCGGCGGTCGCAGTGAGCGACTTCTCTTTCTTCACAGCAGTACTTGAGCCACAGTCCATGACGTCATAGTTTTGCGTCACCGCTTTTACCGCACTCTTTCACTGTGTCCCAAGCCCGGGCAATGCGGCTTTTGATATGCTAATCTGGCTTGACGGTGATATCCCTTTATTAATGCTAAGTTTCAGCACACCTAATTGTGGCTCTATTTTACTGATTTTTGTGATTATTAAGGGTAATATACTTAAAAACGTCTCATTCCCTACAATATACTGTTAAATGGAAGCGATCAGAGAGATTAAGAAGAAAACATGCAAATGTTGTTATGTAATGGCCTCGAAGAATCAAAATTTGGTTCCTAAATTTAATTAAGCGACTAATTATGAACGAACACTTAACTTGTGGTAAACTAGAACAATGATAGGTAACTAAATAATAAATGATCTAATAAAAACTTATTTGATTACATTAAGTTATCATTTAGTGCGCACTCCAATCGTGTTTAATATTCTTTTTTTTTTTTTCTTTAAATAAGTGACTTTTATAAACGGAATGCGTATTACAGTCCCATCAAACCCTAAATAATTACACTAAATCAGTCAATTGTATTTGGGCCATGAACCTGAAAAGACGCCTCGCTTCGTCACCATTTGGTTGAGACAGAATTCTATGGAGTGTGCCTACATCAAGTCGGTTTACCCTTAAGACCCCAAAGAGATCATTTCTTTCAGAGTCATATCGTACACAATCCATCAATAGGTGATGTAGGTCCTCGACAACTCCACGATCCACACAATTAGGTGAGGTAGTTTTCCTCATCATGTGTCCAGATCTGAGTCTATGAGCTGTAACAACTAATTTCCTACTTAAACTACTATTAATAAACCAGGGCACAC
Source organism: Polia nebulosa (assembly GCA_951329385.1). Classification (NCBI taxonomy): domain Eukaryota; kingdom Metazoa; phylum Arthropoda; class Insecta; order Lepidoptera; family Noctuidae; genus Polia; species Polia nebulosa. Next base: position 23,129,742 of record OX589602.1, read on the forward strand.
AAAAAGGCTAACCCTGCTTGGTTTTATACCAGATCCCTTTTTCCAATGAACGTTCCAAAAATATTCATTTATAGTGGTTACTATTGTAACGGAAGCGAACTAAATCGTTTATTATCTGCTTAGAAACTAGTCATCGGTTGTTATGCTTGGTTTCTAAGTAGGTACAAAACAAAACATGTGCAATTTTACGTTATTATCCTCCAGCCATAGCTCACAACAAAAATATTTTAAAGCATAATAAATTATTTGAGATCTCATTAGAAAGCTATTGGCCCTGTAAATTTTATAAAGGTTAAAGTTACAAATAGCTTATAAACAATTAAGCTTTCCCGTAATTATGTTCATTAAAAGTAATTTAATAATGAATAGGAGCTCGAGGCTAAAATAATATTTGCCGCACGGGTCGATCCATCAGATTAAGCTACGCTTGCAGGGGTTGGTCCATGGATGGGTGACCATCTTTACATAACGAGACTCCTTTGTGCCCCGGAAAGCACGTTAAGCCGTTGGTCGCGGTAGTCAATCGTGGATCTTTGAAAGTCGTTACAGGTCAACAGAAGCCTGAAAGTCTGACAACCAGTCTTACCAAAGGGTATCGTATTACCCAGTTACTGGGTTGTGGAGGTCAGATAGGCAGTCGCTCCATGTAAAAAGCTTTTTTACATTAAATAGAACCGACTTCCAAAAAAATGCAAAATAACTTTAATTTATGAAGTCGGTTTTTCTGGTTTTGTGTCTTCGTTTTTTGACACCGACTTCCGAAATTAAAGTTATTTTGCACTTTTATTGGAAGTCGGTTCTATTTTTTGTAAAAAAAGTTTTCATTTTTCACTTTTTAGTTGTAGTTTGTGGTTCGCCATTAAATTGTGTTAACATTACATAGACATACGATCGCAGCAATCACAGTTGATTTGCTGTAATTTTTTGAAGAGTTCCGTTGTCTGTCTCCGAAACTCATCATCAGATCTATATGAAATAATGGGACCATTTCGAAATAAAGCCCTTTCGAACAAAAATGAATTTTGCAAATCCGTTTATATATGACGGAGTTATGTCCGAAAATACATTAAAAAAAAAAATTAACTTCCGAATTGATAAACTCCTCCTTATTGAAGTCGGTTAAGAATACTGGTTTTCTGCTGCATCCGGTTAGACTGGAAGCCGACCCCGAGATTGTTGGGAAAAGGCTAGGCAAATTGATTGATAATGAAGAGAGTGAGAGTTCTCCATTGATAAATTAAAATGGCGTGATATTGTTTCAATGAGACACTTCTCAGTTTCTCATTATTGTGTTAAATTCATGCACTATTTGCTTTTCAAGTACACCATCTAAAACAAAAAAGGAATGTTAATGTCAATTAAGTTGAAAATGCTGCACAGCTGAACATAAAAATTTATACAACCGTGATAAACCCATCAGCAGCTAGTTATTAATACTTCACAGAGACAGTCAACGATTATGTTTGTCAAAAAACTGCAGTGTGACAATCTGACGCTACGAACATGTTAGTAGGTATTTATTTGCCTTTCAGACGGATAATTCTCGTATTTTTCAGAAACGTTTGCATTCGCACTGTTTCGCAATCTATCAAAAACACCTCTAATTTCCATAAACTTTGACAAGTTTTTGATATTGATTGATACTGAGATGATATTGCGAATTGAATTTGAACGTATTTTAAGTACGATTATTGGCCTTCAGCTTTCATCCCAACAATAAACAATTTAACAGAGAACATTGTGATTACGTTTCGATTGAATCGGCCTATTTTCCGAAATTATAGTTATATTGCAATTTTTAGAAGTCGGTTGTATTTTTTGTAAAAAAGTTTTTTATTACCTAAATAATATTTTGCGTGACATCAAAATAACGTAATATCAAAATTCTTAACCAAAAAGTTTTAAAACCAAAATTGAAACGACATTCATTGCCATTAATTAATAAAGGAAGAATCAATAAAAACTAAAACTTAATGGCAGATCCATATGTTTTTAAGGCGAGTGGTATTTTGTCAGTCTGTGTAATGTAAAACTAAAAAGTTTGGTCTAATTTTGCTCGCGAATTGAGATTCGAACTTCATTTGTATGTTTTACTATCTATTCCAATTGACTAGGGTAAAATCTTTAACATTATATTCCAATCTCGTTCATCGTAACTCAAAGTCGTTGAATAATTGAAAGACTGTAAAAAAGATAACAATTATTACCGAATTAAAAAGAAACTTGCTGTTCAAGATTCTAGTCACAAACGTATAGCACGACATTCGGCTATGCCATTACTCAGTGTGTAGGTATTATGTCGCTCATTGTAGCGAGGAATGTGCTCGCAGCATTGCTATGAGTATGTCTGCTACGCGTAGATTTCCGCTTTTTATAAAGTTAGGCTAGTAAAATAATTACTTAGAAATAACTCTCTTTCCCTGCCTCTCTCCGTTTAAATCATGTAACTAAAGGTTAACAATAACAGATTATGGTACTAAAAAGGTTAGGTACCGCTGACTATCGCTACTCACACAGATGTCAATCTATAACACTAACTTACCAACTCCACCAAATAGTTATTCCCACTAGCAAATACAGCAAATTCAGAATATTGCCATGACGTCACAAATCGTCAGGTTCTTCGAATATTGCAAGGGAATTGTATTATTTGCTCATACAGTCAACTCGAGTCGTCTTGTGAAATAGAGATGTCATCTAAACTTATTATTATTATTTATTTATTTCAGATCAATCAAATCCATATATTGTTAATAAAAGTCTTATCCTAATATTTGTTAAAAAAAAAACATTATACACAAAATTGAAACGACTCAAACCTACGTGTGCAACCGTATCCAGTGAGCCAGCATGGGGCTGTCCCACCTATCACACAAAACACCCAGGATGCTCTTTGGAGCTGGCACGTATTCTACCGAGATTAGAAGCGCACCGTTTCCGTATAATGGCATGAAAGCCACCAACCCTTGCCTCGGTGAACATCCCGGAAGCGCTACAAAAGCATGGTAGACCCAATAGTATCCTGAATACATTGTTATACTGGACACGCAAGGCGTTGTATGCCCTCAGTGTATACCTGACCCACAGACTGCACGTGTAAAAAGACTGGCATTATGCTCTGAAAAGGGTTACTTTGACTTGCGTCGTACAACGTGCAAATCTGCGGATCAGCATATTACCTCGGACAGCCATCGCCCTGCGTTCCCTTTCTATGTCCAGGTCATCATCCAGGTCATGAGTGACCCAGTGACCCAGGTACTTAAATTTTGTAATTTTAGATAACGAAGTATATATAGTAGTATGGTCACATCTGGCACGTCAGTGTAACATTTGGTGCCCGCCTTGAATACCAATAATTCACATTTTTTTGCATTGCACCTGAGTTCCTGAGTGACCGCGTAGTCTTCACACATTCCAACAAGACGCCTTAGTGCGCTTATTGATGAACTCAGCAGCACCATGTCACCCGGGCTGCGGACGGCGAGTAATGGGTAGCTCGCCGTCGGATCAGCACCAGGCCCGAGAGTCGACGGCGCGTAGTGTTCCACGCGCGCCTCAAGGAGTTGTCAGCAATTAGGACAGGGCCCGTCATGGCCGATGCCTGCCCGGGGGGTTGAGGATAAATTCGAAACAGAGTTAACTCGCCCCTGGGCACTCAGGGCAGGAAGGAACAGGGGTGGGTTTTAGTCAGTAAGAGTCTGACACGCCCTCCCGCTCCACCCAGAGCGGGAGTAGTCATTGGATGATTTCCCACCCCAAAAAAAAAAAATGCAACACCATGTCGTCAGCGTAACTTATATCGTTAACGCAAACTCCATCAATGTGACAGCCTATACGGGTGCTGCTGAGTTCAACAATCAAACAATCAGCTGATTAATGTAAAGGTAAAAGAGACGAGGTGAGGTAATGCCCCCCTGTCTCATCCCGCACTTCAACCCATACACATCAGACAGAGTTCCACCCCACCTGACATAATTTGTCTGATTCTCGTACCAAAACTTAAACAAAGAAATCACAGTACAGTCAACGCTGCTTTCCTTTCGCAACTTTCCCATAAGATATCGTATGACACCAGGTCAAAATGCTCTCGATAAATACAAAAAACATGCATTGACCGGTGTTTTCCTATCAGCATAATACTTAACCGTCTGCTTAAGACACATGATGGCAGTCTCCGTCGATAGCCCGGGTCTAAACCCGAATTGGGCATCGTGAAAATTTATACGACTCGCCATATGTGTATCAAGCAAACAGTCCAGTACCTTAGCTGTAACAGTCGCCAAGAAAATAGGTCTACAATTTGCGGGATCAGTAACATCGGCCGTTCTGTTATTTACTATTGGCACAACTATAGTCTTCATAAGCATATCTGGCAAGTACGAGTGACTTATACATAGTGAATAAAATGTTGCCAGAACCCCCGGTAAGTGAACGCCCGCGTATTGCACGTGCTCGACGCTGAGGTGATCATGTCCCGGAGACTTGCCTCCGTCCATCTTTCTAATGACATCAGCTATTTCCTTGGCCAAAAACCTTAAACACGGAGAACTTACCTCAGCGCCAATCACCGACGAAGACACGGGCGTAGCCGGTCCCGATAAAGGATCAACTTGGAACTGATTCACAAACAAATTTGAAATGGCTTGAGGGTCACAAATTCGTGCTACGCTCACCGGCAGATTTGGCTTGGGGTTCAGTCTACAAGTAAGTACTCTTTCTTCTTCTTCGTTCTTCTTTTATCTCAGCATTAAATCCTACTACGATAGAGATACATGTAAAGTGACGCAGGATGGTAATGCATAAGATAAAAAAGAACCAGCCAAGTGCGAGTCGAACTCGCATACGAAGGGTTCCGTGCCATAAACTGATAATAAACCCAAAAAAAACACATATTATTTGCTGTTATAGCGGCAACAGAAATACACAATCTGTGAAAATTTCAACTGTCTTTCAATTTCAAATTTCAACGGATCATTTGATACAGCTCGCTGACAGACCGACGGATAGCGGAATCTTAGTAATAGGGTCCCGTTGGTTACCCTTTGGGTACTGAACTCTAAAAATGTTTAAAGTTATGTATGTAGAGATATTAAGCCATACTTCAAAATCTCGTTAACCGTGCGGTTTGCAAAATATTATTTAAGCTAAGGATATCCTTTGCTTAAATTATAATTAGCGGTTTCTAAATTCAAAATCGCCACAGAAAAGAAAATTTTGAATTATTAAGAACCCGTTCATGATTTTACAGATAAGACCCAATATTAGTTTGAGCTACCTACGTCTGTAATGTCATATTTTAATATAGCCAAATGTCGTTTTCATAACATTAATATTCGTCGTGTAATGAAGATAATATTTCTGTACCGTATCAAATACGAGGGATGTTATGATACCGCTAAACAGCTTTATGGTTATGTGGGTAGTTGTATTTGTTTTGTTCATTAATTAGATTTTTTGTGAGCATTATTATTTATGTTACCGTGTTGTGAACCGAATTAAAAAAAATCTCATCAACACCATCTGCAAAATATTCATGGTAGTGTGATCAATGTGGCTTTGCAAATGAACTGAAGCCAGCTTTACCGGGCTGGATTGATTAATCGAATATTTTTCATAGCACATACCAAATAACAGCTATATTGAATATATCCGGCAAATCGGATTTATTGCAAAATAATAATATGTATTTATTAAAGGATTCGTTCTGAATATTTCATCAAACAATTAGTAGCTAGAATTGTTTTCACGAAGCCTGAATCCAAAACTGGGACCCGAGCTTCGACCATGAATCAGATGGACCCGCATTTTATGACTACCCGCAACTTGTACACAATTAGCCGGAAATTAAATACGCGCTTGACCGCACAGAGGGAGCTTTACTTGCCACATGATGAATCTTGAATGAATGAGACCTTTCCAAAATTAACGTTTTGAGATAATTTTACAGACAATGTAAATATTGTTGCTTTGACGGTCGAGTGAAAACGATTACTTAGTAAGTTTCGAGTATAGTATACATAGCATCTGTAGGAATATTGAATGCAAAATGAACAAATATTTGTATAGCCTACAAATAGTCTGCGTGTCTTGTGTATGTTTGTGAATTATATATAATATATATAAAATACTTTACATGTTTGTGAATGCACTCACGATACAGGAATAATTCCAAGAGTGGGGCAACGTTTTAAAAAAAAATGTATATATTTTTGATTGTGGAAATTATTTTCTCAAGCTGGTGATCACGAGTATTACCTGTTTTTGTGAAAAATGTACCTTATTATACCGACTATATTTAATTGTTAGACATCACCGGTCTGCCCCCCTTCTATGGTGTGCCAAATGCACAGTGAGACAGACACGGAGCTATACATTAAATCAATATCGCTATCTCTTTTTCACAGCGGATTCATGATGGCAATGTGACACGTCTTAAATGCTAAAGCATTTGTTTCTGTTGAGTGATCATGTTGATTTTATCTGCGCAACTGTTTCATATGGCATTAAGTTCTTAAGAACTCCTTACAAACAATTTCACTGTATACCTCTTGTTTGCTTACAACAACTGATCTACTCGTACTAGTAAGATTATGTAAATAACGATTATTTGTAATCAATGTTGCTTACCAAAATATAGGCTTAATTTGGTCAACCAAATTATATAATATATTATTTTATATATATATTAAATATATATTATATAAAATAAGGACTTACAAAAAATATTAAAATAGTAAACAATTATTGCAACAATAAATTTAAGCGTCTTTTTGCTGCTAATCCAAGAACATTGATGTGAATTTATTGTTTACAAGCGCAACTGCGTTTACTTGGTGTGTTTTAAAATATCTCAAATAATTAAGTCAGACTCAAGGATAAATAAATTCATTCACGTGATTGCTTTAACGAATGAGCATAATTACTTCAATCTGCTGATGCTTTTACCTAAAAACACTGCAAAGAAAAAGTCGGCGACAGCCTAAAATAATAGAATTCTGTTTAATTTGTAACGAGTTCGTGCGACTTTCTGTATGTTAACAGGAAACAAAGAAACATTTTAGAATTCCATCACACTTTGTAAAGCTTCACATATTTTAGGAATTAAGTGGTTATTGTGGCCCCCAAAGCCTTCATGTCGGTTAAAAGGTAACTTTTATAAAAGTAGAATGGCCAAGTTTCTCGGTAACCTTTTAAAGTACCTTTTTGGGTTATTTCCGCTCACACGATGGGTTAAGGGCACATTGTGGTATACTTTTCAGCCATTTCAAAGCTTACGCATTTTATATACCTCAGGCTAAGTAACCTTCTCTACCAGTTCATGCTTATGGGTTTTTATACGTACCTGAAAAGAAATACTAATAAAAGTACTTTCGAAACGGTAAAAGTTACGACGAAACGTACAGTGACAGATCTTCAAAAATAAATATTGGCTTGCGTTCGCGGTCAGATTACCATCGGCAATATTTTATATTTTTTGCAGGCCTTAGGTTATTACAAAACTTGTTCTATTAGAAACTTCTCGAGATAAGTTTTGATGTTAAAACTTACGGAAATATAATAAATTCTGCGTAATATATCAATCTGCTACTATGTCGGGGTTTTTTTTCGTGTAGGATATCATCAAATGTCTTCTCCCGCTTTGGGTAGGGCGGGAGGGCGGTTCAGACTCTTACTGACTAAAACCCACCCATGTTCCTTCAGTTGTCTGTGCAAGGGCCGCGGTGACTCTCTTTTAAATTTATCCGCGACCCTAGGCAGTCATCGGCCCGAGTGGACCTAATTTGTTGCTGCTGACATCTCTTTAAGGCGTGCGTGGAACACTACTGGCTGTTGACTCGCCGTCCGACTATGTCGGGGTTGGCTTCCAGTTTAACCAGATGAAACTGAAAACCAGTATTTTACATGAAGCAACTGCATATCTGACCTCCACAACCCAGTAACTGGATATTACGATACATCTTTGCAAGACTAGTGTCTGATTTTTTGATTTCTGACTGCCCGTAATGGCTGTCAAAGATTTTCAGATGCACGGAGGAAAATCGGTATAAATAATGGATGGACAGCCATCCACGAACCAAACTCGACAAGCGTAGCTTAACCTCGAAGTTCAACCCGTGCTGCTGTTATTAATTGGCCACAAGCTGCTATGGGAAAATGAACGAGACATATTTTCGATGACAAACAGCTAAACTTTTTTATAGCGTCTTGCAATGTATTTGACGCATGTAACAGGCGTCAAATATACATGACCAGTTCTTTACACATATTTAAACTAATAATATACTTTCCGTGGAAATGAGAGATGATGACAGACTAATGGGTAGGGCTTTAGTGTGGAGCGCTTCATGTGTCGATACTCTTGCGCAATCTCACCTTCCTAGCTCTTTGTGCTGTGCTGGCGTTTCCGCGCCCGCTGTGGAGAACCTCAACCTGCGGAAATATAACAACCTCGTTGGTAGTTATATTTTTACGCATTTGGGGCTGAAACTCTTGCGATAAGTGTTCATACACTATTTTAAAATTTATCGTAACGCCTAAGTGACGCGAAAGTAAAAAGGAAAAACAAAAGAGAGGTTTCATGTAGTTTTTGTTTTAATTATACTTAGGTATTTTAAATAAGTAAGTAATATAATTATACTCCGAAACTGTTCGCGGCCCCAATGGAGGATGTCTTCAAGGTCCTGGACTGGAGAGGGCTAGGCATTAATATCAATGGCGAGTAGATCACTCATCTTCGATTTGCCGATGATAAAGTCGTCATGACTGAGACTATGGCGGACCTCAGTACAGTGGTCGATGACCTCAGTAGAGCTTCCAAAAGAATGGGTCTTAAAAAGAACATGGACAAAACCAAGGTTATGGTAAATACCCATGTTGCACCCACTTCTATCAAGATCGGAGACTCTACACTCGAAGTTGTAGACGAGTACGTCTACCAGGGACCAACGGTCCAGTTAGGTAGGGCTAACTTCAAGAAAGAGGTCAACCGTCGAATCCGATTCGACTGGGCGGCGTTCGGAAAGTTGCGTGGTATCTTCTCATCTCACATACCACAGTGTCTCAAGACGAAAGTCTATGACCAGTGCGTGTTGCCAGTGATGACTTATGGAACCGAAACATGGTCGCTAACAATGGGCCTCATCAGAAGGCTTACAGTCACCCAAAGGGCAATGGAGAGAGCAATGTTCGGAGTTTCCTTGCGTGATAGAATCAGAAATGATGATATCCGCAAGAGAACTAAGGTTACCGACATATCCCGAAGAATCGCCAAACTGAAGTGGCAGTGGATATTGCTCGCCGAACAGATGGTCGATGGGGCCGAAAAGTTCTGGAGTTGCAACGGCGTACTGGAAAACGCCGCGTTGGAAGGCCTCCCACAAGGTGGACCGATGACCTGGTGATGGTCGCGGGTAGCCGATGGATGCGAGACGCACAGGACTGATCATTGTGGCGACTTGGGGGAGGCCTATGTCCAGCAGTGGACGTCTTTCGGCTGAAATTATGATGATGATGATAATTATACTCTTAAATAGAAGAACTTGATGGATGTGATTTTGAAAATAGAAGCACACTGACTAAGTATTTTAAGAAAACAAATAATAAAGCAAAACATTCTATACATTACAAATTCGGTATATTAACTTTGAAAAAAAAAATGTTATTGAATAGAATAGGTCTATTTGCTTAGAATTTAGGTACCCAGAAATAAGTTGTTAAATTATATAAGATCCATGCACATTCTGCCTTAATATAGCATGCAAATGTAATACAAGGTAGAAACTAATAAAGATATTACAAAAAATTAGCATTTAAGAAATTCTGCACAGAATGGTTTTATTTTCACATTTTTAACTAAATTTAAACTAGCTGTTCTTTGTAGGCATTAATTGGTACCTGAAGGTGTTTCTTGTATCAGTAGTATTGTTATTTTCCATTCAAAGAGTTTGACAAAGGTATATTTTGTTGAACACCTTCAGCACTCACAAAAGGGAATCTCTCTACAATAAATTATACGAGGAATATTTAACGAAGCGATCTAATAAATCAAGATCAGATGTTATCGGAGAACTTCAGGTTTTAATTAAGCCACCTAAGGGAGAATGGTGTCAACAGTCACCGTGAGTTTATAAAATATTGTGATTCATTTGTTTGCTGCTTTTTTATCTTAGTATATTGTATTTATATTGTATCAGAATAATTATTGTTCTGATTCAAAATAAAAAACAAATATGCAAGTTATTCCCCTACCAAATAAATTTTAAAAACATTGTTTGAGTAAGTATTCTAGATTACAGTTTTATTTACACAAACAAGTATTTTCATCACTATCATTAAATACCGTTCCCACTTTACAATTTACATTTTAACAATGCCTGATTATTGACAACAATCATAATGAATTTTCTATATACCTGGGTATTTGTGCTTCCAGATAAAAACACATCACTAACGTGTCGAGGATTTCATTTATTATAATGTGTGTATTTTCACAAGTATTCTATTGACGTAGGTATTTATTTTTAGATTTATGTGGTACCTATGGTTGTCAGATAAGCATGAAATATGTCTTTTATAAGGTTCCTAAAGTCCGAATAAAAAAATGGAACCCTCGTGTGTCTCTCTGTCCGTCTGTCACAGCCAATTTTCTCCGAATCTGCTGGACTGATAAAGTTGAAATTTGATACACGTATATATCTGTGACCCAAACACGGACGTGTATCCCAAATAAATTAATTTGGAATATGGGGGTCACTTTTAGGGTGAAAATCGGAAAATTAAAAAAAAAACTGTACCGTGCGTAGCGTAAAATAAATAGCGTACAGGTGGGATAGCCCCATACTGGGACATTGGATACGTCTACATGCCATGTGGCGTATTATAAGAAAAAACTGGCAGTTATAAGTACTAACACTATATTTTAAGTTGTGTGTAATGTAATACTAACAAATCATGAACTTTGTCTGAAATATAAGATTTTTTATTTATATCAAATGAAATGGCACATTGTAAGGTGCTCGAATGTATTTTTTTATAATTTTAAAATATATAGTTTAAAAGTAATTTAAGAAAGTAGATGAAAAATTACCATTCCCCCCGCTTATTTCCGAAACCACTGGGCCTAAAATGTTGAAAAAAAAATACAGACGTTATTTAATTATAGATTACAGAAAACCCTATAAGAAGGAGGTAGATTAAAAAAAAATTGATAGTAAAATATGATTTGTTCGGAACCCTTTGCGCGCTAGTCCAACTTCCTCTTGGTTGGATTTGTTTCGCTTACCTGGACTCTGGTCAAGTTTTTGTACATTATTGGTTTGTTTGGGGAATCGGTCAGACGAGTTGGCGACTCCTGCTCTAAAGTCACTGAACATTATTTAATCGAGTGAGAGTATAGATAACACGTACCTATGTTTATAGTATACAGCTTCACTTTAGTTGGCACTAGACTGTCGCGTGGAGATTAGGGCGTAGCAACTATTTATCTCATTAGAAAAATGAAACTTTGCTTAGTTAACTAGAACTTTTAGAGCGTTAAAAACTTTCCAGAGAAGCCATTTTGACAGGCCTGTCTCCTCTTCGTAACCTTATTACCATAATTGGGCAAAGAGTACTGGATCATATCGAGGATTGTAGGCACTCCTCAGCTCTCTGGGGAGTTCCTAAAATCCTCCCACATTCTCTACAAACTGTTATATCATGAAAATTGTCCTCGCATGTTGGCAACGGAAACTTTATTGTATTAAAAGATCGAACTAAATTTCATGCAAAATTAAATTCTAAGAATTTGTTACGTTATATTTTGCTTTACTCTCGAGTTCATTCTACAAACTGCAAACAAATCACTTATTCAGTTCTACTAGTACCAGTTTCTACTTAGTTAACTGAATTTTAACTTTGGAAATTTACGTTCTATGAAAATTCTGTTCTTCACTACTAGAAAGTTACATTTTTGCTGTGTATCAAAGTTTACTTTTGTCCCAGAAATAATAATTATTGGATTGATCACGAAAGCAAAGCAGCGAGAAAAACTAGAAATCTGAAAGTATAATCATCGAATTAATTAATAATATTGTAAGTGCTTTTCTTCATTTCATAGAATATTGGTATGAATAGAGTACCTACCAAGTTGTCATCTTTTCAAAGTAATTCAGGCAGCATAACTTTGAGAAGATCAGATAAAACTAAATTCTCCATTCACTAATTAGATCTAAACAATATCTCCGGTCCAATTTCTATTAAAAATACCTCTTCATAAATTAAATGGAGGCGAGGAAGATATCACCGAGCATTATCAAAGTACTGAGTATTTTATATATTGTATTATTTGTAAAGTTGGAATTCAATTCATACTAAATCCGTTTAAATGTATGATTTTTCCATTAAAGTAAATTAGCTTCAATTTCAATAACAAAAGTTGAATGTTTTAAACTTCAGCTATCTGAGCACAGTTCGCTACAAAGTTCTACGCGGAGTACAAAGCTGTAGTAAGTAGAGTAGCAGCTGCATTGATAATTTTTTACTGAAAACTTAGTACAGAAAACATAAAAAAAAATATTACGATATCAATTAGTAACTTCAATCATAAACTATCTGTTTCATTACAAAATCAAACGGTAGTTTAATGTGCAGACCCAGAGAATCTTATCATTTGAGTGAACCTACCAACTCACCGAGCTCGGTAGAGGTGAACAAAACAATCTAAATGTAAAACGAGTTCCTCAGTAAAAGCTGCTAATTAATCTCGTTGTTATACCGAAAAACTTATATCAAAAATACTGAATGCAGCGTGGAAGCATCAAATCCCACTGTTGCATGAGGTTTTTATCTTATTTTGCTCTTGAATAACAAAGATAGTTCCGATGTATATATTTTACAACACAAATAAGTAATAAATGGTTAAAGCTTAGCTTAAAAAACGGACCAGTCATTGCAGTAACAGAGAAATAAGTTGTGTATCATTATTAGTAACCAACTTTTTTTTTTTTAAGTTTAGTCACGGTCACGGCAAGCGCAAAAAAAACTAAAGCTAAATATTTTAATTTTAATAATACACTTTTGCCAGTTAATATTCCGCTAGTGAACATGTCATATCCCGAGGCTAAACTTTAACTTTGTGTGCAATAAGTGTACCGTGTAACTACTTATTATACGGTTTTTTTTTTTTTTTTTTTGTGGGGTGGGAAATCATCCTATGACTTCTCCCGCTCTGGGTGGAGCGGGAGGGCGTGTCAGACTCTTACTGACTAAAACCCACCCCTGTTCCTCCCTACCCTACGCGCCCGGGGGCGAGGTAACTCTTTCGAATTTATCCTCCACCCCCGGGCAGTTTATCCTCCACCCCCGGGCAGCGGTACACTTATTTCTGTAAAAGTTTAAAATTATTATCTTCAGAATGTTTTCTTGGACAGAAAAATTGATTCTAACAAATTGAGGGTTCGCCGTTACTTGTCACTTTACTCACGGGTAATGTTTTTGCGGTTTATTCTTAAACATGTCAAGTAGTCACTGTTAACAAATAAAAACTAAAGGTGTCGTAAAAAGATACCTTATTTTCAAGTCAACCATTTTTGTCCTGAACCCTAATAAAAACCTTAGTAAAAATGAGAACCGAGAGGAAACATAATACTTTTTTCTACGAAGTTGATTTATGTAAACGACAGAACTTTGAAACAAAGATAAAACTGTTTTTCAGACGCAATTTTTCAGGAAAAGATTACAGAGCTTTTAAAAGAGTTAGACAAATGAAAGTTGATGACATTCATTATCTGTAAATGGAGTTGTGTTTAAAAGTTACTGAATAGTGATAAAATATTCGGATAGGATACTAAGATATTCGGATGGAAACTCATTGAGATTTGGATGGTCTCAGAACAGTCTGATTGAGTCTGTCTGTGTGGCTGTTTGATAGTAGTAATAGGACACACATAGAATGAAAGTTATGAAGTACAAACTGAAAACTCTGGTGATAAACTTCAAATTTAAACATAAAGTCGCTTGTATGAAATATTATGATACCTGAGGGAGACGTTTTGGGAAAAATGAGAAGAGCTTCAAGCTGAGGGGAGACTATTACAAAATACTTGTGTATGATCCATTTTCATAAAACTATAAAATTATTTTCTAAGAAAACACTCAAGATGTTCAGTCTTATTGATAAAATACTTCTCATCCATCAAATTGCACTTTATATAGGACAAAACTGCCTTTAAATGATTAGTCAGCACTTTACTACCAACATCTCCTATTTTTCTGAGTAAAAATTTTTGAAATAAACCTGCTTAAAGAAAAACCTTGAATTTATTTGATTTTTGAGCGATTATTTTTCGTTTCTTAAATTAAACAATAACATTAAAAAAAAATATAGGGTTACTGGTAATTAGTGACCGATACTTAAACACGTGATTGTACTCACAAACAACTTCACCAAAGAAACTTTTTTTTTTATACGTATTCACTTTTTTCACAATAACAACAGTTTGAAATTCACGCGCGCGTGAGTGCAGTGACCGCCGCGATCAGCTGTTACCACTGAGGTAAAGGCAGCGGTGCGGGCGGCGGGGGAACGTGAGACGCTACTACTAGTACATTTGCCCTTGCCCGAGGTCAGACTATCAGCTGATAGATCGTTCCTAGCCTACGTACCCTATATTTTTGTATATTATTATTATTTTTTTATTGTAATAATGTGAACTTGTACATAATATGAAATGAAATGATAAAAAAAATAAGAAATAAAAGGATAGGGTGAGTGGGGTGGGTGGTGGAGAGGGGGGGATAGGATTATGATAATTAATTTTGGGTGTAAAGAAATTGTTATTATTATTATTATTATTTTTTTACTCAATTTATTGACATTTGCATACCGATTTATTTGATTACTGATACCGAATTGATGTTTATCACAAATCAAGGCCAAGCCTGATTTTGTATGATTTCATATTGTTCTGCATTGTTTTATTCTTTTACTAACATAGATTATAAGTAAATTGTAACTAACACTATGCTATGAGTCTTGTTACTTGATAAATAAATAAATAATAATAATAATTATTATTATAATATAGGTACGTTCCCACAAACATAGGTAGGTACTTCGCATTATAGGTATTCCATATCTACACCTCGTGACAGTCGGAGTATCCATGACTGAATGCATAAATCTCGTAAATTATGCGCGCTGCGTCGGCTCAAGCGTGATATTACCTTATTACGAGTTTTTAATATCCATCGCGGAAATATGTCGAACTTTATATACCTATGCATTTTAACATATTGAGAAAATGCGAATTTCATCGTTTCATACTCTACGGTGATTGCACTTAAAACCCAGCTTTACTACAGATTCAAGAAAATTTAAACGACTACAGCAGAACTGCAGTCGTTTAAATTTTCATTTCACCGATTAGCTATTATTTTTTTTTTTGGGGGGTGGGAAATCATCCTATGACTTCTTCCGCTCTAGGGTGGAGCGGAAGGGTGTGTCAGACTCTTACTGACTAAAACCCACCCCTGTTCCTCCCTGCCTCGAGTGCCCGGGGGCGAGGTAACTCTTTCGAATTTATCTTCCACCCCCGGGCAGGCACCGGCCGTGGCAGGCCCCTTCCCTTGGCTGACAACTCTTTGAGGCGCGCGTGGAACACTACGCGCCGTCGACTCTCGGGCCTGGTGCTGATCGGACGGCGAGTTACCCACTACTCGCCGTCCGCAGGCCCGGGTCTACGGTGGACCGTTTAGCTATTAGTTAGGTTTTGGGATTTTTTTTTTTGGCTTTTTATCTCCTCTATGAACTTTGTAATTAAATACTATATCAATTTTGTTATTTACAGATCAATATAAACTATTAAATTACAAAGTATAATTACATAATAGAAGCTAGTAAAAAATAAACAAAATATGTACAAGCGGCATAAAAGCGGCAAATTCGTCCAAGTCCCTGGCAGAATTGCCACGTTATATGGCAATGCTGATTTTGTGGCCGAAAAAATGGTTAGTCCTCTGGTGGTGTGAAGAGTTGACCTTATGGCCGTAGTGTTTCAATTCCAAACGGTTCTAACATTTGTATAACTCTTAATAAGTAATAACTTGCACCGTTTGAGGTTTTCTACACCTGCAGCAGCCGCCCCAGCATATTATAGTGAAATTAATTAAAACAGATCTTTATGTCGTCGTATTTGTGATTAATTTGATTATTTTGATGGGTCTATTGTAACCTTTTTTTTTGGGGGGTGGGAAATTATCCTATGACTTGTCCCGCTCTGGGTGGAGCGAGAGGGCGTGTCAGACTTTTACTGACGCACCCCTGTTCCTTCCTTGCCTGAGTGCCCAGGGTCGCGGTAACTCAGTTACGAATTTATTCGTGACCCCTTGGCATGCAGGCATCGGCCATGATGGTCCCGTCAGTGGTGGCTGACATCTCTTTGAGGCGCGAGTGGAACACTACGCGCCGTCGACTCACGTGCTGGTGCTGAACGGACGGCGAGCTACCCATTACTCGCAGTCCGCAGGCCCGCGTCTACGGTGGCCGAAGATCGTCCTGCGACCTCCGATGCCCAGGGCGTCTCCTGCGGCGGCTGCGGCTGGGGGCATGAGGGCCACTTCGTTGAGCCTCCCTCACCCATTCCGCCTCCTCCTTCGCGAGTATTACTGCTTCGCAGAAGGAGGAGACTGCTTCCCTTTCCCTCTCGCTCCGTACCATGGCCTGGACCAGAGCCGGGCGCGAGAGGTCACTATCGCCGCCTATCGCATCCAAGAAAATACGGCTCCGCCCAAGCGGGGCAGACCTCCACCGTATGCTCCACCGTGTCCTCTGGGCGATGACTTCCGCCTTATCCGACACAGGAACTTCCCGAAACAGAGCGGAAGGTGAGGACACCGTGGCGCCTCTCCAGCCACTCCTTAAAGAGGGGCACTACCGCCACAATATTAGCGTGCCCAGCGCTGGGTTGCGACAGTCGCTCTCTCCATGTTGCCATGAGATCCTGTTGGAGCTCCGTGCACCGAGCCGCGAGGTGTGACGGCAGCGGAGTTTCACTCTGCTGCGCTTCGGCCCTTGGCCTCCAGATCACATGGCGACAGTCTGGAAAGGAGGCTCGCCGCCTCACCGGTGACCGTGCGGTATTCCCGGACCAGCCGGAGCCAAACGTCGGAAGTGCTCCATGAAGTTCCACCGTCTGTCGAGGACGAGTCCCAGGTACTTCGTCCCCTCGACGCCGATGTGAACCCCTCCTACCATTATCTGGGAACCCGACGGTGGCGCGTTCCGAGGACCATGAAAATACATTGCCTCGGACTTGTGCAGTGAGCCTATTCTTACCTATACCTAAGATGTGCTGTTCGAAGAATCTGTTTGTTTACCTAAACAAATAAATAAGTCTGCTTCAGCATTCATACTTAAGTAAATGTGTGTCTCGAAGCCATTTCTGCAATTTTGAATTGCCTTTGTAGACGTAATAATCGTGCCTGCCCGGGGGTGGAGGATAAATTCGAAAGAGTTACCTCGCCCCCGGGCACTCGAGGCAGGGAAGAACAGGGGTGGGTTTTAGTCAGTAAGAGTCTGACACACCCTTCCGCTCCACCCTAGAGCGGAAGAAGTCATTGGATGATTTCCCACCCCCCAAAAAAAAAAAAAAAAAAAAAAAAAAAAAAAAAAAAAAAAAAAAAAAAAAAAAAAAAAAAAAAAAAAAAGACGTAATAATCGTTGTATTTAATTAAAAGGATTCAAAAGAAGTTTTATATCTTAGATGTAGCGCCATTTTAAGAGCTCGTGAAACAACTTACAACACAATATGTACCATTTTCAATTTAATAAATAAAAGAGTTAAGAGTTTGCGCCTTCCTAGTTTTTACTTCTAACACTAAACCCATAGCCAGCCACACTTGCATACACGACACCCTCGCAGCCAGCGAGTGAGACAGCTCCCCAAATCTAGAACAGCGCCTCTGGAGCCCTGCAGGCTCTGTAGTATCTATCTCAGATGTCTATCTACCTAGATTGCCGCCATTAGCTAATTAGTTGTTCATTTAATGAATCGAATCGGAACATGGCGTCTATAAACGCAAATTCCATTTAGACGATTTTCACGCATGACTAGCGACAAAAAGCGAGTGAAATCCGTATCACTAAAGATTTTAGATCAGTCGACCGTGAGCACACGCACTAGGGCTGCTTCATAACGCAGCAACATGGAAAACCAATATATTTTTATGACTTTTTTTAAAGAATTAAGTCACGTATCAAGATTTATTTCGCGTGGAGAATTTACGGTTAAAATGTTTAAATTCTAACGTGTAAGAGACATTTTATTCGAGCAATGGGGTAGTTGACTCATTTTTTTATTATTTGTATCAAAAATTAAATTTATCCAAAATCGAAAATAGAAAGAATTTTCAAAGCCGCTCAAGATTAAATTAAGTTTGAAACCTTTCAAATCTGGTGGAAGGGGAACCTGTCACGTAACAGAAAAAGGATGCACACACTGACCTATGACGTCACCGCCATTAGGTTACACACATACAAAAGAGATAGAGAGATGTCCCCACCATGCCCTCGCTCTTCCTAGTACCAATATATTTTGAAATGCTAATTGCTGCTTCATCTATTACCCAATATTAATGCTGCTTTCAGAAAAAAAATGGTTGTTATTTCTTATTAAATACTAAGTATATAAAACAATATTACAATCTGGGAGTCTTTAAGTCGAAAGTTAATAGGTTACTTCTAGGCAAGCGTGCTACATCTTCGACCACATCATCGCTTAGCATCAGATGAGATAGTGGTCAAACACGAGCCTTTCAATGTTAAAAAAAATATCGAAATGAATGTGACACGTCGTTAATGAACATCAAACACAGAATTGCGTCTCTATTATTTTTAATCCTCCGGCAGGAGGCGTCTGGACCCCCCAGATTGAGTAGGAGTCGCTTCAAGGTGCGGGGGGCACCAGCCATCTCCAGTCTGGGAGCCAAACATCGGAAGTGCTCCACGAAGTTCCACCGGCTGTCGAGGACGAGTCCTTACTCCATCGAGTCGTACTTCATCGTCCCCTCGATGCCGATGTGACCCCTCCTACCGTTTTCTGGGAACACGGCGGTGGCGCGTTCCGAGGACCATGAAAACATATAGCCTCGGACTTGTACAATGCCACCTCGAGTCCCAGTTGCCGGATCTTATCGACGACTGTCGCAACCCCGCGTTTCATCAAGTCGACCGCCACCTCGTGTGACTTCCCCTGCGCCAGGAGTCCAGGACCAGCGTGTCGTCTGTGTAGCAAACTACGCTGACGCCGCTAGGGAGGTCGGCGCGCAGCACCCTTTCGTAACCGATGTTCCACAGAGGCGGCCCCAGGCATTTTCTTTTTTGGAAGTCGGTTGTATTTTTTGTAAAAGAGTTTTTCATCTACCTGCTTATCATTGTTTTTAGGTCTGATGTTACCATTCCAAGGGCAAATGTGAGACATTTACAATAATGTCATGTTAATTAGGTACTTTGAGAAGGTCAGATGACAAAATAATACCATCACGTCTACTTCAAAGACATTTTCTATTGAAACTTGGTACCCACCATGTAGTTATAAGAAAAGGATTTTAAAGTAGGAATACTTACTACAAAAGCGTGTGCGGTTGTGTCAATTGACCGTCGATGTAGCGCTATGCACGACCGGGGCTCACTCTGTCGACTTATCTTATAACCAGGTTTATCTCAAAACAGGGAAGCAAGATCATAATTCCATATTTTTCAATTTCTTTGGCTTAGTGCCCAACCAACACAAAATTATAAACGGGTGTGTAGGTTGATATCAGATTTTTTGCTGAAACTGTATACCTATCTCACACTACTTAGTAGGCATACGGTGCTACAAAAGAAATTGAATCCAATAAAAGAATTAAGCTGTAGTTTGCAATATCGATATTAGGTCAGAGGCACATAACAGTTGCGATTAGAAGTTTATTGGTAGTAGGCAAATAAAAATAACTGTTATTACAAGTTTAGTTAGGTAAAACCAGATTCTACTAATAATCCTCATACCTTTAAAATCGCTTCATTTAATTGAAAATTTGAAAGCCATAAATTCGCTTCATCATTGAAAATAATGAAGTCTTCATTGTCGTCCGTCGCACAGTTGAGAGCTGTCTCGTGTCTGTTATTAATGATCTCTGATTCAGTCCCGATAGTAATGGATATTAAAAAGCACGTTGTGAATGTCTTCTTTTAGGAGTGCCCCGCTACAAACGAATGACGATTTGTACCCGTCGTTTGCAGGAATCCACTTTTTGCCGTTTCAGGGTATTGCTGTCACTCTAAAAAAGCTGCATTTAGCTATTCAAAAATTGTAAACTGTATTTTTGATAACTCAACCAAAGTTTTTTTTGGAATTAAAGTTAAAAAATAAGTACCTACCTAATACTAAAATAGATTTTGTCGATAAAAACGTGCCTGAACAAAAATTATCGCTACACTGTTAAAATTAATAAAATACACAAAACCTTCGAATTATTGTTAACAACGTGGTAAATTAAAATATTGTCACGAGTACACAATAACAATAAATTATAAACAACCGAGTTCAGTGCACCATTCATACGCGATGAGGTGGTTTTGTTTATTGGATTACTGTACATTTATCAAGGGTCTTGAAAAAAAATCTTCTAGTTAAATTTGCTTAAATTTCTGCTTAGTAAATTGCTATTATACTGCACCAAATAGTTAATACGTATTCCTTTTCATTCAGTAAGCCAAAAAGTGCGTCACCCACTTAGTGCCGCGCGAGTGATCGAAAGAGTCACTGCGAAGGAACCAAGAAACTCCACGGTAGCTCTCTTATGGTATTAAGGAATATCTATTCATGTTCATGTTCTTTGCCTTGTCACTGTTATTGTTTCTAAATGGCAAGATCAAGGCACGTTGTAAATTGGCACAAGCGATAGATCATAGAATTTGATTTATTGTGATAAACGATTATTAATGATGTGTGGGTATAATACCATAAGAGAGCTACCGTGGAGTTTCTTGGTTCGTTCTTCTCTACGAAGACCTAGTTTTGCAAACGGGCCATTAGATTTTCGATTCATGACAAGCCTGTTGGAAATAAATACCTTTTCGTCTTGCTTAGTACCTACTATAAAAATGCACTGTCATCGGAACTGAACCAACTTGTAAAAATTTAACTCCGTAGGTTATGAGGAAGTAGTTCTAATTCAGTTTACAAGATTTCACCAGAACAAACAAACCTTGCATGTTAAATAAAACCTTGGGATGGGTTGGACCACGACTTCATAAATTTCTAGATTGCTCAGACAAAGCTGCACTTGAGTCAGTTAAAAACTGTTCTAAGTGGGTTTGCAAGTCTTTGAGAAATCTACACAAGTCTAGTTTCTACTGCGTGCATACTTGTGCTGGTTTTAAACTATACAAAGCCTTTGATATTGCTGAGTCGCAGCTACCCTCGAGAAAATAATATATTTATAAAGCTACTACTCTCTTTTGAGATTAAAAGCAAAGCTACTTAACATAAAAGACTTTATTTTACGTTCAAGTTAATAATGTATGTAGGCCTTACAATATTATTGGAGCAAGAGAGAATGGTGGGCGTAAGAAAAGTCTAGACGAAAATGGTTCTAATTTTGTGTGATCCTAAAGTAAATAAGTAAGTATAAAAGATACGCACGTGGATACCTCTTTTGAGGTGGCAACTGTCCTGGTACTGCTGGATATCCTGGCGAATATTACCGGATGCCATCCGCCAAAGTGGCGATAGCGGCGCTGCATGATGTGGCTCCCGGTGACTACGCTGCTCCTCGCACCTCATACGTCACGTTTTGAACCCGTGCACGGACAGCAACCTCAGCGCCCTGAGCTGTGTGCCCTCGACTCTGTCCAGGGTCAGCTCCACTACCAGCACGGGACTTTGCACCTGAGATGAAAATCACTATTTTAATTTATCTATAACTAGCAACCTGCTCCAGCTTTGCACGAATACAAATCATAGACTTAAATTTTCATCATGAATCACTCTGTCTATTGGTGAAAATCCGTTTAGTATTTTTTGAGTTTCTCGAACAGACAAAAAGACAGACGCGACGGGGGATTTTGTTTTTTATATAATATGTACTGATAGTGATAATTATTCATCATCATGAAAGTACTTACTAAAATTTCAAGACACTCTAACAATCGCAACAATCAATAAAAGGTCAGTGTTACAATTTCTTGCTTATTTCGCAGTCTCATTCTCAATATTCAACTTCAAAGAAGACATACGACAAAGAATGTCGAACATTTATATAAATAATCGTGAGCCACCTACCCGCTGGAGACTGGAATAACGAACTAGACACGAGAACTTGGCAAAACTCCAGACGAAAAAAAAACTATATAAACCAACATAGATGGATATTTAAGTAGGAAAAAAATAAAGTAGCCACATTTGTTTGAGTCATGTAACACATTTAATTTCCATCGAGTTATATGTTCTCACGGGTAGGATTTACATTTAAATTGCGAAAGGTTGTATTGATATTTTCACTTTTTATTTCAGAGCACTAAAAGTCATATATTGCAGTGAACAAGTTTTATAAACGAGTGTGCTGTAATATTTACGAGATCTCGAAACGAGTAATTTTCAAGGCAGTTTTAAATCCATGAGCGTTTGCGTTTGGAATAGAAGCTTACTTACGGGCACCGCGCGAAATCTTGTATCTATCATGGAACCAGGCAATAGGAAAGTTTAGTGTTTTTACGAGTAATTTGGTTGGTACCTTATGTAAGTAAGATGTAGAAAAATTTAAATAACCACAGTCATGAAAAAATCTACATGCTTCGCATCAAATCTACAAGAAATATATAATAGGTCAAAAATAGTCGATTCGCTAAGTTATGTTCGCAGTTCTGTCACAAACATTTCAAGTTAGCACTTCAACTAGCGTGCTGATCGTATGAAACTGTACATAGCTTGGCTAGCTGCCAGGCTAATGTACTGTCAACCGAAAAAGAGACAAAAGTACAGATAAACAGGATCAGTTAAATATTTGTTCATACCCTTAGACTATGAAAGACATTAAATGAAGCAGGATTGTTAAAATGTGTGAGTGACCTTGACGAACGCAACGATGACGTATCGGCTTCTCATTCTGGCTGTGTGAGCTTATTTCGCGTGTACCTACAGATACAAGCCGGCTTCTTATTCTGGTACTTCAGATTGCTGAATTTTGACACTCCGTCTATAACCTTTCATAGTCTAAGGTCCATACCTATAATTATTTTGTTTTAATTGTTCATAAAAAAATGGTAAAATTACCTTTATCATCGCATTTATTTGTTACTTATTTCTATTTGCTTTTCATAAAATCAGTTTCTCGGCGCCATTTTAAAAGGATATCACTGAACGTAATAAGTAGCACTATCAATGGATTAACACTAACAAAACAAACATGTAGACGTGACCAGGACCACAGCTAAACGAAATATAGTTTTAAACATTTGCAAATCGAACACGCGCAGTTCACATATTGCAATCTATTTAGCCAGTATTTTTTAAGCGAAGACATTATAGAAGGCCTATAATGTATTTGCTTAAAAATTACTGGCTGAATAGATTGCAATATGTCTACTTCTCGGTCATCTAAAGCCCTGTCCACACTTTTGAAAAATTTAAATCGATAGTTTTTTTTTTTGTGAAGTGAGGCGAAGTTATCAAGACCTGAATTAGTTTATCAATTATGACACAACAGTAACGAGAGCCGAGCGGCAAATAGAATAAGATTTTTTTTTTTTCACAGAACTTTCCTAGTCTGCTGATTTTATCACATTCTATCAATAAAAATGGAACTTCATTTGGTAGTCTAACTAAGAAATATCCCCATTTGTCAATAGGTACTACTTATAACATTTAGGTTGCATTTCTATTACGGAGGAACGTAAAAACTCAAGTTTAGTTATTTTATTAATTTTGAATGCTAGCTAACTTTGATAAACTTAGGTATTTTACTCGACGTAAAATAACATCTTTACAAAGTAGTTTTGTTTACAGGCACATAGGAACATATTGCCCTTCGCCCAAGTTTAGTAAATGAGGAATAATTCTCTGAGCACTCAGCGCATACAATATTCAGTAGAGTTCTGGTGTGCGGAAACACGTCTTTAATTATGAGGCTTTAAGTGTGCGGACGGACGGGCCGCATAATATGCCCAGTGATGAACCCGTTTAATTATTGTAGGAACATAAATTATGTACACATTTTTTTTGCCAAAATTTGTATTAAAGGCATCATCATCATCATCAGCCTTTTAATGTCCACACAATGGGGCACAGGCCCCCTTCTCCTGTGAGAGAGTGTGGGCCGTAATCCACCACGCGAGCCCAATGCTGATTGGTGGATGACACATGCCTTCATGCATTTTATGTGTAGGACTGATCAAATCGATGGCTTAGTACCTATACCCAGATTTTGATGCAGTTGAAGCGGAATCCCTTAAGCCCTGGTAGAAGGTGCGCGTATATCGCAGCCCCGGGAGTGCACCGGCATCACGACAAGTACGTCACGGTGACCGCACATAGCGGGAGAGGATTTATATCTAAAAATTTAAAAATTGGAATACGTTTTTTTTTATTTTTAATATTTTTTAAAAACAATTAGAACGCGTCTAAACCCTGTTGACCACCTGACATAATTATCAAATCTCTATTTTTAAATTCAATTATGAATTCGTATGACACTTCAAAAGCAGCCAGAAGTGTTTTCTGCCAGCGTGCATGCTGTAGTAACGTGGAATCTGTTTTGATATAGAGTTACTTATTATATTTGTAAGATACTCGTATATAGTTAAGTATAATTAAAACAAAAACTCCTAACTAAATAAAACTTAAAAAATGGCGTCAAAAAATAAGTCTGGGTAAATAATTAAGATTGCAACTCCTTTTTGTGAGTAAACAGTATAATGGATTAAAATAATATAAAGTATCAAAAATCTTTTTAGTTCTGGGACCGATTATTTGTAATACATTTTTTAGGTTATATTGATTTTACCATTTGGAAGTACACCCTGGGCAGCATTTGGTATAAGCCCGGTCAATGTCCTTTGTAGCCAAACTACTGTTTTTCCACATAGACGCACGATGAAACTGAACTAAACTGTATTTTAACATGAAATTTTTAAAATATCTGTTTCTGTGGATTTTTTATACAGTGCTTTGGAGAAAGAGCTTATTTTCTCAAATACAAGTCCTGTAAAATGGTGCACTCGAGTTTTTTAGCCTGGGCAAAAGGTTTCAATAAAACTACCAAGTTTATTACAAGTATTTCTCTGTAGCTACTCGGAACGTTTTATCGTAATTGACGTTGCTTCTATTCGGATAGATAATTCAATTGGTGATTGGCTACAATTCTATTTTATTTTCTTTAAAGCACTGCTAAAACATTTTGAAGCGAGTACAGAGAAGAGAAAAAGTCTAATCATATTATGGGGAGTCACCTGATGCTTGTATGAAAAATATTTTCCTATACGTCTAAAATGGATGAGCACACAACCGCAGAGCACTTTTTGCCGCTAAAAAGCCAAAATATGCGACGGAATATAGGCAATAAATTCTACTTGCGTCCAAACCACCAGTTCAGTTAATTCAAAGATTGCACTATAATATTGTATGGCTAGCGATAGATTTTCAACAGAGGTACTCGATAGGAAATGAATATGATTTTTTTCTGCCCCAAGTCATGAATGTTTTATAATTATTTACTTACACGGTAAATATAAAGCATTCATGAATTGGTATTGTAACTGTAAAGGGTTCGCAGACTACGTATTTTCCTTTTAAAATTATTACGGGAAGGTTAATAAAAGGAAAACGGTTTAAGGGTTTTTAATTGCGTTACTGCTGACCCGAATGTTGTAGAATTAATTCAGCAGTTGCTCGGAAAGAAATTCTGAAGCTCCGGGTATCATGGACCAACGGGTATTAAATATCAACCCGTGCCGGCTAACAATAAGGCAGGTATTCTTTAGAGAGACATATTTTTGGTTCAGTGATGTCGAATGAATTACGTTCTTTAAAAATTGAGCGACACCCACTCCAATCATTTCTCAAAAGATAAAAACTTTTAGTTAATTTTTGTGCAAAACGAATAGAATAAACTTTACTGTATAACAAAATTCGAGTAGTTACAAAAACTCTCTCTTTTCTCTATTTTTCTTGAGAACTGAAAGGCCTACATTTGATTGTGTAGGAAGTCTTCGAAGTTGGTTTAGCAAAAAGGGAGGGAGTTGGATGAGTTGGTTCCAGTAAAGGTACGATTGTGAATCTTTTTTCCGGCATACTAGCCATTTAAGGCGTATATAGCCGCCAAGTGGCGCTTCGTAATCTTTATTTTCTACGCTTTGCTACGATTTTTTATTCAATGAGAGCGCCATTTACGCGTAAGTAGACCCTTAAGTCACAGGCCAGTCGATGTAATACAATATTCATACTGCTTAGTAGCACAATGTTCAAGGCGAGCATTCTCTTAGAATATCTAATAGTACAAAATTACGTTAACGTAATGTTGCAGCGTAAAAAGTGCTTTATGATCTAAACATACACTGCGTACGGTAAGAATATTACTATTACTGCAATCGTTATTTATATGAGCGTGAAGGGAATCCTGTGGTGGTATGCCATTTATATGTGTCACCAGTTGGACGCGAGCCAAGCACATCGCTTTATATCGAGGATCGAACCACGAACCAAGTCAACTGAAAAAGGATTTAGTTTTTTTCAGCAACAATATCAAAGTTGTTTAAGTTCGAGCCAGGGAATTGCAGAGCAGGAAATTGAGGGAAAAACTTATTCCTTATTAGAATGATTGGTAGACTGGATGGTTGCTTTCTTAAAGCTACGACCACTTGCGAGATTTTTTAACCCAAAATCCTAGAACATAGTCGGTGTTTCTGGTTTTTTTTGCACTTATTACTATTTCTTATAATGAAATCGGTTGTATTTTTTTGTAAAACGTTTTTTAATTTGCACTTTTTAGTCATGGTACCCCACAGCTAAATCTTATTATTGTACCTACCAGTTTTATAGTAATGTGCCAATAGAATATACCCACTAAAACCATTTATAGCCAGTGTTCATTTCAAAGGACCGGAGTAACCGACGTAATTTGCAGAATAAGCAAACTGAAGTGGCAGTGGGCTGGTCATGTTTGTCGAAGGACCGATGGCCGATGGAGCAGACGAGTCCTGGACCGCGTATCGGCAAGCGTAGTGTGGGACGCCCACCAGCTAGATGGACCGACGACCTCAAGAAGGTGGCTGGGATAGACTGGATGCGGAAGGCGGAGGACAGGGTGTTGTGGCGGAGCCTGGGAGAGGCCTATGTCCAGCAGTGGACTGCGATAGGCTGAGTTGATTGATTGATTGATTGTGCATCTCATGAAAATTCCAGTAAGCCGAAAAACGGCGAAAATACATAGTTTTATTATGGAGTTCCGGTGCCTACCTTCCGGCGTCATCATCAAATTAGTTCGATGGTACCTTAAAGCGATAGTGCATCTCATGAAAATTCCAATGAAATACACTAGCTATAGATGATCTTAGTGGGTATATTCTATAGATACTTTATTATAGAACAGGTACACTATTAAGATGTAGCTGAAGGGTGACAAATGGCTTTATGCAGATATGTCAGTGGTTTTTAGCCGACTTCGAAAAAGGAGGAGGTTCTGTGATCGATTGTATGTATGTTTTTTTTTTATGTCCACTGATTTTTCTGTCAGTTGTGAGCCGATTTTCAATTTTTTTTTTTATACCAAAGAATCTACTCGCGACCACCCATATAAATTTTATCGAAATTGGTTCAACGCTTTTTGAAAAACTGAACAAAAACGAAAATACGTATAGATGACGTTTTGGTTTTCTCCAATTACGTGTATGTTTAAATTTCACGTTACATGTTATTGGGGTTTTTAGTGCTGGTGTATAACAACTAAAAAGTGAAAAATATAAAACTCTTTTACAAAAAAAAAAACCACCGACCTCCAAAAACGAAAATACACTAAAAATTAAAAAATAGGTAACTTTAATTTCGGAAGTCGGTGTCAAATAACGAAGAAATAAAATACAAACACCGACTTCCGAAATTAAAGCTATTGAGCTATAGTACGTAATTAGAATCGGTCACAATAACTAAATAAAGTAATAAATGCGAAAGTACAGTTTTTTTTGTTGGAAATATTGTATTATTTCAGCCTTACCTGAGAACGAAAATCCAATCAAGAATTGGATTTTCGTTCTCAGGTAGGATTGGATTCACGTTGTCGGGTAAGGACTTGCTCATGTGATCATAAACAATGTCGTCTGTTACGTTATTGCTCTCATTTAACATACTAAAACCACAATTTCGAGTGATCCTACTGCATTTTAGCTAATAGTCAAAACACTTTTCCAGCAATGCATTCAATCTGATTTGATTGTGAAGTCAAACGGCACTGCTGAAGTAAATAGCGTGCAAGGAGGTGTAAGAAATGCCACGCTCTCTTCTTTTGTGAATGAGGCTTAATTATTATATTTTTACGGTCGCTGACGGGTGGGAATAACCTTAATAAAATATACCCATGTATATATTTAGCGGACCTACTCGTAAGTCTTATTTAAAGAGTAGCTAGCCGCTCTAAATATTGATTTATAAAATATTACTAAAAGTAGTGCAATTATGGCTGATTTATGGAGTAATCAACCGCTCCGAAAGATTCTTATGGTTTGAAGCCATAGATTATAGTGATGAAGGGGTAGACCATGACATATTTAAAAAGTTTTTTTAGCATTTCAACGGCGAAGAGGAATTATTGAACTTTTTGTTTTTTTTTTCGTTTTTGAATTGAATATTTAACTCTATGCACTGTTTTAAATATGGACTCTATCTGTCTGAAAATATAGAATCGAATAGAATAGATAAATATATATATTAATAATTATGAAACAAAAACTATAGAACCCTAGTAAAAACGATTAAAGAGAGAGGTATTTGACCGTTGTTTTAAAAGTAGACAAAAATTGAGCACGCCTTACCGACACGGGCAAGGCATTCCATAAACGCACCACTTTTACCGTAAAAGATTTATCTGTCGTAAAAGCTGGTGGAATGCATCGGTATCTCTAGTCGCAAGTGTTCCGATGACCTCAGATATGTACTAAGTGTGTCATGAATTTATTTATTTATTATTTATTCAATTACATTATAACACCCTTACAGACACGTCCAAGACTTGAAACAACAACATGAAGAAATTTGAAACGTTCTTTAAGATAAGAGGGGGTTGTAGGATTGAACAGAATACTGTAGACCAGATATAAAATTAAACGTTTTCAGTATTGTTTCTAAAATATAATTAGATAATAGGTATCTTTTTTATTATATAATTAGATATAGGAACCATTTCTGGTCCATCAAACTGTGTATTTCATAGTGCAAATATAGTGTGAAACTAACAACATCGAAAATGGGCTTACATGCCGGAAGTCTGTTGGCACGCTTTAGTAGGTAGTACTCTAGTTTTGTTAATTGTCGTGTGTACGAGAGTTCAGAATTCATAAAGCTATAACAATGAGAAGAAGCGATAATAAACTCACATTACACACAGACTGCTCCCGCACATAATGTCCTTACAGTACACTTTGTGAAGCATCTCGTTGAATAGAATGCATTTCGTTATTTCAAGATTATCTTCAGTCTATTGTAATAGTGGCTTGTAATAAATTATTTTCAGACACAATAGTTATGTAGCAACTATACCGCAGTACGGAAAATTATTTTTTTTAGAGCTTTTGTGCACAATAATGCTCCAGTATAAACTAGTTATTTTCTCACTATTTATGCCACGATCGTCCACTAAGCCAGTGTTTGTTTTTTTTTATGCTTTCAGAGCTATTAGGCGATGATGGTGCTTTTACTTACTGGTTGAAATGGTAACATTGTTTAACAAAACACTAAAACATAGATTTATAAAAGAAAAAAACTCGATTGAGACACAAAACACACACAACACAAAATAAACTTGCTACATTTTTGAGTTCCTGAATGTGTGACTTTAACAATACCGTCTTCATTATAACTGTGTTATTTTGAGAGATATAATAGTATTTTTTACTTTAATTCATGAGTAAAAACAAATAGGGGTCAACTAGTTGATGAGGACTGCCCTGAATTTGAAGTTGACTTTCCGAATTTCTCACAACAATAACTCAAATTTTGTTCAGTTCTAGTGCAGTAGTGTAAAATCCACACGAATTTCTCTCTCGGTCCTATGTTTATAACTGAGGTAGTCGTGAGTTTGCTTGCAAATAATTTATCGTTCACGTACGCTGGCGATGGCAAATATCCTTCAACCTGAATTTAGGAATGAAGTGACCTTAGGGAGCGTGATCTGAGTTACATAATTATAGATAAATAACATCTCGTTCTGTAAGAATGGCAGCCGTCCTTAAAAAGTCGCACCAATTAAGAAATGAATGTGCCTAAAGAACAGTTATTCCGGAGGGAAAACTGATCTTCATGTTTCAATTCGGGTCAAAACTGTAACCTTATTACACTCTTAAACATTTTTCTAAACTAAGTGAAGCATTCAGCGTAACGTGATGCGACCAAATGTAAGACTTTTGTAAAGTTTTCAGTACCCGTAAAATATTTCCCAAGGGGCTTCTAGCTAGTTTTTAAAGAAGTATTTTAGGTTACACCAATTTCATTGAAGCTGAAGCTTATAACTCTCGTATGTATCACCTGGTGTATTGTATGTCGTATCTTAGTGAAGCGATTGTGAGCGGCTCTGAGACGCTCCAGGTGGAGAGCAAAGAAATGACACGTTCCACAGGATAGCCTTCATAATAACATGTTATTGACGTTGAGCTAATTACTTAAATATGCTAAAAAATTTTTTTTACGAAAAATGGAACAGACTTCAAAAAGAAAACAATAAAAGTGCAAAATAACTTTTATTTTGGAAGTCGGTGTTTCTGGTTTTGTTTTTTTTACTCTGACTTCCGAAATTAAAGTTAATTTGCACTTTTTTTGTTTTCATCTTTTTGTTGTCAAGATATCAGCGGACGTAGACGGGAATAAAAGCCCTTCGTCTATAGCTGCTTGAACAGCCTCGCTCAAACGTGTAAAATTTCTTGCCGCTATTTGATGCTCAGCCGACGATTTCTCAACCCGTCAGCAAAGTTTTTTATGGCCTGTTTTTCATTAAATGGTCTTAAGGTGCTATTAGCTGCCAATGACCTTGAGTGGTTAGCTTGCGTGTTCTGCGCTGAGCTCACGTAACGCGTCGTATGTCCACCCAGTCATAGGACTCGCCCATCAAGGAGCGCTGTCCGAAATTAGACGCATTATTAATTTATTACACATAAAAGAACAGGTATTAAACTAAAACACTGAGACTTAATTATAAATATTTAAATGATCTTTAAAATGGTGAAGGCTTCATAAAAATACGCTTAATAGTTTTTGCGTGATTCTCAATTTTTATCCACGTTAGACCTAACTTAATTACACTATGTTATAAAAATATAATTTCAAATATTCTGAGATAAAATTACGACGTATATTGTCTAGAGTAACATAGATTTTTTTCAAAGAAATAAGAGTAATCGTTTAGACGTGATGTTAAATTAAAAACCATTAAAAGTCGTCTAATTGCGCCTTAATACACTGTAGCTGGCCTTATTCTCGTCGGTTTGAGTAATCGTCAGGCTTACAAACAAATCTGTATTTGTTTTCCGAACTTGTTTACGTAAAGATCATTTTGCCTAATGTTTAGTCATTTACGTTGCAAAGCCGTTACCTGACTTTTTAGACAGCGATCGCCTTAATCAGACTGTCGACACTATCATATTATTTAGCTTTAGCTTAGCCACCAAGACGACTTTTTCTAACAAAATTTATTAGTTTAGTCTGACCTTCTTGATCGAGCTCAGATTGATAATATTCTATCCGGTCAATAAGTTGCTTTACACTTGTCTCGACATCTGTTAAAACTGGTACTAGGCTCAAAGCAATTTTTAATTCAAACTTAACCACGATTTTTACTTTATTAGAACTCTTCTAGATAGATGGAATAGTACATAAGTCTAATAATTATACTGTCATTTATCCTAAAAAAATATATTATCACTTTTTCTATTTTTAAACATTCGTCTTCCTTTAAGGTTGATCTCATTTGTTCTATTTTTTGCAAATCAGTGTTAAAGAGACTATAGATATATAGATATCTGTACTTCTTTAATTTTTCTCAACACAACGTCGCCCGATTTTCACTAAAAACGTTCTTATTTTTTTAAGCTCACTATTTAAGTAGAATAAATGTTCATACATTACTTTTCATACATTACTGTTCATAAATAATCAATGAATAGTAGGATTATTAAAATTACCATTGTTAGTCACTTATACACGTACACACGAATTCACTTTACACGCACTGACACTCACGTGTAAATTATTGATATTCTGCGCTTTCTACTTTGTGTCCTTGTTGATGTCGCCAGACCGGTAGTTGGATCCCTCGCATGCAACCTATGGATCTCGGTAATTCCTGGTTCGATTAGATAATCGCCGCAAAATATGTCTTGCCAATTGCTACCTCATCCAAGACTGATGGCACTTTTGTAAAGCCTGTATAACATATAGGCAACTCCAAGAAGTAACAGCGTAGGTACATATGATCATAACCACAATGCTTATTGTGGATAATTGGTATTTGAACTAATCCATCGTGGCTGAATTGTGGCTTCCAAAAACACTGTTCTGGTTTATGAAAATCGCTTAATTTTGCACTTTTGATTGACACATAATGTTGTTCCATCAATGGGCATTCAACTCGATGACACTCACTCAGAGAATGATTTAAATTAAATGCGCACCTGATTGACAAATGTTCGCTCAAGTGGCAAAGTCGCCATATAAGGACGGAGAATGAAAAATCTCAGTTGCCGAGTAAATACTGAGTATATTTGGTGTATTGATACGTCTTATATGTACTCACACAGGCAGAGTATTATATACTTATCTAATACATCACAACAACTCGGTTCAAATCATTTTCAGATTTTAGTTCTAGTACTTTGGGATGTCAAGTATAGCACAAAACGAAGCAAAAAACTTATAATTAGATGAAATAAACACAAAAGAATATCTTATTGTCTTTTCGTAAAATTCATTCCGAAAAGCTTTAACTTAATCTGATTAAATTCAGCACAAAATACGAGTAGTTGGGCTTGTATAATTTCACCTCCGCTCCTAAGCGCATCTAGCATAATGTACGCAGAACCAGCTAATTTGCATCGCACTACTGATTTAGGCAAATGCTTGTAATTCAAAATTAATACAGGTATTCAAACATCCTTAATTAATAAGACCAATTGGTGCATTTTGTGTATCGGTGCACAGTGTCTCGCTTCAAATATTCTGTATCTTGTTAGTCGTTGAAAGAAAATTATTCAGCGGTTCTCAAAATTAAAACAAAACTCCTGTTGTGTTTGAAGCAAAATAAACGTCCTTCTTAATTATAAGAGTAGAGTTTAAGGGCCGATTTCACCAATTCTAAACGCCCAGTTTTCGACGTTTAAGCTCGCTTAAACGCGTTCAGCCGCTAGCATGATTTGTTTGTTTGGTTGAACGCGCTAATCTCAGGCACTACTGGATCGAATTGAAAACATATGTTTGTGTTGAATAGTCCATTTATGCAATAAGGCTATAGGCTATAGGTATAACAACAATGAAAAATGTGGCAAAAACGGAAAAAAAACCTTTTGAGAGATTCAGTTGCGTGCGCTGCGTAAACGATTAAAGTTACGCAAAAATTAGGTATGACGGCATTCTTCTCCTTTATAAGTTCTAAAAAAAGTCCGCGACAGCACTTGTCTATCTTTTAAGATTAACTCACTACAATCTTTTTTACGGTTTTTATTTTTACGCTAAGCTTGGCTCAGTGAAACTTAGTTTATAGAGCAAATGGTGAAATCGGCCCTAAATCTGCCTAATGTAACGTAAAACTCAAAAATACTGAAACATTATCATGGTGGATAAGATCTAGATCAGACTGCCAGCAGCGAATATTGCAGCTTGAAACACTGAAGCGTGTGCTTTACGTGTGACGGATAAAGTTCATTTTACGATGGAAGTGCTCTTGATGTCTATTGGGTCAGCTGAGCAATCGATTGCTCTGATGACATCTATTGAAAGGGTAGGCTTTACACTGCAGCATTATTGATGTATGTTATCAAACAACCTTCTGAGTAATGGAACATATCGTTGGACATGGTATTTTACAAATAAAGAAAATAAGATGCATGTCTTCTCCCATTTTACCAACCAAATAAGTTTTTAGTTATTGATTCAATGAGTTCTGTGGGATTAACACTGCCGGATGTTGATGACCCAATTTGGATTGTGACCATTAAAATAAATAGCCACTGATTTCAATAGTTTAGCAATTGAAAATCTAATAGAGGTCATTCGAATTCTATTTAGGCCTTTCCCGCGAACTTAAATGGAGGATGACAGAGTTTAAAGTTTAGCTGGTCGTTATTCAATGGTTCAGTTTAGATCAAACCGAAGTGAATGTCATAAATTCAAGCGATGCAATGGAATCGGTTTTGTCTAAGTGCACTATCCGATAATAAATCTTATTGGAACTCGGTCGTGTTACATTGTCACTTGGCACAGAAACTTCGATGCTAAACTGGAGAACTCCTTTATCAGCGTCGTCGACTACTTACTGTAATTTAATTTACCAGAAACCAATATGTATCACATTCCTTTATCTTGAAGAAATAAACAAATTGGGCAACTTTTTGAAAAAATAACAAGAATGCAAAAATTTTGACAAAAAAATGACCGTACAAATTTCATGACATAATATCATATTTTTTAAACTAAAGTGGCCAGCATCTGTGGAATAATAAAACAAAAAGAAATTAGAGAAGAGAATATGTGACATATTCTGGCATCATCATTCATCACCAGTAAACGTTTAATTGTTTGAACTGACATAAGTCACATCCTTAAGGATGTCATTAGTTTTATTAAAATGTATGGTTATGGTATAACTTTAGCAATATCTTTATATTAATACGTGAAGCAGAAATTTTCCATCCTTTTTTACGAAAGTCACGCGGACGGAGGAATATGAATTTTGGCACAGTTATAGTTTATATGGAGAGGAGTGCAGAAACCTTCTATTTTATATAACATGCATTAAAAATAAATTAAATTAATACAAAAAAACATTACTAAGCTTTCTTCAGTCATGTCATGTCAGGTTTATGGGTATAGTCGACCAGTAGTCCTATTTATTATTTGTGACATTATACTCGTAGTTTTGCTAAAATCCATGGAACTTTAGATATGTAAGGGAGTGTCCAGATCTGACGAATGCGCTGCGAATGCGCCGCTCGCGAGCCACTCGCGAGCTGCACACGTACAGTTCCTGCAATTGTTTGGTGAGCCTCTTTAGCGCAACTCACGCAAGGCTTGCACGAAGTGCGTGTGGCGGGTAGGAGGCGCGTGAGCGGCGTTTTCGCCAGATGTGGACACACCCTAAGGCGCCAAGCTTAAATGTAATATCTTCACTAAATCTCTCGTGTCTCATGAATGCTCGACTGCTCTCTCAACCGTAACATTTAGGATGGTTTATGTTAATTGCCTATTTGGGACAGTGCGGCCTTCCAGGAACAAGACCATAACGATGGAAGGATACTGCACTGAACCTTCGTTAATAACTTCTCTATCCGATGTCGGAAACAAAAGCTTTTTCCACAGCAAGCAAGTTTTTTTGAAGCTACAAAAATGTATTTAACTCGTACAAAGAAATATTAAAGAGGTCAAAATTTCAGCTATTTTTATACAGTTACGTTATATAATATAAATAAAAATAAATGAAAATTGTTATTCCTGTTATAAATATTTACAACTTTAGTTTTACCAACTGTGTCGGTACATCAATTTAAACGTTACACGGGTTTTTATTTCACTCAATATTTAAATACATGAAATATTTTGAAGGATGTTTAATGTATTTGAAATTTTGCACCTAAATGGTACTTTTTCAACCAACTTCAAAAAAGGAGGAGATTCTCAATTCGACTGTATTTTTACCTCAAAACTTTTTTAAAGGTGAACCATCTTTGATGATTATTTTTTTAATTGAAAGCTGGTGCTTCTCATATTTCGTCCCATTTTAATTTGATCAAGATCAGACCAGTAGTTTTTGAGTTATACTTAATATTGCGTATTTAATTAACTTCGACTACATTGATGACGTTTTCATTTTATTTATTGAGACTATCAATTCAGGCATAACGGTGTACAAGAACTAAAAAGTGAAAAATTAAAACTTTTGTGCAAAAACTTTTTTACAAAAAAAAAAACAACCGACTTCCAAAAAAAAATACACTAAAAAATAAAAAATAACTTTAATTTCGGAAGTCGGTGTTTTTATTTTACTTCTTCGTTATTTGACACCGTAGTCGGTTGTTTTTTTTTTGTAAAAAGTTTTTTATTTTTCACTTTTTAGTTGTTATACCCCAGAACTAAAAACCTCAATAACATGGAATGTGGAATTAAAATATTTGGCGAAGACCAAAACGTCATCGAGGTATACGTATTTTTCGTTTTTGTTCAGTTTCTCAAAAAGCGCTAAAGCAATTTCGATAAAATTTATATGGGACCACCTCGGGAGTATATTATTTCGGATAAAAAAAGAATTTTGAGAATCGGTCCACAACTGACGGAGAAATCGGCAGACATACGTAAAAAAAAAAAAATTACATATAGTCGAACATAGAACCTCCTCCTTTTTCGAAAGTCGGTTAAAAAGTACAATACTTCCATTATAAAAATGCTGAAAATTGCAAATTAACTTTAATTTCGGAAGTCGTTATCAGATAACTCAGAAACAAAACTAGAAACAGCAACTTCCGAAATTATTTATTTTGAAATTTTTAGTGTTTTTTTTATGGAAATCGGTTGTATTTTTAACCGACTTAAAATAACGGAGGAGGTTCTCAATTGGGTTGATGACTAAAAAAATCGAATTAGTCCGTCAATTACATTACCAATAAAATACGAGTAATATTGGACACGTATTTTTTTCTTTTGTCACGTAAACTAAAATTTAGGAAGATATAGCAGGAGTGTTATCAAAAGTAGACTCTCTATCTGTCTGTCTGCAGGAACTATCAGAAAATAGCATGGAAGTTGACATTTTATGCATAACGGCACATTTCATGATGCAGGGATGTGAGAATAAATTATGAATAGTTAATTATTATTTGGTAACTTGTTTCAGTAGAAAGAATAGTAAGAGAGGTGGATCATGTATCCTCGTGAAGAACGGGCATCAATGGAGAGAACTACCAAAAATTGCTAAAAAAGCTTCTGTTGGATATTCGAATGCTGTGCCATAGAGCTTATTGACCATAACACCGTTTTTGTATGCATTTATAGGGTTCCTAAAGGCAAAACTATATCTCAATTTTTCTATAAATATATTAACACTGTTAAAAACTTGTACTAAGAAATCGCAAAATATTGTCATAGCGAGAGATTATAACATTAACATATTAAAAAGAAACAAGAATACAATTGAATTAAAAAATCTGCTATTAAATTTTAACTTTAAACTAGCACTTAACAAACCTGCACTATTGAAGAGCCAAACTTGCTTAGACAATTTTGCTCATAATTTGAATAAGTCCTGCAAAACTATAATTTTAGAATTAGCATTGTCTGATCACACGGCGCAACTTCTCAAGTTCCAAGTAAGCAAAAAGTACGCAATAAACAAGTGGTGTATAATAAGACGGGATTATAGTGAAGAGAACTTATATAAGTTTAAAAATAATTTAAGCAGCTTGACATTTACAGAGGTATATAATGCTATCGACCCCAATATTGCATATAAGGCTTTTTTAGATTACTTCATACTGCTTTATGACTTATGTTTCCCTCACATTGGGATAACAGTAAATTTAAAAAAAAAAAGTAAATTGGATATCTTGTGGTATAAAAATTTGTAGCAAAAAGAAAAGACAACTGCTGTGGCATTATAGATTAAAACCTAGTCAGACAAACAAAATGAGTCTAAAAAATTACACCAAGCGGTATAAAAAAATTATAAAAACGACACAATGCGCTCAAAATAATTATAAAATAAAAACATCTACTAATAAATCTAAAACGACTTGGCGAATAATTAAAGGAAGCAAACTCGACATACCAAAACCCTCTATACATAAAATTAAAATTAAAAATGAAGCCATCACAGAGCAAAAACACATAGCGGAGGTCTTTAACAATTATTTCATAGATAAAATTCAACCCATTGTAAATGCTGGAACTACAGTAACGCAACATATTTTAAATAAAAGAGACTCTATGTTTATGGCACCTAGTACACAATATGATGTATTCAAAATCATAATAACACTCAAAAATACAAATAGCGTAGGCTACGATGGAATTTCCACAAAACTACTCAAAGCTGTAGCTGAAGTCATAAGTTCTCCTTTAAGTTACATTATTAATTTGAGTGTCAGTGCTGGAATATTCCCAATCGCACTAAATACATCTATATTAAAGCCACTATTTAAGAAAGACGATAAAGAGTTAATGATGAATTATAGACCGATATCGCTCATCCCTATAATATCCAAAATTTTTGAAAAATATATTTATAAACAACTCAACTCATATTTAGGTAACAATAAGATCCTCTGCAATGAACAAAAAGGTTTCAGAGAAAAAAAAACTATTAACATGGCGATTTATGATTTTTTGTATACAGTGATGACGAATGTGGATCAACATAGGCTGGTATGCAGTATATTCTGCGATATGACTCAGGCGTTTGATCATGTTCAACACAATATTTTGCTTAAACAACTCGAAGCATATGGCATTAGAGGTAATATACTAAAACTATTTGAGTCATATCTTCAAAATAAAAAGCAAATAACGGAAGTCAGTAGGGTAAATATAACTACGAAACGAGAAGAGTCACATCGGTTGCAAGAACGTGAAGTTATGTATGGTGTCCCACAGGGAAGTGTTTTGGGACCTCCCTTGTTTACATTATATATTAATGACTTGGCTAAGTCCACAGAACAACCTATGAGCCTCTTTGCCGATGACAGTGTAGTGACAATTGCATGCAAAAATCGAGAAACATATAAATCTGACATTAATAACTCACTAATTGCAATTATAGAATAGCTTAATAATAATAATTTAAAAATAAATTTAAATAAGACTAAAATCATGCAATTTAGTCAGCGCTCCTTGACACTAATTAATAATCTAAATATAAACTAGAATAATAATAGCATTGGCGAAGTTGATACAATTAAATTTTTAGGACTTATCATTGACAAGAAATTAAATTGGAAGGCACATATAGAAACTATAAGTAAGCGAATAATTACCTCAGCATATGCTCTTCACGAACTGGCAGCAGTAATTAATATTGATGCTTTGCTCACCGCATACTACGGCTTGGTGGAGTGCATTTTAAGATACAGCATAATTTTTTGGGGTAACTCGACTGACCGGGAACGTATTTTTAAAACTCAGAAGCGTTGCCGATGTTTAAACTTGAAACCACTCAGAGTTGCAAGCCTTATTTTCAAAAATACGAAATCTTGACCCTACCTTCACTTTATATATTAGAAAATGTAATGTTCTTAAGAACCAACCTTCTCCTATTTTCTCGCATGGCAGATCGATTTCCTCGTAATAGATGTGACAATACCCAAATTTGTCAACAACAATTTAATACGGCACTTATGCGAAAAAGTGTATTTTGCATGGCTCCAAAAATTTATAATTTACTTCCAAAAATCTGGAAGCAGTTAAATGATGTAGCATTCAAAAAGAAAGTTATTAATTTCCTAGCAGATAAGGCTTATTATAATTTGAATGAGTTTTTGGAAAAGAAATTTTGATTATAGTTCACATCTATTATTTTTTATTTTATCTTGACATTTTTGAATAATTTTAATCGAAGTGACATTATAGTTTGATTATTGTATTAATATTTGCATGCCATTGTTTAAGGCAAACGTGATGATCTGTTTTTATATTTATACTAACATCTCTTGCGTGCTGAGTGTTGTATGTATTGTACTCAAGTTTGTGCAAATAAATATTTATTTATTTGCACAAACATGAGTACAATACTATCATTTGATTATGATTATGATTACAGTGCGTCGAAATTTCACATGACATCACACTTGAGTTAAAATTGTACCACTTTTTTTTCTCTTGAACTTTGTTGTTTTAGATTTGTCATTTTTCATTAACCCTTCAGCCCCAGCGGACTACGTGTCCAATATTTTTTGATCATCTAACTTACTGACTTAATACAATAATACTTTTTTACCTTGGTAAAAATCATCCCTCAAAAATACAGTCAAGTGGAATGATTCCAAGGTTTTTTTTTAAATTTTTACTTGTTTAATAGCATGAAATTCACTTTGAAATTGTATTTGGAACACAATCTTATTCTATTGCTCTCTTCGGTGGATATGTCCCAGGATAATGGGAGAAGCGACAAAGCCTTCTTGGTATGGCTGAACATCGATATAGGAATTCGTAGGATATTTCTTTTCCCAAAGCGAGGTATGTAGTTTATTACAATGCTGACCTACAAAGCATTGAATTGAAATCGTCTTTGTGAGCGAGCTTAAAGGCTTTTGACCATTTTATATTTTGAGATCTTATCTTAATATTTATTTCAGTATGGGTATAATGGAATACAAATGAGTAGATACTAACATTCCATTTTAATTTATAGTCTGCAGTAATTTTTTTCATAAATCTGCTTCTCTGTGATAACTTCGTACGACATTTTACATTGTTTGAGTCAGTTTACCACGGTTAGTCGATTAAATTCGTGTCTAACTATTAGGTAACTATT
Organism: Polia nebulosa; assembly: GCA_951329385.1. Classification (NCBI taxonomy): domain Eukaryota; kingdom Metazoa; phylum Arthropoda; class Insecta; order Lepidoptera; family Noctuidae; genus Polia; species Polia nebulosa. The sequence goes on from OX589602.1 coordinate 23,170,686, forward strand.
CAAATCAATTCAGACCTACATTAATAGTATAACTATCTATTCATTTGAAATAGTCAGGTTCGTAGCAACTTTACAACAACGATATCTCTGGAGAAGAACGGTTAGGAGAGCCGACCCCAATTAGAAATAAGACAAGGCAAGAAGAAGAAGGATCGTAGCAACTTTGATGCTGAGCACTAAGATAAGTCACGAAACCTTTTCCATTTGTTAAGTTTTTACTTATCTATTTCCAGATATGTAACACAAAGTCGCTCTCCACGTCTGTCTATTTCTCCACTCCTTTTGAACCACTCAACGAATTTTAATACGGTTTTCACCAATAGAAAGAGCTATACACGAGGAAGCTTTGCACCAGTGCAAAGCCGAGACGGGTTGCTATTATGAAGTACAGTACCTACAAAGGCGTGCCAGAAAAAATCACAAAATTAAATAATTCTTATTTTTGTACGGGTACAGGAAAATTGTTCTGTAATACACGCACAACGAATCGGTAATATTCTTTTTAATTTTGTAACGCGCTCATCCCTGTTCTAATATAGCGTAGGGCATGCGCGGGTGAGAAGCCTGCGGGAGGGGCGAGAACGCACCCCCGAGGCGGTATTGTGATGCGTTGGCGCCAGTCAGTCGGTCATCAAAAGGGCTCGGGAGTTTTTGCATGCGCACTTGTGTGTCGCTCGCGTCTTCGTTAACTCTAGTATTTGGACGTAGTACTTAATTGTGTAATTATTGTTGTACTTACGTGCCTATTTGTATTGTTGAAGAATAAACTGTTAAAGGTACAACGTGTTTTCTTCCAACACCGAACGTTATAAGTGGCGCTTCCAACTAGTGGCCGTGAATCCAGTCTAAACCGGTTTGTAACCGACAGCGCGCCCGTTGAAGTCGTGTGTTCGTGCTTCGTGATCCCGCTTCGTACGTACTTACAGAAGAATACAGTGAAGATGCCACGCAAAGCACGTACGGCTACGGACGCCAACGTGAGTGAGGCACAATACAGCTCGGAAGATGAAGCCGCGAGACCTTTGCCGGTACTCATGTCTGGGGACCAGTTGACTTCATTCCTTACTGCCTTCGCGAAGACTCAGGCGGAAGTGAATCGGCAGCTTGTTGAATCCCTCATGGCATCGTATGCGAGAGGTGAGCCATCAGCACCCCTAGCAGGCTCAGGCGCTACGATCGCTTCAGCCTCACCGACACCGTCGCTGTCAACAAGTAAGTCTGGAAACATGTCTAAGTGTACGTCACGCTTCGATGGTCAGAGCCGAGACCCTGAAGTCGTAGAAGCATTTATCGACTCTGTGGAGATATTTAAAGAGTGTTCGTCGGTCAGCGATGACCTTGCACTACGTGGTCTACCCATGCTGCTTCACGGCGAGGCTGCAGTATGGTGGTATACTATACGTGTTTAGTATTAATTCGATACGGTATAAAAATAAAAATAATAATAAATGAGGTTTTTTTTTTTTCAAACAAACTAAATAGCTTACAATTCAGAGTAAAACGCAACCACCCTTTATACCATACTTTATACCCATTATCCTTGTTTGCATTGCCATCTTATAGCGAAAATGTACTTGTGACTTGCGTGAGAACGGCAACAACGCGTCGTATCGTAGGTTATACTCAGATTTATCGTTTTAAGGTGCATGACCTGTGCGTATAGACATAATCAGCTGTTAGGAAAGATACATCGTGTTCAAACGAGGCCAAAACTTAAAAAATCGTTTGTGACTAAACTACTGCTCTGATTTAATTGATTTTTGGTACAGAGCTTGAAAATAGTACCTAGTATAGGCAGTTTAAAGGAAAGCCCCTCTGTCGTATCAACTTTGTATATGAAACAATATAGCGGAGTACAATGTCGCCCAGCATGATGCATCTGCCTCTGCACTAAGACTGTCAGGTGAATGAGCTCCGGTATTCCATTATTGCGGTTGATATAAATATGATGAACGTGGTGCGAGAAACACATTTTATTTATTTATTTTAATTTCATGTGCAAAAGTGATAAATTAAAAAAAACATGTTGACTCTGCACGTGTTGGTTGCAAATAGTAATTGTTACAAAATCAATAAATAAAGTCTCTACCAGTTAACCTTTGGGTTAGAGAGACAATAAATAACATCAACAACAGTAATACTATATCAAAAATAATAAATAGACGACGATAGTCAGTCAAAATTAAGAAGGGCTGATTTTTAAATTATATTTTTATTTTAGACAGTCCATGGGGATACCAAGTACCCACTAGGCAATTAAGTTGACAACACAAACAGGCTACCACCATGTTTGTATATTGAAAGGTAGAAAAATAAATATTCAAATTCAAATAAATTGCATCGTAAAAACCTATTTGTAGTAAATGAATGGAACGAGTAGAACTGACGAGTTTGAACAAAACATGGAAAATAGATTATGCGAGAATAAGCTTAATTTAATGATCAGGAAAATATCTGAGATATCCCCACTACCATCTACCCCGCAAACTGCAAAAACCAAATGAGAGATATTTGGGTCTTATCTGCAGTTTATAATACTATACTATATTTTTTTCAGAAAGTCTACAAACGTTGTTTAGCAACGAACGCTCGTAATAAGTAGCGTAGTGTCGACATCGGTACGTTACATATCTGCAAGGAATAACATCGTAACTCAGTTTTGGGCAATTTTAAATAACTAACTATTAACTGCCAATGACCTTGAGTGGTTAGCTTGTGTGTTCTGTGCTGAGCTCACGTAACACGTCGTACGTCCACCCAGTAATAGGACTCGCCCAACAAAATCTAGGGAAATCATCCAATGACTTCTCCCGCTCTGGGTGGAGCGGGAGGGCGTGTCAGACTCTTACTGACTAAAACCCACCCCTGTTCCTTCCCTGCCTGAGTGCCCAGGGGTGCGGTTACTCATTTTCAGAATTTATCCGCTACCTTTAGGCATTTGCACTCACCTCTGTGTCTAACTTTGCGTAAAGATTTTAACAAAGTAAAAACATTTTGTGAGAGACAACTGCAGTTTTTAACATACAACTAGAAAGCTTTTTAATAATAAATAATAACTTTGAAGAACAAGAGTGTAACTTGTATTACAATGTTATGCTAGTAATGGTGAGCTTGAACAATGATGACGATGATGTGTAACTATTACCCCAAAACGCATAAAAATATTTTACCTCAGGCGTACAATATTTATTTTGTATTATGAACTAGGTAACTAATAATACACTATGAATTTCACGCGATTGAATGTCTGAGTTCTATGTTATATTATGTTGTGGAATGTCATTGTAACACATAAAATGTCTTAAAATATACATATTATCTATGTAAATATAAATCAATTGCCGAATGTGTGTAAGCGCATCACTTCAGAATGGCTGCACCTATTTGGCTATTTCTTTTTTTTTGTGTTTGTAAGTGTCAGAAGAAGGAAGATGATGAAGTGTAAGGACAAAGTTTGCGTGAAAAAAAATGTGGGATTCGAAAAAAAAATATTGCACCGAAACCACTGGGTCTAAAATGGAATGGGCATTTTTCATATATTTTCATAAATAACTTTAAATCTTTATATAATTTTAAAGTTATGAAAAAAAGGATATCGACTGTAGACCCTCTAAATGTACCCTTTCATTTGATAAATGTCGCAGGGCACAGATTGAAAAACTATGTTTTTTAATTTTCCGATTTTCGCCCCTGAAGTGGCAAATTAATTAATTAAGGGTGCACGTTCGTGTTTGGGTCACTAATATTCATGTGAGTACCAAATTTCAACTCTTTCGGTCCAGTTGATTTGGAGCAAATTGGCTGTGACAAACGGACAGACGGACAGGCAGACAGACAGACACACGAGTGCTCCTATCAGGGTTCTGTTTTTTCATTCCAACTTTCGGAACCCTAATAATTACAAAAAGAATTATCCCGACCAAATTATAATACATTTCGGCAGCTGCCTTATTAACGTAATACCTGATAGCAGCCGGTGCTGCTGGTGAACCGGAATTTCCGCCGGTGATTAGCCAGTCATTATGTTAAACGACCGGAGTGCGGACCGGATTAACATAAACACACACGTGGACGCCCTTAGACATTATTCCGACATTTTGCCATTTTGTTGCCGTGATTAATATATTAATTCAAAATTACTACTAATAACTTTCTAGTACTAACAGTTCCTAAGCTAAGCCGCGGACAGACTAACGAACAGAGAGAAAATGAAGGGTTTCTTGTTAGGACTGCGGCACCCAAAAAAATATGTTTATAGTCTAATTAATAACCCAAAAACCTTTAAATTAATAATAGGGGTTCACTGATAGAACACTTTAAGATGGTTATATTTCAATTTCAAGACACTTAGCTTCTCGACTTTTTCGCCCGTAAATTAAGGCTAATCAAAAATTAATAATAAAAAAATTTCTTCAGTTTCTGATTTTATCAAAATTTTATAAAGAGAGGAACTATTCTAGCGTACATAATGTCCTCAGAGCATGCTCGCAGCTATTGACGCAGTGTAAGAGTACATCACGGAAACTAGAAATGACAATTTTTTTTCGACTTCATTCACAAATATCATCATAGTGGTAATTTGCAATATAAATTATGTGCCCTAGATATTTCTTTTTTGTTAGTGAAATCCGTTAGGTAGTTACTGAGATTATTATTATTATTTCTTATTATATATTATTAACCTTTTTTCTCGGACTCCCGAGTTATATAATGACACAATGCTATCTCGAGGTATTCACATTTTACTTTTTGTTTTTCAAACAGTAACAGGAGAACGGACACGGAACTAATTAAAGAGGAATTCTTCAAGAGGTGGGTTAAGGGGAAGGAGGTAATTTAACAATTTATTGGTTTTGTGTATAATTTGATGTGGTAATTTTATATGTTGTAACTTGTAATAAGTAATGCTTGCCATTAGTGTATCAATCAAACGAACACTTTTTACGTTGTTTTGGTACGTTTGAAATCGTAGTGGCTTGCAAAGTAACAAAATAAATCCACCTCATACCGTTCTTTTTTTTTTCAATGATAGGTTCGTCATACTAATTAAAAGACCAGCAAATTCAGACACAAACCTATTCATCAAACCTCAATCACACACGCTGCACTACAACACTAGAGCCTCCATTTTGATATTCACTGCCGCCACCATTGTGTACACCACCCTATAATAGCTGCGTACAACGCATATTGTTCGACTTCCTTTCACCATTTTCATATTCGACTAACCGAAAATGCTCAAGTCATTTCTAGCAATTTATTGTTGTAGATACTGCCGGTCGATTCTGTTAACAGCTCACCGTGAAAATTTAGGTGGAGTGAGCGTGAAGTGATCTGTCATTGCACCTTGATTGTACGGATTGACAGCCCACTTCACGTTCACTTCACTTAAGTTTTCACGGTGAGATTTTACAGAATAGCATTACTGTTTGTATATAAAACTTTCTGCATAAGTTTCTCTTTTTGTAGACACTTGTAACTTACTAACTTCTGCGGGGGTGGAGGATAAACTGCCCGGGGGTGGAGGATAAATTCGAAAGAGTTACCTCGCCCCCGGGCGCGTAGGGCAGGGAGGAACAGGGGTGGGTTTTAGTCAGTAAGAGTCTGACACGCCCTTCCGCTCCACCCCAGAGCGGAAAGAGTCATAAGATGATTTCCCACCCCCCCAAAAAAAAAAAAAAAAAACGGTATCTATTTAAAGAATCTTAGAATTTTTTTTTTCGATTAACCTGATTTTTTTTTGTAAAACGGGGTGAATAGGGACCAATCCCAACTTTCTAAACAATTATAAGATACTTGTTGATAGTATATATTCCTTTAACAGGATCAAAATTATTGAGTCTTGGTGATATTTTTGTTATCTAATTTAAAACTATGCAATCAGCGTTCCAGTTTAAGCAAAAATAGATGCTTTTCCTATCTACCCGGAAAATGGGGTAATGGGGACGGAAATAGTGACAAAGAAATTTGTTATGGCTGGCCCTACTTGGTTGTAATAATAAATTTCCACTTATATAATTATTTTGTTTTGTAATAGTAGGTAATAATAATAAATAATTAACTTATGTAATAATAATTTTAGTTTTATTAATTTTTTAAATATTTTAAAATCAACCAGTTTGACAGTTATATGTCATTGTAAAATGTGTTTAAATAAATTTGTAACAACTTTTTGGAAAGGGAATTGAAATTTGGTAAATTTTCACAATTTTTTGCATGCAGATGGAATCCTACATCAATGAGGACCTCGTGGCTTAACTAATAGTAGCCGCACCGGTCGATCCATCAGGTTAAGCTACGCTTGCCGGGGTTGGTCCATGGATGGGTGACCAGCTTTACATACCGAGACTCTTCCGAGCCTTGGAAAGCACGATAAGCCGTGCCGGCTGTCAAGTGGATCTTTGACAGTCGTTGCGGGTCGTCAGAAGCCCGAGTCTGAACCAATCTTACCAGGTTTACCAAGGGGTATCGTATTACCCAGTAACTGAGTTGTGGAGGTCAGATAGGCAGTCGTACCATGTAAAATACTGTTATTCAGCTGCATCCGGTTAGACTGGAAGCCTGTAGCGACATCTATGATGCCGCACACGAACTAAAAAAACAAAATCCTTGTGGGACACGCATAAACTCAACACACTCTCGACTTCTTTCAATAGTGCTAACTTTCTGAAGATTGGAATTGAAACAGGATGGAATTGGAATATGATCGAGACTGAGATTGATTTCAATAGTACTGCCTGCTGTATTCAATAATAAGTATTAAACTGTACACTCATGCTACAATGACGCCACAGTGACGCCACAGTGATGCCACAGTCATGCTACAGTGACGCTACAGTGATACTATAGTGATGCTACAGTGATGCTACAGTGACGCTACAGTGTTGCTACAGTTATGCTGCAGTGACGCTACAGTGATGCTACAGTGATGCTACAGTGATGCCACAGTGATGCTACAGTCATGTTACAATGACGCTACAGTGATGCTAAAGTGATGCTACAGTCATGCTACAATGACGCTACAGTGATGCTAAAGTTATGCTACAGTATTGCAACAGTCATGCTACAGTGATGCTACAGTGATGCTACAGTGACGTTACAGTTATGCTACAGTGATACTACAGTGACGTTACAGTGATGCTACAGTGATGCTACAGTGAAGTTACAGTGATGCTACAGTGATACTACAGTGACGCTACAGTGATGCCACAGTGATGCTACAGTGATGCTACAGTGACGTCACAGTGACGCCACAGCGATGCCACAGTCATGCTACAGTGACGCTACAGTGTTGCTACAGTTATGCTACAGTGACGCTACAGTGATACTACAGTGATGCTACAGTGATGCTACAGTGACGCTACAGTGATGCTACAGTGATGCTACAAGCCTAAGTATTTAGTCTTAAAATTCTTATCTAGATTGATGCTACAGTGACGCTACAGTGATGCTACAGTGATGCTACAGTGATGCTACAGTGACCCTCGACCATGAACGTCAGCGCAGCCTTCGTGCAGCTACTTTAGCGTGACGTCATCATCATCGCTTCCTTCAAGCTCTTGAGCAACGAGTCATACAGCCAGCCAGTACCAACGGCTTCTACGGGTATCCTGACCACCAGCATGCAGCGGATGCGCATTCCTGGTCAGCATCCTCAGCCTCTTTCATCACCATCAACCTCATCAGCGATCTTGGCGCAGCGAACAGCACCTTCGGCCGGTCGAAGAACCTCTCCTGGTCGACGCCAGCAGTCAAGCCACTACGTAGCACAGCACCGCTCCGACCCACTGGAGCCCGCAGCAATACTCCGACTCACTGGAGCCTGCAGCATCATCCCGACTCACTGGGACATCATCATCCCGACTCACTGGGACATCATCACCCCGACTCACTGGGGCATCATCCCGACTCACTGGGATAGCAACACCCCGACTCACTGGGGCATCACCGCAGACAGTTCCGACTCACCGTGAACTATGCGGCTCTTCCGGTTCCGACTCACTGGAACCAACCTTCCACTGGCCCGGCAAGCATCACAAGATGTATGGACGACTCATCAAGAACCATCGATCTCCGATCTCCGGAGGGGAGTGATGTAGCGACATCTATGACGCCGCACACGAACTAAAAATAGCAAGAATTCTACATCGCGCAAGCAGAGTTCTCCGCGCGATTTGAACATATACAACAGTCCGAAATCAACCATTGGGCAGTTGCCCGGACCAGACACAACACCCGTCTGGTCGGAGGATCCTCCCTTTTCAATGGAGGTTGTGGGACTTTACACTCTGTTCCGCATACCTCCACATCCTACATCGCGCAAGCGGAGTTCTCCGCGCGATTTGAACATATACAACAACACAACATGCCCGGACCAGACACAACACCCGCCTGTTCGGAGGATCCTCCCTTTTCAATGGAGGTTTGCGGGACTTTACACTCTGTTTCGCATACTTCCACACTGGTGACCCTCGACTATGAACGTGAGCGCATACTTCCACAAGCCGACCCCAAGAAGGTTGGGAAAATGCTAGGCAGATGGATGGGAATCCTACGTCAATGAAAGGACAAAACTATTTATGGTGAAAGCTCCAGGGTAGGCCACGAAATTCAAAGAAGGATGACCAAATCGTACCCGACAACGAAACGATGGCCTCCCAATACGCCATATTTATGAAAAATACCCTTATTATTTAAGGTCATATAAAACACAAGAAATATCTCAATAAGTAGCCACAAAAAAAAGTTATCCAATTTTTTTGTTTTTGTAACTTTTTCTAAATTATTTAGAATAATAGTTTCAGAACGCACCTCTTGACGATTCATTTCGCGTTTGAAATGACTTGGTATACAAAGACTGTAATTATTCACGTTTTTCTGAAAAGTTTTAACTGTAATTCTATTCAATTAGTTTAAAGGCATCAAATCAACGAATATGCTGATAATTATGTATTGGATTCTTGTCATAAAAAATAATTATGTTGGTGTATAGTAAGTAGTTTTGTTCAAATGCGTACAACGGAACGTCATTTGTCATCGACAAGTTACTTAATCTGTCTGTGAACTGGACACCCCGGCAATGAAATTATATTCTCTTTGCCGGCAATCATTCGTATTCGCATCCTATTCGATTTACTTGTTGTGAATTGTGATTAGCACTTGTGCTATTTTGGATTTCCTTCTGTTGTTTTGACCTTGGCATTGTTTTACGGACTGATAACTACCACTTGTGACGATTATTCTGTGCTTTTGATTTCTGGACACCGATTTTGTTTCTTGGATATTTGTGAGAGAAATCATGCAGACGCCACAACTAGCCCTGCGATTGCTATGAGTTAATTGTAACATACGCATTGATACACTTCGCCGCCATCTCGTTTTTGATCTTGATACGAGAGTAATTTGTAAGATCTGCGAGAGGAATTCTTCAATAATAGTACGTATTTATACCTATTCATTTTAGTACATATACCAACATAAACCATCACACAATCATACATCATATAACAACTGTAATTTTTATTTTAGATCACTGAAGAAGACTACATATTATGTGATGCCTGTAAACAATTGGCAATGCAGCATGTCAACTCCGAATTAAGTAATGAACCTGGTGCCTCATCTTCCCGTGGCCACATGCATGTTTGCATACTTTGTGGAAGTTGTCTGCGGAACCGTAAATGTGACCTTATTGTGAGAGAGAATCCATCTCAGTTGCTACAAGCAACGCACATTGAACTTGAAAATAGAATTGCCCCACGGCAGGTAATTATGATGTTTTTTATTGTTGTCCTATGTTATAGTGAATTCATCACTGCAATCTAATATTGTTTTGTAACAATGTTTTTATTTCCTTATGTTTAATAAATAATGAGCCCAAAGATTTATAATAAGACAATGCTGTATGGTTGTTTCAGGCAACTTCATCAGACCATTTTTGTCATCCCTGTTGGCTGAGACTCAAGAGAGTTGCAATGCATAATATGTAGCAAAATATTGAGCAGCAGGCAGAGCTGGAGCCAGAGCCTGAGCCGGAGCCAGAGCCGGAGCCAGAGCCTGAGCCGGAGCCAGAGCCGGAACCAGAGCTGAAGCTAGAGCCTCAACCCCAAGGGTCGGTGTTTGGAGACACCGACCAGCAAGCTGACGAAGTACCCAGGGTGATTAGTTTATCGCAGTATGGACGAGCGGCTAATACTGCAGCACATTGTGTTTTTCTGGTTGCCGAAACAGAGATTTGCATAGAATTTCTGACCCTCTAAGAGCAATAACTCTAAGCAAAAACAAATATTACTTGCCTATAAATGTTCGTATTTGTGAAGAACATACATTTAGTACTGATTGGGATATGTTGTTCAATTCAAAAAATAGTTTAAGAACATTTAGGGCTGAACAAGTGGAATATGCGCTTTCCTTTAACGCTTTTATTACATTTCTGGATTTCTCAAGTATGGACAATATACTACGACAATATCAGAGCCAGCAGCATTCCTCGATGGTGTAGTGATAAGAGAGGATGATGAATAAAAAGTATTTTTGTCAAGCCTATTTCTTTCATTTAAGTACTCTACCAATTATACTTCATTTACTTCTGTTAACAACCATTACTCAATTTGTCAATATCTATGCAACTTGAGCATTGAAGACTGAAAGGCAGTCGGTATCTAGTGACTAACTCTTCAGCCAGAATTGAAGTGGTCAAACCACAAAAAAGGCTTGGAAGTCTTTCAAGAACCACTTCACGTGTGATGTATAGTGTAGACAACAAAGCTGGTATAAAGCTTTGTTGTCTACACTATACGTTGTGCAAGTTAGAGCAATATAGGTGTAGTTTTCATTGAACGATCGATAAGACAAACAAAGAGTTGGTGCGCTTTGCTACAAGTCTTATTTTTTGGGTAATTCTCTGAGAGAAATCGAAATAAATAGAAACGAGATCGCTAATTGCCCTTCTCGCTTATCGCTAAGTAGACTCATAAGCTACGCCGCAGTCGGGTAGAAAGTAGTTGTAGATTCTAACCTCATAAGTATTGTTGACGTTATTATAAAAAATCGTGGCTATTTAGAAATAATTTTCAAACGGGATAGTGTTTACGACATAAAAACAAACCAATCTAGCTATAGTTTATTTTAGGACATGAAAAATAAAAGTCGAGTCCAGCTCCTATAGAAATTTGGCCATTCTTCTTTTCTTACATTTTTTGCAATTTGCAGGTCAGTGTCAGGTTGTCTCTTGGTCAACATTTGATTCGCGGCAGTAGCAAGTATGTATTTATAAAATTATAATCATTGAAATCATCAATACAACTCTCTCAGTTAGAATTGATGCCAAATGTTAGTATTTCATGAAATCATGACATTTGGCATCAATTCTAAGTGAGACAGTTGTATTGATGATTTTAATGATTACAGTTCTGTAAATACGTACTTTTTTATTTTATTTTTTTTAGAGGCCTACAAACTATTGTATGCTAATAATGCCTTCCCTGAAGAAACTTTCATAGCTAGTGAGGAGCTACTATCTAAGGTCAGTAGATTCAAATAAACTGTCAAAAAAACCAAATCCCACTAAAAACTTAACATCCTCAACAAATATCAGTAAACCCTTCACACTGTGTTGACGATGCTTTTCGCGATAGGCGCGAGGGTTGATGGATTTGTGTGTGACTGGCGTATTGTTGTCTCGCGACACTCACGTGTGATGAAATGAGCAAGTGGGTCAATGAAATTGATACACAGATTGAATAAAAAATGGTATATTGGTACAAAAATAAAGGTAAATGGTAAAAGTCAGATGAAGCACAGATATTAACACAGAATTACTTTAAACACAATATGAATTACTGCCCCAATAGTGGACAGCAATACTCAGTCAGTTCAAGGTGCGGAACTAGACACTTTACAGTCTGTACAAGGAGTGGTACAAGACATTTAAACCGCCGTACAAGGTGTGGTACTAGGCGAGAGGAGCGAAGCCAGAGGCTTTCGAGCTCACTATGAGTCACTGACGCTGAGAGACTAATTTTGACTGCCAGGGGCGCCCATATATATCACCCAAATTCTATGGGGCACGTAGTGAAGCTAATGCCGACCCGGACAGCCAATACATTTTGTTAATTTTACGAATTAACTTGAACATTAACTTTCAACCAATCACAGGCATTCTGACATTTTGATGACAACCAATCAGAGAAGTCTTAACTTATCTCTTATGTAATGAACACCTGCATATTTACTTTACATATTTACTTGTCTTTCTAACGACAAAACTGACATTTATACATAATTCAAAGTATGTATTCGAAGGACAAACTGAATCTACGTTATACTTTACTATTAGATTCTAAATTCACATTCTCACAAATCTATAAACTACAATAAAAACAAAGCAACTTTACATATGTATTACAATATGTACATAAAACAACATGGTGGATTCCAAAAACTTTCCACTGACTGTAGCCAATCATGAGAATCATGAATATGATCAACCAATCGCTGACTAGCCGAAATTTCTCACTACGGACTTTAATACAATTGGTCAATTTTAGCGCCGTGGCATGCACTACTTGCGCTATACAAAAAAGTTACCTCATAAACCTTGACATACAACATATTTTTACCTTTATTCTTATGATACTTAAAACATAATAATACGTAATTAAAACATAAGAAAACATACTTAGGACATAATAAGGCATACTTTAGACATAATAAGGTATACTTAAGACATAAAAAGACATACTTAGGACATAATAAAGCATACTTTAGGACATAACAAAAACGAACTATGCTAGCTATAATTTGCTATGGTCAGAGTGATGGCGTCATTTTCAACACCGGGGTGATGGCGGATCCTCTACACACTGCCTGCCTGACTAGCCTTTTCCCAACTATCTTGGGGTCGGCTTCCAGTCTAATCGAATGCAGCTGAATACCAGTATTTTACATGAAGCGACTTTCTATCTGACCTCCACAACCCAGTTACTGGGTAATACGATACCCCTTAGTAAGACTGGTTGTCAGACATTTGGGCTTCTGATGACCCGTAACAACTGTCAAAGATCTACGATTGACTGCCGGAACCAACGGCTTATTGTGCTTTCCGAGGCACGAAGGAGTCTCGGTATGTAAAAATGGTCATCAGCCCATCCATGGACCAACCCCGGCAAGCGTAGCTTAACCTGATGGATCGACCCGTGCGGCTATTAATACTTTAGCCACAAGCTCCTCATTGACGTAGGATCCCATTTGGATGCAAAAAAACTGAAAATATTCCTTTCAATTCCATTTCCAAAAAGTTGTTACAATTTATTCAAACACATTTCATATATTCAGTATGCATGACTTCTCTCAACAGAAACAACATTCGTATTCAGTGAGAAGTTGTGTTATAATATTTCCGTAGAAGTATGTTTGTTTGTGCTGCCTCAGGCGCTACATGGTGATACGAGCTTACAGAGTTAATACAGCATGAGATTTAGAGTAACAGTAAATATAGATATGATATACTCGTATTTTACTAATTAGGTTTGTACTATGTACTTAATCAAATACAATGCGAAAGTTTCAAACGACCATGGGAAAGTTACATAAACATTTTGTGTATGCTTTCTCACGCAATTATATCTATGTGTATGTATTTTTCATACTAGTTGTTGCAAAAGACCAATTAAAATCAGTATCTCTATGTACTGTTTAATCATGATTATTATTCACCTCAATCCATCCAACAACAAAGTATATCCTGACTGACTGATGACTCATCGCTACCTCATCAATTGTTTCTCCTTCAAGTAGCAATTCATCAAGCTCTCGCTTCTAATCTCTTACCTTCGTGTAACTATAAATACCGAGGTATAGTGTAATGGTAAAGGATTATGCTGACGGTATGCTCGGACAACGCTGACATCCGACTTATTTCATCATCATCATCTTTTTAGCCAAAAAACGTCCATTTCTGGACATAGGCATCCCCCAAACCTCCGACTAATATTAGTAATGTTGTAAATTATTTACAATATCATTACTTACTCGCCAACAGTATGATCTTGTTTTTATAACGAACGTTTTGTATTGTGTGCTTTAAGTAGGTACCTATGTCATGAGAGTAACAAGTTTTGAGCTCACCTTCGCGTTTCAGTAAGTGGTTTATAGTCACTTTTAGTTTACGAAAAACCCCGTAAAAATAAAAACTCTATGTTTTTAAGAAGGCTCATAGTAAATTATCTAATTTGGATGTGGGTTATTGTATTTGAAATTATCTATTCACAATACATCGAGATTTTAAGCTCTCGCAAGACTTATTACAATCTTTCGGTGTTTACAATATTATCCGATGACATAGAACTAAAAGTTGACTACATAACTGTTCATAGCCTTGTAGGGTCATTTTTAGGGTTCTGTACCCGAAGGGTAACCAACTGGGCCCTATTACTAAGCCTCCGCTGTCCGTCCGTCCATCCGTCTTTCTGTCAGTGGGCTATATCTCATGATCCATATTAGGTTAGACGGTTGAAATTTATACAGAATGTGTATGTTGCCGCTTTATCAACAAATAGTAAAAATAAATTAATAATTAAACGGGCTTCACTATTCTAGAACCGTGTTTTTTTTTGGCTTTATTTGCTCGGTCTTAATAATGGCAACAAGAAAACGCGTATAATATTGTACCATGGTACGGAACACTTCATGAGCGAGTCTCACTCGCACTTGGCCGGTTTTTATAGTAAAATATTTACCTTGTTCCTTGAAAGCGTAGTTGAAAAGGTACCTAAACATTATTCGATTTTTATTTTGTTGATTTGACGTTGTTTAAATATGAAAGAAACAGCCACCATTGCAAATATTACGATGTTCCTTGTTTTGATCTCTCTAATATACGAAATTAGACGTTAATTATGTGTAATAATTTCGTTTGCTCTTGTTATTAAGAAAGGAGCGTTAAGTGTAAATTTAATTAATGGAAGTAATTTTGAATAAGCAAACTGGGAAAATTTTCATGTAAATACGAGGGAATATACGATAATGAGCGGTGTTAACGTGAGAGTAACAATATTAGCTTTCTAATTCAAGTTGAACATCCCCTCAGTATGTGGAGATACTTTCTGATATACACAAACACATACAGCTAACGTCTACAAATATTTTTCTTTAGCTAACTTAGTAAAAAAAAAAGTAGCATTGTAGGTAATTAATTAACACTTTTCGAAAAGAGTTAGCGAGCTATTGTCTTCCTTTGTAGTTTTTCATGATGGGCTCGAGCTTACCTACAATGTCACCTGCAGTCTGAGACAAAATACTTTTCTGTCACCGTTCACGCTAACAGAAAAGTATGTGTGGCATTGACATTACCTGGACGTGAGTCACGTAACGATTCTCACCGCAGGTAATGTCATTGCCATACATTTGGTATTAATCGTAAGCGTGAACGCTAACAGAAAAGTATTTGGTCTCAGGCCCCTGATGGTAAGCAATAGTAGGTCTACCAACTGGCCCATTCTTCTATGACAGCTCTAATTTACGTCTGTCTCTTTCTTGTTATATTAGACAGAAAAAGATAGAAATAGTCTAAATTAAGTTTAGTTTGTGCACAACAGAATCGGCACCATTATTGCGTTTAATACGGAAAAATAGCATAACTTTATTAATTAATATAATAATATCAGGTTAATTAATATAGGTTCTAAAAAAATTGATTATAGACTTGTACAGTTTATTACTCTATTTTATTAAGGCGGACTGGATAGTATCTATTCTCAGCCCGTTTATGATACCGAGACAAAATTGTAGGCGGGTATGTCGACACTAAAGCATTGTTTATTATCTAGGGACGCTTTGTTACCACACTGAAACGATAATATTCAAAATTCTATTGAAGTTAATAAAACTTTATGCCAAACGGGTGACTGTAGCTCCAAGTCAAGAATTTATGTAACCAAAAGAAACCGTTACAGACACGACCGTTAAGTTACCCGCACCCTTTCTTCCAAACAGTTAACTTAAAAGCAACGAGTGCGAAAAGACAATAGAGCTAAATAACGAAGAATGCTCTCAGAAAAATGAGTCAGCTGAAATACAAAAAGCAAGCTCTCTATTTTGAACTTACAAAAACTTTTCGCTGCCAAATTCTAAAAAAAATCTTTTTCTATTCGTCTAAAATTTAGGTCAAGCTCCGTACCTACTTGCTCTAATTTCATTAATATGATGCTCCACTAGGGAGCAAAACTTCATTATAAATTCTGTATCAGATGTAGTAATTAGACTGTTCATATTTACAAAGTTAGTTGAGGATCCTAAACTAATAAATTTTGGTCTCTCGTCTGCACGTATTCGTACGGTGCTCTTAACTCACTATACACAAAGCTCTCTGTAGTGGAGCCTCTCCTTCGTCATATGAATATAATGTTATGTGTATGAATGGTAATAATAGAGCCTTTATCTTATGGACCTGTGTTAGCATTCATCACCGCTGCCCAATGCAACGTCATAAAAATTAATCACAACGTCAGTTTCACTTTCATTGCCTTGAAGTGTCGGCGTCGAGGACACCTCCTAAATAAATGTGAAATTTATTCAAGAGGGACCCACTGCTGCAACTAAGTTTAGTTATTTATTGCGCAAATACGTATGTATAAGGACAAGGAACCCTAATAGTTTCGGTCTGTCCGTCTGCCCGTCTGAGGCATAGCTAAGAGACTGAATGCAATTTTGCATTAGTGAATATTAAAATCATACCAACAAACGAAACAATAAAACACGCACTTGGTCGTTTTATTTTTAAATTTAGAATTCGAGACAATTCTCTTGAAGTACTCGTATTATTTCAGCTCTTACTTATATTTTAGCATGAGATTACGTGTGCGCAGTATTCCGAAGACGAAAATTTAAACTAATATTATACAGAGGTAAATACGAGTATATATCTGTACTAATATTATAAAAAGGTAAAGTTTGTGATATTGTAGGGGGTAATCTCTGAATCTGCTGAACCGATTTTGAAAATTCTTTTACCGATAGAAAGCCACGTTATTTGTGAGTAGCATAGGCTATACATTTTTAAAATCCACGCTGGCGAAGTCGCGGGCGAAATGCCAGTTATTCATAAAATACTGCTTGTGTCATACGGCGACGATCACTTCATACCCCCGGTTTCTGAATCAAGGATTTGAAATTGAGTATATCTCAAAACTATTTAGCCCGAAAACCCGCTCATGGTATAAATAGGTAGGTATATACTCAAAAATACATAAAATGTTTTATTACCAATCAAACGGTTTATTGTTTCAACTTTTCATTCTATTCCTATAAATATTCGTTTATTGTCATCTTACATCCATTTAGTGGACAGTACGATGTCTTCGCACGACCGCCGTAAACACGTTTTATTTCCTAACACGGTAAGCGAATTCCGACAAAGTTACTGTGCTGCAAGAAAACGAAACTTTTAGACTGTGGCCACTCAATATTCCGCCTTATGTCAATAGTCATAAAGATGATGTAAGAAAACGAACGTAAAGCAAGATGTGAAACACGAGTTGGTGAAATAATCCAAATTGTATCTATCAGGTCTATCGCCAATTCGGTTTTATTGTAAACCTTGACAAATTGATGAAACAGCTTTTTTTATTTATGACGGATCGACTATTATACATAGATACCTACAATAATTGTAGGCAAATAAAGTACCTAGGTAATCACATTTTGTTATGAGAGAAATTATTATCCAGTGACTGTGCAGTTATTTATTTATTAAAACTTCATGCAACACAAATGTACAAAGGCGGACTTAATGCCTTAGGCATTCTCTACCAGTCAACCAAGGGTGGTGGAGAGATAACATGGCAGGTGCATAAACTGAAAAAATAAAATAATTCTAAGACGAAAATAATTACAAAAGTATATATAAATATAGTTAAAATAAACATACATATATATTTAATATAATATACCTACATATATAATAATAATATATAAAGTTAGAGATAAGGATTTTGAGACGACTCCTTTACTTGTTAAGAAGGTAATTCCGCAACTTTCGCTTAAATGCAGTTGTAGTACCTTAATCATTTTAATACCATTAAGCCCGTTCCATCATCGGACCACTAGACGTACGGCGATGTGTGACCGGTACAACTGATGTGCTACAACCTGGGGTTCTTTCAGTCGAGAATGAATGACCACGTTATTACACCAATGAGCCATATATAGCTCCAATTAAAGGTAAACTAATAATTCCATAAAAATTAAGGGTACACGTAAAAACATAATTATTGACTAAAAACAATAAGAACATAAAAACGGTAATGCGCAAGACGTAAACTAGTTAGACATCTCTAACTTAGTACATAACTATAATAGCCGTCCTTTTCTTAAACTACCTTTTAGTAAAAGATAGCGATTCTCTGATTCAGGTTAATTTATGTTTTGTATCTTATTTGTATCGTATTTTCGATTTTTAACACGCTTTTATTTGTTGCACTTGTAATTGAATAACTGTGAAAAAATATCTTAAAAGTTAAATTTGACCTACTTCCTGGTTTCCGATTGAGCTGAAACTTTGCATAAAATATATGCTTAATTTAGATGACAATGCATGTCACTAAGTGACGTCATTCTAAATCTAATATGACGGACTCCTAAATATGGCGGAATAACTATTTTTTATGCATTCCCATGTTAAGGGTATCAATTAAAAGGGTTTGCTAAGAAGAATGCGAAAAAGCGTGTTTTTTAGTTTTTTTTAACTACAATATTATTTCTAGTTAAATCTTAATTGGTCTACTGTAGACGCAAAAGTTTAGATAATTCGTTAATCATCAAAATAATTACAATACGTCGTTACATATTTAAGTTATTTTTCTACGAAACTAAGAGTTCATTATAATATCAATAATGATAACTCTGTCTGTTGAAGCTTAGGCCCATTAATTAATTTTCAATCGAACTTATCAACGATTACTTAAAGAGAAACATGAATGAATTACCAAATTGAGATGATTTGGGTTTCGAGTTCGGTATTGAATATAAAGTCTAACGTTAAATTCTAATCTTTTTGCCTGAATTGAGAAATTATTATCATTAGGTACTCGTAGTTAACCCAATTTCGTTTGCAATTATAAAAGTGATAGAAATTAAATCAGGCGTGGTGTTTTGTGCCTAAGTACTGGTGAAATAATATTACCTAATTAGAGAAATACCTACTTAATAAAGACCGCTTTATTTGCTGAGTTGGAAGTAGTATTCAGTGTTGGCTCTGAAATCTGACTGTCGCAGTAGGTTTATTAGTCCGGAGAAAAGCGAAATCTAATTAGAGCAAAGAAAAAAGACCTTTTTATTAATTGACTTTTTTACTACTAATTAAAAAGTTAAAATGTTATAGAAAACATTAAAAAATAAGCTATTAAGTTAGGAAACTAGATAAGTTTCATGATTGTGCCGATTCTGTTGTTCACAAACAAAATTTAATTTAGGCTATTGCTACCTTTTTCTCTCTAATAATCTGTATTTGTTCGTTTTTCTCTGTAAGTGTTTTTGTGTGTGCATAAATAAATAAATAAATCAGAAAGAGACGGACGTAAATTAAAGTTGTCAAATGTACTTGAACTAATATTTCCATACAAATTAAGGGTACCCGTAAAAACTTGTCGACAGAACACGGTAAAGCGCCAGACGTAAACCAGTTTGATATCTCTAACTTAGTTCATAGCTATAGCCGTCCTATTCTCGCACTGCCTTTTAGTAAAAGATAGCGAATCTCTAATTTTAGACCGACTTTTCCAGATACACAAAAAATACGGCTCCAATGGCTTCAGTAATAATGACATTAATCACGTGAGGAAAACCTATTTTTTTTTCGAATACTGAATCTGTTGGTGACACAATAGCGAGTGGTTCGGTCAATTATAGCATAAATAAAGCGCGGCTGTGGCTTTTATGATGAAGGTAGCAGATATAGGAGCGTTCAATAAAATATCTACCTCGTGGTGAAGCGGCGAACTGAGCATGTTGAAATCTATTTATACGGCACATTTTGATACACCGTGAGCATACCGTGTGATATACCGTACCATAATTTTAAATCACAGCGATATTTTGAAGTTATACTTCTTTAGGCGCGTTATGAAAAAATGATGAGAATTAAATTTTAAGATGCGCGCATCACTGTCACACAAAATTCACAGGTTAAAGTTAGCTAGAACCGACACCCTGAAGTTAGCTGTGGTCTGTGGTTCATGAAGAATGATTGTTTTCCTTTTGTAAACTTTGGGACAGTTTGGTTTTTTATCTTGTTACTCCAAAGAAGTCTAACTTCTTACGTGCGTACATAAGTAAATTAAATTAAATTAAAATTAAAATTAAAATTAAAATTAAAATTAAAATTAAAATTAAAATTAAAATTAAAATTAAAATTAAAATTAAAATTAAAATTAAAATTAAAATTAAAATTAAAATTAAAATTAAAATTAAAATTAAAATTAAAATTAAAATTAAAATTAAAATTAAAATTAAAATTAAAATTAAAATTAAAATTAAAATTAAAATTAAAATTAAAATTAAAATTAAAATTAAAATTAAAATTAAAATTAAAATTAAAATTAAAATTAAAATTAAAATTAAAATTAAAATTAAAATTAAAATTAAAATTAAAATTAAAATTAAAATTAAAATTAAAATTAAAATTAAAATTAAAATTAAAATTAAAATTAAAATTAAAATTAAAATTAAAATTAAAATTAAAATTAAAATTAAAATTAAAATTAAAATTAAAATTAAAATTAAAATTAAAATTAAAATTAAAATTAAAATTAAAATTAAAATTAAAATTAAAATTAAAATTAAAATTAAAATTAAAATTAAAATTAAAATTAAAATTAAAATTAAAATTAAAATTAAAATTAAAATTAAAATTAAAATTAAAATTAAAATTAAAATTAAAATTAAAATTAAAATTAAAATTAAAATTAAAATTAAAATTAAAATTAAAATTAAAATTAAAATTAAAATTAAAATTAAAATTAAAATTAAAATTAAAATTAAAATTAAAATTAAAATTAAAATTAAAATTAAAATTAAAATTAAAATTAAATTAAATAAAACTTTATTTCAGACGAATGTCCATAAGTACACACACACTTTTTTTTTAAAGAGTGAGACATGTTATGCTCCTAGGTTTCTCACACAATTACAAAAAGACAATCAAGTAATTTTATAACTCTACCCGTAGTTACTTGTACAATCTAATTACGTTATACAGGACAAAATGGTAAACTGGTTTAGTTCTACTGTGGCAGAGTTTTATGGAACGAATTTCCAATAGGTCAACTATTTATGGGTTATGTTCTCTGTTTTAGAAGACAGAAATTAATAAGAAATATTAACATTAAGATGTAACCACAGTAATCTATAGGGTGACTGGTAATTAGTGACCGGTACTTGAACACGTGATTGTTCCCATGATAACAAACAACTTTCCCAAAGAAAGAACGGCGTCACGCGGCTAACAGCTGCTAGGTAATAAGCGCGTGCGCACGCGAATTTCATACGGCTGTTGTGTTATAGTGAAAAAAGTGAATGAGTACAATCACTTGTTTAAGTATCGGTTATTAATTACCAGTCACCATAATTATATAAGTTACGCCTAGGGGTAGCAGATAAAATATGAAAATGATATACCGCACCCCTGGGCACTCAGGCAGGGAATGAACAGGGGTGGATTTTAGTCAGTAAGAGTCTGACACGCCCTCCCGCTCCACCCAAAGTGGGAGAAGTCATTGGACGATTTCCCACCCAACCAAAAAAAAAACCCTAAAAGTTCTTGTAACCTTCAAACCCAGTTTTAAAGCATTATTAGATTCTAATGCTTAATTAAGAGAGCTGTATTAATTCGAGGATCCTGAAATTAAATTCAATTTTATAACTCACGCAATTGTTCACGATCAACGATTACGATCTAACGGTATTATTATAAGCAATAAATCAAGCCTATTACATTTATGCTTCTGTGAATACACTCACAAGCCGCAGAACACCGTCCACAACCCAAATATCGTGAGCGGAGAACGTAAAACAGTTTACAATAGAGCTTCACATATGACATAGTTACCTACTGTATCACAAGCTATGCGAGGCGAATGGTTATGCTGTTATAAAAATTATATATTTGGTTGATGGGCGGGCTGGCAACGTCAGATTTCTAAAGGTTTTTTGTGATTATTTCATTAAAAAATTAAAGTCCTATTTTTTCTTAGTCAGTTAACTAGATTGTTATATTTTATCATTTACATTTTATCATTTTTAACATTTACTTTAAAATATTTAATCGTAATACGTGGTAATACTGCAAAAAATACCACCGAAACGAAGAGAAGAAGATTGAAAAAAAAAACATGTCATTTTCTTGCTTACCAACGATCTAGGTAATTGACTAGAAAAAAATTGTACTTTCATTTAATAAAAATAATCACAACAAATCTGAAACGACGTTGCTCGCCTGCGCGCGATTCACGCTCTTAATATGTACTTGACATTATGTACATAAAACAATTAAAACTTAAATAAATATTTAGAGAAATGTGAAGAGAACACAAAAAAAAGGTAAGTTTGAAACGTTTATTCTCAATTTATTTGGTACTTTTTTATATTTGGAACAAATAAACAAGTTTAAGCTTGTGGCTTTCCAGAGACCGATTTATTCATTCCCATCAGAAGACCAAAGTCTTGTTTGGAGAAAACTTTCTACAAGTATCAAAGTTTTCTATATTTGCGGTCTGGTCCCAAATCTTTAAATGAATGTGTCCCAACAGTGTTGCATGTTATGTTTGTAGGTTATGGGGACGACGCAGATGTTATGTAAAATGAAAGAAGATAAATTATTGGATGTCCAAAAAAAGGTTCGGACATCAAAACATGAAGTGTTCATTGTAGAGAATCACGAAATCTACATAATGTTATGAAAAGTTGAACTCTCATTGAAAATTAAGGAGCCAGTGGTATACATTTATTTATTTATTTATTAAGCTTAAATTTCCCTCTACAAGTTTTTGTTAACCTAGTATCTTATTTATATATAATATACAGTATTTATGCATTTGTTAGTATTTTTGTTAGTATTCAAAGTATTTATATTTACGTTAGTATTGTTAGCTGGATTTAATTATTGTAGGGGCCGCCTTTTGCGGTATAAGCCTCCTCCAAACTTTGCCAGGTAGATCTGTCTTGTGCCAGTCTTTATTGGTATACATATGCAAGTATTAATGCCATTATCCATCATGAATAACTCTATCACTTTCACTTTCTCTCTCTCTGGAATCTGTATTAGTAGGAAGAGCGTAAAAAACCTCTTTTAAATACTTGTAAAACTTACTTGTCCAAACTGTTTTTTTTAATCGACTTTCGAAAAAGGAGGAGGTTCTATGTTCGACTGTATGTATGTTTTTTTTTTAAATATGTCCGCCGATTTCTCCGTCAGTTGTGGACCGATTTTCAAAATTCTTTTTTGAACCGAAAGAATATACTCCCGAGGTGGTCTCATATAAATTTTATCGAAATTGCTTCAGCACTTTTGGGGAAACTGAACAAAAACGAAAAATACGTATACTTCGATGACGTTTTGGTGTTCTCCTAATGTTTAAATTCCACGTTCCATGTTATTGGGGTTTTTAGTTCTAGGGTATAACAACTAAAAAGTAAAAAATAAAAAAACTTTTCTACAAAAAAAAAACAACCGACTTCCAAAAAAAAAAATAAACTACTCGTAAAAATTAAAAAATAACTTTAATTTCGGAAGTCGGTGTCAAATAACGAAGAAGTAAAATACAAACACCGACTTCCCAAATTGAAGTTATTTTTTAATTTTTAGTTTTTTTTTTTTGGAAGTCGTTTGTTTTTTTTTGTAGAAAAGTTTTTTTTAATCAAAGCCTACATAAAGCTGCACTTGAAACTTTCTCACAAGTATTTAAAAACTTTTTAAACTTGATCGAAACATTTTCACTAATTTACGGTTACGAGTGCTGGATAAATATTCAAGGGATGAGACACAAGCACTCACCGCAGTCCATGTTTGAATTAGACACTATTTGGCAGCGAACACTAAACATCACGGTGTCCACGATACGAGCCTTTAATCAAGCAATATCATACTATATTGCTTTACGAAAAGAGTTCAAACTAATACTTACTCAATTTACGAGCCATCCGTGTACAAACCACAGGTTCCGGATGCATCTCATTCCTAAGTCTGACTTACACCATGTAACACTAAAAGATTTGCTGAAAACACTGGTGATCTGAGCTGGAAAACTTATTGTTGGATTAGACGTTTATGTTTTATGTTTGTGACTAAGAGATTATTTCCTTCGTCGTTACACTATGTTGATGATGTCTTTCCGATAGTCTATGTCATCCGACAACAGATGTAAGATAATTTGTTGAACAACGATTAGGATGAAGTTCATATCAGACATGTTGTGTTAAATGTTTGATACAGACACTGAAAAATCTTCCACAATCTGTTTACGTTTAACAACATAAAGTTGTAAGTGTTAGGTGAATAATTTTATTTCCCGGATCTGAATTTGCCGTAACAGCGAAATCTAAAATTAATTGATTTTATAATTCGGCCGTCTTAAAGCGGGCTTACGGTAAAGTTTAGTAAATAATGTTAAGAATATTTTAGCAAAACCAGCAGGAGGAATGATTTTAACCTTGAGACGACCTTTAAGAGTAGTTGAAAATTTAGAAAAACTTCCAAAAATCCTTTTACCACTCGCAAGCAATAAACTGGAATCACTAAAACGCGCGTTGCTCCAAATATTTTTTTACAATTTCTATGCAATAAAGTATGGATTATGGTACTCGTATAATTGGAAAGGTAATTTTGCTTTCAAATGATACCAAAAAGATTAAAAATTCATTTAATTTTCTACTATTTAGGGAATGATGCAATAGATCGAAGTTGTGGACGTCTAAATTAATAGTAAGTAATATGAAAAGATAAACATTTCATTTACAATTTATGTTATTTACCTCTCAATATTTTGTGTTACCCCCCGCCTGGCCCTAATGATTGCCTGTATTTCATTGACCGAATGAGTTTCCTGCTATAACGCTTGTGGGATTTCCTGCCACTCTTCGATTAAAGAAGTTTTCAGATCTTTTATCGACGCCGGAGCTGGACATCTTCCTCACGAGCGGCCCACATATGTTCAATCGGATTCAAGTCAGGACTGAGGGCTGGCCAGTCTAGTGTGGGAATCCCGACTTCTTCCAGGTACCTACTGTATAGTCACTGCAGCGGTTTGGCAGCGGGCATTAGCATAAATTAGCAGTAAATCTTCGCCAATAAACCAAGGGGAGCATATGACCTAACAGAATTTCGTTGATGTATCTTTCTGCCGCTAGCCCCCCTCCCCGACCTCCACCAGGTACAAATATCGTTTTTGCTTCAACAGAAATGCCCAGTCAAATCATACAGGACCCACCCCCGTATGCAACAGTTTCCGAAAAACTAAAGTCTCCTATATACTCTCCGTCGACGGTCGCTACCATGCAGGTACATCCTGGTTTTGTCCGGGAACAGGACTCGGCTCCATTGTTCCATATCCCAATGTAAGTGATAGTGAGCAATCTGAAGCCGGGCTTGTCGATGGGCTGGAGATAATTTGGGTCCCGTGGTTGGCCTTTTTAGGGTCATATTTGCTTCTTTGAGTCTTCGCCTCACTGTCCACTCGCTGACAGCCCTCCCTCGAAATTCTCTGAGCTGCTGCTGGAGGTCCACGCCAGTCAGGTGTCGAGAGAAGAGAGCGATTTTGGAGAGAAGAGGTGACAATAAATCGGTCATATCTCACCGAAGTGCATCTATGTCATCCAGATCCTGGTCTCCGAACTAAGTTTCCTGTCTCCCTGAACTTCTTGTATACGTACGAGACACAAAACTGGCAAAGATGAAGCTTTCAAGCGATAGTATGCTGAGACAACCCTTGCTGGATTAGAATGACGACTTAAGTGGTTTCTATAGTGGTTTCCATTTTCTTTTAGTTTCAGTGTTCCCAGTGGAGTGATGACCAATTTTCATAAATGCCTACTTTTATAGGGTTTCAGGCCTACCAAAAAATAATGATGTTTCATTATCCAATGACTTCTCCCGCTCTGGGTGGAGCGGGAAGTGTCAGACTCTTACTGACTAAAACCCACCCCTGTTCCTTCCTTGCCTGAGTGCCCAGGGGAGCGGTAACTCTGTTACGAATTTATCCGCTACCCCTATTAAGGTGACTTGAGAGTAGATAAGTAAGTTCATATAGATAAGACACTCATTATAGGAAACAATAATCATAAGAGATCATGATATGATGATCATGTATTTTTTTCTTCACCGTTATTTCTGTGTACCGTGCGTGTTTCGTGTACTGTTGCTGAATAAATTTTATTCTATTCTATTCTTCTATTCTATTCTATTCTAAGAGGGGTATTTCCTTAACAATAGATATTTTATATTTTATTATACGTTATATACTTTTCCACTGAACCGTCCGGAATGCCATAGTCATCCAAAAAAAATCCGCAGGAACGCCATGATGACCATAGCGTTCCACCCCGTTTTTTTTCTTTAAACCATTTTTTTGCTGTGGGGGCGATGCTAGTGTGTTCTTACTTTATTGTTTATGGTACTCGACTAAATTCCGCGTTTTTTTGTTCTTGGGCACCCTGCACTATGACATAGAGATTTTTTTTTAAAAACTGTTGAAATGTCGTCCGTCAACAGTCAGTGTCAACAGTCAATTTATGTCAACTTTGTGTTTTCATGATGATGATTTCCCACCCAAAAAAAAAAAAAGTCATCTTAATAAATAAAAAACCGACCAAATGGGACTTCGCACATTTAAGGTTCCGCACTATATGAGGGAAATCAATATTTTGGTATTTGTTGTTAAAATATACGTAATAATAAACATTATCACCAAATTTCAAGTTCATAGGTCAATGGGAAGTTAAAAAAATATTCGGAACAATATTTTGTGACAGATAGACGGACAGACGGCCAGTCGGACACGTGAATGACAGCAATAGGGCTCCGTTTGGACCCTTCGGGTATGGAACCCTAAAAATAACGTTTAAAATATTTTAGTGTGCTTGCATAAAACTTCTAGATGCTCTCACAAGTTTTTTAGTCCGATTTTGTAAATACAAATACTTATTTCGTCAAAGTAACGAACCAAACGTTGGAATAAATTGGATTTCCGTATTTTTGTAACATACGCATCCCGCTTCAGCCAAGTCATATAACGTGGTAGAAGATGTAATTTTGTGTTGCTGACTGCGCAGCATGTTGTTCATACAGTTTTTTTTTTATCATGAAAATGTAAACTGTCGATGCCACCAAGTAAACTTATCATGGGTGAACTGCAACTGACGCATTCCTGCGTGATATTAGGAATTGACATTGACATAACACAAATGAAATCATTCATCAATTTCCTGTGCACCCCATTGTGCCACCTGAATGTTGTCCTATTGAGCTCTGAAACGCTTGATTCATAACGAACGTCAAATGATACGGACGTGTCATAATACAAACAGTGAGAGATTCGTTTGACCTATTTGAGTGAATTTGATTTCGCTATGTTGTGTTTAGGGCCCTTTTCCTTTCATGCAGGTAGCTGCCCGCTCGGGATCTGGTCCGCATGCGGGTGATAGCGCGGTCCTGGCCAAACGCAGGTCAAAAATTTAATTCATCGCTGCAGTGTCGTGCGTGTTGCACTATGCGTACTGTATTGTGACCATGTGTGGGACCTGCACAACAGTAAAAACTACACTGGAGGAAAAAGTACACGCGCCCGCATGCGGGTGACAAGGGCGCGGGCACACGCCCACTGCAAATCCGCGTTCCGCGCGCGGGCTGCCCGCGTGATAGGATAAACATGTATGAAATGATAGGATACTGGCAACCTGCATGCGGGCGGCTACCCGCATGACAGGAAAAGGGCCCTGATAATCAGTTACATTAAGAACGGCTAGTCAAAATGTTAAATAATTGCATTTGCCTTTACTGTGTCTCATTATGATAGCACAAAGTAAAATACGTAGTAAGTTAGTAAAGGTACTTTATTTCCTGGAAATTTTGACAGAGGCCGTCGTATTGCTGGTGTCTTCCTTGACCTCGCCAAGGCCTTTGACGCAATCTCAATTTCTACACTACTAAAAAAAAATTGAAACCTTTGGTGTCAGAGATCTATCTTTAGAATGGTTCAACAGCTACTTGTCTGGTCGTCATCAGCTTGTCAAAATAGGGGAAGGTGTCTGAGGAAGAATGCCGTTTGCCTTCAGAATGCCCCAGGGAATTATCTTGGGACCCACCCTCTTCATCATTTAAATGGATGACATCCTAAGACTCAACATTGCATTTACGCTGATGATACTGCAAAAAAAAATCTAAATAGGTTTAGACCGAATTGCTACTCAAACAACAACTATTTAATTAGGTACCTAACTATGTGCTTATAAGGACGTTGATCCATCAACACAGTCTTCACTCGTCTGGTAATATTCTGAGTATTTCTAAAAAAATATTATCGTTACTCGAAGCGTAGTTTCCTATGTGGGAATTATGAGTAATGTATATCTCTCGCAAATCCCACATAGGAAAACACAACTTCAATTATCTATAATATAAAAATGAATCGCAAAATGTGTTGGTAAGCGCATAACTCAACAACGCCTGGACCAATTTGGCCAATTCTTTTTTTTAAATGTTTGTTGAAGTTCAAAGATGGTTTTTACGGCAAAAAAAATTGTAATAATTGCCGGTAAAACCCTTAAAACAGCCCTTTTCTATTTCCCATACAAACGTTTTCTAACTAAAACGTAGAGTCAATTTGAGCTTTATTGCTATTGTATAAAGTTCATATTAAATTACAAGCACTCACTGTTGATTAAACAATGTAGGTATGTTCCTAACGTCAAAGAGTCAATTTGCACTTTATTACCGCTGTACAAAGTTCAAATTCAATCAATCAATTCGGCTTCACGATATTATTTCATTTGTTTTACTTTAAAATGCATAAGAAGGAAGGATCTCTTGAAGGATTTGACTCCAAGTCATATCAATAAAAAAAAGTTGAAACAACAACAAACTGTCAATGTCAGTGTTGTTTTTCTTGGATTTTCGGTTACCTACTCTACTGAGTTTGGTTTTGTCAACTGATACACGAAACAAATTTGTACCTATATCGTGTTTTGTGCAGTGTTTAGTCACCTATGATCACTAATTATTGCATGTGATACAATAATCTATAATATAGATATGCCTCCTATTAGACGAAGCAATTTAGGTAGAAGAACCCGAAATGCTACAAACCATGCTAATTACCGACTGTCAACGTTTGCAATTGCTAGAAAATGACGCTCATTGGGATCAAACTCTCAATGATGCTGTAATATCATCACACGCTCATCAAATACGAACATTGTTTTCTATAATCATATATACATGCTTCCCATCAAACCCAATTGATTTGTGGATCAAGTACAAAGATTATATGTGTGATGATATTTTGTATCAAATACGAAATAGAATGGGAAATCCAAATATACAAATCAGTGAAGAAATTTACAACGAAGCATTGATTTCAATGGAGGACATGTGCTTGATGATGTCAAACAAACTATTAATTCAATTAGGTCTGGCCGCGCCCAATCGTCCAATGCATGATGCTTTTAACCAAGAGTTGAATCGAGAAAAACTGTATGATCTCAACACTTTGAAAGAATTTATTCAAACAAATCTTCCACTGTTGAATGAACAACAGAAGTATGTATTTGATACTCTTATGAAAGTAATAGATGATAAAACTGGAGGGATTTACTTCTTAGATGCACCTGGTGGTACAGGAGAAACTTTTTTGATTTCATTAATATAGCAACGATTCGCTCACAAAATAAAATTGCACTTGCACCCGCTTCGTCGGGAATCGCAGCAACTTTGCTTGAAGGTGGTCGAACAGCCCATTCAGCATTAAAATTGCCATCTCGCAACCCAGCGCTGGGCACGCTACCATTGAGGTGGTAGTGCCCCTCTTTGAGGCTTGGCTGGAGAGGCGCCATGGCAACCTCACCTTCCGCCTGACGCAGGTGCTCACCGGACACGGCTGTTTCGGGAGGTACCTGTGTCGTGTCAAGGCGGAGGTGACCCCTGAGTGTTTCCACTGCGAGGATCGCCCAGAGGACACGGTGGAGCATACGGTGGAGGTTTGCCCCGCTTGGGCAGAACACCGCCGTGTCCTCGTGGATGCGATAGGCGGCAGCGACCTCTCGCGCCGTGCCCTGGTTCAGGCCATGGTACGGAGCGAGAGGGAATGGGAGGCCGTCTCCTCCTTCTGCGAAGCAGTAATGCTCGCGAAGAGGGAGGCGGCATACGTTAGGGAGACTCAACAACAGCCGAGTCGCCCTAGCGCCCCCAGCCGCGACCGCCGCAGGAGACGCCAGGGGCCGCGAGACGATCTCCGGCCACCGTAGACCCGGGCCTGCGGACGGCAAGTAGTGGGTAACTCGCCGTCCGATCAGCACCAGGCCCGAGAGTCGACGGCGCGTAGTGTTCCACGCGCGCCTCAAAGAGTTGTCAGCAATAAGGACGGGGCCTGCCACGGCCGATGCCTGCCCGGGGGTGGAGGATAAATTCGAAAGAGTTACCTCGCCCCTGGGCACTCAAGGCAGGGAGGAACAGGGGTGGGTTTTATTCAGTAAGAGTCTGACACGCCCTTCCGCTCCACCCTAGAGCGGGAGAAGTCATAGGATGACTTCTCCCGCTCTAGGGTGGAGCGGAATGTATATTATGCAATGTAAATTAATTATTTGGGATGAATGCACAGTGGCACATAAAAAATCTTTGGAGGCTTTAGACAGAACCTTAAAAGATCTATGGAGCAATCATAACCAATTTGGTGGTGCAATGATTTTATTAGCAGGAGATTTTCGTCAAACATTGCCAGTGATTCCACGATCAACACCAGCTGATGAACTCAATGCATGTCTAAAGTCCTCCAATTTGTGGAAACATGTCAAAGTACTTCATTTAAGCAAGAATATGCGTGTAGAGTTGCAAAATGACCAATCTGGAAACATATTCTTTATACAACTCATTGACATTGGTAATGGCAAATTTCCTATAGACATGTTGACTGGCTGCATTAAACTATTTTAACTTTCCTCAAAGTTTTTGTCAGTTAACTCGATCAAAAGATGAACTTATTCAGAAGGTGTTTCCAGATGTTTCTCAAAATTACAGCTGCAAAAAACATAGATGTAAATGAATTAAATTTAAAAATTCAAGAACAAATAACAGGCGAATCAAGGATATATAAATCAGTTGATTCGGCTACTAACCAAGATGATGTAGTGAACTATCCACCAGAATTTTTATACTCGCTGGATTTGCCAGGATTGCCACCTCACAATCTTCAATTAAAGGTTGGATCGGTAGTTATAATGTTGCGAAATATCAACCAACCGCGTCTTTGCAACGGCACACGGTTAGCGATAAAAAAAATTACTAAACAACGTGATAGAAGCAACTATACTGAAAGGAAAGTATAAAGGAGTAGACGTTCTCATAACGCGCATCCCAATGCTTCCGACTGATGTGCCGTTTGACTTTAAACGACTACAGTTTCCAGTTCGGCTTGCTTTTGCTATGACCATAAACAAGTCCCAGGGGCAATCATTAAGTGTTTGTGGTATTAATCTGGAAAACCCATGTTTCTCACATGGTCAATTGTATGTTGCCTGTTCCCGTGTTGGAAAACCATCAGATTTGTTTGTCTATGCGCCAGGTAATCAAACAAAAAACATCGTATATCACAAAGCACTACAATGAAAATAAAACTGATTTTTGTTAATAATTATGATTCACATGATTAACAATAAAGCGATTACTTATTTTTAAATGCTTATATATGTTTTATTTAATTATATTTCTTATTCACAACGCCTTATCACCAGGGTGACGGTTCTGTACAGGAGATTTTTTTGCCCCGACTATAAAATATGTAGGAACAAAAAAATGTCACATTACAAATCATTTTGACAGGACTTTATTGCAATTTAATTAGGCAGTACGAAGTCTGCCGGGTCAGCTAGTTATTGTATAAAATTGGATTTTAAATTAGGATAATTTGGTTTTACTAACATAATTTTAAGCCAATGATAACATACCGTCGTAACTCGTTATTTACAAATTTTGCAACTAGCATGAGTAATGTGTATTATGTTTTGAAAAATAAATGTCTTAAGCCATAGTTCTTTTTTAGCAACAAGAAGGCAATTTCAGAAACTGCTAGTATACTTAGTTCATTGACTTAAAATATTTTTACTTTTTACTAATACAAAAGTTGAGGTAAGTTGCTTCATGAATTTTAAATTAATATCTTGAATGACCGAAACGCTGTAAAACAATGGCTATCACGCTGTAACAGTTTAAACCAAGTTCTTGAAGTGTTATCGAAAGGCACTCACGCACACAAAGTCTCCCCATAGCTTGTTATCTCTGCCTACACACAACACTACCGCATGATACCGTCCCTGTCTGAATTAAAATCACTGCGCTTATTTCTTTGGCTGCTGATTTAAAATTCCACTCTCGTATTCAGCCAATAATCATGTGTATCTGTGTACTGTATTTTTGTGTCTAGTTTACTCAATGATACTATTCTGAAATTCAGATTATCCCGAACATATTGTTAGTTTGTGATTGCGAGCCTTCCCGAGAATTTAGAATCGTACGAATTGTAACGACTATCAACGTGCCCGCTAGTAGCATTACGTAGCATGTCGCAGCGTAGCAGTTCGTAGCACGTCGTAGCGGCTCGTAGCTCGACTCATCCGATTGCATACAAATGGATAACAATGAGCTTCACATGCATAGAAAACCAATTGCCAATCGAAGGAATTGCCGACATTATCAATCTGTCGCTATTTTGCATTTCAATATCCTGATACAAACAAAATTCTTTAACATTATTTGCAACTGAAACACTATTGAATTGTAAAAAATCATTTCATTTTATGTTTTTAAAGGATATATAGCATTTATTAACCCATTTAGATTAAGCCTATTGTGTTAGAACTTGTACGTCTACGAGGCATCTAATAACACGCAACAATAAATGTGACACTACAACGGGTGACGCTCATTAAGTTTTTTTTTTATGTTTTGGTAATCAACAGCTATACATAAAATATATATAAGAATAAGTGTATTACACTATTCTACACGTAATAATAGGTTTCCTTTTGTAACTGGGATAAGTAAAATTAAATAACATGCGAGCGGATTATGAAAAAAAAATTAAATTAGTAGGTACAAAACAACATTGCTTAAACTTGGAATAAAAAATCAAGTAATAAACACAAAATAGATTAAACAAAGAGAAAGCATGTCATTTGCCTTCGCATATGACTTACATTAGTTTTTGGAAAGTTAGCTTATTACAGTTAAATATGTCCACTTGAGAGAAGTCTGTGTTATAAATTCGAGCAATACGAGTCCCCAAAAATGTTTGTACACTGCCCAAAAATTATTTTTTACACAAAAGCTTATGAAATGTACCTATCAAGTTAATCTGCCATTCAAATTTGTTTAAAATATTATTTATTATAAATCTATTCAATGATTAATAAATTTTCTAGATAGGTAGGTACGGCCCTTTTTTATGGCCCTGGAATGACAACACTTATCTGAAAAAGGTAACGCTTATCCGGATAACTTTATATTATGTTATATAATCCAAGCGATTGACTACATCGAAGGTTATTGAATGACCCAAAGCAAAACATAATTTTCTACTTTACTTTTAAACTAATAATAAATTTGCATTAGCCTAAAAGTATATTTACACAACCAGCCGAATATGCCTAGTATTCTCACGCCACGAGCTCAGATGTCACAGTATTTAATAAATATGGTTGCGCTCTTAATCTACCGTCTCCTATTCCATTCCCGCAGATTACCTTTTCGTTTGCGTGTGAGCAAGACGGCTACACCAAGTGGTGCCACCCGGTACAATCTCGTCATAACATTGAACCAGAGGAGAAAAAAGATGGCTGTAGAGTGTCCGAAACTGCGTCGCACGCGCAACATGTGCTTTTATTCGAAAGAAGCAAATTTGAAAAAATTGCATACGTATCGTCGCTCCATGGTCTCCATCGCTTCTAGTAAGGTATTGTGCACCCTTTCCTTCGTTTCATCATCATCATCAGCCTTTAACATGTCCCCACTGCTGAGACACAGGCCTCCTCTCTGAGAGAGGGTGTGGGCCGTAATCCACCACACGGGCCCAGTGCGGGTTGGTGGATGTCACATGTCATCGAATTTTTGGTTCTAGGACATGCTGGATTCCTCACGATGTTTTCCTTCACCGTTTTGAGAGCAGTAGCGGTGAAATAATTTACACAAAGTAAAGCGCCTGCCTGGGTTTAAACTCACGACTTACAACTTGTAAATCGCGGGCCGTTACCACTAGGCCACCACTGCTCTATGCGTTCCTTCGTTTCCTCTGTTTTTATTTTCTTTGTAGGTAACACCAATCAAAATAAGAGCATTAGGAATTGCTTATTTGCGTATCCAAATTGGTTTCGGAACAACAAGGAATAAGGTTACATCCGCTGTGGTGTGAGTACCGTGTGTAGGTAGCTGGTTTGCATGATTATGTAACCTTTATATCTTATTAGATAGGTGGAGCCGCTGGTAGCTAGAGTTAACAATTTCAAATCAGTGCTAGTCTAGGTTTGGTTTTCTTTGTTTCAATAGTTTATAAGTTTTAATTTTGGTTGGTGCTTTAAAGTTACAGGTTATACTTACACTTACCCAGCTTTTTTAAAAAGCCTTACATCCTCTGTTTAGCCTTCCCCTAACTATATTTAAATCGGCTTGCCCTCTAAACTTATGCAGCTGAATTTGCGCACCAATTATATTCGTCAAATAATTTATTCATTTGCCATCCTAATTTGTTCGTCATATTTTAACTGAATTTAAACGATCCACTTGATTATGCCTCTCTCAGCGCTTAATTTTCCCTTTACAAATACCGAAAATGCTACATAAACAACATTGAACAGTTACTTTAAAGGGCTCTCAGTGATATTATAGAATTTGTAGGTAGTACCTGGAATTGCGGCACAATGTTACATTACATTATACACACGATTTATTTTTTCAACACTAAAATAATTTTCTGTTGCTTAAAAAAACTGAAAACACACACATTTGTTTTTATTTTTCGTGTTATTCTCAGCAAACCCTTTCATTTGACACCCAAATATAATGTCATGGGGATGCATACAAAATAACTAGTCCGCCATCTTTGGGAAACCGCCATATTGGATTTCCCACTTTCTGGTTTCTGCTTAAGCTGAAATTTTACACACATTCATGTTTAGTTTGCATAACTATACATGGTTAGCTAAGTGACGTCATTCTAAATCTAACGTGGCGGACTCTAAAAGATGGCGGACTAGCTATTCTGTATGCTTTTCCATGATATGGGTATCAATTGAAAGGGTTTGCTGAGAAGAACACAAAAATTAAAAAAATATAGTGAGTTTTTTAGTTTTTTTAAACTAAAGAAAATTATATTTACAAAATATAGTTAGTCGATTGAAATATAAATCTTGAATCCCCAATCTCATTCAGTGCACATGGAATATTCCAATAAAATTTTCGACGAGTGGCTGTAAATTATGTGTGCACAAATTGTCCATTTCGTCCTCTAACGCTCGGCACAGCTAAATGGAAGGATTGAATAAATAAATATAGGCAATGGTTTACACTGTTAGCATCACAATGGACTGTGAGTGCGGAAAATTTTCAATATTCAATTTTATTTGATTTTTTGGTTTGTTTTCTAAAAAACGAAAATCAAAAATCTTTGCAACACTTTATCTAAAGCAACACCAGAAAAAGAACCGTTTCGTATCTTTGTTAATTTATACAATTTTTATGCTCTGACAGAGAATATTATGGTACTTACGTAAGTTCTTTTATACAATTAATATATACTATTTACACACTTATAAAATACTTACTTAACTGTTATTAAAACAAAAACGCCTTACTAAATAAAACTTAAATTATGACGTCAAAAAATTTATTCGCATCGCTGTTGACTGGAAGTGTGCCCAAAAGTCTGGCGGCATTGTCACATTGTATGGCAATGCTTAAACCTCTGGCATAGGTAAAAACCAGCCCTTGGGTTTCCCCCAGTTCTTATTACATAAAATTATTTCATTATAGCAAACACTGTGTTTAAAATAAGAAGCCCTGCGAGTCAGCAGTGCGGTACAGCGGTCAGAGGTTTTTTTTTCAAGGCCACTTTTTTACTGGGCAGAAACGGCGCTAGGCACTGGGCATTTTTTTACCAGAAACTAATTGAAACTCCATTATTTCACATAGTTCTTTTTGTCGTCGTAAGTTACAGGAAAGAACGATGTTATATCTAGGAAAAAGTAAACAAGAACTATGAGTACGATAAGGTTACGATACGTTGATTTTTTTCCTAAGATTTAGACGTACACATACATACTCATACATAC
The DNA here is from genome assembly GCA_951329385.1 of Polia nebulosa. NCBI lineage: Eukaryota > Metazoa > Arthropoda > Insecta > Lepidoptera > Noctuidae > Polia > Polia nebulosa. The sequence goes on from OX589602.1 coordinate 23,207,262, forward strand.
ATCGTCTCGAAAGACCTTCATCATTAAAAGGGCCTAGTTCAAGTTCTGACCATCTTTATACTGTGCCTATACCAAGGTAATCGCAAAGTCAGTTTTAAGTTTGACCTCACTTTTGCCCGCCAACTGCTTCCCTCACGGTCACTGCATTACCAGTCAATGACGAAGGTCTCGGCTGCTCGACCCCTGTCACACACAGCAATTGAAAAACTGAAACGGATAGCTAAGTTGTAAAAAATCACGCGCAGTGTAGGGTTCCGTAGTCGCCCGTTATAACATGCGGACTCGCTTTATGTTTATTACTATGAACATTATTATTAATTGAGATCACAGTTTAATGGTAACTGGTTTATCTAAAGGGTGTTTGAAAGAAAGGCAAGAAATCGCGTCGGAGGAAGTACAAGTGGGTTTTAGGAATTCGGTTGTTTTTATTTTTTGTTTCATTTCCCTGTAGAAAATTATCTAGTAGGGTAGAAAATAATCTGAAAGCATAACTGTTTAAAAAAAATTCCAAACTTCAATCTCCTTGTATCTTTCGTATCCCGCAAGAATAAAATATTCAACTGGCATCTGAATAAACAATACCAGTGATATCAAGTGGGAGCTAACAGAAGCTGATATTCAAAGCCGTGAACAAACAGAACAAAAGGGCAGCTAAACCTGGACTATTGTGTTCCTCGTCTCCATCGGTTTAAGCTTACTTGACTCTATTGTTACCAGGCTTTATTTGCGAGTACTGTTTGCAAACACTTTTGATCTCGATAAAGCAAAGAGACTTTATAAATTGCGTCGGTGTATATTTTCAATTTCAGCACTCAGTGCTAACAAATAGTAAGAAGATGGTGATATCAATAACCTAGGTAATTTTTGATGTTGTAGTACAAAAATAAAGTTAAGACAAATTCACTCATAGCTTAGACTATATCTACAAGAATTAGGACACGTCAAACCATTGAACCGATACAAATATTGTTGACAATGTTTGTTAAGTTCTTCATTAACACAGCTAATAACAACAATCAATATTTTTTATATATTGCATTATTTTGCTGTGCCCTCGCAAACTGTCTACCTACTGATTTAATTAGGGTTTCGTACCTCAAAAGAAAAAAAACGGAACCCTTATAGGATCTTTGTTGTCCGTCTGTCTGTCTGTCAAGACCCTTTTTCTCAGGGACGCGTAGAGGTATCAAGCTGAAATATCAAACACTTAGGTCTACTGTCTCTTGGCGCTGTGAAAAAATCAAACTTCTAAGCCAACGCAATCAAGAGATACAGCCTTTTATGCTGCAAATTTTTAACACTCGCAAGGGAATCAAAAGCTAGAGGGTACTTCCCGTTAACTCAGAATTTTGAAATTTGGTACGAAGCAACGTCTTATAGCAAAACTAAAGGAATAATTGCGAAAAGAATGATTTTTTCGTTACATCTTAGAATTAAAATATTTTTTACTTATTTACTTACAGGTTTGTACGGAACCCTCGGTGCGCGAGTCCGACTCGCACTTGGCCGGTTTTTATATTATGATACAACTATGAATCTACGAGTATTTACAGTATGGAAGATATAAAAATACTCGTAAGTAAATTTCAGTTAAAATAAGAGAGTAATTATAAACAGACTACCGGGCAGTGGGCCATAAAGCCTGAACTTGAAGGCCCAAATCACACACGCTCCCTATATGCTACAAAGCCGATCAGACACACGGTGTACTATAAAGCCGGCAAATTGGATGGTCAGTGCCAATTCCGACATCATTCCCTAAGTCTCGCTGTAAAGCAACATTGTGCAACCAGATCTGATAGGAACGGCCTACAGAGCAGCATTAAGAAGAGCCAGTCGAATATTTAATGTGACGCTACTTTTACCTGTATTCTTTCGCTCCTTTATAAAAAAAGGTTACTTGAAATTATCATGATACCTTAAATTCTTTATTTGATAATTTATATAAGTAAAAATTCCATATATAATCATGTTTTCGTTGAATTGTTTGTTCCAATACTCTTATTTTCTTTTAATGCAAACATTGTACCAGCCCCTTATGCCAACAACCGTTTAAACACAACGCTATTGCTTGTGTACCGATGAAATGACCCGTTTTCACGTGCCATTAGTTTAACAACAGAGCCTTATTCTAGGTTGTGGTGAAAGTCCTGACTTTGTTGTACCTACCGTTTTCTCCAATTTCCTAAATTTCACAAAAAAAAGGGTCAGATTGTGTAGTTTCGCTTATTTATTTTTACATTTACCTGGAAAAGATGTGTTTGTAAACAGTTACGTTATATGTAAGTTTTCAAACTTACCTGATGCTTTTCTATTAAACCTGAGGAGCCTGTCGATGCTAACCGAACAACGAGCTCACAAATTTAGTTTTCTAACATTTCGTTGTTCTCGCACAAACACGCTTGTTACAAACAAAACAACGTACAGGAGAAGTTTCCAAATAGTAAATAGCCGCATGGCGCATGGCTTTTGGCCGCATGACGTGGTGTTCTGTGGCTTCCGCGGAAGGGTACCACAGGACAGCACAAAGTCAGACTAGTGCAAAGTGAAGTGCTACTATCATAGTTTTAATAAGCCTGGTTCATTAACACAATTACTATTGTTTAAATATTAAAATAATTATGTATGTTAAGTTAAGGTATTTTTCTATTGGCCTATACCATCTGAAATAAATGGTTTATTATTATTTCGTTTATTTATTTAAAAAACATTTAAAAAATAGAGAATAACAGTCCGCCAGTATTGGGAACAGGGTTCAAGCTACCGGTGGATACCTCCAGAGACAGGAACCTCCTCACAATGCGAGCCGTATCAAGGAGTACTGCCTTCTGTATCAGGCCCTTGATCCAACTGCGCAACGACAGCTTCGACAGGTGGTCGTCGAGGGTTTTGGCCATCAGGCCGTTGGCGGTAACGATATCGGCACGATGACAGCCGAGTCCACATTCCACGTATCGACCTCCTCGTGTGCCAAGTCAAGGTATTTCATTTGCTTCTCTTTCTCAGCTTTCACCAGGTTCTCGTCATGTGAGATAGTGATATCAGTTTTCATTGTGCGGCACGCTAATTGGTCTACCACCACTATATCCGGCTTATTGGCAACAAAAGTCCTGTCAGTGATGATAGACTGATCCCAGTACAACGTGACATGGTCATTTTCGAGAACTGGGTCGGGTACATACTTGTAATACGGAACCTCAGAATAAGCAAATTTGTATTTCAAAGCAAGTTGCTAGTGGATAATCCTGGCCACTTGGTTATGCCTGTGCAAATACTCGCCGTTAGCCAGAAGAGAACAACCAATCCGCCTTCGCCGGAATGCTCATGTTTTATCATTACTTTACAGTGTTCTGTTAATTTCTACAACCCCCTCTTGTCTCAAAGAACGTTTTCAGGTCCTTCATGACACACATTCGAGACACTTAAGGTCATCGGAGAATTTGAGACTTTTGATGCCTTCTCATTCCACCAAGTTTTACGACAAATCGTTCGCAGTTCAAGCTGTACGATTGTGGAATGCGTTGCCGATGCCAGCTAGGCAAGCCCAGTCACTCGCTTCTTTTAAAAAAATTGTAAAAGACCACTACCTTTCTCTCTAATGCTTTTCTGTCTCTACATACTCTTATCTCTTCCGTCATTAACCGATCGTTTTACCACTTTTCTTATCACTTCCTTCTTCGTAATTGTGTAACATGTGATATGTATGTATGTATTATTATGTATTGTATTTTATAAATATTTATAGAAAATGTTGTTGTTCAGTTTACTAATAAGCAGTACACCGCAAAGGGGGTAGCCCTTTTTTTAGTTTAGATTTTTTAGTCCATCCAAAGGTTGTCCGGTAGATATCATGCCGTCACGACATTCGAGTCGGTTTTACTGCCAAGCCGCGCCAAGATGTTTCTTTTATTTGAAATCTATTAGCATACATCTAATGACATGACATGACAAAAACAAAACTTTTTTCATCATCTATCTATTGTAGGTACTGTTTGCTCACAAATGTGTTGAAAAACGTTGTATGATACACGTGCGGATTGGTATTTACAAACTCGTGACTATGGTAAGCCCTCGATTGCATCTCGGGCTTACATTCATCTACTCGTTTGTAAAAACCAACATATCGCACTAGTATCATAAATAACTATTCCACAATCTTTGCAAAATAAAATGATACTTATTGTTGTTCTACTAGACATAGTTTCTAATTTTGCATGAGCAAAGTTAAGGTGACGTAACAATTTCCAATTTCACGAGTCATGAAAACTAAGAATGATATGAAAATGTCAGCAAAATTATGTTTAGTGTTGTATAAATGAAGAAAGGTGTTCACAGATAGAATGAGGTGTAAAGGTGAACTGAAAGGCAAAAGTAAGACGTATTTGCTCCGGCTTCGTGGAAACGAGCCACCTTAGTCGTTTGAATTCTGCTAGCTCGAGACGACATTCTTTACTTAGAAGCTTCTGCCTGACAATTTAGTAAACGCTTACGCGTAAAACGCTGTTCATTAATCGTATAAAAATATGTCCGTTTAATGCTAAAATTATAAATCAATGTTAGAAGATAAATACTATACTTACTACTATTTATTTTCTCGCAATTAATGGTATAAAGTAGAGTACACAACTCGTGAAATAAATAATTCATCTGGGTCCTTGTATCCCTCGCTCCGCTCAGGATTCTAATCTAGAATACCTCCCTACGCTCAGGATTCTACTCTAGAATCCTTTGCTGCTCTCGGGATCCAACTTAGTCCCTCGAACTAAATTCCCATTTTAATCTCTTGTTGTATAACCTACTATTTTTTTTTGTTTTTTTTTAAGACTCGTCATAATACTTTGTACTCAGTGAACGTCAACCCACTGGTAGTGTACTGTTGAGTAAAGTATATCGATATAGTACAATTTACTATGTCGTGTTCTAATTATCCCTTTACACTTGATCGGTACGTACGATTATGTTTATGATTTTTTTTTGAGTAAGAAATTGTATTGAAAAACGTCATTTGATGTATCAAACGAATTGGCATTTGTCATTCCACTCCCTATCTGCCTCGCCTTCGGTTTGGGTGTCTATTTCAAAACGGCTATAGTGATTTTCAGTTCAATAGTCACTCATTAAAATCTATTTTAACTGTCTCTAAGTACTTGGGTATACAATTTACGATTTCAAGCTTCTGAACAATTTCAATATAAAGGCTATCATTACTTTTGTAGAAAAGTAGCTAAGGGGGAAGAGGACACTGACTAAAATGAAGTGATTCCTTTTCACCCGTCTTTTCTTAAACTGGCCACATCGTGACTAATGTCCGCCTCATTTTTCTTGTTTGTTCCTTTAATCCAAATCGTTGACCCTTGTCATTGGTGTTTTAATAGGCTTCTTTCTTTTCGTCTTTTTAAGATATTAAACTTTTAAGTAAGCTCCACCTTACAAGATTACAAAGAAAATATTTCGTATCAAATTAATTTGGTAACGTGACGAAGATCAGAGATCCGTGGAGTGATGTCAGACTGTCTCTGCCTGGAGTCTCGGATAAATTCGAAAAAGAGATCCACCCTTGGCACTCAGGCAACTGAAAAAACAGGGGTGGGCTATATTCACTAAAAGTTTGACACGCCCTTCCGCTCCACCAAGGGCGGGAGAAATCACTGGATGATTTTCCACCCCACAAAAAAATAAACCTGTCTGAAATCGTAACAGCACAAGTTTTATGAGAGGGTTTCCTTACCTTCATAACTTTATTATTTCTTGGACAATATTGTGTTAGAGATTCACGCTGAAACTGGTTCCTTTTGAGAGGTAGTATCTAACATAAATATATATTTCCTCAAAATGTTCTTATTTCAGCAACAGTTTGAGTTCGTGACGCATAGTGTTACTGATACTGGAGATAGTGAAAATATTATCATCATCATCATCATCATCAGCCAATAGCAGTCCACTGCTGGACATAGGCCTCTCCAATTGCACGCCATTCAGCTCGGTTCTCGGCAACTCTCATCCAGCTAATACCAGCCACCCTGCGAAGATCATCGCTCCACCTAGCCTGAGGGCGTCCTACCTTACGTTTGTCGATTTGCGATCTCCACTCGAGAACACGTCTACCCCAACGGTCATCGGTTCTACGGCTAATATGGCTGGCCCATTACCACTTCAGCTTGCTTATTCTGTGAGCTATGTCGACAACCTTGGTTCTCAGCCGGATCACCTCGTTCCGTATTCGATCCCTCAATGAGACTCTAAGCATAGCCCGTTCCATAGCTCGCGGAGCGACCTTGAATTTATGGACCAGTCGTACCGTGAGTGTCCACGTTTCGGCTCCGTAAGTCATAAAAGGCAAGACGCACTGATTAAAGACGTTGGTCTTTAGGCTCTGTGGAATACGCGACGCGAAGACTCGTCGAAGCTTCCCAAACGCTGCCCAGCCCAGCTGGATCCTTCTGTTGACCCCCCTCTCAAAGTTGTTTTTACCAAATGCAGAGTTTGCCCGAGGTAAACATATTCTCGATCAACCTTGAGAGCACCGCCATTGACAAAAATCGGTCCCGGAGTGACGTGTTCGTTGAACATAACCTGGGTTTTGTCCAAGTTCATCCGGAGACCAATGCGTCCAGAAGAATCAACTAGGCCGTCCAACATCTGCTGCAGATTATGCATCGATTCAGCCAGTATGACAATGTCATCTGCAAATCTCAAGTGTGAGATGTATTCGCCGTTAATGTTAATGCCGCGTCCCTCCCAGTTCAGCATCTTGAACACATCCTCCAATGCGTTAGAGAACAATTTCGGGGAAATTACATCCGCTTGTCTCACACCTCGACGCAGGGGGATATGTTCAGTTCGCCGATCCTGAATTTGGATGGCCATTGTCGCGTTTTCATAAAAACATCTCAACACTTGAATGTATCGCCAGTCGACTTGGCATCGCTGCAGAGACTCCGAAACAGACCAGGTCTCGTTAGAGTCAAATGCCTTCTCATAGTCTACAAACGCAAGACAGGGGCCGATTATACTCTTTTGACTTCTGTATAATTTGCCTCACATAATTTGCATCATTTAGAACTATCATATTTATCCCAAAACTTTGCCTAGGCATTCTATACAATGCCGAATGTTCAGCCCGAAATGTGCTAACGACAGTCGCAAGTATGGTAGCCTATTTCTTTCTGCAGGGTTTAAATGAACTTAACACGAAGGGGATGACAGGGGCTGAGTTCGCTCAGCTCGATAATTTGAGTCCATCGCCACTAGTATCTAGTTTAACATTGTGTATTTACATTATTTTTGTGTCTATTTGTATTAAAAAGACCCTATAAAATAATGGATTAAGACAATGGAATATGAACTTTGTCGTGTGTGCCATAGAGTTTATTGTTCGTAAATTTGACAATTATCTCGAACTATAAATTTAAATATACAAGGGATTAAAAAAACAACAACATATAATTTGCATACAATTCGTATGTGCGGAAGAGATATAAAAGTGCGCAGTCTGTGAAACACGTCCGTGATATATTGTAGCGTAGTGTTGACGCTGCGGTGAACGTAAAATATTTTCAACTAGTCTGACAGACGGAGAATTCGATTCCAGCTCTCGGAATCTTCGTAGACTCAAACCATGTCTTCGTAGCCATGTTTTGGTACTGATCTTGCTTTTATCATGAAAATCTGGAACAATTTGAGTTTTATTTCAGTAAACAGAAAATCAAGTAGGATAAAAAAAAATCTGTTGTGAGGCTGAAAAGTATTTTTAGGCAGATAGCTAGTAGCTAAAAAATTGCTTACATTGAAGCTTTGTTCAAAAAATAGTCACAGTAAAACTTTGAAGCTTGTTAATTCTACTGCAAAATTTGAGCCCGTAATATAGGTATTGCATACCAAGAAACTCGCCTTTAGATAATGTTACTACTATGTTTACTTTTTTTGTCAAGCTTCATAAAATAGCTTTTATTAAGTGTTGCTAGAAATTTGCTGCTTATCAATATGCCTCTCTTTTAACGAACATATCGTTTTAAAATCATAAAACGTTGTTTTCTACAATATAAATTACAAAAATACATAAACTCACACCTCTTCCCATATAGAATAGATAGGCAGAAACTCTGAACGCCAGCTGCTACGATCCTTTTTTTTTTTTTTTTTTGTGGGGTGGGAAATCATCCTATGACTTCTCCCGCTCTGGGTGGAGCGGGAGGGCGTGTCAGACTCTTACTGACTAAAACCCACCCCTGTTCCTTCCTGCCTTTGAGTGCCCAGGGGCGAGGTAACTCTGTTTCGAATTTATCCTCAACCCCCGGGCAGTGCTACGATCCTTACATACTTACTCCTACTGCTTCGTTGACGTTCACACATCTGATCATAATACATACAAACATACATATTTTCTGAATGTAATTGGCGAATAGGCCATAGGCCTTTAGCCTTTAATGTGAAAGTATAATAAATTATTAAGATCCTTTCGGAATTAATCGCTAGCACAGAATTATAAGTTTTAGTTGTGCAGTTTTACAAGCTTAACGCGGAAGAAGTCGCGGGAAACAGCTAGTATTCTGTAAAACTTTAAGACACTGAAATAACGTAAATACAATAAATGGGCAAGTAAGAATAAGTTAGATTTGGTTCCGAAATTGTAGGAGCCTGCGTTCTGAAGATAAACGTTTACCGCGGAAAATTCATTACGCATCGCAATAAATAAGTTGTTGCCATGAAACTTGCAAGAGAATGTGACAGACAAAACTGGCTGCTCAATCTTCAGAAATATAGGAAAAAGAACTTTTGTTCTAAAGTAGGTATGTATAATGTTGAATCTTCAATTTGCTAATGATATAGTAAGGAAACGATTTTGACCTTATCTGGTTTGGACTGGGTACAAGCATGTTCCACTTTACTTCGTGACGTCATCCCACGCACGTCACCAACACGCGCGGATGTAATATAAACATGCCCATGAGCGTGATGTCTGCAAAATTACATTAATACCGCACAATCTAGAACAACACTCAACAGAATAGACGTCATAACAACATACCAACTGACGACTCAAGATAACATACACGGTGAACACAATGTAAATCTATGTACCTTGGAAATGTGTTTGTCATAAAAATAAAAACTTTTCCTTATATAGAACTAAGTAATCGTAATTCTATGAATTCTGGTGATAGTAGACTGACATACAAAACTTCATTTTCATATTGGACCATTCCGATTAAATCAATTCGCTCATCAGGTACGTTTTCAATATCAAATTAAGTCCTATCAAAATGCCAATTGCCTTGATCAGTCAAAAACAATTCTACCAGTAAACATGAGGAAAATCTACCGCTTAAATAAGTTCGTTTGCCTTGATTATTTTCTCCCTTTTCTTGATTTTCGGCACGAGCCAAATATTCAAATAGGTATCTTCAAAGAGAACATCCCCAATTTTTTATGATGTCAATAAGAATAATGAAGCTAACAATAATGTTATAATCAGCCTTAGCTTAATTAGAGCCAGACAAGAAGAAAATAAAAAAGAAAAATTCACTATAATATTCTATTATGAGAACAATTTTATGCGGTCTTAGAAACCAATATTCACTCAAATACTAGAGATACTCCTCTCCTAGTTTTACAAGAAAGCCTCCTTTCCCAAGCTAGGTCAATAAATAGAGACATTATTTGAGAAGATATTGACCTTTCTCACAAGATATAAACCCTTTCTCAGCCGTACGTAAACTATATAGCACATGTGGCAGATTTATAGATCCATGTGGTTTATCATCCGCCCCAAGGGTGTGATAAATAGGTGCCTATATAAATACCGCCAGACGAGGGAGCGACAAGTGATCTGCTTAGCGTATAGCGTCATATAACCGTATCGTCGCCTACGCGACAAACGTCACTTGTCTGTTAAATTTATGAGGTGAACGCAGGATGGAAGGAACAAGAAATTTAAGACGATGACATTCGCTAAAACTAAAAAGTTGCTGTTTTCAAACAATTTTTAAAGCCATTCAGTTTAAATCTGCAGTATAAATATCTATTGATCTATACTAATATTATAAAGATAGAGAGTCTGTTTGTTTGTTTGAACGCGCTAATCTCAGGAACTACTAGATCGAATTGAAAAATTATTTTTGTGTTGAATAGTCCATTTATCGAGGAAGGCTATTGATTATATAAAATTACGATACAACCAATAGGAGCAGAGCATCAATCAGGTCAGGCCTGTTGGTCTAGTGGTTAGTGACCCTGACTGCTATGCCGGAGGTTGTGGGTTCGATTCCCACCCAGGACAAATGTTTGTGTAATGAGCACGATCATTTGTTCTGTGTCTGGGTGTAATTTATCTATAATATTTATGTATTTAGAAATATATAAGTATGTTTATCAGTTGCCTAGTACCCATAAGACAAGCTCTGCTTAGCTTGGGACTAGATGGCGTTGTGTGATAGTTGTGGAATATTATATTATATATTATTATATTATCAATGAAAAGTGTGGCAAGGTTCGATTCCCACCCAGGACAAATGTTTGTGTAATGAGCACGATCATTTGTTCTGTGTCTGGGTGTAATTTATCTATAATATTTATGTATTAAGAAATATATAAGTATGTTTATCAGTTGCTTAGTACCCATAACACAAGCTCTGCTTAGCTTGGGACTAGATGGCGTTGTGTGATAGTTGTGGAATATTATTTTATATATTATTATATTATCAATGAAAAGTGTGGCAAAAACGGGAAAAAAATATTCCTTTTGAGAGCTTCCATTACGTGCGCTGCGTGAACGGTTAAAGTTACGCAAAAATTATGTTTGACGGAATTGTTTCCCTTTACAGTTCTAAAAAAAGTCCTGGAAAGCATATGTCTATCTTTTAATGTTAACTCACATATTTCTGAGACCTTTGTTGTTTCCGAAATACATTTAAAAATCCTTGATAGAAATGATCGTCAAACATCATTCCTATTAAGAATTTTTAAGTTAAAGTTGTAACTTTGACATTTTAATTTTTTCCCCATATTACTAGCCGACGTACTATTGATGACAAAGGTGTATGGAGAGCCTAAGGTCGACTTTTGACTGTGAGGTTTTGCATTACGTATCATGACTTTCATGAGACGACTAGATGGCGCTGTTCAATCATGAAAATAACACTGCAAAGCTTATAAACCTTATTATGCAGAGGCAGATAATAAGGTTTTTAATACCTAAAATAATTACTAAGTAATAATAATATATTTATATTCAAATAAACAAAAATTACTATATTTTCTTATTTCCGAGTACTTAATACAGCGCCATCTAAACCAAACTAAATAAGCCAATTGGTACTATATCGGTTAATTCGACTACAGATGGCGTCGAACACAAATAATAAAAATCCCTACATTCACAAAGTAGCTCTTATTTTCACGTTCCAGAATAAATAGTCAGTAGCTCAGGTGGATAAGCATGGCAGAATAACATAGATCGTTCAACAGGGCACCGGTTCGCAACCCAGCTCTCTGTCGACTTTTTTTAAATTTAATTATTCTAATATATAATTTATATTCTATTTTTTGTATTTTTAAACGTTTTTATTTTATTTTTTGTTATAAATAATATAAAAAATATGAGGTATAAGATGTATAAATGAATATAGGGATAATATACAAGTATACATATACTACTATATATAACATTCTAAAAATATATATTATATAAATTACTTTCATAATTGGTGGTAAGTATTAGTATTATTAGTAAAAACCATTTATGTAGAAGATTTAGATATATTTTTCTTACAGCTTAAGATTTACTAAGTTTAATTCTCGTAAAGGATAAGAAATGAAACTATTTTATTGATTATAGTTTGATGTTGAACAAAAAGATTAAATTTTTATACAGTCAATATTAAACTACCCTCAATTCTTTTGAGATTTATGATACAGGTTAAAGTCGCTAAACAACTTCGATATAATAAAGAGTAGGATAATTTCAACTCATTGCGTAATGACGCAATAGTCCAGTGGCTATGGTATCGGTAAATTTTATGCCACCGAGTTCGAATCCTAGTTATTACGAGCTTTGCTTTATAAGGTTTGTAATGTCGTAGGAGAATTTGTGTTAAAATTAAGTAATATTGTAACTAGCAAAAAACAAGATAATGTTCTTTAACGAGAGATGTATATTTTCCAATCCAACTACTATACTAGCGCCATCTATGTCGTTCAAGACGTATTATTAAGGCGATGAAACCATGTACAAACGATTTTGGTTTGGAACTCTCCATGCAGTTCTGTCTTCATTAGTACGTTGACAAAATTTATAATACATAATCGATCGAATTTTAATGCAAAACTTTGTTGTTTTACATTTTTAATAGCTTGAAATCTATAAAATGCTTCATATTTTGCAATAAATTGCAAGCATTATGTCGTCATACATTTTTTTCTTTTTAACCAACTTCATAAAGAAGGAGGTTATCAATTCGGATGTTTGTATTATTATTATTTTTTTATGTATGTTTGGGCATAACTCCGTCATATATTGATGGATTTGCAAAATTCTTTTTTTGTTCGAAAGAAATTTGTTTCCAAATGGTCCCATTTAAATTTCATATAGATCTGATGATGGGTTTCGGAGACAGACAACGGAACTCTACAAAAATTGACAGCAAATCAACCGCGATTGCTGCGATCGTATGTCTATGAATTGTTAACACAGTATAATGGGGAACCACAACTAAAAAGTAAAAAATAAAAAAACTTTTTTACAAAACAATAGAACCGACTTCCAAAAAAAGTGCAAAATAACTTTAATTTCGGAAGTCGGTGTCAAAAAACGGAGACACAAAACCAGAAACACCGACTTCCGAAATTAAAGTTATTTTGCACTTTTTTTGGAAGTCGGTTCTATTTTTTTGTAAAAAAGTTTTATTCTATGCACCAAAAGAGTGACCGGGCTTTAGGTAATGTCACGCTCTTAATAAACGAAACTATTTTGTTTCAATGGAACACAAGAGTCATGCGTTGGGAGTTTTAAATGTGTGAACTTATGAGTACGAAAATACTATCAAAACTATGTATTTATTTTGAAGCAGAAAGTTATATAAGGATATTCATATTCTACAAAAATTACAATAAAATATACCATTTGATATAAACACGAAGGAAACCGATAAAGTAGACACGCCTAGGTTATTTCCAGAGCTTCCATGCCTTTTAAATACGAACCTTTGAACAAGACTGCTACAATACTTCAAAAGGACAAGAAAGGTTTTCTCTCATCCTTATTTTCCCTCTAGAGGGAAAAGTAAAAGCACGACGATGTTCAAAGCTTTCAGTTGAGTAACTGTTGCCATATGGAACACTCTCACACGTCTATATTCAAATTATCTGCAGTAAAATTGTGACTATGTAAAAATGAGTGGTGTGCCACTTAACAATGTCGTCATCACTCAGTTTACGTGGTATGCCTCGCATTTGATTGTTGTTAATTTGTTGAAATGTGATCTCCAATTGAATTTAGCTTTATTGTTAGTGCTATTTAGATTAAATTTCGATTCCGTTACCATTGCAATAAATTATTGTTCCAAATTATGATAGTGTATCGATATTTCAAACACGGGTTATTATTTAACTTAGAAGTACATCATTATACTAATAGGGTCCTGTAAGTTAATTTACGTTATTTATTTTCACTGTTGTATTAGTTTACCTATTCTAGAGCAATATTTACTTAAGATACTTAATTCTGATCCACATAGCAAATTTCGTAGCATTGGGCCACTTTGTAAAAGAAAAGAAAATTAAAACGTCCTTGCTATTTATCGTCCGAAGAAGTAAACAACCACTTAATTTATAGTCCCTTGGTATTACGACTAAAACAAGTAACTCAACGGAAGTATATTCAAATAAAATAAAGACATCATACTTTTCGAGTTTGTCACAATCACGAAGTCTAAGTACACAGGGTGTAACGGATACGGGTATATTATATTTTAGATAATGCCTCTACATAAAGAATTGGACAACTTTCTTCGAGGACGTCACATATAATTCCCAAAAAAATGGCCTTTCCGTACCAAGTTATCATCATCATCCTCATCAGTCTATAGCAGTCCACTGCTGGACATAGTCCTCTCCAATTGCACCGACAACTCTCATCCAGCTGCACCAGTCATCATGCGAAGATCATCAATTTATCATCAGCTGATCAAAATTAATATCAGAGCTCTAATTTATTTTCTGAATTCAGTAAGACTTTCGTGATGAAAGTGGTTCATTTCTATTGGCAGAAGCAGTACTTAAAGTATGACCACCCATTTCCGTTATATTATGTAGATCAGTAATATCTAATACAGTTTGTTTTTGTTAGTTAAATGAAATAAGAGCAACAATTTTATAAAAAAAACAACATCTACCGTAAAACGGGGTGAATAGGAACGCCGGGGTGAATAGAAACTTTGAAGGGGTTTTTACGTTATTTAGAAATTGTTTGTAGCATTTATGTACTCCAATTTATTTATGAATTGTTATAAAAAATAAATCGATGGAGGAGCTCGTGGCTAAAGTAGTAATAGCCGCCCGGGTCGGCCATCAGGTTAAGCTACGCTTGCCGGGGTTGGTCCATGGATGGGTGACCATCTTTACATACCGAGATTCCTCCGTGCCTCGGAATGCACGTTAAGCCGTTGGTCCCGGCTGTCAATCGTGGATCTTTGACAGTCGTTACGGGTCGTCAGAAACCCGAAAGTCTGACAACCAGTCTTACCAACGGGTATCGTATTACCCAGTAACTGGGTTGTGGAGGTCAGATAGGCAGTCGCTCCGTGTAAAATACTGGTATTCAGCTGCATCCGATTAGACTGCAAGCCAACCCCAAGATAGTTGGGAAAAGGCTAGGCAGATGATGATAAAAAATAAATCGATGCTTTACTAGAAACCAATATTAGGGGTATCTTAGTGAAAATCCTACTCAAAGTTTTGTTTCTATTCACCCCTTTGTTCCTATTCACCCCGTTCGTAGGTACGCATTTTAAACGTATACTTACCATTTTATTCATAACAATAAAGTGGAAAGTCAAAAGAAAAAGTAGTGTGGCAAATGAAAAGTATTTTCTGTTGTATAAATAACTACACAAAAGAAAATACTTTTTAGTTTCCTAATGTTATTTGTTCAAGCGCACTCTTTCCAGCAAATATTAAAAGCCCGATATGGGTTGTGAATTTGACTGTTGAAATAAAAAAAAACTGGTTAATTGCGAGTTTGACTCGCACAGGAAGGGTTCCGTACGATTTTATTATTTGTTGTTATAGCGGCAACAGAAATGCACATTCTGTGAAAGTTTCAACTGTCCACCTATTACGGATCATGAGATACAGCCCGCTGACAGACAAACGGACAGCGGAGGCTTAGTAATAGGGTCCCGTTAGTTACCCTTCGAGTACAGAACCCTAAAAATAAAGGAAATTTCTTCTTGTGGTCTGTAAGACGTTCATCATTCTCCTGCCCTTATTCCAATTTATTTGGGGTCGGCGCAACATGTCTTTTTCTTCCATACTCCTCTATTAGTCGTCATCTCTGTAGTCACCCCCTTTTTACCCATATCCTCTTTCACACTTTCCAACCATCGTTTCTTTGGCCTTCCCCTACTCTTATAGCCATCCACATCCATACACAAGACTTTCCGGTGGTGGCGTGGTCTTTAAAACGTTGGCTTCCCATTATATGTAACTGAATAAAATAGAATATAACTCGAAACGAATAATTCCGTTTTGTTCTGCAGTTTAATTGGGAGAGCTTTCTTTCACTACAAACGACTGCTTTAATGTTTCCCTCGAGACTGATAGGGACTGACGTACGATTGTTAACTCAATGGTTGAGTTCACGTAGGTAAACGTTTGTTTGTAAACACACAATGTATTGATGGTGCTTCGTGATAAGGGTCTCAATTCTGTGCTCAGGATGAAAGGTTCTCTATTTACTGTTCATTTGGTGGCATGCCATCTAAGTGAATATTAGTTTGCCTTAATCTACATATTATCCAACAACCATTCAGTTACTGAATCTTTTTCCGAATACCGACAATCATGGATGTTAATTAGAATCACGACTTTATACTTAAGTAACTAATTAATCTACAAACGTCTATTACATTTCTTGTAAAAAATACGCTTATAGCTAGCTAGTTCAATTAATTCCTTAATGTCGTCCACTTCATTTATTTTCATATATTTTTCGTAGGGATTAATTTATAGAATTAACAAATCAACAACATCCTCTACTTATCTAAAAACCACAATCATACAATTTATCGATTTTCTGAAGTTTTGGTAAATACCTCCAAGTTCAATGACCGACTTACAAAATATATTCTGGAGATACTTTACAATACAATAAATTCGAAACGTCTTAACGTCAGAAGTTTAACAGACACAATATTTCTACTTCCATTTATATTAAATAGGAATTTTATTATTTGTACCTACATACTAAGGTACATTACTTGTGGCACCGTCAGCGATCAGCTGTGGCCGGTCCGGGCGTGCGCCCCACGCCAGAGTGGGATCTATAAGCCGCGATCGCTCGGTCATCTGCACGAGTCATTAGCCTGCTCCAACGGCGAATGCTCGCGCTAATTTATTTAAATCCGTAATTCTGTTACGCGACCTAGTTTACCTGTAGCCTCAGTTTTCCTTCTAATTCTTGATTCTGTACTTACCTATTGCTTGTTCTTCTTATACTTCGAACAGCTGATTTGACTTAAATCCAATGAAACTCAATCATCAACTAAGTTATCGTAAGTTTCTAATTGTATAGGTATTCGGAGCATCGCCACATAAACAGTAGTTACTATAGTTCTCTTGATCTTGGTAATCCTTGTAGATAACAAGTACTGTGGAGTCATAAACAATGTGGTCGGAGCTAACCTCACGTGTTCAGCCTCTCAGTGTGTTTCGGTTATCTCTACAAACACTGAATATACTCGTATTGTACAAGAGAACGTTGAGCATTTTGGTCTAATTATATTTTTTGAGAACGTAGGTGTTCTGCTTGAGATAGTACCGAGGAATGTGTGGTACTGATACTCGCTAATTCGCACACTCAATCACAGTCAATTCATACATGATTAAAATTATATTCATCCTATTTTAAGACCTGTACAGGTTGCTTCTACATTTTGGATGTATTTATATCAGCATAAGTTATATAAGCGACTTAAGTACGTTATCCCGCATAACGTACTTTAGTCGCTATATTAGATTTTAATCAAGCAATTCAATATGGTTTGTAACCACAAAATGAGCCGCGATAGTTAAAAGGAACACTGTGGTTGATTCAATATATATATGAGTACGTAGGTATATAGATGCTGGCGGGAAAAATTCCGAATCATTCTCGTCGAATACTTCGGAAGTATGCCGAAATATTCCGAAACTTTGGGAATATTTGAACGGTCAAAAAGAAAACCAGGAAAATCGACCTTATTACCTATTTTTCAACATTTTTTTATGTCACGTATACATATAGTGACTAATAATACAGTTCTGAAAACTGCATCAAAATCGGTTCAGCCAAACGCGAGATGATCGCGGGCATACATACATACGGTTCAAACTCATAACCTCCTTTTTTTTTAAATCGGTTAATATACCAAAAACTGCTCCTAAGTATAACAAATACTTTTCTGAAAACCGCATCAAAACGTGTTTGCTTGCAAGGTTTACCTTTGTTTGTTTTTATTGACTGGGCTATTATACGCGTTAAGTAGGTAGGTAATGATTAATACCTACCTATGCGACTCGCGATGCGTACAGAGCTACTTCCCATTGAATTATTCGGGCGAAATATTAAACATTCGATTGCGGGGTACGAATCTTTCTCGCGGGGGGGAAAACTTCTCCGGGGAGCATCTCCGCTCTTACCGCACCCCGCACCGCCATCGCCTGCACGCACGACTCGTGGCAGACGGCGCGCGCGGCGCAGGGCCAGCGCGGCGGCAGCGGCCGGCGCACAGAGTGGCAACGGCGGCGGCGATCGACGATCGATGCAAAATACTATTTTTCAGCAAAAAAATTAAAAATCTAAATTAAATTCATTTTGGGTAATTCTGATTTAAAGAAACTTTCCCAGAAGTATTCCGGAATTATTCTGAATTTTTCAGAAGTTTTGCAACTATACGTAGGTACTTAGATATTATTTTTTGTTTTCGAGAGAAAACCTTCAAAAGTCCAGGAACTTTTGGAGAAAATACCAGGGAGTGTGGGATTTTTACTTCACTAAAACCACCCTGATGATCACTTTCAGCACATGCAAAGGGTCCCGTGACAACGCTTGTGAAGGCACTTCTCTGTGGAGCCTGCAGCACGTGATCACTGTGACAACGTCTTTCCTGGGATCACTCGGTAGGTGGACAGAGTCCCCACTCTGAACGTCCGTGACCCTGTTGTCCCGCCTGCCTTAAACGGTGCAGGCGGGGTATTGGCGTTGCTACCTACTCGCTTTTTATCTTTGTTCACACAAACTAAAATTAACTTTGTATTTTCAATTCAGAAAACTATGATAATTTTTTAAGTGTTTTTTTTTTTATTTTTTTTTAGTTAAAACTTTAAAGAACACTTGTTTTTTATTTAGTTTCGTTGAATGAAAACAGCAACAACAACAACAGCAGCCTTTTAATGTCCCCACTGCTGGGGCACAGGCCTCCTCTCTGTGAGAAACAGCGATGTACAGCGATGTGGACGAATTTTACGATACCCAATGAGCTATACTCCCTCTTATATGCCACTTGTACATGTTTTATTTATTTTCTTTTAGCCTGTTTATCACCTTACGTTATTTATTAGTTAAGTTATGTATAATAATATTGTAATCAAATAAACAATTATAAGTTAAAAAAAAAAGTTTTGTTGAATAAAAGTTAATGAAGTGTCATACGTTGCGGCTGTCAATCGTGGGAAGCCTGAAAGTCTGACAACCAGTCTTACCAAAGGGGTATCGTATTACCCAGTTACTGGGTTGTGGAGGTCAGATAGGCAGTCGCTCCATGTAAAATACTGGTATTCAGCTGCATCCGGTTAGACTGGAAGCCGACCCCAAGATAGTTGGGAAAAGGCTAGGAGGATGATGATGACGTTAAATTTGCTACAAATGAAAAAAACATGATAAGTAGCTTTATTAGTTTTTAATAACCAGTACCTACCTACCAAAAAAAATATATGAAATATATGATATCGAATTTAACATCGTTGTAAATCTAAGTTAGAATTTTGGGTGTGTCGAACCCACCTTACGCTCGGTGTTATAAATTTAAACATTACGCTCGCCGGGTTAAAAAGTGAACAATGCAATTATAATAAAAAGGCACTGTGTTATTACAAATACCAACGTCAAAGTAAATTTTTACTTTGTAGGAGGACTTTATTAATGAAAACGCTTTTAAAAAACATTACGGAAATACACGAACGATTTTATGTTGTTTTCTATGAAAACACTGCGTTATAAAAAAAAGACGGTTTAACAATTTTGTTTTGTAATACACAGTTAAGTTAGATAGTTACTTATTCTAAATTCTGCATCGTCTTCTATCTTGCTGCCTGCTAATAATAAAAAATAACCTAATGATGAAACACAATTACCACAGTGCAGCTTTGATTAATTAACCCTACAGTGGTCGCGTATCTAAAAGTGACATGTTTGGTCGCGTGGTCTACATGAGTATAACAAATCTAAGACAAAAGAATGTATACAATCAATTTAAAATACTTGGTTATTTATTTTTATATGTTAGGAACAACGTGTTTTTTGTAAAAAAATATCAAAAAAGCATAAAAATATTTTCTATTCTTATAAAAATCAACTAAAACATAAAATGCCTGATTTTCATTACCAAATATCACATGTTTTCATTAAATTACATTTAAAAAAAACTATATAACAATATTGTAATCTTGTAAAGGATAAAATTTTTCCTCTCACCGGCTAGCGTCAGAGTTAAATTTCTGAATGAGACTCTATTTTCCAATTTACAGGTTCATTGCATAAGGAATGTTTGTGGTAAATAATACTTATTATCCTTGGACACGTGGGCGTCTGTGTTCAGAACCTTTTGCTAAGACGGCATTGTTCTTCCAAAAATAAAGTGAGGTTAAGATCCGACCATTTTCTAGTTCTATCTATCTATAAGATCTTAAGTAGAACTTAGGAACTCTGTCAACAATAAGAAAGCTTGGTGAGGTACACGAAAAAAAGTGTTTTTTTTTTGTAAATTTATTATATTTTTAAGTGTTACAATCTAATTGTAATTTTGTAAGCAAAACCAGTACACCATCTAGGAACGGTTAGGACATATAAACTTTTTGCACGTATTGCACATCTTTCGACTGCTTGTAAGACGAGCTATACCGCAGTCACGGCAACGGCCAACGAAATTCCCCCGTATCAGTCCTGGTGTCGATAGCTTGTTGTGGAAGACCCAGAATACCTTTTATTTTGAAGGATAGACTTCTTGGCAATATTTATGTCCAGTCTTTGCTGATTTAGGGGTTTTATCCAAGCCAGAGCCAAGTCAATAAGTAAATCACGGCGTCGAACAAATTCAAAGTTTTTTTTTTCGCCGTTTTTACGTAGGATTGTTTTAGGACCAGGAGGCACAAAAACTAATGGCTCTTAGTTCTTCCTCTATACAGAGAAACAGTCTTTGTAATTTCAACCTCAGCTGGGATGTCTTGCTCTGATGCTGAGTCAGAAAACTCCTCAATATGGTCCTCTTCATTATCTGAACTTGGATAGTCGTCATAGAGATCGTAACGGCTATCATCTTCACCCTGACATGCCTCAATCTGAGCAACTTGTCTGTCCATAATTTTTTAAATGCTATTGTACAAATTTTTAGATATTTGTAATTTTGTATGAGTGGGCTACGTAATTATGTAGACCACACGACTACTGTAGGGTTAATAGACATTCAAAAGATATACGATGATCTTATTCCCTAATAGTTATGGTTCAAACTATAAAGGAATATTAATAGTGATTCCATAAATCACACAGATGTTTCCAGGGAGAAGGGATTCAAGAGCAGCGGCGTAGTGGGGACATCGTCGCACGACAGCATCATGCCGTATTCCGTCACGGCATTCGAGTCGATTTTACTGCCAAACCGCGCCAATAGATGTTTCACATCAATAAAATGCTGTGTAGGTCTGGAACCTAACTGGATTATGGTGGACTTGTCTACGTGATCACGTGATGGCACACTTACAGAATATTACATGAAACTGATGTGAGTATAACCTGTTACTCGATAATACGACAATGTAATAGTTGTACCTAACCCATAGCTTATAGGATGAAGGAGAGGGTACATTTAGGCTGCATTAAGCCCTACAACTAATTCATGCATTTCACTTTAATTTTTTTTTTTTAAACGTTGCCCCACACTAGGAATTACTCCTGTATCGTGAGTGCGTTGACAAACATGTATACTCACATACACAAGACACCCAGACCCGGAACAACTATCTGCAGGTCATACAAATATTTGTTCCGTGCGGGAATCGAACCCGCGACCAACCACTCAACCACTGCGCCAACCGTGGCGTCATCATTACTTTGTCATCTTGCTTAAAGCGTTCACATAAGTGATGGGTAGCGCGTCTTTTGTGACAGAAAGTCGCTTTGTTCAGTAGAGAGGGTAATTTTTAAGAGCCATGTGCTATGGTTTAGGGTATTGTGTACTGTGTGTGTAGATACTAGCTCTTGCTATGAAGTTATTTTTCAATTGGCAGATTCCAACAAATGTCTTTAACCAAAAATAGTTTATAATTTCTGGCGCAAGCATTGTTTACTGTTTTAACAACGGGCAAAATTCAGTACGAATTAATCCAAGTTTACGCTTTACTTTATTTACTTATGTGAATTCAACAGGCATCAATAGTTTTAACAGAATTCACAGATTAGTTACATAATCACAACTAGTACCAACGCTTTCAGTGAGCACTGCTATTTCCAAACGGGTTAAGAATTGAAAATACCAACGAATATATTTCTCAGAATACTACGTGGAAGACGAACTGCCGTCTCCAAAAATCTAGAGAGCCATTAGTCTGAGTACTCTAATCAATTACCGCTACCAAAAACCGGCCGGTGACGTGCTATATTAGGTGTGGCATCCATTGCGTCTCTCCCTCATGTTGATATAATGAACGTCGTTAATATCGTGTAATGTTTGCGGCGCACTCCGAGTTATCTTCACCGCCTCTCTGATTACGTTCCGCTCAACGTGCGGTCAGCAGAGCTCCAGATAATTGAGGAAAATGTATGAACGAAATGAAAACAGGATTCAATTAATTATTAGGTAAGAATTGTTACGTATCAGCGTATATTTTATTACATGGCGTGCAAAAAAGAAAAGATCATAAGGGAAAATTCTGGTCACTACAATATCTTGTTCAACTAGGTAGTCACTCCACCAATCACACCTACGAATATTGGTCATAGATGTGCGACCAATGGCAATGTCAGCACAGTAAGTGAAGGTTTCTGACATAATCTCAGCACTTTCTTTAGTTGACAGCCCGTCGCGAGTGAAGTCTTTGGCATGACACGCAAAAAGTGAGCTAAGGAATTCCCAATTCGCGCCTTTACATCTATAATATAAAAATGAATCGCAAAATGTGTTGGTAAGCGCATAACTCAACAACGCCTGGACCAATTTGGCCAATTCTTTTTTTTAAATGTTTGTTGAAGTTCAAAGATGGTTTTTACGGCAAAAAAAATTGTAATAATTGCCGGTAAAACCCTTAAAACAGCCCTTTTCTATTTCCCATACAAACGTTTTCTAACTAAAACGTAGAGTCAATTTGAGCTTTATTGCTATTGTATAAAGTTCATATTAAATTACAAGCACTCACTGTTGATTAAACAATGTAGGTATGTTCCTAACGTCAAAGAGTCAATTTGCACTTTATTACCGCTGTACAAAGTTCAAATTCAATCAATCAATTCGGCTTCACGATATTATTTCATTTGTTTTACTTTAAAATGCATAAGAAGGAAGGATCTCTTGAAGGATTTGACTCCAAGTCATATCAATAAAAAAAAGTTGAAACAACAACAAACTGTCAATGTCAGTGTTGTTTTTCTTGGATTTTCGGTTACCTACTCTACTGAGTTTGGTTTTGTCAACTGATACACGAAACAAATTTGTACCTATATCGTGTTTTGTGCAGTGTTTAGTCACCTATGATCACTAATTATTGCATGTGATACAATAATCTATAATATAGATATGCCTCCTATTAGACGAAGCAATTTAGGTAGAAGAACCCGAAATGCTACAAACCATGCTAATTACCGACTGTCAACGTTTGCAATTGCTAGAAAATGACGCTCATTGGGATCAAACTCTCAATGATGCTGTAATATCATCACACGCTCATCAAATACGAACATTGTTTTCTATAATCATATATACATGCTTCCCATCAAACCCAATTGATTTGTGGATCAAGTACAAAGATTATATGTGTGATGATATTTTGTATCAAATACGAAATAGAATGGGAAATCCAAATATACAAATCAGTGAAGAAATTTACAACGAAGCATTGATTTCAATGGAGGACATGTGCTTGATGATGTCAAACAAACTATTAATTCAATTAGGTCTGGCCGCGCCCAATCGTCCAATGCATGATGCTTTTAACCAAGAGTTGAATCGAGAAAAACTGTATGATCTCAACACTTTGAAAGAATTTATTCAAACAAATCTTCCACTGTTGAATGAACAACAGAAGTATGTATTTGATACTCTTATGAAAGTAATAGATGATAAAACTGGAGGGATTTACTTCTTAGATGCACCTGGTGGTACAGGAGAAACTTTTTTGATTTCATTAATATAGCAACGATTCGCTCACAAAATAAAATTGCACTTGCACCCGCTTCGTCGGGAATCGCAGCAACTTTGCTTGAAGGTGGTCGAACAGCCCATTCAGCATTAAAATTGCCATCTCGCAACCCAGCGCTGGGCACGCTACCATTGAGGTGGTAGTGCCCCTCTTTGAGGCTTGGCTGGAGAGGCGCCATGGCAACCTCACCTTCCGCCTGACGCAGGTGCTCACCGGACACGGCTGTTTCGGGAGGTACCTGTGTCGTGTCAAGG
Source organism: Polia nebulosa (assembly GCA_951329385.1). Taxonomy (NCBI): domain Eukaryota; kingdom Metazoa; phylum Arthropoda; class Insecta; order Lepidoptera; family Noctuidae; genus Polia; species Polia nebulosa. The sequence goes on from OX589602.1 coordinate 23,231,399, forward strand.
CGGAGGTGACCCCTGAGTGTTTCCACTGCGAGGATCGCCCAGAGGACACGGTGGAGCATACGGTGGAGGTTTGCCCCGCTTGGGCAGAACACCGCCGTGTCCTCGTGGATGCGATAGGCGGCAGCGACCTCTCGCGCCGTGCCCTGGTTCAGGCCATGGTACGGAGCGAGAGGGAATGGGAGGCCGTCTCCTCCTTCTGCGAAGCAGTAATGCTCGCGAAGAGGGAGGCGGCATACGTTAGGGAGACTCAACAACAGCCGAGTCGCCCTAGCGCCCCCAGCCGCGACCGCCGCAGGAGACGCCAGGGGCCGCGAGACGATCTCCGGCCACCGTAGACCCGGGCCTGCGGACGGCAAGTAGTGGGTAACTCGCCGTCCGATCAGCACCAGGCCCGAGAGTCGACGGCGCGTAGTGTTCCACGCGCGCCTCAAAGAGTTGTCAGCAATAAGGACGGGGCCTGCCACGGCCGATGCCTGCCCGGGGGTGGAGGATAAATTCGAAAGAGTTACCTCGCCCCTGGGCACTCAAGGCAGGGAGGAACAGGGGTGGGTTTTATTCAGTAAGAGTCTGACACGCCCTTCCGCTCCACCCTAGAGCGGGAGAAGTCATAGGATGACTTCTCCCGCTCTAGGGTGGAGCGGAATGTATATTATGCAATGTAAATTAATTATTTGGGATGAATGCACAGTGGCACATAAAAAATCTTTGGAGGCTTTAGACAGAACCTTAAAAGATCTATGGAGCAATCATAACCAATTTGGTGGTGCAATGATTTTATTAGCAGGAGATTTTCGTCAAACATTGCCAGTGATTCCACGATCAACACCAGCTGATGAACTCAATGCATGTCTAAAGTCCTCCAATTTGTGGAAACATGTCAAAGTACTTCATTTAAGCAAGAATATGCGTGTAGAGTTGCAAAATGACCAATCTGGAAACATATTCTTTATACAACTCATTGACATTGGTAATGGCAAATTTCCTATAGACATGTTGACTGGCTGCATTAAACTATTTTAACTTTCCTCAAAGTTTTTGTCAGTTAACTCGATCAAAAGATGAACTTATTCAGAAGGTGTTTCCAGATGTTTCTCAAAATTACAGCTGCAAAAAACATAGATGTAAATGAATTAAATTTAAAAATTCAAGAACAAATAACAGGCGAATCAAGGATATATAAATCAGTTGATTCGGCTACTAACCAAGATGATGTAGTGAACTATCCACCAGAATTTTTATACTCGCTGGATTTGCCAGGATTGCCACCTCACAATCTTCAATTAAAGGTTGGATCGGTAGTTATAATGTTGCGAAATATCAACCAACCGCGTCTTTGCAACGGCACACGGTTAGCGATAAAAAAAATTACTAAACAACGTGATAGAAGCAACTATACTGAAAGGAAAGTATAAAGGAGTAGACGTTCTCATAACGCGCATCCCAATGCTTCCGACTGATGTGCCGTTTGACTTTAAACGACTACAGTTTCCAGTTCGGCTTGCTTTTGCTATGACCATAAACAAGTCCCAGGGGCAATCATTAAGTGTTTGTGGTATTAATCTGGAAAACCCATGTTTCTCACATGGTCAATTGTATGTTGCCTGTTCCCGTGTTGGAAAACCATCAGATTTGTTTGTCTATGCGCCAGGTAATCAAACAAAAAACATCGTATATCACAAAGCACTACAATGAAAATAAAACTGATTTTTGTTAATAATTATGATTCACATGATTAACAATAAAGCGATTACTTATTTTTAAATGCTTATATATGTTTTATTTAATTATATTTCTTATTCACAACGCCTTATCACCAGGGTGACGGTTCTGTACAGGAGATTTTTTTGCCCCGACTATAAAATATGTAGGAACAAAAAAATGTCACATTACAAATCATTTTGACAGGACTTTATTGCAATTTAATTAGGCAGTACGAAGTCTGCCGGGTCAGCTAGTTTATATCTAAAATTACCATCCATGTGTGTCGGACCGTGAGTAAACATAGAAACGAATTCGTACACAGTCAGGCGATGATCACTACAAGACGTGTCAGGTAGGACACGCCACTTATCTAAGCGTACGTCTGCACTAGAAAGAGTGACGTCAATAAAAGATTCGCCCATTTGGCTGCAAAAAGTAGGTGGTGCGTCAGGGGTATTATGAATTGATAGGTTCATTTCAGCAGTGAAGTCTTCAACAGCGCAACATCGTTCGGAGTCCGTAAACCGAACCTTGCTATACCACAGGGAAGAAGATGCGTTAACGTCCGCACCGACTATAACTTTGCGGCCCGCGAGCGCCTGCAAGACATGACGGAGATTATGTGTATGAGGTCCAACAGGCTCTGAATATTGAAAGTAGCAGCTCACAACATAGATCTTAAAGGTAGCCGATGAGACTTCCGCAACGGCACAGTGGGGTGTCATGAGGTTACATAAAGACATAACAATAAAGTTCGAAGAACGTGTTACATAAATCCCGGCACGTGAGTTGCGATCAAGCTGAACAATTCTATGACGCAAGTGCGAGTATTGTTATTGTTCTTGAACAAGTACTATGTCTAAATTATAATCGATAATTAATTTGTCCAGCTCAGATGTGGCTATCCTATCATTATCAGTGTTAAGAATAAGTTGTTCGAGTTTAAGTTTATATACGGTACACTCATGGGAGCTGCAGCGATGATCAAACGGTTTTTTAAAACGTTTACACGTCCCACAAGTCGGTGTAAAATTCAAGTCGTCTTTGTGCAGACAATCTTTTGTTTCATGTGCCTCAGCACAATTAGCACAGGTAGGAGTTTTATTAACGCACTGTTTCTTAACGTGACCAAACTGTTGGCAATGTAAGCAGCGAACTACTTCAACATCATCAATAAAACGGCAAGTTGCCCAATCAATAAATAATTTATCCTTTGTAAATGTCAGGTGCTTACGTACCTCAGATTCAACTCCAATGCCTATCCATTTTCGACCATTTTCTAAAGAACGCCTACGGATAATTTTGGTTGATTTAACACTGCCTTGTTACAAGCTATCAAAGCTTACTCGCTCAGTGAATATCGCTCAGCGATGCTCGCTTTGCAGTCCGAACTCACGCCGAAAAACCAACCCTAGCGAGTGGTGTGAGTAATCGCAAGTCTTACTCGAACATTTGCTCAAAGCCCAGCGACAAAACTATTGGAACTAACCTCCTAGCCTCATCTAGCTTAAACTGACAAAAAACATTGACGTGTAAAAGTGTTCCTTGTAACCTATTTACTGAATAAACATCATTTATCATTTAACACTCGCTACTCACAAACTCGTTTTTAGTTTGAAGCTCTACTCACTAATCGCTCATCGCCGGCGGTGGGACAAGTACCTAACGCCTTTGTTCAGCTATTTATAATACTTAAATCGTCAGGGCTAACAGCTTGAAAACTTGTCATAGTTATATTTTACATAAAGACGTACTACTTTTTGTGATTAATCTACGGCGAAAACTCCTAAAGAACATAAATACCTATTGTAGAGAATAATAGAATTATTTTATATCTCATTACGAGGCCTTTAAAATCCTCTTTTAATTTAATGAAGGTGAGAGCATTAACAGGGCAGCTTCATAAACAATAACGCTTTCTCGTAATTATGATCATAAATTGTAATTTATACTGAAAGTGAGAGCTCTCACTAATCATTATAATGGAGTCATAATGTTTCATTGATTTACTTTATAATCGACTTCAAAACGAAAGAGGCTTTCAAATCGTCAGAATCTTTTATTTTTTTTATGTATGTTCCCCGTTTACTCGAAGACGCCTGGATCGATTTGGAAAATTCTTTTATTTGTTTGAAACGGTACACTTTCCAAGTGTTTCCGTTTAAATTTAGTGAAGATTTGATGAAGAACTTTGGAGATAGACGATGGATCTCTTCAATAAATGATAGCAAACCTTCCGGAATTGGTGCAATCGCATGTCTGTTTATTGTTTACACCACTTCATAACTTAAATCACGCTGATACGCTCTGAAGGGGTACACAGATTAATACAGTTCACCCTCATTTCACCAATTATGTTAAAATTTCATGTTTTTGGGGTTATAAATTCGGGCCTAACTTTACTATGGGGTACCTCAACCAAAAATGAAATAAAAATTAATTTCGGAAGTCGAAAAACCGCAACAGCTGCAGTTTGTAGTACAAGAAAATCTTATTGATTTTTATTATGATTCGTTGCATTGAACGTTTACGTAATATTTTACGTAACATTCTCATAATTTAAAATCTTAAAAAGGTTTTAGTATCAAATATGCTTTTAATATTTCAGTATTTTAATTTCTATCTAAAAGTTAGGTCAAAACACCTACTTGGGACCTTTGATAAAAAATGATATAGGTATTTAAAGTTGATGGATTTAATCTTGTTATACAATTGAGCGTTAGTCGTGATGCACAACAATAATTTTGAGCAAAGGAGATGCCAATACTCTTCTCAGTACAATTAAAACTCTTTTTCTATCTCCACATTCACACTCAGTGTGGTATAATGGTGGTTGTTGTGCCAATAACATTGTATTTGATGCACTTACGTCGATGTCTGCCATGACTGCTTTTATGAGAACATCAAGTCTACACGATAAAAATATTATTTTTCTTGCGTTAGCATTTCCCTTGTTAAAGTAATATTATTGCATATTATACATAATATTGGCTAAGTCATAAATATAGGTTCTTTTTGGCTGTTCAAGTTCTAGTACTTAGTGCTATATTTAGGTATTTATACATAAACCTTAATGTGTTATAAATAACATACCCACTGTTGCCTGCGGACGGCGAGTAGTGGGTAACTCGCCGTCCGATCAGCACCAGGCCCGAGAGTCGACGGCGCGTAGTGTTCCACGCGCGTCTCAAAGAGTTGTCAGCCAAAGGAAGGGGCCTGCCACGGCCGGTGCCTGCCCGGGGGTGGAGGATAAATTCGAAAGAGTTACCTCGCCCCCGGGCACTCGAGGCAGGGAGGAACAGGGGTGGGTTTTAGTCAGTAAGAGTCTGACACACCCTTCCGCTCCACCCTAGAGCGGAAGAAGTCATAGGATGATTTCCCACCCCCCAAAAAAAAAAAAAAAAAACTGTTGCATATTGTAAAAGCCGTGGTCTTAGCTTTAAACAGACGCTTAATTTAAGTTATTTATTGATAGTACCTACGAAATTACACCTGGAAATTCAACCAAATTTAATAATTTAATTAGCTTTAACAGGTACTTAAGCTATAAAAGCTGATTGTACCCAATTCTCGAATGATTTAATTTAATCGGATCTTGGGAAAATTATATTATATTTGGTATAAAGGTAAAGTTGTACAGTACGGTTAATTTAATTAATTCTATATTCTATTTTTGTTAAAACGAAAACATAGCATTGAGCGTAGCGTGTCTTTTACGCCATTACTTAATGAGCGCTGCGTCGTAGCAACACCGCTACGCGCATATTTCATTGCTAGTAAACTTATGCGAACACGATGTTGAATCGTTGTTTGGAAATTAGCTCTTTATTCATTTCAAAACAAAGATTTTGTGTATAACGATCGTCTTGTAATATTTTTTTTAAATTATAACGCATATTATAATTTATACCACAACAAAAAGACTAGACCTTACCTCCATAACCCAACTTTGATGGCACGGTTGGCAAAGTGGGTGAGCATTCGGCTGCTGCGCTGCGTGTCGCGGGTTCGATCCCTGCACGAATCAAATATTTGTATGGCCTACAGATCGTTGTTTCGGGTCTGGGTGTCGTGTGTATGTGAGTTTACGTATTTGTGAACGCACCCACGATACAGGAATATTTTCTAGTGTGACTATGGCCGTTACCATGGCCCTTAGAGAGATTTTAGGAAAGCTCTTCGGTGACAGTGGAACCGAACAGGTTGTACGCAACGATACATAATTAGCTGTAAAAGAAATTAATTGTAATTGGAACAAGTGAAATAAATCAGTTATTGATTTAAAAGTCAGGAAGTTTTATTTTACCTACTACAAGTTTCCAAGATTACGTACCATACATGTGACTCCGAGATCATTTATGAGAGTTCATCATCTTCCTGCCCTTATCCCATATTACTTGGGGTCGGCGCAACAAGTTTTTTCTTCCATTCTGTCCTGTCAGCCGTCACGCTATCACTAACACCCTTTTCTTTCATATCACTCGTCACACAATCCATCCATCTTTTCTTTTGCCTCCCTCTCCCTCTACATCCATCCACATTTATATTTATAAGTCATAGATCATTTGTGAGAGTTCCTGATGTATATTCACTGTAAGAGTGATACCTACAATAATTCTATGTTTTCAATTTGTAAAAGACGAACTCTTAGATTCTACAATACTTACAAAATATTGCTAATGCATGATCAGTCAGAACAAAACCCAATTAAACGCCAATACTGTTGCAAATTGATGTAAATCAGTTGTGAATAATAAGCGTCAAATTGGAACATTGACGAACCGTAACTTAATCAGATCAATTTAATGACAGGACAATTTTATTACAACAATTAAACCAAATAACCAGCAAATATGGTAATTAGGCTTTGACTTCTCTTATGTATCGCAAGATTGCTATAAACGATAGCGCATTATGAGCCAAATTTGAAAAAATATTCATAGACATCAGCTGCAAAATATCAGTAGGTATGATTAAATTGGCTTTGCAAATGAACTGACTAGCGCTACCAAGATGTATCGGTAATTTTTTTTTCATTACGCACAAGGTGAATCTAACTGGCAAATTAAATATATTCATTATCATCAGCCTATTTAATGTACCCACTGCTTGAGCACAGGACTCCTCTCTGTGAGACCCGTGCGCCGTAATCCCTCAAGCGATGCGGGTTGGTGGAAGTCACATGTCTTCGAATTTTTGGCTCTAGGACATGCCGGTTTCCTCACGATGTTTTGAGAGCTGTGGTTTATTTAATGTATTTCAAAATAATTAATAAACAACCTGATTGTAGTAATTTTTTTTGTATCGAAATATGTCATATTTTTAACGAAAGGCATATCTCTAAATATTTCATGATGTTCGGAAACAATAATTGGCTAGAATTAATCCAAGCAAAGCCTGACCCGAGCTGAACTAACCCCACGACCGGAGCCCAGAATCTCACAGACCATGACTCAGATCCTACATTTTACGACTACCCACAACTTGAAGTCAATTAACCAACCGGAGATTAAACGCGCTTGACCGCACAGAGGAAACATTACGGACTGCGTAGTGAGGATTTCTGTAGTGAAATATGCCTTTTGCTGAATCTTTAATGAATTAGACCTTTCAAAATTAACGTTTCGGGAAGATCTCCATTGTTTACATTGTTGCTGTGTTCAGGCCGAAGAAACTGTAGACTTTAGTGGAAAAAGTGGATGGTCTTTCAAAACTTGGTCAGAAGGTTTTCAGGCTTACGAGTTTTAAAGCCGCTTAATTTATCAGTTGTATTTCTCTTAGGCTCCGCGAACAAACCCGGACTGTCGAATTGAAGCCCGACGATAACTCGGGTTGCCAGCCGATTTTTTTTTTTTTTGTCAAACTCACCGGTAAGTTTCAGAGCCTAAGAGATAGACATTACTTATATAGGTACCTACTTATTTTTAACTAAGTCTCTATGACTGTGCCATTTAAACTCACTGTGGGTATACACTCGCCATGTTTACTTACGATAACAGATTTAAGTTCTAGTATAATAATAAAATCAATGTTATTTACCACAATATTTACATAATTATGTGGATTTTGGTGCTACAAATCTATATAATGCTAACAAAAATAAACATGATTATAATAGATCCGTGTCTGTTTGTTGCTAATCAAGAGTATTAATAACTTGTACGTAATTAACACTTGAGCTAGCTTTAGCCTATGAGATAGTTGAATTTATTGTTAATAAGCGTTTTTGTGGCAACTTGGTGTATTACGATATGCAATAGCTAAACGCGTACAGTATGTAGAACCATCGTGTTTGCACTCATTTTAAAGAGTTCATGGAAACCTTGATGACTGATAATGTGACTGACTTGATGGTGGACTCCGTAGGTAGGTATAGGATCTCATTTGAAAGAGCTCATGGAAAACTTTGTGACTGATGATGTGACCGACCTGATGGTGGATTCCGAAGGTAAGTATAGGAACTCATTTACAGTGCTACGTAGATCCATCGTGTTTGGACTCATTTCAAAGAGTTCATGGGGACGTTACCTTAGTGGCTGATGATGTGGCCGACCTGATGGTGGACTCTGAAGGTGGGTATAGGATCTCATTGACGGCACTACGTGGAACCATCGTGTTTAGAGTCATTTGAAAGAGCTCATGGAAAACTTTGTGACTGATGATGTGACCTACCTGATGGTGGACTCTGAAGGTGGGTATAGGATCTCATTGACAGCACTATGTAGAACCATCGTGTTTGGACTCATTTCAAAGAGTTCGTGGGGACCTTGGTGACTAATGATGTGACTGCCCTTATGGTGGACTCCGAAGGTGGGTATAGGATCTCATTGACGGCACTACGTGGAACCATCGTGTTTGGACTCATTTGAAAGAGCTCATGGAGAACTTTGTGACTGATGATGTGACCTACCATATGGTGGACACTGAAGGTGGGTATAGAATCTCATTGACGGCACTATGTAGAACCATCGTGTTTAGATTCATTTTAAATAGTTCATGGAGATCTTGGTGACTGATGATGTGGCCGACCAGATGGTAGACTCCAAAGGTATCTAGGTATAGGATTTCATTGACGGCACTACGTAGAACCATCGTGTACAGACTAATTTGAAAGAGTTCATGAAGAACTTTGTGACTGATGATGTGACTGACCTGATAGTGGACTCCGAAAGTAGGTATAGATTCTCATTGATGCCACTACGTAGAACTATCGTATTTGGACTCATTTGAAAAAGCATCAGTCACTAAGGTCTCCATGAAATCTTTCAAATGAGTCCAAACACGATGGCTCTACGTAGTGCCGTCAAAGAGATTCTATACTTACCTTCGGAGTCCACCAACAGGTCGGTCACATCATCAGTCACAAAGTTTTCCATGAGCTCTTTCAAATGAGTACAAACACGATAGTTCATCAATGAGATCCTATACCTACCTTCGGAGTCCACCATCAGGTCGGTCACGTCATTAGTCACTATGGTCTCCATGAACTCTTTCAAATGAGTCTGTACAAGATTGTTCTACGTAGTACCGTCAATGAGATTCTATACCTACCTTCGGAGTCCACCATCAGGTCGGTCACATCATCAGTCACAAAGTTCTCCATAAGCTATTTCAAATGAGTCCAAATACGATAGTTCTACGTAGTGGCATCAATGAGATCCTATACCTACCTTAGGAGTCTACCATCAGGTCAGTCACATCATCAGTCACTAAGGTCTCCATGAACTCTTTCAAATGAGTCCAAACACGATGGTTTTACGTTATGTCGTCAATGAGATCATATACGTACCTTCGGATTCTACCATCAGGTAGGTGACGTCATCAGTCACCTAGGTCTCTATACTCCGTCAAACAAAATTCTCAAGAGAGAGTTCAAAACTATAATAAAATAAACAACTTAGAAAAATAATGTAGAGTAGATACTTAGGTACCAATAGTTTCGGAGAGCTCGGCCACGCTACAAATATGTATATTTCGATCAATTAGCGGGGAACGTAGCGAGCCAGCAAAAGCGACACAGGTCCCACCTCGGTGACGCCTGGCGGGCTATTGAGGATTGAAGCGAAGCGCGCAGCCCGCTTTGTTTTATAATAAATATAATAATATTTTGTTAAAATAATAAACTGTTTTGAGAAAAAGTAACCATAGCATATCATTCTAAACCTCATTGCCTATTTTTTGACATATTTTTTGGGAGTAAAAGTTGAGTCTACTTCAAGTACGACTTGAAAAACGATCAATAATTTCCCTGTATTCGCGATTTTAAAAGATCGAGAAGTTGTAAATACCGTGTTTTGAACCGTAGAATAACCAAGAATGTTTATTAAACTATAACATATATTTTTATCAGATCCGAACAGAGAATTATTATTATTATTTATTCAATTACATTATAGCACTCTTACAGACACGTCCAAGACGATGTTATCATGTTGTTTTGTTTAATGTTTGATTGTTCAGTTCAATGTTGAACCAAAAATAGGTCGATTCTGAGAGTCCTGGCCTTAAAATTTAAATGGAGAAGGAGTGTAGAATGCTAATATTTTTATATAATAAGCAATAAAAATAAATTAAATTAATAATAAAAAAACGTTACACACACTTCCATGAGTTTGACACGTATTTGTTTACATTCTTTTGCTTATGTTTCACAGCTTCATGTCATGTCATGTCATGTTTATGGTCTAACAATAAAAACTTAATCACTTTGAAACTTGCGACCACTAGTTATCTGTATTTTAGTACGATCTTGTGCCTTAAACGTACGAGGACCAGGAATATTTAACGTAGGTACTAGAAGAACTCTAACGCATACCACTGTATTTAAATCATAGACCTTAAGTTATCCAGTAGTCTAAAGGAAATTTTTCGAATAAGGGTCGATCCTACTCTATTAGCACGCTCAAATATCGAGAAAACTAATGTGGTGGACAACGTATACGAATATTCACTGGTACTTTACTTTTTACTGATTTTAGAAGTAGTAACAAAATGAGAATATTACGTCTAATAGGAGATAATGGTAATAGAAATATTTACCCTCTTCATTATTTTATTTGCAGATGACAAAGTTTATATTTTAGAGAATTTATGTAAGTACATTCAAATATTGCAAATGGGTTTCCTAGTTAAATTCTTGGCAGGTGGGTAGGCAACCTATGTTTTCAATTCTTATGCGTAATATTCTCTCGACTTATGCTTGATTTTGATATTCATGAATAAACAATCTGTAAATTAATAAAAAAGAAACAAATTAAGTTGAAATTATTTAACAATATAGGCCCAACATTTAACTATAGTCAACTCATTTACAATTTATTAATGTAAAATCATATTATTAGTCTCTAACATATAACTTTGTCATCTTCAATTGACAGATAAGGGGAACTTATTCCTATAACCGTATCAAAGGTAGGTGGTTCTTGGGTATTTTCAAAAGCAAGTCGCAACGTCGGTAGATTTCTTATTTTACTGTAGTAAAACTGTGCACTGTAGTGGAATCTACTATTAAGTTAACGCTAGTGGCGGCACTACAAAGTTAAAATTGACAATAATCTTTTTAACTACGGAAGCAGGATGTTTCATTTTTTTATCAATAAATGGAACATCCTGTTTCAGGTTTTAACAAGTTTATGTGACTTTCTATTTGATATACAGGATACAACAAACATTTTAGGACTCAATTATACATTTCAAAAAGGTTTCATCCATTTGAGGCGTCTTAGTGGTGGTTGTGGCCAATAAAAGCCTGCGTGTGGTTGAAAAGGCAACTTTTGAAAAGTGAAATGAACAAGTTGCTCGGGAACCTTTTCATAATACAGTAGAGTCTCGCTAATCGGGCAGTATTCAAAGCCAGGGGGTGCTGGATTACTGGAATGTTCGGATTACGGGATTGTAAAAAAAATAAGGAAAATTAAAATAAAGCATTTTAGAATGTCCTAATTTAATTAGGTATGTAGGAGGCGCTCAAGTAGATCCGGGCAAAGGGATGTGACCATTTGAGTACTGAAATGGACTCTACTGTACTACTTTCTCAGTTAAGTTCCCCTCGGAGTAACTATTCAACAGTTTACAAACTTACGCATTTTGTATACAACGTCAGCTTTACAGAAAGTCTATAATTAATAAATTTGTAACAATCTTTACTCTGCCCAATTTCTCACAGGTCATGGCGTAAATTATTTTCCTTCATGCTTGTTGCCTCGCCTTTATGTCAATGTTCTACACTTTATTGCGAATACGAACAATCCGCACATCATATCATATGGGAGTGTACTATTTGGCAAACTGAACGCAATATTATGTTGGATAGTATGCAGCATACGTCTGGAGTTGTCTATTATACAAACCTTTTGGAAACTAGAACGAACTTCCGTGTGTTCAAGCGTTTTTGCCATACCTATTATTGGAATCAAGTGTAACAGCTCACAACTTTAGGACCCATTAATATTAGTGTTTTTAACCAGTGGTGCTTGGCAACTGGGTTTACCCCAGTTGTAAACACCCCTTTTGTGCCTAATGGCCTAGCTTTGTTCTGTCTCCCGCTTTATTAGGAGGGAAGTGCAAATTATGTTTTTTTTACACCTCCGCTGTCATTTCTGATTAATTTAATTGCGGAACCCAAGACAGTTTAATCGTTTCTCTGGGACTCGTCAAGCTTCATTGCCTCGGCATTTTTTCTGGTGGTCGCCACTGTTGATTCTGGATTACAGAAGTTACAGTGGTTTGGGAACAGTGTGGCGGGCTTGTCCCAAATAAAATAAAATAAACTTTACTCTAGTATTAAGTAGTTTTTGGTTTTAATACTTACCTGAAAAATAAATAACAGGTAAAAGTATTATCAAAACGAAACAAGTTGCGCACGAAATTCACATCCACTAACTGTTAGCTTTTTTATTTTTATTATTAGATATTTGGATCACCAACAACGGATAAACCAACATAACTCAAATCACAATAGTAAAAGGCTCTTTTACATGTGTTCCTTCAGATATAGGAGACCACAGCATGCATCTAGTAGGTGCAAACAGATAAAATAATAGTAGGTATTATAACAATAGTATAACATAAATTAAAATTAATAGATAGAATCATTCTGAGCTAAGATAATTTATTATTAAACACAAATTAAGATTTGAATGATAATATAAAGCACGCATACTCTATTCATCTATTAATTACTATAATACTTGATTCCATGTTGCCGATATGAAAGCGTTACGGGTCGTCAGAAGCCCGAAAGTCTGACAACCAGTCCTACCAAGGGGTATCGTATTACCCAGTAACTGGGTTGTGGAGGTCAGATAGGCAGTCGCTCCATGTAAAATACTGGTATTCAGGTGCATCCGGTTAGACTGGAAGCCGACTCCAAGATAGTTGAGAAAAGGCTAGGTAGATTGATTTATAACTGGTTCAAACAGAAATCTTGTTTTTGCAGAGATTTCGTCTTAAGCTATTAGGAAACTTATTATACTACATAAAAGATAATAAAGAGATAAAACACGAGCAAACATAACAAATTTTACTAAATGGAAAGTAACTAACAAGATAACGTTGCAATGTTGGTAAGCTGCGGGTGCCCACGTAAAAGCTGAATTGAGCTACAGCAAGCAAACTACAAATTCCCTGCCCCTATGCTGGTTAATTGCTAGGATATCTCGCCGTAATATAATGTATTTGTAGCGCGAGCTATTATCTAGTTTTAAGGTGGACAGTAAGACAAGATTAATAATGCAAAATTTTATAAATACGAATTTCGATTTTGGTTTACCAATACCTAAATATTTTATAAGCTTGAGACCTTTTTATGATCAACAGGCTTTAAAGCCAAATTATGATTCTGATGAGGAAATCGGACTAATTGCGACTGGCTATACTAATAGCCAACTAATAACTAACTATAACTGGCTGGTGTTTGCTAAGACAATCACTACTAAATTAGTTCTGATGTTACTTCAGGAATTGATTTACCTAAATTATTATTTAATTTATTTATTTATTCTATTCTATTCATGTATTATTCTAGTCTTATGTATGGATGTGGATGGCTATAAGAGTAGGGGAAGGCCAAAGAAACTAATTCAAAGAAAAAAAAAATCTTTGAAGTAAAATAATTATTTATGATATAAATTATAAGAATAGTATGATATAATATAAAATGTATGAATAATAAATGATAATTAATGTAATATTGAGTATGTATACTGGTGTGGCGAGTTGCCGCCACTCTGCAAGTTGGGTGGGGTTGGTATCACGTCGCGTGTGTGTCTCGCTTTAATTTGTCAGACAGACGTGAGTGGCCGGCTTTAAGCGAGCTATAGACAATTTAAAATGCAACAATCGACGTCACGTCAGTTTGACGTCAGTGTGTGTGTGTGTCTAACGCCGCGAGGCACAGCGCGTCTCACCGCAGACTAAATTAATGTCTTAAAATAATATCGTCCCCGCAAATACGCTAAAATCCCGAGTAAATCCCGTAAACGTTGGGGATCCTCCGGGAATAATAAATAACCCATATTTACCGTTAACTACTGAACAAGAATAATCAGGAGTGTTGGTGTGAAGAGAACGAGTGGCCACTCGACAAGTCGACGTGCAACCATCGAGAACAGCCCGGAAAGTCAGGTACCACTTGTTTTACAAATTGTGAGTAGGGCCACATTCGCCGACTGCTGCCGACCACTCCTAACTTGAAGTTATACAGACAAATATAGGCAATTTTGGGCCAGCATTCCCTCCAAGTGCTTGGTCGTACTTACTGTTCTACATCCGCAGAGACCCACGGCTATTTACACGCTTGGGCAACTCCATTAGATGGTCCTTTCGAGCCTGGATAGGCATCAGTAAAATTCAGTACAAATTAAGTACAAGTCATTACGGTAGGCACATAACTTTATTAGTGCCCCAAAATGGCGTCCCGCAAGCAAGAAGCTAAATTGGCTCAGCTTACCGCTAAAAAACAAATGATTTTCGAGCGAGTTAATCGCATATATAATGATTCCAGAAACATCTCGAACTATGATTCACGTTCAAATGAGACATTCTTAGCGCAGTCAGAAACAATTACTGAGCAATATAACAAATTTGAGGAAATAGTAGAACAAATGAATGAATTGCAATTCGAGATTGACCAAACCGCACCAGACTATTCGAGTCTATATTCTATTGAAGACTTATATTCTAATATTAAATATAAACGTAATCTCATACTTTCGAAAAACGAAACATCGGAACACAAAGTGGGTACTCGGATAAAATTACCGCCCATAGATTTGCCAACGTTTGATGGTAAAGCGGAAAATTGGCCCATATTTTATGAAATGTTTCGTAGCAATGTTCATTTAAATACCGATCTGGTTGACTCGCAGCGTGTCCAGTACTTGATCAGTAAATTGACTCATGATGCCTTGAAGCTGACCGCGGGCATTGTTCCTACAGGTGATACATACAACGTTATGTGGAACAGTCTCGTAAAAAGGTATCAAGATAAGCGTAGTTTAGGGATTCATTATCTCAATAATATACTGGACATTAAACAATGCGCCGGAAATGCCGCGAGCCTCAATACTTTTGTGGAACGATATTCAGCGTCCGTCGCAGCCTTGAAGCAGTTAGACATTCCAGACTTACTGGATTTTGTTTTATTACACTGTGGTTTAAGAAAGGTTGACGCGCAAACTGTCTTACAGTTTGAATCACGTGTGAGTGAAAAAGAATTACCTTCCTATGCGGAGTTTATAACATTCATGCAAGAATATGTTAAGGTACTACAACGCTCATACGGTAATAATTTACAGACGGAACCGCGCGCTAAGTCTAGTTCAGTTAATCATCAAACAAAAAATAATACCGCTAAGTCATTCGTATCGCGTAATGAACCGGTTTCGAATGGCAAATGTACGCTTTGCGATAAGGATGACGTACGACATCAGCTGTTCTATTGCCCGCAGTTTAAAAATATTAGAACACCGCTTGCACGTTTTGAATTTATAAAAGCAAAACGTGGCTGTATAAACTGTTTAAGTCTATCCCATTCTTTGGTTAAATGTAAGTCACGTAACGTTTGTAAAATTTGTAAGAAGAACCACCATTCTCTCTTACATTTCCGAGAAAAACATGAGTCATTATCGCCCGAGCCGCAAGCGCCTACTAAGGATACATCTGTTTCGCTCACTACAGCTGTTAAAACTGGGTCAACCATTTTGCTAGCGACCGCGCAGTTATATGCATACTATAGCGACATCAGAGATAAGGAGGTGGTTCGGTGCCTACTAGATAACGGATCGCAAAATAATTTAATTACTGTGGACTGTTGTAAACGTTTGAACTTACCCATAATTAAATTACGCAATTCATTTTTACAAGGTGTTGGAATGTCATCGAAACCAATACACGGTTTTATTCATCTCAACATAGAATCTCGGTTTGACCCTCATACGAAGTTTTCGATACAAGCGTTAGTTGTTGATTGTATTACAGATAGACTTCCCGCGAAATTAATTAGGTTACATAACAATGATAACATGTCATACTTAAGTAACTTGCAGCTCGCTGATCCGCTTTGGAACGTGCCGGGCACGGTAGACGTCGTGCTTGGAGCACAATTGTTCCCCTTTATTTACCTGGGAGACAGGGTCGAAACAGGTACCCGCGCACCCCCTGCTGTACTGACTAGCTTCGGTTATGTACTTATGGGTGATATTGATTGTTGTAGTAGTGATGTGACACACATTACATCTTCGTTTACCGCGCAGGCCGACATTGAGGTCGGGTCAAGTTTGCATAAGTTTGAGCTAGAGGAAATTCCACCCGCCGCCACCGCCGCGCCGCGCCGCGCCGCGCCGCGTTCCGTTATTGGTCCGCACGAATTAGAGTGTGAAAATAATTTTAATTCTTCAGTCTTATTTGAAGACGGCAGATACTTTGTCGATCTGCCTTTTGTGCGCTCACCCGGCAGGCTAGGTAGCTCGCACGGCTACGCCCCTAGGCGCTTGCTTGCGCTCGAGCGTAAGTTACCCTACGCGAGAATTATAATAAAACTGTCGCGGATTATATAACTCACTCGAGGTTGTCGCTCAATGACATTTTGCATGTCGGACCTAATTTGCAGGCAGACTTGTTTTTGTTATTACTTAATTTTCGTACATTCCCTGTCGCGATGACAGCGGATATAAAACAAATGTTCTTACGTATCGGTGTAAGAGAGCACCACCGCAAATATTTACGAATCTTGTATCGTTTTAGCAAAGGTGAGCCTATTCGCACCTTTCATTTTAACCGCGTTCCCTTCGGACTAAAACCTAGTCCTTATTTAGCGATGCGCACATTGCGTAACTTGGCGTGTGAGCAAAGCGACCGCTTTCCTGAGGCTTCTAAATTGGTAGAAACTCAGTTTTACATGGACGACTACGTCTACTCTGTTTCGGACGAACAGACAGCTATGCGTCTATCCCGCGATTTAATTGATTTAATGAAGGTAGGTTCCTTTGACTTAGTCAAATGGGCTACCAATTCATCCGCTTTATTAGAGATTCTCCCAGAGTCTCACCGCTTACCAGTTAATTTTTCTGGCATGGATAATGATGTCCATAATTTCAAAATCCTTGGATTAACCTGGGAATCCGCTGATGATTATTTTTCTTTGACAACAATCGCCGTGGATGATAAATGCACGAAGCGCGCGATTCTATCGCTAGTTGCCCGCTTGTTCGACGTACTGGGCCTTGTAGGACCCGTTGTGCTGTACGCGAAGGTATTAATCAAGGAACTTTGGTTAGCTAAAGTAGGATGGGATGAGGTTCCACCGGAATCTATCACAAATCGGTTTGCCGCTTTTACGCGCGATTTTCCTTCACTCTCTTCTCTGAAGGTTCCTCGCCACATTGGCGTCTTTAGAGAAGCTGTAGTGAACATCGTAGCCTTTTACGACGCCAGCTTTACTGGTTATGGCTGTTGTATTTATTTACACATTACCAACCCTACTGGTGATATCACTGTCCGACTCTTATGTGCAAAGTCCAAAGTCTCCCCCGCTAAAATAACAACGCTAGCGCGATTAGAACTTGTCGCCGCTTTACTTCTATCTAAACTTGTTCGCGTAGTCAAGGAAAAACTTTCCGCTCGTGTACCTATTACAGGTGTCCACGCTTTCTCGGACTCCACCATAGCTCTCTCGTGGATCCACTCATCTCCCCATAGATGGTCTATTTTTGTCAGCAACCGCATTGCTCAAATACAGGAAAACTTACCTGCCGCTTGTTTCCGTCACGTGTCCGGGAAAGAGAATCCTAGCGATTGTCTGTCTCGCGGCATGCTGCCGTCGGATTTAATAAGACACTCGTTGTGGTGGAACGGCCCCACATGGCTCCATCAGCCCATGAGCGAGTGGCCATTAAAGTTCGCTCCTGCTCAATGTGAAACATTGCCGGAGTTTAAATCAAAGGTTTTTCTTGTAGAAACTTCGAATACTGAACCGCGTATTTTAGATACTATAGCTGACCGTGTTTGCTCATGGAATAAATTGTTACGTGTATTTATGTACATTCTTAAATTTACAAACAGACTACATAGTCATAGTTCTGTTGAAAACATTTAAACCGCCGAAAATTTCATTGTTCGATTAGTTCAAAGTTTACATTTTGCGAGCGATTTAAATTTAATTAAAGCAGGTGAACTTCCAGCTAAGAAGTTGCGCTGTTTATCTGTCTTCATTGATAGCTTCGGAATCTTACGTATTGGGGGCAGATTGTCTAAATCTGACTTACCGTATGAAGCCAAGCATCCCGCGCTTTTACCTAAACGCGACCGCGTAGTCGATCTAATTATCGATCACTATCACAATACGTACTGCCATACGGGCCCAGGGTTATTGATGTCCATTATAAGGCAGCGGTTTTGGATATTGGATGGCCGAACGGTTATACGTTCTCGTTGTCGGAAATGTAATACTTGTTTCCGTCTAAATCCTAAGCATCCAGTACCCAAAATGGCTGAACTTCCTGGATACCGCGTCCGTGATGCTAAAGCCTTTGTACACACCGGTGTAGATTTCGCCGGGCCGCTTGCTTATATACCTATTCGACGTAGAGGTCAACGTTCGCAGAAACTTTACTTATGTTTGTTCGTATGCATGGTGACTAAAGCCATACATATCGAGCTTGTTTCGGATCTCACATCTGAGGCTTTCCTATCCGCATTTAAGAGATTCATTTCTCGCCGCGGTCCAGTGTCTGTTATGTACTCAGACAATGGTACCAATTTTGTTGGCGCTAAGGCGCAATTGGATGATATTTATTCTTTTTTATTAAATTCAACTGTTCAAACGGATATTAAAAATGAGCTTCTTAAATCACGCATCGAGTGGACAAGAATACCGCCGCGAGCTCCACACTTCGGAGGTATTTGGGAGTCGAATATTAAGAGTGTTAAAACTCACTTGTTTAGAGTCGTAGGTAAACAACTTCTCACTTACGAGGAACTCTCGACCGTATTGGTGCAAATTGAGTGCCTTTTGAACTCTCGACCACTTAGTGTCATTTCGTCAGACCCACATCCGGAGGTACTCACGCCCGCGCATTTTTTAATGTCCAGTCCACTCACGTATTTGCCTTCTTCTGAATTGGCAGAAGAAAACATAAACCTAAACAACCGCAAAAGGCTCTTGGATCAACTTGTGTTATCCTACTGGAATAAATGGCGAATTGAGTACTTGCACACGCTGCAAGTTCGCCAGAAGTGGTGCACTCCCGATCGCCCTATAGAGATAGGTACTGTCGTTCTCTTGGGTCAAGATAACGTACCTCCATTGACTTGGCCATTAGGTATCATAGAGGAAGTTTTTCCGGGATCGGATGGTGTAATTCGAGTCGCTTCAATAAACACCGCGTCAGGCACGTATAAACGTCCTGTCACTAAGTTGTATCCTTTGCCAACTCAATAGATTATTATTACTACGTAATTTAGTTTAATTTAGTTTAGGGTTCATATTATACGTTCCAATGGTACGCCATTACATAGTTGTAATTTAGTTTATTCGACTTACCATAGTCAAGTCGAACCGCAATTCATTCTTAGGACACTGATAATTATTTTTCCCGAGCATTATATCAATGCGATGGTGTTTCGGACTGCTGCTTGGATTTCCCTCAAAGCTCTTCAACAAGTTAATGCTTACATATCATCACCGCTTCTTGAACCTCACTCGCTCCGCATAGGGTAGCAGCTTTTGAAAGCTCCTGGACCTTTCAAGGCGGGGAGCATGGTGTGGCGAGTTGCCGCCACTCTGCAAGTTGGGTGGGGTTGGTATCACGTCGCGTGTGTGTCTCGCTTTAATTTGTCAGACAGACGTGAGTGGCCGGCTTTAAGCGAGCTATAGACAATTTAAAATGCAACAATCGACGTCACGTCAGTTTGACGTCAGTGTGTGTGTGTGTCTAACGCCGCGAGGCACAGCGCGCATCTCACCGCAGACTAAATTAATGTCTTAAAATAATATCGTCCCCGCAAATACGCTAAAATCCCGAGTAAATCCCGTAAACGTTGGGGATCCTCCGGGAATAATAAATAACCCATATTTACCGCGTCCGTTAACTACTGAACAAGAATAATCAGGAGTGTTGGTGTGAAGAGAACGAGTGGCCACTCGACAAGTCGACGTGCAACCATCGAGAACAGCCCGGAAAGTCAGGTACCACTTGTTTTACAAATTGTGAGTAGGGCCACATTCGCCGACTGCTGCCGACCACTCCTAACTTGAAGTTATACAGACAAATATAGGCAATTTTGGGCCAGCATTCCCTCCAAGTGCTTGGTCGTACTTACTGTTCTACATCCGCAGAGACCCACGGCTATTTACACGCTTGGGCAACTCCATATACATTTGATTCTTGTGGAGTATATCGTTATTTACTGTTCAGACAAAGGTTTAGGTTAAAGCTGTACGACTTCAGCAGTCACAATAGGGAATAACTCTACAGTAATTATTAGATGAATAATAATTATTATAATCTCGCCGGTAGCTTGGACCCTGTTCCCAATACCGGTGGGATAATATTTTTTATATTTTTAAATGCTTTTTTTTAGCTTGTCTAAGATATATTTAAAAATATAGAAATTATGTATAGAAAATAAATAAACGAAAAATAAATTATAGTCTATAACTAGCTCATAAATTATTGTCAGAAGTTGTCCGAGAACTTTTCGGGTATTAATATAGTCAGCTCAGTCACCCTGAGCTTGCTCTTGGCTTTGTAAAATATTGTGTAGTGTAATTTTATTTTCTATTCTTAACTTATTGATTTATTCAGATGCTAAGCAGCATGTAAATAAGAAATAGATAGACTGAAATGCTTGGTATCAATATGATATTAATAGTGATTGATCAGATGTTGCTTCAAATGCCAACTTATCAAACATATATATGACATGACATAATTATCTCCTGTTTACTCGGGTCAAGTTCTCGTAGATACATATTATCAGGTACCTTTGCGGGTCGTCGGTCAGGCGAGTTGGCGACTTCAGATTTAATGTAACTAAACATTAGCTAATAGAGTGAGAGTGTAGATAAGAAGGTTACTTATAGTGTAGCCTGCTGTACAGACTCAGTTGGGATGACATCGGACTGACGAGGCGATAAGCTTGGAGCTGTTGCGATCTTACTGTGAGTCAAATGTCAGTGATCTCGTTTGAAGTTTGGATAGTAGATTATTTCCTCGGCCACATCCCTCGGGAAAGTTCTAACAGTCTTCGGGATTGAGAAACAAAGACGCGTTGCTTGACTTCCTATTTGTATAATCCTCTAAAAATGTTGACCAATACTAAAGTTTTTCTAAAATGTTGCTAACTAGCTGCAATTGTAACTAACTAAACTGGTGTTGATGTATAAAAATTGATTTAGTACGGTAGATTAAGTAAAATGAAAAAAATAAATAAAAGACATTCGATCGAAATACAATCTGATATAAATTTTTTGAAAAAAATTGATCGTGCCGGTTAGTAAAAATTATATGTTTACAATGACTATTGAATATCTATTCGTTCAGACTATATACTTTTAATAGTAATATATACACAAAACTTAAACCCTCACTCAATTGAATAGAAGACCGGAGCGCCTTGTTTGGTCTTTTCAAAGTAAGTTAATCAGGCAGTATAACTTTGAGGAACTCAGACTAAAACTTAATTCCGCAGTGCCTAATTAGATTCTTAGGTCTATTTGTACTTGAAATACTGCTTTACAAACTAAATAGAGACGTGACAGGCGCATTCAAAGTACGGTGTATTGTATCGTTTGTAAAGATTGGGTAAAAATGTTTACTTTCTAAAAGCGTTGTATGCAATAAAGCAGGCTCGATTCCTGGTTTTTGCTCGAGTGGGAAAGGGCATTGATAAATAAAAGAAATGTGGCTTGACAATTTTAGAATGTAGAATTTTATTCATACTACGCGTCAACTCGAAAATTATAGGTATTTTTACCATTCGGCTCTGAAGCCGTGAAATGATAAAAAATACTGAAAGAACAATGGCCAAAAATTTCTGTAGGAGTTGGACTTCACTTTTGTTTTTCATGTCCCAAAATAAAGTATAAATAGTTTGTTTTGTTTTTATGTTTTATACACCATCCCATTTGAAAATCATATATATTTAGCCACGATTCTTTATAATAACGTCAACAATACTTTTGATTCGAGGTTAGAGTTAAAAACTACCTTTTACCCCACTGCGGCGTAGCTTAAAAGTGAAGTTAGCGATAAGCGAAGAGGGTAAATAGCGGTCTCGTTCATATTTATGTCAATTTCTCTTAGCGAATTACCCACAAAATAGAACATATATAAAAGCGCAAATAAGATGCGAATGATTGCCGGGGGTCAATCAATGGCGCGGGTCGGTGACCATAGATTAAGTAACTTATCGATGACAAATGACGTTCCGTTTTACGCAATTGAACAAAACGCTTATACTTACTATGAACCTACATAATTGTTTTTATGACAAGAATCCAATACATAATAAATCAGCATATGAATGGTTTTGATGCCTACTTATAAAGGAGTAGTTCTAAATTTTAATTTTTTGATTACAATTTAGGTACATAATAATATGTACCTAAATTGTAATAAAAAAATTAAAATTCAACAACAAAATCAAATCAATCAAAATATTTTTTTTTTAAATTCTGCTGCTGCTTATTAAGTTATTTATTAGTTTAGTATAAACTAAAGTAATAAATAACTTAATAAATAAAATATGTACAAGCGGCATAAAAAAATTCGTCCACATCGCTGTTCCCATTGACAGCGATGTGGACGGAAAAGAAAAACTTATTAATTGAATTAAATTACAGTTAACAACTATTCAGAAAACGTGAATATTCGTATAGACTATGACTATGAGGGAAAAGAAAAACTTATTAATTGAATTGAATTACAGTTAACAACTATTCAGAAAAACGTGAATATTCGTATAGACTATGAATACCAAGTCATTTCATACGCGAAGTGAATCGTCAATAGGTGCGTTCTGAAACTATTAATCTAAATAATTTCGAAAAATTTACTACTAATTTCTTGCGTTTTTAAGACCTTGAAAAATAAGGGTAATTTTCATAAATAAAAATAATATGGCATATTGTGACTGGCGTCACAATATGCCATATAATTTATATCCTTTCGTCTTCTGGTACGATTTCATCATCCTTCTTTCAGATGCGAAACTGAGCTCGAAAATTTTAGCACCTCTCTTCGGATCTTGATTAGACTTTTTGTTGAACGTTCGTAATTCTATAGAAATTTATTTGTTAATTACGCCTAAAAACCGAAAATTGGTCTAAAATTGTACAACCCACATTGAATTTTTTATTTATAAGTTATAGAAAGCTCGAAACCATAGCCCTTAGTGTGAGGAACGGGTAAATTTATAACGGGTAATTAAGTTAAGTGCTCGATTAGAAAAAAATGTTACAACTAGCCGACTTAATGATGTTATTTTCTATAAACTCAAGTTTCGTTTCAATTATGGTGAACGAATCATTTTATCAATATCTAGTTACGGAACTTAGCTAAATTTTTAATTTTCACTGTAGCAACGTTCAAATTGTTTCCCTAGCTTTTAGGATTTACTAAAACAAATTATATAATGTACGTTAATACAATAATGTAGTCTCCTTTCATTAAGTAGGTACTTATCAGGTATTCGTGCGGAACTCCAACTTTTAGACACGTAATGGAAATAAAACTAAAAGTGTCGTAAAATAAAACTCATTTAAACTCCCAATTACTACAACTTTTGCCCCGAACCCTCATAATACCTACTAGGTACTAATAGTGACCAAGAGAAAAACATTATCTTTTTTCAACAAAGTTGATTTATGTGAAAGACCTAACTTTGGAACAAGATAAAACTGTTTTTCATGTGAATTTTTTCAGGAAAAGATTAAAGAGCTTATAAAAGGCTCAAAAACAATATAAGTTGATGATAGGCACTCATTGTCTGAAAATAGATAGGTGTTTAAAAGTTAATGGAAAGTGTTTGCCACGATAAACTTCGAAAATGATTTGGACGGAAAAACGTCACAATTATTTCATTATATTTTTTATTAATCAGCCCACGCTATCCCACTGCTAGGCAAAGGCCTCCCTCAAATTATTATTGATATCAGATGGTTTAATTGAAGTTGTAACGTAATTATAACATAATAAAAGTTTGTAGATAAACCTCAAAGCATTAAGAAATAAAGTTTTATATTAAATTCGAATGTTTTTAAATAAAGTTTATTTATCTAATAAACATAATCTGGCTCATATCACGAAACTGGCAGTAATTGGCGTTTATATTAACTTTTAACGATGTTGTACCAATCTGCACTAAAACTGCCAATTATATAATTTGGTTCTAATAAGTATATCTTCCTGTTTGACACTTGTCGTTAAATAAAGTAGAACAGGTTCCAAAAGATTAACACAATGAATACCGACTATTGTTGATTCAGCGTTCGATAACCCATAAAATTGCAATAAAATGCATCTATCGGGCAATGTTTTACGAAAATATGGCGTTAACAGTTTCGGAAAGGAATCTGACGAAAATTATTTTGCAACACAATTTTATTCTCGTGGTTGCACGTTGACAACGCTTTCAGTGACTGTAAATTCGTAAAACATTCTTTGAAAATCCATCTTAAGCAGCTCTAGAGTAAATAAACATCTTTATTTACTCCTCAAAGCTGAGGAAATCTCGTAAGAAATTCAGGAATTACGTCGCTTAAACCAATTGCGAACGCATTTTTATATTATCTATCAGTTTGCGAAATAATATCATAATAATACTTTTTCGATTTAGAAAATGTAAGGTGTAAAAGTTTTTGTTCAAGTGTTTCAAAGATTGTTTTTTCACTATTTGATATGTGGGTAGGTATTCATTCATATGTAGTTATTACAGTATTAGATTATATTTTCACGAAATATCATCATAATTATACTTGTTTGGGTAAGAAATGCAAAAAAAAACACGCTGTTATTAGATTTTTTTTTTGGGGGGGTGGGAAATCATCAAATGACTTTTCCCGCTCTGGGTGGAGCGGGAGGGCGTGTCAGACTCTTACTGACTAAAACCCCAAACCCACCCCTGTTAAGGAACAGGGGTGGGTGCCTGCCTGAGTGCCCAGGGGTGCGGTAACTCATTTTCAGAATTTATCCGCTACCCCTAAGCATGCAGGTACCGGCCACGATGGGCCCCGTCAGTGGTGGCTGACAACATCTCTTTGAGGCGCGCATGGAAGACTACGCACCGTCGACTCACGGGCCTGGTGCTGATCGGACGGCGAGCTACCCACTGCTCCGCAGGCCCGGGTACACTGTTTTTAGATGACTTATCTATTCAAAGTGTAATATACAAAATTTCTTGTAAATTGATACAGTGGTTTTATCAGATATCAACCTAACACGGGAAAAGACACTATTTCAGCCAATTAATTTAACACTCGTAATACAAGTAGTGTCCACATTTTATATTATGATCTGTTCATTTAAGAACCCAAAACAGTATGTATTAAGTGCCTCGCGCCAATAGAAACATCAGTAAACCATTTTTTTGTGAGCAGAAACATAAACATGTTAAATGCGGGAAACACGCGCGGCGCTTGACAGCTTTTGATGTTTTAGTGCACGGGGTCTCAGAGAAAACGAAAAAAAAAGGTTTGATTTTTTCCAAAATCGTACATGTTTACTACGAGTTTCAAATATTAAACGTAACGTAACGTAAAGTAACACCTTCACCTAAGTATTTTTTTCCAAGGATATTGTGCTTTTAATCGAAATTTTCCAAGTAAGAGGTAGTAGGGAGCTACAAAAAAAATATCTTTGGAAATATTTAGTTGTTCCGTTTTTTTGGCGTGATTAAAATATTAATATTTCCGCATGCAAAATTGCAGCTTTCTGGTACTAAAAATCTCTAAGCTATGCATTGAACGGACGGACCGAAACTATAAAGGTTCCTTGTTCGGACTGCGGCACCCTAAAAAGACAAGATGGATTACGTTTTAAACCACTTTTGATCTCTTTATAATAATGTTTTAACCAGTAATCGTATATTTAGTAGGTACAAAAAAAAACAAATTCTATCCAGTCATGTTACTCGTAGTTCCTATGTAATTATGTAGGTAAAGAAGAGCTTAAAGTCACCTGATCCGGCATTCAAACGCAAATAAAATGTGCTTCTTGAAGCTATATCTTAAATTTAATTGATGTGTTTTGGTTAAATGTCATTGAATGACTTCTTTCACCGTAGGTAATCTCTTTCTGTTCCATTAGCATGATAGATTGGATTTAAAAAATACTGGTTTATAATCGAAGAAGTAATACTTTAGATCACTTGAAAATGGTTAATATGAAATTTTAAGACATTTATTTGTAAAATGATAAGAAAAATGCTGGATATCTGCACGTTTCCCTACACACTTAAGTTATATCTTCAGCTCTGTGGACGGTAAAAAAGGTTGTTTGATCATAAACACCTCGCTACACAATTTCCCCATTTTATGAGCACGTAAAGTATCCTCTCTACGTCAGAACTGACGCACTTGATACATGTATGTGACAGTTTATCACACGCTGCTATTTACAACAACTGAACATTATTTATGAGCAACTGTTATTGAACAAGAGGATGAGAATCAGTTTAATGACCCTCGAGACCTTTTTGTTTGGTCTGCGAGTGGCAGAGAAATACGAGTATCAAGTTCGGCAGATTTACTGCAGTACCTTAGGTCACATTTATTTAGAGAGGCAAAATAAAACTGTTGGGCAATGTTTTTAAATATTTTTTTAACATTGACCACACTATGTCTTTTTCCTGTATCGAGGGTGCATTTATAAACACCCAGACCCGGAACATCTACTTGCCTTGCCATAAAAATATTAGTTCCATGCGGGAATCGAACCCGCAACACGCAGCTCAACAACCAATCGCTTTGCCACTGCACCAACCGTGTCAACATAGTATCAATGCCGGTGCTAAAGCTTATTTGCATGATCATGTTACCGTCAGGCAACTGAATGTGCAGTTACAGTCGTTAGCTGTAACATGTCGTATAAAGGAAATTCCATTTAAACGATTTTCAAGGATGACAGGCGATGCAAGCAAAAAAGCAAGCGCAACACATATTGTTAAAGATTTTATGTTAGTTAATGGTGAGCACACATTCACAAACGATGCATCGTTTTAATCAAGTATATTTTTTTCTAAACACGTTCTGACGCAGGTCCTTCAGCAACATGGAAGACATACATATTTTATGATTTTTTAAGAGTTTAGTTACGAATCAGGTTTTATTTTCAGGAGCAAAACTGGAAAAAAATAATTCTGAATGTGTAAAAGACATTTTTATACGAATTGGCTGTTAACTATCGGTACCTGATTGTACCGATAGTTACCACAGCTCGAATTTGCCTACTGTTGATTATAGGCCTTTCTCTCGCCAATCCCATACTTCTGTGCCAGTCTCATCCTGGTTTTACCCGCGATGGTAACAATGACGTCTACCCATCTCTTTTAATGACATCATCGGGGGAGGGGGGGGGCGCAAGCCTCCTCTCTATGAGAGGGTGTGAGCTGTAATCCAGTACGCGGACCCAATGCGGGTTGGTTGTGCGGCTTTATTTACTCATAAATTATTTACTTATTATCTATAATAATACTTTTATCATAAAAGCAGTCTTATGTTAATGTTAAACATTTCATAGACAGTTGACATTATATGATTGACATCGATACAGCAGTGACGTATTAATTTACAATTGATTAAATTCGCGCAGATTGGTTTGTAATTCTGTAATTTATGACAACAGAAATATACCGCGACACCTCGATGATGAATATTAAATATAAAATTGGGCATCCCTCATTTTTAGGCAGAAAATAAAAGTCAAGCAGTTCATTTTAATTTCCTTTTCATAAATCAGAATTTCCACAATTTTAATCATTCAAATGTCAGAATAAAAAAGGCTTCATAACCAATTTCGCACTTTATTATTCGAAGTGTTTGTTAGTCGACAATCCCTTACTGTCAAATGATGAACGTGTATCGTGTAAAATAAATAGAAAAGGATTGATGAATTCACTCGAAATCTGATAAATTATCTGTTATTCATTATTATATATTACATTTCAGCAGTATCTGTTATTCTTTGTGCTGCAAAAGTCACAAAGCGACTTCTTGCTAATAAGAGTAACGTTTTAAAACACGAATATTTTTCTGTAAAATATGCTATAATCTTGTCTGCGATAACGTCTCCTAACTACACAGTTTTGTTATACTAACCTGCTATGAAACAAAACTAGTAGTTAACAACTTTCTTCAATAATACAGTTTATTATATTACTTCACAATATTACGAGGAAAGACAAAGAACAAAGGTTTTCGGCAAAGCTCCGTTTTCCGTATTCTGAAGAACAATGGAAACGTTAAAAACCTGTTTGTATTACTGCCTCCGAGACTTTGGACACTTAAGACAATTGTTTTGATAATGATAACTACATGCTGTTCGTATTACTGCCCCCTAGACTTTGGACACTTGCCAAAGACGGAAGGCGGTCTTTAAGAGTGTCGTTACAATTTTTTCTGCGGACTCTATAAAACTAATCGCCTGAAAGGTTCTTTGAGAGACAAAATAATCTTTAACTTCGCTTTAAGGTAGATTACACTTTGAAAGCGATGATTATTCAAGCTAATTTAAATAAAATAATGTTGGAAACGAGGCGAGTTTATGAACATTTTCAATATTTTTGCAATCACAGATGTTAGTAAAATCACTATAATTTTGCTGACAAAATGTTGCTTAATAATAGGGGTTTCAGGAAACTACGGATTCCCGCAGCCTTCCCCAGGTCATCGGTTCACCTTGTGGTAGGCCTTCCAACGCAAGGTCTTCTACAACGTTTCGACCCACGTGACCATCTGTTCTGCAAGCAAGGTGCCCTCCCTGCCCCTTACGTATAAGTCTGGTGATTCTTCGGCCAGTTTCTCAAGACGAAAATCAATAACCAGTGCGTGCTGCCAGTGATGCCAAATGGCACTGAAACGTGGTCGCTTACTGTGTGCCCCATCAAAAGGCTTAAAATCTTACAGTAGGCCTTGGAGAACAGCTTAAAACAACAATGGCTGACAATAAAACCAGAACACTTCACTGGCATCTTATTGTTAGTGTCAGAACTTTTGTTTCGTGTTTTAATATCTTCTTTGTGATTGACACGGCTGTTTTACTTTCTGCCGTGTATTTTGTGTTGTGTCTTACCTGAAACAACGATAAAAACGCAAAACATAATAAAATCGTTCCTTTGTTCTACATAACGTCGCAGTTCTAACCTAAACTACTATTCTGGTAGCAGCTCTTTTCTGACGTGGTCGCAGTTCTAACCTAACCTACTATTCTGGTAGCAGCTCGTTTCTGACGTCGTCGTAGTTCTAACTCAAGCTACTATTCTGGTAGCAACTCGTTTCTGGCGTGGTCACAGATCTAACCCAAGTTACTATTCTGGTAACAGCTCGTTTCTGACGTGGTCGCAGTTCTAATCTAACCTACTGTTCTGGTAGCAGCAGGTTCCTGATGGCGATTCGTTTTCTGGTGGGATCGCAGTTCTAACTTAACCTTTATTTTCAGGTAGCGATTTGTAACTTATTCTATGTCATGGAAAAATACACCGAATAATATTACTTATAAAAAATAGTAATTCTACTGTTTGATGAGTTTGATAAATAAAAAAACGTGATTGTAAAATTCATTGAATTGAATTGTGATTCTGTGAAAGATGTTTCATTCAATTATGATATATTCGAAATATAATATATAATTATATTATAATTATGAAAATTTTGCTGCAAAACGAAATTTTATAAAATTGTGGTCTGCGAAACAAGGTAACACCCTTATTATTATTATTTTTTCTATCTCTGAATATAAATGTACCTGTACAAAAATAAATTTATGTTGTCTTTTTTATGTTGTTTTTTTTTTAAACTAAAAACTAAGTACTTACTAAACTTGACATGTGTCAAGTTTAGTAAGTAAGTAAATATTAGTAGTAGTAGTTTAGTAGTGTGTAAGTATTTCGTTTTTAGATACAGAATACTATCTCTTTTTTCCCATTATAATGCAGATGTAACACATTCGAATGGTTTTGCAATATTTTGGCAGAAATTGTATCGAGTCAGCTTTTTTAGCAATCTTCACTGAGGTAGTCAATACTACAATAAAATTCTCAGCTTCATTTTACTAAAATCGCGCCCGTTTCAAAGATTCCACATATTGTCCAGTTGCGTAGATATTTGATCCACAAAACTACTTCAATTTTACAGCACAATATCCACTAGGAATCGATTTGCGAATAATTAAAACAGCTACTGAACTTTACTCGAAAAAAACCCGCCAAAACTCCATGTTATGTCTTTGTCATGTAAGTGGTAGGTCCTATTAGACCCACATTTAGATGAAAAGAAAAACAAAGGATTTACATACAGTACCAATAACAACACGCTCTAAGACCACTTTACATTTATTGTAAGTAGGTACTTCTAAAAACTACAAGTAATGACATTTCGATAGGAAAACGATTACAATATTGTGAAACTAGGTTTCGGTTGTCGTATAAGTTCTATTATATATTGAAAAATTATATATTGAACGACTTACTTTGTGCCAAGACTTTGCCAAGTCAATTAGAGTCCCTTCAATACACACATTGTATTTCGTATTTGATTCCCTCCTATCTGTAAAAGCTCTGTTTTAGCTCCGGCTCATGAAAAGGAAAATGAAATCCCAATTATGTCATGCACGAGTTACACTCACACCGGAATCGTTTATAATTTTTTGATAATTATTTAGTACGATTTGTAACATAACTTGAACATAAGTTTAACATCGTAGCAGGCGTAGCGATGACATCACGTCTGCTACGTCGTAGTAATTGCGTAGATCTATACACAACTTTAGCAATTTTTGTTTGATTTCGTAATACACTTATAAAACCAAGGGTATTTAATTTATTGCTACATATGCGTCCTTAACTTTCCGTCGAAATATACCCGATATATTTAATAATGTATGTCGCAGCCAACTAGTTTAATCAGTCAATCAGTTAACAGCCTAGCATTTTTTTACTGAACGGCGCCATAAAACTAGCCGGCCCGAGTGATGTCCAGCCTTTTAATCAAACATCAAAGCAAATCACTTGGATTCCCGGGCCTGCGGACGGCGAGTAGTGGGTAACTCGCCGCCCGATCAGCACCAGGCCCGAGAGTCGACGGCGCGTAGTGTTCCACGCGCGCCTCAAAGAGTTGTCAGCCAAGGGAAGGGGCCTGCCACGGCCGGTGCCTGCCCGGGGGTGGAGGATAAATTCGAAAGAGTTACCTCGCCCCCGGGCACTCGAGGCAGGGAGGAACAGGGGTGGGTTTTAGTCAGTAAGAGTCTGACACACCCTTCCGCTCCACCCTAGAGCGGAAGAAGTCATAGGATGATTCCCACCCCCCAAAAAAAAAAAAAAATGACTTGGATTGATAACATTTGATTGTTTGCCTAGCCGACATTTGAGAGAGGCTGTGGCTGTGTGAAATTAATTTTGAATTTGCTAATGATCAGCCAGCAACGTGCTGACGAACGGTCGTAAGATATGCCAAAGAAACTCTACTACGCGGGGTTCCTACTTCTATCTGCAGGGTTTGTAGAAATCTCGAGGGCCAGGGAGCCCGGCGGATTTGATTTATACGTAATGTGTCATTTTGATTATTTATTTATTTGATATTTTAATGATTTTATGTTATGAATGTGTAAATTAACTGAGTAAATAAATAAATAATTATTATTTATTATTAAAGCGAGTGACGGAAGCCCCCGTCATCGCCTTCGAACCTAACTTCTCTATGTCGGGGTGCACTTTGTTCCCAGATTATGTAATCCTGCTGACCAAATAATAATTTTACTATATTATAAGAACAGCCGAAGCATCAGTCATCCAAATCAGTAAATGTTGCATTAGACGCATCGGTTAAATATCATTTAGGCCGCAAGTGGAACGGTGTCGTTCTGCCCGGGGGTTGAGGATAAATTTGAAAGAGTTACCTCGCCCCTGGGCATTTAGGGCAGTGAGGAACAAGGGTGGATTTTATACAGTAAGAGTCTGACACGCCTTCCCGCTACACCCAGAGCGGGAGAAGTCATTGGATGATTTCCCAACCCACAAAAAAAAAAGCGTGTATGCTACTAAGTACACTACCTAATAGGTTTTTTTTTTTGGCGTGTCAGACTCAGTAAGAGTCTTTTATACAGTAAGAGTCTGACACGCCCTCCCGCTCCACCCAGAGCGGGAGAAGTCAACGGTGTCGTTTAGTAGAAAGACAAGGCTGTTAACTGAGTAGCTGATTAAGCTAAATAGCTTCCAACCATTCAGCTGCCCACTGGCTGTGACATCTATATAGGAGGGTACCTATGATGAAATGATAACAATAAATCATCCAAGCTCAAAGGGAACTACATAACCCAAAAGTTAAACAGACATACATAGTTAACAAGTTTACAAAGTTTCCGTTTCGTGAGTGGTTTGAATAGGTCCTCTTTTATTCAACTTTATCATAAATCCTACGATAAACTTCGAAAGACGAAAAATATAACGTTTGTTACCCTGTCAACAAACTGTTAAGAGGTATTTAGATAAAATTATTTGCTAGCTTTCCCTGAGCTGTTTATCTATGGTATTCGATTTTTTCATCATATTTGAAACATATTGTAGTATTCTTGACTATTAGATCTGGTTTCATTTTCATAAAACTTTATAGTTTCAACTGTTTTACGAAAGTGTTTTCACTGACCTGCTTTAAATAATTTAATAATAATTAAGCCCTTTATTCTGAACTAAGTTACATAAAGAGGTTATATATGAAATTTCAGTTTCATTATATGATATCCCTTAGTTCAGCGTGCCTCTTGGGATAGGCCTCCTTCAACATTTTCCACCAGGTTCTGGGCGTTCAATAATAATTATCAGTGATCGGAGTAGGTAGATTTATTTTACGTACTTGCATCATAAATAGTCATAGAAATCATAACATGGATAAGCCTTTTTTCCGGGATTTCATTTTTGGTACTCACGGGATCGAATCAAATATTGTGAATGTAAAGATTTTTAAACTACTACATTTGAAATTTATTTATAGAATGCAATAGTTAAACGTTTAAAATTGTTTTTTCTTATTTATCGAGTAATAAAGTGAATCTTACTTTTGTGCGTCCATTCGAAACTAACAAATGACTAATTTAGTAGTTATTTATTGCAACTTTATTATCTGCTGCTTGTAATTATTATATATTATATTCTTGAATAAATAAATAAAAATAACTTTTTATAATCCTTAATATTTTTTCGCATTCAGTGCAATAACTTTTTATAAATATGAAAACAGGTAAAATTGAAATAAAAAGCAGTTTATACCAAAATCAGCATCTTTATTGATCCATCATCTCAGCCTTTTAACGTCCCCACTGCTGGGACAAAGGCCTCCTCTTCGTGAGAGGGTGTGGGTCGTAATCCATCACGCGGGCCCAATGCGGATTGGTGAATGTCACATGTCTTTGAAGTTTTGGTTCTGGGACATGCCGGTTTCCTCAGGATGTTTTCCTTCACCGTTTTGAGAGCAGTGGTGATGAAATAATTTACACAAAGTAAAGCGCTTGCCTGGGTTTGAACTCACGACCATGACTTACAACTTGTAAGTCGCGACCGTTACCACTGGGCCACCACTACTCTTTATTGGTATTTTTTTTTATATTAAATTAAATCTTAATTATTACAAAATCCCGGAATCCCGGAGGAATATCCATATTAATATATACGTGCCAGTTCATTGACCCCAAATCAATCTACCTACTCCGATCACTGATAATACACACATACACATACATAGTGCTAAAATTAGTGTGATACCTTAGATGTGATGTGAACAAGGTAATTTTCCATTTTCTCATAACCTATTTCACCGAACATATTTGAGTCAAAATATCACAATGTCATTTAACACAGTCATTTTAAATTCTGATCACGCGGGAAGAGAACACATTACGTTATGAAAATTCCTGAAGTTTGTCTTAAAGTTACCAACACACTTTTACATATACCTACCCAAACCAAAATCCAAAACCTCTGGAGTTATTACGCTAGCTTCGCCTCAACCCGAATGTCTGAGGCTGTGTTCACATACCAGAGTAAATATTAATGCAGATGAAATCTTAAGGTTTATTTGATCAGAAATTGCTGCTTCTGTAGCGTAATTATATTTTTAGAACATACTATGAACCGGAAAATGCAGCGTTGGAAGGTTTCCTACAAGGTGGATCGATGACTTGGTGATTGTCGTGGGTAAACGATGGATTCGAGACGCACAGGAACCGTTCATTGTGGCGACACTTGGGGGAGGCCAAGGTCCAGCAGTGGACGTCTTTCGGCTGAAATGATGATGATTATGACATACTATGACTACTGCAAGTCTTAAACTCTTAGTAACTTTAAGTTTGATATACCTATTTTGTACGAGCCAATAATGCTCATACAGCAAAAGTACGTTTATTCGTACCTTATTAAATAATTACTCAATTCAGTCGTAACTAAAACTCCGTCCCGCACTCATGTGCGGCTCGATCAATAATAATATAACATTAAGTGCGGCTCAGATTACTAAACAAACATAACTTTTCACCGTTTCCCTAAATAAACTATTAAACTTAACAGTGGTTTGGTGTGAACTAACAACTACCTACAACAACTACCGGGGTATCCGTCAACGACGAGAAAAACCCCAACATCTTTTGGTCCTTCGAGCCGGATGACACTGCAAATCATCTTGTGAGTCGTCGTGTCTCCTCATCAGCAGAGTGCTTAGCGTGGTATATCCCAGTTACGTTAGCAAATCGGTGCTGTTGGCTTCCCACAAACGGGTCTAACCAGTAGCATTGAGACATTGCACATGACGTAAAGGAGGGTGAGCTACACTGAGTGCCTGCCACTAACGAACCTGCAGAGATCACGTCTACTGCTACAAACTACTCATCAAGAAACAATCGGCGAGGATAACGTCCACGGCGGTTACTACAGCGGAGATCACGTCTACCGCTACAAACAAGAAATAATCAGCGGGGATAACGTCCACTGCGGTTACTTCAAAAAAACTTCGTGAGTACACACTACCAACACGCCAACTACTAGCAGCCATAAGGTATCAACAATGTCGACAGAAGACTATCCTGAATTTATAGAACTTATAACTAAGCAGCAAAGCAGCTACGAGAGAATCAAAACTCTTCAAACTAACTACAAAAAGGATCCTGTAAGTAGAAAAAACATAGACTACCTTAACAAGCGCATCGAAGCTTTACAATCCATATGGGATGAATTTCGATCGAATCATGAAATTTTGAAGAAGTATGAGTCTAAACAAAGGGCACATGACTACTTTAAGCAGGACATTTTCATCATAACAAGAAGCATGTTTGACGAAACAATGCAATCAATGAATCAACTACGAAACAAGTTGATAAACGAACCTGGATTTTCGGGAATATCAGAACCGAAAATACTAGAAACTCCCGGAAAAGTGCAATTTGATACAACTGGAGTACACCAACAAATCGGAGATGAAACGGACAAGCACCTATCAACGCTGTTACGTAATCAAATGTGTAACTTCAACGCCTTGAAGCGAGCGGTCTCCAAAACGAACCTGAATTGCATGAAAGAGAAGTGGCAACTCCAAGATCAAGTTAACATACTACGATCTAAATGGGAATCCATCGACAAGATTCACTGGGAACTAAGCTATTTATTGCAAGGGAACGACAAGGACTATGAAGCAAAATACGACCATTGGGAGCAAGTCTACGACAACCTAAAGGACGAGCTACATAGAAAAATCTTTGAAACATCCCACTACGAAAAAACAACACCACGTATGGAATTACCAGAGTTCAACGGAAGTTTCAACAATTGGATCTCTTTTAGGGATTTATTCTTTGAGATGATTCACAACAATCCAACGCTGAACAAAACACAGAAAATGCAGTTCCTAAAATCTAAATTGAAAGGTGAAGCGGAAAAGTTAATCAAACACCTTTCTGTGAGTGCTGAGAATTATGACTCGTGCCTTGATATTATTCAGCACCGCTACGACAACAAGCGATTACTTTTCACCTCATACATGGACACACTGCTCAATCAATCATCTATCGAAAAACCGAACTCAAACAACATGAAGAAGCTGTATGACATAACGAAAGAGTGTTTAAATGGCCTAGAAAACTTTGACATCAATATTCCAGTTTGGGGTCCACTTATCGTGTACTTACCATCCTCCAAACTGGATGACGTCACTTACGGTGACTACATCAAAACCATGAAACATTCAAGAGAGCTTCCAGACTTAGAGGAGTTTATGGAGTTTCTAGAACTACAGTTCATAACGCTGGAAACATCCCGTACCAAAAGGAACGGCGGGAAAACAAATTATTCAACGAATAACCAATATAAAAGTTATAACAACAACAAATCAACGAACTTTAAAGACACAGAAAAGTGGACAAAAACCTTCCATGCAACGCTGAGGAAATGTCCACTCTGCAAAAACGAACACACGCTGAGACAGTGTTCGACATTTTTGAACATGGATGTCGCAACGCGAAATCAAACAACAAGTAACATGCACTTGTGCAAAAATTGTTTGTTTAGCCACGGAGGCAATAAATGCAATTCAACGAAAACATGCCGCACGTGTAAC
The DNA here is from genome assembly GCA_951329385.1 of Polia nebulosa. NCBI lineage: Eukaryota > Metazoa > Arthropoda > Insecta > Lepidoptera > Noctuidae > Polia > Polia nebulosa. The sequence goes on from OX589602.1 coordinate 23,268,405, forward strand.
TTCAAACATCACTCTCTTCTCCATGATGATAATTATCTGAAACGGCAACAATCAAAGCCATCAACGGTGGCTGAGCGAACCTCTAACTACATTAACGGTGAACAAGAGATACTCTTAACAACTCTTCAACTAAGGGTCAAGAACAAGGAAGGAGATTACGTCGTCCTTCGGGGGTTACTGGATCAAGGGTCTCAAGTAACTTTGGTCACAGAAAATGCTGCTCAACGGTTGAACTTACCCCGAAACAAAATGAACGCTGCGGTCACTGGTGTTGGCACTATAATGGGCAAGAGTAAAGGAATGATAAAATTAGAATGCAAGTCTTTCCATTCTGACTATACATTCCAAACCGAAGCGTTAGTGATGAATAGACTCATCAACAATCTGCCTAACTCAACGATCAACACAGACAACTGGCCGCACCTTCATAACATCAAGTTGGCTGATCCAGACTACAACATCTCTGGACCCATCGATCTACTGCTTGGAGCTGATGTTTACTCTGAGGTGATCTTAGGAGGAATAATCAAGCATAACAATGACTCTCCAGTAGCGCAAAACACAAAGTTGGGCTGGATACTGTGCGGTGCTACAAAGCAGTTTAACTGTCTAGTTACTCTAACAGAACTAGAAAACCTAACAAAATTTTGGGAAATAGAAGACATCCCTTCAGGAACCGAAACTACAACGGAAGATGAATTCTGTGAAAAATATTACACAGAAACAACAGAAAGATTGAGTAACGGGCGTTATGTGGTGAAAATGCCCATGAACGCTAACTATGAGCAAAACCTTGGTAACTCGAAACCTCAAGCTACAGCACAATTCCTTCATTTAGAAAAGAAAATGGCAAGACAAGAAAACTTCGCTAAACTATACAAAGAATTCATCCGAGAATACATCGAATTAGGTCACATGAAACCAGTTACAGAATCAGAAAGTCGAGTACAAGCCTACTTACCACACCACGGCGTAGCAAGAGAGTGCTCAACAACAACCAAACTACGAGCTGTTTTTAACGCATCAATGAAAACAGACTCTGGGTACAGCCTCAACGATTTGATGGGAAAAGGGCCTAATCTTCAAAAAGACATTCTATCCCTCATCATAAAATGGCGGAGTTATAAATATGTTCTAACGGCAGACATTGAGAAAATGTACCGCCAAATCCTTGTTCATCAAGATCAACAATGTCTTCAAAAAATTATTTGGAGAGACTCTAAGAGAGAACCACTGAGAGATATGCAGCTGTGTACCCTTACATACGGGACCAAAGTTGCACCATTCTTAGCGATGCGTACTCTCCAACAGCTGGCCAAAGATGAAGGCAACGCTTTCCCTCTGGCCCAAAAGGCGCTACTTAACGAATTCTATATGGATGACGCCATCACGGGCCACCATACCATAGAATCAACAAAGCTACTCCAAAAGGAGCTAAGCGAACTACTGAAGAAAGGTGGTTTTGTTTTACGGAAATGGTCCACGAACGAACCATCTATTCTCAAAGAACTACAGAGGATAGAGAAGAATAATCAAAAGATGTTGGGGTTTTTCTCGTCGTTGAAGAATAATAATACTGAATTTAACTTCAAGCAACAAGAGTTCAGCAAAACACTTGGACTCGCATGGAATGACGCAAGCGACACATTCCATTTTATTAGCGAAGCGCCTAGCAACAACAAAAATGCACCATACACTAAACGCAGGCTATTGTCAGAAATAAGCAAGATCTACGATCCGCTCGGTTGGTTGGCTCCAATTACTATACAAGCAAAACTGCTTTTCCAAAAAATATGGAGTGAAAACTGTCAAAACATTGGCTGGGACGAAAATGTACCGGATTCCATAGAAAAGGAATGGATGCAAATTAAATCCGATCTGCCAAACATAAATTTTACTTACTTTTACATACATATAAGTAGTATACGTTTACCAAGATGGATACGAAACGAAAACAATAGGGCGATCGAATTGCAAGCCTTCTGTGACGCGAGCGAGAAAGCCTACGCCTGCGTTATCTACAGCCGAACTACGTCACCCACCGGCACCTACGAAAGTACTCTACTCGCGGCAAAAAACTAAGGTGGCACCAATCAGTAAGAAAACTACCATACCGAGGTTGGAATTATGCGCCGCAGTTTTGCTAGCGAAGCTCCTACAAAGGATAACTAAGATCCTGGAAGATTACGATCTAAGGATTACCTGCTGGACCGATTCTAAAGTCGTTCTAGCATGGCTTCAGGGAAGTCAAACTAAATATGAAAAGTATGTAACCAACAGAACCACAATCATATTAAACATCGTGCCTGCTATAAACTGGGGTTACGTGAAGACGAACGAAAACCCAGCTGACTGTGCAACAAGAGGTCTCTCACCGCAAAAACTGGCAGATTTTACCCTGTGATGGGAAGGCCCTAAATGGCTTAAGGAGCAAGAAAAACCAGTCCTTATCTCAAAAGAAACTTTTACCACAAACGAGGGCTTCCTAACAAATTGTTACACGACTAATAATAGTGCGGAACCCACGGCGATTAAAAACAAATTAATTGATTCATTACTTGAGCGACATAGCAACTTAGATCGGATTACAAGAATACTCACCTTGGTGATACGTTTTGCTGATGCATTACGAAACAAAAGAAGGTCAACTGAGTGCCATGAACTGAACTTGAATGAAATAAATAACGCACTATTTTTAATTATCAAATCAGTGCAGCGGGATTATTTCGAAAACGAAATAAATTCTCTCAACAAAGGTGAAAAACTTCTCAACAGAAGTACCATTTTAAAACTCAATCCATTTTTGGATTCTTATGGAATTTACGTGTTGGAGGACGTTTAAATCACTCAAACTTGCCAGTGGAAACGAAACACCCCATACTGGTACCAGGAGAGGGAAGACTAACCCAACTTATTGTTGAAAAGGCGCATCAACGAACCTTACACGGTGGAGCAAGATTAACGCTTGCTGACACTAGAAACAATTACTGGATTATCAGCGGCAATCGAACCGTCAAGAAAATACTGCGACAATGCATTCGATGCCGTCGATACGCTTCAACCCGAACTGAACAGCTGATGGGAAACCTTCCTAAAGAAAGGATCACTCCATCGAGGCCATTTTCACACACCGGCATCGATTTTACAGGCCATGTGGACGTAAAGATTAACAAGGGCCGCGGGATAAAAACCTGCAAAGGCTACATAGCCATATTCATATGTATGTGCACAAAAGCAGTACATATCGAACTTGTTTCGGACCTATCAACGCAAACCTTTATCGCAGCACTAAAACGAATGTGCGCCAGAAGAGGCACCCCAAATCATATCTACTCTGATAACGGAACCAACTTCGTTGGAGCAGCAAGAGTTTTAAAAGAAGAGTTCCAACTATTTAAAACAATGCTATCTCCAGAGTTCTTTAAAGAGATCAACGACCTTCAAATCGAGTGGCACTTCAACGCTCCATCCTGGCCATCAGCGGGAGGCTTATGGGAAGCTGCTGTACGTTCCATGAAAGCACACCTGAAACGGGTTATCGACAACAGAAGCTTACATACGAACAATTTGCAACGCTCCTAACACAAATCGAAGCGTGCATGAACAGCAGACCGTTGTGTCCATTATCGGAGGATGTGGAAGATCTGGAATACCTCAGCCCTAGTCATTTTCTCACGGGCTGTCCAACACTAACACTACCACTCAATGAAACTGAAGAAACGAAAACTATAGACATCAGAAACAACTGGAAACTCATTGAGCTCATGCGTCGACACTATTGGGATCGCTGGTCGAAAGAATACCTTCATTCATTACAAAACCGAAACAAATGGCAACAAACAAAAGAAAATATACAGAAGGGGCAACTAGTTCTCGTGAGAGAAAGCAATCTACCCCCAAGCAGATGGGCTATGGGACGCGTAGTGGAACTTCACCCAGGCAGCGATAACTTAGTACGAGTAGTCACGCTCAAGACACAAAATGGGATACTAAAAAGACCCATAACTAAATTAGCCCCGCTACCGATAAACGAGGCATGCGGCAGCACTGATTCACAAACGGTGAGTCCAGAAACTGAGCACGACAACCAAAATAAAGGGACTAACAAAACCCAGAGAAAGGTTAACAGCTTGCTTATGGTGTTACTAGTAGCGTTTACAACGCTAACATGTGGATTATCAGCACCCCAGCAACATTTTAAAGTAACTCGATTAGCTGAAAACCAGCCAGTTTATTTTGACCCCGTCGGAAATATCCAACTTATTCACGATGAATGGAAACTTCTGGTATACTATAACCTGACAACATTCTGGCAAAGTACGACAAAGGTAGAGGAATTCATTAATCGTATAGTTCAACTGTGCGACACGATACCTAACGAACCATGCCACTCTACGACACAACAACTCAAGTTTGAAATGAACCAGCTGAATGAGTATAACATATTGTTACGGTCTCAACATCAACAACGAAGGCGACGTGGCTACGTCAACGGCGTAGGAAATCTTGCACGAGCCCTTTTTGGTGTCCTTGACAGCGATTTCGCCGAAAAATACGCTCAGGACATTGAAAAAATCAAAACAAACGAACAATATTTACTACAACTGATAAGAAATCAGACACTGATTATAGAGGCAGAAAACAACGTCATCAAGAAAAATGAAGACTTTGTAAGGACGCAACTGGAAGTAATTCGACAATTCATGAACGAAACGAAATATAACACAGCAGTGATAGAAAACAGATTTCAAATAATGAAAACCATGAATGACGTCAACGCAGGGGCGCTAACTGCTAGTTTACTTATCTCAGTACTGAGAAGAAACCAAGAAATGCTCCTAAGTGCATTGACAGATATCTACAGAGGCAATCTCGATATGAAATTATTCACACCGGAGCAGCTATCAGAACAACTCAATTACATTGCCGGTATTATACCGAAAAGATTAACGTTACCTATCAAAAACAGAAATGGAGCTAATGTAAAAAATATTTACAGAATTATTTATGTTAAAGCCCGGCTCACCGAACAGTACTTACTCTTTGAATTACATATCCCTTTACTAAGTGATGACGAGTATACATTGTATCGCAATATAGGTATACCTAGACAGCAAACAACTAACCAATGTCAGGTGATAGAGACAACAACACAATATATTGGAGTCAACTTCATAAAGAATACCTACATACAGATGGAAGAGGTTGATCTTCAGCAATGTACAACAATGACGGCAGACAATCACATCTGCCACGCAGCTACAACTATCAGCAACTTGCATGGAGCCACGGCATCTTGCGAAGCTAAAATACTGAGCCAAAATGTAAATAATATTACATGTGATTGGGTACCACAACAATGCTCTGATCAATGGATTAAATTACAGAGACCAAACATATGGCTGTATAATTGCATCAACGAGTGTACGACGCGCATTGTATGCGAAAATCGAATTACAACAACAATTTTAACAAAGGCGGGGCTCCTTGCCCTAGGTCAGGATTGCATACTTCAGCACAGAGACGCTACAATTTATTCTCATAACGTTTTTAGTAGCAGTACCAATATTGGAATTAATTTGGAGGTACCTACTATTGACTCACCAAACGATATGTGGAATACGTTCAAAAACACAAAGATTGTGCTAACGAAACTAAACTTATCAAATGAACACAGATTATTAGATGACCAGATAACCGCACAAAAGGGACGAGAGAGCCTACCTAACGACCTAAGTGTCCACGACATCGGCAACTACGCTATGACCACTTTGCTGGTGGGAGGAATCGTCGCCGCTGTACTAGTTTGGCAAATAAGAAGATATCTTCAGGCGCGTAAGAAGAGCAATACCTCTAACAATACGAATAAGACTCGAGAGAGGACAGAAGATATAGAGCTAAAGGAGATTCCTTCCTACGCTAAAATACGAGGTGGACATTCACAGGACTACCATCCGCCGCAATCAGCCATTGGAACAAGATTCAAACTATGATTAATTATTTAGATTTAAACTATGAATAATTATTTCTTGCTTATTGTTTTGATTGCTTTTATTAGTTTTATAACATTTATACCTACTTAACTTGTAACGCAAGTTTGGTGATCTGAGTACATATGCATATCTTTCCCTCGGGAGCATGTACGAGCCAATAATGCTCATACAGCAAAAGTACGTTTATTCGTACCTTATTAAATAATTACTCAATTCAGTCGTAACTAAAACTCCGTCCCGCGCTCATGTGCGGCTCGATTAATAATAATATAACATTAAGTGCGGCTCAGATTACTAAACAAACATAACTTTTCACCGTTTCCCTAAATAAACTATTAAACTTAACAGTGGTTTGGTGTGAACTAACAACTACCTACAACAACTACCGGGGTATCCGTCAACGACGAGAAAAACCCCAACATCTTTTGAAGGCTAATGCGAAAAATATAAAATTTTATTCGTTACTATTACTGATGTGATGACATCTACGTAAAAAGACGTTTGTATTGAACTTTGTTAGTATAGAAGAGTTAAAAAATACCGGTCATGTGCGAGTTGGACTTGCATACGAAGGATTCCGTACCATAAACTGAAAAAAAACCACAAAAAAACACGTTTTTTTTGGTTTTGTTTTGGGCCGTATTTCATGATCCGTAATAGGTAGACAACAAATAATTAAAATAAATTCAAATTATAGGGGGTTTCCTTATTTAAGGAGGGAGCCCCCTTTAATTTTTTATTTTATTTTTTGTTATAATGGCAACAGAAATACACATTCTGTGAAAACATCAACTTTCTACCTATTACGGATCAAGAGATACAGCCCGCTGCCAGACAGACGGACAGCGGAGTCTTAGTAATAGGGTCCAGTTAGATCTAACGAATGTCGATGTACGAGTAGCGCTACGCACGCACGGTTCACTTGTGACGACCTAATTTCTAACCAGAGCCTAAAGTAGATTTAGTGTTTATAGTCAGTCACACAATTAATTGCCTGGTGAGGTGATAAAGTCCAGCTTATTGTTGCTTTGTTCATGGCCTCAAATGGCCTCTATTTTTTAATTAAATTACTGCTTTAATACTGAAATTTCTTTAATTATTTTTATACCTTTTTGATAAGTGAAAGAGCAAGAAGCACGTTACACCGTGAACAATAAACATGGCTATCTTTTAAAACTACTTAATAACCTAATACAGTTCAGCAAGGACGGCTAACACAATCCACTAAAATCGTTAGGAAATGCCTTTTCATATTCAAATGGGTTTATATCAGTATTGTGATCAAACTTTATAGAATAATAAATAACTGCTATAAAAAATGAGGGTCTCATAAAAGAAGTCTGGAGTCTGCGATATCATCTTACTTTATGAAAGTAGTGGCTATCTCTGTAGTTTGATACGGAATATAATAATATAATCTCCTAAATACGTCAACCAATACTGCTGAGCGTGCCCGCCTGCTGGCTGTGGGTGAAAGGGAGTCGGGTCTCTGGCTACAGGTACTACCGTCACCCAACATAGGTACTATGCTGAGTGACACCACCTTCCGGATCGCTACATGTCTGCGTCTGGGTGCTCCTTGCGGAACTCCACATCGCTGCCAATGTGGTGAAGCAGTTGACCACCTCGGACACCATGACCTATCCTGCAGTAGGAACGCGGGTCGTATGGCACGGCACGCCGCATTAATGACATCATCCGTTGGGTTCTTGTCACCATAACCATGTGTCATTTGTTTCAGAACCTCATGACCTGCCACGTGACGATGGAAAGAGGCCCAACGAGATGACCATAATGCAATGGAAGATGGGTAGGGCATTGGTGTGGGACACAACATGTGTCGACACCCTTGCGCCATCTCATCTTCTTAGCATGGCGGGCTGTACTGGGGCGGCTGCTGTAGGTGCAGAAAACCTCGAATGGCGCAAATATGACAACCTTATTGGAAGTTATATGTTTGATCCGTTTGGGGTTGAAACACTAGGATCATGGGGTCCGAATGCTCATCGAGTTTTCTGTGACATCAGCAAACATTTAGTCGACTCTTCTCGTGAGCCAGAGGGCTGGCCTTTTTTTCGGCCAAAGAATCAGCATTGCCATTCAACGTGGCAATGTTGCCACTTGGAAAAGTGCCCAGAACGCGTTCTGGGCACTTTTACCATTGACAGCGATGTGGACGAATTTTTCGATGCTCAATGAGCTGTACTCCTCCCAGATCTTTTATGCCGCTTGTACATATTTTATTTATTAAGTTATTTATTAGTTTAGTTATATATTTAATATTTATACCGTAGGAAAGTATTAAATTAATTCAGCCTTTTTAATAAAAAAATCTGACCATATATTACTGACGTATGTTATTTTTTCTACTCTTTGTAAAGCCCGAGTACAAAAAAAAATATATTAAAGACACTCCTTTGTAACGTAGTTTTGCTTTAAAAAGTTTTACTAAAAATGAAGTAACTAATATCTTTCTTTCATTTTTCCCAAAGGTACGAGTTAAGTAGTTCCAAAAGTTTAGTAAAGTGTCTATAAGTCACCGAAAGTATGCACGCAGTAAAAACTAAACTAGTGAACATTCGTCAAAGTCTTGCACATACACTTAAAACAGTTTTAAACTAACTTAAAACTAAACTAGTGAACATTCGTCAAAGTCTTGCACATACACTTAAAACAGTTTTAAACTAACTCAAATGCAGTTTTGACAGAACAGAAGTTCACGCTTGGGATGGATCCTGACTTCATGAACTTGTTAAGGCGCAGATATACGACTTCTAATGATTTTTTATTGTACATCAGTTTTATAGGACTAGTCTAATATCTTTGAAAAAATATATTTTAGACAATTTCCTTCGTAAATTTGACATGTGAATATTTGAAATTATATTTTTATAACATATTGTAATTAATTTGTAAAGTTATGTCTAACGCGGATAAAAATTGAGAATCACGTCAAAATAATTTATTGTATTTTTATGAAATCTTCACCATTTTAAAGATAATTAAACTATGTACCTTTCAGTATACGTGTTTTAGTATATTACCTGTTGTTTCATGTATATTAATTAATAATGTGCTTAACTTCGAACAGCGCTCCTTGATGGGCGAGTCCTATTACTAGGTGGATGTACGACGCATTGCGTGAGCTCAGCACAGAACACGCTAGCTAACTACTCAAGGCCGTTGGCATTTAATAGCGCCTTAAATGAAATGTGTACTAAAATACCTTGATGATTGAATGAATGAATGAATCATGAAAAATGAATCCTCCTTACCAATAATTTAGTCAATTTAATTAATTTTACTAACATAACATGATTTTTAACCAACTTCAAAAAGGAGGAGGTTATCAATTCGGATCTTTGTATTTTTTAATGTTTTTTCGGGCATAACTCCGTCATTTATAGACGGATTTGCAAAATTTTATTTTAGTTCGAAAGGGCTTTATTCCGAAATTGTCCTATTTAAATTTCATACAGATCTTATCGGAGACAAACAACGGAACTCTTCAAAATATGACAGCAAATCAACTGCGATTGCTGCGATCGTATGTCTAATGTAGTGTTAACACAATTTAAAGTGGAACCACAACTAAAAAGTGAAAAATAAAAACTTTTTTTACAAAAAATAGAACCGACTTCCAAAAAAAAGTGCAAAATATAAAGTTATTTTAATAGTTCGGAAGTCGGTGTCGAAAAATGAAGACACAAAACCAGAAACAACGACTTCCGAAATTAAAGTTATTTGGTACTTTTTTGGAAGTCGGTTCTGTTTTTGTAAAAAAATGCAAAATATAAAGTTATTTTTATATTTCGGAAGTCGCTAATATGAATTCATTGAGAGATAGCTCTCAATTAATGATGTAAAAAACTTTTTTCTTCTCTCTATGAAATGAAGGCACTAAAATAGTATAAGTACAGAACGTGCTCAGTTTCTAGATTACTGGGAAATAAGCGCGCATATAAAACTAAACTGAGTTTATGCGTTTAATCGAGATTAGAACTTCATTTTGCGTTACACCACCACAAACTAAACTACTTTAAATTCTAAACGCCCAGTTTTCGCTTTTACTGTGCAAATTTGAAGATTGTAACTCCAACCATTTGACTGTAAAACCTATGTGACAGACGACGGACTGACAGACAGACGGACACGTGAGTGACAGCAATAGGGATCCGTTTGGGCCCTTCGGCTGCGGAACCCTAAAACCTCCCTAAAACCGCCTTAGTGAGATCGAACAACAGTGCCTTATGTGACGTAACTGAACTAAATTTCGTTCCATGTCGCAGTTAAAAATAATTGGAAGATTTTGTATGGCACCTTAATAACAATGTAGCGTTTTTTTGTTTTACGGGCAGGTTTTTACCGATTTGTGTTTAAGGTAAATATATAATTGCCTAAATAAATTAACAGCCTGTATTTTTACCCATGCTAACAAAAAATATTTTCATTGGTGTATCCACGCCAATTTGTGCAAGAAATCAACTCTTGCCAATTATTTTCTGTATCTCTTACAATTTCTTTCAGCACGTCTCTGCTCTATTAACTCTTTACGCGTCTAGCAGACACATGGTGGGCGAGACACAATAAAAATCTATTGTGTTTGCTAATTGGATGCGCCACGGTTTAGTAGACTTGAGAGAGACTCGATTGGGAGTCGGACGATACTGAAAAATTCATTATTTTCTAATTTATTTGAGTTTTTTTTTTACTTAAAATATAATTGCTATACCAAATTGACGACAAAGATTTTCTCCTCTGAATACTGGATTAATGGTCTTAACTTGCGGTAGTCATAAGAGGCCTTTATAAGAACTCGCTTAACGTTATGATTATGTTAAATACTGAATAGCAGTTTTTATTTCATTCTAAATTCAAACTTTCGATGTAGAATTAGAATTATGGATCTGCTAATCAGTAGGTATTTAACCTAATCACATTTTATGTTATATTTGATTTTGAAACAGAATCAACTAACGCCCACCTCACTTTACAACATTATGTAACAATATCGCTTTAAATGTTTATTAATCTGTGCTATTATTTTTAAGTCATTAATGGAATGGCTGTTAAAATGGAATGGAAATTACATTAATAAAGTTCAACATTAGGCACACTAAGAATAACCTAAGTTCGTATAGCTTCACTAGAACATTATCAACCGAAGCCACAGACTGGCTCGATGCCAGAATGAGCAAGGGTCAAGCTCTAACAAGTAATATTTGTAACTTGGTCATTAACAAACTGTGATTAGCTGTGTCTGCATGGTCCGATAGATGTACATCTGTCGGGTCATGCAAAGATAATTTATTTTTTACATTTTTTTTGTGAAATTATTAACTGGTAAGTCGAATTAATTAGCCGTAAGACACTATGTTGAAAATATCGAATTTCAGATCTTAGACACAACGAAAAACCGAGTCAAATTACAAGTATTAGTATTCCATTTTTCTACTGCTGGTATTTCGATTTGAATCTAATCAAGTCACAAAATTGATGTAAATAGTCCAAAAACGAAATGAAACGTCAAGTTTAGCCAAACACTTGTACAAAAATGCAAATGAAAGCAGTTCTCGCTAGTTGAGTTCGAACCTCCGCACAGAGTACTCCGAGGCGCCGCTGTGTCGAGGGAAATTGATGGAAATTGGAAACCTGCGGTTACTTCAAGTTTTAATTTTCGCTGTACATGGAATGTGCACGTTTCTCGAGTATGCTATTGATATTGGTTTTCATTTCTACAGTGTTTTTTAAAAAATAGTTTTTAAAATTTTAAAATATGTTCAACAAGAAAACATCTATTTTAATCACTATCGAAAGATTTATAAAAAAAAATGTTTTACTAACGTATTCGGCACCTACTTTTCCAATGTAAAAATATGTTTTTCGTGAGAGAGACTCGCTGAATGAGACGAGGGAGCGATGTTATAAAACAATGTAATGTAACTACTTGTGTTACATAAAAACTTTAGGATTACTCATGAAAAACCGGCCAAGTGCGAGTCCGACTCACATGCTTTTTTCAAAAACATAGACTTCCTAGACCTTTTCCTGTTATATATAATAAATAAATAACTATTTTATATATTTTTTTTTCAAAATATTAAACTTGTAATTTCGGAGATATTTATTTTCTTATTAAATATTTTATCGACTTTTTAATTTAAAATTTTGAAAAGTTCGAAATCTTTGAACTTATTTTTCCAATTTGCACCCCACAAGTGACCCCCATATTTCAAATTCTTTTATTTACGGTACACGCACCCGGTTTTTGGGAACTGATAAACATAATTATAATGATAAATTCTGTGTACCTTTCAACATAATCGGTCCGGTCCGAATCTACTGAATCGACAGACGGACAGTCAGACGAGTGATCATAAAATATAAGTGTTCCGTTTTTCATTCGGATTACTAACTAGTAAAAAAACTTTTTTACAAAAAATATTTTCTTTTTTGGAAGACGATTGTTTTTTTTAAGTTTTTTATTTTTCAATTTTATGGTTGGTATACCCCAGAACTCAAAACCCCAATAACATGGAACGTGGAATTTAAACATACTCGTAATTGGAGAAAATTAAAACGTCATCTATATAGTTAAATAAATGAATTAGATTTTACGTATTTTTCGTTTTTGGTTCAGTTTTTCAAAAAGTGCTAAAACAATTTCGATAAAATTTATATGGGACCACCTCAATAGTATATACTTTCGGATAAAAAAGAACTTTGAAAATCGGTCCACAACTGACAGAGAAATCGGTGGACATACATAAAAAAGAATTAAAAAAACATACCTACTACAGTCGAACATAGAACCTCGTCCTTTTTCAAAGTCGGTTAAAAACTTTTAAAATGAAGTAACGAACGATCTTAGCACTCTTAACTACCTTGATGAGTGGTGAACTTGGCAGCAGCTCACGTTGCTAAGTGCAAATGTGAGGCTGAAGCTATAATTAGAATGTAGGTTGATAAACACAAGCAATCTCCGACTCGAATGTAGTGTGTTGACATCTAAAACGCAGTACAACTGATTTACGAACTAATTACACCTGCCAGCAACAATTAGCGACTGCAACAGAGTAAGATACTGATTGATACGGCAGATGTAAAAAAAAAATGATGTAACGCTTCTGTTTTATCGTTAAACAGTGAATTTGCTTTTGAAACAAGCCAATAATTATCTACCCTACTTCCTATTCATATATACTATATTTCGCGTTAATATTAATATTACAAATGCGAAAGTTTAGATGAATTTATTAATTTGGTTTGTTACTCAATCACGCCAAAACAACTAAACAGATCTGGATAAAATTTGGTACAGCGATAGGTTATAGTCTGAAACAGCATAATATTATAAGGCTATAAGTAATGTATAATGGGGAAGTACTAATTCCACGCGGGCAGAACCGCTTGCAGTAAGGAGTCTACCATAAATTTCGATAACGATAACTACGAGTATCAACCTTTACATATTTATAAACATTTCACGAGTTTAACTCTCGGAAAAAATTGTCTAATGTGGCAAGATTATTCGCGAAATTAATAACATTACAGTCTAACGTCACACCCTTGTTAGTCCTCACGTACCTACGTCATGTTGTCTTTCAGTTCCATGTTAAACGTATTTATGTATTTTATACGAATGTGATGCGTCGGTATTACTCTTGATGATTAAAGAGATAATCTGTTTCCAAATAACTACCGCTACGCAGATTTTAAATAGTATTAATGGTTTAAAGAGTTCAAAGTAATTTTGATACGGCAGGTACCTACATTAGTACGTATACGTAATGAAATTAAATGATTGTTCTTGTTTCGATAAACCTCTGGATTGGTTTCAATTAATTCGACAGTGCTTCGATTTTATTACGTAGTATGCCACCACACGATTCCAATAAATTATTTGGTATTTATTTATCGTTCCATTACTTTATAGGGTTCCGAAAGTCCGAATTCAAAACGGAACCCTTATAGGATCACTCATGTGTCTGTCTGTCTGTCACAGCAAATTTGCTTCGAATTTACTTGACCAATTGAATTGAAATCTGTGATCCAAACACGGACATTTAACGTTAGTAAATGATTTTGGAATATGGGGGTCATATTTGGGGTGCAACTCAGAAAATTTAAATTTGTTTTCAAACTGCCCTGTGCCTGTTCATTATCAAATGAAAAAGCTTATCGTTGTTCTATTCTGCCTAGCCTTTTCCCAACAATCTTAAGGTCGGCTTCCAGTCTCACCGGATGCAGCTGAATACCAGTATTTTACATGGAGCGACTGCCTATCTGACCTCCACAACACAGTAACTGGGTAATACGATAATAAAAGAGCTAAAGATTTTTAATACATATTTTTTCATGATTTGAAAGTATAAAGTTTTTGAGTTATTTAAGAAAATAGATGAAAATTACCATAACCGAAACCACTAGCCCTAAAATTTTGAAGAAAATACATGTTGTTATTCAGGTATTTATAGGAGCAGTGGTGGCCCAGCGGTAATGACTTACAAGTTGTAGGTCGTGAGTTCAAACTGAGGAAGACGATTTACTTTGTGTAGATTATTTCATCACCTATGCTCTTAAAACGGTGAAGGAAAACATCGTGAGGAAAGTGGCATGTCCTAGAACCAAAAAATAGAAGATATGTGACATCCACCAACCCGCCCTGGGCCCGCGTGGTGGATTACGGCCCACACCCTCTCACAGAGAGGAGGCCTGTGCCCCAGCAGTGGGGACATTAAAAGGCTGATGTTGATGATGATGATGAGATTACAGAAAAACCTATAAGAAGTATAGGTATAGTTTAAACTAGAAAAAAATGTGATTTGTTCGGCACCCTTTGCGCGCGAGTTCAACTCGCTCTTGGCCGGTTTTCATTTAAACAATAACTCCCTAACAATCAGCAACTGTTACTTAAAACGTGCCAACGTACTTATGGAGGATCATTTAACTAGGGATAAACCTGAACATAATTTTACAACAAACTCAATTTTAAACTTGAACCAATTTAATCAGATATTCTGCGGGAAACATTTCTCACTCCATAACTTAACTCGAGGAGCGCATAATCCTTCTATTAAATTAATACGATTCAGAAAAGTATTAGAAAGTTATTTAGGGTGAAAATAGGAAAAGGAATTCGACCAGCATTTATTTACCTAACGGCAATTTAAATTTTTACTTCATTTATTCTGTTTCATGACAGTGCAGAGGCTGCCAAGTTCAATTCTCATGCCATCTTAGTTTGCTAAACAAACATGCAACAGCAGACTTCTGTAAAAAGTATGCAATTTTAATAAACAAATGGCCGCTGTGAATTAAACTTCACTACTTACTGAACGTACTTCGGCCTCGAGGAGCAATACCCTCTCGTTAGAGACACAGAATAGTATTTTGAGCAGTTTTTACGTTATATTTTGCTAGTTGGGACGGTTAAGGCGCAGAGCAGGAAAGCAGTGGTGGCCCAGTGGTAACGGCCGCGACTTATAAGGTTGTGAGTTCAAATCCAGGCAGGCGCTTCACTTTGTGTAAATTATTTCATCACCACTGCTCTCAAAACGGTGAAGGAAAACATCGTGACAACATCAACCGGCATGTCCTTCCTAGAACTAAAAAATCAAAGACATGTGACATTCACCAACCCACATTAGGCCTGCGTAGTGGATTTCTGCAAACACCCTCCCACAGAGAGAAGGCCTGTGCCCCAGCAGTGGGGACATTTAAAGGCTGATGATGATGATGATGATGGTGTCCTAATTGGACAAGCAAATAAAAAAAAAAAAAAAGCCACACACATGTAACCACAGATTGCGATTGACGACATCAATTCAGCTCCACGTCTGAAATACCTAAACAATTACATGGTTAAATAATTTGTCATGAGGATCTATTAATAAATAAATCCTCGTTAAATAGTACGACATGAAACACGACAAGGTTAATTATTCATTAGTAGGAGACTGTGGTAGGAGACGATTCTCTAGACGGTGTGGCTTGATGACATCACGGTGAGGCGCGTGTTGGTATTACAGCCCTAATTATGTTTCGAGAAAATTATATACCTTGGAGTAAAGATTACGTAAGGTCTTTATTATGGACGTTTTGGTCCGTGGTACGAATTTAATATTTTATTAAATTAATGGGCAGGTAGTTCATGTTTAAATAAAAACCAGTCTCTGTTTTGCTTAAGTTTCATCGTTGAGGGCGTGGCATGACCTTAAGCGCGTTTATTGTCGACCTACATAAAAAGAGAGATACGCGATGACGCTTTCAGTGATAGCAAACTATGAAGCATTGTATCGATTTATTCTAAAATTAATTGAGTCATTATTTATATGTCGTATCCGCTAGTCAAATTGGCAACAAAACAAGGCACGCCACCTGCCGGCAACAATAAATACTGCAGTTGGCGGGCTTTGACGGAGTCGGCGCGATTCCGTTAGACTTCGAGGTTGGGGAAGACTCGCCTAGTCGGGCAGTCTTAGCCTGGGAGTCATGGAGTGAAGACGCATCGAAACTGTCCTACGTTTTGTTGCTACTAGTATTTTAAAGTACCAAGTTTATAACTTTCTAATTAATTAAAGTGAATAATTGAATAGAATTGCTTTGCTGTTGTTATTTATTGCACAATATACCTACACAGACCCACCTGATGCCTGATTGTAGTGATCCGATATATATAATTGATAATTCCTATTAGCCAAATCTATTTGGTTTGAGGCTCTGCAAAAAATATAATAATGTTATCTTGACTTGATTTCTGAAAACTTGGCTGTTTCAGAAACACGTTTCTGAAAAAAAATCTCTAGTAAACTAGCAATCCTGGTCTACTGGAAAACCTTGTCCAAACAATTATGAACACAACAAAACAAAAACAGCCGTATTGGTATTATCAAGCCGTTTTAACGCGTCAAGTCCCTCATTAGCAGACACAATTTAAAACCTGTGGCGACGCAGTGGCATTACGCGTTAAACAGATTTTCCATCATATATGTGGTAATTGTTTTTATAAGACTGAATGTTTACTACAACATGTCAAAAAAATGGCGCCGGAATAACAATAAATAATAAAAAAAATATTTCGGAACAAACTTTTTATTATTGTTATAACAGACACAATTAAAAACCTATTGTGGCGTTACCTCGATAACGCACGGTCCCTGACAGATTCAAAAATGAATTGATAATGAATAGAATTGATAGTCTCTAGTTTGCAAAACTCAGATGAAGTTTAGTCCAAAACGAAGATTTAAAAGGCGATAGGATTATTCCGCAAAAATCCAGTTACTTCATCCGACAGGTAGATCTACTTGATTGATTCCATTGTCAGTACTTACACTAGATTCTTTTGAACTCAAGTGGCTTCGTTTTCGGCGTATTAAAGTAGAATGTGTCACAGAGCGAACTCATAATAGTTTTACGATATTCTAAAACTCAGATATCGTATTTTCTGAATCTATTCATTCAGGTATTTGCTGTCTTTGCTATACACAAGTAAGCACATAAATTGCAACCAACTGTTCAAAGTAAGCCAGTTATACTTATCTAGATGTGCACCAAACTAGAAGCTGTAATCAAGCTGAGCAAAACAAATAAACTGTGGTCACCTCGAGTGATCTAGTAGGAACGGTTCACGCTTCTAAATTGTGGTTTACTTAATTAGTGAAGCAAACAAACCAGTTAACTATGACGAACTTAGCAATTAAATTATCGAGCCAGAGTTTAAGCGTGACAATCCAGTCGAATTTGGTAGAATTGATATACGTTTTTGCTGTGTTATAAACGAGTTTACATAAACAATACTTAATTTTTCAGAAACTTTTAATGTTTGTTGGAATGGGATTCACAGCCTAGAGTTTAAAGCCACATGATTGAACATCGTCATGTTCCCGCTCCAAAGCACGTCATTTCACAGAAAATTTGGCACTAACTGTTATTTGCCGGAGTTTAATTAAGAGACTTATTTCTGACACCTTCATAATTCAAACGCTTCCAGAGCAATGCGGCTTGACGCAGTTTTGAGCTAAATGTTGGCCTAGATATTATGTTTTAAATCAAGAAGCATTTAGCTCATAATTCAGAAGATAACATGTGCTGTTAAGTTTACACGTGGAAAGGTAAAAAGTAAAACAAAGTTGACACAGGACGCGTCCCGTTTATGGCCGCACGATGGTCATAAACGAGAGGCCAGTAGCTTGTACTAAACAGCGCACATTCAGCTAATCCAGCACTCTGTGAGCCCCACATTAGAATTTTATTAATACCGTGTAATGGCACCGTGTGTCATCTGCCATCAGAGATAGCTATTTTTTTTAAATCGTTGTAAAGCTCTGTACACAAATTCGAAATACCGGCCAAGAGCAAGTCTGACTCATGCGAGTCGGACTTGCTCACCAAGAGTTCTGACCTTAAGCCGAAAAAAAAAACAAAAATACCTTGGTCCAATCTGCAATGAAAAAGCTGTGATAACATAAATGTTTCATCAATGTGAAAAAAATATGAAAATAAAGCTTTCATTCAGTTTATAGTGAAAACTTTGACTTTTATTGCAACCGTGTAACACAAATATTGAAAGGCAAACTATAACAAGCAAACAATTCATTTACCCAAATTCTTCATTCATCTCAATAGATAAAGTTTTCTGAAAGCTTGGTTATCCAAACTGCTGGCTTTTCAAAATCAACTATTAAAAGTTTTTCTATACAAAAACTTCGTCGAGCCAATTCGGTAGTGCATTTTGTAATGGCCGCTATCTCGCCGTAGATTTGTATAAAGATCTCGAAGGAGAATACAAAAAACGAGGCGTGAAAGCTGTAATTATTAGTTCTGCGTAGGGGTGCCCTAGTCGGTCATTCTTCCATACAAACGTAGTATGGCGATTACTTTACTATTTGATGGTGTAATAGCAAAACAAAAAATTACCTATAGTATCAATTTATTTCGCCATTATCAAAACAAAAATATATTTTATTTTTTTAGTTTATTTTTGTCTCTTTAGAGGGCTAGATGGCGAACTAAATTGATATAATTTTTTGTTTTGTTATTACACCATCAAATAGTATAATAATCACCATACTACGTTTGTATGGCAGAGTGACCGACTAGGCCTCTGCCTAATAGAGTGAGTGTACAAACAGGCTCCAATAGCAACCTTTAGCAGAGTTATTCTCACACACATCATAGAGAAACGAGTGCTTTGTAAGTGAAGTGAACGAGCACAATACAGCCGTTCTTGAAGTTTGTCACTAATTAACAAAACACTGAGGAGACATGAAGCGCTAAACAAGAGCGTTTTGCTGTTATGATTACTTTCTGGTGAGAAAATAAAATTATAAAACTATTTTCAGCTCTTCATTTTGTGTCTAGAAATAATTTGTGAAATAATGTAACAACTTCACGCATCTGAAATAGTATATTTTTTATCAAGAAAATCAGCCATAAAATAGTGAGAACATCAAAAAGTGAGACTGATAAAATCTGCTGTATCTACTGAAACCATTAACTTTACCATTTAGACTCGCCTCGTATGTGTTATTCTTTAGCACACACACAAACACTGTCGGTATACCGTATTTATCAGTTTAAGCCTACTTTTGTATTACAAAGGTGCACACACGTGGCTTTTTCGGGTTAACGTGAACACATACGGAATCCCATCTTCCATCGAGTGAGGATAGGAGGGTCCTTGAGCCGTCAACCGGCGTCACACACCAGAGTCACGTGCAACGTGAGGGCAGCCCCTCACGTTACTAGTAGTACTCGATGTGAATGTGTTCAAAGGTGTGAAGTAAATTACGACCTAATTGGGTAAGTAAGGACTTTTAAAATACACGAAGTAGAACAAACAAGTAGAAAACCGGCCTAGTTCATGTCGAATCACTCGCAAAAGGGTTCCGAACGATTTTTATTGACATGTTTTTGAAACCACTTAGAATTTTTATAGGTTTTCCTATAATTTATATGTAAAAGAATAGTTAATAACAATTAGTTAATAGTTTGTAATTTATACTCAGTAGCTTTGCAGATAAGAGGGGGGGGGGGTCTGGTTTGGTATTGCTTATGGTCAATTTACATTTAAACATTTTTTAAATTACGAATAAAATGTATTTGAAGCCCTCACAATGTGCTCTTTTTATTTGACACGTCACACGACCATATCATTGCTTACCATCAGGTGAGATAGTGGTCAAACGCGTGCCTATCAACAATAAAAAAAAAATATAAAAACCAAATTTTAAAAATCGTTCCAGTAGATTTGGAGCAAATTACCTGTGACAGACGGAAAAATAGACAGAGAAACACACGACTGATCCTATAAGGATTCCTTTATTTTCATTCTGACTTTTGGAACCCTAAAAACTGATACGGGACAGTCCAGCGGTGACAAATTGAAAATAATTCAATTTCACATCACGTCCGTCTGCGGAGAGATGGCGAGCCCGCGTAATTACAGACTGACAAATAAATGTTACCACTACAGATAATGTAATCTGTTCTATAGACTGTGTCGTGTTTTGTTAAGTTAGATATTAAACTAAATGCTATGCTGTGTTTCCAGTTTCTATAGACTGTGAACCTAGCTGATGTATATCCTGCTCTAAATAGTAACACTGGTAAGTCATATTGTGTCTATTCGGAGCCTTGTTTACCACAATCTGCGGTACAATGTTCTCTAGTTAGGTCTCTTGAGATGCATATGCACGTAAACAACAAACATTGTTGTTCGATTAATTTAGACGGCACGGTTGGCGTAGTGGTTGAGCGTTCGGCTGCTGCGTTGCGTGTTGCGGGATTCGATCCCCACACGGAACAAATATTTGTATGGCCTACAGATAGTTGTTCCGGGTCTGGGTGTCTTGTGTATGTGAGTTTTAATGTTTGTGAACGCACCCACGATACAGGAGTAATTCCTAGTGTTATGAAAAAACATAAAAAAAAAAACACAAACACAGTGATTTTTACAGACAGATAATAGCTTCGACACCTACTAGAGGATTTTGATATATTTTTTGTATTATCCAATATTCACAAGCTCTTAGACATCACCTATGTGTAGAATATAAAAAAGACACAGATATACGTTTGATCAGTCGGATATATATCTAGATATGCTATGGAGTACCTAACTATTATAACAACTGTAATACAAGATACATAGACTCATAGATCTCCTACCAATAAATAATCGACAGCCACCGGTCGTTACGGTGTAATAGGTAGGTATAGCGTGATAGCGAATGTCATCAGATAAACCGATCACGTCTACCCTCAGGGCGAGACACGTGAACTAATGTCCAATATTATTAACTGCTCTCCAGAGACCTATCTATACATATAAAAGCGAAAGGTCACTCATTCATTCACTCACTGATTAATCACGAAATCTCAAAAACTACTGTAAATATAAAGTTGAAATTTAGCGCAGAGGTAGATTATGAGCAGGAAACGTCAGCTAAGAAGTATTTTAGGAAACTCCTCCCTTAATGTGGTGAAATAGGGGGTGGAAATTTATATGAAAAATATCAAGTTTTTGCGGACGAAGCCGCGGGCAGCAGCTAATAACAGACCTTTATAACTTGCACACACTTTACACGCACGTCACATACACACAACAATTACACCGCACACTAATGGGTACATCAAAGGGGTCACTTCAGTGACACTTCTTTCGGTTTACCGTAATGTGTTTACTTACCTGTTGGGTTGGTGCTGTCATGAGTTAAAGGTAACTGGGTGACTGACAATTCTTTTATTAATACGGTAATGTAGTAGTTAATTTCTAGAAAATATTTCTGAAAGTTGCATGCCAATTTTATCAATTTTACTGTAAAATTTCAAACTCTCCCAGGCAGTACAGTAACAATAACATTAAACTAGGTGCATGTCGAGCTATTTGCCTGAAAACCTGCCACGCTCCAGCGTTTTAATTTGAATATTTATTTAAGGCACTATTCAATGCCAATGAACTGGAGCGGTTAGCTTGCGTGTTCTGTGCTGAGCTCACGTAACGCGTCGTACGTCGTCCACTCAGTAGCAAAAGTGTCAGAAACGGCCGTTTTTGGTACTTTTGCCTACTACTTTGGATACGAAACATTCTGAGACCTGTTTTGACAACATAAAAATACTTTATCCTCTTTGTAGCAAACGTGACGTTGGATTCTTTCATATGTATTTTCTAGGCTATGCTACGATTTTTTATTCAATGAGGGCGCCCCTTGGCCGGTAGTAGACCCTTAAGGAGCGCTGTCTGAAATTAGACGCATTATTAATTTATTAATATATAAAACAACAGGTATTATACTAAAACATGTAAACCTAAATTTAAATAATTAAATGATCTTTAAAATGGTTAATAAAAAGGTTTTACAAAAATACGCTTTATAGTTTCTGCGTGATTCTCAATTCAATGTCTTATCCGCGTTAGACATAACTTTACAAACTAATTACAGTATGTTATAAAAATATAAATTCAAATATTCACATACGACGGGAACTGTTTAGATTAACATAATTTTTTTCAAAGAAATAAGACTAGTTGTTTAGACATGATGTTCATTTAAAAACCATTATAAGGTGTATAACTGCGCCTTAACACTTATTACTCCTACAGCGTTTTGTTCCTAAATTACCATAACTAAGCTGATAAAATTTTATTATTTCCTAAATTATCCTTGATTTAGGTTTTGAATCGGCTTCTCCCGCGAGGAAGGAACTGGGCTCCTCCATCCGCCCAAATTCTGTAGACCTCGTCTCCATATTTTTAGATGACTCTTACGATCGCCTATCTCCTTATTAAGATCACACAAAACTTGCGCAAGCGTTTAGTGTACTCAGTCTGTAGCAAAATTCATTGCGAAGTTCTCGGTGCACGCCGAGTGGTTTTAATCGTTACTTCACATTTCCTTAATCTTCCTATGTCGTGGAAATATGCGACTATATATCCATGCCATCCAATTCTCGTTTTTCGCTAAATACTCGTAGTGTTGAACGATTAGTTGTGGTAATTTCTGCCTACGGTGTGATGCCTATCCATCTATTATTATTTACATTTTTAAAACCCTGTGACATGTAGCACATGCCTCAGTTATCAGGAATGTATACTTCGCTCTTTGCCAATCACTAGTGACCTACTGTATTTCTTGCTGGGGAGGGGCTGCAAAGACAGTGATGAAGCCTATAGAGATCGCTCAAAGAGCCATACTTAAAGTTGCCTCCTTTCGCCCTATGTTATTTCCAACGACCGAACTTTATAAATCCTGGAACGTTTTAAATATCCGACAACAGTACATTTTACATATAGTTTTACTCCAACATTCCAGAACACCATATAGACCTATCTCTAAACGCCGGAAAGACATAATCTGCACAATTCCACCTCCACGTACCTCTTTCGTAAAACGATTCTCTTTATGTCTTGCTCCATCTCGCTATAATAAAATTAATGCTAAATGTCAAATCTATGAACTCTCACTCTACAATTATAAAAAAACTGTACGGACACTCCTTTTGGAACTCAATTATAATGACACTGAATTATTCCTCTCAAATTAATCACGTAAACACACACATATACACACACACACACCCACATACACGCATACACCCACATACACACATATACAAACTTAACACATAAATGCACCTACACACACATACCTACATACTATAATTATTTTTTGTATAAATAATAATAAAAATAACTATTGTATAGTAACTACACTTAATAATAATAATAATATATAATCAGACGTGTCAGAAAATTGTCCAATATATTTTTCAATTTCAGTAATATTTTATCAACTATTTTGCCCTCAACCAAAAGCAAAATTTAATATCAATAAAGCAAGAACCCATATAGAAAAATAATATGAAAAACTACCAACTCTACACCAAACAACTAAAAAACATAGAAATGACAGCTAAGCTGTCATGAACAAAGCTACAAATGAACAAAAAACCGAAATATTGGACAACACACCCTAGATGTTGACGAGATCAGCAGCTCGCCGTGCACGCCCACCACCTCCGGCCTCGTCGCTCAGCTCCGCCTCGCCGCCGCCGGAACCCAGCCCCATCGTGAGTGCTGTGACACCGGCCGTGGCAGTTGCGTCGAGCTCCAGCGACGAGTTCTTCTCGCCGCCGACGACACCACCACCTGCGCGTCGACGGGGAGGATGCCGGCCGCCGAGCGGCTTAGGACCTCGAGGCCCACCGGCCTCTGATAGGGTCCCAGCTCCCGGCGGAAGTGTGCAGCGCATGCGATGGACGCAATCCATCAATGAAAACGTCATGCGCTCATACTATGGGGCTACAGAGGGAGGTAACAACCTGACCGCGTACCGTGTTCGGATGCTCTCTTTGTTCCAGGTGCTTGAGCCAGCCGTCAACGTTTCGGCCCAACGACTGTCGGATCAGGTGCGGGTCATCCTGCGTAATCATATGTTGGATGATACTGTACTTGATCGCCTCCGAACTGAAATGGGTAGCCATGTTATTGCCCCTCCGTCGCAGACTGTGTTACCAGTTGTGGTACCACCGTCCAACTATGCTCCCAGCCACGCTGACGAGGAGTGTAATGACATGGTTACAAACGTAAGTACCCACTGCAATGATGAATTGAGGAGTGCTTTGGAGTGTGCTATTCGGGAGTATCGCAGCATGCCGCTCGAACTTAGGCCACGTTTACCTCGTTTGCCCATGCATAACAAGAATAGGGCGCTGGTGGCTGCTCTGGATTCGCAGTTGTCAAATTATTTAGATGACTGCGAAGACCTCACCGATACACACTCGATGCTGTACTGCGCGGCTGTAGCGGCATGTCGTGTAGCTCACGTCAAATTTCCTAATGACCGAGCTACACGACCGAAGCCAGCTGTGCAGGCTTGGCAGTGCAGAATCGAGCGTCGTATTGGTGGGGCCAGAGCACTCATAGGCAAACTAATCTGCTTCAGGGAGGGCAACACTCGCCCAAGAGTGATGCGCTTTGTGAGACGGGCGTTTTCGGGGACTGATGTCAGCTCCCGAGACTATATGTCCCGTGTCACAGAGCGCATCGACTTCCTGAAGCAGAAAGTATATGCATGGGCAAACCGTATTCGCAGGTATAAGCGGCGAGTAGAACGATACACCCAGAATCGCACATTCCAAAGTAATGAAAGGTGGGTGTATAGGGATTGGGAGCGACCGGACCAAGGTGTGACTAATACGCACCTGCCGGATGATGACGCCATATACTCGTTCTGGCGCAGCATCTGGTCGGTGCCTGTCTGTCATACCGAGGGCGATTGGATTCGGGATGTTGAGCGCGTATGCGATCCAATACCAGAAATGGGGGCAATTATCATCAGCCCCCAAGATGTAGCTCGTGCAGTCCGTCCGTTAGCTAACTGGAAATCTCCAGGGCCGGACGGGCTGCACAACTTCTGGATCAAATGGTTTACAAGGTCGCATACCCACTTGGCATCTCAGATCCAGTCTGCCTTAGAGTCAGGGTCGCTGCCCCAATTTCTAACTACAGGAATAACCCACCTGCTCCATAAATCAGGTAGTACTGCGGCACCTAAAAATTATAGACCGATCACGTGCTTACCGACGGTCTATAAGGTTCTTACATCCATTTTGAGAGCTAAGATTAACACACATATAGATAGTAACTGTATCATGTCTGCCTCTCAAAATGGATGTAGGAATGGGTCCCGCGGTACTAAGGAGCTTCTCCTCATAGATATGACCATTAGCCAGCAGGTTCGGCGTTTCCGAAAGGATCTGTCGACATGTTGGATAGACTATAAGAAGGCCTATGACTCAGTTCCTCATACATGGCTCATGAGGGTGCTGGAATTGTATAAAATTGATGCAACGCTACGCACCTTCCTGATGTCATGTATGGGGCAATGGAGGACGGTCCTTCGCTATCCAAGATGTCGACAAATCCAGAGGAATAGCGAACCGATAAGGATCGAGCGGGGTATATTCCAGGGTGACAGTTTGAGTCCGCTTTGGTTTTGCCTAGCTTTGAATCCTCTAAGCACACTGCTAGAGAATTCAGGGCTAGGCTATCGGTTGAAGAGAGGTGGTCAGGTTATATCTCACCTCCTTTACATGGATGACTTGAAACTTTTTGCCCCCAACAATCTGCAACTGATGGAGCTACTGAAGGTAACTGAAACCTTCAGTAGTGCCATCAGGATGGAGTTTGGTGTGGATAAATGTGCGGTCATGCATGTAAAGCGAGGGGAGATTGTGGAATCCGTGGGAACACAACTCTCGGATTCCATAAACCTGAGATCCCTCTCTCCAACCGAAACCTATAAGTATTTGGGTATGTCGGAAGCGTTAGGTATCAATGTTGCTGACATGAAGCAATCGTTGAAGGAGCGCTTCTTTGGCCGCCTGAAGAAGGTATTTAATAGCTTTCTTTCGGGCGGAAACAAGGTGCGCGCCTTCAACGGTTGGGTCATGCCGGTATTGATGTACTCTTTCGGCGTACTCAAATGGACTCAAACAGAACTTGACGCCCTGGATAGGCGAGTCCGTACGCTGCTGACTGCATTTCGAATGCATCACCCACGTTCGTCGGTGATGAGACTGTATATCCCGCGGAAGTGTGGAGGCCGAGGCTTTTTAAATGCTAAGACCCTACACAACCGCGAGGTATGCAGTCTAAGGGAATATTTCCTAGCTGCTAACGTGGGTATGCATCGAGATGTAGTGGCAGTGGACAAGGGCCTTACTCCACTCTCCTTGGCTAACGAGAACTGGCGCAAACCTCTAGTGCTTGACACTAACGATCGCAGAGAAGTATGGCAGAGTAAGGAACTTCACGGACGCTTTTTCCGGGCCCTACATGGGCCCGATGTAGACCAACTAGCGTCCGTAGCCTGGCTGCGTGTCGGTGACCTCTTTGGGGAAACCGAAGGTTTTGTCTGTGCAATTATGGACGAAGTTATCATGACGAAAAATTACCGGAGATTTATTGTGAAGGACGGCACGGTTGACATATGTCGGGCATGTCATCGTCCGGGAGAAACAATCCGCCACATAATCTCTGGTTGTTCTCGTCTAGCTAACGGTGAGTACTTGCATAGGCACAACCTCGTAGCCAGGATTATCCATCAGCAACTTGCTCTGAAATACTCTCTTGTGGAATCGGAAGTGCCGTACTACAGATATGCGCCCGACCCAGTTCTCGATAATGGTCATATCTCATTGTACTGGGATCGGTCCATCATCACTGACAGGACTATTATAGCCAATAAGCCTGATATAGTGGTGGTGGACCGAATCGAGAGGCGTGCAATGATTGTTGACATTACCGTCCCACATGACGAGAACCTCGTGAAAGCCGAGAAAGATAAACAAATCAAGTATATTGACTTGGCTCGCGAGGTTGTCGACATGTGGGATGTGGACTCAGCGATCATTGTACCGATAGTCGTGTCAGCCAATGGCTTAATAGCCACGAGCCTCGACCAACACCTCAGGAGGCTCTCGTTAGGCGGCTGGATCAAGGGCTTGATTCAGAAAGCAGTACTTCTGGACACGGCTCGCATTGTCAGGCGGTTCCTCTCTCTGGAGCCCTGACCGCCGGTAGCTTGGACCCTGTTCCCGATACCGGTGGGATACTATTTTTTATATTTTTAAATGTTTTTTTTTTATTTTTTCATTGAAATATTTAAAAATATAATTTATATGTATTTACAAATGAATAAACGAAATAATAATAATACTAAGATTAACACACATATAGATAGTAACTGTATCATGTCTGCCTCTCTCAAAATGGATGTAGGAATGGGTCCCGCGGTACTAAGGAGCTTCTCCTCATAGATATGACCATTAGCCAGCAGGTTCGGCGTTTCCGAAAGGATCTGTCGACATGTTGGATAGACTATAAGAAGGCCTATGACTCAGTTCCTCATACATGGCTCATGAGGGTGCTGGAATTGTATAAAGTTGATGCAACGCTACGCACCTTCCTGATGTCATGTATGGGGCAATGGAGGACGGTCCTTCGCTATCCAAGATGTCGACAAATCCAGAGGAATAGCGAACCGATAAGGATCGAGCGGGGTATATTCCAGGGTGACAGTTTGAGTCCGCTTTGGTTTTGCCTAGCTTTGAATCCTCTAAGCACACTGCTAGAGAATTCAGGGCTAGGCTATCGGTTGAAGAGAGGTGGTCAGGTTATATCTCACCTCCTTTACATGGATGACTTGAAACTTTTTGCCCCCAACAATCTGCAACTGATGGAGCTACTGAAGGTAACTGAAACCTTCAGTAGTGCCATCAGGATGGAGTTTGGTGTGGATAAATGTGCGGTCATGCATGTAAAGCGAGGGGAGATTGTGGAATCCGTGGGAACACAACTCTCGGATTCCATAAACCTGAGATCCCTCTCTCCAACCGAAACCTATAAGTATTTGGGTATGTCGGAAGCGTTAGGTATCAATGTTGCTGACATGAAGCAATCGTTGAAGGAGCGCTTCTTTGGCCGCCTGAAGAAGGTATTTAATAGCTTTCTTTCGGGCGGAAACAAGGTGCGCGCCTTCAACGGTTGGGTCATGCCGGTATTGATGTACTCTTTCGGCGTACTCAAATGGACTCAAACAGAACTTGACGCCCTGGATAGGCGAGTCCGTACGCTGCTGACTGCATTTCGAATGTATCACCCACGTTCGTCGGTGATGAGACTGTATATCCCGCGGAAGTGTGGAGGCCGAGGCTTTTTAAATGCTAAGACCCTACACAACCGCGAGGTATGCAGTCTAAGGGAATATTTCCTAGCTGCTGACGTGGGTATGCATCGAGATGTAGTGGCAGTGGACAAGGGCCTTACTCCACTCTCCTTGGCTAACGAGAACTGGCGCAAACCTCTAGTGCTTGACACTAACGATCGCAGAGAAGTATGGCAGAGTAAGGAACTTCACGGACGCTTTTTCCGGGCCCTACATGGGCCCGATGTAGACCAACTAGCGTCCGTAGCCTGGCTGCGTGTCGGTGACCTCTTTGGGGAAACCGAAGGTTTTGTCTGTGCAATTATGGACGAAGTTATCATGACGAAAAATTACCGGAGATTTATTGTGAAGGACGGCACGGTTGACATATGTCGGGCATGTCATCGTCCGGGAGAAACAATCCGCCACATAATCTCTGGTTGTTCTCGTCTAGCTAACGGTGAGTACTTGCATAGGCACAACCTCGTAGCCAGGATTATCCATCAGCAACTTGCTCTGATATACTCTCTTGTGGAATCGGAAGTGCCGTACTACAGATATGCGCCCGACCCAGTTCTCGATAATGGTCATATCTCATTGTACTGGGATCGGTCCATCATCACTGACAGGACTATTATAGCCAATAAGCCTGATATAGTGGTGGTGGACCGAATCGAGAGGCGTGCAATGATTGTTGACATTACCGTCCCACATGACGAGAACCTCGTGAAAGCCGAGAAAGATAAACAAATCAAGTATATTGACTTGGCTCGCGAGGTTGTCGACATGTGGGATGTGGACTCAGCGATCATTGTACCGATAGTCGTGTCAGCCAATGGCTTAATAGCCACGAGCCTCGACCAACACCTCAGGAGGCTCTCGTTAGGCGGCTGGATCAAGGGCTTGATTCAGAAAGCAGTACTTCTGGACACGGCTCGCATTGTCAGGCGGTTCCTCTCTCTGGAGCCCTGACCGCCGGTAGCTTGGACCCTGTTCCCAATACCGGTGGGATACTATTTTTTATATTTTTAAATGTTTTTTTTTTATTTTTCATTGAAATATTTAAAAATATAATTTATATGTATTTACAAATGAACAAACGAAATAATAATAATATTCCACAACTATCACACAACGCCATCTAGTCCCAAGCTAAGCAGAGCTTGTGTTATGGGTACTAGACAACTGATAAACATACTTATATATTTCTAAATACATAAATATTATAGATAAATTACACCCAGACACAGAACAAATGATCGTGCTCATTACACAAACATTTGTCCTGGGTGGGAATCGAACCCACGACCTCCGGCATAGCAGTCAGGGTCACTAACCACTAGACCAACTATGTCCAGTTGCTGTTTCAAATTTCAAACCTCTAATTTTATGTTAAGTACCTACACACTACTTTTATAACAATCCGCCTATCAGGGGACCGGCACTGTCTCTCCTTAACACAGGCTAAATTTTAGCCTATCTAGGAGAACAGTACTTCACCTGTTTCTATTGTATAAGTTGAACTTAAAAATATATAAATGCAACGTTTTGTAAACTCTGCAATCCCATTATGAAATAAACTATATTATTATTATTATCTCGGATAATTTGCATGCCACCAAACTCTACGCATAGTATTATCCCATCATCAGCGTTTGGTTACTCCTACAAACCCACTCACGGGTTGGTGTGGCCATGAAGCCTTTTTTTTTGTTTTTTTTTTTAGAGTGGGATGTCATCCAATGACTTCTCCCGCTCTGAGCGGAGCGGGAGGGTGTGTCAGACTCTTACTGACTAAAACTCACCCCTGTTCCTTGCCTGAGTACTGTGACGATTGTAGACACAGCCTAAACTCAGCGGGTCTGTACCAGCCTTCAGCTGGCTGTTAAGATTATTGAAGAGCCATTTGAATATTGAATGTGTAGGCACCACATTTGTTTTAGGGAGCAGTTCTGCGGCCGTGACCGAAATGGGCACATGTATAATTTCTTCTCTATATAATATAAGAGTTCTGAGTGCTTTTCTTTTATAAAACTGCACAAGTTAGCTAGTCACTCTCATACACCATACTCTCGCGTTGCCAGCGAGTGAGACCTCTACCCTGAAACTACTAGAACGTCCCAGGATCCCTGCAGGCCGTACTGGTGCCTTGGGGTCCTACAAATGGTGGTGGTCGCCGAGTAACGAGTTCCGTATGTGATGACATACGAGAAGGAGTGCACAGAGGACGATCAAAGCTGAGTGGTTTTATTTATTACTAGTGTCACTTACATAAGGGAGTGAAAAATATTGTTATCCGCAGGCCACACATATCAAGTGTGCCTTGAAGAATTCATCGACGAGTTCGTGTCGATGGCCATTGCGGTGGCGAAAGAGTGATTATGCTCTTAATTTAGGAGTGTGGCTCCAGGGCGCAGCCCAACATTTCTTTAGATATACGTTCCAGTATGGTATGGCATTCGAATCGCTTTGCGAAAAGCTTAGAAAGGAATTTCCATGCAAATGTGTTTCTTGCAAGGAGCGGAATAATCAGTTTTTATAATTTTGAGAAGCTGGACCTTGTGTCCGAGGCGTATGAACAGTCAGAGAATGGGAGCAAAGATAGTGATGCAAATTTATTTTCTAGCTCAATAATCGAAACAAATCAACAAATTGATTGTTGGAGGATGAATGTGACGATGATGACCAGAGCTGCGTTGAGGCCAGCCCAGTCGATGATGTGCAAGACTATGGAGAGTGCGGCCTAGGCGATGTTGACCAAAGCTGCGATGATAGCAGCCAGGTTAAAGATGAGGCGAAGAATGATTATGTGGATGAAAATACAGAATCGGTTCAGTCCTTTCCAATTAGTCCTTTATATAATATTTCAGAAAACCGGGAAACAACTTTATTAGAGAAAACACATGGCGAGCACGAGTCGGGACATGTGGTGTGCCAAATGGCACAAGTTAATAATATTTAAAATACCACACTACCCGGGGTTCATTTTGGGCTATCCATAGATGGACTTCTGATTCTCAGTTTACCTTCCATAGGTAGGGCCTTCTGGTGAGGGTTAGGTAGGTTTCGACCGGCTCTTCAAGGGTTCAATTGAATAGAAGCCTTACTAGCGTTTGCGCTTCTATTCGTAGAGGCGTAGCTCATGTGACGATTGTAGACATAGCCTAAACTCAGCGGATCTGTACCGGCCTTCAGCTGGCTATTAAGATTATTGAGGAGCCGTTTGAATATTGAATGTGTAGGCATCACATCACACAGATACACAACACACACTCACACGAACACACGTTTAATACTAAATTAGTCTAAACTAAACTTAACTAGGTACCTAGTTTATTTAACTTAATAAATATTACTTGCTCTCCTACGAGCTACAACGAAACATGGCTGATTATCTCGATAATACCAAATCTCCTAACTAAAACTGCCTAGCCTACCGTCTCTACACTTAAATCTCCCTACAATAACAACAAAACATCTAAGTCTGTATTAGGAACACAGAGTCATTATAGGTAAGAGATTAGTTAATTAATTTAGTTAACACTCACCAAATGGCTCATTGCGGTGAATAAGACTACACAAGTCACTTACAAAGTACTGTACACGTTGCCAGTCTCGCCTTCCAGCTCAGCTCCTGTACACCACGGTCTCCTTCCGCAATCTTTGACCTGAACGCCGACCCTTGTTTTTCGTTCATTTGCCATGAAAGGACTATTCATAACTTCGAAGTGAGTCGGTGCTATGAGCAGCACACGAGCGCCATGTGCTGTTAATATTGCTTTCTAAATCATCGTCATCAGCCTTTTAATTTCCCCACTGCTGGGGCACAGGCCTCCAATTGCAAAAGGTGTAATATTTTGTTATTAGCGAATAGTTACAACTGCTTTCTCTTATTGCGAGGGTTTAACCAGTCCACTTTAGCCTCCGAAAGCCATAACCCACTATCTTTGTTTTCCATATCTTGCAAGTTTTACACCAACCGGGGGTTGTCCTTGGGTGCACTTGTATAGCGCGCACAAGGATAACTGTCGGTTGGTGCCCCATTTCATAAAAAGCGCCTCTGCGAGCTAGCTTCGGCTCCTCGTACGCCTTCCAAAGGTCAGGTTAAGTTTTTACTTTAAGAAAAGAAGCGTAGTCTTAGTTTCGAGAGCAGACTTTACTTTTAAGGTTTTTTTTTTCTTACAAAATTCTATCTACCCCGAAAAATATTTGTACTACATTTTTTTGTATTCAATTAATTTATGTTTGCTATATATATAACATACCAATGAAATCATTAGAATATCATCATTGTGATCGGAAGCGTCTCACAACTTCAACCTTCAACCCTCATAAGGGTGAGAAACGTGATCACTTAGTAATCTACTACTGTTTTGAGGAGTCTGCCCAGTGCATCGTATCAAGCACGGAAAGAAACACGACACGTACTGTTATGCTCACTAGAACTTATCAACACCGAATTATGCTCGTCCATACCGGTCATCGTACGGGGTTATAACCCGTATGCTCGTCGTTGCATGTTTACATATTTTGCCGGTGCCGATACGATCCGTGCATGGCACGCGACGGTGTTGGTTTGTGAAAGAACGCACTAGTTGGCATAGTCATAGTCATTACATACTTATACTATACCTACAGTATTGATGATAATAATATGTTACTATGTGCTTTTCTAATAGCCACGAAGCAGTATGAATGATAAGTTATAGAAAGACGTTATTTTCATTTTTTTTTTCTTTTTTAAGTATTGTTATTATCTTTTTCTGAAAAGTCTCAATATTATTACATAATTATGCTTTACGCGACAATAATTTGGTTTGTACCTAAGGAGACATTTTTTAATTTCACATTCGATTTCACAAGTGTTTACCAACTTCGCGGAAATGAGAAGAATTTAATCTTAGTAATCCCCAACCAGATGTTACCGACCTCATCTAGTTAAATGATTGAAATAATACAAATTTCTCAAAATATACAAAAATATAATTACTTATTTGAAATTATGTTTATAACAAGTAAATTGATCCTTACAACGTTAATATCTGTTGCAGAGTTGTGGTACAATGCTGGACACTAAAGTTTATACATATATTATATCTATGTACAAATTATTCGTTGTTTTACAAAAATGCAATACAAAATTTTAAAGGACCTATCCTAAGTTAAAAGTAGATAAATGTACAGGGTGT
Organism: Polia nebulosa; assembly: GCA_951329385.1. Classification (NCBI taxonomy): domain Eukaryota; kingdom Metazoa; phylum Arthropoda; class Insecta; order Lepidoptera; family Noctuidae; genus Polia; species Polia nebulosa. Next base: position 23,302,302 of record OX589602.1, read on the forward strand.
AACGGAAAGGTGTGGTTATATTTTAAGAACCAGTTCTGCCCATGGAAATGAACACTCTAAGAAAAAATCGTTTTTTTTATGTTTCCCTAAGGAAACATAAAATTTTCCTGAAGAAAGTTGGTCATAATGATGGGCGGATGCAGTTCTTAAAATATGACCACACCTTTCCGTTACTCCCTGTATACAATCTCTATTACAATATGTACATTATTATCTATAAGCTTGTCATATTACAGCCCTGTTACACGTCGTAAATCATCGTTACTACTAAGTTGGCGCTTCTTCTATGCGCTGTGAGCAGTGGTCGGCGGCTCGGCTTGGCGTTCTGTTGAGTAGGAAGTCCAGGTCATGTGATATCTCGTGCAGCACTTTATCAGTGTGTGTGTACGTGGTGTGAGTAGTTGTTGTATCGTGTGCGTGGGTGTTGACTAGTTGCATGTGTGAGTGGTTGTTCTCGGCACTGCACTCGCGGTGGATGGACGGCAGCGAGCTGCTGCACGACAATTGTGACGCACGCACGTTGAGACAGCTCTTGTGAGGACGCGCTGACACGTCTGGCGTGGAGGCGCTGCAGAGCGTGCAGCTATCCTGGGGAGTGATGATAACATTAGACCAGAAGTTGATATTTTAAGTGTATTTACGTCTATTAGAACTTTACTAACCTTGGGCGTGTCAGTGTTGTCCTCGTAGAAGCGCACGCGTTTGTCAGTGTCGTGTGGCGGTAACACTCGTAGCTCCACACACGCGCGCGACGTTAGCGACACACCTGCACCGCATTCTGAAATAATGGCATTAATAACAAAAAGAGTTTCCACGAAAAAAAACTGAACCCAAGCAGTATCGTAGGAGATTGTCGAGTTGTTGCGGAACCAAAAACTGATAGGTACCTCTGGGTATAAGATCGCAGAGTGTGTGCGTGCGTGGAGACAGCAGCTGGTCCTCGCGCTGCACGCCGCGCACTATGTCTGCCACGCACGCGCCGCTCGACTGACGCCTGCACAACAATCGAACATGTCAGAGTTAATGTAGACGGTACTACCAGGTAAACAAGTAAACTGTCTAACGTGTTTGAATAATAGTGATATTGTACCTCGGTCCTCACCTGTACATGGTGTCCGGGCCCTCTAACTTCGGCGCTTGCCAGTAGGTGTTAGCGGGAGACACATGAGACGAAGAGCATTCCACCTCGCGAGCTTGCTTTATGTACACTACAACAATGATTTGACAACAACTTAAAAGTAAGTACTTAACGTCATGAGCCAAAATATGTGTCAAAAAGAAGAATCTCACTCACGACTATGTGAGGCATCTGCCCCCGGTGTCCCCTGCCACTCGCTGTGCGAAGAGAGCGTGAGCAGGCGCCGCGCTGCCAGCAGACACTCCGCGTCCGTGAGCACGTAGCACACCAGCATCGCTACACCCTGGACACAAGCGGCCACAGCTAGCAGCACGCCTTGCGTGGCACTGCTCTCCGCGGGCTGCACGTACGCCACGCCGGCCGCTTGCGTGGTGCACGTAGTGAGCAACAAAACCAACGTATGCCACACTACTCGTGCTCTCTCGCGCGCGTGCTCGTGTCTCGGCTTGTGCTCGTGTTCTCGTGCTCGGGCTCTGAGAGCGAGCACGAGAGCGAACGCGAGTGCGGCTAGTAGCACTTGACCTGCAGCACACACGGTGTTGGCAGCCGCGCCCAGCTGCAGAGGCGCGCCGCCCCACAGCCGAGCTGTCAGCCAGCACAGTATGCACACACCTGCAACCAGTTCACGTGAAATTGCCAACACGCCCGGACCTCCTGTATACCGCCCCGTCTCCAAATTCACATACCGCACAATAGTCCAACAGAAGGAGCGCGCGTGGCTGTAGCAGCCAGCTCGGCGTGCAGCAGCAGTGGCGCAGCACACAGTGAAGCACAGCCTGCCATCCAGCATAGTGCCACCACCCAGCCCGTGCTGCCGGCACAGGTTACTTCCTGCCGATACCAAAACCTCACTGAATGACTGTCACTTCATTGTAACCAGAATCGTTTACACCGGCCAAACTAACTTACCTGCCCTGTATCACATTCTAGTAGAGCCAACAATGCTGCGGAGTGAAAGCCCGCAGTGGCTGCTTTGAGCAGCACTGGCAGCCTGATCTTACTGCCAGCTACTAGGCTGAGGAGTTGTATTAATGCCGCCAGAAGACACATCGCGGCTCCCAAACTCACTGTGATCTTCACAATGCTTCGTAAGTCATCCTCTGTACCTGTCTGAATAAAACATTTTTAAGTGGTTATCGAATTATGTATCCTCATTAGGATCACTTCTCAAACAAGTACTCACGAATGTCTCTCTATTTACAGTGAAGAGCGCGAAGGTGGCGACTCCCCGACAGCGGCACGCGACGTGTGTGCGCTGCGGCACGCGCAGCTCACACGCCTGCGTGCTCCACACGCGCGGCGACGAGCGCGACCGACCTCCACACGCGAGCTGAGATGCTGGTCACAACAACTATATCACTTTTCAATATTCTTACTGACGATAGAACTATATGCTGTGCGGTATCTACTCACCAATAGCGCTGTAATTCTTGGAGTGCGCGAACAGAAGTGTGACAGTGTGAGGGAGCGTGAGATCAACTCCCGCGCCGCTGACAGACACCTGCACCTGTTGTGATGCTACTGTGTACTCTGTGGCGCGGCCAGACCTGGAAGAGTTGCTGCTACAACTACCGTATAGGAGGAAAACGAAAACAATTGATAAATAAATAAAAACCGGTCAAATGCGTATCAGCCACGCACAGTATAGGGTTCCGTAGTTGCTCATTATAGTATAAAAATATTAATTGAGCAACATCTCCATCAAGTCATTTTGTTTTAAGAATTAAGTTTATTTATTTATTTATTTATTAAACTTAATGCACAAGTAAAAATTACTGTACAATGGCGGGCTTAATGCCTTAGTTATGTAGACAATTTTCCAAGTCGGTACATTTTATAAGTTGGACAATTATTAGGTACTCTTTAGCTAACAGAGCTAACTTGGTCATGATATTTTTCTTTCTAAATCCGTAATTTAAACTACTATCATGTTTTGTTTTCAAATTTTTCAAACCAAAAGTTTAGCTTAAACTTGGTTCTAAGAAGCACTTTAAAGTTTAATACAGGGTGTAAAAATACACATCACAGAGCCGTTAACTACGCATACTTTACGTCTAACAAAGTGGTTTTGTGCAAAAATTAAAAACATTACCTTTTTTCGCAATTTAGAAATTACGAATTTGCAGTTACGAAAACGCAATGAATATCAAACGTATCCTCTGAGTACCTACGTGGCTTAGAGCGAAGGGGGCGGGGTTGAACTCCACTTGCCTGTGTTCGCGTTACATTGCGCGGAATAAAAAATAGTTTTATTTTTCATACCTAAAAATAAAAGTCCCAGCAATATTTTTTGCGCAAAACAACTTTGTTAGACGTACACTATGCGTTGTTAACAGCTCTGTGATGTGTCTTTTTACGTGATGTGTCTTTTTACACCCTGTATAATTTGAACCTTGGCAATGGCTCGAACGATTTTCATGAAATTTAGTATGCAGAGGTTTCGAGGGCGACAAATCGATCTAGCTAGCTTTCATTAAAAAAAAAACTCGATTTACCAAAAAACAAAACCAAGCGAAGCTCAGTCATCCAGGTACCATTGTTTATTTGGGAAATAGTTATTCAGAAAAAATATTTATCTATTTAAAAATGGTAGTTTAGTAATTGGACAGAATCAAAATAGCAGATTGTCATCTTCTTTTTACAGTTTTTTGGATCGGTTTGTCTTAAATTGGATGAATTGAAACATGTTTTGATGCTTTATCTCTTGATGCCGATCTTAAAAAGTTTTACACTCTGGGTGAAACCCTCCTCCAGTTTTGAAAATATCAAATCACTACAAACGTAGCAAAGACGATCAGAGTTTCATTTAATACTACTTTACCAGTTTCTACTTCACATTTTAATTGAATAAGAAACCAGTTATTTATTGTTCAAATCCATCAAATAAACACCAAACGTACAGCATCGTGTTAAGTAGTAGGTACTTAACACGATGCTGTACGTTTGGTGTTTATTTGATGGATTTGAACAATAAATAACTGGAAAAAAATAATCTATTTAGAAAAAAATATTTGACGTGATAGAATACTTCTGCTAACGTTTTTAGGTGTAAAAAAAGGGAAGGTAGTTTAATATATTTAAAAACATTCTTTCCCTGGACGTAAAAAAATAAAATTTGCAAACTAGAAACAACAAAAACAAGAAAAAAAAGTGTGTGTGTACTTATGTATGCACGTAAGATGTTATACTTCTTTGGCGTAACAAGATGAAAGACCAAACTGTCACAAAGTTTACAAAAGGTAAACAATAATTCTTCATGAACCACAGACCATAGCTAACTTCAGGGTGTCGGTTCTAGCTAACTTCAGGCTGTAGGTTTTTTGTGTGCGCGCGCATCGTAAAAATTTACTCTCATCATTTTTCCGTAACGCGCCAAAAGAAATATAACTTCAATAAAATATGTACAACATTCTTACTGGTATGAAAGCTTAGATCAGTTTTTGGCTCCAAACGTCCGAACGATAAAACGGAAACCATGAAGGATCACTCGTATGTCTGTCCATCTGTCTCAGTCAATTTGCTCTAAAACTACTGGACCGATTGAGGTATTTAATACGCACATGAATATTTGTGACACAAACACAAACATGTAACGTATCTAAAAATACTAACAAATTACTCATTAAGGGGTTTCTCACTTATGTTCGACGTATCTTCTCAGTGACGGTAACCTTACTCCCAAGTCATGATACAGCACAATGACCACGGATGTATTGCCAGTTGTATCTGTCAACTCCACTGCTGATGACGTCACGAGCCACTCTTCTCGAGCCACTGGAGCTGGCTGATGCGAGAAGTGCGCCACGTTGTCCATCTGTCCTGCTGCTGTCGTGACTGTGAACTCGTGGAAGCGCTCCTCGAAGCTACTGCGCAGTCCTGCTGTGTCCACTACAGCGTTTTGGAGCTCGAAGATTTTCTATTAAAGTATCCACATCAATAAATTTAAACTCTTGACTCTCGACTTGGCTATGCTTCAGCTTTATTTCAAATATTTACCTCTTCATCCAGGAAAGCATCAGGATGTGTAAGCAGGTGGTCATAGATGTGCAGCAGATGTTCCGCGCTGTGGAATCTGTCGGCTGGCTGAGCTGCAGCAGACATGAGGTAGTGCAGCATGTGTGCTGCATGCGTGAGGGCAAGCTCGCCCTCACCCGGGCGTGTCGGCAGGGAGCGCAGCACTGCGCCGTACTGCCGCGACACGAGTGACACCGAGCGCCGCGAGTAGCCCAGCGATATCAGACTGAACTGACAACCATATCAATGTTTTTAACCAACTTCAAACAAGGAAGTTCTGTATTTGACCTGTATGTATGTATGTTTGTTTGTCCGCGATTTTCTCAAAAATTACTGATCCGATTTGGATGGGGTTGACGGTTGTGAAATGAATATTTTTCAAGGAAGGTTTTAGTATAAAATACATTGGGATCTGACTAACAGCAAATAACTTGCAGTTACTGCGAGCGTTTGTCCATGTAGTGCTAACACCATTTAGGGAACCACAACTGAAAACTGAAAAATAAAAAACTTTCGAAATTAAAGTAATTTTGTACTTGTTTTTTTGGAAGTCTGTTCTATTTTATGTAAAAAACGTTTTTATAGAATTTATAAAAAGAATAATTCATCTCAATATACTTTGGTTTTTATTTACCTGTTCATAAATATCTCTGAGTGAATCTGCAACACAACCAGAGAAATCTGGAAGCATCCATTTGACGCCATGTTGTCCAGTTTTTGGCTCGCAAAACCTGTATAAGTGATTGTTATGAATGTTTTAGTCCATGATAGATGGAGTAATATTAAATCAGACAACTCTTCGTGTTTAGTTTTTTTTTTCACTTGCCTGGTACTCTTCCCGCTGTACCCAGATGAACAGGAGGCTGTGGCGTGCGCTCCGGGAGCAGTCTTCGGCCAGCGCAAGCCATGGGAGGCGTCGCTCTCACACGCTACGTCATCAGCTCCTAGAGCCCACATGGTCACGCCTTTAGAGTTGGTGCCAGCCGCTGATGATACTTGACACCGGAATTCACCAGATTTCTGTTCAAAATATTTAAAAGTGCAAAGTAATAGTACGAAAGACTAAGTGAATTCAACGCAGAACAATAACATACCTGTATATTATAAAGCTTGAGCACGCTTCCCGCGGGGAAAAGATCCTCCCAGACCTCTCTGCCCGGCGCCATCGGTAGAAGCGTCCTCTCCTTCGCCCAACTAAACCCGAGCGCGCCGTGCACCCGCCCCGCTCCCGCCAGACACGTTATACTTACGTTGTCACCCTGATACATTTATATTAACGGTTTATATTAGTATAATTTAATTAAAGGTACATTCCAATTAAATCACATATTTACGTAAATACAGATTACGTCACCACTTGACACTGACTTTTGACAGACGACATTTCAAGTTTTTTTTTTCAATAGTTGTCTATGCTGGGCTGCAAGGTTTCCAGGTGTTAAAATACGCGATACTTAGTCGAGTGTCATTTTTAGTAGAGTATGAGCAACTAAAGTTGACCACCACAGAACAAAAATATTTTAAAGATAAAAAGTGCGACCACCGCTTGAGGGGTGTAAACGTTGGAGAGAGTTGATTTTTTACGTTTCAGTAAAATTGTTTATTTATCAAAAGATTTTATCACAGGTCTAGATTGACCCACCTTATTGACTGTGATAGTGGCAGGCATTAGTTGAATATCGGGTGGTCTCAGCACCGTCAACCTCAGCGCTCTACATCGTCTCCTACCAGCATCATCTGCTGCACAGGACCACTTGCCGCTGTCTGGCCTCTTCGCTTCTGATATGCCTAACACTGACATGCGACGACCGAGCGCGTCTTCTGACACTGTGCGCGTCCAAATGTCTCTGAAAATAAAATTCTCTTAAGTGGGACTGCCCAGGCGTGCCTGTTCATTGGTCTCAACAAAGCTACTAACAAGCTGTGGCTACGCTCAGACGGTATACCAGTCTGATAAGTTTTTTAAGGTAGGATTCTTCGAAAATCAAGAAAATACGAGTACATACCTCGTCGTTCCATTGAAGTTTATCCTGACACCATCTTTGTACCACGTGAAGGAGACGTTTGGAGAACCATATGCCATACACGTCAATATGAACTCTGACCCTTCCCATATTTCTGGACGATGGTTCACAACCAGGGTCTGAAGCAAAATACCTTAATTAATTCATTGTGACCTAGAATAAAAAACCTGAAAGAAAGTGAAATCAAAACTTCAAAATATGTAAAACACTTCTGGTCTATGAAAAAGTTATCAATATTGCCTGACCAATATAATAAAGATCATCCACTTTGTAACCTACAAAGTGGAACGTAGACAAATGTACCCAACTCGTCTATCTAAATAAAAGATACTTGCTGTTCCCAAAGTTTACTATTTTGGTAAACGCACGAGAAAATATGCAACGCTGACGTTTATGAATAAACCCTAAGATGATATCGTATGCTAAATCCAAATACCAACTTAAAATAATTGTATAAAACCTAATCTGTCACTGTGTTAATTATTAATTATTATTCTATTCAGCAGGCCTCGAATTTCAAATGTGACATTATTTGATCTCGATTGCATTTTCATTGACATAACTTAGCATAAATTTATTGTAACATTTTAAATAAAAATGTAAATAATGTGAAACGAGAACAACTGTTGACTAAAAAAATAACTGAAATGGACAAAAACTATTAACAGTCCTAAATTCAATTTTGAATAAAATATGTATCATGAATAATTTCTTAAGTTTGTTTTACTAAGGTAAAAATATACCGATCATCAAACTACTAATAAGTAGTTTCTGTCCATTTTAGGCATTTTTTATAGGACTGATTGCCATTCCCCTTTATGATTAGAATTAATGAAAACAAATATTGAAGAAACAAATTAAAAAATGACAACCGACTTCCAAAAAAGAAAATACACTAAAAATTAAAAAATAACTCAAATTGCGGAAGCCAGTGTTTGTATTTTATTTCTTCGTTATTTGGCAATGACTTCTGAAATTAAAGTATTTTTTTTAATTTTTAGTGTATTTCCTTTTTTGGAAGTCGGTTGTTTCTTTTGTAAAAAATGTTTTTTATTTTTCACTTTTAAGTTGTTGTACCCCAGAACTAAAAACCCCAATAACATGGAACGTGAAATTTAAACATACTCGTAACTGGAGAAAACCAAAACATCATCTATGTGTACGTATTTTTACGTTTTTGTTCAGTTTTTCAAAAAGTGCTGAAGCAATTTCGATAAAATTTATATGAAACCACCTCAGGAGTATATTCTTTCGGATAAAAAAGTATTTCACAATTGAAATTTTTTTTTTATCAGTTCACAACTGACAGAGAAATCGGTGGACATACATAAAAAAAAAACATTCGTACAGTAGAACATAAAACCAACTCCTTTTTCGAAGTCAGTTAAAAATAAGTTTTTGTTACAAGAAGTTTACCTTGTTACCTGAAGATTCGTTTCATACTATCCTACAAAAAATACAAACATCCGAATTGATAACCTCCTTCTTTTTGAAGTCGGTTAAAAAGCCTTATAAAGAGTTATAGCTTCACAACGTTAGAGTTTAGAATTATTTTTATATACTCACTTGCAAGCTAAGCGCAGGTTGCATGTGGAAGTGCGTGATGTCATGGCGAAGTGTGCGCATGCGGGCCAGTGCCGCGCGCAGTGCGCCCGCCTCGCTGCGTGCACCCCACATGCGCGCCCACACCACGCGCGTGTCCCGCTCCCTCACCGCGCTGATACGTACACACATAAAGGTAAATTTCAAGGGATTCAATGAAAACTAATAATAAAATACGAGTATCTTAATTATAAACTCTCGATAAATAGTGAATCGCGAATCACTAAAATTTGCATTTTTTTTGTTATGGGTCCGAGCCCGTTTGTTATATCGAGCCCATTTTCATTCTTAGCGACCCCGAATACCAATAAACGGAAAACCATGACAAAAAAAAAACTGAATAAACATCGGACAACAGGAAGTGTATTTAATTTGTAGCTTCGTGGCGTCTATTTCAGTCGTGTAAGTAATGTCACCAATACTAAGAGCCATGAGCGGACGTTTGCAATTTTAATATCACACCAAAACGGAGAGATTGCAGACATATGCACCAATTGGTCGCCAGTTCATATCCGTTCCCAATTTCTCTGCAGGTCACGGACAGATTATAAACTATCTAATTTTGATTTTGAATATTTATACAATAAAATATACATTTACCGAGAGTTTGAAATATCTCAAGCTATTATATAACATCATTATCCAGTGATATACACAGCACATTGATACGAGATATACCAGCACTGCTTACTAGCAATGCTGGTGTATGTCGTTTCAATGTGCAGTAGATGAGAAACTTACCTTATGTTTAGAATTTCTATTTCATCTTCCAACGTTATGTTTGACACCTTTATATAGCTCGTTAACTGAAAAAAATAAGACAGTTGTTAATATTTTATCAGTCTGGACTATAATAATGACTATATTGTTTTATTTCTCAATAAATACCTGTTTTATGACTTCTTGCGATATGTTTACACCTGCTTGATCCACTACTTCTAGTCTTGTTTCAAATCGTGCGGAGGCTTTAAACATACAACGTTTAGATAAAAGGCACTGACTATTACCAAACAAAATTGGATACAACTTTTTCCCACCCACTTCTTGGCACTATCAATTAAAGTAAATACTCACAAAAGTCTGTGTCCTTCGGGTTACAGTCACAGGCTGTTTTTCCCTTACATACATCTGCACATTCTTCTATACCGCACTCTGTAACAAAATTCAAACCAATAGTGGCACCAATAAGAATGGCGACCAGTGATATTAGAATAAATTTCTTTACAAAATTGAATAGGTTATTTTTTGTTAAGTGTGCTCCATCATCGAGCATATCATCGCTAGCCATGAGGTGAGATAGTGGTTAAGCGCAAGTCTATCAATAATAATAAAAAATAGTACATTTTAATGAAAGTTGGCAAACTTTGTAGCCAAGTCAAAATACACGTCAAAGTCGTTTTTGGACCCGAGAAACTGCAATAACAATAAATAATAATTACCCACGTATATGAAACGACAGTTTTCAAATAGCCTTCACTGAGGAGCATGAAAAAAAATCTCACAATAATTTGTTACTAAATTTAATGTAATATTTATGATTTCTTTTTTCCAAAGAGTCTATTGGAAAACGTAGTTTGAAACACGTGGGCGCTCACGTGGGATTTGCTCCATAATGGTTTCGCTTCTACTCGGGCTATGCCGCCTCAGCTGCAATGACATAGTTTGCCCACTTTCATTAAAATCATATCAAAATGTACTCTTTCTCACCTGGCGGTGCTAGCTGCGCCTCGCACAGGTCCCCCGTGTAGCCCGGCGCGCAGATACAGCTGACGGCGGCCGGGCCCAGCTGTCTATCAATACAAGCAGGTTGTAAATAGATACATCATGAATGACTGAATAACGTCCAAAGGTTGATTTTGTGAACATTTTTGATAAAGTCAACATTTGATTTACAGCAAATAAAAAAGTATTAACAACAATGTAACATAACTTTTTGTTACTTTAAGAATACTACCTTTTCATATTTTTTTTATAAAAACAAATACATTTCGAAGGCCAACAGAAGGTAATAAATTTCCTCACCTGCAAGTACCGCCGTTCTTACACATGTTGGAGGTCCTCGGGCACAGCGGACCCTCTCCGCAGTCCACTCCGGAGTATCCCTCGAAACATGAGCAGTAAAACTCCCTGCGATGCGGAAAATATTATGACGTGAGCCATAAATTTTGTAAACAATAGCGTGGAAATACACACTCAGGTTTTTTGCTGCGATATATTAATTCGTAAAGTGTTCCTGACGTTCAATACAATTTATCACCGACAACAGTTTTGTTCTCATTTGCAAATTTATGTTTTTTCGTTATCAGATTTAACTTACGTTATGCTATATATATGCTATATTGTCGTCACCGTCTAAAATAATGTACATTTTTCACGGGATTATCAAAACCACTATCTCTATAGACAGCCTTTTTGGGGTACAGCGAAGACCTTGCCAAGTTCTAATATACAACTTACTGGTAATCATGGCTGGCTAGGCAATGCCCCAGCAGCCTGCACTCGACGGCGCTGCATGAAGTGGCTCCTGGTGACTGCGCAGCTCCTCGCACCTCATACGTCACGTTGAACCCGTATACGGACAACAGCCCTAGCGCCCTGAGCTGTGTGCCCTCTAGTCTATCCAGGGTCAGTTCCACCACCAGCACCGGACTTTGCACCTGAGAACAAAATCACTATTTGAAATTTTGAATTATAAATAGCACTAACTACATAATTATATGGTTTTTGTCACCATTTCAAAACAACTGTAATGTTTACTAATTATGCCCTAATCACTTTTAAAATACAAAAGCTAACAGTACCTATACACCCGGGCCTCCGGTCGGCCCACCACACAAAAAAAAAAAAAAACAGTACCTATACACGTAAGCAAAACATGTTAGAAGGGTTTCAATATTGCGCACGTTTTAAATTCGTAATAATATTATCTAATGGAAAAAGTAAAAAAAGAAGTAATCACAGGATTAAAATCAGGAGAAGTCAAATGTACCTTTCTACCAAAGGAAGTAGTGGGACGAAAGCAAGTTAAAATACATTTACTTTTTTATTTTTACGCTCAGCCAATTACATTTATGGATAAACATCAGTTACTGAAAGGTCAGCGTAACAATTTTCGCTTATTTGGCAGCCTCATTCTCGATTCAACAAGAAAGAGGACATACGTCAAAGAAACGCCCTGGTGAATTATTTATGAAGACATTCGTCAGCCTCCCCCGCGATGGAGTCTACAATAAGAACGAGAATTAAGAACTAGACACGACAACTTGGCAAATCTCTAGACAATGAAAATATTTGTTTGCTTTTTGCAAACTAATAGCTTGTTCATCATCATCTTCCTGCCCTTATCCCATGTTACTTGGGGTCGGCGCAACACGTTTTTTTCTTCCATTCTGTCCTGTCAGCCGTCACGCTATCACTAACTCCCTTTTCTTTCATATCACTCCTCACACAATCCATCTATCCTTTCTTTGGCCTCCCTCTCCCTCTCCATCCATCCACATTTATATTCATAACTCTTTTAGTTACATGTGTTTCATCCCTCCTTTTTACATTACTATACCAAGATAAGCGGTTCCCTTTCAACTTTTCTGTGACTGGCGCCACTTTTAAACTACCTCTAATGTACTCATTTCACACTTTATCCATTCTCGTTACTCCACACATCCATCTCAACATTCTCATCTCCGCCACATGCAGTCTTTTTTCATCCGTCTTTTTCACAGCTCTACATTCTGACCCATACAGTACGACAGGTCTTCAGGTTTAACTTAAGGGGCATCCATCGGTCGCAAGTTGTTCCAGTGATCTGTCGCCATTTCATCCATCCTGAGTTGATCCTGTGCGTTACGTCTCGGTCTATATCGCCATCCCCTTGAACAAGCGACCCGAGGTACCGAAAGTCGGAGCAGATCGGTACAGGCGTTCCGTTGAGAGCTACAGGCATAGGAGTGGAGAGACCACCGAAATCGCAGAACAGATATTCCGTTTTGGTTCTGCTCAATTTCAGGCCCACACTCTCCAGTCCTTGCCACCACGTCTCCAATCTGCTTTGGACCTCTGAGCCGCTTTCGGCAACCAGCACAATGTCATCAGCAAACAGCATACACCAAGGAGCCTCTTCCTGGATGTCCGACGTCAGAGCGTCCATTATCATCTGGAAGAGATAAGGGCTGAGAGCCGACCCCTAGTGCAAATCGACCGCTACACTGAAACTTTCAGTAGTGCCCACTGCAGACCGGACTTGGGTACTGCATCGACTGTATCTGCATCGCATCTGCATCACAGAACCTCTCGAGGCACCCGGTCATATTATGCCTTTTCGAGGTCAATGAACACCATGTGCAAGTTTTTATGCACAGCTCTGTATTTTTCGCACAGTTGGCGGATAGCGAAAATGGCATCCGTTTTACCCCGACCAGGCATAAAACCGAACTGGTTTTGTGAGATTTCACTCTCTTCCCTCAGCTTTACATTACATTAGCTTTATTTCTCTATAATTGTTGCACTGCAGCACACCACCACCATCACCTTTATTCTTGAAGATGGGCACCAACGAACTGTTGCACCATTCATCAGGTATGGCTTCTACCAGCAACAACTTATTGAAGAGCAAAGTTAACCACGTCCATCCATTACCCGTAATGACTTCCACACTTCAATTGGTATTCCGTCTGGACCAATTGCCTTACCATTCTTCATTCCATTCGCTGCTATTCTCACTAACCCTTCATTCATTGGTTTATTCTCTACAACACCACTCCAGATATTTTCCGCATTCATCAATCTTTCAAAATAGCCCTTCCATTATCCTTAATCAGTTCATCCTCTGATAGAAGCATTCCAGCTACAATCATCCCTTACACATCTTATCCGACTAACATCCTTCGCCTTCAGCTTGTAAATGATGTAAAATAATGAGACCAGCTAAATCCTGTGGGAAAAAAATAACTTAGTGACAATATCTCCAAGTCTTTAACATTATTTTAAACATCACATCACAAATAAATTCAAACTCATTCACATCAGTACAATCAATACAATAAAATAAATTAATAAATAAAAATAAATAAAACAATTAAAATTTGTCATCAAAATATGAAAATCAAATAAAATTATATAATTTAATTACCAAGTATATTAGACACATAATTTCAATAAAAATACACACATGAGACATTAAGTAAAATTACACTGATTCAATTTTGAATTCAACCTATCACGCATTGAACTATCCACTGAGTTTACCACGCTATCAATTCAAACGGCACTTCATTTGTAGATCTACCTTCCCTTTCAATAATAAGAATCCAATCTGAATGAAGGAAAAGGCACTGCTTCCTACATTAAGAGGCCGTACACGAAAGTTTGACGATTTCGCTGATTTACGTGGTTTTACAGAAGTCATTTTTCAGTTAAAATAATACATTTCTAAAAGTTTTAATGTGTACAGTTTTAGCTCATACATTAGATCATAATTGAAACGATATTTTATGTTGTGCATTAAAACTTATAGAAATGCATTATTTTAACTGTAAAATCACGTCTGGAAATCACGTAAATAAGTGAAATCGGCCAAAATTTCGTGTACGGCCTCTTAAGATTGGATTCTCGTTATATAGAAAAGTAAGGAACTCAAGTTAAGTTCTCTTGTTAATATTTAATGCTGACTAACCGTGTTGGTGGAGATTCAGCCGGCGTGAAACCACCTCTTTACAAAAGTAGTCTTGTTGTTGTGTAGAGTTGTAATTCGCTGAGCACTGTGCACGTACAATATTCAGTAGAGTTGGTGTGTGCAAACCATTAACCTTGTGAGGATTTGTGTGTACGGATGGACTGCTGGAATAATTACCCAGAGGTGAAAATATTATAAGATCCTAAGTTTATTGGGCACCTGTTATAATTATATAGTTAGATACATGTTTGCATAGGTTTTTTTTTTTTTTTTGGGGGGTGGGAAATCATCCTATGACTTCTTCCGCTCTAGGGTGGAGCGGAAGGGTGTGTCAGACTCTTACTGACTAAAACCCACCCCTGTTCCTCCCTGCCTCGAGTGCCCAGGGGCGAGGTAACTCTTTCGAATTTATCCTCCACCCCCGGGCAGGCATCGGCCGTGGCAGGCCCCGTCCCTTTGCTGACAACTCTTTGAGGCGCACGTGGAACACTACGCGCCGTCGATTCTCGGGCCTGGTGCTGATCGGACGGCGAGTTACCCACTACTCGCCGTCCGCAGGCCCGGGTATGTTTGCATAAGTTCAGTGTAAAAGTGGAAACCTTAATGTTTAATGTTATAGAATTTTTCCTTAGTTTGTGTTAAAACACAATATTTACCCAATGTACTGTGAATCTGGTCTAACCGGTAAACCTTTACCTATTTTCAACCTTTTTTATTTACTCTGACCTTTTGAAGCCGGCCCGGGGCACACCAACGCCGTGATAAGTACGTCATGGTGATCTCACATAGCGGGAAGGGATTTCTGGACTTATTGATATTTATTGAGTTTTAGTTGGCTAAAGTAATAAAAGCCGCACGGGTCGATCCATAAGGTTAAGCTACGCTTGCTAGGGTTGATCCACGAATGGGTGACCATCATTACATACCGAGACGCCTCCGTGCCTCAGAAAGCATGTTAAGCCGTTGGTCCCGGCTGTCAATCGTGGATCTTTGACAGTTACGGGTCGTCAGAAAGCCCGAAAGTCTGACAACCAGTCTTACCAAGGGGTTTCGTATTACCCAGTAATTGGGTTGTCGAAGTCAGATAGGCAGTCGTTCCATGTAAAATACTGGTATTCAGCTGCATCCAGTTAGACTGGAAGCCAACCCCAAGAAAGTTGGGAAAAGGCTAGCAGATTGACAGATTTTTACTACATTATATTCTTTTATTTTTCGCTCTATTTATAATTATTTGTTGAATATCATGTTCGTTAAAAGATACCATTTCTTTTACTAAGCATAGGTAGTAACTTTCATCCGTATTTACA
The DNA here is from genome assembly GCA_951329385.1 of Polia nebulosa. Lineage (NCBI taxonomy): Eukaryota > Metazoa > Arthropoda > Insecta > Lepidoptera > Noctuidae > Polia > Polia nebulosa. Next base: position 23,318,058 of record OX589602.1, read on the forward strand.
CGAATTCAGGGCAAAAGGCCGCCATAAAAGAAAGGTCAAAGCTATTCCTTTGTAAATATTAAGCTCTACGAAAGTTTTTCTTATCCTTAATACCTGGCTGGGTTTATAAAGTTTTCTTACCAGACTTATTTTGTTCGCAATTAGGTAAGACAATGATTTAACTAGGGACTGGTGATTTCAATAATTATATATTTATGTTCCTGAAAGTGCTCGCTCCCAGGAGTGGTACAATAACGTACGACGCGCGGTTGACTGTGTGTCTTTAAATATTCTATGGGTTTGACCAATTTCGTCATGTGTGGTAAAAAAAAACATGAGATGGTACAAGGGTGTCGACTTGTCGACATAGGTTGTCTCCCACACCAGAGGCCTTTTAAAAGATTATATTTTTTAAACATTTTGCACGTTTTTGCTCTCACTTTAAAGTGTTTCACCATTTGTATTTTGTGTATTCAAGCAAGGAGACGGGTTACAGGGCGGTATTCTCAGGCATTCAAGACGATCACCAGCAAACTGTAGACACACAAGTATGGAGATGGGATCCTTAAGCCGAACACGATAGTGCTTTAAGATCGGGGCGATGCATCTTAGGAATTAGCGAAGAGAATTTCTATTTCTCGTTGCGTGTGAGTATATTTACATAAATCATAAGAATGTTTCATGTCTTCATTTTATAAAGTATCTGGTCTTTACCTACATTGAAATTTGTACTTTTAATTACAGTAAAAAAGAAAGACCTAAAAATATTCTAGAATAAATACAATGCCTGCATCGAAGATTGCACAAATAATTTTCTCTAAACATAAATATTATTATGGTGCCACCTCTATATATCACCAAATTAAATACTCGATGCTCTCCTTAAAAAATATATTTTTTTATTTTATTTATTAAAATGGCAATACACATTTTTTTAAATAGAATCTGGCCAGTATGACCGTGAAAGCGCCTTTTTAGTGTCCGAATAAAAATATAAAGGTTCTTAAAGGAATCTTGAAGGTACGTAGGTAATTATAAAGTAATCACGGAAATCTTCAAACGTTACGAGAGTTTTCACGGGAAGCTGACACGAGCTTCGAATTTATTGAATGACATGATGAAAGTTTTATTGTGAACTATCGAAGGAGATGGATAGTGCTTTCCCGTGCTTCTAGATAGCCTCACTCCAGATGTGAATAGCATAAGCCCTTCAAGACCTTCAAGGACCCCATTTGACCAATTTCGGTAAAAGTCGTATTGTGAGTTTAATGATGAGTACCCGTTCCAAACTCTTAGAGAAAATAGACGTTACTGAGATAGGTCTGTAGTTGACCGGGTCAGCTCGACTATCTTTCTTGGGCATGGGTTGCATGCTATCTTGTTGCCAATCAATCGAAACTTTACACTCTCAAACAAAAGGTGAAATAGGCGTGTCGAGATCGGAGACAGTTCAGAGGCACAAGTTTTTAGAGCAATTGTCGATATCTCGTCGGGGCCACTAGCTTTGTTCACGTCAAGGTTACGCAGTACTCTACGGACGTCCTTTTTGATGGATGCAAATATCTGACATACTCGTCGCGCATCCATCAGGAGAAGAAAAGGGCCGCGCGTCACCAGAATGCAGACGCGAAAATTCCCTACGTGGTTTTTTTTTAAACCATTCCATTTTTTTAAGCCATTCAGCTCTGACTATGCCTTTTAAATAAATTTAATCATTTAATCATTTTTCATTTAACTTGGAGTAAATTTGAATCACTTGGCTGAGTCTTGGTCAGTCATCTTCAAAGGACTGACTTTCAATACGTCAAGTTGTTAAACATTGAATGGTTCTAGTTGAATTAACTATCGGCCTAGCCATTTAAATGAACGGCGTAGGCGTCCTATTGAATGGCTACTTCAACCAGATGGCAGCGACATAAATTTTAATACTGATTGGATTTTCTTGTACTCGGGTTTTGGTTAGAAAATTTTGTTCTATGTGGAGTAGATTTTTTATCTAAAGGATAGATGATTATTTCTGTAACATCGTAAGATAAACATGTAGTTATGTGTCTATTCCAGATAATAGCCAACACCGTGCAATGTCCATCGGCTGTCTAAACGACCTAAGATGGGACAGAAGATTAACTACCTAGCAAAACAGAAAATCTCTCAGTAGTGATTACATATAAGCTAAGTACGGCACACTACATCATGAGGACGGGTTGTTGTAAAACTACAACATTCATTTGAGCTAATAATAAAATTAGTTGCATAATCTATACTAATATTATAAAGAGGCAAAGTTTGTGAGTTTGTGAGGTTGTAGGGGGTAATCTCTAGATCTACTAAACCGATTTTGAAAATTCTATTACCAATGGAAAGCCACGTTATTTGTGAGTGTCATAAGCTGTTCATGCGGACGAAGTCGTAATTATTATGTTTCTTCGAAAGGTAACTAAAAAAGAAAGGTAACCAGTTAAATCTGAAATGCAATACCAGATTCATGAAATCCATTCATACTTAGGTTTTATAGTCTCAGCGGCGTTCTAGGCTCAAATAAATTTCATTCAAATTTCAACTTTGAAGGCTTTTCCACCTGACGCAGGTGCTCACCGGACACGGCTGTTTCGGTAAGTACCTAAAGTAAGTAACTAACTAAGTGTCGGATCAAGGCGGAGGTGACCCCCGGGTGTTTCCATTGCGAGGATCGCCCAGAGGACACGGTGGAGCATACGGTGGAGGTTTGCCCCGCTTGGGCAGAACACCGCCGTGTCCTCGTGGATGCGATAGGCGGCAGCGACCTCTCGCGCCGTGCCCTGGTTCAGGCCATGGTACGGAGCGAGAGGGAATGGGAGGCCGTCTCCTCCTTCTGCGAAGCAGTAATGCTCGCGAAGAGGGAGGCGGCATACGCTAGGGAGACTCGAACACAGCCGATTCGCCCTAGCGCTCCCAGCCGCAACCGCCGCCTGAGACGCCAGGGGGTTCGGACGCCGCGAGACGATCTCCGGCCACCGTAGACCCGGGCCTGCGGACGGCGAGTAGTGGGTAACTCGCCGTCCGATCAGCACCAGGCCCGAGAGTCGACGGCGCGTAGTGTTCCACGCGCGCCTCAAAGAGTTGTCAGCCAAGTAAAGGGGCCTGCCACGGCCGATGCCTGCCCGGGGGTGGAGGATAAATTCGAAAGAGTTACCTCGCCCCCGGGCACTCGAGGCAGGGAGGAACAGGGTTGGGTTTTAGTCAGTAAGAGTCTGACACACCCTTCCGCTCCACCCTAGAGCGGAAGAAGTCATAGGATGATTTCCCCACCCCCCCAACAAAAAAAAAAAAAAAAAAGGCTTTTCCACGAAGTCAAACTTTCGAATAGAAATTCCCTTATCTGAATAGCATTTTTTATTTCAAAAACAAAGTAGAGCACTCGATATTTGCCTTTTCAAATTGCATTACGGAGAGATAATTACAGGGAAGTGTTAAGGGTATTTAATTGAGTTAAAAGTGAACCGAATCTTATTGAATTAATTCAGAGGTAGCTCGGGAACGGAATTTCCATTTACTCGCCATCTGTTGATTACCGAAGCTCCGGGGATCATGGAGAACGATCAATGGGTTTTAATTTACAAATACCAGCCTATGCCCGATAATAGGGTGGGTGTTCAATGACGGGATAATTATGTTAGATTTTAAACAATTGTTACAGATTGGAGGTTTCTAATAATTGAACGACTTCCACGCCAAGTCAAAAAGATAATTAAAAGATACATTGTAGTTTACTCATAGGATGAAAGTTCTAGAGAACTCAAAACCCTTTTTAGGGTTACGTACCCAAAGGATAACTAACGAAACCCTTTTACTAACTCTGCTGTCTTTCCATTCGTCCGTCTGTCAGTCTATCAGCAAGCCTGCTGAAAAGAACTGAGAGCTACAGCCGTATCTCATGAACCGTAATAGGGAATATGCACGCTATTTGTTTATTTTCTAAATAGTTTACACATTAAATATAGTAAACAACTATGAAATATTTTATAAAATATCTTCATCAGAACCGAAGTTATAAAGCTTTAAAAATGATATTAGAAAAAGATGTCTAACGTGCCGACGTGACGTCAAAGGTCCACCAATACAGCTACTATAGAAAACAGCGTTTTTGAAAGAGGTACAGATATTATTTGTTAAAAATTGTTATGTCTCGCTTGTTTTTCGATTATTTTCGATTCTGTTTTTACTGTTACTATGCCATTTTGGTACATTTATCAATAAACTGGTTAGATAAGAAGTATTTGTTTCATGCATATTCCTTAGTGGTATATAATATAATATTACATTTATTGTCCAAAGATAACAGAACAATAAGTAACAAATGAAATGCTAAACAAAAAGTAAATGCGTCCACTAAAGTTTAACTCTTAGGCACTGAAACTCACCGGTGAGTTTGACAAAAAAAAATTATTTAAGTGAAAAATAAACAAAAAAAATCGGCTGTCAACCTGGGTTGTCATCGGGATTCAATTTGATAACCCGGGTTGGTCCGCTGGGGCTGAAGGGTGCATCTGAAGCCGAATTAGACAGCTCCTGTATTTCAGCTTTCAGCGCCTATTGGTAGACAGTTGAAATTTTCACAGTGTGTGTTGATATGCCTATTGCTGCTATAACAATAATTAATAATAAAAAGAAAATCACATTAAAGTTTATAAGAGGCCCCCAATACAAGAAACGTAATCTTTTCGGTTTTGGTACAGAACCCTTCGTGTGCAAGTCCTACTCGCACTTGCCTGGTTTTTATAGTGTACGTTTCCTTGATGTTGGTTCAGGAAAAGTAAACAGAAGGTTCGATTGTGAAATCTTTTCCGGCTTACCATCGACGCTTAGTCAAAGGTTTCAATACCATTCGATGTTTTGTAATAGGTATTTATGCTACTCTCGTTGAGAGACGGTGAATCAGATCGGAATATGTCGGATTTAAAAGCTAATTCACACACAAACAAACTAATACTTTGTAGACGAGACTTGAGGGTATTCAAATGCACTATAAGAGGCTACCGATGGAGCTGGTGCGGCACACATGAATAATGCACGTGGCTCTCGACACTCGTACACTGGACACACTTCGAAGGTGTTATTCAAAGTTTAGCTATTCGAATCTTAACTTCTATGTTAAACTTCTAAAAAGGCAAAGGCGAACAATGTTATTTGCCTTCATAATATCACGCTTTTACCCTCTAAATGGGTACGCAGATGTGTTCAGTACACCATGGTACTTCCTTCTTTTTTTAAAAAAAAAAAAAGAGTGGCACTCCGGGACACACCGACAGAAGTGAAAACTTTAATAAAACTGCCCAATGCACCTAAAGAAGTTTTCACTTCAATCCAAAAAGCGGTGTCGGTGTTGGTGTCGGTGTCGGTGGCGAGTTCAATTGTGTTTCCCATCTCAAAAATGGCCAACACGCCTCAAGAAGTTTTCACTTCCATCCGCGACGCGGTTTGGTACGTGTGCTATGACGCGTAGCGTAGCGTAGCGCGTAGCGGTCGGAAGGTCGGTGACGATGTCGGTGGCACGCGAGTTTAATAATTTTCACTTTAAAAAAGAAAAGTTTGAAAGCTAATTAACTGACACAACATCCTTTACTCTCAGACAGGCCCGCACATTATGTTCACACAGTACACTTTGTGCACCATCTCGTTGATTATATCGTATTTCGTTATTCAATAAATATCTTCAGTTGCTTGTAATAAATCGTTTTCTGACAGAATAGTTTATGTAGCAACAATACCGCAGTGCGGAACACTCCACAGACGCTTCCTTTTGCAACAAAATATTGCTAGAGTTATATTAAACTAGTTATTAACTACATCTCTTTGTTAGCCGAAAATGATTTACGGTCATCCAATAAGCTGGAGTATATTTTTTTAAATAAGGAAATAATGGTCCTTTTTTAGGTTGAAACAGTTACGTTGTTTTATCTTTAGGTAAACCTAAACGTTGGAGGATAAATAAAAAAAAATTTAACTCTGGACCTACTCCCACAATGTCCTGCACGCATAATATAATATCATACCAATCTAAAACATCACTCTCATTTTAACCGAACAAACTTGCAATTTTAATTCAGAGCCGTACCAATTAAGAAATTAATGAGCCTATAAGACAGTCACTTTATTCCGGAGGCGTTTTCATCAACTCAAGAGACTGTCTTCAATACGGAATAAATTCAAAAGAATCTCACCGCCGCCCTTGGCAAAGGCAACAAGGGAACAAGGGTAGGTTTTAGTCAGTAAGAGTCTGACACGCCATGCAGAGCGGAAGAAGTCATTTGGTGATTTCCCACCCTCCAAAAAAAAAGAAAAGAAAAAGGGTTCAGTACGGAGAGAGGACACCCTCCTCGGTGTGACCTCATTATAAGATTGAAATGTTTTTCATGACTAAGTTAGAATTAGCATTCAGCGTAACGAGATGCGGCGAAATATTAGAATTTTGTGAGGATTTCAGTGTTGGTAGGAATTAAACATTTCCCAAGGGGCATGGCTTTATTTCCAAGGAATTTTTAAGAAGTGATTTTAGTTTTATCTGCTACTTCTTTTAACTGAAGTATAAAGTACTCTCATGTGTCTGGTATAGTATGTATCGCGTCTCAGTGAAGCGAGTGTGAGCGACTCTGAGTCGCTGGAGGCGACGGAGATCAAAGAGACCACCCTCGCTTTAGAATAGCTTTAAGAACTACTTGTTTTAACTTTGAGCAACGTAAGTATAGTAAAAATAAACGCTAGTTTATAAGCACTTGGGAATAGTGCAAGGGATTGTGTGTCGTGATTCGGCCTAGGTATTTATGTAGTCTTCTTCTTGCAGTCAGACGAGGTTGGTTAGTCTCAGAACAGTTAATGCTCTTTAATGCCCTAAATAATGTATTACATAATACCATACTACTAAAATGGTGAAACATATTTAATAACAGGGATAACCACGCCCAGTACTTTCACAAAATAAAGGGAGAATATTTGAAACATTTATGTTCCGTTTATTTAAAGAGCCGATGGGTTGGACTGGCAAGTTAATAACCTCTGGAGCTGCCCTAGTGCTTATGTTCATGTTATAAATAAAATTGATTAAATAAGAGATTCCACCTATTATTTAAACCGCTGCTACGGCGTAGTATTCCTACGCAGCCGCTACGTAAGCTACGCTGTCGTAGCACGAAAATAAAATATGTCGCAGCCAAAGTCAATTCCATGTTTCGAAATTATGTTTTCCTTTGGACTGTGTCGTTCCTCTACTACTAATACGTTCTTATAAAATCTAAAATATTGTACAACAACCAGTCTCTTAAGCTTTCAATCTATTCATCGTTCTTTCGTAGCCGTGGCGAGTGCTGGGTCGTTTGAGAATTTTCCCAGAGCACAGATTGTATGAAAATCCGGATAAAATCCTCTTCAGTCACTAAATCCTTCCTGTTTCTTTGAATAAAGCGTTTTCTTTGTATAGGTAATAAAAATAAAGGCTTCAAGGAGAGTAGGTTGCGGCACGGTTGGTGCAGTGATTGAGTGATTGGCTGCTGCGCTGCGTGTCGCGGGTTCGATTCCCACACGGAATAAATATTTTTATGGCCTATATAATAGATAGTTGTTCTGGGTCTGGATGTCTTGTGTATGTGAATTTAAATGTTTGTGAATGCACTCACGATACAGGAGTAATTAGTGTGCGATTATTACCAATCACTTAGTTTGAAATAAGTGGTATATTCATACATACATATAACGTAGACTGGAAGATAACTCCGTTGTCAGAATCCATTCTTATGGATCAAGGCGTCTTCTGACAGCTGTGGGCATACGTGGGTATGTGTTGGTTTTAAATAATAATGCCGGGATACAATCTCTTCACAATAACTTTAGCAAATTAGCTTTTACCAATCACAATAAAATAAGATTATCTCCCAATAAGTTAGTTCGGAACGCGAAACAGTTCATATGCACACACAGACATTCGGTTCTTTTTGTATTCTTCAACCGTCGCTGCCATATTTTTTTAGTAACTGACTCCGCCTAGCACCATGCACATAGCGCTTGCGTCCCTATTACCACAAACTGAATCACGACAAATCTATATGTATTTGATCAAATGAAGGGACTTTGAGTCAGTCAATCTGCCTAGCCTTTTATCAAATATCTTGGGGTCGGCTTTCAGTCTAACCGGATGCAACTAAATACCAGTACTTTACATGAAGCGACTGCCTATCTGACCTCCACAACCCAGTTACTGGGTAATACGATACCCCTTGGTAAGACTGGTTGTCAGACTTTTCGGGCTTCACACGTCCCGTAACGACTGTCGAAGATCCACGATTGACAGCCGGGACCAACCGCTTAACGTGCTGTCCGAGGCACGGAGGAGTTGCGGTATGTAAAGATGGTCACCCATCTATGGACCAACCCCGGCAAGCGTAGCTTAACCTGATGGATAGACCCGTGCGGCTGTTATTACTTTAGCCACGAGCTCCTCTTATATATACGAGTAGCTCCACATAAAAGATTATTAAAAAATGTTATTAAAATCATTTTCATTTCTCGACCATCAGGCAGAATAAGATAGTTCATAAAATAATCCGTTTAGACTCACCGAAATTACAAAAAGAGTAAATCCTTTTGTGTCGAAGTTATTTATCGAGCGGATCTTATTCCATTTGTAAGTGGTTTTTAACAAGGATATTAAAACTGCTTTTTCAGAATAAATCAAATGTTCGTAACTTACTTTTAAAAAGTAGCTCTTACTAACAAGCATTTTAATGTTTTTGGTAAAGACCTTAACAAATCTGAAATCTTTTTATTACAAAAATAAATTATTTTGAACGTTTTGTAGAACGCGTTTAGATTTTATCACTTTGAGGGGAAGTAGACTTGAGACGGACTTCAGAGTGACCAAACCTGCCGGTAACTAGCAAGTGTGGACAATCTTTAACTTTCTCTGATGACTCTAACTGACTAAAAACCACCCGTATTCCTTCTGTTGCCTGTGCCAGGGCCGCGGTGACTCTATCAAACACATCCGCGACCCTGGACGGTGTTAAACCTAGTTTTTAACACAATTCGCATCGATATGATCCGGGAAAACAAAGTCATGTTAACAATCTGCCTGGCCTTTTCCCAACTATCTTGGGGTCGGCTTCCAGTCTAACGGGATTCAGCTGAATACCAATATTTTACATAGAGCGACTGCCCATCTGACCTTCACAACCCAGTTACTGAGTAATACGATACCCCTTGGTAAAACTGGTTGTCAGACTTTCGGGCTTCTGACGACCCGTAACGACTGTCAAAGATCCATGATTGACAACCGAGACCAACGGCTTAACGTGGTTTCCGAGGCACGAAGGAGCCTTGGTATCTAAAGATGGTCACTCATCCATGGACCAACCCCGGTAGCTTAACCTGATATATCGACCCGTGCGGCTATTATTACTTTTTCTTTTGCTACAATTGTGCTGAAAATCCGCTTCAGTACTTTCGTGAGTCCCACTTTGTTAAAGAAAGTATTACTTGTGTTAATGAGACAGTTACTGATATTTGCACTTTACAACGATGTTGAGCTTATAGAAATGTTTTGTAATAAGAGTACCTTATATGCTTAATAAGATGATATGTGTTAATTTCTAATACTGACCATAATTATTTTTGTGTCTGAGGACGTGAGCTCGGCACAGGCAACCGAAGGAACAAAGGTGGGTTTTAGTCAGTAATAGTCTGACACGCTCTCCCGATCCACCCAAAATGGGAGAAGTCATTTGATGACTCCCACCCACCAAATAAAAAAGGGTTGTTTCGGGAGGTTCCTCTGTCGGATAAGGCGGGAGGTAACGCCCGGGTGTTACCACTGAGCGGATCGCCCAGAGGACACGGTGGAGCATAGGTACGGTGGAGGTTTGCCCCGCTTGGGCGGAGCACCACCGCCATGTCCTCGTGAATGCGATAGGCGGCAGCGACCTGTCGCGCCCAGGCTATGGTACGGAGCGAGAGGGAATGGGAAGCAGTCTCCTCCTTCTGCGAATCAGTAATGCTCGTGAAGGAGGAGGCGGAACGGGCGAGACGATCTCCGGCCACCGTAGATCCGGGCCTGCGGACGGCGAGCAGTGGGTAGCTTGCCGTCCAAACAACACCAAGCCCGTGAGTCGACGGCGCATAGTGTTCCATGCGCGCTTCAAAGAGATATTTGTCAGGCCTAATGACGGGGCCCATCATGGCCGGTGCCTGCATGCCAAGGGGTTCTTTTTTTTTCGGGGGATGGGTAGTCATCCAATGACATCCTCCGCTCTGGGTGGCTCCTTGGCACTCAGGCAAGGTCGGAACAGGGGTGGGTTTTAGTCAGTAAGAGTCTGACACGCCTTCGAGATGTCATTGGATGATTTAGCACCCCCAAAAACAAAAAGAGACTTCTTTTGTGCAGTTCTAGTTTCTGGTCTGTATGAAAACAAACACTGGACCGCAATATTTCATATCTTGTGTTGTTATTTAACTTTTACATAACTATAAAATACACTCGCGCCTATCGGCCTGACGCTCGTCCTCAATTATTGATAGGTACTAGTGTTTATTTTTTTACTAATAATGTGCCGTGAGTTTCAGTACTCGAAAGAGGTCCTGATGAAAGAGTCTTTAGAGTACCTATCCCAAAAATGTTTTTAAACGCTTAATAAAGCTTCAAAACATTAATAAGAAATAAAACTATAAAAGTTTTCATACATTTTCAGAAAAGTAGTTAAAAATATGCTGCTGACATTGATAACGACTTCGAGCTGCAGTTTAATTTCTACAAAACATAATTTTTTGCTGAAAAATAATATCTGTTACTCAAGTAATGTATGTTTCAGTTTCCAGCTGCTTTTGATTGTTAAGTTTTCTTGAAGGACGACATTTTCGTTTAGTCGTATTAATATTATATAACTGCGATGAATTAATTAAAACAAAGACTCTTGAGATGTCAAGCATTTGCCATCCTTGATAACTTAACATATCAGAACGTATCTTTAAAACGAAACCGATTTCGAATTTATTTAGCAATAATGTGAAAATAATTTCAAGAAAATTAATTGATCGTGAATGATGGTCGGCATTATTGAGGGCAACCAAATTATAACTCCAATTTCGATAATGCTCTTTCCAATAAAAAAATTGCAGGGAAAAACAATGTAACAACAAAATGAATAGGGACGTCTCCGGTTCAACAAATAGGCTATTTCTCTGAAGAAGCCTAAAGGATCCGAAAAGGGTTGTTGAAGTAATAACTTTAGTTCAAACGTTCTTCAATTTCAGAAAATGAAACGTCCCGTGAAAATGATACGGTACCTAGCAGTTAATAATAATAATAATAATATTCTACAACTATCACACAACGCCATCTAGTCCCAAGCTAAGCAGAGCTTGTGTTATGGGTACTAGACAACTGATAAACATACTTATATATTTCTAAATACATACATATTATAGATAAATTACACCCAGACACAGAACAAATGATCGTGCTCATTACACAAACATTTGTCCTGGGTGGGAATCGAACCCACGACCTCCGGCATAGCAGTCAGGGTCACTCACCACTAGACCAACAGGCCAGTCAGTTGCTACCGTATCATTTTCACAGCACGTTTTATTTAAGTAATGTCCGTGAAATCAGCTATTGGTACATACATCATACCACTTCAAATGTAAGGAAGCGAGGGATCCCGGAATATGTTACGTGGGTTATCGCACTATCACATCGTCTGTCTGTTATATTTTCAGGTGATTTATATGAAATGAAATAGAGTAAAGTCAAGTGACGTGTTATCTGGTGAGACTGGGTTTTATTTACTTTCAAGAACATCGATTGCACTCCCAAGTGCAAATACCACAATATTTGCAAAACCAGCTAAATATCATTGCAATAGTGATTATGTGAAATGGTTTTAATGCAGAAATTACACAGGTGTTCAAGCAACGTTAGTTAGTAAACTCAGACAAACAACTCGGAGCATTTGGTCACAGTGCCTCGCTAGTACCTACGTAGTGTGTGTGCACATAAGAGGGAGTGTCAGTCGGTGGCGGTATCAGCTTAGTTGTTAGAAGGTTAAAAGTTTTCTCTTTATGGTTTGTTTCGCAAACTATTAAGAAAACTGCTACTCAAAGACGTTAAGAACAGAAGTTCTGTGTTGTGTCGAAAGTAAAATAAACAGTCGGTAGCTACTTTAGGATTAACCGACCCATGAAGAACTGAAAATGTACTTCCACAAAACGAAGACGTCACTATGGTAGACAAGAACTTCGAACAGACTGCCAGTAGCCAATAATGCAGCTTGACTTACTGAAATGTGTGCTCTACGTGTGACGAATAAAGCTCATTTTACGATGAGAGTGCTAGTGAAGTCTATTGGGACAGCTGAACAATCGATTGCTCTGTTGACATCTATTGAAAGGGTAGGCTTATCACTGCCGCGCTAGTGATGAATGTTATCGAACAACCGACAGAATAATGGATATCCTTGACATTACATTTAGCAATAGGAAATTTATTTGAAAAAAAAATATTTGTTATCTTACGATTTTTTTGATGAATATACAAAAATACGAACAGTGAAAAAGAACCAAAATTGATCGAAAAGCAAACGAGTTATAACAATTTCAAACAAATATAGCTGTACCTGTCAGATGTATAAGCTATAGTTAATAATTACATATTCAATTTAGAAAATAATTAAAAATTATGAATCATTCCCTATTTAAGAAAATTGGATGCGTGTCTCCTCCCATTTTATCAACTAAACTTCTTAGTGTTACTGGTTCAATGAAAACTCTGTGGGATTTACAAAATTTACCGCCCAATTTCAGTGATTCAATTTAGATTGAAACCACTAAATGGCCTCTCATTTCAATAGTTTAAGGATTGGAAAGGCCTTGATCGAATTGTAATAGCGATCATTAGAATAATTCTATGAAGGCCTTTCCCGCGAAGCAATATGAAGGGTAAACGAGTTTTTGTTAAAATACCTTAAGCTCTTTAACAATGGCATTGGCTACTTTAATTTGCCACAGCAGGTAATAATGTCTGGAAAATAAACAAAACTTACCCTGCAATTTTTTTTTCATTCAAAATTTCATTCACATTATGATTAAGGTGTAACTTTATTTATATGTTATTTATTACTTTGGGTTGTTCACGGTCTATATAGTTTTAGTGAAATCTTTAGATTTATAAACTACCCAGCTTGCTGCTCTCTTAGGGGACTACTTCCCGCCAAGTGGCGCCCTTATTTAATAAAAAACCGTATCATAACATAGAAAATAAATATTAAAGAAACCAACGTCAACTTTGTTACAACTGCCCAGGGGTTGTGGATAAATTCGAAACAGAGTTACCACGCCCCTGGGCTCTCAGGGCAGGGAAGGAACGGGGGTGGGTTTTAGTCAGTAAGAGTCTGACACGCACCCGCTCCACCCTAGAGCGGGAGATGTCATTGGTTAAAAACCGCACAAAAAAAAAAAAAAACGTTTGTTAAAATACTCCTCTTTGTAGAGGAGTAATTTTACATTGCTAAAACAGAACTCAAAATGTTTCATATACTGAGTAGTAGGCATAAGTGTCAAAATCGACCCTTTTTGCTACTTGGCCGGTAGTAGGGCCTTTTTTTTTTTGTGGGTGGGAAATCATCCAATGACTTCTTCCGCTCTAGGGTGGAGCGGAAGGGCGTGTCAGACTCTTAATGACTAAAACTCACCCCTTTTCCTCCCTGCCCTGAATGCCCAGGGGCGAGGTAACTCTTTCGAATTTATCCTCAACCCCCAGGCAGGCATCGGCCGTGACAGGCCCCGTCCTTTTGCTGACAACTCTTTGAGGCGCGCGTGGAACACTACGCGCCATCGACTCTCGGGCCTGGTGCTGATCGGGCGGCGAGTTACCCACTACTCGCCACCCGCAGGCCCGGGTGTACGGTGGCTGGAGATCGTCTCGCGGCGCCGGAAGACCCCGGCGTCTCCAGCGGCGGCGGCTGCTGAGGGCTCAAAGGCGACTCTGCTGTTGTTGAACCTCCCTCACATATGCCACCTCCCTCTTCGCGAGCATTACTGCTTCGCAGAAGGAGGAGACGGCCTCCCATTCCCTCTTGCTCCGTACCATGGCCTGAACCAGGGCACGGCGCGAGAGGTCGCTGCCGCCTATCGCATCCACGAGGACACGGCGGTGTTCTGCCCAAGCGGGGCAAACCTCCACCGTATGCTCCACCATGTCCTCTGGGCGATCCTCGCAGTGGAAACACCCGGGGGTCACCTCCCGCTTGATCCGAAACAGGAACCTACCGAAACAGCCGTGTCCGGTGAGGATCTGCGTCAGGCGGAAGGTGAGGGCGCCGTGGTGCCTCTCCAGCCACTCCTCAAAGAGGGTCACTACCGCCGCAATGGTGGCGTGCCCAGCGCTGGGTTGCCACAGTCGCTCTCTCCATGTCACCATGAGATCCTGCCGGAGCTCTGTCCGCCAAGCCGCGAGGTGTCGCGGCAGCGGAGTTTTGCATCCTTGCGCCTCTCATACAGGTGCGCGAGGATTTTTGCATCCAGATCCCACGGTGACAGTCCGGCAAGGAGGCTCGCAGCTTCACGGGAGTCCGTGCGGTATCCTCGGATCATGCGGTTCGCCATCACCCTCTGGGACGCGTTCATCTGGCGAGCTGATCGCTGCCTCAATGAACGCGCCCACACCGGTGCCCGTAGAGGGCCATGGACCGCACGATCCCCGCGTAGAGCCTCCGGCAGGAGGCGTTTGGTCGCCTCAGATTGGGTAGGAGCCGCTTCAAGGCGGCCCCGGCCCTGTCCAGTGGTAGTAGTAGTAGGGCCTTAACCGTAATATTTAGGATGGTATAGGTTAATTGCCTATTTGGGACAGTGCCTTCTGGGAGCATGCCCTTAACGACGGAAGGATATCGGCACTGAGTCTTTGTCAATGACCTATTTTTCTGATCTCGGACTGCAAAAGCTTTTCTTGCTGCGAAAAGGAATGTACACGTCTCCTTACACTACAAAAAACGACATTATTTATATATTACACAGAAATTTGAAAGTATCACTTGTGGAATTTTACACATTTTTTTGTACGCAACTGCAAAAAAAATTGAGTTTTTGTTAAACATTTAACAGCAAAAAACCATTTTCTTTATTCGACTTTTTTTTGCAACAGTATGTCGGGTCGGTTTGGCTATTTGCAAGCTACATGAGTTTCTATTTCACTCACTATTTAAATACGTGAAAGGTTTTGAATTTTATTTAGTGTATTTAAAATTCATCACACAGATGTAGCCTCTACTTACCAGTTCTATAAATCCATAGGTAAATTAGTTAAAAAAATTACCACAATAAAATTTAGCTGTGTTATATTCGTTGAAAACGTGCTGGCAGAAAAAGATAGTCTGCAAAATCCTCTACGGTATGTCCGAAAAAGATTGGTATAGGAAACGAAAAGATTTTCAGTTTTAAAGGCAAAGTAGTTTGTTGAAATGTCTGCATTTACAGTGAATTGAAATCGTCTGAAAAAGACTATGTGAGCGAGCTTCAAGGCTATGTTCTATTTTACTGTTATAATTTTTTGTGGTTTACCATTTCCATAAACCCAATTTATAATGTACAGTCATCCATAAATCTGCAACTGTATGACAACCTCAAACGCCATTCCGCATAATTTTAGAGCGGTTTGCCGGGAGTCAAAGCTTGGGTTGACCAGTACTTTGATCGTTAATGCAACTATTTTATTTGATCGGAATTTTCGACGAGATCCGAAGATATTTAGATAAATATTATGATTAAATGGTCGTTTTGTCTATAAGTCGGTTATCAATGTTTTTCAAGTCGGATAATTTAAATTGCTATTGGTTAGGTAGAACTGCTTAAGTAAGTAAAAGCACAAATAGAAATAAAAATAAAATACTTTTTACCTGACTGCCCAGAAGGAGGATAATGTTTCTAAAGAGTATGTATGTATGTATGTTTGTATATACAGGGTGTAAAAAGACACATCACATAGCCGTCAACTACGCATACTGTACATCTAACAAAGTAGCTTTGTGCAAAAATGATTGCTGGGAAACGAATATTATTTTTAGAAAAAAAAAAAAATTGCAAGCAATGTAACGCGAACCCAGGCAAGTGGAGTTAATCCCCGCCCCTTCACTCTAAGCCGCGTAGATACTTGTCGCATACGTTTGATATTCATTGCGTTTCTGTAAATTTAAATGCGTAATTTCAAAAATTCGGAAAAAAACGAAAATTCAGGTAATGCTTGTTTGAAAAAAGTTTAGTAATAACTTGCAATTCATTTTCGTTAAGAAAATAAAAAAATAAAAACTTTTTTAAACTGTCTTTTTACACCCGATAGTTTTATTATATGTATGTGTATGTTTGTTGGTCTATTTCTTTGGCACGTGCTGTAGCCTAAACGGCTTGGTTGATTTTACTAAATGAGGTATTATTAGATTGGTCTTGACCGCCGAAGTGACATAGGCTATATGAATTAAAAAAAAATGGCGACCGCCATTTGGTAAGGCTAGTCGTATTTTTTGTTACCTGGTCATGAGGGGTATCAAAATAAAGAGCTCAAGGAGACGATTCCAAAAATACAACTCACTAAAATAAGAAATAAAAAAAATTAAAATATTAAAAGATCCCGACTGATAAAAATAACTAGCAAGTCGAGATGAAACAACTTTCCAACACCCTTTCTTTCTTTTTTTTTTCGTACACGGTAACGAACGACGCGCGGTGATCGCTGCCGCCGAGATTTACACGATGAAGGGATGCAGACGTGCTCGGGTCGAACTAGGTATTGTTTTTGAACTCTCAATCATTTTCTACGTATTGCAGATGACAGGAAGTAACATACTGATCTTTTTAAAAGTTGTGCTTATTAGCATCTAAGGTCTGACCGATTTTTCGAACTTAAAAATAACAACAAAGACTAAGAAACAAGATGTATTTCATAATAACTACACCGCTATAACGTCCAACATTATAAACTAATTATCTAACATCAGAACTAATAATAATTTCTTCAATAAAAGTGTTCCTCAGTTAACTATGTTAATAATTATTTTATTAACATCGGACAAACTCTAGCAAATAACATCTTAGATAACTTCATTCCCACTAAATTTAGTAACATAGTCAGCCCTAATCTGTCCTCTTTTGTTTTATTGGATACCTCTCAGGAGGAAGTAAAAAATATATTAGTGTCTCTGGACTCTGGGAGAGCACCAGGTTGGGACGTAATTCCTACCCTATTTCTAAAGCAAGCCAAAGAAGTCTTAGTCCCTCTGATCTGTGACCTGATCAACCTATGTTTTCGCACAGGTATCTTCCCCTGCCTTCTTAAGCGCTCCGTTGTTACCCCTGTGTATAAGAGCGGAGATAGAGACGACGTTAAAAACTATCGGCCAATTTCTGTGTTGACCTCACTTTCTAAAATCATGGAAAAGCTCTTGAACAATAGAATCGTAAAATACTTAAGTAAGTATAACATGTTATCGTCTTTCTCAATATGGTTTTAGGAGGGGAATGTCGGCTTAGGATGCTACTGAAGAACTTGCATCTGTTATAACCAAGGAAGTAGTCGGAAAAATTAAATCTACCGACACAGACTTAGGTTTCCTTGGGGCGCGCCAGCCCTATCAAAACGTCAATGTTTTATTGGTTGGGTTACTATTATTATAAAATGCCTGCCTGGGTTTGAACTCACGACGTACGACACGTAGGTAATTTGGAGCCGTTACCACTGGGCCATCACTTCTCTCAAGGTCTCTACAAACTAAAGCATATTTTAATTAATATTACCAGAGAAGTCACCAAAACTCATTTCTATTACGTAAAAATGTCAACAAAACAAAAGAGTTAACAAGAACTTACTAACAAAGCCATTACAACAGATTCTGATGCATCTGGTGAAAGCACTCACATTAAATATAATATACGAATGTTGCTTCTAGGAACTTGGCCATTAAAACTTCTTACTTGGTTTCTACGTAGTCAAGTTTTGATGGAAGATACCGTTAGAAATTCCGATTCTTGTAAGTTTCTCAACTATTTGCATTACCTACATTTACAATTATTTAAAATGGGAACCGTTTAGATTTTGTCCTTTTCAACATTATCACCTTTTTATCATTGCAGCCCAAAGATTTCTACTGCTGGACATAGGTCTAAACTAACTGTTTTGCAACAACGACCCTATGCGTCCCGCATCCATCGGAGAGCCGCGGCTCTCTCCAAGTCATCAGTTTACCTTGTAGGAGGCCTTCCAACGCTGAGTCTTCCGGTACGCATTTCAACATCATACCCAGTTAATTTTCATACTGGTTCATCATCATGTCAGCCGAAAGACGTCCACTGCTGGATATAGGCCTCCCTCAAGTGTCGCCACAACTACGCACACAGCAACAGCTACAATACTGGGTATCATACTTGTTCGGTCCGAGTGCATTTCCGAACGCAACCTGATCTGATCTGCCACTTGTTGGTTTGACCGTAGTGAAAAAACGTGTTAAAAATGTAGATTTTGGGCTAGGATAGATTCAGCTAGATTTGAATCCCAAATTCAAATCTAGCTGAATCTATTGGTTTTGGACCTAATTGTTTGCTATTGATTAAAGCTCCATTTGGTGTAGTGGTGAAATGAGTTATTTTGTGAAAATACTTGGAAGTTTGGTTGGTTTGCGAGTGACCGGCGCCCTTTTGAGGACACCTTTGGAGTCTGGTATACCTACTGACAAGCACTACACTACCACGTTTAACTCTGACATACATACATATAACCAGATTGGTCCCTGGACGAAGACTTCGGAAACCTTGGGTAAGTTGTTCTAAACGTTTGTAAAAATTATTCTTAAGCTCTGCGTGCTTGCAGACAAGTTTGTGATCATGTTGGAGCCGGGGATCTGGCAGGCACGCTTCCCCACTCTTGTCTCCTCTCAAGTCGAAGCCTTTGCCCTGCCTTGGTTGCAAACAATACTGGTTGTATCGTTCATAATGTCAATCACCCAGACCGGGCAAAATTCTTGACATTCAATTTGACAAGAATGATTAAAAACGCGGGTTTGCCAAAAGTCTTGAATACTGCCTGTAACATAATGTGACTGCTTGTCCATTCACGGTTCTATTGATTTTGGAATTGGCAGAGTGCTCGTGGAAAAAGCCACGCGTTTAATATAATTCATATAATTCTTTTTTTTTTTATTCTTGTTAGGCACGCGTTTGACCACTATCTTACCTGATGGTAAGCGATGATGTGGTCGAAGATGAAGCACGCTTGCCTAGAAGTAACCTAATCACACTTGACTTCCAGGTTGGAGCTATCAGGAAACACAGACTCCGGTAGGGAATTCCACTCCCTAGCTGTACGCACAGTGAATGTATTCTCAAAACGCGTTGTGCGTATGGATGGGATGTCCATTTTTATTTAATTAATTATTTAAAAGATAATGCAAACTGTTGTGAAAATAAAGCAACATTAAATAATCGGTTCATGTATCAAGATTTAGTGCATTTTAATGACAGAAAGATAACAGCTGAAAACAGATGACTATAATTTATAGTTGTAAGTAACGGATGATCCATTATTGCGGAGTACGATTGTCACCCAGCATGATGCATCTCTACCCTAAGATGTCACGTGAATGACCTCCAGTGTTCCATTATTGTGTTAATTAAGAATGATATGAGTAGTGAGAAAATCAAATTTTGTACGTCTGTGCTTGGCAATGTAATGGGGGATTCACACGGGTTGATTTTCGCTGTAGCCGCACGGTGCTCACAAAGCCACTTCGCTACCCCATTTACACAGTTGATGGAAACCGCAACCAACTAGGTTATTTCGTTCGAAAATTTTGAGCAGAATATGTTGTCGCTAGCGACTGGCCATTTTTACTGTCGATTTCAGTCATCAGCTGCATGCAAAAGTCGGGTTTTTAAAATAGTAGATTTGATGAAGTCTTCGTCGCGGGTGCTGGTGCAGTTCACTCTACAAATTTTTGGTTGACACGTTTATCAAAGAGTCTCGTCGTATTTTTGCGTGATTTTCACACCAAACCCTCCGAATTTACAAGCTGCATTAAGAGTTACAGACTCCTGATATATATAAACAGGATTGAATGAAAAAGTAAAGTCTATCCTGACTCATCGCCATCTCATTAATTGTTTCTCCTTCAAGTGCTAGCAATTCATCAAGCTCTCGCTTCTAATCTCCTACCTCCGTCTAAGTGTAGATACGTAATAGCCTGCACAGGTAGGATTATACTGACGGTATGCTCGGACAACGCCGACATCAGACTTATTTACGATGTCATAACTTACCTGCCGACACTACGGTGTGATGTTGTTTTGTAATTTGCTGGTTTATAACGGACATTTTTTGGAGCGGATTTTTATCATGTGCTGAAATTCTATTATGTGAGTAACGAGTTTTGGGTTCAGCTTTGTGTATCAGTAAGTTAGTCTATGGTCTGACATATCTATATTTGTGACTGACATATTAATTTAGCCTCTGTATGAAAAAACTTAGAAAAACGAGAATATGTAAAGTTATTCATCAAATATGTGTACGAACTTTTTTAAATGAAACAACTCTTTATTGTAGCTACAGCTAATTCCAAATCGTATTTTGGCTGGTATCAGTATCATAATCATAAATATCAGTATCATAAATAACTATTGGCTGTAAAAAAATAGTTATTTATGATACTAGTGCGGTAAGTTGGATTTTACAAACGAGTAGACAAATGTAAGCCTGAGATGAAGTCGACGGCTTACCATAGTCACGGTCACACATGGACAGGTGTCTCTACGCAGTTTTTAACACATTTACAAGAAAACAGTACAGGTAGTGAAATAAATTTTTGTTTTTAGATATCCTATCAGTCGGAAAGTTGTTACAATCTTTGACGTTTCTAATGTGAAAATGGCGCAAATTTGCATATTGCGCCACGTGCGCGTGGTGAAAATTAGAACTACATCTTTCGTTTCATTTTCTCTGTACTTTTTTTTTTTAAGTGCTACAAACGTATTGAATAAAAGTGCTTCCATGGAGGTTCGATCATTCAGTTTATTTATTTATTCTCGTAATGTGAAACTCCTTGGTGGAATTATTATCTATTTTTTTATGGAAATTAAAAAAAAAAAACCGTAAACGTAGCTGTTTGGCGCTATACAAGGGAGTGTGCGATAACGTGCGGTAAAATAGGTACTATCACTTATGTACATATTTTACCGCACGTTCCATTGTACAGGTTGTAAAAAGACACATCACAGAGCCGTTAACTACGCATACTGTACATCTAATACAGTAGTTTTGCGCAAAAATTATTGCTGGGAAACGACTTTTATTTTTTAATTATGAAAATAAAACTATTTTTTATTCCGCGCAATGTAACGCGAACACAGGCAAGTGGAGTTAAACCCCGCCCCTTTGCTTTAAGCCACGTAGGAACTTGTCGGATACGTTTGATATTCATTGCGTTTTCGTAACTGCAAATTCGAAATTTCGAAAAAAAAGTCGAAAATTCAGGTAATGTTTATTTGGAAAAAAGTTTAGTGATAACACATAGAATTCATTTTTCAATTCATTCATTTTCGTAAAAAAAAATTGCGATTTTGACCGTCAATATCTCCACAACCAGTGGTTTCCCAGGTATAGTTTTGTGGAAAAAAATGATCCAAATAATGGGTAGAATATTTGGCTTGCGGCTTCGGAAACTGTCTTTTTAAACCCGATATAGTGCGTAGTTTTTTACTTTTGGACAATGAATACAGGCTTCGTAAATGCATTTTAGAGCAGATAGAGGGTATCATGGCACGACGGCATCATGCCCTTTTTCGTCACGACAGATTTCTCGCAAATGTGTTGAAAAACATTGTATGACACACGTGCGGTTTGGTATTTACAAACTCGTAACTATGGTAAGCCCTCGACTTCATCTGTGGCTTACATTCGCCTACTCGTTTGTAAAAACCAACTAACCGTAGTAGTATCACAAATAACTATTATGAATGGGTTTTGCTTAAGATTGATCGAATATTATTCACCCTTTGTTGACCAGTAGATCTAGAAAGATAACGTGGTATCTAGGTAACTAGTGCCATAGAAGTCATTTCATCATGGGAAAATAGGCACAGCAGTATTCATCACATAATGGTCTTCTGTAATAAGTAAACAGCTCTTAAAAAATTGTCAAGCAATGGCCCCTTTTTTTTGGGATTGGGTAATCATCCTATGACTTCTCTGTCAGACTTTTACTGACTAAAACCCACCCCTGTTCCTTCCTTGCCTGAGTGTCCAGGGGTGCGGTAACTCTGTTACGAATTTATCCGTGACCCATGCAATGGCTCCTGAGAGATACAATTTAGATACTATTACCATTCCGTGTTTCATCTCTTGGTTTGCGAACGTTCAATTTTGTGACGTCTATGGTGAAATTTTGGTCGGAAATAATAGAGGCTGTTTTATATAAGAAGATTTGACTTTCCGTGTCAACGGTTGTCGCCCGAGGACATCGTACTCGCCACTGAATGGATATCAGATGACAACAAACGAAACAGAATTGTTTGAATGGCAATAGAACGTTTATTGGAATTTGATAAGTTTGATCTTTTTTGATAGTTACGTGATTTTCGCCAAGATGTGCATTATAATTCGATGTAAGACACAATCGTTATCAATAGTGAATTATTCAGTTATTTATCCAATTTGATACGTTAATTTAAACCTAATTTCAACGTTAAAAGTAGGTATTGTATTGACTATTGTAGAGCTGGCTGTGTTCATAAAAGGCACGACTAACCAATCAGAGCGCGTCAGTTGAAATGTGCCTTAATTTCAGGAGGAACCCGATTTTGGTTGTCTTTCCATTCCGCCAGACGTTAAAATACAAGGGATTTAACAGCATTTTTATTTATCCAAGAAATAAATAGCGTTGATTATAAAGTGAATTCGATTTTTTCTGTCTATTATTTCTACTTCTTATTTGATTCCAAAAGCCGTAATCTATATAAAACAATTAATCGCTATTTCCGTTGGTCACGGCATCACGCGTAAACGGCTGGACCGATTTCACTAATTCTTTTTTTGTTGTGTTTTTTACTGTCAGGAAAAGGTTCTTATGAAAGAAAATTTAAGAAGATCGTTAAATTTTAGAAAACTTAACGATCTTCGCGAGTTTGACAGTTCGCGCGTCAGGACTACGTTTGTCGGGTCAGCTAGTCCCAAATAACAGTTAGTATGCAAGTTTGAATTATTACTTGATTCTATGTAAGTGTCTTCACAAGCAGCAATTTTATTAATGGATGGAATAGCAAACAAAGTATATTTTACTTTATGAAGGTATACAAATACCAGGACCATGCACGTATTTGAGCAATAAATTCCTAAACTTAGTGGTAGCAGGCTCCCGCTCCGTCTTGAATAATTTTCACATTTATTCCGGACGCGTCACGATGCCGACACTTCAGGGCAATGAAAGTGAAACTCACGTTTTGATTAATTGTGGTTACGCTAACTGGAAAAGTGGTGACATGATACTTAAGAGATGGAATTAGGCGAACAAAATTGATTTGTACTGTGGGACTGACGTTGGACACCTACTTTTGAGAATTGTTTGAGTAACGAACCGGATCGAGGCAGGTAGAACAGCTTAAGAGGGATTTCGCACTACGTCCGATCCGAATCCGATCAGAGTCCGTGAAAAACTCGAACCGAATTCGGATATTGCTTTTCGCACTACCTCTGATCCAAATCCATGATTCAGGGGTGCTGCTAGAGTCGCGGGTGTGTATGAAAGAGTCTCCGCAGCCCCAAGCCCAGGCAACTGAAGGAACATGAGTGGGTTTTAGTCAGTAAGAGTCTGACACGCCCTTCCGCTTCACCCAGAGCGGGAGAAGTTATTTCATAATTTCCCACCCAAAAAAAAGGGTACACCTTTTTGCACAAGTCATTTTACGCAAAGCCACGGCAGACAGTTCCCGTTGTCCTTTCAATCGACGTCACTCCCCGGTCACATGCCCAGCCCACCCCGATGCCTCTCTGCTCAGACGCAGCTCGGATTCGGTTCGGATGCAGTGCGCTAGTGTTCATACAAATAATACTATGGTAACGTCGGTCCGTCAATAATCTTTCCGAAATGGAGATTCACGGATGATGGAGAGAAATCGGATGACGTAAATCGGACCTATTGCGTAAGCTACCACAGAAGTAGTTCTACGACTACTTCGGACCGTATTTTCTCGGATTCATTTCGGATTCGGATCGGACGTAGTACGAAACCGCTCTTAGACCAGTTCACGGAGTAAATACGCTATTATAAAGAGAAGAGGCTCCATTATAGAAGCAGCGAAGTGTATAATAGGTATAGTTAGTTCAGGTGCACCGTACAGACACGTGCAGATGAGAGGCTAAAGTGGATTAGTTTAGGATCCTCAACTAACTTTTTAAATAATTATGATCAGTCTAATTACCACACCAGGCACGGCATTCATGTTCAGCAGTGGAAGGTCATAATAAGAACAAGATTGGAGCTCGACTTAAATCGTTTGATAAATAAAAAAGATTTGTCTGATATTTGGCAGCGAAAACTTTTTGTAAACTTAAGATAGAACGCTTGGCTTTTGTTTTTTAATGAATTTGGTTTTCTGAGAGACTTCTTGTTGAATTGGATAAAGTGGTGCATATAATTTAACAGCAGGCGGCTATAACGGTTTTTTTGGTTTATTTGAGGCTTTTAAGAGCTTGATTCCCTTCTTTATCGCTCAGCTAGTTGGTCCTTCTAGATAAATTTATAACGATTGTTTCAGTATAGTACTCATTTCTCTATAGCGCACATTTTGATTAATCAAGCTAACATTGATCAATTGCAATGGTATTAGTTAAGTTTGAATTAAGTTAATAAATTACGACCATCAGCGTGTCTAAAGTTTAGACAGCTTCATTTACTTACTTGGAAATAATCTTTTTCAGCCATTACTTTGAGTGAAATCTTCGTTAATTACATAACTATAGTTAATTGGTTTGGAGATATTTATTGCTCCAACGCTAAAAATCTTTAATTGAGAAATGAACATCATAAGGGAATCTAATTTTTTCTGCAATTATAAAGCGATAGGGTTCAGAAACGTCAGACCTTTGTGCCAAAGCGTTGCTGAAATAAATCAATCTGCCTTGCCTTTTCCCAACTACCTTGGGGTCGGCTGCCAGTCTAACCGGATGCAGATGAATGCCAGTATTTTAAATGGAGCCACTGACTATCTGACCTCCACAACCCAGTTACTGGGTAATACGATACCCCATGGTAAGACTGGATGTCAGACTCTCGGACTTCTGACGACCCGATAACGTCTTTCAAAGCTCCACGACTGATAGCTGGGACCAACGGCTTAACGTGCTTTCCCAGGCACGGAGGAGTCTCGGTATGTAAAGATGGTCACCCATCCATGGACCAACCCCGGCAAGCGTAGCTTAACCTGACGGATCGACCCGTGCGGCTGTTATTACTTTAGGCACGAGCTCCTCTTTAGCCAGTTGTAAATAATGCCATCTAAATAAGGAAATAAATGAAAGAGACAGTTCTGTGTGTGTTGAGTTGGAAGGAGTATTCAATGTTGGCTGTGTGGCCAGATCTAGATTATGTTTGCCGCATCTATGTATTGTTTTGCAGATAAGCAAAAAGTAATTAGGGCCCAGAAAGAAGACCTTTTTCTTAATTAACTTTCCTAACTATAAGAAAAGAAGTGAAAATGCTGACCAAATGAGAAAAATAAGCTTTTATTAATTTAGGAACATGCGTCAGTTATATCATTACTGACTTTTTCAGACATTCAAAGAATACGGATCCCGTAATCTAATGACATTAATAACGGGACGAAAACCTCATTAATTTCCACTATTGTGTCTGTTAGTCGCACAATGGTGAGCTATCTGGTCAATTATAGCATAAATAGAGTACGGTTGTGGTTTTTACTAACGTGCCAGTCCATCCACTATTTGTAGTAATTAGGTAATTGAGGCAGAGAGAGAAGAGAGGAGAAGCAGTGGTGGCCCAGTCGTATTGGCCGCGACTTACAAGTTGTAGGTCGTGAGTTCAAACCCAGGCAGACGCTTTACTTTGTGTAAATTATTTCATCACCACTGCTCTCAAAACGGTGAAGAAAAACATCGTGTGGAAACCGGCATGTCCTAGAACCAAAAATTCGAAGATAAATGTGACATCCATCAATCCGCATTGGGCCCGCGTGATGGATTATGGCCCACACCCTCTCACAGAGAGGAGGCCTGTGCCCCAGCAGTGGGGACATTAAAAAGGTTGATAATGATGATGAGGTAATAGTGTAGAAAATGGTAAATGGTGTTTAATTTAGTTAACGAGATAAAGGAAATCTAACTCTTAAGTGTTGTTACCAGCTTCAGCCAGCGGCTTTGCCGACGTAGAATTATTATTAGTACTTTTCCCCGTCATAAACTTTCAACCCCCTTTCCACCCCTTCAAGGATTGAATTTCAAAAAACCCTTTCTTAGTAGATACTTACTCTTCACAAAGAACACACCCTTCAAATTTCATGTCTCTAGGACCAGCGGTTTAGGCTGTGCGTTTATATATCAGTCAGACAGTCAATCAGGACTTTGAATTTTATAAATATACAGATTGAATGTGTTTATAATTGAAAAGAGAAAATAATATGATTGTGTTGCCATTGATAACATATGGAACTGAAACGTGGTCGGTCATAATGGGCCTCATCAGAAGGCTTAAAGTCACCCAAAGGGCAATAGAGAGGGCTAAGCTCGGAGTTTCCTTGCATGATCAAATCAGAAATGATGATATCCGCAAGATAACCAAGGTTACCGACATTGTCCGAACAATCGCCAAACTGAAGAGGCAGTGGGCAGGGCACATTGCTCACAGAACAGACGGTCGATGGGATCGAGAAATTCTGGAGGGGTGATCGTGTACCGGAAGACGTAGCGTTGGAAGGCCTCCAACAAGATGGACCGATGACCTAGTAAGCTTCGCAGGTAGCCGATGGATGCGAAATGCGGAGAAGTTATTTGATTCCCCATCAAGTAACTTCGCTCGCTCTGAGTGGAGTACAAGGGCGTGTCAGACTCTTACTGACTAAAACCCACCTATATTCCTTCAGTTGTCTGTGCCAGGGCCGCGTTGACCCTTTCGCGATTACTGCCGCGATTCTGGAAGCCATCGGCACATCTCTTTGAGGCGTGCGTGGAAAACTACGCGTCATCGACCTGGACTTACCGGACCGCGAGCTCCCCATTGCTCGCAGTCCACAAGCCCGAGTCTACAATGGCCGGGAATCGGCTTGCAACTCCCGATGCCCAGGGCGTCTACTGCGGCGGCTAGGGGCGTGGGGGCTCGAGGTTTACCTCTCCCTTACACGTTCCACCTTCTCCTCCTCACACGGACCAAAATCAAATGATTTTAATGCTAGAACTCGTGACACTTAAATCCTATAATTTAGTATAGCTACATATTATGTAGCTATACTATTCTGGGTATTCAGTACAGTGAAATCTCAATACTTTAAGCTCACGTGTCTCAATACGAATATGTAAGCAATAAATCAAGCGTATTTATATTTGTACTTCTACGAATACAATATCAGACCACAGAGCACAGTCTAAGTAACGTGAGCAGAGCACGTGAAACAGTTTAAATTATGTAGAGCTTCGTGACGTTGTACTGTATCACAAGATATGCGAAGCTCAAAAATCTTATGCTGCGTATTTCTCTTTATAAGCAGTAGTTGCAAATATTATTACGAGTATTTCGATCGGTTGTTTGTTACCTTCATGTTTTCAGTAATATCACATCACGTACCTGAAACAACGTAAATTCATATTAAAGTTTCACTGAAATCTGCAATTGAAAAATGTTCAAAAGTGGCATGAACTTCAGTGTGTAAATTGTGAGTATCTTCTCTTGGTTCTACAGGTATCCATTTGAGGATGTAAACAAACAGTCTTACTGTCAGTGTTATCGTCTTTATACTGTCAGTAAGATGATGTGAAGAAATGTAATAAAATAAAAAATAATAAAATGGGAAGAAAAAAAAAGTTTTTTGAAATAAATTAAATTGTGAAACATTTTTTTTAAATTTAATGCTTTTCACATTAAATTTTAAAAACATGTTTATATTCGTATTTTCAGCCATATAAGCCAGCTGCTATCAGAAAGATTTCAGGTGAATTATATAACATTGGCTGATGTCTGATATGAAAGGCCATAATTTACGACACAAACTCTTATTGTCAATCATTTTACAATGATCAGAGCGACGGTTTTTGGCGGGATTTTTTAGAGTGAATTTCAGTGACTGTTTTAATTATTCGCAAATTGATTCCTAGTGGATATTGTGATGTAAAATTGGTGTGGTTTTGTGTATCAAGTGTCTACGCAACTGGACAATATGTAGAAGCATTGAAACAGGCGCGATCTCAGTCAAATTAAGCTGAGAATTTTATCGTAGTATTGACTACCTCAGCGAAGCTTGCCGAGAGGGCTGACTTGACTCATTTGCTGCCAAATACTGCAAAAACATAATATAATGTGTTACATCTGCATTCTAATGGTAAAAAAGTGTCAATATTCTGTATCTAAAACTAAATGCTTTCGTAACTTGACACTGGCAAAAAATATCAGCGCCCCCTGTCTGAGCATCATCTCTAACAACAATTTTCATTTGTTTCTTTTGCAAAGAGTCATAAAGCCTCAGCATTCTTATTCAACCCCCTTCGTGTGTCGTATCACCGTTTTTTGCTTCGAAACTTATGTTTGTATTTGTATTCAAGATCAAAAAAAGTATTGGTAGGTCACCCTCCAGAGGTAGTGCCATATAAATTTTATCGAAATTGATTCAGCACTTTTTGAAAAAATCAACATGAACAAAAAATATGTATACACTGATGACATTTTGGTTGTCTCCAAATGTTCAAATTCCATGTTATTGGGGTTATACATTCGGGCATAACTTTAATATTTAGTTTTACTTCTGGAAAACAACAACTAAAAAGTGAAAAATAAAAAACTTTTTTACAAAAATACAACCGACTTCTAAAACTTGCGAAATAACTGTAACTCCGGAAGTCGATGTCAAATAATCATGAAACAAAAAAATACAAACCCCGAATGTCTTTTATATTTACTACTCGAGACTATCACATACCTTCATAATGTTTCGAGCTTTATTTACACCATCATCAATTTCATATTAGGTACTTGATATAGGTTCACCATAATAATTAATATTGGACCATATCAATTCCTATGTGACTCCCTATTGCTAATCCACCTTGAGGATTCGACGTTGGGCGCCCTGCGGACTCTCCGTCCGCTTACCGGCCCATCATGCTGCTCGACGAGGTGTGCAAGGTTTTTGAAAGAGTCATTGCAGACCGCCTCGTCTGGCAGCTGGTGCGGGTGAGGCCGGATCTGGAGGAGAGCCAGTTCGGCTTCCGCAAGGGGCGCTATACGGTGGACGCCATCAAGCGCATGCGAGCCCTCACGATGGGGGACGCAGGGGTCGTGCGGCCCTTTACGCGTTGAATGCGTCTCGAAGTGTCATGGCTATCTGGTGATCTGAGGATACCGCACGGTCTGCGGTGAGACGGTGAGCCTCTTTACCGGACTGTCGCCGTGGGATCTGGAGGCAAAGGTCCTCGCGCTACTCCCAGAGGTGCTCTAGAGGCTAAAAACCGGGGCGTAACTCCACTACCGCAACACTTCGTGGCTCGGTGGACAGAGCTCCGGCAGGATCTCATGGTGACATTAAGAGAGTGACTGTAGCAACTTAGCGATGGGCACGCCACAATTGCGGTTGTAAGGTCCTTCTTTGAGGAGTGGCTGGAAAGGCGCCATGGCGTCCTCACCTTCCGTCTGACGCAGGTCTTCACCAGACGCGGCTGTTTCAGGAGGTTCCTGTGTCAGATAAGGCGGAACGAAACGCCTTGGTGTCACTACTCGGATCACCCAGAGGACACGGAAGAGCATACCGTGGAGTTCTGCCCCACTTGGGCGGAGCACCGCCGTGTCAGCGACCTCTCGCGCCCGGCCCTGGTCCAGGCCATGTTGCGGAGCGCGAGGGAATGGGAAGCAGTCGCCTTCTTCTGCGAAGCAGTAATGCTCGCGAAGGAGGAGGCGGAACGGGTGAGAAAGACTCAACAGAGCCGCCACAGGAAACGTCCTCTGCGGCGGGGGTCTCGGAACGATCTTCAGCCACCGCAGGTGCGGGCCTGCGGATGGCGAGTAGTGGGTAGCTCGCCGTCTGATCAGGACCAGGCCCGAGAGTCGAAGGCGTGTAGTGTTCCACGTGCGCCTCAAAGAGATGTCAGCAATACCTAACGGGGCATGTTATGGCCGATTCCTGCCCAGGGGTCGCGAATAAATTCGAAACAGAGTTACCGCGGCCCTGGGCACTCAGGCAACTGAAGGAACAGGGGTGAATTTTAGTCAGTAAAAGTCTGATACGCCCTTCCGCTCCACCCAGAGCGGGAGAAGTCACTGTATGTTTTCCCACCCCAATAAAAAAAAGGATTCGGGGATCGATCTCAATAAAAGCTTATCATTTTTCACGCGCACGCTATGAGCGCCCGTGTCAATTAGTGTTTAGTGATTTGTGATGTTCTACTCGTATGCTTCTATTTATTTTGTTAACGAAAGTAGTACCTATAATAAGCTTTTTTGTCTTGATAAAGTCATAAGATAACATAAAAAAGCCCAAGGTGCATGTGGAACGATTCATTCCGTCAGAGGACTAAATTTGTACTTCGAAAACTTTTACAAAAAGTCAAAGTTTTGTACATTTGCGGTTTAGGTCGCAAATCTTATTTACTTTTAATATGTCCTAACATTGTTACATGTGCTATATTTGTAAGTCATACGGCCGACACAGATGTTTTCTGAAATTAATGAAGAAGGGTATCTAATATCAAAGATACATGGATGTTACAAAAACATGATTTGCCTCAACTATAGCATTATAAAATGGATGAATATAATAAATACACATTTTTTCCGATTATAAAAAGATTGTATTTGATGTCTTCGTATCAAACCACTACTACTAAAACCTGCAATGGAAAATTTACTGTTCTCTTTCGAAAACAAAGAAAAAACAAAATAATTATGTTCACCAATTTACGATCACAAGTGCCTGATAAACAATGTTCAAGGGATCGCAGTCAATGTTTGAATAAAACGCTATTTGGCAGCGAGCAGTAAACATCAGCTTTTACAACCTACGAGCCCCAAATCAAGCAATATCACACACTATTCCTTCGCAAGTAGAGTTCAAAATAAAATTAAACTTACGAACCACCAGTGTAAAAACCACACATGTTTTGGAAGCATCTCATTGCCAAGTCTGACCTACACCACATTACATTTTAACAGATACTTTTTAAACTTTACTGGAATAAATGTGATGGTATGTGCTGTTAGTGTAGGTTATCCGAGCTGCTAAACATATTGATCGATGAGATTTTATAAGGCTCTTGAATATAGGTATGACGGCCTGACATTAGATCTTAAAGTTTGCCGTCACCAGTACCATACAAAGTACCAACCATATATACTCGTAAGTAAGAACGATCGAGAAAATGTTCATTTACGTCATAATATTTTGAATTTTTGGTTTACCAAATACATGATACTAGATAATTTTCACAGTCTGATTATCTAAGATTGTAAAAGTAGATTATTTTTTAAACGGAATAGCATATCCCAAATTGAAATGATTTTAAACTTCGCGTAACAAATTCTTCAACTTTCAATGACCGACAACTAAAATTAATTTGATTTTTTCTTTCAGCAAAGTTTAGTAAACAATCTTAAGAACGATTAAGCAAAGCCACCCGTTGTTAAATCATGAGACGCCGTATCCATGCCCCAATTCCCTGCCAGAGTCTGTGTTTCCTAATAGCTACAACCTGGGAGTCTTTAAGTCAAGACTGAATAGGTAACTTCCAGGCAAGCGTGCTCCATCTTCGACCACATCATCACTTACCATCAGGTGAGATAGCGGTCAAACGTGTGCCTACAAACGATTTAAAAAAAAAATCTGAGGACTGGAATTCATCCTTAGAATTTGAAACTGTGGAAAACGACATTTATAACTAAAAACTAAAAAATCTTATTACTTAGAAATAATGAACAAAACTTATGAAGAAATGGGATATTCGTATCGCTGCAACAGTTTTGGTAGTAGATTGCTTCCGGTTTCAGTTAAGTAGAATAACGTGTAGCATGTTGTTGGTATAGTTTACTTTCGATCATGAAATGTTGTTGGTCGTTATTTCTCTTATTAAAGTAACAAACAATGGTGAAAACGGTATAATCTTACAATATTGTTTCCACAGTCAGCGACTTCAGACAAAACAATTAAAATCATTTATCGAATTCATTTCATCTGTATGCTCGTTGCTCTATTGATCTCAAAAGCTCGTTTCACTTGCTACTAACGCTTAGCATAAACATAGGTCGCACTTATTGTTCGTATGACTTATTTGAATACATATTGAGAGTTGTTATATCAGTATACTACGGCTTGTCAATATTTATGGATTATTAGTAAGTTTTCACTTAAATGTTTTAACCAAGACCTCATACTTAGTCCCAGTGACAAGTCGTTTTTTTTTTTGGGGGGTTGGGAAATCATCCAATGATTTCTCCCGCTCTGGGTGGAGTGGGAGGGCGTGGCAGACTCTTTCTGACTAAAGCCCACCCCTGTTCCTTCTCTGCCTGAGTGCCCAGGGGTGCGGTAACTCATTTTCAGAATTTATCCGCTGCCCCCAGGCACGCAGGCACCGGTTACGATGGGCCCCGTCAGTGGTGGCTGACATCTCTTTGAGGCCCTCGTGGAACACTACGCGCCGTCGACTCACGGGCCTGGTGCTGATCGGATGGCGAGCTACCCACTGCTCGCCGTTCGCAGGCCCGGGTAGTGATAAGTTGTTTAATGTTAAATAGTGATAAATGATAATGATAAATGCAAACAACAATTTCAATAAAATTAAAAATAGGTCGAGAGTGTTGATGCTCAAACCCACTGATAACAATATATTTACTCAAACTTTTATTCACCCACACGATGTTCAGTGTACTGAAAACAGTCTGTGGAATATTTTCGTAACCGTATGCTAATTTTGATGGAATTCTCCCTGAACAATTTCAGAAATATTTTGGGCCTACAGCCTAAGTAATTTATGTTAAATTCTAATTTATTGCGGGCAAGGAAAACCTTGGTCTGCTAATGTTAGCATTAGTTCACGAAATAAATTACCTAAAAGACTCTTGCTCATATTACTTTTACAAAGCTAAGTTCATAAGTCTTGAGCGGCCGGAATGATGAAAGAAAACGGCTTTTAAATGTAATATTGTTTTTTTCAATTTGAAATGTTTCTTAACATGGTAACGATCAACTCGGTCGTAGAAATAATTTATTATCGTATTAACGACTATCTACGTAGCCACTCGTAGCATCGTAGCTGTTCGTAGCACACCGCACCGGTTCGTAGCACGTCGCATCTGATTGCATACAAATCGATTGCAATGAGCTTCACATGCATAGTCACAGATAATATAATACTAGTGCATGGTAAACCAATGGCAGAATTGTCAACATTAACACCCGCACTAGGTCCGCGTGTTGTATCACGGCCCATTCCCTCTCATAGAGAGGAGGCCTGATTGTTAGGGGAAACATTATGAAGGCATAAAATGCTTACTAAATTAACCACTGCTATATTTCGGATACCATAAAAAAGTCTCATCATCCAGTAAATTTATCAAATTCAAATTCAAAAATCATTTATCTAACTCCATTTTTTTCGATCATTCCATTTCAAATAAAATTAAAATTATAATAATAATAAATGTCATAATTATTTTATAATTATTCATTAAATAATTTAAATAAAATTAAACATTAAAATTATAAAACCAAAATTAACATCCAAACAAAAACAAAATCAAAATTAAATTAAATCATAAAATAAAATACATTTTTCTTTATTATTAATAATACGCCTGCCTCTGACTCATTTTTTTTTGGGTATCATTTAAGCTATCACCAATTTAATTAGTTTTGTGTTTCTTAAATAATAGGGTTTGTCCTCCAAATAGTAGATCTGTCACCAAAATGTAGTCACCAAACAATGCAAAATCAGTTCCACAATAAATCACCTAAAATCCTGAGATATAAGGTCTAGTACCAAATAAATGTTTTTGTATGTATTATAATAGGTGTGTCCTAATAAGTATTTAAGCAAACTAATTTAAAGAGATCACCAATAAATCATATTATGTTACTAGAAAATTGCATTAAGTTCAAATAAAAAATTAGGGTTGTCATCATCGTTTCAACCAAAAGATTCTGCTACTTAACTAGACTCCCAAGGTTTTAAATTTCCACTGGTAGTATAAATTATATTTAAATAAAATTTTTAGCAGAGTAGTAAATAAAACAATTAAAGTCAAAATAATCAATATTTATTGTTTAAAATAATTACCACTGAACAATCAGCGCTGGTTTAAAATAGCTGGCTTATGGCTAGCAGAATAATAGATAAAACACTTAATTAAAGTTAAAATAATTGGTCAATTTTTAAAGCGCGCCAATTTGTCTCCGCCCCTTTGATCATTTTTTCATTAAAATTATAAATTGATGTATTAAATTGGTAACGAATACTATTAATTTAATATCTGAACGAAATAAAATGTTACTACTGTATTGGTGACAAAATATCAAATAAAAAGGAGTCGCAGTCAGGGATCGATAATCGATTTATTTGGTGACAGATCTACCATTCTGAGCACAGAGCTATTATTTAAGTAACAAAACTGTTATTATAAGAACGAAGTTTATATTCATGTAATGCAATATAATTTTATTGGTTATCGATCTCTTATTTTACACATATATTAACATTAATTTGATAATTCATACCTGGGAACAATTTTTGTTTATCTGAGAACGAAAATATTTCGTGGCGATAGATCTATTTATTAGGTGATACAACTTGATGACAAATATAAATTTTGGTGATAGAAAATATAGTTCCCTTTTTTTTTGAGGTATTGGTACGGCAACCAATCCAATTATGTTAAGTGGGCGGGCTCATTTTCGTCAAAGTATAGGTTGGAGTGTGGGGTGAGACATGGGAAGCCTGACTTCACCGCGGCTCTTCAACCTGTACGTCAATGGACTGATAGGTGGGCTCAATGAGGCCGGTGTAGGCTGTTCAGCGGATGGAATTTGTATGAACAACATTAGTTATGCCGATGACATGGTGCTGCTGAGCCCATTTTTCAGAGCCCTTAACATCCTAATAGGGATCTGTGAGAGGTACGCGGGGTCACATGGCCTCAGGTATAACTATAAGAAGAGTGAACTACTTATATTCAAGGCGGGTAATAAGAGTCCAAAAACCGTGCCACCGGTCAGGCTTGGAGGAATGCCTATAAGCAGGGTCACCAAATTCAAGTACCTGGGGCATTGGGTCACCGAGGACCTCTCAGATGATTTGGATATTGAGCGGGAACGTAGGGCGTTGGCAGTGAGATGCAATATGCTGGCGCGAGGTTTGCACGGTGCACGAAGGAGGTCAAAATTGCTCTTTTTGAGGCATTTTGCCAGACATTTTATACCTGCAGCCTGTGGGTCCGTTATACGCGTATATCTTTCAATGCCCTACGTGTCCTGTACAATAATGGTTTTAGGATGCTGTTGGGGTTGCCGCGCTTTTGCAGTGCATCAGGTATGTTTGCTAAGGCCAGAACGGACTGCTTTAGGGTAATAGTACGCAAAAGGGTGGCTTTCCTGATGCGCCGCATGCGGGACAGCACCAGCAGCATTCTGAATACCATATTGGGAAGGTGTGACTGCCCGGTTGTAAGGCACTGGAACACTGTTCACGGCTCTGAGAGGAAGTGGAGGGTCGGAGGTGTCCTTTATAATATTAAATAGAGCAATTTGTAAATTATAAAATTAAATATTCATAATGTTACTAACATAATTGTAAGTATTATTTTACTAACAATTTTGTGGAATGTAATGTTCTGAATTAAAATGATTAAATTAAATTTGTTTGCTTGTCATCACATTAATCATATAGCAATGGTTTATGTACTGACAATCAAACCTTTTCGCAAATACGCTAATACTCTATATCTAATTACTACCGATTTGTTGATCAAAGCTACAAAGAGATTGTGATTCCATTTTTAACCCCCGACGCAGAAAGAGGGGTGTTATAAGCTGCTCGTAAACGGGTGAACCGATTTGAATGCGGTTTGTTTTTATTTTAAAGCAGGTTTCCTAGCAATGGTTCTTAGATAGGTTTTATCAAAATCGATTCAGCCGTTTCAAGGTCATCAGTTCTTATGTGTAAATGTTCGCTTTTCTTGTAAGCGTTGGGTTCTTTTTTTAATTTAATTGGTATCTTGTCTATGAAATGCTATAATATGATTAAGGAGGGTTCATGTACTCGAGAGTTCCCACTATCAATATTCCGAAGCAGTACCCAAAAATAATACGTAAGTAGTTAGTAACGGTTAATATTAGATTCACTAACATCTGCTGCGCGTTGATACTAGTCTATGATGTGTAATAACTTTAGAATAGGTAGGTTTAAGGCTTACCTGGCAGAAAAGTTAAACAGACAGTTTAAACCTTGGCCAGTACATTGTTTCTCCTATCTATTTTCCTAGCTGTGATTGTGGCTTCTCTTGTGTTGTATAGTGTTTCAGGAAAGTATTCACAAGGCTCCGCCAAACCACAGTATGTATGATAAATAGCGACGCACAAGTGTGACTGATCCCCTAAATGAAAAGAGATCGTGTGCTGAATGTAACGCTGTATTATGCTATTTTGATATGAAATACTTACACGGTTGTGGAAGGTGATGTCGCGCAAACCTTACCGCCTTCCCACTACGCAACTCCACGCTGATTCCAAAGTACTATCAGTGAGCCAGCTTTTCGTACTGCAGGCTACTGTTAGAAGACACGCTAGCGTTCCCCTAACTGACCCAAAAAAAGGAAGAAACTACATACACACACACACACACACACACACATCACGTAAAAAATATATACCGAAATTAGCTTTTTATCTTCAGTCGATCGGGTCTACAAACGCCGGTTGGACACACACTTTATTCTATAAGGCTGCTGATGCAAAGTAGCGTAACGGGCAAATGACGTGTGATTTGCCCACTGCCTATGCTCAACAAAGCAAAGAATATCACTTAAACTTCGTCAGACAAACATAAAATATAAATACGAAATAAATCCAGAACGTTTGAGTTCCCAATCAATTGCAGTTGTCTAGCTGACTGATTGACCGGACACACTCCATCAACGGATGCTGTATGTCATCCGTCTCTCCATAACTTTTCAATTTGAGAGCAAACCGATTTGAATGTTGGGGTAAAAATGTGGGCAAAGCAAAGCGTCCTAATCTGTATAGTGTAAGAACTAGGTTCTAAAATGTCTCGAGATTATTACACGCTTTTATTTAATTTGTTCTAACTTGCTCGTATGTAAGTTGTCCATTGTGAAATTTGGCATATTAACTTAAGTAAAACCGGTGACAATGCAATTATTTTGTTTTGTTTTTAAAAAACGTTGCCTCACACTGGGAATTACTCCTGTATCGTGGGTGCGTTTACATTCACAAGACACCCAGATCCGGAACAACTATCTGCAGGTTATACAAATATTTGTTCCGTGCGGGAATCAAACCCGCGACACGCAGTGCAACAGCCGAATGCTCAAACACTGCGCCAACCGTGTCGTCAAACCCGGGCCTGCGGATGGCGAGTAGTGGGTAACTCGCCGTCCGATCAGCACCAGGCCCGAGAGTCGACGGCGCGTAGTGTTCCACGCGCGCCTCAAAGAGTTGTCAGCAAAGGACGGGGCCTACCACGGCCGATGCCTGCCCGGGGGTGGAGGATAAATTCGAAAGAGT
This sequence comes from Polia nebulosa, assembly GCA_951329385.1. Lineage (NCBI taxonomy): Eukaryota > Metazoa > Arthropoda > Insecta > Lepidoptera > Noctuidae > Polia > Polia nebulosa. The sequence continues at coordinate 23,356,026 of OX589602.1, forward strand.
TACCTCGCCCCTGGGCACTCGAGGCAGGGAGGAACAGGGGTGGGTTTTAGTCAGTAAGAGTCTGACACGCCCTTCCGCTCCACCCTAGAGCGGAAAAAGTCATAGGATGATTTCCCACCCCCCAAAAAAAAAAAAAAAAAACCGTGTCGTCAATATTATAATACCATCGAGCTGATCTGAAGATGGCGCCCGGATGTTGGAACTGGAGCTCCCTGATGGCAAAAGTAGGACACTTAAACTTGGGCGGATATGTTTTGTTATCATGAATACTTTCTGTTACGCTATGAAAAAAACTTGTTTTTTTTACTTTTAGTTTATTTCTGAATTCTCAAGTAAAGTTACGTAGAAATCCACAAAAATCCTATTTAAAAAAATAACTAGCTTACAAGGTCATCATCTAAAAACAAATTACCTCTTTCTAAGGGAAATGCCTCTAGAAAGGTTAGCCAGCCATAGCTCTCTTTATCTTAGAAAAAACCTTTTAGAGTTTAAGTTATTTGAGGCCGGACTAGACCTATGTACATAGGTATTCCACATTCAAACCGTCCTGAATGCTTCATGTGTAAATTTTTCTATATGTAACGCATTGGAACCGTATACATCATTTATATAAGCGACTTAATTGATCTCCATTTAAACAACGTTTTAATGCGTCGCTCGTCAGTATTTTTTTAATCAAGGTTTCTAACAAGAAGTTTTGCTTGAATACTAGTCCGGACGTTGTAAATCTAATTGCTATTATCAGAGCAACAGTTCAACTGGGAATGACGACGTGGGAAGTACAATATTGATGCCTCAGGCAATTCTAGAATGTGTATTTGAATCCAACATGTCTTTTTTTTTTGTGGGGTGAGAAATCATCCAATGACTTCTACCGCGCTGGGTGGAGCGTGGGCGTGTCAGACTCTTACTGACTAAAACCCACCCCTGTTCCTTCCCTGCCTGAGTAAGGGTGCGGTAACTCATTTTCAAAATTTATCCGCTACCCCTAGGCATAATCCAACATGTCTTGGGCTTTGTATGAATAATAAAGTCAAATGCTCAATTATGTTCCAACTGAGAATGTATTTTTAACCGACTTTGAAAAAGGGGCAGAGGTCCTATGTTCGCCTGCATGTATTTTTTTTTCATATATATGTCCACCGACGACCGACGAATTTTGAAAACTAAAATTTTGAAGATTTTCAAAATTATTTTTTTATCCAAAAGAATATAATCACGAGGTAGTCCCATATAAATTTCATCGAAATTGCTTTAGTGCTTATTGAAAAACTTAATAAAAACGAAAAATACTTATATTTACATAGATGACGTATCCAATTTCGAGTATGTTTAAATTCCACGTTCTATTTTATTGGGGTTTTTAGTTGTGGGGTTTAGCAACTAAAAAGTGAAAAATAAAAAACTTTTTTACAAAAAATAAACAACCGACTTCCAAAAAAGAAAATACACTCAAAATTAAAAAATAACTTTAATTTCGGAAGTCGGTGTCAAAAAACGAAGAAATAAAATACAAACACCGAATTCCGAAATTAAAGATATTTCTATTTTTTAATAGTGTATTCTTTTTGAAAGTCGTTTTCAAAAAGCGCTCAAGCAATTTCGATAAAATTTATTTGGGACGACCTCGGGAGTATATTCTTTTAGATAAAACAAGAATTTTGAAAATCGATCCACAACTGACAGAGTAATCGGTGGACATACACAAAAAAAATACATACAGTCGAACATAGAACCTCCTCCTTTTTCGAAGTCAGTCAAAAAGGAGGTAAAATACCGCCAGCTGTAAGGTTGCACCACCTTGATGAAAAGTTTCCAGCACGAACCGACTGCTGGCGCCCCCGAAGATAAGAGGAAACCATTGCAGACCTCCTATTTTTTTTTTGGCGTGTCTGACTCTTATACTGACTAATACTCACCCGTTTTCCTTCAGTTACCCTTTATTTCAGTACCCCCTTTTTCAATGAGAGACCAAAAGATAAGAAAGGATAGACCACAGGACTTCGTGACTGACGGTATTAAACGCGTTAGAGAATTCGATTAACAAAGTGGTAACTTCAGAATCTTCGATTCTCCGCCTTGTATCGTCAGTTATTTTAAAAAAGAGCTGTCACGATACTGTGCCCGGTCCTTAAAACGGACTAAAATGGGCTGATGATACACATATTCTGTTAGTAAGTACAAGTAGTCAGCTAACTTTTTCCATAGGTACCAAATCGTGTTTGATAAAATACACAAGGTCAAGGTCTAATTATGATCAAAGTAACCTCGTCAGCCGCGACCCTTGACAATAAGTCGAAATTGTAGCGGTAGTCGTGGGAACAGCCACAAATATTAGCATTCACTATTTGTGTAGTCGTTTCACTGAGAATTTACTTCCAAATTGAATATTGATTTATCCTAATGTAAAAATTTAAACTTATAGAACACAGTTCGCTCGTTAGAAGGTAGTAAGTATATGTCATTGATTTTGTGTTTCTTTTGAAACACAGTGTTTCCATGTTAGATTTATATTATGAAAAACCCCTGTTTTAGATTTCTCGTTTAAAAATATGGCGTTATTACAGAAAACTTCAACACCCAAGGAAACAAATAAGTAACCTATTTTGAAAAATGATAAACAAACCTTAATTGTGAAATTTCCATTTTAAGGCAATCCGGAGTTATCATAGTTCAAAGGGAGCAGTTTCTTAAAACGGCTATTTCATAGGTAAAGATCTAATATTACGATATTGAATAAATATGTCCAGCACAGACGAGTGCTAAAGATAACACAGAATTATCTCTGTACAGCACCTTTATTACGGACCGGTGATGAAATCATTTGAATGGTTCTCACAATAGCAGATATGGTACCTAAAACCTTTAATGTGAAATATTGAGAAGAATTTATAAGTAAAAAATAGATGATGATGATTTATTACTATTATCTAATAATGTTCGCCAAAAGATTTTTGTTTGTTGTGCATCTCGTCTCTGACGCGTTTCAGCTTAAGTCTTCGTCGTGTCAATGAAGCACGTTCTGTTTTGATTGTTTGACACACTTAAACTCCCATGAATAAACATTCACCTTATTATATCCTGCAAAATCATAAACAACAGGCGAATTTATTGGTAGAAAATGCCTTGTTGCATTAAGTCCACCTATTGTATATGAAATTTAAATAAATATATTTGATGATTGTGTCATAAACTAACTAAATATGTTCTCAGTAGACTTACTGAGACTACATACCTCGGCTGCGTTGTAACAAACAATGGGTCGAGTGAGCAGGACATAAGAAAACAGGGTATTGGGATTGCATAGAGCGCCACGTTCCAACTGAATCACATCTGTGCTGACTGGAACATATCGCTTAAGATCAAGAAAAAGTTCGTCTCTACCATTCTCCATATTAACTGTATGGTGCACTGAACCTGAAATCTGAACCCTTAAAAAAGCTGATCATCTTCATATTACTGCTTTTGAGGTGTGCTGTTGTAGGAAAATGCTCGTAATTAACTGGACAGAGATGAGGCTCACCACCATCTGCAGCTTAAAATAGAATACTCATACTTTGGCTCCAATGCTAGAAACGGAGGCGTTTTTTAATATTTTTTTTATTGATCGGGTCGTGTGTGGCCACTATCTCACCTGATGATAAGAGAGGATGAAGCACGATAATCTGAAAAATTTATTGCTGACGGAAAAAGTAGATATGTAAATCCCAGAGAGAGGCAGGAACCCGTTACGTGTTTGTCATATCAAAAACATTCAACGCTGAAGATCACAGTATGCAACGCTATACACGTCACCGAGAGAGGATAACATGGTGAAATATAGTCCACGAGAAAGTAATTCATCGAGATCATTACCCTTAGCATTGAGGACAAACGACGCAAGGAGGAGGAGGATTATCACACTAGTAACTTTAACCGCACACAATTAATCAATAACGGGATATCATAAAAGTTTCATGCAATATTACAAACTGAGCTAACCATATGCGTTTGTGAGTTATTAATTGACGTCACGAACATAGGTAATCAATCGTTTATAAAATAGGAAACAAATGTTACAAGATTCGGCATTACAAGATTTTGATTTTAAAAATCATACAAACCTGCAGTGAAATCATGAAATCTTTATTAATTAAAAACAGTCCACAACGTCGTTGAAGCGTAGCTGTGAACCTGCTTTACGTTACATTGGGTATTGTCAGGACTGACAGAAGAAAAAATTTCATGGAAAATGTGCAAGAGATATTATCTTTCCGGTTTCCAATTAAATCAATAAAGGCTAATACATTTCCCTGAAACAATTTTAATATTCACATGGTGTCCTGGTGATCGAGTGGTGTGTAACGTGAAATGTTGTTATGAAATAGGTACGAGTAGCTGTCAGTCAATAGGATAGACAGGACTGCTTACTCTGAGTTGGTATAAAACGGTTATCCCAGCGTAGAACGTGATAAATAAACCATGCTATTGTTATATTCTACCCGGGCCTGCGGACGGCGAGTAGCGGGTAACTCGCCGTCCGATCAGCACCAGGCCCGAGAGTGGACGGCGCGTAGTGTTCCACGCGCGCCTCAAAGAGTTGTCAGCAAAGGACGGGGCCTGCCACGGCCAGTGCCTGCCCGGGGGTGGAGGATAAATTCGAAAGAGTTACCTCGCCCCCGGGCACTCGAGGCAGGGAGGAACAGGGGTGGGTTTTAGTCAGTAAGAGTCTGACACACCCTTCCGCTCCACCCTAGAGCGGAAGAAGTCATAGGATGATTTCCCACCCCCCAAAAAAAAAAAAAAAAATTGTTATATTCTACTAAATATTATCTTCAGTTTTTCAAACACCAAAGAGAATTTTGTCAAATATTTAGCGAATATACTACTCAATTGAAAAAAAAAACCCGATTCCATGCAGCGCACATGCGAGTAGAATATTCCGGTAAAATTGTCGACGAGTGTGGCTGTAAAATGTTATGTGCGCACAAATTGTCCATTTCGTCCTCTAACGTTTGGCACAGCTAAATGGAACGATTGAATAAATATAAAAGATAATTTATACAGTTTGCTGTAGAATAAATGGACTATAAATGGATTCTTTTGTTATTAGATTTTTGAGTGTATATTGTAGGACCCCAAGGCACCAGTACGGCGTGCAGGGATCCTGGGACGCTGTAGTATCTTCAAGGTAGACGTCTCACTCGCTGGCAACGCGAGAGTGCGGCTTTAAAGGGAAACTCGCTACAGGCGGATAAGAAAAGAGCTGAGGGCACTTTAAACAACTATATTGGTAATCACAGAAAAATACACGTGTGCCCACTTGCAAGGGCAAAACTCCTGTCTCACATAAAACAAAATTGACATCTACTCTTTAATAATAATTCCATCGACTCTCCAATATTCTTAACTGCCAGCTAAAGGCCAGTGCACACCCGCTGAAATTAGGCTGTGTCTACAATCGTCACAATATCTAAAGTATTGAAATTAGAACGTCTTAAATAGAAAAATGTAAATCTTTTTTTGTGCTTATACATACGTGTAAAACCAATGTACTTATCTATGTGCAATCCCATTAAATGAAATTGTATGGGTGTATCTAGTTTTGTTTATTCGTTATTTGACGCTGACTTCCGAAATTTAAATTATTTTGCATTTTTTTTTTTTGGAAGTCGGTTGTATTTTGTTTATTTTTTTTGTGTGTTCACTTTTTAGTTGTTGAACCCCATAGCTAAAACTAAATAGTAAAGATATGCTCGATCGATATTTTAACATTATTAGTGAAAACAGGGTGTATCAGGGTGTCACGTTGTGGAGGACCGTGGGGAGTCACGGTGTGGACAGGTGGAAGAAGAGTTGGATAAAGATTTATACACACGACGAATTAAGACGTATATTTAAATACTTACAGAAAGCTAGATTATATGAAGCACTCATTAATCGTACGTATGTAAGCGTACGTTTTGTCGACGTATGTAAGCTACAAGAGAGGACGGTGTTGTCTCAGAAGAAGTAATACAGAACAATAAGGTTTACATCTTGTACGAGTTTTACGATACATTAATATAGTCTTGTCAATAAAATACCAGATTTGTAGCAGATTATTTTTATGACCTGGAAATTACGAAACATGAGATTCAAAACACATTCTAATCTATTATACATTCAATTCACTGGACACCTGCACACTGTTTGTTTATATTAAACATAAATAGGTCGAATTTCAAATTATCAATTCCCATTTTATTATATAGGGTAGTTTCTCACAGTGGCTTCGCCCGCATGAAAATGAGAAATTATCCTTAGCGAAAATTTACTCCCGGCATAAAAAGTTGTATGTCCTATTCCAGAATAAGGTCAACCCGTGTACCAAGTCTCATCAAAATCCGTTCAGCCGTTAAGAAGTGAAGAGGTAGGTAACTAACAGACTTTCACATTTTATAAATATATAGTTTGCGTATGTAGTAGCGTCATCCAGTAGCTAGTTAACGAATACTCTGGTGTTTTAGTAAGGTCTTAAGGAAACATCGGCTGTAAATCGATTATTGTCTCCGAGTCAGTAGTTGGAGTTCGATTTGTCAATGGGCTGTCAGGTGTCAAGGTGCATGCCTAGGGGTAGCGGATAAAGTAACAGAGTGACCGCTCCCCTGGGCACTCAGGCAAGGAAGAAACAGGGGTGGGTTTTAGTCAGTAAGAGTCTGACACGTCCTCACGCTCTACCCACAGCGAAGAGTCATTGGATAATTTCGCTTCACAAAAAAAAATACTTATCAAGGTGTGAAAACTACATTAGCGACAGATCACATTTGACGTCGACTTTGACCGCGCCGGTTGTGCACACTGTTTATAACAACCACGTGCTATTAAGGCGGACTCGGTTTATACTTTGGATGTAAATACCTCTCAATCTCCGATAAGTTTAGGTATGGAAATGTAATGATATTTCTGCATCGTAGAAATACCCATTTGAAGTTTAAATAGGACATTATAATAGGACCGATGACCTGGTGAGGGTCGCGGGTAGCCAGTGGATGCGAGACGCACAAGACCGGTCGTTGTGGCGACACTTTTTTTTTTGGGTGGGAATTCATCCAATGACATCTCCCGCTCTGGGTGGAGCAAGAGGTCGTGTTAGACTCTTACTGACTAAAACCCACCCTTGTTCCTTCTCTGCTCTAAGTGCCCAGGGGCGCGGTAACTCTGTTTCGAATTTATCCACAACCCCTGGGCAGGCATCGGCCATGACGGGCCCCGTCATGATTGCTGACAACTCTTTGAGGCGCGCGTGGAACACTACGCGCCGTCGACTCTCGGGCCTGGTGCTGTTCGGACGGCAAGCTCCCCACTACTCGCCGTCCGCAGGCCCGGGTGTTGTGGCGACACTTGGGGTAGGCCTATGTCCAGCAGTGGACAAACAACGATTCAATTACATTTTTTTCTTGTTTTTCGGGTCAGTTTAATTTGTAAGAGATTGTAAAGGAAAGGTTAACTATTTAGAAAAAAAAAAAAATTGCTTCAGCGAAAGTATAATTAGATTTCAGGAGTTTGGCTGTATTCTGTGTTTCATTGTGGAATGAAGGCGAATATTTTATACAAAATATTCAGTTGGTGCCTGCATAAACTATACCAGTAAGATCAAGTATGAGCTAACCGAAGCTGATATTCAAAGGCGTGAACTAACGCAACAGAAAGCAGCCAACCCTGGACAATTGTCCAGGGTTGGCTCCTTTCTGTTCCCAGTTGGTTTTACATGACTCTATTGTCACACGGCTCTGTTGTCGAGTACTGTTTGCTAACACATTTGATCTCGGGAAACGCAAAGAGGGTTTATAAATCGCATCTGTGTGTACTTTCAAGGTTTACGATGTCAGCCTTCGGTGTTAGGGTCAAATACTACGAAAATAGGATCCGGACATGAGAATAGTAACACTCACAGTGTACTTACGACTGTTTTATGACGCAAATAAAACTTTTTAAGGATTTTAGTTAGCAACTGTAAGCTGTGCTAGCTGATAACTAACTTCTTTTTTTATATGGTTGATAGGCACGCGTTTGACCACTATCTCACACGATCGTAAGCGATAATGTGGTCGAAGATGGAGCACGCTTGCCTAGAAGTAACCTATTCACTCTAAACACTCCCAGGTTGTAGCTATCAGGAAACACAGACTCCGGTAGGGAATTCCACTCCCTAGCTGTACGCACAAAACGCTTTGTGCGTATGGATGGGATGTCCACCATAACTTATTTTTGTTCTGTGTTCAAGCTCAAAGCATGCTCAACTCAAGCTCGAAGTATGTTACACATTTTTCATGTGTCACTTTTGAATTGTCAAGATCGCTTAGTCATCAAAAAAGATGAAGCTTTTTGATAACTATATGATACCAGGAGATAAACGTACCTATGTATTAGATCTTTACCTATGAAATTGCCGTTTAATAAAACGGGTCACTGAGTGCTGTCATAACGACTTGTTCGACTGATTGACCGACACTTCTAAGACGGTCAAATCTTCGGTACAACGATAATTTTAGTTTTAAAAAGCGTATTATCGTTGTCTCTTACCTATTATTTACTTCGTCATGAAAGTAATAGTAACTCAAACGTGAATTATTTATTAGGTAACTGGATATCATGTATTTTGGTAAATAGCTTTGTTTCTGAATAATAAAATGCTTGTCGTTAGCCAAATACCCGTTTTTACCATTACGTTGATGACAGAGTCTGATTCTAGGGAGGTAGGTAATACTGAAAGTTCTGAGTTTGCTCTTGTATCAGTCTTTGGGATTGTTAAAAGAGTTCTCGAGCAAAATCAGAGAATATTCACAAACTTATTATGTGGTCACATTATTTTATTTGTTACGCAGTGGGGACTCCTGAACTTTGATGTGTTTTTTTTGTCTATTTTTATTGGTTTGGAAAAGCAAAAACTACGTGTGCATTATTTTTTCATAATTTAATTTACGGGCTAAATTAAAGAATTATTTTTGTACCCAGCGATTATCCCTATTAGCAGGAAAAGGTTACAAACAGTAACGTTCTAAGTAAGTTTTTCAACTCATTTCCTAAACCTCTAACCGCGAACCGACTGGCTAGTCCACAGAAAGTTAATACTCTAACTTTGTGTTGTTCTCACACAGGCTCGCTTGTTACAAACAAAGCAGCATGCAAGAGAAGTTTACTACAGAAGAGTTCCGTACGAGGCAATTAGTCTAGCGGTTGGCGTTTACTGGTATATTGTTTATTTCACAATGAGAAAGAATAGTGGTAGTAAAGCAAGTTTTACCAACATCTTTGATCGGTTATGGTTTATCTTTAAAAGTTGAATAGTTTACAAGGGATAAAACCGGATCAATGATCTACAATCTAAGAAAAATGATGAAAATTATTCAAAAAACAACTATAAACCAGCCTGTGAAAATTTCAACTGCCTACCTATTACGGATCATGAGATACAGCCCACTGACGGACGGACGGACGGTCGGACAGCGGAGGCTTAGTAATAGGGTTTTTTTTTTTTTTGGGTGGTGGGAAATCATCCTATGACTTCTTCCGCTCTAGGGTGGAGCGGAAGGGTGTGTCAGACTCTTACTGACTAAAACCCACCCCTGTTCCTCCCTGCCTCGAGTGCCCGGGGGCGAGGTAACTCTTTCGAATTTATCCTCCACCCCCGGGCAGGCATCGGCCGAGGCAGGCCCCTTCCCTTGGCTGACAACTCTTTGAGGCGCGCGTGGAACACTACGCGCCGTCGACTCTCGGGCCTGGTGCTGATCGGACGGCGAGTTACCCACTACTCGCCGTCCGCAGGCCCGGGTCTACGGTGGCCGGAGATCGTCTCGCGGCCCCTGGCGTCTCCTGCGGCGGTCGCGGCTGGGGGCGCTAGGGCGACTCGGCCGTTGTTGAGCCTCCCTAACGTATGCCGCCTCCCTCTTCGCGAGCATTACTGCTTCGCAGAAGGAGGAGACGGCCTCCCATTCCCTCTCGCTCCGTACCATGGCCTGAACCAGGGCACGGCGCGAGAGGTCGCTGTCGCCTATCGCATCCACGAGGACACGGCGGTGTTCTGCCCAAGCGGGGCAAACCTCCACCGTATGCTCCACCGTGTCCTCTGGGCGATCCTCGCAGTGGAAACACTCAGGGGTCACCTCCGCCTTGACACGACACAGGTACCTCCCGAAACAGCCGTTTAGTAATAGGGTTGGTTACCCTTCGGGTACGGAACCTTAAAAAGTAGGTACCAAACAAATGACGTGATACCTCATCCATCCATCGAGTCGTTTAACCTAAAAGGCGTACCAAAGAAATAGATAAACATACTTACAACAGTATATTATAGTCTCGAAAACATTACCCTCCTGGGTGAATCGAGTAAAACTAGGAAAAAACTAAAGAAAATCATATACTCGTAGGTAATAAAGTAGATATAACCACTTTTGTTACGCACAAAAGCGGGACTTGCTTTACTCACTCTAGCAAAAAAAAATAATCGAGCAGTCTTACAATAAAAGGAAACGATTCGTAGCACTCATTGTTCGTATCACGTTGTTACAATAAATATAACTGAGAAGCTTTATTTATTACGTGAACGGTTCGAAATCTATTTTAGGGACATCTTGAAAAAGTATTTTCTTCTCTTTTCTATTTCTGAAAAAGCAAGGTATTCTAAGTAGGACATACTCGAAGCTTGGTTCTTTAAATGTTCACAAATAAATTGTCACAAATATAATATCTTAAATCAGCAGTATTGTTTCAAAAACCTCGACACCAATTTACTTGTGCTAAATTGTGTGCAAATGAACAAAACGGAAAGCTACTTTCGTATCAATGAGTTATGAGAGTCTGTGAGAAACACTCATACGTACAAACTTTTGCTTTTATAATATTAGTGCAATTGGCATCATCTTTTGCAATCAACTTTTTTAATAATAATATTTTATTGTACAAATGGAAAAAACACATACAAGTTAGTCATACACAAAACGAAATTGTACAAAAGATGGTTAAAAAAAAGCTGGCTCGCTGAACTAAGTAAGAAAATACTTGTATCTCAGGAGCCAAAGTGCCTCATATATATAGATTGTTCTAATTAAATTCAATCAGGTTAAAGTGATTCAGTAATTGACACAACAATGGCATGACTAACATTTACAATCATGACAATGACAGACAGATATTCCGATACAGTTTTTTGCCATGTCATTCATGGCAAAAAACTGTATCGGAATATCAATAAATCTGTCAATAATTAGAACATGTGACACTGCTCTATCAATTGCTCTAAATGCTTCACAAGGATACTACAACTCCAAACGATGCAATAAATATTTTCTGTTTTATGAGTGATATGCAAATTCATTCGTGAAAACTGAATGTTAGCAATAAATAGGATTTAGGTCCGATATCACTTTAAATACGTCCAGCGTGCACGCGTATATTATGCGACACACCGGGTCATTCCCACAGTCAATATTTGATTTGGTTGCAACCGGTATTTTTCGTTTTATGTTTTCAAATAGCGTTACGTAACGGCTCGGTGAGCCCCCAGCCTATTTCAGCTGCACTTGATTCGGGGCGGATTTTGCTTTGTGTGGAAAGCCAAAAGGCTATGGAATTGGATTAATATTTTTGCTTAAAGTTAAGCTGTTTGTTTTAGTGGTAAACTGGTCATTAACAGAAAATGTTGCTGCATTTTCATTTGAATGCAATGTAACGTTTTTGAGCCGGCTCACGTTTATTTTTTAATTGTTATAACTTTTATATTACATTTTCAAAAAATTAAAAACTTTTTCTTTAAGTTACATAATTCAAAATGAAATTGAGTTACCACATTCAAATTTTTCTTTTGTACTCACGAAACTGCTTTGTAAATATTATTTTTAAACTATTTATGATTTTATTATATTAAAAAAAATATTTGCCTTTGTCTGACAAAAGCAGACCATCGGAAATTAGATTAATAATGTCCCGATTCGCGGCGGACTCATATCCGACATTCCCTCCTTTCGACATTTCTTCAGACCGCTTTTATTTAACAGGAAATTACTATTGCTCTGTGCATCTCTCCATAATATTTGTGACAACAGAGTCATCATATGATACGGACCTCTTGATAAATCGAATGCCATATACAGATAGCAAAATTAAGTTACGGTCCCACGGCCCGTGAATTGACAGGCCGCACCGGGCCGCACCGGGTTGATAGGCCGTGGGAACCGTCACATCCGTTGAAGCCTGCGGTGGCCTGTCGTTGCCCGTCCGATCCATTGCGAATCGATAAGTTCAAAGGCGCGGCACGGTGCGGCGTGGCCTGTCGATTAACAGGCCGTGGGACCTTACCGGCGCGGCATGGCAAGGCACGGTGTATGAATGAATGCGATGACGGATGAGTGGCGGCCAGCAGGCCGACACACGTCGTGGGAACACTCGACACGGACCGCGACGCGCCGCTTCGAACGTGGCAACGCCTAGCGCGCCGCGGCGCGGCTCGTCGGTTCACGGGCCGTGGGACCTCAGATTTATGATGAAACAACGAATGTTTCAACTACATTAGACATTCAATTTATTCACAGATATGTATCGATTTAGTTAAATTTGTTACCGATATGCTCCACAAAATCATAAAACAGCACCACACTAGCAAATAAATTTCAAATGGTAAACATCAACAGTTTAGTTAGAGTTAATAGCAATATCAACTATTTCCACACATAACCACAATGTTTAATTAGAACAACATTCTACTGACTGCAATGTAATAAAGCTTACATTAACATAGTTTGCTGTTTATGTATGTGTTTGAACAGAGGAGTTATGTGTATCGCATAAGCACAATCAGCCTAATAATGATCCCACTGCTAAGACCCAGGCCTACTCTCTGTGAGAGGGAATGGACCGTAATCCACCATACGAGCCCAGTGATGGTTGGTGGATGTTACATGTCTTCGAATTTTTGGTTCCCTTGGGGTGAGAAATCATCCAATGACATCTCCTGCTCTGGGTGGAGCGGGAGGGCGTGTCAAACTCTTACTGACTAAAACCCACCCCTGTTCCTTCCCTGCCCTGAGTGCCCAGGGTAGCGGTAACTCTGTTTCGAATTAATCCACAACCCCTGGGCAGGCATCGGCCATGACGGACCCCGTCATGTTTTGCTGAAAACTCTTTGAGGCGCGCGTGGTACACTACGCGCCGTCGACTCTCGGGCCTGGTGCTGATCGAACGGCGAGCTACCCACTACCTGCCGTCCGCAGGAGCGGTTCGCCGTCCGCCGGCCCAGGTATGGCGGTTCCCTTACGATGTTCTTTAATTCTTTAGGCAACAAAAATATGTTTTCTTTAAATAAGCGGTTGATACTTGATACAGTTTTATGCGTGTTTTTAGTTAACATAACAAAAAACCGGCCAAGTGCGTGTCGAACTTCGCACATTTATGGTTCCGTACCAAATGTATTTTCGACTAATTTTTTTGGGTCAACAAGATCCTCATACTTTGCAATTTTGAAGACTGTGGCTCCAACCGTTTGGCTGTGTGACAGACGACGGACGGACAGACTGACAGACAGACGGACATGTGAGTGACAGCAATATTGCTCCGTTTGGAGCCTTTGAGTACGGAACCCTAAAAATGTAGGTGCTTAGCTAGCTAGCATTATACCAAATCTTTGGCGTCAGCTTGCAGACTAATCGGATGAATCTGAATACCAGTAAATAATACGTCTTCATTTTCGTATACAGGTACAAGGACGAAAGATAACGTTTTCTGCAACCATCGAAAAACATAATAATACTTGTAGTTCTTCGAGAGATAAATTCCAGTTTTTCAAGAGCCATGCCAGGGTAATAAGTTCAAATTTCACGAGTCAGGAAAACTAAGAATAATAAGAAAATGTCAGGAACATTATATTTAATGTTTCATAAATGAAGAAATGTGTATATACTCGTAGGTTGCCACCAGTTACCTGGCATATAAAGAGCTGAGAGATTAAACCTTAAGAAAAAAATAAGAAATATTTTCTTAACTTAGAAGCTTCTGCCTGACAACAAAATTAGTAAAAAATCGCTGCTTTATGCAACAAATAAAATTAATGTTAGGAGAAGTTTAAGAAACACCTCCGCATTGCTTGATTTGGACTACCGGATAAAAACAAGGAAAATTATACGCAACTTTAAACATGATGTTCGCTTCAAGCATACGAAAGTCAACAACATTATTTCTCCTTCTGCGGTACAGTCGACGACAACCTCGTTACGTTGAATAATTACAGTAATGTGCACATTATTAACCTCCTCCCCACAGGGAGCCGCTCGAGGCATTAACGTGCACAATTTTCTCCGTCATAATAAAAATCTATGGCTATTTGTCTCACGTATGTACTTCCTCTTTGCATGAAATTTTATGGATTAAAATCTGCATTTCCATTTTCAAATATTTATTTTCAATATTTTGTACAATAAAGTATGTAGGGCTGCAATAACCATTTGAGTAAATTAGTGAATCATTAAGGAATATACGGCGATCGGTGTGGAAATATTTCATACAGATAGTACTCAATTATATGGCCACTATAAATAAGTGTTTCGGGACACTTATTTATAGTAGTTATTTTTTTATACATACAAAAAACTTGACGTGAATTTAATTAAACCCACCTGTAGCCACTTGACTCTGGTGATATTGTCGTCGGTGACGGTGAGCGCTCTCCTCTCGCCCAACTTATAAGACTCGTCATAATACATGTACTCAGTGAACGTCAACCCACTGGTAGTGTACTGCTGAGTAAAGTATATCGATATAGTCCCATTCACTATGTCGTGTTCTATTATCCATTTACACTTGATCGGGACGGGGAAAGGGTTGGGGAAGTTTGGTGTCGTGATCGTGCCCACGTGTCGCTTCAAGTGTCCGCCGCAGGGTTGTGGGCCCTGGTGCTCCCTGTGGCGCTGCTGCGCACGCGCGTGTTCGGCACACACACTGAGTAGCGCGACCACGAGTAGGCGCCAAGTCACCAGCCTGGGACAGAAGAAAAACAATGGTTAACTTCAATCGTTGACATTCAACTAACTACTCATTGACAACATTCAATTGTTCGCCCTATACCACTTCTCACTAATATTCTATTGAAACCAGTGGGCCTAGTGTGAGTTTTTTAACGCGCTCGAACGCGTTTGCGTAAACGCTCGCTTATGTCAAATCGTATAGAAAAAAAGAGGTTACCCGCTATTGCCACCACGCGGCGCTTATACAGTTTTAGTACAAATTGACGTTTACGCAAACGCGTTCGAGTGCGTTAAAAAACTCACACTAGGCCCTCTGTTTGTAACGTTTCAACGTATATTTTGGATTCTGAACCACTGAACGAATCCAAAAAAAAGGTACCATTGCTTTAATTGCTTTAGTGGAAACAGTAATTGAAAAGAGAACTGAGAGTAACATGAAGTCATTTGTTATACGTTTTCGCGTTACTTCTAACTTTTCACATCGTATTGTTCACCTCGTTGAAGTCATAATAAAATCCTTTAATCCAAATCATTGAATCTCGTAATTGCTTAGGTGTTAAGTGTAAGGTTCATTTTGGTTCATTTTTCTAAACTTTTTAGGAAGCTCCAACTAACAAGATTGCAAAGAAAGTCGTATTCGTATTAAATTAATTTTGCAACATGACGAAGTTAAGAGGTCCGTGGAGTGATATTAGATTGGCTGAAAACGTAACAGCACAAGATTTACGGGAGCTGTTACCTTCATAACTTTATTATTTCTTGGACAGTATTATTGTGTAACAGATTTGTACTAAAAGTGGTTCCCTTTCAAGAGATTAAGTCTTATTCTACGAGTACTTTATTTGACAAGGGTTTTAGGAAGTTGTTTTATAAAAGTAAACAATAAGGTTTGGTCAAGTTTCAGAATTGTTTCCATAAAAGAATTCTTTTAATTCAAAACCGTTGGAAATTCCCAAAGCGCAAAACAAACTTAGCTTATGCTGAAGCATATAATATTTCAGTGTCTTATTCTGAAAAATATATATTAATAATAATATAATCATTTACCCACAGTACTATTGTATGAAGGTGACATTAAATTGCGCAGTCTGTGAAAAACGTCCGTAATATACATACGAGTATAAGCGCTGCGGTGAACGAGACGTATAACATAATGGAAAATTCGATTTCAGTTCCAAGAATATACGAAGTCGTGTTTCGATGTTAAGTTATAAGAATAATTGTCGGATGATATATAATCAGCTTGTTTTGTAAGCTAGGTATAACTCTTGCCTTCGCGTCAACGTTTACCTCGTAAAGGTCTTTTAAAGTGCAGGTGTTATTATACATAAAACACGACAATGAATAATGTGTTTCCGTGAGACTTTATGGGTCTACTACCGGCCAAGTGGCGCCCTCATGAATAAAAATCGTAGCATAGCACAGAAAATAAATATTAAAGAATCCAACGTCACGTTTGTTACAAAGAGGATCAAGTATTTTTACGTTGTTAAAAAAGGTCTCAAATTGTTTCGTATCCAAAGTAGTAGGCAAAAGTACCAAAAACGGCCGTTTCTGACACTACCAAAACGTGACGTTGGATTCTTTAATATTTATTTTCTATGCTATGCTACGATTTTTTCTTGAATGAGGGCGCCACTTGGCCGATGGTAGGGCCTTAAAGCAAATAGTGAATAGGCTGGAACGGTTTTGAGACAGTAGGTGTAACCTTCGAGGGGCAGACCATCCGTGGTTTATTATTTTGAAGTAATGGAATAAGTTGTAGATAATGTAGTTTGATGGCATACATGTAAAATCTTAAGCTGAACTACATAGTTCAGCACAGACTTCATGAAGTTTCATGTCACGCACGTCACGAACACACGCGTAAAAATACAAACATGAGCGTGATGTCTACAGATATGCCTTAATATCAAATTATCAGGACACAAGACACACATACAACCGACGACGACGACTGTCGATAACATATGAGGTAAACAGAATAACAATCCGTGTAGAAACTCGGGATCGTGTTTGACATAGAGATAGAAAGGTTATAAAGTTAAACGAGATGTTATGTTCCCATTGTCTAGACTATTCGATTTTGTCGGAGGATTTTGGATCCCAGTAAAGTTTGATTCAAATAAATGGAATATTCAAATTCAATCACATCACTTTTCTATTGATAATTCACCTACTATTCCGATGGATCAATTAGGTACATTCTATTCGCCGGGGTGTAACTCCTCGGCGGCTGGCTCGGCGGACAGAGCTCCGGCAGGATCTCAGGGCACTCAGGCGAGGAAGGAACATGGGTGGTTTTAGTCAGTAAAAGTCTGACATCGAAGTCATTGGATGATTTAAAACCCCAAAAAAAAAGGTACATTTTATTCGTTCATTACAATCTCATTAAAACGAATGAATTGCTAAAATAGCTTACATTTAAAATACCAGAATCTATACGTAATGCCTAAATATGTATGGACGTACCTTAATTATTAGCTTCCTCAACTTGATTTTTGCCACGAGACAAATTATTTGAATAAATAACAATAAATAGGAGACCTCTGAAGTCAAAGGTCGTCTTCAGGTCTTTGTTTGTGTTGGCCAAGGCTATAAAAATTCTAAATATTCTGTTTAGAAAAATATTATATGGTCGTAGAAATCAAGTAGGCCGTATTAAAAGAAGACTGGCTTTTTAAATCTAGCTAAAAAAGATAAGACATTAATGTTGAAGATGTTGATATTTCTTACAAGATAATCCTCTCCTCACCATGTTTGGCTCATGTATAATATTATAATTATGTAGATCAATAAGAATTTTATCCGCACAAAGGGTGAAATAAATTCACATGTAAATACCGCGAGATACCCGATACCCCCGTTAGCGGCAAGTGATCCACTCAGCGTGCGACGTCACTTAGCGGTATTTATTTGTCACCGACGCGACACACGTCACTTGTCGTCTAATGTGAGGTACGTGGAGGATGAATAGTAAAATAAGTATGATAAACAGTTGTTTCAACGGAATTCAAGCGTCATTTGTTTTGGGGATTTCATAACATGAGTCAACAAAAGAACGTACTCACGAAATAAAACAAGAAAAGGATATTCAAAGATTTGGATGTAGTTAATACACTTTTTGTTAGAAACATGAAAGAAGCCATGTAAATACGCCTTGTTCGTTTCCATAGCTTTAATGTCCTAAAAGCGAACCTTTAAACGATAAAGCTAAAACACTTCACAAGAGACAAAGGATTTCTCGCATCGTTATTTTCCTTGCAGAGGGAAATGTAAAATCTCAAATATCTTCAAGGCTCTCACGTGAGTAACATGTTGCCATATCTTACACTTTCACGCGTCCTTATTTATATCATGTGCTATACGAATGTCAGGAATATGTAAATGTGGGGCTCGTCACTTAACTGTGACGTCATCCTCGTCAGAATTTTAGTACACACAATACATTTCGTTTTGTTTAAAGTTTGTCTAACAATTCCCAATAGTAACTCATCATCTGCCTAGCCTTTTCCCAACTATCTTGGGGTCAGCTTCCAGTCTAACCGAATGCAGCTGAATACCAGTATTTTACATGGAGCGACTGCCTATCTGACCTCCACAATTTTTTTTTTTTTGTAGGGTGGGAAATCATCCAATGACTTCTCCCGCTCTAGGGTGGAGCGGCAGGGCGTGTCAGATTCTTACTGACTAAAACCCACCCCTGTTCCTCCCTGCCCTGAATACCCAGGGGCGAGGTAACTCTTTCGAATTTATCCTCAACCCCCGGGCAGGCATCGGCCATGACAGGCCCCGTCCTGTTTGCTGACAACTCTTTGAGGCGCGCGTGAAACACTACGCGCCGTCGACTCTCGCGCCTGGTGCTGATCGGACGGCGAGTTACCCACTACTCGCCGTCCGCAGGCCCGGATCTTCGGTGGCCGGAGATCGTCTCGCGGCGCCGGAAGCCCCTGGCATCTCCTGCGGCGGCTGCTGCTGAGGGCGTGAGGGCGAGGCTGTCATTGCAGTCTCTCCCCCGTTCCGCCTCCTCCTTCGCGAGCATTACTGCTTCGCAGAAGGAGGAAAATGCATCCCATTCCCTCTCGCTCTGTGCCATGGCCTGCACCAGGGCCAGGCGCGAGAGGTCGCTGCCGCCAATCGCTTGCACGAGGACACGGCGGGGCTCCGCCCAAGTGGGGCAGATCTCCACCGTGTGCTCCACCGTGTCCTCTGGGCGATCTTCACGGTGGGGACATCCGGGCGTTTCCCTCCGCCTTATCCTATACAGGAACCTCCCGAAACAATACGATACTTCTTGGTAAGACTGGTTGTCAGACTTTTTGGCTTCACAATAATAAGTCATTGAGGTAATATGTACTACGTACTACATATTACCTTAATTTAATAACTACCAATTTTTGGAGAGTAGGGTATGACACCATTCTATAGCAAAAATTTAAGAAGGTTTGACGACGCTTTTAATTTTAATCCCCGTTTCATAGTCAAAATACAATACAATATAATCTTCACACTTTCATAAAACACAATTATTGGGTATTGTTTGAAAAATACTTGCTCGATTCTTCGTAACATACCTACACACATTACATACAGTTAACGCGATCAACTTTTCACAGTGTTCACATTACACAGCAACGAGATATAGAGTGATTTTATTCTATTTCTATCTGAGAGCTTCTTTAGGGGATTCAGCGAGAAATGTTTACACTTCAATAATAATAGGTTTACATAAAATATGCAAACAGAGATTACAAAATCAAGATTATTTTTAAGGGTCTGTAAACAGTTATATGTATGAACATAATTCTGCTTAGACGCTATACAATTATTATTTTAAAGGTACGTCAAGAATGAGCCATCTGTGTAGTGAGAACTTTCATTTAGGTTTCACACATTAACGTACTTGATATCTCATTCATGACTCACTACATCGGCAATGAAACAAGCTTATTATACGTTACACTAACTTATATATTTTATAACGTTGTTCTGCTTACTTTATGTCTGGATATCCTCTTTTCTCTGAGTCCGTCGAGATTCAATAAAACATTGTTCAGTTCACGTCTGCTTGGTTTAACTCGTCCACAATGGATGCCTTTGTTCCCGAACACATGTGGAAATCCCCTCGGAATACATTTATGTAGCTCCATAGAAATCCTTTCATTCTCCTGTTCCCGGTAAAATGTTTTTAACCTTTTTATTTTTATTTTAAATTTTTATTATTATTATTATTTTTTTATTTTTTTTTTTTTGTATGAATTATTTATGTATTCTAGACTATTTTATGTTTCTATATCTATTTATACACACTGTGTCTACATTTCTCAACCAACTTTCCAGTCGCAGGTCTGCTGGAAGAAATTTCTTTTGAAATAAGCAGCACCTTTGTGCTCTTCTATCTATATTTGTTCATTTTTCTCTAGTAATTGTTTTTATGTGTGCATAAATAAATAAATAAGAAAATAATCTGCTCATTTACCATTCTTGAGTTGCCCATTATTAAGGACAAAACATAGCTCGACTTAGTGAGTGCATGACGTGGCGGATGACGCTGAGGTTTGACGGTGTAAACGACGCAGAGCATGCCCCGAACTATGTGTGATGTGTGTGAACAGTGACACTGAACTATGGTAAATACGTGTTAATGTTTAGAAATAATTATGGACTTATAAGGGTTTTTTCATTTTTGTAGGATAGCTCTAGGGTTGTACTATCAGAATATGTGTAGTTTATAGTACAAAATAGGGCTATTTAAGTGTAAAAAGTAGTTTAAAGTCCAGTGGTCCACGTTAAGGTAAGGTAACGACATACTATAGCTTCGTGCGCCCTATGACGTCACCGAACCCGGACGCCGACCGCAGCGCCCTCTGGAGGGACGCGGCGGCTATTCTCAGACAAAGAACAATTCGTGTAGACTAGGGCATCTTGGGATTCCACGTTAAAGTGTGTCTCATGAATTGTTGTATGATGATAGTCAATAAATAGTAGACTAGATTATTAGTAAGTATGATTATGAATCTCAGCCACGCGGTGAATTAATAAGTAGGGCGAAATCATGCGCAAATAGCGTCCCGCGTGGTAATTGAAGTAAGAAGAATGTAACTTACTGATTAGGCTATGTAGTTACGTAATATGGATTATACAGTGGTAGTTTAAAATAGGAAACTCCATGTAAACTGTATGTAAAATAGGTCGCATAGTGGCTTCAATCATGGTTAAGCCCTATGGTGATTTATAAGTAAGACAGTCGTCAGGAACGCTGTATCTTGTATGTTGATTAGGTCTCATGGCAGACTTAGGATCAAACTATATGGTGGCTTATGTATGTGTTGTCATTTGTTAACAGAGTGTATGTCATACGAATCTTGCCACATGTAGTTTAGGAATCATGGCGCCGATCGCGCATAACTAGACAAGCTTCACGGCAATTTTCGTATGACATAAGCTGCATGTATTAGGAAACAGATTAAAGTAGATTTCCCACATAGCTGCATGGTAATTTAACGTAGATTAAGAAATTTCAGTAGCTTTGTGTACATCAGCCAGGGTAACAAATTATATAGCATCATAGGTAGAAATATAAATGTAATTTATACAGCAGCTAGAATGGTATTTTTGTGCTATTTTAGTCTAGGTTAAGGACGTAGATCAAATGTAGGGACCGATCTATGTCAACACTAGTTAAATGCATGTTATAAGTAAGTAGGATAAGATATTATAACATTGTATAAATTCATTTAGTATTAAAACTTGGTTAGTTGGCAGGAAATACCATGCTATAGTCCACATCTGGAGGCCAGATGTTGGACTTTCTAAAACTAAGCCACCTCCCACAATAACCGCTGGCCAATCAGCGGCCCCACATTGTTTTGTAAGTGTGTGTGTCTGGCGTCCGACGGTCAAGCGCGAGCATGACGCGGCAGATCGCAGCGGCGCGCATTGGCCGGTCGGCCCTATCGCGTCCCGGACTACCTGCGCTGTTGTGCGCGGGCATAAAGGAGGGCTGGGTAGCCGGCTTCGACACATGGATTCGCCACAGTTCACTGCCTGACGTCGCTTGTAGCATTGCTCGCCACGTCAGGTAAATTCGCTCGAACCTACCCTCGCTCGGTACCTCTTTTTATCGTCGTGAGTGCGGACCACGGTTCGCATTTGCGGCGGTACTGGGGGGTACCTAGAGAAAATTGACGTCCATTTTGCAAAAACTCGCAGCGGTTGCGAAGAACTTGACTTGCTTTGAAGACCTGAAGACAGTAGGCCACCATGGCAGGGAGGAAGAACTCCCGCCCCAAACGCAGCCCCACCGGATCATCGGAGGGTACGCAGTCACCACTCGCTTCAGCGACGGAGTCGTCGCCTAGGTCGCCCAGCCCGTCGCCGGTCCGCGGTGCGCCCACGGACGGCATGAACTTCCTCTACGTGCGGCCCGAGGGCCGACCGCGACCAGAGCCGCGCGGCGCCGTGTCGCGTCTCGAGTTCCCCCGAGACCCGCGGCGCCTTCGACCGTCGCCCAAATCACGCTCCCCCGCCGAGCTGCGCGCCCCGGCCTTTGCGGCTGCGCCCTGCGCGCCCGCGAACGTGTCGCGCACGCACGGCGGCACACCGAAGACGGCCCCCGTAAACGCACCGCGAGCATGGCCGGAGACAACCCGGCTATCGCCAACGCCGCCAAAAGGAGCCGCCCAGGACTCCCCCGCCAGGAGGCCGGCATGCTTCCCCATTCGGGAGGTAGACATGTCGGCATCGGAGATGGAATCTGAATCTGATGCCGAAAGCGAAGATCGACGCCCGACCGAAAACCAGGGGCGTAGCAAGGAGACGAACCAGGGGCGTAGCCAGGCGCGACCCCGACGACGTCCCAGGGACTCGGACGACGACGAAGATACCCAGGAGGAGGCGAAGAGGCGCCTCCAGCAGACTACGCCGCCCTCTGCGGCCGCCGCCGCACCGGGCCCAAACACCGCAAGAAAGAAGCCACGCTACCCGCCGCTGGTAGTGGAGAGGTTGCCAGACTGGCAGGTCCACTTCAGGGCCTTGCGAGATCTGCTGGGCCGCCCGCCGACTGCTCGCCCTTATCAGGGCGGCATTCGATTCCTCCCCGGTAGCGAGGAGGAGTACCGGGTGGTCCAGCGGTACTTGTGCGGCCTGGAGAAGGAAACCGGCCTGGTCTGGTTTTCCTATTCGCTGCCAGCGGAGAAGGGATTCAAGGTCGCCATCCGAGGGCTGCCGGCGGACACGGACCCTGTAGCAATCGAGGAGGAGCTCCGCAGCCTGGGCTTCGAGCCGCAGTATGTGCGGAGCATAAAGGCCCGCCAGGGGCGCCCAGGCTGCATACACCACGCGGTCCTTAAGTACCAGCCCGACGTGCGTAGAATCTACGGCATCGATTCACTGCTGTTGATGGGAGGCGTCAAAGTGGAGGGATGGCGCGGGAAGAAGGGCCCAGCCCAGTGCCACCGCTGCCAACGTTTCCGTCACTCCAGCCACCAGTGCCACCGTCCGCTCGCATGTGTGCGATGCGGAGGTGGGCACGCCGCACGCGAATGCCCCCGGCCCCGGGAGGAGCCGGCAACGTGCGCCAACTGCGGCGGACCGCACCCTGCGTCCCACCGCGAGTGCCCCATCTTCCGTCGGGAGACCGCCAACAGGCGAGCGGGCACGGTGGCGCTGACAAGCACAGCACCCCGCCCGGCCGCAGCAGCGGTCCGGGCCGACAATGTCGACGCGCATGAAGCCCGCAGCACATCCCTGATGGCGGCTGCAAACGGGCCCAGCACCAGGGCAGCCCCCCTGCCAAGCCGCAGGAGGAAGAGGGGGAGACGTGGGAGGAGGCCCCCGGCCCCCACCGACACCGACGCCGAGCAACCCCAACCGCAACAACAACCCCGACATCTTTCACAGGGTGTGAATCTGCCCGGGGCGGCCTCCGTATCAGAGGTCGTCCCCACGGTAAAGGTTCGCACCATATGCCGCCACACCAAACAACGGGTGCCAGAGGGCGCCACTGCTGCCGCTCTCCAATCAACTGCCGCCACGCGTCCACACCATGCGCCACTAGGCGCCACTGTGGCCGCCATTCGTCAACCGGAGCTCCATGAGCGGGCCACTGGCCTCCTGCTGGACTTGGTCAAGGCCATCAGGAGGGGCCAGGACCCGCTTATCACCGTGCTGGAGGGCATGGTAGCCATGCTGGCCCTATACCAGGGCGGGACCGCCGCCAACAGCCTGCCAACAGCAGCTGACGCCGAGTAAGTCGCTGACACCTACACGCGGCTTACCCAAACAGGAACACTATTCACACAGTACATACACTGTGACGCGGCGTGTGCTAAGTTAATATAGGCACGCCGCGGAACGTATGCAGACACGCACGACTCCACATGCACGTGAACTCCCGCACTGTTGGGCGCGGCTAGTCCGTGCTCAATAGTGCTTACATGGACGGTGTTACTCACACAATACCGTCCACACATACGCTGACGGCCCTTGGCCCGGACCGCGACCAAGCGGGACGGGCCGGGGTCACACACCATGCCGTGGGCTTGCTGTAAGCCGGCAGTTCAGTCGCTGGCGCCATCCGCTGGGCCTCCCACAGGGAACTGTGGGTCTCACCCGGTGGTGGTAGACCGCCTAGCTGCCGCGATTACCCCCGCGAGCCTGCGGCATTACACATAGCATAACACAGGGCGATTGCTATGGGGATCTCGGCAGGCGCACAACACAGCGCTAGCCTAGGAGGTTCCCGTAGTCAGTCGCCCGCATTCTTCAGCCTACATTAGGCGCCCCGGCGAAGCACCCGTTGTGGCGGGTGCCCACAGACCCCGCGGTTAGAGGGCCTAGCCCTGATGCCGCCCGCCGCGTTCCCTTGCGGGAACGCAGCGACGTCCCCACGACGCTTCGACACATTCGGCCTCCAGCTCTCCAGCAAGCAACAACTCTACGATACGAAACAATAAAACAGGAGCAACACCACGAAGAAGTTTTATTTTACCACATCGTCAAATAAACAATCATACAGTCCACTACAAATGCGATGTACCACAATGACCGACATACAAAGGAAAAACTGCATTACGAGGAAAAGCCACAGAGCCCGCTTTTAAACTATATCAGCGGGTATTTTATGGCATTTTATATGGCTATGGGTGAAAGCATTAACCCGGAACATAATAAATAGAAGCGTGATGTTAGGGTAAAACCCAACTCAAGAGCACGTAAATCGCTTAAGAAACTTTATATCCAAAAAATCTTCAGATGCAGTTCTGATTCACAAGAAGACAGGGCAACCTGCTGAATGTTCAGTTCGTAGCAAAAAGCATCGTAAATCTTTTTTTACTTGCAGTTTTGCTCACAAATTATTGTGTCTAGGTACTCCAAGCTTTAATTTATGCATCAATACTGTTAGAATATAAGACGGCACGTTTGTCGCAATGGTTGAACTGCGTGTCGCGGGTTCGAATCCCGCACGGAATAAAGATTTTTATTGCCTACAGATAGCTGTTCCGCGTCTGGGTGTCTTGTTTATGTGAGTTTGAATGTCTGTGAACGCACTAACGATACAGGAATAATTCCTAGTGCGGAGCAATTTTTCTTTCTGGAACTCCTAAAGTTACACAAATGATAATCATACGTCTATCGTAAGCCGCTTAAGTAGGTATAATTAACAATAATTATACCATGGTGATAAAGCCGTCTTTCGTAAGCTCTGTGTCTTAGTTAACAGGTCAATTATATAATTTGTAAAAGATAGATAATATCCCAAAAAATAAAAAGTTATCACAATAACACGAAGGATTTCAGCATTATCGAAAACCTATAAAATTGCAATAAAATGCATCTACTGGTAAAAATAATTAGTTAGGAGCTCGTGGCTAAAGTAATAACAGCCGCACGGATCGATCCATCAGGTTAAGCTAAGGTTGCCGGGGTTGGTCCATTAATGGGTGACCATCTTTACATACCGAGACTCCTCCGTGACTCAGAAAACACGTTAGGCCGTTGGTCCCGGCTGTCAATCGTGGATCTTTGACAGTCGTTACGGTTTGTCAGAACCTCGAAAATCTGAAAAGCAGTCTTACCAAGGGGTATCGTATTACCCAGTTACTGGGTTGTGGAGGTCAGATAGGCAGTGCCTTTATTTTTTTTTTTTTTTTGGGTGGGAAATCATCCAATGACCTAGGGTGGAAGGGCGTGTCAGACTCTTACTGACTAAAATCCACACCTATTCGTTCCCTGCCCTGAGTGTCCAGGGGCGAGGTAACTCTTTAGAATGTATCATCAACCCCTGGGCAACGTTAAAAATGTCTTCGGTGGCTTTAAATTCGTAAAAAAATCTTTGAAGCTTCATATTGAAAATAAAATTCTTTATTTACACCTCAAAGCCAAGGATACCGCTTGAACTTGGCGGACGCGAATTTGTAAAGTAGTAAGGGCCGATTTCACCATTCGCTCTATAAACTAAGTTTTACAGCTGAACTAAGCTTAGCGTAAAAAATAAAAACCATAAAAAAGATTATAGTGAGTTAACCTTAAAAGATAGACTTATGCTGTCGTGGACTTTTTTTTAGAACTTTAAAAGGAGAACAATTCCGTTACACATATTTTTTGCGTAACTTTACCCGTTTACGCAGCGCACGCAACTGAAGCTCTCAAAAGGATTGTTTTTTCCCGTTTTTGCTACATTTTTCATTGATGCTCTGCTCCTGTTGGTCGCAACGGGATGTTATATAGCCTATAGCTTTCCTCGATAAATGAACTATTCAACTCAAATATAATTTTTCAATTCGATCCAGCAGTTCTTGAGATTAGCGCGTTCAATTTCAAACAAACAAACTCTTCAGCTTTATGAAATCGGCCATACTCGTAAGTAGTAAGTACTTTTTTTCTTATCATTTTAGTGGTGCTGTCTCGTGTGACGATAGGTATGTCACGGTCTCTGCTACACAATTTTTACCGTTCATTATTTACGTGTCTCCTATTTTTGTAGTGCGGTTAACATCTTCAATAGGTAGGTACCAACAGAGGCTGGGATTATTTAACACTATGCTATGAGTCTTGTTACTTGATAAATAAATAATAATAATTATTGTGACTTCTAAACTAATAAGGGCAAGACAGCGTCTTATTTTTAACCGGCTTCAAAATAAGGAGGAGGTTCTCAATTCGACTGTATTTTTAACCGACTTCAAAAAAGGAGGAAGTTCTCAATTCGACTGTATTTTTTTTGTTTTTTTTTTGTGTATTGCCCTCAAAACTTTTTTCGAGGTGAACCGATTTTGATGATTCTTTTTTATTTGAAAGCTGGTCCTTCTCATGTGATACCATTTAAGAAGGTGTCAAATAAGGAAGAAAGAAATCTAGGAACACCGAATTCAGAAATTAAAGTAATTTTGCAGTTTTTTGTGTTTTTTATGGAAGTCGGTTATAATTTTTTGTATTTTTTTTTTCTTGAAATCGTTAAAAATAATAGTTTGTACGGTTGACGAAACATAATATTAGAGTTACTGTACAACAATATATTGTTTGTAGGTATACCTACAAACTCTGTATGATGTTGGACCTTGAACAACAGCGGCACTTGGTAGCTCTCATGTGAAATTCTATGTCTCCTCCGAGACACATTTTGGGGAGAAAACCCGTTATCTCTTATCCCAAAACAGCTTACGATACGTTAAACAACGTAGAGATGGGTACAATATCACTCTTATAAGTGTTCTGTAGGTAATTTATTGTGAGAAGCTTTTCTTTTCTCAGTGAGACGGAAATTATTTAGCAGCAACAACATAATACGAAGTAGGTACAGACATGAGTATAACATAAAAGTGTTTGAAATATGATAAAGTCTGTTTACTTGATCGTAATAATTGGCTTTTAAGGCGGGGTAAATATCCACATTTTCTCAAAAAATGGAGGCTGAATGACTTATATCTAAAGCAACAACAATATCCAGTAAAACACTATTAAATATTTTGTTTCTAAAATTATTTCGAATGACAC
Organism: Polia nebulosa; assembly: GCA_951329385.1. Lineage (NCBI taxonomy): Eukaryota > Metazoa > Arthropoda > Insecta > Lepidoptera > Noctuidae > Polia > Polia nebulosa. The sequence goes on from OX589602.1 coordinate 23,383,994, forward strand.
AGGTAGGTCATATATAGGTACGTAGGTAAAAACAGTGTTTAGAGATATATTTGACATGTCAAACCAAAATTTTTGCTCTCTCTTTATCTCACAAGGTTCGCTAAAATATTTAATTTGATACAGATTGCATAAACTCTCGGGACAAAGAAAAAGACTAATGTAAACAGTTCACCTCCATAATTTTACCATAATCTGAGCAATTAATCGTGTTAACAAGCCCAGAGGAGGACCCCGCAAAAAACGTATTTTATGACCCATTTTTATAAACTCATAAAATTAATTGCTATAAAAACAGTTCAGCTTTACAAGTAATTAAGTCTATAATATTTTTCACCGTGAAAAGAAAATGCCTCGTCTGGGTGTTTGAATGAGTTTTAATTATTAGATGTCTTTTACTTCTTATGGTATGCTTATTGAATTTATAGAATTGTACAGATGTCTATGTCCAGGTTGAAATCGCTTTGTATAGGAATAAAACCTCTTCCTAATTACATTGTAATCTTATTAGTTTCCTGTATCTACTCTTAGCCGACCCGGCGAACTTCGTACTGCCTCAGAATCAATAAATGAATGCGATCTCGTGATATCATTAAAAAAGCCATTCCATACAAACTGTATGAAAAAATGATTTTTCTTCATATTTTTTCTTATCGTGAAAATTTTCAACGTTTTATTAGTTATTCTGCCATTCGGGGTGGAGACAAATTCAACAAATGAAAGATCATTAAAATCGGTCTGGCCGTTCTTGAGTAATAAATGGTGTAGATAACCCGACTTGCTCGACGAGCTCGGTACTTAGGGCACGCTGACACGAACAGGTTAGGCTAGAAGGGGATAGCAGATGGCCAGATGGCATCCCCTTCGTGGTTATTATTTTTAAACCATGCAGAAGTAGGAGCCCCGCGGAGCAGGGCTCCGTCGTCCATCTCATCTTATTACGGGGCTCCGTCCGTTACGATCGTCACATAACACCTCCCTATTTCAACTGTTCTGTTAGATGTAATCTTAGACGGGAGGTTACATCATCTGATACGTTTGCTTGTTATTGTTGATGATGATGATGAAGTTCAAACCCAGCTTGCACATGTTTACTTTATGGATTTTTTGGAACATTTTTTTGAAGATTTTTATGCAAAGAACGGTATTTTTTATTGTATGTGGCTTTTTAGAACATTTTAACTGTATAGAAGATTTTATTTTGGAAATTCCATTTTTCGCTTATTTTTTTCAGTCACCGGCTGCGATTCCGGGTCACGGCGCTGGCTGCGGAGGCACTCCCTTTTTACCCGACTGCGCGACGCAAGAGAGGGTAATATGTCTATGCCTATGTATGTATGTTTGTTCCTTTGTGGCACTTTAGAGAACATACGCGTGGGCCAGATTTTGATTATTCTTACGTCATTTGATTCTTCTTAATCTTGCTAGTGCTACTAAAGACATGACAGTAATCAAAATACAATATGGCGACAACTAGACGCCATATTGTGGAAAAGAAAAAAGAAAATCGACGAACTATATTAAGTGGGATATCAAAATAAAGGGTTCAAAAATTCCAAAAATGTAACTTGCAAAATGTAGAAAATAAATATAAAAAATATTTTCAAAAAAACCCAACTGTTACGTAAGAAACAACTAAAAAGTTCCAAACAAGTCACTTTTAAAGCAATCTGATGTAGTTGGTGGCATGAAATCAGTAATTGAACTTAAATAACTGCAACCAACAGCATCAGACTGCTTGAAAAGCGAGTTGTTTGGAATTTTTATGTTGTTTTTTACAGTGGGGTTTTTTGAAAATATTTTTAATTTTTTATTACTAACTAAAAGTAAATCGTAAAGTTATGCCTCAACAGGTAGCCCTATAGGTGAAATTAGGGTGTATCAGGGTGAACTGTACAAATCTGTGTACCCCTTCAGAGCGTATCAGCGTGATGTTGTGTTACGAAGCAGTGTAAACAATAAACAGACATGCGATTGCAGCAATTCCGGAAGGTTTATAATCATTCATTGAAGATTTCCACTGTCTATCTTTGAAGTTCTTCATCAGAACTTCACCAAATTTAAATGGCATGGAAGTATATACCCTTTTAAACAAAAAAATTATTTCTAAATCGATTAGGGCGTCTTCAAGTAATCGGGGCACATACTAAGAACTGTACGAAAATTAACACCTTCATAAACAATAGTTATCTTCTTTTTATGAACACGTAAGTATCTTCTGTTCATATTAAAATCTACATTTGATACATTAACGTAACAGTTTATCACACGCAGGCATTTAAAACTACTGAACGTTATTTATGAGCCGATTCTCTTCCTTTTCAGTCACAATGACTGAAAAGGCAGAGAATTGGTAAGCAAATTCGATTAGCAGATGTTATCCAGAGCCCAGTCATCAGCCAATTAGTTCGTCGTTCACTTAAAATAATCGAGTCCGAACATGGCGTATAGTGGCGCAAAATCCATTTAGACGATTTTCTCGCATGACTAGCGACGAAAAGCGAGAGCAATCCACATCACTAAAGATTATAGATCAGTCGACCGTGAGCACACACTGTAGGGCTGCCTCAAGGAAAGTTCTTTTTCTGATCAAGAACGTTAGTATGTCAGCTCCTAATCACCTATGTACGATTTTCGAATTCAATATTCTGTAAATCAGACATAAACACCTTTTTTCTGTTTTTATTTTTTTATTTTTGTGGGTGGTGGTGGGAAATCATCCTATGACTTCTCCCACTCTAGGTGGAGCGCTAGGGCGTGTCAGACTTTTACTGACTAAAACCCACAACTGTTTCTTTTTTGCCTGAGTGCCCAGGGGCGCGGTAATTCTGTTTCGAATTCATCCGCGACCCAGACATAAACACCTGATACCCGTAAATTTGCCGTCGGCCCAAGCTGACAGGTATACGCACGTTCAAAGTGGATACAAACAATACTTATGAACATCAGTTTCAGTACTTCGATAATTAACATCAAAGACAGAATTACCTCTCCCTCATTTTCTATGAGAAATTTCGAACAGCCTATTCTAATTTCCTTTTCATCTACATCCGTGTATCTACAATCAAATTATATAAAAATTACCAAGAATGAAAACCGGCCAAGTACGTGTCGGACTTCGAACATTTAGGATTCCGTACCATATAATTAAGGGAGATCAATATTTTGGTATTAGTTAGTAAAATTTAGGTATTATTAAACATTATCACCCAAGTTCATAGTTCAATGAGAAGTTAAAAAATTCTACGGAACAAAATTTGGTGACAGACGACAGACAGACGGATACATGAGTGACAGCAATAGGGCTTCGTTTGGACTCTTGGGGTACGGAATCCTGAAAAGGGTCCATTTCTAATTTCGCATTTTATCTCTCGAAGCGTTCGGGTAGAGGATTTAATTCCACAAAAGCTTTTCATTCAAATAATGATCGGGTATAGTCTCAGATACCAGACTCGAAGAAATCGATAGATGAAATAAAAAAAAAACTGTTAAATTACTCAGTAGTTCCTAATATTCTTTATGATGTAAAAGTTACAAAGGGACTTAAATTTGTGTACTCGTAAGTAATTAACGTTTCATCATCATTTCAATCGAAAGACGTCCACTGCTGGACATAGACCTCCCCCAAGTGTCGCCATAACGACAGGTCCTCTGCGTCTCGCATCGGCTACCCGCAAGCCTCAACAGGTCATTGGTCCACCTTGTGGGAGGCCTTTCAACGCTGCGTCTTCCGGTACGCGGTCGCCACTCCAGAACTTTTCGGCCCCATCGACCATCTGTTCTGACCTTTTATACTTAACGTTTTATAACTACACGAATATTTTCCTATAAAAAAAACAACTTTTTATTTGCAACATACCTACACAGTTTTATTATGGCATCTATACACTTACATACTATGTAACAGACTGGAAATTACTTTTCTTCAATGTTACAGTTTTCTAACATTTCACTTAATATTACGAGTAATATCAACAATTTTCGATCGTTTGGGCACAAAGATCCGTTTTCCGAATGTCTTAAAAACTTTACAGTTATTTACACTGAATTGTCCCTTTAGAATTCAGAAAGGAAAAAATCTCTATGAAAATCACAGGCAGAAAAATAGATCGTTTGCTACCCGTCATCAGCCAGGGGCCGGATCTGGCGGAGAGCCAGTACGGCTTCCGCAGGGGGCGCTCCACGGTGGACGCCATCATGCGCGTACGATCCCTCACGACGGGGGAGGCAGTTGCCCGGGGCAAGGTCGTCTTGGCGGTGTCTTTGGACATCTCCAATGCCTTCAACACCCTGCCCTGGAGTTGCATAGTGGAGGCACTCCGGTATCACCGGGTGCCGCCCTACCTCCGTCGCGTAGTCGAGGCGTATTTGACGGACAGAGCCGTCATCTACCCCGGTCATCAGGGAGAATGGAACCGGCGAGAGATGTCGTGCGGTGTTCCGCAGGGATCGGTCCTGGGGCCGCCTTTGTGGAACATCGGATACGACTGGGTGCTGCGCTGCGACCTCCCCATTGGCGTCAGCGTAGTGTGCTACGCTGACGACACGCTAGTCTTAGCGCAGGGGTGGTCGCACGAGGCGGCGGCCGACCGTATGACACGCGGGGTTGCGACAGTCATAGGGAGGATCCGGCAACTGGGACTCCAGGTGGCATTGCACAAGTCCGAGGCCATGTGCTTTCATGGCTATCGGAACGAGCCACCGGCGGGTTGCCAGATCACGGTAGGAGGGGTTCGCATCGGCGTCGAGGGTACGATGAAGTTCCTGGGACTCGTCCTCGACAGCCGGTGGAACTTCGTCGAGCATTTTCGACGTTTGGCTCCCAGATTGGACAGGGCCGGGGCCGCCTTGAAGCGGCTCCTACCCAATCTGAAGGGGCCAAACGCCTCCTGCCGGAGGCTCTACGCGGGGATCGTGCGGTCCATGGCCCTCTACGGGGCACCGGTGTGGGCGCGTTCGTTGACGCAGCGGTCAACGCGCCAGATGAACGCGGCCCAGAGGGTCATGGCCATCCGCATCATCCGAGGATACTGCACGGTCTCCCGTGAGGCGGCGAGCCTCCTTGCCGGACTGTCACCATGGGATCTGGAGGCAAAAATCCTCGCGCACCTGTACGAGTGGCGCGAGGAGGCTAAACGCCGGGGCGAAACTCCGCTGCCGCGACAACTCGCGGCTCGGCGGACAGAGCTCCGGCAGGATCTCATGGTGACATGGAGAGAGCGACTGTCGCAACCCAGCGCTGGGCACGCCACCATCGAGGCGGTAGTGCCCCTCTTTGAGGAGTGGCTGGAGAGGCGCCATGGCGCCCTCACCTTCCGCCTGACGCAGGTGCTCACCGGACATGGCTGTTTCGGGAGGTACCTGTGTCGGATCAAGGTGGAGGTGACCCCTGCGTGTTTCCACTGCGAGGATCGCCCAGTGGACACGGTGGAGCATACGGTGGAGGTTTGCCCCGCCTGGGCAGAACACCGCCGTGTCCTCGTGGATGCGATAGGCGGCAGCGACCTCTCGCGCCGTGCCCTGGTTCAGGCCATGGTACGGAGCGAGAGGGAATGGGGGGCCGTCTCCACCTTCTGCGAAGCAGTAATGCTCGCGAAGAGGGAGGCGGCACACGTTAGGGAGACTCAACAGAGACAGAGTCGCCCTAGCGCCTCCAGCAGCAGCCGTCGCAGGAGACGCCAGGGGCTGCGAGACGATCTCCGGCCACCGTAGACCCGGGCCTGCGGACGGCGAGTAGCGGGTAACTCGCCGTCCGATCAGCACCAGGCCCGAGAGTCGACGGCGCGTAGTGTTCCACGCGCGCCTCAAAGAGTTATCAGCAAAGGACGGGGCCTGCCACGGCCAGTGCCTGCCCGGGGGTGGAGGATAAATTTGAAAGAGTTACCTCGCCCCCGGGCGCGTAGGGCAGGGAGGAACAGGGGTGGGTTTTAGTCAGTAAGAGTCTGACACGCCCTTCCGCTCCACCCCAGAGCGGAAAGAGTCATAAGATGATTTCCCACCCCCCAAAAAAAAAAAAAAAAACCCGTCATCAGCCAACTGTTTTTTTAGAGTTATTGAAATACAAGTACAGTAAAACGTGTTCCGGGACATTTTTAACCAACTTCAAAAAGAAGGAGGTTATCAATTCGGACGTTTGTATTTTTTTTTTATGTATGTTCGGGCATAACTCCGTCATATATTGACGGATTTGCAAAATTCTTTTTGTCCGAAGGGGGCTTGTTCCGAAACGATCCAATTTAAATTTCATATAGATCTGATGATGGATTTCGGAGACAGACAACAGCACTTCTCTCTTCACTTCAAAAATTGACAGCAAATCAACCGCGATTGCTGTGATCGTATGTCTATGAATTTTTAACACAGTTTAATGTGGAACCACAACTAAAATTTTTTTACAAAAAATAGAACCGTGCAAAATAACTTCAATTTCGGAAATCGGTGTTCCTGGTTTTGTGTTTTCGTTATTTGACACCGACTTCCGAAATTACAAAGCAAATTTTTTATAGGATTAAATCTTTGGATGAGTAAATATAAATGTTTATCTATAATAATAATATTTTTATTAGTAAGACTTCAATAAACATTACATCAATGTGGTGTCGAAACCTGAAATAGGACAACCAGTATGACAGGGATCGAGGTTAATTCGGTTCCATAGATCTGAATGTGGAAACTTAGACAGTGATTACCTACTGCAAATAATCTATTGGTTGACAAACTCAGGGTAAAAATAATAATAGTAAAAAGAAAGAGTTTTAAAAATACTAAGAAAAAAAGAAATAGTAAGTGACAGTTGATTCCTTTATCGTATTCTAAACATAAAGTACCTAGTCGTACGTACCGTAACTATTAGGAGGTCTGGTTTGATTTCAATGCCATTTGATTCCATAGCTGTTTTCACAAGCCGTCCGATCAGCACCAGGCCCGAGAGTCGACGGCGCGTAGTGTTCCACGCGCGCCTCAAAGAGTTGTCAGCATTCATGACGGGGCCCGTCATGGCTGATGCCTGCCCAGAGTTACCTCGCCCCTGGGCACTCAGCGAAGGAACAGGGGTGGGTTTTAGTCAGTAAGAGTCTGACACGCCCTCCCGCTCCACCCAGAACGGGAGATATCATTGCATAATTTCCCACCCCACAAAAAAAAAGGTGTTTTCACAAACCTGCGTTACAAAATATAGTAGTGATTTTAGTTTGTTACCCAAGTCTAAGTTACAACTTTCAACTAACCCGAAGTAATAAATTATGTTAAGTAATTAATTTTCCATTTTCTCGTTACCTTTTCAAACTATTTGACCTGATATTAAATTCTCCTCAAGCAATAAAAGATCACATTATATTATGAAAAGGTCTGAACTTCATATCAAAATAACCAATCCATTTTTAAATAGATACTCGTATATATATCTACCTACCTAAGGCATTTAACCGTATCTACAAGCTAAGTACCTACCTAAGGCATTTAACCGTAACTACAAGCTAAGCTAACTATTATTATTGCAGTTATTACGCAAGCCTCGCCTCATATTCATATTTGAGGCTCTGTTAACATACCAGAGTAAATATTAATGTCGAAGAAATCTTGAGGTTTAATTTTATCAGAAACTGCTGCCTTTATCCTATGTAGATTTCTGTTTCTGTCTGCTTCTATTCATAATCTCCTAATTCTTTTTTGTCTGAAGCACAGGATTGAAGATACCATACTATTCAAAGTTTATCGTTATCATGATTCTTCGGGCTATGTCAGTAACCTTGGTTCTCCTCCAGATATCTCCGTTCCTGATACGATCACAGCAACGAAACCCCGAGCCCTCTCCATTGCTCTTTGGGTAACTTTAAGCCTTCTGGTGAGGCCTATTGCGAGCGACCACGTTTCATTGCCAAATGTCATCACTGGTAACATGCACTGGTTATAGACTTTCGCCATGAGACATTGCGGTATGTGAAACAAAAAGATAACGCGCAGCAGCGTCCCGAACGCTACCCAACCGAGTCGGAGTCGACGATAAAAAGTTACCGGGGCAAATGGGAGACTGACATAGTAACTATTCATTTTAATAAGTCTATTGCCTTACTAAAATTCAATGGTTTCAAGGTTCAATGGATCTTCTTGAGTGAGTGGGAGTTCTTGAGTGAAGACCCATTGAAGCTCAGTACAAAAGAGAGAAATAAGAAAATGGTTTCTAAAATCCCTACAGCAAAACCGTGTACGGTTGTGACCAATCAACGTCGATGTAGCGCTACGCACAGGCGGCATTTACTGGTTATGACCTACTTTATAGGCTAGACTAGATTTATATTTATAGCCAGTTAGAGAATTTGTTGCTTGGTGTGTTGATTACACCTATAACCAGCTTATTAGTTTAGTTAATGACGTGAGACCGTAAATTGGGCGATTTTTTTAAAACAACCTTATATTATTAGAAGGCTAACTACCACAATCCACTAAAATTGTAATGAAATTCTATGACACATTTCATATTCAATATGAAATTGCTCATATCATTATTATTGATCAATATTTTCGAGAATATATAAAACTTTATTTGACGCTTTAAATTAATATTGGAGCCTCATTAAAAATCAACAGTAGGACACAGGCACATAAAATATTAATACAATAAGAATACTGGTATTACATAATTATGACTATTGTAAGTTAGGCCGTCCATAGACGGACTGCTTAGAGCAGTCGAGACCAACTGCACGAGAGCAGTCGTGTTCCGGTTGGGGACTCCATAGACGAACTGCTTAGAGCAGTCGAGACCAACTGCACGAGAGCAGTCGTGTTGCGATTGGGGACTACATAGACGAACTGCTTAGAGCAGTTGAGACCAACTGCACGAGAGCAGTCGTGTTGCGGTTGGGGACTCCATAGACGAACTACTTAGAGCAGTCGAGACCAACTGCACGAGAGCAGTCGTGTTGCGGTTGAGGACTCCATAGACGAACTGCTTAGAGCAGTCGAGACCAACTGCACGAGAGCAGTCGTGTTGCGGTTGGGGACTCCATAGACGAACTAATTAGAGCAGTCGAGACCAACTGCACGAGATCAGTCGTGTTGCGGTTGGGGACTCCATAGACGGTCTGCTTAGAGCAGTCGAGACCAACTGCACGAGAGCAGTCGTGTTGCGGTTGGGGACTCCATAGACGGACTGCTTAGAGCAGTCGAGACCAACTGCACGATAGCAGTCGTGTTGTGGTTAAGGACTCCATAGACGAACTGCTTAGAGCAGTCGAGACTAACTGCACGAGAGCAGTCGTGTTGCGGTTGGGGACTCCATAGATGGACTGCTTAGAGCAGTTGAGACCAACTGCGTGAGATCAGTCGTGTTGTGGTTGGGGACTCCATAGACGGACTGCTTAGAGCAGTCGAGATCAACTGCACGAGAGTAGTCGCGTTGCGGTTGGGGACTCCATAGACGGACTGCTTAGAGCAGTTGAGACCAACTGCACGAGAGCAGTCGTGTTGCGGTTGAGGACTCCATAGACGAACTGCTTAGAGCAGTCGAGACCAACTGCACGAGAGCAGTCGTGTTGCGGTTGGGGAATCCATAGTAGAACTGCTTAGAGCAGTCGAGACCAACTGCACGAGAGCAGTCGTGTTGCGGTTGGAGACTCCATAGACGGACTGCTTGGATCAGTCAGTGCATTTTTAACTGTGACTGCAATTGAACTTGTTGATCGGTTTGTGTGTGGTGAATGTCAATTTTGTATTGAAACTGCAGATCGCCAAACAGCGATGGCTTGAAGCTGTCGCCACTGACTGCTCCTTGCAATCCGTCTATGGATGCACTTAGAATCAGTAATGAAGTATTAAGAAAAAAATCCTTGTCCAAAATTACAATAGCTAAATTTTGAGTGAAGAAAAGTCTTAATTTCGCTTCATCATTGAAAATAATGAAGTGTTCACTGTCGTCCGTCGCGCAGCCGAGTCTGTCTACTGTCTCTTATTAATAGAGCAGAGACGTCCTGCAGGCGTATTCGCTAACTCAGTTGACATCAATTTGTTAGGCACTTTGCCGTATATTTGCTGCTTTGACGTATAGGAAAACCGTATTGCCTATTATTATCGATATCCACCGAGCTATGTACTGCATAGTGCCTATCAAATTGATGTCAACTGAGTTAGCAAATACGCCTGCAGCTGTAGGTGTATTCGCTAACTCAGTTATTTTGGTTTTACGAATTTCATTAAACAAATTGAACGCACGACTTGCAGCAAAGTAAAAGCAGACTTAAATTAGTTAGAAACTGTTCTACGTGGCTTTAAGTCTTTGAGAAATCTTTACCAGTCTTTGTTTCTACTGCGTGCATACTTTCGGTTGTTTAAAAAAAATACAAAGCCTTTGAAACTAGGTGGCTTGTACCCTCGGGAAATATATATAAGAAAGGATTACTTTGTTTTGTGATTACTTCTTAGAGCAAAATTACGTTACAGAAGTTGTTCTTTAATAATAAATTTTTCAAAATGTAAGACTTTTTAATTTATTTTGTGACCAGGATTTACAGAGTAGAAAATGTTACAATTATTAAGATGTTATAAGAGTATTAACTACGCCCACTACTCTCTAGACAATCAAGGGTTGTCACTAAGAAAACCTCTTAGGCTCTAAAACCCACCGGTGAGTTTGACAAAAAAAAAATAAAAAAAAATAAAAAAAAAAGAAAAGTCTGCTGTCAACCCGGGTTGTCGTCGGGCTTCAATTCGACAACCCGGGTTTGTCTGCGGAGCCTATATGCGTATGGTTTGAGAGCCACTTTGTTAAAACTCTTTGAAAATGTGCTTAGGATTTAGTTAATATATTATTTAAGGGCCTACCTTCACATAAATGGCGCCCATATTGAATATAAAATTGTATCTTAGCATAGAAAATAAAGATTAAAGAATCCTATGTTGCGTTTGTTACCCAAAGTAGTAAGCAAAAGTGTCAAAAACGGACGTTTTTGGAACTTTTGCCTACTACTTTGGATACGAAACATTCTGAGACTTTTTTTAACAACGTAAAAATACTTTATCCTCTTTGTAGCAAACGTGACGTTGGATTTTTTAATAATTATTTTCTGTGCTATGCTACGATTTTTTATTCAATGAGGGCGCCACTTGGTGGCTATACACGCCTTAATAACATATTATATTTTTAGTCTAATGATACTATATAATTATGATACATGACGACAATGATACTATATATATACACAAATATATTATAGTATGCTAATTTGGTACGTTGCCCGAACTTAGTCTGACTTTCAAGTTAACAATTTCAACTAAACCCAGTCTGGAACGCAGGCACGTTAGTACAGGTATTAGTTCGATGTCTGTAATTCTGTTATTTACAAAACATGAGCACAATTTATGAATGTACCGATAGCTGACAGAGATGTATTAGATGAACTTTCTCGATTCTATGAAATTGATTATGATCAGCCATTAATACTATACCAAGAAAAAGAACTATTCCCGCCATACAAAATTTCCATGCATCAACCATATTATTTAAACCCTCGCTTCGAAACCTTTCGTAAAGCTGCAACAAAAAAGAACAAAGGACAAAACAGAAATATTTTTTCACTAGGGTGGAGAATTTATTTCTAATAGGTACCTAAAAGCACTGACTAAACTCTCTTTCGTTAAAGGGGTCCTTTTTCAAAGTCCCAGTGATCGATAAAAGGGTTACATTGCAAGCCATTCTTTGTTTGTTTTGGTTTTTTAACGGGGTTGAGAGCAGTGGTGGACCAGTGTTAACTGCCCGCCACTTACAAGTTGTAGATCGTGAGTTCAAACCCAGGCAGGCGCTTTACTTTGTGAAAATTATTTCATCACCACTGCTCTCAAAACGGCGAAAGAAAACATCGTGAGGAAACCGGCATGTCCTAGAACAAAAAATTCTAAGACATGTGACATCCACCAACGCGCACTGGGCCCGCATGGTAGATTACGGCCCACACCCTCTCACTGAGCACAGGCCTCCTCTCACAGAGAGGAGGCCTGTGCTCCAGCAGTGGGGACGTTAAAAGGATGATGATGATGATGAACGGGTTTGACAATATTCCTTTGGGTTTCTTGAAAACAGATAACGGAGAAATGGTTTGCTGGATTTTGAGTTCAATATTTTCTGGTTCTACGAAGTTACTAAACAAAGGATTATTTTCGGCCGAAAGGTATGTGTTGTAGAAGCTTTACTGGGAACAGTGAGGGATGATGATTCGTGATAGATAAAGTAGCTAAAATAAAGTCTGTTAAGCATCAAACACAAAAGACTTTTAAACCAACGATTTAACGAAAAACTAATTTAAATAAAATATTCGCTCTATGAAACGATTCCCTTACTATTGGCATAATTTATTGGAATCTAATCAAGGCATAAAATTGATGCAAAAAGTTGAACTGAAATGAAACGTCAACTGTACAGAGAATGCAAATGAAAGCAGTTCTCGTTAGTTGAGTTCTAACTTCCGTACAGAATACTCCGAGGCACCGTGCTGAGGGAAATGGATGGAAATTGGATACCTGTGGTGACTTTAAGCTATATTTTTTTCTGTATATGAATGTTTTCCGAGTATTAAACTCTCGGATTTTATCGGTTAACTTGTATAAATTATTAGAATATAAATAGGTTACTAAAAAGTATATCTGAGTTGCGTTTTGAGAAATAAAACTCACCTTTAATAAAAATCCCAGCTTCATTAAAAAAAATCTCAAACAAAAACTGCTAACCTACCACATTGTGTGCAGAACAGATGATCAATGGGGCTGAAAAGTTCTGGAGTGGCGACCGTGTACGGAAGACGCAACGTTAGAAGACCTCCCACAAGGTGGACTGATGACTTGGTGAGAGTCGCGGGTAGCCGAGTGCGAGACGCACTGTATGGTTTTTGTGGTGTCACTTGGGGTCGGCCTATGTCTAGCAGTGGACGTCTTTCGACTGAAATGATGATGATCTAAAGGTGTAATCAGTACGTGAAGCAGTTGCAGTGCGTTTTAGATGTTGAACACAACATTTGAGTCTGCTTACAACATTCACCTAATTTAAAGGTTTGCTGGGAGAAAACTCAACATTGAGTTAAGCTCGCCTTTGTACATGCATTGTGTAACCACTAAGTACTATGTGAAATTTTTGGTGTACAAATGAATTACCCACATAGTAGTCATCTGTATTTCTAATTATAAGGTTTAACAACTTTATTCCTCATAAAGAATTACATACATAATTTACTTACTGAGAAAAAATATCAAAAAAACTAAGATTAATAATTAGACCACGTGCGGTGTACGTATAAAACATAACAAAACAAAACAGTGAAGAAAGAAAAGAAAAAAATGTGGGTAAACAGATAACATAAACTCGATGATAATGCCTTTAAAAAGCATTTAGCAACGTGAGCGACTCATATATTTAGCTACGAGTGCGGTGATCGCTCGCTAATTCTTTGCAAACATTTTAAGAGCATTTTAATTAATATTCCCACAGTTTGAATATGTCACAATTGCATACAATCTTTTATACCACCGCTCCCTCGTCTAATTCAGCGCATCTCTCATGATATTCATAATTTATGCGGAACGACGAGAGAGGCTGTGCGGAAGAAATGGTTCACTAATTAAAATACTGGCAGTAAGAATGTGGAGCGAGACGAGTGTGGTTGGGAAATGGAAATAACGAAGTGCGTATTACAATCCTATTGAAACTGGTTAGCAGTTTTTGTTTGATATTTTTTTTAATGAAGCTGGGATTTTTATTAAAGGTGAGTTTTATTTCTCAAAACGCAACTCAGATATACTTTTTAGTAACCTATTTATATTCTAATAATTTATACAAGTTAACCGATAAAATCCAAGAGTTTCCTACTCGGAAAACATTCATATACAGAAAAAAATATAGCTTAAAGTCACCACAAGTATCCAATTTCCATCCATTTCCCTCAGCACGGTGCCTCGGAGTATTCTGTACGGAAGTTAGAACTCAACTAACGAGAACTGCTTTCATTTGCATTCTCTGTACAGTTGACGTTTCATTTCAGTTCAACTTTTTGCATCAATTTTATGCCTTGATTAGATTCCAATAAATTATGCCAATAGTAAGGGAATCGTTTCATAGAGCGAATATTTTATTTAAATTAGTTTTTCGTTAAATCGTTGTTCTAAAAGTCTTTTGTGTTTGGTGCTTAAAAGACTTAATTTTAGCTACTTTATCTATCACGAATCATCATCCCTCACTGTTTCCAGTAAAGCTTCTACAACACATACCTTCCGGCCGAAAATAATCCTTTGTTTAGTAACTTCGTAGAACCAGAAAATATTGAACTCAAAATCCAGCAAAACATTTCTCCGTTATCTGTTTTCAGGAAACCCAAAGGAATATTGTCAAACCCGTTCATCATCATCATCATCAGCCTTTTAACGTCCCCACTGCTGGAGCACAGGCCTCCTCTCTGTGAGAGGGTGTGGGCCGTAATCCACCACGCGGGCCCAATGCGGGTTGGTGGATGTCACATGTCTTCGAATTTTTTGTTATAGGACATGCCGGTTTCTTCACGATGTTTTCTTTCGCCGTTTTGAGAGCAGTGGTGATGAAATAATTTTCATAAAGTAAAGCGCCTGCCTGGGTTTGAACTCACGATCTACAACTTGTAAGTGGCGGGCAGATACCACTGGGCCACCACTGCTCTCAACCCCGTTAAAAAACCAAAGGTCTTTTATATAAGTTTTAATATGAATAATATTGTTTCTTCATTACTTTATTTTTGTTGACAGAAATGCATGAAATTCTAAAGGCAACGTTTGGAATTAACGTTTAAACCGACAATTTTCTGGCGACAAAGTGAGAACCAAGCAAAACTTGGGGTCGAGATAGGTTAACGCGGTCGAACTAGTCTCACCTTTCCCACCCTTGATTGCCAAGATCGTAGTTACACAACCGACCTTTTGGCACCTTATCAAAAGATATTCAAATTGAGAATTTTATACATTTTAGGAGCCAGTATTTTAAATTTAGACAAAAAAGAAATTTGACACCCTTACTAAGCCTTTTCATTTGATACGTCGTCGCATGGAGCAGATTGAAAAACTTTCTTTTTCCGATTTGCATCACAAAAGTGACCCCCATAAATCCAAATCTATTTATTTACTTTACATTTCCGTGTTTGGATCACAGATATTTATGTGTGTACTTACCTACTAAAATTCAACTTAATCGATCCAGTAGATTCGGAGCAAATTGACTTTGACAGACGGACAGACAGACACACGAGTGATCCTATAAGGGTTCCGTTTATCATTCGGACTTTCGGGGCCCTAAAAACTTGACATGAACATGATTCACTTCTCCTTTCGCAAATCTGCTCGTAGAAATTTCATAATAAATAAGCAGTTCCTTTGTACTCAATAAATTGTTTATTTATACTTTGTCTGTATGTACACAAATGATTAAATAAATGAATAAACATGAAAAAAGAAAACTATTCAAATGAGCTCATAAAAGACAAGTGTAAATATAAACGTTACACAGCGCATTCAACACTAATCTCGTAAATATTTACAATCTTGAAGATCATTTTGCATTCGCTTTACGGGAAACTATTCAAAGTCGGCAGGATCAGCTACTCACATAATAACATAGTCCATCGACACATCCTTCTTATGCTCACATACGTAATTTAGTATCAAGATAGAACTATATTAGGCCGACGCACACTCCCTGAGAAGGCGAGCAGCCCGCCGGCTGAACGGGTTCCAAAGGGTCATGACCATCCGGCTGGCCCGGGGATACCACACGCCGCATGGTCTCCGGTGAGGCGGCGAGCCTCCTTTCCGGATTGTCGCCGTGGGATTTGAAGAGAAAAGTCCTCGTGCGACGTGCACATTTGAGAGTGGTGCGTGGAGTTGCAACGCCAGAGCGTAACTCCGCTGCCGCGAGAAATCGCTGCACGGCGGACAGAGCTTTAGTGGGATCTCATAGTGGCATGGAGAGAGTGACTGTCGTCACCCGGTGCTGGGCACGCCACAATCAAGGTGATAAATCCTCTCTGAGAAGTGGCTGGAGAGGTGCCACGGCGTCCTCACCTTCCGCCTGACGCAGGTCCTCACCGGACACGGTTCCGTATTAGGCGGGAGGATACGCCCGGGTGTCACCATTATGTGGATCGCCTGGAGGACACGATGGAGAATATGGTGGAGGTCTACCCCGCTTGGGCGGAGCATCACCGTGTCTTCGTGAAGGTGATCAGCGGTGGCGACCTCTCCCGTCCAACCCTGGTCCAGGCCATTGTACGTAGTGAGAGGGTATGGAAAGCTGTCACCTCCTTCTGCTAAGCAGTAATGCTCGTAAAGGAGGAGCCGCGACGCGTAAGTGTAAAGTAATCCTCGCGCCCTCACGCCCGAGCCGCTGAAGAAGACACCCTAGGCGTGGGGAGTCGCAAGCCGATTCCCGGACACCGTAGGCGCGGGCTTGCGGGCGGCGAGCATTAGGTAACTCGCCGTCCGTTAAGGAATAGACCCGGATCGACGGTGCGTTGTGTTCCACACGTGCCTCTAAGAGATGTCAGCGCTAACTGAACTGGCCCGCTAGGGCTGATGCCTGCCAGTTGCGGGAGTGAAAGAAAGAGTCACTGCGGCCCTGGCACAGGCAACTGAAGGAACATTGATGAGTTTTAGTCATTACGAGTCTGATACGAAGATGGGAGAAGTTATTTGGTTATTTTCCACAATAAAAAGGCCGACGCAAACGTGTGACTCTCAGACGTGTGCGTCGGCCTAATACAGTTCTATTCTTTTCTTTTCTAAGCTTTTACGTGATTTTGTCTTGCTCATGGTAACAAACTCAATTTTATTTTAAACGTATTATTTTTTTTGTTATTAAATTTTAAACGTATTAAAGGTAATATCGTCAATTTAATCCGATGTATAGCATTTCTCAATCAAAAATTAAACGTATTATCCCTCTCTTAAATAATAATGAGGAGGAAAAGTATCAGAAAACGATGGACACCTTTTCAAAAGGGCCTATTTTCTGTGGGGAGAAATATCTAAAAGATGTCAACCATTTCATTTTTGGACCATTTTTTTTTTGTTTTGTATCAAAGGTTGCAAGTTCATATCTTTTGCCATCTCCTTTTGTAAAACAAACGAACAGTTGAAGGCTTTTATTTTAATTACATAGAAGTGTGTAATTTATTTTAATGTAAGTAGTGAATTAAAATTCGCTACTTTACTGGGCGTTCGTCTTTGCTTTGGCCTCGGGAGAGCAATAACGTCTCATTAGAGACACGGAATTGTACTTTGAATTTATTCGACGCTGTTTTTTAAGTGATTATTTTTCACAATCGATGAACGCAGTTGGTGGCACAGACATATCTGACGAAGAATGACGAAGAGAGTCGACCCCAAATAGGTAATGTGGGATAAAACCAGGCATAGCAATAGTGTGACTGTTTTGGTGGACAATAAAGTTTTATTCTATTCTATTCTATTCTATTCTATTCTATTCTATTCTATTCTATTCTATTCTATTCTATTCTATTCTATTCTATTCTATTCTATTCTATTCTATTCTATTCTATTCTATTCTATTCTATTCTATTCTATTCTATTCTATTCTATTCTATTCTATTCTTTCTATTCTATTCTATTCTATTCTATTCTATTCTATTCATAGAGAGAGATTAATATTCATATTTGCACCAAATGCAGCCCCATTTTGTGTCCAGGCAATCTGTATCCATTCCAGGTTGCCTGGAAACGATCGCGGAATGCGATAAGGCCGCCAATTGTATGTTTCTTAGTATAAGTTTTCCTTAACGTGTGTGTATTTTTTTAGTGTACAATAAAGTATATAATAAATAATAATCAATCAATAATTTAGTCACACATTACGATTAATGAACTGCGTCATAACATTATTCCCTTATTATTTGCGTTCAGTTTCATTGCTTCAATATCGAAAGCATTGCATAAACAATTAGTCAAGAAAATCCAATAATTAGTAAATCCACGCTAAATAGTAAGGCATGAACACGATAATTACATTTTATTCATTAGAAGGAGACTGTGGTAGGAGACGATTCTCCAGACGGCGGAGCTTGACGACATCACGGGGAGGTGCGTGTTGGTATTACAGCCTTAATTATGTTTCGAGAAAATTAGACACGTTGGAGTAAAGATCGCGCAAGGTCGAAACTGTCAACGTTTAGGTCCGTGTTGCGAAAAAAAAAATAACTAAAGGTAGGTATGTAATGGAGTTTGTGTTATTATATTTTTAAATAATTTATATTTATTTATGGAATAAGCAGGAAAAAAAAACAATAGCCTAACAACACGGTTGGCTAAGCGTTTTCCTGTTATCCATAAATTTTAGCACCCCCCACCCCTCTCATCTCCGAAACGAATCGATCTGAAATGGACAATTTTCATCTATTTCCGATAAATTTAGGTAAATATTATTTTAAAGAGACCCTCACTTTATGTCTTTTTATTTGATATGTCGCACGGTATAGTTTCAAAAACTTTATAACAGACAGACAAACAGTGATACTACAAGGGTTCCGTGTTTTCATTCGAACATTCGGAACCCTAAAAATCAGTGAAATTTGAAAACGACTTGAAAGATGAATTGTTTCTAATCTGCAAAACTGAGATTTAAGGCGTATATAGCCGCCAAGTGGCGCCCTCGATGAATAAAAATTCGTATCTTAGCATAGAAAATAAAGATTAAAGAATCCTATGTTGCGTTTGTTACAAATACGATATAGTTATTTATGATACTAGTGCGGTAAGTTGGTTTTTACAAACGAGTAGACGAATGTAAGCCCGAGGCAAAGTCGAGGTCTTACCATAGTCACGAGTTTGTAAATACCAATCCGCACGTGTATCATACAACGTTTTTCAACACATTTGCGAGAAAACAGTACCTACAATAGGTAATGAAAAAAACTTTTGTTTTTGATGTGAACCATCAATTGGCGCGGTTTGGCAGTAAAACCGACTCGAATGTTGAGACGAAAAACGGGATGACGCCGTCGTGTCACCAAGCCCCCACTACGCTGTCGCTCTCGACTGCCTTCTCCGTAGAAACATCTATGCGAAAAAAAGTAACACATCAACGACCAACAACTACAACTAACAACAAACACAACAACAAACAACAACAACAAACATAACAACACCCACAACAACAATACCAATAACAACAATCAGCAACAACAACTACCACAACTGACAACAACAACCAAAAACAATAACCACAACTAACAACAACAACAACCAACAACAACATTAACAACAACAACATTAACAACAACAACAACAACCACAAACAAACAACAGCAACTAACAACAACAAACACAACAACAAACAACACCAACAAACAACAACAACAACCAACAACAACAACAAACAACAACAAACAACAACAAAAAACAACAACAACACAACACCAACAACAACAACAACAACATCAACAAACAACAACAACAACCAACAACAACAAGAAACAACATCAACAAACAACAACAACCAACAACAATAAAAACAACCAGCAACACTACCAAAAACAACCACAACCAAAAACAAAAAACCACAACTAACAACAACAACCACCACAGCCAGCAACAACACCAAAAACTACAGCACAAAAAAAAACAAAACAAAATAGAAATTCTCATATTGTTTTTTATGGAAATAAAAAAAAAAACGTAAAGGATACGCACGGTTTTACCGCACGCTATACAACGGAGCGTGTGGTAAAATAGGTACTTAGGTATGAGTACCTATTTTACCGCACGTTCCATTATAGGGTGCGTAATTTTTAACTTTCGAACAATGTATACAGACTTCATAAATGCATTTTTTGAGCAAATGTGTTGAAAAGGTATTTTTCGTAGTTAAAACAGGACTCAAAGTGTTTCGTATCCAAAGTAGTAAGCAAAAGTGTCAAAAACGGCCGTTTTTGTTACTTTTGCTTACTACTTTCTCGAAAATCTAGTAATGTCATCCGACGGATATGTCCTAAGCTGTTCAATTGATCCTACTATCAGTACTCGCACTAGATTCTTTTGAAAATAAATGACTTCATTTTCGACGTATTGAAAAAGCACGTTTTATTCTAAAAATCCGTTAATTTTGTGTATTTAAACATATCGGTATTTGCTGATTCTAAATGCAAACACACAACACAACACAGTAATAAATTGCAACCAACTAATATCTAACTGTTCAAAGCGAGCGAGCTAAAGTTATTTCGAGGTGCACCAAACTGAATGCTTTAAGCGAGTTGAACAGAACAAATAAACCCTGAACACCTTGAGTGATCTAGGGAGAACTAACTGTTCACGCTTCCGAATTGAGGTTAACTTAAATAGATTCAATTTACCAAATTTAGCAGTTGAATCGTCGAGCTATTGCCCGATAATTCTTGTTCTGGTAAGATAGTTAAAGATACTTTTATTAAAACGTCTAAAAGTTCCCTTTAGGCATTGCTCACAATGAACATTTGTGTACATAATAATAAATATAGATAGAGATACCCAATACCTACCAATACTGAAGTAAACCTAACTAACTCGATTTTATTAATCGATTTAAAATACAGCTACATGATTGCTGAGCACACACGTGGTTTTCAAACTGATATTGATATCGAAAGTCGAGCTCTTGAATGTAATTAGAGGCTTAGCAATAGCATAGAGGAGCGCAGCTGCTGACTGAAGGGACTGTAATGGGATTTTGCTCTTATATTCTATTTTACGTTAAGTACTTTTGATTTAATATTTATGTACTGTGGTAGGCGTCAAATCAATGTGGAATAAAGTACATTGACCTTTTTCTAATAACTCTTCATAGGTACCTGAACAATTAGATATGAATCAATTTTCATTATTAGACAATGTTAAGGATCACGAGAGATGTTGATTCAGGACATCTTTGTGACATTATTTACGTTTTTCAAATTAAAAATGTCAATAAATGTAGGTGGATCAGTGACCGTTATTCCACGTTTATCTGGCGCCTACCATAACTGTTGCCCGCAACGTCGTACACCTGAAGCTCTTAAACCTGCACAAATAAAACTAATCATTGCTTGCTTGCGATTCATTCCGAGCGGATCTTATTAATTGATTTTACATAAAACGGCTAAAACGCAAATTAAATTCAGTAATGTGTATAATATGCCTTTCAAATCATTAAATAGACTAAAGTTCAGTACAAATAAGAAACTTTCGTCTTTGACATTCAAAGTTTTATAAATACACATGTTTCAAAAATACAATTACATAATACGAAGTTGTATCTAATGTTTTATCACAACATAACTGAACTGAATTATTCTTGCAGATTTTCCTGAAGTATTGACATTAAAAGTCAGACGAGCTTCTTGAATTTCACCGAAATAATTTAACTTCAATAACTTCATATTATTGTTCTTTAAACTTTTTGTGAATTGATTTTACGCTTTGTTTGATTTTCGTTCGTGAAGACTCAATCTTATTGAGTTACGATTTACTCAGTTATACAAACTTTTCATTGAACATTTGCAAATTTAAAAGAAAACCTGAAGCTATATTTTATCACCTTTTGATTCCTTCCAAAATCTGATAATGAATCTGACTGATGTCTCTCTCTAGACACATACACATCAACCTATGTTGTATTAGAAACTAGGTATTTTCCGATAAAAAATCGTTGTATGAAGCCTTTCTTGTAATATTACATTTTAAACGTGTTTATAACTATTTTTGTTTTTCAGAAATATAATAACTTAAAACATGCGGTTCAAATTCACACAGTGGAGCACTTATAAGGTATATATTTGGCAGTAGTTTTGACACTTCTATAATTTGCTGGAGTTAAATTAGATGAACTGTTTATTTTAGCGATTCATCTGGAGCGATGCGGCCTAACTCAGTTAAGTGTTTGCACCTTCATATAATTTATTTCAACTAAAATTAAGGTCATATGTTAGCATATAATCTGTGCTGAAAATTTTACACGTGGACGAGCAAAAAAACAAATGACACTCGCCACGTTCCGTTTATGACCATCGTGCGCCAGCAGCGTGATATAAACAGCGCACATTCTGCTGACCCACACTCGGTGACCGGCGTGATGGTCGCGCAAACGAGCTACAATTAGCATATCGTTACAAAACCCGCACATTTGAATTTTATTGATACCGTGTAATGGCGCCGGGGTGTCATCTGTCAACGTAGATAGCTTTTATTGTAGGGAAGCATTGTAGTTGTAAAGCTTCTGCACGTGACGTTCATTTTAAAAAGTTACCAGAAGGCAATTCTCGTGTTTAAGGCGCTTTTAACTGCCAACGATCTTAAGAGCCTACACCATCTCAGCTCAAATTCTAATTTCGCCCCCACTTCCCCGCGTGCCACTGCACTCTTTATCTCGCTCGCACACTTTTGCTCGCAGAGACGCGACACGCGCGGCCTTGAGGTCGAAGCGATTTCGTTAGAGTAAACTACACTATTATCGGACGAGTACTAAGAAATAAAATTATCAATCTAATTTAATTTTAACTTGTCATTTTATGAATATAAAATTATATATTATATCGCAAATACAATTTCAATGTATCTATAAACGATCAGTTTCCAGTATAAGCTGACCTCTCAGTGTGCGGAAAGCCTATAAAATGCGAGATCAGCTTATACTGGACGGTATAGGTGATGTCTAGCCGTGCACACTATTTTATTTTACCTACCTACTTCTATAAAATACTAGTCAAATGCGAGCCAACTTTGCGCTGTGGGTTCCGCCAATTAGTTTTGTAGTAAGTTTGCGTTTTATAGTTTTAGTGTATGTATGTTATGTGACAGCCGTTTGCGCATGTAGGTAATTATGTAGGTTGTAGGTATATGCAAGTACCTAGGTATACATACATATGGTATACATAGGTTAGAAAAATCGATTCTAAACCACTACATAAATTGTAGAATTTATGCAGTGGTTTAGAGTCGGTTTAGTAGCAGTAGAGCTACAAAAAACTAGTCAAGTGCGAGTCACCATTGCACTGAGGGTTCTGTAGGTACATTGGCTTGGTAGTAAGTTTACGCTGTGCCATTTTAAAATCTTATAATAGGTAGCTTTCTCCTTGTATTACCACTTTCTTAGTTATTATGCATCTATATAAGAATGAATCGCCGAAATGTAGGTATGCGTATATCTTTCGAAGGACTTCACCAAATTGCATAATTCTTTTTTTGTTGTGTTCGTGATTCTCAGGACAAGGTTTGTATAAATATAAGATAGGTAGGTATAGGTAGGATAAGTAGGTAAGTATGCAGGTAGGTATGTAGGTAGGTATGATAAATACCATAAGTTTTTTTCAAAGTAATTAAAAATAGTCAAAATTAAATAACATTTATTTTTAATCGCTTAAATTTCTAATTTACATAGTTAGAACATGTCTGGAATTGCATAGCTCAGGTAACATGCATGTTTTATAAAAATGTTCTAATTTTAGTTCCATTTCAGAAATATTGGTCATCTTTCTATAATTTCGACTTTGATGTTTTTGTCGCATCCAGACCTTATTCCGAAAATACATTTTTTTTTGTACCGATAATATGTAATTGTCCTTGCACTTGTATATACCAAGGATGTTTTTTATTTACGACAAGTCCGTTTTGAGTTTTTCTCCAAAAATTTACTTCTATCTTATCTATATCTTAGCTTCGTCAAAAGATGTTTAGAATGCTGCAATGGGACGCTTGATTTCAATGATTGTGTATATTCAGTGAACAGCTCATGTTCTCAGGTGATCTGCAAGAAAACACAACATTCATTATAAAACACTTTTTTTGGGGTATGTTATGTTATCATTCAATGACTGGCGTGATGGGCGTTGGTGGCTGCGCCAAAGTTTTAAACTTTTGCAGCTACCATCGTTGTACATTGTTTTTTTATCTGCCTGTATTTGTTGTTCTGTTCCTAATAAACGATTATAATAAAAAAAAATATAAAAAATTACCTCCCGCTCTGGGCGGAGCGGGAGGGCATCTCAGACTTTTACTAACTAAAACCCACCCCTGTTCCTTCAGTTGCCTGTGCCAAGAGCCGCGGTAACTCTCTTTCAAATATACTCGCGACCCCGGCAGCATAATTTTGTCAACATGAATAAATAATACGGAACCCTAAAAAGTCCAACATTATGAAAATTTTATTATGAATTCGCCAATTTCGTGATAGTACCGTTACGCGTTAGTACCAAGCGGTAGTGCCATGGGGGAACAGCTAATTTCGTGATTATCACACACGTATGATAGATAGGTACTTACAATTATATATTTTGTAACACATGAAGATTTGTTTCGTCCGAATTTATTTCTACAGTTTTCGGAGGTCATACCTCCGTCCGTCCGGTCCTGTAACAATCACACGGGACAAATAAATACCTACCTAGACCTCACATATTTTTATTTATGATTTGGCTATGGAACCCTAAAAATATACAAAAGAAGACTAAATCGTCCATAGAAGCAGACTTGCCCTATGAATAACAAATAACAATTACCCACCCTACATTTTTTATTGAAATACAAATTTGGTGAATTGGTATTTGATGGTGGAGGGATAATTTTCCAGTACAAGCTGACGTCTCATTGTACGGAATTCCTATACAATGTGAGATCAGCTTATACTGGAAATTTATAGCTTGATAATTTTTTTTTTGATTTTTGTTTGTCTTTTAAAAAAATGTTGCCCCACACTAGGAATATTCCTGTATCGTGGGTGCGTTCACAAACATGTAAATTCACATACACAAGACACCCAGACCCGGAACAACTATCTGCAGGTCATACAAATATTTGTTCCGTGCGGGGATCGAACCCGTGACACGCAGCGTAGCAGCCGAACGCTCAACCACTGCGCCAACCGTGCCGTCAAAATTATATAGCCATATGTAGTAATAATAATAACAGATCAGTGTTTTATGGCCTACAGATAAAACACACTGATCTGTTATTATTATTACTACATTGGCCTACAGATCTGCCCGGGGGTGGAGGATAAATTCGAAAGAGTTACCTCGCCCCCGGGCACTCGAGGCGGGGAGGAACAGGGGTGGGTTTTAGTCAGTAAGAGTCTGACACACCCTTCCGCTCCACCCTAGAGCGGAAGAAGTCATAGGATGATTTCCCACCCCCCAAAAAAAAAAAAAAAAAAAAGGCCTACAGATAGTTTTGTCGGATCTGCGCGTTTGTGAATGTGAAGATTTGTGTTTGTAATCGCACCGTCTCCGATTCAGTTGAAATCCTGGAGTCGGCAACATTATAAAAATAAACAATTAGGTACTACATAGATACCTATTTGTTGTATATTGTCAAAACAATAACAAACCTATTTAGGGAACTTTTTAACTTTTTACAAAATTGGACACCCATTTTTCACATTTTTTATCAAAAAAAAAAGTGTACACCTGGATTTCGCCTGAATCGTGAAAGGTGCGTTTACAAACACAAATCTTCACATGCAGAAACACCTGCAACTCCTAACGCAGCAGCCAATCACCTGCCACTGCACCAAACGTGACATGTTTGTAATCACTAATACTGTAAGTAGATAGGTAGCTATATACTTACTTCATTACGTTTATCATGTTTTCCAGTTTCTTTGCGCCAACCCTTTCGTTTCTTATTTTTATTACGGTTATTTCCCATTGCACCAACACTATAAGTATAAGTACTAAAAGATTTGTATTTTACGTAGTCTTGTTGCGTAATGTGTGCTCTGAGCGCAAGCGACACAGCCCTCCCGTTTGAAAGCCGAAGCGAGACTGAACGGGGGCGTCGGGCGCCAGGGAACAAGCTTCAAGACGGCATAGTTTAGGTGATAGTTTAGGTATTTTATTTTTACTGTGAAAATAATGGTAATTAAAAAATAAAAAAACTTGTAGGACCTGCTTTATAGTAAGTTCAGTTAGTATGCAAAGTTTCATGATCTAATTTTAAGCATTTTTTGAATGCTAGCGGTTTATTGTTTTCGGTTTAGAGGTAACTTTGGATTTTTTTTCTATCGAGAAAATTTTATGGAATCGTGTTTTTGAGGTTTATAATACTTAACATTGATCCTCAACCTTGCCATATATTTATTTCAAAATTAATGCTGCAGTATTATCGACATAACGGAGGATCATGCTAAGCCATTTGAGGTAACATAGACTCTTAAGTGGTTAGATTGCGTGTTCTGTATTGAGCTCACGTAACGCGTCGTACGTCCACTCAGTAATAAGACTCGCCCATCAAGGAGCGCTGTCCGAAATTATACGCATTATTAATAAATTTTACATAAAACAACAAGTATTATACTAAGACACGTATAACAAAATATAAATAGTTAAATAATCTTTAAAATGGTGAAGGTTTCCTATAAATACGTATTATATAGTTTTTGTGTGATTCTCAATTTTTATCTGCGTTAGAGAAATTAATAAATTACAAATTAATTACAATATGTTATAATAAATATTTTTATTTAAAATATTTTTTTCGTAATATCAAATTACGAAAAAAATTACCTAGAGTAACATAAATATTTTTTTCAAAGAAAATTAAACAAGTCGTTTATACGTGATGTTCAATTTAAAATCATTAGAAGTCGTATAACTGCGCCTTAAAACACATTCAGATTAAAAATTAACAGAAGGCCAATTCTTATAATAAAAAAAATATTAAAATTTAAGTGGCAATCACATTTCAGTCTCCATCAATGTCAAAATTTATGAATACTAGATGTGTTTTTGACAGATTGCGACTCCGATGCGAATGCAAACGTTCCTGATAATTTGTGTTGTTGTTTTGTTTTAATGGTAATTTTGTTTTATTTTTATTTTATTTTTTTCTATTTATAAATTTCTCTTTTGTTATTTAGTTAATTTTCTGAAATTGTATTTATTTATGGGGAATGCACTGGCTCCTGTAATATAGTTTGAAACTAGCTCGGGAGCCACGGGATTTCATGTAAAATGTAATGAACCTGCTACAATAAATAATTTATTATTATTTATAATTTGTTATTCTGAGAGTTATAAATAATTTTAAAGAAACTCTCTTTAAGGCCCTACTACCGGCCAAGTGGCGCTCTCATTGAATAGAAAATCGTAGCATAGCATAGGAAAATAAATATT
The DNA here is from genome assembly GCA_951329385.1 of Polia nebulosa. Lineage (NCBI taxonomy): Eukaryota > Metazoa > Arthropoda > Insecta > Lepidoptera > Noctuidae > Polia > Polia nebulosa. Next base: position 23,411,125 of record OX589602.1, read on the forward strand.
AAAGAATCCAACGTCACGTTTGTTACAAAGAGGATAAAGTATTTTGACGTTGTTAAAACAGGACTCAAAATTATTCGTATCAAAAGTAGTAGGCAAAAGTACCAAAAACGGCCGTTTTTGACACTTTTGCCTACTGTTTATTTTATTTTTTATTCAACGAGGACTCCACTTGGCAGGTAGTAGATATTTAAGTCAAGAGTGTGTAGGTTACTTTTAGGCAAGCGTGCTTCATCTTTGCCAACATGGTCGCATACCATCAGGTGAGATATTGGTCAAATGCGTGCCTATAAATAATTAAAAAAAAATCTAGCGCGATTAAATTAGCGTAACATCTGTCACTCTTTGTTTACATTAGTATTTCTATAAATATGTCCGCCTGGCGTCCTTCCAAACTGCAATGAGGCGTCAGTGTGATTGTGTATCATGATGAGATACATCTCTGTGATGACGACCAGACTGTATCAGGTATCTTTTTTGCGTAAACGTATGTAGGCACAAAGTTATAATATAAGGTACTTTTACGGTCTCCTTAGGAATGTGCTCTAACAGGCGTTGCACAGAGGGGGATCTGGAGTGGTCCTTTAAGGCTGAGATATCCCTAAAGCGCGGTCACTCTCGGACTGCATAGAAAAGAAAGAGATGCGCTACGACAAATGCTCGCAATTTATTGCAAAATATTAAGAATTTTATCGATTTACTTAGGATTTACTAATAAATTTATAAAAAATAATCCGTCACTGGATGCAGTTTAGCATTTGAAATTTTATGGTATATTTTTTATTATGATTATAATTGTTAATAAAGGGATAAACTGCCTTTAAAGATAATTAAGAGGTATGTTAGAAGATTTTTTTAAGTATTAAAAGTATGTTAAATTATGTTTTAAGTTCCATCACTGTATGCAAATAGGACTTGAAAATATCATATTTTTTTATTTGTCAAAATTATTTACGGATATATATACTGCTTTAAAAAACCGTCTTTTTGACCGTTTTTGGTAACCTTAAGAGGTAACGGGGCCATGTGCTTATGGTGATAACCTTGGTAGTTTTAGTGAGGTAAGTATCCTGCACTCCCTGGTTTTTCCCCCAATGTCCTGGCGCCTTCTGAAGGTTTCCCCCGAAAACAAAAAAAAAAAGCTTGAACAATTAACTACAATGCACCTACACACACATACCCACGTACTATAATTATTTTTTGTATTAATAATAATAAAAAAGCTACACTTATGTCCAGATGCTGTTTCAAATTTCAAACCTCTATTTATTTATTTACACTTCATGCTACTAAAGTACAAATGCGGACTTAATGCCTTAGGCATTCTCTACCAGTCAACCAAGGGACCTACCTCGCTACATCCAACCCCCCCTACCCCCCTCCCCTAATTCTAATTTTATGTTAGGTACATATACACTACCTACTTTTATAACAATCCGCCAATCAGGGGGCAAATTTTAGCCTATCTAGGAGAACAGTACTTCACCTGTTTCTATTGTATAAATTCAACTCAAAAATGAACAAGGCTCTAGGTGTGCTTTCGTAGCTTGGGGACTCGCTTGCTTACTGCGAGAGTGCGGTGTGTAAAAGATGAGGTTCAGGGCACTCTTACGTCTATTACTGATTTATAAATGATTACATGTGTGCCCACTTCCAAGCGCTAAACTCATCTCAGTCTTAAAAAAACTACTCTTTCCACATTTGAACCACTCTCCAATATTCTCAACTGCCACCTAAAGGCCGGTGCAGGCCCGCTGAGTTTAGGCTGCGTCTAAATATAATATTTAATACAATCTCACTATTTATCGTGGATGAAAGCTCGTTTGTCGAAATCGATCACCACATCGTCGCTTGGCTTGATAGGTGAGATAGTGGTCAACCGTGACCGTGAGCCTATCAATAATAATAAAAGAAAGCTGTCGCGAACCATTTTCGAAATACGATATTGAAAAGTTTCTCTTTACAAAAAGTTCGTCCAGCCAACGTTGTGCATTTTTTAGTGGTCGCCACTTTGCCCTAGATTTGCATAAAGTTGTCGAAGGAGAAAAATAAAAAAACTAGCCAAGTGCGTGCCGGACTTCGCACATTTAGGGTTCCGTACCATTTGAGGGAAATCAATGTTTTGGTATTTGTTAATAATAAACATTATCACAACATTTCAAGTGCATAGGTCAATGGGAAGTTAAAAAATTCTTCGGAACAATATTTTGTGACAGACGACGGACAGACGGACACGTGAGTGACAGCAACAGGGCTCCGTTTGGACCCTTCGGGTACGGCAACCCAAAAAGGAGGTGAAATGGAATTAATTATTTCTTTCAGTAGCGCCGCCCTGCCTAATAGAGTGATTGTACAAACATTGGTGAGAAACTCATAATATTATTATTGGTATCAGTGTCTGCGCTTGATTCTGTATATCTTTAGAAATTATTTTGTAGGATAATGTAACAACATTGCGCGTCTGAAATAGACTGGGTGTCTCTATTTATTTATAACTGTAAAAGATAAATACACTACAATAAATAGTTGTTTTTTAGTGACAAGAAATACGACACATAAAATAGTGAGAACATCAACGAGCCAGATTAAATCTGTAGTTTCTACTGGAATATTTTAGTTTAAGGTGAAAGCTCCAAGGTAGCCCGCGAAATTCAAATTTTCTTACGTTTTTTGGAATTTGCAGGTCAGTGTCAGGTTGTATCTAAGTCAAAATTCGCTTTCGCAGTCCTCCGCGGGCGTAGCAAGTATATTATAAATATTTATAGAATTATAATCATTAAAATCATCAATACAACTCTCTCAGTTAGAATTGATTCCAAATGTAAGTATTTCATGAAATCATGACATTTGGCATCAATTCTGAGAGAGATGTATTGATTATTTGAATGATTATAATTCTATAAATACATACTTGCTACGGTCGCGAATCAAATGTTGACCAAGATGCAACCTGACACTAACCTGCAAATTGCAAAAAAACGTAAGAAAATTGAAATTTCGCGGGCTACCCTGGAGCATTCACCTTAACATCGCAACTCATCTCTTGTGTGTTCTTCTTCATCCGGAAAGCTCTAAAAACACCGTAGGTACCCAGTATTTCCACGTATAAGTCTACCTACCTTAATTAGGATAACGAAGGATCACAGGTCAATCCTTTCGAGTTAACTTAAATACATACGGCATCACCCGGTGAGAGGTCAGCAGACCCACTCGAACCGACAACCGCCGTCAGAAAATCATCACGCTCAGGAATGTGCTAATAGGTAATATGATAATTAGATATTTAATTGACCTAATTTAATGAGAATGATTGAAATTAGGTCGATTCGGATAATACATTGGTTGTTTAAAAATTTATCGACACTAAACACGCCTTGATAGACATTTTTATGAGCAAGTTAACACATAGCTGAATTTACATTATTTTTTTCAGAATCCAGTCAGTGTTTTTCAGAGTGTAAATGTTGCCAAAGTGGCAAATAAATTCCGGAACACATTTTTATTTTTGATAGGCACTCGTTTGACCACTATCTCATCTGATGGTAAGCGATGATGTGGTCGAAGGTGGAGCACGCTTGCCTAGAAGTAATCTATTCACTCTTGACTGAAAGACTCCCAGGTTGTAGCTATCAGGAAACAAAGACTCCGGTAGGGAATTCTACTCCCTAGCTGTACGCACAATGAATGTTTTCTCAAAACGCTTTGTGCGTATGGATAGGATGTCGACCATGAACCGGTAGCAATTCGCCGTACGTCTTGTGGTCCGTTGATGAAACGGGCTTGGCGGAATCAAATTATGCAATTCCGTCGCACACTCCCCAAAATGTAACCGATAGAAAACCGACAGGCTAGCAACTCGGCGTCTATGTTCAAGACTTTGGAGTTTCGACTCAACGAGCCTATCATTGCCGATGATCCTCTTGGGTATTTGGGTACATTCACGGGTAGATACGATAATGACACTTAGAATGAGATCCCAGAGCCGCCAGACATAAGACGGAAGACTTATTTTCTGAATAATTCATGATACTTACACCTCACCCATAAAATGTGTAAAAACATTATTATAACGACCTTTATTATGTTTACGTCAATTTATCTCATTGTAATAATGTCTCACTGAATAATACAATAGATATTTACATTTTCTCATTACGCTGTTTTTGAACAACAGTACAGAGGTGAATGAGTTGTGGAGTTAGGCTGTTTCTATTTCGTAAATATCAAAATGAAATCAAAATCAAAGTCATTTATTTAAATTAGGCTGAGAGCCAGTTTTTTTTTAACGCCAAAGTTCTATATAAAGACAGTACAGACAGAGAGACCGTGATGGCTGCTTACACTGTTTTGATTGCGCTGATAGATAACGCACTTTCGGATGAAGTCTAACGCCAGCATCTAACTATGGTTGGGGGGCCGTCTCCTCCTCTGCGAAGCAGTAATGCTCGCGAAGAGGGAGGCGGCACACGTTAGGGAGACTCAACAGAGACCGAGTCGCCCTAGCGCCCCCAGCAGCAGCCGTCGCAGGAGACGCCAGGGGCTGCGAGACGATCTCCGGCCACCGTAGACCCGGGCCTGCGGACGGCGAGTAGCGGGTAACTCGCCGTCCGATCAGCACCAGGCCCGAGAGTCGACGGCGCGTAGTGTTCCACGCGCGCCTCAAAGAGTTGTCAGCAAAGGACGGGGCCTGCCACGGCCAGTGCCTGCCCGGGGGTGGAGGATAAATTCGAAAGAGTTACCTCGCCCCCGGGCACTCGAGGCAGGGAGGAACAGGGGTGGGTTTTAGTCAGTAAGAGTCTGACACACCCTTCCGCTCCACCCTAGAGCGGAATAAGTCATAGGATGATTTCCCACCCCCCAAAAAAAAAAAAAAAAAAAAGCATCTAACTATGGTATTTGTTACTAAAAGTGCTCTACGCGTGCGAATACCTATGTAATTATAGATACAATGCTAACAAAATAATAAACCCCGATCAGAGCACATTATTTATAAACATTACAGTGCCTGTAATGTGTGTAAATAATACTGCAACACGTGTATGCAACAATTACACTCAGTGCACTGACCGCTGTTTTATGTTATTGAGAACCTTGTAAACAACTCGTAAAATAAAATAGATGACTTACGTCATTTACTAATACTATGAATGTACCTAATAAATAATTTCATGATTTACTCTACGAAGACAGTCACATCTTACACGTGTAAATAGTCAATGGGACACATAAAAACAAACGTTAATGATTCATTTATTTTTACTGCACATCTACGACCACTTACCTGCGTAGTAACGAACTCGAAATATTTCAGAGCCAACTTCAAGCATTAATTTAATTTAGAAAAGACTTCACGTAGCTGAAAACCATTGTCATTCTTATAATGCTAAACATAAGAGCGAATGTCCTAACATTGCATTAGATTACTCAGCTAAAAGTACAGACTTACCTAGTTTCTGTAAGTGAAACTGTTATTTTATAGTTTCAATAGAATAGAATAGAATACTTCTACTTTATACAAACTTACATCACATAACTATATTCCAATCCTTTAGTTTTTAACGTCAGCACAAAATAACCGAGATATATTTTTTTTATATTAGTCCTGGTTATTGAAGTCTGACCTTATGTACTAATTTATTGGCCTCCCACGTAGGCACCTTTGTTTGGCTACCTAGACCGGAGTTAACCTTCAGGTGGTCGTGAGAAAATTTCCAAAGGAAATTAGTTCACGATAACTCTAGGAAATAGTGGCGTCCTACCGTCTTTCATAGATTTTGAGGCTTAGGTAACCATGCACATTTCAAACCCGGAAAAAACATCTCTCCATGTTTCAGTAGCTGCTCAAGGCAATAACAATTAGGTTTAACACGTGAATTATTATGAACAAGAATATTTTATTTGCATAAAAATATGGTACAATTTTAAGGTCTCATAAAAATATTGCGTACATCTTTTGCCATTGACTGGCATACAAATATTTCAAACAATTGTTTGAAACAAGAAATTTAAAAATAAACGTAAAATTAATGAGATCTGATCAGATAATTAATAAGTATATTAGACTTCTTTAAAACCTATTAATACCTAATTTCTTTTGAAAGCCTCGCTATCACGCGAAGCATTACGTAACTAAACATACTCTACCTAAATAAACCTCTCTGGAGGGCTTTCTCATACTAACAACATGTTCCAGCAACACCCCACGTATTAATAACGTCGGGATAATCTAAACTCAGTCTGAAATTCGAATATGAATTCTGTCAGGTGTGGGGAGTTATAACATATAATAGTCCGTGTATAATTCTCCGTGGATGCTTGTGCCTGGTAGCCGGCTTTTCTGACCAAGTTCTGATATGTTAAAAGGCTTCATCAAAATCTGTTCTTCTTATTACGAAAACCTTCAAGGAAATTAACAAGGTAGGTATTATTTTTAGCCGTGCACTAATTTAGTAAGCGTACTATCTGATTTCTTATTTGCAAAAAACAGTATTCGTGGCTTTGTGCTGATCACAAACTATTTCAAAGCTTACAAACTAATTCAAAGCTTACAATCTCGCAATTCTACTCTTATTTGCAATCATAGCCAATTAATGGATTGCTGACTGAACAAAATCTTCTGAATGTGATCCTAAGCAATGGTGTTCAATAATGGAAACCTACACAAATAGAATATCTGGCTCTAATCAAATGGGTTTTCAATTGAGAACGCTGTCACGTAGTTTTGCTGGACAAGATGTTGTTGTTATATAATAATAATAATATAATAAAAGTCTTTATTCGCTGACCAATAAGTACAGTTTAAATATTATCATTGTAATTTTTAGCAACCAGTTTTTTGATCAGGTTATCCTTCGACAACTAGAATTAGAGGCCTATGTCGATGTTGTTGTTACTATGTATAAATACATATTATTGAAATGCCAGGTTCTATTCCAAGGTTTGTAATTTTTTTTATCAAAGCCAACCTCAAAAGAACGGCTTAGCTTATCTAATATTTATTTAATTCAAAATCATGCGAAGAGTCTTGATTTTAATGGTGGAGAACAGTTATTAAGATGGTTTATCCCTCGCTTTTCGCAATTTTATCTTATCTTATTTATCTTATAAAGTTCAAAATTCAAAGCATATTTTTCATCATACTCGTACATAGTCCTATAGGTAGTGTTAGAATTTATTTAAAAAAAAAAACATTCAAAACCAACTACTAAAAATAAATAAAATTAATTATATCATAAGAAATAACAATATTACACTTTACAATAAGCGAATGTACGAAAAAACTAAATTTTGTGATTTTATTTATCGTCGTATCGATTCCATTTAAGCTATGGTGTCCATAGTATTTCATTAACTGTGTCATTGGTTTGATCTTTACAGTCCTAAAAAAGCCGAGATTTCAAGGTTAAGAAGGTACTAGGTTAAGAATAACTGAACAATAGGTTCTGAAGAATAACTAGTTACTTCCTAATGTTAGCACTGATTAGTAGGTATCCCAACAGCAACACGTAAATGTAATTATTTCTATTTTTTGACATTTAATTTATAAGTAATATAAATCCTAGAACTAAAAATTCGAAGACATGTGACATCCACCAAACCCGCACTGGGCCCGCGTGGTGGATTACGGCCCACACCCTCTCACAGAGAGGAGGCCTGTGCCCCAGCAGTGAGGACATTAAAAGGCTGATGATGAATGTGAAATTAATAATGAAATCAATTGCCGCCAACGGCCTGAGGGCCAAAAGCCTCGACGACCACCTGTCGAAGCTGTCGTTGGATAAACCCGGGCCTGCGGACGGCGAGTAGTGGGTAACTCGTCGTCCGATCAGCACCAGGCCCGAGAGTCGACGGCGCGTAGTGTTCCACGCGCGCCTCAAAGAGTTGTCAGCAAACATGAAGGGGCCCGTCATGGCCGATGCCTGCCCGGGGTTGGAGGATAAACTCGAAAGAGTTACCTCGCCCCTGGGCATTCAGGGCAGGGAGGAATAGGGGCGGGTTTAAGTCAGTAAGAGTCTGACACGCCCTTCCGCTCCACCCTAGAGCGGGTCATTGGATGATTTCCCACCCACCAAAAAAAAAAACGTGGTTGGATAAAAGTCCTGATACAGAAGGCAGTATTCCTCGATACGGCTTGCATGGTGAGGAGGTTCCTGTCTCTGGAGCCTTAACCACCGATAGATTGAACCCTGGTTCCGATACCGGCGGACTACTATTTTTTTTTCTGTCTTTATGCTTTTTTGTGTTTTTCTTTTTAAAATATTTTATAATTTAAATGATGTGTGTAAAATAAACGAAATAATAAATTGATGAAATTGATAACAACATTTATTTGTAAAACTTAGAGAAAAGTTAAAAAAAAAAACGAGCGAGCTTCACGTAGTGGCATATGATGTGTAACATTTGACATCTCACTTTGGTAATAAGCAACATGAACATTCTATCCTGAAAAATAAAATTAAAACGTTTAGTTCCGATTTCGACCGCGCGGAGACTTATCGTGCAGACACTACCATCTGACGGCAAACGCTACCACCGCGCGCGCTCATTGGTCAAATCAAATAGCGCCCGCTTTCTCGGGTTCTTCTTACACACTTCCGTACCATTTCACGAAATCACTCCCACAGATTACAAAAAAGCAAGAGGAAAGATGTTAAACATCAAAAATGTAAAATCTCACACATCGTGAAACTAAACCCAGGTTCACAAATAAAAATTCTAATTCTAATTCTAAAAAAAACTGATGGCAATGAAAAACTGCCGTCTAATTAACATTTTCGTCAAATTAGGCGAACATGAAGATAACTAGAAGAGAAATTTGGCCGAAATACTTCCGTAACTTTTGCTGAAATGTAAGGAAAAGATAATGTCATTAAAAGGATTCTTTTTGTTAAAGAGATGGCTTGCTCAAGGAAAAGTCTCATTTTCCTTGTCACCACAGACAAGCTCTATAGCAAGGGATGACACGCAACAAGATTTTAAAGAATATTTCTCATTTACTGAAATTGAAACCAGCAAATGCGATTCGGACTCGCACACGAAGGGTTCCGTACTATAAGCCGGAAAACTCACGTTTCTTGTATGGAGGTATATACGAGTACACCCCTCTTTAAATCTTAATTTTATTTATTTTTTACTCTGAAAATTTTAACTTCTACCTATTACGGTTCATGAGAGATACCTACAGCCCGCTGACAGACAGACGGACGGACAGACAGCGGAGGCTTAGAAATAGGGTTCCGTTGGATAACCTTCGGGTACGGAACCCTAAAAACGGCCCCCAAAATGCCCATTGCTCATAACTTTCTAGTGCTTATCTGTTAAGATGAAGCGGGGAAACGAACTCCTGAGCATGTTCCAAGTTAAATAAGCAATATTTTCGGTCATTTTAAATATTCAAAAAAATAAACAAATTAGCGCTTGTCAAACTACTGCACAAATGTATGTTACACGGGTGATTATTATCATTGATAAATAGTATAATCAAAGTCAAACGTAAACAATGGGTGATGACTAGACATCGGATTATTTGCATCTGAAGTTTTTGTTTATGCAAAATCATAAAACGCAATAGGTGGGTACCTATTTGCATGCATATTTTGGAATTTTAATAGTGCATAATATAATCCGATCCGATTCGACCTACTTATGACATTTGTATATAAACGACGTAGTAGTGCAATATGAATGATACAGTAGAACCACACTATTGACAGAACGATAAAATATTTATGTATTTGTTAGCTACCACGACATTTGCCTAAGCGGTTTCTAAGGTGCCAGACATATTATGTACATATATATTCACTCCGTAAATTAGATTGTCAAAAAATACTGGACGCTTATTTTTTTTTTAATACAATAAAAAAATACAAAGATAAAACGCATCAAAATTCAGGAGTGGGGGCTAGTTACGTCACTAAACGGTACAAAGTGTTTCGAGAGGTGACGTCACGCGAAATATCAACGCACTGTATCGTCCAAATTTTTTGGTTTATGTGACAAAAGGAAAATACATGTCCAGTATTAGTTACGTCACTAAACCGTATAAAGTCTATCTAGATGTGACGTCACGCGAAATTTCAACGCACTGTATCGTCCTAATTTTTTGGTTTATGTGACAAAAGGAAAATACATGTCCAGTATTAGCTACGTCACTAAACCGCATTAAGTCTATCTACATGTGACGTCACGCGAAATTTCAACGCACTGTATCGTCCTAATTTTTTGGTTTACGTGACAAATGAAAAATACGTGTCCAGTATTTTTTTGCAATGTAACTGACAGACTAATTTGATTTTTTTTGTAAACTGGCCTACTGGCACCATTTCAATGCCTCGACATCGATTTGATACACTTCATGTTCTTACCCTATTAAGTTCCAATGGTGCAAGGAGGCATTTCTACTGTCTCAACATGAACTACCGCACCCCTGGGCACTCAAGCAGGGAAGGAACAGGGGTGGGTTTTAGTCAGTAAGAGTCTGACACGCCCTCCCGCTCCATCCAGAGCGGGAGAAGTCATTGGATGAATTCACATCCCACAAAAAAAAAAAAATAACCGGCATTAGGTATCTCTATCTATACACAAGGCTTTTGTTGTGCATGAAATTATTATAGAAAATAACAGGCAAATTAGCCGTCTTTATTTTGTGAGTCCCGATTTCAAACAGCCTTCACAAGTCATGATATTAAATTGAATTTGAAAATTAACTACTTCCTGCTGTTTTGTACGATGCCGTTGCTATAGCCTATTCCCAAAAGGTTAAAAGCTTAGGCGTTTTTCTGGACTGCAACCTATCTTGGAATGTTCACATTGCAGAAGTAAGCAGGAGGGTGTTTTGTTCGTTTCAGTCGCTGAAACGTCTCCAGAAGCTCCTGCCTTTTCCGACCATAATTACTCTTGCTCAGTCTCTCCTTCTACCTCTTCTGGACTATGCTGATGTCTGCTTTCTTGATGCGACGAAGGAACTCCTTAATAAGCTCGAATGTCTGCAGAATTTGTGGATACGCTTCATCTTTCGCCTCCGAAAGTACAACCATGTGTCGGCATTTCGGAAGCGGTTGAGGTGGCTGCCTATTCGGCTGCGTCGGAATACTCACACTCTTTCTTTACTCTTTTCAGTTCTTCACAATTCCAACTCCCCCTTGTATTTTCGGGAACGCTTTGAGTATCTTTTTCCAAAAGGAAAACCTTGCCGCTCATCATCTTCTCTTCTCCTTCGGTTCCCTCCCCACTCTTCTAGTTGTTACGGTGGATCCTTTACTGTTCATGCTGTACGCCTTTGGAACTCTCTTCCACATACTCTTAGGGTAAGCCCTTCGTTGGAGGTGTTTGGGAGAGGAATTAGGGAACACTTCCTGTCAGCATGACCCGTAATATGTTTGTAAAAGGATTTCTTTGTAAGCCATACCCATAGTATGTAGTATGTATCACATATTTGTTTAGTTTATTTAAGTAACAGATATTTATTTTAAGTTTTTGTTGTGCACTTAAGATGTACGTACCTACTTATGCAAATGTATTTTTCACCCTGAGGTTCGCTGTAAGAAAACCCAAATGCTGGATTAAGCTCGCCTTTGTTACTTAACTAACTGTTAATTTGTGTTTTATTTATATGTTATATGTGTACAATAAAGAAGAATAATAATAGTAATAACTACGCTAGTATTACATTATCTGTGTTAACGCCGAAGCTTATTTCACACACTGCTTTAAAAGATTTTCAAATTTGCTACTGTAATGTTGAGACGCTTGTTTCACGAGCTCGAATGGTTTCGTTTTTATCTTCTTTACTTTGCACAAAGCTTACCTAATTACATGAATGGTTTTAAGTGGAGAGCAGTGGTGGCCCAGTGGTAACAAAAAAGAAAAAGTAATAAAAAATGCTAGTGGACACATTCCTAGTAAAGACAATTTATTAGTTAAAGATAGAATTAAATTACGTACTTGTAAGTCTATACAAGGCCAGGCTGTAATAAGATTAGGGTCTATCCTTGTACACTATAACGAAGGCAAAAAATAAACTAAGGTACAAAATAATAAGGGAGGAAATAAGAAGGTACATTCGGTGAATGGATAAATGGCTTTATTAAAAAGACACATCAGTATGAATCAATTACATTACGTCTATGTTGCTATTTATCTTCTCTATCAAGCGACTAATAGGGATGTTTTCTGGGTATAAAAAAAACTTTTATACAAAAAAAACAACCGACTTCCAAAAAAAAATACGCTAGAAATTAAAAAATAACTCTCACGTAAAAAAGAAAATACCTACACTAAAAATTAAAAAAATAACTTTAATTTCAAAATTAATTAACTAATAATTAATAAATAATTTATTTATTTATTTATTTATTATTGACTTTATTTTTTTTTTTTTAAATAAAGAAGAAATAAAATTCAAACACCGACTTCCGAAATTAAAGTTATTTTTTAATTTCTAGTGTAGGTATTTTCTTTTTTGGATGTCGGTTGTTTTTTTTTGGTAAAAAAGTTTTTTTTTATTTACGTGACAAAAGAAAAAATACGTGTCCAATGTTTTTTGGTAACCTAACTGACGGACTAATTAGATTTTTTAGGATACTAGCCTGTTGCTAAGATAGTTAAGTGTTTACAAGCGGCATTTAATTGTGTGTCATATGGTTTATGCGAGAATATTAAAATTTGTCTACCTACTTGCGACCCGCCCCGGCATCGCACGGGAGCAAAATGATTCGAATGACACGTAGCGCCATCTAGCGTTCTAAAGCAATTATGAATGTTGAAAGTTTTTTTTCTCTCGGGAACAAAACTTTTTTCTGGATGAATTTTGCATATTATACATTGTCAGGACATATTCCTGACAATGGTGCCAATTCTGTTGTGTACAAACTAAACTTAATTTACGCTATTGCTATCTTTTTCTCTTTAATAAAACAAGAAAGAGACGGACGTAAATTAGAGATGTCAAATTTAGTTGAACTAATGTTTCCATACGAATTATGGGTACACGTAAAACATGACTGTCTACTTAAAAAAACTTTTTTACAAAAAAAAACTATATATTTTTACTAAAAATTAAAAAATAACTTTAATTTCGGAAGTTGGTGTTTGTATTTTACTTCTTCGTTATTTGACACCGACTTCCGAAATTAAAGTTATTTTTTAATTTTTAGTGTATTTTTTTTTTTGGAAGTCGGTTGTTTTTTTTTTGGAAAAAAACAACCGACTTCCAAAAAAAAAATTCACTTTTTTGTAAAAAAGTTTTCTTTTACACCCAGGAAACATTACAATTAGTCGCTTGATAGAGAAGATAAATAGCAACATAGACGTAATGTAATTGATTCATACTGATGTGTCTTTTTAATAAAGCCATTTATCCATTCGCCGAATGTACCTTCTTATTTCCTCGCTTATTATTTTGTACCTTAGATTATTTTTTCCCTTCGTTATAGTATACAAGGATAGACCCTAATCTTATTACAGTCTGGCCTTGTATAGACTTACAAGTACGTAATTTAATTCTATCTTTTACTAATAAATTGTCTTTACTAGGAATGTGTCCACTAGCAATTTTTTTATTATCTTTTCTTTTTTGTTGCCACTGGGCCACCACACCTGTCCACTTAAAACCATTCACGTAATTAGGTAAGTTTTGTGCGAAGTAAAGTCAAAAACTACTGAACGAGTTTTCATCCGGTTATCACCAATAGAAAGAGTGATTCATGAGGACAATTTAAGTGTATAATTTTCACCAGTGCAAAACTGGGGCGGGTTTTTTATTTTAATATTACTTTATTAATATTACTTTATTAACGTTACTATTTTAATATTAATCATAATATTACTAGCTGACCCAGCAAATATTTTGCGACTAAAAATATACTTTACGACATATTCTCATATCTACCAAATATACAAAACAAAAAACATTAAAATCGGTCGAGTCGTTTCAAAGGAGTGCAGACAAATACCGTGACACGAGATTTTTTATATATTAGATAATTAGGAAGTTAGGAGAACTGGTACATAGTAACTACAAAGCACTCGATGACTCAACAAAGTCGTCTTTGTCTTTACACTGATATCACCTAGTAATCCTATGAAGAGAGTCAGGTATATGAGAACATTCCACTGACCAGCCTACCCAGCTCGCGACAATGCCATTCTACAACTGTATAATATCAACATCATTCAGCACGAATGATCAATCAAATTTTGTACGTAAATAGTACCAACCGTTTGTTCAGTAACGCAGCGCTCTCATTTGCACGACTGCTCTGATCAGAACAGTAACGTCAACTAGCTAACAAAACAAGCATTGTACACGTGCCAACTCCGGAGACGTATATACTTATGGGATATTATTGTGCTGTTGATACATTATCAAGGTTCGCAGACAATAAATAGGTATCTGTTCATGGTAAACAATGTCCACTGCAGATGTGTCTGTTTGCACTGGTCTAATCTTGTTTTTTTTTTTTAAATTGCATTTCGATAGTTTTAATTTCTGGATATACAGGCTGTAACGGTAATGGATCGTCCATTTTAAGATACTGCTTTTGCACATGCAAATTAATAACTTTTTGAGGGAGTAATAGTAAAATTCTTAAAAAAATTGGACCTTCCGTACAAAGTTATCATCAGCTGATCACAATTAGTATGAAAGTTTCCTTTTTATCTATCCATACCCGGGTCGCGGATAAATTCGGAACAGGGTTACCGCGCTCCTGGGCAATCAGGCAAGGAAGAAATAGGGGTGGGTTTTAGTCAGTAAAACTCTGATACGCCTTCTTGCTCCACCCAGAGCGGGAGAAGTCATAGGATGATTTCCCACCACCAAAAAAAAAAGAAAATAGGGTTCCATACCCGAAGAGTCCAAACGGAGGACTATTGCTGTCACGCTTGTGTCCGTCTGTCTGTCTATCCGTCGTCTATCACACAGGTTTTACAGCCAAACGGTGGGAGCTAAGCCCAGGCAGGCGCTTTAGTTTGTGTAAATTAATTAAACACCTCTGCTCTCAAAACGGTAAAGGAAAAAATCGTAAGGAAACCGGCATGTCCTAGAACCAAAAATTCGAAGTCATGTGACATCCACCAACCTGCATTGGGCCCGCGTGGTGGATTACGGAGAGGAGGCCTGTGTCCCAACAGTGGGGACATTAAAAGGCTGATGATAACGATGATAGTTGGAGCTAGTCTTCAAATTTTCACAGTGTGCATCTTGTTGACCCAAAGCCATACAAATTGGCAAATATTGATACGGAACCCTAAATGTGCGAAGTCAAACACGCACTTGGCCGGGATTTTTTTAGAATTGACTGACTTACTTGAAGATCAATATTTTAAATATGACTAACCATTTTCATTGCACCCTGTATTTATTTATTTATTGAATCTCCGACAAAGGATACGCAGATATAACACAGAACCTACTAGTACAACTGACTCTTTAAAGTGTGCTCTTTCATGTGTGCTCCTACAATAATAATAATGGGGTCCGCCAGCATGCACATAATTATGCACAACTAGGTGAAGAACCCATAAAATTATATTACACACAATTAATTTGAAAACAAGATTAAAAGATTAAATGACATGAACATGACAAGAACTTATGTAGATACAATGGTACTTTGTTGAAAAAAAAAATAGTCAAAATAAAAATTGGTAAATTAGATTTTGTATAGTTAAATTATTGACAGATATTCCTTTCGAAAGAAGTAACAGTGCTAATAAGAGTAATTTTCTGGGTAGATTAGTACATATGGAAGTAGTCTTCCTAATTTTATCGAAACGAATTTAGAAATTTTAGTTACACGGTTATAAATAAAATATAAGCAAATCTGTGTCATCGTAAATAAACACATACTCGTATGTAGGTAGTTTTGGTGGTTACAGAAACTATTATTTGTTCACTTAAATTCACTTATTCAGGCTACAAGATAGTTCTATTTTATTATACCTGAGATACAGGTTTATACCTAGTTCAGGTTGAATCCAATTGTAGTAACTTTAACTTTAGTTTAAGCCCTTAATTAATTACAAATATTTATGTAACTCAAATGATTCATTAGACTAATTCAAATTCATTTATCGAGTATCCTGAAAACATGAAATTCAGGTATTGTTGATTCGACTCACATTTTAATCCCCAGTGATGTTTACTCCTGATACACAAAGAAAATTCCAGTATATCACTCACTATTTGCACTTTGTTGACGCAACACACTCCACATCGTATTCACATTCGCGATCACGAGAACAACCGACACAGGGGACACGTCCACTCGCTACGACAGAGACCGGGGTACTGAAGCTTTGATGCTGTAATGTGGAAATCAGGGAGAATTTCCCTCCCGCATGCGTACCGACACTTAGCACTCGCATCTTTACGCGATGACACTTCAAGTGATTATTGTTCCTTAACGTAAAGCGGTCTTTACACTAATAAAATTCGTATAACATTATTCAGGGTGTAAAAAGACACATCACAAAGCCGTTAACTACGAATACTGTACGTCTAACAAAGTAGCTTTGCGCAAAAATTATTGCTGGGAAACTACTTTTATTTCTAGGTATTGAAAAAAAAACATTTTTTATTGCGCGCAAAGTAACGCGAAGTGGAGTTAAACCCCGCCCCTTCGCTCTAAACCACGTGGGTACTTGTCGGATACGTTTGATGTTCATTGCGTTTTTGTAACTGCAAATGCGATATTTCTAAATTTCGAAAAAGAAATCAAAAATTCAGGTAATGATTGTTTGGAAAAAGGTTTATTTTTTTTTTTTTTTTTTATAACACTTGGAATTAATTTTCATAAAAAAAGTAAAAAAAAAATTACGACTTTGACCTTCAATATCTCCAGAACAAGTTGATTCCCACGTATGGTCTAGTGGAAAAATATAATCTAAATAATGGGTAGAATATGTGGCTTTCGGCATCGGAAACTGTCTTTTTACACCAAATATATACCTATATCTGGCAAAAAATAGGTGTAATAATACAAAAAAAATATTTCATCGTCTCGTCTGTCGTTTGCGAAATTATTTCAACATTGAAAAGCTTCTAATTCAGTTCCATAAAATATGTTTATTATGGAACTGAATTAACGGTCCACAATTGACAGAGAAATCGGTGGACATACATAAATAAAAAACACACATACAGTCGAAAATAGAACCTCCTCCTTTTTTCGAAGTCGGTTAAAACACAAAAGAGCTGATGACCATGAAACGGCTGAACCGATTTTGATAAAATATGTCTAAGAACTATAGTAGGTTTTCTGCTTACAAATAAGAAAACGCATTCAAATCAGTTCACTCGTTCAGCTACGGTGCCACAGATAGACAGACAGACAGACAAACAGACACACAAACATAGCGGTCTAACTTATAACACCCCTCTTTTTGTGTCGGGGGTTAAAAATAAGATTCAAGAAGTAACTTTTTTATAATATACTCGTATACACGCTTTGTTGCCTATGTTTAAACCTTTGGTTTAAACGATATAACAGCCGAGCCAAAAACCTAATTTGGCACAGTCCAAAGGTGACAACTTGAAAATAATTCAATTTCACATTACGTCTGCGGAGAGATGGCGAGCCGATGTAATCCCGCGTATTTACAGACTAATAACTTTATCACTACAGATAATTGTAATCTGTTCTACTGAAGACTGTGTCGTATTTGATAAACATACATACCAAATGCACTATGTTTCCATAGTGTTAACCTAGTTGGTGCCTATTTTGTAATCAGAGCCTTGTTTGCCACAATCTGTGAGACAATATACTCCAGTTAGTTAGGTCTCTTGAGATGCTTGCAGCACGTTAGCAATAAACATTATAGTTCGATTAATATATAGTTCATTTAATTCTGCACATTAAATCTAATATCATAACATCGTGATGATATGATACGATAGAATATGTGGCTTTCGGCTTCGGAAACTGTTTTTTTACACCCGATATATTTCGTTAAAATTTCAACACACTTTTTGTACGAATAACAATACAAGTTATTACAGATAATGCAATCTTTAACTTTTTCGGTTAGCGACGATTACCATTTTATTCGCGTAAGAAATTCATTATCTTGTTCCACATAAAGTCATCATCTTCCTGCCCTTATCCCACGTTACTTGGGGTCGGCGCAATACGTTTTATTCTTCCATTCTGTCCTGTCAGCCGTCACGCTATCACTAACTGCCTTTTCTTTCATATCACTCCTCACACAATCCATCCATCCTTTCTTTGGCCTCCCTCTCCCTCTCCATCCATTTACATTTATATTCATAACTCTTTTAGTTACATGTATTTCATCCGTGTATACATGTATTTCATCTTGTTCCACATAAAGTATAAAACAATTATATTCGTGTGTTATTTTACTGGCCTTGGTAATGACGTTTTATAAAATATGACATATACTCATGCAAAATCTGCCCCTAAAACTTAAGGGGAAGATTTATAAAACAATGGTCAGACCTGCTGTCTTGTATGGTTCAGAATGTTGGGCCACAAAAGGGATGAATGAAAAGCAATTGCATGTAGCTGAGATGAGAATGCTAAGAGCGATGTGTGGTGTTACGCGCATGGATAGGATTAGGAATGAGTATATAAGAGGAAGTCTGAAAGTGGCACCGCTGACTGAAAAATTATGTGGAAATCGGTTGTCGTGGTATGGGCATGTGATGCGGAGGAATGAAGAAAATGTCGTGAGGAAAGTCTTGTGTATGGATGTGGATGGCTATAAGAGTAGGGGAAGGCCAAAGAAACGATGGTTGGACTGTGTGAAAGAGGATATGGGTAAAAAGGGGGTGACTACAGAGATGACGACTAATAGAGGAGTATGGAAGAAAAAGACATGTTGCGCCGACCCCAAATAAATTGGGATAAGGGCAGGAGAATGATGATGACTTATGCAAAATCGTAATGTCGTTCACTGTATCATAAAAGTAAATATTTTAAAGTCGTTTTACAATAAAATATTACGATGGTGTCGGTACGTAATCACTAAATACAGCTAGTTCATTCTGTTAACTTCTCACCCTGAAAATTTAGGTGCAGTGAGTGTAAAGTTAACTGTCTTTCTATCTTAATTGTATGGATTGACAGCTCACTCGCTCAACGAAGTGAGCTGTCATACAACTCACCTAAGTTTTCACGGTGAAATTTTACAGAATAGCACTACTGTATTATTATCCTTAGTTATTGACGAGTAAGAGCGCATGCTTAGTATCAATTCACTAATAAAGAAAGCGATCTCACGATCGTGAACTATGGAAGGATCTGGGGGAGGCCTATGCTGGAAAGCAAAACAAACTCTCTACCGATGTCTGATGTTCAACCTTTTTAAAGTAAAAATAATTTTAAGTTTGTTATTAAAAGCTATTTGAATTTGAATAAAGAAAGTGACACCGCCTCTGGCGCGTGCAGTTTAATTACTCAATCACCAGTGCGACATTGTACTGAAGTGTTTTGTTGCATCAGATACTTTTTTTATCATTGATATCTTCGCGTTTGCCCACTATCTCACCTGATGGTAAGCGATGATGTGGTCGAAGATGGAGCACGCTTGCCTAGATATAACCTTTTCACTCTCGACTTAAAGACTACCAGGTTGTAGCTATCAAACACAAACTCGGGCAGGGAATTCCACTCCACAGCTGTACATAGAATGAGTGTATTCCTAAAACGTTTTGTAGGTGTGGGTGGGATGTTCACCATGTATGGCTCATCGCCGTATGTCTCGTGATCTAATGATGGTACGGGCTTGGCGGAATTAGACTGTGCAATTCCAACGCGCACTCCCTAAAATTCAACCGATAGAAAGCAACTCGGCGTCGATGCTCAAGGATTTGGAGCTTTGACTCGACAATCCTATCATTGCCAGTGATCCTCTTGGTACGCTTCTCAATTGTCACACGTGCATCAAGCTGGTATCTGACAGATCCGTCCTAAAGATGAGAGCCATACACGACCGAACTTGCACTTGATAAAGTTTGAGCAGCTGTTCCGGCGTGAAGTACCGTCGCACCGTCCTTTGCTAGGATCTAAAACTTTTTGGCGGCCACTTCAGCCTTTGCCTCTATGAAAGGACCTAAATTGATGTTTGATGTTAACGTAACACCAAGAAGCTCAAGTTGGTCGGCTATCGGTACGGCACCTCGGAAAGATGGAGCTGGGTGGAATTGACTCCTTTTACGACCTATGCCAGGTGCGCCGTGTGTTTGAGCGCATCAACGCGATTGCACTCGGCACCAAAGCAAGGATGAGTGTCGCCAGACATGGTTACTATAGAGAACGGAATGTAGTATTCTATCTGCCGTAACACATCCGTCACGGCGTCCGCGCACGACGAAGCATCAGTCGAAGAGAAGGAAGTAGGTTGCCAAGGATAACATACGAAGAAAGATCATATGCCATCCCAATCTGCTGACCTCTATCGTCAAACCCGCCGCGTGCTGGGATAGGGTGGGGAGTAGACGGACACAGACTTCACCAGACAGTGGGCGAACTACCTAAAGGTGAAGAGATTGACACCGAGTAGCGGTCTGGATCTGTAGCAAACAGAACGCTGTGTGCGAATCAACCCGCAACCGAATCCGCCGCCGTATAAGTTACTGTGTGAGCTTAATGTCTCCTAATCACTGCTCTCAGTTCCACTGCTGTGCAACTGATAACAACACACAACCACCACCTGTGTCTATACACAGGTGTATATAATCTTATCTAACCCTGTGTTCACCAGAGTGAATATTCAGAGATTAATACTGAAATTCAACCACGATCAAAGAGAGGAAGAAGATTACCTGAATCTGAAGTTACTGCTGAAATACCATTAAAACAAGCTTACTATCAACCATTCTCAGTGAGTAAATTGCTAAAAGAAGATTTATTAAGTTTATGCAGAACTGAAGCCATACCTACGCATTATCATACTTTTTATAATTCCCTCCCAATCTGTGAAAATAGCACAAAGCAGTTTTTGGAATATGAATCGGATTGTACTGGTGATAAGCATGATTCATTTTGAATATTAATTAGATACTAACGGCTCAATGGACCAACAGGACTTCCTAGTGATTATTGTTTGTGACAGAAAACATTACCCTATTATAATTATTAATAAATAGAAGCACGTATTATGATAAATAATGAAACCTTAGTTTTATTTCATAACTTTTAACACATTCGCTATTATACAGGGTGTAAGGGAAACGCTTTCGAAAACAGAGATAAGTGATAAGGCTAGTGATTCTCGATACAATACCATAAAAAAATCTGGAAAAAAAAATACAATTTTACCTATTTTCTTAACAGTTAAACGAAACCGTTATTTGCGGTTAAAGACACTTTTTTTCTTTACAACTTTAGCATGCAATGTATTTGCAAAATATTAGCTGACGCTCGCGCATTACCTCGAGTTTGTTGTTTATATGCCAAATCAAATAATAGGTACTTACTGAATTATTTCATAAAATATGTATTTGGAACATTATGTTACTGTTAATCTTTTGATTCTACACATCGACGAAAATTATTGTCATGTTATAATACAGTACTACTTTATAGCTTGGATTTCACCCGACTAACATCGTAATATCATATAGGTAGGTAGGTATCATGTAGGTTTTTTGGCACCGTGTTTCAACGAATAATACTTCAGCGCATTACTACTAATTACGATATCGTTGAGTTTACACGCGAATAATATCGTATTGATGTATTGTAGTAATAATATAGTGTTGCCCTACAATTTCAGTAGGATCCACCCGTGCCGAGCTATATGCATAAAATAGTTTTTTTTATTTTTCATGTAAAAATTAGAATTATCGATTACCATATTATTCGGTGGGTAGTGCGATTTATCTCCTACCAACATACATTTAACAACCTCCGCTTGTTAAAGTTTAGTATAGCGTAATAGCGATTGTCGTCAGGTAAACCGATCACGTCTGCCCTCGGGGCGGGACACGTGAACCAATGTCCAACTTTATTACCTGCTCTCCCGAGACCTATAACTTATAACGGGCTCACACTTCACACGCACTTCACTAACAAAAGACAATTACATTGCATACTAATGAGACACCAAGGAGGACCTCGTGGCTAAAGTAATAACAGCCGCACGGGTCGATCCAGAGGCGGCATGTGTGAGGGAGACTCTACAACAGAGTCGTCCTCACGCCCTTAGCAGCAGCCGCCTCAGGAGACGCCTGGGGCTTCCGGCGCCGCGAGATGATCTCCGGCCACCGTAGACCCGGGCCTGCGAATGGCGAGTAATGGGTAGCTCGCCGTCCGATCAGGACTAGGCCCGAGTGTCGACGACGGGTAGTGTTCCACGCGCGCCTCAAAGAGTTGTCAGCAATAAGGACGGAGCCCGTCATGGCCAATGCCTGCCCGGGGGTTGAGGATAAATTCGAAACAGAGTTACCTCGCCCCTGGGCACTCAGGGCAGGAAGGAACAGGGGTAGGTTTAAGTCAGAAAGAGTCTGACACGCCCTCCCGCTCCACCCTAGAGCGAGAGAAGTCATTGGATAATTTCCCACACCACAAAAAAAAAACGGTTCGATCCATCAGGTTAAGCTACGCTTGCCGGGGTTGGTCCGAGGATGGGTGATCATCTTTACATACCGAGACTTCTCCGTGCCTCGGAAAGCACGTTAAGCAGTTGGTCCCGGCTGTCAATCGTGGATCTTTGACAGTCGTTACGGGTCGTCAGAAGCCCGAAAGTCTGACAACCAGTCTTACCAAGGGGTATCGTATTACCCAGTTACTGAGTTGTGGAGGTCAGATAGGCAGTCGCTCCATGTAAAATACTGGTATTCAGCTATATCTGGTTAGACTGGCAGCCGACCCCAAGATAGTTGGGAAAAGGTTAGGCAGATTGACTAATGAGACACCAAAGAGGACACATTAGTGACACTTCTTCAGGTTTAGGTACTGGTATGTGTTTAAGTACCTGATAGGTATAACTAAATGACAGCACGACGCAAAAGAACAGTAATAGATAAATTGTTTCAGTTATACTACAGTTTTGGTAGTTAAGGTCTGGAAAATATTTTTGACAAAATACATGCTAATTTTCTACAGAGCCCGAGATATAAACTTTCAAACACTTCCAGACGGTACAGTAACATTAACATTATCTAGGTCTTACTCGAGCTTTTTGCCTGAAACCCTGACAAGCTCCAGCGCTCTAATTAGAATATTTACTTGGCACTTATTACGCCTACTGCACTGCTTTCTCTCGTTCCGAGGTTTCAGTTTAAGATAAGAAACGTAGTCTTGGCTTCGAGAGCAGACTTTATGGTAATTTAATTAATTTTAAGGGTTCTGTACCTCATAAAGAAAAAAGGGACCCCTATAGGATTATTTTGTTTTCCATCTATCCATTTGTCAAGACCCTTTATCTCAGGAACGAGTCAAGATATCAAGGTGAAATTATAAAATCAAATAATCAAGTCTGCAGACCCTAGGAGCTGTGAAAAACTCAAACTTCTCATTTAAGGCAATCAAAAGATACAGCTGGTAAATGGTATTTTCACATATTTTGTATAATGGTATTTCATACTTTAATTTGGCAAGAAGCAATGTCTTATAACACAAGTTAAGGGAAAAATCTGAAAACCGTACATTTTTAATTATATTACAAAAAATTGGGTCCCTATACCAGGAAATCGTGTCCAAACTTTAAAGTGAGGCGACTGTATCATGATGGTTTTCGTATGAAATCCCGAGATATTTACATACCCACAAGTTTCACCCTTGTGGAAACTAGAACGAATTTCCGTGCGTTCAAGCGTTTTTGCCATACCTATAATTGGAATCAAGTGTAACAGCTCACAATTTTAGGACCAATTAATATTAGTGTTTTTAACCAGTGGTGCTTGGTAACTGGGCTTACCCCAGTTGTAAAAACCCCCTTTGTGCCTAATGGCCTAGTTTTGTTCTGTCTCCCGCTTGATTAGGAGGGAAGTGGAAATTATGTTTTTCTTACTCCTCCGCTGTCTTTTCTGAATTATTTCGTTGCGGGACCCAAGACAGTTTAATCGTTTCTCTAGGACTCGTCGAGCTTCATTGCCTCGGCGTTTTTTCTGGTGGCCGCCACTGTTGATTCTGGCTTCCAGAAGTTACAGTGGTTTGGGAATAGTGTGGCGGGCTTGTCCCAAAATAAAAAAAAAATATAAAAATACCCACAAGTTTATACGGAACCCTCAGTGTGTGAGTCCTACTCGCACTTGACCAGTATTTTTATCTTACAAACCCCAAAATAGCTTTGTCATCCAATATATCAAAGAACCCATTAGAAATTCATCATTGTGATCGCAAGCATCTTACAATTTCATCCTATAACCATCATTAAACTTTTTTTTTTATAATGGGATGCATAAATCAAACTGCCAGCCATTATCTCCTGACGTTTTTTCAACAAAGATAATCTCACATCATGCGAAAATAATTTGATAGGGTGAGAAATCTACAGTACATAGTCATTTAACAATCTACTACAGTTTTATAAAGCGCACAGGAAACTATTAATCACGTTTGCACAATGGATCAAAAAAGAATTTGGTTTTGACGCTTGATTCCAACAACAGCTATGAAAGGTAAAAAAAATATTTTACTGATAGTAGATAGTTTGAATTCATTTCTTTATATAGATATTATTCAGTAGTTGGCGATAGTTAAAGAGATAGACATGGTTCTGCTCGCTTGCCCGTACTCTTCCCACCGTGCGTACGACGGTGGCGTGGAATTCGCAATGATGTTAGTTAGTTGAGGTGTTACTTTGGACACCTATCTGTTCCATCATCAACCACTGGACACCATCTAGTGTAATATTGCTTATACACAGGGTGGAATTTTGTAATGTCACCTGAAGGGAAAGTACTCTTAATAATGTAGATAGAAAATCTTACTCAAAGAAAACATTCGAGTTTTTTTTGAGTAAATTTTTTTTCATTATTTTTGAAAAGAAAGAAAACTGCATTCAAAGATTTTCGAAAATTCGCTTGCCACACCGGGGAACCGAGTAAAATCTTTAAAAATGACACCCTGTACTTTTATTGCATCGATCGTTACGGTCAATTATAAGGATGAAATCTCATTTAAAGGTCATTTATACACTGTCAAGTATCTTGAAATACTGGATCTCTTAAGAAATGAGTTAAATGGTTTCCCCGAGGAAGAGCAAAACCAAATAATTCTACACCAAGATGGTGCAGAACAGAATCACGAAGAAGTAAAATTTCCGAACGTTATACGAACGAACTACCAGAACATCAGAATCAGAAATGGATTCCGAGGCTGGGATTATAAGAGGTAGTGTTTTTTAACCGACGAAAAAAAAGGAGGAGGTTCTCAATTCGACCGTATATATGTTTTTTTTTTTTTTGTGTATGTTCAGCCCTCACTCCGTCATTTATGAACCGATTTTGATTATTCTTTTTTTGTTAGATAGAATACACCTTAAGGGTGGTCCCATGTCAAGGAAGTCAGGATCTGACAGTGGGATCTTGATAAAATTGAGAGAAAACCTCGAAAATTGTGGGCACGTTTAGCGTTTCTGTATGTAAGTTCGGCCCTCACTCCGTTATTTAAGAACCGATTTTGATGATTCTTTTTTTCTTAGATAGGGTATACCTCAAGGATGGTTCCATGTCACTGACTTCAGGATCTGATCATGGGATCCTGAAAAAATTGAGAGAGAACCTCGAAAATTGGGCACGAATATTGTTTCTGTTTACTTTTCATAACTGAATCAGGTATTTGGATTTAGGAACCATCACGTCATGAAACTAAGCTGATGATGGAAACCATACCTTTCCTAAACAATAGAAGTCAGATATAAAAACTGGATTTAGTGACAAATACCACTTAATATGCTTTGACGAAAAGACGTCTTTACAATATTGGAGGTAATCTCAACTGGCCAATATCCTGGGAACTTCATGGAAGGATTGCTAAATCATCAGCTCAGTGGCAAGAGGAATGACGAAGAATAAGAAATTACCCTCAGAGTGTTAAAAGATGATCCACAAAAAATCATAAAATAAAAAACTTTTTAACAAAAACATTAACCGACGAAAAAGAACTAAAAAGCAAAAAATAAATAAACCTTTTAAGTCTTGAGTGAGCTTATTTACCTACATAAAATATCAAATTTTATATAAACTAATTTTGAGTCGGCGCCAATTAATAAAATGATTAATTACCTACTTACAGCCTTCTTCATTTGTAAGTACTTAAATTTAGATATTTAATAATCAGATTGTTGTTTGGCGCCGACTCAAAATTAGTTTATATAAAATTTGATATTTTATGTAGGTCAATAAGCTCATTACTCAAGACTTAAAAGGTTTATTTATTTTTTGCTTTTTAGTTCTTTTTCGTCGGTTAATTTTTTTGTTAAAAAGTTTTTTATATTACCAGGAGATCAGAATCATGGAGAAGTGTTTCTGGGGCTGGGATCATGAGAGGTATAGATTCTAAAACTAATAAGAGAACAGAGCCATAAAACAGTAGCCCGGTTCGCTCTGAATGATAGTAATCGATGTATATCGAGATAAAACGTTCGAAATTCAGTAATTCGTCATACCAAGCTTTCGAAGTTCCGTACATCGCGATTATGAACATTATCATCATCATCGTCATGTCCCCACTACTGGGGCACAGGCCTCCTCTCTGTAAGAGGTTGTGGGCCGTAATCTACCACGCTGGCCCAATGCGGATTGGTGGATGTCACATGTCCTGATTAATTATAAACATTCTCAGTTAAATGATTCGTCATAGCGTACTTTCTAACTCATGTAATTCGTACTTTTAAACTTTATGAATACAGTTCATCGATATTTTAAACTTCGAAGTTCAGTATGACAGTCCATCTACTACGAGACATATTATGTATGTACATATATTGGCGACAGCGTAACACTAATAACGAAAGTAGGTATCTCTAAAAACTTCTTCAATTATGTAAGTTTGCCACGCTACATACTTATCCCAAGAATGTTGATATATCTACATACTTACCTTGTACGAAATTTCGCCGTACTACGGCATGTGGCACTTTTCCCTTTTGTAATAAAAGACCGACAATTATGCATGTCTGACATGCGCACATGGGTTAAGTATTTGAACGAAACAGTTAATGGTTGGTGGTTTGCGTTGTTGCATTAAGTCCGCCTGTGTACTGGGTATGAAGTTAAAATAAATAAAAGAAACTTCGAATTTGGAATGCACTGCACGGGCGTCTGTAACCCTCACGTACTTACGAATCCGTTATTTCATTCTCTTTTTAACGACATGGGTTACTGTACTTATATATTGACTTGCTGACTTGGGTTTTAACCAAATTTTCGGTATCAATACCCATAGCAGAGCACTATGTAATACTGGTATAGAGTGCCATCTCACGGGATTTTTATGCCAATCTGCCAGCAAAGCGCCATCTAGATTTTTTGTTCCTTAACCAACCATATATACCTAAGAAGAAGGATACAATCCTTCATTTTCTTGTGTTTACATAAATCCATAGTTATTGATCGATTTAGGTAAAATAATGTTCGATAGCGTGAAATAAACAAGACATGAATTTTAATCAATCTACAAGCATGGGAAATGTGCTCAAATAAATCTAGTTCAGGGAAAAATTTTAATGAAACAAGCTTGTGGTACGTGTGGTACTTGTGGTACATACTCAATACATAGATTTATTTTTCTGTAACTGTTATTTGTTCACGTTTACTGTATTACCACAGTGCACATTTTTCACTTCAAGCATGTCAACAAACCGTTTTACAGTAATGTTGAATACTATTAAATAATTAATTATGTACATACACATAGTGGCAAAATAAAGTATGATGGTAGTAAGGAAACTACAGTAATTTTATTAGACTATTATATATTGTTTACGTTCAACTGCTTGCATAGGCTCAACTCAACGTACTAGCAGTAATGAATACAACGGGCAGGTATATTTATTACGTTGTCTAATATTTAGTTTTACTCATTGTTTGCTGCACTGGTCGACGTCATGACGTCAGCACCGGCTGTCGCTGAAAACCAGCGCTGGGGCTCTGTCTCGCATAGGGTCATAGCACTAAGCTGAGCGATGGCCGTTTTACGTGGATGTGACGCATACTTTCCCTAGGTTTTCTTTTTTTTGTTGTGTTTCTCTGTTTTTTGCGTCATGTTTACCGTAAATAAACGTATTTTCTTTCTTTCTTTTTTTCAACACGAAAACAATTCAACACACATCGCACATACAATTTGCAAAACATACAGTTTTTTCTTCTGACAATATCGAATTTTGACATTTTTTCAGTTTTTTATAGCAATCGATAAAAAAAAACAAATAACCAAAAAAAAAATATTTGCCCGTAATTCAAGTTTTAAAAATTAAACGATATTATTGGAAATAAATTAGACATAATAGCAATTTTCAACAATTATTTAGTCTAAGTCGTTTTGTAGCGACATCTAGTACATCATTATGTGAATTATTTGCCTTAAAATGGAACACGATTCATAGATAGCGCACCTAAAAAAAATTCTGTGAGCGTGAAGGTAAGTTTACCCACGCTACTCCATAGTGATACGGTCTCTAACACCTTTAAGTGAGCCCTAGTAACATATGCTTTAAATAGCAAGGTAAAAGTAATAATTACACATTGAAATATATTTATTTGGAAACTAGATTTACATATTTATAACATACTTAACTATATCTACACTAAAACCAAAATAAAACCTTACCTAACTACGTACATATATACTAAAACAAAATACGTTCAGGCGTCAAAGTACTCCTCCACATCGCTGTCATCTGGAAACGTGCCCAGAAGACTGGGAGCATTGCCACGCTGGATGGCAATGCTTATTCTTTGAGCAAATAATGAGCCAGTCCTCTGGTCACGTAAAGTGTCGATCAGTCGGCGAGAAATATCCTTGAAAAGTAGACGCGCACTCGAACCCCATGACCCGAGCGTTTCGACCCCAAACGGCTCAAAAGTAATAATATATTTATGCCGTTTCTAAACATGTGAATTTAGTTTTCTTCAGCTTAGCAAAAAATAATCTTTTATTATTTACTTCTTGTTTTCCATTAACATTCAAATGCACGTATTAATATTGACCGTAAGCGGACTAAAATACAGATCACTATTGTTAGAGATCGTCCTGTTGATCACATGTATCCGGCGTGCAGTTTCCCCTTTCCGGTGTGCCGACTGCTGAACTCCCGACTCCAGATTATTCAGGCCTAGCAATTAATTTCACTGAAGTCATGTAACTATGAACAAATAGAGCAGACATAATTCGTTCCAAGATAATGTTTGCTATTTCCCGAACGTTTAGTGAGAGAAACTGGAAAGAGTTTCTGGAATCAAGCTCAAGCCATTCTTTCCACCTAAAAAATCTTTCAAAATATCGTAACCTAACTTTATGCCCCTTTTACTGTGACCCCTTTTTGTTCCAGAGCAAAAAAACCGTAACCTTTTATATACAGATGTGGTTCCATCTCCGGAAATTAAAAGAATTTATTTTCTGAACATTTTTCTGTTTTACTACTTTTAACAAAACATTGTTCATGAATGTTATTATTATAAGAATTTGAGAAAAATGTTCTAAGAAATGTAAAAGTACTGACAACTCTAACTATGGGAAACAGAAGATAGTAAAATAGCTAACCTGCTGGTGCTGTCGTTCATACACATGTGGAGGTCCTCGGGCACGGCGGACCCTCTGTGCAGTCCGCTCCGGAAAACTCCCCTAAACACGAATAGTAGAACTCCCTGCTATCCGGAACATATTGTGAAGTCAAGGCATATTATTTTGTAAATAACGACCTATAAATATTCGCCATGGTTTATATTATGAAATCGAGTTTTTTCCGATTTCTTCATTTGTATGGCTGGCTTCACAGCTGTCCAGGAGCCGGTACGAGCGGTCCGTACGGGTCTCCCGGACAGCTGTGAAGCCAGCCTATAATGATGCTCACTTTTATCAGGATAAACTTCACGCTTGTCATCGATTTGATAGATGTCCGCAGTTGTATCATAATCTAATTTATTGTTAATTTATTTTTTGTGCAGCTACTCACTGATAATCGTGCCTGGCTAGGTAGTACCCCAGCAGCCTACACTCGACTGCACTGCATGAAGTGGTTACCGGTGACTGCACTGCTGCTATCACCTCATAGGTCACGTTGAACCCGTACACGGACAGCAGCACCAGCGCAGCGCCCCGAGCTGTGTGCCCTCAACTCTGTCAAGAGTTAGCTCCACTACCAACACTGGACTCTCCACCTTGGAACAAAACCTTTTGTTTTAACTTTGTAACGATTATTGAATGCGATGTGCACAGGATTGGTCGTTGTGGTGACACTTGGGGGAGATCTATGTCCAGCAGGGGATGTCTTTCGTCTGATATGATGATGATGAATGATTGAAAACAGAACAAACTTTGTTCCGATTCCAAGAAAACTTTGTAAGTGTATGAAAAAATAAAATCTCTTTCAAAACATAAAAGCTAACAGTGTGTAAGTAAACAAACATGATTAAAGGATTCGAGCGTTACAAAGGGTTGACATTCGTAATATTCGGTGGAAAATTCATGCATAAAAACCAAATATTAGTGTGAACTTCAAGATTTGATTTCATTGTGAAGGAGCTCGCATGTCAACTTTACATAGACAACTTAAAACCAAGAAATAAGCATAAGAAGTTATCTTAGATGTGTAGGCTTTCTGCCTACTATTTTTACGCTCAGGCAGTTTTTTTTTTGGGCGAAATATTCGTTACTAAAAGGTAAACGTAAGAATTTTCGATTACTTGACAGCTTTATTCTGAAATCAACTACAAGAATACCTACAGCTGGTCAAAAAAGAGTCTGACGCGGTTTTTTTTTTTTTTTTTTTGGGCGGTGGGAAATCATCCTATGACTTCTTCCGCTCTAGGGTGGAGCGGAAGGGCGTGTCAGACTCTTACTGACTAAAACCCACCCCTGTTCCTCCCTGCCTCGAGTGCCCGGGGGTGAGGTAACTCTTTCGAATTTATCCTCCACCCCCGGGCAGGTATCCTCCACCCCCGGGCAGTTATCCTCCAGTTGAAACTAAAAAAAATACTGGACATTGAAGCCTTCCATGGTGTTTGCGTAGCGTCCAAAGGACTGAACCACCCACTTTTTTTTGGGGCTGGCAAATCATCCAATGACATCTCCCGCTCTGGGTGGAGCAGGACAGCGTGTCAGACTATTACTGACTAAAACCCACCCCTGTTCCTTCCTTGTCTGAGTGCCCAGGGAAGCGGTAACTCTGTTTCGAATTTATCCGCTACCCCTAGGCGTTGAACCAACCACTTGGGGATTGGAATTATATACCCAAAAAAAAAAATATTACAAAAATACAAAATATTTATTTCTGTACCAACTAGTGTATACATTAGTTTATGATTGGAGCCTCCTTTTAAGCATGATGATGCCTGTGTTAGGAGACTCCGCTCCTCCATAGCTTTGGCTGTTTGTACAACTTACAAAATTGTTATTATTTATTTCTTAAGTTACACTTTTTCGTTAAGCTAGACTACTTTAAATATATATATATATTTAGATTTTGTATTTATTTTTTTCTTGAACGGGTTGATGCGTGCTTTATTGCCATTTACATAAAGTATAATAAATTCAAACACGCTTGCTCGCTCGTGAATTGAACAGAATGAATACATTAATGTGGGTGTTATGGGTGAGCGGAGTGTATGAGGAGTGTCGAGTGTGTGTGTTGTGTGATGTTTGTGGTGAGAGTGAGGTGTGTGGAGTGTGTGAGATATGTGGGGTGTGAGAGGTGTGTGGGTGCTGTGAATGTGTGTAAGGGGAGAATGTACGTGTGGGTGTGGCGTTGCAAATATAACTAATTTCCACTTAATGTAATAATGATTCAATATCTGCATACGTGCGTGATTTTAACCATTCTATTAGCATTTTTTTACCTTTATGAAGATGTTTAGTGTATATGTATATGTCTTTGTTTATTTTATTATATAACTGTGCTGATTGCTTATTATATTGAGTTGCAGCAAAACTAGTTTTAGATTGTGGGACTTGCGCAATAATATTCTTTCTTCTTTTTAATATTATATTTTTATCATAGGTAAGTGTCTTATGCTTTTTTAAGATCGTGGCACAGATATATAATTTCCTAACAGACAGCAGGCCACTGATCTCATAAAGACTTTCCGTAGGGAATCTCCGTTTCTCAAAATACATTATTTTTATCAGACCTCTTTGCGCTCGTTCTACGTCTATAAATTTTGATTTCGCTGCCCCACCCCAAACAGCTATACAGTAGACTATCACAGATTGTGCAAGGGCTATGTAGATTTCGTTTAGAAGATTTCTCTTAGCACCCACTTTTGTAGCTATACTTGCAGGGACCGCGTATCTCAATGATTTAAATATCCATCCCAATTTTCGTATTCTACCAGTAACGTGTTCGAGGTGGGAGTACCAATTTAAATGTTGGTCAATTATGACACCTAAATATTTTGTTTGTGTTACTTTATTAATTATAGGACATGTGCAGGCATCATACATGGCTCGTTTACAAGAATGTATTTTGATATTTAAATCTTGATCTGGTTGTGTGCGATTTCTGATTGTAAAACATATATAATTGGTTTTGGTTGCGTTTAAAGTAAGGAGATTTTCATTAAGCCAATTAGAAATTTTAGCCATACCTATTTCAGCTTTGAGCTTTACTTCGGACCAGTTATTCCCATAAAAGACAATGGCAGTATCATCGGCGTAAGAGAAGATTTTTGCGTTATCTACTTTTAAGTTACATAAGTCATTAATGTACAATAGGAAAAGTGTTGGACCTAATACGCTTCCTTGAGGTACGCCGAATGATACCTCCACGTCATCACTGATGTATGTTCCTATCTTAACCCTCTGTTGTCTGTTCGATAAATAATCTTTAAAAAACCTAAGAGAGGTTCCCCTTATTCCAATTCTTTCTAGCTTGAACAAAAGGGTTGGAACAGAAACGGTGTCAAAGGCTTTTTTTAGATCAAGGAATAATGCCAAACATTTTTTCCCTGAATCAACATAGTCAGTTACCAGCGAGCTGAGCGCAGTAACTGCATCCTCAGTTGATATTCCCTGTCTAAAACCAAATTGTGAAGATGATAATATTTGAAATTGTTTTAGATAATGTAAGAGTCTTATATTCATTATTTTTTCTAAAACCTTGGATAAGCCTGGTAAGACAGAAATAGGTCTGTAGTTATTGAGATCGTCGCTGTTCCCTCCCTTGTGAACCGGTGTAATAACTGATTGCTTCAGTAGTGTCGGAAAGATACCTTTTTCAAAACAAAGATTTACCAGATGAGTAATGATAGGAACAATTTCCTTGCTTACATATTTTAGAAATTTAGTTGGAATATTATCCCATCCCGGAGCACTGTCGGATTTCGAACTCATCAGAACACTTTCTACTTCCTTGGGGTCAGTGTCAAAGAGCACAAAAGAATTAATTTGTGTAGGTGGAATGTTAGATCGACCAGAAGTTTTATTAATCGGAATTTGCTGAGCTAATTGTTTTCCAATATTAGCAAAATAGTTATTAACAGAGTTCACTGATGCAGTTGGAGAGGGCAAGATATTTAATAGTTCTGTGCTTTGTTTTTTGGGTTTATTTGAGTAGGTGATTGACTTTATATTTTTCCATAATAATTTCGTATTTGTAACAAATTTAGCAAGTAATTCTCTTTCGTATTTTCTTTTCAATTTTTTTATGAGATTATTACAGTAATTTCTGTACCGACTGTAGGTTATTTTTAAAATGTTATTATACGGATCTGATCGATAGCTTTTTTGTAATTTATTACGATTTTTAATACATTTTAATAATCCTGGGGTGATCCACGGCTTAATTATACGTTTGCTGCTAGGGATACATTTCGTGTTAGTGTTATATTTAATAGAATCAGTCAGTTTTTGAATGAGTTTATCTGTTAGCAAATTCGGGTCGTCACAAAAAAGCAAGTCTGCAATATTTTTTTCCTGTAAATATTTTAGTGCATTTTCAAAGTTTATGGTCGTGGTGATTTTACTAATGGATTCCTTACTTTTAATTTTGGAAAGTGATAAAAATGTAGTATAGTGATCGGTAATTGTAGTTTTTAAGACAGCAACTGAAGCTGATGTCTTCTTTTTATGAATCCTCAACATGAAGTGGTCTAAACAGTTCTGTTCTCTAGTTGGTAATGTATGACCAGGTAAAATACCATACGTCGACAACATGTTGAGATAATTCACTCGGTTTTTCTTATCATGAGACATTTCTACATCTTTCGATCTTATGTTGATATTTATGTCTCCCGCTATTATTATGTTTCTTTGTGTTGGTAACGTTTCTAAGTGTTGACTGAGTGAATCCATAAAACTATCAAGATTGGTGTTGCATGGAGACCGATATATACACAGAACAGTGTTATCTAGTATGTCTAATTGTAGGCAAGTCGTCTGGTCTAGCTGGATTTCTTGTAGTTTAGATTTTAACGTTTTTTTAACGAATACTGCTACTCCATCATTTTGATTTATCTGCCGTGTGGATACAAAGGACTGATAATTGGTGAGTTGAGGTATATGTTTGTTCTTATTTAATCTACATTCCGTTAATATTATCACATCTGTTTCGAATTTAAAAGTAGACAACATAACGACGAAGTCGAAAAGACTACCCAAAAATAACAAATATCAGTACTATTCAGGGTTGCCACAGGTGCGATACAGGCGACCTCATTTATTCCACACTCTTTTTTGCCAAACTGTACGTCAAAGAAATGCCCTGCCGAATTATTTATGAAGATATTCGTCAGCTATCTAGCGCCGGAAGACTCCGGTGCGATGACACACTTACAACGAGGAGAACGAATTAGACATGATAACTTGGCAAATCTATGAGAAGAGAAAAATAATATTTTCTGCCTTTTGCAAACAGAAATAATGTGACGAGACCGTTGTATGTACTAATCATGAACTAAAAACGTGCCAACACCAGCTAACACAGAAGCACACGAGTAACTAGGAAGGAAAATTTTATGTTCCAACAAGTTGCATCGTATCGCTCTCACGGGTGAGATTTACATTTAAATTGCAAAAGGTTTTGTTGACATTTATGCTTTTTTACGAGAGCAATAAAAGTCACTTATTGCGGTGGACGTGTTTTATAAAAGAGTGTGTTGCAATATTTACGAGATTTCACGGCGGTAAATTTTAACAACTCTTTTGAATCGACGAGAGTTTCCATAAAATTATTGAAAATATCATTTGACCTCTGAAATAGGAAAGTTGACGGTTTCCGATGACCTGACTATTTTTAAAAGTATTTAACTGGTAAAATGTATTCTTATATTTTTTGGAATTAAAGTAACCACACTCTAACTGCTACGCAATTATTCTAAAGGAAATCTCTGCAAGTTCAATTCGTAGAGATGATTAAAAAAATTCGCAGTTTTGTTACAAGCCTCTCAAGTCAGCACTTCAACAAATGTGCTGAATGTATAAAACTGTATTTTGGCTGGCTGCCAGGTGAGTGACAACATTATTGACAATAAACTCCCCAACAATAATCGTATGAATGTCAGATTTCTTTAATAAATCAATGTAAACACATAATATAATTAATCAAATAAATATAATGAGTATCACTAATGTACCTTAACCGTCGAACATCTCCTTTGTCACCTACTTATTCTTATTAGCTTTCATAAAATCAATTCCCTAAACTTATTTTAAACTAATACTCGTTTCACTGAACATTATAACTTATGTAACATTAACTTGGCGATAGGTTCAAGTAGCTACTCAGTAACTCAAAATTTTTCCGTCACCTCTTCTAATTTTACATTATCAGATATAACGAAATTTGATATTTGTATCAAATTTCGTTATATCTGATAATGTACCTCTGTGTATCTGGT
Organism: Polia nebulosa; assembly: GCA_951329385.1. NCBI lineage: Eukaryota > Metazoa > Arthropoda > Insecta > Lepidoptera > Noctuidae > Polia > Polia nebulosa. The sequence continues at coordinate 23,447,093 of OX589602.1, forward strand.
AATGTGTGTGTATGTGTATGTGTGTATGTGTGTGTGTATGTGTGTGTGTGTGTTATACATAGCATTTGATTGTTTTAATATTAATCAATAAAAACGATAAAAAGAAAAAAACATGTAGGTACGTGACCACAGCTAAACGAAACATAATGGTAATTTGAACATTTGAAAATCGAACACGCTCAGTCTGCATCACTCCATTCTATTCAGCCTGTATTTTTTTACACGCGAGGTTTCAATGAACCTCATTTCTCGCTTATGCTTGGACAAAACCCTTTGACTCGATAGTTGTTTCAGTAAAGTTGGACGAAGGAATCGAGAGCTGAATTTGTTTTTCAAATTAATGACAACATAATGTCAATATGACCAATCCCCCCCCCCATCCCCTGCGTACTTGGATAATCTCCGTTGAGATTTGCCACCGTGATCAAATTCGGTCGAAATGTTAGGGGTTGATTACATTACAGAGGTAACGCTCCCCTGGGCACTCAGGCAGGGAAGGAAAAGGGTGGGTTTTAGTCAGTAAGAGTCTGGCACGCCCTCCCGCTCCACCCAGAGCGGGAGATGTCATTGGATGATTTCCCAACCCCAAAAAAAAAAGGTTTGATTACGTGACATTTCGATAGCGCCTGTCAATACCATACATTTATGACTTTATGACAATCTCTATCGCCACGTTTTCGCTCATAGAATGTCACTTCTCTAGAGCCTTTGGTTGGTTTGGCTTGTGAATTTTTATTGCCAACTTACCTTTTTGTTGGAAAATCACTTGACGTGAAATTACCAGTCTCTTTCTAATGAAGTCTGGTATACTGGTACATACCTACTAATGTAGGTACACAGCAACCTTCCCTAATGTTAGTAAATGAGGAATAATTATCTCAGGGCGTACAATATTCAGGAGTGTTGTGTAGTGTGCGCAAACACTGTTTAATTATGAGGCTTAAGTGTGCGGACGGAGGGCCGGAATAATTGCCCAGAGGTGAACTCGCTTAGTTAATATAGGAACATACAAGGTACAAGGCTCAGCACATGGTTTAGGTAAAAGAGAAATTTATTTGCCATGATCTACTCTGCACTACAATATTTTGACATGTGCTAGACACGTATTTTCCATAAATTTTAACACTCGAATTTATCCTGAAAAATATGTTATTACAGCTATTTTGGACAATAAGTTTTGAGAAATATCTTTATTTACATGCTGACATTTGTCAATCCGCGTGTGTAAAAGACAGACGCGTAATTAACTCCAAAATGTGGGTAAAATACGAATTACTACACCTTTCCAAACGGTAGAGAACTTAGATTTGCAAAATGGCGATTATATCATTTACACAATGTTATCACTTATATAATTTTTTTAGTAGCTAACAGTATTAGCGTTATTAGTTACGATGTCGTATGACATAACTCTTAATTCCAATTGGTACAGGACCAATCCAGCGGAGGTTCATGTAAGGCTCCAATTGGTACCTGTACCGAACTATACGGTTAATCTCTCTCAGATTCTATTTGGTGAAAAATAGATGAAGGAAAACTACAGCCCTTTTTTCTGTTGGATTATTTTCTACAGAATCGTAATGGTTTAGTCAGCGCGATAAACCGATTTCACCCGGATTTTGATACAGTTGAAGCGGAATTCCTCAAGCCCTGGTTTAAATTTTGCGGGTATATCGCAGACCGGAGGCACACAGGCGACCGCGAAAAGTATATAAGTCTGGGTAAACAGCATAGCGGTATGGTATTTGTGTGCCAGGCTTCTGTTATGGAATTTCTACTGCTCTTTTTCAATAGTTATATTTTTTTTTTTTTTTGGATTTTGCTGTAATAGATACAGCAAAATGCAAAAAAAACTAAGTTCTCTTTAAAAAACTGGCCAAGTGCGTGTCGGATTTCGCACAATAAGAGTTCCGTACCATATAATGGTATTTGGTAGTAAAGTATACGTTATACTACACATTGTCACCAAATTTCAAGTTCATAGGTCAATGGGAAGTTAAAAAATTCTTCGGAACAAAATTTTGTCACAGACGACGGACGGACAGACAGACGAACAGACGGACGCGTGAGTGACACAATAGGGCTCCGTTTGGACCCTTCTGGTACGTAACCCTAAAAAGTTCATTGCTTATACTATGAAGCATACAAATCAGTTGTGTTACTGCTAAATAAAATACATGGTTGGGATAATATTAATACGCGGTAGGTACCTATGTAATAACCTGATTCTTATCTTACCTTATTTTATGCGCAGTTTGGTAGGATAATGTTACAAGCTTCAGGGAGGATAATTATGACTTTTCTTTTTGTATTGGTTGTCCCAGATTAATTATATTTATATTCCTGCAAGAGCTCTCTCCCGGGAGCGGTACAATAACACACACGGTGCGCTTGACTGCGCGTGTTTAAATATCAAGTATACGAATCAGGAAAATATCGTCTTCTTTAGTGTTTCACTGAAACGAAATATTGGTATTATTAATTCTGCAAACATGTCTCACGTTCTTAAAATATTCACTGCAAGCCAAGCGTATAAAATCTTGCTACAGTATTTGCAGTATATGCAAATGAACGGGTTGTAGAGCGGTTCTCTGCAATTGAGGGATACACCGAACACGATAGTGCTTTCAGATCGAAGCAATTCATCTTAATAGTAGCCTGAGAAATACAATTTGACGTCGTCTGTGTATTTTGAAAGTTGTTTTTTCTTGTTGATAATTATCCTATCTAAAACATTGAAATAGCTATAGTACTTTTAGTAAAAATAAAAACACCTTAAGAATTGTAATTAAAAATAGAACCGACTTCCAAAAAAAGTGCAAAATAACTTTAATTTCGGAAGTCGGTGTTCATGTTTTGTGTCTTCGTTTTTTGACACCGACTTCCGAAATTAAAGTTATTCTGCACTTTTTTTGGAAGTCGGTTCTATTTTTTTGTAAAAAAGTTTTTTATTTTTCACTTTTTAGTTGTGGCTCCCCATTAAACTGTGTTAATAATTCATAGACATACGATAGCAGCAATCGCGGTTGATTTGCTGTCAATTTTTAAAGAGTTCCGTTGTCTCTCTCCGAAACCCATCATTAGATCACCCATCATTAAATGGGACCATTTCGAAATAAACCCCTTTCGATCAAAAAAAGAATTTTGCAAATCGGTCAATATATGAAGGAGTTATGCCCGAACATACATCACCCGAATTGATAACCTCCTCCTTTTTCGAAGTCGGTTAAAAATATTTGTTAAATGCAATAACACCGAAGATTGCAAAGAAACTCTAAACATTAAGTGCAACCTTTTTTAAACTTTAATTGAGAAAACACTCGCCACTTGCTCTTTTAAAAAATATTTAAACGCCATTAAGCTTATTTTTTAATTTCATTTTTTTCTTATTAAATGGCAATGCACATTTTTTTTATAAAGATGGCCAGGGCTTAATTTAAACATTTGACTAAAATCCGGGATAGGTAAGTAACCCGTGGTAAAGTATGACCAAGGATAGTTTATATGAGTAAACAAAAGATTTAGATGAAAGTTTGTAGCTAAACTACAGTTTTCCATAGAGACACACTATGCAGTTCTACCTGAAAATTGCTTATTTTAAACCGTTTCATGAAACTGCTCGTGTGAATTTCTAATATGCTATTTTGAGAACATCTGTGTCTCGGGAGTTTGTTGTTCAGCGCTTTGGAGAAAGAGTTTATTATTATTCAAATAAATTTTGTGAGTAAATTGTGGTTCGTAGATAAACTTCTTTTCTCTAAACTTCTTTCTTTTTTTCTTTTGTTCGTAGATAAACTTCTTTTGTAGGTATAGAACTTTTTCCTTAATATAGTATTGGTGACGTGGCTGAGACGAGAGGAGTATGGTGGTCGTTTGCCTCTGGCAACGTTCAGGGTCGGAAGTAGGTAAACATTCAGTGGTACTCACTTTTTGCTGAACTTGTAGGCTTTTTTCTGAACCTGTCGCTGACCATACGGATGGACGCTGAAGACACGTTGTTTCTGTGATGCTTAAAAACTATTTACAGAATTTTGGTTAGGTTCCCGGAAATTTATTTTAGGCCTTTATTATTATATTTTAATTAAGTGATAGTGACATTAAATTCAGTTACTGTGAGGTGCGGGCGACGGCCTCTAGCTGCTGCGGCTCGGAAAAGTGGAGGACAGGTGTTGCTCGTCGAACTGACCCAGGCGAAAATAGCCGAGATCCTGGATTCAAAGCGCTTGGCGGCCGTCGGGTCCAGGGATGCGCGGCCAATCAGGAGCCTCGATTATCTCGGTCACGCATACAACGAATTAGAAAGCGAACTGCCACTTCAAAGCTACACGTCCGCCCATATTTTTCGCCAGGTGGCGTATCCAAGTATTTTTATATACTATAGGTAAATGGCCAAAAACGTGCAACGTCGGTTGCATAATATGCTGCAAACAGCGAAGTACTAATATTTATCCAGAGGTGTAACAAAAGATAAAACCGTAACAGAGAAAACCTCTCAATAATAATTACAGATTAGCTCGGTACTGTTGAATGCACACGAACATCAAGAGGGCGGGTTGGTGTTCACTTTAGATAACTGAAATACATGTCATCATGATCATAATTTCAGCCGAAAAACGTCCACTGCTGGACATAGGCCTCCCCAAAGTGTCGCAACAACGACCGGTCCTGTACATCTTGCATCCATCGGATCACCGTGACCCTAACCAGGTCATCGTTTCACTTTGTGGGAGGCCTTCCAACGCTACTATTGATCCAATATCAGACCAGGTTCAGTTCACTTTTAACTACGCCGAGTTTTGCTCCTACAAAGTCAAACTTTCTATAAGATAAGATATTCCCTCAGCTGCAAACTTTTTCTATTTCCGTAACAAGTAACAAATCTCAACACTCTGCCATTGCTTTTTAAAATCGCATACAGAAAAGTAATTACAGGGAAGTTTTGAAGGGTATTTAATTGCGTTAAAGGTGACCCGAATCTTATTGAATTAAGTCAGAGGTTGCTCGGGGAGGAATTCCATTAACTCGCCATCTGTTGATTACCGAAGCTCCGGGTATCAAGGAGGACGATCAATGGGTATTAATGTACAAATACCGACCCGTGCCGGCTAACAGTGTGGATGTTAAATGTTGGGATATATTTTAAGATTTTACACTGCATAAATATTCCTAATGGATATCATTTGGAACGGCTCAAAAATTCAAAGACGACGCCAGATTACTCGAAGCTTTTAAGTTTTCTTTAACGGTTTTAGGCCCTGTCCGCACCGTGATATTTCACCGCGTGATTTTTTTCCCGCAATTTTGTAACACACTGAATCATAAAATATAATAGCCGCACTGGCGTTTAAAAATTCGCGTGGAAAAAAATATCTATGAGTTGATGCAAATTGAACGCGATGCGGTGTGAATCAAGATTCAATTTCAATTCAAGATTGTTTATTCAAGAGTGTTACAGAATTGCGAGAATAAAATCGCGCCATGAAATATCGCGCGAGATTGACACTAATCGTGTCAGCAGTGACGGCTTGCAAGTTGAATGAATTTACTTACAGCCCCACCATTTTTTTCTGACACATTGAGTAATTCTTTTATAGTATTTTATTGCACTTCATAACGGTTTCATTATGTCAAGTGTGTTACAATACAAATTTTAATGAGATGAATGAAAAAACTCTAGTTTCAAATAACGCTATCTATTGGTACAAAAAATATAGATGTTAAAGGATTCGTTCCAATAAAATTTTCAATTTGAATTAGATACCTAATACACCACAATTTTGTGCTTATGGGAGTGTATTAGATAAGTACATACAGTTCTTATCAGATTTACATAAACTTCATTAAAAAATTGATACATATCACGCCATCTTGTGAAATTTAAATGAATTAAATTTTCTTTTTCATGATGACTGTGTCTGGGTTATCGACTTTTTTTTTTGGGCTGGGTAATCATCCTATGACTTCTCCCGCTCTGGGTGGAGCGGGAGGGCGTGTTAGACTTTTACTGACTAAAACCCACCTCTGTTAGTCAAGGGTTTCAATTGTGTTCAATGTTAATGTACCTACCTACTTAATGCTACTATTAAATTCAATAATGAAGGTGAAACTTCCCTTTATTATTTCTATGAGAAACACATGAAGTGTTAACGTAGCCACTTTGACCGTTTATTTACGAACATTTCAGCGTAGAAAGCTTTTTATTATAATTTAAACAGACACTGCGGGCTATACTTTATGAATAATACTTACTGTTACTGCCCTCGTTATTTATGTGAGCGCGAAGAGCAGTGGTGGTATGTAAAGTTATATGATTGTGTGTCAACAGTTGGATGCGCGCCAAGCACATCGCCTTAGGTAATACGGAGAATCGAACCACGAACCAAGTCAACTGCAATAGGAATAAGTTTTGAAGAGCTAAGCTGGAAATTGGGGGAAAATTTGTTTCTTTATAAGAATAGTTGGTAGGTAGGCAGTTGCTTCCTTAAAGCTACGACGATATATATTTTTGACCCAGAATCCTACAAATTAGGTAACAATTTTAGAAGGAATTTTCTACCTTTCTCGTGTACTTGTAAAAAGTGTAAGCAAGTAATGTTTTTATTTATTTATATAATCACTTACAACTATTATTACAGGTAAAACCCAATGCAATCACCACGGCGGGTTGGTCTTGGATCTTGGGTCTTGTGTCTAGGTTCACGTACACTTTGTTTTCAGTATGCGTTAGCTCAGAGAGAGCGCTCGGTGTCATGATTTTGTGTTTATTAAATTAAATTAAAATTAAATAATCATTTATTTCAGGAAATTCCCATATTTAATTAATTACAACAACATTATTACAAACAATATAAAATAAAAATGTAATCAAAATCATTAAATAAAATTGTTAGCAGGAATATTGACAGCCATATACAAATAAATAATTAGCTTCATATATGGCTCTCAATATGCCATTGTCAAAAACGTGTACACGGCTCATAAACGAGGCCCTCGCTTTACGCAATACAGCAAAGAAATCATCAACCCTATTCTCCGCTTTATAAATAGCATTTAAAATTTATATCCTTTTTGAATAGTGTGATAAATGTATTTTTATTTCAATCGTTTACATACATCAACATTAAATTTTCCATGTCTCAGTATGTTCAGAATCCGTTGCAATTACCAATGGATATTTTTCCATGTCTCAGTATGTTCAGAATCCGTTGCAATTACCAATGGATATGATGAAATAATATTATTGGATGTGATTGAAAGTAGGACATTTTTAAGAAAAAGTATGTTATATTAGTCTTTTGGGGAAATTCTCAAGGATATTCTTCGCCAGTATAGAACGGAGAGTTATATCGTACCCCTACCGACTAAAACCCCACGCTCCCTACCGCTACCATAAGTCGGGGGCCTGGGATACAATTAAATTCACGCAACTGGTATCACCTCGCCATAGCTAGCCGACTCCATCACCTAGTGAGGCCGATCCAGCGACCTCACATGCTCCCGTAAAGGCGCACATGGAACACTGCATCGCGTATGTTAGCCTGACCCAACCCAAACCTTCTTTAAGAGGAACGACTTGCTCATGTGAACGTAAACGATGACGTCTGTATTGCATTGTCTTGTATCTTTTAATACGTCAGTGTTCTTTTTAAACATAGTAAAATCAAAATTCAAATAAGGTAGAATGCTTGCAATCTGACAATAAAAACTCTACTTACTGTAATTTCAAATCTGATTCGAATGTGAAGTCAAACTGAACTGCACATGTAAATAGCGTGCGAGGAAGTTGATTATGAGATGTAAGCCGTTTGTACTTTGTAGACGAGGTTTCAGCTGGTTTTGATGAGCTATAAGAGGCTACAGATGGAGCTAGTGAGGCACATGTAAATAATGCATGTGGCTCTCAGCGAAGCTCGGACACTGGATATGTCGCAGTACACCACACTTTAGTGTCGGAAGTCAAAGTCTGTAGACTGCGATTGTTTTACTCAACGGTTTAGATACTTTGAATCTCTTCTCTGTTTAGACCTTTGAAATAGGCAAATAACGTACACCATCTCGTTCAGTTCATGTAGGGACATTGGAGGCACAATGAGACACGGGATACAATCGAACAAGATATAGAGAGAAGAATATTTTTTCTAATTTCAGCCAATTTTAGCGTTGTATGTGCAAAGTAATGTTACATTGAAATATTACCGGTTTGTGACTTGTCTTGAGCCAATATTCATTTCTACAGTGAAAACATAAAATCTTTCCCGGAGAACTATCGCTTTTGCAGAAAAAAAATGGTTATAGTATGTGTTTCGTATTTTTTTCATGAATCTTAATAATATTAGCTATTAAATGCCGTTAAGTGTGAGATGGAAAACAAAACGGAAAATTTTTAATTTAGTGTTTGAAATTTCCGAAACACTATGGGGCACAATGGAACGGGATTATATAAAACAGTGTTACTGACAAGTGAACTATTATCAGAAATTATACTCAGGCTTAGTCCGAGATATCTTCTATATTCACTATGTAGTTCCACAATCCTCGCATTGTGTGTGCCGCGAATATTTAGAGCAAGCGAAAAGCTTCGTATCCAAACAGACATATGCCTGCTGACAACACTATATCTGTAACTCATTCATTATTTTCGCGCCGTGTGTGCTTGTCAAATTTTATACATAAAATTTTAGTTTTGTGGTTTTTAGCGTTAAAAGATGAAAAGAAAGCGTGAGTCTAGAAAAGAGTGGTATCTAAAGAAGATTAATAAGTTGCAAAAGAAATTAAAGGCAAATAAAAACAGAGGAAGTCGTTCACCATCACCGACTTCGCCGCCAACACCAGTGATACGACTCGTACAATTATTAAGAAAATGATGTCGATGAAATACCCGACATGGCGGGCACAGAACTTACAGGCAAGTTTTCTACAAAAGATAACTTTGATAACCTAACTTGTGATCGTTCCTGTTTTTTTCTATGATACGTGGTACGTATCACACAGGCACTCCGGGGGAGTGAGGCCAACGGGGAAGTCCCGTCGTTTTTTGCAATAGAACATTGTTTGACTGACGCTGGCTGTAACCTAACTGGTGACCGTTGCTGTTTTTTCTACAACACGTGGTACGTGTTATTAAAGGCACTCCGGTGGAGTGAGGTCAATGGGAAAATTGGGAAAGCCCCGCCGTTTTTTGCAATAGAACATTGTTGGTGTGATTTGCTGCCGTTGGCTGTAACCTAACTTGTGACCGTTCCTGTTTTTTTCTACAACACGTGGTACGTGTTATTAAAGGCACTCCGGTGGAGTGAGGTCAATGGGAAAGCCCCGCCGTTTTTTGCAATAGAACATTGTTGGTGTGACTTGCTGCCGATGGCTGTAACCTAACTTGTGACCGTTCCTGTTTTTTTTTTTTTTTTTCTACGACACGTGGTACGTGTTATTACAGGCACTGCGGTGGAGTGAGGTCAACTGAAAAGTCCTATCAGTTTTTGCAATAGAATATTGTTTGTGTGACTCACTGCCGCTGGCTGATCTGAGTCGACTGAAGCGCTGGAAAAGTTGTGTCAATATGGTACCATAATTTTCATTGTGATAAAGAAAAATTTCTTTACTAAATAGCCACGGGGTGGCAATATGTATAGCTTACATTATAACCATAATGGTGTATACAGCTGGTTGCTGTGTAACTTATAGAAAATGAAACATATTTGTTTGAGCTTGTTATGGGTGCTGTGTGTGTAGAGAACACAAAAGATGATCCTCCAATTGAAATCTTAAATGATTCCATAATTAAGGTGTCTAACTGTATCTACAGAAAGAGTATGTGGACCAGATATTCATATAGAACTGGTAAAAAGGTTCGAAGGTATTATTACCCGAGGCCTGAAACAAGATATGAAAGCACCTGTAAAGAAGTAATTAGTAGCTACCTACTAACATCAAGCTTCTAGATGCCCTTGATTAACAAAGACCTGGAGGGACGGTTAAACGATGTTATGAAGGCCCGAGACACGAGAGTTGAAGAATGTCAACAACAGATGGGTGTTGCAATAGCGGCCCTATTTGCCGCCACAAACTTATAAAAGTTGGTGTTAAAAAGATAAAACTCATTTTAATAATCAGTGATGTCACATGCTTATTGATGGACCTCAATTATCAAGACACAATCACCAGAAAAAAGCTAATAATCCCGAATCTGGATAAAAATATTGGAAAAACTTAATAATCAAAAATGGAATGAGTTTCCTTTTTGGGGAGAAATTTCAAGAAAATGTAAAAGCTGGCACAGCAATTAAAATATTAGCTGGCACCATCGTTAAACAAAATAACTCCATTCGCAGAAACAATCCAATTAACCAAGAAAGTCTCAGAATTATCCCAAAAAACAGGGCAACTTCAGGGCCCTCCGCGTTTGAGTATGTCAAACTCAGATCAAACAGGGGGGGGGGGCAGATATCACCAGCAGACACAACACTACAAGTCGAGACCCCCACAACGTCTTCCAGCCAAGCCGTCTGTACGGCAAACTTAGAGGTATATATTTTTGCTGGTAGACTTATCTATTCTTGTTGGTTAAAGATGACACAAGACAAAGTTGTCTTATCTTGGTCCAAAGGTCAAAACATCCCCTTTCAGAGGCTCCACACCAAGAATATGTTGCAAAAAATACAAATCATTTGACAGAAAATTTCATTATTTTGAAAGAAATAAATAGATTGTTACACCTTGGAGTACTTACAAAATGTGTACCAGTTATAGACAATATTTTTCAAAGATTTCTACCATACCCAAATCGAATGGAGAAATTAGATTTACTTTTAAATCTATAATGTTTGAATACATTTATTTTACCAGAACATTTTAAAAGTAAAGACATATGAACACTTTGTAAGTTAATTTAAAAAAAAAAAAAAAAAACATATTTATCATATGGGTGAAGATAAAAAATATCTAAGGTTCTGGTTTCAGAATACAATGTATGACTTCAAATGCATGCCATTTGGTCTCAGTACTGCTCCCTTTACATTCATACAGATACTGAAGCCTGTAATCAATTTCCTTAGAAGTAAAGGTTAAAAATCAGTTAGTTATCTGAATGATATTATTTGTATTAGTAATAATTACCAGGAATGTTTTCAAAACTGTCAGATGACCTAAATTTTACTGGAATGTTTAGGCTTTATTATAAATAGGGAAAAGAGTAACATTGTCCCATCCAATATTGCTGAATTTTTATGATTCCTATTAAATACACAAGAAATGTCATTGTCAGTAACTTCTAATAAGGGAATCGATTTGTTTGTTGATTAAGAAATATAATCAAATAATAATAATATTCCACAACTATCACACAACGCCATCTAGTCCCAAGCTAAGCATAGCTTGTGTTATGGGTACTAGACAACTGATAAACATACTTATATATTTTCTAAATACATAAATATTATAGATAAATTACACCCAGACACAGAACAAATGATCATGCATATCACAAGAACATTTGTCCTGGGTGGGAATCGAACCCACGACCTCCGGCATAGCAGTCAGGGTCACTAACCACTAGATCAACAGGTCACAACATTTGTTTATTTTTCTGTACTATAAGAGAATTTGCAAAACTTGGTAGCATGCTCTCCAGCGGTGTCATATGGTTTTTTGTACACTAAAACATTTGAACAGGAAACATCAGGCTTTGTGTGCATCAAACAATGACTTTGATGCAATCATGGGTATTAATGATCGTTGTAAAAATGATTTAAGATGGTGGGTTAGTCAAATTAACATGTCAAAAATTTAATAAGACAGTTTAAATCTAATTTGAAAATATGTTCGAATGCATCTGGGACAGGCTGCGGAATACTGTAATGGTAAAGATGCAAATGGGTTTTGGACATTAGACAACCAATTTTCGGGAACTTTTAAGCTGCTTTTCTGGGGTTGCAATATTTTGCCAAATATTTACACTCTGGTCAGATATTGTTCAGAATAAATAATACCACAGCAATTGCATACATAAATATTTATGTATGCAAGGTTTTTGAAACTTCAAAAACTTAATTCTCTAGCTAGAAATATATGGCAGTGGGGTGAGATCCGTACAATATGGTTATTTGCCAGTTACATCAAGACAAAAAAAAAAAAAAAAAAAGAAACTGAACAAGAATCCAGAATAAAAATATAGATTCAGAATGGGAATTTTGTAGCAAATTTTATCTAAATATTACAGTCACTTGGAGAACCCAATAAGAATCTGTTTGCAACTAGAGCAAACAAAAAATGTTATAAATACATATCCTGGCACAGAGATCTATATACAAAAAATATTGACACTCACTGTAGACTGGTCAACATTTAACTTATGTTATGCTTTCCTTCCATTTTCAATGATTTCCAAATGTATGGAAAAAATTATTTGTGATGAGGCAACAGGTTTTTTAGTTTTTCTTCCATGGACCTTACAAACCTGGTACCCCTTTATTAACGAATTGACAATTTCGGAAGTGCTACCACCTTTCAGGACGCTACAACAGTTTTTTCCTGGCATCTTAAAAGGAAGCGATAAAAATAAAAATAAAAAATAAAATAAAAAAAATGTCATGTAGCTTTAGCTTCCTTATCACAAAAAACTATTAAACAATAAACAGCAGCACTTAAAAAGTTTTGTAACTGGGAAAATGTACCTATATGAGTGGTCCATACTAGAGTTTAAAATTTCTCACAGAAATGTTAACATACGCTACTCTTAACACGTGCCATTCAGTGCTGTCACTAATTATAGTAGATACAAGTTTAGGAACAGATATACAGATGAAGAGATTTTTAAGGTGTTTTCAAATTGAAACTTTTTAGACCTAAGTATAATGATACATGGGATCTATCTGTTGTCCGGAATCATATTCAGAAATGGTTGCCCGATAGTAGCCTTAACTTAGAAAAAACTAACTAAGAAATTGGTAATTTTGTTAGCTCTTACTACTGCTTAATGTATACAATCATTGTTAGTTATCCGATTGAATAACATAGAATTCACTGACCCAGAATAATTCACTTATTTAGTAAAAAAAAAAAAAAAAAAACTGTCTGTGTCAGTAACCAAACAATTAGTCGTTGGATAAGACAGGTTTATTATTATTATTTAAATACAGAAAAGTAAAGTACTTAACACTTTAACAAAAACCAATTGTAAAATAAAAGATTGGTATTCGATTAATTAGAATTACCTTAATTAGTTACCTATGATTAGATTGATGTGATAAATCACATAAATTCTTTTGTTTAGATCTTTAATAAGTGTTTAATTGTATACTATATATACCATGCAATGATTTCCAACAATTCTCTGAACATCTACATAGTGAATATAGAAGATATCTCGGACTAAGCCTGAGTATAATTACATAATTAAACGAACTTACCTGAAGTGAAGTTCTATTGTAATTATACGAAGGGCTTAGTCCGAGATACTGGGCTCCCACCCGCCCTTATCATTATCATTTATAATGTCCCTAGAGTCAGGTTGGAAATCATTATCCTTTAATAATGCTCTGAATGAATGAGTTACAGATATAGTGTTGTCAGCAGGCATATGTCTGTTTGGATACGAAGCTTTTCGCTTGCTCTAAATATTCGCGGCACACACAATGCGAGGATTGTGGAACTACATAGTGAATATAGAAGATATCTCGGACTAAGCCCTTCGTATAATTACAATAGAACTTCACTTCAGGTAAGTTCGTTTAATTATGTAATAGTATAACATAGTTTGTATGCGCAAAAACTTCTATTTTCAGCATAGGTTTTACTACTTCACCAACTAAACTAGTTGAAATTATTACAGCATTGCATACAGCAAAAATAACGTGAAACTAAAAACATCGGCAATAGTGTGACATACCGGAAAATGATTTTGTGTAGAGCTTAGGGAAACTGTCAATATACGAGTACATTATTTGTATGGTAGACTTCCTTGGATTATTTGCGAAGTTGTACTGGCCATAAAAGTCAAAGCGGATGCTGTTTTGTGGAAAAATGTATTCCTTCGATGCAGATGTTGAAATTTATTGCGTTAGTAGGTATAATGTTATACTTTTAAGAGTACTACATAGTATGTACAGTACTAGAGTATTGTATGCATTATGTTTAAGGATGTTTAGTCGCGATAATGTTCACTTAACCACCAGTTCACTATGTTAATTTATAATCTACCTGGTTTTGCTAATGGTTGTGTATACGAGAGCTCACAATTTTAAGCTAAAACAGGAGTAGAATGAAAAGTTAATGAACTGACACAGCACACATTACACACAGACTGCTCTCGCACATTATGTTCATACAGTACACATTATGAACCATCTCGTTGTTTAGAATGTACTTTATTTTTCATGATTAACTTTAGTGTATTGTAGCAGGTGTTTGTAATACTCGTAAATCGTATTTTAACAGAATAACTATGTAATAACTACCGACTAGTCTTGATCATCGACGCCGAGTTGCTAGCCTGTTAGTTTACTATCGGTTACATTTTGTGGAGTGTAAGTAGGAATTGCATAATTTAATTCCGCCAAGCCCGTTCTATCATCAAGCCACTATACATGGTGGGCATCCCACCTAAATGCACAAAACGTTTTCGGAACACATGAATTGTGCATTCAGCTAAGGTTTCTACACCGAATAGGCGTTTCTATCACCAGAGATAGCTCCAGAATAGGCCGGATTCGTCAAAGGACGTGGAACAAGAAATCAGATATTAATACTACGCCAAATAATAGAAAAGGGTAGAAAGTTCAATATCCTTATCTATATCTGCTTTGATGACTTTTGCAAGGCGTTCGACACTGTCAAATGGCGCAAATTATGGGAAGTACTTCTGGATTTGGGTACTCCCGAACATCTGAATCGCCTCATATACCGACTTTACCTGGATGGCACCGCAACGGTGTGAATAGACGATGTCCACTTCGTGCAATTTAAGACGCAAGTAAGAGTAAGGCAGGGGTGCATTCTATCACCACTCTTGTTTAATATAATTATATACAGAATGCCTCGTGCGGATAGTCTTGGAAGGGTGGGACAAAGGTATCCCTATCGGTGGCCGGAGAGTTTTGAACTTGAGATACGCTGACAATACGATCCTTTTCGCTAGATCAAAAGGAGATCCGGAAAAATTTTTGACTCGCCTAGAAACCGTGAGCCTCTCGTTTGGTCCCGCTATTTTTTTTTCAACATTAATAGGCTCGCGTTTGACCACTATCTCACCTGATGGTAAGCGATGTTGTGGTCGAAGATGGAGCATGCTTGCCTAGAAGTAACTTCTACTATCATCACCTTCGTCTGGTCTCTGTTAATATAACCAGGGAGTCTTTAAGTCAAGAGTGAAGAGGTTACTTCTAAGCAAGCCTTCTCCATCTACGACCACATAAGTGTTTACCATCAAGTCAGATAGTGGTATATCGCGAGCCTATCAAAGATAAAAAAAATGTTCCGCGGTACAGAACACGAGAACCTTTGTGTGCAAAAAATCTTACTATGTAAGCCATTAATTATTCACGATCGTCCTCTTAGACCGCGTGTTTGTTTTTTTTATGATTTCAGAGTAGTTAAGAGATAATGGTGATTTTTTTTATGGAGTTTTAGGTCTTTTGTTCACTAAAACGTATGGTACACAAACATGAATAAACTTAATTGAAAAGTTATTGTAATTTCACAGAAAACCCAAACTCATGTACTTACATATTTTTGAGATCCAGAATGTGTAGCAATATACCATTTTTTTTTTAAATAAACTTTGTCCCACACTCCTGTATCGTGGGTGCGTTCACAAACATGTTAACAAAACAAAAATAGAACCGATTACCAAAAAAAGTGCAAAATAACTTTAATTTCTGAAGTTGGTGTTTCTGGTTGTGTCTTCGTTTTTAGACACCGACTTCCGAAATTAAAGTTATTTTGCACTTTTTTTTTGTAGCTGTTTCTATTTTTTTGTAAAAAAGTTTTTTATTTTTCACTTTTTAGTTGTGGTTCCCCATTAAATAGTGGTCACAATTTCATAGTCATACGATCGCAGCAATCGCGCTTGATTTGCTGTCAATTATTGAAGAGCTCCGTTGTCTGTCTCCGAAACCCATCATCAGATCTATATGAAATTAAAATGGGACTATTTCGGAGCAAACCACTTTCGAACGAAAAATAATTTTGCAAATCCGTCAATATATGACAAAATTATGCCCGAACATACATAAAAATATATTTATATATAATTATATATATTTAATATATAGATATAAACATCCGAATTGATAACCTCCTTCTTTTTAAAGTCGGTTAAAAAGACACCCGACCCGCAAAAACTATCTGTATGCCATTCAAATATTTGTTCTGTATGGGAATCAGGCGATTACTCAACCACTGCGCCAACCGTTGTGTAAACTCTGTTTGACCGTGAACTCCATTTAATTTATAGAACACGAAATACGTAAAATGTCATTAATTCATAAAACCGCTCGAACCATTTTGGTACTGTCCTTCACGCCAATTAAGAGATGAATGTACCTAAAGAACAATTATTCCAGAGGAGTTTTCTTTAACCTTGTGCTTTAATACTCGGCGAGGCCGTGACCTCATTATACTGTTTAACATTTTTCTTGACTACGAAGAATTTGCGTAACGAGAAACGGCAGAATTTTAGAATTTTGTGAAGTTTTCAGTTTTGGTAGTTTACAGAAGTAGCGTAAGTTATATCTACTTATTTCAGCTGAAGTTCTTTAGTTGTGTGGTGTGTCGCGTCTCTGTGAAGCGAGCATAAGCGGCTCTGAGTCACTCAAGGCGGCGGCGATCGAAGAGACAGCACTCTGCCATGGAATAGCTTTAATAATTACATCTTTCTAACTTTGAGCTACTTAAGTATGGTAAATAGATATTGTAGGTACTCGTAGTACTTGAGGTCAGTGCAAGGGGAAGATAAAGCAAATGTTTGTGAAGTGAATTGGTCTATGTTTGAATAGTTTTCTATTAGAAATCAGACAACGTATTTGGATTAGATAAGATTGTTGGCCAATTTTGAGAATCACTTATGTCTGAGTGCGGTTTTTTTTTTTTAATTTAAGTAACGAGGCGACGGGTTGGACTGATAAGTAAATAACCGCACGAGCTTTCTTATTGCTTGCGTTAATGTTGTACATTATGTAGTTTATTTTTTGTATTCTCTTCAGCCAATTCTTTTATTTGATACCCTTAACATGGGAATGCATACAAAATAACTAGTCCGCCATCTTTGGGAGTCCGCCATATTGGATTTAGAATGACGTCACTTAGATAACCATACATTATCATCGAAACTAAACACGTATGCAAGATTTCAGCTCAATCGGAAACTGGGAAGTGGGTAAAATTTTACTTCTAAGATTTAAAGCCCATAAAAGCGTGTTAAATAGTAATCTACACTTATGTTATGGATCGTACGGCGGTAGTAAACCCTCGCAACCGCTACGTGAGCTATGTTGGTGCAGCACAAACATCAATCTTTATTAATTAGGTAACGTCCATTACGTGAGGCGTTTGAGGAGTTTTACATTGAATAGGCCTATAATCTTTAAGAATTTGATATTCGAGTCGATTTCAAAAGTGACGCAAAAACATCTTACAATATTGGTTGTTGGAAGATGTCTGCCGGCGAACACTTTTCCATTCTATCTTCGCCCAGTCGAGTGTTGAGTCGTTCGATAATTCCCAGAGCCCTATTTGTTTTTAAATCCGGATAAAACTCTCGAGATATGCATAATGCAACAACATGTTTATTTAAGCTAAACAATCTCTTCACTCGCAAGTACCTTCCTGTTACTTTGAATAAAGAGTTTTCTTTACGTAAGTTGTATTATGTTTTAAGAGGATAGAGAATACATTTGTTTATTTGGTTTTCACAATAAGTGAGCTAAAGAAAGAGGCATTTATAGTCTGTAAAAAGTTTATTTAAAAAGTCAATATTTGTCGTTCTTCGATCGCCAGAAAGAATAATAAAGTTGGTCCAAAAAGTAATCCATTTAATTTTAGACTCACCGAGATAATATGAAGAGGATCCTTTTACAGTCGAAATCGTTTTAAAAATTCATTTACAGAATGTTACATCGAGCGGAACTAATTCCATTTGTAAGCGATTTTTTAAAGAATATTAAAACAGTTTTCCTGGATTAATATATAATATTATGCAATTTGTGTGATTGATTTTGTAAAGACACTGTTCGCTGTATGGCTACATGAGCAGAAAATAAAGAGTGAAAAATATTTCATTGCCATAAAATATTTAATGAAACTTTTAAAACGTTTACTGTCACACGATCGTTATAAAGTTTAGTAAAATTTTAAACAATTTTAGCAAGATAAGTAAGGAAAATTAATACGTAATTGTTACGGGTCATCAGAAGCCCGAAAGTCTGATAATAAGTCTTACCAAGGGGTATCGTATTACCCAGTAACTGGGTTGTGGAGGTCAGATAGGCAGTCGCTCCATGTAAAATACTGGTATTCTGCTACATCCGGTTAGACTGGAAGCCGACCCCAAGATAGTAATATAAAAAAAGATAGTAATATTATAACCTTTTGTTGAGAGGCAACTTTGTATTTTGCTTGGTAATACCCACGTCGAAATTGTTATGAGTCGTTTAGAAAGGAAAAAAAAATTAAACAAACCACTTATTTTTTTTTTCGATGTTCGACCAAAATACTTAAATAAGTAAAAAAGTAAACTGCCTAGCCAGTATTTCCTACCTACGTTAGGGTCAGCTTTCAGTGTAACCGAATGCAGCTAAGTACCATTTTCTTTTCATTCTGCGTCTTCATTGAAAGTCTCCATAAAATGTACCGCAAAAATAAATAAACGGAAGAACAAAGTAACTTCATGAGGAAGTAAATGTTATAGATGAGGTGTTGCGGAATCCTTCCAGTGAGTAATGTCTTCCTACAAATAAATTATGTACCTGGAGGGAGCAGAATTATGCAGAGCGTAGTGTTAAAGATGTGATGAAATGAATTTTATGTTTATTATATGATAAGTAGTTTTATTAGGGCCATGAGATGGAGAGCTTCTGTGAATTCAACTGTTTTATTATAAAACTATCTGTTTGCCCGCCGGTTATGAACATACTTGGAAAATTTCGTGCAAAATTATTTTGAAGAAGTTGTTACTTGTTTTAAACAGGTAGTAAACGCGTGGCCCGACACGGACTTTGTTGGTATTTTTTCAATCCGTTTTGTTTTGAACTCCACGTGTAAAGGCTAAGTTAACGTTACGCTGTATAATTTCAAAACGAGTTTCGGCTTACCGATGTTTTGCTGAATTTAGTATTCATTGCTTGTTCTGAGAAAAGATTCGATGCCTAACTGAAACGAATTTAATTTTTTAACCTAACTGGATTTGTGTCATCAAAGGTCACCTCTTCTAATTTTACATTATCAGATATAACGAAATTTGATATTTGTATCAAATTTCGTTATATCTGATAATGTACCTCTGTGTATCTGGTAATGTGTGTGTATGTGTATGTGTGTATGTGTGTGTGTATGTGTGTGTGTGTGTTATACATAGCATTTGATTGTTTTAATATTAATCAATAAAAACGATAAAAAGAAAAAAACATGTAGGTACGTGACCACAGCTAAACGAAACATAATGGTAATTTGAACATTTGAAAATCGAACACGCTCAGTCTGCATCACTCCATTCTATTCAGCCTGTATTTTTTTACACGCGAGGTTTCAATGAACCTCATTTCTCGCTTATGCTTGGACAAAACCCTTTGACTCGATAGTTGTTTCAGTAAAGTTGGACGAAGGAATCGAGAGCTGAATTTGTTTTTCAAATTAATGACAACATAATGTCAATATGACCAATCCCCCCCCCCCCATCCCCTGCGTACTTGGATAATCTCCGTTGAGATTTGCCACCGTGATCAAATTCGGTCGAAATGTTAGGGGTTGATTACATTACAGAGGTAACGCTCCCCTGGGCACTCAGGCAGGGAAGGAAAAGGGTGGGTTTTAGTCAGTAAGAGTCTGGCACGCCCTCCCGCTCCACCCAGAGCGGGAGATGTCATTGGATGATTTCCCAACCCCAAAAAAAAAAGGTTTGATTACGTGACATTTCGATAGCGCCTGTCAATACCATACATTTATGACTTTATGACAATCTCTATCGCCACGTTTTCGCTCATAGAATGTCACTTCTCTAGAGCCTTTGGTTGGTTTGGCTTGTGAATTTTTATTGCCAACTTACCTTTTTGTTGGAAAATCACTTGACGTGAAATTACCAGTCTCTTTCTAATGAAGTCTGGTATACTGGTACATACCTACTAATGTAGGTACACAGCAACCTTCCCTAATGTTAGTAAATGAGGAATAATTATCTCAGGGCGTACAATATTCAGGAGTGTTGTGTAGTGTGCGCAAACACTGTTTAATTATGAGGCTTAAGTGTGCGGACGGAGGGCCGGAATAATTGCCCAGAGGTGAACTCGCTTAGTTAATATAGGAACATACAAGGTACAAGGCTCAGCACATGGTTTAGGTAAAAGAGAAATTTATTTGCCATGATCTACTCTGCACTACAATATTTTGACATGTGCTAGACACGTATTTTCCATAAATTTTAACACTCGAATTTATCCTGAAAAATATGTTATTACAGCTATTTTGGACAATAAGTTTTGAGAAATATCTTTATTTACATGCTGACATTTGTCAATCCGCGTGTGTAAAAGACAGACGCGTAATTAACTCCAAAATGTGGGTAAAATACGAATTACTACACCTTTCCAAACGGTAGAGAACTTAGATTTGCAAAATGGCGATTATATCATTTACACAATGTTATCACTTATATAATTTTTTTAGTAGCTAACAGTATTAGCGTTATTAGTTACGATGTCGTATGACATAACTCTTAATTCCAATTGGTACAGGACCAATCCAGCGGAGGTTCATGTAAGGCTCCAATTGGTACCTGTACCGAACTATACGGTTAATCTCTCTCAGATTCTATTTGGTGAAAAATAGATGAAGGAAAACTACAGCCCTTTTTTCTGTTGGATTATTTTCTACAGAATCGTAATGGTTTAGTCAGCGCGATAAACCGATTTCACCCGGATTTTGATACAGTTGAAGCGGAATTCCTCAAGCCCTGGTTTAAATTTTGCGGGTATATCGCAGACCGGAGGCACACAGGCGACCGCGAAAAGTATATAAGTCTGGGTAAACAGCATAGCGGTATGGTATTTGTGTGCCAGGCTTCTGTTATGGAATTTCTACTGCTCTTTTTCAATAGTTATATTTTTTTTTTTTTTGGATTTTGCTGTAATAGATACAGCAAAATGCAAAAAAAACTAAGTTCTCTTTAAAAAACTGGCCAAGTGCGTGTCGGATTTCGCACAATAAGAGTTCCGTACCATATAATGGTATTTGGTAGTAAAGTATACGTTATACTACACATTGTCACCAAATTTCAAGTTCATAGGTCAATGGGAAGTTAAAAAATTCTTCGGAACAAAATTTTGTCACAGACGACGGACGGACAGACAGACGAACAGACGGACGCGTGAGTGACACAATAGGGCTCCGTTTGGACCCTTCTGGTACGTAACCCTAAAAAGTTCATTGCTTATACTATGAAGCATACAAATCAGTTGTGTTACTGCTAAATAAAATACATGGTTGGGATAATATTAATACGCGGTAGGTACCTATGTAATAACCTGATTCTTATCTTACCTTATTTTATGCGCAGTTTGGTAGGATAATGTTACAAGCTTCAGGGAGGATAATTATGACTTTTCTTTTTGTATTGGTTGTCCCAGATTAATTATATTTATATTCCTGCAAGAGCTCTCTCCCGGGAGCGGTACAATAACACACACGGTGCGCTTGACTGCGCGTGTTTAAATATCAAGTATACGAATCAGGAAAATATCGTCTTCTTTAGTGTTTCACTGAAACGAAATATTGGTATTATTAATTCTGCAAACATGTCTCACGTTCTTAAAATATTCACTGCAAGCCAAGCGTATAAAATCTTGCTACAGTATTTGCAGTATATGCAAATGAACGGGTTGTAGAGCGGTTCTCTGCAATTGAGGGATACACCGAACACGATAGTGCTTTCAGATCGAAGCAATTCATCTTAATAGTAGCCTGAGAAATACAATTTGACGTCGTCTGTGTATTTTGAAAGTTGTTTTTTCTTGTTGATAATTATCCTATCTAAAACATTGAAATAGCTATAGTACTTTTAGTAAAAATAAAAACACCTTAAGAATTGTAATTAAAAATAGAACCGACTTCCAAAAAAAGTGCAAAATAACTTTAATTTCGGAAGTCGGTGTTCATGTTTTGTGTCTTCGTTTTTTGACACCGACTTCCGAAATTAAAGTTATTCTGCACTTTTTTTGGAAGTCGGTTCTATTTTTTTGTAAAAAAGTTTTTTATTTTTCACTTTTTAGTTGTGGCTCCCCATTAAACTGTGTTAATAATTCATAGACATACGATAGCAGCAATCGCGGTTGATTTGCTGTCAATTTTTAAAGAGTTCCGTTGTCTCTCTCCGAAACCCATCATTAGATCACCCATCATTAAATGGGACCATTTCGAAATAAACCCCTTTCGATCAAAAAAAGAATTTTGCAAATCGGTCAATATATGACGGAGTTATGCCCGAACATACATCATCCGAATTGATAACCTCCTCCTTTTTCGAAGTCGGTTAAAAATATTTGTTAAATGCAATAACACCGAAGATTGCAAAGAAACTCTAAACATTAAGTGCAACCTTTTTTAAACTTTAATTGAGAAAACACTCGCCACTTGCTCTTTTAAAAAATATTTAAACGCCATTAAGCTTATTTTTTAATTTCATTTTTTTCTTATTAAATGGCAATGCACATTTTTTTTATAAAGATGGCCAGGGCTTAATTTAAACATTTGACTAAAATCCGGGATAGGTAAGTAACCCGTGGTAAAGTATGACCAAGGATAGTTTATATGAGTAAACAAAAGATTTAGATGAAAGTTTGTAGCTAAACTACAGTTTTCCATAGAGACACACTATGCAGTTCTACCTGAAAATTGCTTATTTTAAACCGTTTCATGAAACTGCTCGTGTGAATTTCTAATATGCTATTTTGAGAACATCTGTGTCTCGGGAGTTTGTTGTTCAGCGCTTTGGAGAAAGAGTTTATTATTATTCAAATAAATTTTGTGAGTAAATTGTGGTTCGTAGATAAACTTCTTTTCTCTAAACTTCTTTCTTTTTTTCTTTTGTTCGTAGATAAACTTCTTTTGTAGGTATAGAACTTTTTCCTTAATATAGTATTGGTGACGTGGCTGAGACGAGAGGAGTATGGTGGTCGTTTGCCTCTGGCAACGTTCAGGGTCGGAAGTAGGTAAACATTCAGTGGTACTCACTTTTTGCTGAACTTGTAGGCTTTTTTCTGAACCTGTCGCTGACCATACGGATGGACGCT
Organism: Polia nebulosa; assembly: GCA_951329385.1. Taxonomy (NCBI): domain Eukaryota; kingdom Metazoa; phylum Arthropoda; class Insecta; order Lepidoptera; family Noctuidae; genus Polia; species Polia nebulosa. Next base: position 23,470,582 of record OX589602.1, read on the forward strand.
GAAGACACGTTGTTTCTGTGATGCTTAAAAACTATTTACAGAATTTTGGTTAGGTTCCCGGAAATTTATTTTAGGCCTTTATTATTATATTTTAATTAAGTGATAGTGACATTAAATTCAGTTACTGTGAGGTGCGGGCGACGGCCTCTAGCTGCTGCGGCTCGGAAAAGTGGAGGACAGGTGTTGCTCGTCGAACTGACCCAGGCGAAAATAGCCGAGATCCTGGATTCAAAGCGCTTGGCGGCCGTCGGGTCCAGGGATGCGCGGCCAATCAGGAGCCTCGATTATCTCGGTCACGCATACAACGAATTAGAAAGCGAACTGCCACTTCAAAGCTACACGTCCGCCCATATTTTTCGCCAGGTGGCGTATCCAAGTATTTTTATATACTATAGGTAAATGGCCAAAAACGTGCAACGTCGGTTGCATAATATGCTGCAAACAGCGAAGTACTAATATTTATCCAGAGGTGTAACAAAAGATAAAACCGTAACAGAGAAAACCTCTCAATAATAATTACAGATTAGCTCGGTACTGTTGAATGCACACGAACATCAAGAGGGCGGGTTGGTGTTCACTTTAGATAACTGAAATACATGTCATCATGATCATAATTTCAGCCGAAAAACGTCCACTGCTGGACATAGGCCTCCCCAAAGTGTCGCAACAACGACCGGTCCTGTACATCTTGCATCCATCGGATCACCGTGACCCTAACCAGGTCATCGTTTCACTTTGTGGGAGGCCTTCCAACGCTACTATTGATCCAATATCAGACCAGGTTCAGTTCACTTTTAACTACGCCGAGTTTTGCTCCTACAAAGTCAAACTTTCTATAAGATAAGATATTCCCTCAGCTGCAAACTTTTTCTATTTCCGTAACAAGTAACAAATCTCAACACTCTGCCATTGCTTTTTAAAATCGCATACAGAAAAGTAATTACAGGGAAGTTTTGAAGGGTATTTAATTGCGTTAAAGGTGACCCGAATCTTATTGAATTAAGTCAGAGGTTGCTCGGGGAGGAATTCCATTAACTCGCCATCTGTTGATTACCGAAGCTCCGGGTATCAAGGAGGACGATCAATGGGTATTAATGTACAAATACCGACCCGTGCCGGCTAACAGTGTGGATGTTAAATGTTGGGATATATTTTAAGATTTTACACTGCATAAATATTCCTAATGGATATCATTTGGAACGGCTCAAAAATTCAAAGACGACGCCAGATTACTCGAAGCTTTTAAGTTTTCTTTAACGGTTTTAGGCCCTGTCCGCACCGTGATATTTCACCGCGTGATTTTTTTCCCGCAATTTTGTAACACACTGAATCATAAAATATAATAGCCGCACTGGCGTTTAAAAATTCGCGTGGAAAAAAATATCTATGAGTTGATGCAAATTGAACGCGATGCGGTGTGAATCAAGATTCAATTTCAATTCAAGATTGTTTATTCAAGAGTGTTACAGAATTGCGAGAATAAAATCGCGCCATGAAATATCGCGCGAGATTGACACTAATCGTGTCAGCAGTGACGGCTTGCAAGTTGAATGAATTTACTTACAGCCCCACCATTTTTTTCTGACACATTGAGTAATTCTTTTATAGTATTTTATTGCACTTCATAACGGTTTCATTATGTCAAGTGTGTTACAATACAAATTTTAATGAGATGAATGAAAAAACTCTAGTTTCAAATAACGCTATCTATTGGTACAAAAAATATAGATGTTAAAGGATTCGTTCCAATAAAATTTTCAATTTGAATTAGATACCTAATACACCACAATTTTGTGCTTATGGGAGTGTATTAGATAAGTACATACAGTTCTTATCAGATTTACATAAACTTCATTAAAAAATTGATACATATCACGCCATCTTGTGAAATTTAAATGAATTAAATTTTCTTTTTCATGATGACTGTGTCTGGGTTATCGACTTTTTTTTTTGGGCTGGGTAATCATCCTATGACTTCTCCCGCTCTGGGTGGAGCGGGAGGGCGTGTTAGACTTTTACTGACTAAAACCCACCTCTGTTAGTCAAGGGTTTCAATTGTGTTCAATGTTAATGTACCTACCTACTTAATGCTACTATTAAATTCAATAATGAAGGTGAAACTTCCCTTTATTATTTCTATGAGAAACACATGAAGTGTTAACGTAGCCACTTTGACCGTTTATTTACGAACATTTCAGCGTAGAAAGCTTTTTATTATAATTTAAACAGACACTGCGGGCTATACTTTATGAATAATACTTACTGTTACTGCCCTCGTTATTTATGTGAGCGCGAAGAGCAGTGGTGGTATGTAAAGTTATATGATTGTGTGTCAACAGTTGGATGCGCGCCAAGCACATCGCCTTAGGTAATACGGAGAATCGAACCACGAACCAAGTCAACTGCAATAGGAATAAGTTTTGAAGAGCTAAGCTGGAAATTGGGGGAAAATTTGTTTCTTTATAAGAATAGTTGGTAGGTAGGCAGTTGCTTCCTTAAAGCTACGACGATATATATTTTTGACCCAGAATCCTACAAATTAGGTAACAATTTTAGAAGGAATTTTCTACCTTTCTCGTGTACTTGTAAAAAGTGTAAGCAAGTAATGTTTTTATTTATTTATATAATCACTTACAACTATTATTACAGGTAAAACCCAATGCAATCACCACGGCGGGTTGGTCTTGGATCTTGGGTCTTGTGTCTAGGTTCACGTACACTTTGTTTTCAGTATGCGTTAGCTCAGAGAGAGCGCTCGGTGTCATGATTTTGTGTTTATTAAATTAAATTAAAATTAAATAATCATTTATTTCAGGAAATTCCCATATTTAATTAATTACAACAACATTATTACAAACAATATAAAATAAAAATGTAATCAAAATCATTAAATAAAATTGTTAGCAGGAATATTGACAGCCATATACAAATAAATAATTAGCTTCATATATGGCTCTCAATATGCCATTGTCAAAAACGTGTACACGGCTCATAAACGAGGCCCTCGCTTTACGCAATACAGCAAAGAAATCATCAACCCTATTCTCCGCTTTATAAATAGCATTTAAAATTTATATCCTTTTTGAATAGTGTGATAAATGTATTTTTATTTCAATCGTTTACATACATCAACATTAAATTTTCCATGTCTCAGTATGTTCAGAATCCGTTGCAATTACCAATGGATATTTTTCCATGTCTCAGTATGTTCAGAATCCGTTGCAATTACCAATGGATATGATGAAATAATATTATTGGATGTGATTGAAAGTAGGACATTTTTAAGAAAAAGTATGTTATATTAGTCTTTTGGGGAAATTCTCAAGGATATTCTTCGCCAGTATAGAACGGAGAGTTATATCGTACCCCTACCGACTAAAACCCCACGCTCCCTACCGCTACCATAAGTCGGGGGCCTGGGATACAATTAAATTCACGCAACTGGTATCACCTCGCCATAGCTAGCCGACTCCATCACCTAGTGAGGCCGATCCAGCGACCTCACATGCTCCCGTAAAGGCGCACATGGAACACTGCATCGCGTATGTTAGCCTGACCCAACCCAAACCTTCTTTAAGAGGAACGACTTGCTCATGTGAACGTAAACGATGACGTCTGTATTGCATTGTCTTGTATCTTTTAATACGTCAGTGTTCTTTTTAAACATAGTAAAATCAAAATTCAAATAAGGTAGAATGCTTGCAATCTGACAATAAAAACTCTACTTACTGTAATTTCAAATCTGATTCGAATGTGAAGTCAAACTGAACTGCACATGTAAATAGCGTGCGAGGAAGTTGATTATGAGATGTAAGCCGTTTGTACTTTGTAGACGAGGTTTCAGCTGGTTTTGATGAGCTATAAGAGGCTACAGATGGAGCTAGTGAGGCACATGTAAATAATGCATGTGGCTCTCAGCGAAGCTCGGACACTGGATATGTCGCAGTACACCACACTTTAGTGTCGGAAGTCAAAGTCTGTAGACTGCGATTGTTTTACTCAACGGTTTAGATACTTTGAATCTCTTCTCTGTTTAGACCTTTGAAATAGGCAAATAACGTACACCATCTCGTTCAGTTCATGTAGGGACATTGGAGGCACAATGAGACACGGGATACAATCGAACAAGATATAGAGAGAAGAATATTTTTTCTAATTTCAGCCAATTTTAGCGTTGTATGTGCAAAGTAATGTTACATTGAAATATTACCGGTTTGTGACTTGTCTTGAGCCAATATTCATTTCTACAGTGAAAACATAAAATCTTTCCCGGAGAACTATCGCTTTTGCAGAAAAAAAATGGTTATAGTATGTGTTTCGTATTTTTTTCATGAATCTTAATAATATTAGCTATTAAATGCCGTTAAGTGTGAGATGGAAAACAAAACGGAAAATTTTTAATTTAGTGTTTGAAATTTCCGAAACACTATGGGGCACAATGGAACGGGATTATATAAAACAGTGTTACTGACAAGTGAACTATTATCAGAAATTATACTCAGGCTTAGTCCGAGATATCTTCTATATTCACTATGTAGTTCCACAATCCTCGCATTGTGTGTGCCGCGAATATTTAGAGCAAGCGAAAAGCTTCGTATCCAAACAGACATATGCCTGCTGACAACACTATATCTGTAACTCATTCATTATTTTCGCGCCGTGTGTGCTTGTCAAATTTTATACATAAAATTTTAGTTTTGTGGTTTTTAGCGTTAAAAGATGAAAAGAAAGCGTGAGTCTAGAAAAGAGTGGTATCTAAAGAAGATTAATAAGTTGCAAAAGAAATTAAAGGCAAATAAAAACAGAGGAAGTCGTTCACCATCACCGACTTCGCCGCCAACACCAGTGATACGACTCGTACAATTATTAAGAAAATGATGTCGATGAAATACCCGACATGGCGGGCACAGAACTTACAGGCAAGTTTTCTACAAAAGATAACTTTGATAACCTAACTTGTGATCGTTCCTGTTTTTTTCTATGATACGTGGTACGTATCACACAGGCACTCCGGGGGAGTGAGGCCAACGGGGAAGTCCCGTCGTTTTTTGCAATAGAACATTGTTTGACTGACGCTGGCTGTAACCTAACTGGTGACCGTTGCTGTTTTTTCTACAACACGTGGTACGTGTTATTAAAGGCACTCCGGTGGAGTGAGGTCAATGGGAAAATTGGGAAAGCCCCGCCGTTTTTTGCAATAGAACATTGTTGGTGTGATTTGCTGCCGTTGGCTGTAACCTAACTTGTGACCGTTCCTGTTTTTTTCTACAACACGTGGTACGTGTTATTAAAGGCACTCCGGTGGAGTGAGGTCAATGGGAAAGCCCCGCCGTTTTTTGCAATAGAACATTGTTGGTGTGACTTGCTGCCGATGGCTGTAACCTAACTTGTGACCGTTCCTGTTTTTTTTTTTTTTTTTCTACGACACGTGGTACGTGTTATTACAGGCACTGCGGTGGAGTGAGGTCAACTGAAAAGTCCTATCAGTTTTTGCAATAGAATATTGTTTGTGTGACTCACTGCCGCTGGCTGATCTGAGTCGACTGAAGCGCTGGAAAAGTTGTGTCAATATGGTACCATAATTTTCATTGTGATAAAGAAAAATTTCTTTACTAAATAGCCACGGGGTGGCAATATGTATAGCTTACATTATAACCATAATGGTGTATACAGCTGGTTGCTGTGTAACTTATAGAAAATGAAACATATTTGTTTGAGCTTGTTATGGGTGCTGTGTGTGTAGAGAACACAAAAGATGATCCTCCAATTGAAATCTTAAATGATTCCATAATTAAGGTGTCTAACTGTATCTACAGAAAGAGTATGTGGACCAGATATTCATATAGAACTGGTAAAAAGGTTCGAAGGTATTATTACCCGAGGCCTGAAACAAGATATGAAAGCACCTGTAAAGAAGTAATTAGTAGCTACCTACTAACATCAAGCTTCTAGATGCCCTTGATTAACAAAGACCTGGAGGGACGGTTAAACGATGTTATGAAGGCCCGAGACACGAGAGTTGAAGAATGTCAACAACAGATGGGTGTTGCAATAGCGGCCCTATTTGCCGCCACAAACTTATAAAAGTTGGTGTTAAAAAGATAAAACTCATTTTAATAATCAGTGATGTCACATGCTTATTGATGGACCTCAATTATCAAGACACAATCACCAGAAAAAAGCTAATAATCCCGAATCTGGATAAAAATATTGGAAAAACTTAATAATCAAAAATGGAATGAGTTTCCTTTTTGGGGAGAAATTTCAAGAAAATGTAAAAGCTGGCACAGCAATTAAAATATTAGCTGGCACCATCGTTAAACAAAATAACTCCATTCGCAGAAACAATCCAATTAACCAAGAAAGTCTCAGAATTATCCCAAAAAACAGGGCAACTTCAGGGCCCTCCGCGTTTGAGTATGTCAAACTCAGATCAAACAGGGGGGGGGGGCAGATATCACCAGCAGACACAACACTACAAGTCGAGACCCCCACAACGTCTTCCAGCCAAGCCGTCTGTACGGCAAACTTAGAGGTATATATTTTTGCTGGTAGACTTATCTATTCTTGTTGGTTAAAGATGACACAAGACAAAGTTGTCTTATCTTGGTCCAAAGGTCAAAACATCCCCTTTCAGAGGCTCCACACCAAGAATATGTTGCAAAAAATACAAATCATTTGACAGAAAATTTCATTATTTTGAAAGAAATAAATAGATTGTTACACCTTGGAGTACTTACAAAATGTGTACCAGTTATAGACAATATTTTTCAAAGATTTCTACCATACCCAAATCGAATGGAGAAATTAGATTTACTTTTAAATCTATAATGTTTGAATACATTTATTTTACCAGAACATTTTAAAAGTAAAGACATATGAACACTTTGTAAGTTAATTTAAAAAAAAAAAAAAAAAACATATTTATCATATGGGTGAAGATAAAAAATATCTAAGGTTCTGGTTTCAGAATACAATGTATGACTTCAAATGCATGCCATTTGGTCTCAGTACTGCTCCCTTTACATTCATACAGATACTGAAGCCTGTAATCAATTTCCTTAGAAGTAAAGGTTAAAAATCAGTTAGTTATCTGAATGATATTATTTGTATTAGTAATAATTACCAGGAATGTTTTCAAAACTGTCAGATGACCTAAATTTTACTGGAATGTTTAGGCTTTATTATAAATAGGGAAAAGAGTAACATTGTCCCATCCAATATTGCTGAATTTTTATGATTCCTATTAAATACACAAGAAATGTCATTGTCAGTAACTTCTAATAAGGGAATCGATTTGTTTGTTGATTAAGAAATATAATCAAATAATAATAATATTCCACAACTATCACACAACGCCATCTAGTCCCAAGCTAAGCATAGCTTGTGTTATGGGTACTAGACAACTGATAAACATACTTATATATTTTCTAAATACATAAATATTATAGATAAATTACACCCAGACACAGAACAAATGATCATGCATATCACAAGAACATTTGTCCTGGGTGGGAATCGAACCCACGACCTCCGGCATAGCAGTCAGGGTCACTAACCACTAGATCAACAGGTCACAACATTTGTTTATTTTTCTGTACTATAAGAGAATTTGCAAAACTTGGTAGCATGCTCTCCAGCGGTGTCATATGGTTTTTTGTACACTAAAACATTTGAACAGGAAACATCAGGCTTTGTGTGCATCAAACAATGACTTTGATGCAATCATGGGTATTAATGATCGTTGTAAAAATGATTTAAGATGGTGGGTTAGTCAAATTAACATGTCAAAAATTTAATAAGACAGTTTAAATCTAATTTGAAAATATGTTCGAATGCATCTGGGACAGGCTGCGGAATACTGTAATGGTAAAGATGCAAATGGGTTTTGGACATTAGACAACCAATTTTCGGGAACTTTTAAGCTGCTTTTCTGGGGTTGCAATATTTTGCCAAATATTTACACTCTGGTCAGATATTGTTCAGAATAAATAATACCACAGCAATTGCATACATAAATATTTATGTATGCAAGGTTTTTGAAACTTCAAAAACTTAATTCTCTAGCTAGAAATATATGGCAGTGGGGTGAGATCCGTACAATATGGTTATTTGCCAGTTACATCAAGACAAAAAAAAAAAAAAAAAAAGAAACTGAACAAGAATCCAGAATAAAAATATAGATTCAGAATGGGAATTTTGTAGCAAATTTTATCTAAATATTACAGTCACTTGGAGAACCCAATAAGAATCTGTTTGCAACTAGAGCAAACAAAAAATGTTATAAATACATATCCTGGCACAGAGATCTATATACAAAAAATATTGACACTCACTGTAGACTGGTCAACATTTAACTTATGTTATGCTTTCCTTCCATTTTCAATGATTTCCAAATGTATGGAAAAAATTATTTGTGATGAGGCAACAGGTTTTTTAGTTTTTCTTCCATGGACCTTACAAACCTGGTACCCCTTTATTAACGAATTGACAATTTCGGAAGTGCTACCACCTTTCAGGACGCTACAACAGTTTTTTCCTGGCATCTTAAAAGGAAGCGATAAAAATAAAAATAAAAAATAAAATAAAAAAAATGTCATGTAGCTTTAGCTTCCTTATCACAAAAAACTATTAAACAATAAACAGCAGCACTTAAAAAGTTTTGTAACTGGGAAAATGTACCTATATGAGTGGTCCATACTAGAGTTTAAAATTTCTCACAGAAATGTTAACATACGCTACTCTTAACACGTGCCATTCAGTGCTGTCACTAATTATAGTAGATACAAGTTTAGGAACAGATATACAGATGAAGAGATTTTTAAGGTGTTTTCAAATTGAAACTTTTTAGACCTAAGTATAATGATACATGGGATCTATCTGTTGTCCGGAATCATATTCAGAAATGGTTGCCCGATAGTAGCCTTAACTTAGAAAAAACTAACTAAGAAATTGGTAATTTTGTTAGCTCTTACTACTGCTTAATGTATACAATCATTGTTAGTTATCCGATTGAATAACATAGAATTCACTGACCCAGAATAATTCACTTATTTAGTAAAAAAAAAAAAAAAAAAACTGTCTGTGTCAGTAACCAAACAATTAGTCGTTGGATAAGACAGGTTTATTATTATTATTTAAATACAGAAAAGTAAAGTACTTAACACTTTAACAAAAACCAATTGTAAAATAAAAGATTGGTATTCGATTAATTAGAATTACCTTAATTAGTTACCTATGATTAGATTGATGTGATAAATCACATAAATTCTTTTGTTTAGATCTTTAATAAGTGTTTAATTGTATACTATATATACCATGCAATGATTTCCAACAATTCTCTGAACATCTACATAGTGAATATAGAAGATATCTCGGACTAAGCCTGAGTATAATTACATAATTAAACGAACTTACCTGAAGTGAAGTTCTATTGTAATTATACGAAGGGCTTAGTCCGAGATACTGGGCTCCCACCCGCCCTTATCATTATCATTTATAATGTCCCTAGAGTCAGGTTGGAAATCATTATCCTTTAATAATGCTCTGAATGAATGAGTTACAGATATAGTGTTGTCAGCAGGCATATGTCTGTTTGGATACGAAGCTTTTCGCTTGCTCTAAATATTCGCGGCACACACAATGCGAGGATTGTGGAACTACATAGTGAATATAGAAGATATCTCGGACTAAGCCCTTCGTATAATTACAATAGAACTTCACTTCAGGTAAGTTCGTTTAATTATGTAATAGTATAACATAGTTTGTATGCGCAAAAACTTCTATTTTCAGCATAGGTTTTACTACTTCACCAACTAAACTAGTTGAAATTATTACAGCATTGCATACAGCAAAAATAACGTGAAACTAAAAACATCGGCAATAGTGTGACATACCGGAAAATGATTTTGTGTAGAGCTTAGGGAAACTGTCAATATACGAGTACATTATTTGTATGGTAGACTTCCTTGGATTATTTGCGAAGTTGTACTGGCCATAAAAGTCAAAGCGGATGCTGTTTTGTGGAAAAATGTATTCCTTCGATGCAGATGTTGAAATTTATTGCGTTAGTAGGTATAATGTTATACTTTTAAGAGTACTACATAGTATGTACAGTACTAGAGTATTGTATGCATTATGTTTAAGGATGTTTAGTCGCGATAATGTTCACTTAACCACCAGTTCACTATGTTAATTTATAATCTACCTGGTTTTGCTAATGGTTGTGTATACGAGAGCTCACAATTTTAAGCTAAAACAGGAGTAGAATGAAAAGTTAATGAACTGACACAGCACACATTACACACAGACTGCTCTCGCACATTATGTTCATACAGTACACATTATGAACCATCTCGTTGTTTAGAATGTACTTTATTTTTCATGATTAACTTTAGTGTATTGTAGCAGGTGTTTGTAATACTCGTAAATCGTATTTTAACAGAATAACTATGTAATAACTACCGACTAGTCTTGATCATCGACGCCGAGTTGCTAGCCTGTTAGTTTACTATCGGTTACATTTTGTGGAGTGTAAGTAGGAATTGCATAATTTAATTCCGCCAAGCCCGTTCTATCATCAAGCCACTATACATGGTGGGCATCCCACCTAAATGCACAAAACGTTTTCGGAACACATGAATTGTGCATTCAGCTAAGGTTTCTACACCGAATAGGCGTTTCTATCACCAGAGATAGCTCCAGAATAGGCCGGATTCGTCAAAGGACGTGGAACAAGAAATCAGATATTAATACTACGCCAAATAATAGAAAAGGGTAGAAAGTTCAATATCCTTATCTATATCTGCTTTGATGACTTTTGCAAGGCGTTCGACACTGTCAAATGGCGCAAATTATGGGAAGTACTTCTGGATTTGGGTACTCCCGAACATCTGAATCGCCTCATATACCGACTTTACCTGGATGGCACCGCAACGGTGTGAATAGACGATGTCCACTTCGTGCAATTTAAGACGCAAGTAAGAGTAAGGCAGGGGTGCATTCTATCACCACTCTTGTTTAATATAATTATATACAGAATGCCTCGTGCGGATAGTCTTGGAAGGGTGGGACAAAGGTATCCCTATCGGTGGCCGGAGAGTTTTGAACTTGAGATACGCTGACAATACGATCCTTTTCGCTAGATCAAAAGGAGATCCGGAAAAATTTTTGACTCGCCTAGAAACCGTGAGCCTCTCGTTTGGTCCCGCTATTTTTTTTTCAACATTAATAGGCTCGCGTTTGACCACTATCTCACCTGATGGTAAGCGATGTTGTGGTCGAAGATGGAGCATGCTTGCCTAGAAGTAACTTCTACTATCATCACCTTCGTCTGGTCTCTGTTAATATAACCAGGGAGTCTTTAAGTCAAGAGTGAAGAGGTTACTTCTAAGCAAGCCTTCTCCATCTACGACCACATAAGTGTTTACCATCAAGTCAGATAGTGGTATATCGCGAGCCTATCAAAGATAAAAAAAATGTTCCGCGGTACAGAACACGAGAACCTTTGTGTGCAAAAAATCTTACTATGTAAGCCATTAATTATTCACGATCGTCCTCTTAGACCGCGTGTTTGTTTTTTTTATGATTTCAGAGTAGTTAAGAGATAATGGTGATTTTTTTTATGGAGTTTTAGGTCTTTTGTTCACTAAAACGTATGGTACACAAACATGAATAAACTTAATTGAAAAGTTATTGTAATTTCACAGAAAACCCAAACTCATGTACTTACATATTTTTGAGATCCAGAATGTGTAGCAATATACCATTTTTTTTTTAAATAAACTTTGTCCCACACTCCTGTATCGTGGGTGCGTTCACAAACATGTTAACAAAACAAAAATAGAACCGATTACCAAAAAAAGTGCAAAATAACTTTAATTTCTGAAGTTGGTGTTTCTGGTTGTGTCTTCGTTTTTAGACACCGACTTCCGAAATTAAAGTTATTTTGCACTTTTTTTTTGTAGCTGTTTCTATTTTTTTGTAAAAAAGTTTTTTATTTTTCACTTTTTAGTTGTGGTTCCCCATTAAATAGTGGTCACAATTTCATAGTCATACGATCGCAGCAATCGCGCTTGATTTGCTGTCAATTATTGAAGAGCTCCGTTGTCTGTCTCCGAAACCCATCATCAGATCTATATGAAATTAAAATGGGACTATTTCGGAGCAAACCACTTTCGAACGAAAAATAATTTTGCAAATCCGTCAATATATGACAAAATTATGCCCGAACATACATAAAAATATATTTATATATAATTATATATATTTAATATATAGATATAAACATCCGAATTGATAACCTCCTTCTTTTTAAAGTCGGTTAAAAAGACACCCGACCCGCAAAAACTATCTGTATGCCATTCAAATATTTGTTCTGTATGGGAATCAGGCGATTACTCAACCACTGCGCCAACCGTTGTGTAAACTCTGTTTGACCGTGAACTCCATTTAATTTATAGAACACGAAATACGTAAAATGTCATTAATTCATAAAACCGCTCGAACCATTTTGGTACTGTCCTTCACGCCAATTAAGAGATGAATGTACCTAAAGAACAATTATTCCAGAGGAGTTTTCTTTAACCTTGTGCTTTAATACTCGGCGAGGCCGTGACCTCATTATACTGTTTAACATTTTTCTTGACTACGAAGAATTTGCGTAACGAGAAACGGCAGAATTTTAGAATTTTGTGAAGTTTTCAGTTTTGGTAGTTTACAGAAGTAGCGTAAGTTATATCTACTTATTTCAGCTGAAGTTCTTTAGTTGTGTGGTGTGTCGCGTCTCTGTGAAGCGAGCATAAGCGGCTCTGAGTCACTCAAGGCGGCGGCGATCGAAGAGACAGCACTCTGCCATGGAATAGCTTTAATAATTACATCTTTCTAACTTTGAGCTACTTAAGTATGGTAAATAGATATTGTAGGTACTCGTAGTACTTGAGGTCAGTGCAAGGGGAAGATAAAGCAAATGTTTGTGAAGTGAATTGGTCTATGTTTGAATAGTTTTCTATTAGAAATCAGACAACGTATTTGGATTAGATAAGATTGTTGGCCAATTTTGAGAATCACTTATGTCTGAGTGCGGTTTTTTTTTTTTAATTTAAGTAACGAGGCGACGGGTTGGACTGATAAGTAAATAACCGCACGAGCTTTCTTATTGCTTGCGTTAATGTTGTACATTATGTAGTTTATTTTTTGTATTCTCTTCAGCCAATTCTTTTATTTGATACCCTTAACATGGGAATGCATACAAAATAACTAGTCCGCCATCTTTGGGAGTCCGCCATATTGGATTTAGAATGACGTCACTTAGATAACCATACATTATCATCGAAACTAAACACGTATGCAAGATTTCAGCTCAATCGGAAACTGGGAAGTGGGTAAAATTTTACTTCTAAGATTTAAAGCCCATAAAAGCGTGTTAAATAGTAATCTACACTTATGTTATGGATCGTACGGCGGTAGTAAACCCTCGCAACCGCTACGTGAGCTATGTTGGTGCAGCACAAACATCAATCTTTATTAATTAGGTAACGTCCATTACGTGAGGCGTTTGAGGAGTTTTACATTGAATAGGCCTATAATCTTTAAGAATTTGATATTCGAGTCGATTTCAAAAGTGACGCAAAAACATCTTACAATATTGGTTGTTGGAAGATGTCTGCCGGCGAACACTTTTCCATTCTATCTTCGCCCAGTCGAGTGTTGAGTCGTTCGATAATTCCCAGAGCCCTATTTGTTTTTAAATCCGGATAAAACTCTCGAGATATGCATAATGCAACAACATGTTTATTTAAGCTAAACAATCTCTTCACTCGCAAGTACCTTCCTGTTACTTTGAATAAAGAGTTTTCTTTACGTAAGTTGTATTATGTTTTAAGAGGATAGAGAATACATTTGTTTATTTGGTTTTCACAATAAGTGAGCTAAAGAAAGAGGCATTTATAGTCTGTAAAAAGTTTATTTAAAAAGTCAATATTTGTCGTTCTTCGATCGCCAGAAAGAATAATAAAGTTGGTCCAAAAAGTAATCCATTTAATTTTAGACTCACCGAGATAATATGAAGAGGATCCTTTTACAGTCGAAATCGTTTTAAAAATTCATTTACAGAATGTTACATCGAGCGGAACTAATTCCATTTGTAAGCGATTTTTTAAAGAATATTAAAACAGTTTTCCTGGATTAATATATAATATTATGCAATTTGTGTGATTGATTTTGTAAAGACACTGTTCGCTGTATGGCTACATGAGCAGAAAATAAAGAGTGAAAAATATTTCATTGCCATAAAATATTTAATGAAACTTTTAAAACGTTTACTGTCACACGATCGTTATAAAGTTTAGTAAAATTTTAAACAATTTTAGCAAGATAAGTAAGGAAAATTAATACGTAATTGTTACGGGTCATCAGAAGCCCGAAAGTCTGATAATAAGTCTTACCAAGGGGTATCGTATTACCCAGTAACTGGGTTGTGGAGGTCAGATAGGCAGTCGCTCCATGTAAAATACTGGTATTCTGCTACATCCGGTTAGACTGGAAGCCGACCCCAAGATAGTAATATAAAAAAAGATAGTAATATTATAACCTTTTGTTGAGAGGCAACTTTGTATTTTGCTTGGTAATACCCACGTCGAAATTGTTATGAGTCGTTTAGAAAGGAAAAAAAAATTAAACAAACCACTTATTTTTTTTTTCGATGTTCGACCAAAATACTTAAATAAGTAAAAAAGTAAACTGCCTAGCCAGTATTTCCTACCTACGTTAGGGTCAGCTTTCAGTGTAACCGAATGCAGCTAAGTACCATTTTCTTTTCATTCTGCGTCTTCATTGAAAGTCTCCATAAAATGTACCGCAAAAATAAATAAACGGAAGAACAAAGTAACTTCATGAGGAAGTAAATGTTATAGATGAGGTGTTGCGGAATCCTTCCAGTGAGTAATGTCTTCCTACAAATAAATTATGTACCTGGAGGGAGCAGAATTATGCAGAGCGTAGTGTTAAAGATGTGATGAAATGAATTTTATGTTTATTATATGATAAGTAGTTTTATTAGGGCCATGAGATGGAGAGCTTCTGTGAATTCAACTGTTTTATTATAAAACTATCTGTTTGCCCGCCGGTTATGAACATACTTGGAAAATTTCGTGCAAAATTATTTTGAAGAAGTTGTTACTTGTTTTAAACAGGTAGTAAACGCGTGGCCCGACACGGACTTTGTTGGTATTTTTTCAATCCGTTTTGTTTTGAACTCCACGTGTAAAGGCTAAGTTAACGTTACGCTGTATAATTTCAAAACGAGTTTCGGCTTACCGATGTTTTGCTGAATTTAGTATTCATTGCTTGTTCTGAGAAAAGATTCGATGCCTAACTGAAACGAATTTAATTTTTTAACCTAACTGGATTTGTGTCATCAAAGGTTATCTCGCTCGATGAATTCGAAATTATCAATTCCTTGCGATGTTTCTTTCCGTTTTATTTGCTTTTTAATTCTGTCGCTACAAGATTTTCACAAACATGTCAGGGAAATTATTACGATTCCTTTTTATTCTTTCCGATAAGGACGAAAATGTAAAAAAAAAGATTAACATCTTCTATCTGTATTTTTTCTTTTCTCTTTTAAGTGTTTTGTGTGTACATAAATAAATTATAATAAAACAAACTAAAACAAACAACAAAATAACAACAACAACTAAAATATTCGAAGAATGTATACTTTATAACGTATAAGCTGTGGTTACCTATAATTGAGTATGCATCACATGATAATATGTATGTACTGTCTAAGTTTATAAATGGTTGAAGATTTTGTGATTTGTGTGTTTTGCGTGTAATCTGCTGCATCCGGTTAGACTGGAAGCCGACCCCAATATAGTTGGGAAAAGGCTAGGCAGATTGTACTCGTTGGTAATCTTTAAATAAATAGAATAAAATAAATAGTAATAAATCTATTTTACTACATTTAAACGAATCGTTTATCTCTTTTAAGTGTTTTGTGTACATATATAAATAAATTATGATTTAGTGAATTTAAATATTGACATTTGTATTGTACTGTGTGTGTAAACTAAAATATTCGGAGAATGTATACTTTATAACGTGTAAGCTGTGGTTACCTATAATTGAGTATGCATCACATGATAATATTTATGTACTGTCTAAGTTTATAAATTGTTGAAGATTCTGTAATGTGTACTCGTTGGTAATCTGCTGCATCCAGTTAGACTGGAAGCCGACACCAAGATAGTTGGGAAAAGGCTAGGCTGATTGTACTTGTTGGTAACACCAAAAACGGCCGTTTCTCACACTTTTGTCTACTACTTTGGGTACGAAACATTCTGAGACCTGTTTTAACAACGAAAAAATACTTTATCCTATTTGTAACAAACGTGACGTTGGATTCTTTAATATTTATTTTCTAGGCTATGCTACAATTTTTTATTCAATTAGGGCGGCACTTGGCCGGTAGTAGACCCTTAAATAAATAGAAAAAAATGAATAGTAATAAATCTATTTTACTACATTTAAACGGATCGTTTTTATAAATACGTGCTTTTGCTATCTCTGCATTTCTTTATAGGTAAATCTAGAAGTTTGTCTCGTAAAACTTAAGTATCGAACTGTAAATCGTACTTGAAGAAATGCTAAGCAAATATTCTTGCAAGGGAAGTAGAAGCAAGAAATCATGACAACATAACGAAATAAAAATATTACTGTCAAAGTGACAAGGGGAGACGTCGAGTTGGCACACAATAAAGGCATTCAACATCACGCAACGGATTTGTTTATAAGTAAATGAAATATCAGAACGAACAGATGACTCAGAATTTAAACACAAAGGTACAAATTGTTGATTTGAATCAATTTATTAAGATAAAGACTAAGACAAGAAACGGTTAGTCTAAGGATGGAGTCTGTGTCAATTTATAAAAAAATATTATTTTACAGCGGTACGTTGCAGTAAAATGAAGTAGGTTATCTAAAATAATGAAATAAAATAATATGTCTTACTAAATAAAGGGCTAGCCTTTAATGAGTCTAAATTAACCATTAGTATACGTACTGCACAACTATTACGAAAAATAAAAAGAATCACATTTTCCTAACAAAGAAAAAATAATTATTTAAAAATATTAATGATACTTTTCTATATGCAAAGTAGCCAGTAGTTACATACAAAAAATGAAAACCAAAGAGGTTGCGTGCCAATTTTGGCACTTAAATATTTTGATATCTGTCTAGATGATGAAGACGTAAAGTTAGTCCGCAAAATTTTAATAACAAGCAAGTTTTATTGTTTGTATTGTTTAATTAGATATCTTATTCATAACAATTGTTTCTATCAGAATAACGATATAACTGCAGCAATATCTTATATATTACTCGGGGCTGGTGACATAGTTTTGGTAAAACTCTTCAGATACAGAGAAATTCTAAACTTGAAGTTTATGTCGTCACTAAATCACATGAATGAAATATCATGAACGCTCAACTGTTCCCTTAACCGTAACATTTAGGATGGTTTATGTTAATTGCCTATTCCGAACAGTGCGGCCTTCCGGGAACATGTCCATAACGACGGAAGGATATCGTCACTGAACCTTTGTCAATGGGCTCTTTGTACGATGTCTGACTGCAAAAGCTTTTTCTGCTGCGAAAAGGAATGCTTGTGAGAATAAAAGACTTACAGCATCTCTTTGAGCTAAAACACATATTTATGTGGGACAAAGAAAAGTAGTTGTATTGAATTTTTTGCCAGATCATATTAACAGTTGAGAAGCTCGTGGCTTAAGTCAGCCGCACGGGTCGATCCATCAGGTTAAGCCACGCTTGCCGGGGTTGGTCCATGGATGGGTGACCATCTTTATATACCGAGACTCCTCCGTGCCTCGGAAAGCACGATAAGTCGTTGGTCCCGGCTGTCAATCGTGGATCTTTGACAGTCGTTATGGGTCGTCAGAAGCCCGAAAGTCTGACAACCAGTTTTTCCAAGGGGTATCGTATTACCTAGTAACTGGGTCAGATAGGCAGTCGCTCCATGTAAAATACTGGTATTCAGCTGCATCCGGTAAGACTAGAAACCGACCCCAAGATAGTTGGGAAAGGGCTAGGCAGATGAT
Source organism: Polia nebulosa (assembly GCA_951329385.1). Taxonomy (NCBI): domain Eukaryota; kingdom Metazoa; phylum Arthropoda; class Insecta; order Lepidoptera; family Noctuidae; genus Polia; species Polia nebulosa. The sequence continues at coordinate 23,488,704 of OX589602.1, forward strand.
AATTACATACATTTACATTATATACAATAGATTATAACAGTTGCGAAACGTTTTCAAATTAAATGGAAATTGTTGGTTCTGTAAAAGATTTTTAACACTTTACGAGATTTGTCTACTAGCTTCTGCAGACTATAATCTATCTCTGTAAAGTTGCAGAGCAATTTCAAATATTTTCAAACATCCATACATCCAAACCTTCGCATTAATATTAAGTAGGATTGTTTTTATAAAATCTTTTCTATTCTATTGTTTTTACAAACTGTTTCGGTATGCCAATTTGCGCGCTAAATGGGTATATTATATTTAAATGTTTTAAATGTTGTAAGTTGTATTACATAAAATTTTTAGAGTTCCGTACCTCGAAAGGAAACCTTATAGGATCACTTTGTTGCCCGTCTGTCAGTCTGTCTAGACCCTTTATCTCAGGAACGCGTGGAGAATATCAAGTTGAAATTGAAACAAAATAATTAGATCTGCTGCTGTCTTTTGGAGCTGTGAAAAAATCAAACTTCTACGATAAGGCAATCAGAAAATAAAGATAAAGTAAAGATAAAGTTGGTAATGCCGCATATTTTGACATTCGCAAGGATATCATACCCTATAGAGTACTTCTCGTTGACATACAATCGTGATATTTGGCAAGAAGCAATGTCTTATAACACTAGTTAAAGAAAAATCAGAAAATCTTAATTTTTTAATCAAATCACAAAAATAGGGTCCCTATACAAGGAATTCGAGTCCAAATTTTTAAGCGCGGGTATTGTATGAAATATTAGCCCAAGCTCAAGCAGATTTTTATTATTACTTTTACGACGTCTAATTTTCGATTTAAGTACAACGAAAAATTTAAAAAAAAAATCCACAAGTTTGTACGGAACTCTCGGTGCGCGAGTCCGACTCACACTTGATCGGTTTTTCAAATGTTGTTTAGTGTGTTTAAAGCTTAGCTCACTTTAATGTTATTTAAATTTACTAGTCCTGTAGGCAGATGTGTTCCAATATTGAATTCGTTTTGATATTTTTGGAAAACAATTTTATTAGGCGATATGTCCCAGGGTAATGGAATACGCGACAAAGCCTTCTCGGTATGTTCGAGGATCGATATAGGAATGTGAAGGATTTTCTTTTTCTAAAGCGAGGTAGTTTATTGCAATGCAGACCCAAAAAGTATTAAAACGACATCGACTTTGTGAAAGAGATTTAAGCTTTGAGATTCATTCGGCTTTTGACCATTTTATATTTTGAAATCGTACCTAAAATGTTTATTTTAGTATGAGAATAGTAGACAACAAATGGGTAGATATTAATATTTCCCTAAAATTAATAGTCTGAAGATCTCCATAAATCTGCTCCTCTGTGACAACTTTGTACGACAATTTCGCATAATTTGCGTTCGGTTTACCGCGGTAAGTCAATTAAATTCCTATCAAATTGAACTGCATCTAGTGCATTGAATGTATTACTAATACTAGGTTTTTAACTGTTTTTTTTTCTTGTAGGGGAGCTCCCTTTAATTTGTATTATTTGTTGTTATAGCGGCAACAGAAATACTACACATTCTCTTCTCACGTCTATTACGGATCATGAGATACAGCACGCCGACAATTACACGGACGGACTGACGCACGGACGGACAGCGGAGGCCTAATAACAGGGTCCCGTCGGTTATCCTTCGGGCGCGGAACCCCAAAAAAGTACAGTGTCTCCTACACACTACAAAGATAAACAATTTTGCTAAACAATTTTATATAAACAATATTGCTAAAGCTAACGTGGAACCCGTGCCCAAGAAGGGTAGTCGAGCTGACCCAGCAAATTATAGGCCCATCTCGGTAACTTCCGTACTCTTTATTAGTATGGAACGTATACTGATTGATAAGCTCCTGGCATACCTAGAGGCTAACGATATCCTAAGTGACCGACAATACGGCTTCCGCCGAAATCGGTCAACAGGAGACCTTCTAGCGTATGCCATTCACATCTGGAGTGAGGCCATCGACAAACAAGGGGAAGCCCTTGCGGTCTCCCTTGATATCTCGAAGGCCTTCGACCGGGTCTGGCATGACAGCCTAATTGGCAAGCTTCCTTCCTTCGTTCTGCCCGCTGGTTTGTGTGATTGGATTGCAGATTTCCTGAGGGATCGGTCTATCGAGTAGTCATAGATGGCTGTTCGTCCGGACTGCAGGCTATTAATGCCGGTGTTCCTCAGGGGTCGATGCTCTCGGCAACATTGTTTTTGCTGCATATTAACGATCTGCTAAAACTCGGTACCTTTGGGTATGCAGACGACTGCACTGTTGCCGAGAGATACGTGCCCGACGCACGAGCTAGTGGGTCTCAGGTCTGGTTTCTCCGAGAGGCTATAGTTGGGCGCTTGAACTTGTCCTTACAGGCTGTCTCAGAATGGGGCGATGCCAATCTGGTCAAGTTCAATGCTGCTAAGATCCAGGCGTGTCTTTTTTTCCGCTAAGAGGAGCCAGTTTCAACCGGCTCCATCTTTCCGAGGTGTGACCGTGCCGATAACCGACAAACTTGATCTTCTTGGTGTTACTTTAACATCTACCCTCAGTTTTGGTCCCTTCATAGAGGCAAAGGCTCAAGTGGCTGCCAAAAAGTTGGAGATCCTCGTTAAGGTGAGACGATACTTCACGCCGGAACAACTGCTCCAATTCTATCAAGCGCAAGTTCGATCGTGTAAGGAGTAGAGCTCTCATCTTTGGGAAGGATCTGCCAGATACCAGCTTGATGCCCTTGAGTCAATTGAGAAATGAGCCAAGAGGATCATCGGCAATGATAGCCTCGAAACTCCAAAGTCTTGAACATAAACGCCGAGTTGCTGGCCTGTCAGTTTTCTATCGGTTAGATTTTGGGGAGTGTGAGACTGAATTGCATAATTTAATTCCGCCAAGCCCGTTTCATCAACGAACAACAAGACGTACGGGGAAATGCCACCGGTTCATGATCCCCCATCCACACGCACAAAGCGTTGTGAGAAAACATTCATTGTGCGTACAGCTAGGGAGTGGAATTCCCTACCGGAGTCTATGTTTCCTGATAGCTACAACCTTTAAGTCAAGAGTGAAAAGGTTACTTCAAGGCAAGCGAGCTCCATCTTTGACCACATCATCGCTTACCATCAGGTGAGATAGTGGTCAAACGCGTGCGTATCAACAATAAAAGAAAGGCATCGACCACACGGTTTGCTGATAACTCTTTGAGGCGCGCTTGGAACACTACGCGCGTCGACTCTCGGGCCTGGTGCTGATCGGACGGTGAGCTACCCACTACTCGCCGTCCGCAGGCCCGGGTAAGTAGGTAGGTGTGTCCCCTGTGCTGTGAAAAATGTGTAAATTTCTTTAAAATTTTATTTTTTTAAAGATTTTGTATTACCATTAAAGAGCTATTCATAAATATGTCAAGATATCATTTTTAACAAGATCTGTAATAAAAATTGTTTAACCTTTTTTTCCATAATCGTACAAACAAAGGAAATGTTCCAAGAAATTAATTTGTATCTCTGAAAAGCTTTTCTTGTGACCAAATAAATGACTTTGAATTATAGTGTATATAGAAATATTCAGCCAATTGTATTTGTATTTGCTTTATCGTGATTCTGCTTTACTTTAGTACAAAAAATCGGCCAAATACGTGTCGGACTTGCGCGCAAAGGATACCGAACAATTTTTTTTGACATATCATTATAAAAATCATAGACTTCTAGACAAGTCAAAAATTTTGAAAAAACAAATACAGAATATTGTTCTGTATTTGTAGATACTCGTAAACACAAATACGGAACAATTTTCGGAGATAAGGGGCCTCCCCCTAAGAATGATCAATTTCCGTCTGTTTTCTTAAATAACATTAATTAAAACTATTTATTATAAAATCATGAAAAAATACACTTGAAACACTCGCAAAAGTCCTTTCATTTGATATGTCGCACGTTACAGTTTGAAAAACATATTTTTAAAATTTTCTGATTTTCACCCAAAAAGTGACCACCGAATTTCAAATTAATTAATTTACGTTACACGTCCGTGTTTTGGTCACACATCCCTATGCACCTAAATTTAACTCAATCGGTCAGCAGATTTGGAGCAAATTGGCTGTGACAGCCGTACGGACAGAAAAAAGTGATTCAATAGGGGTTCCGTTTTTCATTCGCAGGTTCGGAACCTTACAAAGGCAGAAAATACCTACACAAAATCTAAAAAAGCTTTGCTTTCAAAGAAAAATAAATAGCCAGTGCATTAGAAATAAGAGAATTTATAATTGGGTTGGCTGCCTATAGGAGCAGTGGTGGCCCAGTGGTAACGGCCGCGACTTAGAAGTTGTAGGTCGTGAGTTCAAACCTAAGCAGGCGCTTTACTTTGCGTAAATTACTTCATCACCACTGCTCTCAAAACTGTAAAGGAAAACATAATGAAGAAACCGGTATGTCCCAGAACCAAAAATTTGTAGACATATGCCATCCACCATTCCGCATTGGGCCTGCGTAGTGGTTTACGGCCCACCCCATCTCACAGAGAAGAGGTATGTGCGCCAGCAGTGGCGACATTAAACGGCTGATGATGATGATGATGATATCTGTCTGTTGTAATTATAATTTGCCACCAATAGACTTGGTTTCCGAAAAAAGTTGCCAAGTGGATAAAATTTCATAAATTCAAATTTTCTTACGTTTTTTGCAATTTGCAGGTCAGTGTCAGGTTTTATTTTGGTAAAAATTTGATTCGCGGCCGTAGCTAGTCTGTATTTATAAAATTATAATCATTCAGATCATCAATACATCTCTCTCAGTAAGAATTGATACCAAATGCCATGATTTCATGAAATACTTACATTTGGCATCAATTTTAACGGAAAGAGTTGTATTGATGATTTTAATGATTATAATTCTATAAATACGTACTTGCTACGGTCGCGAATCAAATTTTGACCAAGATACAACCAACACTAACCTGCAAATTGCAAAAAATGTAAGAAAATTTGAATTTCGCGGGCTACCCTGGAGCGTCCACCTTAAATGAACGATTTTAAGATACTCGAGTTTACAGGTAAAGTTTGATTGTGTACATATTTTTGCTCGTGACTGTACACAGTTCGCAGGCTGGAGCAAGCCAAGTCTTTTTCTTGAAACTAGGCACTGTTAAAAAGTACGATAGATGAAGTAGAAAGTACATACATTACAAGTCAAACGAGATAATGACTGTCAGAAGCAAGTGCTGTTAAGTCGTCCAGATAGTTCCGAACAGACTAACTTCTCTCACCGTAAATTAGTTTCCTATAAACGACTTTCCGCTAAGTTAGCTCTCCTAGCCACGATAGTGTTAGAACTAATATTGCTAGTTAGTGCTATGATGCGTACCTACTCCGGTGGATAAACTGATTATACTCCTAATATTGACTTTAATTAACAGTTCATAAGGAAGCCACTGTTTATTAGTTTCACATTCAAAGTTTCTTGATTTAGGAAGTTTAAGCTCTGTTAACGTATAAATGGTCTCTGTGTTTTGCCAAACGTGCGTGTAGGGTAGTTTCCTGTTAGCTAGTAATTTGGATTCACTTTCAAAACTGTTACAATGAACATTCTCGTTCACATTCTTGTTCGGAACACACTCGACTGGCCACATCAGTGGAGGCGACACTGGCGACGTCGACGGCAGCTGCCGGCTTGGCGGGACGCGGGCGAAGAGGCGCCCGCGTTGGCCATTTCCAGATAAAAGGTGGAACCGCGTTTACAGTCAGGTTTTTTTAATAAATTTAATTTTATACATTTTAGTGACTCATATAATATTTGGAATCGCCTCCTCAAACCCTTTATTTTGATACTCCTTTTAATATAGTTCGTCGACTTTCTTTTTCAAAATATGGCGTCTGGTTATCACCGAGTTCTTTTGGAGATTGTCACGCATGGAACACGTGTGTACTACTGACACTAGCTACAAGTTTATTAAAAACTTTTTTATGTATTTTATTCTCAAACCTATTTATTTTTCAGGTAAGTTATAAGGTTATAATTTTTACGTGTCCTTTAGTTGAAAACTTAAATATTTCTGAGTTAGACAATCATTACTTTCCATATTCTTTTTCAACGTTAGATTAACGAGAGTATTAATTGAAGATCTATGTGCACACACTCGCTCAGGCGCCCCGAGAGAGTCGTCTGAGTGGAAAGGTCAGCGATGCGTCACACACCAGATAATGATTAAAACATATGCTCCATTACATTACATACAGTATTTTCGTTCAGTTTAGGTATATTTATGTTGAAGGCTTTGTCTTTATCGTTACGAACCAGTGTTGGGTACAATCACGAATATTTTTATTCGTTAAAGAACAATGGGCAACTTTATATGGAACGTCGGCCCAGTGTTGTAGCACTTTCTTACCTACCTTAAAATGAAGTTCCAAATAATCTCAACATTTTACTATAAGGCAGCACAACTCTAATGACTAGTCCGTGTTCTGTCCTGCTCAATCCTGAGTAGTCCTTTTTATGTCTTTCTAATAGTTAATGTATGATGTTAATAATTCATTAAAACAACGTAAATGTATAAAAATTATGTACGGGCATCATCATGTCATATTATTAGCATTTGTAACGGTAATTATTGGCCTTTTGAAACCGTGACACTTTTTCATTAATTGTTTCATAGAGTGATGCTGCCATAGAATAAAATGTTGAGGTTATTTGGATCTTCATTTTAAGATAGGTAAGAAAGTGGTACAACGCTGAGCCCATTTTGTCCATTCTTCTTTATTATTTTTTTGACTTTATTAGTTATATTAAATAAATCAAAATTGAAATATTTTTGTTTCAGTTCTAACTAAATATTTAGTAAAACAACAAATTCAAATAAATTGCATTGTTAAAACACTATGTGCTGTAAATCATAGTAACGAATGAATGGAACGAGTAGAACTGGCGAGCATAGATAAAAACATGAATAATAAATTATTCGAGAATGTGTACAAACATATTTTAATGTTTACGGAAATAAATGAGATTTCCTCACTACATTTGCATTTCCCTTAGTTGTATTTGCGGTTCAAAATAATGAACAAACTTTTTCGGTGAAAGAGGTTATGTAGGCAAAAGTACAATTATTCTGCATTTTAAAAGAATTAGCTTCAAAAATTAAGAAGAGAATAATGCCGACTTAATTATAATACATTTCGGTAGCTGCGGATGACCTGATAACAGCCGGTGCCGGTGGAGCGGAGGTGAACCGGAATATCGGCCGGTGATTAGTCGGTCATTATGTACAACGACTGGAGAATGGACTGAATTACATATTATAAACACACGTAGACGGCGTGTGTGTATAAATGTGTTATAATGTTTCTCGATCTTTAAACCTTTAAAAACTGAAAGTAGGTATTGTAAGAAGGTGAAGGTGTTTAGAGTTCGCACTACAGCGAGAGGTTCATCAAAAGTTGATAATAATATGGTGTTCAATGTGCTAAAGAAAACGCTGGTACAGCAGCGTCCGTCCATAGATAATACACTATTGCGACTTTGACCTTCAATATCTCCATGACCAGTGGATTCCCAAATATGGTCTAGTGGAAAAAATGATCCAAATAATGGGTAGAATGTGTGGCTTTCGGCTTCCGAAACTATCTTTTTACACCCGATATAAATAAATAAAAATCCGAAGAAGAAGAGTTATTCTTCGGAGGATTTTTCTCGAGTCCCTCGCCAAACCAAAAAAAAATCTATTCGATTTTTAAACTAATTCTAAATTTGAATCACTCTTTAAAATCCAACAATCCAACCGGCCAGTCGATATCGGATCTGAATTCTTATGCAACCTTCATCGACGCTGCAGTATCCACTGACAGAGCACTGGTCTGAAATGATTCATTTTAATTTCATGAAAGTTTATGACGGATGCCAGGTAGCGTTTTTAATCGTAAATTAAGGCTTACCGAAGAGATAATCAACAAATTCCGTTATAATTTCAAAACATTACTAATATTGAAATACCATTCACTCTCAAATGCTTAATACTAATTCTATCGCACTTTAGTATTATTTACGCCTGTGACATTCAGTGCGTGTAGTGAGTGCTAATCTAAAGGGCCAGGCGCCCGTATGGATTTTTTGTTTAATGCATACCCACACAACCATTAAAAAAAACCCTTTGTTTTGTCTAAAATTTTACATTGTCATGAACTAGTACGCTCCGCACATTTTATTGTAAAATACAATTTATACCTAATTATATATCGATACCTCGACACGGGAGTTTCATTTGAACATCATTGAAGCCCCAACAAGTACCTATAATAAAATTAACGTTCAGTCCCGGACTCCTAAGATATTTAATTTCACAATACTACAGAATTCGAGGTACTCACATTTAGCTTTTCGATTACAAACAGTTACAGAAGAACGAACGCGGAATAAATATTCAAGGGGTAAGTGAAGAGGAGGGAGAACTTTAACAATTTATTTGTTTGTGCGTTTCGATGGTTCTGGAGTGCGGTTCTAGAGTAGCGACCACTTACCGGAAGACGCACTTTCGGAACGCCTCCCACAAGGTGGACCGATGACCTGGTGAGGGTTGCGGGTATCCGATGGAAAGAGTGTCACCACAATAACCAGTCCAGCTGTATTCAGCCTATGTCCAGCAGTGACCGTACCATAAAAAGATAAATATGAGCTTCAGAATTACATCAAAGAAACTCTTGAACCACACACACATTATAACTTGCCATAAAAGTAAACGAAACCACAATTACTTCAGGAATTAGGGATAAGATTGTCATAATGAATTTACTTGCAAAACGAACCAGACCAGATGCAGTAAACACAGTTCACATTCATCTGTCCACACTCACACTAACTGCGCGCTGTATTGGGGCCTCACATCCGATATTTACTGCCGCCCGCCTTTGTGCTCTACAGTAAAACGCATATTGTTCGACCCCCTTTCACGATTTTCGCGTTGTGAAAACGTGTCGACTATTATCTAGTTTATAGTCGTTCCGTCTAAAGGATATTTATTTTTGTAAAATATGTCAGTTGAAATAACAACTACAATTGAAAATAACTGCGGAATAAAATCTTTTCTATTACATGATAGTAAGACTATACAATGCCCAGTGACTTTTGAAGAAATATTGCATTATATCCGCCAGTGATTGTTCTGTAATGCTGAGTATGTGCCTCGGAGGAACGCAGATGTGAAAATGTATGTGTGATACATTTTCATTTTCATGTGTGCATTCAATTTGGTAATTTGTTGGTTTATAACGTACATTTTTTGCAGCGTTTAGTATTGTGTGATGAAAGTCTATTGTGTGAGGAACGAGTTTTAGGTTCAGCTTTGTGTCGATTGTATAGTAAGTTACCTGTACGTATGCAAAATTGACTAGATTTCTTACCATAGCCTAAAGTTCATCAAAGCATTTTTGTTTTTATTTTCATGGAACGGGTTTTCTGATTTATTTATTTGATTTTATATTTTGCACAGCAAAACTGTAAACATAAATTATTTGTTGTAAATACGAGTACATATTACATGTATGGCAAATATCTTACCTATCGAATAAAAAGTCAGCCTTATCTCCTACATTTCAAACATGTAACATGTTAACATTTTAATTTTTCCTTTAGTGCCTGATTGTATACAGATTCGTTGTTACGGGAACTAAACGTTAATCCAATTAAATAATTTCGTTTATCGTGTTTCCTCGTGTTTTCATGAAAGGAACGCTAAATAGTATAATTAAATTAATGGAAGTAATTCGAATAAACACGAGAAATTGTTGCGTAAATACGAGGTAATGTACGATAATGAGCCTCGCTATCGTGGCAGTAACAATATTAGCATTCTAAATTCAAAATGGATATCCTCGAAATGTGTGGAGGTATTTCGTAGTTTACCAATACAAAAGGGAAAAAGGTAGATAAATGAATTATTTTAAAAATAATTAAATAAATTGATAATGTGACTTTCGGAGCATATTTAATAATAATTTATTTTAATTAATTCAAAAAAAGTGTGGTACAGTCTGTTACAATAAATATAATCTTACAATTTAGGGATAAATATAGAAAGTAACAATACAGAATTAAATCTGGCGTCCTAGCTAGGTTCCATAGAAACCTTTATTAAGGTTCGCCAGTCTATTGCAGGTGCCACAGAAGGGTACATTGAATTGAAATAGAGGCTGCTTAAGATCATAATGCATAATTGGCTTAATTAAATAAACAATGCTTATAAACGTATGATAACTTATGATACATACACGTATGATAACGTGTGTATTTGTGTGGTGTGGTGTGTATGTGTTTTGTGATGTAGGTGTGGCGTGTGTGTGTAAACGGAAAAGAAAGAGGTCGGGTTTAAGATAAGGAGTGATAGAAAAGTCATTACGACTGTGAAGTAAGCAGACACTCAGTGTCGTCGTAGTTTAAAGTGTTTAAAAACTGCGACATCTGTTTTTTACACATATCATAAGAGCATTGATGTACAAGAATAGTTTTGTTAATTCTGTTATACAAAAATGGCCCAAGGTAGTAAAAGCAAAGCGTGTGAAAGGTAGTTTATAAATTTCGTTCTTTCGCCTAAGTGAAGATTGAGTTTTTATAAAAGGAGCTTTTTGGTGTTGTAATAATAACATGTTGAGAATGAATGTTTGTCGGACCGTGAGGACTTTGCAATTCTTATATAGATCAAAGGTAGGATAGAGCAATGGCCGGAAAGTAGCAACCTTAAGAATGGCTCTCTGGGCAACTTCCAGAGGCTTGAGTGTAGTTTTTGTAGCTCCACCCCAACTGGTAATACAGTACGAGATGATTGACTGACACATGGCAAGATACACGGTGCGTATTATGTCTTTATTGACAATGTGTCTGAGTGTTTTAAAAAGATATATGAGTTTGCGAACTCGAGCAGTAAGGTGGGTGATATGCGCTATGAAGTTAAGGTGTCCATCTAGAATGATACCGAGGTATTTAGTTGTGTCAGTGGAAGAAATTGTAGGACAGTTGCAAGAGGCCGAATTGGCTTGGCAGCTGGTGTGTGCTTTTAGAGTAATGGGTGTCAAGGGTTACGTGGTGGAGTTAAGAGAGAATGTTATGAGTTTGGTTTTACTAGTGTTTAGTATGAGCGAGTGAGAGATAAGCCAGCTATATATCAAATCAAATCCAGTTTGAGCAGTTGCTTGCAGTTTTGCCCAGGATTCATCATAAAACGTAATTGCAGTATCGGCAGCAAAAGAGACAATGTTACCAGAGTTCAGCTGCATATTGCACAAGTCGCTGATGAACACTAGGAACAAAGTGGGGCCCAGAACACTGTCTTGAGGCACCCCATACGAGATAGGCAGCTTTCCGCTAAGGCAACCGTCGATTTCAACTATCAGCCTACGGTCTGAGAGATATGAATTGAAAAGCTGGAGCTGCACACCACGCACGCCAAGACATTCCAGTTTACATAGAAGGCAGGGGAGAGGAACGGTATCAAATGCTTTTGCAAGGTCAATGAACACAGTGAGCCATTTTTTGCGTTGGTTTAGCTTATCAACGATTAGCTATCAATTTCAAGGCTGCGTCAGAAGTTGATTTTTTCTTCCTTAACCCAAATTGATAGGTTGACAATTTTTTTTTTTAATTGCTTTCTAGATAGGTTGTAACGTTGTAAGCCTGTTATTAATAAGTCATTCTAAGATCTTGAATAGAGCAGGTAGCACTGCAATAGGGTGATAATTAGTAACCGAGGCGCGGTCAAAAAGGCCATTATTCATCCCATTTTAAAAGAGGGGGCTCTTTTAAATTGGGATGAGTAATGGCCTTTTGGCAGGTGGAAAGGTACCAGAGACGAGGCATAGGTTGAAGATATGGCAGAGTATGGGTGTGAGGATTGCAGAGTACCTCTTTATCATGGTTGTAGAAGCACATCAAATCCAGCAGCATTGGTTTTTAGAGATTCAATAATAGCAGCTATCTCATCAGGATTTGTTTCCAAGAGTACGAAAGAACTCAACCTATTGGAGGTATTGAATCAGTAATTAGTAGGGCAGCTTTCCTGTACATTCCTAAAACGATCAGCAAGATATTTGTCTATATTTACAAAAAAGAATTTAGATCGTTAGGAGATTGATAAGGGGTTGAATGATTTCCCATCCCACAAAAAAAAGGGGTTTCCGAAGAGGAAAGTAATTCCGTGGGAGGGTGAGTAATTTTAGTTGTGTTTGTGACACGTTTGACTGTTTCCCATAACATCTTTGTGTTATGACCAGCTTTGGCAATTTCGTTTGAATCAAACTGTCTTTTGACTTTTTTAAGAATCTTAGTGCAGAAATACCTGTATCTTGTGTAGGTAGATTTAAGTACTACATTATCAGGTGATTTATCTAGTGATAGTATTTCCATAATAGACCGCTTGATGAAAATCGTCGTAAACCAATCCGCAACCATTGAGAGAGCGCTATTTACATAATCAAAAATTGTCTATTCATATCTACTTTAAAGATAAGAGAAATATCATCTGCAAATCGTACTACGTCACAGATACCCTTTGAAACGTATGGTAAATCATCTATCTATATTTATAAAAATTGTGACAGTTTGGTACTGTTACAATTTTTAAATAATTGTGGCTGTGAGAGTGCAAAGTGAACTTATAAAATATTGCGCCGCACTTGCCTCAACTGACTTTTTATTAATGAAAAATTGCACTGGGTGTCGTTGTTCCTGTGCCTTTATTTATAAATAAAAATAATTTATAAATAAATAAATAGCCCTAATAATAAAGAGCCCTTAAAAAAGTCCCATCTCTCTTATTTATCCCCTAAATTTAGGGGGAAACCCCCTTAGTTGGGAACCCTGAATATCCGAGGCGGACCGATGCGGACTCAAATGAATAATAATTATGTTCGCGGACTACTCTAAAAACGTTCAGATATGGTCCGAAAGCGTACCAAATCCGTGGTCTGTTCGGCAGTGTGTTACGACTTGTATTTTACTTCGAAACTTGCGTTCGTATTTATTCACTACCGATGTTTTGTAGACTACTATCTATGGCTTTTATAATAATATATATTGATAAAAGACAAAACGGTATGTTGTCATGTATTCCATCTACCGAATTCTATGTAACGTTCGAGTCTTTTTGATACCATTCATCATCATCATCATTTCAGCCGAAAGACGTCCACTGCTGGACATAGGCCTCCCCCAAGTGTCGCCACAATGATTGGTCTTTTTCGTCTCGCAACCATCGGCTACCCGCAACCCTCACCAGGTCATCGGTCCACCTTGTGGGAGGCTTTCCAACGCTGCGTCTTCCGGTACGCGGTCGCCATTCCAGAAAATTTTTGGCCCCATCAACCATCTGTTCTGCGAGCAATGTGCCCTGCCCACTGCCACTTCAGTTTGACGATTCTTCGGACTTCTCTTGCTGATATCATCATTTCTAATGCTATCACGCAAGGAAACGCCGAGCATTGCCCTCTCCATTGCCCTTTGGGTGATTGTAAGCCTTCTGGTGAGGCCCATTTTGAGCGACCACGTTTCAGTTCCATAAATCATCACTGGTCATAGACCATGGTTGATACCATTATCGATCGTTATTTACGGTTTATTGATTTGGGTGTTATTACAATAATTACTCAACTAAATATTTTTCCAACAGATCCTCAGTGATTCCTAAACGGTAATTCTCCTCGACCAGTAATCGCTATCTCATTTATCGCATTTAATTTTTTTGCTCTTGTCAGTTATCTAGCGATAAGTGATTAATAACAGTATATGTGTGTACCTATTTTCAAACAGATGAGTTTTCTTTGTGTTGAATAAAGTCATAAGAATACAAAAATAAGCCAAAGATGCGTGTGGTTTTCCACGGAACGATTCATTTCCCTCAGAGGATCAAAGTCCTAGACTGGAAACTTTCCACAAGTATCTAAGTTTCGTATATTTGCGGTTCTGGTCCCAAATCTTTTACATAAATGTGTCCCTGCAGTATTACATGTGTTATGTTTGTAAGTCATAGGGTCGACACAGATGTTATGTGAAATGAAGGAAGATATCTAATACCAAAAGGGAAAATGGGCAAGATATAAAAACATGATTTGTTGCTGGTAGACCAATTATGAAACCCAGAAAAGTTGAAATATTAAAATATTATATTTCGAGCCATCAGTGTACAAACAGATGGAAGTCTAATCAATAGAACTTAAACAGATACTTTTCGAACTTTGCTCGGTTCAACGAGATGCTATATGTTGGAAATGAAGTTATCTGAGTTGCAAGAATTATTGTTTGATTTTTATTTTTTCTTGTTTGATGAGATGGTTATGGTGACCTGAATATACGTATCACTCGAACTGATAATAATAAATCTTAAAGTTTACCGTCACATCTAGTTGCTATTTAATTTTCTGTGTCATCTTGACTTCATCCAACTAAAGTAAGGACAACGAGACGAGATAAAGAATCTAAACAAACTTTCAGGGGTTCATAACATTTTTATAAGAAGATATTATGATGTACAAATTTTAAATTTCCTACTCCATTCGTTGTCGTCATTACATGAAGATGATTAGTCGAAAGGGTCCAAATTAGTCGTATTTGTTACAAAACTATCTATTGTATTGTCTATAATGTTAACAATCTTGGTGTAAAAAATGTTGAAAACTAGCAATAGCGGATTGATAAGAACAAATACGGAAACAATAAAATACTATATTATTATATCACTTCTTACATAAACTGAACAGGAATGAACTTGTTCGACATAAGCGGACCAAATGTCCAGTGTGCTAGAGATTTGGACAGAGAGGGAATCGCTTTCTATCGTAATGTTACTCAGTAGAGGTATGGTTGTTTACATTCTTAATCTCGTCTCGTTGGCCCAACTTTATATATTATCATTTGGTAAAGTTTGATAAGGAAAATGTGTATCTCAAGTCATGATGTTTCGGTTCTATGTTATAATACAAAATTGAATATTATTTGTTACAAGAAACAATTCCGAAAATGAAATGGGTCTAAACTCCGCGCAACAACCTCTTTAACTTTCAAACGACACCTAAAATTAATTTGTTTTTTCTTTTTGCCTCTAATAGTCGTTAACAGTAAAGTTTAGCAAACGATCTTAAAAATGTTTAAGCAAAGACATTAGTAGCAGGAACGAGTTTAATCTTGAGACGCCGACCATTACAAGTAATTGAAAAATATAGAAAAACTTCCAAAATAACCATTTTCCATAATATCACGTTTTAAAAAGAACTGTTGTAAACGAAAGACTTCGTGCAATAGGCTATTTTTGTGATTATAATAAATAAAAAATGAAATAAAAAATAAAAAAGCCGTTTATTTCATACATTAAATACATTTCCAATATTATAAAATTGATTTGATTATTATAATTACATATTCTTTTCAAGTAAAAAAAGAAAATTATTGCATTTAGATGAATATTATTACAATTACAAAATGTCTGGATAAAATTTTTGAATGTTATTTGTATTCATATATTTATGATTATCATTTTTGGTATTTTTAGATAATATTGTATATAATGTGTATTTTTATATTTAGAATTTATTTTATTTGTATTTGTACAATAAATACATAAATTAGACTAAAAACATTTACACCTTTTTTTAAAAAAAGGAAATAGCTCTAAATTATTGCATGCCCTCTTTAGGTGAAGGCCTCCTCCAAATATTTCCATTTTTCTCTACTTTTTGCATTTTTCTCCAGTGTGGTTCTGCTACCTTCTTTATGTCGTCTTCCCATCGTGTGTATGGTCTGCCTGCGCGTCTTTTTCCTTGAGGTCCATTCCATGAGGTTACGGTGGATGTCCATCTATCGTCTTCTAGCCGTGCTATATGGCCAACCCATCTGAGTTTCTGTTTTTGAGCATAGTTCAGTGCATCTATAGTTTTTGTAAGATTTTGTATTTTTGTGTGCCGATTTTTTTGTGATTTTTTTAATTTTTAGCATACTACGCTCCATGGTTCTCTGGCATGTCGTTATTTTGTTGTTTACTTTCTTTGTGAATTTCTACGACTGACACGCATAAGTTAACAGGGAAGAATACAAGAGTCCATCACTTTCTTTTTTAGCGTTACAGGCATATCATTTTTTAGAACTTCTTTGTATGTCCAGAATTTATTCCATGTTATTTTGTCCTTCGCTGTACTTCAAGGTAATTGTTGTTGTTGTTGTTGTGTTGGTTGTGTGTGTGGTGTTGTTGTTGTTGTTGTAGGTTGTTGTGGTGTTGTTGTTGTGTGTTGTGTTGATTATTGCTTTCAAGGCTGATTTGTTTGCCGAGGTATATATAGTTTTCAACATATTCTAGGGTTTCATTACCAATCCTGAAAGTTTTTCTTGGGTTGTTTGTTATAATGTTTGTTTTTGATAAATTTACCTCTAAACCCACTCTTCTGCTGCCTGCATGAAGAATATTTATCATGTTTTGTGATTATTGTGTCGAAATCTTGTTGGTTATTGTCGAATCCAGTGTAGTTGTCTTAATAATATATTGTTACGGGCTGGGTATGGGATAAATTATTTTACACCAATTAATTGACTAAATATCATATATTAACTCAACAACTGTTTTACACAAACAGTAATTTGCTAATAATCACAATTCTCTTCGTAATCGCTTGTATTCGCTTCCGTTCGCATCCGTAGTCGAAAACCGACTGACTCACTCGCCCGCCGTCCTGCCTATTTATACAGTCATGGAAGTTTCCAGAACATTGTCGAACTATCCTATAGTGGAATATTCTAGAAACATCTATGAACTTCTACACAGTACCATAATGGAATATTCTCGAACCTAGTGGAAACTTCTACTACAGTCTCGAACGTTCCAGAGTAATACGGTCGACGTAACAATAACGTATGCTTCTCAGCATCAGTCTGCCCAGGAGTTGTGGATAAATTCGAAACAGAGTTACCGCGCCCCTGGGCTCTCAGGGTAGGGAAGGAACAGGGGTGGGTTTTAGTCAGTACGAGTCTGGCCTGCCCTCTCGCTCCACCCAGAGCGGGAGATGTCATTGGATGATTTCCCACCCCACAATAAAAAATGATTCTCAGCAAACCCTTTCATTTGATACCTACATGATCGGAAAGCATAAAAAAACTAGTCTGCCGTTTTTGGGAGTCTGCCATATTTGATTTAGAATTACGTCACTTAGCTTACCACGAATTTTTATCTAAAATAATTAATATGTATGCAAAATTTGTTAAAATAAATACATATAGTACAAGTGAAACTAAAATGCATGTTAAAAAGCTAACGTCGAATAAGACTCACCTGCAAAAAAAGTAAAATTAGTTCTTGCTGCTTCTTATAAATAAAATCTTGTTTTCATAAAAGTAACGAACCTTGTCTTGGACGAGATTGGATTTCCGTATTGCTGCAACAATAGCTTCCAGTATTTCAGTCAAGTCAAATAATGTGGTTATAAATGTGCATAAGTTCGAGCTGCGCAGCATTTTATTGCCATAATTTATTCGTATTCTAGTCCGTGACATGTTGACTGTCGATACTACAAATAAACGGGTAGAATCATCGGTGGAATACTCTATTTGTTGAGTAAGCACACATCTGATTTGATCCAATACACACCAAATCATTTATCAATTTTATTACATCACATCCATTGTGCAGCATGCATGTTGTTCTATTGAGCTCACAAACTCTCATAACATGATATGGACATGGCTTGACAATGATACTCGTAAGTAAAGTGAAGTAGTAGTTTGATTCTATTTAATGTAACGTTTAAAATGAGGAACGGCTGTTCAAATGTTTGTTTCTTAAATCTTCTTTTTTAGGGTTGTTCCATTGTCCTAACAAGGACAAGGAACCCTTATAGTTTCTGTTTATCCGTCTGTCCGTCCGAGGCATAGTAAAGAGACTGTTAGTACTATAAAGCTGTAATTTTGCATAGGTATATTTATTAATCACGCCACGCAATCACGCAAAACAAAAAAAAAATTGAAATACTCGCCTGTGTGGGGTACTGTTAGATAGGCCTTTCAAAATAATTGCGGGATTGTAAACAAAATTTTTCAATTCAGTAATTCGTTTGCGAAATATTAAACTTTAAAGTGATATTTTTTGTTCGAGTCGAGCGTTCCCGCACACGCAAAGCTAAACTGTTTGTTGGCTTGAAAAAATTCGTGATGGTAGTTTCATATAACCAACTTTGGAAGAAAACTATTTCGGCTAAGTTAGCTCAGTTAGTTTAAGAGTAATAGTCATCGAATTTATAAATGTACCTACTTGGAAAATTTCGAACAAAACAGAAAAGTTTAAAAAAATACTTAGGTGAAGTTTTTACAATAATTATGTAAAATTTTTGGAAAAGTAAAACCATTTTTTTATTTTTTATTTAAACGTTATTGTCCGTGAATTCAAATGTTCATAATAATAAACATAAAGCCCTCTTTTTGTTTTAAGCCCCCTTCTAAGTTCGATTGTTATAACGGGCGACTATGGAACCCTACACTGCGCGTGGCCCGACACGCTCTTGGCCAGTTTTTTTATGTTTACATTAAGCATCAGTTCACATCAGGATACAAATGAAAAAAAAAGTAGCAAATTAGCATCGAGTGAATGATGGTAATGGAAATCGTAAATAGGTCGAGACTGTGACCCATAAAAAAGCTATTCAAGTAGGAACCTACCTATGCGTATTTTCTAACTTTGATGCGCCCACACGGTCTTCAATGGTCTAGATACAATTTGTGGCCTTCTCAGAACATAGAAATGTCGTAACCTTTTACATATTATTATGTATTTTGATTGGATTCTCTCGACGAAATAAGCTGGCAATTTCAGGAACGTTTTTGGCCAACGTTATAATAAATTAAAGTAACATTTTAATTTAGTACGGGAAACGAAAACCTTGGTCTACTACTGCTAGCGTAATTATTAGTTCACAAAATAAATGCTAATGCATGCTCTAAAGCCTTGCTCATTTTACTTTTACAAAAGGCTAGAGGAAATTAACAAAAACAAATCTTGAGCGACTGGAATGATTTAAGAAAATGGCTGATAGTGTAAAAAATTCGGAGGTAACTACGTTTATAGATACCTACGAGTACATCTACATAAATATCAAACTTGGAAGTCAAGATGTTTACTATGCAGTTTTTTACTTTGTGTGAAAGTTCCCATGAATATGGTGTTAAGGGAGAGGGTTCATTACGAAAAGCACAGAAAGGTAAGACTAGGTATTTATTTCCAATAGGCTTGCCATTAATCGAAAATCTATCTGCCTGTTCACAATACTAGGTCTTCATGGAGAAGAACGAGGCAAGAAACTCCACTGTAGCTTTCCTATACTATTATATCGTGTTGATGATCGTGTCCTATACTATTACTCGGTGATACTGTTCTGACACTCAGATTAGATATCGCGAGTTGCAATCTTTTTGTCTGTCGGCGCAACACAACACTTGAGATATTATCTGTATGGTTTCTTTTATTGTTATCTTCTGAATAGTGCACCTACTTCGACTTTCACTGAGTGTAACGAGATTACGAGTGAGTTCGTAGAATTCAGTATCGTACAGTGACAATCGATGAAGCTGTTTGTAGCATGTCGTTCCGGTTCGTAGCACGTCGCAACCGACTGTTAGATTTAATGAATTATATGATATCATTTCATTATATATTTTGATTTTCCAAGAATATTGTTCGTTGCATTTTAAACATTGGTCACATTTATGAACCTCGGAACAAATGTAGACGTACCTACCTAATTAAACTAATCATGTGTACAAATATAAAACGCTTAACTTATAAAAGCTGAATTCATGATACTCCTATAAATTATTACGCATTTTTTAATGATCGTTGTGATGTATCTTGGTTTTTATATTGCTACTTTAATGTAACGAGTTGTTTGAAACGATTGGGACAACACTGGTGTTACAGATGGAGGCGAAATAAAACGATGTCTTGGTTCCAGAATCAATTTGGAAGGTGCGGGTGGTTGCAGGGCTTCGAAAAAACAACTTCTTCTAATATTTCAGTTAAAATATATCTGAGCGACTTGGTGCTTGATGACAGAGAAAAAGCAAGATTGCCAACAACAAAAAATAACTTTATGCCGGGCTCACTCGCACCTTGCAACATTGTGATTTATTTAAAAACAAAACAGATACATTTTTCACGCATTGCCGACAGATGGCACTAAGAGTCCTTAACTTACTAATATGCTTTACATATTTATAAACAAACCAATATCGAGGCGTGCGTCGTCCACAGCTGGTGTCGATTCTCTTGTTCAATAACTAAATTAAAATTAGAAAATCGCTATCTTTTACTAAAAGGCAGTACGAGAAAAGGACGGCTATAGCTATGAAGTAAGTAAGAGATGTCAAACTAGTTTACGCCTTGCACTTCACCGTGTTTTTAATCGACATGTTTTACGTGTACCCTTAATTAGTATGGAAATATTAAGTTCAACTAAATTTGACAGCTCTAATTTACGTCCGTCTCTTTCTTGTTTTATTAGAGAGAAAAAGATAGGAATAACCTAAATTAAGTTTAGTTTGTGCTCAACAGAATCCGCACCATTGTCAGATAGTGTTGATATTCTACGAATATTAACTAAAAATGAAAGAGCCAGTGTTATTCAATTTCTATATACAATCTTATTATGTTTTAAAACAGTTGTACTACACAAGAATTGATTATTATGACATCTATTATTAGTTTATTCATGACAATCTGTGATTGGTAGGAAATGGCGAGATATTATATCTGACGTTTAAGAAAAATGTCCCTCACATGTTACTATAAAAGATGTGATAGTAGTTACTCTTATTCATTATTTAGTTGCTAAAAGTGTAATATACACAACCTCATGGAGAAGAAGCTCTGTTCTAATAACTGCTAATATAATTGTTGTGAAAGATTAACTACCAAGTCTCACGTAAATTATTTGATGTTATATCTTGATTGTTGCTAATGGTTGTGTTGATTCTGTGTATGTGCCATGTTAAGGCCCTTGTTTCTAATGATATTAAATGGTACCTCTTAGGCCCCGCGGACAAACATGGGTTGTCGAATTTAAGCCCGACGACAACCCGGGTTGCCAGCCGTATTTTTTTTTTTCATATAATTAAATTTATTTTTTTGTCAAACTCGCCGGTGAGTTTCGGAGCCTAAGAGGTTAAGGAATACCTATTCATGTTCTTTACCATGCCACTGTTATTGTTTCTAAATGGCAAGATATATCATTTTGTAAAATGGCACAAGTGCTATCACTTGTGCCATTTTACAAAATGATATGATCTATATCATAGAATTAAATTTATTGTGATAAACGATTATTTATAATGTGTGGATATAATACCATAAGACATACCCCGTTCTTCTCCATAAAGACCTAGTTTTTGCCCATTTATTATAAGGGCCATTAGATTTTCGATTAATGTCAAGCCTATTGGAAATAAATACCTTGTCTTGTCCATCTGTACTTCACTTAATAAACCCTTTTCCTACACACCACATTCATAGGAACTTACATACCTACACAGTAATAACCTAGGAAACATCTTGACATCAAAGCTTGGTATGTAGGTAGATATAAATATTTACACTTAGTTACCTCCATTCTGCTGACAATTCCATACAAATCGATAAAAATTAGCTTCTTTTGCATAGTAAATCAATGACCACAATCAGAAAAAATTCCAACACTATCTATGTATCGTAATTTTGCATTGCAATAACCTTGTAATATACAAGTTACTTTAAGAGCGTTTATTCTTCACAGTGACCGATTCCCCGATTCAACCGATTGTAATAAAAGTGAATAGGTAAGTATATCCGCTAGATTTAAAAATCTATTGAGAACGTTTACAAAACAGATTTAGGGAAGACAGAGAGAGCAACTTTATGTTTTTTTTAGAAAGTGAAAGGTTAAAATCTAAACTATCTTACTATAGCTATCTTTATTCTTCACAGTGACCGATTCCCCGATTCAACCGATTCTAATAAAAGTGAATAGGTAAGTATATCCGCAAGATTTAAAAATCTGTTGAGAACGTTTACAAAACAGAGTTAGGAAAGACAGAGAGAGCAACTTTAAGTTTTTTTTAGAAAGTGAAAGGTTAAAATCTAAACTATCTAACTATAGCTGTCTCTAAACTCTTCGAAATAATTCTCAACTAACTTTTTAGAACTCGTTATCTTGCGTACCTATAAGCGTACCTAAGAACTTGCGAGGTCGTATGAAATACGGTTAAGAAAATACTTAACACTCTGCAAATGCAACAAGAAAAAAATATTTTTAGTTTAGGACTAATTCAAAGAACGCAGTAGTAAGGGTGCTTTTCCACCACAGATATGCGTGGTAGATAAGCGAGGCTGGAAAAATAAATTAACCCATCGGATCACTTAATTCGCCTACGTATTACGTACGTTAAATATGCTGAAAAAGGGTTAGCATAGCTAGGTAATTTTATAATAATAATATTTTTGTTTTAAAGTCGGCCGTTACGGGACGCCCGGCAGATGTGAAACATATATTTTGTGTGTTGTGTATTGTAGTTGTTGTTGGTGGTTGTTGTTGTTATTCTTGGTTGTTAGTTGTGGTTGTTGGTTATTGTTGCTGGTTATTGTTGTTGTTGTTGGTTGTTAGTTGTTGTTGTTGGTCACTTTTTTCACTTGGGTTCTAGGCATCGTGGCACGACGGCGTCATACCGTTTTTGTCACGATATTCGAGTCGATTTTACTGACAAGTCGTGCCAATAGATGTTTCACATCAAAAGTAGCAACTGATTTGAACAAGACAGAAACAATAACACATTTTCCACGCACAACGTTAGCTACCTCGTACATCTCTGCTCAATGAAATACTCAAACACACAATAGACTATGGCCTACGTCAAAATTAGCTAAATTAACCACTATTATGTTTCGTATGCTACACAAAAGCCTCATCATCTCGCCAATTTATCAAATTACTGTGGGTTTGTTGATCAAAGGTAGGCCCAATTAGGACGTGGTCCATTTTCTGTGATATAGGTAACATCATTAGGCAGGGTAAATGTAATCTAGAGTTCAATAAATATTTCGAAGCTCCAAAAGTATACAAAAATGATACGCATTTCGTTTACAAGATACACGAACACCTGCTGTGTGTACTTTACACCCGTGCGCACACAGTCTTATGCTTCTGCACGCTTATACATATGTTCACACTTCACACCCTAAGCTAATTATCTACAGTCTAGACACTGGTGGTGTCCCGGCACCTGTTCTGCCAATGTGCCTACGAGCGAGTACACACACACAGAACCGCGCGACACGTGGCTTGCTATCGCTGCTGTCTCCACCCTATAAGAGCGTTCTCCATAAACGAATACAATGTAGTCACTTGTACGACAGTCTGTCAATGTCAAGCGTATGTCTTTTTGAGTTTTATTTCTGCAATGTTCCTATCTGCTAATGGCCGTCACCGTGAAACTAAGTATCTGCGCTCTCAGAGATTAAAAAGTAAGTTTAATATTAATATCTTGTTTACTTTTCGCCCTAAACCCATCACACCCCGTGCTCTCGAGATGTATCCCTCGGTCGCCTTAGACAGTCTGCGTTCAACTTACTCACGCAGCACATTGCAATAAAACTGATAATCATTATTCGTGTTAAGTCTTGTTATTTAGGCTGATCTCTCGAAAAAAGCGTGCTGATGAAGCAGCTTTTCGTCGGCACTTACAGAGAAATCACATCCGAAAAAAGAGTAAGAAATCTACATGTTAGAATACGTAATTTGGTTCTGCCATAATTTTTGTATCGGTATCACATAATAAGAAAAAAAACCACCAAATCACCTCCAAATCGTTGAGCTGAAACAATTCTACTCCTTCATTTTTTATCAAAGAGTATAAAAAATTTTGACTGCTTTGCAATACAAAAGAAAATGAGCTTTGTTAATTTTTTAAAATATGTATTATTTTTGTTATACTAAATTTAAAATGCGTCGAATATGGGACAGCGCTCTTTGATTACCTATTACTGGTTTGACGGACATACAGCAAAAAGACAAGTAACCAGGGCCTGCAATCTCGACATAGTTAACGATCGCGTAAGGACCGAATTCGATCGCTAAGAAATTAATGTTGCAAGGAGGCAAACTTTTGCCTTTTAATATTTTAACAAGCTAATTTGATTGTTACAAGCCGTAAAAGTTGTCCTTAAAATTTAAATAAATTATAAGTTTTCATGAAAAATAGTGCTTGAAAATTAAAATTTACGCTGTCTCTGTACATATTTCAAGAAAATTAATTACTTTTCAGGTTATGATCTAAATTTTTCCCTCATAACGAGAGAGTTTTTTAGCGGCTAGTAATTAAGCGATCGGTAGCTAACTTAAGTTTCGCTATCAATGTCAAGACTACAGGGCCTGCAGTCTCGACATTGATAGCGATCGCTATGTCCTAACGATCGGTCACTACGTCGGAAAGATAATTGATTTTCTTGAAATATGTACAGAGATGGCGTAAATTTTAACTTGCAAGTACTATTTTTCATGAAAACTGATCACCTGATCTGCTGGTCTCTGTACATATTTCTAGAAAATCAATTATTTTTCCAACGTAGCGACCGATCGTTAGGACGTAGCGATCGCTATCAATGTCGAGACTGCAGGCCCAGGCCCAGCACTTACACTACCAAACTACATCGCTACTGTTAAAACGAATTATATGAAGCATAAATGATAAATGTCTTACTGTGTAACGATAAATCGCATTATTCTAAACATATTTATCATTTCGTTGTATTTTTATTTTTGTAATTACCAGATAATTAAGAACATTATTCGAGAAAAAATAAATGGATGTAAAAATTAAACAATTTGTATTAAAAAATCAACAATATTTATTGACTAGGTTTTTTTAAATTTTAATTACAAATTATTTATATTTATATTTAAGTTTTGTGCATGACAAATATTCTAAGTCGGCGAAGAATTAACGTTACTTTTCATATTAAAGTGGGTAATTTAATTATTAGTAATATTAAAACATGTTAATAAGTTATATATTAAGATATGCCTAGGGTAGCGGATCAATTCTTAACATGAGTTACCGCACCCCTGGGCACTCAGGCAGGAAAGGAACAGGGCTGGGTTTTAGTCAGTAAGAGTCAGACACGTCCTCCCGGTCCACCCAGAGCGGGAGATGTCATTGGATGATTTCCCACCCCATAAAAAAAAGTTAGAAATATAAGATACAAGTATCCTAAATTGTAATCTCACTCACAATAACATCACTCACCTATAACAAATTTAATTACCCCCTGATATTTTGCATGCATGGAAGAATATTTATTTTAGCGCTCACCAAATTTTCGCCTGTTGGACACCGACATGTACAAAATTGTGCAAATCGACTCCGATACCTTCAAGCACCACATGTACAAAATTGTACATGTCGACTCCGCTACCTTCAGGCACCACATGTACAAAATTGTACATGTTGAATCACGCGTTTTATACCTCTATTATTACTATAACGCAAGGTCTTTTACACTGTGGCGAGGTTCAATCACTCAGGGCATGATATTGTGGGACCCCAAGGCACCAGTACGGCCTGCAGGGATCCTGGGATGTTCTAGTAGTTTCAGGGTAGAGGTCTCAATAATATATACTCGAACGACTCCTCCATATTCTTGACTGCCAGTTAAAGGCCGGTGCAGACCCGCTGAGTTTAGGCTGTGTCTACAATCGCCACAATATAGTCTGTAGTTACCATAGATTTTTACCAAAAATATGCATTGGGTGTATTTTTAAAAAAAGTTTTAATACGTTAAAATGTCAAATGTGGGGACCGCCCGTGGTGCCTGCCGGGTTTTGACGAATTGACGTTTTTTTTTGCACCCGGTGCCTCACTGGGGGTGATTTCACATCGCTTGATGTAGTGTAATCGTGCCCCATTTATAAAATTTGTAATCAAACAATTTACCGTAGGTAGATAGGTATGTAATGAAAATGATGGCTCAACTTTACAATAAGGGATCCCGAGTAGACTCTTCAATTTTTTGTTGTGCAAAGTACTTGTTATCTTGAGTAATTTCACAAAGTTTCAAGTTTGGGAAATAAATACTTTCGGAGATAAAAAATATCAAACTTTGATAAAATAACCTCAAATTTCGCACTATTTCATAACTTTTGACGTAACTTTGACAGTTAGAGTTGCTAATTTTGGGGAGTCATATTAATGCGTTTTGATTTTGCAAATTATAAGTTGACACGTAATTTGTTTTTTTGTTTAAATTTGCTTTAGATTCAGTTATTTTATTTGAGTTTAATAATTTCTCAGTGATTTCTGTTTTTTTGGTGACCAACTACGAAAATTTTGATTTATTGACAATCTAAAGTTATTATTTTTTATTCTGATGGTATCTGCTACAGGTGAAACGAAACGCAAAATTTAGTTGGCGCCGTTATATGATTTGTTAGTGTCATGTTATTCAATGTCTGTACTCGCGTTTGAGAGCATTTGCCATCTGAAGCTGCGAAGGTGAGCGCAAAGAGTACTATAAGTATACGGGTAAGCGTTACCTATTACACTACACACTAAACTTAACACTCACTTAATATTCACTAAGTAAAAAACAATGACAACTTAGGATGCAAGAGCGAGCGAAGCGAGCTCGGGGCTTAGGGCACCCCGACTCGGACAGGTTAGGTTAGAAGGGGATGGACCATCCCCTTCGTGGTTATTTTATTATAAACCACTCAGAAGTAGGAGCCTCGCGAAGCGGGGCTCCGTCGACACGTGGCTCCATCGACATGCAAACCTAAAACATTATAATAAAATAAAAAATACCTTTGCCTTAAGACGAATGACCTTGACCTTCGGCTTTTAGGGTGTTAATCTTGACCTTGAAGATGCCATTGATCGTATTATTGCTTGAAAATAGTCTTTACACCCATCACGTGATCTTCTTTACCCAAAAACATAACCTCAAAATTAGATTTTTAAAAATTCATAAAAAAAACTATGCATTTCCTAAACTTTTCCCCCACGAGGGAGGGGTCTACCCCCCTCCCTCTCCCCTCCCCGCTCCCAAATATATACATATATATATATACCCTTATTGTAAAGTCCTTCCAAAATGATATTAGCAAAACACTTATTGAGCCATTTTGTGCCAATCGTAAATAATTAACCAAGTTGGTATAAGTTGCACGTAAACACCGCTTAGCATATTGCTCAATTAAGGGATAACATTTCCGGTTGGTTCACTCCTTTTTATTGTTTTTTTTCTTTTTGTATATTGATGTACTTACCCAAAAACTCGTCGCCACTTGTGACGTCCACTTGTCATAGGGGTAAGCACAGATCGTTTAATGAAACAATAGTTCAGTGTCTTGAAATAGTAAAACGGTTGAACGTCCGCTCGGTCAAAGTGACAGCTATCCAGTGAAACTTCCACCCGTGCGGACCTACCTCTGCCTCTATATTCTTTAATCATCACAATTATCAAATGACGAACTATTGAGCAATTTATTTATAAATCTGAGAGAGTTTATATCAAAAGTAGGAAGGGTAGGAAATCGAGTGTATGTCTGTTTAGATATGTGTTAAAAAAAGTTAAACAAGGCCGATTTTTTCACAAAATAACGTCAGTGTTTGAAAAAAAGAAAGAAAATGCGTTTATTTGCGGTAAACATGAAACGCAAAGAAAGACGAAATACAACAAAAAAAGAAAAGCTGGGGGAAAACATGCGTCACATCCACGCCTCCATTACAAATCCGATAACAGTCCGACCCCTTATAATTCGCATGACGAGTCTGACAAACATACGCTATAACATAATTATTCCAATACGAAATACGTCCGGAACGTTTGAATTCTCAATCAACTGCAGTTGTCTAGCTGATTGAAACCGGACATCGCATACATTCCTACGAATGCTCTATGTCATCCGTCTGTCAATTACTTCGCAATTTGAGGACTGACGTATTTCTGTTTCGAAAACTTAATTCACAGGGCTGAGGGTGTGTTTATTTAAAAGGTAGAAAAAATCCTAATATGTATGATGTAAGACGTAAATGTCAAGAGTTTAATCTTAATAATACTTTAGTAAGTTACGTAAGTATGTGTGATGTAGTCCTCTGTACAAATAGGTCCTTACAAGGCCACTAATACCAGCTGCTAAAAATATAAATTCATTTTGCGGTTATATTCGCATAAATGTTTTACTGTATATATTACCCTTTTCTAAAGAAATGGTCTCTTTAAAAAAGGTCCTTGTGGAGGTAGAAAGCTCTCCGGGGAGATTTTAGAATTTAAGTTATTGTGAGACTGAATAGAATGGATTTAGAGTATCGGAATGCTTTGATTCAACTGAAATCTCTCATTTAGTCAAAAGCTTTACGTTGTGTATGGTGATCAATCAGGTCGTCTATCAACAGTGTATTCGATTCAAATGTGTTCCATATATAGGTATACACATATTCAAGCAATACAAACTTGCACTGTAAATGTGAGGTAATAACTATTATAATGAGTAAATCTAATTGCATTTACCTTAGCTTTTAATATTACCTAATCTGACAAAAACAAAAGTAAATGTTTTCTCAATATCGGAGATCGCAGGACCTCAGCCGAAGGTTAATTAGAGTAAAGCCTTTCAATAAAACTTGTGAAACATTCAACCACAAAAATCCTATTACCTAAGTTTAAATTAACTATTACATAACTAACTCAGTATTTAAGCTTTTAAGCTAAGCTACTGAGCCGTAGCTGATATCTGTTTGGCAGTCGCGGAAACTGGGACGAAACTCAAAATCTTCGGGTCCAATGTCAAATCTGTGTTGCTCTATGGGTGCGAAACGTTGAAGGCCACTAAGGACATCTCACGCCATATTCTAATGAAGTATTCGTCAACCGCTGTCTTCGTCGCATTCTCGGAAACTACTGGTCTGAGACCATTTCTAACGTAGACCCGTAGGAGAAATGCCACGAGAGCCCAATTAAGCGTCGCAAGTGGAGATGGATTGGTCACACGAAGGGATTCCGATCACATACCCAAACAAGCGTTGGACTGGAATCACCTAGGAAAAAGAAAGCGTGGCCGTCCCCGTCAAACCTGTTTTTTTTTACGGGTATGGCCACGCTTTCTTTTTCCCACCCCTGTTTCTTCCTTGCCTGAGTGCCCAGGGGCGCGGTAACTCTGTTAAAAATTATCCGCGACCCCTAGGTATGCAGGCACCGGCCACGATAGGCCCTGTCGGTGGTTGCTGACATCTCTTTGAGGCACGCGTGGAACACTACGCATCGTCGACTCTTGGGCCTGGTGATGATCGGACGGCGAGCTACCCATTGCTCGCCATCCATTACGGCCCGCGTCTACAGTTGCCAAAGATCGTCTCGCGACCCCCGATGCGTAGGGCATCTCCTGCGGTGGCTGCGTGTGGGAGCGTGAGCGCGACTTCGTTGATTCTTCCTCACCCGTTCCGCCTCCTCCTGTTCCGTCAAACCTGGCGTTGCACCATGTTGGCAGAAGCAGCGGGCAACAAAATGCAAGGAGCGAAGTGAAGCGTGAAGCTCAAGACCGTTCGCGATGGAGGACTTCTGTGGACGCCCTCTGCCCCATATAGGAGACACAGCATATTAAGTCATGGTTCGTCATTTAAGCTTTACAGATCGCGAGTATCATGACTGCGTCTGATGAAAGGAATCAGCTTCCATCAGACGCAGTCATGATACTTGCGATCTGTAAATTATAATTAACAGAATATTTTGAGGTCACGAGTAGGTTAAATTATTTATAAGGACCGCGAAGTTTAGGTACTAAATCGAAAAAATAATACTCATTATTCATCTATACCGAAAAAAAAACACAGTCGGCTCTTGATTTACGCAATCGTACTCAGCTATAAGATACGAATCAAAGCTAGAATAGACCCACGTCAGTCATGTTTGTGTGCCGCTACATGTATGTAGCGGCACACATACACAGCGCAGTTGTAACTGACAAACGACGGTGTTACATAGTTTAATAGTGTGATCAAAACGTGCAGCGAATCAATGCTCAAACCATCATACGTGTGTAGAAGATGCAACCATGAGTCCATGAGGTGATTGGATGTCTTGTAACAGATATTCCATACCAATATTGTTCTAATAATAGCTAAACTGTTACTATATACATATCTATTTTGAATGTTATATTTGTGATGATATTAACAATATTTTCTTTGAAATCAGTTTATGTAGGTAAATACACACAGCTTTTGATCAATATTGGTTTTTCCAAATATACTGTAAAGCCACGTTTTGTTATTTTTTTGGTGCATAATTAAATTGAAATGATTGTATTAAACAAATACGAACAAGTAGTTAATGGAAATATTCGCATAAAAAATTCAATAATAATCGAAAACTTGCAAGTTAAAATCCACCGGGCCATATAAGAAGAAACCGAAGAACGCACCTAGCACTCGTTTATTATTCAGCTAAAGATGATGAAGTGCGATCACAATACGTTCCGCTATGAATTTGTACTTGCAAGCAAAAAAAAAAAAGACATGGCTCGAATTTCTCATAAAATGTAAATTGATGCTGCATTTTTCCTTGCTTTTAGTTTTTAAAGCTTATAAGAATCGAACTGTATTGAACAGTAATTATAAATTAGCGACTTTGTTACGGCTTACATGTTGAATTTACGAGTATCTATCTGGCTGATTATAAAAATATAATGGCTGATTGCTGAGGACTGTGTTTCCTAGTGAACAAAGTAAACGTTTGCTGACCTACATAATTAGTGCTGATTTTTAGGGTTCCGTATCCAAAGGGTAAAACAGGACCCTATTACTAAGACTTCGCTGTCCGTCCGTCTGTCTGTCCATCTGTCATGAGGCTGTATCTCATGAACCGTGAACAACAAATTTAACAAAACGGAATAATATAATCTTAAGGACCAGAAGCGGTTATTATTTAAATGAAAATAAATGACTCGTCAACCAAGAAAGTTCTATTGCTTAAAAACGTTTTACAATAACAAGTACGCTAATACTTCTACAACATTATAAACACGACCTTTGAATAACATTATAACGACTCTAAAATACGTCAGTCGCGTCCGGAGCCAAACGAAGAAGAGCGTTGACAGCGCGCCATGCATTTTTATACACTTCTACTCGTTGCGGGTAGGTTGGAAGGGGAATATCTAACACGGCCGTTCCTGATAGCGTGACGTCCTCGACCGCAACTTCATTCCCACAACCTGTCACAACCTGGCCATCACCATTATTTTGACCGTCATCATTATCTGAAAATACAGAGTACATGAGTAATTAAATAACATGACCACTATGGTTTGAAGCTTATTCAGCCTGAAGTAGTTTCATAAGTAAGGATTCACGAATTTGTCCAGTGTTCCAGGCGCAAGCGTGCACTCAAGCGCCAGCAACAAGGACCATCAATAGTGATTTTTAAAGTTGAAACAGCTTCAAACCCAAGACATTCAGTGCATAGCTAATGATAGAATCCGGATTTCCATCACTCGCAATACATTGTTATCGACAGAGGCCCAAACGTTCGCTTGTCGTTTTCACGAATAGATAGTAGAGGCCCAAAGGTTATGCTTACTATGAATTTGTGACACATTGCGTCATTGAGACAGAGGCCCAAAAGTTCTGCATGTCTCCACCATGACCGCAAAACAGAGCAGAGGCCCAAACGTTAGCATGCTCATCAATGTAACCACGACAGAGGCCCCACGAAGGCTCGTCGTCACTTACCCACCACGTCATAAAGACAGAGGCATAGAGTCCGCATGTCTCTCATATGCCCGCGGTACTGAGCAATGCATCATGAAGACACAGGCATCAAGTCAGCATCTCTCCACGGAGCGCAAACCATGCGCACCACGCAGCGCACGCCATTAAGCGCACACCCAGCGCACCATGCAGTGCAGCACACCATATAGTGCATTCCATGCGCACCATGAAGCGCACCACGACGCGCGACACCGCGCATGACATATCGCATTCCATGTGCACCATGAAGCACGTCAGCACGCACCACGGAGCGCACACCATGTGCGTCTCGCGGCACACACCATGTGCAGCACACACGGAGCGACTGCACATCTGGTTTGCATAATCCTGAAACAGGTCCAATCCGAGGCACGGAGGAGTCTCGGTATGTAATGAATCAGTCACCCATCCATGGACCAACCCCTTCAAGGGTTGTTTAACCTTGAAAGTTGATCAGTGCGGCTGAAGTCACCCAACTCACACAACTCCAATAGTACTGGCACATGTATGAAGTTTCATGGGACACTCGTAACAAATATTGCTAAAACCGGTTCGTTAGTCAAGCAGTTTATGTATGTGGGTAGTCGCGAGCATACTGCTCAGCGGCACGCAAAATAGGTTTACCCTTCCTCAGCAGGCTTGATATGCTTGCTGTCTTAAGAGGCATGGCCTGCAATTTAACAGCGAAAATAGCTTGCAAGCCCCAGAAACTACAGGACCGGTAACGTTAGTAGGTTCCGATGATCGAAAGAGAGTATTCACTTTCCCTGGGCTCGGCCGTACCTGACCATGTACAATCAGTCGCCCCTGGTAACTACCGGCTTACCTTCCCGAAAAAGGAATTTCAAACCCGCCAGAGTTAAAACTTCAACAGGTAGGTAGTTTTCAACTTAAAAAGTGTAGCCGCTTAAAACTTGAACATTGTTTGCAATCAGGGGTTCGTTCAACCGTATTTGATAAAAATAACTGGCTTTCGGTATTTGAATGCAACGGACGTTCACTAATTGATACTCGGTAACTTACGCTCAATAACTTCTAACCTCATAAGAATTCGACAGAGAGCACCGTCACACAAGTCGTCAAGTTTTGCAATATCTACTTTTCAATACTTTTGAACATGCGACCAATTATTATGTAAAAAATAATTGTGGCTACCCCCTAGGGCCGTAACAATGCGGCGAGCGAGCGGGCGTAATGCACTCTTGTAATTTATTTTTAAACCTAAACATCTAAGTCGAATATGTTTCAGATCACACTATTTGCGTGACAAAATTAGAAAAAATATTTTAAAAATATTGAATTATTAACAGGCATGGGCCTTCTTCTAGTGCAAGATTAGCAATCCTCGCTTTATATTTTTACTTGGCTTGCGACTGTGACCCCCCAAGCAAAACTTTGGAACCCCCTGGGGTCGCGAGTCGCGACCTACAGTTTGAAAAACACTGATCTACAAGAACGAGAACTGCCACGAGTTCTACGCAAAACACTGATGCTTATAAAATCTGTCGCTATGGTCTATCAATCTATTTTGAGGGTAGTGCGTGATAAAAAGTGGCGTGTAATTAAAACTATCGCGGCGCGATTCGTAAGAACTAAGACTAGCAAATTGTCGCTCCTACGACTTCTTACATCCTCTGAACCGAGACACGCTCTCGACACTTTATAAGGAAACAAAACTTACTTACGGTTGACAAGTCAGCAATTTACAAGTACAACACTTCACTTTAACGTTCTCTTTGACAGGATAAAATAACAAAGCACTTAGGTATTTAGATGGCAAAAACAGCTTAGAACGCGTGGTTATCCCACTTCTGATCTTAAGGACCAGAAGCGGTTATTATTTAAATGAAAATAAATGACTCGTCAACCAAGAAAGTTCTATTGCTTAAAAACGTTTTACAATAACAAGTACGCTAATACTTCTACAACATTATAAACACGACCTTTGAATAACATTATAACGACTCTAAAATACGTCAGTCGCGTCCGGAGCCAAACGAAGAAGAGCGTTGACAGCGCGCCATGCATTTTTATACACTTCTACTCGTTGCGGGTAGGTTGGAAGGGGAATATCTAACAATAAATATTCAAGGGGGCTCTCATACAACAAACGTGATGTTTTTGCCG
Organism: Polia nebulosa; assembly: GCA_951329385.1. NCBI lineage: Eukaryota > Metazoa > Arthropoda > Insecta > Lepidoptera > Noctuidae > Polia > Polia nebulosa. The sequence continues at coordinate 23,522,614 of OX589602.1, forward strand.
TTTTTAAAGATACTTAATGGTACGGAACCCTTCATGTGCGAGTACGACTCGCACTTGGCCGGTTTTTTATATTATAGTATTTCTGTATACTTTGCACTCTATTGTTTAGAATTGTCATGTTAATTAGCTAATGATTCTTTGAAAACTTTAGTAGATTAGAAATTCGTCTCGGAGTATGTTATACTCGTTCTACCTTACTTTTTACATTACAGTAGTTCAGGGTTTAAATGTAGGAAATAAATGTTTGAACATAAGACCGAACGACATTTATGAAGTGAACTTTAATGAGTTTCAGTCAGCATACGTTCTACATGTAATAATGTATTAAATGTACTTTTCTACTGACGATTTTCTTACTTCCTTCCGATAAGTTACTTTAAGGCGCAGATATACGACTTCTAATGATTTTAAATTGAACATCAAGTCTAAACGACTAGTCTTATTCCTTTGAAAAAAATATATGATATTCTAAACAATTTTTTTCGTATTTTGATATGTGTATAATTAAAATTATATTTTTATAACATAGTGTAATTAATTTGTAAAGTTATGTCTAATGCGGATAAAAAATTGAGAATCACGTAAAAACTATAAGCGCCACCACCATCATCAATTGTATTTTCAGACCCACACGTCTTTTTTATTTTATTTTAGATGGGTTTGCTCTTGACTCTAGTCTAGGTCAGAGGTGACAGAGACAAAGTCGACGACGGAGCGAGCTTATCCAGAACAAGCCTGTGCACTCTAATTTTGAAGAGATTAGGGTTGTACGCATTCGGAAATACAGACATACGTTGTACGATGTTTGATACAACAATACGTTTTATTTCAAAGTGTCAAATAATAATAAATACATTTATTTGAAAGAAAGAAAGAACAAAAAAGTTTATTTTGTGCCTCGCACAGAAAAACACTATTTTTATACAACATACCTACATCAAATGAAAATATTAATAACATAATAAAAAACATAGCAAAGGCCTGTGCGAGGCCAAAAAAGCACCTATCTCAGCATATGCTGCGACATTTATAAAATAAATATTGCAGCGCTGGTATTCTGATAAGGCCTGAAGAAGTTTGGAAGTACCTTCGTCATCCGCGTCCCTCGGCTGTGCTGACAAATGTAGCGTTAGTCGCGGGACCAGTCAGAAACATTAGTATTCCACTGTGTGTGTAGGTAAATAAAACCATTATTTACATGAAATAAAGTTGAGATACGAGTACTTCTACTTGACGATACTGAGCGGTAGTTTTAGAGAGAATTTTCTTTAAAAAAAATAATCTTGTAAATATTGTTTTTGATTTTTTTTTATCATTGTTAGACTCGCATTTGACCACTATCTCACCTGATGGTAAGTGATGATGTGGTAGAAGGTGGAGCACGCTTGCCTAGAAATTACTCTTGAGTTAAACACTCCCAGGTTGTATTTTTTTTTCAGGAATCTAGATTTCATACATAGGAACAGTATCTAAGCCTGTTTCTCCGAGAAAAAAGGTTTGCCATTCTGACAGGCTTTTATACACCCTTTCAGAGATTGAATTTATCAATGTTGTCAAAAGGTTCCAAAAGATGTTAGTAACTCCAAATCTACCCAAAATACTGTTCACCTAAAGGCGTATAACTGCACCAAATACCTTAAGTTTTTAAATGAAAACTAATGTAATAGAGGACCTTAACAAACACATCGATAGTAAGGGTTAGCGATCCAAAACAGAAAGCGTTCGATTGCCTCGCGCTGACATAAAATTAAATTAAAAGATTTTGGAAGAACGTGACGTAAAGTTTGAGAGTTTCCTGCTGGGGTGCCGTGTAAAGATAGCACAAACAACGGTTTTCACAATTGTGTAACTTTCTTATGTTATTAGATAGGAGGAGCCGCTGGTGGCCGGAGTTAGGAATTACAAACATGAGTATTTTGGTTTGGTTTTTTTGTTTAGTTAGCTGTTTTAAGCTAGGTTCAATAAACTTTATTAGTTTTAATAAGAAAATTTTATAGTAAGATTATAAAATTTGGCCGTCCAAAATAATTGTACCACTTTCATAAGATACCTGTGTTCCGCGTCGGTTGTACTTGTCACCAGGCTCGTCAGGAAGTCGGCAGGCAGGCCGGTCTATTGTGTAAACATCTCAGAGTGAAATTTTAGGTGGAGTGAACTTGGAAGTGATCCGTCATTCTACTTTGTTTGGATGAATTGAAAGCTCACTTCAACTAAGTGTCTACGATAAGATTACTTAGCACTACTATTTCCTAACACTTTCGGTCTCGGGAAACAAAGAGGCTTCATAAATCTCGTGTGTGTGTTTTCAGGGTTTACGATTTCAGCCCTCAGTGTTAGGGTCAAAAACTATGAAAATAAAATACAGACGTGACTCTTCTGTGTAATTAATTACTGATGTTTTATTACGAAAATAAAACGGTTTTAATTATTTCAGAAATTTAGTCAGGTTGTCTGGGACAAATCCACCGTGTTATGGAAATAACGAATAGGTAAGTGCTCCTGCTTAGCTTGGAAGCTGAGCAAGAGCACTAATTCATATAATAAGACCAGATGATACCAAGAGATAAAAACGGATACTTACCTGTAAAGAGTAAATTATTAGTTTGTATTGTTTGTTTAGTTCTCCACAAACGCAGCTAATTACGTAAATCGAAATTTTTCTTGTTTTGTAGAGTTGCGCAACAAAAATGTGATGTTGTTTTTGCTGTGTGAAAGTCTACGTGAATGTCCTCCAACCGGGGCGGGCACAAGGAATTGCCAAATTCTTACCGACTAAAACCACATGGTATTCTGCAGTTTCCTTTGGTCGGGGCACTGGAGTGCTTGGGCATTTCATCACCCTCCCCCGGCCAGGTAATTGTCCGCATGAATTCACGCATGACACTCTGCGGCCTTTGTCTATTACCATTAATATTAGTGTTTTTAACCACAAAAGGGATGAATGAAAAGCAATTGCATGTAGCTGAGATGAGAATGCTAAGAGCGATGTGTGGTGTTACGCGCATGGATAGAATTAGGAATGAGTATATAAGAGGAAGTCTGAAAGTGGCACCGCTGACTGAAAAATTGTGTGGAAATCGGTTGTCGTGGTATGGGCATGTGATGCGGAGGAATGAAGAAAATGTCGTGAGGAAAGTCTTGTGTAGGGATGTGAATGGCTATAAGAGTAGGGGAAGGCCAAAGAAAAGATGGTTGGACTGTGTGAAAGAGGATATGGGTAAAAAGGGGGTGACTACAGAGATGACGACTAATAGAGGAGTATGGAAGAAAAAGACATGTTGCGCCGACCCCAAATAAATTGGGATAAGGGCAGGAGAATGATGATTAGTGTTTTTAACCAGTGGTGCTTGGCAACTGGGCTTACCCCAGTTGTAAATACCCCCTTTGTGCCTAATGGCCTAGCTTTGTTCTGTCTCCCGCTTGATAAGGAGGGAAGTGGAAATTATGATTTTCTTACTCCTCCTCCCAAGACACTGTAATCGTTTCTCTGGGATTCGTCGAGCTTCATTGCCTCTGCGTTTTTCCTGGTGGTCGCCACTGTTGATTCTGACTTACAGAAGTTACAGTGGTTTGGGAATAGTGTGGCAGGTTTGTTTATTACCAGCAGACGACATCCTATGTGTGTCGGAGTTATTCCCTTGCCCTCAGCGCCTGGTGTGTCTACTATGGATAAGGAGGGAAGGTTGTATTTTAACTCTTCTTTTCCGCCGCCTACGCTACAAAACTGATCAGACACACGGTGTACCTGTAATAAAACCCGCAAATTAGATGTTCGATGCTGATCCCGCCGTCATGCTCGTCGGTGGTCTAAGTGTCGTTGTGTAGCGGCAATGATCACTTTAAGAAGATTCAGTCCAGGCATTAAGTACGCCATTGTACAGTAATTCTTACTTGTGCATTAAGTTTAATAAATAAATTCAGACGACTGTTTGGTTTGCAACTACAAGTTAGCTTTGAAAAAATCAATCTGCCTAGCCTTTTCCCAACTATCTTGGGGTCGGTTTCCAGTCTAATTGGATGGATGCAGCTGAATACTAGTATTTTACTTAGAGCAACTACCTATCTGACCTCCACAACCCAGTTACTGGGTAACACGACACACCTTGGCAAGACTGGTTGTCAGAATTTCGGGCTTCTGTCGACCCGTAACGACTGTCAAAGATCCACGACTGACAGCCGGAACCAACAGCTTAACCTGCTTTCCGAGGCACAGAGGAAGTTCGGTATGTAAAGATGGTCACCCATCCATGGACCAACTCCGGCAAGCGTAGCTTAACCTGATTGATCTACCCGTGCGGCTATTATTACTTATGCCCCGAGTTTCTTACTTACTTATTTAGCTTTGAGAAGCGTAGGTATTATCATCTTTGTCTTGAATCTATCTAAACTTATTTACTTTTTCCTGAAAGAAAAAGACATCCAAGTTGGAATTATTAGGTAACTTTTTGTTTTGGTAAAAAGTTCTATATCAGAATAAAATGGTTTTGCCTCGGTCCATTAATACACAAAGTAATCGCCCGAGTACTGCGCAAACGACCCGTTTGACTGTTCCATTAGATTAACGGCGAGTCTGAGTCTAGGTAATGCTGAAAGTCCTGATTTCGTTTTAACCGTTTTCTCCATCCCCTTAAATTAGGTTTAGTTTGATCCTACATTTAACCTATCAAAATTTGACATGTGCGATTTTCACTTTAGTTTTTCACATTACTAAGAAGATAATGTGTTTGCAAAACAAATCTCTTGACACACATGTTGACCTTTCTTCAGGTGAAATGTGTGTAGATACAAACTAAACCTGGTGCGATATGAAACGGTTTATTGGTGGTAAGCAGGTTAGTCATTAAAAAGTTTTGCAGGTAGGTTAATTTTGTTAGTGCAGTTTAAAATTTGTTAGCCAGTTAAATTACATTAAGATATGCTTTTGTTATTAAAGTTGACATTATTTATTTTCCATCAAATTAGTTTCTAAAGAGCGTTCAGTAATCAAATTAATGAAAACCTTTTAATAAAATTATTTATGCAAGTAAAAGTAAAAAGTTTATAATGAAATCCAGTCCTGTATTAAAGACATTTTTCTTTTGAGAATGTCTCACTGTTGAATGTTAATTAAATATAAAACAAAATTTATATTTATAAATATAATTGTCAAACATCGCTAACAAGCGCATCCACATGATGTAGGTGCTTTTGAACCTTGAATAGCTACCTCTTCGCAGAGATAAAATCTGAGATTTGAAACCTAGGGGGCACCGACACGCAACCCAATGATACTGCAACCAACTCCATCTATTGGGAAAAGTAGGTTCCTGTATTGTTTCACATAAAGATAAACTTAAATCAAATATACACACCTGTAGCCACTTGACTCTTGTGATACTGTCGTCGGTGACGGTGAGCGCTCTCCTCTCGCCCAACTTGTAAGACTCGTCATAATACATGTACTCAGTGAACGTCAACCCACTGGTAGTGTACTGCTGAGTAAAATATATCAATATAGTTCTATTCACTATGTCGTGTGTTGTATAATCCATTTAAACTTGATCGGGACGGGGAAAGGGTTGGGAAAGTTTGGTGTTGTGATCGTTTACATACGCGTATTTAATACCTTTGATATGTAACATCTTTCCTCTCGCTTTCCTGCAATCTGTGGGAGTGATTTCGTGAAATGGGACGAAAGTGTGTAACAGAAAGCCGAGGAAGTGCGCACTATTTGATTTGACCAATGAGCGCGCGCGGTGATAGAGTTGGTCGTCAGATGGTAGAGCGCGCGCACGATACAACTGCGTGCGGTCGAAATCGAATATAACAAATGTTTTAATTTTATTTTTCAGGCTATAATGTTAATTTTGTTTATTATCAAGGTGAAAGAAATGTTACACATCCTAGGCGACTAGGCTTGCTCGTTTTATTTACCATTATAATACGACAGTCATTAATGAACTTTTCATTGTTTGTATCGAGCACTCCGAATATTCTCGATCGAAGCCAACTCTTAAATAATCTTCTATTGATTGGTATTGCAAACTACTGAACGATTGCAATAAAAAGCGATTATTACTTTTTGGAAAAAGAAAGAAAAAGGTCAAAGACTAAAATGAAGTCATTTGTTATTGTTCCTTGCGGCTCTTTATCTGTCCACTTCGTGATTAATGTCCGCCTCATTTATCTTTTTAAAACCCTTTAATCTTTATCATTGTCCCTATTTACTGGTGCTAGGTGTCTACGGCCTCTTGAACTTATTTGATAGGCTCATTTCGGTATCATTTAAAGTAAACTGTACCTTACAAGAATACGGATTAAATTTTTCGTATCAAAATAATTTGAGCACGTGACGAAATTCAGAGGTCTATGAAACGATATTAGATTGGCTGAAACCGTAACAGCGTATGTTTTATGAGAGTTTTCCTTACCGTCATTTTATTGTTGTTAGGTACGCGTTTGACCACTATCACACCTTATGGTAAGCGATAATGTGGTCGAAAAATGATGGAGCACGCTTACCTAGAAGTAACCTATTCACTCTTGACTTAAAGACTCCCAGGTTGTAGCTATCAGGAAACAGAATCCGGCACTCCCTAGCTGTAGGCACAATGAATGTGTTCTCAAAACGTTTGACAGACGACAGACGAATAGACTGAAACTATAATAGTTCCTTGTCCTTGTTAAGACCACGGAACATTACAAATGATTATAATGCACTCAATTTATACTCCTACATATTAAAAGTTTAAATTGTAACTATAACAATTAAAATTACTTGGCTGCAGTTTTTATTCTGCGTCTATTTACTACTATTTAAACACAGTGCCGTATTGTATGTAGATATTATGTGGGGAAGAGATATAAAAGAGCGCAGTCTATGAAACACGTCCGTGATATATTGTAGCGTAGCGTTGTCTGCAGCGTGCGGTGAACGCGAAATATATTCAGCTAGAGTGACAGTCGGAAAATTTGGTTTCACTTCCGGAATATGCGAATCCTTATTTCGATGTTACATTACAGGAATATTGATAGAAGGTATTCTTCGCTTGATCAAGATATTCAGCTTGTTTTTTAGGCTAGGCACTGCTCCTGCCTTCGTCGTGAAAAGCTGGCACAGTTTAACTTTAGTTGTTCGTATAAAGCAAAACAAGTCAACAATGCAAGCTAATGCAAGTCGTTCGTGGTGCGCGTTCCGACTCACCATTTGATGACCTTCCTCAAGGAAGAGTTTTGGCCGAAAGGTGTGCGTATCGGCGTTTCCGCGGCCAGCTACGCGACACCTCGCAGCGTAACACCACACCGTCACTTCATGTGCCGTAGTTTTAAGTTTGTTTTTAATTATGTGTTTTTTTTTAAATATTATTTTGTGTATTTTATTTATGGGCCTTATTTGCCTTTTTGTAATTTTAATAATATTAATTTATTATTAATTATATTAATATTTTTTGTTATTATTATTATTATTAATTTATTGTTATTAATGTTACTTAGTTGGCAAGTTAACAGGAAATCAACAATGTTTATATTAAAATAGCATACGAAAATAAACCTAGAGCTACGAGGAATAGATCTACAGGCAGTAACGGAAAGGTGTTGTCATATTTTAAGAACTGCATCTGCCCATCGATATGAACAACTTTATTCAAGAAAACCTGAGGAAATTCTCAAAAACTTTTTTTACTCCCCATACAAATATTGATCAGCTGATGATCACTTTGTGTAAAAAGTCCAATTTTTTTTTGGGAATTTTCTTGCTTTTCTTAGAGATTTTTGTTAATTTCCGTGGGCAGAAACGGTTCTTAAAATATGACCATACCTTTCCGTTACACCCTGTATAACACTAAAGGAAAAAAATACAGGTTTATGAGGCAAACCCTTTTGTTATTAGGGTTTTCAGTATTTTGTCAGCATTCATAAACGGTCCCTGCGATGTGCAGACGCATTCAGCGGCAGTTTGATGCTGAAGCTTAAGCACATTTGTCTCAGCGACGTTACCTGAATAAACTCGGACTGTTCAAGTGAAAGGAACAGACAATCTTTTAGGAGGATCATCATCATCATCATCAGCCTTTTAATGTCACTGTTGGGGTACAGGCCTCCTCTCTGTGAGAGGGTGTGGGCGTCCACCACGCGAACCCAATGTGGGTTGGTGGATGTCACAATTCTTGGAATTTTTGATTCCAGAACATTCCGATTTATTCCTCACGATGTTTTCTTTACCGTTTTCAGAGCAGTGGTGATGAAATAATTAACACAAAGTAAAGCGCTTGCCTGGTTTTAACTCATAAGAGGATAGAACTTTTTTTTACTGAACTATCCGCAGCTAAATGAGTTTAATTCGTTTGAATCTTTGCTCTAAAAGTAGTCACAATAACACTTTGAAGTAAGTTATTCATCATCTGCCTAGCCTTTTCCCAACTATCTTGGGGTCGGCTTCCAGTCTAACCGGATGCAGCTGAATTCGTATTCAGCTGCATCCGGTTAGACTCAAAAATTTCTGTAAAATACTTGTGTATTTTACATGGAGCGACTGCCTATCTGACCTTCACAACCCAGTTACTGGGTAATACGATACCCCTTGGTAAGACTGGATGTCAGACTTTCGGGCTTCTGTCGACCCGTAACGACTGTCAAAGATCCACGATTGACAGCCGGGACCAACGGCTTAACGTGCTTTCCGAGGCACGGAGAAGTCTCGGTATGTAAAGATGGTCACCCATCCACGGACCAACCCCGGCAAGCGTTGCTTAACCTGATAGATCGACCCGTGCGGCTGTTATTACTTTTGCCACGAGCTCCTCGAGCTTGAAGTAAGTGTTATTATACTAGATAATTTATCATTTGATATTATGTCATGAAACGGGTATTTAAATTTTTTCTCTTATGGTTCGCTTTCAAAAGCTGCTTTTTTTTCGGAATGAAGACTTTTTGAGACTAAAATAACACAATCCAAGAAATAGGCAAGTACAAATAATTTATATTTAGAAACAAGTTTTACCTGAGTTCTGAAGATAAACGTTTACTGCGGGAAAGTACCAACCCAGATTAGATGTTTCCATTAAACTGAATGAATATAAATTAAGGCGCTATTAACTGCCAATGATCTTGAGTGGCCAATGAGCTTGCGTGTTCTGTGCTGAGCTCACGCGTAACGCGTCGTACGTCCACCCAGTAATAGGACTCGCCCATCAAGGAGCGCTGTCCGAAAATTATTAATTTATCACACTATGATAAAAAATAGAATATCAAATATTCTCAGATCAAATTACGACGGTAATTGTCTAGAGTAACATATATTTTTTCAAAGAAATAAGACTAGTCGTTTAGACGTGATGTTCTATTAAAAACAATTTAAAGTCGTGTAACTGCGCCTTAACTGGCTTCTGCCAGCGGCTTCGCCCGCGTGGTATTAGTATTTACCCCCCATAATAAAAAAAATTATAGCCTATGTGTTATTCTGATGTATAAGCAATATTAATGTAAAGAGTCATCAAAATCTGTTAAGTAGTTTTCACATTTATAATATTAGTAGGATAAGAATGATCATGAAGAAAGAGCTTTGGCGTTCATTGAAATTTATTTTCAGAAATACAAAAAGGTAAATAGTTCTCTATTAATCTGCAAATGTTATTTATGGCAAAAGTACGCTCTTGAACATATCTGGTTTGAACTACAGGCAAGCACCGGTAGACTTTGTGTCATCTCATCTCACGCACGTCACGAACACTCGCAGAAACAAATATGAAATTCAGCGTGATGTCTACAATATACCGAGGTACTACAATGTCTGGAACACATCCTAAATACATACATACAACCCACTACTGAAGATAAAATAGGTACGCGATGAACAAAATTATAATCTGTCTATAAACTCGGAATCATATTTCACATACGAATGGAGAAAGAAAAGTTGTTATATGTATAATTCCGTATAAAATTAAGTCTTGTGAAAATAAATTGACCTTAAAAAAAGCTACAAAGGAAATGGATGCCTAAATTATTTTCTCCCTCTTCTTGATTTACCTTAAAAATACGAACCTTTGAATGCTTCAAGATTTAAAGTGGCAAAGAATTTCTCCCATCATATTTTTTCTTGCAGAGGAAAATGTGAAATCACGTCGATGTTTAAAGCTTTCACGTGAGTGCGTGTTGCCGTATCTAACACTTTCACGCGTTTTTGTTCACATTATCTGCACTAAGAATGTGACTGGATATGTAAATGTGATGAGTGATCCACTTCTAGTGTGACGTCACCCCGCAGTTAATGTGCACGTATTTGTATGTGACAGGTTTCTTTATTGACTTTAGAAATTGTATGGGCTCTGTCCCCACCCACCAACAGACGTGGCACTAGTTTCAATATTATTATGACGTCCCATGAAAAGACTTATAACCATTTTCAATCCAAAAATCGATGGGGTTTTTTTAAATACATAAATAAACTTTTTTAAAAAATCTGATTGTTTTAATTAAATAACAATAAAATAACACTTTTAAGCAAAAGTAAACAGTAGGTAAGTACATAAGTAACAATGACGCGTGTGCCACGTGACAGTCAATGTGTTAACTTTTAAAAAACTACAACAGACAATAAAGCTTCTAAACATGCCAAGTTTTGTGAAGTAAACCAAATATTTGTCTTATAATGTGTTATGATAATGACCGCGAGTAACTAAAACATGACAGCTTAATAGAGAATATGTATCTTTAATATAGTTGTGTATTACCGCCGTAATGGTGGCGTGCCCAGCGCTGGGTTGCGACAGTCGCTCTTTCCATGTCACCGCGAGCCGCGAGGTGTCACGGCAATGGAGTTTCGCCCCGGCGTTTCGCCTCCTCGCGCCACTCCCAGAGGAACGCAAGGACCTTAGCCTCCAATCCCATTTTTTATTTTGGGGGTTGGCAATCATCCAATGACATCTCCCGCTCCGGGTGGAGCGGGAGGGCAAGTCAGACTCTTACTGTCTAAAACCCACCCCTGTTCCTTCCCTTCCCTGAGTGTCCAGGGGCGCGGTAACTCTGTTTTGAATTTATCTACAACTCATAGGCAGGCAGGCCTCCAGATCCCATGGTGACAGTACGGCAAGGTGGCTCGCCGCCTCACCGGAGACCGTGCGTTATCCCCGGACCAGCCAGATGGCCATGACCCTTTGGGACGCGCTCAACCGCCAAGCTGGTCACTGTTTCAAGGAGTGCGCCCACACCGGTGCCCCGTAAAGGGACATGGACCGCACGACCTCTGCATAGAGCCTACGCAGGAGGCGTTTGGACCTCCCAGATTAGGCAAAAGCCGCTTCAAAGCAGGCCCGGCCCGCTCCAGTCTGGGAGACAAACGTCGGCAATGCTACGGCAACGAAGTTCCACTGGCTGTCGAGGACGAGTCCCAGGTACTTCGTCATTCCCTCGACGCCGATGTCAGCCCCTCCTACCGTTATCTGGGAACCCGACGGTGGCGCGTTCGGAGGACCATGAAAACATATATTATGGCCTCGGACTTGTGCAGTGCCACCTCGAGTCCCAGTTGCAGGATCCTCTCTACTAATATCGCAACCCCACGAATCATTAGGTCGGCCACCGCCTGGTGCGACCTCTCCTGCGCCAGCACCAACGTAGTCTGCTACGCTGACGCTGCTAGGGAAGTCGGAGCGCAGCACCCAGTCGTAACCGATGTTCCACAGAGGCGGCCCCAGGACAGGTCCCTGTGGGACACCGCACGACATCTCTCGCCGGTTCCACTGTCCCTGGTGACCGGGGTACATGACGGCCCTGACCGTCAGATAAGCCTCGAGCACGCCACTGAGATAGGGTGGCTGGTACACGGTGATACCGGAGTGCCTCTACTATGCAACTCCAGGGCAGGGTGTTGAAGGCATTGGCGATGTCCAAAGACACCGCAGAGATCACCCCACCCCGGGCCACTGCATCCCCCGTCGTGAGGGCTCGTACGCGCATGATGGCGTCCACCGTGGAGCGCCCCTGCGGAAGCCGAACTGGCTCTCCGCCAGATCCGGCCTCACCCGCACCAGCTGATGTTGTGTTAATAATTGAATAATTATTCGTCTATTATTACACTAGATAACAATTCTGCTGGCAGATTAAATTCTATGTGACGCCCTTTCGCCATATATCACACAATTGAGATTATATGAGCGCAACTTTCAATTGTACGGGCCCCAGTTACATGTGCAGTGGTACTGCACATGTTTAGCAGTACCACTGTGTAGTGGTACGTGTACACGTGCATACGTGCGTGAAGAATTTGGTACTCTTACGTCATCACGAACATAGCATTCACGGGTTTCTTCTTCTGGGTTATCCTGAGACTATCAGGTATTTCAAGAACCTGTTGCCGTCGTGCTGCCTCAAGCCTGCCCCCGTAGAGTGCGATACAGCTGTAGCTCAGACCGATTTATCACAAAATATGTCACGTGTTCGACGTTTCGTATTCCCCTTTTTTTCCTCGAAAACTGAGCCGATTCAATTATTTTTGGCACAAAAAATAGCATGTCTAGATTCCTATTATATTTTTTTATGTTAAAAACTTTTCGAATTTGTCTGGTACGAGTAGTCCTCTAATCACGGCGATAAAAATGAGCCATTTTTTGTAGGGTCATATTTTTTACATAGTAGTTGCTGAAACAAAGGAAATGACAGGGGCGTGTCTACAGCAGACCTTGACTTTTTGAAAAAGTGATTGCTCTAAAGGCATTATTCTGGCAGAAAAATGGGATTACATTTGTATGGAGAAACGCAGCCCCTATTCCTTCTTAAAAACACAGCGGAACGTACTAGCCACGACTGAGTTGCACACGCGCGTGTTCAGGCGACGAAACGGGAGGTGGTCAGAAAAAGCGGGGACGACGACGGCGCGGCGCGATAAGACAATTTGTTTTCTCTGCCTTTTATTTGGATAATGTTCATGTATGCTACTAATTGTATATAAAAAAACACTGAAAAAGTACAAAAAAAAATTAAATATTAAAATTTCGATTTTTTTCATGAAACCCCATTCCTACGGTGGATGTCGTCATAGTAGAAAATCATCAGGCACTCAAGATCTATTAACTGAGACACGTTTGAATCTGTTGGTGGGTGGGGACGATTTTTGCATGGTCCTTTAAGCTGTTGAAAGTATTACAGTAATGACAACACTAAAGGTTTATATCATTATCTTAATCCAACACCCGTCATCGCTCTACGCCTTACCAGTGAGGCCGTGCGAAAAAAAAATATTAAAGATTATAATTTTTATTCGTTTAGATTTCTCGTGACCCAGAGGTCCCGGATCTTTGGAAGTCGTACGAGGAGCCGAAACTAACTCGCAGAGGCCCCTTTGGACGCTTTTTATGAAATGAGGCACTAACCAGCGATTATGCCTGTACGCGCTATACAGTCAAGTGCACCCAAGGACAACCCCCGGTTGGTGTGAAACTATTGCGAGATAAGGAAAACAAAGATATCGGGCTATGGTTTTAGACGGCTAAAGTGGACTGGTTACCAAGAACTATGTAGACTATGGCCCCTGTCTGTACAATGTTATTATAATACAACAGTAAAAAAGGGTGACTTGCACACTCATAAATATGGCTCAATATGGCTAAAATGGACTCCCAAAAACGGCCGCTAGTACGTAGTGTGACCTAGCAACATACTCTGAAGTGCTAAAGGAGTGGAGAGGTATACCACGGCTATCAGGACAATCTCGGATGTACGGTCAAGATACCAGCACCTTACTGGATTATACACCCTTCTCCCGAGCACGATTGCGAATCTCCACTCAAGCCAGCCAATAAAAGGAAGCGAAAGGTGGGAGCTCTGTTCCTCGTCAGTGTTCACTACGGCCGGCCAATAAAGGCAAGCCGGAGATAAGGAACAAAAATTCTCCTGCGTGGTGTCGCTCCTGCCCAACAGTTCGCCACAAAACTGCCCGGCGGATTGTATCTCTCTTAGTCAGGCCCCTAACCTTAGGTACGTTGCGGCAAAATTAAGTCTACCGACACAGACCTAGGGTTCATAAAGGCGCGCAAGCCCCACCACGACGTCAACGTAGAGATATGGCGGTGGGGAATTTTTTTTTATTAATTATTACAAACTGAAAAAGCTTCCTTTGAGAAAAAGCATAAAAAAAAAGAAATTTAAGCAAAAAAAAAATCTCGTACTTAGAAACTTCGTAAAAATCATTTACTTTGCATTGATACGTCGACCGTATTACGAGGTCATTCGAGAATGTGGTCGAGGTTTCCAGACGATTCCACTTCGTTCGAGAACATTCCACTATGGTACTGCGTAGAAGTTCAAGGATGTTTATAGAACATTCCACTATAGGCTAGTTCGGCAATGTTCTGGAAACTTCTATTATGACTGGTCGGTGTATAAGCCCATCTTTACAAAACTGTGTATATCTAGGCAATTAGATGCCGAGAATTGCTTTGACGCCCACAAATGTACACATAAATAGAGATTAAGAAAAACACAAAGATCTTACAACTATTTTGCCGAATAAATAATAACTTTGCTAGCGACAAGATGGCATTGAACACAAGAAAAATAAAACAAGTAACTCAATAGGAGTTCAGTTTCTGCAAATAATAGTCGTAATAAAGAAAAGAAGAGCTATTATCCTGAAGTTTACGAAACTTAGCTCAACACCGAGAAAAACAGTGGAGACAAGTACTTAACTATCTCTGAATGAAAGAAAACGGAAAGAACTACGTGCCGTCGTCGTAAGGACTGAGTTAAAAATGCACAAAATAAAATTAACGCATACGTTTTAAGAAATGAAAACTTTCCTATTTTATTCGCATTTACTTAATTAAGAAAAGCGACAGCTTTGTTTCCTCGTCTCTGGCTTGAGACGATGAGACCGAAACATGTGAGGAAATAAAGCAGATGACTGCTAACAGGTTAGTCTCGAGGGACTGACGTACGTTTGTTAACTTAATTGTCGAGTTTACAAAGGTAAACGCTTGTTCACAAACACACAACGTATTGATTGCACTTCGTGGTCTCAATTATGTGGAGAGGATGAAAGGAAGAGATATAAGTTTACGTGGAGATATCATCCAAAATACAGGTGCAAACAGGTCTCATACCACAAGTTTTTAAGTAATTTGTGTGTACAACTTCTAACCAAATGTACGTTTTCCGAAAAAAAAGATTATTTACAATTTAATTCATTAATCATGCGAAATTATGGTTTACTCTACAAAACAATGTCGATGTTTTGTTAACAACAAATACTTATCTCAATATTGTCCACTTCTCAGACTTTCACAATTGATTGCAGAACCCAATATTCCTTAACTAATAAAATTATACGATTCCCCTCGAATTCCTTGTAGAACATAAACCAAGATGATGAGCAAATTGAATCGAAAAGATATTTTCAGAACTCGATTGTTGAATTTATGATAAAAGCTTTTAGGTATATTGTGTATTTTGCCTTTAATTTTTTACTTGTAAAAATGCGTTTTGATGTGAAACATCTTTAAGGCTTTATGGCAAAGTTTTCTTAAAAAAAAAAACGAAATATAATCTAATGCACCGGTTCAGACCAACTGTTGTCCACACAAAAATTATTAGATGTTTCATACTATCATATTATGATACTTTATAACATCTTATATTTTTTGTATAAAATTAATGTAAATGTTAATTGAATAATCAATCATCTTTTTCTTTACAGAAAACAAAAACATATTTTATTTTTGTTTATGCCATATTTATTTCCTTTCATAAGCTATCCTTTTATAGGATATTATCTGTAAAAAATAATTTCGATGTTTCACATCTGCCAGGCATCTCGCGATGGCTCAATTTTTTATTAATAATATTATGTTATTTTATTTCACATAAAAAAGCCGAAGAAATTAATTACAGGAGAAACTGTTTTACAGCTGTAAAAGGTAAACGATACAACAATTCGTTAATTGAACTTGAAGGTACCTAACTTACCCGGGCCTGCGGACGGCGAGTAGTGGGTAACTCGCCGCCCGATCAGCACCAGGCCCGAGAGTCGACGGCGTGTAGTGTTCCACGCGCGTCTCAAAGAGTTGTCAGCAAACACGACGGGGCCCGTCGTGGCCGATGCCTGCCCGGGGGTTGAGGATAAATTCGAAAGAGTTACTTCGCCCCTGGGCACTCAGGGCAGGGAGGAACAGGGGTGGGTTTTAGTCAGTAAGAGTCTGACACGCCCTTCCGCTACACCCTAGAGCGGAAGAAGTCATTGGATGATTTCCCACACCCCAAAAAAAAAAAAAAGGTACTTAACTTCAAACTAGTTCAGACAGATGTTTTTCATTGCAATAAATTCAGAACGGCTTACTGTCTGAAGTTTAGCAGACGCAAAACATTTGTTTTGTTTGAAGTTTGTCTTACAATTCCCAATAGTATAACCGTTTATATACCTACTTGGTTGATACAAAAGAAATGATAATCGGGTATTTTTAATAAAGCAATAAAAATAGTTATTATTATATTGAGACTAAAGTACCTACCTCTACTAATTCAAAGTGAAATAAACAGTTGCTTAAGTCATAATTTCAGAAAGATACGATCATTTGAATTCATTGAGTCGAAGTAATTTCATAAGAATGGAGGAAAATTTTGTAAGAGTCGTTAGAAAGTCGCCCAGTTTGAATAAAAAATCTACTGAACATGTTCACGCTGACTCATAGGAAACGTCAAGGGGCTATATTCTTTCAAATGCCGCAGTTGCATGCTGTTGCACGGAGTTTAAGCCAGTAAGATCCTCCACAGAAGATGAAAACTCACCCACCCACTCATCGACGTTTCTTTCCGAGGTTAACGTCAAAAAAGTTCAAGACCAACACAGGTTGACTGACCAGCAAGTGATAATCAGTTATATATCTGAGATCACAGGGTCTCATATGACAGCATTCAATGTATCCTTACAAACGAATTGCATTGGAAATAGCTTTGCACTCATTGAGTGCCGAAAACGTTCTGCGTCGAGCAAATGGAGCTTCAAGTCGAGGTGACTTGAAGCTCCATTTTGAAGAGCGACTAGCAGAGCAGGACCTTTTTTATTAATGACTTTTTTTACCTATTCTTCAGAACTTGTATTTTCGCTTGGTAAATTTGGTTTTTAGGCATTTATAAACGCGTTTGTCTAAGATTTTTTTTTTGATGGTTTGCAGTGTCTATAACACAAAGGACTTCTTGGATTGTCTTCTAAGGACTTGTATATCTTAAAATAAATATAACTTTCAACCATAACTGTTATTACATACTGATTATCATTACTTTTAGATCAACGTAGTACTACTACCGTAGGGCTCGGCATAGTTTGATGTTTTGCCTTTTTTAGTTTTAATCTTTGATTTCGAGTAACTATGTTTATAAGACGTCCTTTACATGGTAGGTTTTACAGTCAGTTTAACCACAGTTAAGATTGTGACGGACAGCTAACCTATTGTCTAATACAGAGACGGATAGTTGCACGAAAAGAACTCGATACTTTAATTTTCGCGTCATGCAACGGTCTGTCATGACTTTTGGAATTGAGTGGCATTTGCATGAACACGAAAACTATTTTATCAGAACCATTTCGAATCCGAATTCGAGTTTCAATAAAATATCGTTCGGATCACGTCCGCTTTATTTGACTCGTCCAAAGTGATCGCTTTTGTGTCGTACTCTTTTTTTTTTTGAGCGTTGTAAATCATCTAATGACTTCTCCCGCTCTGGGTGGAGCTAGGGCGTGTCAGACTTTTACTGACTAAAACCCAGGCAACTCTATTTCAAATTTATCCGTGACCTCAGGCTTGTATCGTACATCTGGGCATGTGGAAAGCCCCTCTGAAAACATTTTAGTAAGCACCATTATAGTTCTTCCATTTACCTGATCCTGTGTAAAACTGTTTTTATCATTGTATTTCCATCCTTTTTAGGCTCCAAAGTAAAGAATCCGCTCATTTTACATTCTTGCGGTGACCACATGGACAGAATGTAGCTCGAGTTAGTGTGGCGGATGACGTCACTCGACGGGAAGTACCACAATGAGCATCCGACTGTAGAATTTCTGCGCTGGGTTTTATGCGACACACAAAAGGAAAAAAACTGAGTCCCAGCTTGCTTTTAAAATATCTGCCGTTTTTTTGGGCATTTTATATGGCTGTGGGTGAAGCATTAACCCGGTACCTAATAAATAGTAGCGTGATATTAGGGTCAAACCCAACTTAAGAGCACGTAAATCTCATAAGAAAATTTATTTCCGAAATATCTTCTGATGAAGTTCTGGTTCACAAGAAAACAGGATCGTAAATCTTTTTTACTGCCAATTTTGCTCTCAAATCGGCGATAGGCACTCCAAGCTTCAATTTGCACATCAATACTTAATTCTCTCTAAATCGGCTTCTGCCCACTCCTTGGCCTAGTTTATTTTGGTAAAAAAAACGTACATCTATTCTGTTGCTAACGAGATATGCGGAGTAGCCAGCTCGTGGTAATGACGCGGCATGATTCAGACGAGGCTAATGAGTGTACTTCCGACTTTTTTGTGTCTGCTTAGAAGACTATATTTAGTATTTAGTTTAAAAAGTAGGTATTTTCATTGATGTTGCGCTAAATGTAATTAAAATGAAATGCTTATGAAATTGCTAACCTATTGCACAGTCGCGTCTCTATTACTAATCCAAATATAAACCATGTTTTTTTGTGTCTAATATGAAGCTTGCAAAAATCGCTACACGTGTTCCCGATGTCACTACGCGCTGCTGCAGGTTCATTCAACAGGATCAACGAGATAGTTTTGTCTTCACCAGTTTCCCCTCACTGGTTTCAACAACATATTGATTGATCATTAGCATGCAATCACGTGGTGTCAAGTGACACAACACTTGTATCACACGCTGATTACCAAGCGTTACCTACTTAAACTACAAAAAAGATAGGCAGTGATAGGGACTGCCTAGACACAAGATAAACTTTTCACGTGGTCAATTTAACTTCACTTACAGCTGCCATAGCATGTCGGTGAAGCGAACTCACAAGATATTACCCATTTAAAAAGAGTTAAAAATGATACATGTACACAGGCCGCTGCGCGTCGCCTGTCTGGTGCATCACATCACTAGGATTTCAGTGACGTGAACCCATAAGATTTTTCCCTAGAAAAATCGCTCAAGAAGAAGTTTTCACATCAAAAAACTCCCGAAGCTGTAGTGGCTCCAACATTTACGTATTTACTATTACGAACAGTGTGGCCGAAAAGAAGGTTAATTAATGAACCGCTGTGATCGAATCCAACGGAAACCATATTAATTTTAATTATAAATAGAGCTTCCAATAATTATGTACAAAATAACTTTAGTAAGAGTTATAGTTTAATTAAAACATAATAACCATGTGAAATTTAATTACAAGGTATACCAGAATAGCTGATTCTACTGATATCCAATGAGACTTAATCATCATAACTAAGATTAGGTAAGTTTCTAATTGAACCGCATGTAAATAAATTCATTTATTTTTCAGACTAATAATGTCCATAATTGTTAGTAACAAAGGACTTAAAATTGTGTTAGTCAGTACTAAACCTAATCAAATCCAAATGAAATTGTCATTCATATAAAAAATACAAAATAATAAAATCAATAATGTCCAAGAAATATTAAAGAATAAATTAAAATAATACATCTCAACAAATAAAATGACCTTCGATGAAGTGTCATCGTGCCACGTGAAGCTGGATAAATCTCCCCAGCATTGCAGACTCTGGCCTCTCAGAGATCATTCTTAGGATTCCGTTGGCGCTCCCCAGAATACGGCGAATCAGAGAAGCGGTTTTCTTACGCATAATGGCATAAAATTCATCTACTCTTGCGTCAGCAAACATGCCCGATGCACTTTATTAACAATAACGTTGATAACCTTGCTTGCTTCGCCTCTTAGTGGTATCTCGGTAGGTTGGGTGGTATGTAAGTGTTCTGCATGAGATAGTAGTTCAGAAAAGTGTAGTGCTTTGTCAAGGGAAAGTGTGGTGTTCATAAACGTATATAAATTTTTCACACAAGATAGGTAGAAAAGTACCTAATACGTACCTAAAGCTCTGCATCGAGTTCTGGTTCTATACTAAAAGTGAAAATTTGTATTTGATGGATGAAAAGAAATATGCTACGGTCGAAAAAAAAATCCACTGTGAAAATCATCACTTAGATTTGCTCTACTCATTAGGTTCCTAATTGCACCATTCTGCTTAAATATAAAAAAAAAACATTATTGTTTCAAACCATTTCAGTTTATCACCTGAAACTGGAGTCAAGTTTGAAACTGAAAGGTTATCAAAACGTGAATGACATTGAAATAGCCTTTGTCACTATAATAGTAAAAGGAAACATCTGAATTCAATTACAAATTCTAGGAATATGTATTTTTCGTTTAAATTGGAATCTTCTGAAAATTACAAAAATGCTGCATACGTGTAAGTTGGGAACCTAATTGAATCATGTGGTAATGTGGTCACGCGAGCACCTCTACGTGATAACGTGACGGCACACTTGCAGCATAGTACGTGATACTGAGGAGAACAGGAGGTAAAGAGGTTACTTGAAACTCTGGCAGTAAAATAGTTGCACCTGTACCACAAACACAGAGAGCAAAGAAGGAAAAAGGTACATTTAGGTACTAAATTAAAATAAGTCATTCTTGTTGGGGCACATATCGCTATATTTTCTTCTTCTTATTTTCGCTCTTTTCCACTTTAAGTGGGGTCGGCTCTCCTTATTTTCTGGCGCCAGGACAATCTGTCCTGGATTGTCGGGTCGGCCAGTTCTTCCTCTAATAGGAGTTTCACCCTCTACCTCTCTTCTTTTCAGGCAGTTGCAACACTTTTTTCACCACGTTCCTCGTCTCTTTGCATCACGTGACCAAACTACCTGCGTCGGCTCTCGCTTAGTATTTCTGATATAGAGGCGACTTTGAAACTATCACGGATATGCTCGTTTCGCAATTTGTCTAGCCACGTCACACCTCCGGACCACCTCAACATCTTCATCTCGGCGGTGTGGAGCCTTTGCACGTGTGTCTTTTTCACAGGCCAACATTCCGCTCCGTAAATCATGGCCGGCCTCGCCGCCATCTTGTAAATCTTGCCTTTGGTTCTGATAGATATACGAGTATCGCACATCACCATCATCGCTTACCATTAGGTGAGATAGTGGTCAAACGTGAGCTTATTAATGATAAAAAACAGTACATATCCCAAATGAACAATGACATTATTCGATGCCACTAATAAAGTTTTACGGTCCTCGATACTCTGACACATTGATATCAGATTCACAAAGCCTGCCTGCGTACACACTAACAAATGTTCACTCTCGAGCATTATTCACAGAGATACGACGTGATTACACGTGAATACATAATACAAGCCTGGTATAAATGTTTAGAAGGTAAACACACAAAATTATTCTATGATTATTTTGTTCACGGTAAGCATATATTCGATTTTGCTTGGTTAGCAATTCACGGTTTCATACACTGATTTTCAATCGAGTATTAATAAAATAGTATCTGGAGTTGCCCAAGCGTGTAAATAGCCGTGGGTCTCTGCGGATGTAGAACGGTAAATACGACCAAGCACTTAGAGGGAATGCTGGCCCAAAATTGCCTATATTTGTCTGTATAACTTCAAGTTAGGAGTGGTCGGCAGCAGTCGGCGAATGTGGCCCTACTTACAATTTGTAAAACAAGTGGTACCTTACTTTCCGGGCTGTTCTCGAGGGTTGCACGTCGAATTGTCGAGTGGCCACTCGTTCTCTTCACACCAACACTCCTGATTATGCTTGTTCAGTAGTTAACGGACGCGGTAAATATGGGTTATTTATTATTCCCGGAGGATCCCCAACGTTTACGGGATTTACTCGGGATTTTAGCGTATTTGCGGGGACGATATTATTTTAAGACATTAGTCTGCGGTGAGATGCGCGCTGTGCCTCGCGGCGTTAGACACACACACACTGACGTCAAACTGACGTGACGTCGATTGTTGCATTTTAAATTGTCTATAGCTCGTAAAGCCGGCCACTCACGTCTGTCTGACAAATTAAAGCGAGACACACACGCGACGTGATACCAACCCCACCCAACTTGCAGAGTGGCAAATTAATTCCTGTAGCAATACAACAACAAGAACGACAACAAAAGAGGAGCTCGTGGCTAAAATAATAACAGCCGCACGGGTCGATCCATCAGGTTAAGCTACGCTTGCCGGGGTTAGTTCATGGATGGGTGACCATCTCTACATAACGAGACTCCTCCGTGCCTCAGAAGGCACGTTAAGTCGTTGGTCCTGGCTGTCAATCCTGGATCTTTGACAGTGATTACGGGACGTCAGAAGCCCGAAAGTCTGACATCCAGTCTTACCAAGGGGTATCGTATTACCCAGTAACTGGATTGTAGAGGTCATATAGGCAGTCGCTCCATGTTAAATACTGGTATTCAGCCACATCCGGTTAGACTGGAAGCTGACCTCAAGATAGTTGGGAAAAGGCTAGGCAGATTGATTGATCAATACAACAACAACGATCAACAATCATACATCACCGAACAAAAAATGATTACGCAAATTAACGGAATTTATCTGATTGAGCACCAAACATGTGCATTAGCCGCTCGCGCTGTAGCTTGTTAGCTATAGCTCTAGAGGATATCCCCTAGATAGAATAGATATAATAGATCAATCGGAAGTTCTGTATCAACTTGTTAGAAAATATTTACATTCATTCAACATAAATCATCATCATTTCAGCCAAAAGACCTACCAAGTGCCGCCATAACGACCAGTCCTGTTCGTTTCGCATCCATCAGCTACCCGCGACCCTCACTAGGTCATCGGTCCTCTTTGTGGGAGGCCTTCCAACGCTGCGTCTTTCGGTACACGGTCGCCGGCCCAGAACTTTTCGTCCCCATTGTGTTGTGCCAGCAATGTGCCCTGCCCACTGCCTAGAAACTTAAAATCATCCCCATTACTGTCTTCTCTTAGGTTGTGGCGTAAGTACGAGTACCTACGTGAGAGAAACTTATTTTTTAGCGCACTAACGTTATTTATTTTCGTTCATGAGAATCGTAGTCAATTTGACCAGACCGTGACCGCAATTTCCATCAAATGTTGACCCTTCGGTCAAAAGGTTGCCTGACTCATCAAATTCCGAAAACTGACCCTTATCTAGATTCCGAAGCAACAGAGGATTCGTGAATCTTTAGAGGCATTGCCTTTTGCCCTCTCGTTGACTCTAATCTCGAAACTTTCAGTTAAGTTTTTGAGTATGTAGGTACTTTATGAATAAAAGAAATAGTCGTAGAGACTCTCTCATCAGGACCTCTCTAGAGGGTCTAGAGCTTATGGCACACTTCATACCGCCTCAGAAAGAC
Source organism: Polia nebulosa (assembly GCA_951329385.1). NCBI lineage: Eukaryota > Metazoa > Arthropoda > Insecta > Lepidoptera > Noctuidae > Polia > Polia nebulosa. The sequence continues at coordinate 23,545,996 of OX589602.1, forward strand.
CCATACAAAATGTAGAAAAAAAGAATTATCTTTGTTTTTTTTTCGTGAATTTTTCGATGTTTTAATAGTTATTATGCTATTCAGGGTAGAGACGAATCCAATTAATCAAAGATCATTCAAATCGGATCAGCCGTTCTTGAGTTGTAAATGGTGTAATTATCCCGAATTTGTTTTACACATAAAGATGTGCCATGAATTCTAGACCCCAATTCATAAACACTAATTCCAGTTTTAAAATAAATGCGATTGTCAGATAATATATCTGACAATGGTGTTGATTCTGTTGTGCACAAACTAAACTTAATTTAGGCTATTGCTATCTTTTTCTCTCTAATAAAACAAGAAAGAGACGGACGTAAATTAGTGCTGTCACATTTAGTTTGAACTAATATTTCCATACAAATTAAGGGTACACGTAAAAACATGTCGTCTAAAAACACGGCGATGCGCAAGGCGTAAACTAGTTTGACATCTCTAACTTAGTTCATAGCTATAGCCGTCTTTTTCTCGCACTGCCTTTTAGTAAAAGATAGCAATTCTCTAATTTTAGTTTAGTTATTAAACAAGAGAATCCGCACCATTATCATTTATCTTCAGAAGGCGGTGTCAGACCGATAAGCGTGAGTGAATTTTATAGTTATGTAGGTAAAGCTACAACAAAATATCGCGGTCCTGTGTTTCTTTTCACACACACCAGAACCTACAACTGTACTACACAAGAAGTACACACCATTTTTTTCTCTGGGTGGAGCGGGAGGGCGTGTCAGACTTTTACTGACTAAAACCCACCCTTGTTTCTTCAGTTGTCTGTGTCGCGTTAACTCTATTGCAAATTTATCCACGACCCCAGGCAGAAGAAGTGCACACCCTTTTTTTTTAAGTTCACCTCTCTAGACTCAACAATAGCTAAAGGAAAACCTTGTAACACTTAAAAATAATTAAATTCGTGTAATGGAGCGTTATTTTGCAAGATGACAGATAGTAGTTTGACGTTTCTTTTTCCAACTTGATCTGGAGCGAGTCTGACTCAATTAACAAAATTTATTGGAAAAGAACTAATATAAATACCAAATGATGTCTCGAGGAGTTAAAGGGACCAGAGTCAAGTTCAAATACGTCAAGCATTAGAGTGATCACGCTGTAAGTACTACTTTGGGAATTTTTCTGTAGAGACGCGTGGTCTGGGTGTGGCATTCATGATATTTAACCAAGTTCCTTTCTTGTTGACAGGGTTCCTAGGTTACATTTAAGTTATTATGGAAAAACCTACTTAGAAAATGGTCGGATCTTAACCTCACTTTTTTTTTTGGAAGAACAATGCGATCTCACCAAAGGGTTCTGAACACAGACGTCCACGTGTCCAAGGATAATCAGAATTGTATGGCCACAGCTGTGATATTGCTTGTGGAATCTCCTCTCTGGACCTTGATCTTCGATCTTCGAACGATTGGGTAGTAATTGTTCATCATCAATTGTAAGTGCTAAATACAATTTTCTATAGGACTATAACGACACCTAATCTAATGTCACAGTGTTCTTAATAAATGTGAGAAGTGAAGACCAAATCTATGGACTATTATTTGCTACAAACATTCCTCATGCAATAAACCTGTAGATCGTTAAGGCGTATATAGCCGCCAAGTGGCGCCCTCATTGAATATAAAATCGTAGCAAAGCGTGGAAGATAAAGATTAAAAAATGAGTTTAAGGTATTTTTACGTTGTTGAAACAGGACTCAAAGTGTTTCGTATCCAAAGTAGTAGGCAAAAGTGTCAAAAACGGCCGTTTTTGCTACTTTTGCTTCTCTCGTCCACGCTTTGCTACGATTTTTAATTCAATGAGGGCGCCACTTATGGGGAGGTAGGCCCTTAAGAAGAGACTTGTGCAGAAATTTATTTTAGACGCTAGCCGGTGAGAGGAAAAATTTCTTTACAACCTTATTTCATGAAATTCAATTGCTTTAATAAAAAGTTATTTCCATTTACAACGCGCTGTGGTGTTCTTTTACTGTTTAAGTGTACCCTACTAGTTGTGAATGCACTTATACGCAGAAGTGCAAGTAAAAATTACAGGAAAAATACGTTAAAACAGCTGGTTGTTTAACAAAGACCAGTTTTATAAATTTTATCGTTCTAAAAATTTCGCACAGATTTCGAATTTGGAACAGTTTTTACTGCATATTTGGGAAAATGTTCATTCTCTTCGTTTCTGCTATAAAAGCGGAAGGAAAATGAAACTAAACATGTTGGCAATTTGCAAAATACAATTCTAAAAGAAAATTACAAGGATTATGGCATAAGTTAAGGGGGGAGGCTTTTTATTTATCTATTGAGTCAGAAACACGTTTAGCTCCTTATTTACCTTATCTCTGTTTAGATAAAAAAAATTGAAGCTACAAACCTTTTTTTTTTTAAAGACTTATTACCTTTTATTTTGTACAGAATCTCATTAAGCCACGTAATTTAAATACAATGTCAAATTAGCGCTGGTTCAACATCTTTTTACTTTTTGCTGTTTCAAGTGGCGAGGTATTGAACAAGTCTCAGTTTTTACTTTTTATTAAAAAAATCTTAAATCTTGTCTAACTTCCCTATAAAATAGATCGCTGTGTTCGCTATGTCGATTGTGCTCCATCATAAATTACTGTAAGTAGAAACTCATACACAGTCTCAATTGGTAAAGTTCTCGCAAATTTTTATTTATTTAATTAATGAAATTACAATAAAGAGGTGAACCTTATTTTTAACCTAGCCAAACTTTTACGTTTAATGGCGAGAGGAGCACTTTTACATAAAAATGAACCACCTTATGTACTTAACTATTACTTATATATTATACTGTTATGGTTTCATAATGTATTTAATTCTGCTTGCAATCCTATACAATATTTTTTTATTTTGTCTCAAGTGATCCTTTACCAATTTTTACTTTTTCTCTTAAAAAATCTATTTTGTTAAACACTGTACCAAATAATTAGATGTTCTCTTACCATAATCATTTGTTATCTGTGGTTGAACCAGTTTGTTCTCTCTAACCCTATTTATGTTGTACTTGTTTTTAACATTAACTTTATATTAAATTGTTATATCCTGATTTGATTAATACCGAAAACAAAAAATAAAAATTGTGTCAAATTTTACTATGAAATTCACAATTTAACGAAATGTCGACAGCTATGCGGAAGAGTGGTTCGACGCCATATTTTAGATTGCTTTTGGTTTTAATAACTAGGCTTTTTGTTTTAGTGTTTATAAAATTATATTTAGTACAACCAGAAGCGTAGATGGAATTTCGATTCCGCTTGGATGATCAGAAAAAAACTCTTAAGAACCGTTAAAGGTTAAAGACACTTAGGAGAGCCAGATGGAAATCCGGAGAGACAAATAAGGAAAAAGATAAGTAAGGAAAACATTTAAAAAGATCTTCGAGATAAAACACTAAAGAGCTGCTAATTTTCGAATTAGCACTCACAGACGTAAACTTTGTGAATTGTTGAAGTTTTAAGAAAACCTTCTCTCTGTGTATTTTTGTATTTGTTTTTTTTTTTTTTATTAAAGTAATGTTTGGAGGAGAAGTTATGAAAATGTGAATTTATTATAGTGCCCTTTTTGGAATTGTAATATACAAAGAAAGTGCCTGAAGAAAAATATTTTTAAAGAAAATCTACTAATTATGTTTGATAGGCTATGCTTTAAGATACCAAAAATAAGTTTCGCAAAATGGATAATAATATGGTGTTTTAAAGGAGTGAGTTGGACTCCGCGCAAAGGGTAAATTTTCATCTATTTTCTTAAATAACTTTTTTATTGTTTGTTTTAAAATTAAGAAAAAAATACTTTCGAGACCCTCACATTGTGTTCTTTTATTTGATAGGTCGCATGGTGCAGTATGAAAACTTTGTTTTTTGATTTTCTGATTTTCACCCCCATATTCCAAAATAATTTATTTAAGGTAAACGTTCGTATTTGGGTAATAGATATTTATGTGTGTACCAAATTTCAACTCTATCGGTCCAGCCGATTAGCTATGAAAGACGGACAGACAGACACAAGTGATCCTTTAAGAGTTTCGTTTTTTCATTCAGATTTTCGGAACCCTAAAAATAAATAAAAGTGTACTCAATTTCGTAAATTTCACGAAGAGCATATCTCATAAACTGAAAATGACTCAAATAAATAAAATAAATTTAGTATTTTTTTATACTATAATATAGGTGCATATCGATTGTAATTGGCCCCAACTAGTAACCCAAATTTAAAATTTTATAAATATTTTAGGAAATTAAGTTTGGACATGTGCACTTTTCGTAATTGCATATTCTTATACAGAGTATTACAAAAAATGTGGTAATATTTAAAAAACTGCTTCTGCCCATCGAAATGAACCACTTTCTACCAGGAAGTCAGAGAAAATTCTCAAAAAAAATTGTAGCCGGGCTCATACGAATTCTGATCAGCTGATGAAAAATTTGTTAGAGAAGTCCAATTTTTTATTAGGGAATTGATTAGACTTAATAAATTGTAACAGAGCCATACAAAATGTTTCACTGTTTACCACAAATTGTCAAGCTTAAAAACATTCAAACAAATCTAGGCATGCGTTATGAGACGCATGACGACTGCGCCATATGAGGTAAATTAGTTACCTCTCAAGGCGCAGTTGTCATGCCCGATCGCTCCGGGATGGGTTTTAGTCAGTAAGAGTCTGACACGCCCTCCCACTCCACCACTGCGGGAGATGTCATTGGATGATGTCCCAAACCCAAAAAAAAAAAAAAAAAAACCAGCACAGAACACGCACGCTAACCACTCAAGGTCGTTGGCATTTAATAGCGTCTTAAACTGATCATCTAAACTGATATGAATTAATGCAATTATTTATAATATTAACGATCTCCTAAAACTTTTCATGGCGTTATATTTTCATTACGTTAGACAATTAATTAGGATACCATAAAAGTTATTTTTAATGATATAAAGGTGAGATTATTATCAGGGCAGCTTCGTAAACAGTTATGCTTTTCCGTAATAAAATTATGATCATAAATTATAATTCATATTGGAGCGAATGAGAGCTCTTACTGATCATAAAAATTACGTGATAATGTTTCGATGAGATACTACTCAATTTCCCAATAAAATTCATGCACCCGTTGATTTTTCATGGAAATATTAAAAAAGTGAAATGTCAATTCGTTCAATTTTAAATTTCAAAGTGGTGCTGTATTTACAGCGGTTTGCTTACATCAATACGATTCAGTAGCATCGAAATCTGTACTGGTTTAACGTAAGTCCAGATGCTGCGTCATGTTTCAGTGAGTCAATCTAAGAAATGATTATCTATTTATCATCCGAGTTCCGACCGCAGTGTGACAACCTTCCCGGGCCTGCGGACGGCGAGCAGTGGGTAGCTCGCCGTCCAATCAGCACCAGGCTCGTGAGTCTACGGTGCGTAGTGCTTCACGCGCGCCTCAAAGAGATGTTGTCAGCCACCACAGACGGGGCCCATCGTGGCCGGCGCCTGCATGCCTAGGGGTAGCGGATACCCGGGCCTGTGGACGGCGAGTAGTGGATAACTCGCCGTTCGATCAGAACCAGGCCCGAGAGTCGACGGCGCGTAGTGTTCCACGCGCGCCTCAAAGAGTTGTCAGCAATTAGGGTGCGTTTCCACTGAAGCGGAGCTGTGCAGAGCGGAGCGGAGACGTGCAGGAATCATCCAATCACAGACAAGACGAGTGACGCGATGACGATTTCAACCATTGTGATTGGCGATTCCTGCACGTCTCCGCTCCTCTCCGCTCAGCTCCGCTTCAGTGGAAACGCACCCTAAGGATGGGGCCCGTCATGGCCGATGCCTGCCCGGGGGTGGAGGATAAATTCGAAACAGAGTTACCTCGCCCCTGGCCAACTCTAGGAAAGACGGTGGCACAGTAACTGCTGTGATCTCATGCTGCCGTGCATAGCGAGGCTCAGCGGAGATCCCATTACAGTCTCCTGAGAGATGTGCCTTTACAGGCGTTGCACAGAGGGGTTTCTGGAGGTAACGGGACCCCCTTTCAGGTGTTGATGGCACCGGTGTGGTATTAGTGAGGAAAAAATGCCAAACTCCTGCTCTTTTTCTCAAAAGTTCAGGCGCCTTTTGAAGGTTTCCCCGATAAGAAATAAACATGAGGAAATAATGTTCAAAGTACATAATGTATGCAGAGATACTCGTAATATCTGTTTGAGTACCTACGTGTCTAATGGCATTTCTTTGATGTAGGTAAAATTTGTTTCCTTCATAACATTAATATTTTTCGTGTAATGAAGGTAAGAAATTTTTGGGATGCTATAAAAACACTAAACGGTTCTATGGTTGTGAGTGCTATATTTGTTACGTTCATAGATTTTCTCCCAGGTTATAATACTCTCCAAAACACCGAATCGTAAGCCAAATCTAAAATTTCACATCGACAGAAAGTGCAAAATATTCAACGTGTTAGGTATAATCAATTTCGCTTTGCATATTATGAACTGATACTAACGCCACCGGTGTGGTTTGGTGAATTAAATTATTTTCATAGAACATACCTATTGCCAACTCGGATTCGGATTTGGACCCAACAAATAAAGATTAAGACGTTTTTTTTTTCAAACGAAAATTGTCAGATATATAATTACACTATTTTAACTAAATTGGATATTATTAACAGCAAACATTTGCCTAGTATCGAAATTGTGGAAAAAGAATTGTACTCGTATACATCGAATTTGGCTACCTTTTAATAATTAACCATTTTGATATATATATATATAGTATATACGAACGAATAATCAAAGTGAATAAAACTATAATATAATAATGGTTTTACACAATGTTTGGTACTAACTTATTAGTACATAATTAAAAAAATAAATTAATAAAAAACAACATAATTGTTTAATTCAATTCTATTAATTGTATTAATAAAACAGTAGTTGTCTTCCTCCTCTCTCCTACTTGATCTATGCTGTGCCCGACAGGGTCCATAATTGTGACTTATATAATAATTTCCCTACCAACTATAAACATTATGGTACGCAATAAAGAATTGAGAATTGATTTCATCAGGCGAATCGGTTGCGACGCAAAATATTGAAAAATATAAAATACTTTAAAAATAAAATTTAAAATAAATAAACCTTTTAAGTCTTGGGTATTGAGCTCATTTACATAAAATATCATATATAAATAAACTAATTTTGAGTCGGTGCCAAACAACAATCTGATTTGTATCAAAATTTTATAAGTACGTAGAAATTAAGAAGGCTCTACGTAGGTAATTAATCATTTTATTATTTGGCACCCACTCTTCTCAGATATTCTTCCTTGATATGTGACGACCCTTGAGGTACACCCTTTCTAACAAAAAAACGGAGTGAGGGTTTAACACAAATACAGAAACACTATTCGTGCCCACAACTTTCGAGGGATTCTCTCAATTTTATCAGGATTCCATAGTCAGATCCTGAGTATCCTGACTGTCTTGACATGGAACCACCCTTGAGGTATACCGGTATACCCTATCTAACAAAAAAATAATCAAGAAGATCGGTTCATAAATAACGGAGTGAGGGCTATATATAAAAAATATTAAAAAATAAATATTTACGGCTGAATTGAGAAACTCATCCTTTTTTTGTCGGTTAAAAATAAAAATAAATTTGATTGTGTAGCGATATTATATAGTACCTAAAAAAAATTAATTCTGCCCTCAAACAAACCACATTTTATGACTACCCGCCACTTGTACACAATCAATCAACAGGAGATTAAACACGCGCTTGACCTCACCACAGAGTACATTATAATATATAGAAAGACCTCACAGAGGGAAGGTTTGTTAATACGGACTGCGGATGTCTGTAGAGAAACATGCCAAGTGATGAATCTTGAATGAATTAGACCTTTCCTAAATTAACGTAGTGCGAAAATTCTAGAATATTAGCATTGTTGTTTTGTTGTTCGGCATAAGATACTTAAGCGGATGCCAGTGCCTTTATAACTTTCTTTTAAAATGTAACATGCGTAGGTACGAGTACATTGAATGGACCTAAAATAATTATGTTAATATTCTTCTTTGAAATTAGTGATTTTCATCTGTTTTAGTGAAAGGTTGTTTGTTTTATCACGGTTTTGCTATCAGCATAGAGCTGTTTTTATTGAGTATCTATATTGATTCTCCCTCTACACAACTGTGCAAACTGAAGTTAAGTCCTTCAGAGCTTTTTACTATTTCAACTTCACTGTATACATTTGCCTTGTTTGTTGGCTTATGAAAGCAGATCTATTATTTTGATTATGTACATAATAATCTATACTATTCTACAGGGTGTAACGACAAGGTGTGGTCATATTTTAAGAACCGATTCTGCCAATGGAAATTAACAACTTTCTCTAAGAAAAAATAGAAAATTGCAAAAAAAAAAATTTGGACTTGGAGCTGATCAATATTTGTCTAGCAGGTAAAACAAAATTTTGAGAATTTCCTTAGGTTTTCTTGAAGAAAGTTGTTCATATCGATGAACAGATGCATTTCTTAAAATATGACCACACCTTTCCGTTACACCCTAAAACAAAGTCGGGTTAGTTACTCCATTTATAGCTCAAGAAATGATCTTTGATTTGTTGGATTTGTCTCCTCAAATAGCAGAATAACCATTAAAATAGGAAAATTCACGAAAAAAAATAATTAACAAAACTATTTTCTCATACATTGATCTCGAGAATGAATTCATTTATTGATATGGCGATACGAAGTTCGCCGAGACAACTAGTTCTGTAGGTATTAGAACATTGATTACCACAATTTAGGGTTATTTCTGTAAATTGTGGTGTAACAGAGAATACTAAACAATTGTAACACTAATAAACATGATTATAATAGATTCGCGTCTGTTTGTTGCTTATCCCGGAATACCTATTAACGTGTACAAAATTAACACTTGAGGTATCTCCATCCTTTGAAGAGGTTGAATTAATTGTTAACAATCGTTAACTTTACTTGGTTTGAAATCTTAAGGCCCGGATTCCTCTGTCGCTGACGTCGGTCGCGTACCGTCAGTCGCGTAGCGCGCTGACCATCAGCGCCAATGAAAACATCCGTAGTGCGATACTGACCGCTCCACGGTACAGGCGTCTCCAAGTGGATTTGTTGTGGATTTGTGAAGCGGAGTTTGAATTTGGGATATTATTATGAACCCGTTTATAAATTGTTTAGTTGCTGCAGCATACTTACGCAAGCGGAGACGGCGTCAATATAGAAAAAAAAAGATATCACATTCACCCAATTGTTGCTGATAGGGTGACGAATGGTGAATTTTCTACTTTATTTGAAAAGCTACGTCAGGACGAGGAAAAGTTTTTTAATTATTTTAGAATGAAAGTAAAGTTCATTCGATAAATCCCACAATGCAGGACGTAGGCGCACCTCGGCAATCACACGTTCGGTATCAATGTTCATGGTGGCGGGCGACTGTACGCGCGCGTGCCGACGGTCGGGAACAGAGTGAGGACGCTCATAACGTTCTATAGCGCGTCAGTCGACCGACGAACGCGGCGCTGACGAGCGAGACCGACGCGCGCCATCAGCGGCGCGTAGCAACTCGCGCGCCGCTGATGTCAGCGTCACAGTGTGGTGCTTCATAGAACACCTTAGAACACAACGTATATTCGTACGCGCGACCGACATCAGCGACAGAGGAATTCGGGCCTAAAGCTTCTATCAACGCAATCTGTTGGTGTAAAGGGTGAATTTATTCATGGTGAGGAGATAATTATCAGTTATGTATTTTTTACTTTACAGCGATTCTTTTTATACCTACCTAAAACAAACTAACGCAACGGTACACGTTGTGAAAATAAATGAGCTTCAAATATTTAGTCACAAAAATACTTTATTAGATTACGCCTGTTACTTTATAAACATACCTACGAGTACTTAAATAAGATGTCACTTTCGTTAAGCATTGTCTATGTTTTCTAATAATGCTTTGATGATATTTTTGCCTGTGGGGGGAATCCCTGGTGACCTGAAATACAAGTCACGGCTTAGTTTAGGCACCAGTCTCCCACAAATGAACATTGTCCTACATCATAATTATTATTATTTCCATTTTTAAGTTTTAGTTAATAAACGTTATTATCTTATCATACTGTATTTTTTTGTTACCTCTTAAGCCCTGAAACTCACCGGTGAGTTTGGCAAAAAAAAAAATATTTAACTGAAAAAAAAAAATCGGCTATCAACCCGGGTTGTCGTCGGGATTCAATTTGACAACCCGGGTTTGTCCGCTGGGGCTGAAGGGTAATAACACCAAAATGTATATAACTGGATGTTAGAGTTAAAACTCTAACATCAGTCCTAAACACACAACTCTGCATGTGAATTTATGAGGCCTGAAATTATATTGCGGTCTCATGGAAATTATTCAAATAAGGGTCGAATCTACTCTATTAGGACGCTCAAATATCCAGAAAACGAATTTGTTTGGCAACAGATGCAAATACCTAACCTACACACACACATTACCCGTTAAAGATTTTATAAGAGAGTAGTTAAAAAACCGCCCAAAGGCGTGTCGGACTTCGCATATTTAGGGTTACGTACCAAATGTATTTTACAAACTTTTATTTAACTTGCAATGTATGTATGTATGTAACTATGTTTGTTCGGGTGGAATCTTGCAACTCAAATTAGACCCACTTCCCGATGTCCGATTGGACTCTAATTTGATGTATGTATGTATCTTCGGTGACAATACAATGATATGGTACCATGAAGCTGGTCTGATGATGGAGACGGAAGATGACCATAGGAACTTCTGAACTAAACAAGATAAACCCATCGAGTCTGGGCTCGATTGATTTGCCGTAAGAAGCATTTTACACCTAGGTGATATCCAGGGTCTGATTATGAATCTGGAAGGTGGCCACGGCATCTCTGTGATAATACAACATGCCCACACCAAGTCTGGGCTCGATTGATTCGCCTTAAGAAGCATTTTACGCTTAGGTGATATCCAGGGTCTGATGATAAAGCTGGAAGGTGGCCACGGCATCTATGTGATAAAACAACATAACCCCACCGAGCAAATTTAATTGAGATAGCCGGTATAAAAGCTCGTTTAAAAAAAAAAAAATTAACTATAAACTTATTTGACTATTTGTATGGCTTTAGGTCAACAAGATATTTATACTGTGAAAATTTGAAGACTGCAGCTCCAACCATTAGGCTTTAAAACCTGTGTGACAGACGAAGGACAGACAGACAGACGGACAGATGAACACATGAGTGACAGCAAAGGGTTCCGATTGAACCCTTCAGCTACGGAACCCTAAAATCGTGTTCCGGTACGATGCTCAGTGTAGCCAATCCAGAGGAGTTTGGTCGAAATAGTTGTTCCATTGCAGGCAGATCAACCGGGCTCGCGCTGATATGAATGTATTGGGAGACTAGTCGCGGATGGTAAATGATGGATCCGAGGCACGGTGCGCCGCTGGCCGACCGCAGTTAGTTGGGGGCCCAAGTAGTGTACTAGCCACACACGAAAGGCTGCCCCGCCAACTGACGAAAAATCCCGGAATGCACCATCGTGCTGGTTGGCGACCAGACGAGAGGGCCCGATGGACATTCCCGGGGGGGCTCGGGCGTCCCCGCAGTCTCCAGACTAGTCCCCCAATGATACCGTCCTGTCAGTGCGTGCCTGAAGGTAGCCAGCATGGAACCTCATTTCACTTCCTTCTCCTCTCCTTCCTTCACTCTTCACAATCATGAACAAAGGAAATAAAAAGAAAAAAGCTGTACAGCGGCAGCACTCCCTCTCACACAAAGTGCACCTATCTAACATTCGAGGTCTGCACTCAAATCTCGCCGCAGTCCACCACCACCTAGAGACTGAGAAACCAGCTCTCTTATTCCTTTCGGAGACGCAGATCGGATGTCCGTCTGACGTGGCGTACCTATCTTACCCAGGGTTTACCCTGGAGCACAATTTTAAACCACGCGCTGGTATATGCATGTACGCCCGGGACGACATCTGCTATCGGCGTCTCCGTAACCTTGAGGACTCCAGGTTCTCAACTCTTTGGGTCCTAGTGGACACAGGCCTAGATAAAATTGTCTACGCCTGTGTCTACCGTTCGCACAGCGGTAATCTGGAGACAACTGGGCTCACACAACACCTGAGTAAAGCGGCGGATGTGGCTCAGCAACGGTACCCTTCTGCCCAATTGGTGTTACTGGGGGACTTCAACGCCCACCATCAGGAGTGGCTCTTTCCATACCAGTGCACAGACCATGCTGGACAAGAGACGTATAAGCTAGCGCTAGCGTTAAATCTCACCCAGCTGGTCCAGGGGGCAACGAGGGTGCCGGATGTTGATTCGCACACAGCCAATTGCTTGGACCTTCTGCTGACAACAGATCCAGACCGTTACTCAGTGTCAATTTCTTCACCATTAGGTACTTCCGACCACTGTCTGGTGAAATCTGTATCCGTCTACTCCCCGCCCGATCCTAGCCCTAGAGGCACCAGGCGGGTTTGGCGATACAGGTCAGCTGATTGGGATGGCATGCGATCTTTCTTCGCATGTTATCCTTGGCGGCTCACTTGCTTTTCTTCGACTGATGTTTCGTCGTGCGCGGACGCCGTGACGGATGTGTTGCGGCGGGGAATGGAGTACTACATTCCATTCTCTGACGTAACAATGTCTGGCGGGGCTCGACCATGGTTTGGTGCCGAGTGCAATCGCGCTGATGCGCTTAAACACGCGGCCTACCTGGCATGGGTCGACGCTCGGACGCGTAAAGCGAGTGACGTGAGTCAGAAGAAGAGAGCCTTCAACAGGGCTGCCAAGTTCTGCAAGAAGGTGTTGCGGAAGGCTCGGTTTGACCACATTGACCGAATTGGGAACAAACTTGCTTCTTACCCAGCTGGTAGTAAGGCGTTTTGGTCCCTGGCTAAGTCGGTTGAATCGAACTTCTGCCGCCCCTCACTACCTCCACTGCTGAAACCCGACGGGTCGCTGGCCCACTCCGCTGAGGAGAAAGCAAGCTTGTTTGCCTCTCTGTTTCCGGAATCTTCGCGTCTAGATCCTGGTGGCGCGAGGCCCCCTGGTACTTTTGGTGGATGCGAGTCGATTATGTCAGACATTCGCATTCATCAGAAGGATGTCCGGAGGTTACTGCGTAACCTCGACGTGAACAAGGCTAGTGGTCCCGACGGGATACCGGCAATTGTACTGAGGACTTGTGCGCCTGAGTTGTCTCCGATCTTGACACGCCTATATCGCCTTTCGTTTGAGACTGGAAAAGTGCCGATGGCTTGGAAGCAAGCTAACGTGCAACCCGTACCCAAGAAGGGTAGTCGAGCTGACCCAGCAAATTATAGGCCCATCTCGGTAACTTCCGTTCTCTGTAAGAGTATGGAACGTATACTGAATGGTAAGCTCCTAGCATACCTAGAAGCTAACGATATCCTAAGTGACCGACAATACGGCTTCCGCCGAAATCGGTCAACGGGAGATCTTCTAGCGTATGCCATTCACATCTGGAGTGAGGCCATCGACAAACAAGGGGAAGCCCTTGCGGTCTCCCTTGATATCTCGAATGCCTTCGACCGGGTCTGGCGCGACAGCTTAATTGGCAAGCTTCCTTCCTTCGGTCTGCCCGCTGGATTGTGTGATTGGATAGCAGATTTCCTGAGGGATCAGTCTATCCGAGTAGTCATAGATGGCTGCTCGTCCGGACTGCTGGCTATTAATGCCGGGGTTCCTCAAGGGTCGGTGCTCTCGGCAACATTGTTTTTGCTGCATATTAACGATCTGCTAAAACCCGGTACCTTTGGGTATGCAGACGACAGCACTGTTGCCGAGAGATACGTGCCAGACGCACGAGTTAGTGGGTCTCAGGTTCGGTCTCTCCGAGAGGCTATGGTTGGGCGCTTGAACTTGTCCTTGCAGGCTGTCTCAGAATGGGGCGATGCCTATCTGGTTAAGTTCAATGCTGCTAAGACCCAAGCGTGTCTTTTTTCTGCTAAAAGGAGCCAATTTCACCCGGCTTCATCTTTGCGAGGTGTAACCGTGCCGATAACCGACCGACTTGATCTTCTTGGTGTTACTTTAACATATACCCTCAATTTTGGTCCCTTCATAGAGGCTAAGGCTCAAGTGGCTGCCAAAAAGTTGGGGGTCCTCGCAAAGGTGAGACGATACTTCACGCCGGAACAGCTGCTCCAACTCTATCAAGCGCAAGTCCGATCGTGTATGGAGTACTGCTCTCATCTTTGGGACGGATCTGCAAGATACCAGCTTGATGCCCTTGAGTCAATTGAGAAACGAGCCAAGAGGATCATCGGCAATGATAGACTCGTTGAGTCAAAACTCCAAAGTCTTGAACATAGACGCCGAGTTGCTAGCCTGTCGGTTTTCTATCGATTACATTTTGGGGAGTGTGCGACGGAATTGCATGATTTGATTCCGCCAAGCCCGTTTCATCTAAGGACCACAAGACGTACGGCGAAGTGCCACCGGTTCATGGTGGACATCCCATCCATACGCACAAAGCGTTTTGAGAAAACATTCATTGCACGTACAGCTAGAGAGTGGAATTCTCTACCGGAGTCTGTGTTTCCTGTAAGATACAACCTGGGAGTCTTTAAGTCAAGAGTGAATAGGTTACTTCTAGGCAAGCGTGCTCCATCTTCGACCACATTATCGCTTACCATCAGGTGAGATAGTGGTCAAACGCGAGCCTATCAAACATAAAAAAAAAAAAATCACTTGGCCGCAACGTCCTCACACGCAGTCGGAAGCTTTGTTATTTTCTCGTAGAAAAACTGTGCACTGTAAAGAAATCTATTTATATTAATGCACACTAATGACATCACTGCAAGGTGAAAGAGAGAGGCTATTATAATATACTTAAATAAATTAAACTTGTTTCATTTATTTCGAGCTATTGTTACATTTAATTCAATACATCAACAGTACAACAGAATCGATTAATACATATTTTCATTATATATACTTCATGAAAAGAATGGCTTCAACTATTACAGGGTCTCAGTGATTGCTGTATGTGGGTTAAAAGTAAACTTTAGAAATTTTTCTCGGAAATCTTTTTAGAATACTACCTTGTCAGTTATTTTTCCCTCGGAGTATTCTTTCCACCGTTTCCAAACGCATTTTGGATACATCAGCTTGACGGCAGCACTATAAAGGATCTCCACCAACAACTACAGCTCTACAATGTAACATTCTCTACCCGTTTCAGTGTCAGGTTTTTATAATCATGAGGATGACCTCAGCTTTTAATATCCCCACTGCTGGGCACTGGCCTCCTCTCTATGCGAGAGCGTGGGCCGTAATCGACCACGCGGGCCTAATGCGGGTTGGTTGATGATGTGACATCAAATTTTTTGTTCTAGGACATGCCGGTTTCCTTAAGATGCATGTTTTCCTTCACCATTTTGAGAGCAGTGGTTAGGAAATAATTAACACAGATTTTTATACGTAACTGAAATAAAAATATAGGCAACGGGACAAGATGCGCATGAAATCTACATTAATTAACTCTTCTAAAGTTACTAGGAGAAAGTGTTACAGTTTTCATGTGTTTTTAAGTTCGTTTATACTTGTTGATTAACTATTTTGGTATACAATAAAATATTATTCTATTCTATTCTGATATATTGTGTAGTATAATTATATCCATCCATTCTTGATTCCATAATGACAAAATAAAAATGCTGTGTAGTATGACGGATCTTGAAAGAAGTTGGCCCTACTTTTGCGATCAGATTACCAGCGTATATAATAATAAATCTTGTTTTCGCAGGGATTTCGTCTCAGGTTATTACGAAACTTATTCTATTAGATACATCTTGAGATTAGTTTTTATGTTAAAGCATAAGCAAACAGCAAATTCTACGTATTATTCTACGAAGTTGTGGACGTCTAAATGATTAGGAAGTAATATGAAAAGATAAAATTATTATTTACAATTTATATTATTTACCCCTCAATATTTATATTTTTTTCCTAATGACTGCCTGTAAACGGTTTTTCATTTACCGAATGAGTTTCCTGATGGAATCCTGTGGGATTTTCTGCCACTCTTCGACTAAAGCAGTTTTCAGTTCTTCTATCGACGCCAGAGCTGGACATCTTCCTCGTACCCGCCTTTTCAGCTATTAAACTCTTCCCACATTTGTTTAATCGGATTCAAGTCAGGACTGAGGGCTGGCCAGTCTAGTGTGGGAACCCCGACTTCTTCCAGGTACTGCAGCGGTGTGGCAGCGGGCATTATCGTGCATTAGCAGGAAACCTTCGCCAATAAACCCGGCGTAGAGGAGCATATGGCCCAGCAGAATGTTGTTGATGTGTCTTGCTCCGTTTTTGTTTCAGTAGAAAGCCCCGCCCACATGATACAGGACTCATCCCCGTACGCCACAGTTTCCGCAAAACAGCATATGCGCATCGGTCCCCAGGTCTCCTATAGGCTCTCCGTCGACGATCGCTTCCATGCAGGCACATCCTGGTTTCGTTCGAGAATAGGACTTGGCTCCGTTGCTCCATATCCCAATCTAAGTGATCTCGAGCAAACTGAAGCCAGACTTGTCGGTGGGCTGGAGACAATTTGGGTCCCGTGGCTGGCCTTTTTGGGGTCAAGTTCACTTCTTTGAGTCTTCGCTTCACTGTTTACTTGCTGACAGTTCTCCCTCAAACTTCTCTGAGCTGCTGTTGGACGTCCACGCCGGTCAGGTGTTGATTTTGGAGAGAAGAGGTGACAATAAATCGGTCATCTCCCACCGAAGTGCATTGCTGTCGTCCAGATCATGTAAAATAATGTATTTTTACTAAAGTATGTTTTCACTATAGTGCAAGTAGTGTATGACGGCGCATTCAAACTAGCCAATCTTGTTAGAGTCAATAGTTGGAAAATCGTAAAGTCAGATGTTGAAATTATATAATGTCACTTAATGACATATTTTTTTATATATTCGTACACATAGAAATAGGATGTTCGTAGGTTTGTTTGTGTCTGTATGTAAGCACATATAGGGTTGATATACCATGTACCATACTTGCATAAATTATTGTTTGTTATGATTGAAGTTCTAGAGTGTGTTTACATAACAAATTAGATTCTGACAAGAATGTACAATGTAAATAAGAAGTACATAAGCCATGCATATCGCCAGTTTTCGTAATATATAATGTTTGTTTTTAATATATAAATTCATACGCGCTGGTAAATATGCAGGTGTTCACTACATACATGGAGAGAGCGACTGTCGCAACCCAGCGCTGGGCACGCCACTTTTGCGGCAATAGTGCTGCCCCTCTTTGAGGAGTGGCTGGAGAGGCGCCACGGCATCCTTACCTTCCGCCTGACGCAGGTCCTCACCGGACACGGAAGTTTTGGGAGTTCCTGTGTGGGATAAGGTAGAGGGAAACGCCCGGGTGTCCCCACTGTGAGAATCGCCCAGAGGACACGGTGGAGCACACGGTGGAGATCTGCCCCGCTTGGGCTGAGCCCCGCCGTGTCCTCGTTGAGGCAATCGGCGGCAGCGACATCTCGTGCCCGGCCCTGGTCCAGGCCATGGTACGGAGCGAGAAGGAATGGGAAGCAGTCTCCTCCTTCTGCGAAGCAGTAATGCTCGCGAAGGAGGAGGCAGCACGGGTGAGAGAGAGGCAACAGCAACAGACTCGCCCTCACGCCCTCAGCAGCAGCCGCCCTGGGCGGAGGACGTCGCGAGGCGATCTCCGGCCACCGTAGACCCGGGCCTGCGGACGGCGAATAGTGGGTAACTCACCGTCCGATCAGCACCAGGCCCGAGAATCGACGGCGCGCAGTGTTCCATGCACGCTTCAAAGAGTTGTAAGCAAACAAGACGGGGCCTGTCATGGCCGATGCCTGCCCGGGGGTTGAGGATAAATTTTAAAGAGTTACCTCGCCCCTGGGCATTCAGGGCAGGGAAGGAACAGGGGTGGGTTTTAGACAGTAAGAGTCTGACACGCCCTTCCGCTTCACCCAGAGCAGGAGAAGTCATTGGATGATTTCCCACCCAAAAAACAAAAAAAAAAAACCGTTCAAGGCCCGGGGCGCCTCAATATAGACGCCCCGGGCACGAGAACTTAGTCCTCAGTAATCTTCGGTAACCGCAAGTAGTCAGCAAGTCTCTATTGTTCTCTTTGTCTTTTTATTATGTTTTAAGTTGTGTACTTTGTAAATGTGTGACCGCAAACTTGGAATCTGGTCAAGATTTTAAGTGTTTTTTTTTGTTATATCCAACCCGCCCGCTAATTCATCCCGATTGCGCCGCAAGGCAACATACCGTGGTCAACACCGATCCTACAACCCTCGCGCCTATCGCGTGACACATCAGCAACACGGATTTATCGCTTTAAACAATTTTTTTGCTGTGGGGGGGGGGATGCTAGTGTGTTCTTATTTTTTTGTTTATGGTACTCGAGTAAATGCCGCGTTTTTTTGTTCTTGGGCACTCTGCACTAAGACATAGAGATTTTTTTTAAATAAATTGTTCAAATATTGTCCGTCAACAGTCAGTGTCAACAGTCAGTTTATGTCAACTTTGTGATTTAATTGGAATTTTCGTAAAACCTAACGTAATTATGTTAATTATCCATAAAATCGGCATAATTTTAAGGATTACGAATAAATATATTTCTCAGAGGTTTTTTGTGTGTTGAAAATGCTAAAATTAAAAAACGGAACATGAAAATAGTGGGATGTTTACGTAATTACATAATGTAAGTTTTTTTTTTTTTTTAGAATGATTTTACATAACCTCTTTAAACATTGCTCGTAATGTGGCAATTAGTTAATAATTAGTATTTACAAACACATTTAATAGTAAAATACAACGATAGAATAGGTCAATATTCCATCTTGCTGTAACTTGACTCGATTTTGGCGGGAAAAAAATAAGAGAAAGGGGTGTTTTGTTTGGATTTAATGTGGTACTCAGAACTTGTCTCCTAGTGACTTATGAGTATCAAAAAATAGGTTATATAGTCTAGTTTAATGATAAATAGGTTTTAAAGATACAAACTACAAAATTATTGGTAAAAACATAAGTTAACAAATATTAACGGTTACCGCTAACGTTACGTTTACGTAAACGTAACGTAGCGGGCGCACCTGCGAAGCGCGCGGCCGTCAGCCGGGCGTTTGAGTGGAAGCAACATTAATCTATCTTGTAAAATAAAATTGAAACGTTTAGTTCGGATTTCGACTGCGCGCAGACTTATCATGCGCGCGCTCTACCGCCTGACGGCCAACACTACCACTGCGCGCGCTTCCCCGGCTTCCTGTTACACACTTCCGCCCCATTTCACGAAATTGCTACCACAGATTGCAGGAAAGCGAGAGGAAAGATGTTACATATCATATATGTTAATCTTGAACATATGTATATTTGAAAATTTGGTTCTTTCCGCATCCCTCAAGGGAGTTCCAACAATTCTCGGGATTATTTGTCTAATCCGCAATATGTAGACCGATGCGAAAGCTTTCATATCATCTTGGCAACGGAAACGGATTTGTGAAACAAACAAGATTTTATAGAAGATGAAATACTAAGTTAAATAAATACGTTCTATTTTCTTTACGTTACGTTCTATTTTCTTTTACTGTTAGGTTAATTCTGCAAACAAACATCTACGGTGCATTGTATGGTTTAGAAAGTCATGTCTATGTTATTGAGGCCTATCAATTCGGGCATAACTTTTACATTTAATTTTGCTTCTGGTGTTTATCAAACAAAAAATGAAAAATAAAAAAACTTTTTTATAAAAAATATAAGACTTCCAAAAATAAAAATACACTAAAAATTGTAAAATAACTTTAATTTCGGTAGTCGGTGTCAAATAACGAAGAAATAAAACACAAACACCGACTTCCGAAATTAAAGTTATTTTTCAATACCTATTTTTAGTGTATTTTTATACAATGTAACTGTGTGTACCACCAGTATATTAGGCTTATTATTATATTAAAATACCTGTAATGTAAATTATATAGTACAATATACTATTAATACGTAATTGAATGTGAGGAAAATAAAATAAAAAGTTATCACAGAACTTTAGTCCGTGACTTAAGTTACCATCCACTTCTGCCGTATTATTTATTGGTGTTTCCTACAAGCCATAAATTTGAATTAACCAGGGTAGCATCACACTCCATATTTTGTAACAAATTGCTTATGTAACGACCTCGATAAAAAGTTTGAACAGCAGAGTGAAAAGTTGCGAGCTTATCACTTTGACCCATTTACGTCGCTGTACTGGACTACCACGTAGTGAGCTATCACTTCACTTAAATACCGAAACTTGAGCATAATAATAATTTGTTCATAATGTTTTGTGGGTGGAGGCCATATACCTCTTATCATCTTCCTGCCCTTATCCCATGTTTTATTCTTCCATTCTGTCCTGTTAGCCGTCACGCTATCACTAACTCCCTTTTCTTTCATATCACTCCTTACACAATCCATCCATCTTTTCTTTGACCTCCTCCCACTCCATCCATTTACATTTTTTATATTCATAACTCTTTTTAAACCGACGAAAAAAAAAAGAAGGAGGTTCCCAATTCGACCGTATATATATGTATATATTTTTTTTTTCCGACGAAAAAAAAAGGAGGAGGTTCAATTCGACCGCATGTATATCTTTTTTGTTTGTGTATGTTCAGCCCTCACTCCGTCATTTATGAACCGATCTTGATGACTATTTTTTTTTAGATAGGGTAAACCTCAAGGGTGGTCCCATGTCAAGGAAATCAGGATATGATAATGGAATCTTGATAAAATTGAGAGAAAACCTCGAAAATTGTGGGCGCGTTCAGCGTTTCTGTACGTATGTTCGGCCCTCACTCCGTTGTTTATGAACCGATTTTGATGATTCTTTTTACTTTAGATAGGGTATACCTCAAGGAAAAAAAAAATAGAACCGACTTCCAAACAAAGTGCAAAATAACTTTAATTTCGGAAGTCGGTGTTCCTGTTTTGTGTCTTCGTTTTTTGACACCGACTTCCGAAATTAAAGTTATTTTGCACTTTTTTTGGAAGTCGGTTCTATTTTTTTGTAAATTTATTTTTCACTTTTTAGTTGTGGTTCCCCATTAAACTGTGTTAACAATTCATAGACATACGATAGCAGCAATCGCGGTTGATTTGCTGTCAATTTTTGAAGAGTTCCGTTGTCTGTCTCCGAAACCTATCATCAGATCTTTTTGAAATTTAAATGGGACCATTTTGGAATAAACTCCTTTCAAACAAAAAAAGAATTTTGCAAATCCGTCAATATATGACGGAGTTATGCCCGAACATACATAAAAAAAAAAAATTACAAACATCCGAATTGATAACCTCCTCCTTTTTCGAAGTCGGTTAAAAACTGGTTTTAGTGACAGATACCACTTAATATGCTTTGAAGAAAAGACGTCTTTAGAATATTGGAGGTAACCTCAACTGGTCAAGAAGAATGATGAAGGATTAGAAATTAGCCTCAGAGTATTAAAAGAGGATGCGAGTCACAAAAAATCATTAAAAAAAAAACTTTTTAACAAAAAATTCAACCGACGAAAAAGAACTAAAAAGCAAAAAATAAAGAAACCTTTTAAATCTTGAGTATTGAGCTTATTTACCTACTTATAATATCGAATTTTATATTTACTGATTTTGATATTTTTTGAAAATTTTTCATTTAATGATTTTATTGAAACGCAGCACAATCATTTTACCTATTGGTGACTTAGAATTGTTTATACCCATCAGTGACTCACTAACTTAGACAGTCGGTTAATTTAATAAATTACAGAATTTTTCTGTTATAAGGCACGACGTACTACCACTGTCAAGAATGACACGACCTAGATGTTTGCAGTTATTACCATCATAAACTTTTAATAATGAAGTGGCCAAAAGAACTTCTCCTTTATTTTGTACATTCGTCGTGACTTGTGCCGATAATGTTACGTTATTGTTGGTCAATGGTTCAGTAGCTTTACCGCTGTCATCATGGTCACCAATGGATGTGGATGGTTTAATTATTGACTTAGCTTTGACATCTGTAACAAGAACAAATGTGTTGTGCTTACGCTTACACACTTTGTAACCACTTGATTTACAATGATTGGCATAATGGCCTGTGCGGAAAGAATTAAAACATATTTTATATTGTGGTAGTAACTCTAATCTCTGTTCATTACTAAGTCCTAAAAATTGTGAACAGTTACTGAGGTTATGTTCACCTCGACATTTTGGGCATAATGTAATGAATTAGAACCAGAACTTGGCTGACTAGTTGATGTACTGGTTACAGACACCATGCTTTTAAGTTTATTGTTAGAATTAGAAGAATTATTATTTGAATTATTTTGTGTCATTTCAATAGTTTCTAACAAGTCCGAACGATTTCGCAAAAAACCAAGAAGTATGTCTAACGTGATTGACTTTCCATATCTAAATCACCTTTAAATTCTTCCCATTCGCGAAAAGTTTTAGAATGCAACTTATATGTAACTATATGAATCAAGAGCGTGTCCCAATGATCTGTTGGTTCTCCTAATGATTCCAATGAGCGCAAGTTTATATTTACAGAATCAGTCATACGTTTTAAAGTAATGACTCCTTCTTAATTGTCTCGAGACTAAATAATGCCGTTACATGATTTTGTATTAAAAGCCGCTTATTGTCGAAACGTTCACACAATATTTTCCATGCGACAGAATAATTACTGGCAGAAAACCCCATAGATTGAATCATCACAGCAGCTGAACCCTCGAGAGAAGCCCTAAGGTAATGGAATTTGTTGACTTCAGCTATTTCATCATTGGATTGTATCAAACTAGAGAACATAGGAACCACAGAACTTTGGCAGTTGTATGGTAGGTAATTTAACAAGCTTACGATTACATGTTCGTGATAAACCGTTTTCACTTTCCAAAGGATCATCCCTAGTTGTTTTTAAATTACGAGTAAGTAAGTTTTGAGCCTTTGAAAAAACCTTGTAGTATATGTATAGTTTCAAACTCGATTCGCTGCGGCAGTTGACTATTGACGTCATCAACTAACCACTCCAATTCTAATTGAACCTGATCAAATTGTACAAATAAATTTTCTATCTTACCTAAACGTAGTTGCAATTCGCACACCTGTGATGAATTTAACGAATCTTCCAAACCATTTATATAATTAGAGAACGCTGTCAAACGCCTTATAGCTTGCCCTTCTTTTAATTAACTCCTTGTCGGTCATTTTGAGACACCGGTATTACACTGAAATATAAAACTTACAAATAAATTACGTACAAATGCCTCACAATAACAATTGCAGCTGAAATACAACAAGTTAAAGTACAATCATTATAATAGTAATCTACCTAACAGATTTTTTCATACCACCTTACCTACACTAACAAAAAACTCAGCTGAAGAACTACAATGTCGCCTAATGATATTATATGGATTTAATCACTTTATAAACAATATACCTAGTTTCTGCTTAGTTTAAAACAATGTAATTAGTTATCTGCAAATAAATAAATTATCTGGTTTTATCAATCTAAATAAAATAAAGTAGGTAGTACTAACCTTAACAATTTTCGGAAACTTACGCAAAATATTACCTTAAAACAAACCAAATTCAGAGTACTGGGTATTATCAATAATATTATCCACTGAACACTGTATTTATCCACATCCAGCTATCCAATTTATCAAGATTCCCAAGTCGAAGTTCACGTTGACCTTTGGACTCCGTGTGCCGGGCAACTTCAATAATCTTCAATTTAATTCCAGTATAAAATATCCTTATTTTTCTTATTTCCACTGATTATTATTGAATCTTCATTATTATCCGCTCGTTAGGACCATGTTGGGGGTTTATATCCATATTTAAATAAAAGGCTTCCGATGATTTAAGAGCTGTATTCCGTGCAAAGACAAGATGAAGAAAAAAAAAACAAAAAATGAACTAGGTAGTAGGTAGGTACATAAAGATAATTCTTAACAGCTAAGCGTTCATGCAGCGAGACGTGTTTGAGCATTATTGCTCACTAAATTTGAGCAGGCGCTTCAGTAAGAATGTCAGTATTCTAAACATCCCCCCGGGCGTTGAGATATCGTCTCTCAACCAGAATCCTCTGTGTGAGATAAAGGTAACGGGCATATCTTGTTGAAAGCTTGACGAACCACTCCACATGTTATCTTGATGTCAGCGACGTGACTGATGCCGTCCTGTCCAGGGAAAACTGCCGTGACGCGGCCCAGTCGCGACTTCAAAGGAGGTAGTTTCTCATCCTTTATGAGCACAAGAGTGTCCTCATAAAGGATGAGAGTGACATTATTACTGAATAAGAATGTCAGTATTCTAAACAGTTGTTTAAGCAGCAACAGAAATACATATTCTGTGAAAATTTCAACTGTCTCCCTCATACGGATCATGAGATACAGCCCGCTGACAGACAGACGGATGGACGGATGCACAGCGGAGGCTTAGTAATAGAGTCCCGTGTATTTTTAATATAAACAGTTCATCAAAAAAAACTGTCCAAGTGCGTGTCGGATTTCGCACAGGGTTCCGTACAAAATATTGGTATTTGTTCGTAAAATATACGTAACAATAAACATTATCACCAAATTCAAGTTTATAGGTCAATGGGAAGTTACAAAATTCTTCGTAATTTTGTGACAGACGACGGACGGACAGACAGACAGACGGACACGTGAGTGACAACAATAGGACTCCGTTTATACCCTTCGGGTACGGAACCCTAAAAACGCAGTAAAGCGTTGAAAACATTAAAGGTTTTCGTAAATCATACAAACGATTACAAAAAGTTATTGTTTTATTCGATACATTTGTTTTAATTGCCATCGAATAAACAGCAGTTCTAAAGTAAAAAAACTATTTTACAAAAAAAACAACCGACTTCCAAAAAAGAAAACACTAAAAATTAAAAAATAACTTTAATTTTGGAAGTCGGTGTCCAATAACGAAGAAATAAAATACAAACACCTTCCGAAATTAAAGTTATTTTTTTAATTTTTAGTGTTTTCTTTTTTGGAAGTCGGTTGTTTTTTTTGTAAAATAGTTTTCACTTTTTATTCGTAATTTGAGGAAACCAAAACGTCATCTATGTATACATATTTTTCGTTTTTGTTTAGTTTTTCAAAAAGCGCTGAAGCAATTTCAATAAATCATAATTATGTTAATAAATCATTTAATAATCAATGTGTCATAATGTTTCTATTATATTTGCACACCTCACGTAGTTAAAATACAGTGTACCATAAGAACATTTTGTAACATCCGCTGCACTTGTGTTACGCAAATCAATAATTTGATTTGATTTGATAAAATTTATGTGGGTGGTCCCATATAAATTTTATTGCGTATATGGGACCACTTCAGATAAAAAAAAGGATTTTGAAAATCGGTCCACAACTGACAGAGAAATCGGTGTACATACATAAAAAAATAAACAAAAAACGTACATACCTACAGTTGAACATAGAACCTCCTTTTCCGAAGTTGGTTAATAAAATTGGTTGCGTGGTCATGGGATGGGAAAAACATCCTTCATATTATTTTGGTTATCATTATTTCAGCCGAAAGACGTCCACTGCTGGACATAGGCCTCCCATTAGTGTCGTTACAACGACCGGTCCTGTGCGTTCGCATTCATTAGCAACCTACGGCCTTCACCCAAGTCATCGGTCCACGTTGTAGCTTCCCTTAGCCAGTGGAAGTTTTCCATCGTAAATCTCGAACGAGCGCTTCGAAAGTAACTTTATTTAACCGAAATCGCCTTATAAACAAAGTGTCCGGCATTTCTTCTGTTGTTTCCACGCACTGACGATAAAGATCTCTTTTCCGGCGTTTTAAGAAATTTTCTTCGTCATGAGTACACCACAACATGTTTAAAGTATGCATTTACTAACACTATCGATAAGGGTTAAGACTTAAGTTAGCAAAATCATATTGTTGTGTATGTCGTTAATTTGTGGCAAATAAATACTTTTTCTTTCTTTTCTTTCATTTTAAATGTACAAAAAAGAGACAACTCTTACAAACTCATTTAAAATGCTTGTCCTACCCAACACTATACGTCACTGTCTGAGAACAGCTGATTTTAAGACGCCATTTTTTTAGCGATTTCTCGAGGATCTCGGCGATCGCTTGGGTAACGTTCAAAAACTTAGAGTTTGATTCATTGGCGCTTGTCAAAAGTGCAACTTGGCTACCATTTTATCGTGATCGAAATTGTAGAAGTTGTAGAATCGCAATCAGTGTTGCTAATTTAGCATTTTATGTGCTAAATTCGGCAGATTTTCTTTCTGTTTAGCATTATATTACGTCGTTTATTTTAAGCATATTTTTTCAGCACATTATCTACTTAACATATCCCTTGCCTTGGCGCCATCATCGGTTGTACAACCACCACAGAGTACTTTTTTATACAACCACTTTTGTCAAAATTTAGTATCTCTCTCACTCTTGTGGTATAATTAACACAAAAGACAGAGTTAACAATAAAACACGACATGCTACTAATATTTTAAATGTCAAAACGAATGCATGGCAGCCGAAAGTTACTTCGGGGAGTTGCAAAAATTTTTTTTTGTGATTTTAAGTTTTTATAACTATTTTATTGCTCAAATTAATCATAAAAATAGAACTGCTTGTAATATGGAGGTATTTTAGTGTAATTTTTTTATGTCATATTTGGCCTGAAGAGGGCAGGAAAGTGCTGTTATTGTTATACAGTTCCAGAATCCAGATGACGTACTGCGATTTATAGATACCAAAGAGACGTCTTATGGTCGGACTCTCAGTCTCCTACATATACAGCTACTGTTGATTAAGATCAAGATTTCGACTGTTTATTTCAAAACTTGAAGTATTTCTACTTACAGCAAATATTTATATTTTCTAATAATTTTGATTAAAATTTGAAATAAGCTTGGCATTTTAAATTAGCAATTTACAAAAAATTTTAGCTAATTTTTGGCATTTTTTTAACAACAGTTTAGCATATTTCGAATTAGCCTAGTTGACAACACTGAATTGGCTATCATCCATTCTATTTGTTTGAACGAATCACTACGACGTCAACGATTGTAGAAAGAGAATAGCTACGAAACATTTGTAACTTGGCTAGGCCCCCAGGTAGCCACTCCAGTACTTTCGGCCCCTTCTATCATCTGTTCTGCGAGCAACGTGTGCGAGCTTTCATAATATTATGATTCAACTGTTTTGTGGTGTCTACCCAATAAGCAAGCATTCCTTGAGTCTCGCTCTCGCATCATGAAATAGCTTGCTTCTCTTACTATATCGACAAAGCAAGTCATCGAAATTAGTTTGTGTACGAAACACAAACACGTCGCCATGTTTGAAACTGTTCCTCACAGCGTATTCACGTGTGCAGCAGCTGCGGGTCTAGACAGATAACTTTTCTGTTAGCATTTACGCCAAATGAATAAAATGTATGACAGTGACATTACCTGCGGAGAAGTTACGAAATAATTTTCTCCGCAGGTCAGGGCTTCACTGGATGATTTCCAACACCCCAAAAAAAAAAAACACAAACGGGCCAACCAAGGGGACCAAGCGTTTGGTGTGAACGCTAACAGAAAAGTTATTTGTCTAGACCTGCCGCTGACCAATGACGTGTTGTCTAGCAGACATGTTGTCAGCGCAGTCGATGTAACAGTTCACAATATATGTGTGGTTCGTCAAATAAAGTTACGTGATCTAAAGGTGTTTTTTTTGGGGTTGGGAAATCATCCATTGACATCTCCCGCTCTGTGTGGAGCGGGAGGGCGTGTCAGACTCTTACTGACTAAAACACACCACTGTTCCTTCCCTGCCCTGAGCGCCCAGGGGCGCGGTAACTCTTTTTCGAATTTTTCCACAAACCCTGGGCAGGAAAGGTGTTTGACTTATGTTTGTCAGTTTCGGACATACGGGTTCAGGTTTTATATACCATGAAGTTACACAACGTTCGTGTGGTAGTAAAATATTTGTCATGTTACTGAATCCATGTTATATTCGTGGTTAACCCGCAAACAATTTTACTGTAAAGTTAGGCATGAAAGTTCATGGGTCACTCATTAACTGACAAAGGGTACTCGCGAACCCAAATTGTTGTTTGTTTAGGTACTAAACTATTAAGTTAATTAAAAACCGGCTAAGTGCGTGTCGGGCCACGTGCAGAGTAGGGTTCCGTAGTCGCCGTGTTTAATACTATAAATATACTAATTCAGTTCATGGTTTAACGAGCATAACATTTTAAATAAATTACAAACGAAAAATAAGATTTCATTTTTCCAAAACTTTACAAAAAAATAATTCTGTAAGGTTTTTGTTTTAAAAAAAAAAACAAGCGATTTTATAAGTTTTTTTTTTTATTCAAAATAGAAGGGCTTTGTCGCACATGCGATTATGTCGCCCTGACATTTTATAGGTTGGCGACCATTACTCTTAAACTAACAGAGCTAACTTAGCGGTGATAGTTTTCTTTCAAATTTCGTTATATATACTACCATCACTTTTCTTTTTTCATATTTTTCAAGCAAACAGTTTAGCTTTTACAGGAGGGGAACGTTTGACTCGAACAAAAATTAACTCGTCTTTTGACTCGGACTTTTGACCTCCGAGTCAAAATTTATACGAAATGGAAATCTCGAAACGCAACAAAATGATTTAAAATGGCGGTGCATCCCCCTCTAACACGTGTGATGCCTCACAGTCTTCACTTAGCGTACCGAATTCTTTAATCTTTTATCTATCCAGTGGTGTAATTAAATATTGGATGGAGATGAAAGATATGTAGCTGCAACACCAAACTGTATACCCGTTACGTAGACGTGTAAAACACACGCATGTGTCTAAGATACAACCAAACCCCGGTTTTTTTTCATTCTATTTTAATATTAGGTATTATAAATTTGCATCACCCTTTAAAAGTATATTCAACCAACCAACCAGCCTGTCTGCTGAAAAGGTTCGTTTTTCACGCCACCTCCTTAGACGTCACAGTACTACGTACCTTATAAGTCTCAATTCTAAAAGAAAGTGAAATGAAACGTAAAAAGTACCGAATCAGTGCCAAAGCTAATCTGTAGTTTCATGTTAGTGACAGGCGTTATCCATAACTCAGTCATTAGCCAATTATTTAGTCGTTCACCTAATACATCTAGCCAGAACACAGCATGTTTCAGCGTTAATTTAATTAATTAAAAGGATTATCACGGATCACTAGCGATGAAAAGCGAGCGTAATCCATACCACTAAAGATTTTTGATCAGTCGACCGTGAGCACACATAAACTAATAATTCCCGCCCAGGGCTCCTAGAGATCTGTTCGTTTTGCAATCTAATAATTACTGAGTTATTTAAATTATTAATTTGTTAAATATTCAGACACAATTTTATTGAATAAATTAAATGAAATACTATAATATGTCAGCTTCAACCTAACTTTTTCACATCTACGTACCTAGACTTCAAATAAAAATTCGTTGAATTTTTGTTTGCAAAAATTACACATTTTCATCGAACGAAGCTGTTTAAATATTAGTATAGCGAGTAATATGTAACAATAATACAAGTATATCCTGAACGTAGTGGCGGAAAACAAAAATTTTCTGGATCGCGCCAGCCCTGCAACCTATACATAATATAGCAACGATATATTTTTAATAAGTTTTTATTGTAGAATTTAGTCACGTTTCAATCTGCCTAGCCTTTTCCCAACTATCTTGAGGTCGGCTTCCAGTCTAACTGGATGCAGCTGAATACCAGTATTTTACATGGAGTGACTGCCTATCTGACGTCTACAACCCAGTTACTGGGTAATACGATACCCCTTGCTAAGACTGGATGTCAGACTTTCGGGCTCCTGACGACCCGTAACGACTGCCAAAGATCGACGATTGACAGCCGGGACCAACGGCATAACGTGCTTTCCGAGGCAAGGAGTCTTAATCTGATGGATCGGCCCGTGCGGCTATTATTACTTTAGCCACGAGCTCCGAGGATTTATTCTCCAGAAACATTAACGACAAATTCGTTTTAATGAAAAATGTAGCAAAGAGAAGATTAAATGCGTTGTGTCTGTTGAAAATTGGTACTCACGTTGCGCTTTAGTTTCATGATACTTGAATGGGTTTCTCTGTTGGTGTTAATAAGTTACTCTTTTCGCACTTCTTTGTATCAGAACCAAGGAAATAATAATGAGAACCGACTGTGCCAAACATATCGACAATTCTGTTACGTATGAAAAAACATTTTACATTTATTTTGAGTGCATTTTTTAATAAATCAGATTTGAGGCCCCGCGCGCTGCAACCGCCAAAAGTCAGTCCGTCTTCCGCCATCGTAGACAACGCATGTCACCGCGCAACGCACACTCCCGCGATCTACGCATATCTTGGCGCTGCCGCAGAGTCTCAATCTTTGTGAATTTATCGAGCTGTTTTCATTATTTACCCGACTAATCACGTACTGCGTGCTGTACGCAACATTAAGTGGTCCTTCTAGCCGGATTTTGGATCTCGGCCACGTGTTTAGTCGGACTTAAAACCTGTGTGCAGGGATGTCACTGCTTCGCACACCCCCGAAGGGTGTTATAACACGTAGTAAACGTGCCACGGAGCAGTTGCCTACTAGTAAAAGTGAACAGTTTCTGGTAAAATCAGTGAAAAGTGATAAAACCGCGTGTTCGTCGGCGGCGGCCCGCAAAAGGCTAGAGTATGAGGCGGCTCAACTTCAAGCCCAAATCGACCTTGATTTAGCACAGAAAAGTGCACGAATTCAAAAGGATTTGCTTTCGAAAAAACTAGAAGTCGATTTAGCAGACCTACAAGAACCGGAACAAGGCTCGGTCTCAAAAAGTTCGAGAATTGTCGAGTCGTGGTTCGACAAACAAGATGGCGTCGCATCCATCGCAAAGTACAGCGATTACGCAGAAAATGTCTGCCCATTAAATTCGATGCCGATAATTAATAAAACCTGTAACCATACAGAGCAACAACAGGACGTTAGCGAACGCCGGCCGCGTAGCGACGGCATCAACCAGTTGACGGAGGCGCTGCACCAAGTACTTACTAGAAGTAACATTCGTGATAACAACAGAGAACTCCTTGCGCGCCTAGCAACATCAAAAGATTTACCCGTGTTCGACGGTGACCCTATGCAGTGGCTGCAGTTCAAGGAGTCATATAAAGAGTCGTCAGAAGTATGCAGTTATAGCGATGCAGAAAACATTTGGCGGTTACGAAAATGCCTACGTGGTGATGCAAAAGAAGCCGTTTCCTCGCTCCTCATCGGCAACACAACACCGCAAGCTATAATTGACACCTTAGAATTACAATTCGGCAGACCCGAGTGCATAATTAATAAAATATTTACTCAAGTCAAGAAAATTCAACCACTTCCGACTGCACACCACACGGAAATCGTGAATTTCTCGATAAAAGTTAAAAATTACGTCACAGCTGTTAAAGCTATAAAGATGCAGGAATACCTACAAAGTCCGGAAACGACGTCAATGATACTTTCGAAGTTACCTACCCTTATCAATAAATGGGCCGAGTATACCTACGAAAGACAGGATAGTTCTATACCTAAACTAGAAATACTATCGGAGTTTTTATATAGAGAAGCAACTGTCGTCGCAACCTCAGGTGTGAGTTACATACACAGTCAGAACGACGTAAGAAAGAAATTTGACCATAATAATATGAAATCTCATTCAGTGTTAGCATGCACTACTACTTATGATAATAAATGTGTGTTTTGACGCGCCTCTCCGACGCACGCTTTAGACAAGTGCGGCAAGTTCAAACGCGCTATGAGACGTGATCGATGGCAATTTGGACGTGCTAAACATCTGTGCTACAAGTGCTTGAGCGCACGACATAATGAACCCGCCGCGTGTAGCGCTCCTGACTGCAGCGAGTGTGGACATCCACATCATCATCTACTTCACTGGACGAAGCCTACGGCACCCGCAGCCCCGCGACCAGCGGCGCCGGCGGTAGCCGCGCGACCAGAGAAGGCGTGCCCCGGGGTGGACGCAGCCCGCGCGCACCCATCGACGCCCGACGAGTCGCGCAGCAAGGATACCGTTGCCCACGCTCACAGCAGTGCGTCCACTAGTGTTAGTGAATCGTCAGTGCCTAAAGTGTTGTTAAAATAGTGCCTGTAACCGTTCATGGACTTAAAGACAATATCCACACACACGCGTTGCTCGATGATGGTGCCACCGTGACGCTAATATCAGCTGACCTCGCCGACCAGGCAGGACTCCACGGTAAGACAGTCACCATGCGCGCCCGCAGTGCATGGGACTCCGGTGAGCTCGTGTGCCATACGGAAAACGTAAGTTTTGACATTTCTAATAATAAAGGCGATCGTTTTACCCACGTCCGGTCGGCTGCTGGCAACACCGATGAGTTCAGTGTGGCTGTAGGCTTGCATCAAGGATCGGCTTTAAGTCCTTACCTCTTCCTGTTGATTATGGACGCTCTTACGTCGGAAATACAGGAAGAGGCACCCTGGTGCATGCTGTTTGCCGACGACATTGTTCTGGTCGGTGAAGATGGACCTGAGATCCAGAGCAGATTGGAGAAGTGGCAACAGAAGCTGGAGAAAGTTGGCTTGAAAATCAGCAGAACCAAAACTGAATACATGTTCTGCGATTTCGGCGGTCTCTCCAGTTCTGAAGCTGTAGTGCTAGATGGCGCGCTTCTCCCAGTCTGCTCCGATTTTCGGTATCTCGGTTCACTCGTGCAAAGCGATGGCGAAATAGATCGGACTGTTAAGCACAGAATTAACACTGGATGGATGAAATGGCGGCAGGTCACCGGGACTATCTGTGACTCCCGCATGCCCCTAAAACTTAAGGGGAAGATTTATAAAACAATGGTCAGACCTGCTGTCTTGTATGGTTCAGAATGTTGGGCCACAAAAGGGATGAATGAAAAGCAATTGCATGTAGCTGAGATGAGAATGCTAAGAGCGATGTGTGGTGTTACGCGCATGGATAGGATTAGGAATGAGTATATAAGAGGAAGTCTGAAAGTGGCACCGCTGACTGAAAAATTGTGTGGAAATCGGTTGTCGTGGTATGGGCATGTGATGCGGAGGAGTGAAGAAAATGTCGTGAGGAAAGTCTTGTGTATGGATGTGGATGGCTATAAGAGTAGGGGAAGGCCAAAGAAACGATGGTTGGAGTGTGTGAAAGAGGATATGGGTAAAAAGGGGGTGACTACAGAGATGACGACTAATAGAGGAGTATGGAAGAAAAAGACATGTTGCGCCGACCCCAAATAAATTGGGATAAGGGCAGGAGAATGATGAAAGGCGATCGTTTTAATTTGTGTGCTCGTAAAATGAAAGAACTTAATTTACCTATTCAACGTTTATCGTGTATGGACTTTAGTAATTATTCAAACTATATTGAATACGACTTGTGCAAATGTGACGCACAACGTAAACTACTAATCGGACAGGACAATTATGATCTCATTGCACCTATCTTGTGTTTAAAAGGTAATAAGAAAAATGAACCTTATGTTACAAAGACACCGCTTGGGTGGTGTGTACATGGTACTGTAAACAACATAAATACAATAAACACGTCATCTGGTCCTACTGTTAGTGATAACAGCGCGCAACATTGTTGTGATTCTGAATTGAACGAATTAGTAAGAAAATCATTCGCGTTAGAGTCAATAGGTATATCCAAACAACCACGACAGAACGCGGACGAGTTGCGTGCTGTCACCATACTGAATAACACATGTGAATTAGTTGATAACCAATGGTATGTAGAACTGCCTTGGAAACATGATAACTTTGTTATGCCTGATTCTTATCAAAATGCCTATAATCGTTTAAAATCAGTCGAGAGGAAAATGTTAGCCGACAACACTTACGCGTCGCGTTACCGGGAACGTATTCAGCATTTATTTTCCAATAATTATGCCAGGAGGATAAACAAGGGGGAGTCTAGCGACCACATTTGGTACCTACCGCATTTCGGGGTCGATAACCCCAATAAGAAGAAGTTACGTTTAGTGTTCGACGCGGCTGCGAAAACACAGGGATGTTCTCTTAATTATTTTTTATTAACAGGCCCAGACTTGTTGCAGTCTTTATTTGGAATTATGTTTAGGTTTAGAGAAAATCAAATCGGAGTCATTGCAGATATTAAGGACATGTTTCTACGAATTAAAATTAAAGAAAAAGATCAACATACACTTATGTTTTTATTTACCGATGAAGACACTAAGGACGTTAATAAATACGCTATGACGTCATTAATATTTGGCGCGAACTGCTCGCCCTTTATTGCGCAACATATTAAAAATAAAAATGCATTACGTTATAAGGATACTTATCCGACGGCAACATTATATGGACGACTATATCGATAGTTTACCCGAAGGCGACCTTACAAAACAAATGATTGAGGAAGTCACTTTTATTCACCAGCGGGGTGGATTTGAAATACGGAACTGGGCTAGCAACGTACCGGATGTTCTGAAAAGTGTACCGAAAGAAGCTTTGAGTGACAGTGTCTGTTGCGCCTTCGATAAAGATCAATCGGAAAGGACACTCGGTTTATTATGGTACCCCGCTAGCGACGAGTTAGGTTTCGATTTGACCTTGAAGCGCATACCAGTTGATGTTTTAAACTCAAAAAGAAGACCAACGAAGCGCGAACTGTTATGTATTGTTATGTCGATTTTTGACATTCATGGTTATCTGATACCATTTACAATTAAAGGAAAAATAATAATGCGCGAAACTTGGAAAATAAATATGAAATGGGATGAAGAATTGAATGACGAGTTAAATCATTTATTTCAATGTTGGATTATTCAAGCTAAAAACATAAATAATATTAGGATCCCGCGTTGGTATTTTTGTAATAGTGACAAGAGCGCGAGTAACGAAAACTTAGAA
This sequence comes from Polia nebulosa, assembly GCA_951329385.1. Lineage (NCBI taxonomy): Eukaryota > Metazoa > Arthropoda > Insecta > Lepidoptera > Noctuidae > Polia > Polia nebulosa. The sequence continues at coordinate 23,581,029 of OX589602.1, forward strand.
CTACACGTATTTTGCGATGCGTCGCCGAGTGCCTACGCAACTGTTGCGTACTGGCGCAAGGAAATGAGCAGTGGACATATTATTGTAGCGTTTATCGCTAGCAAATCTAAAGTTACACCTACGAAATCGGTTTCTGTGCCGCGACTAGAACTACAGGGTGCTTTATTGGGATGTAAATTAGCAAATAACATTAAAACGGAACATCGCTTAAAACCAAGTTCAGTTTATTATTGGACGGATTCAACTACTGTTTTACACTGGATCAGAAATAATTGTAGAACATATAAACTTTATATCGCTAATCGTCTAGGAGAAATTGACGAACTAAGTAAGCCTGAAGAGTGGCACTATGTGCCCACTGACGTCAACATGGCGGATTTAGGAACTAAAAGTACCGACTACGTACTTAGCACCGGCTCATCGTGGTTTACCGGTCCGTCATTTTTACACCAATCACGCTCTTCTTGGCCTCAGGAACCTGAAAATAAAATAAAAATTAATGAAGAAATATTAGAAAAAATAAATATAGTAAATGAAAATAATAGTGTGAATGACTTACCTGTACCGGAACCGACGCGCTTCTCCAATTGGTTGCGATTGCTTCGAACTGCTGGAACTGTCTTGTTGTTCATAGATAAATGTAAGAAGATAAAAATAAATGGACTTACTGACAAGTTGATGAAACGGGCTGAAATATTATTACTTCGGCACTCACAAAACACAGCTTTCTCCAGTGACATCTTACTATTGAAACAAAATAAAGAAATAAAACGCGATAGTAGATTACGCGCTCTGACACCCATATTGGATGATACTGGACTGTTACGCGTTGGTGGAAGAATTGGAGCAGCTAAGGATGTAGCGATGGACACAAAATCACCTGTTATCTTGGATGGACACGACCACGTGGCTCGACTCATTGTCAAGTATTATCACATCCGTGCAGGCCATGGATGCAACGAGTTGGTGGTAAATGAACTGCGTCAAAAATATTGGTTATTACGACTACGTCCTACGGTCCGTACAGTTGCGACGCAGTGCTTGATGTGTCGCATCAGGAAAGCTAATAATCCCAAGCCGCCACGACTGGGTGACTTGCCCGAAGGTAGACTCACACATCACCAAAGACCGTTTACCGTTACCGGAGTCGACTTATTTGGACCAATAGAGGTCACAGTTGGAAGATCAAGACCAAAACGATATGGTGTCTTATTCACGTGCCTGACAGTACGCGCCGTACATATTGAGATGGTGCCGTCTCTCACTGCAGATTCACTGATAATGGCTTTACGCAGAATGGCTGCACGTAGAGGCTGGCCAAAGAAGATTTATTCTGACAACGGGACCAATATGCGCGGCGCAGAAGTTATTCTAAAGAAAGCCTACGACGCCGTAGACAAAAGAACTGTCATGAACGAAGCCCTGAACAATGGAGTTTCCTGGAGCTTCATTCCGCCTGCTAGCCCGCACATGGGAGGATCTTGGGAGCGACTTGTGCGCAGTGTAAAAATTGCCCTCAAAGTGGTCCTGAAAGAGAGAGCTCCGCACGAAGAGACTCTAATTACTCTCCTAGCTGAAGTGGAGAATATTATCAACAGCCAGCCCCTCGGCCATGTGTCCGTGGACCCTCGGGACGACGAGACATTAACGCCGAATCACTTCCTCATTGGTTCGTCGTCTAATTTACCTAGCGCGGAAGTGTTTACGGATAAAGATCTATGCCTGCGCAAACAATGGCGAATTTCCCAGCGTCTGGCTGACCATTTTTGGGCCAGATGGGTGAAGGAGGTGCTTCCCGATCTAGTGCCGCGCCGAAAATGGAGAGAAGAGGGAGCACAACTAAAAATCGGTGACATGGTAGTAGTAGTTGACCCTAACTCACCTCGTAACTGCTGGCCTAAAGGTATCGTACAATCCGTGTACCCCGGTGCGGACGGACGTGTAAGGGTTGTCGACGTTAAGACTAAAACTGGCCTACTTAAACGTCCCGCGGCCAGGTTAGCGATATTTTAGAATTTATAAGTCTATGAATGTATAAGTATTTAATTAAGGAAACCGTTTTGAGTGTCGTGTCGACACTAAGGGGGAGAATGTTACGTATGGAAAAACATTTTACATTTATTTTGAGTGCATTTTTTAATAAATCAGATTAGAGGCCCCGCGCGCTGCAACCGCCAAAAGTCAGTCCGTCTTCCGCCATCGTAGACAACGCATGTCACCGCGCAACGCACACTCCCGCGATCTACGCATATCTTGGCGCTGCCGCAGAGTCTCAATCTTTGTGAATTTATCGAGCTGTTTTCATTATTTACCCGACTAATCACGTACTGCGTGCTGTACGCAACAAATTCTATTACTTACCAAAACTGCATAACACTTGAATACGGAACATAACATTGAATACGGAATTGCCCTTTCTTCATTTTCAGATTGAAAATAAAACTCGAATCAGCATCATCATCATTTCAGCCGAAAGACGTCCACTGCTGGGTCATTAGGCCATTAAACTCAAATCACGCATTTTTACTTTCTTTTTAACTAAATCAGTCTACAATTCAATAATTCAAATGCCAAAATGAAAAAGATTCCGTCTCGAGTTTCGCTTTTTATTACTCGAAGCGTTCGGGTGGATGACGTGACTCCACAAAAGTCTTTTTATTCAAATAAAGATCGTGTATTGTCTAAAATAAACCCATGCTTACGAAATCCACTGTTTAAATCATACCATCTGTTAAATTATTCAGCGGGATCGGTTATTCTCTGTGAAGTTAAAGTGACAAAAACACACACACAGTGAGTGTTTGATTTTACTTCTTCGTTATTTGACACCGACTTCCGAAATTAAAGTTATTCATTAATTTTTAGTGTATTTTTTATGGAAGTCGGTTGTTTTTTTTTTGTAAAAAAGTTTTTTATTTTTCACTTTTTAGTTGTTATACCTCAGAACTAAAAACCCCAATATAATGGAACGTGGAATTTAAACATTTGGAGAACACCAAAACGTCATCGAGGTACACGTATTTTCCGTTTTTCGATAAAATTTATATGGGACCACCTCGGGAGTATATTCTTTCAGATAAAAAAAGAATTTTGGAAATTGGTCCACAACTGACGGAGAAATCGCGTAACAAACATACAAAAAAAACATACAGACGAATTGAGAACCTCCTCCTTTTTTGAAGTCGGTTAAAAAGATTAAATTCGTTTTTAAAACGAATATTTTTATAAAATCTATTTTATATCTGCGACATACCCACACAGTTTCATAATTAGAGAATAGGCAATGATATTATAATATCATTGAGTGTAGGTACACTAACCTACTATGTAACAAATTGAAAACACGTTTTCTTCGATTTAAATTTATTTATTTTACATATTTTATAATATACACACTTAAAATAAACACAAGAAGAATGAACAAAAAAACCGGTAAAGTGCAAGTTGCTGTGAAAATTTCAACTGTCTACCTATTACAGTTATATATATACCTCTCGCTACCAGACAAACAGACAGACGTACAGCGGATGTTTACTAGGGATCCGTTGGTTACTTTTCGGGTACGGAACCCTATATACCTACAAATACGTATATACGTGCTTATTTCTAAAGAAATCTCTTCCAACCACACATACACAAATATTGTGAGTACCTATTGTCAAAATCCCATAAGTTCATTTAAAATCACACCAATTTATCTAAGCCACTCTAGATCATCGCTTTTGGTAATGACACCTAAATACCACCAGCGCTATCCGTATTATTGCCCCCATAACTTAGGACTTATTTTTAATTTTTTTGGGGGGTGGGAAATCATCCAATGACTTCTCCCACTCTAGGGTGGAGCAGAAGAGCGTATCAGACTCTTACTGACTAAAACCCACCCCTGTTCCTCCCTGCCCTGAATGCCCAGGGGCGAGGTAACTCTTTCGAATTTATCCTCAACCCCTAGGCAGGCATCGGCAATGACGGGCCCCGTCATGTATGCTGACTCTTTGAGGCGCCCGTGGGATACTACGCGCCGTCAACTCTCGGGCCTGGTGCTAATCGGACGGCGAGCTACCCATTACTCGCCGTCCGCAGGCTCGGGTCTACGGTGGCCGGAGATCGTTTCGCGGCGCCAGAAGCGCCTGGCGTCCCCTGCGGCGGCTGCTGCTGAGGGCGTGAGGGCGAGGCTGTCGTTACAGCCCCTCCCTCACCCGTTCCGCCTCCTCCTTCGCGAGCATTACTGCTTGGCAGAAGGAGGAGACTGCTTCCCATTCCCTCTCGCTCCGTACCATGGCCTGGACCAGGGCCAGGCGGCGATCCTCACAGTGGGGACATCCAGGCGTATCCCTCCGCCTTATAATTCTATAATGCCTCCGATAATTCTAGGGTATAAAAATAATATTTCTATTCAGTCCTTAAGTTAGATTATCAAAAAATATTGGACAAGTATTTTTTGCTTAATCACATCAGTAAAAAATTACAAAGATGAAACGCATCAAAGTTCAGGAGCAGAAAGCCCCCGGGCTCACACTTTATGTCACTTTTGAGCAAAAATTGATACAATTTTAACTCAGGTATGACACCGTGCGAAATTTCAACGCACTGTATCGTCTTCATTTTTTAGGGTTCCGTACCCGAAGGGTCCAAATGGAGCCCTATTCATGTCACTCACGTGTCCAACTGTTTGTCTGTTCGTCGTGTCACAAAATTTTGTTCTGAAGAATTTTGTAAGCTCCCATTGATCTATGAACTTGGGTGATAATATTTATTATTACGAATATTTTATTAACTAATACCAAAACATAGATAAACAGTTTTTTTCTTTGATAAACAATTCTATTATATTCCGTTTGGTACGGAACCCTTTTTTTTTTTTTTTTTTTTTTTTTTTTTTTTTTTTTTTTTTTTTTTTTAATGTGCGAAGTCGGACAAGCACTTGGCCGGAGTTTTTGTTTACGTGACAAAAGAAAACACACGTGTCCAATATTTTTTGCTAATCTAACTGACGTACTAATTTTCTAATTAGTCCGTCAGGTAGATTTAAATAGAACAAAAAAAACTATTTTTAGCCATCTACCCAATTCCTTTACATTTGTTACAGCTTTGTCTAAAAAACTAATCACTTGAAAGGTTCTTTGAAAGTATCATAAAAAGACTGATTACCTACACTTTGTAGGCGTTGAGTGATGCAGCAAATTAAAAGAAAATAATATCGAAATAAAATTATGCCAATGATACCTCGCCAAAAATGATATCAGCAATCAAGGATCTCATCAGAATGGTTGTAGTATCACCTATAAAATAAAAACATTTGAAATGACAATAACAGACGACGACGGATAGACAGACAGACATACAGACGAACACGTGTGTGACAACAATAAAAACAACTGAAAACATTCACATAAAGGTCCAATAACCAGACGCTCAAAGAGCACTTTACTTTTATTATAAGTACTTCTCAAAACTAAACGTGATGGGATGGGATTACGATTATAATAGGTAGTGTTGGGTTTCTGTTTTCTCTTAAGTACCACAATCCGTTTATTAGTAAATTCATGCAAAATAGTATGACTTAAACAGGACTCAATTTAATTTAATCATTAGAAGAAGGTGATTCTCCAGACGGTGTGGCTTGACGACGCCGACGGCGTAGCGCGTGTTGGTAATTTTGTTTCGAGCAAAATTAGATACTTCGGAGTTAAAACCGTGAAAGGTCTTGATTATAGACATTTTGGCCCGTGGTAAATGTCTATAATAATTAAATGTGTTTATTAATTACACTTTGTGTTTTTATGTTCGTGAATCGTGCCGTAGATTTGCTTAATATTTTCGAATGGGAGTAATATAAGAAGATGAAAAAGCTTTTAATTATTTCCAACAGTAGCGACGCGATGTCTAAGGTAGTGAGTTTACAAATTGGTTCCAGTAACAACGTTCAGCAGAGTTGTTCTTAAGGCACATCAGAGAGAAACGAGTGCTTTGTAAGTGTTGAAGTGAACGAGCACAATGCAGCCGTAGTTGCAGTTTGTCGCTCATTTAGAACGCGCTGAGGAGACAATTATATCAACTTTCAAGTTATAACAGCGTTATCACTTCATTTTGTGCTAGTTTGGAGAAATATTTTTTCGTAATAATGTTACGACATCACGCGTTGGATGTAGACTAGATTTTCCTTTTGTGTAATAAATAAAGTAATAATAAATAAATAAATAAAAAGCCCTTTTTCTACTACTTTCAATACTCGTATTTCTTACATCTAGTTACTTACATATATTTTACTTTTAAATGATAATTCTAAACTTGAACGTATTACTTAAAATTTACTATTTATGATATCACTTATGTTCTATATAATAATATTTAATTTTAAATGTGATTCAAGCTTTTAAGCAGTAGTCGCCTCTTTGGCGTAGGCCTTCCCCATTTCCTTCCACTGATTTCTGTCTCTAGCCTTAGTCATCCAACCAGGTCCACCTTTCTCCCAAAAAATGTCTTTCCATCTTTTCCTAGGCCGACCTCTACTTCTGATTAGATCTCTTGGTGTCCACTCGGTTACTTTCTAGGTCCATCGACTGTTTTCTAGTCTGCAGACATGGCCAGCCCAGTTCCATTTAAGTAACCTGATTTGCTCAACAACATCAACCAATTTTGTCTTCTGCCTTATAGCTTTGCTGTAGAGTCTTTCTTTTTGTTTTATCCCCAACATGCTACGTTCCATTTTCCTTTGACAGAAGGCGAGTATACTTTCGTCCTCTTTCTTTAGGGACCAGGTTTGGCAACCGTACGTTAGGCACGGAAGAATTGCTACTTCGTAGAGTTTTTTCTTCAAATGTATTTTTATTTGTTGATTCTTCATTATTTCTTTATAACTCCAATATCTCTTCCATGCTATAGCTATCCGTCTTCGAATTTCGTTACTTGTACAGTTGTTAAAGGATACCATTTGTCCTAAGTAAATATACTCTTCTACATACTCTATGACGTTGCCTTCTACTGAGATTATTTTCCTTTCACCATTTGTTAGGATTTTGGTTTTATCCGTGTTGAGTGTCAGGCCTACAGTTTTGCTTTCACGTGTTATTTCATTTAGCATATTTGCCAGATCGGTAGAGTTTTCTGAAAAAATTACAATGTCGTCTGCAAAACGAAGATGGCTGAGGTAATCCCCGTCAACTTTAATACCTCTCCTCTACCAATTTAAGTTTCTAAAGATTGACTCTAGAACAGCTGAGAAAACTTTAAGTGAAAGTGGGTTGCCCTGCCTAACGCCCTTCTCGATGGGAAATTCATTTCCTTCTCTTTCTAGCCTCACCTTGGCACAGCTGTTGGTGTTATTGTAGAGTAGAGTTATGTACTTCTTTTCCACGCCTTGTTGCAAGAGAGAGTTCCAGATCGCGCTATGTTTTAGAGAGTCAAAGGCTTTTTTATAATCAATGAAGCATAAATAAAGAGTTTTCTATTTCCAAACCTTTGACCATTGTTGCTTCTTTTACCAGCAGAAAATTGACCAGACTTCGCCTTGCATGACTACCTGTGAATTAAAATCACCCATTAGTATTAGATTTTATGTGTTTATGAAGTCTAACGCGTTTTCAACTATTTGGTAGAAGAGTTCTATGTCTTCTGGCTTGTAGCTTTCTGTTGGTGCATAAGTTTGAATAAAAGACCAAATAGTTTCTTCTGAAATTTGAATTTCCATGGCTGCTACTCTATCTGAAAATGTTTCAAAACTTAAAATTTTGCCTTTCCATTACTTTTTTACTAAAAAACCTACTCTGTTTCTTCCATTTGTCGCATGCGAATGGTAGAGAACGAAATTCTCATATTCCTCTATTTTTTTTCTGGTCTCCGAACCTTACTGAGGCCTATCCATTTTAAATTTGCGACTGCATGTTCAAGTTCTAAAATCCTATTATCCTGTAGGAGCGTCCTAACGTTTAGGCATGCTGTATAGAGATTTTGGGTTTGTTTTTACAGTTTCACAGTGTTTGTTTTTATATAATATGAATTTTGGTTGAGTGTTAAACCTTGGGGGGCAGTGGTCAGACTCTCTCACGGTGATCAACCGATTTGGGGGAGGCAGAGAGGCTCTACTTAAGCGTTTTTTTGTTCTACTTAAGTTTGACGTTTGTGTATTTATGTTCGAAATACGCAAATATGAAGAAATATCAGCTGTTTTGCTTTACTTCTGGATTTGTTTGACTTTGTTTTCTTCCGCGTTAATGGTTTCTTTTACTTCTGGTGATTGTGAAAGATTCCTCTTTTGCTTGCGTGTTTTTCTTTTTAGTAGATTTTTCTTCCAGAGTTATTATTTTATCGTAGCGTAAAGCTACTTTTTTCCAGATTTACGTTCACGTTTCAGTACTTTTTGCAGTTCTTTACGTTTTTGTAGGATATGCATAGGATAATCTTCTTTTATATATATCGATGAGTATATAATTTTCTTTTTATTTTTCAATATTTCTAATTTGCGTTCGACGGTAGTCACCTCCAGCGCACAGCCTGATTACGTCACTGGACACCGTCTGCACATCAGCACGGCCCGGTAATCCTGAGGTTTCCCCGCGTTCACTAAGTCTACGATATCTCAGAAATTACGCATTGCAGCTCTAAAAACCAAAATCCATTGAAATGGCTATGAAATAAGCTATCTGATTATATAGGGTTTAGTACAGTTTTATCTTGTAATTTATTGTTAATTTGACGTTGAAAATAGGGTGAGCGACTTTTTCCCAGTTTGTCATCATATTTATACAATAAAAGCAATTCTTCCAAAAGTAATTGTTTAATTTACTTACTAACACATTATTGAACAATAATGAATGAAAAGAATACACATCTCCTTACATTTTTTGCACACGAACAAGCTTACAATAACATGCCAAATGGCGACCCGAGCGCACCGACAAAAAACGGGTTTGTTTATACTTCAACTTTGTTAGAACTGTGCGGATAAGTAGCTCACATAACACAAGACTCTATTTTGGTACACAAACACGCCACAAACAAAGTTTTAACTATTCTAAGTCATTGTTTTTGTTAATTTTACAAGGACTCGGCCTTGGAATCACATCACGTTTTGCATTTATTTATTGCATTTATCGTATTGCATTTATTTTAAATCGAACTTTGCATTCTACACTAGTATGATATTTACTAATGGAAAAACACTACACAAAACACGGAATTAGCAAAAACATTAACAAAATCAACAAATAAATTCACATAAACAAGCCATTTTTTATACAAATGAATGCGTCACCACAGATTAAACTGAGTGGAACATTCTGTAACAAAATGTTGGTCGATGTTAAGCATGTGATGTTTTACGCCTTTCCTTTTCTTTTTCCTACAGTCTGTGTAAGTTAGAGCAGGAAAGGTACCCTCTAGATAGGCAATATTTGTTATTAAATCCGACCCGAGCCACGCAACTCTATGAGTCTGATTACGTCAATAGTGCATAAGGCGTTTTTTTTGACGAAAATTAATGAGTCGGCTGAGTGGAGGAGGGCTACACGACGAAGACAGGTCTGATTTTTTTCTTCCTTTATTTTACCCAATCTCCTCACTTCTTCAATTTTTCCTGTCTGGCACGTTATTTCAAGGTTTTTATTATTATGCTGAATATTTTCTTCAATAACCCGTCGTAATTACGTTCAGACTCTTCGACTCCAAAGAATATAAGATTTTTCCTTCTCACCTGCTTTTCGAGTTGATTTATCATAATTTGTGCCGGCGGTCTAGTTTCTCCTCTAACTCTTTAGTTCTTAATTCCATGTGCCCAAACTTTTCATTTATGTTGTTATTAATTGATTGTTTTATACTCTCCTCCAATTTTTTTCATCTCCTGTTTTTGACCGGAAAGACCGTTTTGAATTTGTTTTAAAATTTTCATCATTCCTTGCATATTTGTTTCTTGTAGTTTTCTTTTTATTCGTAAATTTTAATTGTTGTATTAACTGCCCTCTTGTATCCGTTAGCGGTACTAGAATAGCTTAAATCAGTATCGATTCGGTTTTGTAAGTTCCGCTACTCGCTAATAGATGGCGCTTTTTACAATTTTCAGACTGGTGTTTTAAATCTTCTAGTATTTTTAGGTTATCTTACCCAAAGTATTTTTAATAACGATATCTTCGATGTTTTCACTGTTTTAAATTATAAATTAGTAATAGACTGACCTTCCCGGTGTTACAAACCAGTGATAGTGGTTGTTGAGCTCCACAAAAAGCAGTCCTTTTGTGTATACCTGAAAAAATACGCTGAAAAAAGTCTTCTTTCTTCTTCTTTTTCTTTAAAAATATCGTTGCTCCACACTAGGAATAACTTCTGTATCGTGGTTGCGTCCACAAACATGTAAACTCACATTAAAGACACCCAAACCCGAAACAACTTTTTCCCGTTTATTAAATCTAACAACTTTTAATTTATTCGTTCCCTACGGGAAACGAACCCGCGACACGCAGTGCCACACAATTTATATAGTATTGTATCTACTTAAGGGCCGATTTCACCAATGAAACTAATCGCAATTACTTTAAACTAAACTGAATTCATGCGTTTAATCAAGATTAGAGACTTCGTTTTGCGTTTCACCGAAAACTGGGCGTTTAGAATTTAAACTAAGTTAAGATTAAACTAGTGTAGTTTGTAGTGGTAAAACACAAAATGAAGCTCTAATCTCGATTAAACGCATAAACAGAGTTTAGTTTAACTATTCGAGATTAGTTTCATTGGTGAAATTGGCCCTAAATCTTTTAGTTTAACCTCTTTACTCGTCTCTTATGAGTTCTTCGTTATGTTCATACGCGAACAAGTACGCAGTATTTACCAGTATAAGCCTACCTTAATAATAATTAGGATCACGAAGGCACAGAGGTTAATCTATTTGGGTTAACGTGAATACATAAAGCATTACCCGGTGAGAGGACAGCAATATGCTCGAGCCATCAACCGTCGTCATACACCAGAGGCACGTGAAGTGTGAGGAGCTGTGTACACGACATGAATGTGCTAATATAGGTAGGTACGTGCCACGTTTAGGGCTTGATCTAATGAGAGCGTTTGAGAAATTAATAGCGTAAGATTTTGTGTTAAGTATTAATTAAACATTACACGTAGGTACGTGGTTCGCGGTGGTAACCGACTTAAGGCCTATGCACACCGGTATGGAATGGCAGAAGATATTGCCACCGGTCAGCGCACACTAGCCGCTTAGATACTGTACCTTTCCGGCGGCCTACCAAGACATCCTGCGACGGAAGTATGCCTCAACATAAATACGTCTGAAGTGGGTAGCGGCGCGGGCGCAAATGTGGTGTGCATGTACTCCCGCTTATCCGAGGATACCGCATGGTAATTTTTTTGTAAAAAAGTTTTTTATTTTTCGCTTTTTAGTTCTGGTTACCCATTAAATTGTCTTAACAATACATAGCAATACGATCGCAGCAATCGCGGTTGATTTGCTGTCAATTTTTGAAGAGTTCCGTTGTCTGTCTCCGAAACTCGTCATCAGATCAATATGAAATTTAAATGGGACCATTTCGGAATTAACCAAATTTTTGCAAATCCGTCACTAAATGACGAAGTTATGCCCGAACATACATAAAAATAAAAAAATAAAATTTATTTCACATTTCATTTTACATACATAATCGTGACTTTGTCGAATCATTTTGTATGGAAAATAAAAACGAAGAAAAAATTAATTCGTATGCCAGTTGATTCTTTGACATGGTCTCATTAATAATACCCTAGTGATAAGGGATGTCAACAGGAAAACCTTGTACATTGAGCTAACACAAACGACTGTACCTATTCTGTGGAGGACTTTTCTGATGTCACTCACAATCCTAATTGTGACCTTACTATAAAAAAATCTAATTAGTCTGATAGTTAAATAACCAAAAAATATTGGACCTGTATTTTTTTTTCTCACAAAAAAAAATGAGGGTGATACAGTGCGTTTAAATTTCACGTGACTTCATGCTGCGCGACACTTGTTAGCACCAAAGTGACGTAACGAGCCCCCTCTCCTGAACTTTGATGCGTCAATTTTTCGATAACTTTGTCATTTTTAATTGGTTTGGTAAAGCAAAAAATATATGTCCAATATTTTTTGGTTTACATAACCAAAAAATATTGGACATATATTTTTTGCTTGCTACTGACGGACTTATTGGATTTTTTTTAGTAAACTACCATATTCCAGACAAAATAAGCACTACAGTTACTGTTTAAATTAATTCATCATTTCAAATATCGAACAGGCTAGCCAGCCAGTAGAGTCGGGTCCACATGCTTCATCAACGCCGCATATCTACTTTACGTATGAGTGAAGTCTCGAATTTACCATTTGTAATTAATGGAATAATCTATTTATTTTGGAAAAGGGCACGTTCCGGTGCACACTAAATGTAAAGCACAATAAATAGCATCTTAATGGTAGATAAATACCAACTCGTAAATGTTTCGATTAAAAACGAACGTTTTCATATTTATGAGCTCTGAGTTTCATTGGATGTTAGCAGGTAGAATCGGATATTCTTATTTAGCTCGGAATTAAAGTTGCCACGCTCGTTAGGTGTACAAACAGTGATTATGTAATTAATTAAATTTCGCATGCTCGGGAGCAGACCGTATGTGGGTGCGCCATAGAAAAATGGAAGAGAATCTGTCTCTTCCTTTTTTGAGCTTTTAGTAGCGGAAAAGATTTTTCGCTTCAATATAAAACTAGCAGGTATTCCACAGCGAATATATACCGAGGGGATTTCCATATGCCCAGGTGCACAAAGGTGACCATTGTGGACGGGTTAAATCAAGTGGATGCGAACTGAACGATGTTTTATTGAATGTCGACGGATTTAGAGAAAAGTGGGCTATTGAGGTCTAAAGTTACAAACCACCTTTTAAGGATATAGCCGCCAAGTGGCGCCCTCAGTGAATAAAAAATCGTAGCAAAGCGTAGAAGATAAAGATTAAAAAATCATATGTTGCGTTTGCTACAAAGAGCTTAAGGTATTTTTACGTTGTTGAAACAGGACTCGAAGTGTTTTGTATCCAAAGTAGTAAGCAAAGTACCAAAAACGGCCGTTTTTGACATTTTTGCCTACTACTTTGGATACGAAACACTTTAAGTCCTGTTTTAACTACGTAAAAATACCATATCCTATATGTAACAAACGCAACATAGGATTCTTTAATATTTATTTTCTAGGCTAAGATACGATTTTTTATTCAATGAGGGCGCCACTTATGGGGAGGTAGGCCCTTAAAGTAAAAAGGTTTGTGCTAGGGGAGAGCGGGGCTTATTTAGAATGATAATGACCTATTAACAAAATGTATGCTTGCGGTATAATTTGTACACATATTCTTCTTAATAATTTGGAAAGACTTTCTGATGTATCTTTAACGAATTATATATATGTATATATACTAAATATTTAGTAGACATTAAAACAAAAAGTAACAACTTACCCAAAATTGGGGCCAGTTTTAAAAAGCTGGGGTAAGTTGTTGTTAAGTCTATAGGGAACTTAGATAAATAGAAAAACAAAGATTTTATTATATACGGTACTCATATATTTAAAGACTAATCAACAATTTATTAAGAGTAGTCAGTCAAAGTCTAAAAAACTGAACAGAATAATTAAACTGCTTGTCACCTTTTTGGCAATGATTTTTCTCGGTTTTAACTGTTGTTACGCAGGTTATTCACTTCTAAACTACATATTGTGAAGATTGTAGACACAGCCTAATCTCAGCGGGTCTGCACCGGCATTTAGCTGGCAGTTAAGAATATCGGAGAGTTGATGGAATAATTTTAGAAGAGTAGGTGTGAATTTTGTATTATGTCAGACAGGAGTTTTGTCCATGCAAGTGGATTTAAAGTGTCCTTAGCTCTTTTCTTATCCGCCCGTAGCGTGTTACCCTATTGTACACCGCACTCTCGCGTTACCAGCGAGTGAGAAGTCTATCTAGAACTTACGAGAACGTCCCAGGATCCCTGCAGGCCGTACTGGTGCCTTGGGGTCCTACAATATTCTTACGGATAAAACTTGTATTTATAGTACTTTACCCAGCTTTGTGAAGAAATCATTGACCATATTTCTTTGAAAATATGTTACCCTTTTTGCACTTGTTTATCCTTCTTATCTATAAGAAGACTCACTCACTTCTTTCCTTAAAATACATCTTGAGCTGTCTACAGTTCAAGATGTCTTTTATGGAAAGCAGATAAACAGTCTGACCCAAATGATTTGTTCTAATGCACGTATGATGGTGGAATTTCAGGCCTGTCGAATTTAACTACGCACTTGTAGGCATTTTTTTTAACTTCACGTAGAAGTAAACCCATAAAAAATTAAAGTAAATTCTTTTGTCTTCTTCGTGACAGAAATTTACTTTTTTACAGCCAATTGTATTGTTTTCTCCCACTTTTAACTTTATGAATCTGTTTAACGTCAATTATAACACATATCTAGTACCTTAGCGACAGTTTTTATATTTTCATAACTTCATCTGCCGCCCCTTCTTTCAACTATTGATATATGGCATGATTTTATCTTGTAAATACACATACTGTAATAAAACACCAATTATTAACACACATTTTTATTGTAATGAGGCAAGTTATTCCGGGTCACACACCCCAAAAAAATGAACCATCAAACCCCAAATTATATGTTCTGGTATAAAACAAAATGACAGCTTAGGTATTATTACCCAAGCTGTGTGTTTATCTTTTTTTACATTTAGCAATTTTAATTTTAAAGATATTTTAAATCAAATAGTAAACGTATCTTTACACAAACGCACGAAAAAACTAAAAAAAATTACACAAAATAAGTGAAATTGTCCAAAATTAACAAAGAAGAAAATAATATTTATTACTCACGTGGATCAGAGGCGAAACAGTCACCACGGTACCACAGGGTGCCACTGGCTTGACCAATATGGCAGCCGTCGGTGCACTACTTCTTGCACTTGTATTTCGTAATGCACTTAAAAAAAAAAACCTTTATTATTCACTTCTCGTTTTGGAGCTATTTCAATCGCAACAACTTACCCCGGTAACTTCTAGCCCCGCTCTCCCCTACTTTTAAACAGCACTTTTCAGTGTCTTATGTCAGTCACACTAACAACCCGCCCCAGCTCAAGAATCCATCTCAGCCAGATCAGCTATATATATGAAAAAACTATATGTGAAAAAAGTATCAAAATCCATTCAATACTTTTTGAATTTATCGCTAACAAACAGACAGACAGACGTGGTGGGTTCATTAGTGATATGATACACCACGTTACAACAGATACCTACACGTGAAAAGGTTTAATATCTAAATGAATGACCTTTTTAGAAGACCAAGACGGATTCCCTAGCAAAACTTAACTTTGTGTCGTTGTAAACTTTTGTGACGGCACGGTTGGCGCAGTGGTTGAGCGTTCGGCTGCTGCGCTGCGTGTCGCGGGTTCGATCCCCGCACGGAACAAATATTTATATGGCCTACAGATAGTTGTTCCGGGTTTGGGTGTCTTGTGTATAATAATAATAATAATTGGAATTTGGTGTGGACAAATGTGCAGTCATGCATGTAAAGCGAGGGGAGATTATGGAATCCGTGGGAACTAAACTCTCGGATTCCGTACACCTTAGATCCCTCTGCTCAACCGAAACCTACAAGTATTTGGGTATGTCGGAAGCGTTAGGCATCAATACTGCTGACGTGAAACAGTCGTTGAGGGAGCGCTTCTTTGGCCGCCTGAATAAAGTACTGAATAGTCTTTTATCAGGCGGGAACAAGGTGCGCGCCTTCAACGGTTGGGTCATGCCGGTATTGATGTACTCTTTCGGCATACTCAAATGGACTCAGACGGAACTTGACGCCCTGGATAGGAGGGTCCGCACACTGCTGACCGCAAATCGGATGCATCACCCACGATCATCGGTGATGAGGCTGTATATCCCGCGGAAGTGTGGGGGTCGTGGGTTCTTAAATGCTAAGACCCTACACAACCGCGAGGTATGCAGCCTTAGGGAGTACTTCCTCAAAGCTGACGTGGGTATGCATCGAGATGTGGTCGCTGTGGACAAGGGCCTCACCCCGCTCTCCTTGGCAAAAGAGAACTGGCGCAAACCTACAGTACTGGATACTAATGACCGCAGGGAAGTATGGCAGAGCAAGGAGCTTCACGGGCGCTTTTACCGGGTCCTACATGGGCCCGATGTAGATCTCTTAGCGTCCGTATCCTGGCTGCGCTTTGGTGACCTCTTCGGGGAAACCGAAGGTTTTGTCTGTGCGATTATGGACGAAGTTATGATGACGAATAACTACCGGAAATATATTGTGAAGGACGGTACGGTTGACATCTGTCGGGCATGCCACCGGCCCGGAGAATCAATACGACACATTATTTCTGGTTGTTCTCGTCTAGCTAACGGAGACTTTTTTTTTTTTTTAGAACTAGCTTAAAGTTTGTAATACATACATGAAGATTGGGATTTTCTGCATCCGAACTAGGCGGTAGCCTGTATCTCGGATTGCATTTCCTCCCCCTTAAAAATATTGTGCACCTTTATTAGCCATTTATAAAGATTATTATACAATAATTAAATAATATTGCCATGTCATGTGTATGAGTAAATTACTGTGTATAAAACGAGAACACCTGTTAAGAATTGGTGTAAGTGTATAATGTATCTGTTTATGTGATGTGAGCGATATACATACATTTATTAGATTAGGAATTTAGTTAAAAATAAATATGAAAGTGAACCGAAACTAGTCGCTAAGAAATTTATTTGGGAATGTCCAAAATCGCTTCCGTTTCATCATAAGAGAGTTTTTGTAGGTAGTCCTGAATTTTTCTTTTACAGTGGATCTTAGTTAGTGGATAAATGTTTATAATTGTATTGATTCTGTTGTATATGTAAGGACCCAGAAAAATGAAAAATCTCTTGATGAAGGATGTTTTAGGAACATATGTACGTTTACACACTTCATGTTTCCTACGTTTGCGTAGAATGTCCGTGTCGTATGTGAGATCACCATGTTGCTTGAGGAGTATGCCCAGAATGAAAAGTTGGCGAACGGTGAGAACTTTACATAATTGATAGACTATTTGCATAGACACAACCTTGTAGCCAGGATTATTCACCAGCAACTTGCTCTTAAATACAATCTTGTGGAATCAGAAGTACCGTACTATAGATATGTGCCCGACCCAGTTCTCGAAAATGGCAATATCACGTTATACTGGGATCGATCTATCATCACTGACAGGACTATTGTTGCCAATAAACCTGACATAGTGGTGATAGATCGATTAGCGCGTCGCTCAATGATTGTTGATATAGCTGTCCCTCATGACGAGAACCTCGTGAAGGCTGAGAGAGATAAAAAAACAAAGTATCTTGATCTGGCTCGCAAGGTTGTCGACATGTGGGAGGTGGATACAGCAGTCATTGTGCCGATAGTCGTGACGGCCAATGGCTTAATTGCCAAGAGCCTCGACCAATATCTCAGGAGGCTCTCGTTAGGAAGTTGGATCAAGGGCTTGATCCAGAAAGCAGTACTCCTGGACACGGCTCGTATTGTTAGGAGATTCCTTTCTCAGGAGCCCTGACCACCGGTAGCTTGGACCCTATTCCCGATACCGGTGGGCTACTACTTTTTATATTTTTAAATGTTTTTGTATTTATTTATGTTTTTATATGTAAGTACCTAAATATTTGAAAATGTGAAGTGTATGTATATAAGATTAAATAAATGAAATAATAATAATAATGTTTTATTGACATAAAGATGTTACATTTTCACTTGAAGCCCTGACTCCCGTGCTAGTTAGTATCTGTGTTACAGGAGTCAGTGTCTTCACCCTTTCGTGGAACATTAACAATTTACAATAAAATTAAATTCAGAACAATTAGTGCAAGCTTGCTCATGTGTAGTGTGTAATGTTGAGTGTGTTGTGTGTATGCGAGTATGTTGTATTTTGTGTGTGTGTGTGTGAGTGCATTTGTCTGAGTGTGTTTGGTGGTTGTAGGTACTTTGGGTTATATCAGAGATTGTTTGCCCATATTACTATTTAGTTATTACGAGTTTTGTTCTTTAACTATGTTTGAGTTTACTTACATGTTTGTGAACGCACCCACGATTCAGGGATGATTCCTAGTGTGGGGCAACATTTTATTTCTTAAAAAAAAAACTATCCCCTGCCTTGTTCCTATTCCACCAATTCACACTAAGCATTGCCAAACTTCTTTCATAATGCACATAACAAAGGAGTGGAACTCTCTACCTGCGTTTGTGTTTCCGAATGTGTACAACCCTAATCTCTTCAAAGTTAGAGTGAACAGCCCCGCAAGCCAAATAACTTTTCTAATATCGTTTACGCTAACGCTTCGTACACAATATATGCAATGACATTACCTGCGATAAGTCACGTGACACTGTCTTTACGCAGCGCAGGTAATGTCATCGCCATACATTTTGTACTAAGCGTTAGCATAAACAATAATAGAAAAGTTTTTAGTCTAGGGGGGCAGGCTTCTTCTGGGTAAGCTCACTCCATTGTCGACCTATTCTCTATCACCTCTGACCTAGACTAGAGAAAGAATTTCTGAAATCTCTGTTTTTATAAGTTATGCTACATCTCGCGCTAAATCCTCTCGAGATACCCTCAGATGATAGTAGAATATGGTATATAATATATTCTACTATCATCTAACGTAACATTATAGGCACAGTAAGTACTATTGGGAATTGTAAGACAAACTTTCGCAAAACAAATGTTTTGTCTGGCAAATTTCTGACAGTAAGCCGTTATGAATAATTGTCCGTGCTGAAAGTCATGTTAAACTTCTGCTTCTTTGTGTCGCGGGCACGACAGTTCAAATGGTTTTGGCCCAAAACATTGCCACTTCCATGGCGTCATCGGTGGCAGCGCAGAGGTCACTTATGTCACTCTATATCACGTTGAACTAGAAGGAATACTATACTAAGGTATAACATATCTACAGCTCTTCTCTTATTCTTAGATATAATTTGTAACGTTTCTGTTACAATGATTAAAGTTAAAACTACTGTGTTTAATATCATTGTTGTTCATATAATAAAAGTTACTTGAACTGCTATAGCTATCGAAAACAGAATACCCACCGATGTAATATTGCAAGAAGAAATCCGAGGGGAACCGTATATTTATTATTGGTTAAGGAAAAATGGGTTCCGCTATAAATTCTGTTTGCCTGTGAAGTGGACGAAATAATGGTATTTGTAGAATGTACCTAATAACGGTATCGAAATTGTATACAGGAAAAGAAATGTGGCTTTTGTGTTACAAAAATGATGAGGGCTTTTTAGTTTATTTGAAAAGGTTCCTGATGACAAACAATTTTAGTATATTTGTCGCTTCTCTAACTTTAATACCCATTACTTTAATAATAAATTGTTATCTTCTTCATTTAAAAGTTACCTACTATAGTAACTAAGGGCGTCATGCAGACAAATTAACTCTCATCTCTTCCTATCATACTCCTTAAAGAATCACGGCGAAGCAGCATCAATACGTTGTGTTTGAGCAAACGTTTATCTTTGTGAACTCGCGTCAGTCCCTCGAGACTGACCTTTTAGCAGTAGTCTGTAGTGAAACAAAGCTCTCGCAATTAAACTACTGAGCAAAATGGATTTATGCGCACACCGATGTGTTTTGTTTTCCTACTGTAGGTGTAGCTACTCCATATTATATTAAATTCCACAAAATGAAAATATGTCTATAGAAATCTTAATTAGTTTTATAAGTAATAGTAGTTTTTTTCGTTTGTTACCATTTCACACTTTTTTTTTTTGAACGTGAGGGCGTGTGAGTCCTGTCCTTACTGACTAAAACCCACCCCTGTTCCTTCCCTGCCTGAGTGCCCAGGGGCGAGGTAACTCTTTCGAATTTATCCTCAACCCCTAGGCAGGCATCGGCCGTGACGGGCCCCGTCATGAATGCTGACAAGTCTTTGAGGCGAGCGTGGAATACTACGTGCGGTCGACTCTCGGGCCTGGTGCTGATCGGACGGCGAGTTACCCACTACGCGTCACCCGCAGACCCGGGTCTGCGGTGGCTGGAGATCGTCTCGCGGCGGCGCCTGGAGCCCCTGGCGTTTCCTGCGGCGGCTGCTGCTGAGGGTGTGAGGGCAAGTCTGCTGTTGTTGCCTCAGCATTACTGCTTCATAGAAAGAGGAGACTGCTTCCCATTCCCTCTCACTCCGTACCATGGCCTGGACCAGGGCCGGGCGCTGCCGCCGATCGCCTGCACGAGGACACGGCGGCGGGGCTTCGCCCAAGCGGGACAGATCTCCACCATGTGCTCCACCCTGTCCTCTGGGCGATCCTCACAGTGGGATCTGCTACCCCTTGGCATGCATGATGAGCCCCATCAGTGATTGCTGGCATCTCTTTGAGGCGCGCGTGGAACACTACGCGCCGTCGACTCTCGGCCTGGTGCTGATCGGACGGCGAGCTACCCATTACTCGCCGTCCGCAGGACCGCGTCTACGGTGGCGGTGACTCTGTTGTCACCCGTCACACGGCGGTGCGCCGCCCAAGCGGGTCAGAACTCCACAGTATGCGCCACCGTACCTTACATAAGCCACTGAACCGATCATCGTGAAATTGTGCTTCTTACACCTACGTTGTCAGAGAAACAGACTTGGACATAAGGTACCATTCAAATAGAAAAAAGTACTATTTCTGAGGAAAAGAACGATAACTTTTGACGGTCACAATTGTTTTAAGGCGCTATTAACTGCCAACGACCTTGAGTGGTTAGCTTGCGTGTTCTGTGGTGAGCTCACGTAACGCGTCGTACAACCACTCTGTAATAAGACTTGCCCATTAAGGAGCGCTGTCCGAAATTAGACGCATTATTTATTTATCATACAAAGAACAACAGGTATTATTCCAAAACACGTATACTAAAATATAAATAATTAAATGATCTTTAAAATGAATAAGGTTTCATAAAAATATGCTTTATTGTTTTGGCGTGATTCTCAATTTTTTAACCGCGTTAGACAGAACTTTATAAATTACTCGTAATTGCACTATGTTATAAAAATATAATTTCAAATATTCGCTTATCAAATTACAAAAAAAAAATTCTAGAGTAATATATATTTTTTTTCAAAGAAATAATAGCCGTGATCTTCAATTAAAAGTCATTAGAAGTCGTATAACTGCGCCTTAAGACGCTAGATGGCGCTACGTGTCTCGAATCATTTTGCTCCCGTGCGAAGCAGGGGCGAGTTGCTAGTATTACAATTTACAATGTAGATAACGATAGAAAATTCATACCTTTTGACTAATCCTGTAATTTTTCATTTGAATACCTAGTCAAATTTCCAATCGACATGGGGATTTTAATATTTAAAATTTAAAAAAAAGCATGCTAGAAGTGTTTTAATTCCAGCATGGAATGTTTTGGAGTGGAAACTGCGTAACTGAAAACGCAGCGTTGGAAGGCCTCCTACAAAGTGGATCGATGACCTCGTGAGGGTCGCGGGTAGCCGATGGAATCGAGATGCGCAGGACCGGTTGTTGTGGCGACAATTTGATGAGGCCTATGTCCAGCAGTGGACGTCTTAAGGCTGAAATTATGATGATGATGATGAGAAGCATTTAGTGGGCTTAACAATTCTGCACTGCACTCAAATTAAAACGCACCAACATTTCCAATTAATTACCAGCTATACACCGAAACTGCTAACAGCTTGACTCAGTTCAACAAAGTGTTTTAATTCATTTCCACAGCCTTTTGGCTTTTCCACATACGAAACAGAAACCCGCTTCGTATTATCAAGTGCAACTGAAACAGGCTGGGGACTCACCGAACCGATACGTAACTCCAGTGAAAAACATCAACGCAAACCGAGCGCGGGTGAAGCCACATTAAGAGGGAACAGGGGGCTGCGATTCTCCATACAAATGTATTCCCCTTTTTTCTTCCTGAATAATGCCTCTAGAGCAATCATTTTTTTTTATAAAGTCAAGGTCTGCTGTTGACACGTCCCTGTCATTTCCTTTTTTTCAGCAACTAATAAATAAAGAAAATATGACCCTCCACAAATGACAAAAAATGGCCCTATTTTTACCGCCGATCTTAGAACACTACCAGACAAATTAGAAAAGTTTTAACATAAAACATTTAATAGGGCCCTAGACATACTCTTTTTTAAAAATTTGGTGCGAAAAATAATTGAATCGGCTCAGTTTTCGAGGAGAAAACGGGGCATACGGAACGTCGATCTCGTCAAAAATTTTGTGATAAAATCAGTCTGAGTTGCAGCTGTCCCTATTGCACTCTACAAGGGCAGGCTTGAGGGAGCACGATGGCAGTAGTTGCTTCAAATACCTATTTTGTAAATTCCTCGCAGGCCCTGCTCCTTCTTAGATATTGACCGTAGGAATTTCTAGGTGGGTCGCATGCACGCAATATCCAAAATTAAAACTATTTACATACTGAAATTCAGTTTTTACGAATGGAGAAAGCATAATAATTATGACTAATGAAACAGAATAGATTTACGGAATATGATCCCTTGCTAGCTTGATTACAAACGGTAATATCAACAGAATTTAAACAGTATTGTTTTCTATGTAATCAAATTCTAAGCCAAATTTACTAGCAAGAACAATAATTAAAATTAAAATAAAAACTTTGTCTATATAGTAGGATTAACGCAAGCTGCTCGTTTATTCAGCTTTATTATTTTTACGTACAACATGCTCTGGTCTCAGAGACGTGACGGGAATAGTAATCATCTCTCACCAACTCGCATAACTCATTGATACGAATGTAACTTTGCGTTTTGCACTTTTGCACACAATTAAGGTCACGTATTGGTGACGAGGATTTGAAACAAGACTGCTGAAACATATTTTTGACGCTTTTACTTTTGAACATTTAAGGCGCAGTTATACGACTTCTAACGGTTTTTAATTGAACAGCATGTCTAATCTAAACTAGTCTAGATAGGATTAAAAATTGAGAATCACGCCAAAACTATACAGTCTATTTTTATGAAATTTTCACCACTTTAAAGATCATTTAATTGTTTATATTTTAGTATACGTGAATTATGTCGGTCCAGCAGGAAGTTGCAAGGAAACCTCGAGATTACTGGAACAGGTTTAATTCAGTATTAACATTTGTTCAAAAAATCTTAGTCTAGTGACGATCGTTCAATGGTTGAATCGAAAGTGAGCCCTACATTCAAGCGGTCCGGCGGCCGAGGCACGTCACCGTGCGCCACGATGCGTCGACTCAGCATATCCGCTCTTGTCGTTAGGCTGATGCAATACTTGTGTGGAGTTGGGTAATTTTCTATGGTTCGCGTAATATGTAACACGTGTTTTAGTAGAATACTTGTTGTTTTATGTACAATGAATAAATAATTCGTCTAATTACGGACAGCGCTCCTTGATGGGCGAATCCTATTACTGGGTAGACGTACGATGCGTTACTTACGTGAGCTCAGCACAGAACACGCAAGCTAACCACTCAAGGTCGTTGTCAGTTAATAGCGCTTTAAAGAGCTAACTTACGTAGTTCTGACCAAGCTACGAGTATGTAACAGTTAGATTACAGTGCTTTTACAGAAATAGAATTGAGAAAATACATACACCACAAGAGGTTTATGAAATATGTTTCAGACTCCTACCTTTATGCGTAACAGGCGGTTATAAGTTTGCTAGACTTATTAAAGAAAAGTACTCGTAAGCATTTTTTTTTTCATTTAAAATACAAATAATGTATCGGAAAACGCAAATTGCTCGACTAATTGCCTCCGTACGGAACTACATATTACTATTATAACAGGTAACTGTTATAAACTATCCCTTTACCTTTTTTCGTTGATATCAAGTGAGCCATTGTGTGAACAACAAAGTTTTAGAAAAGTTACTAACTTAGTGGACTAGCCGGTCTTTTTGATATTATGGGTTCAGGGAATAAGTTTGAAAACTCTCTTATAATTTATTTGATTACAAACACGTTTGTCTTCTAAGTTATGTGAAAACCTAAAATGAAAACCACACAATCATACCCTTATTCGTGTGAAATGTAAACACTAAACCTGATTTTGGGAATTGGCAAAAAGAGTTACAGCAAAATCAGCAATTTCAGCATTACCTAAAATCAGACTCTCTCGTTAACCTAATGGAACGTGCAAATGGGTCCTTTGTCCAGCACTCGATCAAGTGCTTCGTGCATAAAATGGTACCAGGCAATTAGTATTGCACAGTGGAACCTACATACGTATGACATGTTAGATAGTTACCGCTATTCGACTATAGACAAATGCTTGCACTGACTGGACAGGTCCACTCAAATATGTTTGGTTCTTTCTTCAAAAGACCACTACAGACACTAAGCTGCATGGTCCTCATATAGAATAATGTGAAAGCGAGAACTATGTATGTCGTTATATTCATGTAGATTTTATGATTGTCTGGCAGTTTGAGTATTTTTGCGGCCTACTCAAATGTCCTGACTTTGGTATTGTTCGTCGGTTCGTTGAGCTCCTCAAAGTCCTGAGTTGAGCTTCACGATTACTGACAAATGCTTGCACTGTCTGGACAGGTCCACTCGAATTTGTGTGTTGCTTTCTTCGAAAAGCTCATCCAGGACATAAACGTACATGGTTCTCATATGATTTAACCAGTACACATTGTATGGATTTCAACACTTTAAAAGAGACTTTGACCTCTGAGTTTGTTTCGGTGTTTCTTCTCAGGGTAGTCAGCTAGGAAACACCGGCCTCATCTAGCTTAAACTGACGAAAAACACTGACGTGTAAAAGTGTTCCATGTAACCTATTTACTGAATAAACATCATTTATCATTATCATTTGATGTATTCATTAAGATGTTTTCCTTCACCGTTTTGAGAGCAGTGGTGATGAAATAATTTACACAAAATAAAGCGCCTGCCTGGATTTGAACTCACGACCTACAACTTGTAATAAGTCGCGGCCAATACCACTGGGCCACCACTGCTCTACTGGGCCACCACTGCTCTTGTCACAACACTAGTTTGTTATTCAATAAATAATTCTCACTTAGAGGCAACTTTTCAAAGCTAAAAGTAGCACTGAACTAAACAATTCATGGCTCTGCAATGCCGCCTTGTTAGTAATTCTAATCAGATCCTGGTTCCTAATGCCGCTACACCGTGTGTGAACCAGGCCATTCCTTTCGATCGTGTAAGTCGGTACACGACTGAATGGAATGATGGCGGGATTGACAGTGACAATCCAATCAGCTGGCTTTATAATACTGTAGAATCCCAGGCACTCCTGTGCCCTGCAGGGATTCCTGGGCGTTCTTCGAAGTCCCGGGGACGTCTCATAGCTTGGCGACTCGTTGACTTGGTGCGAGAGGACTATATCGAAGGGATCTGTCTACGGGCGAATAAGGGAAACTGCTGAGGGCGACTTCAATTACTTACGAAACTTCTTACGTCAAGCGTATCATTTCTTCTAATATTCAAACGGCTTTTCAATAAATCTAGAATGTTCTAGTCAACCAGTTAAGGCCGGCGCACACCTGCTAATATAAGGCTGTGTCTACAATCGTCACAATACTGTGTGTCTGCTCGGTTTTGTAGCATAGAGCAGCGTGTGTTATCTGAAGGTACAAGCTCTGCTATCAACTAATCGGTATGTAGTCTGTTTGTACGATCACTTTCCTATTATAGAGGAAATACAACTGCAGTTTTAATGTAACATACATTAGTTTAGTAATATACATACTTTTTATAATTAGGTAAAATATTTTCCAACTTACGTAGGTTATACGAAAAATACGACCAAATACCTGAAACCCAATCAAGATTTCCCTGACGCAATTTCTTTCTTTTTTCTCAAACAAGGTCAATTTCGAAAAAACTGCTACAATCTCTTACAAATTAAGTTGACCCTGAAATACAAGAAAGATTTTTCTTCCGAACTTTTGTTTCCAAACTAGATGTTTTTTTATTACTTAGCTATCCATTTCAGTTTTTCTACCTACTGTGTTTGTGTGACAGGGGTCGAGCGGCTTAGACCTTCGTTGGTTCACCGAGCAAAAAGCCGACCGTAAGGAAAGCAATTGGCGGACAAAAGTCAAACTTAATCAAAGTCAGTTTCTAAATCTACGTATGTTGCGGAACTGTTAACAAAATTAACGATATTTATCTGCGACTGCCATTTATAAAAGTGACAACACCTTGATATCTTAAGTTAACGAAATACCAAATATTTAATAGATAAATAGTAATTTAAATTATTAAAAGCAATTAGGATAAAGTAATAATTCAAATTGCTTCTAGTAATAATTCTAAAAAAATATTAAAATAATGGACTCGTTTGCGAGGCATTGAAAGAAACAATGCGCAGGTGTCCAGAGAATGGGTTGCGGGTAAACTGTAAATAGAGTTACCATGTCCCTCGGCACAGAGGCAACTGAGGGAACAAGGGTCTGCCCAGGGGTTGTGGATAAATTCGAAACAGAGTTACCGCGCCCCTGGGCACTCAGGGCAGGGAAGAAACAGGGGTGGGTTTTAGTCACTGAGAGTCTGACACGCCATCCTGCTCCACCCAGAGCGGGTGAAATCATTGGATGATTTCCCAACCGATAAAAAAGGTGCCCAGTGAATTGTTTCCATACTAGATTGTATTGTGATCCGAATAGATTTTTTTCGTAATTTTCGACCTTTGACCGCTTACCCGTGGGTACCAATCAGTTTTATATTTAGGCACTTTATTTCCTAAAAGCAACAAGTTTCATGAAATAAGTAGGTATAAGTAAGTTAGTCATGCCATTTATTTTGTGTTGTAAGATGGAATTTGTAATTCCATCTTCTAAGTATCTTACAGTGCTCGCCCGTCTGCGTTTGCGCATCTACGATCGTGAACGCTCGGGAATTGAGAATTTAGCTATGCGCGCGCGCGCGCTTTCCTGAGAGCGCGCGTGTTCTTGTGTACGATGTCTTTTATGTAGCGAAGTCTGCCTAGGGGTTGAGGTGAAATTCGAAAGAGTTACCTCGCCCCTGGGCATTCAGGGCAGGGAGGATCAGGGGTGGGTTTTAGTCAGTAAGAGTCTGACACGCTCTCCCGCTCCACCCTAGAGCGGGAGAAGTCATTGGATGATTTCCCACCCTCTAAAAAAAATAAAAGTATCTTACAGTATTTTTTTTATCCGCTCGAACTTGAAGATCGTGCCACGTTTTTCCACCAAAAATATCTAATACCTTTAAACGAGCAATTCTTGTATATATGTATATACAGGGTGGTAAATATCAATGGGCCCTGAAGGGAAACCATTTTAAATCAACATTTTTTTAAATTTTTAGCTGGTTAGTTTCCCGGTTTAGGTAAGCTTGTCGAGAAATCTGTGAATGCAGTTTTTTTTTCTTTTTAAAAATAAAAGAATGTTTCCTTTAAGTGAAATAATCTATCTTATGGATTTAAACTGGTTTCCCTTCAGGGCCCATTGATATTTTCCACCCTGTTTATAATCTGAATCTCGGAAACGACTCCAATGATTTTCATGAAATTTAGTATGTAGGGGGTTTCGGAGGCTCGAAATCGATCTAGCTAGGTTTAATTTTTAGAAAACGTCGTTTTATTCAAAAAAAAAACCGAGCAAAGCTCGGTCATCCAGATACTATTTCTTCAATGTAATGTTGACGCGAGCTAAGCACTCGGACTTTCTATTTTTGTACCGTTTACTCTAACTATAGTTAGGTTTGACCCTCTGTTATATTAATATTTGTTTTTAAATATGAGCTTAACAACATGTTTAGAATGATCAACTTGATACACTTTTGGGAAAAAAAATGGGTAAAATACCTTCTAACATTTTGACCGATGAAAAGACCACTCTGTACTAAGAAAGCAAAAACCTACATTGTATTAAATACAACGTTCATAATAATTCGATCTCTGAAAGGGTGCGGAAAAGCCTGTCAATATGAAAACCCTTTTTTGTAAAAAGGTTATGTTTCGTACGTATTAAGTCAACTTTACAGGTTTTGCCATCAATCAGAAAAAAGTTATACTATTTATAAAACTTGTACTTAGCCAATGGCGAACTAAAAATGGCACAGAAATCGGAATCAATATTAAAAATGGCACAGAAATCGGAATCAATATTGAATACGGAAGTAGAAGGAGCTCGTGGCTAAAATAATAACCGCACGGGTCGATCCATCAGGTTAAGCTACGCTTGCCAGGACCAGGAAGATGGGTGACCATCTTTACATACCGAGACTCCTCCGTGCCTCGGAAAGCACGTTAAGCCGTTGGCCCTGGCTGTCAATCGTGGATCTTTGACAGTCGTTACGGGTCGTCAGGAGCCCGAAAGTCTGACAACCAGTCTTACCAAGGGGTATCGTATTACCCAGTAACTGGATTGTGGAGGTCAGATATGCAGTCGCTCCATGTAAAATACTGGTATTCAGCTGCATCCGGTTAGACTGGATACCGACCCCAAGATAGTTGGGAAAAGGCTAGGTAGATGATTAAATATGGAAGTACATTCTCAGTAAAACGACTGCTCAGGATCGCCGAGTAGAAACATCACATTTTTAACACGCTTTTTTTAACTTCATCATCATCATAATTTCAGCCGAAAGACGTCCACTGCTGGACATGGGCCTCCCCAAGTGTCGCCACAATGACCAGTCCTGTGCGACTCGGATCCATCGGCTACCCGATTGTTGTTGTGTTTGTTGTTGTTAGCTATGTTAAAAGTTCTTAGAAATTTTACCCACTTTCCCGTTTCTGATTGAGATGAAATTTAGCATACATGTTTAGTTTGGATGACATTTGTGCACAAACTAAACTTAATATAGGCTATTCCTATCTTTTTCTGTCTAATAAAAGAAGAAAGAGACGAAAGTAAATTAGAGCTGTCAAATTTAGTAGAACTAATATTTCCATAAAAACGTAAAAACATGTCGATTAAAAACACGGTGAAGCGCAAGGCGTAAACTAGTTTGACATCTCTAACTTAGTTTATAGCTATAGCCGTCCTTTTCTCGCACTGCCAGTACAGTAAAAGATAGCGATTCTCTAATTTTAGTTAAGTTATTGAACTAGAGAATCGGCACCTATGTATGGTTAGCTAAGTAACCACATTCTAAATCCAATATTGGCGGAATTCCAAAGATGGCGGACTAATTATTTTTATGCATTCCCATGACATTTTATGGGTAACGTATTAAATGAAAGGGTTCGCTGAGATACATACGAAAAATAAAATGACGTCACTCAAAAACGTGTTTTTTAGTGATTTTTGTAAACTAAAATATTATTTTATGGTTTTATTTACACAAATACTGAATTCTAATGTTTCTGACTGGTCCCGCGCCTATCGCTACATTTGTCAGAACATCGCCGAGGGTCGCGGATGACGAGGGTACCTACTTCCAAATAAATGTGTTTCTTATTGTTTGACACTTAGAAATAAAACGTATCTATTGTTGATGTCAAAAACGTGTGGGTCTGAAAATATAAAAAAGGCTTTCAGGAATGAAGGGATGATAGTATTTATTAATGAATGTTAACAATTTTCCCGATCTTATTCCTAAACAGGCTATGGATTGGAATCCTCAAGGGAAAAGGAAGCGTAGCCGTCCCCGACAAACCTGGCGACGCATCGTGTTGGCAGAAGCTACGAGCATCGGAATGACGTGGAGCGAGGTGAAGCGTGAACTCAAGATCGCTCGTGATGGAGGACGACTGTGGACGCCCTCTACCCCAGCCAGGGGACATAGATCATATGTCAAGTAAGTCATTTGCAAGTTATATGCTTTGAACGTAACCAGTCTGAACATTTGATGACACTTTTCTGAAATGCGTTCTGTAACAAAGTAATAAGACTAAGTTCTATTAACGTAACTTATCGGAGCAAAGTTTGAACCCAGAAGTTAGAAACTCGTCAGTAGAGAAGTACATTTAACACTTTATACATATAGAACGTATACTGACTGAAACTCATTCAAGTTCAGTTCACAAATGTCGTTCGGTCTTATATTCAAACATTCATTAGGCATATTTAAACCCTAAACTATTTTATGTGAAAACTTATGTAGTACGAATATAACACACTCCAAAGAACTTACTAAACTTTTCAAAGAACCATTAGCTAAATTATGATAATTCTAAACAATAAATATTAGTCGACAGTACATATACATTAATATATAACCGAGCTCTAATTATGTACATAGGTCAGCAAGCGTGTATTAAGGTACTATTTTTACTGGGAAACACAGTCCTCAGTAATCAGTCAGTTATATTTACATATTTAAATTATTAATTAAGCCAGCAAATCAATCATGTAAGCCGTAATAATGTCGCTAACTAATTATTATAAATATTGTTCAATATGGTTCAATTCACATAAGCTTTCATTCTAATAACATGAAAAATACAGGAACAATTTTGATTTTATGAGACATTCGAGCAAAATTGCATTTGCATTCAAGTATAAATTCATAGCGGAACGTATTGTGATCATATTTTAACACCTGTGGCTGAATAATAAACGAGTGCGGGGTGCGATCCTCGCCGGTATCTTCTTACATTACATTACACTAGGGCCTGCAGTCTCGACATAGTTAACGACCGAATTCGTTCGCTAAGAAAGTAATGTTGCAAGGAGGTAAACTTTTATGTCCTTTTATATTTTGATAAGTCAATTTAATTTTTACAAGCGGTAAAAGTTATTAATTAAAATTAAAATGAATTATTAATAATAAAACAAAATTATAGTTTCATGAAAAATAGTGCTCATAAGTTAAAATTTACGCCGTCTCTGTACATATTTAAAGAAAATCAATTATTTTTTCAGGCTATGATCTAAAATGTTTCCTCACAGTGAGGGAGTTTTATTAACGGCTAGTAATTTAGCCATCTCGGTAGTTAACGTAAGTTTCGCTATGTCGCCATGTCGGGGCTGCAGGCCCAGGTGGATTTTAAATTTAATGTTTTCGTATGGTTCACTTGTGAAAATATTAAACGAATATTTTCAAGAACTACTTAATTGTAGTATGTATTTGTGTGATAATCTTTATGTGACTCAGGCTGGCTGGACAAATCTTCAAAATAGGTCGCATTTAACTAGGTCAACATCCGGTCGATTCTGCTAACAGCTCACCGTGAAAACTTAGGTGGAGTGACCGTGAAGTAAACTGTCATTCCGCCTTGATTGTATGGATTGACAGCCCACTTAACGTTCACTTCACCTAAGTTTTCACGGTGAGATTTTACAGAATAGCACTACTAGGCACTTTATGTGACGGCTAAACACCCTTATTTCAGAATTTGTGACGATACAGAATCTTAGATAATCGATCGAAAACGTGTCCAGCTAATCTCGGTAACAGAAGTGCTTTTGACGACTTTTTGCAAATATATATGTATGGGATAATTTAAATGATCAATATCTTTGAAACTACTCAAAGTTTCTCCGTCACAAATTCAGGATAACATTACCGTCCCCGTCACAAAATTTTGAACACATTTCGAAGGCTGTATATTATCAGGCAGCGGAGATACATGTATCCAGCCAGCTTGAACTCAGACTGCCTCGACATGAAGTTTTTATTGAATTCTCGTAAACTCTTACATGTGACGCCATAAATCAAACATTATTACTGTCACACATTACGTCACTAAATGTTAGTAAAGCAACCATATTCAAAGACGATCCCGTTATTGAGATTCCGAAGAGCCAGCCAGAACGTTTATACGTAAGTTCAAGCTAGCTTTTTTTGTTTTTTTTTTTGGGGGGGGATGGGAAATCATCCAATGTCTTATCCCGCTCTGGGTGGAGTGAGATTGATGTCAGACTCTTACTGACTGAAACCCACCCCTGTTCCTTCCCTGCCCTGAATGCACAGGGGCGAGGTAAATCTTCAAAATAGGTCGCATTTAACTATGTCAATAACTTTATATGACGGCTAAACACCCTTATTTCAGAATTTGTGACGCCACAGAATCTTAGATAATCGATCGAAATCGTGTCGAGCTAGCTTGAAAGTGACTTTTTGTTGGTCTCTCAATCTCGGTAACGGAAGTGATTTTCACGACTTTTTGCATATCAACGGGCGTCACATAAATTTGTGACAGGCATCGAGCTAAAAGTTTTGTAATACATCGGTTTAGTAGAAAAATGCAAAAATCAGTGTCCAGCTAGCTTGAACTAGTGGAGGTCTGCCCCGCTTGGGCGGAGCACCGCCGTGTCCTCGTGGATGCGATAGGTGGCGGCGACCTCTCGCGCCCGGTCCTGGTTCAGGTCATGGTACGGAGCGAGAGGGAATGGGAAGCAGTCTCCGCCTTCTGCGAAGCAGTAATGCTTGCGAAGGCGGAGGCAAAACAATATTTGTATATTACGAGTATGTAACGTTCGATACATGCCATTCAATCACCTCGTGGTTACGTCACCATGCACATGACTGTACGTCACATGGTCGGTGTCAGTCGTGATACACTATTGAACTACGTAATACCATCGTTTGGCAGTTGTATGTGGCAGCAGACATAAGCGGCTGACACTGGTCTAGCCTAGCTTTGTTACGTATCGAAGATACTATTCCGTAATCACGTGTTTCAGTCTTTTAATTTCTATCAGAAAATGTAGCATAATGAGTTTTCTTCTAATATGTTAACCTACGCAAGTATTTTCAATATGTGTTTTTGCCCTTTCCATGAGCTCTAAGTAACTCGGCATAGATTTATCATAGTACGTAATATCGCGGTTACCATGACTTCAACTGACGGAAGGAATCAGACGAAGCTTAAAGAGATAACAGAATTGTTGCGGTTGAATGTTCCTCAACTTTGCTCAGGAGCTTATTTTTAAAGGCAAAAATTTTATTTGTTAACGATTCACTGTAATCAGCTTATCTGTGCTTGCGATCTCTACAACAGCGGTATTGGGAAATGAAAGTGATGAAATTTTTTACGCGAAGAAATAGCCACCATCATACTTAAGCTGCGAGCTTAGCATCTGTAATAGCAATACGATTTACACCGTATTATTTGCTCATTTCTATTGTACATACATTGGTATTATTTGCATTCACACCTCGGCAACAGTTTTGAGTGCTTCTTGAACCCTCAATGCACCGTTCAAATAGACGACCAGGTTAATCCTACTTCCTACTACCCTACTTCCTACGAATCCTACTATCCTACTATTATTATAATTGCGAAAGTTTGAATGGATGGATAGACGTTTTTTACTCAATCACGCTAGAACGGCCAAATAGATCTAGATGAAATTTGTCAAAGAGATAGATTATCTCTCTTTGTTGACTGGAGTTTTCCCTACGGTCTTTAAAAGAGCAGTTGTGTACCCTATTCACAAGAGTGCGAACAGAAGCATTGTCAAAAATTACAGACCAATCTCTGTGTTAACAAACTTATCTAAAATTTTGGAAAAAATCATTAATCTTTGACTCCTTAATTATCTTAACTCAAAAAATATTCTGGCAGATTATCAATTTTGATTTAGATTTGCTAAAAGACAGAAGATGCTGTTTTCAAATTGACTGGTGCTGTGGCTAAAAACTTATACAGTAAATCCAAAACATTTGCTATTTTACCTAGACCTTTCAAAAGCTTTTGACAATGTTTCTGTTCCTCTCTTGCTAGATAATCTCCAAAATATCGGCATTAGAGGATTATCACAAGATATCTTTAGAAGTTACCTTAGTGATCGTTGTCAGATTGTAAAAAATAGGAAACCATATGAGCAACGAAGAAAGCATGAGCTATGGCATTCCACAATGTAGTGCTCTTGGGCCCACCTTATTTTTAACCGTTTTCTAAAAAAGAGGAGGTTCTACGTTCGACTGTAAGTTTTTTTTTATGTATGTCCACCGATTTAGTACCATATAAATTTTATCGAAATTGCTTCAGCGCTTTTTGAAAAACTGAACAAAAACGAAAAATACGTATACATAGATGACGTTTTGGTTTTCTCCAATTGCGAGTATGTTTAAATTCCAAGTTCCATGTTTTTGGGGTTTTTAGTTCACAACTAAAAGTGAAAAATAAAAAACTTTTTTACAAAAATAACAAACGACTTCCAAAAAAGAAAGTACACTAAAAAATAACTTTAATTTCGGAAATCGGTATCAAATAACGAAGAAATAAAATACAAACACCGACTTCCGAAATGAAAGTTATTTTTTAATTTTTGGTGTATTTTTTTATTTACATTTTCAACAAGCTCTGCAGACTCAATATACAAAATTCGAATCTTATAGTCTACAAAGACGATACGGCAATAATTGTTCAAAGAAGAGACTGGCTCGAAACCCGCTCCCATGCAGAATCCGCGTTGCGAATAGTTTCTGACTGGCTATCAAATAATTTGCTTGCCCTTAACATGGAAAATACTAAATTTAACACATTTGCTCTACGTATATCTTCGCTTTGACTATCCGCAATTGCCTATTCACTATGAATATTAACTTATGTTGCACATAACTAAATAATAATAATTATATAATTAATGCTATCGACACCCTAATAAGAAGAAGAATCATCATCTACCTAGCCTTTTCCGAACTATCTTGGGGGTCAGCTTCCAGTCTCGGAAATAAGAAGAAGAATATTAATCACATATTAGTTATAACAAGTACAAAATCTTTCAAAAATCACTATGACCTTACCTTCTAGGAAAATAGTTTATACGGACACATTCTGACCAACAGTTTCCGTTTTGAAATTAGAAATGCATTTGCTCCCGAAATGTGAAGTATGTGGAGAGACGGCAGACATACAACATTATTTATGCTGGGATATTGCTGCTGGGGTCTGTCCGGTCAATTGGTCAGCTAGACAGCTGCAGTTGATTGGAAATTCAATCGTTCTGGAGACCGGACTTAATTCATGTAGAAAATAATATTATGCGCCTGCTTGTGAATGATATTTTTATCCACCTGGATTCAGATCCTTCCTACTTATAAATACGAAAGTTTGGACGGATGTCAAAACTCAAAGTCAAAGCATTTATTTCAAATAAACCATTTACAGGCACTTTTGAATTGTTAGGTCAGTCAGCCAGAAAGATGAAATTAATTGCACATTATAAAGCTTAGATCTCTGTGGAGAAGAACGTGCAAGAAACTCCATGGACATCTCTTAAACCATGTTATCTATTACAAATCCTGGTTACTTATATCATGATGCTTCTATTATGTGAGAACAATGTTAATAAAAAAATAAACATTTCAAAAAAGAATGAGATTGAAATAAGCCAGTGATAGTTAAGAGATGACAAGTCTCAACTGAAGGCGTTCACGAACATGACGCGTGGATCAGCATCAGTCAGCTCAACCATTTTGAAGGGAACCGAGTGACCCAACACACGCGTCACCATTAGCGAGACATTTGAGTGAGCATGACAAACTCTCAACTGCCATGCTCATTCATGTCAAAAATGGATGTTTGTTACTCAATCACACTAGAACGACTGGACGGATCTGCTTAAAGTTTGGCGCAGAGATAGATTACAGTCTGGAATTTCACATAGGATGTTTTTTTTTTCCAGGAGCAGGTTTTCTTGGGATGATTTTTCATTTTCACGCCGGCGAAGCCTCTGACAGAAGCTAGTGTGTACGAAGTTTTGAAGTGTGGTGTGGTGTGTGGTTTTGGTGTGTGTGGTGTGTTGTCTTGAAAAGATCGCTTTTAGCGATAAGGCCGCCCATTGTGTCACCCTACGTAAAGTTTTTTTTTTATTTATATATTCTGTCATCCAAATGGTGTACATAATAAAGAGAATTCTATTCTATTCTTGACTAATTTATTAGACCAGAAACAAATTGATCACGACGCAGCCAAAGAGTCAAACAGTTGGGACGTTTTATAAATTTAAAAATTTAAAAAACCACAACTCTTAAAGGAAAAACGAACATTTAATAAACAAAAAAGAGCTGATAACCTTGAAACGGCAGAACTGATTTTGATGAAACATGTCTAACCATCGCTCAAATAAAAAAACCGCAATTAAATCGATGTTTAAGAGCTACGGTGCCATAGACAGACACATACACATAGTGGTCAAACCTAAAACACCCTCTTTTTGCGTCAGGGGTTTCAAAAAAAACTAACTGGTTAGCATAAATATGGCTGTTATTTGATACGATAGATCACTTCTCTGTCAAGATTCAGATGGTGCGCTTTGGGATATCTTATAGTCAGTCTCTACTTAATCTTACTTGATGCAAAGTTATTTCACATCCCATATTGTTCGAATCAACGCTCAACTATTATTCATGGAACCAACCACGTATCATGTTTGAAGGAATATTGATTGCGAAACTTTAGAGTACATAGAACCTCCTAAATAACATTGTAGTACTTCATAGTAACTGGAACCACGTTCGAATTGGGTCAAATTTTGATCAACAAGCCGCTAGTAATTTGATAAATTAGCAGATGATTAGGCTTTAATGTGAGACACTGTACGTAACTATGGTAAATTACGATAATAATTTCAACGTTGGCAATTTCTTAGGGTGAGTTTAAGTGCGGCATTTATCGCTGCATCCATTCATAGGCAGGGTTCAAATATACTGAATATCATATTACAATCTTTATATTTTCTTCTTTTAAATAGAACGCTTAAGTACCTTGCTAGTTTCAGGACATAGAAATGTAGTATAGCGATAGATTGATAATGTCGGCAATTCCTCCAATTGGCAATTGGTTTACCATGCAAAGGAAGCTCATTCTAATCGATTTGTATGCAATCGGAAACGAGGTGCTACGTACCGCTACGACGTGCTACGAACAGCTACGACGCGTCTTGCTACAAAATGCTACGAACGTCGTCGAAAGTAGTTGGACGATATAAATTATATGAACCAGTTGATCGTTATCGTGCTAATTTGAGACAAATTGACTGACCGGTACAAGTTGTTAAAATCGTAAAAAAAACATTTAATAGAAAAAAAATACAACCGACTTCAAAAAAAAAACAGTAAAAAAAAACACAAAAATTTGCAAAATAACTTTCATTTCGGAAGTTGGTATTTCTAGTTTTGTTTCTTTGTTATTTGACACCGGAATTCACAACATGGAATTTGAACATAATTGGAGAAAACCACAACGTCATCCATGTATATATTTTTTTGTTCATGTTGATTTTTTCAAAAAGCACTGAACCAATTTTGATAAAATGTATATGGGACCACCTATAACGTAACAACGAAACTCTTTAAAAATTTACAGCAAATCAACCGCGATTGCTGCGATGGTATGTCTATGAATTGTTAACACACATTAATGGGTGTTGCAGACTTAGCGTGTCAGCAAGGCGGAGAGGTTCTCAGGTTTTATAGGCGTAGAAATAAAAAACTAAGCTGTCGATACAAAGGTTATAATGAATATGCTAAATTTCAATTCTCGGTTAAGTAGGTACTGTGTGTACTCAGACAATATAGAATGTCATAGATAATCTACACATGATTAGACTATTGATTTCTTAAAAGAAAGTGGTGCCATCTGACGGAGACGACACGAGCTAATTAGAATGACGCCTGACTGTGACAAGACGTGATGTTAGTTCCAATCAACGGTCGAAGTATCTTCATGGTTAGCTGTAGTAGTGTCTTCCGGTGGTCAAAGATGGTGCTACGTTAAAAATGGGGAACCACAACTAAAAAGTGAATAATAATAATCTTTTTTACAAAAAAATAAAACAGACTTCCAAAAAAAGTGCAAAATAACTTTAATTTTGGAAGTCGGTGCTAAAATACGAAGACACAAAACCAGAAACATCGGCTACCGAAATTAAAGTTATTTTGCACTTTTTTTGGAAGCCGCTTCTATTTTTTAAAAAAAAGCTTTTTCGTAATCGATTTAATCTCAGTGGTCTTTGGATTCAATACTTTTTACATTATTGTTTTTCCAAAAGATCTATATGTTAAAGATAAGAAGGTACATTTTACAAGTTGGGCGACTATTACTCTAAAACTAACAAGGTTAACTTAGCTGTGATAGTTTTTCTTCAAAGTTCATTATATATACTACCATTGGCGCGAGGAGGTCAAACGCCGGGGCGAAACTCTGCCGCGACGACACCTCGCGGCTCGACGGACGGAGCTCCGGCAGGATCTCATGGCGACATGGAGACAGCGACTATCGCAACCCAGCGCTGGGCACGCCACCATTGCGGCGGTAGTACCCCTCTTTGAAGAGTGGCTGGAGAGGCGTCACGGCGTCCCCACCTTCCGCCTGACGCAGGTCCTCACCGGACATGGTTGTTTCGGGAGGTTTCTGCGGAGTGCCCCTTACGGCCCCGGCTGCGATCCACGCGCGCTTCAAAGAGGTTAGTGTCAGCCACCACTGACGGGGCCCATCGTGGCTGGTGCCTGCATGCCTAGGGGTAGCGGATAAATTCTGAAAATGAGTTACCGCACCTCTGGGCACTCAGGCAGGGAAGGAACAGGTGTGGATTTTAGTCAGTAAGAGTCTGACACGTCCTCCCGCTCCACCCAGAGCGGGAGAAGTCATTGGATGATTTCCCACCCCGCAAAAAAAAATATACTACCATCACAAATTTATTTTGATTTTTCGACTCGAACAAAAAAATTCACTTTACAGTTTTCGAAAAAGAATCACTGTATCGAAAAATAGTCTGTCCAACCTCGTAATGATTTTGAAAACCCTGAGGAAAAAAAGTCAGCCCCTCTTTACATAATTATTTGGGAGATACCATAAAAAATATTTTTCAAGATTTTATAGTTGCGTGCGTGGCGTGATTAATTTATACATAATTATATCCATGCCAATTGCAGATTTCTAGTACTAACAGTCTCTTCACTATGCCTCGGATGGAAAGACGGGCAGACTGATACTATAAGGGTTCCTTGTCCTTGTTCGTAAAAATGCTAAATTACTTATTCCTGAACAGTACTTACTTCCACAAATAGAGTCAACGATCGAACTCCACTCCACGTGACACTCGGTGGACATCAAAGTGTGTATAAGTGCACTTTTCAAGAAATTCACAGTCACAAACTAAACAGTTGTGGTCTCAAGTGTTTAGACGGCAGACAAACAGATTGCGACTCAAAATTAGTTTATATAAAATTTGATATTTTATGTAGGTAAATAAACTCAATACATACTCAAGACTTAAAAGGTTTATTAATTTTTTGCTTTTTAGTTCTTTTTCGTCGGTTGAGTTTTTCGTAAAAAAGTCTTTTTTTTTTGGTCCTCTCTATCAGTTTTAGCGACTTTCTAGCGACTTTTGATATTCTGTCTAGTGGCTCGAATTTGTAGGAGTTGGCAACACTGCCGATTAAGGATTCCGATTCAGGAGTCCAATTTAGTGTAGTGTGATGGCTAGCTTCCAATTTCTTAGTTAGATTGTTTCTAAATTGGCTCCCTTGAAATCGGATAGAACATGTCACGAACATGTCATGTCATGTCATGAACACTTAAATGTCAGAGCAGTATCATCGAGTACACTAGACTAGATGAAAACAGGGATCGAGTCGCAAATGGTTATGTAGTGAATACGAGAGTGGAATTTAAATCCAGAGCAAAAGAAAAGAGCGCAGTATTTGTGCTTTTAATTTAGTGAGGGACGGTATCATGCAGTAGTGTTGTGTGTTGGCAGAGATAACAAGCTATGGGAAAATTTAACTTAGTTTTTGTATTAAACAATTTATATTTTTTTATACAAAATGGTTTCTTAGTAAATATTTTGTGAACTAATTTATTTAACATTAGCAGGCCAACGTTTACGTTGACCGCAATAAATTAGAATTATAACTTCAATTAGTTATACCTACTGGAGGCCTAAAACATGTTTTCATATGACCATTTTCGTGATCCTATCAAAATACTTCGTTTAGGAAAATATTTCGCAGAATACTGTATAATGTGTCCGGGCCAGTGAAGACTGTGTGGACGATTTCCATAAAATTAACTTCATAAACTCGATGTTAACCTGCTTCAATTTAAACAATTCGATAGATTTTATACCTACGCAACATTGCCGCAAAATCAAATCCACTCATATAGATCACGCGAATACCTCACTGTATGTATTATCGAGATATGTCTGTATCACGTGACGTGGTTTGTGAACTCAGTGCATACAACATGCAAGCGCTAAAACAATATACCTAGGGGTAGCGGATAAATTCTTAACAGAGTTACCGCTCCCCAGGGGTGGGATCTAGTCAGTAAGAGTCTGACACCCACTCCCGCTCCACCCAGAGCTCGAAATGTTATTAGAATTGGATAAAACAATGGAGATGAAATTGATAAATCATTTGATTTGTTCAGCATACAATCATGCAGATTTGCTATATGTATGTCTCTAATTATTGTCGGTACTGCTAAATATACGTACGTTTATTTTACCACAAAAATTCTACAGAGCTTGCAGTACAAAATCACAACTACGCTGATGCTGCAGCAATACGGAATCTGCGCGCTCAAGCGGTGCAAGGATCCTTACTACGAAGATATAAGATTTTAAATTTACTTTTCAATATTAGGTATTATTTTAGAACATAACCTTTAACATAAGACAACTTCAAAGTTGGGCAAAGGGGTTAAACTCGAGTTCCAGAAAATTAACATCATACAGTCGATGCTAACCTGCTTAAATTATTACTTTTTAAGCTGGAAGCAGAAAAAAAACTGTTATCGACAAACATTCTGAGTTATCAAGTGAGCGAGTTCATTTTACGCAACATTTCCGCAAAATTAAATCCACTTAAATAGGTCTCGTGAATACCCCACTGTGTGTATTATCGAGACATGTCTGTATCACGTGACGTGGTTTATGAAACGAGCGCTTGTGAGCTCAGTGCACACATCATGCAAGCGCTACAACAATGGAGATGAAATTGATACAATATTTGATTTGTATAGCATAAAATCATGCCGATTTGCGCTATGTCTTTTGTGATTGACGATATATGTACGTATGGGTATATGTTTATTTTGTAATAACGACAATCACCATTCCAGCATCGAAAAAAAATGACATTTAGAACCTCAGTTATAAACTCGTTTGAAACTGGAAGCCGATGTTGCTGCAATACCGAAATCGGTTCGTTACTTCGATGAAATAAGATTTTTATTTTATAGGGTTGCGATAACATAACATTATTAGTTTATATTTTTTTTTGAAAAGAAAAACTGCGGTTCTTTTTCAACGTGTTTGATTGTGACGACAGGTCTTCAAAGTCAAATAAATCACGAGTGGACTGCATAACAAGACAATGTAATAAGAATAAGTAAAAGGACTGAGAGAAAAATTGTAATTATGTATTATGCGCAAGCGCTGCTTTGCAATGTGCAGTAGTGCGAATGACAGCTGACAGGCTCCGTATGGTGAGTTGGTGAATGGGTGATTTCTCGGGCGGCCGGGCCACCGGCCCGCACGCTGCCCCCGCGTTCCTCGTTCACAACCGCTGGCGCCCGCCGTTTTTGAGTCGAGCGTTTCAATATGATTTTTGTGGTAAATGGTAAGTTTTATAATATTTTTCAATTACTCGCAATGGTTAGCCGTCTCAAGATGAAACTCATTTCTGTTGATATCATTGCTTAAACATTATTGACATTGTTAAACTTTACTGTAAACGGCTAAGAGAGAGGAAATACGAAAAAACTTAATTAATTTTAGATGTCGTTTGAAAGTTAAAGCGGTTGTCACGCGAAATTGAGAATTAGAGCCCGATTTCGTTTTACGAGATGTTTCTTTTTCTGAAATAAATTTTAAGTTTTATCATTTTGTATGGTTATGGTTTATGGTTTGGGTTTATGCCAGGTCGAGGAACAATGGATGTCACCTTTGTTCTCCGTCCATTGTGCGAGAGGTACAGACGTGTGCACAAGAACTTGCAAATGGTGTTCATTGATCTTAAGAAAGCGTGTGGTAGGGTACCTCGGGATGCGTTGTGGTGGGCCTTGAAAGAGAAAGGTTTGCCCGGGAAGTATGTTGAGTTGATTCGTGCTACGTACAGACAATCCAGTACCTACGTTCGGTAGGCTGCTGGCAACACCGAGGCTTGTATCAAGGGTCGGTTTTAAGTCCTTACCTCTTCCTGTTTATTATGGATGCTCTCACGTCGGCAATATAGGAAGAGGCACCCTAGTGCATGCTGTTTGCCGACGATATTGAACTGATCGGTGAAGATGGACCTGAGATCCAGAGCAGATTGAAGAAATGGCAACAGAAGCTGGAGAAAGTTGGCTTGCAAATCAGCAGAACCAAAACTGAATACATGTTCTGCGATTTCGGCGGTCTCCAGTTCTGAAGCTATAGTGCTAGATGGTGCGCTTCTCCCAGTCTGCTCCGATTTTCGGTATCTTGGTTCACTCGTGCAAAGCGATGGCGAAATAGATCGGACTGTTAAGCACAGAATTAACACTGAATGGATGAAATGGCGGCAGGTCACCGGGACTATCTGCGACTCCCGCATTCCCCTTAAACTTAAGGGGAAGATTTATAAAACAATGGTCAGACCTGCTGTCTTGTATGGTTCAGAATGTTGGGCCACAAAAGGGATGAATGAAAAGCTTTTGCATTCAGATGAGATGAGAATGCTAAGAGCGATGTGTGGTGTTACGTGCATGGATAGAATTAGGAATGAGTATATAAGAGAAAGTCTGAAAGTGGCACCGCTGACAGAAAAGTGATGTGGAAATCGGTTGTCGTAGTATGGGCATGTGATGCGGAGGAATGAAGAAAATGTCGTGAGGAAAGTCTTGTGTATCGATATGGATGACTATAAGAGTAGAGGAAGACCAAAGAAACGATGGTTAGACTGTGTGAAAGAGGATATGGGTAAAAAGGGAGTGACTACAGAGATGACGCCTAATAGATATGGAAGAAAAAAACATGTTGCGCCGACCCCAAATAAATTGGGATAAGGGCAGGAGAATGATGATGATCGTTTCTATGGAGAATCTCTCAGTTTTGATATTTAAAATATCAAAACTGAGATGAACCGTCTTGATTGTTCAGGGGTGTAACGGAATCCTCGTGAATGCGATAGGCGGCAGCGACCTCTCGCGCCCAGCCCTGGTCCAGGCCATGGTACGGAGCGAGAAGGAATGGAAAGCAGTCTCCTCCTTCTGCGAAGCAGCAATGCTCGCGAAGGAGGAGGCGGAACGGGTAAGGGAGACTACGAAGTGGCCCTCACGCCCCCAGCCGCAGCCGCCGCAGGAGACGCCCTGGGCATCGGAGGTTGCAGGACAGTCTCCGGCCACCGTAGACGTGGGCCTGCGGACTCCTAGCTCGCCATCCGATCAGCAACAGGCCCGTGAGTCGACGGCGCGTAGTGTTCCACGCGCACATCAAAGAGAAAATATCAGCCACCAATAACGGGGCCCATCATGGCCTGTGCCTGCATGTGCAAAGGTTATATTTTAAATACTGAGGAACAATTTTGTTTTTGGAAAAGTTATAAGACTTTCTCGAAGAAAGTTGTTGATTTTTATGGGCAGAAGCAGTACTTAAAATATGACCACATTGTTATTGGTTCCGTACCCGAAGAGTCCATACGGAGCTGTATTGCTGTCACTCACGTATCCGTCTGTCCGTCTGTCTGTCCGTCGTCGTTCACAAAATTTTGTTCCGAATAATTTTTTAACTTCTATTGACCTATGAACTTGAAATTTAGTGATAACGTTTATTATTACGTATAATTATTTTGCTAACAAATACCAATATACCCCCATTGCTGCGGTACCCTAAATGTGCAAAGTCCGATACGCACTTCGTCCGGTTTTTTAACCGACTTCAAAAAGAAGGAGGTTATTAATTCGGATGTTTGTATTTTTTTTTTA
Organism: Polia nebulosa; assembly: GCA_951329385.1. NCBI lineage: Eukaryota > Metazoa > Arthropoda > Insecta > Lepidoptera > Noctuidae > Polia > Polia nebulosa. The sequence goes on from OX589602.1 coordinate 23,624,887, forward strand.
TGTATGTTCGGGCATAACTCCGTCATATATTAACCGGATATGCAAATTTTTTTTTGTTCGAAAGGGGTTTGTTCGACAATGGTCCCATTTAAATTTCGTATAGATCTGATGATGGGTTTCGAAGACAGACAACGGAACTCTTCAAAAATTGATGGCAAATCAACCGCGATTGCTACTATCGTATGTCTATGAATTGTTAACACAGTTTAATGGGGAACCACCACTAAAAAGTGAAAAATAAAAACGTTTTTACAAAAAAAAAGAACCGACTTTCAAAAAAAGTTTTTTTTGAAAGAAAATGTGCAAAATAACTTTAATTTCGGAAGTCGGTGTTACTGGTTTTGTGTCTTCGTGTTTTGACACCGACTCCGAAATTAAAGTTACTTTGCACATTTTTTGGAAGTCGGTTCTATTCTTTTGTAAAAAAGATTTTTGTCTGTTAATTGAGCTGAATAAACGTGATGACACAGAAGTTGCTATTTAGAGTGAAAAGTATCTAATGTGGGGTTGGTCAGACTTGGCAATGAAATGCAACCGAAACTATGGTTTGAATTCTGAAGTCTCGTAAGTTGAGTCCATTTTGAACTCAAAGCGTCAAAAAATACAGTTTCATATTGCTTGATTTAAGTCTCGTATGTTGAAACATCAAACACCGTATGAATACGGTGGTGTTTACTGAACGCTGCCAAATAGCGTTTTATGCAAACATTGACTGCGGCGAGCTTGTGCTTTATCCCTTGAATATTTATCGGGCACTCGGAATCGTAAATTGGTGTTTTCGTAAAATTTTAAAGCTTTCGAAAGTATTCAGTGGTTTCCAAGTGAAGTGTTTATTCAGTGATTGAAAGAAACAGTTTAAACAAATAGTGTTTCACTTAAAAACCGTTAGACAAGCTTTAGCTAGTTTAAATAACTTTAAAGATGTTTATTTCTAAATCGTTTTTTTCCATCACTCAGAATAAAAACTCCAATTAATAACCACCGAATATTTCCTTTATGCATAGGAGTCGGGAAATGATATTGTACACCTCTTTTCATAAATATAATACCATTGGTTTCGGGGTTCACAGATGGTACAGCAGCAAATCTTACCTTATCTTATCACAGTGGAGCCTTTCAAGGCATAGGTTACAAATTTCGAGTTAACGAATCTTTGTGTGTATATTAGTGAGCAGTGGTGACCCAGCGGTATTGGTCGCGACTTACAAGTTGTAGATCGTGAGTTCAAACCCAGGCAGGCGCTTTACTTTGTGTAAATTATTTCATCACCACTGCTATCAAAACGGTGAAAGAAAACATTGTGAGGAAACCGGTATGTCCTAGAACCAAAAATTCGAAGACATGTGAGCAATCCGCATTGGGCTTTTACAGTTAAAATAATGTATTTCTAAAAGTTTTAAGGCACAACATGAAAGAAACAAAATATTTGTTGTAACTGTTGTTAATTGTGAGAAATTCGTCGCGGACATTATTTTCATACACACCCATATTTTTTGCAAAAAAAACTAGGTGTGTCCATGAAAGATGAAAGATGTATGAGCTAGTTTTTTTTTTAAATTATAATAATGACTAAATAGACCACATACCGACGACGACGGTTTTGTGATTTTTTCTGTAAGGGGTTTAGAATATCACATAATTACGAATCGTATTGACGTCTAAACGGTATGAAAAAAATTGAATGTATTGTTGCAAAAGTCGTCTATATAATGTATGTATGACTTTATACCACTTTCATATAAAAAAAATTGTGAAAAAAATATTTAACTTAGTCAAATTTTAGAGAAAATTAGGCATAGAATTTTAAAACAACCCAATCTCGACTTATAATACGCAACGCAAGCTTCGAATCTAGCTCATTCAATAAATCACAATTGAAACGATCTTGCATGTTGTGCATTAAAACTTATAGAAATGCATTATTTTAACTGTAAAATCACGTAAATCAGTGAAATCAGCCAAAATTTCGTGTACGGCCTCTAAAACATTTGAACGATTCAAATAACAATGCCAACTTCCCATACATTCAAAAACCTGATAATTAAAGTTTATGTATAGTTTATGGTATAGTAGAAAAGAAACACTACCAGTAACTTTAGAAAATACTATGCCCTATAGTAATTTTTACGATTTAAACTAGCTACCAATAAATATTAATGTTACTTTTTAGGTTCGAATTTGCCGATAGTAATATAGAAATAAATGTACTAGAACTTATTATGAACGCTTGAAGTTTAGTCTGAAATAGGAATATATACTTAACTGTGGTCTAAAACGGCTTTTTTACTTTGTGAATTCTTTGAAACCAACTTTACGTCACTGCTTAGACTCTCGATGTTTATCACTATAAATTGAGTGAAGAACTGTCATAAATGTCAAAAAAATCCGTTTTAGTCGTGCGGACTCAATTATATATATATAACTAGCGACCCACCCCAGCTTCGCTCGGGTACAAATTATACATATAAACCTTCCTCTTCAATCACTCTATCTATTAAAAAAAACCGCATCAAAATCCGTTGCGTAGTTTTAAAGGTTTAAGCATACATAAGGATATAGGGACAGAGAAAGCGACTTTGTTTTATACTATGTAGTGATAGTGATACTGCAAGATTAATTTATTTAATTAGTATTTTCTACTTAATCTGTATTACTACAAATACTAATAAAGAAATTCTTACTGAAATATAATTCAATGAATATACAATTTAATTCAATTAGCTGGATTTTAAGATTTATTTGAGAGTTAGAGAGTCTTATGGACAGAATTTCGATTCAGAGGTCGCAAATTTTACATATTGCTTGTTCGAGAGAGTCCGCTAGATTTGTAGTTCGCGTTACAGAGTGTATGAATATTACATCACAGGGAAATCATATTCAGTTCGAGTTATAGCGTCTAAATAATTCGTGTTATAGTGTTTTTAGGGTTCCGTGGTCTTAACAAGGACAAGGAAGCCTTATAGTTTCGGTCTGTCCGTCTGTCCGTTTGAGGCATAGCGTAGAGAGTATTAGTACTAGAAAGTTGCAATTTTGCATGGGTATACAGGCTGTAACGGAAAGGTGTGGTCATATTTCAAGAACTGCTTCTGCCCATCGATATGAACAACTTTATTCAAGAAAAGATGATGAAATTCCCTAAAAAAAATTTTACTCCCCATACAAATATTGATCAGCTGATGATAACTTTGTATGGAATGTCCAATTTTTTTTGGGAATTTTCTATTTTTTTTTTGAGAAAGTTGTTAATTTCCATGGGCAGAACCGGTTCTTAAAATATGACCACACCTTTCCGTTACACCCTGTCTATATTAATCACGCCAAGAAAACGAAAGAAACAACAAGATTTTTTTTTATGGTAGCTCCCGTACATGTCAAGTGGGGATGTCTTTTTTTCTCGCCTTTCCTGTAGTGTGGAGCATCGTTGGATTGGAGTTGTGAAGATAATTTTTCCATTCAGTGATTCGATTGCGAAATATTAAACTTATAAGTGATATTTTTTGTTCGAGTCGAGCGTACATCCGGCCCCCCCCATCCCTCACTAAACGCTAAGCTATTGGCTTGAAAAATCTTAAAAAAAACCGTGATGGTTTATATAACGAACTTTTAAGGAGACCTATCACGGCTAAGTTAGCGTTGTTAGTATAAGAGTAGACTTATTAAATCAAGCCACATTTTGGAAAAATTAAATCTTTTTTTTTTGGTTTGTAATTTAAACGTTATTACCCTTAAAACCGTGAACTCAAGTCTGCACGTTATAACGGGCGACTACGGAACCCTACACCACGCGTAGCCCGACATGCACTTGGCCGGTTTGTTTTGTACCTCAACGGCACAACCGGAACCGGCATTTATGCTTTGGAATATCAGACATTGGTGCGGATCTTTTACTAAAAGGTAGTGCGAGAAAAGGACGGCTATAGCTATGAAATAAGTTAGAGATGTCAAACTAGTTTACGCCTTGCCCTTTTTTTTTTTTTTTGGGGGGTGGGAAATCATCCTATGACTTCTTCCGCTCTAGGGTGGAGCGGAAGGGTGTGTCAGACTCTTACTGACTAAAACCCACCCCTGTTCCTCCCTGCCTCGAGTGCCCGGGGGCGAGGTAACTCTTTCGAATTTATCCTCCACCCCCGGGCAGGCACCGGCCGTGGCAGGCCCCTTCCCTTGGCTGACAACTCTTTGAGGCGCGCGTGGAACACTACGCGCCGTCGACTCTCGGGCCTGGTGCTGATCGGGCGGCGAGTTACCCACTACTCGCCGTCCGCAGGCCCGGGTCTGCGGTGGCCGGAGATCGTCTCGCGGCCCCTGGCGTCTCCTGCGGCGGTCGCGGCTGGGCGCGCTAGGGCGACTCGGCTGTTGTTGAGCCTCCCTAACGTATGCCGCCTCCCTCTTCGCGAGCATTACTGCTTCGCAGAAGGAGGAGACGGCCTCCCATTCCCTCTCGCTCCGTACCATGGCCTGAACCAGGGCACGGCGCGAGAGGTCACTGTCGCCTATCGCATCCACGAGGACACGGCGGTGTTCTGCCCAAGCGGGGCAAACCTCCACCGTATGCTCCACCGTGTCCTCTGGGCGATCCTCGCAGTGGAAACACTCAGGGGTCACCTCCGCCTTGACACGACACAGGTACCTCCCGAAACAGCCGTGTCCGGTGAGCACCTGCGTCAGGCGGAAGGTGAGGGCGCCGTGACGCCTCTCCAGCCACTCCTCAAAGAGGGACGCCTTGCCCTTCACCGTGTTTTTAGACGACATTTTTTTACGTGTACCCTTAATTTGTATGGAAATATTAGTTCAACTAAATTTAACAGATCTAATTTTGTCCGTCTCTTTCTTGTTTTATTAGAGAGAAAAAAATAGGAATAGCCTAAATTAAGTTTAGTTTGTGAACAACAGAATTCGCACCATTATCTTCTTTCATTTCACATATCATCTGTGTCAGCCCCATGACCGACAAACAATACATGAAACTCGTACTGTCATGAGATACATTCATTTTGAGGATTTAGGACCAAAGCCGCAAATACGTAACTTTCATGCTTGTTGAAAGTTTTCTTCTGAGAAGTTCTCCGTCCTTATGAGGCGGATGAATGATAGCGATGCACCTTTGAATTATTTTTGTACGTAGGTACCTACATCTTCTCTTCCCATGGTCATCATCACAGAACGAAATATTAAGATACCATGTCTGCTTACAAAATCTACATTCCTTTAAATTGTTTATTCAAAAACTTAATACAACGTTACTACCTACATAAATTATCTACGAAACTGCAGCACCATTTGTCAGCAGTGTTTTCGTGGACGGTAATTGACTAATAATATTATAATTAAATAACAACATAAGTGTAAGTACCTACAGTGACACTGTGAGAGACACTCGCCCGCCAGACTAGCATGAGCAGCACACGTACTATCACAAATGTCTGTGCATGAGTGCATGACCACCATAAGGCTGCATTTGGTGTGCAGGATAAGATTTTAAGTCATAAATGATACAAAAAGGGTTTTACAAAAAAGGGCTTTGTCTCAACAAATGGTGTTCGTGAGACAATGCCCTTTTTTGTAAAGCTATTGTACAACAACGTAATGGGCGGGGCGAGGTATGCTTCACTACTTGCAAGCAAAAATTTTTCGAGACTGTTCATGCACAGACATTTTTGATGGTACACAATCCAATCTTCCCGAACGGCATAGACTGTTTTTTCTATTCCGTGGTCCTGAGTCCCGACAGTGTCGGCGTCGCCGCACCGGTCATTGGAAGGAGACAACCCAGCGCGAGCGAGACAACAACATGCCGCGCGCGCATGCCAGGCTGGCCCGCCCGCCCGCGCTTACCTTACAGAATTAAACGCTATATAGCATGTAACAAGAACCCTGTCCGATCCTGAAGGGTATTACTTGGTATCGTACTGCGTACACATATACGTAATAATTTAATGGATACGGTTTCGTTTGAAACATGCCGCCTGAGCGAGACAGAGTGCCTACAGTGCGGCTAGTGCAGGGCGGTATCCTTTAAAATAAAAATAGATAAAAATTAAAAGATTTCGCCGGCCGGTGGAGTGTTGTCAACTTACGAAAATTTTCCCTATAGTTAGTGTTAAATTTCGCATATTTTATAAAAATAAAAAATCTAACTTTTGGTTTTTATGAGTTATACTTTTTACAACTTTTTCTAGTACGTATGTTAAACCAGGAATACGCCTTTATTGGATCGGACAGGGTTTTCGTTACATGCTGTATAATGTCATAAATCACTAAACAAATAAGCACTAATTGATAAGATACATACTTATACGATACTCATTACCAGTAGGGAATACCAATCACATGAGGTATAAGTAAAGCAATCTATACCTACTGTATTTTTTTATTTTTTAAATTTAATCTCAATTATTTCGGAGATAAGGCTTTCAGGGTTCAGTTTTTTCATTCGGACTTATGGAACCCTAAAAAGCCCGAGACCCTAAAGATACACACAAAGCCGCAGGTTGAATAAGAATGTTCGCTTTATCAGCTGCCGCAAGGAATGGACACAATGAAGATCGTTGCAAGAGATGCACGACTAGGTGCGCTGATGAATGAACAACCTTTTTACCCGACCCCCTAAGAATGAGGACAATGTTTTTCGAGAGTATGTATGTCTATTTCTTTGTCACGCCCTGTAGCCTAAACAGCTGGATGGAATTAAAAAAAGAGGTATTATTGGACTGGTTTTGACTACCGAAGGGAAAGGCCATATAAAGGGGAATGCCAATAAGAAACCTGAAATGGACAGAAACTACTTAGAGTCCATAATTCTATTTAGAATAAAATAGGTATAATGAAATAATTCTTAAGTTTGTCTAACTAGGGTAAAAATATAACGATCACTAAATATTTTTAACTTGATATCCGCTTAAGTATATTTATATGGAGCTCGTGTTTATTTGACGCGAGTAAGTGAAATTCAGCCAAAAAGGAGTCGTCAAATAATCCCTAACAAACTATTTTATACAACTAGTGCACAGTTATCATTAATTAAGTGTAATTCGATCTGTAGGTACCATAAATCTAATTAAAATAATATACATAAAAAACAAGAAATGCAGTAATGTCAATCTGTCACTAAACCAAAGGACTTGTGATTCATAGAGCCTGGATACGTTTCCTATTTAAAAATAATTGATTTGAATGAATATTGACAAGCATAATATTATTTTAATTAGACTTACGCTACATATACGTCGTATAATACTAAACTAATGATAATAGTGCACTAAATGTATAAAATAGTTCCATATGGATTATTTGACGATTTCTCTTTGGCTGAATGTCACTTACTGTGTCAAATAAATACGACGTCCGTACAAATATAAGCGGATATCAAGTTCAATATATTTATTGATTATTATATTTGTACCCTAGTTAAACACACGGAAGAATAATTGCACTAAACATATTTTATTCTAAATAGAATTTAGGACTATTAGTAGTTTCTGTCCATTCCAGGCATTTTTTTGTATGGCAGATTGGCATTCCCCTTTGAAAAATAAAACAAAATGGCTGCCGCTATAAGGTTAGTGATTTTTTTTACCATCGTGGGGCGTATCAAAATAAAGGGTTCGAGGAGGTGATTCCAATAACTCACTAAAATGTAGAAAATGTAAATAAAACCCGACTGCAAAAAACAACTACAAAATTTCAAATAATATGTGAAAAGGCTTTTCAAGCAGTCTGATGCAGCTGGTGGTATGAAATCTATAATTAAACTAAAATAAAATGAATAAAAATAAACATGTTCTTCATGTAAGTATTTTAAATGGCATTTATTTGTTATTCGCTCTAACGCCTAATCGCCTCTAACGGCACATCCCTGGGGGCATGGGATCTACCTACTGTCACCGTTACTATGTTCTTCGAGTAATCGTTCGTTCGACCAACAGTTCCTCAGACAAGTGAGCTTCGGACAAAAGTAACGCGCTCGCGTAGATCACAGACTACAATTTATGTACTCGTATGAAGTGAGCAGAGCACAAAGAACAGTTTACAATTGAGCTTCATATATGATGTTGTACTGTATCACAAGATACGCGAGGTGAATAATCTTACGCTGCGCATTTCACTTTTTCACTCACTTACATATTACCTACACTTGTAAATATGTAAACAAATATATACAGGGTGTAAGGTACATGAACGCACATACGTGTACTAGTGATTCAGTACATGATTCTGGACCCCCTAGCGTTGGAATTTTTCGTCGGCTTTTTCCTAATTTTTGAAAAAATATTTTTTTTTTTCACTTTAAACTGTATAAAATCGTTATACCTATCTAACCCAAAGACATTTTTAATGAAAAAATTTAATTAATTATTTTTACATAAAAAAAAAAAATCGCTTTAAACTGTATAAAATCGTTATACTTAGTAATTATTTTTTCATTTAAAATGTCTTTGGGGTAAATAGGTATAACGATTTTATACAGTTTAAAGAGAAAAAAAATTTTTTTTTTTTTTCAAAAATTAGGAAGAGGCCGACGAAAAATTCCAACGCTAGGGGGTCCAGAATCATGTACTGAATCACTAGTACACGTATGTGCGTTCATATAACTTACACCCTGTATATAAACAAATCGCAGAAGTTAAATTTGACCCACTTACGGGTTTCTGATGAAGCTGAAGATTAGCATACATATTTAGTTTGGATGACAATGGTGTTGATTCTGTTGTGCACAAACTAAACTTAATTTCGGCTATTGCTATCTTTTTCTCTCTAATAAAACAAGAAAGAGACGGACGTAAATTAGAGCTGTTAAATATAGTTTGAACTAATATTTCCATACAAATTAAGGGTACACGTAAAAATATGTTGTCTAAAAACACGGCGAAGCGCAAAGCGTAAACTAGTTTGACATCTCTAACTTAGTGCATAGCTATAGCCGTCCTGTTCTCGCACTGCCATTTAGTAAAAGATAGCAATTCTCTAATTTTAGTTTAGATATTGAACAAGAGAATCCGCACCAATGCATGGTTAGCTAAATGACGTCATTCTAAATCCAATATGGCGGACTCCCAAACATGGCGGACTAGTTATTTTGTATGCATTCCTATGATATGGGTATCAAATGAAAGAGTTAGCTGAGAACACAAAAAAAAAAAAACAAAAAATTAAACGTGTATTTTTAGTTTTTATAAACTACAGACAATAAATTATGCAGTAGTTACAATTATTATGCAGTAGTTACAATTATTATGCAGTAGTTACAATTATTGTGCAGTATTAACAATTACTATGCAGTAGTTACAATTATTATGCAGTATTTACAATTACTATGCAGTAGTTACAATTATTATGCAGTAGTTACAATTATTATAGTAACCGACCGGTTGCTTGATATCTTTATTTTATGCTAACAGAATATGACATCTCGTACCTGAAACAATGACAATACACATTAAAAAATGGCAATGTTTACTGATATCTCTAATTTTTTAAGTTTAAAAGTTGCACGTATATACATAGTTCCGTGGATAAATTGTATCTTAACATGCTTCCCTATATCTGTTTGAGGATGTAAACAAACAGTATCTTACTGACAGTATTCAGACGAGGGTCCGCAATCCAATTTAATTCAAGGAAGAAAGATTTTCATTCGTAGAAAACTATAGGTTTTTCCTTAATTTATAGGGTTGATCTATTTGTATAAGACTGATGTGAAATTTTTTACGCCTATAGCCTTTATTGTGTAGTGTCAGGTAAGTGTGCGGAGTTGAAATACTAAACTCAAACGTGATGACTATATAATTTATTTTTCCCTTTACAATAGGTACTCTTGTTTATTACGAACATTTATTTTGCTATATACGTACCTATGTATTTAATTACATCTATTACAAATTCTAAGGTCCGATGACTGTTGCGAGTAGGGACACTGGCCAGGCCCCCCGCACCCTGCTGGGGATGGGCCTTAACATACTCACCTCGTTGAAGGGGTCATTCAATCCTTCAACTCTTCTGCTTTAGGCTCGAACGGCAGGACACAGGCGGTAAATCGCCTGTGTCCTCTACACAGGCGATTTACCGCTCGACGGATTGTGCTCCTGGCCATCCTCACATCTGCTACTCTGGATACCTGTCATTGCCCTTTTGTAGGGCTTCTATGCGTCCAATCCTGCATTTCAATTGAGGCAAATATTTCCCTCTGTAATGACCATATCTCCAACGCGAAGTTCCATCGCAGGATTGCGCCATTTCGTACTATGTTGAAGTTCCGTAATGTACTCATGTTGCCATTTCAGACAGAAAAGCTGTCTCATTCATTCCAATTGCTCATATCTGTGAAGCCGATTACAGTTAATATTGGTCAGTACTGTAGAGTAGCAGTGGCCCAGTGGTAACGGCCGCGAGTTACAAGTTGTAGGTCGTGAGTTCAAACCCAGGCAGGCGCTTTACTTTGTGTAAATTATTTCATGACCACTGCTCTTGAACCGGTGAAGGAAAAAATCGTGAGGAAACTGGCATGTCCTAGAACCAAAAATTTGAAGACATGTGACATCTACCAACCCGCATTGGGCCCGCGTGGTGGATGACGGCCCACACCCTCTCACAGAGAGGAGGCTTGTGCCCCAGCAGTGGGGACATTAAAAGGTAAATGATGATGATGTTATGATATAATATATGCTTGTTGATATTAATTCAATTTATTTATTTATTTAATTGAAAACGTATCTAGGCTGTATGAACCACATGTCCTTTGTTTTAGTGACAGGTTACTGCTCATATCAAATAAACACGACCTCCATATAAATATAAGCGAATATCAAGTGAAATATATTTAGTGATCGTTATGTTTTTACCCTAGTTAATCAAACTTAAGTATTATTTCATTAAACCTATTTTATTCTTAATAGAATTAAGGATTATTAGTAGTTTCTGTCCGTTAAGCATTCCCCTTTACCAAATTTGACGGACGTTGTCCAAGAGCGAGCGAAGCGAGTTCAGGTACTGAGGGCACCACGACACGGACAGGTTAGGCTGTAAGGGGATCTATCTTATCTGCGTTCGCTTTGCTCGCTCACTGTAGCCCCCGTCATCCCCCTCATGCTAGGTTCCTTTAAACCCTTCAGACAGAAATAGGAGCCCCGCACATCGGGGCTCCGTCAACCTACTTTATAAAGTTAGAACACTAATGAATGAGTCATTAACATATGCGAGATAACAGTTTATAATTTCCCGAAGTGACCGTAATGCTGTCCTGATGTAGATATAGGCGGTAGTATCTACATCAGCACAGCACTACGGTCACTTCGTACAGGGGTATCCGAAAACTTCAAAATATCCACCGTACCACCACGGGTACGGCCAGATTACGGTGGGTCGGCAGTGGTTACATACAATCGAGTCAAAGCATAACTTTGGCGGTTCATCTGTAAAAATTGGCGGTTGAACATAAGTTAGTAAAGTATAACTTTTGCCGCATTGAACTAGGATTGCTTTCGTTTTCTTCCCTAAAATAATGATTTTTTATATGGATTTTGTTGAACTGGCCCATGAAGTTGACGTTGGAAGGAATTGAAAGGTAAGAGAAAGAAATTTACCGTCAAGAGTATGCAATAACGCTTTTTACCTTACGCATCGTCAGTTCGTTAAGGGTCTACTACCGGCCAAGTGGCGCCCTCATTGAATAAAAAATCGTAGCATAGCATAGAAAATAAATATTAAAGAATCCAACGTCACGTTTGTTACAAAGAGGATAAAGTATTTTTACGTTGTTAAAACAGGTCTCAGAATGTTTCGTATCCAAAGTAGTAGGCAAAAGTGTTAGAAACGGCCGTTTTTGGTACTACGACACACAGTACGATTAAATAAAATGCACCAATCTACACATAATCAAATTTAACCATTTTTTTACTGACGTCATAGAAAAAAATAAAAAAAAATTACAAAAAAAATAGAACCGACTTCCAGAAAAAGTGCGAAATAACTTTAATTTCGGAAATCGGTGTTTCTGGTTTTTTGTCTTTGTTTTCTGACACCGACTTCCGAATTTAAAGTTATTTTGCACTTTTTTTGAAAGTAGGTTCTATTTTTTTTGTAAAAAGTTTTTATTTTTCACTTTTTAGTTGTGGTTTTCCGTTAAACTGTGTTAACGCTACATATACATAAGATCGCAGTAATCGTGGTTGATTAGCTGTCATTTTTTGAAGAGTTCCGTTGTCTGTCACCGAAACTCATCATCAGATCTATATGAAATTTAAATGGCACCATTTCGGAATAAACCCCTTCCAAACAAAAAAAGAACTTTGCAAATCTGTCAATAAAAGACGGAGTTATACCCGAACAAACATCCGAAAACCTCCTTCATTTTGAAGTCGGTTAAAAAAAAATAGCACCGACTTCCAAAAAAAGTGCAAAATGACTTAAATTTCGGAAGTCGGTGTTTCTGGTTTTTTGACTTCGTTTTATGACACCGACTTCCGAAATTAAAGTTACTTTGCAATTTTTTTGGAAGTCGGTTCCTTTTGTTTATATTTCATTACATAGACATACGTTCGCAGCAATCGCAGTTGATTTGCTGTCATTTTTTGAAGAGTTTCGTTGTCTTCGTCCAAAACTCATCATTAGATCTATATAAAATTTAAATGGGACCATTTCGAAATAAAGCCCTTTTGAATTAAAAAAAAATGCAAATATATCTATATATAACGGAGTTATGTCCGAACATACATAAAATAAAATAAAATACAAGCATCGGAATTGATAACCTCCTCCTTTTTGAAGTAGGTTAAGAAAACAATGAATTTTACGGACGCGTAGCCAGGTTCGACACCCGACCCCGCGCCTTCCCCGGTGACTCGTAGACGATGCGCCGACACTTGGCAATAAAGCAAATACAATACGTCGAAAATCCCGGAGCGCACGCCGTAGGAGCAAACAAAAAAAAACCAAACAAGGGTCTGTAACATGAAACATCTGCTACTTTCTAAAATGGTTATTATCTAAATGGTACTTGTTTGCAAATAATAAAACGTGACTTAACTAATTTTACTCTACAGCTTCTAATTCTTGTCCTCTGCACACTTTCTTGGTGAGATATTCGATTTGATGAACAAATTAACAATCAGTAAATTAATATTTTAAAACGAATACTCACCATTTACCAAATCAACCATTTTATTGAGCTCGCACACAATAGAAGTGTTTGCTGCCCGCTGTTTGTTTACATTATCTTTTTGACTCTGACCAACGAAAGCTGTCCAAGAAAAAAGGCGGAAATTTAAAAAAATCTTTTACTTCTATTCTCTATTGTTGTATGTATAACAATGAAATATACAGGAAAAAAATATAAGTATGACCTTAGATATCTTTTTATATTAGAAAATACTTTTAGTGACACTTGTTTGAATTTAGTAAAAAATTTAGATTCAACTTTTAAATTCTGTGGTATCATTAAAACATACTACGAGTTATTTGGCATGTTTGTAACACTGGTTAACCACTTTTACGTTCCCGCTACGATTCACAACTTGCGGTTTAGTTTGCTTATGAAATAGTAGAATGATTACTCGTATTTAGGTAATTATCGAACGACGATCAAAATCGAACTGTTGTTGAAACACAATTGAACGTATAACGTTGTAAATTAGTAGAATCTTTCTTCGGAAAAATGAACATAAGGGCGAACGTTCTTTGGACAAGTGAATTTCGGTAACCATGACAAACTTGCTCTGCGGTCCTGTTAGTGTATACACAGAAGCACACACATTCGCTTGATTTATTGCTTTCATATTCGTATTGATAATTAATGCATGGGCTTGAAGCCTTGAAGTTTCATTACGAATACTCAGAAACGAAGCTTTGATTAACAGGCCTTAAATATCATATAGGTACTTAAGTCCAAACCTGGCCTAAAACCCAATTGGTAAGGCCCATTTAAATGGTTTCACTAAAGCTACGTAATTGTGTTAATTGATTTATTTATTTAAAATATGCTCGCCAATAGTACATACATCAAACATTCAACAATAAACATAGATAGGTTAAGTTTCCTATGAAGGTACCAATTACAGGTGTTCACAATATTCTCAACAGTTGAGTCTAGTTTCTCAATTTATTATCTTTTATCTTAACATTAACTTTCGTATTTTAATGTGTTAGTTTCAAATTCATGGGTTTTGTTTTGAATTTAAAGAATCAATCTGCCTAGCCTTTTCCCAACTATCTTGGGGTCAGCTTCCAGTCTAACCGGATGCAGCTGAATACCAGTATTTTACATGGAGCAACCACCTATCTGACCTTCACAACCCAGTTACTGGGTAATACGATATCCCTTGATAAGACTGGTTGTCAGACTTTCGGGCTCCTGACGAACCGGAACGACTGTCAAAGATCCACGATTGACAACCGGGACCAACGGCTTAACCTGCTTTCCGAGAAATGGAGGAGTCATGGTATGTAAAGATGGTCACCCATCCATGGACCAACCCCGGCAAGCTTAGCTTAACCTAATGGATCAACTCGTGCGGCTGTTATTACTTTAGCCACGAGGTCCTCTATCTATCTATATTCAGGGTGTAAGGTACATGAACGCACATACGTGTACTAGTGATTCAGTACATGATTCTGGACCCCCTAGCGTTGGAATTTTTCGTCGGCTTTTTCCTAATTTTTGAAAAAAAAAATTTTTTTTTCATTTAAACTGTATAAAATCGATATACCTATCTACCCCAAAGACATTTTAAAAGAAAAAAAATAATTAATTATTTTTTCATTTAAAATAAAAAAAATCACTTTAAACTGTATAAAATCGTTAGACCTATCTACCCCAAAGACATTTTAAATTAAAAAATAATTAATTAAATTTATTCATTTTAAATGTCTGGGGTAAAAAAAAATAAAATGAAAAAAATTTTTTTTTTTTTTTAATATTAGGAAAAGGCCGACGAAAAATTCCAACGCTAGGTGGTCCAGAATCATGTACTGAATCACTAGTACACGTATGTGCGTTCATGTATCTTACACCCTGTACATAAGTATATCTATGAATTCTAAGAAGAGAATCATATATTCGAAATACTTATTGGTATTACTTGGAACTTCAAAGAGGGCTTAATAGCGGGGTGCAATCATTGTTGCAAGCTTACAAAAGAAAAGTACCTGAATCTGAGCCTAGTAAAAAAAACTGGCCAAGTGCGTGTCGAACTTTGCACATTTATGGTTCCGTACCAAATCAGAGAAATATCACTGAAAAAATCTGATTTATCAATTTTTGTTCGTAAAATTTATACGTAATACACGACAGACAGACACGTGAGTGACAGCAATAGGGCTCCGTTTGGAACCCTAAAACCGGTGAAGTGTAAGTTTGACTCGCATATGATCTTCTTCTTTCCTTGATTGTTTTTTTTTTGTCATAGCAGCAATAGAAGTACTTCTATTGCTATCTTATCTAGTACACACATGTAAATTTCAACAGTACACATATTACGATATGAGATAGGTACCATTCGCTGACAAACAGACTGACAGACGGACGGACAGCGGAGCTTTAGTAATAGGTTTCTTATACGAGTACAACCAGCTCACGCAGAGAAAAATACCTAACTTATTTATATCTACTGATTTCATGAAACCTGTTCCATTTCGGAAAAAAAGTGCCACTGTAGAGGCCGGAGATCGTCTCGCGAAATACGACCGTAATTGTTAGTTTTTGCACAAATTCGAGCTGTGTCTTAAAATGATCGTAGCAACGAATCCGGCAGCTAACGGAAAGTACAAAATGTAATCATTGATTGTAAAGGAAAAAAAAACTTATTTACAAAAAAAAGAACCGACTTCCAAAATACAAAAAACAAATAAGTGCAAGATAACTTTAATTTCGGAAGTCAGTGTTTCTTGTTTTTTGACACCGACTTCCGAAATGAAGTATTTTTTCCTTTATAATCAATGATGACATGTATTTGGAAAAAAGTTTTTTATTTGTCACTTTTTAGTTGTGGTTCGCCATTAAATTGTGTTAGTTAACAATACATAGACAAACGATCGCAGTAATCGCGAGCCATTTGCTGTTAGTTATTGAAGAGTTTCACTGTCTATCTCCGAAGATCTTCATCAGATCCTAATGTTCCTTGAAAAATATGCATTTGAATAATGAAAACATTCCAAACCGATTCAGTAGTTTTTGAGAATATCGCGGACAAACAAACATACATACGGGTCGAATACAGAATCTTCTTTTTTGAAGTCGGTAAAAAACAGGTGTTTTGTCCGTCTCACAGACTAACACGTGAGTATAGCAAGGATAAAAAGGCAAGCGTTCTGTCAGCTTACCAAAAGTTTTTGCTGCCAAATTGCGGAAAAATCTTTTCTTAATTTTCCAAAAATTTAGGTTGAGTTCCATACTTGTTCGGATTTCATCCCTTCAAAACGTTCTCATTGTAAATGTGTAGTAAATGATAGTATCCATATTTGAAAAGTTAGTTGAGGATCCTAAACTAGTGGGTAGGCCTGCAAGTGCCTGTACGGCGCACTTAATTAACAATACACATCGATATCTACTCCTGTGATGGACCATCTTCCTCGTTATAATGAACTAGGTTCTGGCAACAGATTCACCTGCATGAAATTAGTACTTCCCCCACTTTAAATTATATTCTACTAGCTGACCCGACAGACGTTGTCCTGGGGGCTTAGACAAAGTAACAATTTAAAAACGATAACGAAGTTAGAAAAGACTAAAATGTATGAGATTGACATAAACCGCGCTAAGTCACGTGGTCAGTCGACATCGTTATCGCAAGTTGGTAGACAATGTTGTAATTCGTAACGAAACCATAAAGAAACGAATTGCTATCGTGTTTATCCCATACAAATGCGTAGACAAGCAGCGCTTTCAGAGTTCGCCTTCGCCTCGATCGTGATCGCCAAAAAAGATAACGAAGGAACGCTAACGCTAGGAAATGTTTATCGATATCTCAGAGACGATGACGAATTTAGATATCGTTTCGCTACGAAGCGATGTTACTTTGTCTACAGGCCCTGACGCGTGAACTTTCAAACTCGCGAAGATTAAATAGTCGTTAAGTTTTCTGAAAGAATCATGTCCAGTCTTGACCTGAAAATTTTCTGCCGCGTCTAGTGATGTAAAATATTGCTTATTGTTTTTGCTTGTTCCGTATCGCTTAACTGAATTTTCAAATAAAGGCTGGGAAAAATATATATTAGTATGTTTATCATACTCAATAGACTTTTAGGAATTCAGGACTTTAAAGAAAAATAAGTGTACAGTTGACAGATTACACGTAAAACGAACTACTTTAACCGCAACGTTCAGTGAACGATGTGCTACGAGTGCATACTGCATTCTAATTAGGGAAAAAAATACGAACTAACTGATGACTAGGCAGCATAGTCTTTGACCTTAGCCTGTTCCGCAAGGAACAAAAGAAAAAAATGAGAAGCTGTCATTTGAATGACAATTATTTATTTTAATTATCGTATAGTTTTTGAGGTTACTTATTTATTTATTTATTTGTATAACAATTGCTTGCTGCACTTACAGTAAACACCAAAGCGCGCAACCAAACCTTATCTGACAACGTTTTTAACCCCAAAAACTTATTTACCTAATAGCATTTTTCCCTGGCCTCTAAATGAAAACGTGATAAGTTATTTTGTTAATATAAACAATAATTGTTTTTATACAACACTAGTTGTAGGTAGAGACGACTTGTAAAGCAAATCAAGTGACAGGTCAATCAATGTATGGAAAGTAGGCATGATTCTTTCTGCGCAACTTTCTTTTTTTTTTTTTTTCATTAGAACCTTTTCCTGACAATAACAAACACAACAAAAAATTAAGTAACGGTATCGGTCCAGCCGTTCACTCGTGATGCCGTGACCAAGGGAAATAGGGATTAATTTTCATATAATTATACTGATATTAGCTATTCCATACTAAAATCTATCTCTGTGTTAAATTTCATCTGCATCCGTTCAGCCGTTCTGGCGTGATTGAGTAACAAACATTCATACATCCATCGAAACATTCGCATTTTTTTTATATTTGTTCATAAATACAGCTCAGCAGAGCTCATGGCTAAAGTAATAACAGCCGCACGGGTCGATCTACGAGGTTTTGCCGAGGTTTGTCCATGGATGGGTGAGCATCTTTACATACCAAGCCCCCTCCGTGCCTCGGAAAGCACGTTAAGCCGTTGGTCCCGGCTGTCAATCGTGGATCTTTGACAGTCGTTGCGGGTCGTCAGAAGCCCGAAAGTCTGACATCCAGTCTTACCAAGGGGTATCGTATTACCCAGTAACTGGGTTGTGGAGGTCAGATAGGCAGTCACTCCATGTAAAATACTAGTATTCAGCTGCATCTGGTTAGACAGGAAGCCAACCCCAAGATAGTTGGGAAAAGGCCAGGCAGATTGATTTGTTTAGTTTCACTTGTTTGTGCCATTAAACCAGAATTAGTTTGTATTGGTACTCACATTGGCCATAACACTGCTTGAGCTTAATCATAATCACTAGAATACTTAACTACTAATAACATCTAAATAATACATGTGGGTAATAACTTCTCGCAAACAATGTAAACATTTACTAATAATGTGGGTACGAGAATAATTTGCGCGGTACACACAAGTCAAGTTATACGCACATACGAGTATCTGCGCAACTACTCTCTATTAGGCCGCTCTAGAGAACAAGTTTAATTATATAAACTTATACAGGTTGCTCACTTTTTTATTTTGAAGAAATGTTATTGAATATTTTATGATGTATTGGTAATTTGAGATTACATTTTAATGTTTTTATATTACTTTATTGAATTTCCCTTTACATACTAGTTTTTCAAGTAGTCCAATGTAACTGTGTAATTTTAATATTGGGTCTTGCTGCCTGAATAAATAAATATTATTATTTATTATTATTAAAAATAATATCTAATTATGCTAAGTTATTTATAGGATCTCTTCTTTTCGCATAATTCTTTTCCCCAAATATACTTTGACGTAACTCTTGTGGCATATTTTTTTTGGTATAATAATGCTTTGCTATAATTCGTTTTGACAAACTGTTTTTGTTGGCATATTTATCTTGTAGGCTAATAGTGTTACTTGGCATAATCACTATTAGCCTATTAGTATTAAAGCATAAAAATTAAGTCATGCGTAGTGTATCAATAGGTTAACCTAAGCCGTCAATATGTTTTACATACATTTGTGGAACAAATTTACAAAACTTACCTTTCCTCTAAGTGGTATTAGTGTCTTAAATATTATGCGTATTTGTTATGCCTATAAATTTATCTTTTATTGTAATTATGCGTAAATAAATTTATGCTTTAAAACGTTATGCGTAAACATTATTACGCTTAGAGAAGTTACATGCTAGAAATTATGTTATACGTAAATATCATTATGCCTAAAAAAGTATACCATGTTATATTATGTCTTAAAATTTTATGCGAATGGATAGGGAACCGTTATTTATGAATTCGTGATAGTATTGTTTTTGTATTTTTGTTTATAATTTTTATTATTTATTTTGTTTTTTTAGGATTGGCGGTATTTCATTATTCAACGTTCGCTTACCGTAATAGTTTCAAGTCCGAGGTACAATTAATTTATTATTTCAACAACTAAAAACTGAAAAATAAAAAACTTTTATTAAGAAAAAAACTTGTTTTATTCAAAAGTTATAGTATACCTAAGTATACGCTTGTGTGCTTGTCATGCGATTTTTACACGTGAAATTCTTAAAGTGTGCTAAACGCGTCAATTTGTTGAGTGAGATTTGTAACAGCCTGTGTTGGTGTTGGGTCGAGTCCCACACACGACAGTATTACCATGCGGTGATCTGCCATTACAGTTCCGAGTGCGGCTGAGTATAGATCTAAAGAGCGCGTTCCTGTAAAAATGTGATCTATACAGCTATGTGTAGTGTTATTTCCACGTCTTTCAAGTCTTGTGCAGTCTGATATCGCGCTCGATTGATTAATGATTCTCGAATGTGGTCGTATGTATTTATATCTATATTAACGTCTCCTAACAGATAAGTGTCGTATGATTTAATTGTGGAACTTGATAAGATACTACTAATTTCCTTTACGAATAGTCTTTTACTTCCACTCGGTGGTGTACTTAGCCTAGTTTTATAGAAAGAAGGTATTCTACTAGTCATTAATATTTACACAGTCCAACAATTCTTGGTAATCTGAAAAGAGGACCGGGTACCTGGCTGATCTGTCAGACAACAGACACAAAAGAAAATCTATTGTTCGTGGTCACATATGACCTACGTGACAGATGAGGTACTTTTGAACTATTACCGATAGAAATTCTGCCTTCCTGCCTGCGTTGTCGTCGTCGTCGATCTTTGTCTTCTTTACGCAGCAGCACCTTTCCATCCTGGAACCACACATATTAATATGCTGGTCGCAATTTTTGTTGAGCTAGCCACATCAAAAATTTATTGGCTTTGGTCAGGTCAGGACGCGACACAAGATTACTTTCGACTTGGCTATTTCTACAAGATCTCCCAACACCAGTTTTTCAAGCAGTACTTTTTCCGTTCTTGAGACTTTACCCATGAGCGTGCCTGCTCTGATTGTTTCAGCTCCACCTGGAAACATCCAGGACGTATGGACAGTCGAACTGAACGTAAAGGAAACATCATTCACGCTCATTTCGACTGTCCATACGTTTAACAGTAATTATTTGTGATTTATCGACTTTGAAGGTTTGAGCCAGCTTGACCGATATCGAAACAAAATCTTCATCTTGAGCTTTCAGGATACTTATCACCTCTTTCATATTATCTAGACGCTGTTGTTCTATGCTACGTAGATATTGTTTCTTTCTTTCTCTTCTTCTCGAACTCCTGTACCTTTGTGCTTATATTGAGCTTCCACAGTTTATAATAGGTCGTCTACTTTTTTCCCGCAGAGGTTTACGGATAGCTCAATAGGTTGCAGCTCCTTTTTAGAACTTTTTATTTTTTTTGCTGGAGGTAGCGATTTCCTCTTCTTCGTCCTCTTTCGATTATTATAGTTACTAGCTTCTGCCAGCGGCTTCGCCCGCATGGTAATCTGTGTATGTAAATGGTATCCAGGTCTTATCTGTATGAAAAATTTCATTCAAATCCCTTCAGCCGTTTTTGCGTGATTGAAACAAAAACATCCAAACTTTCACATTTATAATATTAAGTAGGATTATTCGTAGTAGGAGTAGAATTTTTCTTTGTAAACTTGGCTCAAGATTTTCCTGGTTCAGCTAGGTTTGTTCTTCTAACATTTCAAAAATAACTCTACGTCAGTCTTAAACTCAGCACTCAATCTCCTAAATATGTATTACTATTATCATCACTTGTCCGCTAATAGGTATGTAGACGTCGCAAAGATTAATAAAATTATAAGGTGGAGATCGTGACCACGTATTATGACGATTTTGTCACTTATAGTTCTTTTAGGTATTAACTTTTAATTGATATCTGGCTATTAAGAGAAGGTATGATAATACAGATTAAGTGTTATTTGAAATACATAAATTAAAATATAAGTAACATATTTCTTTAAAGATTCATAAACATTCAAGGTCCTTTTTCATTCCATTTCTATTTAGCTAATGTTATGACTTTCGGCAAGGCAATTGGAGTTTAGAATATAAAAAAAAAATCTTCGCTTAGAAATTTACTAGGAAGTTCGTTGCAAAAAAAGGATGCGTTTTTTGTTCACTGCGGAGCCGTTGGCGAAAACTATTGTTCATTTCTTAGGGCGGGGGAAGTAATAACTGCAGTAAGGGTGCGTTTGTATAGAAACTATTACCTGAGGGACTGCTGCACTACTGATACTCACTCGGACAATCTAGTCATACACCAAATCTCGGAGCATTCGCACGTCTTTTTTTAAGCAGCAGATGTAACAGCAGTGATGTCGGTTCCCGAGCTGAGTGATAATTTCAACTGGTTACTTGTGGGGTG
This sequence comes from Polia nebulosa, assembly GCA_951329385.1. Taxonomy (NCBI): domain Eukaryota; kingdom Metazoa; phylum Arthropoda; class Insecta; order Lepidoptera; family Noctuidae; genus Polia; species Polia nebulosa. The sequence continues at coordinate 23,646,853 of OX589602.1, forward strand.
GAAGAGTGGTGAACGCCGTGTTGTGCATATCAGGGCGTTGATTAGTCCTTTGGCCACAGAGCTGAAAGCAGGCGATATCATAAAGGTGAATTGGCGTGGGGAACCGGCAAAGGTGATGTTGATTGCGCGCGCACGTAAGTAATTGCTCTTTGAATTGTTGCTGCCTTGCGCAGGTAAATTCGTAATGGCGGCTGTACACGCTCGTCGAGTGAGACACCACGAGACAGGCCGAGTACGAGTGTGTACTACATGGTGCCCTCGTCGCGTCTTGCGGCGCTCGTTCGTTCTCGTAAGCGTGTCGGTTTTTGCGCTCAAAGGGTATTGTGTCTCGCGATGAAAATCAATTGATACAACAAGTATGTCGTACATGGTAGGCTCTTGTGTTGAGCCTCTATGCAACGAGACGCATGCGAGGCGACGAGACGACTGTGTACAGCTGCTTTAACGGTTTGTGAGAAATGCAAGCGATATCTTTATTAGCATTGTTGTGTTTTAAATAACTTACGTACCTATATCATATATACATATCACTATGAACGTATAGAGTCGTATATACATATCACTATGAACCTATGCAAATAAGAATGCTGTGATTTAATTTGCTCTAGAAACTGTAAGCAGAATTTTCTACAATATAACAAGACTTTGACTAAAGTGAAAATAAAATTATACTTCTCAAAATATAACGTAACTAAATTATAGGTACCTACCTACTTAATTTTATTCTGAGTTGAATAAATAATTGAAAAACACTAGTTCTGTTTTCCTTTGTTTAAGAAGAAACAGTAAATGCATTAGTGAAAAGATTAGATAGAAAAAGATCAGAAATACCAAGCACGGTTCACGTGGTATTAAATTGTTGAACTGTCAAAGGTGCAAGCAAAACGAAACCTTATTTCAAAGGCAACTAAACACCAAGATTGCAAAAAATGTATTTGCAACGTCTTTCGAAGACACAGATTCGATTGGAAAACAAAACAAAATTGTTTTAATGATATTTAGAGCCAAATTTACATTACGAAACTAATGGCCTGAAACTAAACTAATTTCATCAACAGTTTCACGGGTAAACTTCAAGTTTCACAATGCATGCATTTGTTTCACGAAACTATATTAGTTTACAATTTTTTGGTGAATTTAATGCCATGCAGCCGATTTCATTGCAGCACTTTCATATCTCGGTAGAATATGAATTAGGGATGTTACGGAGATTCGATTGCGATTCCGATAAGTCGGAACTTTCGATTGATATTACATTGTCGATTTCGGTTCCGACACTTTTAAATCGGACGTCAAAGCTCACGGGCGTGCAGGCGGCGCGGCCGGCTGCCGCTGCCAGCGCGTAAGGTCATGTTTATGCTTGTCGCGCTGGGTTTCCCGATTAGTATTACACTTTCGATTTCGACTTCGGTTCCGACACTTTTAAATCGGACGTCGAAGCTCACGGGCGCGCAGGCCGTGCGGCCGGCCGCCGCTGCCAGCGCGTACGGTCATGTTCATGCTTGTCGCGTGCCCCATTTCCGATTACTATTAGGCTCAGTGCAGACGGAACGGAGCGCAGCGGAGAGGATTTTATTAACGCACTTGAAAATAAACTTTGAGATTATTACAATAAAGTGCATAAATGCTTGAACCTCACAAAAAATGCTCGCGCGTCCTCGAAGATATGCGGGGAGCATACGCGATCCGTAAAGAAAATGCCCGAGACCGCGCAGGGATTATTCCTCTCTGTCTGGGCTGACCCTTACACTTGGTTGGTTTCGCATTATGTGCGATCGCGCTTCTATTAAACTTTTCAGAGTTTTTAATGAATGTTAATTAATTAAAACACATCTCTCTTCTGCCTTCGGCTCTGCCTCCGAGATTTGATTCCGGTTCCGATAAATCAAATTTAAAAACTCCGATTCTGACTTTGGTTCCACTAAACCCACTTCCCTTACATCCTTAATATGAACGATAAAAAGTCAGGTAATAATAACTTGTCATAAACGGAAGTTTTAACAAGAGCGTTAACATTTTTGTGTGTTAACTTAAAAAATCCGTTAAGCATTTTGTTAACTCCGGTAACTAACGATTTAACGAGTTAATGTCCACCTAGCCACCTATGCATATTAATACTTTGACGACACGGTTGGCGCAGTGGTTGAGCGTTCGGCTGGTGCGCTGCGTGTCGCGGGTTCGATTCCCGCACGGAACAAATATTTGTATGGCCTACAGATCTCGGTCTTGTGTATGTGAGTTAGCATGTTTGTGAACGCACCCACGATACAGGAAGTAATTCCTAGTGTGTTTTATTTAAAAAGGGGGAAAAAAAAATAATAATCTGTGGTTAGCTTGCTACATATTATTAATCCACCATCATGTCTTCTTTCGAGACAATCTTTTTTATTTCAATATATATTAACAAAAGCTTCAAATAAAGCTTTGATGCTGATGAAGCCATCAAACTAGTTGCACAAGTACTTCAACTATTTTTATGAAACTAATTTCACTATTCATGCCACTAGTTTCGTAATGTAAATTCAGCTTAACTGCTCTCAAAACGGTGAAGGAAAACATCGTGAGAAAAGCGGCATGTACTTAGAACCAAACATTCGAAGACATGACATTGTGACATCCACCAAACCGCACTGGGCCCGCGTGGTGGTTTAAGGCCCATTTTTTCTCACAGAGAGGTAGCCGATGTCCCAGCAGTGGGAATATTAAATGGCTGATGATTATGCTTATATAACTAATAAACCAGGTGAAGTTGCGAATATTTTTCGAAGCGTAAGTCCAAATCTAAGCCCAGAGGGGACAAAATCACCGAGGTCGCAAAATCACCGAGGTCGCAAAATCACCGAGGTCGCAAAATTCAAGACCAGTTGTAGTGTTTTTAAAAAACCGGCGCAGAGCGAGTTTGATTCGCGCACAAAGGGTTCCGAACAAATCATATTTTTTCAGGTTTAATCTACATACAGGGTGTAACGGAAAGGTGTGGTCATATTTTAAGAAATGCATCTGCCCATCAATATGAACAACTTTATTCAAGAAAACAAGAGAAAATTCTCAAAAAAAAATTTACCTCCCTTACAAATATTGATCAGCTGATGATAACTTTATATGGAAAGTCCAATTTTTTTTTTTGGAAATTCTCTATTGTTTCTTAGAAAAAGTTGTTCAGTTCCATGGGCAGAACCGGTTCTTAAAATATGACCACACCTTTCCGTTACACCCTGTATAAGTAAATAAGTACATTTTGTATTTTTTTTTCAAAATTTTGGGCCTAGTGGCTTCGGAGATAAGAAGGAGCAGAGAGGAGGAGGGTTTGAATGGTAATTTTTCATTTATTTTCTAACTTAAAAACTATATATTTTGTAATTATGAAAAAATATATACTTACTTACAATAAGCCCTTTTAATAAAAAAACGTTTTTATTTTATTTTCTGTTTTGTTTCACCCCCAAAGTGACCCTCCCATATTCATTCATTTACGTTACATTTTCTTAATTGGGTCACAGATATTCTAGTGTACCAAATTTTAACTCAATCGGTCGAGTAGATTCGGAGTAAATTGGCTGTGACAGACAGACAGACAAACGTATGAGTGATCCTATAAGGGTACCTTTTTTACATTCGGATGTTCGGAACCCCAAAAAACAAACTATAATCATGATTATTAGTTTATATTGTCACTAAACTCGTATTTAAACTATACGTGAATGGGATCCAGCATAGTAATAATCATTATCATCGTCAGCCTTTTAATGTCTCTACTGCTGGGGCACAGGCCTCCTCTCTGTGAGAGGGTGTGAGCCGTATTATAATTCACCACGCGGGCCAAATGCGGATTGGTGGATGTCACATGTCTTCGAGTTTTTGGTTCTACGACATGCCGGTTTCCTCACGATGTTTTCCTTCACCGTTTTGAGAGCAGTGATGATGAAATAATTTACACAAAGTAAAGTGCCTGCCTTGGTTCGAACCCTCGACACACGACACGTAAGTCGGAGTCGTTAATTACCACTGGGCCACCACTGCTCTTAAGATTATAATCACATTTTTACTTATATTGCTCTTAAATAGAGCCTTCGTTGAAAAGTGTCATTTTGGGAACATTTTTAAAAACTTAATGAAATATACAGAAATATGAATTATTTTTTGTTAATACAACGGCATACGAGTATGTATAATTATATTCATCAATGTTGAATTTAAAATATATGATAATAATACATAGGTACAAACAACTTCAAGTGAAATACATCAAAAAAAGAGAGATGAGAGTAATTTCAAGTGAAATACATCAAAAAATGAGAGTTCCGTAGGTACCCGAAGGGTAACCAAAGGGACCCTATTAGTATGCCTCCGCTGTCCGTCCGTCTGTCTGCGGGCTGTATGTCACGATGCGTAATAGCTACACAGTTGAAATTTTCACAGAATATTTATTTCTGTTGCCGCTATATTAATTAATCATCATCATTCTCCTGCCCTTATCCCAATTTATTTGGGGTCGGCGCAACATGTCTTTTTCTTCCATACTCCTCTATTAGTCGTCATCTCTGTAGTCACAGCCCTCTGTAGTCGGCAGTGTGTGTGTGTGTGTGTGTGTGTCTATATAAATAAATAATAAAAATAAAAATAAATTAAAGGGCTCCCTTGAAAAAGCCCATGAAAAAGAGTTAATGAATAAGATAAGTGCCGCTAACCCGCTGCTTGGACATAAATTATTGTTAGACTTACGTTTTATTATTAATTGCGTAAACGAAAAGTGACTAAGTGACTATTATTTGGTACTGTCAACACTGTTTTTAAAATTGAATTAAATCGTACGGAACATTGAATACTTTTTTTTGTGCTCGCATTTCACGCTGATGACGCCCACAAGACCCAAAAATACTGATGATGGCGGGGAGAATAGCCCTTTTCTCTTGCTTATAGTTATTTATAGAAAGTTATTGAAAATTAAAATTGAATTTTTCTTCGGAAACCATACCGTTCTTCTGTCATTGAACGTTATCGTCATTTACAAAAACATGTAATTTACTCGGGCACGTTCCTGGAATGATGATATAAATTTAGAAACACATTTTTTATTTTACCACCTTAGACCATAAAAAAAGACCATAGCTGGAGCGGGAAATGTTTTTACAGGTTACTTAGTTAAGATTAGACTCCAGAAGTTATTTTTATTCAATAATTTAAACAAATTTCTACATTCCCGGAATGATTGCCAATTGATGTACGTTTTGTGAATATTGGAATCATAAGTATCATCAGTTAATTATACTGGATTTTGCGAAAAACAACCTGTCAGTCGTTCACAGCAACATCTTTTCTCGCTACTGAGCCATAGCACCTTTTTTTTTTTTGGCGGGGTGGGAAATCATCCAATGACATGTCCTGCTCTGGGTGGAGCGGGAGAGCGTGTCAGACTCTTACTGACTAAAACCCACCCCTGTTCCTTCCCTGCCCGAGTGCCCAGGGTTGCGGTAACTCTATTAAGAATTTATCCGCTAGCCCTAGGCATAGCCATAGCACCTATGTTCTTGTCTGCGTTTACTTTAAATTACTTTTCACCAATTACAACTGCGTTCACTAAAATGATGCGTAAACTGTGAGACATAATACATATTATAGCATATTTCTATTTGAAAATGATGCGTTTGTCAAATAAAAATTCCAAAATCGATAATTTCTTTAAAAATACTTTTAAAACATTAATGAAAACAATTCAATGTATTACTTATAAGTTTATTTTTCATGACTTTAGTTTCGGTGACGTTCCCGAAATGACATTTCGTATGTACCCGTATTTTTAGTAATATCAAACATGTTTTACTTTTAAATTGTACGATGTACAGTTAAAATAAATCGTTATTAATATTCCATTATGCTTATTTGCTCAATAAAACTGCGATTTGGCTAAATTATTCTGTGTATAAGAAAATTTTACACCTCGGCGGTTTTGACCCTGAGTCTGTATTGACAAAGTAACATCAGAATAGATACTTAGGTCAATTAGAAGGTTATCATAAATTAATATATCTTAATTGTACAGAACAACGAGGTGAGCTGAACGAGGCAACAAAGGAATTAGAGAAGAAGGAAGCCGAAGAGAAGGAGCAAGAAGCCGGTCCCAGCATAAAGCAAGAAGAGGAAGGCGAGGACTTTTCCTCGAGTGCCTCGTCTTGGGTGCCCACTGATGACAGCGCGCAATCTGGAGATTCTGATGAGGTACGTTGCCGTGACGTCATAATATCTGCTTATGTATAGGTTATTTTTTCTTCGGCAACTGAGACGATGTCGACTATTCTGACTTAGATATAAGTTGTTAGGTGCAGCGATATGTATATTGCAGATCGTCACAGCGCCCCACGTTGGGCGCCAGTGTGACGTAAGGAGCCTACGTGGGAAGTGAAAAAAATAACAACACGTACCTCGGTCAACATTAAAAATATATATTAAATAGAGAAAGGGCGTGGGAAGGTTTATAGTCACAGATTTCGTCACTCCCTGGGAGGTGGCACGGTACTGCCCTGGCACAACCTGGTGACGGATGACTCGGGGAAGCCACGTTGCGTTCGCCCCGGAGATATCGGCCGGCAGGTGGTAGCGCCGGCTCGTAGGGTCGACAAGAGCCAGGAAGGATCAGCCGGCAGGTGGTCGTGCCGGCTCGGAGATGGCCAGCAGAAACCACGCGGGCAAATAAGCACCCGGCGTGGAGCGAGCCGCCGTGGTAAGTGGCCTAGTGGTGACGGACTGCACTGCGGCAGGATGGGACTCCGAATCTGGGAATCCAGATCTGGGAAATCCGGATCTGGGACCCTGGAAATAATGTCCAGCGTGTCATAAAGATGGCTGTTGAGCTTCTCCGCTGATTCTGACACTTAGGCATGAGCAAAGCGGCTGTACGTGCGCTAATAAGTGTGGTTGTCAAAATCAGACGGAGTTTACAAAGGTGAGGTGAAAAAACACGATGACAGGCACATTCTAGCGCAGCAGCAGGGCACGCACAAGTCAGGATGCGCATAGCAAAGGCCTCGTAAAGTTAAACAGGAAAGCGGAAGGCGTGATTACAATAATACGACAGTTTTATTGTAGGTTATAAACCTTGATTTTACAATGCAAAGAAAATAAATCGGAAAAACATGTTCGGGAAAGAATCTATACACAAAATTAGGAACACAGAATGCACAAAACTACCTGTATGCTGTTTCAAACACTTACCCAATTAGTGGGGTAGATTTCACCTAATTAATGAGGTTGGCAAATATTTGCCAATGCAAACTGCAACTGCTAGAATTTGGCGGGAGATATACGAGTGAAGTCACTGAAGTGTTCGACAGAACAAGACAACGTGAATCCACCGCCAGCAGTTGGAATAAAAAAAGAAAAAGGAATGCACGTTGCCTTGGCGGCGCTGTTTATATCTACGCCGTCATTGACAGATGTCAACGAATCCAAAGACAATAGTGTTGTCAGCAAACTAATATTGTTTATTGCTTTCCAAAACTGAAATAGTGGCTTTTGGTCTCTGTGGTTTTTTCCTTATATTTAATTTTAATTGAGATTGTAACGCTACTACGTTACAGTACCCCCCAAACAAGGTAGGGTTTTTACCTGGGTAAAAATCCTTATGGTGTTGCACTAGCCAGCATCTGAAATACGACCCTTTTATTCATCTTCATTCATCCATCATTAGCTCATTTCATCCTTTCATAAACCTATCATACCAGCAGACCACTTATTAAAGAAGTGAGTCCGTTTCTTAGCAAGTATGTAAGAGTAGATCGTATTTATTTGACTAAATACTTGCGTAAATCAAACTAAGTTAGTGAATACTTACTACTAAGAACCAATATAAATATTAAAGTTACTAAATAAATAAATAAAATATTGTTTTGGATTAAGGCTTGTTTAAGGAGTCTCCGCCCGCTTCTGCAGAGGCTTATTTTTACTGAGTTGCAAACCGCTCAAATATAAACAAATAAAATCAAGAAGTAAAGTTTTTTCTAGTTTAGGTTTTGATTAAGGAGTAACTATGCAATGGCTTAATTAATGAGTTGCAAACCGCTCAGATAGTAAAATAAATAAAAACTATGGATAAAAAGGACCCATAGTTGTATATAAGAAAAATAAAAAACTTGGTTCAAAGTAAAAAGCATTAAAGAAAAGGTAGGGCCTTAAAATAAACTGAATCACAAATCGAACTCACAACGAGTTACGAGACCAATTTCTGAACACTAAGAAAAAAAAAATGTCGCTGAGTACTGAGCGGACATTTTTTTTTTATTGGATAAGAAATTTCAACAATTGATTAAAATTCAAAGCGTTTAATTGTAAGTTAAACAAGTTTAATCAATTGTGAATTAAGGTAATATTATGCGAAATGGTAAGTGTTGAAACAGCAATACAAAAGCAATATGAAATACTCCGTCTGTTACAAAAAATTCTAACTATTTGAACGTTATGGTTGATTTCCTTGAAATTTGTTTTAAAAGAAAAAAGTAATATAAATCAAACGATTGCTAAGCAACTAGTGAAACTAGTGTGCACAGACTGTTGTCAACATTATCTAACCCACCCTAAAATCAAACGACTTTGGACCCTCTGCCAGTAACATTAAGGTTTATTTAATTTATATGAGCTTATCACACAAGTGCACGAGGACTCGATGAACAAAAATACTATAACAACACAGACACGCAAATTTGATCTTTAACACGTAACGTTAAGGTAAACCCACCCAAGATACTCGGAGGCACCGGCATTATATATGTTTTTGTTAAGCTATTTTAATCATTATCTCGTTAACATTAAAGTTGAAAAGCTTTTAAGTCGCCAACATAATTACAACTATAGTTGCAAAACTTCTGAAATATTCTGAATAATTCCGGAATACTTCTGGGAAAGTTTCTTTAAATCCGAATTATTCAAAATGAATTTAACTAAGATTTTTTTTTTTTTGCTGAAAAATCGTATTTTGCATCGATCGTCGATCGCCGCCGCCACTGCTCCTCTGTGCGCCGGCCGCTGCCGCCGCGCTGGCGCCACGCCGCGCGCGCTCGACTGCCACGAGTCGTGCGTGCAGGCGATGGCGGTGCGAGGTGCGGTAAGAGCGGAGATGCTCCCCGGAGAAGTTTTCACCCGCGCGAGAAAGATTCGTACCCCGCAATCGAATGTTTCCGCGGAATATTTCGCCCGAATAATTCAATGGGAATTATATGTTGATATTTTTATAGGTAGATCTATGTTAGCCTGCGATTTATTCTTTTGTTTTTAGGTAGGTACCTACTTATTTCGAAATCGAATGCTATTTTTATAAATGTCAGTTGTGGAATAAAAAACCAGGCCTAGCATATTTGATTTGTTTTTTGAAAAAGGGTTACTTATGTTTTTGGTTAGTTTGTATGTACCTCTGTACGCATCGTGAGTATTCGCGAGTCGCATAGGTAGGTATTAATCATTACCTACCTACTTAACGCGTATAATAGCCCAGTCAATAAAAACAAACAAAGGCAAACCTTGCAAGCAAACACGTTGTGATGCGGTTTTCAGAAAAGTGTTATACTTAGGAGCAGGTTTTGGTATTTTAACCGATTTAAAAAAAGGAGGTTATGAGTTTGAACCGTATTTATGTATGTTTGTCCGCGATCATCTCGCGTTTGGCTGAACCGATTTTGATGCAGTTTTCAGAACAGTATTATTAGTCACTATATGTATAGGTGACATAAAAAAATGTTGAAAAATAGGTAGTAAGGTCAATTTTCCTGGTTTTTTTTGACAGTTGAAATATTCCCAAAGTTTCGGAATATTTCGGAATACTTCCGAAGTATTCGACGGGAATGATTCGGAATTTTTCCCGCCAGCATCTATAATTACAACCCAATCTTTAATTTCGCGTATTCCCAACAAGTTCTTGTGGCTTAGCGGTTTGATGCTGGATTGACGACGAACAGCATGTGGGTTCGAAAACACAGTCCACCTATGCATCAGTTTCTTTTTTAATTTGTTTTCATTTCTACAATATTGCTTGCAATATTAAAGAAGGACCAATATCATTTTCGCCTAATAACTTATCTTGTAAATGGGTGGGTAATTTAAAAAACTTTAAGTTCACAGTTCTTTATAATGAATACGAATATTTATTTTTCAACTACCCACTTAATACAAGTTATCTGAAAATATTACCATTTTAAAAAGTTTATGTGTAGTCTGTAGTTTACAATAATACAAGAAATAGTTTTGGAATATAAATTCTATATTGAAAGCAAAACAATATCTTTGTCGCAGGATTTGATCTCGAACCTTGTTTTTCTCAGTCTTATATACAGACCACGAGACCAGAATTACTTGAACTCAATCATTTAAATAAGTTATTACACTTATCACATTATAACAAATAGTTATAAAATATAACCTAATGCTAACGTTTTAAAGATCAAATTTGCGTGTCTGTATTATTACTGTATTTGTTCATCAAAGATCCAAATTCGTTTGTTTTTAGGGTGGGTTAGATAATGTTGACAACAGACTGTACGTTGGCTAAGTAACTTCTAAAAGTTAAATTCTCAAGTGAGAAACTAAGAGAAAACATTTTTTTTTTTTCAAAAATATAACTGGTGCAACTAGTGTGTAAGTACACTGGCTAAGTAACTTCTATAAGTTTAATTCTCAATTGAGAAACTGTTAAAAAAAGTTTTTGTTTTCTTTTACAAATAAAAATAAATTTTGTTCAAAACTATCCAATTGTTCAAACTTGAAAACAAAGTTCTAAGTTTTTGAGAATATTAATTTTAAAGAAACTAAGTTTTAAATTTTAATTTTGTTTGAACATTCAAATGTTTCAACCAAAATTTGTTGTTGACTGTACTTTAGATGATAACCATACTAAGTGAAGTTAAAATCGAAAAATAAAAAAAAATAAAAGGAAGGTAGGTTGACAATTTACGAGCAAAAATAAAAGAAGCTGCTAGAATTTGTCTCCTCAAGACTAGTTGATTAGTCTGGTTGTACCTGTAATTTATACCCGGCACCCAATCCCTTCTACCGGCACACCGCTAGTTGCTAACCGATAGAAATAAGATTGGTGGTAGTACTTCCCCGAGGCGAGCCGTTCACTAAAAGCACTACTACTACGATATTATCTCAATAGCCATGAGTACACATCAGCTGCTGTCAACCAAGAAAAAAAAAACGTTCTACACTTGTACAACACACACAATTAAATTTAAAAAAATACCCACCAGGGAATAATGAAAAAATGTGACTACAAAACCACGTTTTTGGGTGCCAGTGTGACGTAAGGGGGCTACGTAGGAAGTGAAAAAATGACAACACGTACCTCGGTCAACATTAAAAATATATATTAAATAGAGAAAGGGCGTGGGAAGGTTTATAGTCACAGATTTCGTCACTCCCTGGGAGGTGGCACGGTACTGCCGTGGCACAACCTGGTGACGGATAACTCGGGGAAGTTACGTTGCGTTCGCCCCGGAGATGTCGGCCGGCAGGTGGTAGCGCCGGCTCGTAGGGTCGACAGGAGCCAGGAAGGATCAGCCGGCAGGTGGTCGTGCCGGCTCGGAGACGGCCAGCAGAAACCACGCGGGCAAATAAGCACCCGGCGTGGAGCGAGCCGCCGTGGTAAGTGGCCTAGTGGTGACGGCAAAAGGCACTGCGGCAGTATGACCGCGATGGAGGACGATGTAGGTGCGTGCTCGGAGCGTAGGGCTCCAAGTCTTCCCCCTCCATGTTCAGGTTTAATCTGGTCCGAATTTGTGACTCCGAATCTGGGAATCCGGATCTGGGAAATCCGGATCTGGGACCCTGGAAATAATGTCCAGCGTGTCATAAAGATGGCTGTTGAGCTTCTCCGCTGATTCTGACACTTAGGCATGAGCAAAGCGGCTGTAAGTACGTGCGCTATTAAGTGTGGTTGTCAAAATCAGACGGAGTTTACAAAGGTGAGGTGAAAAAACACGATGACATGCACATTCGAGCGCAGCAGCAGGGCACGCACAAGTCAGGATGCGCATAGAAAAGGCCTCGTAAAGTTAACCACGCGGAAGGCGTGATTACAATAATATGACAGTTTTATTGTAGGTTATAAACCTTGATTTTACAATGCAAAGAAAATAAATCGGAAAAACATGTTCTGGAAAGAATTTATACACAAAATTAGGAACACAGAATGCACAAAGCTACCTGTATGCTGTTTCAAACACTTAACCAATTAGTGGGGTAGATTTCACCTAATTAATGAGGTTGGCAAATATTTGCCAATGCAAACTGCAACTGCTAGAATTTTGCGGGAGATACACGAGTGAAGTCGCTGAAGTGTTCGACAGAACAAGACAACGTAAATCCACCGCCAGCAGTTGGAATAAAAAAAGAAAAAGGAATGCACGTTGCCTTGGCGGCGCTGTTTATATCTACGCCGTCATTGACAGATGTCAACGAATCCAAAGACAATAGTGTTGTCAGCAAACTAATATTGTTTATTGCTTTCCAAAACTGAAATAGTGGCTTTTGGTCTCTGTGGTTTTTTCCTTATATTTAATTTTAATTGAGATTGTAACGCCACTACGTTACAATGTGACTAATGCTAAGACTAGAGAGAACTTGAATTTGCATAATAAGTACCTTTATTGTTGTGGCTAATGAGATTTTTGTCATAGTTTGGGGACTAATGGGTGATTTGTAAGAGGGCGCCAACGCCATTTGTTTACATAACTTCTTATTTATTTCAAGTAGACACATTTTATTGCGATTTTGAGGGTAGATTTGACTTTATACAAACAAACATCGATAAATTACAGGGCCAAAAGAAAAAAATAAAATTGGAACGATGCACACGACAACAAAGCAAAAAGATCATCACACGTTCGAACAAAGCTACTGTTATACCCAAAAATAACAATAAAACACTGGACCACAAAGAACCGCACAGTATCAGTCTCGAACAGTCTCAGAACATTACAATCAACAAATCTTTACCAAATTCGATTATGAGGAATACTCTTCAAAATGGTGAAGGAAATCAAAATGTGGAAGAATGTCCGCGTGAAATTAAGACTTTGAGGAACACTTTTAAGTTACTGTTTAATCTGATTGAGGAATGTAAGCCGCCGAGAGCTTCAGTATTCAGCCCAAAAATGCAGAAACATTTAGAGAAACTGGTAAAAGCAAATGAGATGCTCCGAGTTCAAAATAACCAATCTGTTCAAGAAGAAGCGCAAGACGAGGAAGAAAACAGGGAGGATGATGAATTTAATCGGTCTGATGATAATGTTTTAATAACCAATAAGTATAGCAATGTTGCTATAAAGACAAATAATGTTGCTATCAAGACAAATAATAAAGACGCAGATAAAGAGGAATTGGTATGTACCGTTTTGTATTTTATTGTTCTAAAAACAAGTTAGTTTGTAACAAAGGGTGTAGAATTGAAGGAAAGTTGAATGAAACCCGTCGTCACCATGTCTTAAGAGGCCGTATACGAAATTTTGCCAATTTTTATAGTTAAAATAATTTATTTCTATAAGTTTTAATGCACAACATGAAAGATCATTTCAATTATGATCGAATGTATGAGCTGGTTTTATTTATTTTTATTATAATTACGATTAATCGACCACAAACCGACAACAGTTTTGTGAATTTATGCTGTAAGAGGTTTAGAATATCACATTATTATGAATCTAAACGGTATAAAAAAATAAAATGTATTGTTGTGAAAGTTGTATACAATTTATCACTTTTTATAATCACTTTTTACCACTTTTATACAAAAAATTTGAGTAAAAAAATATTTAACTTAGTCAAATTTTAGAGAAAATGGGCAAAGAATTGCTTTTTAATTTGGCTATTTAGAACTCTCATTCATAAAATTAAAACAGCAAAAAAATAAAATCCAGTTCAAAACCAATCCATTGCCTCACAAATAAAAAATACTATAATTACAAAAATCTTAACAACCCAAATCTCGACTCTCGACAATACGCGACGCAAGCTTCGAGTCTAGCTCATTAATAATAATAATAAAATGTTTATTTCCATATTTACAATTGGTAAATTATGAAGGTGTCTTGACAAAAAAAAAAAGGATGGGGTAAATTGTAAACCACCACAGTTTTATTATTACTCATTGTAAATTAGCACGAGTTTGATCTTAGCTTGGGTTACAGAGGTGTACCTCTGACACCGAAGCTCAAACTAATCAATGATCAAACTTGTGTTATGGGTGTCAGGGCTCTCTAAGTTTAGGTACCTACTTAAAAAAAAACAATATTCGGAGTTTCATCGTGTGTTTATAGTTCGTAACGTTGGTTACTGTTGATATCTTAAAAAAAAAAAACAAAGATTTTAAAAAACTTACAGAAATTAAATTGAATGAAAAACCATGTGTATGTTTAGTGTTGGAATGTGTGTGTGTTTGAGGATATGTGGGGCTGGGGATACTTTGGAAAGGGAAAGGGGTACAAAGCTACGTGTAAAGAATTCTTTCGACCTCCTCATAACTAAGGGTCCATTTAAATATTTGAGATTTGCAGTCATATTTATTGAGTTTCTAGATGTTAAATTTTTTGTTGACAGAATTATATATTCGACTTCTTAGAATTTTAAAATGTCGTTTATCAAGTTTTGTTCTATGCCTTTTTAACCGACTTCCAAAAGGTGGAGGTTCTCAATTCGTCTGTTTTTTTTTTTTTTTTTTTGTATGTATGTTACGCGATTTCTCTGCCACTTGTGAATAGATTTTGATGATTTTTTTTTGTTTGGTAGGTCGTAATCACAGGTGGTCTTATAGAAATTTTTATCGAAATTGATTTAGTGCTTTTTGAGAAATTGGACAAAAACGAAATATACGTATACCTTGATGACGTTTTGGTGTTCTCCAAATGTTTAAATTCCACGTTCCATGTTATTGAGGTTTTTAGTTCAGGGGTATAACAACTAAAAAGTGAAAAATAAAAAACTTTTTTATAAAAAAAACAACAACTTTTTTATGGAATGGGATACACGCGTCCGCGTCGGGGTCCTACGTTTAGTCAAGCGATCAAGATCCAACTGTAGGAAAGTGTATTTGCGTAACGTACAGTTCAGCACAAAGAGCTGTCTCACCGTCAGGACTTGACATTCTTTCTTTTTTCTTCTCAATTCGTTTGTTTTTTTTTATTTTTTTTTTTATACAATAGTGAGGTACTGTAGCGTTAGTGTTTAAAAGTTGAGGACAGCTCTCTGTGCCCTTTCCAGTTGTATCATGCTTGTCTTTGGAGTGCCACCCCAAACCGTTAATTCTGACTGGCAAAGAGAAAAATAAACCATGCGTAAGGTATCCGCATCAGCACTATACCGCAGGCTTTTAAAAACGGTAATCAGTTTTCTCACTCTGCCAGACAGAACCCTAACCTAGGCATTCCATGAAATTAGATTATCAATAAATATGCCCAGGTATTTAACATTGGTTGCTCTTGTCAGGGAAAGGCAAGAGAATTGGCTTTTTTTTTTGTTGTGGGTTGGGAAATCATCCAATGACTTTTCCCGCTCTGGGTGGAACGGGAGGGCGTGTCAGACTCTTACTGACTAAAACTCACCCCTGTTCCTTCCCTGCCTGAGTGCCCAGGGGTGCGGTAACTCATTTTAAGAATTTATCCGCTACCCCTAGGCATGAAGGCACCGGCCACGATGGGCCCCGTCAGTGGTGGCTGACAATCATCTCTTTGAGGCGCGCGTGGAACACTACGCGCCGTCGACTCACGGGTCTGGTGCTGATCGGACGGTGAGCTACCCACTGCTCGCCGTCCGCAGGCCCGGGTATAGGGTGGCCGGAGATCGTCTCGCGATGTCCTACGCCCAGTGCCTCTCCTGCGGTGGTAGCGGCCGGGGCCGTGAGGGCCACTCCATTGAGCTTCCCTTAAGCGTCCCGCCTCCGCCTTCGCGAGCATTACTGCTTTACAGAAGGAGGAGACTGCTTACCATTTCCTCTCGCTCCGTACCATGGCCTGAACCAGGGCCAGGCGCCAGAGGTCCCCCCCCACCTATCGCATCCACGAGGACATGGCGGTGTTCCGCCCAAACGGGCCAGACCTCCACCGTATGCTCCACCGTGTCCTCTGGGAAGAGAATTGGCTCATGTAAGTATTGTAAATATGAGCTTTTACTGTAAATCAGTTGTCAGGTCGAGAAGAAGATTTCAATGA
This sequence comes from Polia nebulosa, assembly GCA_951329385.1. NCBI lineage: Eukaryota > Metazoa > Arthropoda > Insecta > Lepidoptera > Noctuidae > Polia > Polia nebulosa. Next base: position 23,663,037 of record OX589602.1, read on the forward strand.
AAAGGTTGTAAAGAAAATATTTCTTCCACCGGCTGGCGTCAGAGATATTTTTGGCATGAGACCCTGATTACCTATCTTTGGGTATTTTCGCATGAGGTGTGTATGTAGTAAATAAGAGTCCTTAGATTTGGTCTTCACATATATCACGTTTATTTATAACACTGCAACACACTATATACACTCCGTTCTCAGAAAATTGTAGGTTCAACTTACAATTTATGTCGAAACACTTTTACCATATCGTTCGAAGATTATAGGTCCAGTTCAGAGGTCCTCAAACGGCATCTACGCCATGGTCATCTAATCGTGGGCATTTCTGGACACGTGGATGCTTATGTACGGAACCATTCAATGATCCGACCATTTATAAAGTTTTAGCATAGTAATTAATATTATAAATCTATCGTAGGAACCCTGCCAACAAATAGAAAGATTTGATCAGACTCCTGAATGCCACGCGCTTAAGACTTAGCATCAGCACAGAAAAAACCCAAAAAAGATACTCACAGCGTCCTACATCCGAATGCTTAATGCATTTGAACTTAACTCTGGTTCCAGCTACCTTTCGAGACATCATTTAAATATTTTCTTAGTTCTTTCCAACTCACAGAGGTTATGACACATCTACGCAAAGAGTATAATAATAATTGCATCTACGTATCAAAGCCAAAAAAAATGACAGTCCATATTTCAAGGACTGCGTTCCGTTACCACTCAAATGTCAAACATTCCATTTCACAGTTTAAAATATAAATTTAATTAGGCATTACTTATTTCTGAATTACATTTAATACATAGTATCAATATAGTAGGAACTGTTGTGTTTATTTTATTAGATTTTATAACACAATTTCCATATTCAAGATTTCAAATAAGTTGGTCAACCGCCATCTGGTGTCTCTACGTGGCACTTATTGATTCGACATTCGCAGCACTACATAAGTTCTCGGCCAGATGGCGCCACAAACCCCGTAGTACACAAATTCTTTAACTATTTTTTTTTTAATTGTTACAAGGTGATGATTATAATTAGTTTTTCTACATTTAGGGTCGGACTATTTGCCGTTAGCCAAGACATGATAATGCTAAGGACAGATTTTGCTCTTTCTCGAGCTTCGTCCCAGTTTTCAGCATGTACTAGGAGGGCTGTATCATCTGCGTATGTAGGTATAGATGGAACAATTTGGGAGTGCTAAATCACAAAGACATACACTAGAAAAAGTGTGGGCCTCACGATGGAGCCCTGTGGCACACCGTAGGACAATCCATACTCATCACTGACATGCGTGTCGATTTTAACGCACTGAGTCCGATCAGACAGGCTCGCAAAGACTGCAAGCGCTGACTCCTATTTGCTCCAAATTTTTTAGAAGAATTGGAACAGAAACAGTATGATGCCTTGGAGAGGTCTAGGAATAAACCTAGGCACTTATACTTGCTATCCAAAGTCTTAAGCACCTCATCAACCAGGGCAGTGAAAGCGTTTTCATTAATTAGATCATAATTGTAATGATTTTTCATGTTGTGCATTATAACATATGAAAATGTGTTCGGTCCGAGTGCATTTGCAACTTTTGGCAGTGACAGCTGTCACTTGTGACTTAGTAAAAAACGAGTTAAAAGTTTGATTTTGGTCTTGGGACTTACATCTAGTCGAATGTTTGGGACCTAATTGTTTGCGATTGAACTAATTTTGATTGAAACCCCATTTGATGTAGTGGAGAAACGGGTTATTTTGCAATACTTGAAAGTTTGGTTGGTTCGCGAGAGACCACGTGCTGTGTGAATTTCACCGGCGCCTCTTGGGGTCAGAAACTGGTATACCTACTGAACAAACACGTCTCTACCACATTTAACTCTGACATACACACATATAGCCAGGTTGGTCCCCAGACGAAGGACTTCGGGACCTTGGGTAAGATTTGTAAATTAATACGTTTAGCTCTGCGTAGCGCAGACAAGTGTGCGACCCGTTGGAGGCCGAGGGTCCGGCAGGCATGCTTCCTCACTCTTGTCACCTCAAGTCGGATCCTTTGCCCTGGCTTGGTCGCATATAATATTTTATCATACATCTTATTTTATCATATAACATACCTTATTTGAACCGTAAAATCCCATCTGTAAAATTACGTAAATCAGCGAAATCGGCAAAATCCCCAAATATTAAATTTTGCCGATTTCGCTGATTTACGTAATTTTCTCCTCTTAATTTTTTAAAGGCAAAAAGTAAATTATTTTATGGAACTAAGTTACCCGTTGTAGTATTTTCAACATGTTGTTTTTAACAGCAGAGGAACCTTGACTTATTATGTATCTTGCGCTTATCGATGTAAAGATATTTGCATTGACTTAGTGTTTTTGCACAAACCGTGTCAAAAATCAAAATTATGATACTGATTTTAGGTACCTATTGGAAGTGGAAAAACTTTAATACCAAAAGACAAATGGGAGAAAGTGAACTGGAAATCGTACACTGTTGCCACCAGAACGCTACTTCGTGCTGCGTTTACAAGAAGGTAACTTGAGTAGTTCTACTTATTGCATGAAAACCATATTGTTGGATTTTTAATAGGCCTTTACATATTTGAGATTTGATCAAAGTGTTGGTGAATCGATAGGTTAAGAATAGGTAGGTAATTTAAATACACACATTTTTAAATTGGAAATTAACACTTATTACCAACCATTCACCAACTTCAAACATAACTTGTACACAAAACTCAGATTAAATTTTAAGAGACTGTTGATTTTCAATCCCTTACGCGGGATTGAAAATCAACAGTCTAACACCTGTTGAACCAAAATATAATCAAACATTAAATGCTAACGACACCTTTATTCCACAGAACTCTAGCAACCCATTCATTAACGGGGAAAAAGTCTCCTGCATTCCAGAACAAGCCGGCTAAGATGTGCCTTAACCCAAAGATAGTATCTGACATCATACTTACCATCATGGATAAATTCAAAGTACGAGAAAATTTAGTAAGGTAAGTTGATTAATATTTTTAATATTGGCTGAATAATCATAAAAATACAGGCGCAGACAAAAAGATAAAAGGGAAAGAATCTTCTTAAGGCATCAAAAATTCATCTGCATTGCTGGTAGGTAATGGATATGAAAGAAAAGGGAGTTAGCAATAGCGAGACGGCTGACAGAACAAAATAGAAGAAAAAAACGTGTTGCGCTGACCCCAAGTATCAGGGGAGGAAGATGATGATAGCTGGTAGGTAATGGAAAAATCTCCAAAAGGCTGGCAGTCGATTTTTATAAAAAAAAAGCAGTGTGTAGTTTGATAACGATGATTCGCTCCATAATGCTATTCAGTAATGGAAGATTACCGAAGATAAATGCTTTTTCACTCGTAAGCATTAAGCACAAATTAATGTAGGCATTCGTATCGAGCGTAAAATAGTAACATTTTTATAAGGAACAATTTTGTGGAAAAAGTGAAACTTTCACAGCGTATATACAGGCTGTAAGGAACAAGATACCGCAAACTTCGCGAAAAGGTTACACCTAATGTCAGTAACAAAATTATGATAGTCATCAATCTCCGTAACGATTGATTACAGAAATTGACATTTTCAAGCACGCAATGTATTGTGAACAATGCCATCTCAACGCTTCGCAATGAATGCAGGCGCGCGCGAGAGCGTAGTACGTGGTCGTATGTAGTTACCTACCACGTCTTATACACACAGACACAGGTGGTCGCGCCGTTACGCGCTTGTACTTAAATACACTTTCTACTTTGTGATAAAAATACATTTACGTCGATTTTTCCGATCGATGTGATAAACAACTAGATCAGATACTTAATAGACATAAGCGCATACGTGCGTAAAACGTTTAAAACGATAAATGCGTATAATGTTCCGTGACACCTTTAACTGTTTATTTTAATGACGACAACATTGATATCACATACATTTTTAATCCCTCAAGAATACTGAAGATAAGGTTAGATAAAGATTAGGATAGATAATAATAAAGAAGCTTGTAAGTACCTACATTGCGCTCCCGGAATGTAGGTATAAAGCGCCTGCCACACAGTCGCCAATCGCGTCCCTACAGAAATGACCTTGGTGATTTTGAATTTTTAAATTTCGTAGGTACAGCTCTGCCGCTCGCCAACCACGAATACCTCTGTCGGGGACGCGGTTAGCAACCGTGTACTCAACTAATGAACCGACTCACCTTAAAGTTTGTTCCTACGTGCTTCATACATGAGCATTTTCCTGGGGACCGAGTCATTGTTTCGAAACCACTCAAGAAGCAAAACAAAAAACACACACACTAACAAACAGAAAATAACTTATGGTTTTGATAACTTTACGATAACAACCTAAATTCGCGACCGACTGCACATCCGTTTGCGATGAACGTAAACACAGAACTAACACAAATTCGTCGTCGGCGAAATGCTAAAGAAATAAAATTTTATTTATTATCGTAGGTACGCTTTTGAAAGTGCCGACAAACTCGTAGACCACATAGATCAATAAAATTGATAGACTGTACAATCGCATTAAGTTGTACCTACTACTCACTCAGTAATTATTTCGATGTAGGTATACGAAATGTAGGAATGTGGATTTAACGAAATGAGTAAGCAACGTTGTTGTATTAAAAATTAAATTAAAATTTATTTACTTCAGGTGACCCATATCAGAAAAAATAATAATTACACAATATGTCGTCACGAGATTACATACATACAATACATTATCAAAAATTAATTAGCATAAATACATCACATTCAATTCATTAAAATTAATTACAGTAGTCTCTTATATGCGACACTATATGTAACTTGTCTGTCACAGCAGTGTCGCACATAAGGACAGTCCAACCTATTTGCTATCATTTTCAGAACGGTATTGGTGCTGGCCCGCACTCTGCGCACAAGAGACGCGCATCGCTTCCGCATGGTCGCATGGAAACAGTCCGTGCGTGCCAATGCGAACATACCTGAAGCGCTACAGTAGCGGGGCAGACCCAAAACCGCCCTGAAAGCGTTATTAAATTGAACACGAAGGGTGCTGTAGTTTTTCTGCGTGTAATTAACCCACAGGCTGCAAGTGTACATAGACGTGCAATATGCTCGGAAAAGAGTTATTTTTACGTCATCCGAACACCGGGCAAAACTGCGAGCCAGCATATTAGCTCTCTTAGATACAGCCCTTCGTTCCCGTTCCAAATCAGCATGATCCCTGAGGTCAGCCGTGACTATATGCCCTAGATATTTAAAATTATTTACCCTGTCTAAGGGTACATTATTCAGACATACATGTGGCACATTGTCTGGGCATCTAGCACCACCGGCCTCAAAGACCATGTACTGACTTTTCTTAATATTATAAACAAGTCCATGTTTAACCGCATAATCCTCACGTGTCGCCATCAACCTCCTCAGGCCACAGATTGACGCGCTCAGCAGTACCATGTCATCCGCATAGCTTAAATTGTTTACACAGACGTCATCTATATGACAGCCGACATGCTGACTGCTCAGCGCGACGATCAGCGCGTCCATGTAGAGGTTAAATAGCGTGGGTGAGGTCAGTCCGCCCTGTCTCACACCGCATTCCATACGATATGGCTCCGACATTGCCCCCGCCCATCTGACGCTGTTGACTTGGTTCGTATACCAATATTTGAGGATGGTAACAAGTTCTCGTGGTAGGTCGGTACGCTCAAGTTTTTCCCACAAGAGATCATACGCCACCAAATCAAAAGCCCTGGAAAAGTCGAGGAAGCATGCATATACCGGGGTTTTACGGTCATTGTAGTATCTGACGGTATGCTTAAGACACAGTATGGCACTTTCCGTTGATAATTGGGGTCTAAATCCAAACTGGTTATCGTGCAGAGCTATATATTTACTTAACTGTGCATTAAGCAAACCGTCAAACACCTTCGCTGTAACTGTAGCCAGAGAAATGGGCCTGTAGTTGCTTTTATCAGCAATATCCCCAGTTTTATCTTTAACTACTGGCACAACCACCGTTTTCATAAGATCCGGTGGAAGATAAGAGTGGCTCACGCACAGCGAGTAGAACATTGATAATACTCTGTTTATATGTGGGCCAGCGTGACACAGGTGCTCAATGGATAAAGAATCATGACCTGGACTCTTGCCTTTCGTCATATTCCTAATGGTTACGGCCACATCTTTGGCCGTAAACCTCACCCCTACTTTCCCTTCAGGTATCTCTCCATTGAACACCTCGTACGACGGACCCAAAGGTGACGGTACACAAAACTGACGCTTAAAGAGTTCAGCAATGCCCTTACAGTCACTCACCCCCTCGACGCTCACCGGGAGACCAGGTCTTGCATTAACTTTGTTAGTGTTTTTCCAAAAGCCTCGAAAATCACCATTGGAGTGCTTTTTAGCTAGACAGTCCATTTTAATCTGGTCTTGGTGATCTTGACACCATTTTAATCGTGATTTAAACTCTTTCCTGCTAACACACATGGCAGCAATCCAGATTTAGGTTTACTGCACGACACCCACTCCGTGAACTTCATTCTAGCCTTTCGGTGAGCCTCGCTGACGTGTTTATTCCAGCCCAGTATGCGCGGCCCACTCCCACTCTTGCTAACACCCCCTCGACCCGCCAAGGACGCGCCACGAAGCGCGGCCACAATGTCAGAGTACATCACATTAAGAATACGCTTATGACAGGGGTCATTACAGTAAAAATCTGCACAATTTAAACACTCGATAGGAAAGTCAATTAACCGTAGACGTTTATGACACTCTGTGGTATATCTCGCGGTCTGTTCCTTATTTCTAGTGCCCCAGGATGCATTGCTATTGCTCAGTGACAGTTCACTATGTAATTTAGGTGTAATTAAATCTAGGTCACATTCAATTATTAAAGGAAAATGATCAGACCACAGCGTATCATAATTAACATAAACATTCGTGACAGATCGTTTTGCCGATTGCGTAACAATACAATGATCCAACCAGCTACAAGTACCGTGAGCGTCACTTATAAATGTACATGTACCCGAATCCGCACCGAGAAAGTCAACATCAATACATGACCAATATTGTTCGCCACAAAAACTACCAAGCTCATTGTAGAATAACTCGTATATGTCAGCATTATAATCACCTAACATAAAAACCGACTGAATCCCGTGCTCGTCTATAATAGCACTTACCGCACTTAAACAATCCGTAAACTCCGGTAGGTTGTCCGCACAATTAGTAGGCATATAAATGCTTATCACAAGCACCGGTCGGTCTCTTGTCATTACTTTTAATGCACAAATACGAGCGTTATTACACTGCAACACTGACACTTGTTGGAAAACACTGCTTCTCCATAATAAAGTGACGCCGCCATATGGCCTCCCGCGCAATATACCGGCGGACGTGTCCACCGCCGACGTACCCGTGTATCCGAAGCCGCCGTCCTCAGGCAGTAACCATGTTTCTTGCAGTGCAATTAAGTCACAGGTACGACATAACTCTCGAACACTATCCACTGATCGCTTGATGCTTTTACAGTTGAAGCTCGCAAATCGGTAGCTATGTCTATCCATCATATTTTTGCGTAATGCCGTCCACAGATGAGAATCTGTTAGTATTTCGATTACTAAAGTTCATGAAGCGTCTAAATATGACACCAGCAGGCCATATATTTTCATCTAAGTATAATGACACTTTAGAATTCGATACAAAGAATTTGTAGGCATTATAACCCTTGTCTTTTCTCATTTTAATTTTCTCAAGACATACAGTTTCCTGTGTTTTACTGTAAATGTGTGAAATGATATCGTCTTCCGTTGTGTTGCTGTGAATATTCGTAATGAGTATCGGAACTTTCTTTTCAGCTGCTTTAAAATTACAATTTATATCCCTCGCTATTCCAGACTTGCCCGCAAAACGGTAATTTGTCCGTTTCTTATGCGAGACTAGTTGCCACTTTTCGTCTTTATTTTGCACTTTGGGTAAGATTTGATTAGGGCCCTCCCTCTGTTGACTCGTTAATAACGCCATAGCCTCCTCAGTGGCTGTCAGCTGATTCGCTACTTGCGCCAGCGATGCCAGCCCGGACGACTGTACTCGCGCATAACGGTTCGGTGTCTCTGACGTCACCGGAGAGCTCGACGCTTCATCACATTCATGCGTCATCGCAATATTGATACTGTCAACTGGTTGCGACCGTTGTTGTCGAGTTCCATTCAAATTTGAATTAACATTTTTTCGCTGTTGTTTCCCATCTACCCGCTTAATTTTTCTGTAACGAAGTGGAGTTTTCTTATTACTACCACTGCTCAAGCCACTATTATTGATGATGCACTCTTCATTCATCGACGAATTTAGCACATTTGATAGTCCCATAGGGCCACTGTCTAGCAACCATGCACCTCGTTTTGGGTTAACTTTAAATGCCGACGTTGGTGGTAATGAGTCACGTTGAATTTTAATGAAATCCTCTTTTACCTCTTTCAAATCGTCTAAGGTGGCATACGTGGTCTTCATCTCGTTAATTGTAGTTTGCATTCGTACTATGTCCTTAAGAAGCTTCGTGCAGTCTAAGTGATCAAAAGTAATCGGAGGTAGTTTCTCTAGCTGCCGGGCCACAAACACTGGGATCTCGGTTGGTTCTGCAGATTTGAACAGCTTGATTATATCTGCCATATCTCGTTCTTCCTTCCCTTTGTTTTTTCGGATAACTTTGCGCAAATCTGTTGGGATGGATTCAAACAGAAGCGATTTTGACGTTTTAATTTCTTCACTCGTAAACGATGAGGTACATATTCGCACTAAGGTTTCTTCGTCAATCACGGACACCTTGTTTTGGATGTACGATACGATTTACAACGTTCGTCATTTTTACACGACAGTTAGCGTTATCGTTAATACGCGACCATCACGGATGGTTGCGCGAGCGCGACTGTACGTACGTATTACTTAAATTTGTTGATAACAGAAATGTATCTAAGAATTATGTCGTTATCAGTAAACTGTGACACATTTTTTTTTTTTTAGATCTTCTTTACTTATTTCGATGAAGGTTTATAAAAATAACCTCCCCTCAAAATAAGTTCAAATAAAAGTAGTCAATGGGATATCAGTTTTTGTAGACACTTAAAATGCCTAACGTGTCGCGTCTGTTAGATTCATAGGTCTGTGTGAGCATTTGCCGACAAAGGAATGTCGGCGGTCTTTGACTGATGTTGCGTGCGTACCTACTGGGCCCGCGATGACCTCCGGTGAACTTAGGAAATTAGCAGAGCAGGGAGCTTCTTGTAATTTTATTTACATTGCGTTTTTTTGCGAAAAAAGCGAACTAATTATTTTTTAATTAAATATTTCATTGAGGTAGATAGGTATAACGATTTTATACAGTTTAATGTAAAAAAAAAACGCTGATATTTTTTTCAAAAATTAGGAAAAGCCGACGAAAAATTCCAACGCTAGGGGGTCCAGAATCATATACTGAATCACTGGAACACGTATGTGCGTTCATGTACCTTACACCTCGTATTGTTTGGCGTCAAGTAAGTAATGGATTTATGGACTTACAAATCCGGTAACAGAAGCTGGACAAATAGTTATTTAAAAATATTTTTAAACTCTGGACAGGCTTATGTTTAGCAGTAATTAGTAATAGTTAAAGATTAAACGTTTATTATCCTTATTATGAAACTTTTCTAATTTGGGGTTGTAATAGAAGTTAACCTGGTAGCCTGTATACCATTTATATGGGATACTAACTTCTACCAGCGACTTTTCCTGCGTGGAATTAGTACTTCCCCTATTAAAGTTATAGCCTATGTGCTATTCTAGACTATACTCTATCTCCATCCAGATCCTTTCAGCTGTTCTGGTGTGATTGAGTAACAAACAACCATACAAACTTTCGGATTTTTAATGTTAGTAAGGTAACTTTTGTATCAGATTCATATTTGGTTTGCGTAAAATATGATCATGTCATCTACCCACAGTGGTACGTCATCTCTCGCCTGTTCCACTGTCCCTGGTGACCGCACCAGGGAGAGTGAAACCGACGAGAGACGACGTGCGGTTTCCCACTGGGATTGGTCCTGGGGCCGCCTCTGTGGAACATCGGAGACGACTGGGTGCTGCGCGCCAACCTCTCTAGCGTCGTCAGCGTAGTTAGCTACGCTGAGGAAGCGCTGGTCATTGCACAGGGGAGGTCGTACCAGGCGGCGGCCGAACTGATGACACGCGGGGTTGCGACAGTCATCGAAAGGATCCGGCAACTGGAACTCGAGGTGGCTCTGCACAAGTCCGAGGCCATGTGTTTTCAATTTTTTTTTTTTCTATTTTATTCTCACTACTACAATATTGTGTAACATGTATTTATCTTATTTAACCATATAAATTTATTAATTATTGATATTTATTAGTAATGCACCACGAATCTTTGTATTTTAAGTTATTTCAGTCCATCCAAATGTTGTCTGGTAGATTATCACTGTCAGAGATAAGTCCGCCATTATAATAATAATAATATTCCACAACTATCACACAACGCCATCTAGTCCCAAGCTAAGCAGAGCTTGTGTTTTGAGTACTAGACAACTGATAAACATACTTATATATTTCTAAATACATAAATATTATAGATAAATTACACCCAGACACAGAACAAATCGATCATGCTCATTACACAAACATTTGTCCTGGGTGGGAATCGAACCCACGACCTCCGGCATAGCAGTCAGGGTCACTAACCACTAGACCAACAGGCCTGTCTGCATTGTACCTATAGATCTAAGTTCGAGTATAAAGTTGTGTTATTTTTTTGGTGTAAATTCTATTTTATTTTATGGGTTTTCAGATACTCTTAGGACTCGAAGTAATCAGAACATTCAATTATTTTATAATCTTTCTTTCCAGGATTATCATCACCACAAAATGTGCTGATGAATGTAAAATGTGGAAAACTCAAGCTAATCGGAAGAAATCTAAGAATAATGAGAACATACCACCGCCTGCTACACACACCAATAACATGCCACCGCCTGAAACACACAATAATTCTATTCCACCGCCTGCTACAAACAATGAGAATATGCCACTACCAGAAACAGACAGTCTCTTAACGCAAACACCTACAACTTACAACAAAAGTATGCCTAGAACATACAAGAAAAAAATCCTAACACCTGCAACATACACAACGCCACCACCAGAAAATAACAACAATATAACAAAACTTTAAGTAGTTACTTGCCTCACGTTTTAAAACATGACCAATTATCATTGGTCATGTTTTTTGTTTTTTATTTTTACTTTTTGACTAATATATAATCATAAATATTTTATTGACTTAAAAAACATACATTAACAGTTCTATTGATTAATTTTATTTTATTTATTTGGGACAAAAAGCAGTTATACATTACAGCATTTATAAAAAGTAGTTACATTTCAGTCGAAAAAACGTATAACTCACACGAAGTCCACGAAGTGACATCGGAGTGAGAAAGCGAACGCATGCTAATGAGAAAAAATAAATAATTAATAATAATAATAGTTTTTATTTGCACAAAAATAAAAATTAAATAAGATACAGAAGAAAAATAATGACGTACTGACGAATGGAAAAAAGCAGATGTAAAGAACATTCTTCTTATGGGCGACTTGCAAGATGTAGTGATGCCATTTTTTTTTAATTTATACGATTGCTATAGCGCGAATATATCAAAATATACAAACTGTGAGTTATAGGTTTTTTAAAGACAGCTGAGAGAGGCTCGCACTCCTGCCTTCGTTCTACATAAAGTTCATTTTTGGCTGCGAAATGTCTGTATTTATAACATAGAATCTGTATATATAAGATAACGTCCAATTCAAAATTGTATAGCTCCTAATAATTTTTTAGGGTCCCGTAGTCAACAACGAACCCTTATAGTTTCACCATGTCCGTCTATCCGTCCGTCCGCAGCTTAGCTCAGAGACTCTTATTTCAATAGATACTTCTACTTAAATGCATACGACGACTACAATTTTCATGTAAACTATCTCTAGCGGTTTGGATTTTAGTCGCGTAAATAAAAGTACGTTGTTCTATTGTATACCGAAACTAAGAAGAAATGTAAGAATAATGAGAGCATGCCACTTGCAACCAATAAAAACTTAGGTCGCGTTTCCACCTGTAAGCAAATTGCATGCAAGTTGAATAACATTCTGGGTACGAACGACCAATTGATCACATTACACCTTGGTAGGCCGCAATGTATTGTAACTTGCATGTAATTTGCTTACAGGTGGAAACGCGGCCTTAAAAGACCAAAAAGCTTGACCAAATCTCATGTTTTACAAGGATGACCAATGATCAGATTTTTGAATTGTCTGTATTTATTATTTATGTAATTACAATTAATGAGGCTTACAAATTGTATATAAAAAAATAATGAGGCTTACAAATTGTATATAAAAAAAACAAAAAAAAAACAAAAAAAAATACAAAAAAAATACAAAAAAAAAAAACAAAAAAAAACACTACATTCAGCGTAAGGTTTGCGTTTTTTTATACAAATAACGTTCAATTAAAACTCGCTAAAACTATGCTTTCTAAACTCAACTGTACGACACATCAAATTCAACTGTATACAGGCTGTTCCGGTAATGGGTGGTTAATTTTAGATACTGTTTCTGTACGTGAAAATGTACAACTTTGTTCAAGGCAGGCAGTCATAGAAATTTCCAAAAAAAGACTTCCTGTACAAAGTTACCAGCTGATCAAAATGTAAGGGAGATTCTTTTTTTCTGGGCATATACCCAAAACCCTTAAAAAAGTTGTTTATTTATATGACTTGCCTTATCTCATAAAGGATAAACATGATATAGTGCTGTTTGCAGATGACACTTCACTTTTATTTAAACTCAAACGTCAGCAGGTGGTTGTTGATGATGTAAATAATGCTCTTTCAACTGTAGTTAACTGGTTCAACATCAATAATCTTCTCCTTAACGAGAAAAAAACAAAATGCATAAAGTTCACACTACCCAATGTAATACAAGTGAACACTAGTGTGTCAATAAAGGGTGAAGAGTTGAAACCCGAGGATTCCACAGTGTTCTTAGGTTTAACTTTGGATGCGCAGCTTCAGTGGAGCCCCCATATAGATAAACTGTCCAAAAAAACTTAGCTGTGCAGCATACGCCGAAAGGAAAATTCGTGGTTTAACTGATTTAGAGACAGCTCGTGTAGTATACTTTAGTTATTTTCATAGTGTGATGTCGTACGGCATTCTGTTATGGGGAAATGCCGCCGATATTCAGACAATTTTTGTTTTACAGAAAAGGGCTATTCGTGCAATTTATAAATTAAGTCCCAGACACTCCCTCAGAGACTTTAAAGAGATTAATATTATGACTGTTCCCTCTCAATATATTTATGAGAATCTCATGTATGCACATAAAAATATTAATCTGTTTATAAGATACAGTGATATCCATACCATAAATACTAGGAACAAACACAAATTTATTGTACCTAAAACCAGGCTCAAGAAAAAAATAGGTGGTTCGTTTAGATTAGATGCCAATGTATACGTTTCTATAATAAACTTCCTAGCCAAATTCAAGAACTAAGCATAAATAAATTTAAATCATTTATTAAACGTAAGGTATGCCAGAAAGCTTTTTTCACAATTAATGACTTTCTTGAGGACAAAAAGGCGTGGGATTGAGCTGCTTCAATGATTTACATGAGCCATTGTTTTCATATGTACTACTTACTGATGAATTTTTTTTATATATTTTTTTTTAATATTCGTTTTTGACATGAATACTTGTATAGTATTATATTTATTTTTATTTTTTGATTGATATATTACTATTACTATTTTGTTTGACACGAATATTTACTTTGTAAAGTATTATATTTTTATTTTTTTTTATTACTTAATTATTGTAAATGTGAGGACTATGTGGGTTATTATTATTATTTTCTCCTCCTTTTTACAGTACTTTTTAAACGTTGTATGACAGTTTGAGTACTTTTGCGGCCTACCCAAATGTCTTTTCTTTGGTAATGTTCGTCAAGTCATTGAGCTCCTTAGTGGTTTTTAAGTTGAGCTATTCGACTATTGACAAATGCTTGCACTGACTGGACAGGGCCACTCAAATATGTTTGGTTCTTTCTTCAAAAGACCACTACAGACACTAAGCTGCATGGTCCTCATATAGAATAATGTGAATGCGAGAACTATGTATGTTATATTCATGTAGATTTTATGATTGTCTGGCAGTTGGAGTATTTTTGCGGCCTACTCAAATGTCCTTACTTTGGTATTGTTCGTCGGTTCGTTGAGCCCCTCAAAGTTCTGAGTTGAGCTTCGCGATGACTGACAAATGCTTGCACTGTCTGGACAGGTCCACTCGAATTTGTGTGTTGCTTTCTTCAAAAAGCTCATCCCAGACATAAACGTACATGGTTCTCATATGATTTAACCAGTACACATTGTATGGATTTGAACACTTTAAAACAGACTTTGACCTCTGAGTTTGTTTCGGTGTATCTTCTCAGGGTAGTCAGCTAGGGAACACCGGCCTCATCTAGCTTAAACTGACAAAAAACATTGACGTGTAAAAGTGTTCCTTGTAACCTATTTAGTGAATAAACATCATTTATCATTTATGGGCTTATGCAGTATCTAAAATTTGACCACCCATTTTTGTTTCACCCTGTATAGGACAAAACCACTTTTATATGAGTAGTCAGCATTTGACCACTCACGTCGCATGTTGAAATGAGAACCTGCTGAACCTTTTTTTTTTGAAGTGAAAACTTCTTTAGCGTCGTTGAGCACTTTTCTTGGGATGGGTATAAAATGTTAAACTCGCATCAGGACACGTGACCTTCACAGAGGGCTGGGGAGGAAGAGGCTGTAATGGAATGCCAATAACGACCCCCATTACGCCTCCTACAGGTGAACATCAACCACTGCGCCCCTGCTCAGGACCTGTTGTTCCAGAGCATGGCGCAGTGGTCGATCAACATTCGCCGTAGTCGCTGAGCCGTACTATGTCCCGCCCAGGGATGACTGGGTGGAGGACCTGGACGGCACAGTGACCATCATTTCGTCGGCCGCCGCCGGTACTCCGACTCTTGAGGATGTTAAGAGAGGTCGGGGTTGCGTAGCAGCACGGTTCGGGGAGATAGTAGTGGTAGGGGTGCACTTCTCCCCGAACCGAACTCTCGTCGAGTTCCACAACTCCCTCGCGGAGTTGAGAGACGTCGTCGTCGGGTACCGTTTCCTCCCTGTGCTCGTCCTCGGGGACTTCAATGCCAAGAACATGGCTTGGGGTTCCCGGTAACCGCACGCTGGATACGGAAGCCATCGAGGCGGAGCTGTACGAGGGGTACAGAGCGGCGAGGACCGCCCTTCGAGCGGAAATCAAGCGCTGCGGACTCTGAACAGATATCCGTGGGGGCGCCCATACAAAGTGGTGCGGGATAAATGCCGCCCATGGGCGCCCCCGCTGACGCAGAGTCTCCGGCCGCAGCTCGTGGAGGGCGTGGTGAGTGCTCTGTTTCCCTCACGAGGGGAACACACTCCCCAGCCTATGGCTCCGCCTCCTGCGATGCCTGACACGAACCAACCCGACGACGACGATGCTCTTGAGGTGACCGAGGTAGAGCTGAGAGCGGCGATGCGTAGGCTGAATGCCAAAAGCACCGCCCCAGGACACGATGGCGTTCATGGGAAAGCCTGGGTCCTGGCCTTGCAGGAGGCTCTCGGGCCTCAACTCAGAGGGCTTCTAAGCGCATGCTTGGAGAGGAGCCAGTTTCCACTCCGTTGTAAGACGGGGAAGCTGGTCCTCATCAAGAAACCGGGGCGCCCTGGCTTCGGCGAGCCCGGGCGGCCCCGGCGAGTTTAACATTTTATACCCATCCCAAGAAAAGTGCTCAACGCCGCTAAAGAAATTTTCACTTCAAAAAAAAAAAGGTTCCACAGGTTCTCATTTCAACATGTGACGTGGGTGGTCAAATGCTGACTACTCATATAAAAGTGGTTGAAGTTTGTTGAGTTGAAGACGGGGAAACTGGTCCTCATCAAGAATCCGGGGCGCCCCGCGGACTCTCCGCTGCTTGACGAGGTGGGCAAGCTCTTTGAAAGAGTAATTGCAGACCGCCTCGTCGGGCAGCTGACGCTGGTGAGACCAGATCGGGGGATGCAGTAGCCCGGGGTAGGGTCGTCTTGGCGGTGTCTCTGGACATTGCCAATGCCTTCAACACCCTGCCCTGGAGTTGCATAGTGGAGGCACTCCGGTATCAACGGGTGCCGCCCTATCTCCGTCGCGTAGTCGAGGCGTATTTGACGGACAGAGCCGTCATCTACCGCGGTCACAAAGCAGAATGTCGTGCGATGTTTCATCGATCCTGGTGCCGCCTCTGTGGAACATCGGGTACGACTTGGTGCTGCGTGTCGACGATAGCGCCATCAGCGTAGTATGCTACGCTGACGACCTGGTCCTGGTGCAGGGGTGGTCGCACGAGGCGGCGGCCAACATCATGACACGCGGGGTTGCGACAATCGTGGACAGGATCCGGCAACTGGGACTCGAGGTGGCATTCCACAAGTCCGCAGTCTGTCCGATCAGCACCAGGCCCGAGAGTCGACGGCGCGTCGTCCACGGACGCCTCAAAGAGTTGTCAGCAATAAAGACGGGGCCTGTCATGGCCAATGCCTGCCCGGGGGTTGAGGATAAATGCGAAACAGAGTTACCTCGCCCCCGGGCACTAAGGGCAGGAAGAAACAGGGGTGGGTTTTAGTCAGTAAGAGTCTGACAGGCCCTCTCGCTCCACCCATAGTGGAAGAAGTCATTGGATGATTTCCCAGTTTTTTTTAAATTGTTTAATCATACGTACCTAAAATCTTATAGTCCGGTCAATTTAGACATTCGAAGGTACATAAAGTCCCAACAAGCTAAAAATCAGTAAAATTGTTCAAAACATAATAATAAAGAATTTCTAAAAATTCCCCATCATTCCCGTGTATGGAAAAATTTTTATTCAAGGTCAAAGGTAAAAAAAATGAGTTTTTCGCGATTTTCAGCAAAACGGTAAGTTTTATCATAAAAGTACCTCAGACATAAATTGTAGATCATAAAATTATCTATAAAAAATGTATCATTACTTTTTCTTACGAGTCACCGTTTCAAAAAGTTATAAAAGTTGTTATCGTCATAATATGAATAGCGTTATCGGTGTCGGCGTATCGTTGTCGGCGTTATTGTTGTCGGCGTATCGTTGTCGACGTTATCGTTGTACTGGCTGGCTGTATGACTCGTTGCTGTAGAGCTTGGAGGAAGTGATGATGATGACGTCACGCTGGAGTAGCTGCACGAAGGCTGCGCTGACGTTCGTAGTCGATCGGTCACCAGTGTAGAGGTATGCGGAACAGAGTGTAAAGTCCCGCAAACCTCCGTTGAAAAGGGAGGATCCTCCGACCAGACGGGTGTTGTGTCTGGTCCGCGCAACTGCCCGATAGTTGATTTCGGGCTGTTGTATATGTTCGAATCGCGTGAAGGACTCTGCTTGCGCGATGTAGGAATTTTACTGTTCTAGTTCGTATGTAGCGTCATAGATGTCGCTACAACGATAACAACTTTTATAAAACTTTTTGAATCGTTATATCTCAGAAACGGTGGCTCGTAAGAAAAAGTAATGATACATTTTTTATAGATAATTCTATGATCTACAATTTATGTCTGAGGTACTTTTATGATAAAACTTACCGTTTTGCTGAAAATCGCGAAAAACTCATTTTTTTACCTTTGACCTTGAATAAAAATTTTTCCATACACGGGAATGATGGGGAACTTTTAGACATTGTTTATAATTATGTTTTGAACAATTTTACTGATTTTCAGCTTGTTGGGACTTTATGTAACTTCACTCTCATTTTTTAGTCTAGATTGACCGGACTATTAACTGTATTAAGTACCTATTATTGTACGATTTTTTTATTTTTAATAATACTTTGCTTTGGATTTACATACTATGTCTATGACGAATTCGATTTTTATGTAATATGTAAAATAAATTTAATAAATACAATAAAACCTGATAAAATATTAATTTGCGTTTAATTCCACATTTAATTGCTGAAAAAATAAATTTCCCTTCTTTGACTAGAATCTTACAGTTTTCATATAGAAATGAAAAAGCATCAGTATTTTACACATAGACTGTAATAGCGCAGGGTTCATAACTTAAGTAGCAGATGTTGGGGAAAAAACACCCAGGCTGAAGTGGGAGTAGGCTGGCCACGTCGCAAGAATGCACCCACACAAGTGGGCCAGGATCGTCACTCATTGTACGCCAGAGGGAGGACGTCGCCATCCAGGTCGACCGCAGAGAAGATGATGTAACGATCTGATCCTATTTGCGGGGCAAGCTGGGACAGAAATCGCCCAAGACCTGTGTCTTGGGTCTTCATTCAAACCTCTGTTGGTTTGAATGAAGAAAGAGGAGGCCTTTGACCAACAGTGGGACACCATGTAGGCTAGCAAAATAAAATAAAAACCAGCCAAGGCAAAGGGTTCCGAACAAATCATATTTTTTCAGATTTATACTACACTAGCGACCCGCCCCAGCTTCGCTCGGGTACAAATTATACATATAAACCTTCCTCTTCAATCACTCTATCTATTAAAAAAAACTGCAACAAAATCCGTTGCGTAGTTTTAAAGATTTAAGCATACATAGGGATATAGGGACAGAGAAAGCGACTTTGTTTTATACTATGTAGTGATAATTATACGTACTTTTTACAGGTTTACCTGTAATCTATGAATACAGAACTATATTCCGTATTTTTTTCAAAATTTTGGGCCTAGTGTTTCGGCGACAAGGGGAGGGGGGGATGGTAATTTTTCAACTGCTACTGTCATTAAAACCGTTATGCATGGATATGATACACTGTTGAAACGTTATTAGTTCGTGTTGTGTTCCTACCTAAAATTTTGCTAAGTACAGCAATAGGGAATATGCATTTAATTGTTTTCACTTAAAGCAATAAAATACAGTACTTACTATAAACTCAAGAATATTAATTAAAAATAAATTCAAGTAGGTACTGCATATCCCTCAAAAAAAGTTTTTAATTCCTACAATTTTCTACTACACTTCAAATGTTCGTAACTGTCAAAGCTGTACTGTGACGTCACCTACCTCGATGCGCCTTGTTTACTTCTTATTTTTTGTCCTTAAACGAATAATTTTATTTAGTTGTATGTGCTACTATTTAGACAAGCAGAAATTGCAATTTCAGTATTATAATAAAATTTTAGTGTTTAAAGTACTTTTTACGAATTAAGTGTTACTTTGACACATATATTTTTTCGTCACTATTGCATTATTGAGAACGATACGTTTTGAGCAGTGGTGGCCCAGTGGTTACAGCCGCGACTTACAAGTTGTTCGTCGTGAGTTCAAACCCAGGCAGGTGCTTTACTTTGTGTAAATTATTTCATCACCACTGCTCTCAAAACGGTGAAGGAAAACATCTTGAGGAAACCGGCATGTCTTAGAACCAAAAATTCGAAGACATGTGACATCCACCAACCCGCACTGGGCCCTCGTGGTGGATTACGGCCCACACCCTCGCACAGAGAGGAGGCCTGTGGACATTAACAGGTTGATAATGACGTTTTAAGTTTACGTTTATTTTCATCAAAAACATGCAACATAAAATAAAGAATTGTAAAATATGTGATGAATTAAAAAATCAAACAAATTGTATTGGAAACAATGTGATGCACTACATTGTTTCCAATACAATTAATATTTAAAAAATAAAAAAAGTTTTTAATTACTTGCATATTTACCTATTCATTACTCAAACAGCTTCTGCCAGCTGCTTCGCTCGCGTGGTATTAGTACTTCTTCCACTATATAGTATATGTGCTATTCCAGACTATAATCTATATCTGCCAAGTTTCATACAGATCTGTTCAGCCGTTCTGGCTTGATTATAATAATATTCTTTATTTTCTCATATTCACAATCACAGTACAAAGTCATTGTAAAACACTAGAGACTGGTGTCTGTTGTAGGTAAAACCTGTATTACAGATCACCAGGCTTATCCTCCACCAGACAACTCACTTATGACTAAAGGTTGTTCCAAATAAACGTGCAATAACGTTCATCGACCCACCTGCATTTATTGACATTTTTAATTTGAAAATCGGAATTAATGACTCAAAGCTGTCCCGAATCAACATCTCTCGTGATCCCTAACATTGTCTAATAATGAAAAACGATTTATATTTAACTGTTCAGGTACCTACGAAGAGTTATTAGGGAAAGGCCAATGTACTCCATTGCAAATCTATCTGAAACATAGTATAGTGACTGCATTAAAATAACCAACAGGTAGTAAATAATAAAATACTATTAATTCAATAATAAAGTGAAACAAAAAGTAAACTAAGACAATTCTGATGTTTATGTGGGTGTGTGTGCGTGAGAGTGAGAGAAAATGTGTGAGAGTGAGTGTGTGGGTGATGGTGTAATGGGCTTGTGTGTTAAATTTTAGATCGTTCCATGCCAGCAAACGTTACTTTAAGGGTTTCAATAAACTTTCTGTTGCTTTGTACTCAATGCCTTGAAGCCACGAGCAAACTTTTTTCTTGCACTGTGCTCTAGAAAGAGGATAAATTAAAAGCTGTTTGTTAATTTTATTGTATAGGTATGGACCCAGGAAACCGTAAAAATTATGTGCCAGACTGAAATTAAAATGTTGATTGAATTGATTGAGTCACAAACATCCATATCAATCCATCAAAACTTTCACGTTTATAAGGATTAATAGTGAGATTACATGCACGGTCTTGGTATAAAATAAAAAATACAAGCCGACCAAACGAAAGCCATTAGTAAAATTGCTGCTTGCTGTTCGTATAAAGCACACATGTTGACGACGATCAAGTCATAGTCTGATAGTTATCTCATATAAGAGTACATAAAACATTTATTATATTTATTACCAATCAATCAGTCCCTGTTTCAGCTTCTTCGTTATCTGTTTTGTTTATTGCTATCGACATCCATTTACCATTACGATGTCTTCGGGTGTCCGCCGTAAACACGCTTTATATGCTGAAAAGGAAAGCTAATAAAAAGTTACTTAGATATGAAACAAAAATATACTATACTTACTATAACTATAAATACAATTAAACAAATATATTTTTTTAACTAACTAAAAATAATATAAAATATAGCGTCGAAAAATTCCTCCGCATTGCTGTGGACTGGTAATGTGCCCAAAAATTAGGCGGCATTGCCACGTTGTATGGCAATCCTTATCCTCTGTCCAAGGTACTCGTAAATGCCAGCCCTATGGTCACGTACGCGAAATGTCAACTATGCGTTTAGATAGGTCTTTAAACAATTTGTGAGCACTCGAACTTCACGATCCGAGAATTTCTTAGACACCTATTAGAAAACGAATGGTTGAGATTATATTCATTAGATTTTCATTAGATTTTTAATCATAAAGGTGATGTTAGCAAACGTACACAAAGAGCATGTGAAACGTGAGTTCGAGAAATAATCCGAATTTCGTTTTCGTGTCCGAGGTGGACTTAATGCCTCTGGGATTTTCTACCGGTCAACCTTGGGCTGATGCAGAGGCAAAAATGTGCAATATAGAAAAATAAATTTGATTAAAATTCACTCAAATACATGATGTACAACAGTACTATACAGGGTGTAACAGAAAGGTGTGGTCATATTTTTAGAACTGCATCTGCCCATCGATATGAACAACTTTCTTCAAGAAAACCTGAAGAAATTCCTAAAATTTTTTTTTATCTTCCATATAAATATTGATCAGCTGATGATAACTTTCTATAGAAATTCAATTTTTTTTTTTTGCCTTTTTCTTATTTTTTCTTAGAGAAAGTTGTTCATTTCCAATGGCAGAACCGGTTCTTAAAATATGACCACACCTTTCCGTTACAACCTGTAGAAACCACAAATTAAAAATCTAATTACATAATATACTCATAAACAGACTCAATACACAAATATACGTAAACAATAGGTACATACAGATATTTAGATACAAATTAGCGCTGTGACGATACTGATTCCAACTTCTTTCGAATATGCTTGCGAACTTCAACTTTGAAGATTAGTCAGTTGGTTGCCATGGAGCCTGAAGGCCTGATTTCCTGGAGGAGCGCATTTCACAGAGAAATAGACTGAAGAAAGAACAGTAAAGGACGTCAGTACGGTGAGTGGGACACTGAAGAAGACAGTTATGCGATGACCGTCAATTTTATTATGGTTGACGCAAATATATGTAAAATGAGGGGTTATATAACTAGGAGAATTGGGGGAAACATAAAATTAGAATAAAGTAGTAGGCGCCCTTGGCTCTCTGCGCTGGCGTATGGGCAACCAATTTAGAAGCAATCTATGGGAAGAGACATGATTATTTATTTGCGCAGATTGAAAACACATTGAATGTAGTAAGTACTTTAGATGACGGTCAAGTTTGTTGAGGAGATGTAAAATGCAATCATGTCATAGTAGCACAAGTCACCATATTCGATGATAGGAAAAATTCGGGACTGCACAAGCATATTTGCCTTCCGATGTACAACCTTGTTTTCATTTCGTCCAATGCTATGATAAATGAAGTACTGTCATATAGTACTGTCTACATTTTGTTTCATTGTGTGGTCACACTACTCTGTGTATTTGCATAGGATTAAAAAAATAATATTATCTCAGCTGAGAGCGACGAGCGCAGCTCGCAAGCTGCTCGCGAGCGGTGCATTCGCCAGATCTTTCGAGCAGTGCATTCGAGCCTTTATGATGCTGTCTTTAAATAAATTGTTATTTCTACTTGAAAATGGGTTCCATCAGTTATTCTTTAACACCGTGGCCATTCTTTTTGGAAATATTTTTGAAGTACAAAAACAACTTACCTAGATTTAATAAATGTATAGATATCTACTAGAATCAATAAGTAGTATTTTGTGGCTGGAATCATGAGCAGTAAAGACTCGCAAACTATCAAGAGACCAGAATCTTATAGGAGTAAAATTTTTGAGGCTAACAACTACTTATAACATACAATTTATTTACTTTAATAATTTTAGTAGGATTTTTTTTTTTGAAAGCCTCAGAAACGAAGTCGCGAGCAGAAGCTAGTATCTTTGCTAGTAGGTATAGCTAGTAAACTCTTTTTTTACACTATTCTAAGGCGACTTCATTTCTTGCCGGCTTACTACATGCACTGACATTAGGGTTTGGGTCCATGAAAAAAACGATTAAAAACACTCTGTAGTGTAGAAAATAAAATCCTTACTTAAAATGCCTTACGAGGAGAAAGGTGTGTGGTAGTATCCAACATATTGAAGTGAAGTTCGAGGGACTTGAAATTAATTTTATCATTATCAGCAGTTGCTACTCGTTTCCCGTAAAATAATAAACGGCCTAGGGGTCCAATTGAATGGCGAATTCAACCAGATGGCTGCGACTTAAATATATATAGTAGTCAATGCCCACCGGCCATCTGACTTATTGAACAAATGGCAGTGAAGCAAATACTTGATGAGACGAGATGGCGATAATATGAGTGCCGCTCGGGATAAACAACGCCAAAATAAATCTACGTATTTTATAACATAAAAGTATCAATAAATCAAAATCTGTTCAATCAAACGTTTGATAAGTTTATTCTCTACTAGCGACCCGCCCCAGCTACGCTCGGGTACAAATTCTACATATAAACCTTCCTCTTCAATCACTCTATCTATTAAAAAAACCGCATCAAAATCCGTTGCGTAGTTTTAAAGATTTAGGCATACATAGGGATATAGGGACAGAGAAAGCGACTTTGTTTTATACTATGTAGTTATACTATGTAGTGATGTTTTAAAGGAAATTTTATAAAATACCTCTGAAGCGTTACGCCTTGTAGCTAAAAAGTATTAAAAGATGGATCGAAGTTTGCATTTTTTATCTATCGATAAAATTTCTTGGTATCGTGTATTCCTTCAATCAAATTGAAGATCATCTACTCAAAAATCTTATAACGAAATGTTATATCCCTAGTCCAAGGGCTTCGCAAGATACATTAAAAAGACAAACAGCCTTTTTATCAATGTGTCCCTTAAGGGGTCAATAAAAGGCGCCCAGTGAAGGCCGCGAGGGGCGGCTTGGGGCGGCTTCGCCGGCCCTCGCAGCCTGCTGCTCCGGGCCATGGCCCCCTTTGCCCTAGGATAAATACGCTCTTGGGTTATATGATAGGTAAATAGGTTAAACAGTTAAGACTATGAATCCAATTGGAATCCACATAACCAGAAGCCTCGTAAATGCCAGATAAATAACTAAGTCAGCAGTAAAAACATGTTAAAAACCACTTTATTATTGTTAGAGTCTAATTAGAGTAGATAATGTTACACAATCTAAGTAAATAGTTGTTTGTCTACCTCCTATTAGTAAAATGTAAATATGTGCGTGCGCAAATGCCGGGGGCTGAGTGGAGGGATTGAGATGCGTCCCACCCACGCGTTCCACTATACGTCCGCGCATATAAATATAGTCACCCTGCGTGAGGCTAATCAGCAATCGTATCGGCCGGCCGATACATTCCCTCCCTGATCAATAACGTTCGCCGACCCCGGCACACATTAATCACTAGGGAAACTAGCACGTTAAAAAAACGCAGACCACCGTCCATCCGTCCTCGCCGCCGAGGACCGTCGCGAGACCCCACGCAGAGTCAAGCAACCAGTCCCTTGATAGAACCAGCCCGCGCCGCTGTGCCGATAGTTTCAAGCCCGCCCGCATGACATATTCACACGACACCGACTCACACCGTGACGCGGCGTGTCCTAAGTTAATATAGGCACGTCGCGGAGCAACCTGACATACACACACCCCCTGTCGTGCGCGGCATGTCCGAACACAGCAGGGGACTTAAGACACAGAAATCCCCCCAGTCCCTTTGCTCAAGCCAGCACGCACCGCTGAGCTGTAAGTTTAAAAATTCGTCCACAAATAGTCACAACATGATTCAGCTGTCCCTTGCGGCCCTCCCCCAGCGACGCCCTGAGCCGAGGCCCGTACCCCAAAGGGGGTGCCCTTAGCGTAGTCGCTTGTAGTAGTTAAGTATAAGTCCTGGCTGGAGGCTTTAATAATAATTAAATCCACCACGGGCACGTCCGCTTAAGCAGTCGACAACCACGATGGTTGAACTGCGAGTTTCAGACAAAAAAAAAAAATAAAAAAAATGAGGCTAATCAGGATCAGCCAGTTGCAAAGCTGAGCAGACGTGTAGTGATCGTCAGACAGCGACAGGCTAATCAGTCTTCATTTGTCCGCCGCACGCTACACTTCTAATTTCAACCTTGCTGCTTGTAATGCTGTGAACTAACAAGAAATATACAAGCTGTGTCTCTCGTCCGACTGAGTTGCTTTCCTTCTCGACCCTGCACCCACGTTAGAAGTGTAGCGCGCTGCGAACAAATGAAGACTGATTAGCCTCAAGTAAATATGATTGACTTCTCGCAGTTCAACCGTCGTGGTTGTCGACTGCTTAAACGGACATGCCCGTGGTGGTTTTGGCGTCGCTGGGGGAGGGCCGCAAGGGATGGCTGAATCAGGTTGATTAGCCTCACGCATGGTGGCTATATTTATACGCGCGGACGTATAGTGGAACGCGTGTGTGGGACGCATCTTAATCCCTCCACCCAGCGCCCGTTATTTGCGCACGCACACATTTACTTTTACTAATAGCAGGTAGACAAACAACTATTTACTTAGATTGTGTAACAATATCTACTCTAATTAGACTCTAACAATAATAAAGTGGTTTCTAACATGTTTTTACTGCTGACTTAGTTATTTATCTGGCATTTACGAGGCTTCTGGTTATGTGGATTCCAATTGGATTCATAGTCTTAACTGTTTAACCTATTTACCTATCATATAACCCAAGAGCGTATTTATCCTAGGGCAAAGGGGGCCATGGCCCGGAGCAGCAGGCTGCGAGGGCCGGCGAAGCCGCCCCAAGCCGCCCCTCGCGGCCTTCACTGGGCGCCTTTTATTGACCCCTTAAGGGACACATTGATAAAAAGGCTGTTTGTCTTTTTAATGTATCTTGCGAAGCCCTTGGACTAGGGATATAACATTTCGTTATAAGATTTTTGAGTAGATGATCTTCAATTTGATTGAAGGAATACACGATACCAAGAAATTTTATCGATAGATAAAAAATGCAAACTTCGATCCATCTTTTAATACTTTTTAGCTACAAGGCGTAACGCTTCAGAGGTATTTTATGAAATTTCCTTTAAAACATCACTACATAGTATAACTACATAGTATAAAACAAAGTCGCTTTCTCTGTCCCTATATCCCTATGTATGCTTAAATCTTTAAAACTACGCAACGGATTTTGATGCGGTTTTTTTAATAGATAGAGTGATTGAAGAGGAAGGTTTATATGTAGAATTTGTACCCGAGCGTAGCTGGGGCGGGTCGCTAGTAGAGAATAAACTTATCAAACGTTTGATTGAACAGATTTTGATTTATTGATACTTTTATGTTATAAAATACGTAGATTTATTTTGGCGTTGTTTATCCCGAGCGGCACTCATATTATCGCCATCTCGTCTCATCAAGTATTTGCATCACTGCCTTTTGTTCAATAAGTCAGATGGCCGGTGGGCATTGACTACTATATACAAAGTTGATACGACAGAGGGGCTTTCCTTTAAACTGCCTATACTAGGTACTATTTTCAAGCTCTGTACCAAAAATCAATTAAATCGGAGCAGTAGTTTAGTCTCAAACGATTTTTTAAGTTTTGGCCTCGTTTGAACACGATGTATCTTTCTTAACAGCTGATTATGTCTATACGCACAGGTCATGCACCTTAAAACGATAAATCTGAGTATAACCTACGATACGACGCGTTGTTGCCGTTCTCACGCAAGTCACAAGTACATTTTCGCTATAAGATGGCAATGCAAACAAGGATAATGGGTATAAAGTATGGTATAAAGGGTGGTTGCGTTTTACTCTGAATTGTAAGCTATTTAGTTTGTTTGAAAAAAAAAAAACCTCATTTATTATTATTTTTATTTTTATACCGTATCGAATTAATACTAAACACGTATAGTATACGTAGTTTAATTTAATGCCCCTCTGTCACATCAACGTTGTATATTTAAGTCGCAGCCATCTGGTTGAATTCGCCATTCAATTGGACCCCTAGGCCGTTTATTATTTTACGGGAAACGAATAGCAACTGCTGATAATGATAGAATCGATTTCAAGTCCCTCGAGCTTCACTTCAATATGTTGGATACTACGATACCACACACCTTGTTTCTCCTCGCAAGGCATTTTTAAGTAAGGATTTTATTTTCTACACTGCAGAGTGTTTTTAACCGTTTTTTTCATGGACCCAAACCCTACTGTCAGTGCATGTAGTAAGCCGGCAAGAAATGAAGTCGCCTTAGACTATTCTAGCCTTACACTATTGTAAAAAATGAGTTTACTAGCTATACCTACTAGCAAAGATACTAGCTTTTGCTCGTGACTTCGTTTCTGAGGCTTTCAAAAAAAAAATCCCACTAAAATTATTAAAGTAAATAAATTGTATGTTATAAGTAGTTGTTAGCCTCAAAAATTTTACTCCTATAAGATTCTGGTCTCTTGATAGTTTGCGAGTCTTTACTGCTCATGATTCCAGCCACAAAATACTATTTATTGATTCTAGTAGATATCTATACATTTATTAAATCTGTAGGTAAGTTGTTTTCGTACTTCAAAAATATTTCCAAAAAGAATGGCCAGGGTGTTAAAGCATAACCGATAGAACCCATTTTCAGCATTTTTGGATTTTTTGTCTGTTTAGTTGTACACGCATCACGTAAAATGTACGAAACCAATTTGGATAACTTTTATACATAAAAATAGTGCGTAACTTGAAATATTACTTAGTTTTTAACCGAATTTGCAAAACGGAAGAGGTTCTATGTTCGACTGTATGTATGTACTTTTTTTAATGTATTTCCACCGATTTCTCTGTCAGTTGTGGACCGATTGATTTTCTCATGGCCAACTTTATGTTGCTCTATTACCTGTTAGCCACCCTAGGAACCTGTAGAGCTATTTGGTAAAATCTCACTGTGAAAACTTAGGTGAAGTGACCGTGAAGTGGGCTGTCAATCCATACAATCAAGGTGTAATGATAGTTCACTTCACGCTCACTCTACCTAAGTTTTCACGGTGAGCTGTGAACAGAAACGGCCGGCTGTTTGTATAATATGCTCCGTGTGATTCCACCGTTAACGTAGTACCTATATAGAGAAGATAAACTTACAAGACATAAGGTCTTGTTTCTTCGCAAATTCTTTATTTTAAATGGAAGCAGTGCCTTGCATTATCGCCTTCATATTTTCTATAGCGGTCAGGTAAAATAGGTAACAAGGGTATTGACTGTACTCATATCTAAGCGACTCATTTTAGTTTTTGACAACCACGCGAACGAAGTCGCGGGCACAGCTAGTAGTGAATAAATGGTTATTTTTTAGGATTTTTATTCATTTATTATTTCACACCACATTGCAGGTTTTTTTTATTAAATGTATGAGGCGGCAAAGCTAATTGGCCCGGGGCGCCAAATCTTCAAATACGCTTCTGACATAACCAGAGCAGCGGTCTTAACAAGGCGACCTATCTACATCAATTAACTAACTTGTAAAATAAAAAACCTTATACCTAATAACATAAAAAACCCTACATACTACGCTTATATACTACGGATTGTTGTGCTTCTCCACATTTCCACCCCTAGTATGAGGGTTCAACTGACTATACTTCCATCAGTGGGAAGTACAACAACCTTGACAACAGGTCGACGCAAGACCCCGTTCACAGTTCTTACGTCTACCACTCGTATTATCGAGACCGCACCGGGATATACTCTAGGCGGAGCCTGTATCTTAGGGGCCGGAGTTGCGTAAACATTAATTTTAAAACACTTTCATTAGCAATGTGAGTTACACTGGTCAAATTATAATTAAGAGGAAGAAAAAAAAACACATTTTTGGTATTGAGGTAATGTGGATATCTTCTAAAATAATAATAAAATTCTAAATAATTCTAATATTTAGTGTGAGTGTTGTGTTGCTGTTAGTGTAGTGTGTTGTGTAAGTGTTGAGTGAATGAGCATTTAATAAAGGAAGAAGTTATGATTGTGACGTGGGACATTTGTGGAGTTGAGTGAGAACTTAAAACTCTTTATTAGTTGAGTATTTCCTCTATTTCATAATACGAGTATGATAGGGAGATTAGTGTATTTTTGGTCATTTTCTTACACGTTATGAAGTTAAGTTGTTTAATATTATAGAATTGGTTTATTTTGTTGTAGACATGTATGTGTGAGTAAGAGGGGGCATCGTCTAGCTAAAAGAGACTTTATGTCTACCACATCTCCTCGAAGTAATTTTATCTCGGAGCCTAGAGTACGAAAAAATCTCCGAGTCAGTTGGTGCAGTAGAGGATGAGTCAAGTGACGAAGCAGATTAGTAACAGTCCGCTGAGTTAGGCGTCGTGAGGTCGTGACGTCAGATGGCATCGGCATCTCAGGGACTAGACTAGAGTGCGTGATGGGGTAGTGACGCCCTTTGTGGACTTACTTTGACAGAATAGACAAATCCAGCTCGACTTATCACCTTTTAGCTTCATTTGGTTCCCAGCATTGGCACACGCAACGTGGAACAGTAGCTCGCATTTTGCACATTTCGTATTTGATGATCTCAGCGCTTTCTGAAAAAATGCACAGTTGTTGACCATTGTTATTGTTTATTAGTAAAAAATCGGTGACACAAAATTCTTAGAATTTGAGTGAGCGCATTATTTATTTATTTATTAAAACTTCATGCAACACAAATGTACAAAGGCGGACTTAATGCCTTAGGCATTCTCTACCAGTCAACCAAGGGTGGTGGAGAGATAACATGGCAGGTGCATAAACTGAAAAAATAAAATAATTCTAAGACGAAAATAATTACAAAAGTATATATAAATATAGTTAAAATAAACATACATATATATTTAATATAATATACCTACATATATAATAATAATATATAAAGTTAGAGATAAGGATTTTGAGACGACTCCTTTACTTGTTAAGAAGGTAATTCCGCAACTTTCGCTTAAATGCATACTGACTGGTGGCCATCCTGATATTGAGGGGAAGCGCATTCCACAGAAGGATGGACTGTATATGAAAGGAAGAATGAATAAAATTAGAAGTATGAGAAGGACAAAGCAGTAAGAGATTGTTAGCAGAACGCAAATTCCTAGCGTGAGTAGAGCAAAGATACTGGAAGTGTGATATAAGATAAGAGGGAGGGGTGGGAGAGTTGAGGAGAGAGAAAAGTGTAGTCAGAGCGCGCAAACTTCTTCTCTGGCGAATGGGCATCCATTTGAGCTCAGCTCTAAAGCTTGACACATGGTCATATTTCCTCAAGTTGAAGATGAACCGGATGCAGTTATTGAGGAGCCTATCAAGCTTATCCAGCAAAGCCGCGTTCAGGTCAAAGTAGCACACGTCACCATAGTCGATTATAGGGAAAATTAAAGTTTGCACAAGCATAGTCTTCGTCTTTGCAGGCAAAAAGTTCCTCAGACGATACAGACATCGCAAAGTCCCGTTGACTCTTTGACAGACACTAGAAACCTGGCTTTGCCAGCCAAGCGTCGAGTCAAGATGCAAACCGAGATCTTTTACGCTAGGACTGATGGGGATGACAGCACCATTTAAAATAATAGGCGGAAGAGAGCTAATCGCCACTCTACCCATCATGCGTGAGCTTCCAATAACAATGGCCTGACATTTTGAGGGGTTCACAGACACCCCAAATCTATCAGACCAATCATTGATTGCATCCAAATCTCGGTTTATATCCTCTATAGCGTCTGACAAACTTTCACACTTTTACAGCGCATGTGCTTCCCAGAAGCACGAAAGGGATGAATTATTTTTTTCGGTACAGTTCGTCTCTTTTATCCGAGGTGGAGCGCGGGGTTTGTCAGCGCGCTGCGATCGTGGGCTCACCAACATTCTTAGTTAAATATACACTGGACTTTGACACTAGTTTTGATTTAGGTAAGGGTCAATATTATGTGAGACTATTTGTTTTAGTTTGAGGATAAAAATATTATTTTGCAAAACACGTCCTCACTTTACAAGACTTACGACGCAACAAATACAATAACAATTATAACAATTGTGTTAGTAAATAAAACTTAAAACTATGATAGTATCACTGAGTTGCACTAAGCCTTTGTGCGTTCCTGTGGCCAAAAACTTTCTACCATCACCTGATGCAGGTAGCTCGTCGGTATGCGCACCACAAACGCCTTAGGCTGCCATCAGACGCACTGCACCGCAGCAACCGCACGTAGGCGATATAACCGCACATACGCACCGCGATAATTCATAAATAACACTTAAGGGTCTACTACTGGCCAAGTGGCGCCCTCATTGAATAAAAAATCGTAGTATAGCCTAGAAAATAAATATTAAAGAATCCAACGTCACGTTAGTTACAAATAGGATAAAGTATTTTTACGTTGCTAAAACAGGTCTCAGAATGTTTCGTATCCAAAGCAGTAGGCAAAAGTGTCAGGAACGGCCGTTTTTAGTACTTTTGCCTACTACTTTGGATACAAAACATTCTGAGAACTGTTTTAACAACGTAAAAATACTTTATCCTCTTAATAGAGTAAGATCCCAGAGCAATCAGACATAACTTATTTTCACACGGATGAAACCTGAAGTTTTCAGTAGCGTCTCGTGTGCCTTGATAAGCATTATTTAACTTAAATTCACATGGCTGATTTTTATATATGTCATGTAGAATATTATTTTAAAGTAATATCATAAGTGTCAGACACTTTTGATGGACAAGAGCTTTTTTCAGACGCTTTTAAGCTTCCCAAAAAATAAATGAACTTTACTTATTTTTACATGTCTGATTTTTTAATATGTTATTGAAGTATTTATTTAAAAGTTATATTCAATCAGTCAGACAAATTAGAGTGACCAAACATCCCCTAAGACAAAAATTATTCAGCCAGAAGTATGAGGGCGAGAGCACTATGCATGCGCTTCAGAGTGAGTGAGACGTCCATAATAACTCGGTTCCCCTTCTTAAACTCACCATCTGTTTCAATCAACTGTGTATGTGCTGTTTGTGTGTAATATAACTTATAGTATACAATATAGTTCGAGCCTGCAATATAATAAAGTAAAGTCTTGTGTATGGATGTGGATGGCTATAAGAGTAGGGGAAGGCCAAAGAAACGATGGTTGGACTGTGTGAAAGAGGATATGGGTAAAAAAGGGGTGACTACAGAGATGACGACTAATAGAGGAGTATGGAAGAAAAAGACATGTTGCGCCGACCCCAAATAAATTGGGATAAGGGCAGGAGAATGATGATGATAGTTCGAGCCTGCGAGAGCACATGTTTTTGTTGTTTACATCAGGTTATTTGTGAGTGTTTTATTAAGTTGTTTGTAATAGTGATAATCATGGTAGATGAGAAATTGAAATGTACATTTTGTAAAAAAATAAAAAAAAAAATAAAAATAAAAATGAAACAAAAAAAAAGAAATATTGAAAAAGTGCAAAAACATTTTAAAACAGCGAATAATCCATAACTCAACTGATTCTAAGTCAACACTTGACTTCACATTTGGTTTTTTTGTTATTTTGGCTTATTTGCTTTTTGCTTATTTACTGTTTTGCTTTTTTGCTTTTTTGCTCTTTGGCTTATTGGCTTTTTGGCTTTTTGGCTTTTTGGCTTCTTTGCTTTTTGGCTTTTTTGCTTTTTTGCTTTTTGGCTTTTTGCTTTTTGGCTTTTTGCTTTTTGCTTTTTGCTATTTGCTATTTGCTTCTTGCTTTTGCTTTTTGCTTTTTGCTTTTTGCTTTTTGCTTTTTGCTTTTTGCTTTTTGCTTTTTGCTTTTTGCTTTTTGCTTTTTGCTTTTTGCTTTTTGCTTTTTGCTTTTTGCTTTTTGCTTTTTGCTTTTTGCTTTTTGCTTTTTGCTTTTTGCTTTTTGCTTTTTGCTTTTTGCTTTTTGCTTTTTGCTTTTTGCTTTTTGCTTTTTGCTTTTTGCTTTTTGCATTTTGCTTTTCCCTCTTCAGAACCACCAAAAAAAACCATCCCAAAAAAAAACAATAGAAACATGAAGACTAGTTCCAAAAACAAAAGCAAAAAAAGCAAAAATCAAAAAGCGAAAAGCATAAAGCAAAAGCAGTGTTCAGAAGAACAACTACTCTGTGGTCTATGGTATGGTAACTCTATGGTCTCGCTCTTTTATAAATACACTAATCAACTTATTTAATCTTTATCTTTATACTGGCCTGTTGGTCTAGTGGTTAGTGACCCTGACTGCTATGCCGGAGGTCGTGGGTTCGATTCCCACCCAGGACAAATGTTTGTGTAATGAGCACGATCATTTGTTCTGTGTCTGGGTGTAATTTATCTATAATATGTATGTATTTAGAAATATATAAGTATGTTTATCAGTTGTCTAGTACCCATAACACAAGCTCTGCTTAGCTTGGGACTAGATGGCGTTGTGTGATAGTTGTGGAATATTATTATTATTATTATTATTATTATATCTTTATCTCTTTTAATAAATTGCGATAGCATTCTGACAAATTTCTAGTACTTTTACGAGTACACTGTCGAGTGGAAAGTCTTGTGGAAATAGAAATATACTTACCTCAACGATAAAACTTGGTCGCACACACTTAGTCTATATTATAATTACCACTTAATCAGTATTTTATGCACAAATACTCATCCAAAACCGAAAATATGTTAACTTTTCGTTTAGTCAAACGACTTCGCGCGCGAGACAATACACTGACGTTCGACTGACTTTGACATTTTTTTTTAAATCGGAATGAACCGTTACGGAACTGTTGGCGTATTTTTAGCATGCAGAAATGTATTAAGAATCGAGTATAAAAGAGAAAAAGGATAAAACATCATGTGATAGAAAGAATTAGACATATTGTGACGTGATGCGGAATGTTATCAAAAAGGGACAAAAGTCACTTTGGTGCGTTTTACATAATTTAAAAAAAGTACTTTAGTCACTTGGGTGCGTTCGACGGAATTTAGAAAAAGGGAATTTAGTCACTTAGGAGCGTTCAAGCGGCGGCGGCAGTTGTACGTTCGACTTCGTACAGTCGTGATATCAACATCACGCGGTCGGCTGCAGTCGTGTGGAGTCAATATTAACTGCATACAGTCGTGACTTCAACTTCACGCAGTCGTTTACAGTCATGTAGTGTCGACGCACGCGGTCCATCACTAACCGCATACAGTTAGTATGAGTCAAGGAATCGGACGTAAGTACAACTGCATGCAGTTGAATATATCGACTACTTCCGTTTCTTTTTTTTTGGGGTGGAAAATCATCCAATGACTTGTCCCGCTCTGGGTGGAGCGGGAGGGCGTGTCAGACTCTTACTGACTAAAACCTACCCCTGTTCCTTCCCTGCCTGAGTGCCCAGGGGTGCGTTAACTCATTTACAGAATTTATCCGTTACCCCTAGACATGCAGGCACCGGCCACGATGGGCCCCGTCAGCGTGCGGTTGCTGCGGTGCAGTCCGTCTGATAACAACCTTAAAGTTGACGTTGCGATGCGACTCCAGCAGTTGCACTCTACCCAGGCCTGCGGATGGTGAGCAGTGGGTAGCTCGCCGTCCGATCAGCACTTGGCCTGTGAGTCGAGGGCGCGTAGTTTTCCACGCGCGCCTCAAAGAGATGTTGTCAACCACCACTGACGGGACCGGGGCCGGGGCCGCTGCCTGCATGCCCAGGGGCAGCTGCCTGCATGCCCAGGGGCAGCGGATAAATTCTCAACATGAGTTACCGCACCCCTGGGCACTCAGGGATGGAAGGAACAGGGGTGGGTTTTAGTCAGTAAGAGTCTGACACGCCCTCCCGCTACACCCAGAGCGGGAAAAGTCACTGGATGATTTCCCACCCTCCCCAAAAAAAAAAATAACAGTTGCACTCTCGGCGCATACTTCAGCCTCTGGCGCACGTACTTCACGATGTATTTCATGTCAGTGGTGTAGTAGAGACGGGAAACTTACACTGGGGTGTTCTATTTATGCTAGTTGCGATAAGTTTGCTGGTAGGTTGCTGTCAGTGGTACAGAAATTTTGATCGGAATGTATACTCGTCGTAATTTGAAACCTCGAAATATAGAAGTCGGTTAAAAGTCTAACAAAATTGAACCGCTTTATTTGGCACTATTTTTGAGGTTAATAAATGAAAATACTATTTTATACTTAAAAGTAATAACAACATAAGGGTAAAAAAAATATAAATAATCAAAATAAAAGTATCTATATTTTTTCGATCAAAACAAAAAAATCTTAAAATGATTTCAAATATATACTGTAACTAGCGACCCGCCCCAGCTTCGCTCGGGTACAAATTATACATATAAACCTTCCTCTTCAATCACTCTATCTATTAAAAAAAACCGCATCAAAATCCGTTGCGTAGTTTTAAAGATTTAAGCATACATAGGGATATAGGGACAGAGAAAGCGACTTTGTTTTATACTATGTAGTGATAGTAAGGAAAAACCTGACAGCATACACGTGTAAAACATGTGAAAAAGGAATGAATGCTTTATATAATATTAAAACCAATTCCTCTTTCCTCACGCCACACATAAAATATTAGAAAAATGTTGGGAAGAGGAAAATAAACACAAACAATACTGTTCTCGTGTGTTTTACAACATTATCCTGTTTTTCCTTCCATGCATTCTTGTTTTATTGTGGCAATAAATCTAACATAATGTTATTACTTCAAGGGGAGTGTAATAAAGATATTGGTAGTAAAATAGTAGAAAATTATAGTCATCTCCCATCGGGTGAGATCCAACATGAAGTTGGGCATTGGTTTACAATATATTCACCCACAAAGTCATTAACGTCTATCAAGTTAAACCATTATTTAGCTAGGCGGCCACTCAAACATTAGTAAACTCAGCAGCAGCTTAGTTCATGTATTAACAGACAATAAAGGCGCA
Organism: Polia nebulosa; assembly: GCA_951329385.1. Classification (NCBI taxonomy): domain Eukaryota; kingdom Metazoa; phylum Arthropoda; class Insecta; order Lepidoptera; family Noctuidae; genus Polia; species Polia nebulosa. Next base: position 23,699,183 of record OX589602.1, read on the forward strand.
AACCCACCGCGGCGCATGCTGTGCACGGGCAAGCGGCGCAATTTAGCTGCGTGGATTCATTTGTTTGACAACGTGGGTCTACGTTTCCACTGCAGTACACGTGGCCCACCGCGGCGCACGGAGAGGCTACGCACGTGTTTATACAGTTGTATTCGTGTATTGTATAGCGTGTACCGCATACGCAGCGTGCATGGCGTTGACAGCGTTAAGAGGCCGTGCACGAAATTTTGTCGATATCGCTAATTTACGTGATTTTACAGACGTGATTTTACAGTTAAAATAATGTTTTTCTAAAAGTTTTAATGCACAATATGAAAGATCATTTTAATTTTTTATCTAATGTATGAGCCTGTTTTTTAATTTTTATTATAATTACGATTAATCGACCACAAACCGACGACGGTTTTGTGAATTTTTGCTGTAAGGGGTTTAGAGAATATCACATAATTACGAATCGTTTTGACGTCTAAACGGTATGAAAAAATTAGAATGTATTGTTTGAATATATGAATATTATATGGACGACTTTTGCAACAATACATTCTAATTTTTTCCACTTTTACGTAAAAAATTGAGGAAAAAAATATTTAACTTAGTCAAATTTTAGAGAAAATGGGCAAAGAATTGCTTTTGATTTTGGCTATTTATAACTCTCGTTCATAAAATTGAAACAGCATAAAATAAACTTCAGTTCACCATCAATCCAATTCATGAGGAAAAAATGTAAAAAATTATAAAACATTGGCAATAAAAAATCTTTTCAAACAACCCCAATCGCCACTTATAATACGCAACGCAAGCTTCAAATCTAGCTCATTCATTAGATCATAATTGAAATGATATTTCATGTTGTACATAAAAACTTATAGAAATGCATTATTTTAACCGTAAAATCACATCTGTAAAATCACGTCAATCAGTGAATCGGCCAAAATTTAAGCTATGTGAGCGCCATATTCGAAAAAGCCACGCATGTACGAGTACCAATAACGTCAATCGATGTGTAGCGTGTCCGTGGGTTACAGTGGACACAATCACACATATTAACTTTAATTCAGATTAGGTAAATAATTTACTATAGTATGAGTTTCAATACGATCTCTATAGATAGATCGAGATCGATATAATTATGGTTTGCAAGATTGTCTTCGTTTTGAAAAACTATTCCGAAGGTAATGTAGTAGAGCCTGAAAGGCAAACTTTAACATCCATAATAAAAAAACTTGTATGTGAAAACCAGGCGCTTTTGTAAATTAAAGTAAACATTGGGTGGATAGTCAAATCATCTGCCGATGTAGGTCCGCAACATAGCACTAACTTGCAATATCAGTTCTAACACTGTCGTGGCTGAGAGCTAACTGAACTTAAACTTCCGCAATTACAAAACTTGTATGTGAAACTAATTAATAGTGGCTACCTTGTAAACTGTGAATTAAAGTAAACATTGGGAGGATAGTCAATTTATGTGCCGGTGTAGGAACGCATCATAGCACTAACTTGCAATATTAGTTCTAACACTGTCGTGGCTAGGAGAGCTAACTTAGCGGAAAGTCGTTTATTGGTAACTAATTTACGGTGAGAGAAGTTAGTTTGTTCAGAACTATCTGAGCGATCTAGCAGCACTTTTAGTGATAGCCGATTTCCTATCTTACTGTGATGTACATAAGTATATTATACTCTACCTCTGTGGGCACATATAAGACGTATCAATACACCAAATATACTCAGTATTTACTCGGCATCTGAGATTATTCATTCTCCTTAAAGTCCCGTCCTTAAATGGCAATCTGCCACTTGAGCGAACAATTGTCAATCATGTGCTCATTTAATTTAAATCGTTCTCTGAGTGAGTGTCATCGAGTTTAGAGCACATTGTAAGAAAATCATCATTTGTCAATCAAAAGTGCAAAATGAAGAGGTTTTCGTAAACCAGAACAAGCCTTTGGAAGCCACAAGTCAGCCACGATAGAGGAGTTCAAATACCATTTATCCACAATAAGCATTGTGGTTATGATCCTAATAAAATGTACGCTGTTGTTGTTGTTGTTGTTGTGCAACGCCGACACCATACGTATCTAGTACTTAGGATGGGAATCTATTACCATTTACCAATACTTACATAACTATATGGTTTGCTACAGCCTACGAAGAACTGTGTACAAACTAGAGTTGAACTAGCACTTATCAATTTACTCTCGGAAAGAAGAAGAATCGGAGGAAAAATTACAGCAGGCAGCTAATCTAATTAAATTTCCTTGTTTGTGTTACACAGGCCATAATTGTTATCTTTGGTACTAAAGGTTTTTTTAGGTTTCCTGTATTTGAGTGATGAAAAGTAAAATTTGACAGGAATTTAATCGATGAATCTTGGTATGTAATTCATAGCGAATTTTGCGAAATTCTCGTACAGAGATTTCACAGAGAAGCAGATTTATGGAGAACTATAAATTAGAGGGATTATGGGTCTAAACTCCGAAATCTACTCATTTGTATTCCAAAATTTCTTTACTGAAATGCCTATTTAAGGCAAGATAATTAAAAATGTATTTAAAATGATCAAAAACCATTATGCTCGCTCACACAGACGATTTCATTTCAATGCTTTGTAGGTCTGCATTGCAATAAACTATTTTGCTTCAAAAAAAAGACAACCCCTTCGCATTCCTTAATCGATCCTCAGACATACTGTGAAGGTTATCCAACTATCCCATTATCACGGGGCATATCCACCAAAGAGAGCAACAGAATAAATTTGAGTTCCAAATACAAATTTTAAAACTAATTTAAAACTGAAACACATCTGCCTTTAGGTACGAAAAAGTAATAACTGTGTGATGAATTTCAAATACACTGAACAACATTTAAAAAAATCCACGTATTTAAATATAGAATTAAATAGAAAGGAAAACATGTGTAGCGTGTAAATTGACATACCAACGCAGATAGTAACAACAAAAAATATTAAAAACTTTAAAAGGACTGACTAGCAATTTCTATTAAATTTAAAAATATTAAGCAACTGTGTAAAAAAGGCTGTAACTTCTGCTTCTATAACGATTTGAGTTGAATAATTATATTGTTGGTACCGTTAAAAGAAGCTTGCTTGCTGTAGGAAAACCTTTTGTAGTCCGACATCGGATAAAGAAGCCATTGACGAAGATTCAGTGCAGTATCCTTTCATCGTTACGGTCACCGTTCCCGGAAGGCCGCATTGTCCCAAATAGGCAATTAACATAAACCATCCTAAATGTTACGGTTGAGAGAGCAGTCGAGCGTTCATGAGACACAAGAGATTTAGTAGAGATAAAACATTCAAGTTAGGTTTTTTTTTTTTTGCTTTACGTACCTACCTTTTTTTTTGTGTGGGGTGAGAAATCATCCAATGACTTCTCCCGCTCTGAGTGGAGCGGGAGGGCGTGTCAGACTCTTACTGACTAAAACCCACCTTTGTTCCTTCCTTGCCTAAGAACCCCAAGGGCGCGGTAACTCTCGAATTTATCCGCAAACGTACCAGTTCAAAACACTCTTAAAAACACTTTAATCATCGGAAACAGTCAACTTTCCTGTTGCAGAGCTCAAATGGATAGTCGTAATAATTGAATGAAAACTCGCGTCACCCAAAAGCCACCATATGGGATTCAGAATTACGTCACTTAGCTTTTTTTTGTGGCGTGGGAAATCATCCAATGACTTCTCCCGCTCTAGGTGGAGCGGGAGGGTGTGCCAGACTCTTACTGACTAAAACCCACCCCTGTTCCTTCCCTGCCTGAGTGCCCAGGGGTGTGGTAACTCATGTTTAGAATTTTATCGCTTTTTTTTTTGTGGGGTGGGAAATCATACGATGACTTCTCCCGCTCTGGATGGAGCGGGAGGACGTGTCAGACTCTTACTGACTAAAACCCACCCCTGTTCCTTCCTGCCCTTAGTGCTCAGGGGCGAGGTAACTCTGTTTCGAATTTATCCTCAACCCCCAGGCATGGAATTTATCCGCTCCCACGTACCTAAAGTTTCACGGGTTTAACTAATTGTCTGTAATTGTCACCAGCTCCAGATATTTTTAAAGTTATCAAAGGTCGGTCGGTAATCGACATTAATTTTTTTTTTATAAGGCCGTACTACCGGCCAAGTGGCGCCCTCATTGAATAAACATTCGTAGCATATTTGTGCATAAAATAATGATTAAGTGGTTAATTATAATATAGACTAAGTGTGTACGACCAAGTTTTATCGTTGAGGTAAGTATATTTCTATTTCCACAAGACTTTCCACTCGACAGTGTACTTGTAAAAGTACTAGAAATTTGTCAGAATGCTATCGTAATTTATTAAAAGAGATAAAGATTAAGAGGATAAAGTATTTTTACGTTGTTATAACAGGTCTCAGAATGTTCCGTATCCAAAGTAGTAGGCAAAAGTAACAAAAACGGCCGTTTTTGACACTTTTGCTTACTACTTTGGAGAAACATTCTGAGACCTGTTTTAACAACGTAAAAATACTTTATTCTGTTTGTAACAAACGTGACGTTGGATTCTTTAATATTTATTTTCTTGGCTATGCTACGATTTTTTATTCAATGAGGGCGCCACTTGGCCAGTAGTACATGCTTAATAATTCAGTTCAAACAATTAAACGTTACTGGTGATGATTCCAGAATATCTTAGATATTTTCATCTCTCTTTTCTTTTCGTATGATATTCCACAGATGCTGGCCACTTTGGGTAAAAAATATAATTGGCCATTATTTTTTAAACTTTCATTTATTTTTTTCTTTTTCAAGGGGCTGTCATTCTTTTTTTTTTCCAATCTGTTTTATTTATTTTCAAGGTATCGAAACTTTTTCGAGATACATATTGCTTTCTGGTAAAATTAAAGTTGATACTCTATGACGCTGATAAAGGAGTTTAAGAGTACAAGTGATAATGTAACACGACCAAGTTCCAATATAAGATTTATCATCGGAAAGTTCACTTAGACAAAACCAATTCCATTGCATTGCTTAAATATAAGGCATTAACTTTGGTTTGGTTTCAACTGAACCATTCATGACGACCAGCATATAACTTGGTATGAATTATTTTGACTAAGGTAAAAAGACTGTAGGAACACCGCACCTATAACACTGTGATTTGAAATACTGGTAAACATAATTAGTTCATTATTAATTGATAGATGACGTGGTACCGTTTTCTAGATTGTGGTGTTAAGATTCTCCGTCAACACTATATACAAACCCTATGTACTTGAATAAATTCTCTTTTTTCGAAAATATGCCGTAGGAACAGTGTTGCTGTCTCTCTGCTGAGTGGCTCCCTGGTTTCATCCGAAGTCCGGTGCGGGCTCTGGCTGGAAACCATCACCGGGTTGTAACCAGCTAAACTTAACACCCGTCATTCTCCATTTTGCGTCGCGGGAAAGGCCTTGATAGAATTCCAATGACCTCTATTAGAACTTCAATCGCTAAACTATTGAAATCAGTGGCTATTAATTTTAATGGTTTCAATCTAAATTGGATCGTCAAAATCCGGCAATGTTAACTAATTACACAGAGCTTGAACATCTTACTTGCTTAAATTGTAAAATACAATGTCAATGACCCAAGGATATATTCCATTATTCCGACTGTTGTTCGATAACATTCATCAACAGCGCGTCAATGTAAAGCCTATCCTGTTCAAGGTAGCGGATAAATTCGTAACAGAATTTTCGCGCCCCTGGGCACTCAGGCAAGAAAGGAACAGGGGTGGGTTTTAGTCAGTAAAAGTCTGACACGCCCCCTCCCGCTCCACCCAGAGCGGAAGAAATCATAGGATGATTTCCCACCACCAAAAAAAAAACAGGCAATCTGTTCAAAGGTCTTATCCACCACGATGACAATTTCGTTTTATGAAGTTATTTAGTACCTATTTGATGCAATTAAAGGCACATTTTACTTCTTTATGCGGCTCAGACACTTCAAAAAAACTTTTTTACACAAAATAGAACCGGCTTCCAAAAAAAGATTAAATTGTGTGAACACTACATAGACATACGATCGCAGGAATTGCAGTTGATTAGCTGTCATTTTTTGAGGAGTTCCGTTGACTGTCTCCGAAAACTCATCATCAGGTCTATATGAAATTTAAATGGGACCATTTCGAAATAAAGCTCTTTCAAAAAAAAAAGAATTTTGCAAATTCGTCTATATAAGATGGAGTTATGCCTAAACATACATCCCCTCAACGGCCGCGCCTCTTATCGCAGTTTGACATATTTACGACCCGGGCTCATAAAAAACAACTTGCTGAGGTTTCTATTGGAGCGAGGCACTTAAAGTAAACTTTTTTAGGTTGTTGAATAAACAGACCTTAGAATAACATGTAAACAATACTTGTAATTCAAGAGTTGAATTTTATTCAAATTCTGTTATCAACGATTTTTCGGGAATAGTGTGTGTGTGTGTGTGTGGGGGTAGTTGTAAAAACCACTGTATCAATTTACATGACATTTTGCATGTTGCACTATGAATAGACAAGTAATAGAGTTGTTGTGTTTGAGTTGTAGAGTCCGATATCATATTTTCCTATTATTCACACTCAAAACTTCAAATTACGAAATCAAAACAACATAACGGCTTTTTAAAATTGCGTTTCTGCGTTTGCGTTGCGTTTTGTGTTGCGTTTTTTTTCTAACACTATGTAATAACTATCTAAGAATGCATGTGCACCATGCCACAGGCTATAAGATCTTTAGTTATTTAATAATAGAGGTTTAAACCGCGTAATCTGGATCGGCATACTGGTATGCCCGTGGCCGTTCAGGGGTTAAAAACAACACAAACATCCGTATTGATATCCTCCTCCTCTTTGAAGTTGGTTAAAAATAACTTCCAACTGTTTATTTGACTGTCCACATAACACAGAACTTTTGTTCGTAAATGGTTTTGAGTAGCACAGAGCAGTTTTCTTAAGAGTTTGCAATACAAGCCATAAAGAGAAAACTTTTCCTTGTACAACTAGCAGATACCGCCACCGACTGAAACCGCCTCGTATGTGCACACAGACTAACAAGTTGTAGAATATCTGAAGCGAGACACTGTGACAAGATGCACCGAGTTTACTAAGTAACGTTGTTTGAACACCTGTATAATTTCTGATTACAAGCATTTGCCTAAGTCACTATTGCAATGCTAATTAGCTGGTTTTGCAAATATTGTGCTAGTTACACTTGGGAGCGGCGCTGAAATTATGCAAGATTAGCTACTTGTATTTGAAGCGATCGAGCCAACGACCTTAGTGATTGCTTGTCGCATAGCTTGCATGTTCTGTGCTGAGCTCACGCAACGCGTCGTATGTCCATCCAGTAATAAGACTCACCCATTAAGGAGCTATTAACTGCCAATGACCTTGAGTGGTTAGCTTGCGTGTTCTGTGCTGAGCTCACGTAACGCGTTGTACGTCCATCCAGTAATAAGACTCGCCCATTAAGGAGCTATTAACTGCCAATGACCTTGAGTGGTTAGCTTGCGTGTTCTGTGCTGAGCTCGCGTAACGCGTCGTACGTCCACCCAGTAATAGGACTCGCCCATTAAGGAGCGCTGTCCGAAATTAGACGCATTCTTAATTTATAACACATAAAACAACAGGTATTAAATTATAACACAGACTAAATTATAAATAATTAAATGATCTTTAAAATGGTGAAGGTTTCATAAAAATATGCTTTATAGTTTTTGCGTGATTCTCAATTTTTTATCCACGTTAGACATACCTTTAGAAATTAATTACACTATGATAAAAAATACAATTTCAAATATTCTCAAATCAAATTACGACGGAAATTGTCTAGAGTAACATATATATTTTTTTTCATAGAAATAAGACTAGTCGTGTAGACGTGATGTTCAATTAAAAACCATCAAATCTACATAGGTATATTAAGCAATGAATGTTCTCAAAATTGAATAAAACTCACTTTCACTGGATTTACGTAACTTGACCTTACTGTATTTCCTTAATTTTGGACCTGGAAATATGATAGATGATGTGTTAATGCAATGACCCTCGTAATGTATTCCGGAATCCCACGCTCCCTTACATTTGAAGTGGTACGATGTATCAATAGTTCATTTCACGGTTATTACTCACAGTTGATTGAGAACTGACGAATTCGAGAAATTGTGGCACGTGCCATGTTTTCTGATATTGAAGAACGTTTGAACTAAAGTTATATTATTATTTATTTAAACAACCCTTTTCGGATCCCTTCTACTTCTCCGGGAAAGTAGTCTATTTGTGATACCGGAGACGTATGTTTGGTTTTTCTAATGAAATGGAAAAAGCTTAGATTATCGATATTATAGTTATAATTTGTTGTCATCACTAATGCCATCCTAGTTTGACAATATTCACTTATTTGTAAGTAGGTAGTAAAGTGTAAAGTTTATAGCTGTACCTTTGGTACAGCTTAGGTACAGCTATGCTGTCTCATTACTGCGACTCAGGAAAGTACTGACGCGGAATTTTGGATCAAAAGTAGCATAATAAGAGTTGAGGGAAGTAGTTATTAGATAACTTATTTAATTTTTTTTTTGCTCTAAGTTATAAGAGAGCGACGGAGGAGCTCGAGCCTAAAGTAATAACAGCCGCACGGGTCGATCCATCAGGTTAAGCCACGCTTGCTCGGGGTTGTTCCATGGATGGGTGCCCATATTTACATAGCGAGTGTCCTCCGTACCTCGGAAAGCACGTTAAGCCGTTGGTCCCGGCTGTCAATCGTGGATCTTTGACAGTCATTACGGGTCGTCAGAAGCCCGAAAGTCTGACAACCAGTCTTACCAAAGGGGTATCGTATCACCCAGTAACTGGGTTGTGGAGGTCAGATAGGCAGTCGCTCCATGTAAAATACTGGTATTCAGCTGCATCTGGTTAGACTGGAAGCCGACCTCGAAATAGTTGGGAAAAGGCTAGGCAGATTGATTGATATAAGAGAGCGATGGAACGCAGCATTCTAGGAGTAAAAAGTCAGTACAGAATTCGGAAAACCACGCTGCGTTCCAAAACGGGCATAGTAGACGTAGGCAAGAAGGCTACCAGGCTCAAGTGGGATTGAGTGGGTTACGTCAACCGCATGCACGACTTTTATTTATATATATGTATACAGGGTGTAACGAAAAGGTGTGGTCATATTTTAAGAACTGCATCTGCCCATCGATATGAACAACTTTCTTCAAGAAAACCTGAGGAAATTCTCAAAAAAAATGAACCGGTCCCTAAAATATGACCACACCTTTCCATTACATGCCTAGGGGTTGTGGATAAATTCTGAAAATGAGTTATCGCACCCCTGGGCACTCAGGTAGGGAAGGAACAGGGGTGGGTTTTAGTCAGTAAGAGTCTGACACGCCCTCCCGCTCCACCCAGAACGGGAGAAGTCATTGGATGATTTCCCACCCAACCCCCAAAAATAAAAAAACCTTTCCGTTTCACCCTGTATAAATGCTAATATTATATATATACTAGCTTCTGCCAGCGGCTTCGCCCGCGTGGAATTAGTACTTCCCCCGTAATAAACTTTCAACCCCCATTTCACCCACTCAGGGGTGGAATTTCGACAAACCCTTAATTAGTGGATACCTACTCTTCACAAAGAACACTCTCCAAATTGCAACCCCCTTATTAACCCTTCGGGGTGGAATTATCAAAAAGGCTGAGACACACACATAAATTATCAATGGTCAGCCTAAACACAAAATTAGAATATCCTAACTTCAAAACTGACGGAATTTCATACAAACTTCCATGCCCTATTTTCCCCTTTTAGGGGTGCAATTTTCAATAATCGTTTCTTAGTGGATGCCTATACTGTATAAGTTATCCATGTGCAAAATTTCAAGTCTCTAGGTCCAGTGATTGGAGTTTGGAGTGAATTGAAGATTGTCAGTCATTCAGTCAGTCAGGACTTTGAATTTTATATATACAGATATATAAAGCATATTTAGGTATATTTCACGCCAACATGATGATATGTGTTTTTTTTTTCAAACAAAATCTGGTTTATTAGTTTGTTATGATAACTAAAAGTTCAATCAATTTCACGTATCTTCTTACTGTATGCACCAGTAACTTCAAGATTAAATTAAGACAGTAATATATATAGGAACAAAGGTTCACGATCGTGCAGTTTTATATTTTCTTGATTTTGTTACACAAGAAAACGGCAGTTATAATTTCCTTCCTTTGTTTTCCTGGATCATACCGATGTAAAATGTGTAGTAAAATAAAACTGTAGCTACAATGAAATCTGGCGAAGAAAATTTCTAGCTTCTGAAATTGAATCAAACAAACAATTGGTGACTTCGTGTTCAAATTACCAGTTACCCTATTTGTTCTATTATTTCATTAGCTTTATAAAAATACCCTTCGCGAGATGAATAATGTTTTTATTATTCGCCACCTCGACGTCTCTCCTCGTTACTCTGACTGTAACATTTTTATTTCGTTATTTTGTCATGATGTCTTGCTTTTATTTCCCTTGTAAGAATTATTCAGGTACGGTTTACGATTAGATTGTAAAGTTTTACGAGACAAACTTCTACAATTATAGAGAAAACACGGATAGCAAAAACACAAGTTTTAAACGTTTTGTGTAACGTAAACAAATCCAATTATTAAATTACTAGCGATCCGCCCGGCTCCACATGGTTGCCAATTATATACACAAACCTTCCTCGTTTATCGCTCTTACTGAAATGTATTGTATCAAAATAATGGATTTTGCGTGATTTAAAAGAAGAAAGCGGAGAAACAGATAAACGTGAACAGCGAGGTTGTTTTATACTATTTAGAGATTATCTATGTTCATCATCATCAGCCTTTTAATGTCCCCACTGCTGGGGAACAGACCTCCTCTCTGTGAGAGGGTGTGGGACGTAATCCACCACGCGAGCCCAATGCGGGTTGGTTGATGTCATACGTCTTTGAAGTTGGTTCTAGGACATACCGGTTTCCTCACGATGTTTTCCTTCACCGTTTTGAGAGCAGTGGTGATGAAATATTTTGTTACACAAAATAAAGCGCTTGCCTGGGTTTGAACTCACGACCTACAACTTCTAAGTCGCGGCGGATACCACTGGGCCACCAGTCCACCACTGCTTTTTATCTATGTTCACTCGAGTATAATAATCATGAAGTATTGATTCTCACATCACGACACTCCTACATATATAATATTACAACCGATATCTTCTTCTTTTAGTGTCGATTCTGGCTTAAATTTTGCCCGACCATTAAAAAAAAGAAATGTATTTTATTTTATGATTTAATTTAATTGTGATTTTGATTTTTGATTTTAATTTTAATTTTGTTTTTGATTTTATTTGGATGTTAGTTTTGATTTTAATTTTTGTTTTATAATTTTAAATTGTAATGTTAACTTTATTTAATTACTTACTACTTTTAAAATAATTATGACATGTATTATTGTTATAATTTTAATTTTATTTGAAATGAAATGATCTAAAGAAATGGATTGAAATAAATGATTTTTTAATTTGAATTATGTAGCCACCTGGGCAGCTTTGTCATTGGCTCCCTTTTGATCATTCAAGATGCGGGTGTTTGAGCATGCTGAAAAGGCAAGGAGGTGACGCATGTCCTGTGAAGGGGCTTCACACTGGCATTGAGTTTGGGATGGGTCAAGGATACTCCATTTGGCCTGATTATATCTACAGCAACCAACCTTTTTTTTGTGGGGGTGAAAAACCATTCCATGAGTTCTCCCGCTCTGTGTGGAGCGTGAGAACAAAGACTGTGACTGTGTGTCAAACTTTTACTGACTAAAACCCATTCCTGCCCCTTCTCTGCCTGAGTGCCCAGGGGCGCGGTAACTCTGTTTCGCAAACTGTTTCGAATTTATCCACGATCCCTGGGCAGGCATCGGCCATGACGGGCCCTGTCACGTATTGCTGACAACTCTTTGAGGCGCGCGTGGAACACTACATGCCGTCGACTCTCGGGCCTGGTGCTGATCGGACGGCGAGCTACCCAGTACTCGCCGTCCGCAGGCCCGGGTCTACGGTGGCCGGAGATCGTCTTCGACCCTCGACGCCGTCTCCTGCGGCGGCTGCTGCTGGGGGCGTGAGGGCAACTCTGTTGAGTCTCGCTCACCCATTCCGCCTCCTCCTTCGCGAGAATTACTGCTTCTGATAAGGAGGCGACTGCTTGCCCTCTCGCTCCGTACCATGGCCTGGACCAGGGCCGGGGGCGAGAGATCACTGCCGCCGGTTGCCTCCACGAGGCCACGGCGGGGCGCCACCGAAGCGGGGCACAACTCCACACAGTGACCAACCTGGGTCCGCAATCGGTTCAGAGATTCCCAGACTGGCCACTGCAGCTCCTGTCCAAGCGGCAGATTTTCTGTCGGAGTATGCAACGGAAAAATTTCATAAAATGCCCGTAGCCTATTCGCCATTCTACTTCATAAAACAAAAGTCATAATTTCGTCACATCTTTAGCACCTCGCTATGCATAATTCTGCTCCCTTCAGGTACATAAATTGTTTTTAGGAAGACATATATTACAGCAGGACTCTCCGGTTGTAACATTCACTTCCTCACGAAGTTACTTTGTCTCGCAGTTTGTTTATTTTTGCGGTACGTTTTATGGAAATTTTGAAGGAATACGCAGCGTGGGTATGGTCTTCATTATTTATAAGGCTATTTTAATAAATCATAGGCGCCTATTCAGTTGTAACCTATTAGGTACAGCTGGTAGCTTGAGTGCCCTTGTATCCATTCTAATTCAGTGTTTTCTTACCGTTTAGGAATGAAAATCTGAATCCGTGAACTAAGAAATTTTAATTTTATTGCCTTTGCTTTAAAATCTATTCAGTCCTTTCCATTGGGAAGCCGAATAAAAACCAAAATCTAGGATATTTAGAAGAACGAAAATTTCAAATCATTTAGGAACGGTCACATAATTATGGTGTTTAAAAATGAATCCCTATTTCCCTTGGTTACGACATCGCGCGTGAACGGTTGGACCCATTTCGATAATTCTTTTTTTTTGTGTTTGTTATTGTTAGGAGAAGGTTCTTATGAAAGAAAAAAATTAAAACAGTGGCGCAGAAAATTGGAAAATTTCAGAAAACTTAACGACTATTTAATCTTCGCGAGTTTTACAGTTCGCGCGTCAGGATAACGTATGTCGGGTCAGCTAGTCGGTTATAAATGGAATTAACTCCGCTCGTTGACACTGAAGCAAATTGGTTTTGTTTAGCAGATACAGGTGGCTTTCCTCTTTCTATACGGGTTGTTTTCAACGTTTATAATGTAGGTACTGTACCTACCATAATCCTAATTTGTCCTAATCCTAAGTTAATGTTATAAATACGAAAGTATGTTTCTTTGTTTATTATATTTTCACGCCTAAAACACTGAACTGAACATCATGAAATTTTGCATGTACATTTTCAGGGGTATAGAAAAAGACATAGATTACCTTCCATCCAGAAAAACTGGCCAAGTGCGAGTCGGACGCACGAAAGGTCCCGTACCATTATCTATAAAAACGGCAAGAAAAACACGTTTGTTAAATGGGGTGCCCCCTGTTTTTTTTTTTTGTTGGGTGGGAAATCATTCAATGACTTCTCCTGCTCTGGGTGGAGCGGGAGGGCGTGTCAGACTCTTACTGACTAAAACCCACCCCTGTTCCTTCCTGTGCCCGGGGGCGAGGTAACTCTGTTTCGAATTTATCTTCAATCCCCGGGCAGGCATCGGCCATGACGGGCCCCGTCCTAATTGCTGACAATCGCCTCTTTGAGGCACGCGTGGAACACTACGCGCCGTTGACTCTCGGGCCTGGTGCTGATCGGACGGCGAGCTACCCATAACTCGCCGTCCGCAGGCCCGGGTCTACGGTGGCTGGAGATCGTCTCGCGGCGACGGAAGTCCCAGGCGTCTCCTGAGGCGGCTGCTGCTGAGAGCGTGAGGGTGACTCCGTTGTTGAGTATATATGGGAGCCCCCTTAAATATTAATTTTATTCTGCTTTTTAGTATGTGTTGTTATAGCGGAAACAGAAATATCTGTGAAAATTTCAACTGTCTAACTATCACGGTAGGTACATGAGATACAGCCTGGTAGCAGACTGATAGACAGACAGATGGACGGGCAGCGGAGTCATAGTAATAGGGTCCCATTTTTCCCTTTGGGTACGGAACCCTAAAAAAGCAGTGTACCCGAAGGAAATAACAATAGCTTTCGACAGTCATAATTGTTTTAAAACGTTAGATGGCTACGTATCTTTCGAATCATATTGCTCCCGTGTGAAGGCTAGTACGTACTAATTATAAACTCTAAGCCTAAACTCCAAGAAACCCTTGTTAAAACATAGCATTACGAAAAAAAAAACGCTTTCCAAGAACCAGGCAGCTGGTAGCGAATGAAGAGATTGTTTTACTTAAATAAACATGTTGAATTATGTATGTCTTGAGACTCTTGAGAGTTCTATCCGGATTTTTAAACGAATGCTCTGGGAATTATCGAGCGACTCAACACTCAGCCGAGCGACGATAGAATGGAAAAATATTTAAAAGCTTTCAAAAACTAGCTGTTGTAAGATTTTTTATTGATTTTTATAACATCAATATGGATATCAAATTTCATGACAACTGTAAATAATGAATGAATGATATAAAAAAAAATATAAAAAAAAACACAACACAAGGGGCGGGACACACAACATAAGGAGTAGAGTCGTCTCGAAAACCTTTTCTATTACTTTATATTAATAAATATATGTATATTTATGTAGTTATTACATGAATTAAATATTTATGTTTATTATAAGTATATATATTATATATTTTCGTTCCCGTTTTTTATTATATTTATATATTATTACTATGTTTTTTTTATGCACCTGCCATAACATCTCTCCACCACCCTTGGTTTACTGGTAGAGAATGGACGTAAATTAGAGCTGTCAAATTTAGTTTGAACTAATATTTCCATACAAATTAAGGGTATACGTAAAAATTATGTTGTCTAAAAACAAAGCGAGGCGAAGCGCAAGGCGTAAACTAGGTTGACATCTCTAACTTAGTGCATAGCTATAGCCGTCCTTTTCTCGCACTGCCTTTTAGTAAAAGATAGCAATTCTCTAATTTTAGTTTAGATATTGAACAAGAGAATCCGTGCCAATGTCTAAGGTATTAAGTCCGCCTTTGTATTTTTGTTGCAAGAAGTGTAAATAAATAAATAATATAAATAAAAACTATCGTTGAATTATGAGTAGCCTTAGGCTACGATATAATACATGTTTGTGCAACGAAAGCATTGCCCGTTACGGCCGCGTAGGCTTACTAAACCGTAGCAACGGTTCAGACATAAGGCTGACTGTCTACTGGAGCGGAGAGGAGCGCATCAGAGCTGTGCCAATATTAACCAATAGATTTGCATAAAATTTCCTCCGCTACAGTGGACAGAGATTTGCGAACTAGTTTAAAAAAAAAAGTACGTGTGTACTTTTGTACGCACGTAAGAAGTTATACTTCTTTGGCGTAACAAGATAAAAAACCAAACTGTCACAAAGTTTACAAAAGGAAAACAATCATTCTTCATGAACCACAGATATATAGACCATAGCCAACTTCAGGGTGTCGGTTCTAGCTCACTTCAGGGTGTCGGCTTTTTGTGACGATATGCGCGCGCCTCGTAAAATTTACTCCCATCATTTTTCCCTAACGCGCCAAAAGAAGTATAACTTCAAAAATCATACTAAACCGGAAAGCGGAGTGGGGAAGCGAAAAAAAGTGGCCGCGGGCAGGCAGCCTAACTGAACTGATCTCCCTGCCGCCCGCTCAAATTTCTCGACGCGTGAACTCGGCCCAGAGCCTTTAGACCAAATACATTTCTGTTAAAGTTAACGCTAACGCTTCGTGCAAAATGTATGGCAAAGACATTACCTGCGGAGAGAACTGTCACGTGACTCACGCCCAGTAATGTCGTTGCCATAAATTATGCACGAAGCGTTAGCGTTAACGTTAACAGAAAAGTATTTTGTCTAAAGGCTCAGCTCCGCTCAATCCGCAACTCCACTGCGCATTAACTTGCTCTGCATCAATGGACAGACGCAATCCGTAAGTCCGCTTCGCATTACTCCCTCGCTCTGCTACAATACCTCGGTCCGCCTCAATGGACAGGCAGCCTAAGTGTAGGTTCTTATTTAAACTACATAATTTATAATAGTAACAAAGTACTAGGGAGCTTGTGCATCTAACTTAACTCGTCAGACCAACCCGTCGGCGTCGGGTCGTTACTTAAATGTTTCAAATGTTCACCCTTAGGAGAGTACACACAGTACCTCTAATATTAAATTACGTTCTACTAAATATTTATTTATTAAAACTTCATGCAACACAAATGTACAAAGGCGGACTTTTTTGGCTGGCTGGCTGGCTGGCTTGGCTGTGATTAATTATTTGAGATCATAAGATCATTGGTCACTCTCAGACGTAGGTGTCTCAGTGCAGCTAAAAATCAATTTGCCTGCCTAGCCTTTTTCCAACTATTTAAAAAAAAAAAACTATTTTGGGGTTGGCTTCCAGTCTAACCGGATGCAGCTGAATACCAGTACTTTTTACCAGTATCTGACCTCCACAACCCAGTTGCTGGGTAATACGATACCCCTTGGTAAGACTGGTTGTCAGACTTTCGGGCTTCTGACGACCTGTAACAACTGTCAAAGATCCACGATTGAGAGCCGGGACCAACGGCTTAATGTGCTTTCCGAGGCACGGAGGAGTCTCGCTAAGTAAAGATGGTCACCCATCCATGGACCAATCCCGGCAAGCGTAGCTTAACCTGATGGAACGACCCGAGCGGCTGTTATTACTTTAGCCACGAGCTCCTTCTCCTTCAGGTGAGACTCGGTGCAGCTAATGATCTTATAATTCGAATACTTTCCCTGATTACGAAAAGAAGACTAATAAATTCATAGACCGAATTATTACATTAAATATATATGTATCGACGCTGGAAAGGAAAAATTATCCAAGCGACATTTTTGGCCATTTGAGTTATATACATTGTTGGAATCGCCTGATTTTTCTGCGTCGTTTGGTCTTACTCACGTCCTTCTACGACGACTTTTGATGTCGCTTCGACATTTTGAAGTTCGCGAGAGTTCACTTTTTTTTCCTTACTAACCGACAGAATTTTCGAGCATTTTTGAAAATTTGGTGGGTGTCGTAATTGTGAAATGCTAAATTTGCCTTTGGTCAAGTTTGACATTTCTGTTCGTACGGTAATTACTCCACTTAGTTAATTTCTCCAGTATCTGGCAATATAGTGGTAGGCGCATAGTATATTTTTTCCTCAGAAAGGATTTGTTGTTTTATCACTTAGGTAATTTTGACTTATTTGGTTTTTTTCCTACATGGCGTTTAGTTAAAATTGGCAGTTTTCGTTTTTTAATGTTCAACTGGTTCAGCAAATATTACCTGCTTAAAAATACAACTGATTGTCGGTTAGTCAATTTTTACCTGCCGTTTTCAAGTGTTATTTTATTATTTAGACAACTTTTACTTGAACGTATACGATTATCCAATGTTGGTTATATCCTATGGTAGTGTCACGCACAGGCGCAAAGTGTATTTTTACCTAAAATAATTCACATAAAAAACGTCGGTTACACCTACGGATAACGCGTGAGCAGTCGCTTGAGCATGCAGTGAAGTTAGTTTCAAAGTAACTTAGATACTTCAGTGCACGGCCGGTCGTCGCTTGGGAGACACGCGCACGCTGCAATTCCGTTGTCAACTGTCTCTCTGTCACTCTGTCAAATTATAGGATCGTTCCCTGACGGCTGTTAGATTCATACTATTTTTTTTTCTTTTGTTCTTGTCATTTCATTTAGTTTCTTATCTGGTTACCTGCCGCCAGGAGAACCATACTATAATTGATAGAGTATAGTTGATATACTGTTATTTTTAGAATTTGAATTTAAGTTCGTTTTATAGAAGTTTTCTTTTTATTACGTATAGTTTTCTAAATTCCTAAGAGGTAAATTTGATTTTAATTGTTACTGAGCATCGAGTTGCGACTGTAATGTTACTAGTTTTGTAAACATATTCACATTTTATATTGATTATAATAATTAATAGGACTAAATACTTAAATTTGTGATCTCAATGTTCTTAAAACACATAGTATTATTATTGTGATAATATATACTAGTAGATTTTATTATACCTAACTAATGCTAATACTGTGTACCTTAGTGTTGCTTTGTTAAAATTAATAAAACTCAAGACAGTTTAAGTGCATTTTGTTTACATTATTTAATGAAATATTAATCCAATTTTCAGTAAATATATCGTTTATGTCAAAATTACGGAAAAAAAATTATATTAAATTAATATTTAGGTTGTTTTGCCTCAACTTCCACATGTTTTTTATTTTGGTAAGGCAACTTTTACTTTGATATAAATTCTAAAAAAAGATATATATTACATTTTACCGTACCTTCCTTAATCAAAGCTTGTCGGTTAGTCAATTTTTCCCGTTTCTACTTTTAGAGAAAATTTTACTAAGCGACACTAACTTTAAAACTAAGCATTATTTTTAATAGTTATGTATACTATAATGTAGATAAAAAAATATCCAAATATTTTTTTAAGAATTAGGCTTTTTGGACCATTACAAAAATTTACACGATTTTTTTTCTGAAAATTCAAACTTTAAACAGCTCTACTGTAAAGTTAGTCTGATGTCGCTTGGATATTTTTTCCTTTACAGCGTCGGTATGTTTATTATTAGTATATTATATTTTCGTTCCCGTTTTTTATTATTTTTACTTATTATTAGTTTGTTTTTTTTTATGCACCTGCCATATTATCTCTCCACCACCCTTGGTTGACTGGTAGAGAATGCCTAAGGCATTAAGTCCGCCTTTGTACAAAGGCGGACCTAATGCCTTAGGCATTTAGACATAAATAAATAAATCATGTCACTCACATTTGCTTTATCTTCCCCTTGCACTGACCTCAAGTGCTTATAAACTAACATTTCTGAAGTTAAAAACAAGTACATAGTTATTCCGTGGTGAGTGTCGTCTCTTTGATCTCCGCCGCCTCGAGCGATCCAGAGACGCTCACACTCGTTTCACTGAGACGCTACACACTCCATGTCTGGGGGGACACACATGGTGATGTGTTTGCTAAAAGAAATAAGTAGAACTTATATCCTAGTTTACTACTTCAAAAGCTTTAAAATAAGGTCACGAACCGCTTGGAAAATATTGAATACTTACCAAAACTGAAAACTTAACAAAATTCTAACATTCAGCTGCATCTCGTTACGCTGAATACTAAATTAGTCAAGAAAAATGATTCAATAGTATAATGAGGCTTTGCTTCGTATTGATGCATCAAGGTCAGTTCTTTGAGTTAATGAAAGCATAAAAAATATATATATAAGTCCGCGATTTTCTCAAAAACTGCTGATCCGATTTGGATAGGATTTTCGTTATTTAAATACATATTTTTCAAGGAAGGTTTTAGTTTAAAATACATTAGGATTTGATGATGATCTTCGGAGATAGATAATGAAACTCTTTAATATGTAACAACAAATGACTCGCGATTTCTGCGATCATGTCTATGTATTGTTAACACAATTTCATGGAAAAAAAAGAGAAAAATATAAAAATTGAACTTTTAGCAAAAAATGGAACCGACTTCGAAATAATAAATATTTGGTTGTTGTTGGCTTGGTTTTGTTTCATCGTTTTTGACACCGACTTCCGAAATGAAAGTTATTTTTCATTTTTTTTGGTTTTTCTGGAAGTCGGTTCTTTATTCTGATTTTTTTTTTGCAAAAACGTGCGTGCTATCCTAGATCAAAGTGTTCTGGATCTTAATTGAGGCAAAGCTACCCGACTTTGAAAAAGGAGAAGGTTCTATGTTCGACTTTATGTATGTTTTTTTTTTTTATGTATGTCCACCGATTTCTCTGTCAGTTGAGGACCGATTTTCACAATTCTTTTTTTTATCTGATAGAATATACTCCCAAAGTGGTCCCATATACATTTTATCGAAATTGCTTCAGCGCTTTCTGAGAAACTGAACAAAAACGTTAAATACGTATACCTAGATGACGTTTTAAATTCCACGTTCCATGTTATTGGGGTTTTTAGTTCTGGGGTAGCAGCTAAAAAGTGAAAAATAAAAAATTATTACAAAAAAAAAAACAACCGACTTCCAAAAAAAAAAATACACTACCAATTATAAAATAACTTTAATTTTGGAAGTCGGTGTCAAATAACGAAGCGACTTCCGAAATGTAAGTTATTTTTTAATTTTTAGTTTTTTTTTTTGGAAGGTGGTTGTTTTTTATCCGACTTTCGAAAAAGGAGGAGGTTCTATGTTCGACTGTATGTATGTTTTTTTTTATGTAGGTATGTTCGCGCATTTCTCCGTCAGTTGAGGACCGATTTTCAAAATTCTTTTTTATCCGAAAGAATATACTCCCGAGGTGGTCCCATATAAATTTTATCGAAATTGCTTTAGCGCTTTTTGAGAAACTGAACAAAACCGAAAAATACGCATGTCTTGATGACGTTTTTGTGTTCTCCAAATGTTTAAATTCCACGTTCCATGTTATTGGCGTTTTTAGTTCTGGGGTATAACAACTAAAAAGCGAAAAATAAGAACTTTTTACAAAAAAAAACAACTGACTTCCAAAAAAAAATACACTAAAAATTTAAAAATAACTTTATTTTTGGAAGTCGGTGTCAAATATCGAAGAAATAAAATACAAACACCGACTTCCGAAATTAAAGTTATTTTAAAATTTTTAGTGTATTTTTTTTGGAAGTCGGTTGTTTTTTTTGTAAAAAAGTTTTTATTATGCTCTACGTTTATGTGTAACTAGCTCCTGCGAGCGGCTTTACCCACGCGGAATTAGTACCTCCCCATTATAAATTATAGCTTTTGTGACATTACAGACTATAATCTATCTGTGTGCCAAATTCCATCCAGATCCGTTCAGCCGTGATTCAGAAACAAACATCCATCCATCCATCAAAACTATCGCATTTATAATATTAATAGGATATACATATAATAGGTAAAGGTAAAACATTGTAGATACCTGTTTCAAATCGTAAATAAAAAAAATCTATGAATCTTTTTTTTTGTTTTTGAGTCTAAGAAAACTTATAATTTTGTATGCAGCTATTTAGGTAAAGAATGTCTCTTGTCTCTTAGTTCATAAAAATATATTTTTCTTATGAGTTATGATGGGGTTACCATGGTTTTGTGTGATAACCAAAAGCCTCTAAATAAACAAAGATTAAAAAAAAAACAACTCGTAAATAAAAGCAAAAGCCCTATTACCTCCTCATTGCTCTGAAAGCATAAAAAACAAACACGCGGGCTAAGCGAACGATCGTGAATCATTATTTTCTAGCATAGTGAGAAAAGGGAACTATTTTGTTTGTTATAAGTTGAGCGTTATTTTTTGTACAAAAGGGTCTCACAGTGTTCCGCACTGCGGTATAGTTTGCTACATAATAATTCTGTCAGAACACAATTTATTACAAGCAGCTTTTACATACACTGAAGATAATTATGAAGTCATGAAATGCATTCTATTCAACGAGATGGTCCTCAAAGTGCACTGTATGAACGTAACTGCGAGAAATGTCTCTGTGTAATGTGTTGTGTGGTAGTTCATTAACTTTCATCTCTTTTATAGACTGACTAGCGTCCCACTCAGGCTTCGCATAGGTGCATACTTAATACGTAAACCTTCCTCGTTTATCGTTCTTACTATTAGTGATTGCTCGCAGAATAGATGTTTGATGGGGCCGAAAGTTTCTGGAGTGGCGACCGCGTACCGGAAGATGCAGCGTTGTAAGGCCTCCCCACAAGGTGGACCGATGACCTGGTGAGAATCGCGGGCATCCTATTTATGCGTGACGCACTGGTACGGTCGTTGAGGCGACACTTGGGGCTGGCCTATGTCCAGCAGTGGACATCTTTCGGCTGAAATGATGATGATTATTATGACTATTAGTGTAAACCGTATTAAATTCGGTTTAGAAGAAGTAAGAAAAGAAACAACCAAACGTATCTGTTTTGTTTCATACTGTTTAGAAATAAAATTATGAAATCTCAAATTGTTCTGCTGCGGTAAACTGATTATTTGGAACATTTATGTAACCAAACATCTGCTGACAACTCTTATATACTCTTGGATAAATACTACAAAACATAGCAAAGAAAAATTCGATTTAACGCAAAACCTTTCAACATCTGCATCAAACAAATACAACTTATCCGTAAACAGCATCTGTTTTGACTTTTATGGCCGAAATAACTTCGGAAATATACCGAGGCAGTGTGTCATAAAAATGTATGTTGACAGCTTCCTTATAAGCGCCAAATCAAATCCTTTTCCACTACCGCCACACTATTTCCGATGATATTAGTTTCATACTATGTTTACAATATGATATTTAATAAGCAGGGTTTTAAGTTAGCATACTTATCCAAACCATACTTAAAAAGTTTTAATAAGATTACTTGATAGAGACAAGACACACCCATGAAATGTTATAAACGAGATGGTATACTTTTCTTTATTTTCGAAATAGAAATTAGGATTCAAAACATCCAAATCTCCATCATCATCATCATTATCCTGCTCTTATCCCAATTTATTTGGGGTCGGCGCAACATCCCTTTTTCTTCCATACTTCTCTATTAGTCGTCATCTCTGTAGTCACCCCCTTTTTACCTGTTTCCTCTTTTATACAGTCCATTCATCTTTTATTTGGCCTTCCCCTACTCTTATAGCCATCCACATCCATACACAAGACTTTCCTCAAGACATTTTCTTCAAATCAAAAACATCCAAATCTCCAAACTTTTAAATAAAACAATCGCAGTGTCCATGCTGTGAAACTTCCGACACTGTCCAGATCCAGTGTCCGGGCGTCGCCGAGAGCAAACTGCATTATTCACGTGTGCAGCACCAGCTCTAGATTTAGCCTTTTCTAGCTCATCTGAACACGCTCAACCCTAGTATATCGCACGGCATTAGGAACGCGTAACATCTCTTATTTTGCCTCCTCGCATGCTATTTAGTTGCGCAGCTCCTTTTGACTTCACAATCGAATTGGATTCGAATGTATTGCAAAAACAGCTTTTGAGGGTTCCGTACCCGAACCAAACGAAGCCCTATTGCTGTCACTCACGTGTCCGTCTGTCCGTCGTCTATTACACAGGTTTTACAGCCAAACAGTAGGAGCTACAGTCTTCAAATTTTCACAGTTGAAGTATCTTGTTGACCCAAAGCCATACAAATAGTCAAAAATAATTTCGGTACGAAACCCTGAATGTACGAAGTCCGACACGCACTTGGCCAGTGTTTATTATAGATTTCAAAACTATTGACATAACCATAAATTACCACTTTCCGCATTTTTTCAAATATGAAAGTCATGTTTAATTATCTCCACATAATCATTCAAGACTTGAAATTATTACTTACTAGCGATCCACCCCAGCTTTGCATGGATACAAATTATACACCCAAATCTTCCGATTTGGTTGGTTTGGTTTTTAATTTGTGACAACAGACAGAGTGATTTTTGTCATGAATCACTCTGTCTGTTGGTGAAAATCACATGAAAATATGTTTAGTAGTTTTTGAGTTTATTGCAAACAGACGTGGCGGGGGACTTTGTTTTATAATAATAAATGTAGTGATAAAGATTGAACCACAAAGTGTTCAACCCATGGACTACTACATATATATTATATGAAACTTTTTCAGAAATCTGTGTTTCAATAAATTCCAGTGACATGTGTTCGCACCGTTCATATAATATGATAGGTCATGTAACGAAACCACAGCAACTTCTAATCCGACGCCAACACCATCTATCGAACAAAACAATAAACTTGGATCATTCAATTTTCGGACAAAGAAAATATTGGGTATTACACTCAACAGTTTAGAACAACAATCACGAAAAAATTACAAATAATTTTTCCTGCCCTGTTCCATTTCTAGGATTCTGGGTCAAAAGAAAAATGTAGTTCTAAGCTGACGTAACTACCGTTTAGACTAACCAACTATTCTTATAAGGAATAAGTTTCCCCCCAATTTCCTGCTTAGCTCTGCCTCGCAGTTCAACCGCTTCGATGTCGTTGTTGTAAAACAACTTATCCCTGCAGTTGGCTTGGTTCTTGGTTCGATCCTCGATATAAGGCGGTGTGTTTGGCGTGCGTCCAACTGGAGACACACAAATGTAACTTGCGAACTACCACTGGCTGTTCTTCACTCTCACATAAATGATGAAGAAAAATAGTAATAATTTTATCCGCAAGGTACGGACTGCGGACGGCGAGCAGTGAGTAGCTTGCCGTCCGATCAGCACCAGGCCCGTGAGTTAACGGCGCGTAGTGTTCCACGCGCGCCTCAAAGAAATGTTGTCAGCCACCACTGACGGGGCCCATCGTGGCCGGTGCCTGCATGCCTAGGGGTACCGGATAAATTCTCAACATGAGTTACCGCACCCCTGGACACCAAGGCAGGAAAGGAACAAGGGTGGGTTTTAGTCGGTAAGAGTCTGACACGCCCTCCCGCTCCACCCAGAGCGGGAGAAGCATTGGATGATTTCCCACCCCACAAAAAAAAAGGTAGGTATGTTATATTGTAAAGCGCTTTTTACGCTGATTTTTTTATTAGTCTGAAGCAAACGTTGGCAGTAGCTACCTATGTTTAGTAGGTCTATGAAGAAATTAGGGGAGGGTCAACTTGTACTACTAAATATCATACATTGACGGGCATCGAAACCCCTTTTTTTTTTTTTGTGGGTTGGGAAATGACTTCTCCCGCTCTGGGTGGAGCGGGAGGGCGTGTCAGACTCTTACTGACTAAAACCCACCCCTGTTCCTTCCTGCCTTGAGTGCCCAGGGGCGAGGTAACTCTGTTTCCAATTAATCCTGCCTTTGATTTTGAGTAGACAAGAAAGCCGCGGACACGAAGTCAGCGGGCGGTGGTGCGGCGGTGGCGACGGCGCGTGGAGCGGCGCGTTTCAATGCATAGATTTATATGGAGCTGGCCTCGAAGGCAGCGGCGCGGGGAGTGGCGTACGAGCGATACGCCCCAGTCTAGCCCGGTGCGTTGCAGCGCCGCCGCCGCCGCCGCACCGCGCCCGCTGACTTCGTGTCCGCAGCCTAAGAGTCGAAAAAGATTTTACTATCGCACTTCCTGTCTGTTCCTGAACTAACATCAAAGAAGGTATACCGTCACTGACAACCAAATGCAGGTCTTTAAGTTCTCTAGAACTTCTATTATAAAACAGTTAAAGTGAACCACAAAGTTGTTTAGTTCAATAAATTTTATTGACGCTTAATGTTAACATACGTCATTAAATCGAAATCTCCGATCTTTAAGAAATATTATGATATATTATGTTAGCCGGCCGCATGCATTAATATTTGTAATTTTGTACATTAACGGCTATTGATTTCCCCCGGAATTACCCTATAGATATTAATTACTGGTGTTCTAGCTCTCAGAGAAACCACCCTCATGTTGTTATGTGCACTCAGCAGTACTCAGCTTATCTGTAATGACTACTGGTGTCTGTTGCTAGGTAATCTTCCGTCCCATCTCAGGTCATTAGTACCTTGCTGTTCGCAGAGCATTACACAGCCGACGTTGCAGATTGTTGGCACACATTAGCCATTTTGCCTGTAATAAACATTTAACCACGTTTACAGGTATTTATTTATTATTGGCACATCAACAACATAAACACAATCGTTGACATAAAACATTTTAGGAGGTCGTGTACTGGTGTTTATGTCAATTACAGACGTGCACAACATTTCAAAAGCCAGCACAAGTCCGAATATTGAAATGTAACATAGTAATTTAAGCAAAAGTTACAATTTAATTAATAGAAAATAAAATATTTAATTTAAGATTACATATCAAAATAATTACAAAATGTCAAAAAATAAAATAATTAATCTAAGATTACACGTCAAATCAATTCGATATAAATTGTCAGAAAAAAAAAATGCGCATGTAGGTTTATGAATAGATCACAGATTACAGATTACAATTGTCCTTCCTTTTCTCTTTAATTTCTAAGATTTTTCGTCTGAGACGGGTGGGGCGGTCATGAAAGATGTCAAGCTCAAGCAGCACACACCAAGCATTATAAGTTGATGGTAACCTCGCCATTCGGGAATTTAACCAAAGATTCGATTTATATCGAGGAATAGGTTGCTACATTTACTCCGGGCATTTAGTTTTGGAATACATATCCCGATACGCTCCAAGAGTCCGTCGCACGACATGGGACCCCGCACAATTTGTACGTATGTTTTAGAAATATTCTAAAAAGAAAACAAAAAGGTATCTACAAGAATCTGCCAGAAGTAGTGAAAAACAAAAAGGTGTCTACAAGAATCTGCCAGAAGTAGTGAAAAACAAAAAGGTATCTACAAGAATCTGCCAGCAGTAGTGAAAAACAAAAAGGTATCTACAAGAATCTGCCAGAAGTAGTGAAAAACAAAAAGGTATCTACAAGAATCTGCCAGCAGTTGT
Source organism: Polia nebulosa (assembly GCA_951329385.1). Classification (NCBI taxonomy): domain Eukaryota; kingdom Metazoa; phylum Arthropoda; class Insecta; order Lepidoptera; family Noctuidae; genus Polia; species Polia nebulosa. Next base: position 23,725,795 of record OX589602.1, read on the forward strand.
GAAAAACAAAAAGGTATCTACAAGAATCTGCCAGCATTAGTGAAAAACAAAAAGATATCTACAAGAATCTGCCAGCAGTAGTGAAAAACAAAAAGGTATCTACAAGAATCTGCCAGAAGTAGTGAAAAACAAAAAGGTATCTACAAGAATCTGCCAGCAGTAGTGAAAAACAAAAAGATATCTACAAGAATCTGCCAGCAGTAGTGAAAAATAAAAAGTTATCTACAAGAATCTGCCAGCAGTAGTGAGGACTATGCTGGCAGAGAACCGATACCTGGAGGGAATGGCCTCCTTCTGTGAGATCGTGATGGCTCAGAAAGAGGCCGCTAAGCTCGTGAGAGGGCCGATCCCGCTTGGTGGAGAAGGCGTCGGGGAAGCAGCCGGCAGCAAAACGCCGCCTGCATTGTTTGAAGTAAGCGGGACTCCGGGTGTCGCAGGCGCACAGAGTGAAATCTCTGTCCGCCAACCGAGTGATCCCAGGAAAGACGAAGTGATTACATGCTGCCATGCACAGCGAGGTTCAAGGGAAACCATTTTACAGTCTGCCTAGAGATATGCCCGAATAGACGTTGCGCAGAGGGTGTCCCGGGGTGGTCTTCTACGAGGTCACGGTATCACCCGTTCACAAAAAAAGGTATTTACAAGAAAATCCAATCAGTATTAGTTTGAGTTCAAACAAAGGACGTAAACTGTGATGATAAAATTTTATTGCTTTTAGGTAATCGTCACATGAAAACTGGGTCTAGGAACAAAGCTATACGATATATAAATAACTAGTTCCTGTCAGCGGCTTCACCCGCGTGGTAGTACTTCCCCCCATTATAAATTATAGCCTATGTGTTATTCTCATATATACGCAATATTACTGTAAAGTTTCATCAAAATCTGTTCAGTAGTTTACGTGAGAGTTACAAACATACATCCTCACAAACTTTCAGATTTATAATACTAGTTATAAAAAGTAACTAGGGTATAAGCTATCTACATACCCATCCAAATCGGTCCAGCCGTTTGAGTGTGAAAAAGTAAGAAACATACAAACAAACACTCACAAACTTTCGCCTTTATAATATTAGTGTGACTAGTAGGATTGTAGGTGAGCAGTATTTTGGCAAAATATAACTGTGTATTCTCATTTGTTTCCCTGAACATAATGTTTCTTATAATACTCTTGAAAACCCACTGTTGTCCATAAAAAAATACCGTACAGCTTTAAATATTCTGAAAGCAAGTAGAATTTACTCCTTTAATAGGGTAGCATATTTTGGCCTTTAATCGGTAAAAGTGGTTTGCGGTTATGTGGTTCGTTTTACAGTGTGTTCGTTTAGATAAGCAGTACTTACCTTTACAAAAATACAAACCATCATCAGGTAACCATATTATTATGAGTTTTTAAGTGGTCTGATAATCATTTAACTTGGCATAAACTGTAAAGGCAGACCCAAAACACAATAAAATAAAATTGTAGCCAATCCCAACTGAATTATCCTTCCGCAAGGGAACAACGTCTATTACGGCAAAACGTTTTGAAAGCCCCAGAGAAATACTTGTAATAAACTTGTTAGTTTTATTGAAGCCTTTTTCGTTAATAGGTACTAGAGAAGTGAACGAACTTCCAAGGTAACTTTCAATCTGCCAGGGTTGCCGGAGAGGGTACGCGACGCAATTGCGGCGGCAAAACCCCCGTTTGAGGAGTGGCTGGAAAAGCGCCACGGCGTCCTCACCTTCCGCCTTACGCAGGTCCTCACTGGACACACACAAGGCGGAGGGAAACGCCTGGGTGTCAGCACTGGGCGATCCGCACATCGTCCAGAGGACACTGTGGAGTTGTGCCCCGCTTGGGCGGAGCACCGCTGTGTCCTCGTGAAGGCGACCGGCGGCAGCGACCTCTCTCGTCTGGCCCTGGTCCAGGCCATGGTACAGAGCGAGAGGGAATGGGAAGCATTCTCCTTCTTTTGCGAAGCAGTAATGCTCGCGAAGGAGGAGGTGGAACGGGTGAGGGAGACTCAACATAGTCGCCCTCACGCCCCCAGCAGCAGCCGCCGCAGGAGACGCTCGGCGTCCGATCAGGATCAGGCCCGAGAGTCGACGGCGCGTAGTGTTCCACGCGCACCTCAAAGAGATGTCAGCAACCACTGACGGTGCCCATCATGGCCAATGCATACATGCCAAGGGGAAGCGGATAAATTCAAAACAGAGTTACCGCGCCCCTGGGCACTCAGGCAAGGAAGGAACAGGGGTGGGTTTTAGTCAGTAAGAGGCTGACACACCCTCCCACTCCACCCAGAGCGGGAGAAGTCATAGGATGATTTCCCACCCCACAAAAAAAAGGGTAACATTCAATCTGCCAGGGTCGCCGAAGAGATTGAAAGAGTCAACGCGGCTCTGGCACAGGCAACTAAAGGAATACAGGTGGGTTTTAGTCAGTAAGGAGAAGTTATTTGATGACTTGCCACTCTATAATAAAAACTTTTTTACAAAAAAAAAACAAGTTTTGGTTGTTATACCCCAGAACAAAAACCCCAATAAAATGGAACGTGGAATTTAAACATACTCGAAATTAGAGAAAACCAAAACGTCATCTATGTACACGTATTTTTCGTTTTTGTTCAGTTTTTCAAAAAGCGCTGAAGTAATTTCAATAAAAAATTATATAGGTCTACCTCGGGAGTATATTATTTCGGATAAAGAATTTTGAAAATCGGTCGCCAACTGACAGAGAAATCGGTGGATATAAATAAAATAAAAATAAAAAAATACATACATTCGAACATAGAACCACCTCCTTTTGCGAAGTCGGTTAAAAAAGGTAACATTGAATAGGTACGTGTTTTAAAAGTCGTGGTGTGGCGAGTTGCCGCCACTCTGCAAGTTGGGTGGGGTTGGTATCACGTCGCGTGTGTGTCTCGCTTTAATTTGTCAGACAGACGTGAGTGGCCGGCTTTACGACGAGCTATAGACAATTTAAAATGCAACAATCGACGTCACGTCAGTTTTGACGTCAGTGTGTGTGTGTGTCTAACGCCGCGAGGCACAGCGCGCATCTCACCGCAGACTAATGTCTTAAAATAATATCGTCCCCGCAAATACGCTAAAATCCCGAGTAAATCCCGTAAACGTTGGGGATCCTCCGGGAATAATAAATATCCCATATTTACCGCGTCCGTTAACTACTGAACAAGCATAATCAGGAGTGTTGGTGTGAAGAGAACGAGTGGCCACTCGACAATTCGACGTGCAACCATCGAGAACAGCCCGGAAAGTAAGGTACCACTTGTTTTACAAATTGTAAGTAGGGCCACATTCGCCGACTGCTGCCGACCACTCCTAACTTGAAGTTATACAGACAAATATAGGCAATTTTGGGCCAGCATTCCCTCTAAGTGCTTGGTCGTATTTACCGTTCTACATCCGCAGAGACCCACGGCTATTTACACGCTTGGGCACCTCCATTAGATGGTCCTTTCGAGCCTGGATAGGCATCAGTAAAATTCAGTACAAATTAAGTACAAGTCATTACGGTAGGCACATAACTTTATTAGTGCCCCAAAATGGCGTCCCGCAAGCAAGAAGCTAAATTGGCTCAGCTTACCGCTAAAAAACAAATGATTTTCGAGCGAGTTAATCGCCTATATAATGATTCCAGAAACATCTCGAACTATGATTCACGTTCAAATGAGACATTCTTAGCGCAGTCAGAAACAATTACTGAGCAATATAACAAATTTGAGGAAATAATAGAATAAATGAATGAATTGCAATTCGAGATTGACCAAACCGCACCAGACTATTCGAGTCTATATTCTATTGAAGACTTATATTCTAATATTAAATATAAACGTAATCTCATACTTTCGAAAAACGAAACATCGGAACACAAAGTGGGTACTCGGATAAAATTACCGCCCATAGATTTGCCAACGTTTGATGGTAAAGCGGAAAATTGGCCCATATTTTATGAAATGTTTCGAAGCAATGTTCATTTAAATACCGATCTGGTTGACTCGCAGCGTGTCCAGTACTTGATCAGTAAATTGACTCATGATGCCTTGAAGCTGACCGCGGGCATTGTTCCTACAGGTGATACATACAACGTTATGTGGAACAGTCTCGTAAAAAGGTATCAAGATAAGCGTAGTTTAGGGATTCATTATCTCAATAATATACTGGACATTAAACAATGCGCCGGAAATGCCGCGAGCCTCAATACTTTTGTGGAACGATATTCAGCGTCCGTCGCAGCCTTGAAGCAGTTAGACATTCCAGACTTACTGGATTTTGTTTTATTACACTGTGGTTTAAGAAAGGTTGACGCGCAAACTGTCTTACAGTTTGAATCACGTGTGAGTGAAAAAGAATTACCTTCCTATGCGGAGTTTATAACATTCATGCAAGCATATGTTAAGGTACTACAACGCTCATACGGTAATAACTTACAGACGGAACCGCGCGCCAAGTTTAGTTCAGCGAATCATCAAACAAAAAATAATACCGCTAAGTCATTCGTATCGCGTAATGAACCGGTTTCGAATGGCAAATGTACGTTGTGCGATAAGGATGACGTACGACATCAGCTGTTCTATTGCCCGCAGTTTAAAAATATTAGAACACCGCTTGCACGTTTTGAATTTATTAAAGCTAAACGTGGCTGTATAAACTGTTTAAGTCTATCCCATTCTTTGGTTAAATGTAGGTCACGTAACGTTTGTAAAATTTGTAAGAAGAACCACCATTCTCTCTTACATTTCCGAGAAAAACATGAGTCATTATCGCCCGAGCCGCAAGCGCCTACTAAGGATACATCTGTTTCGCTCACTACAGCTGTTAAAACTGGGTCAACCATTTTGCTAGCGACCGCGCAGTTATATGCATACTATAGCGACATCAGAGATAAGGAGGTGGTTCGGTGCCTACTAGATAACGGATCGCAAAATAATTTAATTACTGTGGACTGTTGTAAACGTTTGAACTTACCCATAATTAAATTACGCAATTCATTTTTACAAGGTGTTGGAATGTCATCGAAACCAATACACGGTTTTATTCATCTCAACATAGAATCTCGGTTTGACCCTCATACGAAGTTTTCGATACAAGCGTTAGTTGTTGATTGTATTACAGATAGACTTCCCGCGAAATTAATTAGATTACATAACAATGATAACATGTCATACTTAAGTAACTTGCAGCTCGCTGATCCGCTTTGGAACGTGCCGGGCACGGTAGACGTCGTGCTTGGAGCACAATTGTTCCCCTTTATTTACCTGGGAGACAGGGTCGAAACAGGTACCCGCGCGCCCCCTGCTGTACTGACTAGCTTCGGTTATGTACTTATGGGTGATATTGATTGTTGTAGTAGTGATGTGACACACATTGCATCTTCGTTTACCGCGCAGGCCGACATTGAAGTCGAGTCAAATTTATATAAGTTTTTTGAGCTAGAGGAAATTCCACCCGCCGCCACCGCCGCGCCGCGCCGCGCCGCGCCGCGTTCCGTTATTGGTCCGCACGAATTAGAGTGTGAAAATAATTTTAATTCTTCAGTCTTATTTGAAGACGGCAGATACTTTGTCGATCTGCCTTTTGCGCGCTCACCCGGCGGGCTAGGTAGCTCGCACGGCTACGCCCCTGGGCGCTCACTTGCGCTTGAGCGTAAGTTTGCGTTGGTGACCCTACGCGAGAATAATAATAAAACTATCGCGGATTATATGACTCACTCGAGGTTGTCGCTCAATGACATTTTGCATGTCGGACCTAATTTGCAAGCAGACTTGTTTTTGTTATTGCTTGATTTTCGTACATTCCCTGTCGCGATGACAGCGGATATAAAACAAATGTTCTTGCGTATCGGTGTAAGAGAGCACCACCGCAAATATTTACGAATCTTGTATCGTTTTAGCAAAGGTGAGCCTATTCGCACCTTTCATTTTAACCGCGTTCCCTTCGGACTAAAACCTAGTCCTTATTTAGCGATGCGCACATTGCGTAACTTGGCGTGTGAGCAAAGCGACCGCTTTCCTGAGGCTTCTAAATTGGTAGAAACTCAGTTTTACATGGACGACTACGTCTACTCTGTTTCGGACGAACAGACAGCTATGCGTCTATCCCGCGATTTAATTGATTTAATGAAGGTAGGTTCCTTTGACTTAGTCAAATGGGCTACCAATTCACCCGCTTTATTAGAGATTCTCCCAGAGTCTCACCGCTTACCAGTTAATTTTTCTGGCATGGATAATGATGTCCATAATTTCAAAATCCTTGGATTGACCTGGGAACCCGCTGATGATTATTTTTCTTTGACAACAATCGCCGTGGATGATAAATGCACGAAGCGCGCGATTCTATCGCTAGTTGCCCGCTTGTTCGACGTACTGGGCCTTGTAGGACCCGTTGTGCTGTACGCGAAGGTATTAATCAAGGAACTTTGGTTAGCTAAAGTAGGATGGGATGAGGTTCCACCGGAATCTATCACAAATCGGTTTGCCGCTTTTACGCGCGATTTTCCTTCACTCTCTTCTCTAAAGGTTCCTCGCCACATTGGCGTCTTTAGAGAAGCTGTAGTGAACATCGTAGCCTTTTGCGACGCCAGCTTTACTGGTTATGGCTGTTGTATTTATTTACACATTACCAACCCTACTGGTGATATCACTGTCCGACTCTTATGTGCAAAGTCCAAAGTCTCCCCCGCTAAAATAACAACGCTAGCGCGATTAGAACTTGTCGCCGCTTTACTTCTATCTAAACTTGTTCGCGTAGTCAAGGAAAAACTTTCCGCTCGTGTACCTATTACAGGTGTCCACGCTTTCTCGGACTCCACCATAGCTCTTTCGTGGATCCACTCATCTCCCCATAGATGGTCTATTTTTGTCAGCAACCGCATTGCTCAAATACAGGAAAACTTACCTGCCGCTTGTTTCCGTCACGTGTCCGGGAAAGAGAATCCTAGCGATTGTCTGTCTCGCGGCATGCTGCCGTCGGATTTAATAAGACACTCGTTGTGGTGGAATGGCCCCACATGGCTCCATCAGCCCATGAGCGAGTGGCCTTTAAAGTTCGCTCCTGCTCAATGTGAAACATTGCCGGAGTTTAAATCAAAGGTTTTTCTTGTAGAAACTTCGAATACTGAACCGCGTATTTTAGATACTATAGCTGACCGTGTTTGCTCATGGAATAAATTGTTACGTGTATTTATGTACATTCTTAAATTTACAAACAGACTACATAGTCATAGTTCTGTTGAAAACATTCAAACCGCCGAAAATTTCATTGTTCGATTAGTTCAAAGTTTAAATTTTGCGAGCGATTTAAATTTAATTAAAGCAGGTGAACTTCCAGCTAAGAAGTTGCGCTGTTTATCTGTCTTCATTGATAGCTTCGGAATCTTACGTATTGGGGGCAGATTGTCTAAATCTGACTTACCGTATGAAGCCAAGCATCCCGCGCTTTTACCTAAACGCGACCGCGTAGTCGATCTAATTATCGATCACTATCACAATACGTACTGCCATACGGGCCCAGGGTTATTGATGTCCATTATAAGGCAGCGGTTTTGGATACTGGATGGCCGAACGGTTATACGTTCTCGTTGTCGGAAATGTAATACTTGTTTCCGTCTAAATCCTAAGCATCCAGTACCCAAAATGGCTGAACTTCCTGGATACCGCGTCCGTGATGCTAAAGCCTTTGTACACACCGGTGTAGATTTCGCCGGGCCGCTTGCTTATATACCTATTCGACGTAGAGGTCAACGTTCGCAGAAACTTTACTTATGTTTGTTCGTATGCATGGTGACTAAAGCCATACATATCGAGCTTGTTTCGGATCTCACATCTGAGGCTTTCCTATCCGCATTTAAGAGATTCATTTCTCGCCGCGGTCCAGTGTCTGTTATGTACTCAGACAATGGTACCAATTTTGTTGGCGCTAAGGCGCAATTGGATGATATTTATTCTTTTTTATTAAATTCGACTGTTCAAACGGATATTAAAAATGAGCTTCGTAAATCACGCATCGAGTGGACAAGAATACCGCCGCGAGCTCCACACTTCGGAGGTATTTGGGAGTCGAATATTAAGAGTGTTAAAACTCACTTGTTTAGAGTCGTAGGTAAACAACTTCTCACTTACGAGGAACTCTCGACCGTATTGGTGCAAATTGAGTGCCTTTTGAACTCTCGACCACTTAGTGTCATTTCGTCAGACCCACATCCAGAGGTACTCACGCCCGCGCATTTTTTAATGTCCAGTCCACTCACGTATTTGCCTTCTTCTGAATTGGCAGAAGAAAGCATAAACCTAAACAACCGCAAAAGGCTCTTGGATCAACTTGTGTTATCCTACTGGAATAAATGGCGAATTGAGTACTTGCACACGCTGCAAGTTCGCCAGAAGTGGTGCACTCCCGATCGCCCTATAGAGATAGGTACTGTCGTTCTCTTGGGTCAAGATAACGTACCTCCATTGACTTGGCCATTAGGTATCATAGAGGAAGTTTTTCCGGGATCGGATGGTGTAATTCGAGTCGCTTCAATAAAAACCGCGTCAGGCACGTATAAACGTCCTGTCACTAAGTTGTATCCTTTGCCAACTCAATAGATTATTATTACTACGTAATTTAGTTTAATTTAGTTTAGGGTTCATATTATACGTTCCAATGGTACGCCATTACATAGTTGTAATTTAGTTTATTCGACTTACCATAGTCAAGTCGAACCGCAATTCATTCTTAGGACACTGATAATTATTTTTCCCGAGCATTATATCAATGCGATGGTGTTTCGGACTGCTGCTTGGATTTCCCTCAAAGCTCTTCAACAAGTTAATGCTTACATATCATCACCGCTTCTTGAACCTCACTCGCTCCGCATAGATTAGCAGCTTTTGAAAGCTCCTGGACCTTTCAAGGCGGGGAGCATGGTGTGGCGAGTTGCCGCCACTCTGCAAGTTGGGTGGGGTTGGTATCACGTCGCGTGTGTGTCTCGCTTTAATTTGTCAGACAGACGTGAGTGGCCGGCTTTACGACGAGCTATAGACAATTTAAAATGCAACAATCGACGTCACGTCAGTTTTGACGTCAGTGTGTGTGTGTGTCTAACGCCGCGAGGCACAGCGCGCATCTCACCGCAGACTAATGTCTTAAAATAATATCGTCCCCGCAAATACGCTAAAATCCCGAGTAAATCCCGTAAACGTTGGGGATCCTCCGGGAATAATAAATATCCCATATTTACCGCGTCCGTTAACTACTGAACAAGCATAATCAGGAGTGTTGGTGTGAAGAGAACGAGTGGCCACTCGACAATTCGACGTGCAACCATCGAGAACAGCCCGGAAAGTAAGGTACCACTTGTTTTACAAATTGTAAGTAGGGCCACATTCGCCGACTGCTGCCGACCACTCCTAACTTGAAGTTATACAGACAAATATAGGCAATTTTGGGCCAGCATTCCCTCTAAGTGCTTGGTCGTATTTACCGTTCTACATCCGCAGAGACCCACGGCTATTTACACGCTTGGGCACCTCCAAGTCGAGTGGCAACTACTTGGAAATGTACTTGAGTAAATAAGCCAAAGCTCTGAACAACAAAGCTCCCAAGACACAGATATCCTCAAAATAAAATGTTGAAAACTTACAAAGTTACGTGAAACAGTTTACAAGAAGCTATCTTTCGGTAGCATTGCACCGATTTCCCTAGTGGAACATAGCAAATTGTCTGTATTATCAGGGTAACCTTATTCAGTTTTCTTATATATATATACTATGATGACTAAGAAAGTCGGTGCATGGTAACTTATCCATTTAGAAACAAAACGATTAGTAACTAGAAAATTTACTCAAAAGAAATTGAAACCAAACTTTACTAAATTTCTTATCATTACCTACTTACCTAACTTATTACTACTTACCTTACTAATTAGGTATTCGAAAAGATAAATAAAATAAAGCTGCCAACACAATAAATCTGAAACTCGTGTCAGCAGTTCCCGTCAGACCTTCGTAATGTTTGAAGATTTCTTTGGTAACCTTCAAGGTTTTATCAGGAACCCCCACATTTTCATTAGCTACTTTATGGCTTTTACGAGTGTGACTTTAGTATCGTCACTGTTCTATAACTAAGAGAACCAAGGTTACCTACATACCCTGAAGTATCGCCAAACTGAAGTGGAAGTGGGCAGGGCATATTGCTCGCAAAACAGATGGACTATAGGGCCGAAAAGTTCTGGCGTTGTGACGACACTTGGTCTACGTCTACCAGTGGACCTCTTTTGGCTGAAATGACGATGATAGTGACTGTATCCTACGCAGAAGAGAGTGCATTGAATTAATATAGTTTGTAATATTGACCCTTATTGAGAATAGTTTATTTCTCCATCATACTTTATCTCTTTCGGCCCACTAACCACCACCATCAGCAAATCATCATCATCATCTCAGCCTTTTAATGTCCCCACTGCTGGGGCACAGGCCTCCTCTTCGTGAGAGGGTGTGGGCCGTAATCCACCACGCGGGCCCAATGCGGATTGGTGAATGCCACATGTCTCAACTTTTAACCTATTAATGATAAAACACCTACACAACTGAGTGTTTTATCATGAAAGTAGAATCATTAAAAGGTTACAATCAAATGTTGAAATGACTTGTTAGCCAATTTTAAAGAAAAAAAAATGTGTGTTGCCATTTAGTAGATATCTAAAGAGAAAAAAAACATAATGGCATTTCTATGTTTTTTGAGAGCAAGTGGCGAGTATTTTTTTTGGTGTAGTTTCTAAAGAGGTTAGACTATAATACTATTTATATGTTAGAGAAAAATAGTATTTTTGCTATTACCAGTGCCATTTATTCAACCATGCTTTATATGTATTTTTACTTAAATAAAAATTACATATTTCAACCTATTGGATCAGATACTTTTGGAAATAAAAACTAACAGTTACCAACTAACATTTATTTCACAGTACGATACGAAATTTTCCAGATCCATAAATAATACATATTAAAAACACGCCGCGTGCGTTATTGTACCGCTCCCGGGAGTGAGCAGTTTCAGGAATAGATACCTAGTATATATCTGAGACCACCAGTAGGAATGTTACAGATATATCCTCCCTAACGTAATTTCATCCCTCCAAATTGCAAATAAAATAAAGGCAGATTAAAGTTGCGCATATAAAAAAAAACAAAAAGAAGGCAACCAGGTATATAGTACATGAAAAATTTCCGTAGGTTTTTATTTTTTTGTGGGGTGGGAAATCATCCAATAACATCTCCTGCTCTAGGGTGGAGCGGGAGGGCGTGTCAGACTCTTACTGACTAAAACCACCCCCTGTTCCTTCCTTGCCTGAGTACCCCAGGAGCGCGGTAACTCTGTTTCGAATTTATCCGCGAACGTACCAGTTTAAAAGACTCTAATCATCGGAAACAGTTAACTTTCCTGTTGCAGAACTCAAATGGATACTCGTATATCTCTTTCTCAGAGCTTAGTGTTTAAGAAAGAGATATATGACCTTTCTTTTATAGCGGCCTTTTGTCTTGCCTAGACAAAAATTAGTACGCTCCGTAGTACGAGAAAGGAGATTTAAAAAAACCGGCCAAGTGCGTGTCGTACTTTGCACATTTAGGGTTCCGTACCAAATGAGGGAATTACCAAAGAAAAAATCTGATTTATCCTGCATCATGGTATTTGTTAGTAAAATATACGTCATAATAAATATTATATTTACGTCTCCATTTTTCTCCTCCTACAATATTATAAAGTAAAGTCCCCCGCCGCGTCTGTCTGTCTGCTTGTTCGATATAATTTGCGTGCAAATTTGTACGCAGGTGGGTCGCTGGTAGGTACTATCTAAATCTGGGGTGGGTCGCTGGTACTATCTAAATCTAGAGTGGGTCGCTGGTTTTATCTAAATCTGGGGTGGGTTGCTGGTACAGACTGTTGTCAGCATTACCTGACCCACCCTAAAATCAAACGACTTTGGACCCTCTGCCTGTAACATTAAGGTTTATTTAATTTATATGAGCTTATCAGACAAGTGCTCGAGCACTCGATGAACAAAAATACAATAATAACACAGACACGCAAATTTGATCTTTAACACGTAACGTTAAGGTAAACCCACCCAACAAAGTCGGAGCCACCGGCATTATATATGTTTTTGTTAAGCTATTTTAATCATTATCTCGTTAACATTAAAGTTGAAAAGCTTTTAAGTCACACTACATATTTACAAACCAATCTTTAATTTCGCGTATTCCCAACAAGTTCTTGTGGCTTAGCGGTTTGATGCTGGATTGACGACGAACAGCATGTGGGTTCGAAAACACAATCCACCTATACATCAGTTTCTTTTTTAATTTGTTTTCATTTCTACAATATTGCTTGCAATATTAAAGAACGACCAATATGATTTTCTCCTAATAACTTATCTTGTAAACGGGTGGGTAATTTAAAAAACTTTAAGTTCACAGAATTTATATTTACCAAGAATGGTTGAATACGAAGTAAAACATTTACTTCGTGAGGTAGATCATAAATTCATCTAAGTAACAAAATTTACACTACGCCTAATAGCAGTGACTGCGCACACACATTTGTAAATCGTTTAACTCGTTAAGTATTTTTAAGCAATTTGCTGTAATATAGCATCATGTCGCAACTTGACGACTATACCAAACATAAAATAATATTTTTACATGAGCAGAATGTTGGAATTAGAGAGATTGGTCGCCGACTTAATATAGCAGTAAGTGTTTTTTTGTACCTATTTTATTTTATTGATTGTGATAAATGAACGCGTAGTTGGCTATTTTACCATTACATTCACTCCTTACAAGTTACATACACGGTTGCATAAATGTTTATTTTTGTTTTAGAGAAATACGGTCAGGCTATGGCTAAGACGCTATGGAGACAATGGAAATATTCAGCGGATTCGTCCAGGAGCAAAAGCCATTAAGTATAGTCCCAAATTCGAACCCCACCGGGTTATTGTTTCAAGCCATGTTGAAAATCCATTTTCGCCCATTGGTGCAACCGCAATAAACCACAATATTTCAGTGGAAACAGTGAGAAGGCATTTACACGTTGCTGGGATAAAGAATTATAAACCGGCACAGAAAATTGCATTGACACCTGCTCATCGTGCAGAAAGGGTCCGTTTTGCCCAGGAATATTTAAATTTAAATTGGGAAGAAAATGTTGTGATCTTCACTGATGAAAAATCATTTAAATCGGACAAAGATGGACGTAAAATCTTATGGCGGAGGAAAGGAGAACGTTACAACGAGAAGTGCTTGCTACCTTGTAGAACCAGCGGTAGAATAACCCTGGGCTACTGGGGCTGGATGTCGTCCATGGGACCTGGTGAATTGGTGGAAGTTGGTGGTAGGTTTAATAGCAGTTTGTATTTGGAGATTCTGCGTGACGTCATGCTGCCGACTGTGCGAATTGCCTATCCAACGTCACATATTTATTTCATGCACGATAACTGCTCCATTCATCGTGCAGGCATTGTGCGGGAATGGTTAGCTGCTCAAGAAGGTGTGACAGTTATTAATTGGCCATCTTAAAGTCCTGATTTCAACCCTATAGAAAATCTATGGGGTCAAATGGTTTTAAATTGGGACACAACGGAAGTGCGAAACATACACAACTTGGCTGAGCTCGTGACATCGACTTGGGAGCACATGAGAGGCAAAGATTTGTGTTGGAACATGGTGCGCGGTATGCGTAGCCGCTTACAGCAACTTATAGCAGGGGACGGTGTGCCACTCCGCTACTAGTTCATCTAGTAGGTATATTTAAACACACCATGTAAGTAAATGCTCAATGGATTGATTGTTCAACCATTAAAATGTTGCAGATTATGTGGTGATGTTATTGTTATAAACAGATTTTTTCTGTTTAAATAACATGTTTATTCACTACATATAAGCAGCTATAAATTTGTAAAGCATTTCACAGATGAATTCATTTTCTCGATAACAAACTTTTAAGCATAAGCTTGCCTTTTTTAATGTTTATATGGCATACTAATATAAAAAGTATATTAATTTGGAAATATATGAGCATTTACTTACTTTATCTTACTTAAGTGTTTTAATGAAATAATAAACATTTTAAACTTGCAATTTTTTAGTTTTATTTCTATACAAACTGCCCGTTTAAAAAGACAATACCCTACGTCGTCTATTAAAGAAATGTAAAAAAGTGTAATAAAATATCTAAATTTAGGTTAAACTTGGTTTCGAATGTAGACAACGATGAACATCGCACTACCTTAGTGACCACAAGACCAACACAACTCTTATAAGCCGCATTGAAATTTGATCTTTGTTGTAATGCTAGACGCAATATTCAAAAAAAATTGAACCATATAGAATACTATCATAAAGTTTATTTTTGCACAGCACGAGCAGCCATCTTCTCCTCGTGCAAATTATTTTGTATTTTAAATAATCACTCCATAGTAGCATTTGAATACCAGCTTTATAATGAATACGAATATTTATTTTTCAACTACCCACTTATTACAAGTTATGTGAAAATATTACCATTTTAAAAAGTTTATGTCTAATCTGTAGTGCTTTACAATAATACAAGAAATAGTTTTGGAATATAAATTTTATATTGAAAGCAAAACAATATCTTTGTCGCAGGATTTGATCTCGAACCTCGTTTTTCTCAGTCTTACACATAGACCACGAGACCAGAATTACTTGAACTCAAATATTAAAATAAGCTGTTACACTTATCATATTATAACATATAGTTATAAAATATAACCTAATGCTAACGTTTTAAAGATCATATTTGCGTGTCTATATTATTATTGTATTTGTTCATCAAATCCTCGAGCAGTTGTCTGATAAGCTCATATAAATTAAATAAACCTTAATACTACATGCAGAGGGTCCAAAGTCGTTTGATTTTAGGGTGGGTCAGGTAATGCTGACAACAGTCTGTACTATCTAAATCTGGGGTGGGTCGCTGGTTTTACCTAAATCTGGGGTGTGTCGCTGGTACTATCTAAATCTGGGGTGGGTCGCTGGTACTATCTAAATCTAGGGTGGGTCGCTGGTACTATTTAAATCTGGGGTGGGTCGCTGGTATCTACTATCTAAATCTCTTCAGATATATATATACTTTGTTTTTTGGTTCCGTGGTGTAAAATCCTCATGGATGTCCTCCACCTTGTGGCGGGTGGAGGGGTTTGTCAGACTCTTATTAACTAAAAACCACCCCGGTGTTCTCTCGCACACTTGTGTCAGAGCTGTGAGTGCGAGGGCTTTCGCCTCCACGTTTCAGGGCCTCCAGCCAGTACGTTGGAGATCGTGCGGCGTCGTGTGGTTAGGTATGTTTATATCTAACTCAAGTCTATGTATATCGATATAGAGTATATCGATAAGTATGTGAGTTTACTACTGGTAATGAGCAATTATTTCGGCCTTCCATCTCCACTGCACATTTAAAGCTTCAGACAGTACTTGCGCACACAACACAACTCTACTTTATAATGTACGCGCTAAGTGCTCAGCGAATTGTTCCTCATTTACTTACCTCTGGGGAAGATCAATGTGTTTCTATGTACATGTAAACCTAACTAATTTGTTAAAACTAGCCTCACGCCAAATGAAATACCTTCAACAAGGGAAGTCAGCATTAAATATTAACACGAGAACTAATATTGAGTTCTTTACGTTCCTCCGTAATAATAATATAATAATCCAATCTAATTGTAAGAAGAGGTATAACGATAGGGAAAATTTCTTAGACAAATTAAGTGCCATTCATATTGATAAAGTGTGATAAAACCAGCGGACGAGGATAGTTCTGAGTAAAACTTCTTAGTTGAATAAATTCGTTATCCTAATTTAATTTGCTGCTCGGACGCGGTTCGTGACTGTTGTGTTAATATTGATGATAGATTCAAGCTCTTCAAACTTAACAGGCAGATGTGTTTCTGGGGAGTTTGGTGCGCCACTTCGTCTTCACAGCTAAAACACTAGGAAGTGGTGACGGGCGAGCGTTTTTGGGTAACGGTCTTTACGCAGAACTCTCAGCGTAATTTGAATAAATGACTTTTGAATTTTTATGATTTTTGATTGTAATGAACGAACTCAGCTTTTTTTGGAACAACTGTTGAGTTTAAAGGTTTTTTCCAAAAGTGTGAACAGGACTTTACATTTATTTGGACGAGAAATGAGGCTTCAATATCTTCGCATGAAAAAGAAACTGGCTGGAAGACTGCATGCAATGTGGACACGCGTATTCGATTTTCAAATGTTTAAAATATGTTTTGCTATGTTGTGGTGTGGTCACGTCGACAAGTTTGTTTGTTTTGTTAACCTAGTGAGTATTAATACTACATGATTTGTATAAAATATGTTCAGTATTATCATTTTAATATGAAGCCGGGAAACTCATTTTATGAAAAATAAATAGGAAGAAATAACAAACGATAAACATACCTAACGACGATAATTTGCACTGATTTGTAACAAGGCAGTGTTAAAGCCTTTTTTATTTTTTTATCTCTATTCCAAAATTACGTTCTTTGCTACCTTTTTTTAATTTCAAATTCAAAAATTACTTAGTTTTCTCTGTCAAGTCTCTGTTCTGATATTAAAGATCAGTTCTAATTCTGCAGCCGAGCTAGTAGAAGCTCTTGATTATCATTTTTCGACTCTTCGACTGTCAGTTACCAGTTTCCAAGAGTTGTGCAATTATACAATATAATTACGTATCAAGTCACAGTGTATGTGTTTGTACTTTAATGAGTGCTTCTTATATTTATGCCTACTTTTGTAAGTAATAAAATATACGTGTTAACTTGTCGTGTGTGATTCCTTCATCCAATTCCTCATCTGCCTACGGTCCTCCTACTCCTACGTCCTCCTCTGCGTGTCACTTCTACGTCTCCCTCTGCGTGTCACTCCTACGACCTCCTCTACGAGTCACCAATACTGCGGTCCTACAACGTGACACCACCTCCACACCGTGACAGATTTGTTCAAAAAATCCGAGCCTTATGTTATTACTGTTGTTGTGTTGGCCAGTGTTGGTAGATAAATGTTTAAATAACCCTGTTTGTTTGTACTTTTGTCACCTTTTCGAATGACAGTACATTCACCTGGCAGATAGCCAAACTACAGCTTCATACAATCAGCACGCTAGTTGAAGTGCTAACTTGAGATGCTCGTGACAGAACTGCGAATGTATATCAAACATTCCCTAGCTTTGCCAGACGACAATTTGACCTATCAGAGATTTCCTGTAGATATCACGTCGCGAAGTCAGTATTTTTTTTTTTTTGTAGTTGAAAGAAAGAAACATTTATTGCTAATACTAAACAATCATAATACCAACAACAGCACAAAAGACTCTTTACAAGGTATCAGATGATTTCATTGTGGCAAAAAAGCGGGCTCAGCAAATGTTGAACAGTGTGGGGCACTCATAACGCTGGTCAACGCATTCACAACCCGCCCCCTTTCTCATTATTGTTTACATAAACTACTTAATATAATAATTATCCGTTATAACGTTACGTACGTTATCTGTTCTTACTTTACAATGGACCATAGGCTGTAATTACGAGAGTTTCAAAATCCTATAAATCTTACTTGCCTGACTTGCCAGTTCAAAACACTCTTAAAAACACGCTGATCATTGGAAACAGTCAACTTGCCTGTTGCAGAGCTCAAATCGATAGTCGTAATAATTGAATGAAAACTCGCGTCGTCCAAAAGCCATGCCAAACGTTGATGGATTCAAATTGCTGTGGAAACTGCTCGCCCTGAGCACTCGTAAATAAATTTGCAGCGCACTGGTTTTACAAACCTCATCCACCGCAATATGTGAATAGTATTGCTCTCAAATAAAAAAAATCAACGCAACCCTTTGCAATTTAAATGTAAATCCCCCGTTCATGGGTGAAATACGATACAACTGGATAAAATTTAAATGTGTTACATGCCTCATAAAAGTGTAACTCTTTTGTTTTCTTGATTCTCCTTCTGTATTACCTGTTATTAAAAGCATGCAATTTGCAAAAGGAAGAACAGATATATTTTTTCGCCTGGACTTTAGCCAAGTTATCGTGTCTAGTTCGGAATTCCCGTTCTTCGGGTGGCTGACGAATATCTTCATAAATAATTCAACAGGGCGTTCCTTTGACGTATCTATATAATATCGAATCTCTTCAGAATTGAGAGTTTTAGTAATAATCGAAAATTGTTACGTTGACCTTTCAGTGACGGATTTTCATCCAAAAATGTTTTCATGTCTGAGCGTGAAAATAGGAAAGTTGTCTTCTTTTCCATTATTTTAATAAGAAGGTATATTAAACTTAAATCTTCTCCGTAATTCCACGAAGTACCTAACGTACTTCGTGGAACTCTTTACACTTACATAAGTTATTAAATAGTAACCAAACTGAAATGATTAACTTTAATATTTTTAACATTAGTGAAGTTGATATTATTATTTAGGTACGTTTATGTATGATTATTCAAACGAATATTACGAATGTCAAACGTTTGACATTTTTGTTGGAATGTAAAGATGATAAATGTTTTGGAAGAGATAGGGGCATTTCAGAAACGTAAAATTACATGGTTTTGTTAAGAAGGAAGGAAGAAATGTAGCTTGCAAGTAAGTTTTATTTTTAGTAAAAACAAAGTTCAAAATAATGATTTTGTTTCCAGCTGCAGAGTTCAGTGCTGGTGGTGGAGCTGACCTTGGACAGGATCGACGGCACACAGCTCAAGGCGCTTGGACTGCTGTTCGTGCACGGGTTCAACGTGACGTATGAGGTGATAGGAACAGCTTAGTCACCGGAAGCCACTTCGTGCAGCGCCGTCAAGTGCCGGCTGCTGGAATACTGCAGTCACAATTTTTCGAAATTTCATTACTAAGTGACTTCGACATTCAATATTCAATTATGCACTATAGTAGCACTATAGTAGAATATCAGATCTACCTAGACTGAAAGTAGTTTGTACAGTGTGGTGAATTTAAAAAGGTTCACGTGCCACCTCGATTCGTTTCATAAAAGTTTCATAGCGGTACCCTTTGAGGCCAGTCTCGGGTTAAAACGAGATTTGAATGCCTGTTTACTG
The DNA here is from genome assembly GCA_951329385.1 of Polia nebulosa. Lineage (NCBI taxonomy): Eukaryota > Metazoa > Arthropoda > Insecta > Lepidoptera > Noctuidae > Polia > Polia nebulosa. Next base: position 23,744,913 of record OX589602.1, read on the forward strand.
GGTCAAGTAATGTCTATTGATGGTGAGGACAGGACACTGCGACGAAGCCTAGTTTCTTAGAGGCTTGCTACCGAACATAAGCGGTCTGGTATGGCCTCAAAAGCACTTTCCAAAAAAAAAATGTCAAATAGAATCTTTGCTCTATAACCTATGTAAGACGCCTGATACTAGATAGTAGTCACTACATATTATGAAACAAAGTCCCCCGCTGCGTCAGTCTGTCTGTCTGATCGCGATAAACTCAAAAACTACTGAACGGATTTTCATGCGGTTTTCACCAATAGGCAGAGTAATTAATGGCAAAAGTTTAAGTGTATAATTTGTAACTGTGCAAACTTGGGGCGGGTTGCTAGTTATTTGATAAATATGATGGATATAAGAGTTAGTTGCGGTAAAATCTCACCACGTTACAGTTTACGAGCCCTTAAAATGTTACAATGACACTAAAGTGAACAGAGTCTCGGTCATTTTATATTCTAAAAGGCATTCCTGTTCACTTTGAGCGATACGTGGTTACTTTAGATAATATTTGCGTGCGGTTCGGTTATCTTTGAAGTAGATAAATGGAAATTTGGAAGAGTTAGATGGGACTGCCAACTGAATAAACATTTACATTTTGTATTCAGATTTTACTTCCAGACAAGTGTGAAATCTAAAATGTAACCACGCAACTTTAAATGTAACGTTAAATAATATTTGCGCTTTTTCGGTTGGAAGCGGAAAATAAATCCTCAATTTAACGCTTGCACTCTCCAAAGATGTGTAAATTCAATTTTGCTCACAGTTAGAGGAGGAAAAATAAATCAAAGCGAAGTGTCACACACGTATAGTAAGATCTACGTTTTCGAAACAATTTAACTGAATAATTTTTGACGAGCCACCTCGTATTTTGATGTGTTAGGTTAAGTTAAAAGTGGAACGTTTTATATATTTTTCCCGTACACTAGGATATGGGAAAAGCTGCACCTATTTTGAGTTTTCTTTTTGTTTAAATAAAAATAAAACTAAACAAAATCGATTGATGGGGCTGAAAAGTTCTGGGGTAACAACCGCGTACCGGAAGACGCAACGTTGAAAGGCCTCCCCACAACGTGGACCGATGACCTGGTGATGACCGATTGTCGTGGGGACACTTGGGGAAGGTCTATGTCCAGCAATGGACGTCTTTTGGCCGAAATGATGATGATGGTGATGATTTATTCATAGGTAAGTAAAAAGCGGTGTTCTATGCACATACAGTTAGAGCGGTTTCACACTACGTCCGATCCGAAACCGATCAGAATCCGTGAAAATACGGTCCTGCATGGTCGTAGAACTATTTGTATGGTAGTTTACGCACTACATCCGATTTCTGTCATCCGATTTCTCTCCGTCATACGTGAATCTCCACTTCGGCCAATATTATTGACGGACCGAAGACGGACCGAAGTAGCCATAGTATTATTTTATGAACAGTTGCTCACTACGTCCGTACCGAATCCGAGCTGCATACGAGCAGAGGGGCAGAGGGGTCGGGGAGTGACGTGTCTCGGCGGACAGAGTTCCGAAGTCGGGGGTTTTCCCCCCAAATCTAGGGGTAAATAAGTGGGATGGGTTTTTCAGGGGCTTTATATTGTGAGGGGTATTTAAAAGGACTTTTTACTTACAGGATCCTAGGATCCTCCAATTTTTAATTGTTGACCTAGATAATAACACCTAGTGCAATGGGGATGTTTCCTGGGTATAAAAACAATAATTCTATTTAGTCCGTAAGATGTTATCAAAAAACATTGGACACGTATTTTTTGCTTTACTAAACCAATAAAATGAAAATGGCAAAGACAAAACAACAACATCTACTCAGCAGCAACTTCTGGTAGCATTGCCAGAAGTTGACGACTATTGAAAGGACTCATGATCAACGACGAGAACTCTCCGCTGTGGTTCTGTGTAAAATGATGTCTGAATCACGGATTGGGATCGGAAAAAAAAAACGTAGTGCGAAAAGCAATATCCGAGTTCGGACCGAGTTTTCTAGATCCGTATTTTCACGGATTCAGATCGGACGTAGTGCGAAACCGCTCTAACTGTATATGCATAGAACACCGCTTTTTTAACCGACTTCGAAAAAAGGAAGAGGTTCTATGTTGTATAGTATGTATGTATGTCCACCGATTTCTCAGTCAATTGATAATAATTGAGAGTAGTGGTAGCCCAGTGGTAACGGCCGCGACTTACAAGTTGTAGGTCGTAAGTTCAAACCCAGGCAGGCGCTTTACTTTGTCTATATTATTTCATCACCACTGCTCTCAAAACAGTGAAGGAAAACATCGTGAGGAAACCGGCATGTCCTAGAACCAAAAAATCGATGTGACATCCACCAACCCCCATTGGGCCCGCGTGGTGGATTAAGGCCCACGGCCTCTCACAGAGAGGAGGCCTGTACCCCAGCAGTGGGGACATTAAAAAAGCTGATGATGATGATGATGATCACGGTGAAATTTTGTGCACACATAAATATCTGTGATCCAAACAAGAACGTGTAACGTAAATTAATGAATTTGATGAAAACAGGTCTCAGAATGTTTCGTATTCAAAGCAGTAGGCAAAAGTGTCTGAAACGGCTCTTTTTGGTACTTTTGAATACGAAACATTCTGAGACCTGTTTTAACAACGTAAAAATACTTTATCCTCTTTGTAACAAACGTGACGTTGGATTCTATAATATTTATTTTATGTGTTATGCTACGATTTTTTATTCAATGAGGGCGCCACTTGTCCGTTAGTAGGGCCTTAACGCTCAATTAGGACAAGCTGGAGGCGCTTCCAATTAAATCTTAAGGGCCAAGCACACATTTAACCTAGATGTAGGGTTTGTTGAGTTAGACCCTCTAGAGTTGTAACTTTTTAACTGTTAAAGCGTTATGAACCTGTGAGTCTAGGCAGCCAATTTACATGAAATGTGTTTTGTGGGATTTATTACTCGCAAAAATGCAATTCCTGTTTCCAATAAGAAAGCTCTTGAGAAAAATGCAAAAAGATTTCTTATATTTTTTTCCTTATAAGAGTAAAACTGAATTATCATCTCGTAAAGAACGTTTAACATATTCAGGTTTTCGTAGAAGTGGCAGTAGCGCTCTACATTGACCGTAAAAAAATGATAATATTTTCGCATAAGTACCTATATTTTTTTCTTCCAAAACCCTTGTTGGTAACAAAATGTCTGAACAAAATGCTTGCGTGATTTTTTTACACAAATGTGATTAATAGTTTCTTGTACGCGTAATAAAACTGTAGCAGATTGCTGAGTGATTACTAACCATTTCTTACCCTATCAAATTACGTTCGCATGACGTAGGATTATCTTTGTTCAAAAAATGTCTGGTGAAAATGGCAGGGAGCTCGATTAATTTATCTCACGGTATGAAAAAATCTCATGTGTCTAATGAGGGTTGAAATTGAAAGACGCTTGTGATCATAATGACGATGATGTAATGGATTCTTTGGCATATTGGATAACAGATTAATCGAATATGAAAATTTTATCAGATAAAAGTAAAAAGCATTTTTTTTAAACAAGATTTTAAATTCACACAATTTCGTGTAGAAGAAGAATAGAATAGAAGAATATAATAGAAGAATAGAATAGAAGAATAGAATAGAAAAATAGAATAGAAGAATAGAATAGAAGAATAGAATAGAAGAATAGAATAGAATAAAATTTATTCAGCAACAGTACACGAAACACGCACGGTACACAGAAATAACAATGAAGAAAAAAAACATTGAAACAAACAGTGTGCGCCTCACGACTGCGCTAAAAAGGTCCATTTCAGCGATAATAGTGCCGATTCTGCTATGCACAAACTAAACTTAATTTAGGCTATTGCTATCTTTTTCTCTCTAATAAAACAAGAAAGAGACGGACGTAAATTAGAGCTGTCAAATTTAGTTGAACCAATATTTCCATACAAATTAAGGGTACACGTAAAAACATCTGCCCGGGGGTTGAGGATAAATTCGAAAGAGTTACCTCGCCCCCGGGCAAGTAGGGCAGGGAGGAACAGGGGTGGGTTTTAGTCAGTAAGAGTCTGACACGCCCTTCCGCTCCACCCTAGAGCGGAAGAATTCATAAGATGATTTCCCACCCCCCAAAAAAAAAAAAAAAAAAAACATGTAAAAACATGTCGACTAAAAACACGGTAAAGCGCAAGGCGTAAACTAGTTTGACATCTCTAACTTAGTTCATAGCGATAGCCGTCCTTTACACGCACTGCCTTTTAGTAAAAGATAGCAATTCTCTAATTTTGGTTTAGTAATTGAATAAGAGAATCAGCACCAATGTCAGACGGGCTGGAGCCGCCTGACGCTGGTTTTCAAATGAACCTTTCAAAGGACTGTGACGGATCATTTGAAGGTAACAGCTACGAACTAAGTGTAATAGTGAAACAAGTTGTAGTAAAAAATAATAATAATGTGTCTGTACTGTTGACCGTTGAAGAGTTCGTATATCAGCTAATTTTGAATGTCGATTCAGGTTATGCTTACCATAAAGATGCATTTTCATCGGAAGTGAACCAACATGTAAAAATTAAACTTTTTAGAATAATAGTAAGTGGTTCTAATCATTGCAAGTTTAAAAACAAGCTTGTAAAAATATAAATTTTCCGGGGTAGGTATTATTTTGTCGGCACTAGAATCCAATGCTTGAAGCGCTTCTTATGGCCCAGTTATATGACTTTTAAAGGTTTTTAATTGAACATCACGTCTAAACGACTAGTCTTATTTCTTTGAAAAAGATGTATCTTACTGTAGATTATTTTCGTCGTAATTTGATTTAAAAATATTTGAAATAATATTTTTATAATATAGTGTCATTAATTTGTAATGTTACGTCTAACGCGAATACAAAAATGAGGATGACGCAAAAACTATAAAGCGTATTTTTATGAAACCTTCACCATTTTAAAGATCATTTAATTATTCATAATTTTGTCTGTGTTTTAGTTTAATACTTGTTCTTTTATGTGTAATAAATAAATAATGCATCTTATTTCGTACAGCGCTCCTTAATGGGCGAGTCTTATTACAGGGTGGATACGACGCGTTACGTGAGCTCAGCGCAGAACACGCAAGTTAACCACTCAAGGTCGTTGGCAGCTAATAGCGCCACCCGGGCCTGCGGACGGCGAGTAATGGGTAGCTCGCCGTCCGATCAGCACCAGGTCCGAGAGTCGACGGCGCGTAGTGTTCCACGTGCGCCTCAAAGAGTTGTCAATAATTAGGACGGGGCCCGTCATGGCCGATTCCTGCCCAGGGATTGAGGATAAATTCGAAACAGAGTTACCTCACCCCCGGGCACTAAGGGCAGGAAGGAACAGGAACGGGAAGGAACAGGGGTGGGTTTTAGTCAGTAAGAGTCTGACACGTCCTCCCGTTCCACCCAGAGCGGGAGAAGTCATTGGATGATTTCCCCACCCAAAAAAAAAAAAAAAAGCTAATAGCTCCAATAAGAGAAAGCTTTGCAGTAGACATATTTAAGTGCCAAGTAGATACTCGTATTCTAATTAGAGCGCTGGAGTGTTGTCAGGGTTTCAGGCAAAAAGCTCGCGTAAGACCTTTAGATAGCATTACTGTACCATCTCTGAGAGAATTTTTATATGGCGAAGTACATAAGATGGTATTATCTCGGGCTCTGTTAAAAATTAGCAAATGTTCTGTTTGAAATATTTGCAAGTAATAACTACATAATTGCCTTAAATATTATTTTCCATTGTTATACATACTTTTGCGATGTGCTGTCATTCAATTAGATGCCTTAAACCTATACTAGTAAGACACCTAACAGGTAGATAAATAGATTACGGTGAACCTGAATAAGTGTCACTAAAGCATCGTCTTTGACGGACGTCATTAGACGACATTAGTGTGCGGTGTGATCGTCGTGTGTATGTGAGGCGCGTAAGGGTGTGCACGTTACAAGTTAAATGTCTCGGGAGAGCAGGTAATAATGTTGGACATTGGTTCACGTGTCCCGCCCCGAGGGCAGACGTGATCAGTTTACCTGACGACAATCGCTATCACGCTATATTACACCGCAATGACCGGTAGCTGTCGATTGTTTGTTGGTTATAGATACTCGTATATCTTGAATAACAGTAGGTAGGTACTCATTGCACATATAAGTCTGACCATATCCGTCTTCTCAAACGAATATTGTGTTTAATTTTCTCTATAGAAAATGTTTAAAAACTTCTGAATACGTGGAAAATATGTGGAAAATAATTTTGGTAAAACAGTTTTTTTTTTATTTTTCACATTTTAGTTGTGGTTTCCCATTAAATTGTGTAAACAATACATAGATAAACGAGTCATTTGCTTTTGGATAATGAAGACTTTCTTTGTTTATCTCTGAAGTTCTTAATCAGATCCTAATGTATTATTTATACTAAAACCTTCTTTGAAAAATATGCATTTGAATAACGAAAACCCCAACCAAATCGAATCAGCAGTTTTCGAGAAAATCGCGAACAAACATACATGCATACATACATAACATACATACATACATGCGGGTCGAATACAGAACCTCCTTCTTTTAAGTCGATTAAAAATATAAAGATAGGTACTCTGTTATGTGTTGTTTTGAGCTTCCTCTCTTCTACCTTTTGCTGTGCCCGACAGGGTCCATAACAATCCCTATTATAAACACATACCACCTAAGCATACCTATATTTTATGGAAAAGCAATAAAGATATTGAGTATTGAGTATTGAGTATTGAATGAAGTTAATGGATGTCTGTATTACTGGTGACTGGGTGTTATTGTATTATATTTGATGTGGGACATTCAACAAACTATGTGTTATCGAACAAAAATGTTTGTTGTTTACTTGTTGCATATATCTCAATAGACCCACGGGCTTACCCCAGTTGTAAATACCCCCTTTGTGCCTAATGGCCTCGCTTTGTTCTGTCTTCGGCTTGATTAGGAGGGAAGTGGTAATTATGTTTTTCTTACTCTTCCGCTGTCTTTTCTGATTAATTTCGTTGCAGGACCCAAGACAGTTTAATACGAGTAGTTTCTCTGGGACTCGTCGAGCTTCATTGCCTCGACGTTTTTCTGGTGGTCGCCACTGTTGACTCTGGCTTACAGAAGTTACAGTGGTTTAGGAATAGTATGGCGGGCTTGTCCCAAAAAAAAATCTCAATATACCTAACTAACTGGAAGACATTGTACCGAAGATTGTGGTAGTAAGGCTCTGAATCGAGATTCTACCAGTATAACTACCTATGAGCATTATGTATATAGAGCAGAAAAGTCATCGGCTAAGTTTATACTCTGTGGAATCATAGTAGAGAATTTGGTTCACTTATTGCCGATCAAAGCACGACAGTCTTTTAGAGAACAGATTACATTATCTGTAGTGGTAACATTAATTTGTCAGTCTGTAATAATACGGGATTATCTCGGCTCGCCATCTCTCCGCAGACGTGATGTGAAATTTAATTATTTTCAATTTGTCTCCGCAGGCTATCCCCGACCAGTTTGTTCGTTTGGCCGAAATATACCTACTGATTGAAGTCAGAAAAGTGTGTTGTTCTAGAGAGAGTTACACACTAAGAATAAAGAGAGAAAGAGATGTTAAAAAGTTGAAAACAACATCTTTAATGGTAGAAATACTTTGTAAACATAAGTATACTATATTTAAGCTCGGATACGATGAAACCATACTTACCAAAAACGTGATTTTCTTAGAATTTGCTTTCAGATAGATTTATTATAGATTAAATTTTTTTCATTTGTTTTCACTTAGGCCGAATAAATACTACTTTAAGCTTAATGTTCGTTCTTGGAGTTAGGTTTTTATGGGCTTTTATTTATTCGTTTTTTTTTTATCTGGCTTAACCTCTCCCAAACGGGCAAAGGCCTCCCCAAGGCCCTCCAAGAAGTCCTCTCCCGTGCATCCTCAAAATAGCTCGTCACCTCTATCCTGGCTGACCTCGGCGGCGCCGACTATTTTAAGACACCCGTATTGGGTGGAGTTCTTTTCCCAGCTGTTGTCATGCATGCGGCTGACGTGACCCGCCCAATGCCATCCTACTAATATTATAAATGTGAAAGTTTGTGAGTGTGTATGTTTGTTACTTCTTCACGCTCAAACGGCTGGACCGATTTGGATGAAATTTAGTATGTAGATAGCTTATAGCCTGGATTAACATATAGGCTACCTTTTATTCCGGTCTAGGCGGGTAAAACCGCGGGGCGCAGCTAGTAATCTTATAATAATAACTCTGATAAGAACCCTTGAGCTGTAACCAATTTTTGTTTGATAGCAGTTTATTAGCTTTTCATTTTTAGGGTTCCGCACCCGAAGGGTAACCAACGAGACGCTATCACTAAGCCTCCTCTGTCTGTCAGTTGGCTGTATCTCATGATCCGTAATTGGTAGACAGTTTAAATTTTCACAGAATGTGTATTTCTGTTGCAGCTATAACAACAAATAATAAAAATATATTAAAAATTAAAGGAAAAAAAGCCAAAAGACCACGTTCCTAGTAGGGGAGCCCTACTAGGAACGTGGTCTTTTGGCTTTTTTTGCTCGATCTTAATAATGGCAACAATCTTGGAAATAATCTTGTACGATGGTACGGAACCCGGACTGTGGGTGAACTCCTAAACATTGAGGCGACGAGATGCGACGATAGTTTTTAATTTGAGTAATATTATTTGTCAGATAGAATGTTTTCGTGTTAATGTCAAAATGATAAATGATGTTTATTCAGTAAATAGGTTTTTTTTTTTTTTTTGGGGGGTGAGAAATCATCTCATGACTTCTTCCGCTCTAGGGTGGAGCGGAAGGGCGTGTCAGACTCTTACTGACTAAAACCCACCCCTGTTCCTCCCTGCCCTACGCGCCCGGGGGCGAGGTAACTCTTTCGAATTTATCCTCCACCCCCGGGCAGGCACTGGCCGTGGCAGGCCCCGTCCTTTGCTGACAACTCTTTGAGGCGCGCGTGGAACACTACGCGCCGTCGACTCTCGGGCCTGGTGCTGATCGGACGGCGAGTTGCCCGCTACTCGCCGTCCGCAGGCCTGGGTCTACGGTGGCCGGACATCGTCTTGCAGCCCCTGGCGTCTCCTGCGACGGCTGCTGCTGAGGGCGCTAGGGCGACTCTGCCTCTGCTGAGTCTCCCTAACGTGTGCCGCCTCCCTCTTCGCGAGCATTACTGCTTCGCAGAAGGAGGAGACGGCCCCCCATTCCCTCTCGCTCCGTACCATGGCCTGAACCAGGGCACGGCGCGAGAGGTCGCTGCCGCCTATCGCATCCACGAGGACACGGCGGTGTTCTGCCCAGGCGGGGCAAACCTCCACCGTATGCTCCACCGTGTCCACTGGGCGATCCTCGCAGTGGAAACACGCAGGGGTCACCTCCGCCTTGATCCGACACAGGTACCTCCCGAAACAGCCATGTCCGGTGAGCACCTGCGTCAGGCGGAAGGTGAGGGCGCCATGGCGCCTCTCCAGCCACTCCTCAAAGAGGGGTACCGCCTCGATGGTGGCGTGCCCAGCGCTGGGTTGCGACAGTCGCTCTCTCCATGTCACCATGAGATCCTGCCGGAGCTCTGTCCGCCGAGCCGCGAGTTGTCGCGGCAGCGGAGTTTCGCCCCGGCGTTTAGCCTCCTCGCGCCACTCATACAGGTGCGCGAGGATTTTTGCCTCCAGATCCCACGGTCACAGTCCGGCAAGGAGGCTCGCTGCCTCACGGGAGACCGTGCAGTATCCCCGGATTATGCGGATGGCCATGACCCTCTGGGCCGCGTTCATCTGGCGCGTTGACCGCTGCCTCAACGAACGCGCCCACACCGGTGCCCCGTAGAGGGCCATGGACCGCACGATCCCCGCGTAGAGCCTCTGGCAGGAGGCGTTTGGCCCCTTCAGATTGGGTAGGAGCCGCTTAAAGGCGGCCCCGGCCCTGTCCAATCTGGGAGCCAAACGTCGAAAATGCTCGACGAAGTTCCGCCGGCTGTCGAGGACGAGTCCCAGGTACTTCATCGTACCCTCGACGCCGATGCGAACCCCTCCTACCGTGATCTGGGAACCCGCCGGTGGCTCGTTCCGATAGCCATGAAAGCACATGGCCTCGGACTTGTGCAATGCCACCTCGAGTCCCAGTTGCTGGATCCTCTCTATGACTGTCGCAACCCCGCGTGTCAAACGGTCGGCCGCCGCCTCGTGCGACCACCCCTGCGCTAAGACTAGCGTGTCGTCAGCGTAGCACACTACGCTGACGCCAATGGGGAGGTCGCAGCGCAGCACCCAGTCGTATCCGATGTTCCACAAAGGCGGCCCCAGGACCGATCCCTGTGGAACACCGCACGACATCTCTCGCCAGTTCCATTCTCCCTGATGACCGGGGTAGATGACGGCTCTGTCCGTCAAATACGCCTCGACTACGCGACGGAGGTAGGGCGGCACCCGGTGATACCGGAGTGCCTCCACTATGCAACTCCAGGGCAGGGTGTGGAAGGCATTGGAGATGTCCAAAGACACCGCCAAGACGACCCTACCCCGGGCAACTGCATCCCCCGTCATGAGGGCTCGTACGCGCATGATGGCGTCCACCGTGGAGCGCCCCCTGCGGAAGCCGTACTGGCTCTCCGCCAGAGCCGGCCCCACCCGCACCATCTGCCCGACGAGGCGGTCTGCAATTACTCTTTCAAAGAGCTTGCCCACCTCGTCGAGCAGCACAATGGGCCGGTAAGCGGACGGAGAGTCCGCAGGGCGCCCCACCTTCTTGATCAGGACCAGCTTTCCCGTCTTCCACCGACGTGGAAACTCTCCAAGCATACGCTTAAAAGCCCTCTGAGTCGAGGCCCGAGAGCCTCTTGCAAGGCCAGGACCCAGGCTTTCCCATGAAAGCCATCGGGTCCTGGGGCGGTGCTTTTGGCGTTCAGCCTACGCACCGCCGCTCTCAGCTCTACCTCGGTCACTTCGGGAGCATCGTCGTCGTCGGGTTGGTCCGCGTCAGGTACCGCAGGAGGCGGAGCCATAGGCGGAGGGGTATGTTCCCCTCGCGAGGGGAACAGAGCGCTCACCACGCCCTCCACGAGCTGCGGCCGGAGACTCTGCGTCAGCGGGGGGGCCCATGGGCGGAGTTTCTCCCGCACCGCTTTGTACGGGCGCCCCCACGGGTCTCTGTTCAGAGCCTCCAGCGACTCCTCGCGGGCCGATTTTTTGGCCCGCAAGATCTCCGCTCGGAGGGCGGTCCTCGCAGCTCTGTACCCCTCGTATAGCTCCGCCTCGACGGCTTCCGTTTCCGGCGTGCGGTTACGGAGCCGCCTGCGGTACCTGGTGTACCGGCGTCGCGCGGCAATACACCCTTGGCGTAAAGCCGTAAGCGCCGCCGACCACCAGTACACCTGGCGCCGAGCACAAGGCCGGACCCGGGGCATTGCCACGTCACAAATCTCGGACATGGCTCAGTAAATAGGTTACAAGGAACACTTTTACACGTCAAAATGTCGAATTTAGAATTGGAAAATGGTAATACGAATAGATATTTGCTCTTATGCAATTATTTTATATTGTTTATCATCGTTTCTAAGTATGTCTCTAAACCATATAGAGTACATAGACCTGCCAAACTCTACTGAATTATTAGAATGTTGAATTTATCAATCTTTTCTGAAAGTTATTATGTTTTGATAAGCTTAGATGTAGGTAGTGTCGTAGTGTCATCATAGCTAAGATAAGTTTAATCTTCAGGCCCGTTACCTAATACTGTATTAGTATCATTATTATCCTATTAATAATCTTCCTTTTAATGTTTTTAGAGGAAAGAGCGCCTTGAGTTGAAGAACAATGATCGCTTCGAGTGTCAGCACTTTAAGATACGGGTGCTAAATGTCAGTACGCATAAGAGAGGGGAAAAATCTCCCTGATTTTCACTTTACAGCACCAAAACTTCAGTACCCCCCCGGCGATCTCCCATAGAGAGTTGACGTGTGGTCTATGTCGGTTGTTCTCGTGAAGCGAGTGTGAATATGATGTCTTGTCTGTCGTTATTAGTGCAAATAGTGAGTGATGCACTGGAATATTGTTTGTACATTATCAGTAAACATTACTGGATAATAAAATGTGAGCCAAACTAACCATGATTCCCGGGCCTGCGGACGGCGAGTAGTGGGTAACTCGCCGGCCGATCAGCACCAGGCCCGAGAGTCGACGGCGCGTAGTGTTCCACGCGCGCCTCAAAGAGTTGCCAGCAAACACGACGGGGCCCGTCGTGGCCGATGCCTGCCCGGGGGTTGAGGATAAATTCGAAAGAGTTACCTCGCCCTGGGCATTCAGGGCAGGGAGGAACAGGGGTGGGTTTTAGTCAGTAAGAGTCTGACACGCCCTTCCGCTCCACCCTAGAGCGGAAGAAGTCATTGGATGATTTCCCACACCCAAAAAAAAAAAAAAACTAACCATGATTACAATAAATGTTTTCAGGAAATCGCTTAACAGCCTGTAGCCTGAAAACATGAATTAATATTAACGGAACCTTTGGTGCAGTAGTTGACCGACTGGTAGCTGCATTCCTATTAAAAAAAAAGTATTGCGCACCAAATATTGGTATTTGTTAATAAAGTACACGTTATAATAAACATTATCACCAACTTTCAAGTTCTTAAGTCAATGGGAAGTTAAAAAATTCTTCGTAACAACATTTTGTGACAGACGACGGACACACAGACCGACAGACGGACACGTGAGTGACAACAATAGGGCTCCGTTTGGACCCTTCGGGTACGGAACTCTAAAAAACTGGCAAAGTGCGTGTCGGATTTCACACATTAATGGTTCCATACCAAGTATTAGTATTTGTTAGTAAAGTATAGGTAATAATAAACATTATCACCAAATTTCAAGTTCAAAGGTGAATAATAATAATAAGCTTCACGGGCGCTTTTATCGGGCACTTCATGGGCCTGATGTTGATTTCTTAGCGTCCGTGGCCTGGCTACGTTTCAGTGACTTCGGGGAAACTGAAGGCTTTGTCTGTGCGATTATAGACGAAATTATCTTAATGAATAACTACCGGAGGCATATCATGAAGGACGGGACGATTGACGTGTGTCGGGCATGCCACCGTCCGGGTGAGTCCATCAGACATATTACCTCTGGTTGTTCTGGTCTTGCTAACAGCGAGTATTTGCACAGGCATAACCAATTGGCCAGGATTATTCATCAGCAGCTTGCTTTAAAATACAATTTAGTGGATTCTGAGGTGACGTATTACAAGTATGTGCCCGACGCAGTTCTCGAAAATGACCATACCACGTTGTACTGGGATCGGTTTATCATCACTGACAGGACTATTGTTGCCAATAAGCCGGTTATAGTGGTGAAAGACCGATTAGCGCGCCGTACAATGATAATCGATGTCACCATTCCACATGACGAGAACCTCGTGAAAGCTGATAAAGAGAAACAAATCAAATATAATGACTTAGCACACGAGGTTATCGATATGTGGAATGCGGACTCGGCTGTCATTGTGCCGATAGTCGTTACCGCCAACGGCCTGATTGCCAAAAGCCTCGACGACCACATATTTTCTGAAAAGAGTATTACAAAAGCAATTGTTAACTTACGAACAAATAAACACTGTATTAATAGAGATAGAATGCATATTGAACTCAAGACCTCTGATTCCTTTGTCGTCTGATGTAAATGATTTTAATTACTTAACACCAGGTCATTTTTTAATATGAAATTCATTAACAATTTATCCAGAAAATGATGTAACTACTGTCCCACAAAATAGAATAGAAGAGAATAGAATACTCTTTATTATGTAAACCAAAATAGACTCAAGTTTTGGCAATTATGAAATCAAATTGAACAATCCTTCTGTAAAATGTGGTATAAACAGTATCTTAATACATTACAAAATAGACCTAAGTGGTTAGATGTCTTGCCTAACATTAAGATAGGCACAATTGTCATTTTAAAGGTGTTACAAAAGTTTGTATCTTACCTGTAGATGATAATGTTTATTGATATTCTATTTTGCTAGCTTATGGTAGCTAGAACAATTTAATTATATTGGTCCTCTTGTTCCTATCGTGAGGCTGGAGCATGTTTGCTCAGGGGTTGATAAATTCGAAAGAGCTACCTCGCCCCTGGGCATTCAGGGCAGGGAAGGAACAGGGGCGGGTTTTAGTCAGTAAGAGTCTGACACGCCCTCCTGCTCCACCGAGAGAAGTTATTGGATGATTTCCCAACCCCACCCAAAAAAAAAAAAAAAGGCTGGAGCATGTTGGAATCTCAACACTAAAATTTATACGCACATCACTAGCACGTTTTTAAGAGTGTTCATAACTTCAGTAAAGTCTGTTGTCTCGATGACTTAGGCAATAGTCGCGTAATCAATGTGAGTTTTTGTACGATTTGCTTTATGTTTCGGAGGTTTTGTTGGTAGGAACAACAGTACAGCCGAGTGGTCAGAGACGGTAGCTTTTAGAATTAAATTCGTAGCGGTTTGGTTACACTTCAGGATTACGTGGTCCAAGCAGTTATTAAGTCTTGTGGGTGTCTGGTGAGCTGGAAGTAGACCATGAGACGATATAAGGTTCAGATATATATTTGAAAAGCGATCTATATTGTCTTGTTTTATATCAATATTGATATCCCTAATCAAAGCTATTTTATTAAAGGGGGATAGCGTTAACAAGACTTTATCCAAGCTATTAACAAATTTTTCTATCGTCGTGAATGACGGAGACCTATATACAGCAAGTATAGCTATAGATTTATCTATAATGCAAAGTAAACCACTTGATTCCTCAAGTGACACACTTCATCCATTACTTTTTCAAAACAATCATACAATCCTGAAGGTGGTCTGTACACACTTAATATAATAAACTGCTCCAATTCAATACAGACAATTTCAACTGTCTGATCAACAGAGAGGCTCACAATATCCTTGCGGTCTTTATACTTAAGTAGATTATTTATTAAAATTATGAGTCACCATGTATAGCGTTTACTCTGCTGAACGAACTACGTTGCCTGTCTATACCCAGTATACTATAGTAGTATTTGGCTACTACTGGTCGAGAACGCAGCGAAGCGCAAACGATGCTGCTAACAAGCTCACTAAAAGTATTTCATCAATTGTCAGAGACCACACGTCTATCATAAAAATACCCCGTAAAAAAGAAACATTAAACCATGGATAACGCCTGGTCTCATGCGCTGTATTAAAAATCGAGACAAAATGCACTACGATTTGAAAAAGTCCCCAAATAATGTCACTTTACAAGTAACCTATAACAGATACCGTAATTTTTGTAATGGTTTGCTGCGGAAACTGAAGATTGCTCATGAGAAAGATGCATTTGCTAAATCAAAAAATAACCTAAAGGCAACATGGAACATGCATGCATGGCAAGATTTTATCGCCTCGTCTTTGATGCGAATGGTTCTGTGGTAATTTCTCTTATGTGTGAACATAGCACACTCCGTTTTCTCTACGTTAAATTTTAGCCCCCAGCGATGGTAGTAGTCGATGACGGTGTCGGCGGCCCAGCCCGCGCGGCGTGTCGCGCTGTTTGGGTCGGGAGACCTGTTAAGGATGCACAGATCATCGGTGTATTGTGAGAGCTTGAGTCCGCGGATACGGTCCCATTGGTCCCAAACGTCGTGTACATACAGGTTAAAGATGACCGGACCCAGGATAGAGCCCTGGGGGACCCCGTGTGGCACCGGTTTTTCATTGCCATTGGTGGTTCTGAAGCGTCCGTAGGTTATGCGACCGCTCAGGTAATTCTCTATTATTTTGATGATGTTGTTCGGGACGTCAGCTGTTTGAAGCTTCTTCGTGAGACCTTCGTGGTTTATTGAGTCAAAGGCCTTCGAAAGATCCGTCAGGACCATGGCCACACTTTCCCTTGCTTAAAGCGCATCCGTGATAAACTTGCCGGTGCGCAGAATCTATGTGCCTGTCCCTCTATTTTTGGTAAAACCATGTTGGAACGGCGGTTGGAGTCTGTCGGCCGTCTGTTGCAGGCGCGACAAGAGTAGGCGTTCGTGTAGTTTACCCATGATGTTTAGAAGAGTGATGGGTCGGTATGATTTGGCGTCCCGGTGATTCTTGCCTGCTTTATGTAGGAAGATGCACTCTCCGATTTTCCATCTGTTGGGATAATAACCTGTCAGTAACAGGTAGTCAGCTATCACTTTGTACCTGATGAGGAAGGGGTCGCCTCCGAGTTTGAGAGCGTCTGATTTGATTTTGTCCGGGCCAGGCGCTTTCTTATTTTTAAAGCGTCTGAGTGCGAATCTGATTTCTTCTATGGAGGTGGGGTCGAGAGGCTGGAACGGTGTGGTCTTCTCTGTGCTCTTATCTTTGTTGTTTATCTCGGCTTCTGTGACGATCGCTGCGTCGACCAGAGCGTCGATGGTTTCCTTCTCACTGTTGCAACCCTCAATGTGGGGGAGTCTCTGTACTGGAGCCTTCAGGTTGCGTTGAATTCGCCACATCTGAGCTCTGTTGTTCTGTGGATCGTTTATTATTCGGGCCCATTTTTCGCTGCTACATTCCACGAGTGCTTGTTGGACCTGGCGTTTCAGACGCTTGTAGGTTCTTTTTTGTTCCGTTATTCTGTCCTGGTTGAAGCGCAGTCGCCACGCTTTACTTTTTGCTTCGTTTCGTTTGTCTATCAATTCATTAACATCTTCTGGAAGTTGATCTCTTCTGTTGTTTTCATGTAGTGGCGCATACTCATCCAAGGTTTCTATGATGGCTTTTTCTAGTTTTACTACATATTCCTCGCATTCTGCGTCGGTTGTGATTTCCTTAGGTAGGTGTGTGGTTTTATTCCATAGGGTTTGTTGGAACTGGTGTCTGGTTTCTTCGTTGTTTGCAATAGCACGGGTATTTCTTACCAGTGTTTTTTCTCTGTCCACCACTATGCTTAGGTCCAGTAGCCAGGGCACATCGATCGGAGCCAACCGGTGTTGTTTGTCGGCATGTTATGGTGTTGAAAGCTTGCACATCGTGCGAGAAGATGGCTGCGTCGAGGATGCCATAGCCCGCACTGTCGGGTCGCGAGGGTAGGCCAGTATGGTGTATGGTGCAAACGTCAGAGTTACAGAGTTCGCGGACGAGTATTCCCGCCCCATCGTCTCTCGTCTGGTTGAGTGCGGTCATTTTAAGGTTCAGGTCCCCGATAGTGATGTTTGGAGCTTCGGTTATGATGTCTTCTAGCTCCTCATTAAGCGCTGTGGCACCGAAGTGCTCTGATCTGTGCGGTATGTATATCCCCTTAATTTTTATGGAATCTCCGGTCAGATGATCATAAGTAAGATTGATAGCGACGCCTTCGATGAGGCGGTCTCTTTCTTCCGTTCCTGGGGTTACGTCGGTTTGACTCCAACGTATTCCTCGCATCACATACATGGCTGTAGTTAGATGCGAAGCGATCGAGTGTGTGATCTTGTCGTAGTTCAGGAGATTCATGCGGATTTTGGAAAAGTCCACCCGGCACTCGTTGACTACGATTATATGTGGTTTGTGACGGTCGGCTAAGGATTTTAGCTCGAGGAATTTACCTTCCTCCGAGAGGTGGACGAAGATGATGTTGACAGGGTCATCATGTCCCTTCGCAGTGACACCACCGTAGGTTGGGATAATATATCTACTCAAATGTTAAAAAATTCACGAAAGTTTCTAGTGCCAGTAATAACCCATATTTGTAACCTTTCGATTACCATCGGTGTCTTTCCCAATGCTTTCAAAAAAGCGCTTATTCACCCAATATACAAGTCGGGGGGTCGAGACTGTGTCGATAATTATAGACCTATTTCTGTGCTTTCTGCTATGTTAAAGATATTGAAGAAAATCTTAAACGATAAATTAAAGAAATATCTAGATGCGAATAACTTCATAGCACCCAATCAATTTGGGTTTATGTCGGGTAGGTCCACGGAGGATGCCGTGACTCGTTTGAGTGATCTTATATTCCGTAATTTGGACCAGGATACGAAATGTCTTGGTATCTTTTTGGACCTATCTAAGGCATTTGACACAGTCTCTGTCTCTAAACTTATATTAAAACTTGAAAGTGTCGGTGTAAGAGGCACACCCTTAAACTTATTTAAGAGCTATCTCACGGAGAGAACGCAAAGTGTGATCATAAACAATCACAGGAGCAATGACCACCCCCTAAGTAACTACGGAGTCCCACAGGGAAGTATCCTCGGACCGACACTCTTCCTAGTCTACACAGGGTGTAAGGTACATGAACGCACATACGTGTACTGGTGATTCAGTACATGATTCTGGACCCCCTAGCGTTGGAATTTTTAAATGAAAAAATTTAATTAAATATTTATTCATTTAAAATGTCTTTGGAGTAGATAGGTATAACGATTTTATACAGTTTGAGATGAATAAAAAATATTTTTTTTCAAAAATTAGGAAAAGGCCGACGAAAAATTTTAACGCTAGGGGGCCCAGAATCATGTACTGAATCATTAGTACACGTATGTGCGTTCATGTACCTTACACCCTGTATAAATCAGCTATGCACACTGACACTTACAAATTGTCATGTTTCAACTTAAGCGGATGACACAACTCTCATTGTGCATGGCTCAGATTGGGATGATACTAAACGTCACGCTGAGACATGTCCACGGTATCAAAATGGCTCGCTACTAATCTTTTAACTCATAACCTTGATAAAACTAAATTTAATACCTTTTCAATAAGCAATTAAACCCAACCTTTACAGGATTTTAATATTAAATTCCATAGCTGCCAGTTAAAGCCTGACTGTACTTGTCCACAGTTGAGCAAAGGTTCACAAATTAAATACCTCGGAGTGGTAATAGACGAGCGTTTAAATTGGCACAAACACATAACGTCACTAACATCTAAGGTCCGCAAAGTAATTTATACATTTACAACTGCTTAGAAACTCAGCAGACATGGACACGCTCAAAACTGTCTATTACTCATTGTGCCAGTCACTGCTAACATACTGTGTTACTGCTTGGGGAGGTGCAACCAAAACATCGTTTTTACCACTAGAGAGGGCCCAAAGAGCTGTTCTGAAGGTTATGCTACACAAACCGTTTAGGTACCCGACTGAACAATTATATCAGGACTGCAACGTGCTCACCGTCAGACAACTCTTTGTTTACCACTCCACGCTTCGCAAACATGTCTCCGTCCCACCAAGTCTCACACCCAATACCCGACGAAGGGCTGTTCAAGGCTGCCAAATCGACCGTTTCAAGACCACATTTGCTGCTCACCAATATTTCATCTTAAGTTCTCGAATTTACAACAAACTGGATAAGATATTATTAATAAACAATTTGAATCGCTTTGAATTGAAGAGTAAATTATTAAACTGGCTCTTAAATCTAAATTATGTTGATACGGAGGAACTTATTAATTCAACAAATTAAACCAAAAATAGAAATTAGTGTTGACTCTGGTTTCACTAAATTAAATTGACCTATTAAATTGAGTTATTTAAATACTTAACCAAATTTAAACCAACACTAATATAATTAAATCAAATTTCTTATTAAAAATAAATTTAATTAAATGACTTAATTAATAAACTAAATTATTGCATACAATTACTTAATTAAAATGTCAAATTAAATTATTAAATCAAATTAATTCATTAAAATAATAAATTAAATTATTATCAAATCATATCACTGAATTAAAGTAAATTATAAAATCAAATTATCTAATTAAAATATTAAATTAAATTATTGTAATTTAATGATTATTAAATTATATTATTCAATTCATACTAAATTATATCTGAGTTAGCAAACTATAATAAGAGAAATAATAATATAAAAAAGAGTTAAACTCTATAATAAAACTTTCACTTACTTATTTGGTTTCCCAAACAATTACACACTCACACACAACCGCTTTCAGACTAACCCCATACAACACACTTTCATAAACACTCCTCACTATAAACCTCTACCTACCTGATATAAATAAGATTGTATAGTTAACATTACATTTTGGGGAGTGTGCGACGGAATTGCATGATTTGATTCCGCGATGCCCGTTTCATCAAACCGGACCACAGGACGTATGGCGAAGTGCCACCGATTCATGGTGGACATCCCATCCATACGCATAAAGCGTTTTGAGAAAACATTCATTGCGCGTACAGCTAGAGAGTGGAATTCTCTACCGGAGTCTGTGTTTCCTGTAAGCTACAACCTGGGAGTCTTTAAGTCACGAGTGAATAGGTTACTTCTAGGCAAGCGTGCTCCATCTTCGACCACATCATCGCTTACCATCGGGTGAGATAGTGGTTAAACGCGAGCCTATCAAACATAAAAAAACATCAGAATTAATGATCTACTGTTTTCAAGGATCTGTATCAACCCATTAAAAGTACCTACACTGTTCTTCAAGATACAGGATAATATCCTAGTTTGAAGGACACGGGTCTTATTTAAGTAAAATAGCCACTACCATGAATGTAATTTCAACACTAATGTTACCTATAGGCTAGTCTTTTTTGTGAAATAAAATTTAAAAAAAAAAAAATTACAAAAAGATTGTAACTCGAGTAAGTCCGTCATCGTTTGTGGCGACTTTAAAGTTAATTTGATAGAAACTTCTGGCCTAAGCACTAAAATTATAAGTTTGTTTCAGTCATACAATCTTGCAAATCTATTTATGGAGCTTACTAGAATAACCCCCACTACTGCATCTTGCCTAGATAATATTTATGCACATATTTTACCTACCCACAAAAAAATTATTAATTTATTAGACTCTGATCATAGTGGACAATTGATCACTATACCAAATATAAACAAATATAACCGAAAAAAAGATATCACTGTTATCCCAAAATATAAAGAATAGAATAGAAAATAGAATAGAAATACTCTTTATTATGTACATCATTTAGATTACAGAACATATAAATGAAGAAAACTTTACATAGGGTGACACAATGGGCGGCCTTATCGCGAAAAGGTCGCTAAAGGTCGCTTGGAAACATTTAAAACTAATCTCTCAAATGAAATCCCACTTTTATCAACTAATGATGACCCTAATCAACATTACTGTGATTTATTCAAAATGTACGCAATTTGATACTACTTTTATTCCTAAGACGATTTCGGTAAATAGCAACACTTCCTTCAGTGACTGGGCCACCATTGGTATTAATAAAAGTAGAAAACGGCTGTATGAGCTGTATGAAGATGTATGAAGAACGGACTTATACTAACACTGTAGAATATAATTTATATGTTAAGAATTATTCTAAATTATTTAAAAAAGTTTGTTATTTGGCGAAATCTCGCTACTTAAGTTCAAAAATTAAAAATATTAGTAATGTAATTAAAATGACTTAAGATATTATTAATAGCGAAACGGGAAGGTCTTGCAACCGATGTAGCCTTGCTATTGATGACAGTATCATTAAATCAGATTCGCAAGTCGCCGCGGCATTTTAAAATTTCTTAACAGAGATTCCCGTATCGACTACAAAATCTCTAAATTCATCACCAACTACTGCAGAAATTTTACTTAAAGAAAACGTTCCAGTTTGTGAATCCCAATTTAATTTCCAATATCTCACTTGTAATGATGTAATTAAAACTTTTAATACTTTAAATATTAAAACGATTGCAGATCTATGGGGTAATTCTGTTGATGTTGCTAGGTCTATTATAAACATTGTAGCACCTACTTTAGCAGTAATTTTTAATAATTGTATAGATTGTGGTGAGTTGCCTGATCTAATGAAATATAGTAAAATTATACCATTGTTTAAATCGTGTAGCTGTAGTACATCAGACCCTACTAATTATAGACCTATATCAGTGCTACCTACTTTAAGTAAAACTTTTGAGAAAATTATTTTAGGTCATATTCAAAGATATTTTAATAAACACAAATTATTACATAACAAACAGTTTGGTTTCACATAGGGTCGTTCAACAACTGATGCTGGTGTTGAACTTTTAGGACACATTTATAATGCATGGGGAGATAAATGCGATGCGTTGGGCATTTTTTGTGATTTTTCTAAGGCTTTCGATTGCGTTCTCTATGATACATTGATTAGGAAGGTGCACTACGGAGTCCGGGGCGCCTCTCTGGATCTTTTTACTTCATACTTGAGTAATAGGATTCAGAGAGTTGATGTGAACGGCAAAAGGTCTCCCGGATCTCTAGGCAGAATGGGGGTTCCTCAAGGCTCAATTCTGGGTTCCTTTTTGTTTCTAATCTATATCAACGACTTGCCTTACCTCATAAAGGATAAACATGATATAGTGCTGTTCGCAGACGACACTTCACTTTTATTCAAACTCAAACGTCAGCAGGTGGTTGTTGATGATGTAAATAATGCTCTTTTAACTGTAGTTAACTGGTTCAATATCAATAATCTTCTCCTTAACGAGAAAAAACCAAAATGAATAAAGTTCACATTACCCAATGTAACACAAGTGAACACTAGTGTGTCAATAAAGGGTAAAGAGTTGAAACCCGAGGATTCCACAGTGTTCTTAGGTTTAAATTTGGATACGCAGCTTCAGTGAAATGGGGGCTTCACTACATACAGGACATAGATATACTGTCCAAAAACTTAGCTCTGCAGCATACGCCGTAAAAAAAAATCGTGGTTTAACTGATTTAGAGACAGTTCGTTTAGTATACTTTAGTTATTTTCATAGTGTGATGTCGTACGGCATTCTGTTGTGGGGAAATGCCGCCGATATTCAGACAATTTTTGTTGTCAGAAAACTTTGTTTCATACCTGTCAAACATTTGTTTTCCTCCTGTCATTCTGTCAAATACTGTGATTGACATTTATGCATGCGTTCAGAAATGTATTTTGTGTAAACTATTTAAAAAGGGTGAATAAACTTTTGTCTGTATTTTTTTTAATCAATTAAAAACGTTGAAAAGTGTATTAAGCAGATTTGAATAGAAGTTCCTCAAATATTTATGCGTGCGTTCAGAAATAATGACAAATAGTTAACATTTACGCGTGCGTTCATAACTTTATTTTGCGTAAATTAAAGTTTCTATTTTCGAAAACAATTTCTAAGATTTATTATTTAAGTTATTGAAAGCGTAAATGTCTTTTTATTTATTTATTTATTTAATCATTTATGTACACACAGAGACACAGTAACAATAAACATAATTATAAATACAGTACAAAGGAACTGCTTATTTCTTAAGAAATTTCTACCAGCAGACCTGCGATAGGAGAAGTGAAAAAGAAATGTAGACAAAAGTGTGTAAGAAACAGAAAAAAGAATACGAGATGTCCTATACTAAGGTATCAAATAAACCTACACATATATTGTAAATATATATATATATATACTTACATAAATATATACCTAATACTGTAAATATATATAGGTACATGACATACAAATACATAAAAAATATTATAATAGAGAGGAAAGGTAGTGCTCTTTAACACGATTTTTGAAGAGAGAAATTGACTTCAAGTCTCGAATGCTAGGCGGAAGCGTGTTCCACAATCTTACTGCATGGACAGAGAAAGAGTAGGAATAGTAACTGGATTTATGAGGATGGGTTTTGAGGAGGGATCTAAGGTGAGATCTGCACGGCGCGTCACCAGGGCGAGCGTAAGAAATTCGCTCACGCAGGTAGGAGGGATAAGACGGATTGTGTAGAATGTTGAAAAGGAGACAAAGAATCCGAGTGTTTCTGCGAAGTCGGATTGGGAGCCACTTGAGCTCCTTGCGAAGGTGAGAGACATGGTCATACTTACGCAGACCAAAAATAAACCGGATACCTAAGTTTTGCAGACGCTCAAGCTTGCTTAGTAGCTCCTCAGTAGCATCCAGGTAGCAGGCATCGGCATAGTCTATAATCGGCTGAATAAGAGTTTGGGCTAAAGAGATTTTTGTTTTTAAAGGCAATAGACCCTGAAGGCATTTAAGCGAATGGAAAGAATAGTTTACCTTTCGACTGACCTCATTGACCTGCGCACGCCACGATAGATTGGAGTCAATAATAACACCCAGATCTTTGGCAGTATCGGAATATTCAATAAGAACACCATCGAGATATAAAGGTGACAGGGACGAGACAACAGCCGCAGTACGCACAAACCTGCTGCCTATGATCATGGCCTGAGATTTAGTTGGGTTGATCTGTAAGCCAAATGACTTGGCCCAGGCGCTGATACAAGCCAGGTCATGATTCACAGCGGCGATAGCAGCATCCGCATCAGCTACAGTAAAATGTCGATAAAGCTGCAAGTCATCTGCGTAAAGATGGAAACTGGAAGAGATGACTCTTGTAACAAAGTTAATAAAAATGGAAAATAGAAGAGGAGAGAGAACGCTACCCTGAGGAACACCCTCAGTGAGGCTACACCAATCAGAGAAGGATTCTTCAAGGCGGACACACTGAGAGCGTCCCCGAAGATACGAATTGAACCAGTCTAACGCAGAAGAAGAGAAATTAATAGCTTTAAGGATTCCTAGTAAGATGTCGAAATCTACTGAGTTGAAGGCACTGCTAAAGTCAAGTAACACAAGGACAGTAAGGGACTTATTCTCCATAGCCCAGCGGATATCGTCAGTCACTTTTAAAAGCGCAGTAACCGTACTGTGACCTGCGCGAAACCCGGATTGGAAGGGAGATATTATCGAGTTCGACGCCAAGAAAGAAGATAGTTGTCTATGAACTATGTGCTCAAAAACTTTAGAGAGAAATGGAAGAATAGAAATAGGTCTAAAGTGAGTTAATAATGAAGGATTGTTCGTTTTAGGCAGCGGTATAATGTGCGCCTGCTTCCAGACTGACGGAAAGGAGCAAGAGGTAAATGAGTGATTAAATATATGAGTGAGAATAGGAAGTAATGAGGGAAGGATGAGAGTTATCATTCTGGAACACAACTTATCATTACCAACTGCAGAAGAAGTAATAGCGAGAACAGATTTCTTAACGTCAACCTCAGTAACATCTTTAAGGTTAAAATGAGAACAATGAAGCAAAGGCAAACTAGCAAGACTCTCTAATGTCGCAGCTTTGACACAAGGATCAAGAGAAAAGGGAAGGTGAGAGAAATGCTTATTTAGATCGTTAAGGTTCACATCCTTACACTGGCTGGTAGATGATTTGCCTATGCCAACAGACTTAAGAAATTTCCAAATGTCGGAGGAACTGCGGTTATCAACTTGTTCGTGGAAATAGCGTCTCTTAGCATCTTGACACAGACGCCTGCAGCGACTACGTAGCGATTTGTAATAATTGAGATTCAGCTCTGAGGGTCTGCGCTTATATCTCCTCTTAGCTTTAACCCTGTAGGCCATAAGTTCTTTAATTTCCTGTGTTATCCATGGAGCAGGGTTATATTTTACCTTGACACGTCGAATAGGGGCGTGTTGGTCATACAAGTCGAGAACAGTCGAGTTAAAGGAATTCACCTTTCCATCGATGTCATTGATCTCAACCAGCCGAGACCAGTCGACATCCTCGGCATCACGCTGTAACGCCTCCAGGTCCATGCCCTTATAATTACGGAGATACAGGAACTGAGACTTGCGCTTGGGAACACGGATACGGTACGACAGGTAAATAAGGTCGTGGTAAGAAAAGTTGGCAGTGAGTTGACCATGATAAGAGACATTACTAGGAGAAGAAACAATCATAAGATCTAGTAAAGAGGGTGTACAGTTAGGGGAATAGTGAGTTGCAGAAAGTGGCAAGACTTGAAGATTAAAAGAAGATAGGAGCGAAAGGAGTTTATGAGAGCGAGTGTCATTTTTAATCAGGCAAGTGTTAAAATCGCCCATCAAAATAACGTGTTCATACAAAGGGCAAAGATTACTGAGAGTGCAGTCAAGAGAATCAAAGTAGTCAATGTGAAGGTTAGGGCTGTACAGCACTGCAAGCAAGACTTTTGTGTGATGTACAGAAATTTCAAGAAACAAGTATTCAGCCGACTCAGAGTACAGAGAAGGAGATGAGCTGACTACCTTGTAGGGTAGGTCAGCGCGTAAGTACATAGCTACACCTCCTCCACCTTTACCAGTCCTATCGTTGCGGATCAAGACGAAGCCAGGAAGTGTAAATTGCGTAGAGAGAAGAGAAGGCTTCAGATAAGATTCCGAGATCAATAGGGCATCAAGGTGGGCACTGCTAAAGGATGCCAGAAGATCAGAATAGTGACCAGGAACACTCTGGGCATTTATGTGCGCTATATGCAGATTTTTAGGATCAGTAGAGAAAAGAGATGAGAGTTTACTATGTAAAGTGAGCGGAAAGGAAGAGTCACTGTCCGCACTAGCAAAACTATCAGAAGAAGAGCAAGAGAAAAAGCTGTCGTTAAAGTCAGCTACATTGTTCATATTAAACAAATAATAATATTATAAATTAATATATAAATAATGTAATAATATACAATATTAACCTAGCTAAAATGCAAAACGCTAAAATAGATTTTCTTTCAAAAAGAAAAGAAAACCACCCCACCTCGCTGGTATATTGACAGAAATCGCACAATAATAGTTGTAGCTTTAAACAAGAAACGCAAAAGAGACATAAAAAATACGTAAAACGAAAACAAAACGAGAACAACGATTCACACATATAATAAAACGCAACACGATCACGGCCACCATACACATGGAGCGGTGACACCGTCATCTGACAGATGACAAGTTTGACAACGCCACCATCTGACAGATGACAACTGTCACATTCATACAGATAGTGGGACACCGGCATAAGGTTAATAAATTAAAATTAAAAGTTTTACGGGGAGACAGGTAAAAATAATATTAAGAACTACCGGCCCAACAATTGATATGGTGAAAGCAATCGTGCGAAGCGGCCAAATTTAGAAGGACTAAAGTAAATGGACCGACAATAACAACAACAATGATTGCACTACTTGCGCAGACGCGTCTTCCTTAAGTTCTTAGCAGGCGTACCCGAAGATGCGACCACAGGAGCTCCAGGTTCTTCAGATTGTGCAGAATCGCCGGCGTCGACTGAGCAGCACGGGAATTTGGCAATCAGATCGAGAAGCTCGCCTACCGTTTCTATTTTCTTTCGGGATTTGTCTGGGCAAATGACAACAATCCTGCCTTCCGTAGACCAGCAGTTTGACATGCCGAAATGCTTACGAGCTGCTGCAAACACACGGTGTCTTACTTGTGTCAGAAACTCGGAGATTGTAGTCCCGGTACCCTTGAGAGTTTTCTTGCTTTCCCAAACAAGTTGTCGGTTCTCCAATTTGAAGAAGCGTACCAGTATAGGACGGGCCTTCTGTTGTGAAAATCCGAGTCTATGACAGACATGGATGACATTCTTGTCCCTGCTCAGTTCTGTCAGTTTCATTTGGTTGGATAATATGTTGTGGACCACATCGCTTAACTTCTCATTATCCTTCTCCGGAACACCATGGAACAACAGGACCTTTCTTCGCATGATAGTTTCATGCCTGTCGAACCCAGCAGCGAGCAACTCAATCTGACTCTTTAATTTGGAGAGTGCTTGACAGACAAAATTCTTAAACTCTGAGAACTCACATGCGATTGATGAAATATCAGCTGAAGCAGAAACGGTGCCAGTAGCCTTTTGCAATTTGGCTTCGTACTCTTGCATGCGGGAGCCAAACAACTTCTCCAGGTCCTCTAGGCTGGCAGCAAGCTTCGTGTCCATGTTCAGTGTAGTGATTTGTAATAAACTGATCAGGTTGCAGGTATGTACAAGTGCTACAGTCTTGATAGTAATAGATAGCGGGTGTGGGGTGATTTAATACAAAATGAACTGGTTTAATACATTAAATATAGGTATAAAATAATATTAAGATTTAATTTAACTAAGAGCACTCAAAACGAATTGTTAATACTTTGTCTACCCACAATGATAGTCAAGACACTTTTATGTTGTCTATGATTTTCTAAGATATATAATTACAAAGGTTAAAAAGTGCAGTATCCAAAGTAGTAGTCTATGATTTAAACTATTGTCAATCAATGTCTATGTCACGAAAGTTCAGCTACTGTTATATTTGTTTGTTTTGTGTGGTTTTGTGCGAGTACATATTCAGTATTAGTATTAGTAACAATGCCACGTCCTAGAAGATCTAATCTTTCCCAGCGAAGCCGTACTGCAATTAGGCAACGGAACATCGCGAGTCAATTATCTGATGAAGAACGAGACATTGCACGAGAAGAGCGCTGCGTTAGTATGGAGCGAAGAAGGGCTTTAATTCGTGCCTCTCAAACACAAGAGGAAAGAGCGGCAGCCCGTGAAACGGCTAGGTTAGAAACGAGAAATCGTCGAGCTTATCGTACAGATCAACAGAGGGATAATCTTCGACGTGCAAGAAGAAATGGTTCAAGCGTTGATTTGAATCGAGCAGCGTTTCTATATGATTGCACCATCGACTACAGCTTGCATCGTTTAGTTTGCATTGGTCCAATGGACGTTGTTTGCCAGTATTGTGGCGCATTGAAGTTTTCCGGTGAAACGCCTGGTTTGTGCTGCCTTAGTGGGTAAAGTGAAATTGCCATTATTGGTTCCGCCACTAGAGCCATTGTGTTCCTTGCTTAATGGCGAAACTCCAGAATCACGACACTTTCTAGCGAACACTCAAAAATACAATGTCTGTTTTCAAATGACTTCATTTGGGGCGGAAATTATCGAAGAACACGGATATAATCCGATATTTAAGGTAATTGCTGGAATGTAGTTTGTTAGATTTCTATATTTGTCTCTAAAATAAAAATGGCATGTTATCATTTGAAAAAAAAAAAAAATTTGTAAATCTAACTATGCCTTCAACTTTACAGATTCAAGGCCAGATTTACCATCGCATTGGATCATTGCAACCTCATGAAGATGCACAGCATAAATTCTTGCAAATATACTTCATGGGCAATATGGAAGAACAACTTGACCGGCGTCAAGGGATCAACACAGCTACAAAAAGAGCAATTCTCCAAGATCTGCAGCAACTGCTTCATGAACATCATGCATTGGTCAGGCTGTTCAAGACTGCGTTAGAGCGCATGCCAAGTGATGATTATAAAGTTGTGATCAGAGCAGATAAACGACCAGCTGGAACACACGAACACACATTTAATGCTCCAACAATTGATGAAGTGGCAATCCTGATTGTTGGTGAAAACTTAGAAACACGTGATATTGTACTTACACGACGCAATACTGGGCAACTACAAAAAATATATAAAACACACCGTTCATATGACGCATTACAATACCCGCTGATGTTTTGGCAAGGAAACGATGGATATCACTTCAATATTAAAATGATTAATCCATTGAATGGTAAGTGTCATAGTTTTTATTTTAACTTGATATACATTTTATTCTGTTTGCTTTTGGTAACTTTCTGACAACCACTACCAGTCATTCCAAGAGCTACGGCTGCCGACGAAATAAACGCTTGCCTCAAAGCATCAAATCTGTGGCAATATGTGAAGAAACTTCAACTGTCAGTAAATATGAGAGTTGCATTGTTGAACGATCTATCTGCTGATGATTTCTCTAAGCAATTGCTGACTATCGGTAATGGCCGTGTTCCTGTTGACGAATCGAGCGGATTGATGTCATTTCCTCCAAATTTTTGCAATTTCGTCTCATCGAAAGACGAGCTTATCAACAAAGTATTCCCGGATATCATTGCTAACCACAAACATACTAAATGGTTAAGTGAGCGTGCAATTTTGGCGGCTAAAAATAAAGATGTAGATGACCTAAATTTTATAATTCAGAATCAAATCGCAGGTACTCTGCATTCATTCAAATCTATCGACTGTGTAACAAACGAAGATGAAGCCACTAATTATCCAACTGAATTTTTAAACTCCTTGGATGTGCCTGGTTTACCACCGCACAATTTACAACTGAAGGTTGGTTCGGTAGTAATTATGCTTAGAAATTTAAACCAACCAAAACTGTGCAATGGAACGCTTTTGGTGATAAGAAAACTAATGAGCAATGTGATTCACGCGTCGATACTCAAAGGAAAATTTAAAGATGAGGAAGTTCTCATTCCAAGGATTCCGATGATCCCAACGGATATGCCCTTTGAGTTTAAAAGAATTTAATTCCTGATTCGTCTTGCCTTCGCCATGACGATTAACAAATCACAGGGCCAATCCTTGACTATTTGTGGCCTCAATCTAGAAAATTCATGTTTTTCTCATGGTCAATTGTACGTGGCATGTTCACGTATCGGCAAACCATCCGCTTTATTTGTTCTTGCGCCTGACAAAAAAACAAAGAATGTCGTTTACCACAAGGTGCTTGAATGAAAAGAGTTAATCGTTTAATTCAGTCATTTTTTGCTGACACGTGTTTGAAGTACTTAATTTTTTTTTTAATTCTCTTTCTGTATGTATTATCTACCATAATAAAATACTTTTTTATATCTATCTGTATTTTTATTTTGTATCATTGTATTACGTTCATCAAAGCCTAAATTAGTTCAGCTAAAAGGTAACACGACATTCATTGACTGTTAGGCGGTACGAAGTTCGCCGGGTCAGCTAGTATAGAATAATGTGAATGCGAGAACTATGTATGTCGTTATATTCATGTAGATTTTATTATTGTCTGACAGTTTGAGTATTTTTGCAGCCTACTCAAATGTCCTTACTTTGGTATTGTTCGTCGGTTCGTTGAGCTCCTCAAACTTCTGAGTTGCGCTTTACGATGACTGACAAATGCTTGCACTGTCTGCACAGGTCCACTCGAATTTGAGTGTTGCTTTCTTCAAAAAGCTCATCCCAGACATAAACGTACATAGTTCTCATATGATTTAACCAGTATATAATGTATGGATTTGAACACTTGAAAAGAGACGTTTCTTCTCAGGGTAGTCAGCTAGGAAACACCAGCCTTATCTAGCTTAAACTGACAAAAAAACATTGATGTGTAAAACTGTTCCTTGTAACCTATTTACTGAATAAACATCATTTATCAATTCAACCTTTTTTTTAAGATTGTTAAGTCGATGAACGCAGCGCCATCTATGATCTAGTTAGGGGAATTAATGTGTGTCTGTGTGTGTGTAGTGTGCTGTGCGTTTTTTGTGTGTGTGTGTAGGCAAATCGCTGTACACCTGTACGTTGTATTGTATATAGGTACATACTTTTAAGTCCAGCATCGTTTATGGGAAGAATTATACAGGCACTTGATTATGAAATAAACAACTAGTTTGTATATTTAATTAAATTTATTATTAAAATAAATTACACATTTAATACATGATTTTGTGTTCTCTGTTTTCTCCCTTTACGATTCAGATAGTGCCGATTAGAATTTTCTTTCATTGGATCATTGTTCTAAGTTCACTGTTCACTCTTCGCAATTATAGATCCAAACTCAAATTAAAGACTAGTACTTATGCTCGCACCAAAGTGACTAAAGTCCCTTTTTGATAACATTCCGCAACACGTCACAATATGTCTAATTCTTTCTATCACACGATATTTTAATCCTTTTTCTCTTTTTTACTCGATTCTCAATACATTTCTGCATGCTAAAAATACGCCAACAGTACTGTAGCGGTTCATTCCAAATTTAAAAAAAAATGTCAAAGTCTGTCAAACGTCAGTGTCGTTTTTTCTCGCGCGCGAAGTCGTTTGAATTAACGAAAAGACGTAAACATATTTTTGGTTTTGGATGAGTGTTTGTGCATAAAATACTGATTTAGTGGTTGTAACACTTAAAAATAGAATAAATTTAATTCGTGGAATGGAGCGTTATTTTGCAAGATGACAGATAAACTTTGACGTTTCTTTTTCCAACTTGATCTGGAGCGAGTCTGCCTCTTAAAATTTATTTATTGGAAAAAACTTCTTAAAAGCATTTAAATGATGTCTCGAAGGGCGGCTGGAACCAGAGTTAAGTTCAAATGTGTTAAGCATTGGGATGTAGGACGCTGTAAGTACTCTTTTTGGGATTTTTCTGTAGTAATGCTAAATCTTAAGCGTGGCGTTTATGAGTCTCACCGAATCTTTCTTGTGTTGGCAGGGTTCTTACTTTACATTTAGTTTCATATAAAAGAAAACAATATAAAAATGGTCGGATCATAAACTTCACTTTATTTTTGGAAGAACAATGCGGTCTTAGCAAAAGGTCCGACACACAAACGTCCACGTGTCCAGAGATGACTAGGATTAGATGACCACGGCTTAAGTACTGCTTGTGGATCTCCTCACTGGACCTTTAAACTTCGATCTTCGAACGATAGGGTAATAGTGGTTCATCATAAATTGTAAGTTCAACATACAATTTTCTGTGTACTTGATTATTATCTAGTGTGATGCAGTGTTGACAATAAATGTGAAAAGTGAAGGCCAAATTAAAGGACTCTTATTTACTACAGACATACCTCATGCAATAAACCCGAAGATTGGTAACTAGGGTCTCACGCCATAAATTATCTTTGACGCTAGCCGGTGGAAGAATAATTTCTTTACATGGTTAATTATAATATAGACTAAGTGTGTGCAACCAAGTTTTATCGTTGGGATAAGTATATTTCTATTTTCACACGACTTTCCACTCGACAGTGTACTTGTAAAAGTACCAGAAATTTTGTCAGAATGCTACCGTCATTTGTTAAATTGTGAGACCAGTTCTGTGTAAAAACTAACTACTATCACATGGAATAGTTACTCGACAATAGTTTTCAGCCAAGACATAATCTAAAAATACGAAATTATAGTTAAGATTTGGACTTTTGCTCAAGTCATCCGACAAAATTTTTCCCGTCGGCAAATGTTTCGTGCTAGCCATACGCTTGTAAACAAATATTGTTGTACTATGAGGTATGTTATTTTTTATTTTATCGTATGTAGATAGAACCCTTCCATCATTAAAAGTCATAAAATATTTATGTTATCGATCTACTTTTTAAAATAATCATATTTACATTTCATACAATGTTTGTTCATACGATAGTCAATGTTTACCGCTAAATATAAACAAGTTAGAAACTAAATTATAACAACCATTTGATACGACTTGAAAGACTCATTCGTAAACGTGAACAAAAGCATTACTTGAAGTGACTCACTCGACGCGCTAGTCAAAAAATTCTTTTGTTATCGCGGCCGTCAGGCGCGCGCGGGGGGCCATTTTTTTTTAAGCAGATGCGTTCAACGCTATTTATGACTCATCGCGGTGCGCTTTAGTGTTATTTATGAATTATCGCGGTGCGTATATGCGGTTAGTCCACAGTAACTTCACACGTTTTGGATGATGAAACACAACACAAAATGAGAGTACGAACGAATTGTAACGCGGCACAGCAACATGGAGATAATATTCCACATAATAATAATAATAATATTCCACAACTATCACACAACGCCATCTAGTCCCAAGCTAAGCAGAGCTTGTGTTATGGGTACTAGACAACTGATAAACATACTTATATATTTCTAAATACATACATATTATAGATAAATTACACCCAGACACAGAACAAATGATCGTGCTCATTACACAAACATTTGTCCTGGGTGGGAATCGAACCCACGACCTCCGGCATAGCAGTCAGGGTCACTAACCACTAGACCAACAGGCTAGTCTTCAGAATGGAAGCTCAACTTAATTGCAGATGCACTAAACTTGATAAACGATTACTACAGTAGTTTTTGCTAAACAACGAGAATTATATTGCAAAAAAAATATCACGTCGAGATACTCACATCGGCAGTTCAGACGTAATAATTATATAAAGTTGCACATTATACAACAGTGCAGCATCCCTCCACACAAATTTTATTGTGCATCAGTTAGAAAGCGTGGGTGCGAATCGCAAGCGCAACGAGACGAGGCAATAGGCATCTAGCCCAAACAACGGGGCATAAGTGACCCGAAAAATTCCCCTGCCAGTGAGAGTAGGTACTATGATAAAGTAAGGTAACACAGATTACAGATACCAAATTAGCCAAAAGATTTTGATAAGAGTAGTTAGGTATTTTTACCTAAACATGAAAATTGCCTATGACTCTCTGTGAAAAATTCCTCAGACTGAAATACTGTCTGTATACGTACGAATGTATTAGTTAGAATAGGTAAATATAGGCATTCAACATTTTTTCGATTTGAGAGATACTCTAAATTTAACTTTTAACATTTTGCGCTAGAACTTCTACTGAACAATTGATCTGCTAATTTTTATTTCTTAATTTAAATTAACAGAATTTAGATTATTAGATTTTATTCCATAAAAATAGCTTTTTTAAGTTATCCAAAACATTTGCCTTTAGAACATTTTCTTTTTCATTTTTACTTAATTACGTCATGTGAATAATTGCTCAGGTTAATTCAATACGTTTATTAGTTATGAGTGGCTGTATTTTAATAAATTTTCCAATAATCCAATGGAAATTCGGCCTATTACCAAAGTTTTTACAATCTCAGTATTCTCAGTAATGTCAGTTAGCAAGAGGTGTTTGGGGCGCTCGCACTGCGGTGCGGCGGTGGCGTCTTTTTTGTCTCGATCGAAGAAGGAAATGGAGCAGTTGTGTGCCTACTCTTGTGCAAGGTACGTTGGTTTAAAAATGACGGAGGAAGTCGACAGTGAATTAATTGTGTATGCCGTGTAAAAAACCTCTCATACTGGGGTTTGTTACAGTGACACAAAAGGGACTCAAAAAGATTCGACAATCAAGCAGAAGAAGAGATGATGGACTTTTCCCGCAACTTATGGAAGTATCAAACCTTACAGTACACGTGAAATGTCTAAAATCGTACGTAAAAAAAAGGCGCAGTTATACGTCTTTTAATGATTTTAATTGAAGATCACGTCTAAACGACTACTTTTATTTCTTTGAAAAGAATATATTATGTTACTCTAAATAATATTTTTCGTAATTTGATATGTGAATATTTGAAATTATATTTTTTAATAATTTTTAAAGTTATGTCTAAGGCGAATAAAAAATTGAGAATCACGCATAAACTATAAAACTTATTTTTATGAAATCTACGTCATTTTAAAGATAATTTAATTATTTATATTTTAGTATACGTGTATTTAGTATAATATATGTTGTTTTATCTATAATAAATTAATAATGCATCTAATTTCGGACAGTGCTCCTGGACGGGCGAGTCCTATTACTGGGTGGACGTATGACGCGTTACGTGGGCTCAGCACAGAACACGCAAGCTAACCACTCAAGGTCGTTGGCAGTAAATAGCGCCTTAAAAGGAAGAAGACATTATTTATGAATGCTACAGCGTCAGAACCACCGGCAGCGAACATACCGCCGCTCGAATTTGATTTCCAGTCAAAATGTCTAATTTGTTGTAATAACATATCAGATAATTCAATTTTTTTATTCTCAAAGTGCCTGCTACACGATTGCCAACCCCGTCCCTGACAGAGGTGACCTTGGTTGCCTACCGGCAGAGCTGAACGAAATTTGATCATAAACCACCATCTAGACGGATGTAAACCACCAAGGTCGAGGTGACCTTGGTGGTTTACATCCGTGTAGATGTCGGGACGCGTTTGGCGACTGTGTAGCATTCACTTAATGGCTTACGCAGACTGGGACGGAATGGCAAAGGATAAATTTTTTTGCCAAAGGACAATCAAACTTATCTAGTAGGAATACGACATAAATTCAAATGTTTTAAATTTATGCCGTGGCATCGAGAAATCCCTTTCGATGCCGCGGCATCAAATTAAAACATTGGAATTTATGTCGTTTTCCAACTGTATCAGTTTGAATATCCTTTGGCAAAAAATTTAATCCTTTGCCATTCCATCCCAATCTACGTAGGCCTTAACTCTAATCTCCTCAGCAGGTATAAACATTATTTTGCTTATTGACCTTTTTTCGCATGGGTAGTAGTATAATAACTCTAAAAGTAAAATAATAACTGTCCACACTTAGACTCTCATTTGGTCCGTTGTGCGCACGGAATAGAAAAAACAAATGGGCACTTGCCCATACAATTATCC
This sequence comes from Polia nebulosa, assembly GCA_951329385.1. Taxonomy (NCBI): domain Eukaryota; kingdom Metazoa; phylum Arthropoda; class Insecta; order Lepidoptera; family Noctuidae; genus Polia; species Polia nebulosa. The sequence goes on from OX589602.1 coordinate 23,780,928, forward strand.
GACGCGTGCCACAATTATGCGGAAAAAAATTAAAATAATAACAACCTTTGTAAGTTGCAATAAGTGTTAATTTTGTATGAACAACAAATAAGCTTTTCGTCAAAATTTAATTTATTATTCATACAAAATTAAGACTTATTACAACAGACGAAGGTTGTTATTATTTTACATATTTTTTCGCATAATTGTGTCACACGCCAGGTAGCTGCGTGGGCACTTCCGCTAGTTTTTTTCTATTCTGTGGTTGTGCGTGTGAGGTCCTGGCTAAATGGCATAGACAGCCTAACTCCGCCCAGAAGCACAGAAGCCTCCTGGGAGCTTCACAGGCTTCGCGGAGCGACCTCACTTTTCCACGTAACCACGGCCTCGCATTCTAGGATGACGTGGGCGACTGATTCCTCAGCGTCAAAGCAGCCTCTGCAGAGACGGCTATCCGTGGCACCTAGGTTGAAAAGATGTTTGGTCATGAGGCAAAGAACCGTGATTGTCCCTATTATTATTCTGAGGTTGGCTCTACTAAGACTGAGCAGTTTTTTGGTTGGTCATGGGTGTAGGCTTGGCATGGACATTCTTGACTGCCTGCCGGTGACCATCTGTTATTATGGAGTTCAGTTGATCTTTGGCGGATCCATGTACGAAATTGCGAGAAAGGTAGGGGAAGGAGTGGGTACGGGCCTAACACTACCATCTCGGCACCTCCCTTCGCAAGTTCGTCCGTGGCATCATTGCCTAGACAGCCACTGTGCCCCTTGATCCACTGGAGGGTGATTCGGTTTGATATCGAAAATATACTCTCCAGGGCGAGGTGACATTCGTAAATTAATTTACTGTTAGTTTGGTTATCTAAGGCTTTTAGCACAGCCAAACTGTCTGACAGGAATCTGATTCCAAAATTATGTATCCCCAAGCATTTTACAGCTGTTGCCGCTTGTGTCAGGGCGACACATTTACATTGGAAGATCGAGCTGTGTTTGCCTAGTGGTATGTTAATGTTGAGTCCCTGAACCGTTTTGTCTTTGAGCCGTCTGTGTAAATGCGTACTTCATCGACTCCTGACTGGTCCCTTTCTTCCTCTGCTGTCTATATGCGGTAGTTTTTGTTGAAAGTGGGTTTATTGGGTGTTCTATCACACGGGGCAGCGATAAATGGGTGATACTCAATCGCCCGGTCCTGCCTCCTGCTGTATGAATAGATTTAGGGGGGTTAATTGCAAGGCTATCTCCACTGCTGCTGTTGGGGTGGTTTTCATACAGCCGGTGATAACTGAACAAGCCAACCTTTGGAACTTCTGTAGTCTGTTAATGGTGGTCCAGAGTTTGGTCCTCATCCACCACACCAGAGAGCTATAGGTCAGCATTGGTCTGATCACGGCTGTGTAGAGCCACAATGTAATCTTAGGAGAGAGTCCCCACGTTTTTCCTAACATTTTTTTGCATTGGTAGAGTGCGATTGTGCTATTGTTGAGTTTGCAGTCAAGATGCTTGTTCCAGAGCAGTTTGTTATCGAGAAGTACTCCGAAGTATATGACTTCCTCATTGAGTGTTAGTTCGTTGTTGAAGAGTTTAGGTAGTTTAAGGGGTTTTAGAACTCTTTTTTTGGTAAACATTAGCAGTTGAGTTTTCGAGGGGTTGACCGACAGCTCGTGTTTTCCACACCAGCTTTCAATTATTTTGAAGGCTTTCCTCATGAGATCGCATAAGACACCCTCAAAATGCCCGGAGATCAAGATAGCTATATCATCTGCGTAACCCACCGAGTAAAGGCTGTTAGCATTGAGCTCTGTGATGAGCTCGTTTACGACTAAGTTTCACAGGAGAGGTGACAGCAGCCCCCCCTCTGGACCGCCTCTCCTTACGATCCTCTTGTGGTGGTGTTCACAGTAAATTGAATAGTTCAGTATTTTATCATGTTGTGTGGGTACACAACATGCAAACATGCAAGGATTAGCGCAACACCGTGCGCCGCCAGTGCCTGTCTGAATGTTGGCGAAGTTTGTTTTGTCAAAGGCACTTTATAAAATCAATGAAGGCACCTAGTGTGGGGTTTTTACCTGCGCAGTAGGTGTGTTGATTGGGGTGTAAGGGTTTTAGTATTGCGATTTGGCTTCTGATGGTTTTCCCCTAGTCTCTCCAAAGTCTTCAGGAGGAATGAGGTGAGACTTATGGGTCTGAATGATTTGGGGTGGGTGTAGTTACCCCTGCCGGGTTTTGAAATAAAAATGATTTTAACTTCGCGCCAGATCAAGGGGATGTAGCGGTGGGCTAGACATGCACGGAAGACCTTGATCAGGTGCTCCACTAGTGAGTCACTGCTCCATCTTTGCAGGGCTAGAAAGATGTCATCCTTTCCTGCTGTCTTGAAAGGTAGGAAGGTGTTGATTGCCCATGTTCATTTATCTTGGTCAATGACTTCAGCAGCCACATTCCAGTCCAGGCTGCTTGTAGCTCGTTCACCATATGGTTTCCAGCTTTGTTGGGTTGCAATCTGGCAGCCTGGGAAGTGGGTTGTTAGCAGTAATTCGCTTGTTTCTGCGTCGTTAATTGTGTAGATCTTGTCTGATTTGTTCCTGTGGCAAAACATGTTTTTACCCTCATTGCCTGATTACTATTTTTAATGTTGGTATAGAAACGCCTCCAACCGTTCCTTCCTCTTAGACGTATCAGGTTTTTGTTGGTTTTGCGTGTTGTTTTGTATTGGTCCCATCCGCCTGGCGACCTTGTGTTCATGGCTCTGTTGAAAAGCCTTCTCAGTTTCTGCTGGTGTCATTCTAGTTCTGGGCTCCACCAGAACTGTTTAGCTGCCCATCTGGGTAATGTCAGTGGGCAAGACTGCACATAGCTAGATACAAGGATGTTTTTATGTTGTCTACGTGTTCATCTAAATTAGTTATAGGATATTCAGCCGGAAGGGAAGTTAACTACTTAGCCCTACTTGGACCAGTCTGGTGAACTTTACTCAGTCTGTGTTGCGAGATACCCTTCTGGGCTGTGGTTAGGGTAGGTTAAAGTTTAGGGTATACTGGATTCATCTGTGGTCTGAGCATGGTTTACAAAGTTCTTAAGGAAGTATTAAACGTTTATTTTAAATCCATGTAATAAATATTCTTTTTAAATATAAAGCGAATTTCTAAACACCCTCTGTACACACAACTACCTAACAAGCTAAACATTCCCAATATAAGTTGACCTCTCATTGTACGGAAATTCTATACAATGCGAGGTCAGCTTTTACTGGAAATGTATAGCTTTGGCTTGATCTGTAGCCGTGTGTACGTTGTGCATATTAAGTTAAAAAAAATATTTTATAACGGTGGACACCAAACTCGCCAACACTACAAAAAAAAAAAAAAAAAAAAAACCATCCAAAGGTTGTCTTGAAAAGATCGCTTTTAGCGATAAGGCCGCCCATTGTGTCACTCTATGTAATGTTTTCCTCATATTTTTATTGTAATTTATATGGTGTACATAATAAAGAGTATTCTATTCTATTCTACTCCAAAAGTATGCGCGTGGCAAAGCAACTTCAAACGGTCATGTGAAGGTCAACTCTTACGCTCTAGCAATATCAGCGAACTATCCTAAAAAAATAATTGAAGTTTGAAAACTTGTTGGATAATTGATAAATCTATTTTAACATTAAATCATATGACTAATATAGATATGAAAATGGACGGAGATATTTTTCACATTACGTAATTAAGCAAAAATCAAAAAACATATTTAAAAATTAAAATCTTTTGGATAACTAAACATAGATATGTATTTAAGAATATCAAAACATATTAAAAAATAAAAATTAGCATATCAATTTTTCAGTACAAGTTATAGTTAAAATGTTAAAAGTTAAATTTGGGGTATCTTTTAAATTAAAAAAATGTTGGATGCCTTTACATACTTATTCTAAGTCGTACATACGTACGTATACAGAAAGTATTTAAGAATGATGTAATATTCACAGAGAGTATGAGTATTCAGCGATTTTCATGTTTAGTTAAAAATACCTAACTTCTCGTAACAAAATTTGTTGGATTATTATTAGTACATCTGTAATCTGTATTACCTAATTTCATCACATGCCAAATGGAACCGCCCAATCCTGGCCATGTTTTGCCCATCAATGTGGTAAATACAAAAAAAAATACCCATTTAGTAACTAAGATATTGCTATTACTTATTTGAAATGAAAACTCCGGAATAATTAAAAGCAAATTTAATCAAGACACTCAATCGTTTATTGCCTTTTTAACACTTCCGGTTACTAGTCAATCCTGTCATTCAATAGAGATGGCACCTGGTGTGGTGAGTTGCCGCCACTCTGCAAGTTGGGTGGGGTTGGTATCACGTCGCGTGTGTGTCTCGCTTTAATTTGTCAGACAGACGTGAGTGGCCGGCTTTACGAGCTATAGACAATTTAAAATGCAACAATCGACGTCACGTCAGTTTGACGTCAGTGTGTGTGTCTAACGCCGCGAGGCACAGCGCGCATCTCACCGCAGACTAATTGTCTTAAAATAATATCGTCCCCGCAAATACGCTAAAATCCCGAGTAAATCCCGTAAACGTTGGGGATCCTCCGGGAATAATAAATAACCCATATAAACCGCGTCCGTTAACTACTGAACAAGCATAATCAGGAGTGTTGGTGTGAAGAAACGAGTGGCCACTCGTCGTCGTCCAGCGTGAACAGCCAGGAAAGTCAGGTAACGCTTGTTCTTGATAGCTTAGAGTAGGGCCACATTCGCCGACTGCTGCCGACCACTCCTAACTTGAAGTTATACAGACAAATATAGGCAATTTTGGGCCAGCATTCCCTCTAAGTGCTTGGTCGTATTTACCGTTCTACATCCGCAGAGACCCACGGCTATTTACACGCTTGGGCATCTCCATTAGATGGTCCTTTCGAGCCTGGATAGGCATCAGTAAAATTCAGTACAAATTAAGTACAAGTCATTACGGTAGGCACATAACTTTATTAGTGCCCCAAAATGGCGTCCCGCAAGCAAGAAGCTAAATTGGCTCAGCTTACCGCTAAAAAACAAATGATTTTCGAGCGAGTTAATCGCATATATAATGATTCCAGAAACATCTCGAACTATGATTCACGTTCAAATGAGACATTCTTAGCGCAGTCAGAAACAATTACTGAGCAATATAACAAATTTGAGGAAATAATAGAACAAATGAATGAATTGCAATTCGAGATTGACCAAACCGCACCAGACTATTCGAGTCTATATTCTATTGAAGACTTATATTCTAATATTAAATATAAACGTAATCTCATACTTTCGAAAAACGAAACATCGGAACACAAAGTGGGTACTCGGATAAAATTACCGCCCATAGATTTGCCAACGTTTGATGGTAAAGCGGAAAATTGGCCCATATTTTATGAAATGTTTCGAAGCAATGTTCATTTAAATACCGATCTGGTTGACTCGCAGCGTGTCCAGTACTTGATCAGTAAATTGACTCATGATGCCTTGAAGCTGACCGCGGGCATTGTTCCTACAGGTGATACATACAACGTTATGTGGAACAGTCTCGTAAAAAGGTATCAAGATAAGCGTAGTTTAGGGATTCATTATCTCAATAATATACTGGACATTAAACAATGCGCCGGAAATGCCGCGAGCCTCAATACTTTTGTGGAACGATATTCAGCGTCCGTCGCAGCCTTGAAGCAGTTAGACATTCCAGACTTACTGGATTTTGTTTTATTACACTGTGGTTTAAGAAAGGTTGACGCGCAAACTGTCTTACAGTTTGAATCACGTGTGAGTGAAAAAGAATTACCTTCCTATGCGGAGTTTATAACATTCATGCAAGAATATGTTAAGGTACTACAACGCTCATACGGTAATAATTTACAGACGGAACCGCGCGCTAAGTCTAGTTCAGTTAATCATCAAACAAAAAATAATACCGCTAAGTCATTCGTATCGCGTAATGAACCGGTTTCGAATGGCAAATGTACGTTGTGCGATAAGGATGACGTACGACATCAGCTGTTCTATTGCCCGCTGTTTAAAAATATTAGAACACCGCTTGCACGTTTTGAATTTATTAAAGCTAAACGTGGCTGTATAAACTGTTTAAGTCTATCCCATTCTTTGGTTAAATGTAAGTCACGTAACGTTTGTAAAATTTGTAAGAAGAACCACCATTCTCTCTTACATTTCCGAGAAAAACATGAGTCATTATCGCCCGAGCCGCAAGCGCCTACTAAGGATACATCTGTTTCGCTCACTACAGCTGTTAAAACTGGGTCAACCATTTTGCTAGCGACCGCGCAGTTATATGCATACTATAGCGACATCAGAGATAAGGAGGTGGTTCGGTGCCTACTAGATAACGGATCGCAAAATAATTTAATTACTGTGGACTGTTGTAAACGTTTGAACTTACCCATAATTAAATTACGCAATTCATTTTTACAAGGTGTTGGAATGTCATCGAAACCAATACACGGTTTTATTCATCTCAACATAGAATCTCGGTTTGACCCTCATACGAAGTTTTCGATACAAGCGTTAGTTGTTGATTGTATTACAGATAGACTTCCCGCGAAATTAATTAGATTACATAACAATGATAACATGTCATACTTAAGTAACTTGCAGCTCGCTGATCCGCTTTGGAACGTGCCGGGCGCGGTAGATCTCGTGCTTGGAGCACAATTGTTCCCTTTTATTTACCTGGGAGACAGGGTCGAAACAGGCACCCGCGCACCCCCTGCTGTACTGACTAGCTTCGGTTATGTACTTATGGGTGATATTGATTGTTGTAGTAGTGATGTGACACACATTGCATCTTCGTTTACCGCGCAGGCCGACATTGAAGTCGAGTCAAATTTACATAAGTTTTTTGAGCTAGAGGAAATTCCATCTCAACGTTTTATTAGTCCGGACGAATTAGAGTGTGAAAATAATTTTAATTCTTCAGTCTTATTTGAAGACGGCAGATATTTTGTCGATCTACCTTTTGCGCGCTCACCCAGCGAGCTAGGTAGCTCGCGCGGTTACGCCCATCGGCGCTTACTTGCTCTCGAGCGTAAGTTCGCGTTAATGCCGACCCTACGCGAGAATTATAACTCAGGGGTATTTAGCGGAAGTGCCCGACTCTGAATTGACAGAGGAGGGTTATTATATACCGCATCATGCCGTCATTAGACCGGACAAGGACAGCATTCGAGTGGTTTTGGACGCTAGCGCCAAAACTCACTCAGGGTTGTCGCTCAATGACATTTTGCATGTCGGACCTAATTTGCAAGCAGACTTGTTTTTGTTATTGCTTGATTTTCGTACATTCCCTGTCGCGATGACAGCGGATATAAAACAAATGTTCTTACGTATCGGTGTAAGAGAGCACCACCGCAAATATTTACGAATCTTGTATCGTTTTAGCAAAGGTGAGCCTATTCGCACCTTTCATTTTAACCGCGTTCCCTTCGGACTAAAACCTAGTCCTTATTTAGCGATGCGCACATTGCGTAACTTGGCGTGTGAGCAAAGCGACCGCTTTCCTGAGGCTTCTAAATTGGTAGAAACTCAGTTTTACATGGACGACTACGTCTACTCTGTTTCGGACGAACAGACAGCTATGCGTCTATCCCGCGATTTAATTGATTTAATGAAGGTAGGTTCCTTTGACTTAGTCAAATGGGCTACCAATTCACCCGCTTTATTAGAGATTCTCCCAGAGTCTCACCGCTTACCAGTTAATTTTTCTGGCATGGATAATGATGTCCATAATTTCAAAATCCTTGGATTAACCTGGGAACCCGCTGATGATTATTTTTCTTTGACAACAATCGCCGTGGATGATAAATGCACGAAGCGCGCGATTCTATCGCTAGTTGCCCGCTTGTTCGACGTACTGGGCCTTGTAGGACCCGTTGTGCTGTACGCGAAGGTATTAATCAAGGAACTTTGGTTAGCTAAAGTAGGATGGGATGAGGTTCCACCGGAATCTATCACAAATCGGTTTGCCGCTTTTACGCGCGATTTTCCTTCACTCTCTTCTCTAAAGGTTCCTCGCCACATTGGCGTCTTTAGAGAAGCTGTAGTGAACATCGTAGCCTTTTGCGACGCCAGCTTTACTGGTTATGGCTGTTGTATTTATTTACACATTACCAACCCTACTGGTGATATCACTGTCCGACTCTTATGTGCAAAGTCCAAAGTCTCCCCCGCAAAAATAACAACGCTAGCTCGATTAGAACTTGTCGCCGCTTTACTTCTGTCTAAACTTGTTCGCGTAGTCAAGGAAAAACTTTCCGCTCGTGTACCTATTACAGGTGTCCACGCTTTCTCGGACTCCACCATAGCTCTCTCGTGGATCCACTCATCTCCCCATAGATGGTCTATTTTTGTCAGCAACCGCATTGCTCAAATACAGGAAAACTTACCTGCCGCTTGTTTCCGTCACGTGTCCGGGAAAGAGAATCCTAGCGATTGTCTGTCTCGCGGCATGCTGCCGTCGGATTTAATAAGACACTCGTTGTGGTGGAACGGCCCCACATGGCTCCATCAGCCCATGAGCGAGTGGCCTTTAAAGTTCGCTCCTGCTCAATGTGAAACATTGCCGGAGTTTAAATCAAAGGTTTTTCTTGTAGAAACTTCGAATACTGAACCGCGTATTTTAGATACTATAGCTGACCGTGTTTGCTCATGGAATAAATTGTTACGTGTATTTATGTACATTCTTAAATTTACAAACAGACTACATAGTCATAGTTCTGTTGAAAACATTCAAACCGCCGAAAATTTCATTGTTCGATTAGTTCAAAGTTTACATTTTGCGAGCGATTTAAATTTAATTAAAGCAGGTGAACTTCCAGCTAAGAAGTTGCGCTGTTTATCTGTCTTCATTGATAGCTTCGGAATCTTACGTATTGGGGGCAGATTGTCTAAATCTGACTTACCGTATGAAGCCAAGCATCCCGCGCTTTTACCTAAACGCGACCGCGTAGTCGATCTAATTATCGATCACTATCACAATACGTACTGCCATACGGGCCCAGGGTTATTGATGTCCATTATAAGGCAGCGGTTTTGGATATTGGATGGCCGAACGGTTATACGTTCTCGTTGTCGGAAATGTAATACTTGTTTCCGTCTAAATCCTAAGCATCCAGTACCCAAAATGGCTGAACTTCCTGGATACCGCGTCCGTGATGCTAAAGCCTTTGTACACACCGGTGTAGATTTCGCCGGGCCGCTTGCTTATATACCTATTCGACGTAGAGGTCAACGTTCGCAGAAACTTTACTTATGTTTGTTCGTATGCATGGTGACTAAAGCCATACATATCGAGCTTGTTTCGGATCTCACATCTGAGGCTTTCCTATCCGCATTTAAGAGATTCATTTCTCGCCGCGGTCCAGTGTCTGTTATGTACTCAGACAATGGTACCAATTTTGTTGGCGCTAAGGCGCAATTGGATGATATTTATTCTTTTTTATTAAATTCGACTGTTCAAACGGATATTAAAAATGAGCTTCTTAAATCACGCATCGAGTGGACAAGAATACCGCCGCGAGCTCCACACTTCGGAGGTATTTGGGAGTCGAATATTAAGAGTGTTAAAACTCACTTGTTTAGAGTCGTAGGTAAACAACTTCTCACTTACGAGGAACTCTCGACCGTATTGGTGCAAATTGAGTGCCTTTTGAACTCTCGACCACTTAGTGTAATTTCGTCAGACCCACATCCGGAGGTACTCACTCCCGCGCATTTTTTAATGTCCAGTCCACTCACGTATTTGCCTTCTTCTGAATTGGCAGAAGAAAACATAAACCTAAACAACCGCAAAAGGCTCTTGGATCAACTTGTGTTATCCTACTGGAATAAATGGCGAATTGAGTACTTGCACACGCTGCAAGTTCGCCAGAAGTGGTGCACTCCCGATCGCCCTATAGAGATAGGTACTGTCGTTCTCTTGGGTCAAGATAACGTACCTCCATTGACTTGGCCATTAGGTATCATAGAGGAAGTTTTTCCGGGATCGGATGGTGTAATTCGAGTCGCTTCAATAAAAACCGCGTCAGGCACGTATAAACGTCCTGTCACTAAGTTGTATCCTTTGCCAACTCAATAGATTATTATTACTACATAATTTAGTTTAATTTAGTTTAGGGTTCATATTATGCGTTCCAATGGTACGCCATTACATAGTTGTAATTTAGTTTATTCGACTTACCATAGTCAAGTCGAACCGCAATTCATTCTTAGGACACTGATAATTATTTTTCCCGAGCATTATATCAATGCGATGGTGTTTCGGACTGCTGCTTGGATTTCCCTCAAAGCTCTTCAACAAGTTAATGCTTACATATCATCACCGCTTCTTGAACCTCACTCTCTCCGCATAGATTAGCAGCTTTTGAAAGCTCCTGGACCTTTCAAGGCGGGGAGCATGGTGTGGCGAGTTGCCGCCACTCTGCAAGTTGGGTGGGGTTGGTATCACGTCGCGTGTGTGTCTCGCTTTAATTTGTCAGACAGACGTGAGTGGCCGGCTTTACGAGCTATAGACAATTTAAAATGCAACAATCGACGTCACGTCAGTTTGACGTCAGTGTGTGTGTCTAACGCCGCGAGGCACAGCGCGCATCTCACCGCAGACTAATTGTCTTAAAATAATATCGTCCCCGCAAATACGCTAAAATCCCGAGTAAATCCCGTAAACGTTGGGGATCCTCCGGGAATAATAAATAACCTATATAAACCGCGTCCGTTAACTACTGAACAAGCATAATCAGGAGTGTTGGTGTGAAGAAACGAGTGGCCACTCGTCGTCGTCCAGCGTGAACAGCCAGGAAAGTCAGGTAACGCTTGTTCTTGATAGCTTAGAGTAGGGCCACATTCGCCGACTGCTGCCGACCACTCCTAACTTGAAGTTATACAGACAAATATAGGCAATTTTGGGCCAGCATTCCCTCTAAGTGCTTGGTCGTATTTACCGTTCTACATCCGCAGAGACCCACGGCTATTTACACGCTTGGGCAACTCCAGCACCTTTTACTGAAAAAATCGATACACCGGTTACCTAAATTCGATTTTTGAAAAATCTTTTTTTATTATGTAGTTTTATATATCGATTTTTCGATAAATCGATCTCGTATCGGCGGCATCAATACGTTAATAATAATCGTAATTGAAAACTGATTGACATTGACATTTCAGATTTTGTTTGGTGATTTGCTCATGCAAGTTGTGTTTTTTTGGTCTACTGCGTTTTTATATTTGATTTTCAGACGACTGAATTACGATTATGGACCCTGTAACCACTCCGGATGACGGTCCCGGCTTGCCAATGGATACCGGACAGTTATGTTGTACCCACGTGATGACTATTGTGTGGTTTCTGGGCTGGGCAAGGTTTCCGTCAAATATAAATCCTAGTCATTTATTTAAGCGAGACCGAATAAAAAATCAGAAAACTAAAATATTTTTTTTAATAACCTCGAATTTTTATATATGATTTATAAATGTCCAACGGAGTTCTATATAAGAAAAAGTGGTTGTTCCTTTATCTATGATGTCAACCCTAATGCCTATAATTGGTTTCTTTCATGGGCATCACTTGGCCAAAACCTCTTTATCAAATGGGCATTTGGATTTTTTCGGCAGTCTCCATAAAACAAATATCCTCGTTGACTGGACTAATCAGGCAAGCGCAACGCAGAACGGGACACGGTGCGAGCGACGCATATACAAGACGAAGTGGGCGGGGCGCCGAGCGGGCCGCGAGATCCGAAAGCCGCCATTTTGAAGTGCAAACGTCTTACAGAGTTGAACATCGTTTATGTTGTGATCGGCAAAGCAGTGTTTATAAAACAATAAGTATTACCTAATTTCATCACATGCCAAATTTTATAGCCGGGAGAATTTTTCGGAAGTCTCCATACAACAAATATCCTCGTTGACTGGACTAATCAGGCAAGCGCAACGCAGACCGGGACACGGTGCGAGCGACGCATATACAAGACGAAGTGGGCGGGGCGCCGGGTGGCCCGCGAGATACGACAGCCGCCATTTTGAAGTGCAAGCGTCTTACAGTGTTGAACTTTGTTTATATTGTGATCGGCAAAGTGTTTATAAAACAATAAGTTTATTTTAATTAGCTTAGTAATAAGTACAGATAGTGTTATAAATATTACAACCATGGAGCTGAAGGATCTAGTCACCGCACGTGGCTACTTGAAAGGTACGATTACGAGGTTACAATCTGCTTGTTCGCAATCAGTAAATACTATTTCCAAAGAGACCTTATTAGCTAAACGATTAAAGTTAATAAATACGTTTACGCAATATGGATCTCACAACATAAAAATCTCGTTACTCCATTCAGAAGACAAAGAGGGCATCGAGCAAATAGAAAACAGCTATTATCTCATCATCACTGCAATTGATGAGGAACTTGTTAATTAAAGATTAATAGACAGTTTATTTTAATCATTTGCACAACCATTGTATTACATCATACATCTTGGCTCGCTAATCTAAAACTTCCAAAGAGACAGGTCATAGACTACAGATTATATAGTCTAGACATGGGCGTTTTCGGTTTTTTCCGCAAACCGTTTTCGATATCGATATCGAAAACGGTTTTCAGATATCGATATCTTTAGTACAGTTTGCAAACGTTAACATGATGAACAAACTAACAACGAACGCGAACTAACGCAAACTCACACGTTTACAGTTATTTAAAACATGGATGCAGGTACAAATCAAACAGTATGCAGGGTCAAATTCAACCTTATTATTTAGAACTGTAGTTCTATTTTATAGAGTAATTGTCTCACTAATATCAAGTAGTCGTAGCCACCAGCCGCCAAAACATGGACCCTAAAAGCGTTATCGTAACAATACAATAGAAACTAAACCTTATTGCTAGTATAGTAAGATATATTATTATGTAACCAAGTACCAGTAAAAGAATATATACTTAGAAAGAGGGGTAGCGCATATGGTTCATATCGTTTGTGAAGTTTGCGTTTTGTTCGTATGTTTTCGCATTGATTCAGTTTTTTGTTCTCGTTCTTTAGTCGAGGTTTTGGCTCGATGCAGTTTTTGTGATATCGATTATGTTGATATAGATATCGTTATGATATCTAACACATATTCGATATAAGTTACGTTTTGATGTATCCGACTCATGTCTAATATAATCTGTTTTAATCACAGATTAAACAGATAATTACAACACAGAACATCCTCTCTGTTTTATCAAATTAATGAGTTTATGTGAATAAAATCATTATCACTTATACTTAACTATTTAATGTAAGTCATAAAATCACTCGTTATTTATCTTCTTATATCACGTATTATAATACGTATCATCAAAAATTACTTATAAATAATTTAACCACAAGTAAGTCATACACAAATAACAATGGATACATATTTAATGTAGTGTGTAGTCGTTCAACTTTACTGGTAAACATCTTGAACTTACAGGTCTAGTGCTATGACTTTGAGTTGGAATTGGCTCAGCTGGATCAAGGTTAACATCTGAATTTGAAATCAAATTTTTATCAAAAATTAGTTCACAACCATAATCAGTATTATTATACATAAAATTATCTACTAAATCAGTTTTCTTCTTTTCTTTACTTTTGTTTGTAATATCCTCATTTTCCTTTAATATCCCTTTATATGGTTTTATATGTGTTAAGTTTCGCCTATATATTACCCCATCTACATTCACTTTATATGACCTTTCATTAACTTTTTCTACAATAAATCCTAATTTCCATGTTTTTGTATATTCGGGACTTATTTGCACCGTCACATTCTGACCGATATTTAAAAAGAAGGGTTGTTTACATTTTTTATCATAGTAATATTTACTTTAGTCTCTTTTAGCCTTGATTATTTTTGAAATGTCAGTCAGCAATACAGGAATGAGTAGCTCTGATACATTTGGTATTAAAGTTGTAGTTTTTCTAGATAGAATTTTTTGTGCAGTATTACAATCATCTCCACCACTTGGTACATTCCTCTGGTGTAACAGAGATATCCAAAAATCCTCCCAGGCCTCATGTGATTTAAGAATGAGTTTTTTTTGCAAATTTTACTGTAGCCTCAGCAATTCCATTAGACAGGATAATGAGGTGAGGAAGTTACATGAATAAAATCCTATTCTTCAGCAAACAGAGCAAATTCTCTGTTAATAAAATTAGTAGCTCCATCAGTACATGACATATCTTTTGTGGCATACCATATCTTGCAAAATTAAAGTAGATTTTGAGGTCACGTCATTGTTAAGATTCTGGTATGAGAACCAAATAAACAATGTTAGGTAGGCAGAGACTATGTCCGAAAAATATAAATTGAAATGTGGGGTGAGGCAGGGGGGAATCACCTCCCCTCGCCTTTCAATTTATATATTAACCAACTGATTGTTGAGCTCAGCAATACTGGTGTCGGCTCCGTCAATATGACAATATTGACAGAGTTGCTATGAACAACATCAGCTACACAGACGATATGGTCTTGCTGAGCCTATCAATCAGTGCATTAAGACGTTTACTGAAGGTCTGTGAGAACTATGCGGTGACTCAGGGGCTTAGGTATAATGTCACTAAGAGTGAGTTACTTGTTTTCAGTGGTGGTGCCAAAAGATACTTAAATGTTTCATGCAACTCATTAGCAGGTACACCCTTGATGCAAGTCTCAAAATTTAAATATCTGGGCCACTGGGTCACTGTGCGACGATTCAGATATCGAGAGAGAGCGTAAGGCGCTGTCTGTTCGAAGTAATATGCTGGCCCGTAGGTTTGCACGGTGTTTTTACGACGTTAAAATGACGCTTTTTCGAGCCTACTGTCAGACTTTTTACACCTGCAACCTTTGGGTCAAGTATACGCAGAAGGCATACATCGCCCTGCGTGTACAGTATAACAATGCTTTCAGGATGCTTGTGGGGCTGCCGCGGTATTGTGGGGCTGCCGCGGTATTGTAGCGCTTCGGGTATGTTTGCCGATGCGAGAGTGGATGATTTTGCCATTATTTGAAAACGATCCGCTTCTCTCCGGCACAGAACAGATATCAGCAACCACGGCATGTTGAGAGCACTTAGTGACCGGTGGGACTGCCCGATGCTTGGTCGATATGGGTGAGAGATGCATTTTATTATTCCTATTGTGTTATTAATTTATTATTATTATTATACCTATTTGTGATTTATATGTGTGTGTATTGTGTTATTTTTATGTTATTTGTGATTCATTTCTCCTATGACATTATTATGTAATTTGTGATGTATTTCGATTATGTTATTTTAGTTATTATGCTTATTTGTAATTTATGAATACGTTTAGATGTCAATATTTACTAATCTGATTCTATGGACTTCAAAGTCTGCAAATAAATGATAATTATTATTATTAATAATAAGGTAAGCTTAAAATGTAATACATGTGAGTCGGATATTAATGAAACCCTTACACATCGATACATCAATGATGAAAGATCATCGGAGCAAGAGCTCTGTGAATACATTTTTAATAACACTGTTCAGTTGAAAGGAAATTGTTTTAAAGTAGCTTTACCATTTAAATTACCTCTTAGTGAAGTCAATGATTCCTTGGATGATTCCTTTAATCTTGCATTAAAAAGATTTTTAAACTTAGAAAAGAAACTAAATAAAGATCCCAAACTTTTCTCTGAGTACCAAAAGTTCCTTCATGAATATTTAAGTTTACAGCACGGTCACTATGTAGACATTGGGCTATATGAATTAAACAAAATACTATATATTTTATGCCAGATCATGCAGTCCTGAAGCCTGACAGTAAAACCACCGAACTGCGTACAGTGTTTGATGGTTCTATGAAAACTAACAATAAAGTGTCACTTAATAATTTACTTTAGGTGAACGAATGGACCCATAGTACAAAGAGACTTGTTTGAGATACTGTTGTTATATCGTTGTGGTAATTTTACATTTACCTCTGAAATAAAACAGATATTTATAAATATACGTATAACTCCGCAGCATACCTCCTTACAAAACATTCTGTGGAGAGATAGCCCTAATGAGCCAATCCAATGCATTAGGCTTGACACAGTCACATATGGGTTGACAAGTTTAAACTATCTGGCCACTCGTTGTCTTAAAGAACTAGCAGCAAAAAATAAAGACACTTTCCCGCTAGCTTCATTCATCATAGCAAATTGTACATATGTAGATGACATTCTTTATGCAGATAATGACTTGAATATTATTTTAGAGGCTAAGTCACAGATTTGTCAACTCTTGAAGTTATGTAATTTTCATTTCATAAATCCGCTTCAAAATAAAAACAAAACTGTACTGCGCTTAGAACTTAACGCTGCCCTGCTTCTCTCCATGCTTGTGGCAAAGGTTTATTACACGCTGAAAATAAAATATAATACAAGCAATGTCTATTTATTTACTGATTCACAAATTGTTCTCGCATGGTTGCACACAGAACCCATGAAACTTCATGCTTATGTCGCAAATAGGGTAAAGGAAATTGCTAAAAATATGCTTAACTGTCCAATGGCTTTATGTGAACACTGAGAATAACCCTGCAGGAAGTAGGAGTGTTGTGCCAAGTGAGCTTAATGCCTACAGTCTGTGGTGGTGGTCTGTGGAATTTTTGCATGATAGTGAATATAAATTTAATTTTAAGATAGACTTACTCGTACCTGAAACTTACCTGAAGAAAAAACCGGGTCAGCATTCTCCGCCAGCCAGTGTCTTCAGTTACTAGGAATGTTTTCGATCAAATACTCAAATATTCTGGCATTCACAGAATGGTATGTACATTGGATTATGTAATGCGGTTTATTGATAACATTAAGGGTGGCAAAATAGTTCACAAATATCTCTTAAGTTCTGAATTGAATAATGCTTTAATTTTGCTTATTAAGAATTAACAAGAAACGTGTTATAAAGACGAAATCGAATGTTTAAAAATAATGAAAGTGTAAAAGGTTCTTTACAAAGCTTATGTCCTTTTATAGATGGTTTAGGTATCCTGCTGGTGGGTGGTAGGCTACATCATTCTGATATTCCATATGCTCATAAACATCAGATCATTTTACCTGTAGATGATAATGTTCATTGATATTCTATTTTACTGGCTTATGGTAGCTAGAACAATTTGATTATATTGGTCCTCTTGTTCCTATCGTGAGGCCGGAGCATGTTGGAATCCTAACACTAAAATTTAGCAACTATGCGCACATCACTAGCGCGTCTACGCGCATCGCTGCGCTCTCACATTCCCCTTTCACACACAGACACATACTTCTCTGTTTGATATTCTCTGGTTGCAGATGAAAATCAGCGTCAGATGGCATCCTGTGTTGTTATCTGACATTATGCTGAGCTGAGGCCCTTTTGGCATTATTAACCTTTCTGTTTTTTATTGTTTTAAGGTGTAATTATTACCATTTTTTGCTGTAATGCCAATAAACGCCTTTTTCTTTCTTTTTCTCGACCAGTAGTAGCCATTTTTTGCTTAAACGTTACACACGGCTCACAGTTACAAAAGGATCAATAAAAAACCTTTATAAATTTAGTATACAATATTATATTAGTCCTGTGAGTCCCTCTAGGTAAACGCAGTTATTAAAGTGTTCGTATTTGAATTCATGTGTTTACAACTATCTTATTTCCCCTATTATTTGGTAGTTTCTGTATCTAATAAAGGATGTTCTTAGAATCTGTTCAAAGAATAGAATGGGAAGTTAAAAACATTCTTCGGAACAAAATTTTGTGACAAACGACGGACGGACAGACGGACACGTGAGTGACAACAATACAAAAAAAACTAACAAACGGGTACGGAACCCCAAAATGAACGGTTTTAGTAACCACTGACCTAAATATTGTTTACGTAAGCAATTACATACTAAACAAAACTTGATTAATTTATTTATTCACTTTAAAGCGAAAGATCGACTCTACTCGTGTATAAAAGAAATCAAACGTAGACAAAATAATAATATTTTCAACACATTTGCTCAAAAAATGCATTTACGAAGCCTGTATAAATTGTCCGAAATTTAAAAAATACGCACCCTGTAATGGAACGTGCGGTAAAATGGGTACTCCTACCTAAGTACCTATTTTACAGCACGCTCTGTTGTATAGCGTGCGGTAAAACCGTGCGTAGCCTTTACGTTTTTTTTTTATTTCCTTAAAAAACATCTATGAATCTCACCAAGGAGTTTCACATTACAAAAAAATATATATATTAGCCGTCACGGTACACCTGGGCCTGCGGACCACAAGTAGTGGGTAACTCGTCCTCCGATCAGCACCAGGCCCGAGAGTCGACGGCGCGTAATGTTCCACGCGCGCCTCAAAGAGTTGTCAGCATTCATGACGGGGCTCGTCATGGCCGATGCCTGCCTAGGGGTTGAGGATAAATTCGAAAGAGTTACCTCGCCGCTGGGCACTCAGGCAGAGAAGGAACAGGGGTAGGTTTTAGTCAGTAAGAACCTGACACGTCGTCCCACTCCACCCAGAGGCGGTTTTTTTGTGTTGTAGTTGTTGTTGTTTGTTGTTGGTGTTGTTGTTGGTTGTGGTGGTGGTTTGTGTTATTGGTAGTGTTGTTGTTATTGGTTGTTGTGGTTATTGTTGTTAGTTGTGGTTGTTGTTTATGTTGTTGTTGGTAGTGTTGTTGTTGTCGGTGGTTGTTGTTGTTATTGTTGGTTGTTATTGTTGTTAGTTGTTGCTGGTTGTTGTTGTTATTGGTATTGTTGTTGTTTGTTCTTGTTGTTTGTTGTTGTTAATTGTTGTTATTTGTTGTTGTTGGTTGTGGTTGTTGTTAATTGTTGTTGTTGTTTGTTGATATTGGTTGTTGTTGTTGTGTTACTATTTTTCGCATAGATGTTTCTAGGGAGAAGGAAGTCGAGAGCGGTAGCGTAGTGGCGGCCTCGTGGCACCACGGCGTCATGCCGTTTTTCGTCACGATATTCGAGTCGGTTTTACTGCTAAGCCGCGCCAATAGATGTTTCACATCTAAAACAAAAGTTTGTATAATTATCTATTGTAGGTACTGTTTTCTCGCAAATATGTTGAAAAACGTTGAATAACACACGTGCGGATTGGTATTTACAAATTCGTGACTATGGTAAGCCCTCGACTTGGCCCAGAGGACACGGTGGAGCATACGGTGGAGGTCTGCCCCGCCTAGGCGGAGCACCGCCGTGTCCTCTTGGATGCGATAGGTGGCGGCGACCTCTCGCACCCGGCCCTGGTTTATTTATTTATTTATTTAACACTTCACGCACATACAAGTACAGAGGCGGACTTAATGCCTCAGGCATTTTCTACCAGTCAACCTTAGGGTGATGCAGAAACAAATAGTGGTAGGTGCCATAAGGAAAAAAAAAAAAAAAACAGGGCATCTTTATTTAAATGCAAAGGAACATAAATACATATGTAAACTACAAATAAAATATATACTTATATGAATAAACTTAATACACAAATATACATAGCCAACGACATAGGTACAAATAGATGATTGGAAAAAGAATTAACGCTGTGAGGATACTACTGCCAACTTTTTACAAATGTGTTCGCGAACTTTAATTTTGAAGGTTAATCGGTTAGTTACCATCCTGATTTCTTGGGGGAGCGCATTCCACAGAGAGATAGACTGAACGAAGAAAGAACAGTGAAGAAAGTCAGTACGGTGAGTGGGACATAAAAGAAGACGGTTATGCGATGACCGTAGATTTCTATTGTGGTTGGCGCAAATGTATAAAAAGTGAGTGGCTAGATAACTAGGAGAATTTGGAGAGAAAAGAAACGAGTGCAAGGTGGTAAGCGCCCTTTGCTCTCTACGCTGGCGTATGGGCAACCAATTAAGAAGCGACCGATGCGCAGAGACATGGTCATATTTGCGCAGATTGAAAACAAATCGAATGCAGTAATTAAGAAGACGGTCAAGTTTGTTGAGGAGATCTGCAGTCAGGTCATAGTAGCACACGTCACCATAATCGATAATAGGAAAAATTAGGGTCTGCACAAGCATTTTCTTCGTGTTCGATGGCAAAAAGTTTTTCAAACGATACAAAGCCCGCAGCGTTCCCGTAACTTTCTGACTGACACTAGCAACTTGAGAACGCCAGTTCAGGGTACTGTCAATGTGTAAGCCTAGGTCCTTTACATTAGTGCTAAAAGGAACAATCGCACCGTCGAACAGAATTGGCGGCAAGGTTGCACCATCCACTTTGGCGATGCTTCGAGGACTCCCAATGACAATCGCCTGACACTTTTTGGGGTTTACTGCAACACCAAATCTCAGGTTTCTGTCCATGTTCATGTCCATTTCTGGTTCAGTCCATGGTACGGAGTGAGAGGGAATGGGAAGCAGTCTCCGCCTTCTGCGAAGCAGTAATGCTCGCGAAGGCGGAGGGAAGCTCAACGGAGTGCCCCTCACGGCCCCGGCCGCTACCACCGCAGGAGATGTACTGGGCGTAGGACGTCGCGAGACGATCTCCGGCCACCGTAGACCCGGGCCTGCGCACGGCGAGCAGTGGGTAGCTCGCCGTCCGATCAGCACCAGGCCCGTGAGTCGACGGCGCGTAGTGTTCCGCCGGTCCACCACGCATCATCATAGTCAAGCTCTATCTTTTAGGGTTCCGTACCTGAAAGGTCCAAACGGAGCCCTATCGCTGTCACTCACGTATCCGTGTGTCTGTGTGTCCGTCTGTCTATCTGTCCATCTGTCCGGCTGTCCGTCTGTACTTCCGTCTTTCAGTTCGTCTGTCCAACTATCCGTCTGTCCGTCTGTATGTCTGTCCGTCTGTCCGTCTATCCGTCTGTCCGTCCGTCTGTCCGTCTTTCCGTCTGTCTGTCTGTCCGTAAAAAAACCCGAAGAATTTTTTTAACTTCCCATTAACCTATGAACTTGAAATTTGGTAATATATCAAATTCAAAGTCCTGACTGACTGATATACCAACGCACAGCCGAACAAACCGCTGGTCTTAGAGACATGAAATTTGGAGGGTGTGTTCTTTGTGAAGAGTCCAATCCACTAAAAAAGAGTTTTATGAAGTGCCACCCCTGAGAGGGTGAAATTGGGGTTGAAAGTTTAAAACGGGGGATGTACTAAATCTACACGGGCGAAGCCGCTGTCAGAAGCTAGTTACGTATATTTTATTAACAAATACCAAAATATATAGATCTTGAATTACTCAATCAGCATTTTTCCACTTCTTCAATGGTGCTATCAAAGCAAAAACTTTAAATGATCTTTCTGCTATTCCTGCTCCCAATTATTCACCATTTTTCTTTAATCAATTCTCCGATTGTGATGTTAAGAAGAGTATAGAAGCAAGCTCATCCAATGCTGTTGGTAGTGACTGTATTAGTCGCAAGATCCTTCCTGTCATCTGTCATATCCTAAATCATTCCGTATCCTTCCGTATTCCTATCTTCTTGGAAAGATGCCCAAATTACTCCAATTCCAAAAAAGTGTAATCCTGTATCCTTTTCTGAATTCCGTCCTATCTCCACATTACCGTTTCTTTCCAAAGTCCTGGAACGCCTTATCCATAGACAACTTAGTGCTTTTCTGTGCAAAACCGCCTCCTTAATGTTTTCCAATCCGATTTTCGTCTAGGTCACAGCACTACAACAGCTCTCGTCAGCATTGCAGACGATATTAGACTTGGGATGGAAAATGGTAATTTGACGGTCCTATCCTTATTAGACTTCAGCAATGCTTTTAACACCGTCGATTTTGATATCCTACTCGCCATACTCAGCTCTCTTAACATATCTCCAACGGCAATTGATTGGTTTCACAGTTGCCTGTGTGGCCACCGGCAACGTATTTGTATCGATGGTTCATCCTCATCATGGTGTAATACCTCTGCTGGCATACCACAGGGGGCGTTCTATCTCCTCTTCTTTTCGCTATTTTTATTAATTCAATTTCCAATGAACTTCTGTCATCCTACCACCTTTACGCTGACGATCTGCAAATATATTCGCAAGCTCCGTTAGATAAACTGTCTGAGGCTGTTAATATGGTCAATACAGATTTAGCTCGTATTTGTGAGTGGAGTTTGGCTCATGGTCTGAAGGTTAATCCTACGAAGACTCAGGTCATTGTTGTCGGCAGCCCTAGTTTGCGCTCAAGAATTGACTGGACACAGCTCCCCGGATTGTTTTTGATGCCTCAATTATTCCATACAGCGACACAGTGAAAGACCTGGGTATTTTCATAGACAAAGATTTTTCATGGGGTCCTCAATTGCAAGAAGTTAGCCGCAAGTTGTTTGCGTCTACGGGGTCTTTACGAAAACTGCGCAACTTTCTTCCAACTGCCACCAAAACTGCGCTCGCTCAATCCCTCCTTCTCCCAATCCTTGATTATGCCGATGTTAGTTATTTAGATCTTACCGAAGTGCAGCTTGATAAGCTTGAGCGACTCCAAAACTTTTGCATTAGATTCATATTTGGTTTACGCAAATATGACCACGTTTCTGAATTTCGTATTAAGCTCAAGTTGCTGCCAATCCGCCTTCGCCGGAATGCCCATGTTTTGTCACTGTTTACTCTACAGTGTTCTGTTTATTCCTACAACCCCCTCTTATCTCAAAGAACGTTTTAAGCTCCTTCATGACACACATTCTAGACACTTGAGATCATCGGAGAACTTGATACTTTTGATGCCCTCGCATTCCACCAAATTTTATGACAAATCATATGCGGTTCAAGCTGTGCGATTGTTACTCGCTTCTTTTAAAAATCTAGTAAAAGACCATTTCCCGTCTCTCTAATGCCTTTCTGTTTATATACAGGGTGTAAGGTACATGAACGCACATACGTATTCCAGTGATTCAGTACATGATTCTGGACCCCCTAGCGTTGGAATTTTTCGTCGGCTTTTACCTAGTTTTTGAAAAAAAAATCTGCGTTTTTTTTACATTAAACTGTATAAAATCGTTATACCTATCTACCTCAATTAAATTTTTAATTAAAAAATAATTAGTTCGCTTTTTTCGCAAAAAAACGCAATGTAAATAAAATTAAAAGAAGCTTCCTGCTCAGCTGATTTCTTAAGTTCACCGGAGGTCATCGCGGGCCCAGTAGGTACCTACGCACGCAATACTGGCCAAAGACCGCCGCCGGCATTTCTTTGTCGGCACAATGCTCACACAGACCGCCGAATTTCCTTTGTCGGCAAATGCTCACACAGACCTATGAATCTAACAGATGCGACACGTTAGGCATTTTAAGTGTCTACAAAAATTGATGTCCCATTGCCTACTTTTATTTGAACTTATTTTGAGGAGAGGTTATTTTTATAAACCTTCATCGAAATAAGTAAAGAAGATCTAAAAAAAATGTGTTACAGTTTACTGATAACGACTTATTTCTTAGATACATTTTTGTTATCAACAAAGTTAAGTAATACAATACAACAACGTTACTTACTCATTTCGTTAAAACCACATTCCTACATTTCGTATACCTACATCAAAATAATTACGGAGTGAGTAGGTAGTAGGTACAACTTAATGCGATTGTACAGTCTATCAATTTCATTGATCTATGCGGTCTGTAAGCGTCGGCATATTCAAAAGCGTACCTACACTAATAAATAAAATTTTATTTCTTTAGCATTTCGCCGACGACGAATTTTTGTTTTTTGTTAGTTCCGTGTTCACGTTCATCGCAAACGGATGTGCAGTTGGTAGTGAATTTAGCTTGTTATCGTAAAGTTATAAAAAACAAGTTATTGTGTTTGTTAGTATTTGTGTTTTTTGTTTTGCTTGTTGAGTGTGTGCTTGTTGTGTGCGAGAGTGTTTTTAAACAACACCTCAGTGCCCAGGCAAATGCTCATGCATGAAGCATGTAGGAGCCTCGGGATCGTAAGAAATGAACGAACTTTAAGGTGAGTTTGTTCATTAGTTAAGTACATGGTTAATAACCGCGTCCCTGACAGAGGTGTTCGTGGTTGGCGAGCGGCAGAGCTGTAGGTACCTACGAAATTTCAAAATTCAAAATCACCAAGGTCACTTCTGTAGGGACGCGATTGGCGACCGCAGGCGCTTTATACTACATTCCTGGAGCGCAATGTAGGTACTTACAAGCTTCTTTATTATTATCTATCCTAATCTTTATCTAACCTTATCTTCAGTATTCTTGAGGGATTAAAAATGTATGTGATATCAATGTTGTCGTCATTAGAATAAACAGTTAAAGGTGCCACGGAACATTATACGCATTTTTGTCGTTATAAACGTTTAACGCACGTATGCGCTTATGTCTATTAAGTATCTGATCTAGTTGTTTATCACATCGATCGGAAACATTGGAAACATCGACGTACCTAAATGTATTTTTATCACAAAGTAGATAGGTAGTCTATCACACAGGAACAGGTGTGTCTGTGTGTATAAGACGTCGTAGGTAACTACGTACTACGCGCTCGCGCGTGCCTACTTCATTGCGAAGCGTTGAGATCGCATTGTTCACAATACATTGCGTGCTTGAAAATGTCAATTTCTGTAATCGATCATTACCGAGATTAATGACTATCATAATTTAGTTACTGACATTAGGTGTAACCTTTTCGCGAAGTTTGCGGTATCTGGTTCCTTACAGCCTGTATATTCTCATCTCTTCCATAATTAGTCCTCCTTTTATTCTTTGTTCTCCTTTTTTCTCACCTCCTACGAAATTATGTAACATTTGATATGTATGTACGAGTATATATGTACTTATGTATTTTTAAATGTAAAATTTTGACTTCTATTTTTTATTAGCAGTACATCACAGACTACCTCTTTTAGATTTTAAGTTCTTTCAGTCCATCCCAAGGTCGCCGTTGTACCCATAGATTTAAGCTCGTGTAAAACAATTGTGTGACTGTTTTGGTGTACAATAAAGTTTTATTCTATCCTATTCTTTTGGCATACATTTTATATCTATAATAATTGCAAGACTCATCTATCACATTAGAATAATTTTGTATTTCTTACCACACTAATAAAATTTATTGAACACTATTTTATTTCGCCACGGACATACGACGATAATGTTTATTGCTACATCTTTCTGATCAGGCGTTAATCAAATTATTTTTACTTTTACTGTAGTGGGAGGTAGTTATTATTAGTTGTCATATCGTGTCGTTTTATTGTGTTGAGCAAAACAAAGTAAAAGTTTATTAAGCATGCAAATAAGCATACACCATGCATGCAGTGAGCATGAAGCATGCACACACCGTGCATGCAGAAAGCACGCACCAAGCATGCAGTAAGCATGCAGCAAGCAGGCAGAAAACATGCAGTAAGTAAGCAGCAAGCATGCAGCAATCATGTATCAAGCATGCAGCAGGCATGGTTTCTGTCACGGCTCTTGCGCTGCGGGGCTCTGGCAGTCCCAAGTGAGCTTATCATCGCAGATGGTTTTAACGTTCACCACCGCAGCTTCGGCTTGCTGGCCGGCTCGGCCGGCCAGCCGCGGCGGCATGCGTGCCAAAACCACCTGCTCCTCAGCTGGCAGGCCGCCTCACCCCTCCGCGCCTACGCGGGCTTAAATTACACTCTAGGAGTAGGGCAGACAAGACGACGTGGTTTTGCAGCGATTCGTTTCTGTAACTAACTTTTGTATCACAACATATTGACTTTTTAAGACAATATTTTAAATTTTAATTTAAGGTTGAAAATACTATTTTATAGAAATGACAATATGCCTAATAATATTATTCCAAATGAAATTCTGCCATTTTCATAGTATGAAAAGTGAAATTGTTCCAAATAATTGTCGCTCTAAATAAACGTTATACTAAACGAAATTACGCGGAACTTTAACTTCGCCAAAGGTAATTATGCCAAATAAAATTCTGCCATCTTAAAAGTATGCCATTGTAAATTCGGACATATACACATTCGGCCAGACAATAATTATATTTAATAATCATTTTTATGCCTCAAAAATATTCGTTTAAAGAAGATTGTGCCAAGTGTGTAATGCCAGAGTTACCGCTCCCCTGGCCACTTAGGCAGGGAAGGAACAGGGGTGGGTTTTAGTCAGTAAGAGCCACACGCCTTCACGCTCCCCCCCGAGCGGGAGATGTCATTGGATGAAATCCCACCCCACAAAAAAAATAAAAAACTGTATTATACCAAACAAATTTCGGAGCAACAAGATTCTGCCAGATAGTGGGAACCCGCTTTACACACACATTGTGAGTTTTAGTCAGTAAGAGTTTGACACACCTTCCACCTTCCACCCAGAGCGGGAAAAGTTATTATGATGTATTTGGTACTTTCCGAGCCTAAAACAAGAAA
This sequence comes from Polia nebulosa, assembly GCA_951329385.1. Classification (NCBI taxonomy): domain Eukaryota; kingdom Metazoa; phylum Arthropoda; class Insecta; order Lepidoptera; family Noctuidae; genus Polia; species Polia nebulosa. The sequence continues at coordinate 23,807,243 of OX589602.1, forward strand.
ACTCAAAGTCAACCGAGCTTTTGACTGACGCCATATTTCTCACAAACTGATAAACATCGTTACTTTATAACACTCAGCAGTTTTGAATTTATTTTCTTAATCCACAACTCATCAACAATGTTATAGGTAAAGTAAAACTAAACAACTACAATTACATTTTCTGCTCTCTCTTCTCACCCTCATTACGCAGTCACAGCGACAAAGTCGTGTGAGACGAAAATTTGTATCCTAGGTCGTCAGTGCTTCCTCTCAGGTTATTTTCACCAATGTAAAGTTTCAGACTTTTCACCGCCTGCAATTTATGCTAGATTCGTGCTCATTAAGTAAGTTTTATGATATCGTTTAAAACAAAGGTTTAAACTTTATGTGCCAGGAAGTAAGTGTCCAAAAAACTTCACACTTATTTATCTCATCAGAAATATGTATATTTGTTGTAATGATGATATTCTCCATATTCCCTTCAATATTACAAACCTTTACTAAGGTATTGGGATCCTCTTATTGAGCAGTTTCAGTTTATCAGTACGGACAGAATTATAGATAATTAGGGAAATAGATACCGAACATACAGCATGTAACAAAAACCCTGTCCGATCCAATAAAGGCATCCAGAAAAAGTTGTAAAAAATGTAACTCATAAAAATCAAAAGTTTTAGATGTTTTTTTTTTTAATAAAATATGCGAAATTTAACACTATGGCAAATTTTCATAAGTTGACAACACTCCACCGGCCGGTGAAATCTTTTCATTTTTACCTATTTTTATATCAAACGATACCGCCCTGCACAGCCGCGCTATAGGTATTCTGTCTCGCTCAGGCGGCATCTTTCAAACGAAACAGTAGGTGAACTTTTTTTATTAATTATTTCCATTGAGTAAAAATAATTATCTCGTATCCATTAAATGAACATTACGTATATGAGTACGCAGTACGATACCAAGTAATACCCTTCAGGATAGGACAGGGTTTTTGTTACATGCTGTATATATGTTTGGTATCTATATTTCCCCAATTCGGCTCTAATACTATTTCTGTCCAGATTGTATACCGATAAACACAATCTGTGTACGATTGGATTTTAGTTGTTTGTAACCTGTTTGTAATCTAGGACATTGTTATTGGAAATTCAGAAGCAATAGTATTTACATGATTTCGATCCAGTCAATACATACTATTTCCTAATAAATGCGAAAGTTGGAATGGATGGTTGGACGAATGATGTGTTAAATCAATCACTCCAAAACGGCTGAATGGTTCTTGATGAAATCAAGCACAAAGATAGATTATAGTCTGGAATAGCACTCAAGCTATAATTTATAGCGGGCAAAACCGTTGGCAGAAGCTAGTACCTACAGTTATATAACTGAGGTTATTGGATATAATAAACTCAAAATATTTACATGATAACATTGTTTCTTAAGACAATATTAAGGGTAGTAAACAAGCTTAGCATATTTGTCTAGGCTGTTTAGGCAGAAAATTATGTGTTTAATAACTACGTAGATATTCTGTCGTGATTGTGTAGTACCTTTTATATTTTTTAGAATAGAATAGAATAGAATAGAATAGGTCTTTATTTGCTTGGAATGTAGGTACATAAAAATAAGTTGTTAAATTAAATAATAGAATCCATGTACATTCTGCCTTAATATAGCATGCAAATGTAATAAAAAGTAGGATAATAAAAGTATTACAAAAAATTATCATCTAAGAAATCCTGCACAGAATAATAACATTTATCTACTAGTAATTTTGTGAAACGTTTTTTAAATTTTTGCAACGGTAAGGTTTTAATTTCGTCAGGTATTTTATTAAAGATTACAGGGGCCATACGAATCACATTCCTTTCAATAAGCCAGTTTGAAATACGCCCGTGCATAATAAATTCTGGTATTGTGATCTCAAAGGTGTACTTCACGTATTCAGCTGCATCCGGTTAAACTGGAAGCCGATCCCAAGATAGTTGGGAAAAGGCTAGGCAGGCATAATATCTTTCTTTTCTTTTCTTTTTTAAAGACGTTGCCCTACACTAGGAATTACTCCTGTATCGTGGGTGCGTTCACGATCATATTAACTCACATACACAAGACACCTAAACCTGGCACAACTATCTACTACAACTATCTATCTGTAGGCCATACAAATATTTGTACCGTGCGTGGATCGAACCCGCGACACGCGGCGCAGCAGTCAATCGCTCAACCACTGCACTAGTCTGTATACGGGAGTGAGCGGAGATTTCTATTAAAGCAAAAACGGAGCTGATATTCGTACTTGGTGGAGGTCGGGAGGGGGGCTAATCGCAGAGAGGTACATCAACGACATTCTGTTAGGCCATGTTTATTGGCGAAGATATCCTGCTAATGCACGATAATGCCCGCTACCACACCGCTGACCACTGGCCCAGTGGTATTGGCCGCGACTTACAAGTTGTAGGTCGTGAGTTCAAACCCAAGCAGGCGCTTCACTTTCTGTAAATTATTGCATCACCACTGCTCTCAAACCGGTGAAGGAAAACATCATCAGGAAACCGGCATGTCTTAGAACCAAAAATTCGAAGACATGTGACATCCACCAATCCGCATTGGGCCCGCGTAGTGGATTATGGCCCACACCCTCTCACAGATAGGAGGTCTGTGCCCTAGCAGTGGGGACATTAAAAGGCTGATGATGACACCACTGCAGTGACTAAACAGTACCTAGAAGAAGTCGGGATTCCGATTGAACATATTATGTGGGATGAGCTGAAAAGGCGGGTTCGAGGAATATGTCCAGCTCCGGCGTCCAAAGAGGACCTGAAAACGGTTTTAGTCGAAGATTGGCAGGAAATCCCACAGAATTCCATCAGAAAACTCATTCGGTCAATGAAAAACCTTTTACAGGTAATCATTAGTGCCAGGGGGGGTAACACAAAATATTGAGGGGTAAATAACATAAATTGTAAAAAAATATCTTTTCGTATTACTTCCTTCATTTAGACGTCCACAACTTCAACCTATTGCAATAGTTCGTTAAATTTAGGTAGAAAATTAAATAAATTTTATATAATTTTGATATAATTTGAAAGCTAACAATTACGTTTCAAATGATATATCACAATCCATGGTTCATTGCATAGAAATTGTAAAAAAATGTTTTGTGCAACGCGTGATGTTGTGATTCTAGTTTATTGCTCGCGAGTGTACAATATAACACAACTAATTTAATAAATAGCTTAATAAGTATGTATACCAACTGATATTAATAATATGTACAAACGCGTATGAGAACAAGTCATTGGGCATCAAATAATTCATTCACATCATTGTCAATGGGAGAAGGGCCTAGAAGCATTTTCAGCATTGCTACGTTGAATAGCAATGCTGGCCAGAAAAAGCAAGACAATTCGTTACCCAAAAAGCGCAACATATTACCCACATGTGGAAAAGTGAAACTGTATAGCAGTTTCACTATATGTGTCTAAGTGTGAATGAATTGACAGACTATATAATGTTATCAAGTATTTTGTTGCAATAACAGTGATTCCTATATACGTGATAAAGGAATCAGTCATGCACATAAGGGTAAATGATATTAACTATAATTTTAATTAAAAAGATTTTCTCTTATACGATAAACGAAGGGTAAACGACTTATTACTTATTCGTAGGGTAAACGTATAAACCAACTCTTGTGTTGCTACACGATTTTCCCATTTACAAAAAAACAAATAAATTGTTAATAATTCCAACATTTAATCCTTACAAACGTAGGATGAGCCGGTAATCTGCTATAAATTCTACGTAATTCAAATTCAAATGAAATGGGCCTCCCGCAACAACACATGGCCCACGTTTTGTACTTGTAATGTACTAGCGACCCGCCCCGGCTTCGCACGGGAGCAAAATGATTCGACAGACACGTAGCGCCATCTACATAGTTACCGCGCCCCTGGGCACTCAGGGCAGGAAAGGAACAGGGGTGGGGGTTTTTAGTCAGTAAGAGTCTGACACGCCCTTCCGCTTCACCCTAGAGCGGAAGAAGTCATAGGATGATTTCCCACCCCCCAAAAAAAAAAAAACCCAGGCAACTGGAATGAAACCCCGGGGACATTTGAGTAGGCCGCAAAAATACTCAAACTGCCAGACAATCATAAAATCTACATGAATATAACGACATACATAGTTCTAAATGAATATGAATGAACACAACCCCCTTTGGGAACACAACGCTATCAGCGTTCAGAATATCTCCTACTTCGACCTGTGTCGTACTACAGAGAACCGAGAGTTAATATAAACCACGACTTAGTTCAACCTCAACAGGACAGCTAACCTAAAAACTATATCCGGTTTATAGAACTTTATTCTCATTAAGACAATCGTCACTTACATGAGAAAATTAAATCTTACTAATTATAATTATTATCAGCGCGGGAAGAAGAAAAACAAAAAGCAAAAAACAAAGAATGATCATCGTCAACAAAGTTGGAAACGAATTCACTACATTCCTAAGATAAGGTGGTGGCACAATATTAACATCTAACATCTGTTATAACTAGTCGAGATCAAATGTTAACCATCGTTAGCCGGTGATTGTATTTATGTGATAAGTTATGTCGCTTAATTGACGCATTGCTCTAACTGTTATGGTTGATAGGCAACGGATATTGGTGCCGATTCTGTTGTGCACAAACTAAACTTAATTTAGGCTATTGCTATCTTTTTCTCTCTAATAAAACAAGAAAGAGACAGACGTAAATTAGAGCTGTCAAATTTAGTTGAACTAATATTTCAAAACAAATTGAGAAACGAGCCAAGAGGATCATCGGCAATGATAGGCTCGTCGAGTCGAAGATCCAAAGTCTTGAGCATAGACGCCGAATTGCTAGCCTGTCGGTTTTCTATCCCTTACATTTTGGGGAGTGTGCGACGAAATTGCATAATTTGATTCCACCAAGCCCGTTCCATCAACGGACCACAAGACGTATGGCGATGGATGAGATGGATGAGATGTTCACCATGTACCAGTGGCACATCCACTGGTACATGGTGAACATCTCATCCACACGCACAAAACGTTTTAGGAACACATTCATTGTGCGTACAGCTAGGGAGTGGAATTCCCTGCTGGAGTCTGTGTTCCCTGATAGCTACAACCTGGGAGTCTTTAAGTCAAGAGGTCAAGTGAAAAGGTTACTTCTAGGCAAGCGTGCTCCATCTTCGACCACATCCTCGCTTACCATCAGGTGAGATAAGAGGTTAAACGCGTGCCTATCAACAATAAAAAAATTAAGGGTACGCGTAAAAAAATTACGACTAAAAACACGGTAAAGCACACCACGTAAACCAGTTTGACATCTCTAACTTAGATCATAGCTATAGCCGTCCTTTTCTGCCTTTTAGTAAAAGATAGCGATTCTCTAATTTTAGTTTATTTATTGAACAAGAGAATTGGCACCATTCCAAAAAGCCTTAGTGCTCCTCTACATTATAAAAGGAAGCCGTGTGCAAAATTTTGCGTTCCTATAGCTCCAATAGTTTCGGTTGTGCGTTGATATGTCAGTCAGTCAGTTTCTCCTTTTATATATATAGATTTTTCAAGTGCAAATTGGTATTTGTATTTCCCAGATGTTATTAGAGCAGTAGTGGCCCAGTGGTAACGGCCGCGACTTACTAGTTGTATTTCGTGAATTCGAACCTAGGCAGGCGCTTTACTTGGTGTAAATTATTTCATCACCACTGCTCTCAAAACCGGGAAGGAAAACATCGTGAGGAAACCGAGATGTCCTAGAACCAAAAATTCTAAGACATGTGGCGACCACAAACCCGCACTGGGCCCGTATGGTGTATTATCGCCCACACCCTCTCACAGAGAGGAGGCCTGTGCCCCAGCAGTGGGGACGAAAAAAGACTGGTGGTGATGTTTTAAGATCGCGAAAAATCAAAACGAATTTTTTGTTAAATGTATTCCTAAAATTGATAAAAAAAAATATTGGCTTCGCACGGTTTGTGCATTAAGCCAGTGTGTTACTGGACTCCATGGACACTGCTCTATTTAAACCATGTTATGTATTACAAAAATCCTGATTACACATTTCTTGATACTCGCTTAAACAATTTTGCTTTTTTTTTCTCAAAGGAATTAGAATAACTTGGAATCTCAATTGAAGCAGAAACAAGATATTTTAAATTCTCTAGTGTATTTCTAAAGTTTTAATATGTTTCAAGTATTTAAAGGAGATTGTTCTGCTTCCATACATCTTTCGCCCCAGATCCAACAGCGAAGGAAATTTACTTTGCGTGTTCTAAATTACGAGTAAATGCTCATGAAGACAAAGTTTAATGACGGACACCTCGTAGAAAGCATTTATTTAAAAAGAAAACAAAGATTTTGAGATTATTTTTAGTAAGAATTAATCCCTTCAATACTTAGAAATACGCTAGTAAATGCCTGTCACTGAAGCTATTTATTATCACAGCCAGGTAACACGTAAATAAAAGCATTCAGAGTCCGTAAAAAATAGCAGGGTCATCGAATGTATTCCAAAAATAACAAAATTAAATCACTACACAATGCAGTCAGACAGGTGATAGTTGAGATGATTGCCATTTGACATGACAAGGATTAGGGATGCCCTACAAAATCCTTATCGATATATGTTAAACAAAATTGACACCGCTCAGTACCCAGCGTGCTATTTATTCTATTAGAAATACTACGATGCATCTCACCAAAGGTGTGTGTGCCGTACCTCGTATTTCGTTCGTATTCATGAAAATACGATTCGAACTATCCTTCATAATAAATGTGTGGTTGTTTGTGCACTGCTTCGTTTTCGAGTTTTTATATTCGTGAATCTCACACATCGAGCCAGTTTTTACGGATAGAAGTAGCCGTCATGCTTAATAAATGGCGTTTTGTGCACTCATATTCGATTCGATTCGAGTGTTTGTTTTTAGTGAATACTCGAATCTCGGATTGGCGCACGTGGACTTTCGTATTCGATTCGTATTTTTAAAAACGGATCATGATACAATTCCCCAAAACAAATCACGAATACTAATCGACTATGAGTAAGTACACAGCGCCCATTTATTTATTTATTTATTATAACTTCATGCAACACAAATGTACAAAGGCGGACTTAATGCCTTAGGCATTCTCTACCAGTCAACCAAGGGTGGTGGAGAGATAACATGGCAGGTGCATAAACTGAGAAAAAAAAATACTAAGACGAAAATAGTTACGAAAGTATATATATATATAGTTAAAATAAACATACATATATATGTAATATAATATACCTACAAATATAATAATAATATAATTATAAAGTTAGAGATAAGGATTTTGAGACGACTCCTTTACTTGTTAATGCTACTGCATACTGACTGGTGGCCGTCCTATATATTGAGGGGAAGCGCATTCCACAGAAGAATGGACTGTATATGAAAGGAAGAATGGATAAAATTAGAAATATGAGAAGGACAAAGCAGTAAGAGATTGTTAGCAGAACGCAAATTCTTGGCGTGAGTAGAGCAAAGATACTGAAAGTGATATATAAGATAAGAGGGAGGGGTGGGAGAGTTGTGGAGAGAGAAAAGTGTAGTCAGAGCGCGCAAACTTCTTCTCTGGCGAATGGGCATCCATTTGAGCTCTGTTCTAAAGCTTGACACATGGTCATATTTCCTCAAGTTGAAAATGAACCGGATGCAGTTATTGAGGAGATACGAGGTAATGCACAAACGTCCTTTTGTGTAGTAATTGTATAGAAAAAGATAAGTAATTATATAGAATGCATGTTGTCTTATCTTATCGATTTGTGTGAAATAAAAGATTGGGCATCACTAATTGTCATGTCAAATCTCAAATCTACTTGTCAAAGATGGCAACATTTTTGATTTGTGATGTCGTAAATCGTTTAAGCTCTTTTAATTGTTCAATACAGAACGCAGAGTGTCCGTTTCATACAGATATGCGCAATAAGTATAATAAAATATACTTATAATTAGATACTATGTTTGTCAGATGTTTGTTGGTCCTGGGGCCATTTCCGACGATCTCCTTTAGTTTGCTACAGCAAGCTCGTGTTTATTTGATACTTTTTCGTGTTACATGTAATCCTCCAGACCGAATTTAGTTTGCTACAGCATACTGTTGTTTATTTGATACTTTTTCGTGTTACATGTAATCCTCACGACCGAATTTAGTTTGCTACAGCAAACTCTGGTTTATTTGACACTTTTTCGTGTTAGGTACATGTAATCCTCCAGACCGAATTCGATCACGGTAGTCAATCTCAACAGAGATTAGCCAAGTAAGTACGCAGGAGATATTATAGTGCACAAGCGTGTACGCAAACACAGATGCACTCTCCTGTTCTGTTCCTTCACTCTTATAGTCCGATGGGACGGCAATCAGACACACTGGTGTACACGTACAGGTGGCTGCTACAGAGTAACTCCTAATGGAAAAACCCAACAGCATTTTTTGTCCGACCCGGGAATCGAACCTAGGACCTTAAGCTCCTCCTTCTGCAAAACAGTCTCTTTCTGCGAAGCAGTAATGCTCGCGAAGGAGGAAGCGGAACGGGTGAGGGAGACTCAACGTAATCTCCCTCACACCCCAGCCGCAGCCGCCGCAGGAGACACGATCGCGAGACGATCTCCGGCCACCGTAGATGCGGGCCTGCGGATGGCGAGTAATGGGTAGCTCGCCGTCCGATCAGCACCAGGCCCGTGAGTCGACGGCGCGTAGTGTTCCACGCGCACCTCAAAGAGATGTTTGTCAGCCACAACTGACGGGGCCCGTCATTGCCGGTGCCTGCATGCCTAGGGGTAGCGGATAAATTCGTAACAGAGTTACCGCTTCCCTGGGCACTCAGGCAAGGAAGGATCAAAGGGTGGAATTTAGTCAGTAAGAGTCTGACACACCCCCTCCCGCTCCTCAAGATCTCCTCCTCCTCCTCAAGATGTCATTGGATGATTTCCCACCCCCAAAAACAAAACCTCACGCTCAGCAGTCGTGCTTGCGACTACGAGACCAACGAGGCAGTTGCATGTAAAACTTATTTAATGTTTGATTTTTAACAAAATATACCTTTTTTTAGGGAGACCACTTTAAAAGGTGCCTGGACTTTTGGAAAAAAAACCAGGGTGTGTGGTATTCTTACCACACTAAACCAACCTGGTGATCACCATCAGCTGGAGGGAGGCTTAAAGGGTAATTTTCATTTTAAAAAATGATTATAGAATAATTTGATTTTATTTAAATAATTTAAAAAAAATATTGATTTGTGGCATCAAAAATATGAGAAATTAATTTTTAAATATTAATAATTTAAATTATTCAATTTGTTTTATTTCTTTAATTTTTTTATTTTTTATGAGAATATTTTTTTTTTATAATTTATTATAATGGATTGAGAAACTATTTCTTTTAATTCTATATCAATTGTTATATCTATTTTATTAGATTTATTATTTATATTTTTTATTTCTTCTGTTGTTATTGCCGTTACCGCTTAAAATATCACTCCGGACCCCCTCTGTGTAACTCCTGTGAGAACGCCCCTACAACTCCCTACAACACATGATACCTAGGCTCTCACACATACAGGTGACTTCTATTATTTGCTAAAACGCTCTCATTACGTCAAGCCCTTAAAATGTTAAGTCGCAGATCCTCTCACTTCACGTGAATCCGGTTTATGACGAAGGATGACGGCTCGAGCACCCTGCTGTCCTCTTACCGAAAAGATTAACCTGTGTTCCTTCGTAATCCTAATTAAGGTAGGATGATTTTTTTGGCTTACACAGGTTAATTACCGTGTACCTAATACGGTTAAGAAGCTTACGTTTAAAGTTGAATAATCTTAAAATGCCGGAGAAAAACAGGTAACTGAATAAGGTTAATATCTGTTTCAGAAAGCTGAATGTTGTGTTTTCTCAACATAAAATCGCTGGATATTAATAAATAAGAAAACAACGTCTAAGTATTTAATGTTTCTACTAGACATTATTCCGCAAATTATTTCTTGAGACTTGCACGAAATGAAGCGCTGGCACTATTAACACTGTTGTCTCTCACAAGAGTCACAAGAAAGTTGTAATATTGTCAGCGAACAATTAAAACGCTTTTGTTTAGCGCCACACCTTAATCTCTCGTCAGCGTGTTCTTAGTGAGCGACAAACTGCAATTACGGCTGCTTTGTGCTCGTTCACTTAACTCTTACTAAGCACCCGTTTCTCTATGATGGGCCGTGAGAACAACTCTACTGAACGTTGTTACTGGAGTCTGTTTGTACACTCACTCTATTTAGCAGCACGGCGCTACTGCAAGAAATAATTACAGATTTTTCTCCTACTTTTTATTTGGTCCTTTTAAAAACTTTGTACAAATATATGTCGAGGTGGCGGCCATTACAAAATGCACAACGAAGTTGGCTAGATAAAGTTTTTGTATTGCAAAACTTTTAATTATCGTTTTTCGAAAATGTTTGTTGTTGTGCCAGGTTCGACAACGGGCTTTCATTACACGTTAAATAGTGAGATTGTTTGTAGTTAAAGTTAGTCTTTTAATATTTTGTGCTGTGTAGTTTATAGCAGCTTGGTATGGAGTTAAATGTTGTGTTGATTGTTTCAACCTACCGCACTTCATTACTAAGATAATGTAGGTAACATTATCTACGTTCACATTGATGCACGATCGCACTAGGACCTGTATAATAGGTAGCTGGTTCAAACTGGTCGTCGTCACAGCGGTGTATGGATGTTAGTAATCAAATCGATCGATCGTCGATCGATGCCGTCGATCGATGCCGTCGATCGACGTTGATCGATTGGTGTAATAGCTTTGGCTGGTCGACGGATACCGGTCGACAAATAGTCGATCGGTCGTCGTTGACTAATCCATTCTTCCATCGATCGAGGCTTGATCGATTGGTGTACCTAGTAAAAACTGTCGATCGTAGTCGACTAATTTATTCTACCATCGATCGATGGCATCTATTGACGATCGATCGATCGGTGTAATAGAAACTATCGATCGACGTCGACTAATTTATTCTACCATTTCTCGATGGCACGATCGACGATCAATTCGATTGGTGTACCCATCTCACCGCCATTGAGGCGCGTAGTGTTCCACGCGCGCCTCAAAGAGTTGTCAGCATTCATGAATGGGCCCGTCATGGCCGATGCCTGCCCAGGGGTTGAGGAGTTACCTCGCCCCTGGGCACTCAGGGCAGGGAAGGAACAGGGGTGGGTTTTAGTCAGTAAGAAACTGACACGCCCTTCCGCTTCCGCAAGATGTCATTGTATGATTTCCCACTCCACAAAAAAAAACCTATCATTGTAATCAGGTATAGCTTTTCGAATCCCATTCTTCATACATAGATACCTAACAAAACGGGCCTGAACAGATTCAACATTAATAGTATAACTTGAGTAATAGGGAGACCAAATAGTGGAACAATACTCCAATAAGCTCCTTACCAGTGCAATAATAGAATAATGCTACTATAATTACGGAAAGGTTTTGACATGCGAATTATAAAGCCCAGCATTCTTTTAGCCTTAGCAACTATAGTATCTATATGATCTCGGAAGGATAGGGATGTATCAAAGAGTACACCTAGATCACGGCTGACTGATACTTTGCTCAGTACTGATCCATCTATGTATATGATAATCAAATTTAATGTAATTCACTTTATTCGTGAATGTAATAGTCTGGCATTTTTTTAACATTGAGCGTCATTCTATTGTTGAAACACCATTGTTGAAGGACATCAAGCTCACTCTGAAGCTTCATACGATCACTCAGGTCCGATATCCTGCATTATATTTTTAAATCATCAGCTAAATAAAAAAGCGTCAGCTAAACAATTGCAATTTATTAAACCCAACAGATCATTCAAAAATACCAAAAAAAGCAAAGGGCCCAACTTAGAGCCCTGTGGAACACCAGAGCCAGGAGAAAAAGGTACAAATTCATATCCTGCCAAGGCAACTATTTGAGAACGATTAACGCGTCACGCCCTAATTAATAAATGTAATTGCTACTAATAACCCACTACCATAACTTTTAGAGTTTATCAACCTTTTAGATTTTATCGAGTTTATCAGCCTATGTATGTATGTTTGTTTTTTTATGGCACTTTAGAGACCAAACGCGTGGGTCGATTTTGATAATTCTTACGTCAATTGATTCAGTGCTACTAAACATCATCATCATCCTGCTAGTGTCCCCACTAAAGACATCATAACAGAAATCAAAATACAATATGACGAAAACCATCACCAATAGGAACCCGCACTAAGCCCGCGCGGTAGATTAAGGCCCATTCCCTCTCACAGAGGCCGATATCCCATCAGTGGGAACGTTAATAGGCTGATTATGCTTAACCTAAAACTGAGTGAGACCTCATCGCTCTGAAAGCTTTTAAATAGCTGATAAGTCTAAAGAGGTCACCTGATTAAACTCCGGCAAATAACCGTTAGTGCCAAAATTGCCGTGAAATGGCGTGCTTTAGAGCGGGAAAACGACGATACTCAACCGTGTGACTTTAAACTTTAAGCTTTAAATTCTGTTAATTGCAGATCAGAAGAGGAGCAATGTGGATTTGAGAGATCACACGTTCACTCAAGAGATATTGTAGGTAACACTAAGTGAGAACTTCTATTATTTCTATCTAATTTATTTGACTGTCACATTGAAACTATTGCCGTATAATTTAAATGCTAAAGTTGTAGTACACCTCTTCGCATCACTATTTCAGTTAACTCGACTTCGGAAGCGTGAACAGTTCCCACTAGATTAGCAGGTGCAGCGTATTTGTTCTCTTAAATACGAATACAGCATTCAGTTTGGTGCACCTCGAAATAAGTTTAGATCGCTCGCTTTAAACAGTTGGTCGCGATTTATATTTGTGCTTACTTATTTACATGCAAAGTCAGCAAATACAAGAACATTTACATGCGACAAACATCAGAACTGAATTTTAGAATAACGTAAAGCTGTCACGAGTTCTCTTTGCGATACGTGCTTTTTGAATAGGTCGAAAACGAAGCCACTTAATTTCAAAAGAATCTAGTGTAGGTACTAACGATGAGATCAATCAAGCAGATTAAGATCTATCTGTCAGATAACGTAACTGGATTTGTACGGAAAAATCCTGTCGCCTGTTAAATCTCAGTTTGGAACTAAATCTCATCTCTGTTTTGCAGACTAGAGACTATTCGTCATTCAAATCGTTTTTCAGAATTCACTCAACTTGAATGATAAAGCTAAGCAAACCGAGTTGTTAGGCTTCTCTTTTTTCATTTTAGACCGCTGCTTGTTCCAATAAATACATATTATATAAAAATTCAACACAAACTTCATTACCTACCTATCTTTAATTATTTTATTTCGCAACACGGACCAAAACGTACACAATCAAGACCTTGCGCGGTCTTTACTCCGAGGTATCTAATTTTCTCGAAACATAATTAAGGCTGTAATACCAACACGCGCCTCGCCGTGATGTCATCAAGCCCCACCGTCTGGAGAATCGTCTCCTACCACAGTCTCGTACTAATGAATAAAACGTAATTAACCTTGTCGTGTTCATGTCGTACTATTTAACGTGGATTTACTAATTAATGAATCTTCGTGACAAATTGTTTAAGTAATTGCTTTGGGATTTCAGAGGTGGAATTAAATTATAATGTAGGATTTTCTATTTAATCTTGCTGCTTTTATGATTCTTCAGTCTTCATCAGTGGCTACGCGTATGTAGTACGTAAGCTGTTTACTTTCAAGCTAATTGGACACGATCGTGATCATTGATTGTGAATAAATATCTCTTTAATAAAAGTGTCCAACAAAATCAAAGTACAATTCAGTGTCGCTAACGAGGCGATATTGCACCCCGAAGCAGTGGAACGTTATGAAGTAGCGAAGTTTAATTCACTGCGTCCATTTGTTCATTAAAATTGCACAGTTTTTACAGAACTTTTGCTAAAGCCTGCAATTGTTAGTTTGTTTGGCAAAATGAGATGAAAGGAACTTAACAACCTTTTAACTGGTTTATCTAGATACTCGTACCTACAGCAAAATGAATGGTGTAAAAACATGAATGAACGAATGAAGAATGAATGAACGATTTTAATGTATAACGAAATGTCTTGTCTATATCAAAACAGCGAAAGCTAAACGCTTGCGTCAATCAGTCGGCTAGCCCCCAAAATGTTCAAAAATCTCAATTTAAAACAAGATCTTCTGATAAGGTGTCAAATGTTAGGTTGCGTAACTACGATCTTGGCAATAAAGGGCAGGGAAAGGTGTGATTACAGACTAGCTCGGCCGCGTTTGCCCATCTCGACCCCAATTTTTCTCTGATTCTCGTTTTGTGACCTAGAAAACTGTTCTGTCCTTATTTTCGTTTTATCTGATGTTCAATGTGAAAACCCATTTTTTTTCCTTCGACCCAAACGACTAAGGGAACTGTAACAGAGGTTTTTTTTATGACCCATCTGTTATTCAAAAATTGATTTTACTGGAAATAGGCCAATGTAACCTATCAAATAATTCCTGGTACTGTTTAATGAAATTTTTCATTTCAGAGGAGTTCGTGGCTTAAGTAATAACAGCTGCACGGCTTGATCCATCAGGTTAAGCTACGCTTGTTGAGGTTGATCCATTGATGGGAGACCATCTTTACATACCGAGACTCCTCAGTGACTCCTCGGAAAGCACGTTAAGCCGTTGGTCCCGGCTGTCAATCGTGGATCTTTGAGTCGTTACTGGTCGTCAGAAGCCCGAAAGTCTGACAACCAGTCCTATCAAGGGGTATCGTATTATACCCAGTAACTGAGTTGTGGAGGTCAGATAGGCATTCGCTCCTGGTACTGGTGTTCAGCTGCATCCGGTTAGACTGGAAGCCGACTCCAAGATAGTTGAGAACCTGCCCAGGCCCTGCAGCCTCGACATTGATAGCGATCGCTACGTCCTAACGATCGGTCGTTACGTGATCATTAATTGTTACACGCGGTATAAATAATAATTAAAATTTAAAAAGAAATATCAGCTTTCACGAAAAATAGTGCTTGCAAGTTAAAATATACGCCGTCTCTGTACATATTTCAAGAAAATCAATTATTTTTCCGACGAAGTGATCGATCGTTAGGACGTAGCGATCGCTATCAATGTCGAGACTGCAGGGCCAGGGGTTGTGAATAAATTCGAAACCTGCCCAGGGGCTGTGGATAAATTCGAAACAGAGTTACCGCACCCCTGGGCACACAGGGCAGGGAAGGAACAGGGTGGGTTTTAGTCAGTAAGAGTCTGACACGCCCTCCCGCTCCACAAAAAGATGTCATTGGATGATTTCCCACACACCAAAAAAAAAAAAAAGGTTGGGAAAAAACCAGGTAGATTGATTTTTTGTTTAATGAATTTTTTCCAGAGGCAATTTAACAGTTAATGTTAAGAGCTTTTGTGATTCACTTAAAGTTTGTTCAGGATCATTTCAGAAAGAGAAAAGAAATACTTTTCAAAGAAATAATGAGTAACGATATTTTTTCTCATAATCAAGAGTTATAGCGACGCGCAATTATTTTGAGACGCTTTCTCGACATGTGGGCGAAACACAATTTGTCATCATTACTTTTACAGCGGTTCTCGCCTAAAGGACCAAAACCTGCCTACTAAAATAAGAATAATAATAAAAAAAATATCAATTTAGTCATAGGAACATTGAAATGTAAAACCTCCGGCACGGCATATTTGCACAAGATAAAATTGAAAGAGTTATTAATTTCAATAATGTTTGCAAACTTCGATGACTTGTGATTCGCTTATCAGTTGCAGAAGTCAACACACCACTTTTGAGTCTGTTTACAGCATTAACCTTTTTTTTGGAAATCCTCATGGTGTTCCTCCGCCCCGGGACGGGCGCAGGGGTTTGTCAGACGCTTACTGACTAAAACCGCTCGGTGTTCTACAACCACCTTTGGCCGGGCGCTAGAGTGCTTGCGAATTTCATCACGCTCCCCCAGCTAGGTATTGGCCCGCATGAATCTATGCGGAACCCGTCACCTTCTGCGGCCGCGTACGGCCTCAACTCCTCTAAACAGGCGCGCGCGGATTCGACGCGCCGCCGTCTCGGGCCTTTGTCTGTTCAGGTAACAGATTCCCCAAGTCTGTTACCTGCAGGCCACGTCCTTTGGCAGCCGGAGTTTGTTCCGCGCCCACCAGCGACCGGTGCGTCTACTACGGATAGAGAGAGAGGTTGTATTCTCCCTCTCCCTTTCCGCTGCCTCCTTAGCGACCATTTCTTCCTCGCAAAAGAAGGGAACGGCATCCCACACGCTCTCGCTTCCGACCATGATCTGAACTATCTCTGGAAGCGAGAGGCTATCAGCAGTACCGGCCGCCGCGACGAGGTCACAGCACTGCACTGCCCAAGCTGGGCATTCCTCAACAGTGTGCTGCGCCGTGTCCTCGAGGCAGTTGCCACAATGATGACAACTGGGTGTCGGCTTCCGGCCTATACGGCACAAATACCTTCCGAAACACCCATATCCGGATAGTATCTGTGTCAGCCGGAAAGTAAGGGCGCCATGCCGTTTCTCCAGTCACCTTCAGAACGGGTCTTACCGCCGCTATCGTGGCTTGTCTTGCGCTAGTCGCTGCTCCCACTTCACCACCAGGGTCTGGCGGAGCTCAGCCCTGTACACCTCGACATGACGAGGCATCAGGTGCTCGCCCCGCTCTAGCGCGTCCCGGCGCCATCGATAAAGTGCCGCTTTACGACATTAACCTAAAAGTATGTTATTACCCACATAGTCTCCTACATTATTATTACAGCCTCACATTTGCACTTAGCAAAGTGAACTGCTGCCAAGTTTAATGACCCATCTATTTGGCTACGAGTGCCACAATTGCTTTCATTTGAAAATAATTTTAGGGCTTTTTAATAAGTACTTTTTTCTTTATTATTATTATTATTATTGATAGACTAGCGTTTGACCACTGAGCTGATGATCAAGCGATGATGCGGTCGAAGATGGAGCACGCTTGCCTAGAAGTAACCTATTCACTCTCGACTTACAAACTCCCATGTTGTAGCTATCAGGAAACACAGACTCGGCAGGGAATTTCACTCCTTAGCCTTCTGCACAATGAATGTATTATTATAGTGTAGCGACCTCTATGACGCCGCAAACGAACTAAAACAACAACATCCTACATCGCGCAAGCGGAGTTCTCCGCGCGATTTGTACATATACAGCGGTCCAAAATCAACCATCGAGCAGTTGCCCGGACCAGACACAACACCTGTCTGGTCGGAGGATCCTCCCTTTTCAATGGCGGTTTGCGGGACTTTATACCCTGTTCCGCACGCATAGAAACTGGTGACCCTCGAGCATAAACGTCAGCGCAGCCTTCGTGCATCTACTTCAGCGTGACGTCATCAAGAGAGAGAGAGCTTTCGCTCAGTCTACCCTAGACTGAGCGAAAGCAAACATTAGCTTCGTACTTAAAAATCCTAAACAAATATTTAGGCAAAATCCTATAAAAAAGTGATTGAAGTTCATGTTAATAAGGATATGCAGTGACTAAAGTTAAAGTACCTAAGAATTTTTCAAAAACTTAAGTAAAACAGTGTTATGTAGCTTTTAACGACATCTAAGCTTTTTTCTACAATAACAAGAAGAACATAACCAACAGTAAAGTTCCAACGGTGAATAATAAACAGTTATTAAGATTGCAAACCTCAAGAAAGGTAGGGGATTATGATATAATACGTATAAACTGTCTCTTAACAATAACAATCAAATACAGAAAGTCACTTTGGTCCATTGAAAACAGCGCCATCTATTACCGAGTAGAGAAAATAACAAACTTCAATACTTCAAATAATACCACTACCCACTACTGTAGGGCGCTACTAGTAGTACAATTAACAATCATAAAAAATGGCTTCTGTATGTGTAGGATGCTATCAAAAAATCCCAGAAATAGAAAACCTGACCTGCTTACGTTGCAAAAGCACATACGATCTAGAATGTGCTAATGTATCAATTCATCGCTTTTAAAAATTGAGGACTCGAGCATAAAAAGAAATGGAAATGCCAAACTTGTTACTGCAAAACTCCCAAAGTCGGTAATTCAGATACTCCTACACGTCAACGAGATCGTGAACCACCCCAACAGATAAAATCACCCCCTGAAGTAAATAATGTCACTATCAGGAAAAAGGCCACCGATACAAACAATGACACCGTTGATTCTGAAGAACAAAGTATACTGGGTGATACGATGAACACAGAGGAAAGAGAAACAGCCCATCGAACTGAATTAACGCTACAAAATTTAAGCGAAATAATAATATTGCGCCTGAAGGAAAATAATAAATCTATTATAACTGAAATAAAAACTATAATCCAAAGCGAAATAAATGAAGCTATCACTAAAGTAAAGGAAGATTTCGAACATAAAACAGAGGCCTTAAATAAACAAAACGAACTAAGAAAGGAAGACATTGAGAAACTTAACTTGAAAATTGAAAACCTTACCAAAGAAAACGAAGAATTGAAAAAAATATTACAGATATAAGAAACAGAAAGGATATCCCAGCTACGACTTACACTGAAACAAACACAAAGAAAATAGTACTTTACGGATATGCTGAGTACTACCAAGAACCAGAATTTAAACTACAGAACAAAATTACTGATCTATTCCACACCAGCATGAATGTAGACCTGACAAGTTACATTGAGGAGACATACAGAGTGGGGTGATATAATAACAACAACAATAGACCACTTGTCATTGAATTAATCAGCAAAAGAATGGCTAAACACATAATAAGCAATAGACAATACCTTCAGGGTACACGCTTGTTTATTTCAGAATTCTTAGATACCAATACGCGAAAGGAGAGACAATTATTGCGAGATGAAATGCTGAAAGCTCGAAGAAGCGGGTTATTTACAACCATCAAAAACAATCAGCTGTTTATTGAAGGACAGAAAATAAACTTAAATGATAAAACATACAAAACGGAATAGAACAATAATTTGACAAGAACAACCAATAACCACAATATAGACAGGAACTGCCTACAATACACCAACCAAGACGCTGAAAATCACTCCTTCCGAAACCATAGACCTACCTTGTAAAATACTCTTTCAAAACATTCAGAGCATAAACAACAAACAACAAATTATAGAAGATTCTTTAACAGAAAATCCAATTTATCTATCCAATATATCTATATGCATATCTGAGTCCTGGCTATACGAAGAAAAAATGTCCCTTATTCAATTTAATGGCTACAAAATTTCATCATCATATTGCAGAAGAACTCGAGAAGGAGGCGGTGTCTGCATACTCTTACAAGATCAAATCGAATATATAGAGAGAAATGATATCTAAAACATGACTACTGTCCCGAGGACACGGTGGAGCATACGGTGGAGGTCTGCCCCGCTTGGGCGGAGCCCCACCGTGTCCTCGTGGATGTGATAGGCGGCAGCGACCCCTCGCGCTCTGCCCTGGTTCAGGCCATGGTACGGAGCGAGAGGGAATGGGAAGCCGTCTCCTCCTTCTGCGAAGCAGTAATGCTCGCGAAAGCGGAGGCGGGACGCGTGAGGGAGACTCAACAACGGAGTCGCCCTCACGCTCTCAGCAGCTGCCGCCTCAGGAGACGCCTGGGACTTCCGGCGCCGCGAGACGATCTCCGGCCACCGTAGACTCGGGCCTGCGGACGGCGAGTAATGGGTAGCTAACCGTCCGATCAGCACCAGGCCCGAGAGTCGACGGCGCGTAGTGATCCACGCGCGCCTCATACAGTTGTCAGCAAAAGAGACGGGGCCCGTCATGGCCGATGCCTCCCCGGGGGTTGAGGATAAATTCGAAACAGAGTAACCTCGCCCCTGGGCACTCAGGGCAGGAAGGAACAGGGGTGGGTTTTAGTCAGAATGAGTCTGACACGCCCTCCCGCTCCACCAAAAGCGGGAGATGTCATTGGATGATTTCCAAACCCACAAAAAAAAAAAATACCGCACAGTAAATTAGCTATCATATCGGTTCTTTGAAACAAACTAGTAACGGGAGAGAACAAATAAAAAATCAAAATAGGAAATATTATAACATACAACTACAACACAAAAATATTACCACATGTGAACCTAAACAAGTAGCTGATATCTTTAACAATTTTTTTGCGTCTATAGGGGAAAACAGCAGCAATCCATCTAGCAGTGAACTTGATGTAACCTCAGTACTAAACCCCACGGAGAATACCATGTTCCTTAGCCCAGTGGATGCTTGGGAAGTAAATAAAATAATTAAAAACCTGGAAAATAAAAATAAAAAGTCACGTTATAGACGAAATACCACCTGTTATTGAGAGAATGCGCAAAAGAACTTACCTTTCCATTTTATCTTCTACTAAATCAGTCATTTACAGAAGGCACTTTTCCGGAATTGCTAAAGAAATCTTTAAATAAACCGATTCATATAAAAAAAAACACAAAAAGTGATCCTAACAATTACCGCCTGTTAGCTCTATTGCCCTCAGCCTCAAAGATCTTTGAAAAAGCTATGTGTGATCGTATTTATACCTTTTGCAAAAAAAATAATTTATTCAACGACTGCCAAAATGGTTTCCGGAAAAATCGTTCTAGCACATTAGTTGTGTACAAATACATCCAGGCAGCCCTTAATATTATAAACAACAAAGAATACGCGATAGGAATATTAGTAGACATGACCAAAGCCTATGATAAGGTACAATTTAAAATACTGCTTAACAAATTATACGGAATAGGAATTCACGGGAAAGCCCATGAATGGCTTTCGTCGTACTTACACAATAGAGAACAGGTAGTTGAAATTGAATACTTTAATAACAATAGTAGAGAAATAGAAAAAATCCGATCGAGTAGTAAAATTATTACCGCCTCTATCCCCCAAGGAAGTGTCATAGGTTGTTTGCTATTCCTCATATATATTAACGACTTACCGAAAACCATAGAGGGACCGTGTGTTTTGTTCGCGGATGATATATCCTTACTAGTCTCATGTCGCAATAATACAAATGTAGATAAAAAACTTAACTCCACACTCACAAGAACATGTAACTGCTGGTCGATTCTGTTAACAGCTCACCGTGAAAACTTAGGTGGAGTGAGCATTAAGTGAACTGTCATTCCACCATGATTGTATGGATTGACAGCCCACTTCACGTTCACTTCACCTACGTCTTCACGTTGAGATTTTACAGAATAGCACTACTGGATGAACTCGCATAACCTAGAAATTAATTACACTAAAACTAAATTAATATTTTTCCACCCTTACCAAAAAGCACCATTGTACTTGAATTTCAAATTTAACGGCTCAAAATTGGAGAGCATTGACGGATCTACATAACTTGGACTTACAATAGATAAACATATTAACTGGAAATCACAAATACAAACAACTTTCAAAGTTCTCGTACCTATGCTCTTCCCGAAATAAAAAAGACCACCAACTTACAAACTGCTCTCACCACCTACTTACTATGCATGGCTAAGTTACGGCGTAACCCTCTGGGGTAATAGTACAGATGCACCTACACTCTTTACACTACAAAAAAAAATTGAATTTTGGCAAATATTGATCAAACTGATAGCTGAAAACCTTATTTTAAAAAACACAACATTCTAACCCTCCCCAGTATCTACATTTTAGAAACATGCACATTCGTTCGCAAGCATCAAGAGTTCTACACAAAACGCGAAGACATACAGTCACGTTACGCACTCAGGCACCGTTCCAGGCTAAATCTACCAACCTCCAGGTTAAAAATGCATTCTACAGGTCCCTATGCAATGTCTATAAAAATATATAACAAACTGCCCGAATTATTAAAAAAAGAAGAAAAGCTAAATATATTTATAAAGAAGATTAAAGAATTTCTGACAAACAAATGTTATTATTCCATAAATGAATATTTTAATGACAAGTGTAAATAATAGAATTAAATTGAATGGCATTGACATATTAGTAAAATATAATTGACATATAAATAATAGAATTAAATTGATCTACATACAATCATTACTAAAAATAAAACCTATACCAGCTATGGTTATAATTTTTTTTTTTAATTTACAATATAATTTATATAAATTATTATATAATTTATATAATTAATACCTTTTTGCTGTGCCCGACAGGGTCCATAATAATCCCTATTATAAACCACTTAAGCACATATTTTATGGAAAAGCAATAAAGATATTGAGTATCATCATCGCTACCTTCAAGCTGCCGAGAGCGAGATTCAATCACATTCATATTGACCTGATCGGACCGCTACCTGTATCTCAAGGTTATCGTTATTGCCTCACAACCATCGATAGATTCACGCGATGGCCTGAGGTTAACCTATACCAGACATAACAGCAGAGACAGTGGAAAGGGCCCTAGTAAGTGGCTAGATTTTCAGCTTCGGCTGTCCCATTGACCTTGTAACGGACCGCGGACGACAGTTCGAGTAGGAGATTTTTAAACACTTGTCAAAAGATGGTCGGGTTTCATCACAAACGCACCACGGCTTATCACCCCGCTTGCAATGGCCTCATTGAGAGGTTTCACAGGCAATTAAAAGCCGCAATTGTTTGTCACGCCCAAGAAAACTGGGTCGAGTCCTTGCTACGAGTTCTGCTTGGAATCAGGAATGCGTACAAGGAAGACCTAGGGGCTACTGCCCCTATCCAACCGATTTTCTCTACAGCGCAACGCTCCGGCTACCAGGATAATTTTTACAGCCACAGATCGAGGACACAATCGCTATGCCAGACTACGTGGCGCATTTGAAAACTTTCGACAGAAAACTAAAACCATCACCGGCATCTCGACATGACAACAGAACAACATTTATGTTCAAGTAACTGGGTACAGCGAGTCATGTTTTTCTCAAAGATGAGACATTTGGCTCGCTAAAGCCAGCATACACGGGACCACACAAAGTCCTGCAACACAAGGTCTACAAGCTCAACATCAACGGCAAAACTGTCTCAGCTACCATGGACAGGCTCAAACCTGCCTACATATTACACGTCCCAAGCACAAACAACAACACAGAAACACACACAAACATACAAACACCCACACTACATAAACCAACACCCACCACCAAATTACCTAAAAACCCAGGAAATAACATCAGAACGACAAGATCGGGGCGTAAGGTTCATCATCCCGACTCATTGGGGCATCATCCCGACTCACTGGGACATCGTCACCGCGACTCACTGGGGCATCATCCCGACTCACTGGGGCATCATCCCGACTCACTGGGACAGCAACACTCCGACTCACTCGGGCATCACCGCTGACAGTTCCAACTCACCGTGAACTGTGCGGCTCTTCCGGTTCCGACTCACTGGAACCAATCTTCCACTGGCCCGGCAAGTATCACAAAATGTATGGACGACTTATCAAAGAACCATGGATCTCCTCCGATCTCCGGAGGGGAGTAATGTAGCGATATCTATGACGCCGCAAACGAACTAAAACAACAAAATCTTACATCGTGCCAGCGGAGTTCTCAGCGCGATTTGAACATATACAACGGTCCGAAATCAACCATCGGGCAGTTGCCCGAACCCGACACAACACCCGTCTGGTTGGAGGATCCTCCCTTTGCAATGGAGGTTTGCGGGACTTTACACCCAAAATAGTATTCCAACAGTTTTCATGAAATACTATTGCATACGATCTTTTATACCACCGCTCCCTTGTCTCATTCAGCGCTTCTCTCATGTTAATCATAAAATATGCGGAGGCACGGGCAAGGCCACACTAAAGAAACGCTTCACTAAATAAAATACTAGCAGTAAGAATGTGAAGCGAGACGAGTGAGCAATGAAAAAAAGAGTTTTACAATGCTATTGAGGTTTCTCGCTGGTTGTTCATATTTAAAAAAAAATGTTTTTGTATTTACGAAAGCAAAAAAGACACATTCTGTTTTTATTTATGAAAGCAAAAAAGACACATTGACATAATTATTTCGCGTTTGTATCTTTTTAATATTCTCAGTACAACTGCAATAAAAATATTTACTTATACCAGCATTCCGAATAAAAATAACCCCATTTCCGTATGACAATATCCACAATCAATTTACAGCGAAAATTAAAGCTCTAGGCTACCGCAAGCTTCCAATTTCCCTCCATTTCCTTCAATATGGCGCCGGAGGGAGCCGCAGTTCGGATCCTGAACTCAACTGACGAGAACCGCTTTCATTTGCATTCTTTGTACTTATGGCCACAGTTTGACGTTTTATATCGTTCTTATACTTTTTGCATTAAGTTTGTGACTTGATTGGTTTCCGAAAAAAATGGCAGCAGCAGATGACTTTTATAAATATATTACAAATTATTTTCAATAGTTATTCATTGAGTTGATGCACGTAAAAGGCATTATTTGTGTCTTAGTGCTTTTATGTTTTATAATTCAGACCTCAGCTTAGCTGCAACTGAATGAACATGGGTGTGTTTTAGTCAGTAATCGTCTGACACTCCTTCCCGCTCAACCCAGAGTGGGAGAAGACATTTGATGATTTTAATCTCTCAAAAAAAGGCCTCAACTTAGCTCCCTAATTTATCACGAAACTTTAACTCTGGTAAAACCTCTATAACACTTAATACGCATTCGTTAGTCACTGGACTGAGTGAAAAGATATGAAACGACTAGCCAGCCGCCAATCACTCACAGGACAAAGAACTTCTAACTCAAAATCTATCTTCTAAGAAAAAAAATTGTAAATGATAAATGATGTTTATTCAGTAAATAGGTTACAAGGAACACTTTTACACGTCAATGTTTTTTGTCAGTTTAAGCTAGATGAGGCCGGTGTTTCCTAGCTGACTACTCTGAGAAGAAACACCGAAACAAACTCAGAGGTCAAAGTCTCTTTTATAGTGTTCAAATCCATACAATGTGTACTGGTTAAATCATATGAGAACCATGTACGTTTATGTCTGGGATGAGCTTTTTGAAGAAAGCAACACACGAATTCGAGTGGACCTGTCCAGACAATGCAAGCATTTGTCAGTCATCGCGAAGCTCAACTCAGAACTTTGAGGAGCTCAACGAACCGACGCGACGAACAATACCAAAGTAAGGACATTTGAGTAGGCCGCAAAAATACTCAAACTGCCAGACAATCATAACATCTACATGAATATAACGACATACATAGTTCTCGCATTCACATTTTTCTATATGAGGACCATGCAGCTTAGTGTCTGTAGTGGTCTTGTGAAGAAAGAACCAAACATATTTGAGTGGACCTGTCCAGTCAGTGCAAGCATTTGTCAATAGTCGAAGAGCTCAACTTAAAAACCACTAAGGAGCTCAATGACATGACGAACAATACCAAAGAAACGACACTTGGGTAGGCCGCAAAAGTACTCAAACTGTCAGACAACGTTAAAAATTACTGTAAAAAGGAGGAGAAAATAATAATAATAACCCACATAGTCCTCACAATTACAATAATTAAGTAATCAAAAAAATAAAAATATAATACTTTACAAAGTAAATATTCGTGTCCAAATAGTAATAATAATATGTCAATCAAAAAATAAAAAATAAATATAATACTTAACAAAGTATTCAAGTCAAAAAAAAAAATAATAATAATAATAAAATGTCAATAAAAAAAATTAAAAATATAATATAAGTATTCATGTCAGAAACGAATATTAAAAAAATATATATATATATAAAAATTTCATCAGTAAGTAGTACATATGAAAACAATGGCTCATGTATATCATTGAAGCAGCTCAATCCCACTCCTTTTTGTCCTCAAGAAAGTCATTAATTGTGTAAAAAGCTTTCTGGCATAGCTTACGTTTAATAAATGATTTAAATTTATTTATGCTTAGTTCTTGAATTTGGCTAGGAAGTTTATTATAGAAACGTATACATTGGCATCTAAACGAACTACCTATTTTTTTCTTGAGCCTGGTTTTAGGTACAATAAATTTGTGTTTGTTCCTAGTATTTATGCTATGGATATCACTGTATCTTTTAAACAGTTTAATATTTTTATGTGCATACATGAGATTCTCATAAATATATTGAGAGGGAACAGTCATAATATTAATCTCTTTAAATTTGTTTCTGAGGGAGTGTGTAACCCTTTCATCGATCACTAGGACTTTGAAAAAGGACCGTTTTAACATCAGATAGTGTAGTTACTACAGAACAAGGAATAAATCCATGGGAAATCCGAATAAACAACGCCCTTTGCGAAAATATTTTCCAGAAACACGAAGTTGTACCCGAGTTTTTTTTTAAAGGTGGGATACCATTAGATGACTTTTCCAGCTTTGGGTGGAGCGGGATTGTCAGATTCTTAGTGACTAAAAAGTGAGAAACCCACCCGTTTCTTCAGTTGCCCTTAGCTGTCCATCCAGGGCCGCGGTAACAGCCTGGCCACGGAAGATTCGCTGCAGCGAATATTCGCGCAGTGCGAACGGCGAAGCGTCTGGCGACTAAAACAAATAAAATGTATAGAAATGTACTAATCATGCCACGCGTAGCAGCAACCGTTCGGCGGCACGACCGGCGAAATGCCGAGCGAATCGCAAGAGCGACTGGTGGCGCGGCGGGCGACAGAAACAAATGTATAGAAAGATCATGCCACGCGTTGACGCGTAGCGGCGACCTGTGCGCGGCGAGGCGACCGGCGAAATTAGCCGAGCGAATCGCAAGAGCGTCTGGCGGCGCGGCGGGCGACGGAAATAAATGTATAGAAAGAAATGTACTAATCGTGCCACGCGTAGCGGCGACCGGAGCGCGGCGGTGCGACCAGAGAAATTAGCCAAGCGAATCGCAAGAGCGTCTGGCGGCGCGGCGAGCGACAGAAACAAATGTATAGAAAGAAATGTTGTCAGTCTGTGCTTAGTTACTGCATAACAACTTGGGGTTTCGCTGGTAAAAGTTATCTAATTACTGCTGAACGCGCACAAAGAGCTATCCCATAGACTAGGAATCCGATACCCCACTAACATGTTATATCGAGAAACGAGAGTGCTTACGGTGCGCCAACTTTGCATTTTATCAGTGATACTCAAATTTCATAAAACTGCAGCTGCCACAGAGGTAACGGATCAGCGCACACGTAGAAAACCTAAATGGAACAGAGTTTTCTACAATCTTAAATTTGGAAATAAGGCTTTCTCTCGCATTGCACCATATCTGTATGAAAAAGTTAACAATACGCTTAAAATCTTCCCCTTGACAAAGGATGGGTGCAACAAACAGGTTCAGGATTGGCTGCTTGGGCTTAATTATGCTGAAACGGAAAACCTTTTATCATTCAATTATTAAAGTACATATTCATCATAACATATACACTCTCATCACATAGGTACATACTCACACTTATCAAATACACACTCATACTCATCACATACATATACATTTGGTTACCTTTTTAGTCTTAAGTTTAATAATTATACTATAAGCTTTGCATTTGTTATCTTTTAAAATTCATATATTATCTGTCGAAAGAGACTAGATCCTGCAACACAGGGTATCCTAGTGCGGGATCCAGCGCATACTTAAATATTGTAACACTTTATGAATCAATAAATTTATTATTATTATTATTTATTTAAATGTACTTCGTAATAATCGTACCACGCGTAGCGGCGACCGGCACACGGTGGCGCGACCGGCGAAATTAGTCAAGCGAATCGCAAGAGCGTCTGGCGACGCGGCGGGCGACAGAAACAAATGTATAGAAATAAATATACTAATCATGCCACGCGTAGCGGCGACCGGCGCGTGGCAGCGCGACCGGCGAAATCAGCCGAGCGAATCGCAAGAGCGTGTGGCGGCGCGGCGGGCGACAGAAACAAATGTTTGGATCAGTACTCTTTCGAACAATCCCGTAACTCTCTGGCAGACATCGGCCCTGTACTCTTGAGCCTGTGAAACTATTTCAGCTTACTATTTCGGTATAGTAACGGAATGTTAGTATAGTATTCGGGTAACATTTGAAAGAATTTTACACTTTCAGTGACCTACATTGGTAGACTCTTTTTTTTTAGCTTTATGTAGGTTTTCGACGCCAGGATTAAAATAAACTAGGTGCTAGGAATTATTGTACAGGGAGTAATTCTATTTCCTTGTACTAATCATTTTGTATTGAAACGAGGGTAAGAAAATTATGTTCATTATCATCTTTTTTAGGGTTCCGTAGTCCTAACAAGGACAAGGAACCCTTATAGTTTCGGTCTGTCCGTCTGTCCGTCCAAGGCATAGCTAAAAGACTGGTATAAGAAAGCTGCAAAAGCAATAAAAAAATAAAAAAATGTGGAAACGATTTTTTGTCATGCTCCCCTACATGCCAAGTGGGTATAATTTTATTATTTTCTCCCTCTAAACTCCTATTATAAGCTAAACTGTTTGCTTGAAAAATCTGAAAGATATGGTGATAGTAGTATATGTATACAGGGTGTAACGGAAAGGTGTGTTCATATTTTAAGAACTGCATCAGCCCACATCGATATGAACCACTTTCTTCAAGAAAATCTGAAAAAATTCACAAAAAAATTTTTGCCTCCCATACAAATATTGATCAGCTGATGATAACTTTGTATGGAAAGTTCAATTTTTTTCTTGGGAATTTTCAGTTTTTTCTTAGAGAATATTGTTCATATCCATGGGCAGAACCGGTTCCAAAAATATAATAATAATAATCTTTATTTAATCAGACTACTATGTGGTCTATAGTGTTAGTAACAAAATAGCTTATCCTATGTTAGTACTTAATAACTAAAACCGATCGGGTCCTATTTGTTAGACCTTTCCACCTTTCGTTACACCCTGTATAACGAACTTCGAAGGACAATTATTATAAGTTTATAAACTTATAAATTGTACAAACTTGTAAAATTTCGTACATAACACAAAATCCTTAGGAAAAAAATACTTAAGTGAAGTTGTTACTTATTTAATATTTATAAAATAGGTACTCGTAAGTAGTAAACATGTAAAATTTTGTTTCATTTTCGTTTTTAAATTAATGGTTATTGTCTGTTAGACTGTGAACTCAATTAATATGTTCATAGTAAAAAAACATAAAGTCCCCTTCTAAGTCTGCATGTTAAGGGTCTACTAACGGTCCAGTGGCGCCCTCATTAAATAAAAAATAGTAGGCAAAAGGGTCAGAAACGGCCGTTTTTGGTACTTTTGCCTACTACTTTGGATACGAAACATTTTGAGACCTGTTTTAACAACGTAAAAATACTTTATCCCCTTTGTAACAAACGTGAAGTTGGATTTTTTAATATTTATTTTCTGTGCTATGCTCCGATTTTTTATTCAATGAGGACGTCACTGGACCGTTAGTAGGGCCTTAAAACAGGCGACTACAGAATCCTACACTGTGCGTGGCCCTACACGCACTGATGTATTTTATCTATGATAGGCTCCAGTATGAGGTTGATGATGGAGCACGCTTGCCTAGAAGTAACCTATTCACTCTTGAATTAATGACTTTCAGGTTGTAGCTATCAGGAAACACAGACTCAGACAGGGAATCCCACTCCCTAGCTGTACGCACAGTAAATGTGTTCCCAAACCGCACAGTAAATTAGTGCGTGTGGGTGGGATGTAGTGTACCGCTATCATATCGGTTCTTTGAAACAAACTAGTCACGGTTTGTTAATGATCATATTACAAATATTGCGTGTAGAGCTCAACCCGAACTCAGCTGGCATCGTTCCAGTCTTTCGTCCGGCTAAGTTCCGCCAGAACGTTCCTAATTGGGTTAAATATCTAATGCCTTTACTAACTCAAAACTTGAAACGTAGAACTTTTATTGTAATTATCTATAACCTACGCAACTTTTGATATACAGTGTGAGTATTTATAATGTGCACATATCGAAATAAGGGAATCTATGCTTAATTTTATCGACGGATAAAATTTAAAAATGTCTAAAATTTGTTTTAAGCATATTAAAAAACAAACGAAAACGAAGCGGTGTAACTTTTAAACATAATGATCTATCGCGATGAAACAAACTCCATAATGATTGGAAGTAATTAGTCGTCCTCATAAAAAGATAATTGTGAAAAAAAAAACAGATTTTTGCTAAAAAAACATGTTTCATTCCTAGTAACATGTTTTTTAGCAAAAATCTGTAAAAAAAAACATTAAAAAAAATAACATTTAAAAAAAAAAGATTTTTTTTATAGTTTTTCCGTCGTTAAAATTAAGCATAGATTTTCTTATTTCGATATGTGCACATTATAAAGACTCTCACTGTATATTATAGAGAATTATAATTTTCATATTAAACGTTCTAATGCTACATTTACTTACCGATGTTTGAATCTTTTTCGTCTAGACAATACGAGGCATAGACCAAAACTTAGGATTACTCTAGCTCAACATCTGCCGCCTGAATGGGAACTACAGTTGCCAACCTGAAAATTTCAAAATCGATGGCGGGCCCATAATGGTCACTGTAGAAATAATCTGGCAAAATGGGGTATCTTTATCCCATCCCACATTCAGAGCAGTGTGCAACCTCTTTACAGGACATGTGTCACCTCCTTTCGTGTCCAGCATGCACAATCACCTGCACCTTCCATGATTTAAAGACAATGCAGAAGCCAATGAAAAAGCTATCCAGGTGGCTACATACTCTGCCGCGACACCTCGCAGCTCGGCGGACGGAGCTCCGGCAGGATCTCATGGCGACATGGAGAGAGCGACTGTCGCAACCCAGTGCTGTTGTATTGCGGCTGTAGTGCCCCTCTTTGAGAGGAGTGGCCGGAGAGGCGCCACGGCGTCCTCACCTTCCGCCTGACGCAGGTCCTCACCGGACACGGTTGTTTCGGGAGGTTCCTGTGTCGAATAAGGCGGAAGGAAACGCCCAGGTGTCACCATTGTGCGGATCGCCCAGAGGAAACGGTGGAGCATACGGTGGAGGTCTGCCCCGCTTGGGCGGAGCACCGCCGTGTCCTCGTGGATGCGATAGGTGGCAGCGAATTTTCGCGCCCGGCCCTGGTCCAGGCCATGATACGGAGCGAGAGGGAATGGAAAGCAGTCTCCTCCTTCTGCGAAGCAGTAATGCTCGCGAAGGAGGTGGTGGAACGGGTGAGGGAGACTCAAAAGTGTGGCCCTCACGCCCCCAGCCGCAGCCGCCGCTGGAGAGTTACGGGTAGCTCGCCGTCCGATCTGCACCAGGCCCGAGAGTCGACGGCGCGTAGTGTTCATGTCAGCCACCACTGACGGGGCCCAGTAAAAGTCTGACACGCCCTCCCGCTCCACCCAGAGCGGGAGAAGTCAAAGGATGATTTCACAACCCCAAAAAAAAAAGGTGGCTACATACTGGCCAGACAAAATTTGAATCAAAAAGATTAATCTCTACACGGGGTGTAACGGAGAGGCGTATTCATATTTGTAACCGACTTCAAAAAAAGGAGGAGGTTTTCAATTCGACTGTATGTTTTTTTTTTTATGTGTAGTTGTTGTAAGTACATGAACCGATTTTAAAGATTTTTATATTTGAAAGCCTGCTGTTGCTTCACATTTGGTCCCATTTTAATTTGGTGAAAATCTGATGAAGAACTTCGGAGATACACAATGGAACTCTTCAATAAATAATAGCAAACCTTCCAGAATTGCTGCAATTGCATGTCTGTATATCGTTTTCACCACTTCACAACATTACATCACGCTGATGCGCTCTGAAGGGGTATATAGATTTGTACAGTTCACCCTAATACACCCTAATTTCACCAACTACGTTCAAATTCCCTATTTTTAGGGCTATCAATTCGGGCATAACTTTACTATTAATTTAGTTTAAGAATGGGGTAAAACAACTAAAAAGTGAAAAATAAAAAACTTTTTACAAAAAGAAATACAACCGACTTCCATAATTAATACTAAAAACTGCAAAATAACTTTAATTTCGGAAGTCGGTGTCAAATAACGAAGAAACCAAACTAGAAACACCGACTTCCGAAATTAAAGTTATTTTGAATTTTTTAGTATTATTTATGGAAGTCGGTTGTATTTTTTTTGTAAAAAGTTTTTAAGAACTGCATCTGCTCAACGATATTCAATGAACAACTTTATTCAAGCAAAACTGAGAAAATTCTCAAAAAAAAAATGTAACCCCCATACAAATATTGATCAGCTTTTAACGGTTAAAAATAATAATAATATAAGTGTACCTGTTGGTTCGGGGTTTGTGGTGCCATCTGGCCGAAAACGGGTGTAGTACTGCGAATGTCGAATCAATAGATACTACGAAGACACTAGATGGCGTTTGACCAACTTACTTGAAATCGTAACTATGGAAATTGTGTTATTAAAATCTATTAAAATAAACACAATGGTTCCTACTATATATTAGATTTAATTCAGAAATACATAATACTTAATTAAAATTTATATGTCACACTGTGAAACGAGACGTTTGACTAGCGTGAACGGAACATTATCTTGGGAAGATGGCGCTTCGCCCTTTTTGGCCTTGATACGTCGATGAGATAAAATTTCCGTGTGTTGGAAAGATCTAAGAAAATATTTAACTGATGTCTCGAAAGGCAGCTGGAACCAGAGTTAAGTTCAAATGTGTTAAGCATTGGGATGTAGGACGTTGTAAGTACTCTTTTTGAGATTTTTTCTGTAGTGATGCTAAATCTTAAGCGTGGCATTTATGATCCGACCATTTTTAAATTGTTTTTTCTTATATAATTAAATGTAAAGTAGGAACCCTGTCAACAAGAGAAAATTTCGGTGAGACTCATAAATGCCACGCTTAAGATTTAGCATCACTACAGAAAAAATCTCAAAAAGAGTACTTACAGCGTCCTACATCCCAATGCTTAACATATTTCAACTTAACTCTGGTTCCAGCTGCCTTTCGGGACATAAGTTAAATATTTTCTTAGATCTTTCCAACACACGGAGATTTTGTCTCATCGACGTATCAAGGCCAAAAAGGGCGAAGCGCCATCTTCCCAAGATAACGTTCCGTTCACGCTAGTCAAACGTCTCGTTTCACAGTGTGACATATAAATTTTAATTAAGTATTATTTATTTCTGAATTAAATCTAATATATAGTAGGAACCATTGTGTTTATTTTAATAGATTTTAATAACACTATTTCCATAGTTACGATTTCAAGTAAGTTGGTCAAACGCCATCTAGTGTCTTCGTAGTATCTATTGATTCGACATTCGCAGTACTACAAACGTTCTCGGCCAGATGGCACCACAAACCCCGAACCAACAGGTACACTTATATTATTTTTTTTTAACCGTTACAATACACCTCTCCCCGGTCAAAAAAAAACTTTCATTAGAAAGATTTTTTTTTTCTAATCAAAACTATATTGCCATGCACATTTAGCATCTCACCAAAACCCTCGACAGAAGCTGGGGCAACCCTAAACAAATCTGAATTTAGATTCCCCTCAGATACAATGATTAAATTACAACTATATAAGTAAGTACTAATTTAATTTAAATTTTCAATTTAATAGCATTAAGCCTACCAAATAAGAATAAGGCTT
This sequence comes from Polia nebulosa, assembly GCA_951329385.1. Lineage (NCBI taxonomy): Eukaryota > Metazoa > Arthropoda > Insecta > Lepidoptera > Noctuidae > Polia > Polia nebulosa. The sequence continues at coordinate 23,840,843 of OX589602.1, forward strand.
TTCAACCTAACGAATACGAACATTGATTGCTTTCACTATCCATTACTTACTAATTTAAACAACTATTATGCATATAGCAAGCAAGTATGTAGAACACTCAAGCTTAGTTTACCAAAGTTTGAGTGCAGGTAAGCAACTATTTAAGTTAGTCAATTTTTTGTGCAAATACTTCTAATTAAATAGATTAGATAGCTACCCAAATTGACTCAAAAATGCTCAATATCAGGAATCCTCATATTTCAAAATATCCTTTATGTGAAATTTACCTAAATTTTTACCTTGCATATCCTTTAAGCTATACACAACAGGTGAATGTTTAAACGAGACAACACATCTTACAAAACACGGTGCCAGTTTCGACGTAAAATGCTTACTAGCGTCCGACAATGTGAATGTCCTCTTATAAACTATTTGACCAACCTTATATTCCAAAGGTCGCTTCCTCAAGTCATAATGTTTTTTTTATTTTTATCGTACACAAGTTTTAAATTTTTACTAAACGCCTCAAAAGTGGTTTTTTGCTCATTTAGGTTATCTCCATGGATTCTAGGATCTACCACAGTTAAATCAGAAACCGGTTGTGGTACTTCTGAGTCTTGATGTGTCTTACCATCTACAAACATCTCTCGCCCATGGACAAGGCAATAAGGTGAAAATTTAGTGGACTCGTTAACTGAAGTATTAAGAGCACACTGGATTTCTGGTATGTGATTGTCCCATTGTCTGTGGTTTGATTTCACATGTGAGGCAATCGCATACAGAACATTTCTGATGGCTCTTTCAGCCTGATTAACCTGTGGATGATATCTTGGATTATAGTAAATATTTGGCACATTATATTTGCACATTAAATCTCGAAATTGTTTTGAGATGAATTGAGGACCATTGTCTACATAGACAAAGGACATGGCTAAATTGAAGTATGGACGACTGCCCCCGCAATGAAAACGCATGTATAAACATGGTACCTAGCAATATGTAATGCTAAATAGCTGAAATTAGTATTTTGTAATTTAAAAAGGTTCAGGAACTTTTAATATTTGCACAATCCTAAAAACAAAATCGCGCAACTCCTACGACAAAGGTACAAAAACTTCAAACAATGACATTGCTATAAACTTTTATCTAGGCGTTTTAATGTGTCTGCGACGATTTTTATTGATAATTGTGTTTTTGACTGGCGATTTTGCACTAAGGTACTTGAAGTAAATATCTACATAGGGGTAATTGCAGCAAAAAAAACTTGATACAACGAACTTTCGGTATATAATCCCCAGCTCTCCAGCAAAAATCAAAATAATATAAGTATTCTGTTGTAAAACCTAAACTACTTATCCAAATGAGTTGAAATAAAGACAGTATTCACAGACAATGTAAATAATATTATGGCTGAAATGATGAACGTATTTGAAAAAGATCTTAGACTAAAGCTAGAACTACATTAGACCGACGCACACGTTTAACACGCCTGATTTGTACGTAGACGTTGCGTGGCGTGGATCAAGTGTAGCTCTACAAGTCTAGTTTCCATATAAAATGAAGGAGATCGACGCGCCCAGATCGGCGTGTGGCACACGACGTGTGCACAGTGTAGTTCTAGCTTTATTGACCCAAATATTTGTAGATTTCTGAATTGAGGTAGGTAGGTAAACAATTCTGCCTAAATTAAATAATAAACGCACTGAGTACATATAAGATATTGAAATAAAACAGCAATAATGCGATGCGATATTTATTTATTCGGTAAGTCTTATTAGGACATTATCTAAAAAAGAAGCTGGAGATGATAATGTGTTCTGATGTCTTGCCCAACCGAGATACCAGATCACTGTCATGACATGACAACAACAGCCTAGAGTTCTGTTACCCACAATACAGCTGCAGTAATATGACAGTATGTCATCTAAAGTGTTGTTTGTGGGTTCGCTTTCATATAAAATATACACATAGCATATTTTTTGACCGATATGCCTTGATTTTATTCGGCCTCTTAAAAGCGTTCAAACGACGTCTGACGTTTTTTTTTCATAGAGTAGAGATGGAATCTGATTTAAATCGATAAAATAATCGAATGGACTGACAGAAAAAGAAATTGTTTTTGTTGACCTCGACGGACAGAAAATATGTATTAAGATTGTGCGCCTGAAGTGTTAGTAATATGCTTATCCAGATACAATTAATCAATTAAGTAGTTTCAGAAAATAAATCGTTTTGATAACTGTTGTTAAATATCGATTGAAGTTCAACTTATTCGATTTGGCATTTTGGTATTCTATTCTATTTTTCTCTTTGGCAATCGTGCCGATGTCGACAATTCTGCCAATGTCAGATTTTGGTAATGCAATATGTCTCTTCCAGCTGTCAGTATTCCTTGACCTTGTCATGTCAAACCAAAACAAAGCATAAATACAATTAAGAAACTTTTTTATGTTTATTAGTTCACGAAAGTTATAAGAAATTATTAAAAACGAAATAATTCATGAATGAATATTTAAATATTACTGGTTAGTGTGAGGTTCCTATTTGTGCTAGTCATGTTGGGGGCAGTCGTTTAGCCATCTCTTTTAGGAACCCCATGTACCAGAAACACTTTTTCCTCAAGTATCTTAACTATAGCATTACCTGTTGCGTTCCGTATAGGAAACAACATTACGTATTTGCTAAAATAGTCAGAACATACTAACAAACTTGTGTTTCTTTTAGTCGATACAGGAAAAGGTCCCAATAAGTCGCAACAAATTGCTTTAAATGGTTTGGTAACCTGTTTTGGGTTACCCATTAAACCAGGCCGAGATGAGTTTACCGGTTTGTACTCCTTACAAGTTTGACAACTGTTGACATAGTTCTCAACATCCTTGTACATGTTTCTCCAAAAATAATGTAATGCTAATCGTTTATGTGTTTTAGATATACCGAGATGGGCGCCAGTGGGATCATCGTGAAATTGTTTTAGTAGATGTCCCACGTCTTCACTTGGTATCACTTGTTTCCAAGAGAATTGTGAAGTTAAATTATATTTATTTTTAGAATGTCTAAATAATTTATTACCTTTAAGTGTATAATTTGGAAATTTATGAGGATATTTTTCGCAATTTTTTACCATTTTTAAATACCATTTATCTTGAGGATTATCTGAAATTTCTACTGATTCTACTTTAATTCTTGAGAGTACATCCGGCAAAACCAACTCTTTACCTTTTCTATGTATAATATTGAAATCAAATTGACTTAAACGAATACTTCAACGAGCTAATCTCCCTGAAGGATTTTTCAATTTATGAAACCATTGTAATGACGCATGATCCGTAATAATATTGCACTTTTGACCCTCCACATACATTCTGAATTATTCCAAAGCAAACCAAACAGCCAATAACTCACGCTCTGTAGTACTCGTAGTATAATTAACCTCGTGCTTATTAAGTAGTCTACTACAGAACGCAACTGGATGGTCAAAATCGTAATATGACTGCGTCAGTACAGCCCCTTTAGCATAGGTAGAAGCATCACTTTGTATTGAAAAAGGCAAATTTAAGTCTGGACATTTAAGACTTGGAGCTGAAACTAAGCTAGATTTCAATGTATTGAAAGATTCCTCAGCTTCCTCTGTCCATTCAATAGCAAGATTCTTACAGGTAAGTTTACTAAGCGGTCTACTAATCTTAGAAAAATCCTTTATGAATCGACGGTACCATCCCGCCATACCTATGAATCTTTTAACTTCTTTAGGTGAAGTTGGTGTAGGATAATTAAGTATCACTTCCACCTTAGAAGGATCAGTACGAAGAACTTGTTTATCAACCATGTATCCAAGATATTTAAGTTCCTTTCTACAAAATTGAGATTTACTCATATTAATTGTTAAGTTTGCTTCTTTCAAACGTTGATAAACTTTTTCTAATAATTTAACATGTTCATTAAATTCATTCGAGATGCATACTATGTCATCTTGAAAAACAAACACTTTATTGTCAAACTCAGGACCAAACAACTTATCCATTAGACATTGCATAGTGGCAGATACACCAACAAGACCAAACGACATTGTCACATAGTGGAATAGACCCCTTCTAGGAACTGTGAATGCAGTTTTCTCAGCAGTTTCCGTACTATCATATTCTATCTGCCAATATGCAGCACTAAGGTCAATTGATGTCAAATATTTAGCATCACTTAAGCTATCCAATATCTATGAAGAAAAAGTCATGTTGCGCCGACCCCAAATAAATTGGGATAAGGGCAGGAGAATGAATGAAGCTATCCAATATCTGATGTATATACGGCAAAGGATAGGCATCAGCCTTAGAAACAGCATTAAGTTTCCTACAGTCCAAACAAAGCCTTAAGTCACCATTAGGTTTGGTTACCATTACAACGGGAGAATTCCAAGGTGAGTTAGATGGTACGACAACACCAAGACTCAACATCCTATCAAGTTCCTTCTCCAGAGCTAATTGTTTGGGTGGAGATAATGGATAGTACCTTTGTTTGATTGGTGGGCTATCACCAGTTTCTATCTTGTGAGTTACTAGTTTCGTCCTACCTAAACCAACTTTTTCAGTGTTTATTTTATCAAATTTATCAATGATCTTCTGTAAAATTAAGTGTTGTTCAGAAGTCAATGATTCATAACTTTCCAAACCTTGATCCATATTAATTAAGTTAATATAACTGTCAGGTAAACTAAACAATTTATTATCACTTAATGAACTATCTAGTGTTATCAAAAATACCTTACAGAAATCCATACCATAAATGATTGAAGTTACTATGTTGGGAACAACGTAAAACTTTATTATTTTAATTTGATTTAAATAATTTATAGGTAATTGCATTAATCCTAAACATTTAACTTTTGAACCATCTGCAGTTTTAACATTTTGTCCTTTGGGTAATTCAATCAATTTAAAACCAAATTTCGTAAATATTTTGTGTGAATTATTTCCTAATATTGAACAAACTGCTCCAGTGTCCAGCAAACCATAAACTTCCAAATCCAAAATGTTAACTCTCGAATGCGGTCTAATATCACCTTTGCTTGCCTGAAAAAGAGCCACACTACTGTGTGGTGAGTACGATGTTAAATTTACTATTAAGTCATTGTGGCTCAATTTTGTTCGTTTTTTGAACACTTAGGACAATTTATGATTTTAAACCCTTTCTTACCGCATTTGAAACAAACCACCTCCTTTGAAGTTTCACATTTGGATGAGAAATGTTCCGTGCTATCACACCTAAAGCATTTTTTAACTTTTGCTCCAGAAGTAGATGGAGTGTCAAGTACAGCCACTGGTACTCCAGACTTATTGCATTTTTGTTTATCAGTTTCCTTTGTAGACCGGGCAACCTGATTACATTTTGGTGGTAGGTTAGGTTCAACAAACTGATCTGACCTAGCACGAGCAAGTTCAATCTTCTTACCATAAAACTGGAGATCACCAATAGATCTAATATCAAGTAAAGCTAATTCCATTATATATTCAGGTCTAATGTTATGCATTAAGATCTCTAATTGTTCATCCTGTGAGAGGGGGGTTGCAAGTCTATTAAACATACCCTTCATGTCAGACAAATATACCATCATGGATTCCTGCTTAGCCTGTGTACGAGAACGTATTTCCTTTTTTAACCTATAGTCTAAATCTGGAATGTCAAAATCCTCCCGTAAACAACCAAGTAAATGCCTATAAGAGGTGAAGGTATGTCTATTTGCTCTATACCAACTTAATGCAGATTTCTCTAACAGATCTGAGAAAGCAATCAATGCACGTTCTTCAGGTATACCCCTAGCCTGCCTCAACTCTTCCAAACGTTCAGTAAAAATCCTAACACATGTAGTACCGTCATATTTTAAATTCAAAGTACACAAATTAATTGCCCTGTCATTTACAAGAACTACTTGTGGTTTTTCCACTATTTCTCTCTCTGGTGATGAGTCATGCGTAGATTGCATTTCTTCATCATCACCAGTACCCTCTTGTACTGAGGTGATTATATTAATCAAGTCATCTTTAAGTTTTAATAACTCCGGTGAAGTATTAATCACCCGAGAAATTCTTAATAGATAATACTGAGATCTAGCTAAGACTCGTTTAACTACTTTACTATCATCCGCAGATGATTCTTTATGTAAGCGGCACAACTCAGCGATTGGTTCCGAACACAAGCGTACCTCATCGGCCACCGCAGGTGCCAGATAGTCCTTTTGCTTGATGCTACCCCTCCGATAGAGACCACACAGACGACGATACTGCTTGCGAACCTCGTCCTTGGATGCCTTTGGATCTGCGGAAACATTAAAGTACTTTAATTCATGAATAAGTTCCTCCTTAAGAAGGTAATCTAACCATATTGGTTTATCCATCTTGAACAAAAGAATTTTATCTTAAGTTTCTTAACAAGTTAATATTATATAATACTAAGTGTAACAAAGTTACCACAAGTTGTATTAATTAAATTTAAGAATACATATACTAAGTGCCGAGGTTCAATAAGCGGCCTCACATTTAAACCATGTGCTTCTAACCTCAATTTAAACACTATAAAAGTAATATGTTTAATAGTAAATAGCTTTAACCATTAAATTAAACACTATTTAAGGTTAACTAATAAGTATTAGAACTTAATATTGGCAACTTCAAATTAACAAACAATGTGCCTTTTACCACAATTGTGTCAAAATGTTTGACCTTAAAGAATTAACTAAAGATTACTAAACAATCTTAACCTAATTACCACAAACAAACTTCATGCATCACGTTGGGCGTACAATTGTAAAGAAATTGTTCTTCCACCGGCTAGCGTCAAAGATAATTTATAGCATGAGACCCTATTTACCTATCTTCGGGTTTATTGCATGAGGTATGTCTGTAGTAAATAAGAGTCCTTTGATTTGGTCTACACAGAAAATTGTATGTTGAACTTACAATTTTCTGTGTACTGAATACTATCTAGTGTGATGCAGTGTTGACAATAAATGTGATAAATGTGAAGACCAATTAGTACTTCCTTTCGACAAACTTTCAACCCCTTTTTCACGCACTTTTTAGGAGCGGGAGGGCGTGACAGACTCTTAGTGACTAAAACCAACCCCTGTTCCTTCCCCGCCCTGAGTGCCCTGGGGCGCGGTAACTCTATTTCGAATTTATTCACAACCCCTGGGCAGGCATCGGCCATGACGGGCCCCGTCATATAATTGCTGACAACTCTTTGAGGCGCGCATGGAACACTACGCGCCGTCGACTCTCGGGCCTGGTGCTGAGCTACCCACTACTCGCCGTCAGCTGGCCCGGGTTTTTTCACCCCCTGGAGGGTTGAATTTCGAAAATCCTTGCTTAGTGGATACCTACTCTTCACAAAGAACAGACGCACCAATTTGCATGTCTCTAGGACCAGCAGTATAGGCTGTGCGTTGATATATCAGTCAGTCAGGACTTTGAATTTTATATACATATACAGATTTGGACTTTACCTAGCCCCAAAGAAAAAAGTCTAGAAGTGTGATGTCACAGGATCTAGGCGGCCAACTGACCGGTCCGAAGCGCGAAATTACCTGTTCACCAAATTGTTCGCGCAATAAAGCCATAGTTTCACACGCTGTGTGGCAAGTGGCACCGTCTTGTTGGTACCAAATATCTTGGAGATCACGGGCTTCAATTTCAGGAAACAAATAGTCCGATATCATGGCACGATAACGGTCGCATTGACATTTACGTTCTGGCCGGCTTCTTTTTTAAAGAAATATGGGCCGATGATTCCACTGGCCCATAAACCACACCAAACCGTTGTTTTATCTGGATGTGATGGCAGCTCTTGAATCTCTTCAGGTTGCTCTTCGAACTAAATACAGCAATTCTGTTTGTTGACATATTCAGCCAGAAAAATGTGCCTCATCGCTAAATACAATTTTTAAATGACTTCAAAAAGGAGGACGTTAAGAATTCGGATGTCTGTATTTTTTTTTTTTGTGTTCGGGCTTATTCCGTCATTTATAGACGGATTTTCAAATTTCTTTTTTTGTTTGGAAGGGGTTTATTCTGAAATGGTTCCATTTAAATTTTACATAGATATGAAAATGGGTTTCGGAGACAGACAACGGAAACATTCTGAGACCTGTTTTAACAACGTAAAAATACTTTATCCTCTTTTTAACAAACGTGACGTTGGATTCTTTAATATTTATTTTCTATGCTATGCTACGATTTTTTTATTCAATGAGGGCGCCCCTTGGCCGGTAATGTTGGACCGTGGCGAACATAGCCACGAACAAAGAGTATAATAATAATAAGGGCCGCGAAGTTAGCCGAACGACGAATTACAATAATTGTACTAAAAAAATTTGATTAGTCCGTCAGTTAAATAACCAAAAAAAATATTGGCACGTATTTTTTGTTTTTCTAACCGATAAAAAATGTCAAAGATAAAACGCATAAAAGTTCAGGAGTGGGGCTCTTTACGTCACATTGGTGGTAAAAAGTCACGCGATATTTTAACGCACTGTATCGCCTTAATTTTTCGTTTACTTAACAAAAGAAAAAATACGTGTCCAATTTTTTTTTGGTTATTTAACCGACAGACTAATTCGTTTTTTTTTAGTAAAAAACCCCATTCACGAATACAGAGTTTCGATGCAACCGAAACTTTCGGCCAATTTTGGTCGAAACCGAAAGTAAGGCCAAAACTAGATGTTTTGGCAACCGAACCTTCTGTCGGCCACTAACAGAAACCCAAAACTACCTATTACAATTGTTATTCTATAGAAATGTTATCACGTTTAGTTTTTAGAAGTATCTACTCGTAATAAAAGTAAAGTGCTCTTTGAGCGTTTTGTTATTGGACCTGTATGTTAATATTTCCTTTTATTATTTTCTCTAAACGCGGGTCTAATAGGATTTCACACTTACACGATAGAGAGATAACACATTTATTTCTCAACAACAACGTTTTGTTTCTGAAATTTGTAGTAGCAAATAATTCAATTCTATTTGTCTTGTTGGTACTAAACAATAACCAGAACTATGCAGAACAAACGTTTTCTGTTAATGATTTTTATTTATTTCAGGTACAAACAAACGTTTGCTATTAATGATTATTATTTGTTTCAGGTACAAACAAACGTTTGCTATTAATGATTTTTATTTATTTCAGGTACAAACAAACGTTTGCTATTAATGATTATTATTTGTTTCAGGTACAAACAAACGTTTGCTATTAATGATTTTTATTTCTTTGTGGTACAAACAAACGTTTGCTATTAATGATTTTTATTTGTTTTAGGTACAAACAACATCTGCCAGGGTAGCGGGAGTGATCAAAGGAGTCACCACGGCCCTGACGCAGGTAACTGAAGGAACAGGGGTGGGTTTTAGTTAGTAAGAGTCTGACACGCCCTTCCGCTCCTCCCAGAGTGGGAGAACTTCTGATGATTTCCCAACCTATAAAAAAACACAACTTGCTGAAGGTAGATTAAATAGATAGCGTTAAATATTCTTAAAAAAATGGTCAAGTGCGAGTCAGACTCGCGCACGAATGGTTCCGTACCATTATTTATAAAATCGACAAAAAAATCACGTTTGTTGTATGGGAGCCCCCTTAAATATTTATTTTATTCTGTTTTTTTAGTATTTGTTGTTATGGCGGCAACAGAAATACATCATCTGTGAAAATTTCAACTGTCAACTATCACGGTTCATGAGATACAGCCTGGTGACAGACGGACAGACAGTCAGAGGGACGGACAGCGGAGTCTTAGTAATAGAGTCCCGTTTTATCCTTTGGGTACGGAACCCTAAAAACAAAGAAAATTGGTACAAGTACACGAAAGAAAATTCTCTAAAAATAAAAGAGAAATTGCTATACTGAATGGCCACACAGCATACTATAGTGACTAACTGTTTAGCGACCATTTATTCCTCAAAGGGCTTCCCAAGTCATTAACACTTAAAGATTCAATTACATAACTTGCTACTCGACGCACCCCGCGCGTGCTCATAACAATTACGCTGTACTGTATATTACTCTCACAGTCAAACAATTTTCGGTTCGCTCCGACAGTTTTATGAAGAGCGGAACATGTAAGGTAGGCTTTGGCAACGGACGGGAGTCTGCTGGAGACACTCCAAGAATCGTAAATTCTATGTATTCTGCCAGTGGTTCTTCTGACCGACATACATAGAACGAACAATGTTGATTTAGTGTCTATACTTAGACAATTGTAACAGATTTTTTCGGTTTACGTTGTACTAGTTTTTTGACGAATGAAATTGTAATAATTCTGGTAAGATCCGTGACCGCTGCCATAAACAAAGTCGTCTTACGTTATCTTTCCTGATTGTATTTTATTTAAATTAGCTCGTTCACTCACTTCAAAGTGTAATCTGTCTTAATAAGATGCTAAGATTATCCTGCCTCTCAAAGAACCTTTCAAGCGATTAATTTTGTAGAAGCCGCAGTAAAAATCGTAACGATTCTCTTAGAGACGGGTTTCCTTCGTTGGCAAGAGTCCAAACTCAGGAGGCAATAATACGGACAAAGGCAGCAGTATGTAGCGTAGGTGCCATTATAAAAAAAATTGTCTTGAGTGGCTGAGGTAAGTACCGTAGACTGTTTCATCAGGACCTCTTTAGAGGTTTTAAAACGCATAGCATATTATGAATAAAATAAATAAATACTAATTCGGATACCCGTGCGAAGCTGGGGCGTTTAGCTAGTATTTACATAACTTATCATTCAATTGGTAAAATGGATAACAGAAAAATAGCGTCAACTACAATACTATACTCACAAGACAAGTTTTAGGTTTTCCAATAATGGCAGCACTCTGAATTCAGTATAACTTGTAAAACTTGCATAATTAAACTTTAATGTTTTCATTGATCTTCGAAATTCAGCGATTTGATAAATCCTAGAATAATATTTATCTTCCCTCATTTTCTCGATTTTCCTCCCTTAATGGTATTTTAAATAAAAGGTTTGGTGTATTTTAGATAATACACTAACCCAAAAAATTAGAAATAAAAGGAATTTTGTAGCGTCACTAGTCAACCCGAACGCTTCGAGTGATAAAATGCGAAATTAGAGATGGAACCTTTATTTTACTTTGGTAATTGAATGATTTAATTCCCTTTTCACCAGAATCAGCGTGCGCAACACGCTGATTCTGGTGAAAGGGGAATTAAATTTATGTCTGAAAATCACGGAGAGGCAATACTGTTTGTTGTTATTTAGAAAAATGTAACATTTTTTTTTTCTGGCCCATTTAATTGAATAGATGACTAAAATATGTTTTCTCGTATTTCTTGTATTTTTTCTTTTGTCACGTAAACAAAAAATGAGGATTTTTCGCGAGTACCTTGTATGTAGGTATGTATTTATTACCTCATAACTTCCAAACCGCTGCACGCTGGACGGATTGTCATATTTAAGGCGCTATTAGCTGCCAACGACCTTGAGTGGTTAGCTTGCGTGTTCTGCGCTGAGCTCACGTAACGCATCGTATGTCCACCCAGTAATAGGACTCGCCCATCAAGGAGCGCTGTCTGAAATTAAACGCATTATTAATTTATTATAGATAAAACAACAAGTATTAAATTAAAACACTGAAACGAAATTATAAATAATTAAATGATCTTTAAAATAGTGAAGGTTTCATAAACATTCGCTTTATAGTTTTTTCGTGATTCTCAATTTTTGATCCGCGTTAGACATAACTTTACAAATTAATTACACAATGTTAGAAAAATAAAATTTCAAATATTCTAAAGTAACATATATTTTTTTCAAAGAAGTAAAACTAGTCGTTTAGACGTGATGTTCAATTAAAAACCATTAAAAGTCATCTAACTGCGCCTTAAGACATCGTTAGATATGCGTCTTGACCGCCCAAGTGCTATTAGATAGGTGACGTTAAAAAAAAACAATAAAGGCGACTGTGAGACCCCATTTTCGCTATGCAACAGTTTTTGATTCGAATACTGCTAAATGGGTATTAAATTAACGGGCTCATCATACGGATTTTAGAAAGGTATTTCATGATCGTAATACTTATACAAAAATATGAGAAGTATACCTAGGTACGTTATTATACGAAATACGCGAGAGGCCCTATTTTTAACCGACTTCGAAAAAGGAGGAGGTTATCAATTCGAATGTTTGTATTTTTTTTTTTTTTTTTTTTGTGTGTATGTATGTATGTTCGGGCATAACTCCGTCATATATTGACGGTTTTGCAAAATTCTTTTTTTGTTCGAAAGGGGTTTATTCCGAAATGGTCCCATTTAAATTTAAAAAAGATCTGATGATGGGTTTCGGAGACAGACAACGGAACTCTTCAAAAATTGACAGCAAATCAACCGCGATTGCTGCTATCGTATGTATATGAATTGTTAAAACAGTTTAATGGGGAACCACAACCAAAAAGTGAAAAATAAAAAACTTTTTTACAAAAAAATAGAACCGACTTCCAAAAAAAGTGCAAAATAACTTTAATTTCGGAAGTCGGTGTCAAAAAACGAAGACACAAAACAGGAACACCGACTTCCGAAATTAAAGTTATTTTGCACTTTTTTTGGAAGTCGGTTCTATTTTTTTGTAAAAAAGTTTTTTTAATGTAAGAGATGTATATTTTATGAACAAAATCCAACTATTTACTAAATAAAGTAGACACATTTATACACGGGCGTGTGTCATAATTTGCCATTTGATATTGAACGCTAGCCATTTACTGTGGGAAATCAGAATGCAATTAGGCAAATTGTGTAGTCACAAGGCGATTTCAAAGTTTTCAAACAAGCCACTAGCATAATGCTATCACCAAATTATTACCAAGATATAAAAATAAATCTGAAGAATTAAAATTCATTCAAAGGCCACTGGCCAAAATGTTCTTTTCACGGTGAAAAAATCCAATAAACTTAATTACTTGTAAAGAAGCTGAACTGTTTTTATAGCAATTATTTTAAGAAGGGAAAGCAGATCGCTCCCTTGGGCTTGTCAACACGGTTAATTACTCAGATTATGGTAAATCTATGGGGATGAACTGTTTACTTTCTTCTTTTTCGTGGCCCCAAATTTTTATGTAAACCGTTTCTGTAGGAGGTTTTTTTTTATTACTATAATAGATGGGTTTGCTCTTGACTCTAGTCTAGGTCAGAGGTGACAGAGACAAAGTCGACGATGGAGCAAGTTTACCCAGAAGAAGCCTGTTCACTCTAACTTTGAAGAGATTAGGGTTGTAAGCATTCGGAAACACAGACGCAGGTAGAGAGTTGCATTCCTTTGCTGTGCGACTGCGCATTATGAAAGACGTTTGGAAACGCTTAGTGCGAATGGGTGGAATAGCAACAAGGTAGGGATGGTAACTTGCAGTGCATCTAGATGTCTGATGGGAAGAAGAACCGGTGGGACGAAGTCGTGGAGTTCTCGGGCACACTCTCCGAATTACATTCTGGAGAAGACCGACAAGCAAGCAACCTTGCGGCGACGAGCCAATCTGTGACACACAACACAGACGCAGGTAGAGAGTTGCATTCCTTTGCTGTGCGACTGCGCATTATGAAAGACGTTTGGAAACGCTTAGTGCGAATGGGTGGAATAGCAACAAGGTAGGGATGGTAACTTGCAGTGCATCTAGATGTCCGATGGGAAGAAGAACCGGTGGGACGAGGTCGTGGAGTTCTCGGGCACACTCTCCGAATTACATTCTGGAGAAGACCGACAAGCAAGCAACCTTGCGGCGACGAGCCAATCTGTGAACCTTGGCATCCACCAGTTTTACGTCACCAATGAGCTTCGTAGGTCTGCGTTCCACCGAGTCAAGCGCAGCAAGTTGTTATTTAGTTGAGCCATCCCAGTGGCGGCTGCAATACTCCATGCAGGATCGGACTTGTGCTATGTAAAGGGTTAAAAGTTGTCCAGGCGTAGAGTATTGCTTCACTCTATTTAGGATGCCCAGCTTTTTGGCCGCCGTTTGGGCTTTGTACTCAATGGTGGCGCCGAAGGTTTTTACAGGTTTATAATTTGAACGAACCTTCGGGATAAGGATATAGCATGTTTGAGATTTCGTTTTTAATAGGTAAAATATCATCGTCATCATCATCAGCCTTTTTTAATGTCCCCACTGCTGGGGCACAGGCCTCCTCTCTGTGAGAGGGTGTGGGCGGTAATCCACCACGCTGGCCCAATGCGGATTGGTGGATGTCACATGTCTTCGATTTTTTTTGTTCTATGACATGCCGGTTTCCTCACGATGTTGTCCTTCACCGTTTTGAGTGTTGATGAAATAATTTACACAAAGTAAAGCGCCTGCCTGGGTTTGAACTCACGACTTTAAGTCGCGGCTAATACCACCACTGATCCCGTACACAGGTAAAATATGTTTTTTTTTTATGAATTCCTATGAAGAAACAAATGTTTTGAAAATAGGTACTGATAGAATTCCAATAAGGCTACAACATCGCGAGACTAAGCATTCTTTATTATTATTCCAAACACTTTTGTCTTGTTTATAGTACAATAAGAGGCAATACCTGCTTACAAACGAGATTACTCTAACCGAGGCTTTACGCAGGAAACGAGTCACATCTGCATAGACGTTTTTTGTTTATAACCTTTCCGTCAGTATGTGATAAAAACGTAGATATCAGTTAACCGTGTGTTAAATTGAACGTTTTTCGCTGAATGTGTTGCGCATGTGCTGCCATCTGTCAAAGTAATTCGGTATTTTATTGTTATAAGATATTACGTGGGGAATGAATGCTGTTATATTATCACGACTTGTTGTTTATTGTGAGAGTGGGTCGTTTTTAAAATATTACTGTATCTATGAGACTTATGAGAGGTTCAGAATTACACTTTGCCGTATATCTCAACTGAAACATAAAAAAAGATGAATAGACAGAACGTTGACACGTAGGCACTAAGATAATAAATAAATACTTAAAACAACAACAATAATATAAAGTTTTGCCATTTGCAAGTACAAACCATTATTTTGAATGATCAGGAAACAAAAAACAAAAATTTGTCTTGCCCTTGTTGATTTTACGACTCACATTAATAGAATCATCAGAAGATGTTCAACTCACAACAAAAAATAAGAGACTATCTAAATAATTAAAATAAAAAGCGTGTTTACATACATCGTTTAAATCTACGCGTGTTTAATATCCACGAGTGTATAAATATCAGTAGGGCGTAGTTACGTGGCACAAAACAACCAATCGGAAATAACACGTCCACTTGTTTCTCGAAAAACAATCTTTCTATTTAATTTATAACGTTAGGATTCGCTCTTCATTTGTGTAAATGTTTCCTGCAACAAGATTTTCACTTTGGGCGATGTGGTCGCTAAGAGACAAAGCCCATTAATAAAAATAAAAAAACTTTATAACAAAAAATTCAACCGACGAAAACGAACTAAAAAGCAAAAAATAAATACGTATTGAGCTTATTTACCTACATAAAATACCGAATTTTACATAAACTAATTTTGAGTCGGCGCCAAACAACAATCTAATTATTAAATATCTAAATTTTATATGTACGTAGAAATGAAGAAGGCAAGATGTAGGTAATTAATCATTTTATCATAATTGGCGCCGACTCAAAATTAGTTTATATAAAATTTATTATATGCTTTTTAGTTCTTTTTCGTCGGTTGAATTTTTTGTTAAAAAGTTTTTATTTTATGATTTTTTGTGACTCGCATCACCTTTTAATACTCTGAGGCTAATTTCTAATCCTTCATCATTCCTCTTGGCACTGAGCTGATGATGTAACCATCCTTCCATGAGGTTCCCAAGATATTGACCAGTTGAGGTTACCTCCAATATTCTAAAGATGTCTTTTCTTCAAAGCATATTAAGTGGTATCTATCACTAAAACCAGTTTTTTATATCTAACTTCTATTGTTTAGGAAAGGTATGGTTTCCATCATTTCATCAAAAAAAAAAACAAAAATACGGTCGAATTGAGAACCTCCTCCTTTTTTTGTCGTCGGTTAAAAAGTTGGCCATCACGGGATGCACGACAGATGTGAAACATCTTTTTTATGGCCCTACTCACGGTCCAGTGGCGCCCTCATTGAATAAAAAATCGTAGCATAGCACAGAAAATAAATATTAAAAAATCCAACTTCACTTTTGTTACAAAGAGGATAAAGAATTTTTACGTTGTTAAAATAGGTCTCAAAATGTTTCGTATCCAAAGTAGTAGGCAAAAGTGTCAGAAATGGCCGTTTTTGTAAACGTAAAAATTCTTTATCCTCTTTGTAACAAACGTGAAGTTGGATTTTTTAATATTTATTTTCTGTGCTATGCTACGATTTTTTATTCAATGAGGGCGCCACTGGACCGTGAGTAGGGCCTTAATATTAGAATTCAAAATTGTTGTTGTTGTTGGTTACTTTTTTCACATAGATGTTTCTAGGGAGAAGGGAGTCGGGAAGCGGTGGCATAGTGGGGGCATCGTGTCACAATAGCGTCATGCCGTTTTCCGTCACAGCATTCGAGTCAATTATATTGCCAAGCCGCGCCAATAGATGTTTCACATCAAAAAAAGAGTTTTATCGTTAAATATTTGTTTGATCTTGACTCATTACGGATTGCTATTACTATCATAAGTCTACAAAGTAGTTCTTTGTCTACATAATCTCTTGATTTTAACACGCTTTTATTAGCTTCGCCGTTAATTTTGACCCACTTCCCGGTTTCCGATTGAGCTGAAATTTTGCATACATGTTTATTAACCGATTTTAAATAAAACACTTTATAACTAAAAATTTTACCGACGAAAAAGAACTAAAAAGCAAAAAATAAATAAACCTTTTATGTCTTGAGTATTGAGCTTATTTACTTACATAAAATATCAAATTTTATATAAGCTAAAATAACTTTCAGTCGGCGCCAAACAACAATCTGATTAATTATCTAAATTTCGTAGAAATGAAGAAGGCCCTACGTAGGTAATTAATCATTTCATCATTTGGCGGCGACTCAAAATTATTTATTTTCCACTTTTTTGTTTTTTTTTTTTTTTATCGGTTCTTTTTGGATGACAATGCGTAGTAAGCTAAGTGACGTCAATATAAATCCATTATGGTGGACTGTCAAAGATGACGCACTAGTTATTTTTATACATTCCCATGATGTATTCATGAAAAAAAAATACCAAAAATAAAATGACGTCACTCTAAGCGTGTTTTAATATTTGATATTATTTTTCTTCTGTAATTAGATTTATTTTATCTTTTATAATTTGGTTATTAATTCCTTGTTATTTTAAAATAATTAATTTGGTGTTTTTTAAACTAAATGTTATTATTGTTATTTATCAGCAGTTTACGAGACCTCACTAATGGAAGGGCCGCTCGCAATATTCGTAAATAACTGAGTAACACTTATTTGGGAATGTCCATACACTTTAGGACTTAAAGAGAACCCTGCGGTCTGTACGAGCTATTATGCATGTTTCAAATAGAAGGGTCGGCTAGAAATTCGCTTTATGGAGGTCACCAAATTGAAACTTTGATATATTGTACATCCTAACATTTTGCGAGAGAGTCGTGCGTTTTGGTTCATCTCTAAGGCCTCTGCCTCGAATTTTGCGGGCAGCGGGGCGGCGGCGGCGGCGGCGCGGCAGCGGGGCGGGCAACGCATACCTGTTCTCCAAACTAGCGGGCAGATCGCGCGGCACTATAGCGGTGTAGTGTTGTGTTCGTGGTTGTGTTGTCGAGATATTTGATTTAATTCGCGAACGAAATGTCTGAAAAACGGCGACATCTTTTTGATTCAAATTTATTCCTAACGCTCGATTTATTGTGGGCAAAAGAAGAAGTGGATCCCTACTATAGGGCAAGGAAAATAAATGGCGAGTTTTATCGAAATTATGAAGAACAGAGACAAAATCCCGATAAATTCTACGACTACACCAGAATGAGTGTAGAAACTTTTGACTATATTCTTGAAACTATCAAGAGTGATTTAGAGTCTGGAATTAATCCAAAACGATTTAGAGGTATATCTCCAGCAGAAAAATTATACTTTGGACATTTTGACTAAAAAAATGTACAACACTATACCTACAATGCAGACGCGCAACGCGGGCGGTCACCGCTTGACTGGAGTGCACCGCTCGTTGCCCGCCCCCGCGCCGCTCCTGCACCGCTGTATTCGAGGGCCGGTCCATTTGATTATACGCGTAAGATCCTGCCGCTCCCGCGCCGCCGCCGCCGCCGCCCCGCTGCCCGCGAGATTCGAGGCAGAGGCCTAAGGCCTCTGCCTCGAATTTTGCGGGCAGCGGGGCGGGCAACGCATACCTGTTCTCCAAACTAGCGGGCACATCGCGCGGCACTATAGCGGTGTAGTGTTGTGTTCGTGGTTGTGTTGTCGAGATATTTGTTTTTATTCGCGATAATATTATATACGTGAAAAATTCAAAGAATATTTTGTAAATAATCGCATTAGTTACTAATTAATTTGTAAAACATAATAAATATTGCATTTGACATAATAAATCATTTTTATATTTACCTTCAATATTCAGTTCGTTTTTATTTCTTCCCATAATTGGTTAATTATTCTTCTATTTTTATGGTTCACATCTTTGCTGTTCCATATGGGTGTCCTCTCAAAGATTGCCGAAATAATTAGCTCTTGCACGTCCGAAGACATTTTGATACGTCACAAAAAAAATGTACAACACTATACCTACAATGCAGACGCGAAACGCGGGCGGTCACCGCTTGACTGGAGTGCACCGCTCGTTGCCCGCCCCCGCGCCGCTCCTGCACCGCTGTATTCGAGGGCCGGTCCATTTGATTATACGCGTAAGATCCTGCCGCTCCCGCGCCGCCGCCGCCGCCGCCCCGCTGCCCGCGAGATTCGAGGCAGAGGCCTAAGACTGTTTTTGAGTTGGCGTTTGGAGTAAAGTTCCGTCCGTACACTTTGGTTCTTCTCTAAGACTGTTTTTGACTTTACGTTTGGAGTAAAGAGGAGGGATGAAACACATGTAACTAGAAGAGTTATGAATATAAACCTGAATAGATGAAGTGGAAGAGGGAAGCCAAAGAAAATATGGATGAATTGTGTGAGGAGTGATATGAAAGAAAAGACAGTTAGTGATAGCGTGACGGCTGACATGACTGAATGGAAGAAAAAAACGTGTTGCGTAGACCCCAAGTAACATGGGATAAGGGCAGGAAGATGATGTTTGGAGTAAAGTTCCGTCCGTACACTTTCGCTTTCGTTTTACCTACTTACCAGATGGTCTACGACTGGGTTCCAACCATTGTTAACAAACTAATGAAGAGACATTGATGTTAATCATCACACTATACACCGGGTTGAAAAGTTCTGGAGTGCAGGCGACCGCGTAGGTACCGGAAGACTCAGCGTTGGAAGGCCTCCCAAAAGGTGGACCAATGACCTGGTGACTGACGCAGGTGCTCACCGGACACGGCTGTTTCGGTAAATACCTGTGTCGGATCAAGGCGGAGGTGACCCCCGGGTGTTTCCATTGCGAGGATCGCCCAGTGGACACGGTGGAGCATACGGTGGAGGTTTGCCCCGCTTGGGCAGAGCACCGCCGTGTCCTCGTGGATGCGATAGGCGGCAGCGACCTCTCGCGCCGTGCCCTGGTTCAGGTCATGGTACGGAGCGAGAGGGAATGAGAAGCCGTCTCCTCCTTCTGCGAAGCAGTAATGCTCGCGAAGAGGGAGGCGGCATACGCTAGGGAGACTCGAACACAGCCGAGTCGCCCTAGCGCCCCCAGCCGCAACCGCCGCCTGAGACGCCAGGGGGTTCGGACGCCGCGAGACGATCTCCGGCCACCGTAGACCCGGGCCTGCGGACGGTGAGTAGTGGGTAACTCGCCGTCCGATCAGCACCAGGCCCGAGAGTCGACGGCGCGTAGTGTTCCACGCGCGCCTCAAAGAGTTGTCAGCAAAGTGAAGGGGCCTGCCAAGGCCGGTGCCTGCCCGGGGGTGGAGGATAAATTCGAAAGAGTTACCTCGCCCCCGGGCACTCGAGGTAGGGAGGAACAGGGGTGGGTTTTAGTCAGTAAGAGTCTGACACCCTAGAGCGGAAGAAGTCATAGGATGATTTCCCACCCCCCAAAAAAAAAAAAAAAATGACCTGGTGAGGGTCGCGGGTAACCGATGGATGCGAGACGCACAGGACCGTTTGTTTTGGCGACACTTAGGGGAGGCCTATGTCCAGTAGTGGACGTCTTACGGCTAGAATGATGATGATCACTCTATGATATCAGCTTAATCTCCTAAATTGCTAACGTCACAAAAGGTTGTTTGCAATATTTGAAGCCAGATGGTTATCTCCTTTAAAGCGATGTGTTTAAACTGATTCTTTTCGTATTTATTATTGTTAATAAGATCAACAAAACATTGCTGAAATACAATGCCTTTGTTTTGTCTCTGGGAAAATTTTGGGTCCTTTGCGTATTATTAGCTCAAGCTAATTACAGGGTATTATCGAATTTCTTGTTTATCAAGACTGTTAATTAAAAATCCCTCTCTTAAAATAAATAGTAGGCGTTCAAGTTTGTTACTTAGTAGTACATTTTTAGGGTTCCTTACCCGAAGGGTTCAAACGGAGCCCTAATTGCGGTCACTCACGATAATGTTTACTATTACGTATACTTCACTAACATCATCATTCTCCTGCCCTTATCCCAATTTATTTGGGGTCGGCGCAACATGACTTTTTCTTCCATACTCCTCTATTAGTCGTCATCTCTGTAGTCACCCCTTTTTTACCCATATCCTCTTTCACACAGTCCAACCATCGTTTCTTTGGCCTTCCCCTACTCTTATAGCCATCCACATCCATACACAAGACTTTCCTCACGACATTTTCTTCATTCCTCCGCATCACATGCCCATACCACGACAACCGATTTCCACACAACTTTTCAGTCAGCGCTGCCATTTTCAGACTTCCTCTTATATACTCATTCCTAATTCTATCCATGCGCGTAACACCACACATCGCTCTGAGCATTCTCATCTCAGCTACATGCAATTGCTTTTCATTCATCCCTTTTGTGGCCCAACATTCTGAACCATACAAGACAGCAGGTCTGACCATTGTTTTATAAATCTTCCCCTTAAGTTTTAGGGGAATGCGGGAGTCACAGATAGTCCCGGTGACCTGCCGCCATTTCATCCATCCAGTGTTAATTCTGTGCTTAACAGTCCGATCTATTTCGCCATCGCTTTGCACGAGTGAACCGAGATACCGAAAATCGGAGCAGACTGGAAGAAGCGCGCCATCTAGCACTACAGCTTCAGAACTGGAGAGACCGCCGAAATCGCAGAACATGTATTCAGTTTTGGTTCTGCTGATTTTCAAGCCAACTTTCTCCAGCTTCTGTTGCCATTTCTCCAATCTGCTCTGGATCTCAGGTCCATCTTCACCGACCAAAACAATGTCGTCGGCAAACAGCATGCACCAGGGTGCCTCTTCCTGTATTTCCGACGTAAGAGCGTCCATAATCAACAGGAAGAGGTAAGGACTTAAAGCCGACCCTTGATGCAAGCCTACAGCCACACTGAACTTATCGGTGTTGCCAGCAGCCGACCGGACGTAGGTACTAGATTGTCTGTACATAGCACGAATCAACTCAACATACTTCCCAGGCAAACCTTTCTCTTTCAAGGCCCACCACAACACATCCCGAGGTACCCTATCATACGCTTTCTCAAGATCAATGAACACCATGTGCAAGTTCTTGTGCACACGTCTGTACTTCTCGCACAATTGACGGAGAGCGAAGGTGGCGTCCATTGTCCCTCGACCTGGCATAAACCCAAACTGGTTCGGGGTAATCTCACTCTCCTCTCGCAATCTTTTCTCTATCACTTTCTCCCATACTTTCATAGTATGTGACATGAGCTTTATCCCTCGATAGTTGTTGCAGTCCTGTACATCCCCTTTATTCTTGAAGATGGGCACTAGCGAACTATTGCACCATTCTTGTGGGATCACTTCTTCATACAACAACTTATTGAAGAATAAAGTCAGCCACATACCTCCATCCTCTTTTAAACACTTCCATACTTCCACTGGTATATCATCAGGGCCCATGGCCTTTCCATTTTTCATACATTGAACTGCCTTTCTTACTTCATCCATGCTAATTTCTCTCACCAAACCCATATTTACTTGTACCTCTTTGAGCACACCACTCCATTCATTCTCTTCGTTCATCAACTTTTCAAAATAAACCTTCCATCGCTCTTTTATTTCGTCATCTTTCGACAAGACTTTACCGAGTTCATCCTTCATACATTTTATATGCATTATATCCCTCGTTCTCCTTTCTCTTAATTTTGTAATCCGGTAGAGCTCCTTCTGGCCTCTGGGGCTGTCCAGTAAATCAAAAAATTTTTCCTGCGCCTTAGCCCTGGAAACTGCAACCGCCTTTTTTGCCTTCCTCTTCCATTCTTTATAAATTTTCTTTTTCTCTTCTTTCAAATTATCATTTCCGGTTTCTACATTCTGCCATAATTTAAACGAAATTTTCTTTTCTTTTAGCATCTTTTGCACATCTTCATTCCACCACCATGTATCCTTTTCTATCATGCCTTTACCTTGCGATTCTCCAAACACATCTTTTGCTACTCGCCTTATACAACCCGCCATCTCTTTCCAACATTCATCCACAGATTTTCCTTCCATATCCTTCATTTCTATCATTTTATCTACCACTTGACTCTTAAACATACTTGCACACTCCTCATTTTCTATCATCCGCCATCTGATTTTGGGTGGGGGCCGTTCTTTGTTCCTACTGGACGAGACACTGACTGTTACGTCCATCAATATGAGCCTATGTTGAGAGACTAAGCCTTCGCCTGGCAACACTTTACAGTTTTTGACTGTTTTGAGACTGTTTCGTCTCACCAAGAAAAAGTCAATTTGGGTCGCGTGCTGGCCACTTTTGTAAGTGATCAGGTGTTCGTCTTTCTTTTTGAACCAGGTGTTAGTTATTGCCAGGTCAAAAGCCGAAGCAGCTTGCAGCAATGTCTCGCCATCAGTATTACGGTCTCCGTACCCCCAACCACCATGCACTCTCTCATAACCGTACTTCAGACTTCCTACATGCCCATTAAAATCACCCCCCACAAACACCTCTTCACTCTCCTATACATTCATCATCACACAATCGAAGTCCTTCCAAAACTTTTCTTTTACACTATCCTCACATCCTGATTGGGGTGCATACGCACTAATAACATTTACTATCATACTCTCCACAACCACTTTAATAGCTATCACTCTATCACTTACTCTTTTAACATCCACCACACATTCTTTTAACTCACTATCCAAAACTATGCCCACACCATTCCGTTTGCCATCACTTCCACAGTAATAAAACTTATATCCTTCTCCTAATTCTCTTGCTTTTGCACCCTTCCATTTCGTTTCTTGCAAACACGCTATATTTATCCGTCGCCTTTTTAAAACATCTGCTAACTCTCTTCCTTTTCCAGTCATAGTACCTATGTTCCAGCTCGCACACCTCAATCTTAATTCTCTCACTCTCCGAGCTTGCGTCTTACGTCGCACCCGCCCGTCCTGGTGCGACAACCCTTGTCCATTTCCCACAGGAGCCGGGTGCTGCCCCTGCGCGTCGCCTGTGGGGTACGCCCTAGCCCTATCGCACATCATATTTTTCCAGACCATGTTGCAAAAAGGTTTTGGCAAAAGTTTTATAGCCGGCCGCCTGCCTGACGCCAACCCTCCTTGGGAATGCTGTTGTTGGTGGTTTACCCGCCACCGCGCGGGTGGCCCAAGGTGCTTTAGTAGTATGCACTAGGGCTCAAGCTCCCTTAGTCGCCTCTTACGACACCCACGGGAAGTGATATGTATACTTCACTAACAAATACCAATATTTGATACGGCACTTGGCCAGTTCTTTTATTTATTAACAAGAGTTTTATAAAGAAAATTACACATTTATATACGTTTCTTCCAGTGACCATGCACCGATCCTAATAAGTTTAGTATGTGGCGGCTTTTTTAGTGGTCATCATCATAATTTTACTGCATTTGTTTCATATTATTTGAAACCGGCGCAACTACTTTCATTCTGTCCTGCCCCCCTAGCCATATTACATTTCTATTATAGTTTACGCTAACGCTTAGAACAAAATGTATGGCGATTATCGCGCGATTGGTACTTATCTACGCAGGTAATGTCATTGCCATACATTTTGTTCTAAGCGTTAGCGTAAACGATAATAGAAATGTAATATAGCTAGGGGGGCTGCTATCTACACACTATGACTTCCTTTTCATTCTAATTTCCTGACACAATCTCTCCATCTTTTCTGATTTACTCATACCAGAAAGAAAAACTGATCAAGTGCGAGTCGGATTTGCGCAAGGATACCGTACCATCGAACAAGATTATACGCGTTTACTTGTTGCCTTATTAAGATAGAGCAAAAAAATCCAAAAAAAGATACGTTTCTAGTGGGAGAGCCCCATTAAATTTTTAATTTACTTTTACTTTTATTGTTTGTTTTTATAGCGGCAACAGAAATGCACATTCTGTGAAAATTTCAACTGTCTACCTATTACGAATCATGACATACAACCCGCTGACGCTGACGGACAGAGAACCCTAAAAAATGTAACGAACAAAACATTAACGTGTTAAAATGGCCTCGTTAGTATGATATACGAAAACTTTTGGGCGTTTTCAGCACTTTACTGCGTTTCTCCTAGACTGGTTATAAAAGCTCATCCATTTTTAGGTGATCCTTTCGTAATGTCTACCACTATGTGGTTCAGAATGCACGACTGAGCAGTAATGGGGTACTTTGTTCTTTAATGGCTTTATTATTTCCCCATTATTGAACAGCTTTACGGTTTACGTACACGTTACTATAGAGTTTTGTGGTAGCTAATAGACCTTGTTTTAATAAAAATAAGAATTTGTTTAGAGTTCTTTTATATAGTAGCAACAACCTTTTTTGTTTTGGCGTGGGTAGTCATCCTATGACTTCCCGCTCTGGATGGAGCGGGAGGGCATGTCAGACTTTTACTGACTAAAACCCTACCCTGTTCCTTCCTTGCCTGAGTGCGCGCCCAGGGCCGTGGTAACTCTATTACGAATTTATCTGCGACCCCTTGAAATGCATGCATCAGCCATGACGGGCCCCGTCAGTGGTGGCTGACATCTCTTTGAGGCGCGCGTGGAACACTACGCGCCATCGACTCTCGGGCCTGGTGCTGATCGGACGGCGAGGTACCCATTACTCGCTGTCCGCAGGCCCGCGTCTACGGTGGCCGGAAATCGTCTCGCGACCCCCGACGCCCAGGGCGTCTCCTGTGGCGTAGTAGCAACTAACTTGTACTGATGTTTTCTTAAATGCTTTTGTAAGTGTACTAATATAACAGAACATTAATTGGTCGGTAAACCTACACCAGATTAATCACACATAGATGAAATATCACTCTTAGTCGAGGCCACAACACTTGATAGGCTAGAGCATCGAAAGATTCTAGAATGGCGACCGCGTACCTGAAGACGCAGCGTTGGAAGGCCTCCCACAAGGCTGACCGATGACCTGCAGGCGTATTCGCTAACTCAGTTGACATCAATTTGATAGGCACTTTGCCGTACATTGCTGCTTTAATGTTTTGGAAAACTGTAGTGCCTATTACAATCGATGTCTACCGAGCTGGTGAGGATTGCGGATAGCCGGTGAATGCGAGACGCACAAGACCGGTTGTTGTGGCGACACTTGGAGGAGGCCTGTATCTAGCAGTGAAAGTGATGAATTCTATTGATACTATATATTACACACATTATGCAACATACATGTAGGATACTAAGTCGTTACTGACCTGTTGAAACCTACACACTATTAATCTTCAACACAATGCAGAGTTATATCACAGCAAAGGTTACATGTTTAATATCATGCCCAGCACGTATGTATATGAGAATGTCTACAATGTAACTACGAATAACAAAACTGGACTTTTTAGTAGAAATAATCCGAGTGATAAATGATCCCAAAATCTAGAGCAAGCAGTAAGCTAAGCTGACGAGGATGAGTCGGTCACTGACCCTAGTTTTCCTTTTGTTGAAGGATAAAATGTCTTTCTGAACTACAAAACAGATGGAAAGACTTCGTACACTCCTCGTAAAGTTGTCTCGTAAACACTGAGACGGTCATCCTTTGCGATAGTTTTATTGTAGGGTTACCTATAGCTACAATACTCGTACGTATTAGATGTTACAAAATAATAATATCACACACATGAACTTTAATCTGTTACTAAAGTTACCATCTAATCTGGCCGCGTTATTAACTGGTGTTTTGTACAAGCCATAAATAATATCTAGGGCAATATAATACAGGCTGTAAGGAACAAGATACCTCAAACTTCGCGAAAAGGTTACACCTAATGCCACTAACAAAATTATGATGATCGGTTACAGAAATTGCAATGCCCCGCACTATTATTTACCTACACTCGCGCCGGCCGAGCGCGCTGCGCTGCCCGTAGGTATTCGGCCGGCGACGTGAATGAACTCTATCGAAACAGCTGTACGTATTTTATTTACATTGCTGTTTTTAGTGTAATTAGCGATTTAATTAATTTTTAATGAAAACTGTCATTGGGTTGGATAGGAATAACGATTTTATACAGTCTAAAATAAAAAAAACTGCAGAAAAAAGTAAAAAATTGAAGAAAACGCTGACGAAAAAATGCTAGGGGGTCCAGAATCATGTACTGAATCACTGGTACACGTATATGCGTTTATGTGCCTTACACGGTGTATAAAATAACCTGAACCAAAAGTTTGTAGGCAACAGCGAAGTGAAAAGTGGCGAGCTTATCACATTGACCCGTTCACGTCGTCACTACACTTGACTACCACGACATTGACGTATCACTTCACTTGATAACCACATTTTGTGCAAGATAAGTGTTAATTCTGTTATGTGGGTATAGAATATACATAATATGCAATGCGATGAACACATAAATGGATTGGATATTACGAAGCTAAACCAAAAAGCAATCAAATTGTGACTATAACTTTGGCAATTTTGAATTTTGTGGAAACAATAATAGCTCAGTGCCTGCTAGCTGGAACATGACTACTATAGTACTAGCTGTACCAACTATCATATAAATTCAAAAACATAGACATCGCTTATCTACAGCTTGAATTTCCACAATTCTCCGTAAAGCAGGTCATGGTCGTCGTAACACGGGTTGTCCATGACATTTCCTGTCCCTTTACTTAAAATGTAAGTATTTTCCACTCTGTGTTGTAAGGAATGAATGTTTCACAAAAACGCGCAATTTGGCAATGTAACGTAATAACGGACATTTAAATATGCTTTCAGCGAATTCAATTCAAACTATGTAAACGATACAATGCAATGTAGGGCTTTGTTTGCAGGTTCAACCTAACAGTACCTAGTGGAAAATAAAACGTATCTTACAAGTTCTTTGTATTCCATTTCATCTTCTATAAATCTAGTTTGTTCAATAAATCAAGTTTCCGTTGCCAAGTTGTTAGGAAAACTTTCGCATCGGTCAACATCTTGAAGATTAGAAAAATAGCCCCGAAGATTGTTCGAACTCCCCCGAGGGATGCGGACGAGGAGGTAATCTTTACAAATATGCTTAAAGTCCAGTAGTTCTGCCCCAATCACGGTAACAAAGTTACGAAGAGGAGAAAGGTCTGTCAAAAGGGTTTTTCTGGAAAGTTAACTTTGACCTTTCACAACTTTTAGTTAACTGGAAGTTGGGACATTTGGAAGTGACGTATTGGTACCATTATTAATGAGAATAAAATATTACAGTTTAAAAAAAAACACGCTTTCAAACCTATTTAATCGATACCCATAATCATAATCATGAGAGTGCATAAAAAATAATTAGTCTGTAGATCTTTCGAAGTCCGCCATATTAGATTAAGAATCGTAATAGTACGACGTTACTTAGTCAGGTTACTAGGGTTACTAGGGTTTACTTAATTTGGTTTGGCTGTCGTCCAAACTAAACATATATGCAAAATTTCAGCTCAATCGTGAACCAGGAAGTCGGTCAAATGTAACTTCTTAGATGTTCTTACATAGCGAGTTAGTTACAGGTGAAGCTCATAAGAGCATGTTAAAAATTTAACTGTCAAAAAATCTACATGCAATCTGAACACAGCAAGCAGATCATCCGTATCATCGCGCAACAGTTCGGTATCGTCAGAAGTGAGCCTGTACACTATAACATTATATGTATATGCTTCTTATCTCCACTCTTACTCGAGTATCTAATGTACAGTACTTACTTTAAAGTAGGAGTCGCCAACTCGTCTGACCGACTTCCTGAACTTAATATCAAATATGTACCAAGTTAATACTATTAATTAATACTATTTTAGGTTATTTCTGGTTAGTAGACCTGGGTCAAACAAATTTAGTTTCTTTTTTAACCGACGAAAAAAAAGAGGAGGTTCTCAATTCGACCGTATATTGTTGTGTTGTTGTATATTTGTGTATGTTCAGCCCTCACTCCGTCATTTATGAACCGATCTAGATGATTATTTTTTTTATTTTTTAGGGTGCCTCAAGGGTGGTCCTATGTCAAGGAAATCAGGATCTGATTATGGAATCCTGACAAAATTGAGAGAAAACCTCGAAAATTGGGCACGAATGTTGTTTCTGTTTACTTTTCATAACTTAATCAGGTATTTGCATTTAGGAATCATCACATCATGAAACTGAGCTGATGATTTAAACCATACCTTTCCTAAACAATATAAGTTAGATAAAACTGGTTTTAGTGACAGATACCACTTAATATACTTTGAAGAAAAGACGTCTTTAGAATATTGGAGGTAACCTCAACTGGTCAATATCCTGGGAACCTCATGGAAGGACGGTTACATCATCGGCTCAGTGCCAAGAGGAATGATGAAGGATTAGAAATTAGCCTCAGAGTATTAAAAGATGATGCGTGTCACAAAAAATCATAAAATAAAAAACTTTTTAACAAAAAATTCAACCGACGAAAAAAAACTAAAAATCAAAAAATAAATAAACCTTTGAGCTTATTTACCTACATAAAATATCAAATTTTATATAAACTAATTTTGAGTCGGCGCCAAACAACAATCTGATTATTAAATATCTAAAGTTTATATGTACGTAGGCACGTCAAAATTTTGAAGTTGTATCAAGAGCCTAACTCTTGATACAACTTCGAAATTTTGAGGTGCATTTACAGAAGTAGAACTAGATTGCAAATGGTGTAGTTTTAGAATTTGGTAAACTTTTTTTTTTGAGGATGAGAAATCTTCAAATGACTTCTCCCGCTCAGGGTGGGCGAGAGAAAGCGTCAGGTCTCTAACTGACTATAAACCACCCATCATCATCATCATCATCAGCCTTTTAATGTCCCCACTGCTGGGGTACAGGCCTCCTCTCTGTGAGAGGGTGTGGGCCGTAATCCACCACGCGGGCCCAATGCGGATTGGTGGATGTCACATGTCTTCGAATTTTTGGTTCTAGGACATGCCGGTTTCCTGACGATGTTTTCCTTCACCGTTTTGAGAGCAGTGGTGATGAAATAATTTACACAAAGTAAAGCGCCTGCCTGGTTTTGAACTCACGACCTACAACTTGTAAGTCGCGGCCAATACCACTAGGCCACCACTGCTCATATAAACCACCCGTGTCCCTTCAATTGGCCTTTGTGTTTAAGGGCCGCAAAACTCTTAACTCTTGCGAAAAATCCCACAACCCTAGCAGAATTTGGTAACCTACATAAGTACAGATTTAATAGCTCAGCGGTTACCTACTAATTCCACACTGCGATTACCTACGTAGTACACAGGTTATTTTTTTCAGCCTTTGTGGATGGATTAAATTAGGCCTAAGTTACTGTTTTATATATGTTTTATTCTGTACCGCCAATCATTCATTACTGAACTCATTGTAGAAATATTCGTGCTTACGAACATTTTACCGCAAAAGGGACTCGTTTGTGAAAACTTATATATTATCAATGATAGCACTTCATCACTGTGTTAATGAAGCGGTTTTATTCGTGAGCACAAATTATTGTGCAGAGCTGGTTGATCATGCGTTAAACATGTCGTCAATACAAGTAGAATATTAAATTTTACTGATTTAAATGCTTTATAAAATAATCAGAACAGAACATTCGTGTTTAAATAACAACCTAGCAGTGAATATTATTTATAGATACATGAGGTTTTGATGTAGGTTATCGTCAAAATACAAGATTTTGCTCGTGAATATGAACCGTCGCGTCGTTAAAATTGAGGGTCTCCTAATTTTAAAGTCACAAAATTTTACAACACACGGATAGAATTTAAGCTGGCTGCTGACAAGCATGCTCTGAGGTGGTGTTATTATAAATATACAATACAATAACCGAAGTTCGAATCTCAGTTCTCTAGGGAAATTAAGACTACGAATTAAAAAAAATATCAAGCACGTACAGTTTAGGTAAAACCTTTTTAGATTTTTAGTAAAAATAATATTTAGATTTTCATTAAAAATACTAACCATGTGCTCTAAACAAAAACTTTTAAACAAAAAATTCAAAAAATTCAACCGACGAAAAAGAACTAAAAAGCAAAAAATAAATAAACCTTTTAAGTCTTGAGTATTGAGCTTATTTGCCTACATAAAATATCAAATTTTATATAAACTAATTTTGAGTCGGCGCCGGAGGCTAATTTCTAATCCTTCATCATTTCTCTTGCCACTGAGCTGATGATGTAACCATCCTTCCTTGAGGTTCCCAGGATATTGACCAGTTGAGGTTACCTCCAATATTCTAAAGACGTCTTTCTTCAAAGCATATTAAGTGGTATCTGTCACTAAAATCAGTGTTTTATATCTAACTTCTATTGATAAGGAAAGGTATGGTTTCCATCATCAGCTCAGTTTCATGATGTGATGATTCCTAAATGCAAATACCTGATTAAGTTATGAAAAGTAATCAGAAACAATATTCGTGCCCAATTTTCGAGGTTTTCTCTCAATTTTATCAGGATTCCATGATCAGATCCTGATGTCTTTGACGTGGGACCACCCTTGAGGTATACCCTATCTAACAAAAAAAGAATTATCAAGAGGGGTTCATAAATGACGGAGTGAGAGCTGAACATACACAAAATATATATATATATATATACGGTCGAATTGAGAATTTCCTCCTTTTTTTTTCGTCGGTTAAAAAGACATACAGACAAATTGAGAACCTCCTACTTTTTGAAGTCGGTTAAAAAAATACCAAGATGCCATTAAGTTTTTGATTTTATTTGTATTTCCTCTCTTAAAAAACGGCAATGCACATTTTTTAACCGACGAAAAAAGGAGGAGGTTCTCAATTCGACCGTATATATGTTTTTTTTATTTTTTTTATTGATATATTCATTGCATGGATGTCGTTTCAATATTCGATTGAAACCTTTTTGATTATGAATTTTAATAATTATTGTTTTATTATGTCACGCAAAATACTATTCTGGTTACAATATTATACGTTTTACAACATTAAATCAGCGCAAACGATTGTAAATAATATTATAGTTAAAAAATAACTATTCCGCCATCTTTGGGAGTTCGCCATATTGGATTAATAATGACTTCACTTTGCTAATCATACAATGGTGCCGATTCTGTTGTTTAAAGGTGTACTACCGGCCAAGTGGCGCCCTCATTTAATAAAAAATCGTAGCATAGCACAGAAAATAAATATTAAAGAATCCAACGTCACGTTTGTTACAAAGAGGATCAAG
Organism: Polia nebulosa; assembly: GCA_951329385.1. NCBI lineage: Eukaryota > Metazoa > Arthropoda > Insecta > Lepidoptera > Noctuidae > Polia > Polia nebulosa. The sequence goes on from OX589602.1 coordinate 23,872,667, forward strand.
TAGTGACGTTGGATTCTTTAATAATTTATTTTCTGTGCAAGGCTACGATTTTTTATTCAATGAAGCCGCCACGTGGCCGTTAGTAGGGCTTTAATAACTTAACTAAAATTAGGGAATCACTATCTTTTACTAAAAGGCAGTGCGAGAAAAGGACGGCTATAGCTATGAACTAAGTTAGAGATGTCGAAGTAGTTTACGCCTTGCGCTTTACCGTGTTTTTAGTAGACATCTTTTTACGTGTAGGTACGCTTAATTTGTATGGAAATATTAGTTCAACTAAATTCGACGGCTCTAATTTACGTCCGTCTCTTTCTTACTTTATTAGAGAGAAAAAGATAGCAATAGCCTAAATGAAGTTTAGTTTGTGCAAACCAGAATTGGCACCATTGTCATCGAAACTTGTATAATGTATGCCAAATTTCAGCTCAATCGCAAACCGGGAAGTGGGTCAATTTTAACTTCTAAGGTTTTTTTCATAGTTCGTCCGTTAGTTAGGAGCTAATAGAAGTGTGTTAAAAAACAGTAAAAACGTTCGTGTAACTAATATTTTTGCGGTCCGACTTCCCGCAGTAGGTACAAGTATAAATATAATGAGCCGATTCAATCCAACCGTAACCACAACGTTGTCACATTGATTTCTCTATTTAACCGTATATTATTGGAATGTACGCTAATCGGCGAATAAATAAAGCTGATAACAACATGTACGTAGCGTGGGGTTGCCACACTGCGGTTTGCTGACCAACATAATCGTTCATTGTCTTGATCTCACTGAAGCATTAATCATCAGCTTTTTTTTTCAGTGTGGGATATAATCAAGTAATTTCTCCCGTTCTGGGTGAAACAACAAAACCAGCCAAGAGCGAGTCGGACTCGCGCGGTTGTAAGCAAATCATATATTTTTTTCAGGTTTTAACTATATACCTATACTTTCTTAGAGGTTTCCTAAAATCTTTAAGTAAAGAACTACTTACATTCAGTATTTTTTTCAATATTTAAGGTGTATTGGTTTTGGAGATAAGGGGTGGGGGGATGGTTATTTTTCATCAAATAACGTAAAAACTATATTTTTTTAATAAAATCAAGTTATGTAGCATTTCCTACTTTAAATTGTACAAAATAGACATGCCTTTTTGTTTTATTTGTCCATAAAAAACAATGAGTATAGTAGTGAGATTTACATATACGCAATAATGGGAAATTGAGAAGTATCTCATTGAAACATTATCACGCCATTTTAATTTATCAATGAGAGCTCTCTCTCTCTCTCTCTCTTCAATATGAATTATTGTTTATTATCATAATTACAGCAAAAACTTCGCCCGGTGGAGCGGGAGGGCGTTCCTTCAGCTGCTTGTGCCAAGGAGCGTGGAGACTCTGTTTCGAATTTATCCACGACCCCTAGAATAGAATAGAATAGAAAAGCTGCACTTAGACTCTCATTTGGTCCGTTGTGCGTGGGGGTTTCTGGCTAACAGCTGAGCTGGCTAAGCTCAGCTCCGCCCAGAAGCACAGAAGCTTCCTGGGAGCTTCGCAGGCTTTACGGAGCGACCTCACTGTTCCGAGGATTTGTTCACGCTGAGTGGCCACGGCCTCGCATTCCAGGATGACGTGGGCGGCTGATTCTTCGGCGTCAAAACATCCTCTGCAAAGAGGGCTGTCCGTGATGCCTAGATTGAAAAGATGCTTGTTTAAGAGACAGTGGCCCGTAATTGTCCGTATCATTATTTTGAGGTTATTTTTATTGAGGCTAAGCAATCGTTTGGCTAGTTGTGGGTGGATGCTCGGCATGGCCGTTCTCGATTGCCTGCAGTCTGTTGCCTGTGTCCATCTGTTGTTGTGGAGATCAATTGATCTCTGGCGTATCCATGTACGGAATTGCGAGTAAGGTAGAGGAAGCAGTGGGTACGGGCCCTCTACGACCCCTAGGTAGGCATTGACCTCGGCGGGCGACGTCAGTTATTGCTGACAACTCTTTGAGGCGTGCGTGGAACACTACGCGCCGTCGACTCTTGGGCCTGGTGCTGATCGGATGGCGAGCTACCCATTACTCGCCGTCCGCAGGCCCTGGTCTACGGTGGCCGGAGATCATCTCGCAGCACCGGAAGCCCCTGGCGTCTCCTGCGGCGGCTGCTGCTGAGGGCGTTAGGGCGAGGTTGTCGTTGCAGCCTCCCCCGTAACCCGTTCCGCCTCCTCCTTCGCGAGCATTACTGCTTCGCAGAAGGAGGAGACTGCTTCCCATTCCCTCTCGCTCCGTACCATGGCCTGGACCAGGGCCGGGCGCGAAAGGTCGCTACCGCCGATCACCTGCACGAGGACACGGCGGGACTCCGCCCAAGCGGGGAAGATCTCCACCGTGTCCTCTGGGCGATCCTCACAGTGGGGACATCCGAGCGTTTCCCTCCGCCTTATTCTACACAGGAACCTCCCGAAAAATATTGCAACCCTTGCCTTTGTTATCTCAACGTTGCTTTTATTTGTTTGTATTCGTCTGTTCTGGTTTTAATTAAATCCGAAATGAACAAAATGCTGCCATGTTGTCAGCGTTTACGTTCTGGTAAATATATATTTTCATTAACATGTACCTATTTTGCTGTCAGATATTGTTTTATCAACCCTACACTGATCATAATGATATCTTAACGTTTTATTTGTCATCTCTTAGCCCTCACAAAACGTTTTCTCTAAGTATTACTTCAAAAACAAATAACTGAAAAGATTTTCTTAAAACTTTAAGTTAATTAAATTACGAGTGTTTATCTACGAGTGATAATTGTAGAATTAACAGGTCTTTAGCGTTGTATCTCGACGATCTTCCCTTAATTATCTTTTTCCTTATCGGTCTGACCGGATAAAACTTTTACAATCTTGAAGTTTATTATCTGGTCAATTAAGTGGAATCGTAATTCTTGAGATTTCATTATTTCTGGTTGTACAAAATTTACTCAATTTACCTTTTAGAGGTTTATAATAGAACTAGATATCCGCCTCAGATTCGGACTGGTACAAATTATACAACTTCCTTGTGAATCACTCTATTGGTGAAAAACACGTAAAAATCCGTTCAGTAGTTTTTGAGATTATTGCGAATAGACAGACAGACGCGGCGGGGGACTTAGTTTTATAATATACTAGCTGTCCCGACAAACTCTGTACCGCCCCAGAATCAATAAACAAAAAACTGGCCAAGTGCGTGTCGAATTTCGCACATTAAGGGTTCTGTACTAAATATTGGTATTTTTTAGTAAAGTATACGTGATAATTAACAATTTCACCTTTCAAGTTTAAAAATTCTTCCTATCAAAATTTTGTGATAAACGACCGACAGACAGATAGACAGACGGACACGTGAGTGACAACAATAGGGCTCCATTTGGACCCTTCGGGTACGGAACCCTAAAAAGCCATTCCATACAAAATGTATAAGAAAATGAATTTTCCTCATATTATATTTTTTCATAAATTTTGCCGATATTTTAGAAGTTATACTGGTTTTCGGAGGCGAGAACAATCCAACAAATCAAAGCTCACTAAAATCGGTCTAGCCGTCCTTCAATTATAAATGGTGTAACTAACCCGACTTTGTTTTATATTAGAAGATAGATACGACGATATATAGAGTTGTAACCCAAATTTTATCGCACCTTCGATAAAATTAGGGTTACAACTCAAAAAAGTTGAGTTTTGAAAATACAACTTTTATGTGTTGTACTTCTAATATATTATTCGTTTTTATTTTCTTTATGTTCTAAAATCGGGGTTTATATAACGAACGGTAGCCCATTAGGGCAACCCGGGCCTGCAGACGGCGAGTAATGGGTAGCTCGCCGTCCGATCAACACCAGGCCCGAGAGTCGACGGCGCGTAGTGTTCCACGCGTGCCTCAAAGAGTTGTCAGCAAACAGGACGGGGCGCGTCATGACCGATGCCTGCCCTGGGGTTGATGATAAATTCGAAAGAGTTACCTCGCCACTGGGCATTCAGGGCAGGAAGGAACAGGGGTGGGTTTTAGTCAGTAAGAGTCTGACACGCCCTCCCGCTCCACCCAGAGCGGGAGAAGTCATTGGATGATTTCCCACCCCACAAAAAAAAAAGAGGGCAAACAGGATGGCGCTCAACTATTCTTCAAATCGCATTATGTTTCCGTTGCTTATTATCTTAAATAGACCCAATTAAATGTCCGTGATAAGTTCTGTTCCTTTGAAATTTTATCAGCGAGAACTTTATCAACTGTGACCCGGAGCCGCTTCTGTTAAATTAACTTTGTGTTTGAGTTTCTACTGAGAGTAATTGTTGACTGCGAACAACAACCAACAACACACAACAATATTCATTGTGAAGTTATTTAGCAGAAAAGTTTTTGGTGGTTTTTGACGAAAAATAAAACACGCTTTTTAGGGCTTCGCAGTCCCAACAAGGGAGTTAGTTAGTTAGTGTACCCTTAGTTTCTGTCTGTCTGTCCGAGGCATAGCTAAGAGACTGTTAGTACTAGAGAGCTGCAATTTTGCATGGGTATATAAATATACTAGCTGCGCCCCGCGGTTTTACCCGCCTAGACCGGAATATAAGGTAGCCTATATGTTAATCTAGGCTATAAGCTATCTATACACCGAATTTCATTCAAATCGGTCCAACCGTTTGAGTGTGAAGAAGTAACAAATATACGCACTCACAAACTTTCACATTTATAATATTAGTAGGAAGTAGGATAGTAGGATTAATCACGCCACTATAACGAAATAATAACATGTTGTTTTTTTTTTTTTTTATGGTAGATACCATCTAGACTTCTCGACTTCTTCTTGACGAGTTTACATGTATGGGACATGTAAAGTGGAGATGGCTTTTTTTCTCGCCTATCCTATTATGTGAGGCATCGTTGGATAGTTTTTTCAAAATCATTTCGGGGTTAGACAGATTATTTTTCGATTCAGTGATTCGTTTACGAAATATTTTTGTTAAAGTCGAGCGGGGTGACTGCTTCCCATTACCTCTCGCTCCGTACTATGGCCTGATCCAGGGCCGGCCGCGAGAGGTCGCTGCCGCCGATCGACTTCACGAAGACACGGCAGTGCTCCGCCCAAGCGGGGCAGAACCACCGTATGCTCCACCTTGTCCTCTGGGCGATCCGCACAGTGGTGGTACCCGGGTGTTTCCTCCCGCCTTATCCGACACAGGAACCTCCCGAAACAGCCGTGTCCGGTGAGGACCTACGTAGGAAAGGTGAGGACGCAGTGGCGCCTCTCCAGCCACTCCTCAAATAGAGGCTTTACCGCTTGGGTTGCGACAGTCGCTCTCTTCATGTCGCCATGAGATCCTGCCGGAGCTCTGTCCGCCAAGCTGCGAAGTGTTGCGGCAGCAAAGTTACACTCCGCCGTTTCACCTCCTCGCGCCACTCCCAGAGGTGCGCGAGGACTTTTGCCTCCAGACAGTCCAACATTCCGGTGAGGAGGCTCGCCGCCTCACCGGACACCGTGCGGTAGCCTCGGACTAGCCGAATGGCCATGACCCTTTGGTGATTCATAAAGTTACGTACGTTTTATATTTTTAACCGACTTCAAAAAAAGGAGGAGGTTGTCAATTCGACTGTATTTTTTTTTATGTGTGTTACCTCATAACTTTTTACTAGGTGAACCGATTTTGATGTTTTTTTTTATTTGAAAGATGGTACTTCACATGTGGTCCCATTTTAATTTGGTGAAGATCTGATGAAGAACTTCGGAGATACACAATAGTTCCATTGTGTATCTCCGAAGTTCTTCAATAAATAATAGCAAACCTTCCAAAATTATATTGTTTTCACCACTTCACAACATTACATCACGCTGATATGCTCTAAAGGGGTATACAGATTCGTACAGTTCACGCTGATACACCCTAATTTCACCAACTATGTTCAACTTCCCTATTTTTTGGGCTATCAATTCGGGCATAACTTTACTATTAATTTAGTTTTGGAATGGGGTACAACTAAATAGTAAAAAACTTTTTACAAAAAAATAAAACCGACTTCAATAAAAAATACTAAAAAATTCAAAATAACTTTAATTTCGGAAGTTGGTGTCAAATAACGAAGAAACCAAACTAGAAACACCGACTTCCGAAATTAAAGTTATTTTTAATTTTTTAGTATTTTTTATTGAAGTCGGTTTTATTTTTTTGTAAAAAGTTTTTTTTAATAATTGTTTTGAAATGATATTGGCATGCATTTTAGATTAACGGTACATATATAGCTCGAATAATAATAAATTAATGATAACTGTGCACTAATTCGATAAGGATTATTTGACGAAACCTCTTTGGCTGAATGTCACTTACTGATGTCACAGATAATATAATACTAGGGTACTGATGTCAAATAAACATGACCTCTAATATAAATATAAGACGGTTATCAAGTTAAATTTATGAGTGTCGTAGTCTATAAATTTTCGAAGTCGTGGGCGAAGTGCTAGTAATTAATAAAGCCTTAAACCGGTTCATTACCATCTTATAATCGAGAGATAAGGTTCAAACTGCAATGGAATACGACATAAATAATGATGCCATAAATCACGCGAATATTAAATAAGTGTCTAAAATGACTGATATGTCACATAACTTACGAGTAGCTGATCAAAGCAAAACTTTGCTAATGTCAGATATATTGGATGATATTGCACTTGGTAATTTGTTATTTAGATCTCATAAAGGGATCCCACAACCCCTGAGCAGATGTCATACCCCTAGTGGTATGACATCTGCCCAGGGGTTGTGGATAAATGCGAAACAGAGTTACCGCACCCCTGGGCACTCAGGGTAGGGAATGAACAGGGGTGGGTTTTAGTCAGTAAGAGTCTGACACTCCCTCCCGCTCCATCCAGAGCGGGATATATCATTAGATGACTTCCCACCCCACAAAAAAAGGGGTATAACATGCATGCGGCTTAAATATGTATGTACAGTTTGTTTTTTAATTTTCCGTTTTGATGAACACAGGAATTGAGGCTATTGAAGGGAGGTAGTTTTAGGAGGTTTCCGGGAGGTAGTTTTAGTTTAAACTGAGTAGCGAATGCCCGGGGGTTGAGAATAAATTCGAAAGAGTTACCTCGCCTCTGGGTACTCAGGGCAGGGAAGGAACAGGGGTGGGTTTTAGTCAGTAAGAGTCTGACACGCCCTCCCGCTCCACCCAGAGTGGGAGAAGTCATTGGATGATATCACTGCACCCCCCAAAAAAAAAAAACTGAGTAGCGAAAATCGAGCTTTGAGAATTACACTGCTATTTATAATATTGAATGCGACAGAATTATGTGTGTTCTGACGAGGTGGTTTTTACCCGACTGTCACAGAAGTAGGGTAATGTTTTTCGAGAATATCTATGTATACATTTATGTGTACGTATGTTTGTATATCTATTTCTTTGGCACATACTGTAGCCTAAACAGCTTAATTTTTACAAATGTAGTATCATTTGATTGGTCGTGACCGTTAACTGACATAGGCTATAAATGAATTTAGATAGAAAAAAAATGGCGACCGCCATTAAGTAAGTGTATTCGTATTTTTTGTGACCTGGTCATGTGAGGTATTAAAATAATGAGCTCGAGGAGACGACTGCAAAAATATAATTCACTAAAATCAAAGAAAGAAAAAATATTCAAAAAACCCGACATAAAAAAAACTAAAAAGTTTCAACAAGTCACTTTTCAAGCAGTCTGATGCAGTTGGTCGCATCAAATTTGTGATTGAACTAAAATAAGATATACCAACTGCATCAGACTGCTTGAAAAGTAACTTGTTTGGAAGTTTTTAGTTTTATTATCGGGTCTTTTGAATTTTTTTATTGTTTTTACTGGCAACTATTTTACAAGTCGCACCAGACATGTTAGCTTATAAAGGGTCATAAACGGGCCACTGCGATAGGAAAGAAACCTCATTCACGACCTACAGTACATTTTTTTATTTGAATTTAAAAGAAGAATTTTTAATAGAGAATACAAAGGTATTCTGTTAAAATTGCTCTTTCAGTTTCACCAGGATCCAGAGTAGGTACTGTTACTAAAAAAATATGTAGGTAGCTATTTTATTTTATAAAATGAAAATAGTTCTTACTATAGATTGTAATACCTAATATTTAGCCCCGTGTCGGGAGAAAAGTCTTAGGCTATAAGAGTAGGGGTTGGAAACGATGGATGGACTGAGTGAAAATGGATATGGGTAAAAAGAGGGTACTACAGAGATGAAAACTAATAGAGAAGTATGAAAGAAAAAGACATGTTGCGCTGACCCCAAATAAATTTGGATAAGGGCAGGAGAATGATGATGAACACACAATCGAGCAATCTGCATAGCCTTTGCCCAACTATCTTGGGATCTAGTAGTAAAATACCGGGGATGCAGCTGAATGCCAGTATTTAACATGGATCGACTGCCTATCTCATCTCCACACCCCAGTTACTGGGTAATATGATACCCCTTGGTGAGACTGGATGTTAGACTTTCGGGCTTCTGACGACCCGTAACGACTGTTAAAGATCCACGATTGACAGCTGGGACCAACAGCTTAACGTGCTCTCGACTCAGTATGTAAAGATGGTCACCCAGGCATGGACCAACCCCGGCAAGCGTAGCTTAACCTTTTAGCGTAGATGATGAACCCACACTACAATGCCAAAACCTACCTACAGTAAGTGGTGTCAGCATGTTGTGTAAGGAGCGCGTCTCGTGGAGCGAATATTCCGAGACGACACATCTTGTTTGTGGAGTTACGTGGGGTGGCTACCAGTTATACCGATATGAAAGTTACCCATCATAAATCTTCTTCGAATAAAATAGAATCACTTAGCTCGTCCATAAGTCTTTGTATAAGAATAAAACTATAAGGTGGGCAGGTTTTGTAAGCGATATATGATTAAAAAGAAAAACATGTTTATGTTAATTGGTTTTCAGAGCAATGGTGGCCCAGTAGCAACGGTTTTTTTTTATGAGGGTAGGAAATCATCCAATGACTTCTCCCGCTCTGGATTACTAAAACCCACTCTTGTTGCTTCAGTTGCCTGTGTGCCAAGGGCCGCGGTAAAGTAATAACGGCTGCGACTTACAAGTTGTAGGTCGTGAGTTCAAACCCAGGCAGACCCCTTACTTTGTGTAAATTATTTCATTGCCACTACTGTCAAAACGGTGAAGGAAAACATTTTGAGGAAACCGGCATGTCTTAGAATCAAAAATTCGAAGTGTGACATCCAACAAACCACATTTGGCACGCGTGGTGGATCACACCCTCTCACAAAGAGGAGGCCTGTGTCCCAGCAGTGGGGATGTTAAAAGGCTGATCAATACGACTAATCGCAACGACTAATAGCAGCGACTAATCGCAACGACTAATAGCAGCGACTAATCACAAAGACTAATCGCAAAAACTAATCTCAAGGAATAATCGCAACAACTAATATCAAGGACTAATTGCAACAATTAATCGCAACGACTAATAGCAGCGACTAATCACAACGACTAATAGCAACGACTACTCACACCGACTAATCGCAACAATTAATCCCAAGGACTAATCGCAACAATTAATCGCTACGACTAATCGCAACGACTAATAGCAGCGACTAATAGCAGCGACTAGTCACAACGACTAATAGCAGCGACAAATCACAACGACTAATAGCAACAACTAATCTCAAGGACTAATCTAAACAATTAATCGCAACGACTAATAGCAGCAACTAATAGGAGTGACTAATCTCAAAGACTAATCACAACAATTAATCGCTACGACTAATCGCAACGACTAATAGCAGAGACTAATCACAACGACTAATCGCAACAAGTAATCTCAAGGACTAATCGCAACAATTAATCACAACAACTAATAGCAGCGACTAATCACAACGACTAATAGCAACGACTAATCACATCGAATCACATCGACTAATCGCAACAAGTAATCTCAAGGACTAATCGCAACAATTAATCGCAACAACTAATAGCAGCAACTAATAGCAGCGACTAATCACAACGACTAATCGCAACAACTAATCTCAAGGACTAAACGCAACAATTAATCGCAAAGACAAATAGCAGCGACTAATAGGAGCGACTAATCTCAAGGACTAATAGCAACGACTAATAGCAGCGACTAATCGCAACAACTAATCTCAAGGATTAATCGCAACGACTAATAGCAGCGACTAATAGCAGCAACTAATCACATTGACTAGTGGCAACGACTAATCACACCGACTAATCGCAACAATTAATCTCAAGGACTAATCGCAACAATTAATCGCTACGACTAATAGCAGCGACTAATAGTAGCGACTTTAGAACTTATCTCAAGGACTAATCGCAATAAGTAATCGCTATGACTAATCGCAACGACTAATAGCAGCGACTAATCGCAACGACTAATAGCAGCGACTAATCACACCGATTAATCGCAACAACTAATCTCAAGGACTAATCGAAACAATTATTCGCAACGACTAATGGCAGCGACTAATCACAACGACTAATCGCAACAAGTAATCTCAATGAAAAATCAAAACGAAAATTTTTGTTAAATGTATTGCTAAAATTGGTATATAAGGCGACGGCCATTTAGACAAAATCACTTAGTTTGTAAACTGCTAACTGGAGCCCGTTATTGTGTCCAATATTAAATAAAATAACTGAAATTCAATGAGTAAGATTCTCATCTAAGTAATTAATTGTACCTTCCAATTTAGCAATACGGCGAAGAACATTTAAACTGATTTTAATAAAGTTTATGAATCTTAAAGTAAAATATCCGTTATTAAACAGGCTTAAATTACTTTGAAACTTATTTCAAAGCACAAAAAAGAATAGAACCCTATTAAGTACAAACTATAGAACTGCATTTAACTTTAATTACACTGTCATCGTGTTTAAAGTGTTCACTTTGTGTCTGACAGCACGTCTTTTGTGACAAGAAGTCGCTTTGTTCAGTGAAGCGAGCCATTTGTGAGAATTAGGTATGCGTATCCCTGGAGGCGTTAATGTCATTACGTGCATGAATACAGGTTATTTTTAACCGACTTCGAAAAAGGAGGAGGTTCTATGTTCGACTGTATGTATTTTTTTTTTTTTTTTATGTATGTCCTCCGATTTCTCTACCGATTTTCAAAATTCTTTTTTTATCCGAAAGAATATACTTCCGAGGTGGTCCCATATATTTTAAAATTTTATCGAAATTGCTTCAGCACTCCTTGAAAAACTGAACAAAAACGAAAAATATGTATACATAGATGACGTTTTGGTTTTCTCCAATTACGGGTTTGTTTAAATTCCACGTTCCATGTTATTAGGATTTTTAGTTCTGGGGTATAACAACTACAAAGTGAAAAACTAAAAAACTTTTTTACAAAAAAAAACAACCGACGAAGAAATAAAATACAAACACCGAAATCCGATATTAAAGTTATTTTTTTAATTTTTAGTGATTTTTATTTTTTTGGAAGTCGTTTAATTTTGTAGAAAAGTTTTTTATTGTAGCTGTTTATTGTGTTTAAGTTTGTAGACATCTACTTAATATTGTACCTAATCGTAGTTTTTATTTCGGCCACATAAAAATGTGCGAATTTAAGAAGCCGTACACGAAATTTTGGCCGATTTAACTAATTTACATGATTTTACAGATGTGATATAACAGTTAAAATAATGCGTTTCTATAAGTTTTATGAACATGAAAGATCATTTCAATTATGATGTAATGTATGGGCTAGATTTTTTTTTATTTATATTATAATTACGATTAATCGACCACAAACCGACGACGGCTTTGTGAAATTTTACTGTAAGGGGTTTAGAATATCACATAAATACGAATCGTTTTGACGTCTAAACCGTATAAAAAAATTAGAATGATTTTAGTTTTGATTCACTAGATCGTCAAGCTTCACTTGATTGTGCGAGGCTTCATCAGATTTCACTGATTAATTAGTTACAACTTACACGTTATCTGTGTACATTGTAACACAAGTAGGTTTTGAATTTCGGTAATAATCCATATATTTTTTTTTTTGGAGGGTAGGAAATCATTCAATAGCTTCTCCCGCTCTGGGTGGAGCGGGAGGGCTGTCACACTTTTACTGACTAAAACCCACCCCTGTTCCTTCCCTGCCTGAGTGCCCAGGGGCGCAGTAACTCTGTTTCGAATTTATCCACCACCCTTGGGCAGGCATCGGCCATTGCCCTGCCCTGGTTCAGGCCATGGTACGGAGCGAGAGGGAATGGGAAGCCGTCTCCTCCTTCTGCGAAGCAGTAATGCTCGCGAAGGCGGAGGCGGGACGCGCGAGAGAACACCAACAACGCCCTCAGCAGCAGCCGCCTCAGGAGACGCCTGGGACTTCCGGCGCCGCGAAACGATCTCCGGCCACCGTAGACCCGGGCCTGCGGACGGCGAGTAATGGGTAGCTCGCCGTCCTGTTGCTGATCGGACGGCGGCCCGAGAGTCGACGGCGCGTAGTGTTCCACGCGCGCCTCAAAGAGTTGTCAGCAAGAGACGGGGCCAGTCATGGCCGATGCCTGCCCGGGGGTTGAGGATAAATTCGAAACAGAGTTAACTCGCCCCTGGGCACTCGAGGCAGGAAGGAACAGGGGTGGGTTTTAGTCAGTAAGAGTCTGACACGCCCTCCCGCTCCACCCAGAGCGGGAGAAGTCATAGGATGATTTCCCACCCCCCAAAAAAAAAAAAAAAAAGTGCATCGGCCATGACGGGCCCCGTAGTTATATTGCTGACATCTCTTTGAGGCGCGCCTGGAACACTATGCGTGACAGTACCTACTGTTATGTAATGGACTCAAATAAACAAATCTAATTAAATACCTACATATCAAAATGTAATCAAGCAACGTATGTATTAATATCTAACTTATGGTAAACTAGAACAATGATAGGTAACTAAATAATAATAAATTACCTAATAACAAACTTATTTGCTAACATTAATTATCATTTAGTGCGAACTCCGATCGAGTAAAAGTCTGATACGCCCTCCCGCTCTACCTAGAGCGGGTGAAATCATTGGATGATTTCCCACCCCCACAAAAAAAAGGCCCATAGAGTATACCTATGCCTATTTCCCGAGATACTACGTGATTGGAATAGCTTCTGTCTCCTAAAAGTAATCTATCAAAAGACCTAATTAACTGCTGCTACTACGCATACAAGCTGATCCGCGGTATGTAGGACTTAATTACTCATAGGTTTGGTATCGATTGCGTATCTCGCTCACGTTGATATAATAAACGTTCTAAATAGCGCGTAATGTTTGCGTCGCACTCCGAGTTATCTTTATGGCTGCTCTGAGTACGCGCTCCGCTCCAACAATTTGATTATCTCGGTGACATTATGAGACTCGGACGTGCATTGCGGACAGCAGTGTTCCGGATCCCTCATTTAAGGCGTAGTTATACGAATTTTAATGGTGTTTAATTGAACATCATGTCTAAGCGACTAGTTTTATTTCTTTGAAATAAAAAATATGTTATCTAGACAATTTCCTTCATAATTTGAAATGTGAATATTTAAAATTATATTTTTATAACATAGTGTAATTTATTTGTAAAGTTATTTTTAACGCGGATAAAAAAATGAGAATCACGCGCAAAAACTGTAAAGCTTATTTTTATGAAACCTTCGCCATTTTAAAGATCATTAATTATTTACATTTTAGTATATGTGTTTTAGTATAATACCTACCTGTTATTTTATGTATAATAAATTAATAATACTTACGTCTAATTTCGGACAGCGCTCCTTGATGGGCAAATCCTATTACTGGTACGTCCAGTACGCGTCACGTGAGTTCAGTACAGAACACGCAAGCTTACCACTCAAGGTCATTGGCAGTTAATAGCGCCTTAAGTTGGGCAGCCTTTTGAGTCACATCAACGATTAGCGTTTTGGAGCATACGTACATACTCGTAGGTAGGTATAAAATTTGATATTTTATACGTATTACTAGTAACCCGCCCCGGATTCGCACGGGTACAATATTGTTTTTCGTTTACCTACTCAAAATTTTCTGGAATACAAACCTTGTCCAGACAATTATGAATACAACAAAAAAAGAATTAGCCAAATAGGTACATCCGTTCTGAAGTGATGCGCTTACATACATTCGGCAATTGATTTCTATATACAGCATGTAACAAAAACCCTATCCGATTCTGAAGGTTATTATTTGGTATCGTACTGCGTACACATATACGTAATCATTTAATGGATACGAGATAATTATTTTTCCCCAATGAAAATAATTAATATAAAAAAAAGAAAAACTTATCAGAGGCAACACTGAGCGCTCGACAAAGTTCACCTACTGTTTCGTTTCATAGATGCCGCCTGAGCGAGACAGAGTGCCTACAGCGCGGCTAGTGCAGGGCAGTATCGTTTGAAATAATAAAAAACTTTTTACAAAAAAAAAATACAACCGACTTCCATAAATAATACAAAAAAATGCAAAATAACTTTAATTTCGGCAGTCGGTGTCAAATAACGAAGAAACCAAACTAGAAACACCGACTTCCGAAATTAAAGTTATTTTGCATTTTTTAGTATTATTTATGGAAGTCGGTTGTATTTTTTTTTTGTAAAATGTTTTTTATTTTTCACTTTTTAGTTGTTTTACCCCATTCTAAAGCTAAATCAATAGTAAAGTTATGCCCGAATTGATAGCCCCAAAAATAGGGAAGTTGAACGTACGAGTAGTTGATGAAATTAGGGTGTATCAGGGTGAACTGTACAAATGTGTATACCCCTTCAGAGCGCATAAGCGTGATGTAATGTTGTGAAGTGGTGAAAACAATATAAAGACATGCGATTGCAGCAGTTCTGGAAGGTTTGCTATCATTTATTGAAGAGTTCCATTGTGTATCTCCGAAGTTCTTCATCAGATCTTCACCAAATTAAAATGAGACCAAATGTGAATCAACAGCTTTCAAATGAAAAGAAATCTTCAAAATCGGTTCACGTAGTAAGAAGTTATGAGGTAACACACATAAAAAAAAAAAAAATCAGTCGAATTGAGTACCTCCTCCTTTTTTTGAAGTCGGTTAAAAATAGGTAAAAATGAAAAGATTTCGCCGGCCGGTGGAGTGTTGTCAATTTATGAAAATTTGCCATATTTAGTGTTAAATTTCGCATATTTTATAAAAATAAAAAATCCATAACTTTTGGTTTTTATGAGTTACATTTTTTATACAACTTTTTCTAGTAGGTATGCTAAACCAGGAATTCGCCTTTATTGGATCGGACAGGATTTTTGATACATGCTGTAGATAGGTATACTAAATCTACGATACCTCTAGTAACCCTATAAGGCGCAGTTAAACGACTTTTAATGGTTTTTAATTGAACATCACGTCTAAACGACCTGACTTTTTTCTTTGAAAAAAATATATGTTACTCTAGACAATTGCCGCCGTAACTTGATCTAAGAATATTTGAAATTATATTTTTAGAACATAGTGTAATTCATTTGTAAAGTTATGTCTAACTCGGATAAAAAATTGAGAATCACGCAAAAACTATTAAGCGTTGGAGTTGCCCAAGCGTGTAAATAGCCGTGGGTCTCTGCGGATGTAGGACAGTAAAGTACGACCAAGCACTTGGAGGGAATGCTGGCCCAAAATTGCCTATATTTGTCTGTATAACTTCAAGTTAGGAGTGGTCGGCAGCAGTCGGCGAATGTGGCCCTACTCACAATTTGTAAAACAAGTGGTACCTTACTTTCCGGGCTGTTCTCGATGGTTGCACGTCGAATTGTCGAGTGGCCACTCGTTCTCTTCACACCAACACTCCTGATTATGCTTGTTCAGTAGTTAACGGACGCGGTAAATATGGGTTATTTATTATTCCCGGAGGATCCCCAACGTTTACGGGATTTACTCGGGATTTTAGCGTATTTGCGGGGACGATATTATTTTAAGACATTAATTTAGTCTGCGGTGAGATGCGCGCTGTGCCTCGCGGCGTTAGACACACACACACGTCAAACTGATGTGACGTCGATTGTTGCATTTTAAATTGTCTATATCTCGCGTAAAGCCGGCCACTCACGTCTGTCTGACAAATTAAAGCGAGACACACACGCGACGTGATACCAACCCCACCCAACTTGCAGAGTGGCGGCAACTCGCCACACCATGCTCCCCGCCTTGAAAGGTCCAGGAGCTTTCAAAAGCTGCTAATCTATGCGGAGCGAGTGAGGTTCAAGAAGCGGTGATGATATGTAAGCATTAACTTGTTGAAGAGCTTTGAGGGAAATCCAAGCAGCAGTCCGAAACACCATCGCATTGATATAATGCTCGGGAAAAATAATTATCAGTGTCCTAAGAATGAATTGCGGTTCGACTTGACTATGGTAAGTCGAATAAACTAAATTACAACTATGTAATGGCGTACCATTGGAACGTATAATATGAACCCTAAACTAAATTAAACTAAATTATGTAGTAATAATAATCTATTGAGTTGGCAAAGGATACAACTCAGTGACAGGACGCTTATACGTGCCTGACGCGGTTTGAATGTTTTTAACAGAACTATGACTATGTAGTCTGTTTGTAAATTTAAGAATGTACATAAATACACGTAACAATTTATTCCATGAGCAAACACGGTCAGCTATAGTATCTAAAATACGCGGTTCAGTATTCGAAGTTTCTACAAGAAAAACCTTTGATTTAAACTCCGGCAATGTTTCACATTGAGCAGGAGAGAACTTTAAAGGCCACTCGCTCATGGGCTGATGGAGCCATGTGGGGCCGTTCCACCACAACGAGTGTCTTATTAAATCCGACGGCAGCATGCCGCGAGACAGACAATCGCTAGGATTCTCTTTCCCGGACACGTGACGGAAACAAGCGGCAGGTAAGTTTTCCTGTATTTGAGCAATGCGGTTGCTGACAAAAATAGACCATCTATGGGGAGATGAGTGGATCCACGAGAGAGCTATGGTGGAGTCCGAGAAAGCGTGGACACCTGTAATAGGTACACGAGCGGAAAGTTTTTCCTTGACTACGCGAACAAGTTTAGACAGAAGTAAAGCGGCGATTGTTGTCAAAGAAAAATAATCATCAGCGGGTTCCCAGGTTAATCCAAGGATTTTGAAATTATGGACATCATTATCCATGCCAGAAAAATTAACTGGTAAGCGGTGAGACTCTGGGAGAATCTCTAATAAAGCGGGTGAATTGGTAGCCCATTTGACTAAGTCAAAGGAACCTACCTTCATTAAATCAATTAAATCGCGGGATAGACGCATAGCTGTCTGTTCGTCCGAAACAGAGTAGACGTAGTCGTCCATGTAAAACTGAGTTTCTACCAATTTAGAAGCCTCAGGAAAGCGGTCGCTTTGCTCACACGCCAAGTTACGCAATGTGCGCATCGCTAAATAAGGACTAGGTTTCAGTCCGAAGGGAACGCGGTTAAAATGAAAGGTGCGAATAGGCTCACCTTTGCTAAAACGATACAAGATTCGTAAATATTTGCGGTGGTGCTCTCTTACACCGATACGTAAGAACGTTTGTTTTATATCCGCTGTCATCGCGACAGGGAATGTACGAAAATCAAGTAATAACAAAAACAAGTCTGCTTGCAAATTAGGTCCGACATGCAAAATGTCATTGAGCGACAACCCTGAGTGAGTTTTGGCGCTAGCGTCCAAAACCACTCTAATGCTGTCCTTGTCCGGTCTAATGACGGCATGATGCGGTATATAATAACCCTCCTCTGTCAATTCAGAGTCGGGCACTTCCGCTAAATACCCCTGAGTTATATAATCCGCGATAGTTTTATTATAATTCTCGCGTAGGGTCGGCATTGACGTGAACTTACGCTCGAGAGCAAGTAAGCGCCGATGGGCGTAACCGCGCGAGCTACCTAACTCGCTGGGTGAGCGCGCAAAAGGTAGATCGACAAAATATCTGCCGTCTTCAAATAAGACTGAAGAATTAAAATTATTTTCACACTCTAATTCGTCCGGACTAATAAAACGTTGAGATGGAATTTCCTCTAGCTCAAAAAACTTATGTAAATTTGACTCGACTTCTATGTCGGCCTGCGCGGTAAACGAAGATGCAATGTGTGTCACATCACTACTACAACAATCAATATCACCCATAAGTACATAACCGAAGCTAGTCAGTACAGCAGGGGGTGCGCGGGTGCCTGTGTCGACCCTGTCTCCCAGGTAAATAAAGGGGAACAATTGTGCTCCAAGCACAAGATCTACTCCGCTCGGAACATTCCAGAGCGAGTCGGCGAGCGGTAAGCTATTTAAGGCGCGGACTGACTACGATTTGAAATACCTTCAAATAAGGTTGAGAATTGAACGTAATAATTGTGTTGACGATGCAAATAGGCATTTATTTTACAGGTTTTCTTTAGATTATCCAGAATATACACAAAAAATTAAATAATTGTCCGGTCAAACTTTTACTAATATGACAATTCTATTCAATTCTTATAAAAAATAATGCTGTTATCGCTGAAAATACAGAGATGTTCGACGCCAAAGTTTATTTTTGTGGAGCAATTTCCAAATTTTTTATTGAGAATATCAAACTATTTTTTACTATTCTATTCGGTTAAAATTTTTCCTTAAACCCTACTCTGTCCACTGTATTTTTTGCAAAGAATATTTTCATTTCAATACGTCATACTCGACTGTCCAAAAAACCAATTTTTTTGACTATTGAGGTAATACCACCCCTTAAGTATGACATGTTATCATTGTTATGTAATCTAATTAATTTCGCGGGAAGTCTATCTGTAATACAATCAACAACTAACGCTTGTATCGAAAACTTCGTATGAGGATCAAACCGAGATTCTATGTTGAGATGAATAAAACCGTGTATTGGTTTCGATGACATTCCAACACCTTGTAAAAATGAATTGCGTAATTTAATTATGGGTAAGTTCAAACGTTTACAACAGTCCACAGTAATTAAATTATTTTGCGATCCGTTATCTAGTAGGCACCGAACCACCTCCTTATCTCTGATGTCGCTATAGTATGCATATAACTGCGCGGTCGCTAGCAAAATGGTTGACCCAGTTTTAACAGCTGTAGTGAGCGAAACAGATGTATCCTTAGTAGGCGCTTGCGGCTCGGGCGATGATGACTCATGTTTTTCTCGGAAATGTAAGAGAGAATGGTGGTTCTTCTTACAAATTTTACAAACGTTACGTGACTTACATTTAACCAAAGAATGGGATAGACTTAAACAGTTTATACAGCCACGTTTAGCTTTAATAAATTCAAAACGTGCAAGCGGTGTTCTAATATTTTTAAACTGCGGGCAATAGAACAGCTGATGTCGTACGTCATCCTTATCGCACAACGTACATTTGCCATTCGAAACCGGTTCATTACGCGATACGAATGACTTAGCGGTATTATTTTTTGTTTGATGATTCGCTGAACTAGACTTAGCGCGCGGTTCCGTCTGTAAATTATTACCGTATGAGCGTTGTAGTACCTTAACATATTCTTGCATGAATGTTATAAACTCCGCATAGGAAGGTAATTCTTTTTCACTCACACGTGATTCAAACTGTAAGACAGTTGGCGCGTCAACCTTTCTTAAACCACAGTGTAATAAAACAAAATCCAGTAAGTCTGGAATGTCTAACTGCTGCGACGGACGCTGAATATCGTTCCACAAAAGTATTGAGGCTCGCGGCATTTCCGGCGCATTGTTTAATGTCCAGTATATTATTGAGATAATGAATCCCTAAACTACGCTTATCTTGATACCTTTTTACGAGACTGTTCCACATAACGTTGTATGTATCACCTGTAGGAACAATGCCCGCGGTCAGCTTCAAGGCATCATGAGTCAACTTACTGATCAAGTACTGGACACGCTGCGAGTCAACCAGATCGGTATTTAAATGAACATTACTTCGAAACATTTCATAAAATATGGGCCAATTTTCCGCTTTACCATCAAACGTTGGCAAATCTATGGGCGGTAATTTTATCCGAGTACCCACTTTGTGTTCCGATGTTTCGTTTTTCGAAAGTATGAGATTATGTTTATATTTAATATTAGAATATAAGTCTTCAATAGAATATAGACTCGAATAGTCTGGTGCGGTTTGGTCAATCTCGAATTGCAATTTATTCATTTGTTCTACTATTTCCTCAAATTTGTTATATTGCTCAGTAATTGTTTCTGACTGCGCTAAGAATGTCTCATTTGAACGTGAATCATAGTTCGAGATGTTTCTGGAATCATTATATATGCGATTAACTCGCTCGAAAATCATTTGTTTTTTAGCGGTAAGCTGAGCCAATTTAGCTTCTTGCTTGCGGGACGCCATTTTGGGGCACTAATAAAGTTATGTGCCTACCGTAATGACTTGTACTTAATTTGTACTGAATTTTACTGATGCCTATCCAGGCTCGAAAGGACCATCAAATGGAGTTGCCCAAGCGTGTAAATAGCCGTGGGTCTCTGCGGATGTAGGACAGTAAAGTACGACCAAGCACTTGGAGGGAATGCTGGCCCAAAATTGCCTATATTTGTCTGTATAACTTCAAGTTAGGAGTGGTCGGCAGCAGTCGGCGAATGTGGCCCTACTCACAATTTGTAAAACAAGTGGTACCTTACTTTCCGGGCTGTTCTCGATGGTTGCACGTCGAATTGTCGAGTGGCCACTCGTTCTCTTCACACCAACACTCCTGATTATGCTTGTTCAGTAGTTAACGGACGCGGTAAATATGGGTTATTTATTATTCCCGGAGGATCCCCAACGTTTACGGGATTTACTCGGGATTTTAGCGTATTTGCGGGGACGATATTATTTTAAGACATTAATTTAGTCTGCGGTGAGATGCGCGCTGTGCTTCGCGGCATTAGACACACACACACACGTCAAACTGACGTGACGTCGATTGTTGCATTTTAAATTGTCTATACCTCGCGTAAAGCCGGCCACTCACGTCTGTCTGACAAATTAAAGCGAGACACACACGCGACGTGATACCAACCCCACCCAACTTGCAGAGTGGCGGCAACTCGCCACACCAAGCGTGTTTTTATGAAACCTTCACCATTTTAAAGATCATTTAATTATTTACAATTTAGTCTCAGTGTTTTAGTTTAATACCTGTTATTTTATGTGTAATAAATTAATAATGCGTCTAATTTCGGACAGCGCTCCTTGATGGGCGAGTCCTATTACTGGGTGGACATACGACGCGTTGCGTGAGCTCAACGTAGAACACGCAAGCTAACCACTCAAGGTCGTTGGCAGCTAATAGCGCCTTAAGTGCGTATTTGTATGAAATCTTTTTAAAAAGGATATATTATCCTAAAATTATTAGAGCAAAGTAGGTATTACTAAATTGTGAAATTCTTTTAATTACAGTGGGAGCGGCATTTTATTTATATTTTTATAATCAACAACAGTCTTTGTATGTTGGATAATTATTTTTGTATTTCAGTTTTCATCTCTTTATTTAACCTGTCACGCGTCTAGTTATCAGATACAATATATTTTTAATTGTTCACGGCCCATGCGCTGGGCTGGTAGACGCGAGATGGGTTAAAAGAAGATCGTGAAAACATTTATCTTTAAAGACATAACTAACAAACGTAATTGCTTTTAAATCTTTTATAGAATCTCATTAATCCTGGAAGGCTTCAATGGAAAAATCTATTGCAATGAAATATTTTAATTAGTGCTGGCTCAAGATCCTTGTTACATTTGCTGTTTTTAGTCGCGAAGATAGCATCTAAGCTTGAGGTATACGAGGTGTAGGTAGAGAACTCTGCTGCTAACTCTGTTCTGTTTATATTTCAGATTATTATGTTTCTATTATTATATTTCTATAGAATAGAATAAGCTTTATTTACATCAAAAAAGTTACACTATTTTATAACAACAAACCGCATTTGGACCGCGTGGCCCACACCCCACACCCTCTCACAGAGAGGAGGCCTGTGCCCCAGCAGTCGGGACATTATAAAGCTGATGATGATGATACACAAACTTAAATCTATGGATACAATGGCGGCCTTATCGCTTGCAGCGACAGTATTTGATATTAAAAAGGCATTGTGTCATTGCATTATTTACTTAGATCTTACAGATTGACAATGCATTAAAACTTAAGAAACTCCATTTACCTAAATCTTAACAGCTTTTCTGAGCAGGTTAAGAAAATACTTGTGGAACTTCCTTCGAGAGATAACGCTGGATATGCGTAAACCGTAGATGTAAAATTTTAAGTTAATTTTAGCTTTTGTGTATGAATTTAACCGGCGATTGCTCACTACTGAACCAACCACAAAATTCTGATATTTTTTTGTGGTTACACATAATTGCTTGATTAAAATGTGATTGATTGGTAAACTCTCTGTTCGTCATGTCAACATTAGTACACAATAAAATGTTGAAATATACAGGTCTGATAAAGCATAATCACTTTCGTTTATGTATAAATTGACGTAGATTGAGTGGCTGCACTCTGAACTCGCGCCACTCATTCTCACCACAAGGCACTACACGTACCTGAGCTACTATCTCACGCAAGAAAACACTTACATATTCAATGTACTTAAAACTAAACCAAACTGCTGAGCGTCCTCTTGTACAATATATTCGGTGTTCGTCGAGATAACCGAGATACCACTAAGAGGCAAAGCAAGTGAGCTCGCCAGGTTTGCTCCGACCACAATGTTAATATCCTACTATATTCGTTGTCCACAAGGATTCCCAAGAACAGGGGAACTACTGTTGATGTGGCAGAATGTTTAGAGCACACAGTTAGAAACTTACGTAGTTCAAGTTAACATGTTTGAGTTTCGGATGGTAGTTAAATCATCTATTCTTATTTAGCTTGTAATTAATATTTCTTCTTCATTGGAGGCGTCACAGCGGTGCAATAATTAATCTCTTGGTGTCGTCGTCCGTCATAATTGGTAATTACAACATGAATATTGGAACCACTCGGGTTTCAGCTCAGCTTGGGTACAAGTGTTGTGTTACTTAAGACCACATAATTGCACGGTACTACTAAAACTTCTCGACACCACCCAGTGAAGACAAATCCACCCACCATACCCAAAACGTCTGAATCAACACCACGCTGAGATTTCCATTGGCGACACATGCAGTGGATATTGCGAGTCTCGACAGACATTCAAATGCAGCAGCAATCCCAGTTTATTATTGGATTAGTTTAGATCCCGACGTGGATGTGCTACGGCTTAGCTACTGAAATAATTTAATATAGGAGCTCAATGGGTGTTTTTGGACCAGAAAAACTTAGTCCTTCCCTCACCTGTATTCTTACTTACAATAATTAATTCATTACTATTTGGCTCCAGCACTCTTTCATAACACACATTAACTACAGTCCTCTTAGCGGACATCCACGTCATACAAAGGGTCGTAGACATACCCTCATTAACCTCACCTAAATCATTCCGCGTCATTACGTTGCTAGCTAGGCCGCACATCTCATTAGGAACAGAATATACTTATGATTTTTTTAGAGAAAAATATCATGCGCTTAAAATAAGGAAAAGTGTATATGGAAGAAGTCGATATCAAGAAAATTAGCTATTGATGCGTGAATTGAAGCTTGGAGGCGATTTGTGAAAGTAACTGCCTGTAAAAAAGATTTACGAGAATTCTTGATACGAACTGAATACTTAGCAGCGTGCCAAGGGTTTTTTGAATCGAAACTTCATCTAAACTCATTTTTGTAATAAAGTTTTATAGCCAACTTGTGACTACGTGATCTTGAGTTTGGGTATTACCATAACATTACACTACTAATTTATAATTTTACGGATCAATGCTTTCCCTTATCCATAAAAAAATGACATTAAATATGCGTAGAGATTTTTAATAGCGAGCTCTGTTATTTTTTTCACACAGCATATTTTCCCTTTTATGTGACGTATAAAACAGCCAGCGCAGTAATTCTACAAACGGATGCTCATTGTGTTACATCCCGTCGAGCGACGTCATCCGCCGCATTCATTAACTTGCGCTATATTTTGTCCATATGGGTAACATGAAAACGTTACATAAGCAGGTTATTTTCCTTTTAGAACCTTAACAAGATGGAAATAAAAAAGTGAAAAACATTTTGCCAGGAACAGGAAGATGGAAGGATAGAGCTAAAAATGTATTCCGAGAGAAACCCCAAACGTCCAGGTGTACTGTAACAAAGGTGATCATTGTGGACAAGTTTAATCACACGGACGCCATCCGCTGTTTTATTGAAACTCTCGACGGATTCGGAGAATAGAGGACAAGAGGCTTAAAGTTAATAAAGCTATAAAATGTTAAGGTTTGTGACTAAGGAATAGGTGATAATGATTAAATGATCGGAAACAAAAGATAAGCTAGACTTCGGGGCAGACGAATGGAAGAAAAGTGTGATATACCACCAGCAACATGTATTGATTTGAAAGCCCATTGAAAAACTGTAGAAGATATCAAAATCCAGGTTTGTGTGTATATAAAGTTATTGAAGTGTAAACATCTCGTACGAAATCCCCTAGAGTTGCCGTCAGATGGAAATAGAATGGATCACTTTATATCTCAGGGGATGTATAGAAGAGAAAAGGTGATCGGGTTAACTGGAATGTATGTATGGTACGAACAATATGTATTAGAATGAGATTTTTCAAACAATACCTATGTTATGAACATAGGTGGGGCTTTTGTATTTTATTCCCGAAATTAGGGATTGAAATAAAAAGTGACGCAACAGCTGCTGAGACTTCTCTAATGTTTAATTAATAGTATATAACAAAGTCATTGTCTGTATCTGTCTGTCTCTCAGCTTACTTGTTCTAAACGACGCAACGGTTTTTGATACAATTTTTAATCCGCGACGCAAATACGTGTTATAAGTTTGACCGATGATGTGCGTCACTCTGTCTGCTCTTAAACGGGTGAACCGATTAAAATGAGTTTTTTTTTATTTGAAAGCTAGGTTTTTTAGCGATGGTCTTCTGAGGATGTGTATGGTTATAAGAGTAGAGGAAGGCCAAAGAAACGATGGTTGGACTGTGTGAAAGAGGATGTGGGTAAAAAGGGGGTGACTACAGAGATGACGGCTAATAGAGGAGTATAATGGAAGAAAAAGACATGTTGCGCCGACCCCAAATAAATTGGGATAAAGGCAGGAGAATGATGATGTTTTCTAGCGATGATTCTTAGACATGTTTTATCAAAATCGGTTCAGCCGTTTCAAGGTCATCAGCTTTTTTGTGTTTTTTTTTAATATTCACTTTCTTTTTTTGTGTTGGGGTTTTTTTAATATTAATTTAATCACTAATTGTGTACCTAAGTATATAATTTCGTCGCCAGAGTCGCTAGTTTACTAAATAATTTCATCACGCCACTCCCTACCACGATCAATAGGCTTACAGTAAATAGTAGACAGATAAACTATTCGGAATTGTAAGACAAACTTCACTTGTCTGCTAAATTTCTGACAGTAAGCCGTTCTGAATTTATTGTAATGAAAAATATCTGTCTGAAGCATTTTTCGTAAGTCGTTCATTTATTGAATTTGATGGTATCTTATTTTTTAATAAATTGTTGTAAGTATTTTCTATTAAATTAATCTCTTCGTATTGTTTTTTCTTTTCGAAGGTAAATCACAGATACATAATAAAATCGATATGCACGATTTTTATGTTATTTTAGTTATACGTTCCGTGATAGTGTCCGTGACATCACCTAGCATATTATTTATTGCGCTGCTTTATTAATTGTTTTTTAAATATTGCCTTTTTGGCCTCGAACAGTTCAATTTAATTTGCATTTTTAGTTTTAATAGGTTCTAGTATGAGGCACAAATATTTTTTTTACTTTCTTTCTTTTTAAAAGAATGAAAATTAATTAAAGTGCGTACTTAACTGCCATAATGGTGCCAAAACAAACAATGTACCTATTTACCTACCTAACTCTAGGGCCAGGGGGTCCGAGTACTCATCGAGTTTTTCGGCATATCAGCAAACTGTTAGTCGACTCTTCACGTGACCAGAGGGCTGGGCTTTTCTTTGGCCAATGAATGAGCATTGCTATTCAACGTGGCAATGCTGCTAGCGATCTGGGCACTTTTTCCATTGACAGCGATGTTTTGATGCCCAATGATTGATTTTCATACGCATTTAAGTAATATTAAGTATTATTATTAGTTGTACCTACCTAACTATTACCAAACCTTCTTTCATAAATTCAACAATCGAGTTCTGATATAACTTATTGATTCAATTTACTCATCATCTCGTTTTATGTTCAATAGGAAATCCGAGGAGATTCGTATATTTTTATTGGTTAAAGGAAAATGCGTTCCGCAATCAATTGTGTTTGTCTACCTAAATTAACATTCATAGTAGTAATAAGAATAAATTGCATTTAATATGGTTTTGGTGGTCATTTTTTGTCACTGCAGACAGTTTAAAGGAGCCTCTATTTGTCATCTGTTCTTCTCAGTCTCTCAAAAGGAAGTCTGAAAGTGGCACCGCCGACTGAAAAGTTGGGTGGAAATCGGTTGTGATTGTATGGGCATGTGATGCGAAGGAATAAAGAAAATGTCGTGAGAAAAGCTTGTGTATGGATGTGGATGGCTATAAGAGAAGGGCAGGCCAAAGAAAAGATGGTTGGACTGTGTGAAACAGGATATGGGTAAAAAGGGGGTGACAGAGATGACAACTAAGATAAAGACATGTTGCGCCGACCCCAAATAAATTGGGATATGGGTAGGAGAATGATGATCTTCTCATTCTATCCACAGTGTTGAAACTCTCACGAAGCAGCACCAATACGGTGTGTGTTAATAATAATAAACAAAGCTTTGCCTGCGTGAGCTCGACCAATGACCCCTCGATACTAACCTTTTTTAACCTACTTCAAAAAAAGGAGGAAGTTCTCAATTCGACTGTATTTTTTTTATGTGTGTTACCTCATAACTTTTTTTTGTTTATTTTTGATAGACACGCGTTTCACCTGAGGGCCTAGTGTGACTTTTTAAACGCACTCGAACGCGTTTGCGTAAACGTTCGCTTATCTCAAATCGTATGGAAAAAACCAGCCAAGTGCGTGTCGGACTTCGCACATTTAGGGTTCCGTACCAAAAGGAAATTATCAATAAAAAATCTGATTTATCAATATATTGGTATTTGTTAGTAAAATATACGTAATATCAAACATCATTACCAAAATTCAAGTTTATTTGTCAAAAGGAAGTTAAAACAATTTTTCGTAACAAAATTTTGTGACAGACGACGGACATACGGACACGTGAGTGACAACAATAAGGCTCCATTTGGACTCTTCGGATACGGAACTCTAAAAAAGAGGTTACCCGTTATTGTCACCAGGCAGCGCTTATACAGTTTTAGTACAAAATGATGTTTACTTTAACGCGATCAAGTCATCATTCTCCTGCCCTTATCCCAATTTATTTGGGGTCGGCGCAACATGTCTTTTTCTTCCATACCCCTCTATTAGTTTATTTAACGCGATCAAGTACGTTAAAAAAATCATACTCGGGATTGAACGTGACATTGGATTCTTTAATATTTATTTTCTATACAATGCTACGATTTTTCATTCAATGAGGGCGCCACTTGGCCGGTAGTAGGGCCTTAATAAGAGACATTGAAGAAACAAAGCGCTTGCAATCAAACCGTAACAAATGATTTTCATGCATTTGTATGTATGTTTGTATGTCTATTTCTTTGGCACGCCCTATAGCCTAAATGTCGGGATGAAATTCAACAAATGTGATAAATTTAGTTAAATATTTTGTCTTTGAAGCGCTAATATTAAAGTTTCAATAACTTTGCATTTGTGACATTTTTAAATAAATAAAATCCATACTAATATTACAAATGCGCAAGAAACTGTGTCTATCAATATTTTTATTACCTCTTCACTCATACTTTGGATGAAACTTGTCCATGTCTTAAGGCGCAGTTATACGACTTAATGATTTTAAATTTATCATCACGTCTAATAACTAGTACCATTTCTTTCAAAAAAAAAATATGTTACTCTAGACAATCCTTCGTAATTTGATATGTGAATATTTTAAATTATATTTTATAACATAGTGTAATTAATTTGTAAAGTTATGTCTAACGCAGATAAAAAATTGAGAATCACGCAAAACTATTACGCGTTATTAAACCTTCGCCATATTAAAGATAATTTAATTATATACCTTTTAGTATACGTGTTTTAGTATAATACTTATTGTTTTATGTATAATAAATGAATAATGCGTCTAATTTGGGACAGCGCTCCTTTATGGGCGAGTCCTATTACTGGGTGGACGTACGACGGGTTGCGTGAGCTCAGCACAGAAGACGCAAGCTAACCAATTAAGGCCGTTGGCATTTAATAGCGTCTTAAAATAGGGTACTTTGTATCCCGGGAGTAGGTATGTTTACCTTGGCCTAATTACCACTTTCACGCGGGTGACGCCGCTGGCAGAAGCCTTGATTTAACGAAATCATTGCTTACATATCTAATCAGCTTGTTATCAGTTAATCATCATCTTCCTGCCCTTGTCTCATGTTACTTGGGGTCGGCGCAACACGTTTTTTTCTTCCATTCTGTCCTGTCAGTCGTCACGCTATCACTAACTCCCTTTTCTTTCATATCACCCCTCACAATCCATCCATCTTTTCTTTGGTCTCCCTCTCCCTCTCCATCCATCCACATTTATACTCTTTTAGTTAGATGTGTTTTATCCCTCCTCTTCACATGACCATACCAAGATAAGCGAATCCCTTTTAACTTTTCTGTCACTAGAGACACTTTTAAAGTACCTCTAATGTACAACTTTGTACATTAGAGGTACTTTAAAAGTGGCTCTAGTGACAGAAAAGTTGAAAGGGATTCGTTATCAGTTAATGAACTCACTATAACTGAATTTATGCTTGTTGATTTTATAAATTAAGACTAGCCTTATACAAGGTTCCAATTTCTCTCTGACTAAGGGATTTATATTTCTTTTATTCTGAGTTACGCATATTATTTGTCTCCCCTGTTTTTCTCGGTATCTGAGCTAAGTTCCTTAAACTTCTGTTTCTGCCGACTACAATTGTCTATAATAACTCTTCTTTTCTTTACATCAACAATAATTTATTTGAATAAATTCCTATTGAGTTACTTCTTTGATTGTTCTTGAGTACAATTTCATTTCTTAGCGAACTTTGAAAAAGAATAATTAAATGGTTGGTTATTCTTCGAGAAACAACTTTTTTTTTTTACTTATGAATAGTAAAAAAAACTTTTTTACAAAAAAAACAACCGACTTTAATTTTTAGTGTGTTTTTTTTGTAAAAACGTTTTTTTCCAACTTGCCTTCCAGTTTCACTAAAAAACTCAGTTTAACTTTTTGTTACGTAGCTTTTCTGTGTTCCTAAACCATTGATCACAATCTGATCAATAGTTTAGGAACACATAAAGGTCAAATACAAACATTGATTTTTATTTAAACAGTATCTACACCGCCCATGAGTTGCAATGCCACTTTTTTTTTTAATTTGTGCAGTTTTTTTGGGTCAGAAATCCGGGCGTCCCCAGAACAACCTGCCAAAGTTTCATCACAATCTGATCAATGCTTTCGGAACGCATAAAGGACAAACAAACAAACATTAATTTTTATAATATAGATTGATAGATGTGGTTTGGGAATAGATGTGCCCGAGATACACATTTTAAGTATTAACAAATATAGGTACTAATAACTTAAGTCACAAACCATAATCATAATAACTATTATTGACGTTATCTGAGATTTGGCGGGTTTTCGTTTTTTGATGCCACATTAATCAGCCAAAAATTATATCGATCTTTCTAAACAGATTTTTTTCTATTACCGTTAAGTAGGTAGGTATCCTTGATTTCAATGAAATTCTACACTCATCCAATAACTTCTCCCGCTCTGGGTGGAGCGGGAGGGCGTGTCAGACTTTTACTGACTAAAACCCACCCCTGTTCCTTCCTTTTCTGAGTGCCCAAGGGCGCCGTAACTCTGTTACGAATTTATCTGCGACCCCTTAGCATGCATGCATCGGCCATGACGGGCCCCGTCCTGATTGCTGACATCACCAGAAACGATAGGTATCACTACTTCACTAGGCATTAGTTAATTAGTTTAGTTTTATTTTAGTTTAGCTTGGATACTGGGCTTTTGAAAATTAATGTGCGTTTTGTAATCTGTGCAAAATAAATAATTTTTCTTTCTTTCTTTTTCTTTTTCTCTTTGAGGCGCGCGTGGAACTCTAAGCACGGTCGACTCTCGGGCCTGGTGCTGATCATCATCATCATGGCCGGAGATCGTCTTGCGTCCCCCGGGGCCGCAGCCGCCGCAGGAGACGCCGGCATTCAGGCACCGGCCACGATGGGCCCCGTCAGTGGTGGCTGACACTAATCTCTTTGAGACGCGCGTGGAACACTACGCGCCGTCGACTCACCAGCCTGGTGCTGCTCGGACGGCGAGCTACCCACTGCTCGCCGTCCGCAGGCCCGGGTCTACGGTGGCCGGAGATCGTCTCGCGACGTCCTACGCCCAGTACCTCTCCTGCGGTGGTAGCGGCCGGGGCCGTGAGGGACACTCCGTTGAGCTTCCCTCACGCGTCCCGCCGCCGACTTCGCGAGCATTACTGCTTCGCAGAAGGCGGAAACTGTTTCCCATTCCCTCTCGCTCCGTACCATGGCCTGAACCAGGGCCAAGCGCGAGAGGTCGCCGTCACCTATCGCATCCACGAGGCCCAAGCGGGGCAGACCTCCACCGTATGCTCCACCGTGTCCTCTGGGCGATCCGCACAGTGGTAACACCCGGACGTTTCCTCCCGCCTGATTTGATGCAGGAACCTCCCGAAACTAGGGTGACTCCGTTGAGTTTCCTTCACCCGTTCCGCCTCCTCCATGAAATTCTACTATGCTTTTTTGTACGTAACTCATAATGTGATTTTGTCAGATAACAGCTAACAGCTTGGGGACGGCAGAATTCAGCTACCTAATGAGATACCTGCATTATCATATTAATTACCATTCATCTAGTTAAATGCCTGCAAAATGACCTACGTACATGCTCAGTTATCACGGGACCCGTTGTAAAGCACCGGCCTATGAATGAAGCACGGCGAGGTGAACTGTGTCAAGGCACTCGGGAACGTTCACTGTGCTCTACTTGTAGCATAACGTAGGTACTATCGTAGCGATAACCCTTGTGCGTAAACAGGTCCCTGTCAACGTAACTGTCCTAGAAAGACGTAGATACCTGTCCGGTTACAAGGTGGTTATTTATTTGGCGTCTTTCATTTTATTTGGATGAACTGAATTGGACTTATTTTTGAAAAAGTTGGATGGATGAAATGTTCCCACGTATGGAAGGCTTGATACAAGAAAATTATATTATAAGTCTAACACGCTACAGCTGTAACGAAGTAATTCATAATTTTCAAGGTTAGTTCATTTTAATAAATGAATTTAAAAATAAATGTTTCGAATCTTTAGAAACAGTAAAATAAATCAATCTATTTCATATTTTGACGACCATGAATTTGGCTTAGTCTGAAAATAAGTTTCAATTAGCTTTGATACGATTCTTTACAGTGTGTTTCTCAAGAAAGGGAGAATTAATACTATCTAATAGAATATGATAACAGTAATTTAAACGCATATTTTTCCAGTGCTTATAATTATGAGCAATGAGAGGTTGAACACTAAAATGCCAATGAAAATAAAAATGAAACTTGGCATCCTAGTGCTTGCCGAGTTATGACTAAGAACTGTGAATTCTAGTACTTACGGATTTGAGGCTCAGAATAGTCAATTCTAGTGCTCGAAGTTGGGCTAAGAATTGTATTTTGTCATTGAAATGGTGGTCTAGGATACAAAATTGCTAAAATTAGATTTTAATGTTCACAAATCATTTTATTACGATGTCTTTTGAGGTAAAACACAATAATTATGAATAAGAAAACATAATTAATAGGTACTTGGTTTATTGCCATGAAATAAATTGAATATATATTCTCAGTTTTTATCGGTAGTGAGTATTACTGATATAATATTATTATGATCGAAAGTAATATTTGTCATTGTTAGCTGATCGTTAGCCCAATATTGGTTCAGATTTCACAAATAGCAGATGAAAATTTTAAAGTCATTCTTTTTTTTGGATATAAATGCTTTGGAAGTGCATATTTTGAAGTCTGGGGTAATTAACTGATGTCATTGTGTCTTTTGGAGGGTATTATTGCTAGTTATTTCTATACAGGTACCTATCACTCATTATTTTTTCGAAAGTAAAATACTGGTCGAGTGGACATTTCAAAAACTATAAAAATATTTTTTTTAAAATGATGTTTAGAACTGAACTACATATTTGGAACTGGCACGGTATCTCATTTCGAACAAAGAAAATTTAGTTCAAATTAATTTTATTATAATTATGGCGTGGTATGCATCGATTTCATATAGATGGCGCTGATTGAAGTTGAGTTTTTCCAATCGCCTCTTTCAAAATTTGTATAGTAACACATTTTGATACAATGAAAATGTGTGAGAAAATATCAGTAAAGTAAGGATTTAAAGTAAATTTATTCAACTTGCAACCCGTCGCTGCTAACACCATCTAGACTACCTGCCGAAATACCTAGTTACGGAGATCTAAATTCTTTGTATGAAATACATCTGTTTGCTACGTTATCTGTGGCAATGGTATCGTCAGATTGACCGAGCTATGTATTAGTACGGGTTAATGTTTCAACTCGACGTTGTAATAATGTTGAATGAATGATTTCCCAGATATTTTGAAAAAGTATTGATACCGGTAATTCACTTTATCTAAGTTAATTAGTCTCACCACAAGTGGGTGAATGGAATAAAAATGTCAGTCAGAATGACTAAGTTATAACTTACTCGCTGCTAGGCCATTTACTTGGTGTCGGTTATCTCACCGGCAGCGGGTGAATGTGATTGACATCTCTTATGTATTTGGTTCAAGTATTCGCTGTTTAGCCTTTTAATTGGCACCAATGGTTCTCACCGGCAGCGGGTGAATGGTATTGGCGTGACTATGAATTTGGTTCAAGTATTCATTGAAACTCTATCTTTTATTAGTTTCGGTACTCACCAGAGACAGGTGAAACCTATTGACATGTCTATGTATCAGGCAAACAAATATTTGATACTGAAAGTCTAGTATTATGTGGCAAATGTTGTTGGTTACACATTAGATCACATTTTATTGTATTGTTTTCTGGAAAGTGCAATGTGTCAGTTTGTTTTCCCTATTAAATAAAATAAGTCCTGGTTGGTGTTGGTCTGTCGTAGGCAGCGACTGAAGGAGACCATCATGTCTATGCCGGAAGCATTGTATGTTGTAAGTATACAATGGCAATATATTTATTTAATAAACCATAAATCTTAACCGAATGTATATAGATATAATTTTGTTGTTTCTTTTACAAAAATCTTTAATTTGTTTATGTTATTGGTATTTAAGACACAGATTTAGCAAATAAAAGTTGTATAACTTTTCTAAATAGTCATATTGCTGTATCTTTGTGTGTCTCTGCCTAGCTTTAATAGAAGCTAACTACTTACTAATTTTGTACTGCTATTTTTTTTAAATAATCAATTTATTTTTCACCAAAAATAATAGAAAAAAAAACGGTGCATTACACATTTTAATATAATGTAATGCAATTTAATTTAATAAGACTTCTAATGAGGATTTTAATAAGACATTACAAGGCGAAAACGCTTTACTACTTATGTATAACAAAATTATATATTATGGTATGTTGACATAAAGAGTACCAAGAAGTGTATGTGTGTTTCTGTTAATTTAATTATGAAATTTTGCGAGTTTAAGTATCCTAAAAAACCATGACATGATGGCAAATTTGCATTTTAACTCTTAGTAATGAGTATATTGAGAGGGCCCAATTTAGTTTAATATACAAATTAGAGCTTTGTTAGCAGAAGAAACAATGAGCAACTTGATGTCCTTTCGGCGCTTATTCTTGAAATTTTTAAGATAATGTAGCATTAGAAAATTCTTTCTATTTTATGATAATTATGTTACTATCAAATCAAAGCTGTAAAATGAAACATTACTTAGATCTTCGAGGACGAAGTATTTTTCAGTATGGCCGTGTTAGATTTAATGAATTATGTGATATCATTAATTTTACTATACCTTTAACTCTTCATGTCAATGGGAAAAACCTTCTCATTGGCACTGCATATCGTCCACAATATTTGGATTTGGAGTCTTTTCTCGGGGGCTTGACTGCCAGTATTGGTGGTTTGGCCCCCTATGATAATGTAATATTATTGGGGGACTTTAATGTTAATATGCTAGATGTCAATAGCCCAAAAAAAAAACAACTATTAGATTTTTTAAACCACTTCAAACTAAATCAAGTAGTTCAAACACCCACTCATTTTGTGGGTGATAGTAGTTCGCTTATAATTGACATAATCTGCACTGATGCTTCAATCCGGAATGTTGTGGTGAATCATATAAGTGAACTTAGCCATCACTCGTTTATTACATGTGAGACGATTTTTAAAAAGCATAAGTCCAAACCAAGATCTGTCGTATTTCGTCCGCTCAGAGACATATTAGAGGACTATTTTAACATAGATTTGGAAAGTATACCATGGTCGATTATTGGTGACATGAGTGATGTCAATACTATGGTGCAAACTGTAGTGTAGGTACCTACTTTAGTAATATAACAAGTTAGTGATATTTATATACGGAAGGTAGTTTGTAAAAGTGTTGTGACAATCAGTCTGGAATAAATCTTGTTACTAATCAGCTGTGTTTCCCTTGTACTCCCCGGACGCAAATATCACATTGGCGACGAGCAAAACTGGACGTTACATACGTATTGTTGTGTGCATAATAATCCGTGTTTCAAATTAAGAACGATGTCAGTAGGCCGGATAAACGACTTTAATGTGCGATCGGGTTTGTGGTCGTCATACGTGGACAGACTTGACATGTACTTTAAAGTGAACAAAGTGGAGGACGATTTAAAATTACCGACTTTGATTGCGAGCATGGGGGACGAGGCATATGAATTGCTCGTCAATCTCGCCAGTCCCAAGAAGCCGTCAGAATTGTCGTACAAAGAAGCCGGCGAACTCATGAGTCAGCATCTACAACCGGCGCCATCTTCGCTAGCAGAAAGATACAGGTTCAGGCAAAAACGACAAAGTGCCACTGAGGATGTTGCTGCTTATGTGGCGGAATTGAAAAAAACTATCGCGCAATTGTAAATTTAACGCTAACTTGAATGAAAACTTGCGCGATCAGTTTGTGTGCGGTCTACGAAGCGACATCATTCGGCAGCGTTTATTCGCTGAGGATGATACAATCACCTTTGCGGAGGCGGTTAAATTGGCGTATTCTTTGGAGGCGGCAGAGAGGGACGCAGCAGTGGTCGAAGGATCAACCACAGCATCGGAAGCAAATAGTGCTTGCCAAATACACGCACTAACGTCGGGCTCGGGCCGCGCGGGGCGCGGGCGCGGGCGGCGCGGTGACGTTGGCGGAGCGGGACCGGCGGCGGCGGCAGCTTCAGGCCGCGCGCGGTCTGCAAGGGCGAAGACATCGGCGTGTGCCACGGCGGCGGATGGTAGGAGCGTGTGTGCGGCATGCGGAGCTACGAACCACCAATATGCTCATTGCCGCTATCGGAACTTCGTGTGCAGCAAATGCCAGCGGGTGGGTCATCTGCGGCGGGTGTGCCCGGAGCGTGAGGGTCGAAGATCGCAGGAAAATGATGACCGGAATCGAGCAGTGAGGCGAGGATTCCATTTCGGTGATCTCGGTAACGGAAATACGAGTACTGAAGACGAGGACATCGAGAATTTAAATCTTTTATCGTTAAACTGTTATAAGGTGGTGAGTTTACCTATTGTGGTAGATAATATGGTGATAAACATGGAATTAGATACAGGGACCGCAATTTCTTGTATAAATAAAACAGTTTACGATTTAAATTTTGACCATTTGCCTATTCAAAGTGATAACACAATTTTGAAATTTTATGATGGTTCGAAAATAAAGCCGTTAGGTATAATTAAGCCTGTAGTCAGTTATAATGGTGTAGAGAAACAATTAGAATTATTTGTTATAGAAAAAGGGACCACGTCTTTAATAGGTCGGCAATGGTTAGCTGGATTACAGATAGAAATACCCAAATTCCATTGTAATTTTATAAAACAGGGCATAGTTCATATAGACACCGAAATATGTAAATTGCTTGACAGATATAAGGAAGTATTCAGCGGCGGGCTGGGACGGTACATGGGGGGCAAGGCGACGCTGCGTGTTCGCGAGGGCGCGGCGCCCGTGTTCCACCGCGCGCGCCCGCTGCCGTACGCGCTGCGCGAGCGCGTCGACGCCGAGCTAGATGCAATGCTGCGCGCTGGCGTCATCGAGCCGGTGGACTGTTCGGACTGGGCTTCACCACTGGTGCCTGTGAATAAGGCGGACGGTACGCTACGTATTTGTGCGGATTACAAGTCGACACTTAACCCGGTGCTACTGGTAGATCGTTACCCACTTCCTAGAATTGATGATGTGTTAGTAGGTCTTAATGGGGCTCAATTCTTAAGTAAGATTGACTTATCTAATGCCTATAACCAGATCGAATTGGATGATTCAAAAAAATTCACTGTCATTAACACGCATCGAGGGTTATTCCGTTATAATAGACTAGTGTATGGATTATCATCAAGCGTAGGTATATTCCAACGAATCATGTCGAATTTACTGCAAGGCATTCCACATGTACAGGGATTTTTGGATGACGTCATAATAGGAGGTAAGACACGATCGGAGCATTTAGAAGCTTTGGAAACTGTTTTAAAACGGTTAGCTGATTATGGGTTAAAACTTAAAAAGAGTAAATGCGTATTCTTAGTAGACAATGTTAAGTATTTAGGGTATGTAGTTTCCAAGGAAGGGATTAAAGCAGACAAAACAAAAATTGAAGCCATTTTAAAAATTAAACCCCCAGAAAACGTTTCAGAATTACGATCTTTTTTAGGGATGGTAAATTTCTTTGCGAAATTTATTAGGAATCTTAGCTTTTTGTTAGTTCCTTTGCATAAGCTATTACGTAAGGAAGTACCCTGGCAATGGGATAGTGACTGTAAACGTTCTTTTGAGGCGGTGAAACGAGCGTTAGTTAGTAGTGAAGTTTTGGCTCACTATGACCCCAGGAAACCAATAATAGTAACTTGTGACGCTAGCGCTCGAGGTATCGGCGGCGTGCTGGCTCAGCCGGGGACGCACCAGGGCGAGCGGCCGGTGGCATACGTGTCACGTGCTCTGACCGCCGCTGAAAAAAATTATTCGCAGATACACCGCGAAGCTTTAGCGATCATATTCTGCGTGAAAAAATTCCACCAGTACTTACATGGGCGTAGGTTTATATTGCGAACCGACCATAAACCATTAGTGTCTATATTAGGTCCACACGCAGGTATACCAACTATGACCGCCAGTAGGATGCAGCGGTGGGCAGTGATTTTGTCTGCGTATAACTATGACATAGAATACGTTAAGACTAACGATAACTGTGCGGACGGGTTATCTCGATTACCGAGTTCAACCACCGAACGGACTAAGGACTTGATCCCGGAACAAACGTATTTACATTATGCTCAGGATGCTTTGTTATTAGATCACAAGCAAATTAGAAGACAAACATTAAAAGATCCTATTCTAAGTAAGGTGATATTTTATGTACGAGACGGTTGGCCGGAAAATTGCGAAATGGTAGGTATGCAACCTTATTTTAATAGGAGATCGGAGTTGTATGAGGAACTAGGTTGTGTGATGTGGGGTCACCGGGTAGTGGTTCCAGAATGTTGCCGGGATAAGGTTTTAAAACTCATACATGAGCCGCATATGGGAATCGTAAAATCTAAAGCCATTGCTCGTAGTTATGTGTGGTGGGCCGGCATCGACGAGGCTGTTGAGCGGGAGTGCCGCGCGTGTGCCA
This sequence comes from Polia nebulosa, assembly GCA_951329385.1. Classification (NCBI taxonomy): domain Eukaryota; kingdom Metazoa; phylum Arthropoda; class Insecta; order Lepidoptera; family Noctuidae; genus Polia; species Polia nebulosa. The sequence goes on from OX589602.1 coordinate 23,910,724, forward strand.
CCTGTGCTAAGCTGGCGGACGCGCCGCCGCGCGCTCCCCCACGGCCCGGGCCTTGGCCCCTCAGGCCATGGACTAGACTACACCTAGATTTTATGGGTCCAATAGATGGGAAAACATATTTGGTCGTAATAGATGCCATGTCGAAATGGTTAGAGATTTTCCTAGTACCCAGTACGGCAGCGCGTAGCACTATTTCTAGACTAGGGGAATTATGGAGTAGGTTTGGAATTCCTAAGCAAGTCGTGACAGACAACGGACCACCGTTTACGAGTAGCGAATTTGCTAGTTTTCTAGGAAGCGATGGTATTGAACACATTTTTACTGCACCATATCATCCCGCTTCTAATGGGGCGGCGGAAAATGCAGTAAAAACTCTTAAAAAAGTGGTTAAAAAGGCATTAGCGGAAAATACTAATATTGAAATAACTTTAAATAATTTTTTATTACATTATCGTAACACAGAGCATTGTTCGACCGGTGAGACACCTTCTATGCTATTAATGGGTAGACATTTAAGGACAAAGTTAGATATTTTGAAACCGAACAGGGAGACAAGGGTACGGGAAGCTCAACAGAGACAGATTAGGACTAAGGGTGGAGTAGATAGGGATGTAGGAATTGGGGAGGATGTTTGGTATCGTCAGTATTTGAAAACAGAGAAGTGGCAACCAGGATCAGTGGCGGGATCGATGGGAGCTCATGATTTCAAAATCCTAGATAGCAAGGGTAACGTGATTCATAGGCATATAGATAAATTAAAGCGTAGATCTAGAGGTTCGCTTGTAATCCCCACAAATGCTAGACTATCACAACAGGATCCACCTGTCTATGTGCCGGCCGAGCCTGCTGAGGTGGCGTCCGGGCAGTCCGAGGTGTCGAGCGGCGCGGACGGTCAGCGGGCCGAGACACAGCCTCCGTCTGACGTAGTTCCGGATGCGCCAGCTGCTGAACAGTTTTCTACGCCTCCTACAACCCCTGTACCGTCCCGGTCGAGACCGGTTCGTAAGTGTCGCCTAGCTAAGACGACAGATTGTAAAAAATAAGATTACTGCAAATATGTACATGATTAAGCATCGTTTACATGGCTGTCATTATTGTTAATTAAGTGGGGAGGGATGTAGTGTAGGTACCTACTTTAGTAATATAACAAGTTAGTGATATTTATATACGGAAGGTAGTTTGTAAAAGTGTTGTGACAATCAGTCTGGAATAAATCTTGTTACTAATCAGCTGTGTTTCCCTTGTACTCCCCGGACGCAAATATCACACAAACATTTAACGCATTTATGATCCAATTATTCGATCTCCATGCACCTATTAAAAGGAAGGCCTTTAAAACCCGCCCTACTCCATGGATAACTGATAACATCAGACTAATTTCGAAGTTGAGAGATGAAACCAGAAACAGATTTCGTAAATCCAAACTACTGGGTCATAAGAAATATTATCTTGATCTGAAGCACCCAGCAATCACGGCACTAGTTAACGAGAAGACGGCATATTTCGCCAAGAGCATAAATGACCAAATGAAGGACCCAAAACAGTTGTGGCGCAACTTAAAATCGGATGTGCTTCCAGACCATAGGCAAAGATTGCTGCCAAGTCACTTCAACAACCCTGATGAAATTAATGCGGCGTTCCTGGACGTCCCAGGTAATTTTCATCACAACATCTCACAATTGTCCTACTTTGAGTCTCATAGGTATGGCCTAAAAATAATCAAGAGTCTAGGGTCAAATGCACAGGGTGTCGATGGTATAAGTCTCGATATGATAGCTCTCACGTTGCCAGCTACCTTGCAAGCCATCACAGACATCATAAACCGGTCCATAGCCACGCGTACGTTCCCCGAACTCTGGCAATGCGCTATTGTACGCCCTATCCCTAAAAACAATAACCCAGCTAATACAAAGGACTTGAGACCTATTAGTATTCTACCTTGCCTGTCTAAGATCTTGGAACGTGTGGTATACTCACAGGTTATTGAATACCTCGAAACAAATGACATACTTCCTGACCTACAGTCAGGTCTCAGAAAGGGTAGAGGTACTGCAACGACTCTAGCTGATGTTGTGGGAAATATCCTTGAAGCACGTGACCGGGGGGAGGGTATAATTCTGGCTCTGCTAGACTTTTCCCGGGCTTTTGACGCAATTAATACCTCTCTACTGCTGTCAAAGTTAGCTTTTTATGGCTTTGACAGTGATGCGGTGGAGTGGTTTAAAAGCTACCTTACCACCAGGTCTCAATATATAGAGATACATAGGGAGGACGGGTCAACGGTGTCATCCTGTCCCCTCCAAGTGTCAAGGGGTGTCCCTCAGGGATCGATTCTGGGGCCTTTGTTGTATATTTTGTACAGTGCAGATATCATGAAGTCCTTTATTAACTGTAAATATCATATGTACGCTGATGATATTCAATTGTACATATCCTTCAAGGGCGATGAAACATCTATGGCAGTGCAGAAAATAAATGAGGACTTGCATAGGGTGGTGTTATGGTCGGAGGAGAACTCTCTGGTATTGAACCCCCTTAAATCTAAATTTATGGTGCTGGGTTCTAGGAATCAAGTTAGTGTAATTCTGTCTGCTAACCCTGGGATAGTTATCATGGGAGAGAAAATTGAAAGAGGAGCAGGCATGCAATCTGGGGCTAATTATGGATCCAGAGCTGCGCTTTGAGGCCCATGTTAACAATGTTCTCCGAACCTGTTTTTATAGGCTAAAGGTCTTATACGGAATACGAAAATACCTGAACATTACGGAAAAAACTTGTTGACAGTCTCATCCTATCCAAGTTAAATTACTGTGATATAGTGTATGGACCATGCCTGCTTTCAAGAACGGGGCGTCTGATCCAACGTATCCAAAATGCCTGTGTTCGTTTTTGTGTCAACGTTCCGCGAAGAAGTCATGTTACTCCATATATTAATGAACTTAAATTATTAAAAATGGCCGCCAGAAGGAAGCTTCATTTGGCCAACTTGTTGTTTGGCATTGTTACTTCTCAAAAACCACAATATCTCTATGAAAAGCTAACCTGGAAACAAAACCGTTTAAAATATTCTCTTCGCTCCATGGTAAGCCCACTGTCAGGGAAATTGCACAGATCTGCAGCATTCAGGGGTTGTTTCAAGTTTGCAGCCACGCGCTGTTGGAATGATCTCCCACCACCAATGCGACGCCTGAAAACAATACAATCCTTCAAATTTTAACTAAAAAAGTTACTCATATATCAAGTTTCCCATCATTCTTGACCATGTACTTTTAGTACTTTTAGTGTTGTTTCATACCTCAGAGGTCATGGTCTGCGGGCTTTGGTGTGGGATCTCCCATAGCGTGGGCTGCTTGGAATTTGCGGTTCTGTGGGTCCCTGTATTTGTATGTCTCGTTTCTACTTTTATTCCTTTAATATTAAGTGCACCACTTTGTTCCTGTAATTTTTTACATATTATTTTAGACAACTTACACAATTATTTATATGAATCCTAACTTACGTCATTCAAACCAATCCAATTTTTATTTAATTTATTTTGAATCAATACGATGCCTATATTTATAATTTAGTACTATTACTCTGCGAGTATAATGTCTTTGTGCAGTGACTAAATCTAAATCTATTTTTAATTTTACATACCATCTTTGTTGTTCCGTTCTGTGTTAAATCAATGTGTCTGTGATATACACCGTTCTACACTTTCATAAACACTTTTTCCCAAAAACAATACCACTACTCGCTATACAATTTCCCTTAACTATTTATTATTATCTCATCATAACATTCATTATATAATGTCATTGCGTAACGCCTGCCAACGCCTGCATAGTGCCGCCATGAGCCATTTTTTTTATTACATAACCTATTCTAACATTGTCATTGTCAAAGATAGTTTACTGACAGCTGAGAGGCACAGATTAAAATCAAAGCGGCGCGTGCGTCATGTTGCAGGTAGCGGAATGTTGCCACTTAAATATTAATTTTTTTTTTTGCGCTGTATAATGTTTAGAAGTTTTACTCATTGTTTTCTGCACCGGTCGACGTTATGACGTTGGCGCCGGCTGTCGCTGAAAACCAGCGCTGGGGCTCTGTCTTGCATAGGGTCATAGCACTTAAGCTGAGCGATGGCCGTTTTGCGTGGATGTGACGCATTTTTTCCCCCAGGTTTTCTTTTTCTTTTTGTGTTTCTCTGTTTTTTGCTTCATGTTTACCGTAAATAAACTTATTTTCTTTCTTTTCTTTTTCTTTCTATATATTTTGATTTGCCAAGAATATTGGTCGTTGCATTTTAAACATTGGTCACATTTATGAATCTTGGAACAAATGAAGACGTACCTACCTAAGTAAATCTTATTGTGTGTACAGATATAAAACGCTTAACTTCTAAATGGTATTATGGAATACCTATTCATGTTCTTTGCCTTGTCGCTGTTATTGTTTCTAAATGGCAAGATATTTCACGTTGTAAATTGGCACAAGCGATAGATCATAGAATTGGATTTATTGAGATAAACTATTATTTATGATGTGTGGGTATAACACCACAAGAGAGCTACCGTGGAGTTTCTTGGTTCGTTCTTCTCCACGAAGACCTAGTTTTGCGAACGGGCCATTAGCTTTTCGATTCATGACAAGCCTATTGGAAATAAATACCTTGTCTTGTCTCTGCATTTTAATTAATCAACCTTTTCCCGACACACCACATTAATAGGAACTTACATACCTATAGGTACAGTAAATAACTAGTACATCAAAGCTTGATAGGTAGGTAGTTATAAATATCTACTCTTAGTTACCTCCATCCTGCTGACACGCGCGACAAATCATATTTTTTTTTCAGGTTTTTTTTTTAAACTGCCTTATAATATGTTTCCTGTAATCTATATAAATAAAGAACTACTTTCTTTATTTTTTTTTTCAAAATTTTTGGCCCAGTGGTTTCGGAGATAAGGGGGGGAAGTCTAAAATTTTGAAAAAAATACAGAAAATTTACACGTTATTTGTGAGTGGCTACAAATATTTCTCTCCCGGCCGAATTTCTATCACGGTGGCCAATCTCAACAGTGCCTAGTACGCAGGACATACTATAGTGCACAAGCGTGTGCGCAAACGCAGGTGCACTCTCTGTTCCTTTTTTTCCTCATAGTCCAAAGGGACGGCAGCCCGACACGACCGTGAAAAGATCAGGCGCAGGGCCAACTGCTTTACGTGCTTCCCGAGGGACAGAGGTATCACACCACCTAATTGCAAACTCCGGGCGGCTACAGAGTAATTCCTACTGGAAAAACCAAATAGCACTTTTTGCCAGACCCGAGTAGTGGTGGTTAATTTAACAGAAAGCATTATAAATGTTTTTTTTTTAATATAAATAAGCAAATGCTTACGCGGCTCTCACTTGTTGTTGTTGCTTTTTGCTTATCTGCTTATCTGGTTTTAACATAATTCACATTTCACTCGACGCACTCGCGTAAACACGCGTAAGTCGTAAGCAGGGTGGGTCGTAACAACTCGCGATCACGTAATAATTTAACGTGTTAAATAAATCAGTTAGGTAAATGATAAATGATAAATGATAAATGATGTTTATTCAGTAAATAGGTTACAAGGAACACTTTTACACGTCAATGTTTTTTGTCAGTTTAAGCTAGATGAGGCCGGTGTTTCCTAGCTGAGTACCCTGAGAAGAAACACCGAAACAAACTCAGAGGTCAAAGTCTCTTTTAGTGTTCAAATCCATACAATGTGGACTGGTTAGATCATATGAGAACCATGTACGTTTATGTCTGGGATGAGCTTTATGAAGAAAGCAACACACGAATTCGAGTGGACCTGTCCAGACAGTGCAAGCATTCGTCAGTCATCGCGAAGCTCAACTCAGAACTCTGAGGTGCTCAACGAACCGACGAACAATACCAAAGTAAGGACATTTGAGTAGGCCGCAAAAAATACTCAAACTGCCAGACAATCATAAAATCTACATGAATATAACGACATACATAGTTCTCGCATTCACATTATTCTATATGAGGACCATGCAGCTTAGTGTCTGTAGTGGTCTTTTGAAGAAAGAACCAAACATATTTGAGTGGACCTGTCCAGTCAGTGCAAGCATTTGTCAATAGTCGAATAGCTCAACTTAAAAACCACTAAGGAGCTCAATGACATGACGAACAATACCAAAGAAAAGACATTTGGGTAGGCCGCAAAAGTACTCAAACTGTCAGACAACGTTGAAAATTACTGTAAAAAGGAGGAGAAAATAATAATAATAACCCACATAGTCCCCACATTTACAATAATTAAGTAATCAAAAAAAAAATAAAAATATAATACTTTACAAAGTAAATATTTGTGTCAAACAAAAAAGTAATCATAAAAAATAAAAAAATAATAATAATAAAATGTCAATAAAAAAATAAAATAAAAAATATAATACAATACTATACAAGTATTCATGTCAAAACGAATATTAAAAAAAAATATAATTATATAAAAAATTTTTCATCAGTAAGTAGTACATATGAAAACAATGGCTCATGTATATCATTGAAGCAGCTCAATCCCACGCCTTTTTGTCCTCAAGAAAGTCATTAATTGTGTAAAAAGCTTTCTGGCATAGCTTACGTTTAATAAATGATTTAAATTTATTTATGCTTAGTTCTTGAATTTGGCTGGGAAGTTTATTATAGAAACGTATACATTGACATCTAAACGAACCACCTATTTTTTTCTTGAGCCTGGTTTTTGGTACAATAAATTTGTGTTTGTTCCTAGTATAGGTATGTTATTTTACTAAATGTGATGGTGATGGTGATGGTGATGGTGATGATGGTGATGGTGATGGTGATGGGGATGCAGATGCGGATGCGGATGCGGATGCGGATGCGGATGCGGATGCGGATGCGGATGCGGATGCGGATGCGGATGGGGATGCGGATGCGGATGGGGATGGGGATGGGGATGGGGATGCGGATGCGGATGCGGATGCGGATGCGGATGCGGATGCGGATGCGGATGCGGATGCGGATGCGGATGCGGATGCGGATGCGGATGCGGATGCGGATGCGGATGCGGATGCGGATGCGGATGCGGATGCGGATGCGGATGCGGATGTGGATGCGGATGTGGATGCAGATGCGGATGTGGATGGGGATGGGGATGGGGATGGGGATGGGGATGGGGATGGGGATGCGGATGTGGATGCGGATGGGGATGCGGATGTGGATGCGGATGCGGATGCGGATGGGGATGCGGATGCGGATGCGGATGCGGATGCGGATGCGGATGCGGATGCGGATGCGGATGCGGATGCGGATGCGGATGCGGATGCGGATGCGGATGCGGATGCGGATGCGGATGCGGATGCGGATGCGGATGCGGATGCGGATGCGGATGCGGATGCGGATGCGGATGGGGATGCGGATGCGGATGCGGATGCGGATGCGGATGGGGATGCGGATGCGGATGCGGATGCGGATGCGGATGCGGATGCGGATGCGGATGTGGATGCGGATGCGGATGCGGATGCGGATGCGGATGCGGATGCGGATGGGGATGCGGATGCGGATGCGGATGCGGATGCGGATGCGGATGCGGATGCGGATGCGGATGCGGATGTGGATGCGGATGCGGATGCGGATGCGGATGCGGATGCGGATGCGGATGTGGATGCGGATGCGGATGGGGATGCGGATGGGGATGGGGATGGGGATACAGATGGGGAGTATTTCTCTCAATTAACAGACACCGTGCTAGCTTTTTGGCCGTAACAACAAGTACCTACCATCTTCTTATCCTATCAACTTCTTGGATCATATAACAGCATTAGGTACAAAAATTAAAAATTATTAGAAAAATAAATAAAATTAAGACAAAACACAACACACAATTTCATTATTACATACAGATAGATTACATACAAATTAAATTGGCAAAGTCAAAAAAAAAAAAAAAATAATAATAATTAGAAACAATCATAAAATGTCACTTATTTAAAAATAATAATTCATATAATTTATTTAACATTTCAATATTGCAAATAAAATAGAAAAGATGGACAGATAATGAACAATAATGTGCTATGTTTATTTCATTTAATTGTTATTGTCACCACATTAAGCATGCAACAATGGTTAATGTAGTGACAGTCGAACCTCTCAGCCATCATCCTCAAGATGGTGTTGGAGCTGGCGCGGACCCTGCGCACCAAAGATGTGCACCGTTTCCGCATCGTCGCATAGAAGCAGTCAACGCGTGACTCAGCGAACATCCCCGACGCACTGCAGTACCGAGGCAGCCCCAACAACATCCTGTAGGCATTGTTGAATTGAACTCGTAGGGCGCTGTACTGTTTTTGAGTATAGTCAGCCCACAGTGAGCTCGAATAAAAACAGGTGCAATATGCTCTGAAAAGAGTGTTTTTTACTTCCTTCGAGCATCGTGCAAACCTGCGAGCTATCATGTTCGCTCTAACAGACAACGCCCTACGTTCCCGCTCTATGTCTGAATCGTCTCTCAGGTCAGAGGTCACCAGATGCCCAAGGTACTTGAAGGAGTCAACCCTATTTAACGGTACATTATTTAACTTGATGCTAGGGATGCTATCTGGGCATCTACCCCTAGCCCGAAAAACCATACATTCACTTTTCTTGGTGTTATAGAGTAGGCCATGACTGAGAGCATATTCCTCACAAATGCCGAGCAGCTTAGACAGGCCACAGACCGAGGCGCTCAACAGCACCATGTCGTCCGCATAGCTAATGTTATTTACACAAACTCCACCAACATGACATCCGACACGCGTGCTGTTATATATATACATAATATTATACATACACCCAATAAACCACAACTAATAAGTTATATTGCTTAATTGAATAGCTACTTAGCCCTCTCCTCTCTTCTACTTTGCTGTGCCCGACAGGGTCCATATTGATATTTTATTTTATTATGTTATACCACCTATTTAACACATATGGAATGCAATAAAGTATTGAGTATTGAGTATTGAGTATTGAGTACCTACGCGACACAAATAAAAAAAAGCATGTTAAATTAAAGTATTTAACAAAGTCTGCTTAAAATTTTTAACACAAAGCATTTAACAAGTGATTGCCAAAAAGCAACTTTGAACACAGTGGTGTGAGGCTCACACTCCGCAGTCGCGCTTGGAACCACGAGGCCAACGAGGCAGTGTAACTCGTACACAGTAATACTGACACGCTCGGTTCGTGCGGATTGATAATGCCGTGTGCTCTATGTCTGCATTCATATAAATACAAAACTTTTCTTTTACCCCTTGATAATTTTAAAACACCCAAAAAGTCGGTGTTCCCCGTCTGTTTGTCAATAGAACGGAGCAGTCCCATAGGATTTCGTTCAGTACCATTTCAGTACGGAACTCAAAAACAAATAATATTCTGAAACATATCTCATGGGACGGTCGACATTGGTCAAACGGAGCAATGCATGTTAGGAGTCCCTGAGGCATATACTATCAGAATGTTTGCGTTGTAACTAACTGTGAATACTTGTCTTGTGTGTCTACTAGCTTTACTCCTACCGGATCTTTTATGCCTCTTGTACATATTTTATTTATTAAGTTACTAGCTGACCCGGCAGACTTCGTACTGCCTAATTAAATTGCAATAAAGTCCTGTCAAAATGATTTGTGATGTGACATTTTTTTGTTCCTACATATTTTATAGTCGGGGCAAAAAAATCTCCTGAACAGAACCGTCACCCTGGTGATAGGGCGTTGTGAATAAGAAATATAATTAAATAAAACATATAAGCATTTAAAAATAAGTAATCGCTTTATTGTTAATCATGTGATAAATGATAAATGATAAATGATGTTTATTCAGTAAATAGGTTACAAGGAACACTTTTACACGTCAATGTTTTTTTGTCAGTTTAAGCTAGATGAGGCCGGTGTTTCCTAGCTGACTACCCTGAGAAGAAACACCGAAACAAACTCAGAGGTCAAAGTCTCTTTTAGTGTTCAAATCCATACAATGTGGACTGGTTAGATCCTATGAGAACCATGTACGTTTATGTCTGGGATGAGCTTTATGAAGAAAGCAACACACGAATTCGAGTGGACCTGTCCAGACAGTGCAAGCATTTGTCAGTCATCGCGAAGCTCAACTCAGAACTCTGAGGTGCTCAACGAACCGACGAACAATACCAAAGTAAGGACATTTGAGTAGGCCGCAAAAAATACTCAAACTGCCAGACAATCATAAAATCTACATGAATATAACGACATACATAGTTCTCGCATTCACATTATTCTATATGTGAATCATAATTATTAACAAAAATCAGTTTAATTTTCATTGTAGTGCTTTGTGATATACGATGTTTTTTGTTTGATTACCTGGCGCATAGACAAACAAATCTGATGGTTTTCCAACACGGGAACAGGCAACATACAATTGACCATGTGAGAAACATGGGTTTTCCAGATTAATACCACAAACACTTAATGATTGCCCCTGGGACTTGTTTATGGTCATAGCAAAAGCAAGCCGAACTGGAAACTGTAGTCGTTTAAAGTCAAACGGCACATCAGTCGGAAGCATTGGGATGCGCGGTATGAGAACGTCTACTCCTTTATACTTTCCTTTCAGTATAGTTGCTTCTATCACGTTGTTTAGTAATTTTTTTATCGCTAACCGTGTGCCGTTGCAAAGACGCGGTTGGTTGATATTTCGCAACATTATAACTACCGATCCAACCTTTAATTGAAGATTGTGAGGTGGCAATCCTAGCAAATCCAGCGAGTTTAAAAATTCTGGTGGATAGTTCACTACATCATCTTGGTTAGTAGCCGAATCAACTGATTTATATATCCTTGATTCGCCTGTAATTTGTTCTTGAATTTTTAAATTTAATTCATTTACATCTATGTTTTTTGCAGCCAATATAGCTCGTCCGCTCAACCAATCATAGCTTCTGTAATTTTGAGAAACATCTGGAAACACCTTCTGAATAAGTTCATCTTTTGATCGAGTTAACTGACAAAAACTTTGAGGAAAGTTAATGCAGCCAGTCAACATGTCTATAGGAAATTTGCCATTACCAATGTCAATGAATTGTTTAGAGAATATGTTTCCAGATTGGTCATTTTGCAACTCTACACGCATATTCTTGCTTAAATGAAGTACTTTGACATGTTTCCACAAATTGGAGGACTTTAGACATGCATTGAGTTCATCAGCTGGTGTTGATCGTGGAATCACTGGCAATGTTTGACGAAAATCTCCTGCTAATAAAATCATTGCACCACCAAATTGGTTATGATTGCTCCATAGATCTTTTAAGGTTCTGTCTAAAGCCTCCAAAGATTTTTTATGTGCCATCGTGCATTCATCCCAAATAATTAATTTACATTGCTGCAAGACCTTTGCCATTGCAGAGTTCTTCGAAATGTTGCAGGTCGGAGTTTCATTGCTTTGCATATTAATGGCAATTTTAATGCTGAATGGGCTGTTCGACCACCTTCAAGCAAAGTTGCTGCGATTCTCGACGAAGCGGGTGCAAGTGCAATTTTATTTTGTGAGCGAATCGTTGCTATATTAATGAAATCAAAAAAGTTTTTCCTGTACCACCAGGTGCATCTAAGAAGTAAATCCCTCCAGTTTCATCATCTATTACTTTCATAAGAGTATCAAATACATACTTCTGTTGTTCATTCAACAGTGGAAGATTTGTTTGAATAAATTCTTTCAAAGTGTTGAGATCATACAGTTTTTCTCGATTCAACTCTTGGATAAAAGCATCATGCATTGGACGATTGGGCGCGGCCAGGCCTAATTGAATTAATAGTTTGTTTGACATCATCAAGCACATGTCATTCATTGAAATCAATGCTTCGTTGTAAATTTCTTCACTGATTTATATATTTGGATTTCCCATTCTATTTCGTATTTGATACAAAATATCATCACACATATAATGTTCGTATTTGATGAGCGTGTGATGATATTACAGCATCATTGAGAGTTTGATCCCAATGAGCGTCATTTTCTAGCTATTGCAAACGTTGACAGTCGGTAATTAGCATGGTTTGTAGCATTTCGGGTTCTTCTACCTAAATTGCTTCGTCTAATAGGAGGCATATCTATATTATAGATTATTGTATCACATGCAATAATTAGTGATCATAGGTGACTAAACACTGCATAAAACACGATATAGGTACAAATTTGTTTCGTGTATCAGTTGACAAAACCAAACTCAGTAGAGTAGGTAACCGAAAATCCAAGAAAAACAACACTGACATTGACAGTTTGTTGTTGTTTCAACTTTTTTTTAATTTGATATGACTTGGAGTCAAATCCTTCAAGAGATCCTTCCTTCTTATGCATTTTAAAGTAAAACAAATGAAATAATATCGCGAAGACGATCAAATTGATTGATTGAATTTGAACTTTGTACAGCGGTAATAAAGTGCAAATTGACTCTTTGACGTTAGGAACATACCTACATTGTTTAATCAACAGTGAGTGCTTGTAATTTAATATGAACTTTATACAATAGCAATAAAGCTCAAATTGACTCTACGTTTTAGTTAGAAAACGTTTGTATGGGAAAAAGAAAAGGGCTGTTTTAAGGGGTTTTCCGGCAATTATTAGAATTTTTCTCGCCGTAAAAACCATCTTTGAACTTCAACGAACATTTAAAAAAAAGAATTGGCCAAATTGGTCCAGGCGTTGTTGAGTTATGCGCTTACCAACACATTCGCGATTCATTTTTATATTATAGAATAATATGAAAAAAATCTTAGAAGTCAAATTTTACCCACTTCCCGGTTGCCAATTGAGCTGAAATTTTGCGTACATGTTTTATTTAAATGACATTGCATGGTTAGCTAAGTGACGTTATTCTAAATGTAATATGGCGGTCTCACAAAAAATATGGAAATTTTATTATTTTTTATCCATTCCCTTGATATGGCTATCAAATGAAAGGGTTTACTGATAGAATACGAAAAAAACTTTTTTACAAAAAAAATAACCGACTTCCAAAAAAAATACACTTAACATTGAAAAATAACTTTAATTTTGGAAGTCGGTGTTTGTATTTTATTTCTTCGTTAATTGACACCGACTTCCGAAATCAAAGTTATTTTTCAATTTTAAGTGTATTTTCTTTTTTGGAAGTCGGTTGTATATGTTGTAAAAATGTTTTTTATTTTTCACCTTTTAGTTGGTAGGTATACCCCAGAACTAAAACTAAATATTAAAGTTGCATCCGAATTGATAACCACAATAAAGTGGAATTTGAACATACTCGTAATTCGAGGAGACCAAAATGTCATCTACTTAACACATTTTTTTTGTTGATTTTTTCAAAAAGCGCTAAATTAATTTCGATAAAATTTATCTGAGACCACCTCGCTCACTTTTTCGGATAAAAAAAAGAATTTTGAAAATCGGTCCTCAACTACGGCAATAAAAAAACGTACTTACATACAGTCAAACATAAAACCTCTTCCGTTTTCCGAAGTCGGTTAAAAATAAAATGACGTCACTCTAAGCACGTTTTTAGTTTTACTATAATATTTTAGTGACAGCGTACTTGAAGGCCTAACGTAGGAAAGCCTCCGACAATATGGACAGATGAGCTGATGAAAGCCGCGGGAATACGATGGATAACCAACTTCTGCCAACGCAGCGGCTTCGCCAGCGTGATAGTCAAAAATTATCCCAAGGGAATATACTCCCTGACTAACAAGTATTATGTCCTATTCCAGAACATGATCTATCTATGTGCCAAGTTTCATAGAAATCCGTTCAGCCGTTTAGACGTGAAGAGGTAACAGGCAGGCATAGCTACAGAGTTACAGACAGAGTTACTTTCGTATTTTTATAATATTAGTATAGATAGTAAGGTAGATATAGTTCCTTTGAACCTATCATTGGTTGGCAATAAAAAACTTTTTAACAAAAAAATTAACCGACGAAAAAGAACTAAAAAGCAAAAAATAAATAAAACTTTTAAGTCTTGAGTAATGAGCATATTTACCTACATAAAATATCAAATTTTATATAAACTAATTTTGAGTCGGCGCCAATTAATAAAATGATTAATTACCTACTTACAGCCTTCTTCATTTGTAAGTACTTATAAAATTTAGATATTTAATAATCAGATTGTTGTTTGGCGCCGATTCAAAATTAGTTTATATAAAATTTGATATTTTATGTAGGTAAATATGCTCATTACTCAAGACTTAAAAGTTTTATTTATTTTTTAAATTAAAAGGTGGCCAAAGGTGGCCAAAGGTGGCCAAAGGTGGCCAAAGGTGAGCAAAAAGGTGGCCAAAGGTGGCCAAAGGTGGGCAAAAAGGTGAGCAAAAACGTGGCCAAAGGTGGCCAAAAGTGGCCAAAGGTGGCCAAAGGTGAGCAAAAAGGTGGCCAAAGGTGAGCAATAAGGTGGCCAAATGTGGCCAAAGGTGGCCAAAGGTGAGCAAAAAGGTGGCCTAAGGTGGCCAAAGGTGGCCAAAGGTGGCCAAAGGTGAGCAAAAAGGTGGCCAAAGGTGGCCAAAGGTGGGCAAAAAGGTGAGCAAAAAGTGGCCAAAGGTGGCCAAAGGTGAGCAAAAATGTGGCCAAATTTGGCCAAAGGTGGGCAAAAAGGTGGCCAAAGGTGAGCAAGAAGGTGGCCAAATGTGGCCAAAGGTGGGCAAAAAGGTGGCCAAAGGTGGCCAAAGGTGGCCAAAGGTGAGCAAAAAGGTGGCCAAAGTGGCCAAAGGTGGCAAAAGGTGGCCAAATGTGAGCAAAAATGTGGCCAAAGGTGGCCAAAGGTGGCCAAATGTGGCCAAAGGTGGCCAAAGGTGGCCAAAGGTGAGCAAAAAGGTGGCCAAAGGTGGGCAAAAAGGTGAGCAAATGGTGGCCAAAGGTGGCCAAAGGTGGGCAAAAAGGTTTTTTTTTTTTTTTTTTTTAAAAAAAACGTTGCCCCACACTAGGAATTACTCCTGTATCGTGGGTGCGTTTACAAACATATAAACTCACATACACATGACACCCAGACCCGGAACAACTATCTGTAGGCCATACAAATATTTGTTCCGTGCGGGGATCGAACCCGCGACACGCAGCGCAGCAGCCGAAACGCTCAACCACTGCGCCAACCGTGCCGTCAAATGTGGCCAAAGGTGAGCAAAAAGGTGGCCAAAGGTGGCCAAAGGTGGCCATAAGTGGCAAAGGTGGTCAAAGGTGAGCAAAAAGGTGGCCGAAGGTGGCCAAAGTGGCTAAAAGTGGCCAAAGGTGAGCAAAAAGGTGGCCGAAGGTGGCCAAAGGTGAGCAAAAAGGTGGCCGAATGTGGCCAAAGTTGGCCAAAGGTGAGCAAAAAGGTGGCCAAAGGTGAGCAAAAATGTGGCCAATGGTGGCCAAAGGTGGCCAAAAGTGGCTAAAGATGGCCAAAGGTGAGCAAAAAGGTGGCCAAAGGTGGCCAAAAGTGGCCAAAGGTGGGCAAAAATGTGAGCAAAAAGGTGGCCAAATGTGGCCAAAGGTGAGCAAAAAGGTGCCCAAAGGTGGCCAAAGGTGGCCAAAGGTGGGCAAAAATGTGAGCAAAAAGGTGGTCAAAGGTGGCCAAAGATGGCCAAAGGTGGCCAAAAGTGGCCAAAGGTGAGCAACAAGGTGGCTAAATGTGGCCAAAGGTGGCCAAAGGTGGCCAAAGGTGAGCAAAAAGGTGGCCAAAGGTGAGCAAAAAGTTGGTCCAAGGTGGCCAAAGGTGGCCAAAGGTGAGCAAAAAGGTAGCCAAATGTGGCCAAAGGTGAGCAAAAAGGTGGTCCAAGGTGGCCAAAGGTGGCCAAAGTTGGCCACCAAAAGGTGAGCTAAAAGTGAGCTAAAAGGTGGCCAAATGTGGGCAAAAAGGTGAGCAAAAAGGTTGCCAAAGGTGGCCAAAGGTGAGCAAAAATGTGGCCAAATTTGGCCAAAGGTGGGCAAAAAGGTGGCCAAAGGTGAGCAAGAAGGTGGCCAAAAGTGGCCAAAGGTGGGCAAAAAGGTGGCCAAAGGTGGCCAAAGGTGGCCAAAGGTGAGCAAAACGGTGGCCGAAGGTGGCCAAAGGTGGCCAAAATTGGCCAAAGGTGGCCAAAGGTGAGCAAAAAGGTGGCCAAAGGTGAGCAAAAATGTGGCCAAAGGTGGCCAAAGGTGGCCAAATGTGGCCAAAGGAGGCCAAAGGTGGCCAAAGGTGAGCAAAAAGGTGGCCAAAGGTGGGCAAAAAGGTTAGCAAAAAGGTGGCCAAAGGTGGCCAAAGGTGAGCAAAACTGTGGCCAAAGGTGGCCAAAGGTGGCCAAATGTGGCCAAAGGAGGCCAAAGGTGGCCAAATGTGGCCAAAGAAGGCCAAAGGTGGCCAAAGGTGAGCAAAAAGGTGGCCAAAGGTGGGCAAAAAGGTTAGCAAAAAGGTGGCCAAATGTGGCCAAAGGTGGCCAAAGCTGAGCAAAAAGGTGGCCAAAGGTGGCCAAAGGTGGGCAAAAATGTGAGCAAAAAGGTGGTCAAAGGTGGCCAAAGATGGCCAAAGGTGGCCAAAAGTGGCCAAAGGTGAGCAAAAAGGTGGCTAAATGTGGCCAAAGGTGGCCAAAGGTGGCCAAAGGTGAGCAAAAAGTTGTTCCAAGGTGGCCAAAGGTGGCCAAAGGTGAGCAAAAAGGTAGCCAAATGTGGCCAAAGGTGGCCAAAGGTGGCCAAAGGTGAGCAAAAAGGTGGTCCAAGGTGGCCAAAGGTGGCCAAAGTTGGCCACCAAAAGGTGAGCAAAAAGTGAGCTAAAAGGTGGCCAAAGGTGGCCAAAGGTGGCCAAAAGTGGCTAAGGTGAGCAAAAAGTTGGTCCAAGGTGGCCAAAGGTGGCCAAAGGTGAGCAAAAAGGTAGCCAAATGTGGCCAAAGGTGGCCAAAGGTGGCCAAAGGTGAGCAAAAAGTTGGTCCAAGGTGGCCAAAGGTGGCCAAAGGTGAGCAAAAAGGTAGCCAAATGTGGCCAAAGGTGGCCAAAGGTGGCCAAAGGTGAGCAAAAAGGTGGCCAAAGGTGGCCAAAAGTGGCCAAATGTGGCCAAAGGTGAGCAAAAAGGTGGCCAGAGGTGGCCAAAGGTGGCCAAAAGTGGCAAAGGTGGCCAAAGTTGAGCAAAAAGGTGGCCGAAGGTGGCAAAAGTGGCTAAAGGTGGCCAAAGGTGAGCAAAAAGGTGGCCGAAGGTGGCCAAAGGTGAGCAAAAAGGTGGCCAAATGTGGCCAAAGGTGGCCAAAGGTGAGCAAAAAGGTGGCCAAAGGTGAGCAAAAATGTGGCCAAAGGTGGCCAAAGGTGGCCAAATGTGGCCAAAGGAGGCCAAAGGTGGCCAAAGGTGAGCAAAAAGGTGGCCAAAGGTGGGCAAAAAGGTTAGCAAAAAGGTGGCCAAATGTGGCCAAAGGTGGCCAAAGGTGAGCAAAAAGGTGGCCAAAGGTGGGCAAAAATGTGAGCAAAAAGGTGGTCAAAGGTGGCCAAAGATGGCCAAAGGTGGCCAAAAGTGGCCAAAGGTGAGCAAAAAGGTGGCTAAATGTGGCCAAAGGTGGCCAAAGGTGGCCAAAGGTGAGCAAAAAGGTGGCCAAAGGTGAGCAAAAAGTTGGTCCAAGGTGGCCAAAGGTGGCCAAAGGTGAGCAAAAAGGTAGCCAAATGTGGCCAAAGGTGGCCAAAGGTGAGCAAAAAGTTGGTCCAAGGTGGCCAAAGGTGGCCAAAGGTGAGCAAAAAGGTAGCCAAATGTGGCCAAAGGTGGCCAAAGGTGGCCAAAGGTGAGCAAAAAGGTGGTCCAAGGTGGCCAAAGGTGGCCAAAGGTGGCCAAAGTTCGATCTGATTATTAAATATCTAAATTTTATAAGTACTTACAAATGAAGAAGGCTGTAAGTAGGTAATTAATCATTTTATTAATTGGCGCCGACTCAAAATTAGGTTATATAAAATTTGATATTTTATGTAGGTAAATATGCTCATTACTCAAGACTTAAAAGTTTTATTTATTTTTTGCTTTTTAGTTCTTTTTCGTCGGTTAATTTTTTTGTTAAAAAGTTTTTTATTTTATGATTTTTTGTGGCTCGCATCATCTTGTAACACTCTGAGGCTAATTTCTAATTCTTCATCATTCCTCTTGCCACTGAGCTGATGAAATAACCATCCCTCCATGAAGTTCCCAGGATATTGACCAGTTGAGGTTACCTCCAATACTGTAAAGACGTCTTTTCTTCAAACCATATTAAGTGGTATTTGTCACTAAAACTAGTTTTATATCTAACTACTATTGTTTAGAAAAGCTATGGTTTCCATCATCAGCTCAGTTTCATGATGTGATGGTTCCTAAATGCAAATACCTGATTAAGTTATGAAAAGTAAACAGAAACAATATTCGTGCCCAATTTTCGAGGTTCTCTCTCAATTTTTTCAGGATCCCATGATCAGATCCTGATGTCCTTGACATGGGACCACCCTTGAGGTATACCCTATCCAAGAAAAGAAGAATCATCAAAATCGGTTCATAAATAACGGAGTGAGGGCCGAACATACATACAGAAACGCTAAACGTATCCACAATTTTCGAGGTTTTCTCTCAATTTTATCAGGATTCCATTGTCACATCCTGACTTCCTTATTATGGGACCATCCTTGAGGTATAACCCTATCTAACAAAAAAAGAATAATCAAAATCGGTTCATAAATAACGGAGTGAAGGCCGAACATACACACAGAAACGCTAAACGTGCCCACAATTTTCAAGGTTTTCTCTCAATTTTATCAGGTTTCCACTGTCAGATCCTGACTTCCTTGACATGGGACCACCCTTGAGGTATACCCTACCTAATAAAAAAAGAATAATCAAAATCGGTTCATAAATGACGGAGTGAGGGCTGAACATACACAAAAAAAAAAAAAAATAATAACATATATACGGTCGAATTGAGAACCTCCTCCTTTTTTTCGTCGGTTAAAAATAAGCCTAAGCTTATTGGTGTGGCGAGTTGCCGCCACTCTGCAAGTTGGGTGGGGTTGGTATCACGTCGCGTGTGTGTCTCGCTTTAATTTGTCAGACAGACGTGAGTGGCCGGCTTTACGAGCTATAGACAATTTAAAATGCAACAATCGACGTCACGTCAGTTTGACGCCAGTGTGTGTGTGTGTCTAACGCCGCGAGGCACAGCGCGCATCTCACCGCAGACTAATTGTCTTAAAATAATATCGTCCCCGCAAATACGCTAAAATCCCGAGTAAATCCCGTAAACGTTGGGGATCCTCCCGGAATAATAAATAACCCATATAAACCGCGTCCGTTAACTACTGAACAAGCATAATCAGGAGTGTTGGTGTGAAGAAACGAGTGGCCACTCGTCGTCGTCCAGCGTGAACAGCCAGGAAAGTCAGGTAACGCTTGTTCTTGATAGCTTAGAGTAGGGCCACATTCGCCGACTGCTGCCGACCACTCCTAACTTGAAGTTATACAGACAAATATAGGCAATTTTGGGCCAGCATTCCCTCCAAGTGCTTGGTCGTAACACTGTCCTTCATCCTGCAGAGAACCACGGCTATTTACACGCCTGGGCAACTCCATTTGATGGTCCTTTCGAGCCTGGATAGGCATCAGTAAAATTCAGTACAAATTAAGTACAAGTCATTACGGTAGGCACATAACTTTATTAGTGCCCCAAAATGGCGTCCCGCAAGCAAGAAGCTAAATTGGCTCAGCTTACCGCTAAAAAACAAATGATTTTCGAGCGAGTTAATCGCATATATAATGATTCCAGAAACATCTCGAACTATGATTCACGTTCAAATGAGACATTCTTAGCGCAGTCAGAAACAATTACTGAGCAATATAACAAATTTGAGGAAATAGTAGAACAAATGAATGAATTGCAATTCGAGATTGACCAAACCGCACCAGACTATTCGAGTCTATATTCTATTGAAGACTTATATTCTAATATTAAATATAAACGTAATCTCATACTTTCGAAAAACGAAACATCGGAACACAAAGTGGGTACTCGGATAAAATTACCGCCCATAGATTTGCCAACGTTTGATGGTAAAGCGGAAAATTGGCCCATATTTTATGAAATGTTTCGAAGCAATGTTCATTTAAATACCGATCTGGTTGACTCGCAGCGTGTCCAGTACTTGATCAGTAAGTTGACTCATGATGCCTTAAAACTGACCGCGGGCATTGTTCCTACAGGTGATACATACAACGTTATGTGGAACAGTCTCGTAAAAAGGTATCAAGATAAGCGTAGTTTAGGGATTCATTATCTCAATAATATACTGGACATTAAACAATGCGCCGGAAATGCCGCGAGCCTCAATACTTTTGTGGAACGATATTCAGCGTCCGTCGCAGCCTTGAAGCAGTTAGACATTCCAGACTTACTGGATTTTGTTTTATTACACTGTGGTTTAAGAAAGGTTGACGCGCAAACTGTCTTACAGTTTGAATCACGTGTGAGTGAAAAAGAATTACCTTCCTATGCTGAGTTTATAACATTCATGCAAGAATATGTTAAGGTACTACAACGCTCATACGGTAATAATTTACAGACGGAACCGCGCGCTAAGTCTAGTTCAGCGAATCATCAAACAAAAAATAATACCGCTAAGTCATTCGTATCGCGTAATGAACCGGTTTCGAATGGCAAATGTACGTTGTGCGATAAGGATGACGTACGACATCAGCTGTTCTATTGCCCGCAGTTTAAAAATATTAGAACACCGCTTGCACGTTTTGAATTTATTAAAGCTAAACGTGGCTGTATAAACTGTTTAAGTCTATCCCATTCTTTGGTTAAATGTAAGTCACGTAACGTTTGTAAAATTTGTAAGAAGAACCACCATTCTCTCTTACATTTCCGAGAAAAACATGAGTCATTATCGCCCGAGCCGCAAGCGCCTACTAAGGATACATCTGTTTCGCTCACTACAGCTGTTAAAACTGGGTCAACCATTTTGCTAGCGACCGCGCAGTTATATGCATACTATAGCGACATCAGAGATAAGGAGGTGGTTCGGTGCCTACTAGATAACGGATCGCAAAATAATTTAATTACTGTGGACTGTTGTAAACGTTTGAACTTACCCATAATTAAATTACGCAATTCATTTTTACAAGGTGTTGGAATGTCATCGAAACCAATACACGGTTTTATTCATCTCAACATAGAATCTCGGTTTGACCCTCATACGAAGTTTTCGATACAAGCGTTAGTTGTTGATTGTATTACAGATAGACTTCCCGCGAAATTAATTAGATTACATAACAATGATAACATGTCATACTTAAGTAACTTGCAGCTCGCTGATCCGCTTTGGAACGTGCCGGGCACGGTAGATCTCGTGCTTGGAGCACAATTGTTCCCCTTTATTTACCTGGGAGACAGGGTCGAAACAGGTACCCGCGCACCCCCTGCTGTACTGACTAGCTTCGGTTATGTACTTATGGGTGATATTGATTGTTGTAGTAGTGATGTGACACACATTGCATCTTCGTTTACCGCGCAGGCCGACATTGAAGTCGAGTCAAATTTACATAAGTTTTTTGAGCTAGAGGAAATTCCATCTCAACGTTTTATTAGTCCGGACGAATTAGAGTGTGAAAATAATTTTAATTCTTCAGTCTTATTTGAAGACGGCAGATATTTTGTCGATCTACCTTTTGCGCGCTCACCCAGCGAGCTAGGTAGCTCGCGCGGTTACGCCCATCGGCGCTTACTTGCTCTTGAGCGTAAGTTCACGTTAATGCCGACCCTACGCGAGAATTATAATAAAACTATCGCGGATTATATAATTCAGGGGTATTTAGCGGAAGTGCCCGACTCTGAATTGACAGAGGAGGGTTATTATATACCGCATCATGCCGTCATTAGACCGGACAAGGACAGCATTCGAGTGGTTTTGGACGCTAGCGCCAAAACTCACTCAGGGTTGTCGCTCAATGACATTTTGCATGTCGGACCTAATTTGCAAGCAGACTTGTTTTTGTTATTGCTTGATTTTCGTACATTCCCTGTCGCGATGACAGCGGATATAAAACAAATGTTCTTACGTATCGGTGTAAGAGAGCACCACCGCAAATATTTACGAATCTTGTATCGTTTTAGCAAAGGTGAGCCTATTCGCACCTTTCATTTTAACCGCGTTCCCTTCGGACTAAAACCTAGTCCTTATTTAGCGATGCGCACATTGCGTAACTTGGCGTGTGAGCAAAGCGACCGCTTTCCTGAGGCTTCTAAATTGGTAGAAACTCAGTTTTACATGGACGACTATGTCTACTCTGTTTCGGACGAACAGACAGCTATGCGTCTATCCCGCGATTTAATTGATTTAATGAAGGTAGGTTCCTTTGACTTAGTCAAATGGGCTACCAATTCACCCGCTTTATTAGAGATTCTCCCAGAGTCTCACCGCTTACCAGTTAATTTTTCTGGCATGGATAATGATGTCCATAATTTCAAAATCCTTGGATTAACCTGGGAACCCGCTGATGATTATTTTTCTTTGACAACAATCGCCGTGGATGATAAATGCACGAAGCGCGCGATTCTATCGCTAGTTGCCCGCTTGTTCGACGTACTGGGCCTTGTAGGACCCGTTGTGCTGTACGCGAAGGTATTAATCAAGGAACTTTGGTTAGCTAAAGTAGGATGGGATGAGGTTCCACCGGAATCTATCACAAATCGGTTTGCCGCTTTTACGCGCGATTTTCCTTCACTCTCTTCTCTAAAGGTTCCTCGCCACATTGGCGTCTTTAGAGAAGCTGTAGTGAACATCGTAGCCTTTTGCGACGCCAGCTTTACTGGTTATGGCTGTTGTATTTATTTACACATTACCAACCCTACTGGTGATATCACTGTCCGACTCTTATGTGCAAAGTCCAAAGTCTCCCCCGCTAAAATAACAACGCTAGCGCGATTAGAACTTGTCGCCGCTTTACTTCTATCTAAACTTGTTCGCGTAGTCAAGGAAAAACTTTCCGCTCGTGTACCTATTACAGGTGTCCACGCTTTCTCGGACTCCACCATAGCTCTCTCGTGGATCCACTCATCTCCCCATAGATGGTCTATTTTTGTCAGCAACCGCATTGCTCAAATACAGGAAAACTTACCTGCCGCTTGTTTCCGTCACGTGTCCGGGAAAGAGAATCCTAGCGATTGTCTGTCTCGCGGCATGCTGCCGTCGGATTTAATAAGGCACTCGTTGTGGTGGAACGGCCCCACATGGCTCCATCAGCCCATGAGCGAGTGGCCTTTAAAGTTCGCTCCTGCTCAATGTGAAACATTGCCGGAGTTTAAATCAAAGGTTTTTCTTGTAGAAACTTCGAATACTGAACCGCGTATTTTAGATACTATAGCTGACCGTGTTTGCTCATGGAATAAATTGTTACGTGTATTTATGTACATTCTTAAATTTACAAACAGACTACATAGTCATAGTTCTGTTGAAAACATTCAAACCGCCGAAAATTTCATTGTTCGATTAGTTCAAAGTTTACATTTTGCGAGCGATTTAAATTTAATTAAAGCAGGTGAACTTCCAGCTAAGAAGTTGCGCTGTTTATCTGTCTTCATTGATAGCTTCGGAATCTTACGTATTGGGGGCAGATTGTCTAAATCTGACTTACCGTATGAAGCCAAGCATCCCGCGCTTTTACCTAAACGCGACCGCGTAGTCGATCTAATTATCGATCACTATCACAATACGTACTGCCATACGGGCCCAGGGTTATTGATGTCCATTATAAGGCAGCGGTTTTGGATATTGGATGGCCGAACGGTTATACGTTCTCGTTGTCGGAAATGTAATACTTGTTTCCGTCTAAATCCTAAGCATCCAGTACCCAAAATGGCTGAACTTCCTGGATACCGCGTCCGTGATGCTAAAGCCTTTGTACACACCGGTGTAGATTTCGCCGGGCCGCTTGCTTATATACCTATTCGACGTAGAGGTCAACGTTCGCAGAAACTTTACTTATGTTTGTTCGTATGCATGGTGACTAAAGCCATACATATCGAGCTTGTTTCGGATCTCACATCTGAGGCTTTCCTATCCGCATTTAAGAGATTCATTTCTCGCCGCGGTCCAGTGTCTGTTATGTACTCAGACAATGGTACCAATTTTGTTGGCGCTAAGGCGCAATTGGATGATATTTATTCTTTTTTATTAAATTCAACTGTTCAAACGGATATTAAAAATGAGCTTCTTAAATCACGCATCGAGTGGACAAGAATACCGCCGCGAGCTCCACACTTCGGAGGTATTTGGGAGTCGAATATTAAGAGTGTTAAAACTCACTTGTTTAGAGTCGTAGGTAAACAACTTCTCACTTACGAGGAACTCTCGACCGTATTGGTGCAAATTGAGTGCCTTTTGAACTCTCGACCACTTAGTGTCATTTCGTCAGACCCACATCCGGAGGTACTCACGCCCGCGCATTTTTTAATGTCCAGTCCACTCACGTATTTGCCTTCTTCTGAATTGGCAGAAGAAAACATAAACCTAAACAACCGCAAAAGGCTCTTGGATCAACTTGTGTTATCCTACTGGAATAAATGGCGAATTGAGTACTTGCACACGCTGCAAGTTCGCCAGAAGTGGTGCACTCCCGATCGCCCTATAGAGATAGGTACTGTCGTTCTCTTGGGTCAAGATAACGTACCTCCATTGACTTGGCCATTAGGTATCATAGAGGAAGTTTTTCCGGGATCGGATGGTGTAATTCGAGTCGCTTCAATAAAAACCGCGTCAGGCACGTATAAACGTCCTGTCACTAAGTTGTATCCTTTGCCAACTCAATAGATTATTATTGCTACATAATTTAGTTTAATTTAGTTTAGGGTTCATATTATACGTTCCAATGGTACGCCATTACATAGTTGTAATTTAGTTTATTCGACTTACCATAGTCAAGTCGAACCGCAATTCATTCTTAGGACACTGATAATTATTTTTCCCGAGCATTATATCAATGCGATGGTGTTTCGGACTGCTGCTTGGATTTCCCTCAAAGCTCTTCAACAAGTTAATGCTTACATATCATCACCGCTTCTTGAACCTCACTCGCTCCGCATAGATTAGCAGCTTTTGAAAGCTCCTGGACCTTTCAAGGCGGGGAGCATGGTGTGGCGAGTTGCCGCCACTCTGCAAGTTGGGTGGGGTTGGTATCACGTCGCGTGTGTGTCTCGCTTTAATTTGTCAGACAGACGTGAGTGGCCGGCTTTACGAGCTATAGACAATTTAAAATGCAACAATCGACGTCACGTCAGTTTGACGCCAGTGTGTGTGTGTGTCTAACGCCGCGAGGCACAGCGCGCATCTCACCGCAGACTAATTGTCTTAAAATAATATCGTCCCCGCAAATACGCTAAAATCCCGAGTAAATCCCGTAAACGTTGGGGATCCTCCGGGAATAATAAATAACCCATATAAACCGCGTCCGTTAACTACTGAACAAGCATAATCAGGAGTGTTGGTGTGAAGAAACGAGTGGCCACTCGTCGTCGTCCAGCGTGAACAGCCAGGAAAGTCAGGTAACGCTTGTTCTTGATAGCTTAGAGTAGGGCCACATTCGCCGACTGCTGCCGACCACTCCTAACTTGAAGTTATACAGACAAATATAGGCAATTTTGGGCCAGCATTCCCTCCAAGTGCTTGGTCGTAACACTGTCCTTCATCCTGCAGAGAACCACGGCTATTTACACGCCTGGGCAACTCCACTTATCTTGGGAACTTTCTGTGTGGCTTCGCTAGTGCACCAGTGCTTAATGAAAATTAGACGATGTCGCCACAAATGCTTTAAAAATACAATGTTCAAATTTCTCTGACTAAGGGTTTTATATTTGTTTTATTTAGAGTTACGTATATTAATTGTCTTCCCTGTTTTGTGCTAAAGTTCCTTAAACTCCTGTTGCCGACTAAATTCGAATATAATAGCTCTTCTTTTCCTTATATCAATAACTAGCGACCCGCCCCAGCTTCGCTCGGGTACAAATTATACATATAAACCTTCCTCTTCAATTACTCTATCTATTAAAAAAAACCGCATCAAAATCCGTTGCGTAGTTTTAAAGATTTAAGCATACATAGGGATATAGGGACAGAGAAAGCGACTTTGTTTTATACTATGTAGTGATAACTTATTTGAATAAACTCTTGTTGGTTTACTTACGTCTTTGATTGTTCTTGAGTACAATTCCATTTCGTAGCAAACTTTGAGAAAGAAAAAATAAATGTTTGGATATACTTCGGAAAGTAATAACAACATCGTTGTGTTATTTCTTATCCTGGCAACTTTCTGTGTGACTTCGCTGGTGTAAACAATGATATAGAGATAAACCAGTGCTGAATGAAAATCTGACGATGTTGCCACAAATCCAGGACAAAGTAATTACTGACTGTTTCAGCCTGTATTATGTGGTTTTATTACATCGCAAAGTTAATTTACGTCCACAAAGCTATTAACACTGTTTAATGGTGTGCTTTACTCTAGGGAATAGACTGCCAAAGTTACAGTTTAATCATTTTCGGAAAAAGTGCACATGGAACTTAAAAAATTATTCGTAATAAAATTTTGTGACAGACGACGGGCAGACAGACAGACGGACACGTGAGTGACAGCTATAGGGCTCCGTTTAGACCTTTCAGGTATCATACAGAAACCTAAAAAATTACTAGTCCAATACATGGCTACATGGCTGGAGGTGGATCACTGTGTTGCCCAATTTCTCACAGGTCATGGCAACTATAAGAGTAAATTATTTTCCTTCAAGCTTGTGGCCTCACCTTTATGTCAATGTTCTACTCCTGATTGCGAATACGAACAATCCGCACATCATATCCTGAAGGAGTGTACTCTTTGGCAAACTGAGCGCAATATTATGTTGGATAGTATTCAGCCTACGTCTGGAGTTGTCGATTACACGGACCTTGTGGAAACTAGAACGAATGTCCGTGCGTTCAAGCGTTTTTGCCATACCTATTATTGGAATCAAGTGTAAGTGTGCTCACAATTTTAGGACCCATTAATATTAGTGTTTTTAACCAGTGGTGCTTGGAAACTGGGCTTACCCCAGTTGTAAAAACCCCCTTTGTGCCTAATGGCCTAGTTTTGTTCTGTCTCCCGCTTGATTAGGAGGGAAGTGGAATTTATGTTTTTCTTACTCCTCCGCTGTCTTTTCTGATTAATTTCTTTGCGGGACCCAAGACAGTTGAATCGTTTCTCTGGGACTCGTCGAGTTTCATTGCCTCGGCGTTTTTTCTGGTGGTCGCCACTGTTGATTCTGGCTTACAGAAGTTACAGTGGTTTGGGAATAGTGTGGCGGGCTTGTCCCAAATAAAAATAGTCCAATACATTTTATACTATTTTGGATTTAGAATGATGTCACTTAGCTAATCATGCATTGTCTTCCGAACTAAACATGTATGACTTAATTATTGCTCAACCGGCAATCGGGAAGTTGGTCAAATTACACTTCTAAGTTTCTTTTACACAGTTACAGATGAAGCTAATATAAACGTATTAATAAAACAAATGAGGCTGTCATTTTAATACAAATACGTGGCAACACATAAACTGCGGGGTGACGTCACAGTTAAGTGCCGCTCTCTCCCCCACAGTTACATAGCCACTCACATTCTTACTGCAGATGATTTGAACAAGGACGCGTGAAAGTGTTAGATACGGCGACATGTTACTCACGTGAGAGCTTTGAACATCGACGTGATTTTACATTTCCTCTGAAAGGAAAATAAGGATGGGAGTATACTTGATACTGTGATATATGGAAGCAGCATTCTCGTTCAAAGGTTCTCGTGTACCCAATGTACCTATTAAAGGCGAATTCAAGAGGCAAATCGAAGCTCTGGAAATGAACAATGTATATTTCAAGTAGACATATATTTTTATACCAAACTCTGCTCTTATACCGACTCGTCGCAGAATATGAAGGTCTAAACGTATTTTTTTTATGTTGTCTTCATAAAACTTTTCTCATAATAGAATATTTAGAAGTCGGATAACTTTGACATACAACAACAAAGAACCGAAGCCCTAATCTTGACTTCAAAGTTCCCAAGTATTAACAAGTGTTTTGAAATAGGTACTTTTAGATTATAATATTGTAAGATCAGATTTTGATTCAGTTCAGTTTCAGACTGATCATAATAAATTAACACTGGCTTCGTTATTTTAAAGAGTTATAAAAGGGAAGAATTTGAACATTTTTGAAAAACTTTCCTCGTGCCGAAAATCAAGAAGAGGAAGAAAAAAATCACATACGAAATTTTCATAAACTTAATAACATTGATTTTTGGGTCACCAAGATAAATTGGCAATCAATTTATTTTGATTAGACTTAATTTGATATGGAAAAGTACCTAATAAACGGACTGAATTCAATTGCTTCGTCGTAAAGGTAAATTACCAATCTGAGATTGATGTGATTGATTTTTTAACATCCATTTATTACAATCAAACCTCATTAAATTAAGTACTTCAGGTTACGAATTATTTGGAGAAAGTTTTTTTTTATTCTTTGTTGACACAAATTCGTCTCACTTATATTTCGTTTAGGGTTCCGTACCCGAAGGGTCCAAACGGAGCCCTATTGCTGTCACTTATGTGTCCGTCTGTCCGTGTGTCCGTCTGTCTATCACAAAATTTTGTTTCGAAGAATTTTTTAACTTCTCATTGACTATGAACTTGAGGTGATTAATGTTTATTATTACGTATATTTTACTAACAAATTCACACATTGAAAAATTATATTTTTTCTATGATAATTCGCTCATTTGGTACGGAACCACTTAAGGCACGTTGTTTCTTTTCAATCTTGTAACCACATTGGCTGGATTGAGCAATCCAGAGGAAAGTAGATTGGGGAGATGGGTTAGACGGAGAGTGTGTTGCCTTAAGTAGTGCTCTACTTCCGAGGCCAATGTTGTAGTCCTTTAGTAAGGTGCGTTTCCACTTAAGCGGAGCTGGGCGGAGCGGAGACGTGCAGGAACAGGAATCGACCGATCACAATGGTTGAAATCCTCATCGCGTCACTCGTCTCGTCTGTGGTTGGACGATTGTTGCACATCTCCGCTCCGCTCCGCTCAGCTCCGCTTCAGTAGAAACGGTTGTTAACCATGGGACGTTTAAGTATGCCGTTTTGCACCCTATATAGGCAAGAAATATTGCTCCTGCTTGCAGTTCCCATTATTGCATTATACGAGTACATGAGGAGTTTGTTATCATAGCACTGAGGTTCTGCCCATCCCTTTTGTCTTATCTTAATAAAATTGTAATCTTCACATTCATAGTTTTGAGTCCAGATATTGAGATTTTATAAAATCCACTAACAAAATAGAAGGGTCTAATAGACAATAGGTAAATAAAATCATGTGTCCACTTCTCTCTATTGTTAAGACACACTCAATTCCAAGTACAGATTGTCATTTTGTTCTGCTCGTATGTTACCTTCAGTCGTTCGTTATGAATTTTGGTGTGTACTGTGTTCCAGATAGTGTATTAGGTACATCTGCAGATGGTGTCTGCAGTAGGTCATGTCAAATATAAGGCCGGTAAGGGAGGAGTGGCTGGAGAGGCGGCACGGCGTCTTCACCTTTCGTCTGACGCAGGGCCTAAACCGGACACGGCTGTTTCGTGAGGTTCCTGTGTCGACGGGAAGAAACGCCCGGGTGTCACCACTGTGTGGATCGCCCCGAGGATACGGTGGAGCATACGGAGTTCTGTCACGCTTAAGCGGAGCACCGCCGTGGAAGCGATCAGCGGCAGCGACCTCTCGCACCCGGCCCTGGTCCAGGCCATGGTACGTAGCGATAGGAAATGGGAAGCAGTCGCCTCCTTCTTCGAATCAGTAATGCTTGCGAAGGAGGAGGCAGAACGCGTGAGGGAGACTCAACAGAGACGCCGACTAACGCCCCCAGCAGCCGCCACAGGAGACGCCCTGGGCGTCGGGAGTTACAGGTCGATCTCCGGCCACCGTAGGCGCGGGCTTGCGGACGGCGAGTAATGGGTAGCTCGCCCGAAAGTCGACGGCGCGTAGTGTTCCACGCGCGCCTCAAAGAGATGTCAGCAGTACGTGACGGGGCCCGTTAGGGCCGATGCCTGCCTGAGGTTGCGGATAAATTCGAAATAAAGTTACCGCGGCCCTTGGCACAGAGAAAACTTCAGGAATAAGGGTGAGTTTTAGTCATTAAAAGTCTGAAACGCCCTCCTGCTACACCTAGAGCGGGAGAAATCATTGGATGATTTACCACTCTCCAAAAAAAAAAGGTACAGTTTGAATTCCGAATCCGAATTATTCGTACTCGCTCATTTCTTTTTATTGTATTTCTGTTCTTGTAAAGTTTTCCAATTTTATCATTGTATACTCATAAAAACCAGTTTTCGAAAGCTTTCCAGAAAAGTAATGCAATCAAGAATAATATGTTCAAATGCCGCAGCAGAATAAACAAACTCCAAAGTTGTATTATAAGTTTTTTGTTGAAAACTCTAATAAAAACAAAACTTCTTTAAGTGCTAGTGGTCCCACTATAAAATAACTACGTCCTATCCTCCAAACTGATTTTCTATTCCATGCACTTTAACAGTTCGAGTTTACTCGAGTTACGTCGCTGAGACGTCATGTGCTAAGATTTAGCATCAAACCGCCATTGAATGCGTCCGTATATATTCTCAGGGATTGTTTCTGAAGGTTGACAGAATACGGAAAACCCTCATAACAAAAGGGTCTGCCTCATAAACCTGTCCTATGACATTTTTTGGAGTAATCTTGTTTCGTTTTCCTGAATTCTTGGTACTTCATTTGGTCTTATCGCTCTCTTTCTGGTTCCTACTTATAGCTTTATATACGAGGGGTATATGGTACATTACGGGCATTTTGATCATAATCAAAATGCCCGTAATGTACCATCGAAACAATGCTTCACAGATTCTAGGGACTAAAATCAAGTCTCGGTCTGTCACACTAACTATTATATTGAAAATATTTCACGTGCACGCAGTGCTGGAGTAACGTTACACTGCAATATCTATATCACGGACGTGTTTTATAGACTGCGCACTTTTGCCTGTTTTCCACACATTCGTGCTGACTGTGTGCAAATTACATATAATGTGTTGTTCAGAAATAGGATACAGAAATAACGATGTAGCTATGTTTTCTTTATCTGCTGTACGAATTTTCAATGGTTTTGAATTCAGTGGTTTGCCTTTTTAACCGACTTTCGAAAAAGGAGGAGGTTCTATGTTCGACTGTATGTATGTTTTTTTTTATGTATGTCCGCCTGTTTCTCCGTCAGTTGTGGACCGATTTTCAAAATTCTGTTTTTTATCCGAAAGAATATACTCCCGAGGTGGTCTCATATAAATTTTATTGAAATTGCTTCAGCGCTTTTTGAGAAACTGAACAAAAACGAAAAATACGTATACCTCGATGACGTTTTGGTGTTCTCCAAGTGTTTAAATTCCACGTTCCATGTTATTGGGGTTTTTAGTTCTGGGGTATAACAACTAAAAAGTGAAAAATAAAAAACTTTTTTACAAAAAAAAAACAACCGACTTCCAAAAAAATACACTAAAAATAAAAAAATAACTGTAATTTCGGAAGTCGGTGTTTGTATTTTACTTCTTCGTTATTTGACACCGACTTCCGAAATTGAAGTTATTTTTTTAATTTTTAGTGTATTTTTTTTGGAAGTCGGTTGTTTTTCTTGTAATATAGTTTTTTTTTTTAAACTATTCTGGAACTTTCGCAAACCCTGTTGTTTACAAACCAACTGAATCGCTTTTTGACACAATGTGGTAACTCTCGAAACTCTTCTCTTCTTCTTCTTCTTCTTCTCTTCTCTTCTTTTTATCTTCTTCTCTTCTTATTTTCTTTATCTTCTCTTCTTCTCAATCTCGCAAACAGGGTCCGTTTTAAGCGCGAATCTCTGAAATAATATTTTCCAAGAAATAATAAAGTTAAGAAGGTAAGGAAACACTCACATAAATCTTGTGCTGTTACATTTTCAGCCAATCTAATATTTCTCTACGCACCTCTGACTTCGTCACGTTGCCTAATTTATTTTATACAAAAATTCTCTGAGTAACGTTTTAAGATTGAGCTCATTTCAAAGTTTAGAATCTTATTAAAAAGACGAACCGAAATGAGCCTGTTAAACTTAACACCAAAGCAATGATAAGGATTAAAGGATTCTAAAAAGACAAACGAGGCGGACATTAATCACGAAGTGGAAAGCTAAAGTGACGCAAAAACATTTAACAAACGACTTAATTATAGTCTTCATCCTCTTTTCATTTACTTTTTCTGAAAAAGTAATGATAGCTTTTTATTAGAATCATTCAGTAGCTTGTATAATATAGATACTTCAAAACCGATAGAAGTTTAATGAGGAGTGGTTTTCGTTCAAGAATACTTGGTGGAGGTCGAACATGAATGTTGTCAATGTTAAGTTGAATCTCTACGATAGAAGTTAACTATTGTATTTCTATGTTGACATAAATTAGACTTGTTAATTCGTAAAATTTATTGTATCAATTCAATTAATTTCAATCAAAATCAATTCAAGTATGTATTATTAAATTATAAATGTATTTTAATGTAATTTTATCTAATTTTAATTTAGAACTTTAGTTTAATTTATATTTGTGATTTATTTTTAATTATATTTTAACAGGCTCTGTAAACATTTATATAGTTATTGAAGAGTGCGGTCTTCTGTTACAGGTATCTCAGTATTTAAAAGAAGGCCTCTACATAATACTTGTACCCTGTTGATTGCGTTAATAAATAAAAATTAAAAAATGTTCCAGCCTGTTGTCTTTGCGTCTGCTCGTTTTCGCGCTGCTCAGCGTGTGTGCCGAGCACGCATGGGCTCCGCAGCGCCAGAGGAAGCACCAGGAACCTCAACCCTGCGGCGGACACTTGAAACGACACGTGGGCACGATCACGACACCAAACTTCCTCAACCCTGTCCCCGTCCCGATCAAGTGTAAATGGATAATAGAACACGAGATAGTGAATGGGACTATATCGATATACTTTACTCAGCAGTACACTGTACCCACCAATGAGTTGACGTTCATTGAGTAGGTTCATGTGTTATGACGAGTCTTACCAGTTGGGCAAGAGGAGAGCACTCACCGTCACTGATGACAATATCACCAGGATCAGGTGGCTATTGCTGCAGGTGTGTCTTCATGTTTTAGTTGAGGTTTATGTAAAACTATTTGTGGTTTTCCTCAATCAATGATTGGAGTGGGTTACTATTTACCATAGGAAATATGTTTGATGCTCAGTATAGGTTTCCAGAATTCATCTTAATGAACGGTAGCTTTTACAATGTTTCAAAGGCCCTGGCATAAGGTTTACTATCGCTCTAAACCAAGATATGTGGATACGGAAGAGTGGAGTGTCCTAATACAGGCATCTATACCTATGCTTAAAAGGACACTTCTAGCACTAGCTATGTAGTAGAAAAATTGTTAAAGTGAAATAAAACTATTTGTATTTGTATTTGTAAACCCTCTTTTAACTAAAACTATGAATATTGACCTCACAAGTGATGTTCGTAGTACATTCAAAATTTCATAGAAGCAACTGCTTTAAAATATACAGGGTGTAAGGGAAACGCTTCCGAAAACGGAGCCAGGTGATAATTATAGTGACTCTCGATACGATACTGTAAGAGCCGCAAGGCTCCAGTAAGAGCTGCAGAGCTCTAGGCGTGCTTTCGTAGCTTGTGGACTCGCTTGCTTACTGCGAGGGTGTCGTGTTGGCAAGTGTAGAAAAGAAAGAGGATAAAGCAGTCAGAACTCATATATTGATTTTTATAGATACATGTTCTTCGAACGGGCGTGCTGAAGTCAAACACCTACGCTCAGTCAATAAAACCTACGCTTTCTACATTCAAACCACTCTTCAATATTCTCTACTGCCAGCTGAAGGCCGGTGCAGACCCGCTGAGTTTAAGCTGTGTCTACAATCGCCACAATACCATCAAAAAATCTGGATTTAAAGGAAATTACAATTTTACCTAATTTTTTTAGCATTTTGCGTTCACTATACTGTGACAACAGTTAATGAAACTGTTATTTACGATTAAAGACACTTTATTTCTTTACAACTTTAGCATGCAATATATTCGTAAAATATCAGCTGACGCTCGCGCATTAACACGAGTTCAAAGTGCGTCCACGCGATGCCGACGTCAAGCGAAAGATTACTAGAATCCGTTTGCATTTAGGTTGTATATAAGTCTACGTTCTGGCTTCGGAAGCGTTCCCCTTACACCCTATATATTTCAAGTATTATTCTATCAAACACATCAGCGCAAATCACCGAATATCACATAGTGTCAAAGCACGAGATCACATTAAAGACCAACTGATAGCAAACTTTTTATAGCGGTCACCAATCCTTCAATGGATATTTAATTTTACACTTTAACAGCCGTCTGTAACCCCGCAGATAATTTTGCAGCCAATATAACTCAGTGTTAAAAAAACAAAATGCACTTCATGCAAAGAGGAAGTGCAGGTAGATAAGACAAATAGCCATTGATGTTTATTATGACGGAGAAAATTGTGCACGTAACTGCCTCGAGCGGCTTACTGTGGCGAGGAGGTTAATAATGTGCTCATTACTGTAATTATTCAACGTAACGAGGTTGTCGTCGACTGTACTGCGTCTGCAATCAGAAAATTAAGTTGTTGACTTTTATACGCTTGAAACGAACATGGTGCTTAAAGTTGAGTTTATTTTTTCGTTGTTTTTGTTTTCTTGTGTAAGTACTTAACTTGAGTTAAAAATAACTAAACATTAATTTATTTTAAGCATAAACTGTGATATTTTCAAATGTTTTTTTGAGCAGCGTGTCGTTTATTCATGGTCAGAAACTTTTAAATAATATATAAAGAATGGTGTCTCAAGCTAGCGGACATCCAGGAGAGGCCCCACGGCGCCCTCACCTTCCGCCTGACGCAGGTCCTCACCGGACACGGCTGTTTCGGGAGGTTCCTGTTTCGGATCAAGCGGGAGGTGACGCCCGGGTGTTTCCATTGCACGGATCGCCCAGAGGACACGGTGGAGCATACGGTGGAGGTTTGCCCCGCTTGGGCAGAGCACCGCCGTGTCCTCGTGGATGCGATAGGCGGCAGCGACCTCTCGCGCCCTGCCCTGGTTCAGGCCATGGTACGGAGCGAGAGGGAATGGGAAGCCGTCTCCTCCTTCTGCGAAGCAGTTATGCTCGCGAAGGCGGAGGCGGGACGCGTGAGAGAGCACCAACAACGGAGTCGCCCTCACGCCCTCAGCAGCAGCCGCCTCAGGAGACGCCGGGGACTTCTGGCGCCGCGAGACGATCTCCGGCCACCGTAGACCCGGGCCTGCGGACGGCGAGTAGTGGGTAACTCGCCGTCCGATCAGCACCAGGCCCGAGAGTCGACGGCGCGTAGTGTTCCACGCGCGCCTCAAAGAGTTGTCAGCAAGAGACGGGGCCCGTCATGGCCGATGCCTGCCCGAGGGTTGAGGATAAATTCGAAACAGAGTTACCTCGCCCCTGGGCACTCAAAGGCAGGAAGGAACAGGGGTGGGTTTTAGTCAGTAAGAGTCTGACACGCCCTCCCGCTCCACCCAGAGCGGGAGAAGTCATAGGATGATTTCCCACCCCACAAAAAAAAAAAAGCGGACATCCAACAAACAAGATGGCTCACTTCCACGAAACCGGAAAATGTCGCGTTTTTACCTTCCACTTCCACCTTTGTGCGTAACGATAGCGGTTTTAAGAATAATGAAAAAAGTATTCTCATACCTGCTCCTATTTAGTTTAAGATTCAACAGGGCTAGTAAACTTATGAGATTAACTTTATAGCCCACCATACGGTAATGTTCTTCAAACCAAACACATTTTGTTCGTTTACTCCGAAACAACAAAGTCATCGGTAAACGCCAACCGCTTGACTAATTGCCTCCGTACGGAACTCTTCTGTAGTAAACTTCGCCTGTACGCTGCTTTGTTTGTAACAAGCGAGCCAGTGTGAGAACAACAAAATGTGAGAGAAATTGCTAACTTTGTGGACGAGCCGGTCGGTTTGATATTAGAAGCTCAGGAAAAAATGAGTTTAAAAACCCGCTCAGCACGTAACTGTTTGCAAACACATCTCTTCTAGTTAATGTAAAAAGTTAATAGTTTAAAATCTTTTTTTAAAACAAGCTTCTAGACCGGCTATCAAAATTCGTGCGTACACATAGTATCGTGTCTGTGCTGATAACCGTTGAAAAGTTCCATTATCTAGAGCTAATTCTATAAGTCCATTCAGGTCATGCTTACCATAAAAATACATTGTCATCGGAACTGAACCAGCACGTAAAAGTTCAACCCATAGGATAAGAGGATGTGGTTCTAATTTAGTATAATATGTATGCATGTAATAACTAAAGTAAAGTCTCAGAATCTGACCCTGATTCGAGCGAAATGAACTCAATAAACCTGATTTTGGTAATTGGAGAAAAGGTTTAGGTACAACAAAATCAGGACTTTTTTGCATTACCTAGAATCTGACTCGGTCGCTAAACTAATGGAACGTGCAAACGGGTCATTACCTCAGCACTCGGGCAATTTCTTTGTGTATAAACGGCCCTAGGCAAATGTAATTGGATGGTTCACACAATGTTTGCTTTTTATTCTCTAGGAATTTTAACCAACACATCATGTGGAGACGATCTGCGGCCTGGCCCCGGAGCCAGGCCTACGGACGGCGAGTACTGGGTAGCTCGCCGTCCGATCAGCACCTGGCCCTGTAGATAAAGTAACATCGCTTCGTAGCGAAACGATATCTAAATTCGTCATCGTCTCTGAGATATCGATAAACATTTCCTAGCGTTAGCGTTCCTTCGTTATCTTTTTTGGCGATCACGATCGAGGCGAAGGCGAACTCTGAAAGCGCTGCTTGTCTACGCATTTGTATGGGATAAACACGATAGCAATTCGTTTCTTTATGGTTTCGTTACGAATTATAACATTGTCTACCAACTTGCGATAACGATGTCGACAGTCGACTGACCACGTGACTTAGCGCGGTTTATGTCAATCTCATACATTTTAGTCTTTTCTAACTTCGTTATCGTTTTTAAATTGTTACTTTGTCTAAGCCCCCAGGCCCGAAAGTCGACGGCGCGTAATATTCCACGCGTGCCTTAAAGAGTTGTGAGCAATACATGACGAGGCCCGTCATGGCCGATACCTGCCCAGGGGTCGTGGATAAATTCGAAAAAAAGTTACCGCGCCCCCGGGCACTCAGGGCAGGGAAGGAACAGGGGAGGGTTTTAGTCAATAAGAGTCTGACACGCCCTCCCGCTCCACCCAGAGCGGGAGAAGTCACAGGATCATTTCCCACAAGCCAAAAAAAAGGCATAATAACCGAGTTTAATACCAATTATGTATTTGGTTTATATTTGCGGGCACTACTTCTTACAGGAGAAAGTAAATGATTAGGTATAGATAAGAGATAACGACAATGCAATCTTTATAGCTAAAAGTAGCGTCGAGCAAAACATCCACTGCCTCTTCTTGATGCTGCTTTGTATCATAAAGAAAAGGGATTCCTATCAGATCCCGTTGATCCCGTTGTCGCTCCACAGCGAGACTTAGACGACCGACGGGAAAGATGTTGGCATTGGCACTGACCATCCAATTTGTCAGCTTTATAGTACACCGTCTGTCTAATCGGCTTTGTAGCATAGAGACAGCAAGTGTGATCTGGAGGTACAGGCTCTGCGGTCAACTACCTTTTTTTTTGATAGTCTATTTGTATATACACTCCTATTTCTATGAGAGTCTTTAAATAAAGAGTGAAGGGCTTACTTCTAGGTTAGCGTGCTCCATTGTCAATCACATAATCGCTTACTATCAGTTGAGATAGTGGTTGAGCGGGAGCCTTAAATGATAAAAAAAGAAAATGTATTTATACACATGAACTGTATTTGCATATTTCATTCTATAGATAACTTTATAGTACCTACTGGTAACATGTTGTAACAAGACAGTGTCATTCCTACGACCTCCTCTACGTGTCACCCACCACCACCTCCGCTACGTGACAATGTTATGACGTCAGTACGTAGGCAGTTCGCAAGTGCGGGCACTCACAACTTTCGCTGCGGAACTCAATAAAACAAGAAAAGTTTTGATTGCTGCTATTAGCAGTGTTTGTGGAAAACTAAACAAACATTATTTGCTAACTAATTTACCTGTGATAAGTATCCGTTCAATAACTTGAGTTGTTCTAATATAGTTACGTAAAACAAAACGAGAACAGGTTATTTCACAACTGAGAATGACGGTGAATTTGCACTAACCTACAGCTGCCTGAAATAATTTAAAAAGTTCTAAAATATAAGAAAGTAGCTATGATGATTCATGCGAACTAAACACGTGCATTGCGCAAGCAGAGTTCTCTGCGCGATTTGAACAACAGTGCGAAATCAACCATCGGGCAGTTGCCCAGACCAGAAACCACACTCCCCCTTTTCAAAGGAGGTTTTGCGGAGCTTCACAACATGTTTTGCATACCTCTAAAAGTGAGTTCACAGACCGTGTACCTTCCTTTATCACTTACACATCCGATTCCCATTTTCGTAGTATTTCACCCTAACACCGATTGCTAAAATCGTAAAGCCTGAAAGTACACACAAACGTGATTTATAAAGTCTATTTTCTTTACCGACACCAAAAGTTCTTGCAACAGTATGCAAAAAACAGAGCCGGGTGACAATAAGTCAGCAACCGACGCGGAACACAATTGTCCAGGTTTAGCGTTGGCTTTTGTTGTGTTAGTACAGGGCTTTGAATATCAGCTTCTGTTAGCTCCCAGTTATTCTCACCTCTATTGTTTATTTAGGGACCAGCTGAATATTTTATTTGTCGTTTTTCTTACAGAGTTTTGTGGTATTTGTGAGAAACAAAACGTGGATAAGGTGCAGGTTGGGAATTTTTCACTGGTTGTTAAAAAAACGGCCAACTGTGAGTCGGATTCGCAAATGAAGGGTCCCTTACCCTGAACATAAATAAATACGTTTCTTATATGGTTTCCCTTTAGTATTTTATTTAATATTTTTTATTATTTGTTGCTATAGCGACAATAAAATACACAATTGGTCAAAATTTCAACTGTCTACCTATTACAGTTGATGAGATACAATCCACTGACAGACAGACAAATAGATGGACGGACGGACAAAGGAGACTTAGTAATAGAGTTCCGTTGGAACCCTAAAAACACACAAACATTCGTGGTAACCTCAACACAGTAGGCGCTCATGAAAAATATTTCCAATTCTACGAAATGCAAAAAAAACTCAACCCAATTATTCGTTCCCTGAAGCGATTTCTTTCGTTTGACTCCAACGGTCCTTGTTGCTTTTGAACAATCTCTTACAAATTAAATTGACTCGAAATACAAGAATGATTTTTCCTCAGAATTCTTGTTTCCAAACAAGATGTTTTTTTTTATTACTTAGCTTACCATTTTAGTATTTCTGTTGTGCAGTGTGGGTGTGACAGGGGTCGAGCGGCCATGACTTTCGTAAGTGAACTGGGGGCCTAGACAGTCACATTTACATTAACAATAGCAAAACGATAACGAAATTAGATAAATTCGAAATGTATGGAAATGTCAGAAACTTTCGAAATTTCACGTGATCAATAAAAAAAAAATCAATTGCCATTTCCATACATTTCCGATTTAACCAATTTCGTTATCGTTAGTCTAAATGTGATTTTCTCTACGGCCCCTTTTTTTTGTGGCGTGGGAAATCATCCAGTGACTTCTCCCGCTCTAGAGTGGAACGGGAGGGCGTGTCAGACTCTTACTGACTAAAACCCACCCCTGTTCCTTCCCTGCCCTGAGTGCCCAGGGGCGAGGTAACTCTGTTTCGAATTTATCCTCAACCTCTGGGCAGGCATCGGCCATGACGGGCCCCGTCATTATTGCTGAAAACTCTTTGAGGCGCGCGTGGAACACTACGCGCCGTCGACTTTCGGGCCTGGTGCTGATCGAACGGCGAGCTACCCACTACTCGCCGTCCACAGGCCCAGGTCTACGGTGTCCGGAGATCGTCTCGCGACGTCCTCCGCCCAGGGCGTCTCCTGCGGCGGCTGCTGCTGGAGGCGTGAGGGCGACTCTGTTGTTGAGCCTCCCTCACCCGTTCCGCCTTACTTCGCGAGCATTACTGCTTCGCAGAAAGAGGAGACTGCTTCCCATTCCCTCTCGCTCCGTACCATGGCCTGGACCAGGGCCGGGCGCGAGAGGTCGCTGCCGCCGATCGCCTCCACGAGGACACGGCGGGGCTCCGCCCAAGTGGGGCAGATCTCCACAATATGCTCCACCGTGTCTTCTGGGCGATCCTCACAGTGGGGACACCCGGGCGTTCCCTCCACCTTATCCTACACAGGAACCTCCCGAAACTTTCGTGTCCGGTGAGGACCTGCGTCAGGCGGAAGGTAAGGACGCCATGGCGCCTCTCCAGCCACTCGGCCTGGTACGGTACCAATACCGACCGTGAGCAAAGCAACAGATTTTTCGATGATAGTTTCTGGTAAAACGATTGCCCGTTTAATTCGAGAGCGACTTTACCAAGTTACCCGTAGTGCTTTTAAACCGACTTCAAAAAGGAGGAGATTATCAATTCGGATGATTCAATTTTTTTTAACGGACGGGTTAGAAAAATTCTTTTTTTTTTTAAGAGGTTTACTCCGAAATGGGCATAGTTCATATAGATCTAATGAAGATCTTCGGAGATAGACAGTGGAACTCTTCAATAACTGACAGCAAATGACTAGTGATTGCTGCGATCGTTTGTCTATGTATTGTTAACACGGTTTAATAGGAAACCACAAATAAAAAGGGAAAAATAAAAAACTTTTATACAAAAATAAAAATGGAACATAGGCTTTAAAACGAAGAAACAAAACTAGAACGTTTTGTTTCTTCGTTTTTGACACCGACTTCCAAAATTAAAGTTATTTTGCACTTTTTTATGTTTTATTTTGGAAGTCGGTTCTATTTTTTTTTACAGTTTTTTTTTATTTTTATTTTAAGCACAATCAATCTGCCTAGTCTTTTCCCAACTATCTTGAGGTCAGCTTCCAGTGTAACCGGATGCAGCTGAATACCAGTATTTTACATGGAGCGAATGCCTATCTGACCTCCACAACCCAGTAACTGGGTAATACGATACCCCTTGGTAAGACTGGTTGTCAGACTTTCGGCCTTCTGACGACCCGTAACCACTATCAAAGATCTACGATTGACTGCTGGGACCAACGGCTTAACGTGCTTTCCGAGGCACGGAGGAGTCTCGGTATGTAAAAATGGTCACCCATCCATGGACCAACCCTGGCAAGCGTAGCGACCCGTGCGGCTGTTATTACTTTAGCCACGAGCGCCTTCTATTTTAAGCACAATGTTTTATTAAATGAAACAGTTTTATGTAATAAGCACGTATGTTTTGTTTTTTTATGACTCCCTGAATGTTTGTTTACGTTCTTTATCCCGTCTCGTTTTTCTCTGCGTCAGTTTTGTATGACACATATAATTTGTTTTTGTTGTAACATGGTACAACAAAAATAAATAAACACATTACCCTCCCTTGTGTCGCGCAGTTGGGAAATAATAATAAACAGTAGTTTTTCTTGTGTTTCCTTGACCGTGAAGGTCCTGCAAGTGGAAGTCATTATAAAAATCTGTTTTTCTATTTTTATTTGATTTCCGTGAAACAAATATTGAAAGATATTTTTTCCATACTCTGAAATCAAGTTATTCTAAAGCTAACAGTAAATAAATCATCGCTTACATTTATTCAATCGTTCCATTTAGCTGTGCCGAGCGTTAGAGGACGAAATGGACAATTTGTGCGCACATAACATTTTACAGCCACACTCGTCGACAATTTTACTGGAACATTTTATGTGCGCTGAATGGGTTCGCGGTTTTTAGTTAAATTGAAAGGTGTATTCGGGGAAAAATTCTACAAAATTTTTTTTGGTGTGTGGAAAACTAAAAACTAATAATTTTCTGTCGTTAAAAAAAAACTAAAAAAAACACTTTTTATTATTTTACGTATTTTTCTCAGCAAGCCCTTACATTTGATACCCATAGCATGGGAATGCATACAAAATAACTAGTCCGCCATATTGGATTTAGAATGACGTCACTTAGTAAACCATGCATTCTCATCCAAACTAAACATGTACGGACGACCGTAATAACATGTAAGATTTTGGAAAAGTAATTACATGCCACCCGCCGTTGCCTAGGGTAGCGGATAAATTCTGAAAATGAGTTACCGCACCCATGGGCACTCAGGCAGGAAAGGAACAAGGGTGGGTTTTAGTCAGTAAGAGTCTGACACGCCCTCCCGCTCCACCCAGAGCGGGAGAAGTTATTGGATGATTTCCCATCGCACCAAAAAAAAAAAAAAAGCTACCCGCCATATGCCAAACTGCCAACCCCCTTTTCCGCTTTTTTTTCTAAGTCAGCACCGGCAGCCAGTTCAGCAACCGGTAGCGGAGGCTCTCTATATTTTATTAATTTCTTCCATTTATTCCTTAACGTTAATTGAGCTCATTTATCATCTGATCTATAACTACAATAATATTGACTTATTGGGTTACTATCGGAGCGTGGAAATATCGACCACTATTATTATGATAAATTGATCTCTTTATTGGTTTCAATCATTTGTACTCGTACGTACTTTTTTAACCGACGAAAAAAAGGAGGAGGTTCTCAATTCGACCGTATATATATTTTTTTTTTTTGTGGATGTTCAGCCCTCACTCCGTCATTTATGAACCGATTTTGATTATTCTTTTTTTATTAGATAGGGTATACCTCAAGGGTAGTCCCGTGTCAAGGAAGTCAGGATCTGACAGTGGAAACCTGATAGAATTGAGAGAAAACCTTGAAAATTTTGGGCACGTTTAGCGTTTCTGTATGTATGTTCGGCCTTCACTCCGTTATTTATGAACCGATTTGGATTATTCTTCTTTTATTAGATAGGGTATACCTCAAGGATGGTTCCATAATAAGGAAGTCAGGATGTGACAATGGAATCCTGATAAAATTGAGAGAAAACCTCGAAAATTGTGGATACGTTTAGCGTTTCTGTATGTATGTTCGGCCCTCACTCCGTTATTTATGAACCGATTTTGATGATTCTACTTTTATTGGATAGGGTATACCTCAAGAGTGGTCCCATGTCAAGGACATCAGGATCTGATCGTGGGATCCTGAAAAAATTGAGAGAGAACCTCGAAAATTGGGCACGAATATTGTTTCTGTTTACTTTTCATAACTTAATCAGGTATTGGCATTTAGGAACCATCACATAATGAAACTGAGCTAATGATGGAAACCATAGCTTTCCTAAACAATAGAAGTTAGATATAAAAACTAGTTTTAGTGACAAATACCACTTAATATGGTTTGAAGAAAAGACGTCTTTACAGTATTGGAGGTAACCTCAACTGGTCAATATCCTGGGAACTTCATAGAAGGATGGTTATTTCATCAGCTCAGTGACAAGAGGAATGATGAAGAATTAGAAATTAGCCTCAGAGTGTTACAAGATGATGCGAGCCACAAAAAATCATAAAATAAAAAACTTTTTAACAAAAAAATTAACCGACGAAAAAGAACTAAAAAGCAAAAAATAAATAAAACTTTTAAGTCTTGAGTAATGAGCATATTTACCTACATAAAATATCAAATTTTATATAAACTAATTTTGAGTCGGCGCCAATTATTAAAATGATTAATTACCTACTTACAGCCTTCTTCATTTGTCAGTACTTATAAAATTTAGATATTTAATAATCAGATTGTTGTTTGGCGCCGACTCAAAATTAGTTTATATAAAATTCGATATTTTATGTAGGTAAATATGCTCATTACTCAAGACTTAAAAGTTTTATTTATTTTTTGCTTTTTAGTTCTTTTTCGTCGGTTAATTTTTTTGTTAAAAAGTTTTTTTTTCTATCACTCGTGCTCGGGTTTGAGCACTATCTTACCTGATGGTAAGCGATGATGTGAATGATATAAATTATTGAAACCAGTAACACATCATGTGATGTACAAGGTGTGGTAAGTGATATTTAAG
The DNA here is from genome assembly GCA_951329385.1 of Polia nebulosa. Classification (NCBI taxonomy): domain Eukaryota; kingdom Metazoa; phylum Arthropoda; class Insecta; order Lepidoptera; family Noctuidae; genus Polia; species Polia nebulosa. Next base: position 23,954,894 of record OX589602.1, read on the forward strand.
GTACCGACTGATGAGACATTGGTATCGAGAACGATCCTTAGCAGGCACACCTCTTTTTTCCACCATAGGCGTGGCGTCCGATAAGAACTAGGCCCGAGAGTCGACGGCGCGTAGTGTTCCACGCGCGCCTCAAAGAGATGTCAGCAGTAACTGACAGGACCCGTTAGGGCCGATGCCTGCCTGGGGTCTAAGATAAATTTGAAATAGAGTTATCGCGGCCCTTGGCACAGGCAACTGAAGGAACAAGGGTGGGTTTTAGTCAATAAAATTCTGACACGCCCTCTCGCTCCACCCAGAGCGGGGAGAAGTCATTGGATGATTTCCCCACCCAACATAATAAAATAAAATAAGTTACACCTTGTCATTTTGGTAGCTAACTCGAAATGTTTTACTTAATAAATTTCCATCATATTGAAACTCCGGTTTCAGCCGCTATTGTGATTCATCTAAATACAACCATTCGATTAATAAGCTTCACGTCAATTGAGACAATTGCCGCACTTTCCCTTGCATAGCTATACTAAATTCGTAATGCAACTATCTTGTATTATTTCAGTGTTGAACATACAAAACCCTTGTCTAATATAATAATAATAATAAGTTTATTTATCACCAAAATTTAACTGGTACAGTGCTCTATTTAATTACTATAATAGCTTAACTATGTACAATTCTAGTAGATGCACTATTTGAACCCTGTCTCTTAAACTAGGCAATAATACCTGTATCTTAGAGACAGTGTTCGGCATGTTTAGGGATTGACATTATACATAATTATAATAAGGAAGATAAGTGGATCGTGTGGACATCATGTTAGTGGTGGTTGGTGATGGGTATTCGAAGTGTATGTGTAGTGTATGTGTGTGTATGTGTGTGTGTGCGTGTGTGTGTGATGATTATTATACAATGTATGTTAATAATGATTCTGTTTTGTCATTGTTTTGGAGGAGAAGCCATTCTGTAATTTTTGTTTTGAGTTCGTGTATGTTCAGGTCGAGTATGTTTAGCTGTTTGTGTAGTTTTTTGTAAATGTGTATACTTATAACATAGAATTGGTGTTTTGCAAAAGATGTTTTGTGTCGGGCTCCTGAAGGCGTATTTTTCCGTTTATTAGGATTTGACGGTGGCATACCAGCATGTGCCCGCAAGATAGAGCGAAGCAAGCACAAAGAGCTGCCGAACTGTCAAAACCTTACAGTCCGCGTACAGTTGTTCCGTTGGATATCTGTAAGGCTTTCTTGTCATGACTTTGAGGACAGCCCTTTGAGCCCTCTACACCTGTATGAAATTAGTCTTGGCTGCTCCACCCCATACTGGTATGCAATATCCAATTATAGATTGGCATAGTGCAAGGTACACCATCCTAAGCGTATCACGGTCAGCCAATCCCCGAAGAGTTCTAAATATTGAAATGAGACGCATGATTTTATTTGACAACGTGTTAAGTTGTATGTTCCATCTCAAGCCGTCATCTATTTGTACACCCAAGTATTTAACACTATTCGCTCTAACTAATGCAGCACAGACGCAAGACGGGGTGCGGCTAGAGCATGTATGCGCCTGGAGAGTGAAATTTAGTGATGGTTGAGTATTGCTGCGGATGGAGAAGGGAATATATGAGGTTTTGTTGAGATTAAGCGTCAAAAGATTAGTGTTTAGTCAATTCATGATTGTACAGATGGCGGATTCTGCATGTACAACCACGGCCGTGTCGTCGGCGTATGCATAGATGTTGCAGTTTGAGAGTGACTTCAAACAAGGGTCGTTTATATATATATCTGAAACAATAATGGGCCGAGTATACTGCCTTGGGGCACCCCATATGTCACTATTTCTTCTTTACTATAATGATCATCAATTTTGACTTGCTGTCTGCGATTTTTGAGATATTCTTTAAATATATCAAGAGGAGTGCCACGTATTCCTAAATGTTCCAGTTTAAAATTAGTTTGGTAACAGAAACTGTGTCAAAGGCCTTGGACAGGTCTAGAACAATACCTACACATTTTATCTTGCTGTCCAGGTATTTGGCATATAATTATAAGGTTTCGCAATTTTACTTGAAATTACGAAACATCGCATATCAGACTACCCTATGATAATAATACGGAGAACCCTTTAAATTATACCTTCATAGTTGTTGATACAATATTTCTCGGTATGTATGTATTGTAAATATAATTATATGTGTAAACTGGTGGGTAGCAGTGGTGGCCCAGTGGTAACGGTCGTGAGTTCAAACCCAGGCAGGCGCTTTACTTTGTGTAAATTATTTCATCACCACTGCTCTCAGAACGGTGAAGGAAAACATCTTGAGGAAACTGACATGTCCTAGAACCAAAAATTCGAACCACCAACCCGCATTGGGCCCGCGTGGTGGATTACGGCCTACACCCTCTCATAGAGAGGAGGCCTGTGCCCCAGCAGTGGGGACATTAAAAAGGCTGAATACGTCTTATACCTACGTACGTGTCAAAGAAATGTAGAACTTTTAAACTTACTTAACCAACAAAACCAAACCAAAATCATCATTCTCCTGCCCTTATCCCAATTTATTTGGGGTCGGCGCAACATGTCTTTTTCTTCCATACTCCTCTATTAGTCGTCATCTCTGTAGTCACCCCCTTTTTACCCATATCCTCTTTCACACAGTCCAACCATGTTTTCTTTGGCCTTCCCCTACTCTTATAGCCATCCACATCCATACACAAGACTTTCCTCACGACATTTTCTTCATTCCTCCGCATCACATGCCCATACCACGACAACCGATTTCCACACAATTCTTCAGTCAGCGGTGCCACTTTCAGACTTCCTCTTATATACTCATTCCTAATTCTATCCATGCGCGTAACACCACACATCGCTCTTAGCATTCTCATCTCAGCTACATGCAATTGCTTTTCATTCATCCCTTTTGTGGCCCAACATTCTGAACCATACAAGACAGCAGGTCTGACCATTGTTTTATAAATCTTCCCCTTAAGTTTTAGGGGAATGCGGGAGTCACAGATAGTCCCGGTGACCTGCCGCCATTTCATCCATCCAATGTTAATTCTGTGCTTAACAGTCCGATCTATTTCGCCATCGCTTTGCACGAGTGAACCGAGATACCGAAAATCGGAGCAGCCTGGGAGAAGCGCGCCATCTAGCACTACAGCTTCAGAACTGGAGAGACCGCCGAAATCGCAGAACATGTATTCAGTTTTGGTTCTGCTGATTTTCAAGCCAACTTTAAAACCAAACCAAAATAAGCATTGGAAATTTCTAACTCCGGCCACCAGCGCATCGGTACCCCATAACTCCGGCCACCAGCGCATCGGTACCCCATAACTCCGGTCACCAGCGCAGCGGTTCCCCATAACTCCGGCCACCAGCGCAGCGGTTCATCATAACTCCGGCCACCAGCGCAGCGGTTCCCCATAACTCCAGCCACCAGCGAAGCGGTTCCCCATAACTCCGACCACCAGCGCAGCGGTTCCCCATAACTTCACTACCACTACTTAATATAAAACAATGTCCTCCGCCACGTCTGTCAATCAATCAACTCAGCCTATCGCAGTCCACTGCTGGACATAGGCCTCTCCCAGGCTGCGCCACAACACCCTGTCCTCCGTCTTCCGCATCCAGTCTATCCCAGCCACCTTCTTAAGGTCGTCGATCCATCTAGCTGGTTGGTGTCCTACACTACGCTTGCCGATACGCGGTCTCCACTCCAGGACTCGTCTGCTCCATCGGCCATCGGTCCTTCGACAAACATGACCAGCCCACTGCCACTTCAGTTTGCTTATTCTGCAAGCTATGTCGGTTACTCCGGTTCTTTTCCGGACTTCATTCCTGATTTTATCCTTCAAAGAAACTCCTAACATCCGCCGCCGCCGCGTCTGTAGGTACGCGATAAACTCAAAAACTACTAATCGGATTTATACCCGAGTGAAGCTGAGGCAGGTCGCTGTATACGATAAAGAAGTTACACAATATGCAAACGTGCTATCTGCACGCGGTGCCGCCACCACTCACACCAGGAAATTCAAAAACTTTACGCCACGTTCTTCCAAAACCATTTAATTAAATCAGCGCGAGGTAAGGCACACCGGAACGGAATGGCAGAGGATTTAAATTTTTACCAAAGGACATTCAAACTTATCTAGTAAAAATACGACATAAATGCCTAAAGCTCTACTACCGGCCAAGTAACGCCCTCATTGAATAAAAAATCGTAGCATAGCATCACTACATCACTACATAGTATAAAACAAAGTCGCTTTCTCTGTCCCAATATCCCTATGTATGCTTAAATCTTTAAAACTATGCAACGGATTTTGATGCGGTTTTTTTTAATAGATAGAGTTATTGACGAGGAAGGTTTATATGTATAATTTGTACCCGAGCGAAGCTGGGGCGGGTCGCTAGTAGAAAATAAAGATTAAAGATTCCTACGTTGAGTTTGTTATTTACTTTTGCCTATTTATCCGTTTTGGTACTTTTGCCTACTTTTTGGATACGAAACATTTTGAGTCCTGTTCTAGCAACGTAAAAATACTTTATCTAAGTAACAAACTCAACGTAGGATTTTCTATTCTTTATTTTCTATATTACGATTTTTTATTAAATGAGGGCGCCTCTTGGCCGGTAGTAGAGCCTTAATGCGAAAGGGATTTCTTAAATTGACCCGGCATTGTAGATCGCGCTAAAGGATCCCGCGGCGGGATGCCACAGCCCACAGCGCACTGCGGTAGTCAACGGCACGCCGAAGGAGCCATGACATGCCGCGGGGTGGGGCAGTGCAAGTGGGAGTACATGCACACCACATTTGCGCCCTTTCACACGTATTTATTTTGAGGCATACAAATTCAAATTCAAATTCAAATTCTTTATTGCATCCATAATGCAATAAAGAACACGCATGTTATACTTCGGCGCGATGCGACATGCCGTGGCACGTCGCCGTCGCGGGATGTCTTAGTAGGCCGCCTGAATGCTACAGTATCTAAGCTGCTACTGTGCGCTGACGACTGACATACTGAAATTCGAAGTCAGGCCCCGCGCGCCCCACATCGGGGACGCAACAATAGATTTTTAATTGTGTCTTTTATTCCGGGGCCTGACGGATTAAAATATCGATATATACTGTATTCATTATGTTTAAAAGACGAATGACGAATAATTATTTAATTGAGAATGTTCATAATCGCGATGTATGGAAGTTCGAAAGCTTGCTATGTTGATTTAATTTATTGAGAATGGTCATCATCGCGATGTACGGAAGTTCGAAAGCTTGCTATGACGAATTACTGACTTTCGAACGTTTCATCTCGATATACATCGATTAGAATCATTCAGAGCGAACTGTATTATTAATATTTAGTAGCATGAAGGTATGCAATATAAAAACTTAAAATAAGTTGGCTGTAAACTCGAACGTTCTCTATTTGTACCCCTAACTTTTACAGTCGATATGATTGACCCTCTGTTATTACATAACCTAGTTGCATCTTATTTCAAAGCACTTTTTGTGTGAAAAAGGAGCAAGGTACTAACATTTTGGGAATCTTCTGTAGTAAAAACGCAGTAAACTACATGGTTTTAATCAGAATAAAATTCCTAAGTGCGTAGCTCGACAGTTCTTTTGGTAAAATCAATATTTATTTAATACAGGCTGAGTCTTGATCAGTCATCTTCAAAGGGCTGACTTTCAACACGCCAGGTTGTTAAACGTTGAGTGATCCTAGTTGAATTAACTATCGGCCTAATCATTTAATTGAATGTTTAATGAACGGCCTAGGCGTCCAATTGAATGACGAATTCAACCAGATGGCTGCGACATTTGTATATTGTAGAGCCTGAAAGAATCCAGAGGCGTTCATGTAGCTTTGGGGAGCTGTCTTACTTGCTGGCATGCGAGAGTGTCTAGTATTCAAGTGTACTTGCTAAGGGTGTAGTGTGAGAAGTAAAAACCATGAGGGCGCGGCACTCAATACTTTTATATTGATTAAAAATTAAACATGCGCCCTCTTCGACGAGCGAGCTAAACTCCAACTGTTAAAACAATCGCAACGTTCTAATAAACTATTCTAGTACAAATTAAATTAAAAACTTAACAAAAAACAACAACAACTTAATATAAAACTTAAAAAAGGTGCAATTTATTGTTTGTTCCATTCCCGCCAAACCGTGAAAAATGTTTTGCGGGGCATAGCTCTGAAGTTAAGACTATAATAAAATTTGTTTGTCTTTTAAAAATAATCTTAATATTCGAACGTCTCTCCAAATGTTATAAGCTGCCAGCAAAGCCCGTTTCATATTTGTGGTGCATGAGCCGAGTGCACACGCACCACAATATTATGTAATTTTCATTACAAGCTATCCAATCACCTCGTGGTCTTATGATTGCATCTTTTACACACGTATAACGTCCACTACACGTACACGCTCATGCAGGCGTCACTCAATAGACAAGTTTACTAAAAAAAACTAATTAGACCATCACTAAGATTACCAAACAATATCGGACAAGTATTTATTCTTTTGTGGAGCTGGTGGCTAAAGTAATAACAGCCGCACGAGTCGCTACGCTTGCCGGGGTTGGTCCATGGATGGGTGACCATCTTTACATACCGAGACTCCTCCGTGCCTCGGAAAGCACGTTAAGCCGTTAGTCCCGGCTGTCAATCGTAGATATTTGATAGTCATTACGGGTCGTCAGAAGCCCGAAAGTCACACAAGCAGCCTTACCAAGGGTATCGTAGTACCCTGTAACTAAGTCAAGACTGAATAGGTTACTGCTAGGCAAGCGTGCTCTATCTTTGACCACATCATCGCTTACCATCAGGTGATATAGTGGTCAAACGCGTGCCTATCAAAAAAATAAATAAAAAAAGAATTGGGTCGTGGAGGTCAGATAGGCAGTCGCTCCATGTTAAATACTGGTATTCAGCTGCATCCGGTTAGACTGGAAGCCGACCCCAAGATAGTTGGGAAAAGGCTAGGCAGACGAGTAAATGATAATAGAAAAGTAATATTACTAGGGGGGCTGATTTTGTAACGTATCCTATGGCCGAGTACTATAGCGTGTATCAAGGGTTGTCTGTAAAAATGTACAGAAAGCCCTTGATTTACGCAATAGTACTCGTAGATAAAAATGAATTATGAGTATTTTTCTTCTCCATTTAGTAAACTTCACCATCCTTATGAGTAACTATAGCCTACCGTGACCAGTAGACGTTCTTTTACGATCACTCATGCGACTGTTTGTCTGTCTGTTTGCGATAAACTCAAAAACTACTGAACGGAATAGACAGAATTATTCATGAAGTAGGTTTGAGTGTATAATTTGTACCCGTGCCAAGCTGGGGCAGGTCACTAGTTTTCCGATAAAGGTGAAATTATGAGTGTTTTTCTCCTCCATATTGTACCTAAACTTCGCGGTCCTTATAAATAAGTTTAGCCCACCGTGACCACAAGACATTCTGTTTATCATAAATACAAACAGATCGCGGGTCTCACGACTTCGTCTGACGGAAGGGATCAGACAAAGCTTAAGTATTTAATAGGACTGTTGTGGGTGAATGTTTCTCAAGTTGGCTTATCATAACAATACTTCAAAGGCAAAGGGTTAGAGTTAGGGATTTACTCTAATTCACCTTATCTGTGATTGCGGTCTTCAATATTGGGACGAGAAAGTAACTTATGTACTTGTGTATACGTGAAAAAACATTTTACAGTTCAGCAGGTCCAAATCAAATGCATACAATAAGATTTAAACATTATAATAGTATTGCTTGTTTTTAAACCCTAACCGTAATAGTCCTTAATAATTTATCCTACGTCATATTTGTCCTATCCTACTATTATTATAAATGTGAAAGTTTGAATGGATGGATAAATGGATGGATGGAAGTTTGTAACTCAATCACGCCAGAACGCCTAAACGGATCTGAGTAAAATTTGGCACATGGATAGAGAATAGTCTTAGACTCCTGGGACCGCTTGAAGGAAGCTTCCTTCACTCCAGCGATCCAACGACCCAGGCGCTGTGACCACGGAATAAAAATTCCCCAAATAACAATAACACCCATACACGTCACACATATAAATCAGACATTCAAACGTCCTCTACGACACGAATGTCAAAAACGCTCACAGCCGCAAGCCACACGCATAGAACCACTTCTCTGTCATTTTGTTCTTCTCTAATAGTATTCAAATTATATATTTTTAGTCTGTTACTTCCTAGCAACATGTAACTTATTTTAAAAAACTTATTATTTTGGGTGAGGGCCTGGTGATCCGTAACACAGGGTCTCCCTAGAACGGACTCCAGTCTGTCGCAAAGGAGCTTCCTACTTATTTTTTAAGTTACTTAGTTAAGATGTTAAATTGTAAGCAAACATTTGTGTAGAGAGAACAATAAATTTTTATTATTATTAAAGTCTGGAACAGTTTATGGGCTATAATTTATAATGGGTGAAGTGTTAATTCCACGCGGGTGAAGCCGCAGACAGTAGCTAGTATATTATGTGTCTATATGGAACACATTTGAACGTAATACCATTGATAGACAACCTGATAGATCTCCACACACATCAAGTGTCTAATTAACCGCGACAACTCGCGGCTCGGCGGACGGAGCTCCGGCAGGATCTCATGGTGACATGGAGAGAGCGACTGTCGCAACCCAGCGCTGGGCACGCCACCATTGCGGCGGTAGTGCCCCTCTTTGAGGAGTGGCTGGAGAGGCGCCATGGCAACCTCACCTTCCGCCTGACGCAGGTGCTCACCGGACACGGCTGTTTCGGGAGGTACCTGTGTCGTGTCAAGGCGGAGGTGACCCCCGAGTGTTTCCACTGCGAGGATCGCCCAGAGGACACGGTGGAGCATACGGTGGAGGTTTGCCCCGCTTGGGCAGAACACCGCCGGGTCCTCGTGGATGCGATAGGCGGCAGCGACCTCTCGCGCCGTGCCCTGGTTCAGGCCATGGTACGGAGCGAGAGGGAATGGGAGGCCGTCTCCTCCTTCTGCGAAGCAGTAATGCTCGCGAAGAGGGAGGCGGCATACGTTAGGGAGACTCAACAACGGCCGATTCGCCCTGGCGCCCTCAGCCGCAGCCGCCGCAGGAGACGCCAGGGGCCACCGTAGACCCGGGCCTGCGGACAGCGAGTAGTGGGTAACTCGCCGTCCGATCAGCACCAGGCCCGAGAGTCGACGGCGCGTAGTGTTCCACGCGCGCCTCAAAGAGTTGTCAGCAAAGGACGGGGCCTGCCACGGCCGATGCCTGCCCGGGGGTGGAGGATAAATTCGAAAGAGTTACCTGCCCCTGGGCACTCGAGGCAGGGAAAAACAGGGGTGGGTTTTAGTCAGTAAGAGTCTGACATGCCCTTCCGCTCCACCCTAGAGCGGAAGAAGTCATAGGATGATTTCCCACCCCCAAAAAAAAAAAAAAAAAGTGTCTAATTAAGGCTTCGTAAAATTTATTACTAAATAAAAAGTTCAGATATTCTAAATCGGTCCTACTCAGAGTCACAATAACTTAAACTCTGAAAGCCTCTTCAGAGATAAAGAATAATCCACGAGTGACTGCTTTCTACCTCCACAAGGACCTTTTTCGGGGGGACCCTTTCTTTAGAAAAGGGTAATATATTCGGTTATACCATTTCCCTGCGGATATAACCGCAAAACAAATTTATATTTTTAGCTGCTGGCCTTGGTTGCCTTGTAAGGTAGCTATTTGTTCACAAGATTACATCATACATACGTAGTTTTACTAAAGTATTTAAACTCAAAATCTTGTTATAAACACTTGACATTTTAGAACCTACGTCAGCCATCATATCTGCCAGGGTACCGGGAATTGTTGAAAGAGTTACCGTGGCCCTAGCACAAGCAACTGAAGGAACATGGGTGGGTTTTAGTCAGTAAGAGTCTGACACGGCCTCCCCGTACCATCCAGAGCGGAAGAATATTTTTGATAATTTCCCACACTAAAAAAAAACTGGCCTAGTGCGTATCGGATTACGCACATTAAGGGGAACCCTTAATGTACCAAATATTGGTATTTGTTAGTAAAGTTATCACCAAATTTCAAGTTTATAGGTCAATGGGATGTTAAAAAATTCCTCATAACGAAATTTTGTGACAGACGACGGACGGATAGACGGACACGTGGGTGACAACAATAGGGCTCCGTTTAGACCCTTCGGGTATGGAACCCTAAAAAGACCATATAGATTAAATATATATTACGTATCTTTCGATACAATAAACTTTATTGTTCACCAAAAAAGTTACACAAAATAATACACGAAATTAAATCTATGTGTACAACGGCGGACTTATCGCTGACAGCGGTATCTACCACCCCAGTCTAGCTATTAGGATATTTCCCACTTCATAAATAAACACGAATTCTGACCTGCGAATTCAGTTCCTAAAACTGAAGTCCGTCTTTTCTCAAATTGTGAAGTTATGGGGTTGCACAGGACATACAGAGTCCAGTCGATCGGTCAGTCAGCTAGACAACTGCATCTGATTGAGAATTTGAACGTTGCGAGCGTATTCCGTGGTGAAAAATTTTTGTTAGACTCGTCATGGCATAAACATAAGCATAATAGTATAATCAGCTTTATAATATTCCCACTGCTGGGACACAGGCCTCCTCTCTAGGAGAGGGAATGGGCCGCAATCCACCACGCTTGCCCAGTGCGATTTAGTGGATGTCACATGTCTTTGATTTTTTTGTTCTGGGATATGCCGGTTTCCTCACGATGTTTTCCTGCACCGTTTTGAGAGCAGTGGTAATGAAATAATTTCACAAAGTAAGAAGCCTGTCTAGGTTTGAACCCACTCAAAATCGGAGTAAATCGGGGTCGCTACCACTGGCTCATCACTGCTCTGCTATCGAGTTTAGATACGTCTTAATAATTTTTACTGAATATTTACTGAAATCTAGATTTCATTAACCTACCCTTATCCGTATTATAAAATACGTTATTATTATTATTTTTCGTTTAGATTTCTCGGGACCCTGAGGTCCCGGACCTTTCGTTGGCGTACGAGGAGCCGAAACCAACTCGCAGAGGGGCCTTTGGGCGCTTTTTATGAAACGAGGCACCAACCGGCGATTATCCCTATACGCGCTACACAAGTGCACCCAAGGACAACCCCCGGTTAGTGTGAATCTATTGCGAGATTAAGAAAACAAAGATATCGGGCTATGGTTTTAAAAGGCTAAAGCAGACTGGTTAGCAAGAACAATGTAGACTATGGCCCCTGTCTGTCTGTACAGTGTTATTATAATAAATCGATAAAAAAGGCCGGGGCCCCCAAAAACGGCCACTAGCACGTAGTGTGACGTAGCAACAAATAGGCAACATACTATAAGGTGCTAAAGGAGTGGAGAGGTATACCACGGCTGTCAGGACAATCTCGGATGTACGGTCAAGATCCCTACCAGCACCTTACTAGATTATACATCTTTCTCCCGAGCACGATTGCTCTCGCGAATCTCCACTCAAGCCAGCCAATAAAGGCTAGCGAAAGGTGTGAGCTCTGTTCCTCGTCAGTGTTCACTACGGCCGGCCAATAAAGGCAAGCCGGAGATAAGGAACAAAAATTCTCCTGGGAGATCGGGTCCGTGGGGTCGCTACTGTCCAACAGTTCGCCACAAAACTGCCCGGCAGATAATTTATTATCATTATTTAAGCCTTTTATTTCCCAAAAACATACATTAAAAATTCATTACACAAGATCATAAAATATTAATTTGTTTCTAATTACAAAGTAGTTAATTTATTAATAATAATTTAAACATGCATTTTAACAATAATTAGACACAAAAATTGACTTTTAAATAAATAAATTGATTTTATAGATTGAATAAAAAATAAAATAATTTCTTGTTCAATTAGATAATATTGAATTAGTACAAAATACGTATTTTATACAAAATGGAATCACGTTCCAGTCGTGACTAGCTTTGATCAACAAGCCGATAGGTATTTGATAAATTAATAGGATGATCCGGCTTTTATGTGGTACGAGACTTAGCAGTGGTTAAATCAGTTAATAATAAACGTTAGTTACTGCCAAGTGTGAGTTTGTGTGTCATTTACGTATTGGTGGTTTTTGTGAATCAAATTCCTTGTGTTAAAAAGGGTTAACAAAAAGGGGATTAAATAATACTATTTATACGGATTAAAAGAAATCAGTTTTAATTTTCACTAGATTTTCCCACGGCTTCGCTCTCACTCTGTTTTTGCAATTTTTCTCTTCATAAAAACCTTCCTAAGATTTCACGAATAGTTTAAAATAAAGTTCATCTCAATCGCTCCTGCTGAATTCGAATTTTGCGCTTAGCAACACATTTAGCCATTCATTTTATTTAAATAGATTTGTAGAGATTGTTATACTTACTTGTTTCTAGGATAATGTTGGCAATTACTACGATTGGCAATTGGTTTACTATGCAATGGAAGCATTGTAATCGATTTGTATGCAATCCGATGCGAGGTGTTACGAACAGCTTCATCGTGCTACGAAGCGCTACGACGTACTACGAAACACTTCGTCGTGCTACGAACCACTACGACGTGCTACGAACCACTACAACGTGCTACTAACAGCTACGACGCCTGTTGCTACGAAATGCTACGAGCGGCTACGTCCATAATCGCAAGTACGATACTAAATTGTACGAACCAACAAGTTAAACTGATCGTAACTATCGTTAATTTGAGATACATTGGTCATCAAAAGTAAAAAAAAAAACAATATTATATTCCATTTTCGTAATTAAAAGTTTTGATTTATTTTCTTTGAATCCCAGTTTAATATTTTTTGCGTTGGATCCCACAAAACATTATTATGTATATCCGTTGGATCCCAAATGCTTAAAAAAATCTGAATGCGGGTACTTTCAACCAGAAAATTGTTAATAATATAATGAGGGTATCCTCTTGAGGAATGGAAAGAGAAGCTTGTGGCTAAAGTAATAACAGCCACATGTGTCGATCCATCAGGTTAAGCTACGCTTGCCGGGGTAGGCCCATGGATAGGTGACCATCTTTACATACCGTGACTCCTCCGTGCCTCGAAAAGCGCGTTAAGCCGTTGGCCCCTGCTGTCAATCGTGGATCGTCAGAAGCCCGAAAGTTTGACAAACAGTCTTACCAAGGGGTGTTAATACCGAAGTTCTTCACCAGATCTTCACCAAATTTAAATGGGACCACAGAAGCAAGAAGACGTCGCAGACGAGAGGAGTACCAGATTTCAAATAAAAAAGAATCATCATATTTGAGAATTATTAGAACAGATTACGAACTATGACCGCGATTTAATCAGTCTTTCCAAATATTCAAATAAAAGGTTTTTTTTATTGATTTGGAAAAAAGCAAAAAAACTTGGAACTTACGAAATCAAAAGTCGCAAAAAAAGTCGTCGGACGTTGTGGACTGTTACCTTTTTTGCCAAGAGATGCAATTGCGGCGGGATTTTTAGATATAAAATAAATAAAATAAAAAAATATTTGACACTTAAAAATACATGTAACAAGCCAGTCATAATAAAATATCACACGAATGTATTGCCACAAATCTGATCCTAAGTTCCTAACCCCCAAACTAGGCCTGGACCTGTATTTTAGGGGTCAGCGTTCAGCCATGAGTTCAAATTTCAATCTTCATTTTGGAGGAGTGTCACTACAAAGTTGACGGCCAAGATTATTGCCAATTGGTAATACATTCAGTTAAAAAATGCTTATTCGTAACAAAAGAAGGTAAAATGCACATTTATAGGAATTTTAAAATTACAAAAAGAAGGTAACTATGCTTATGAGTTATTGTTTTTTTTTTTTTTTTGTTTGTATGTCTATGTGTGAAATTGTGTGAGTTGATGAGTGTAATGTATGTGTGTAGGTGTGCATGTGATGGAAGTGTGTTGTGTGTGTGCATGTAAGAGTGAATGAGTCTCTGGTTTGGTTTACACCTCAGAATGTGTGTAAGAACGGGAAAAAGTGAGAATGGATGACAGTGTGTATGGATTTTAGATCATATGTATTATAATTATTATGTTATGAATGTGAATAAACTTTCAGTCTCCTGATAGTCCATCTTTTGGAGCCAGTGTGCCACTTTCTTCTTCATTTCCTGCCGAGACATTTTAGCTATGTTTAGCTTTTTGTTTGCGAGATTGTAAATTTTGCTGCTTAAGCTATTAAATTGGTGTTTGGCAAATGAGGTCCGGCAGGGTATAGTAGGGCATATGGAGGATTTGGTTCGCTTTTTTGGGTTGGGTAAGGGAACATTTCCTTGTTTTCTTTGGATGGATTTGAGCACATAGAGCTGGCGAACAGTGACAAATTTAAATTCAGAGGATAACTGTGAGGTGGGAAACCTGTACGGTTTCTTAGTCATAACCTTGAGCACAGGTCTCTGTGCTCGCTCCAACCCAAGCAGGTAGGTCTTGGCTGCACCTCCCCACACGGTTATGCAGTATTGGATAATGGACTGACATAGGGCTAGGTAGACTAGTTTTAGGTTTTCCAGTGTTGCAGAATCCCTTAGGGTTCTGAACACATTTATAAGCCGCCTTGTTCTGGTAATGACCGAGCCAATCTGCCTGTCCCACCTCAGTCCATCATCCATCAGCACTCCCAAATATTTTGCCGATTCTACCCGAGAGATAACCTGGCAGGTACATTTGTGGCGGTTCTCGCAAGTATGTGCTATTATGGAATAGTCAGGCAGGGGTTTAGTGTTGGGTCTCAAAGAAAAGGGTAGGAAATGTGTTTTGTTCAGGTTTAGTGTAAGGAGATTAAGTCTTAGCCAGGTCATTATTTTGGAGAGGGAATATTCGGCTCTGTCCTTGACCACCTGCTAATTTGGTCCCCTTACAAATACTGCTGTATCATCTGCATATGTAAAAATTTTGGTGTCTTGAAGTGACATTGTGCAGAGGTCATTTATATGTATGAGAAACAACAGATATAGGGATTTTATGATTATATATAGTCTGATTTGGTTGAGTTTTGGCTACAAAATGAACCATTTGTAGATGTATTATGGTGTGTGAGTGATGAAACGCACCGAACTACTAACAACGTCCGAGGTTGGAATAATAAACTAAACAAGGCAACAAAAGTAAAAAAAAACCTAAATTATGCATATCTTGACTGTCAAAATGGAAGATGCTAACATGTCCAGTGTTAGAATGAAACAATTTGAAAAAAAATGTTTTACTCCAAGTACACAAAATGTTGACATTAAAAAAAACCAATGAATAATCTATGTCTTGCACCAATATAAAAAAAAAAAAAATCTCTTTAAAACTGTGTTTGGAATAGCTTCGAATTTAGTGTAAAAAGTTGACCTGACCTATGTCTGTGTGTGGAAATAAAGTATGAATTAATTCATGTTTTTTCTGAATTTCATTCATTCTATCATTATTTAATGGTCAGTGGGCCGAACACACGCTTGTTTTTTAAATGTTTTATAAAGTTAAATCTCTTTTCTTCTGAAAAGTACAAATGTTGTTATAACATGGGATTCAATGGAAATAGCAAATGGGACCCATCGTTAATACCTAAAAAATGGGATCTAAAACTAACGAAAACAAATCAAAGTTAAAGTTTTGATTATTTCGATAGTTTGGCATTACTCCTTTCGCGAAATTAGTCACCAAAATTGTTTAACAATATTCTAACATGTTTTAAACAACAACTAAACACATTTGTTGGCCTTTGGAGATTTCAAGTAAACATTAGACATAAAGGGAGTTTATAGAATAAATTATTAAATGAATTTCATTAGTTTTTAGTTAGTATTTAATATTTCACATGTTTCTAACAGTGCTGGCGGGAATTATTGATTTCAAACATTACAGTTTATGTTTTTTCACTTATTTTACTCATAATCGATTTAGAATCGACTGCGGTTAATAACAGTTTTTATTGAATTTGAAGTTAATAAAATTGGAAATTGTCACGTCTGATACATATTTGTCTCGAATAGAAAGTGTGGCTGAAGTTCAATCGTAAGTGGTCTGTGACTGTCCCCACCTATAAAATCAGCGTTTTGTATGGAGAATTTTAAAGAAGTTGCATTTTTCATACTATTTCTTAATTTATTTAACAACTATGGACACTAATGTTTTAAAACTTTTATGCAATAATGTTTAAAAACTAAGATAACGTATGCCACTTAGATTAAGCAACTAAAATAAATTTTGCCTAAGTTAAAACAAATACTGGTTTCATTTCTACTAACAAAAAGAGGAGTCATTTAAGGTAATTTTTTTTGTATAAAACTATAAGTAATACGGTTTTTTTTACAATTGGCAGTTGTCTATGACGGTCATTATTCGGATTCTGCAAGCTTTCTCCGACAGTAGTTTCTCCTTTGGACTGATCACCGACTGGACGTTTCGTTTTTGAAAGATTCGTTGAAAGAACGTTTCACCTATGGATGTTTTGCCGACAGAATGGTTCGCATTTGTTAGTTTCGACGACAGGACTTTTCAACTATGGAATATTCGCCGTCAGATCGTTTTGTCTACGATTGTTTCGACATGGCTTTTTAACTATTTAACTACAAAGCCACCAATAGGCTACTTGCTTGTTACAAAGACTTATAGAAAGAAAATGTTTTAAGACCGCCTTTACTTTTAATTAATGGTATTTATCTATTATCTACCCATATTCTTCTATTTTGTTATTGCAAACATTGGGGAAATATAAAAACAAAAGATTAAAGAAAGGTATTTAATACATATGGTGACTGGTAGTTAGTGACCGATACTTTAACACGTGATCGTACTCATGATAACAAATAACTTTTACTATGGGACCAAACCTGAAAATCCTGAAATCACGAAAAAAAAATAAGCAGTACAGTACATTTTGACCAGTCAGTAGGCCAACATAAATGTACTAAACAGCAGATTTTTTTCGCAATTTCAGGTTTGGTCCTAAAGTAAAAGTTGTTTGTTATCATGAGTACAATCACGTGTTTAAGAGCCTATACCACCTCAGCTCAAATTCTAATTTCGCCCCCACTTCCCCGCGTGCCACTGCACTCTTTATCTCGCTCGCACACTTTTGCTCGCAGAGACGCGACACGCGCGGCCTTGAGGTCGAAGCGATTTCGTTAGAGTAAACTACACTATTATCGGACGAGTACTAAGAAATAAAATTATCAATCTAATTTAATTTTAACTTGTCATTTTATGAATATAAAATTATATATTATATCGCAAATACAATTTCAATGTATCTATAAACGATCAGTTTCCAGTATAAGCTGACCTCTCAGTGTGCGGAAAGCCTATAGAATGCGAGATCAGCTTATACTGGACGGTATAGGTGATGTCTAGCCGTGCACACTATTTTATTTTACCTACCTACTTCTATAAAATACTAGTCAAATGCGAGCCAACTTTGCGCTGTGGGTTCCGCCAATTAGTTTTGTAGTAAGTTTGCGTTTTATAGTTTTAGTGTATGTATGTTATGTGACAGCCGTTTGCGCATGTGGGTAATTATGTAGGTTGTAGGTATATGCAAGTACCTAGGTATACATACATATGGTATACATAGGTTAGAAAAATCGATTCTAAACCACTACATAAATTGTAGAATTTATGCAGTGGTTTAGAGTCGGTTTAGTAGCAGTAGAGCTACAAAAAACTAGTCAAGTGCGAGTCACCATTGCACTGAGGGTTCTGTAGGTACATTGGCTTGGTAGTAAGTTTACGCTGTGCCATTTTAAAATCTTATAATAGGTAGCTTTCTCCTTGTATTACCACTTTCTTAGTTATTATGCATCTATATAAGAATGAATCGCCGAAATGTAGGTATGCGTATATCTTTCGAAGGACTTCACCAAATTGCATAATTCTTTTTTTGTTGTGTTCGTGATTCTCAGGACAAGGTTTGTATAAATATAAGATAGGTAGGTATAGGTAGGATAAGTAGGTAAGTATGCAGGTAGGTATGTAGGTAGGTATGATAAATACCATAAGTTTTTTTCAAAGTAATTAAAAATAGTCAAAATTAAATAACATTTATTTTTAATCGCTTAAATTTCTAATTTACATAGTTAGAACATGTCTGGAATTGCATAGCTCAGGTAACATGCATGTTTTATAAAAATGTTCTAATTTTAGTTCCATTTCAGAAATATTGGTCATCTTTCTATAATTTCGACTTTGATGTTTTTGTCGCATCCAGACCTTATTCCGAAAATACATTTTTTTTGTACCGATGATATGTAATTGTCCTTGCACTTGTATATACCAAGGATGTTTTTTATTTACGACAAGTCCGTTTTGAGTTTTTCTCCAAAAATTTACTTCTATCTTATCTATATCTTAGCTTCGTCCAAAGATGTTTAGAATGCTGCAATGGGACGCTTGATTTCAATGATTGTGTATATTCAGTGAACAGCTCATGTTCTCAGGTGATCTGCAAGAAAACACAACATTCATTATAAAACACTTTTTTTGGGGTATGTTATGTTATCATTCAATGACTGGCGTGATGGGCGTTGGTGGCTGCGCCAAAGTTTTAAACTTTTGCAGCTACCATCGTTGTACATTGTTTTTTTATCTGCCTGTATTTGTTGTTCTGTTCCTAATAAACGATTATAATAAAAAAAAATATAAAAAATGACCTCCCGCTCTGGGCGGAGCGGGAGGGCAGCTCAGACTTTTACTAACTAAAACCCACCCCTGTTCCTTCAGTTGCCTGTGCCAAGAGCCGCAGTAACTCTCTTTCAAATATACTCGCGACCCCGGCAGCATAATTTTGTCAACATGAATAAATAATACGGAACCCTAAAAAGTCCAACATTATGAAAATTTTATTATGAATTCGCCAATTTCGTGATAGTACCGTTACGCGTTAGTACCAAGCGGTAGTGCCATGGGGGAACAGCAAATTTCGTGATTATCACACACGTATGATAGATAGGTACTTACAATTATATATTTTGTAACACATGAAGATTTGTTTCGTCCGAATTTATTTCTACAGTTTTCGGAGGTCATACCTCCGTCCGTCCGGTCCTGTAACAATCACACGGGACAAATAAATACCTACCTAGACCTCACATATTTTTATTTATGATTTGGCTATGGAACCCTAAAAATATACAAAAGAAGACTAAATCGTCCATAGAAGCAGACTTGCCCTACATTTTTTATTGAAATACAAATTTGGTGAATTGGTATTTGATGGTGGAGGGATAATTTTCCAGTACAAGCTGACCTCTCATTGTACGGAATTCCTATACAATGTGAGATCAGCTTATACTGGAAATTTATAGCTTGATAATTTTTTTTTTGATTTTTGTTTGTCTTTTAAAAAAATGTTGCCCCACACTAGGAATATTCCTGTATCGTGCGTGGGTGCGTTCACAAGCATGTAAATTCACATACACAAGACACCCAGACCCGGAACAACTATCTGCAGATCATACAAATATTTGTTCCGTGCGGGGATCGAACCCGTGACACGCAGCGTAGCAGCCGAACGCTCAACCACTGCGCCAACCGTGCCGTCAAAATTATATAGCCATGTGTAGTAATAATAATAACAGATCAGTGTTTTATGGCCTACAGATAGTTGTGTCGGATCTGCGCGTTTGTGAATGTGAAGATTTGTGTTTGTAATCGCACCGTCTCCGATTCAGTTGAAATCCTGGAGTCGGCAACATTATAAAAAAAAACAATTAGGTACTACATAGATACCTATTTGTTGTATATTGTGAAAACAACAACAAACCTATTTAGGGAACTTTTTAACTTTTTACAAAATTGGACACCCATTTTTCACATTTTTTATCAAAAAAAAAAGTGTACACCTGGATTTCGTCTGAATCGTGAAAGGTGCGTTTACAAACACAAATCTTCACATGCAGAAACACCTGCAACTCCTAACGCAGCAGCCAATCACCTGCCACTGCACCAAACGTGGCATGTTTGTAATCACTAATACTGTAAGTAGATAGGTAGCTATATACTTACTTCATTACGTTTATCATGTTTTCCAGTTTCTTTGCGCCAACCCTTTCGTTTCTTATTTTTATTACGGTTATTTCCCATTGCACCAACACTATAAGTATAAGTACTACAAGATTTGTATTTTACGTAGTCTTGTTGCGTAATGTGTGCTCTGAGCGCAAGCGACACAGCCCTCCAGTTCGAAAGCCGAAGCGAGACTGAACGGGGGCGTCGGGCGCCAGGGAACAAGCTTCAAGACGGCATAGTTTAGGTGATAGTTTAGGTATTTTATTTTTACTGTGAAAATAATGGTAATTTAAAAATAAAAAAACTTGTAGGACCTGCTTTATAGTAAGTTCAGTTAGTATGCAAAGTTTCATGATCTAATTTTAAGCATTTTTTGAATGCTAGCGGTTTATTGTTTTCGGTTTAGAGGTAACTTTGGATTTTTTTTCTATCGAGAAAATTTTATGGAATCGTGTTTTTGAGGTTTATAATACTTAACATTGATCCTCAACCTTGCCATATATTTATTTCAAAATTAATGCTGCAGTATTATCGACATAACGGAGGATCATGCTAAGCCATTTGAGGTAACATAGACTCTTAAGTATCGGTCGCTAATTACCAGGCATTCTATATATTCTATAGTGCCTGCCGTGTTATTTTTTACGAAGTGATTTAAAAAAATATCTTCAATTTACAATTTTACTATAAGTAGGTAAGTAGTTTAGTATACCTAGGTTTAAAAAATATAAAATTATTTCATCAGGTGAGAAATATGTGCCCATCCATTTAAATATGATTTTAAGTCCATTTGATTCTTTTCAGATGAATGTGTCTCAATCCTTTTCCTATTTGACTGGCCTGTTGGTCTAGTGGTTAGTGACCCTGACTGCTATGCCGGAGGTCGTGGGTTCGATTCCCACCCAGGACAAATGTTTGTGTAATGAGCACGATCATTTGTTCTGTGTCTGGGTGTAATTTATCTATAATATGTATGTATTTAGAAATATATAAGTATGTTTATCAGTTGTCTAGTACCCATAACACAAGCTTTGCTTAGCTTGGGACTAGATGGCGTTGTGTGATAGTTGTGGAATATTATTATTATTATTATTATTATAATCTGTACCTCCGCGCTTGCTCTGTACTCTTTTGCTCCTTTTTAAACTCTGAGATAGTTTTAAGTATGTTCCACTTCTGTCGATTTAGTAGAGTGTTCCTCTATCATCTATAATGCCACGATTCAAGGGCGTTCTGTGATAAAGGAACATATGATAATTTCACTTGGCTCTAGAAATGCCAGTGCACCGATATGCCGCATCTTATGAGCGAAAGCTGCATCATTAATAATCATTATTGTATTTCGTAGCTAGAACAGCTTGCTGAATTTGACGATATATACCTACGTAGGTAGGTATCTGATTCAAGTGACAAAAAAAAAGAGTTTATTTAAACAATTGGGAAATGTCTTTTTGATGACTTTCATAGCCGAAACTTCAAAATCGGTGAGGATAATGTCCTCATCCAAATGGACATTCAATTTATTAAATTGCACGCATTTAACATGCAATTGTCTAAAAAAATTGTATAAGATTTTACTGACTTGTGAGAAAGCAAACCGCTACACTAGGGGAACTATTTTATGCGTGGAATGAGAATTTAAATCGTGAAAAAGCCATGTCGAAACATTCGTAGACAAAACGATCTGACGGCGAATATTCCGTAGTTGAAAAGTCCTGTCGTCAAAATAAACAAATGCGAACCATTCTGTCGGCGAAACATCTATAGGTGAAACGTTCTATCGACGAATCTCTCAAAACGAAACGTCCAGTCGGTAATCAGTCCAAAGGAGAAACGACTGTCGGAGAACGCTTGCAGAATCTCGGCCCTGACGGACCCCGTCAGTGTTTGCTGACATCTCTTTGAGACGTGGGTGGAACACTACGCCCGAGACATCTACCTGGGGCCGCGAATAAATACGAAAGAGAATTACCGAGCCCTTGGCACAG
This sequence comes from Polia nebulosa, assembly GCA_951329385.1. NCBI lineage: Eukaryota > Metazoa > Arthropoda > Insecta > Lepidoptera > Noctuidae > Polia > Polia nebulosa. The sequence continues at coordinate 23,976,898 of OX589602.1, forward strand.
GCAACTGAAGGAATAAGGGTGGGTTTTAGTCAGTAAGAGTCTAACACGCCCTCCCGATCCAGAGTGGGAGAAGACATTTGATAATTACCCACTCTCCAAAAAAAAAGTGTGAGACGTCATACAGATTGTGGCTCGCGATCTCTAATTTGAATGTCAGAACAGTATTATCGAGAACACTAGACTAGATTAAAACAGGGATCGAGTTTCAAAAGATTATCTACTGAATACGAGCTCGAGTGGATTTCAAAACGAGAGCAAAAGAAAAGAGCGCAGTAATTGTGCTATTAATTCAATGAGGGACGGTATCATGCGGTCTGACGCAGGTGCTCACCGGACACGGCTGTTTCGGGAGGTACCTGTGTCGTGTCAAGGCAGAGGTGACCCCTGAGTGTTTCCACTGCGAGGATCGCCCAGAGGACACGGTGGAGCATACGGTGGAGGTTTGCCCCGCTTGGGCAGAACACCGCCGTGTCCTCGTGGATGCGATAGGCGGCAGCGACCTCTCGCGCCGTGCCCTGGTTCAGGCCATGGTACGGAGCGAGAGGGAATGGGGGGCCGTCTCCTCCTTCTGCGAAGCAGTAATGCTCGCGAAGAGGGAGGCGGCACACGTTAGGGAGACTCAACAGAGGCAGAGTCGCCCTAGCGCCCTCAGCAGCAGCCGTCGCAGGAGACGCCAAGGGCTGCGAGACGATCTCCGGCCACCGTAGACCCGGGCCTGCGGACGGCGAGTAGTGGGTAACTCGCCGTCCGATCAGCACCAGGCCCGAGAGTCGACGGCGCGTAGTGTTCCACGCGCGCCTCAAAGAGTTGTCAGCAAAGGACGGGGCCTGCCACGGCCAGTGCCTGCCCGGGGGTGGAGGATAAATTCGAAAGAGTTACCTCGCCCCCGGGCGCGTAGGGCAGGGAGGAACAGGGGTGGGTTTTAGTCAGTAAGAGTCTGACACGCCCTTCCGCTCCACCCTAGAGCGGAAGAAGTCATAAGATGATTTCCCACCCCCCAAAAAAAAAAAAAAAAAAAACGGTATCATGCGGTAGTGTTGTGTGTAGGTAGAGATAACAATCTAAAGAAAAAAGAAAGAAAGAAAAAATATTTATTTTGTACAGACCACAAACGCATACTAATTTACAAAAGCAAACAATAATACAAAAAAAAAAACTATAAAATATCTATGAGATGCTTTGTTTTGCGTGAGAGCCTTTCGATTAACACTTGGTAATAACTATGACGGTTAAAAAGCCATTTTCTTGAATAATTTCTGTACAAGATTTTTCTTTTCCTCATCTAAAATTCATGAAGTTACTGTGGAACATTCGCATCAGCTATTAGGTTATTTATTTCAAGAACTAATCTAATCACGCAAGTATTTTCAGACCAGTATTAAACTATTATAAAAAAAAACCTAAATTATGCATATCTTGACTGTCAAAATGGAAGATGCTAACATGTCCAGTGTTAGAATGAAACAATTTGAAAAAAAATGTTTTACTCCAAGTACACAAAATGTTGACATTAAAAAAAACCAATGAATAATCTATGTCTTGCACCAATATATAAAAAAAAAAAATCTCTTTAAAACTGTGTTTGGAATAGCTTCGAATTTAGTGTAAAAAGTTGACCTGACCTATGTCTGTGTGTGGAAATAAAGTATGAATTAATTCATGTTTTTTCTGAATTTCATTCATTCTATCATTATTTAATGGTCAGTGGGCCGAACACACGCTTGTTTTTTAAATGTTTTATAAAGTTAAATCTCTTTTCTTCTGAAAAGTACAAGTCTCGAAAATATTCCTCAGATGACCACAGAATGTTTCCAGTCCAGTGGAGACCGCGTGGGCGGATCAAAGTCAAAGTAAACACATAGTTAGGGTCCTACTAGAGCAGTTGTTGTTGTTGTTGGAGAACCAGTACCGTCTTGACCAATTTACGATTTCCAGAAAATTAAAGGTTTTATGCTTACTACGTACCTACTACTATTTTTACTTTGTACGCTGACTAACTAAAACCTATCAATGTAGACGTAAAAAGATTTATACAATACTGAACAAAAATGTTGACAAATGAGCTGTACTCCTCCCCAGTGGCATATTTACCCTTAGGCCAAGAGGCCCGGGCCCGGGGCGACAGATTGCCAGGGGCGACGAATGCTATCCGCTGCTGTTTTTTTAAGTTGGATAAGCACTACTATTTCTACTTTTCTAGCCACCCCGTAACTTCATGTGTGTGTGAACTGAGGGGCCACACTGGTATTTCGCAAAATAAAAATCGTAGGATTTAGTAGTAGACTTAAAACAATTGTAGAACAAATATGGGCATTTGTAGTCAATTATATTAAAAACTACAGCCCGTAAAGTGCGGTCCCTCAGTCCTCACCGACCATCAGCCAGATCTCGGAAAGTATCTGAAAAAATAAGGTATTGTAACTATAGATATTTAGTAAAGAATTTGTAAACTAAAACAGACCACAAAGCATCAAAGATACGACTAAACTGTGGTCCCTCATTCCACATGAGAAAGATAAATATTTTAGTGAATATTACCGAATCTAATAAATAAAATCTTTCTTTTTCTACACATAGTTTTAGTAAAGGACTTATGACATTTTTTAAAAAGAAATTGAAAAAAAAATATAAGATTTGTTCTGCAATTGTTTTAAGTCTACTACTAAATACAACGATTTTTATTTTGCGAAATACCAGTGTAGTCCCCCAGTTCACACACATGTAACTTCTTGTCTATCACAAGAAAATCTTATTTATCCAAATCGTGTAGCTAAAATTTTAAATAAGCAATAACAAAAAATAGTATTTCCTTTTCATTGTTAAATGTGGGGCAGCGTAAATATTTGGCCCGGGGCGCCAAATCTTTGAATACGCCACTGCTCCTCTCGGATCTTTTATGCCGCTTGTACATATTTAATTTCTTAGTTTAGTTATGTATAATATGTACCTACATTGTAATCAAATACTAAAAATGTTGACTATCCGATTCTATTTTTTAAGCGACTTCCAAAAGGAGGAGTTTCTCAATTACATCCGTATGTTTTTTTTTTGTATGTTTGTTACGCGATTTGTCCGCCATTTGTGAATAGATTTTGATGAATCTTTTTTTTTTTGGTAGGTCATACTTCAGAGATCGTCCCATATAAATTTTGATTGAAATTGTTTCAGCACTTTTTGAAATAATCAGCCTAAACAAAAAATATGTATACATACACAGATGACGTTTTGGTTGTTTCCAAATGTTCATGTTCCATTATTGGGATTAACCATTTGGGCATAACTTTAATATTTAGTTTTACATTTGGGGTAAAACAACAAAGAAGTGAAATATAAAAAACGTTTTACAAAACAATACAACTGACTTCCAAAAAATACAATTCACTAAAAATTGCAAAATAACTTAAATTTCGGCATTCGGTGTCAAATAACGTAGAAACCAAATACAAACACCACATAGTAAAAAAGTTTTTTTTATGTATAAGTCACTATTGTAACCATCTCATATCAATACGTCTACCAAGCTCGGATAACCTGCACTATTAAAAAATACCATCTATAGTATACCAGCAACGCATAAAGATTATGCTGAAGGGTAATATGGTGTTGAGCACACTTAGAAATGAAATATATTTCACATGTGTGGTTTGTAAACTGATGGGTCCATGTAGTATCCATGACTCGGGATTCAATATAGCAACCAATCATGTTTTTATCTTACCCATTTACCCTTTCGGATATCAGATATCTTCCTTCATTTCACATAACATCTGTGTCAGCCCCATAACCTACATACATAACACATGTAACACTGCTGGGACACATTCGTTTAAAAGATTTGGGATCGAACCCGCAAATATTCGAAACTTTGATACTTGTAGACTAAAGGTCGTAGCTCGCTTACACGACCCCGCTCCAACACCGCTCCAGCACAATACCGCCTTAAACGGAGATGACTGCTCGCTTTTCACGCACCGACAGCTAGCAGGCAACCAGCTGTCCACACGCTTACAGCGCTTACAGTCTGCATACTCTGCGTGCGTACACCACGCGGGTCGCCCGTTTGAAGCGCGTGGTAAGCAGGCGATGCATATCGAGCGGTAACATGGTGGTAAGCTCGCTTACAGCGAGCTGTCAGCTAGTTTGTGTCGTCAATGTAAAGTATACAGAGGACGCTGTGAAGGTCACATTTCAATGAACATTATTTTGCCGTGTAGTAGCGGTGTACAAGTCGGCTACGACCTTAAGTTTTCTTCGAAGAAGGCTTTGGTCCTCTGAGCTTGCTTATGTAATCTTATGATTTTGTCTAGGCAAAAAAAGCTCATAATATGCTCATTCCGTTAGCAAAAGCCAACAAAAACCATTACAAATCACTGTGCACTAATTGACAAAGACGTACACAGCGTGCACGTGAAAAATTATGCGCGATTAGTGAGATTGCTATTAGGTACTAGGACGAGGAGAATCAGCGATAGGGAATCAAAGAGGATCCCAAGAGAAGAATGGAGATGATCTGATTGAGCAATGATCCAGTGATCACAAATTAAGAAAATCTAATTGATGGTTGTAATAAAGGACTCGAAAGTAAAAAAAACGAGTGTGCTTTAGACCATACGACTGAAGTAAAACTTCTTTAGCTCCATCTCTACCGTTCGCCTCGCCCTATCACACTTTTCGTAAGCCTCTCGTACCGCAATCAGTAGCTTACTCCTCAAGTCAAGCGTGCGTGCGTTTAATTTAATTTTGTTTTGACATTATTTTAATTTAATTTGATTTTAGGTTTATTTGATTTTGATTTAATTGTGATTTAATTTTGATTGTTTTTGTTTTTTAGTTTTACCTTACAATTTATGGACTATTATTGTCTGAAATAAATGTTTGAATTTGAATTTTGAATAAAGAATTCTGTAGTAACTACGAGCATGGGCGCCGGCTTGATTATGTTCAGGGAGGTGTATCTTTAGAACCTTGCCTCGAATAGGATTGGTGTAAGTTAGATTGGTGAAATTCTGTGGAATTATAGAACTAACTTTTTCGACTTGTTCAGGACAGTTTGAGAACTGAAGAGAAGGACGCAAGAGCGAGCGAAGTATGCTCGAAAATTAGCACCTCGCCCCGGATATGTTAGGATAATGTCTTCATGTTTTTGTACGTTTTATTAAAAGTCAGTAGGGTGCAAGTACACCCCCTTGCACTCCCCTCCCGGCGCACATGATCACGAGTAGCATAAATAAACGGCCTGATATAACCAATATACCCTTTTTTTTGGAATGTGGGAAATCATCCAATGACTTGCTTGTCAGACTTTTACTGACTAAAACCCACTCTTGTTCCTTCAGTTGCCTGTGTCAAGGGCCGCGGAAAACACAAAGAAATTGGTACAGTCTCCTACAATAGGTACATCGTATACGAACCAGAATTCAAAATAAAAATACAAGTTTATCTGCAAAAAACGGTGATACACACGAAGTAAAGTCGCAGTTTGAATAAATAAATAATTAAATTCATTTATTTGCAAACAAGTGACACTGTTACATAAACGCTCTGGCTCCTGAACTAGGTAGTTAACCTGTATCTCAGGAGACAGTACCCTTCCTAATTACCTAATACAATTTGTTTACATGGTACAATGCTAATAAATAATAAAAAAAAACATTAAAAATAAAAAAAGTGTTAATCTATGAAACCATGAATAAGAATGTTCGCTTTACCAGCTGCTCGCCGGCGAGGAATGAAAACAAATGAGGATCGTTGTGAGAGATGCATAGTCATGGACGATCATTGATCAACCTTTTTTTGTAAAACAAATGGAAATAAAAGTTGTCTTCGTCCATCATAATTTCTAAAGTTATGGCGTCAGTAAAAAAAAATATTGCTTTAATTTTCCCCTCGCCCGTTGTCGACCCGCTCGATAGATGGCGTTGGCGTCGAATTAGATCGCGCTATGGTTTCGTTCCCCAGTAGACTCTATAAGGGCTGCAATTTTATTAAGACGCAACCATAACTGGTATTCACAAAAATAACGTTCTATTTTTGAAAAATCGGCCCCTTTAGGTCGATTTGTACTTAATAATAATGTGATTCTGCTGCACTACTGCAGTAATTAATTAGGTACCTTAGCTTCTAGGTAAAATAACATTAAATGAGCAATAACGAATGTCGAAAACTCAAAATATATGCCACTTATTATTTTGGAGTTTTTGACAATAGTCCTCAGCTTTCAAATTTTATGTTATGACGTGTGTGTCGGCTGTTCGGTACAATATGTGGTCTTAGGGTTTCGATGTATAGGTTTAAAGAACTTTATTTTCTCATTGGAACATAGTTCACTTAAAATGAGATTCACAAAAATATCTTATTAAATTCTAGTACAGCTTTAGCTTATGGCGACAAGTTTCATACTATTACAACTAAATAATTTTATTTTACAATCAGTTCAGCAGCATCTCATTACAAATAGTGACAGTAAATGTGAGATTTTAGTTTTTTTTTGTAAATATTTAGATTATCACACATTTTAATGTCATTAGCAGGCTGTTGTGAAGTTGTTCTCCCTTAAACAGTATGTTTTTTTTCCGTAAGTCAGTGTACGGTCGAGTTGTTATTAATTTGTATCTGTTTCTTAAGTAATGTTTTTTGAGTTAATGTAATGTTTGAGTGGATGTTGCCTGTGACTATTTTTTTAACTAGATTGCAAGTGTTGAATGTATATAATTGCGTGATGTTAAATAATTTAGTTTTAGTGTATAGCTCCTTTATATATGTTTATGAAAGGAAACACTGATCCAAAATACTTGACATGTTTTATTCAAAAAATCAATACTTTTCCATTTAGAACTCACAGCCGACTGATAATCCAATTATTTTCTTTCTAATTTAAAACCTATTCTAAACTTCCTTTTAAAAGTATATTTGATCAACCAACCTGTCTGCTGACAAGGTTTGTATGTGACCCTTTTTTTAATTCTCCATACTCAATTGTTTATTTGCATTTCACAATATGATCATTATGGACTCTGTCGGGCACAGCAAAAACAGTAGAAGAGAGAAAACCTTTGATATAACTAAGCCTATCAGTCTTCTGGACTAAATCTTAATATCATTATTTTAGTTTTTAATACATTTAATCTTTACTACTGCTTATTGGATATATTAGCACTTATATTTTGTCGATCAAATATTCATTTATACTCTATCAGCACTTTCTTATTAAGAATTGTTTTAGTTGTTTTGGACATAACTATATTCATTTTATCTTCTTTTTTTAATAATTCAGGTAGTTTGTTATATATTTTTATGGACGTTACGTAGGGACTTTTAGAATGTATTTTTAGTCCAGTAGTTCGAATGTTTAATCTTGATTTATGTCGGAGTGTGTAACGTGATTGTATTTCTTCGCGTCTTGTCGAAAATTCTTGTTGCTAATATGTTCAAACTGGGGAGAGTTAAGATGTTATGATTTTGGAAGTGAGGCTTCAGCTGTCAGTTTGTTGGATGTTTACTAGGAGTGTTGGTGCATACTTCCTTAGTAGGTATCACAATAATTACCCAAATGACTTTAATATAAATTAAATTAAATCATTTACATCCAAAATATAGCGTATTATCTATGAGAAAAACAAAAAAAATGCCATCTCAATCTCAATGTAGATTAGCACCCCTAGCCAAATAACTTTTCTAGTATCGTTTACGCTATCGCTTAATACAAAAAACTTTTTTCAAAAGTATTTTATTTTTCACTTATTTTTTTTTTTTTTTTTGAAGTGAAACTTCTTTAGAATCGTTGTGATTTCAAACCGGATGCAACGGAAAAAACGACAGGTAAGAGACACAAATACAAAAGAGCGAGAGAGCAGATGACGGCGAGAGGAGAGGGCGCGCGCGACGCGGGGCCTGGGGTCCCGTCACTTCGCTACCGATCATCAACTTTAGACAACTATTGCTCACCTTTGGCCACCTTTTGACAATCTTTTCCCACCTTTGACCACCTTTGACCACCGATTGCTCACCTTTCGCTCACCTTTGACGACCTATTGCTCACCTTTGACCACCAATTGCAAACCTTTGACCAACTTTTGCTCACCTTTGGCCACCTTTTGACCATCTTTGCCCATCTATGCTCACATTTGCCCATCTTTGCCCACCTTTGACCACCGATTGCTCACCTTTCGCTCACCTTTGACCACCTATTGCTCACCTTTGACCACCAATTGCAAACCTTTGACCAACTTTTGCTCACCTTTGGCCACCTTTTTGCTCACCTTTGGCCACCTTTTGACCATCTTTGCCCATCTTTGCCCACATGAAGTTTTACTTCTATCGTGTGTGAATCGCACACACACCTTTTTTTTTTTTATTGTTGTTGTACAAAAGAAGTAAAACTAAATATTAAATTTATGCCCGATTAGATAACACCTATAACATGGAATTTGAACATTTAGAAACAACCAAAACGTCATCGTCGTTTAAAAAGTGCTGAATAAATTCCGATAAAATTTATATGGGACCACCTCTGAAGTATGACCTATCATAAAAAAAAGAATCATCAAAATCTATTCACAAATGGCGGAGATATCACGTAAAACAAAAAACTTACAGACGAATTGAGAACCTCCTCTTTTTTGAAGTCGGTTAAAAATGTATGGCAATGACATAAATGACATTGGTGCCAATTCATTTGTGCACATACTAAACTTAATTTTGACTATTGCTATCTTTTTCTCTCTAATAAAACAAGAAAGAGACAAACGTAAATTAGAGCTGTCAAATTTAGTTGAACTATAAATTTCCATACAAATTAAGGGTACACGTAAAACCACGTCGACTTAAAACACGGTAAAGCGCAAGGGGTAAACTAGTTTGACATCTCTAACTTAGTTCATAGCTATAGCCGTCCTTTTCTCGCACTGTATTGTTAGAATAACCACAATATCAGAAGCTAGACTTTAACTTTTTTTTGGGAAACTACAAATCTACGGGTAAAAGCAATAAAACAACCAGACACAATCAAATATTAGGTTATATTGTGGAAAATAAAAAGAATAAAACACAAAGGTAACTAATAATCTTAGGTTGTAATCAACTATTACTTATTCATTAGCGTATCACACAAATATTATGATTTAAAAGCAGTGAGGCACTTTATAGTAAAATTAAAGATGCAAAATTCACTAACACAGATTAAATATACCGCTCTAAAGTAAAACAACAGTCACAGTTCAATAAGTAAGTAGTATGGTATTTAGTGATCAAGAATAGAGAAATAATTATAATTGACTTACAGTACTTCTAGGTTACACTTACACTTGTAGAGATCAACTTGTCGACTCGGTGGTCCGCGTTCGAATGGCCTGATCGCCTAATCGCTCCTCTCTCGAGCACACCCGTTTGCGTCACCGTTGAGTGATCAGTCAACAAAACAACTTTGACACTTGTCACGTGGTCGAAAAGAGACTCGCTGAGTCAAAACGTTTCCGGAATATTCCAAAATTGTAAAATTAATTTATTGTATTTTTAAAAAAAATGTAATAATTATTTGAAATGTCTAACAGACGGCCGTCCTGAGAAAGGAATGACCTCATTTCTTTCCGGCCATTCGAACACGTTTGTATGTCCCTATACAAAACAATCGAGTCGTAAACTTAAAACTTGGAACTTAAACTTAATCATTTATTAATCTTAACATACTAATGTACTCATATAAACATTTAGGCTTCTTGGTGATAGAGATTACTTAAACTGTAACTTAGTTAAATTAACAATGTTTCAAATATGGTAACGTACTCTGGAATCAATTTAAGATTATGCCGATGAGCGTGGTTACCTGTTTGCGGGAGGAACCTGAAACATCAGACATAATTAGTAAAGTTCTTTTGTGCTTAGAGAAAAGATTATACCTACCTAAGTACAATTCATATTCTGAAGAAATTAACACTACTACTGCATAGAGGATCATCTATAGTCAGTATATAGAGATTAGAGGCATAAGAGCCTTCATTTTGAGATAGCTGAATGTAGTTATATTAATTAACACTGGTTCTGCGGGATCTAGTTTAATTACCCCAATTACTATGACAGCTTAATAGTATCGCTTGGCAAAAGAAAAGGTGAACACCGTTTGTGCTCCGGAATCTGTCACTGTTACTGACCACCGTTTGCACTCCGGTCTCGGTTCACTTTCATAGAAAAGGTGAACACCGCTTGTACTTCGGCATCCGTCATTGTTACTGACAACCGCTTGTACTTCGGTCTCGGTTCACTTAATTTGAAAAAGTATGAACACCACTTGTACTCCGGAATCTGCCACTGTTACTGGCTACCGTTTGTACATCGAAAAGGTGAACACCGTTTGTGCTCCGGGATCTGTCACTGTTACTGACCACCGTTTGCACTCCGGTCTCGGTTCACTTTTATAGAAAAGGTGAACACCGCTTGTACTTCGGAATCCGTCATTGTTACTGACTACCGCTTGTACTTCGGTCTCGGTTCACTTAATTTGAAAAAGTATGAACACCGCTTGTACTCCGGAATCTGCCACTGTTACTGGCTACCGTTTGTACTTCGGCCTCGGTTCATTTTATGAAAACATTTACTGGCGAGTAGAGTCCAGAATGGTCAGAAACAGCCCGACATTCACGCCAAGTCGGATCTGTAATTAAATCTGGGAGAGGTACGGGAAGGAAAATGAGGATTGTCATAATCATAAGTCTTAACAGTTCGCCTAAAATCCCTAAATGATAAAGTTTATGTATACAGTGATATTAAAAAGTTAGTTCATATGTATATAACAGGTATATAATATAACACGCATAACATATTTGATTTGAGTCAATATCTCTGTTAACTGCGTCGTTATCGATAATGTAATATTCGTCACAGGCAGCATCTTTACTACCAATTGCAGGGTTACTGTCTTCGTCATCGGTATCTTTAGTATTAAGTGTAACGTCATTGTCTTCATCATCAGTCTTTTTACTAGGTGCAACAGTTATCCAACGATTTAGCTGGTCTGCTGGATAAATACTCTTGTATTTAAGTTTTGAGTTACCTTTGATGCTAGATATTTCGTAACGATCATTATCTAAAACCGCCGTAATTTTAAGAGGACCCCTAAATATTGAACATAACTTTTTCCGTCAGCGGGGTTGTGATGATTCGGTATCATTACTAAATCACCTAATGCAAAATATTTCGTAGGAGCCCTATTACTGTCAAATCGTCTCTTCATATAGTCTTGACTCTTTTCTGTGTTTTCTACAGCTGCTGTCGGTATTTCATCAAGTGATAAGCCTGGTTCAGGTGTATCTATAGAGTCACTTAGTTTGACTAAAATAGGACTTTCCCCAGGACATATTTTACAGCGGCCGAATACTATTTCGGAAGGGGATTTACCAGTGGTTTTATTGACAGTGTTATTTAAACTCCACTGCAATTTACCTACTCTAACATCCCAATCACGTTTACCTTGGTCAAAATTAGTTGTAGCTAAAGAGTCAATAATTGAACGATTATATCGTTCAATCTGCCCGTTGGCTCGCAGTGTTGCTACGGCGTTCAGTATGTGTCTAGCACATAGAGTCTTTACGAAATTTGTGAATGCCGCAGAAGTGAAACTAGTGCTGCGATCGGCAATAATAACATTCGGACTACCTATCATATATATGTCTTGCAGTATTTTAATAGTAGTTTTTACATCTTTAACAGGTCGAATAAAAATAAATTTACTGAATACATCGATTATGCCCAGTATATAAGAATTCCCCTTTTTACTTCTCACAAATGGTCCCAGATGATCCATGTAGAGAGTGTGGAATATTTCCTTTAGGTATTGGGTGTAGGTAACCGGTGGGTTTATTAGAAGATACCTTATTGTAAGCAAAAAAACCAGTAATCTTGTCTTACTTTATCAAGCATCTTCTCTACTCCAAAATGACCCATCTCGTCATGGCATAACTGGCAAATACGCCATATAAACTTTGTCATCCTGGAGGACAAAATTAGTAAAAATGTCTTTAACGTCTTTTTGGTTACTCTGCAAGATCAATTTGATGTGTTGCAGCTTTGGGTCTGACATTTGAACTGTTTGTGGCCAATCAGTTGTACTAATAATTATTATTTCGTACTCCCTAGCATCTAAGAGATCCCGGGAATCTGGTTTATCAACAGGGTTGCGGCTCAGCGCGTCGACATGTCTCATGTTGTCGCCTGGCCTATATTCTATAGTGTAGTCATACTCCTGCAATAGCAGCCACCACCGTGCTATGCGGGGCACGAGATCTCGTTTAGTTATGGTGGTCCTAAGAGCGTTACAGTCTGTGTAAACTTTAAAGGGTATGCCAATCAGATCTGGGAGGAGACCGTTCATCAGGTCTTTGTAATAGAATTCCGCCTGTTCCAAACTTGCTGACATCGCAATGCACCTCCGTTATGTAGGTTGGATCGTATAGTGCCAATATGGGACGTTCGGTTAATTTGATTTTAATTATATTAAATACTTCCTCTTGGGAACTACCCCAGACCCAAAGAGTATTTGCTTTTGTCAGGTAAGTCAATGGTTTAGTAACACTGGCAAAATTAGGGACGAATCGTCTGGAAAAACTAGCAAGGCCAACGAATTGTCGGACTTGATGAACGTTGCTGGTGGTCGGAAATAAGGCCACGGCCTCAGTCTTTCTACTACCGGGTCTAAGGCCATCTTTGGAGATCTCACAGCCTAAATAGTCCAGCTTTGTTTAAAAAAAATAACATTTTTAAATATTTAAAGTTAAACCGGCTTTACGGAGGAAGCCAAAGATTTTTGCAAATTTTTCTAGAACATCGTTTACGTCAGTTGAGGGAGATAGTATGTAATCCATATAAGTTAGGGCTAAGTCAAATCTATCCTTTCCCAAGGCTTTATTTATCATATGTTGGAAAACTGCTGGCGCGTTAACTAAATCGAACGGCCAAAACTATAACTGACATAGGGTAGGAATCTTTTACAGTCTTTTTATTAAGCGTTCTATAGTCCACACATAAGCGATAGTCGTTTTTCTTTTTAACTAAAACAATCGGACTCGCTAAGAGAAACAATTTTATTATCAAGGAGCTCGTTAACAAGTTTCTGAACTTCAAATCGCTCGCTACATGGCAACCTCTGGCTTATATGAAACTGGCGAATCATCACTAAGTGTAATGTGCATTTTCGAAATAGTTGATGTCCCTAGTTCACCAACATTCAAAGCAAAACAGTCGCGGAACTCATTGACCAAGGTTAGTAGTCGCTGTTTTAGTTCATCGGTGGTCTCAGACCCAATCTTTAGCATATTTAGTGTCAAGGGGATAGGACTTATCGTCTATCGGTTCCTCAATTGTCAGTTTGCGGATCCCAACTTTTTTAGTCTTTTGGAAATCACTATACATGTCAAGCGAGATTGGTAATAAGTTGGCTCTTGCGATAAGCTTACCCTTATTCAATATGTGTTTATTTCCCGAAATATTAATAACTAATATTTTTCCTGACCCCATTATCATTCAAAATAGGCCGTGAGGAATTATCATTTCCTCATCAGTTTTAAAACTAGTATTCCCTGTTTAGTATATTAATCCTGTGGGATTATTCCCTAAACAGATATCTACACCTACTACTCCACTAATCTCTTTATCTTACTTCACATAGACTTCTGATTTTTCTGCTTCGGCCGTCTCTGAATAAAGCATCAAAGTATTACTAGTTTTATAAGGTTTCACTTCGGGCAACTCTGTAAGACTCCGACCAATAAGTACATCTGTGTTAATAAACTCATGACTTAAAATAAATGCTTCTACTATAGCAGTAATAAAATCCACGCTTATTCCAACAGATACTTTACCTAACGGAAAACCTTTTAAAAGAGGTAATCCCTCTGTTGTGATATCTAATTTTAAGTCTATTGCTGTACTCTGTTTTATAAGCGTGCATTCGCTACAGAAGTCAACAAATGCAGTTCTTTGTGTGTCATTTAAAGTAATATTCTTAATATAAATATTTTTAGTAGGTTTACTGGATTGAAGTAGCTGTACCTTATTAACATTAGGGGCATTTTTATTATCCTTGTCCTTATCTGCATCGCGCATTTTGGAACAGTATGCCCCGGCTCAGGACAATTATCGCAATTTACTTTAAATGAAGGGTTTTTATTGTTACGTGTACTCTCTTCGGGTTGTGTAGGGGTTTTCTTAGCTTCTCTTACAGTTTTACTAGAAACACTGCGTAAGTACTTAATTGATGTACTTGGTCGTTTAAAATCAGAACCTAAAGCATTAAGGCGGATGTTATTATCGTATATACCCTGCACAATACAGTCTACAGCATTTTTACCCTTGATTCCGCAATGGTTAACTAACTTAGCTTTATCATAGAAGTACTCTTCAAGAGTCTCATCCCTCTTGCTCTTCCTATCTAACATTTTGGTAAGTTTATCTGTATATATATATTACTCATCTGTATATATATCTATCTTTATCACCCCTGTTGTATATAAATGAGCAGTCTCATTAACCTTCTTCAACCGTGATAATTATCATTGTTTGATTCTTTTGTCTCGGATCAAAGTTAGGTATAACATCCTTAGCACCTATAAAAGAACTTTGATCGCGCTTACTGATTGCATCGATTAATTTTACCAAGACATCAACTTCCTTTGTTCTATGATTGGCATTTCGTTTTCGACGTGTACTACGTCGGCGTGATCTACCCTTATTGCTATTCGATCTATATGAACTGGACGCAGTTATCCTACTCGACACAGAACTTCGGCTATCATGTCTTTTGTATTGTCTCTTGTATGACCTATACGATTGCGAATCTGTACTTCGTAAATGCCTAATTGATCGTAAACTTCGATAACGTGATTTTCGATTTAATGAACTGCGCATCCGTCGTGAATAATCTGTATCAGAGGACAGCTATCAGTGGTGTCACTATGTGTTATGGACCGCGTAAGTGCCCGAGCACGTTTGGCTCTTCGAGAACGACTTTGAGTTTTCCTGTTACTAGACCTACTCCAACGCTAATCTACAAGTGGAGGTGTATAACTTTTCCTATCAGACGTCGTTGTAGTACAGACGTATTATTGTCAAGTCTATAGTCAATTAAAAAAATAGAAGTCAATTAAAAGGAGTAGGGTGGATACAGGGAAATAACGAGGTTTATTATTTTATTTTTTTGAATGTTAACATGTTCATGTGAGGTACAAATAAACATTGTTTCTTTCTTTTGTAATAAGAATTCTCATAAGAATACGTAACATTTTAGTAAGTAGGTACGTAGATTAAATGTGTCACAAGATTATGGTAGAATTATAATTTTGTATATCTGGTACTAATATGGCAAAAAATAAAACGAAATAAAATATTCAGCCAGGTATCATCTAAATACCATACAAAAGTATTCGAGCTACATTGAAAATAATGTAATTGACAGTTTTCATTCGCTGTGTGGCATCACACCTAATGTCTGCTGCTCCGAGAGTATAGAATAGCTTGTTGATCTAATTATAAAATAACACCACTAATAAAACATGCGAAGAGACGGTTAGATTCATAAGCTTCGGTACAGCATGTAACTTGTAAACATGTCAACATTTCATACTCAAAAGAGTGTGAGTTACCCCTAAAAAAACGTCCGTACCCATCCAGGAAGTAGTAACTCCAGCAGGATTTGCACGGATTACTGCAGTGTACCTGCATAAACCTCCATAGAGTAGCCTGCATGGCAAAGTATTTTCAAGAGTTCACTTCACAATCATCTAGGTAAATCACTGTTGGTTTAGTAACCCACACTTACATCGCGTGCGCATCGTCATTAACCTGCCAGTACGTTCATAGAGTAGCTTCGGCCAAACAATTTTGTAGAGAAAAGAAATATCCCGGAGAGTAGCTCCAACAAAATAGTCTTGATTAACCTATTTCAATTAATCTGTGGCAGCTATTTCACTCGAGCGGTAAACAGTTTAAGATGTAAACAAAGAACATGTTACTTTATAGGTGGGCGTTGACTATCCCACTTCTGAATTGTTAGAATAACCACAATATCAGAAGCTAGACTTTAACTTTTTTTTGGGAAACTACAAATCTACGGGTAAAAGCAATAAAACAACCAGACACAATCAAATATTAGGTTATATTGTGGAAAATAAAAAGAATAAAACACAAAGGTAACTAATAATCTTAGGTTGTAATCAACTATTACTTATTCATTAGCGTATCACACAAATATTATGATTTAAAAGCAGTGAGGCACTTTATAGTAAAATTAAAGATGCAAAATTCACTAACACAGATTAAATATACCGCTCTAAAGTAAAACAACAGTCACAGTTCAATAAGTAAGTAGTATGGTATTTAGTGATCAAGAATAGAGAAATAATTATAATTGACTTACAGTACTTCTAGGTTACACTTACACTTGTAGAGATCAACTTGTCGACTCGGTGGTCCGCGTTCGAATGGCCTGATCGCCTAATCGCTCCTCTCTCGAGCACACCCGTTTGCGTCACCGTTGAGTGATCAGTCAACAAAACAACTTTGACACTTGTCACGTGGTCGAAAAGAGACTCGCTGAGTCAAAACGTTTCCGGAATATTCCAAAATTGTAAAATTAATTTATTGTATTTTTAAAAAAAATGTAATAATTATTTGAAATGTCTAACAGTATTTTTAGCAAAATATAGCTATTCTCTAATTTTAGTTATTGAACAAGAGAATTGGCACCATTGTCTTTTTTTTTTGTGGAAATCATCCAATGACATCTCCCGGTCTGGGTGGAGCGGCAGGGCGTGTCAGACTATTACTGACTAAAACCCACCCCTGTTCCTTCCCTGCCTGAGTGCCTAGGGGAGCGGTAACTCTGTTACGAATTTATCCGCTACCCCTAGGCATGGGCACCCTTACCTGCGTAGAGAATTGTCACGTGACTTATCGCAGTTAATGTCATTGCCATATACTTTTAACCAACTGCAAAAAACGAGGAGGTTCTCAATTCGACTGTATTTTTTTTTTTTATGTGTGTTACCTCATAACTTTTACTAGGTGAACCGATTTTGAAGATTTTTTTTTATTTGAAAGCTGTTGCTTTACATGTGGTCCCATTTTAATTTGGTGAAGATCTGATAAAGAACTTCGGAGATACGAGTACACAATGGAACTCTTTAATAAATGATAGCAAACCTTCCAGAATTGCTGCAATCTCATGTCTGTATATTGTTTTCACCACTTCATAACATAAATTACGCTGATAGGCTCTGAAGGGGTATACAGATTTGTACAGTTCACCCTGATTCACCCTAATTTCACCAACTATGTTCAAATTCCCTATTTTTGGGGCTATCAATTCGGGCATAACTTTACTATTAATATAGTTTAAGAATTGGGTACAACAACTAAAAAGTGAAAAATAAAAAACTTTTTACAAAAAAAAAGACAACCGACTTCCATAAATACACAAAAAAATGCAAAATAACTTTAATTTCGGAAGTCGGTGTCAAATAACGAAGAAAGTAAACTAGAAACACCTTGTCTTTTTTTTGTAAAAAGTTTTTGTACTAAGCGTTATAGTAAACGATAATAGAAAAGTAGTCTTTAAGTCAAGAGTGAATAGGTTACTTCTAGGCAAGCGTGCTCCATCTTCGACCACATCATCGCTTACCATCAGGTGAGATAGTGGTCAAACGCGAGCCTATCAAACATAAAAAAAAAGTAGGCTAGGGCGGCTGTTATGTTTATGATTCCATTTTATTATCAGCCCATTTATGGCCACGAAACAAAATTTTAGGAGGTTTTATTATACTAAACAAGCTCTTCATACCCATGAAAGCTTTATACAAAAGCGATTTAATTAAAAACGTTGTTGAGGTTAGGAAAACTTTTTACAAAATGGTTAACTGTGGTTTAAGTCACTTCAGGGAATTTAGCCCATAAAAGCCTTTAAACTCGTGAAAGAAAACACCTGTAGATACTTCTTTAAATCAATTTATGAATATATCATAACTTTGAAATGTGACTCGAGTCCTCCTTTGTCGTCTGTAGCTCTGCATGAAAAAGCCCAAAACTAGCCGGCTCGCGCTCTTTTATTTTTAAAATTGATCTATAGGTTGCCACATAAAAATAAGTGTTGCAACATAATAAAATTAAACAGTCGATTATTGTGAATGCTAACATTCGGCTAATCCTGACGACAAACGCGACCTCGCGTTTAACAATGAGTAAAACGTTAAAAAAAATAGCTTTGAAAACAAACATTACAATTCCATTATTATTAATATTACACACATTAAAATATTCTCTCTCAATTTCATACATCGACTACAAGCACTCTCACTTGTAGCGACTCACTCTTATAACTTACATCGACTACAAGCACTCTCTCTTGTAGTGACTCACTCTTATAACTAACATCGACTACAAGCACTCTCACTTGTAGCGACTCACTCTTATATCTAACATCGACTACAAGCACTCTCACTTGTAGCGACTCGCTCTTATAACTAACATCGACTACAAGCACTCTCACTTGTAGCGACTCACTCTTATAACTAACATCGACTACAAGCACTCTCACTTGTAGCGACTCACTCTTATAACAAAGATCGACTACAAGCACTCTCACTTGTAGCGACTCACTCTTATTAATGACATCGACTACAAGTACTCTCATCTGTAGCGACTCACTTTTATAAATAATATTGACTACAAGTACTCACTTTTAGCACCTCACTCTTATCACTAATCATCGAATACAAGCAATCTAACTTGCTTCGACTCACTCTATCACTAAACATCGAATACAAGCAACCTCACTTGCATCGACTCACTTATCATTTCTGACATCATTTATCATATTCATTATCATCCAATTAATGTATTTGCCACAAGTTAGGGCACTTCACTTTATTCTCATAAACATTTGGTGATATATAATAATCAATCTTTTTAACTCTTTTTCACTTTCACTAATCTTTAAGCTTATCATCACATCAGTATTATCATTATCATCCCTGTTTACTTTCTATATTTCACTATTAATGTATTTGCCACAAGTTAGGGCACTTTACTTTATTCTCAAATAAACATTTGGTGATATATAATAATCAATCTTCTTAACTCTTTTTCACTTTCACTAATCTTTAAACTTATCATCACATCATCAGTATTATCATTATCATCCTTGTTTACTTTCTATATTTCACTATTAATGTATTTGCCGCAAGTTAGGGCACTTCACTTTATTCTCAAATAAACATTTGGTGATAAATTATAACCACTCTTCTTAACTCTTTTTTATTTTCACTAATCTTTAAGCTTATCATCACATCATCACTATTATCATTATTATCCCTATTTACTTTCTATATTTCACTATTTATGTATATGTCACAAGTGATAAATTATAATCACTCTTCTTAACTCTTTTTTATTTTCACTAGTCTTTAAGCTTATCATCACATCATCATTATTATCATTATTATCCCTATTTACTTTCTATATTTCACTATTTATCTATATGTCACAATTTAGGGCCCTTCACTTTATTCTTAAATAAACATTTGGTGATATATAATAATCAGTCTTCTTAACTCGTTTTCATTTTCACTAATCTTTAGGCTTATCATCATCATTACTTTCCCTATTAACTTGCTACAATTCACTATATCTTTATGTATTTACCACAAGTTAGGTCACTTGGTCTCATTCTCAAATAAACAGCCAATAATATTATGTGTAACTACGTAAGATACAACTCATTATCGCATTAAATAATCATCAACAATGTAGAATTCTCTTAGTAAACAAAGTAAATTTAAGTATAAGTTTATTTCATTTCATTTTAATAAAATAATAATCAGGTATTAGGACCATCCAAATAATAAACAAATCATAATTCTTACATTCACTGCAAATCTCCCTTCTCTCTTTTCTATTCTCTTATTTATTCTCTCTCTCTATTCTACTATGATAAAAATTCTGTTGACCTCCCTATTCTGAATCACTCGACATCACATTATGGTTAAAAACCAGCCAAGGGTGTAACTTGCTTGTCAACGGCATAAGCTGATCTATATGGTTTGCAACCTTATTTCCTGGTTATAGGAGTCTTTTCATATTTGGTAGCAATTGTGGCCCATAATTTAAGAAATTCTATGCAGTCCTACACATTTTGGTATTAATTAACAACCATATCCAGGATCTAAACGAATATCTTTTTCTTATTGGCGACATATCAAAACGCTCGTTCTGCAGAACTCGTCGACCATATTGAATCCGCGAGTTTGTATCCGATCTGAGTTCATCACAATATAAGGGAGTAGGTACGACTAGAAGATATTCTTTTTCACCATTTTATTCAAATATATTTGAGTTAGATACAAATCCCATCAAATGGCACTTCAAATAGCGAGAAATATTCCATAAAACCTGAACATTAGTACTACTTTTAACATTTTCAACTGGTTTGATGTAAATAAAGAAGAATGCACATATTTCACCTGACTATTTATAAAAAAGAAATATATTATCTTAAAATTCACTTAATTTAATTGTAAATTGATTACGCTTATCACAACGTTATAAGAAACGCAGAAAAACCATATTTTTTTTTTATTTTTCTATACGCTTATTCTACGTCAAGGGTGAACGTACTCGTATTACCATGTTTTGAACGCATCCCAATTATTCTTTTTTACGACGTTTCATGTTACACACTAACACACTGCTACATGGTTTTATTCAACTCGGTTTCCGAGTTTTATACGTTATTTTACGTTTCATTTAATCAGTTAGTATTTCTTTATTAGTCTTTCTATAATATATATTAATTAGAAATACTATATGACATTATTTTCTAATCTTACAGAAAGTCTTTATAGCATACCTTTTAACTATACATAAACTTTCAATAGTAGGTTTTTAAATGTATGAAAAGGTGGCATTGTTCTTTTGTGAAAGCATAAATAAACGATCTCTAAATTTTATGTAAAATTTCCTTTTCACTTAAAATAATAAAACGGGTTTCAGTATAAAGCGTATCGAACGGTTCATTATTTTTTTTTTGGGTTTAGATTAAATATTAGTTTTAATATTTTAAATAAACATCGATACATACGAACGATTTGTCATCTCTCTGATTTTGGAACTACTAACAACATTATCTTCTTGTTGCTGTACGATTGCTCTTAAATATCAATTTAACTGGCGTACGTGTGAATTTCAAACTCGGCTGCAGGGTCAAATAATGCCAAAACAGGTGCAGTAGCTACTTTTTAATGCATTTAGTGCTGAGCACTAGAGAATATTGTTTTGTAATAATTGTTAAACTCTTTTTTATTTACTTATTTATCTATCTATAAATTAAGGGTTTTGCTAACAGAGTAGTTTTGATTGAATTTTTCGCAAATTATACCATTCTTTAATTATTTAGGTGGTCACTCTTACTGTATGATAATTATGCTACA
Source organism: Polia nebulosa (assembly GCA_951329385.1). Lineage (NCBI taxonomy): Eukaryota > Metazoa > Arthropoda > Insecta > Lepidoptera > Noctuidae > Polia > Polia nebulosa. The sequence goes on from OX589602.1 coordinate 23,998,362, forward strand.
TGAATCGTATGCTACTAGTTTATCTGTTAGCGAACTTTTCATTTTCGCTACATTAGGTTTACCTAACTCCAGTATAATATATAACTAGTGGTGTCCGGTGATCGAAATTAATTTAAAATTTCTAGTTTGAACGTTACTAAAGTTTTATTAACAGAGACCATAAACATGGCATGACATGACTGAACCATAAACAAAAGAGTATTTACAAATATGTGTCAAACGTATGGTAGTGTGTGTAATGATTTTTTTTTAACTGTGCCAAATTTCATACTTCTCCGTCCGCGTAATTTTAGTAAAAAGAAGTACAAAGTTTTTGCTTCACTTATTAATATATTATAGAGAATAAAGTTCCCTTATTTATTAATCATTTCTTGACATAATCGCTATCATTAGTTTTAATTGAATTGTCACTATTATTAGCGTTAGATATCTTTTTGGGATTATTCGCTGGCGTATTATTTTGGTTACGAAAGTTGGAATTGTCATGTTGGGACACTGTACACAAGTAATTCAGGATTCTCCAGCTCCAGCTCCCATTTTTACGCATTTATCATTAGTACCCTGTATGAGACATTTTGTCATAATAGTATAATGTTCTAAGGACTGACCAAACTTGCATCTAATCTTTAACATTAACGACAGCAGATCTCCATAATTTTTGTTAGAAGGAAAAGCGTGTTTTAATTTTTGAATCCACTCGTTCCAATTAAAAATCACTGAGGGTAAACCCTGGTACCATTTCCTGGCCAAACCACTTAATTTCGGAAGTGCATATTGACATATTTGACGATCACTCCACGAGTAAATCTGTGCACAATTGCACATTCACTAATCTTGTTGATCCAATTTTCTATAGTTTGACTATTATCGCTCGGGTCAAATTCAGGTACCACACTAAATACAACAGGAAAGATGTTTTGCCCAAAAGTTGGAAGCTGCCAGCGGTGCAGAGTTACCGATGCAATTGTTCGTAGTTAAGGCGCAGCTTTAAGACTTTTAATGGTTTTTAATTGAACATCACGTCTAAACGACTAACTTAGTTTTATTTCTTTGAAAAAAAATATGTTACTCTAGACAATTTCTGTCGTAATTTGATCTGAGAATATTTGAAATTATATTTTATAACATAGTGTAATTAATTTATAAAGTTACGTCTAACGCGGATAAAAAATTGAGAATCACGTCAAAACTATAAAGCGTATTTCTATGAATCTTTCACCATTTTAAAGATCATTTAATTATTTATAATTTAATCGTAAGTGTTTCAGTTTAATACCTGTTGTTCTATGTGTAATAAATTAATAATGCGTCAAAATTCGGACAGCGCTCCTCGATGGGCGAGTCCTATCATTGGGCGGACGCACGACGCGCTACGCGAGCCCAGCGCAGAACACGCAAGCCAACCACTCTAGGTCATTGACAGTTAATAGCGCCCTAATGGCAGATGGTACAAATCAGGAGTAGTCTGGTCAGTTACTTCACGTAATCGTGTTGAGGAAATTAAAGGTGAGGTTTTCGTAGACTCGCGATCAGCCCTATTTCGAGAAGTTCTTAGTTCACGATGTTTAGAACGCTCATGTCTCCTACTTCTCTTACTATATCTATGACTACTACTACGCTTTTTATCAGGTCACTTTTTACTATTTTGTCCTGACCTATGGTGGTGATCATCTCTATCATTAGAACTCATCTTTAAACAAACTATCGCTACTTGAGTCACGCCGCCTTCGCTTAGAATGGCCCATTTTCAGCACGCTAAACGATTTCAAGTGGTTCAAAATAAGGTAAAAATGATTATATATAGCAACAAAAAATCTACACAATAATATAGTACCTATTAAATATGCACAGTGATATAGAGAATAGAAAGCACTGCACAGACACGTACACGATATTCAAATAATATATCCGTCTCAATCAGCAACTATGCTATAAAATTGAACGGTAATGTTAAATACATTTTTTTTTGATCGCTTGTAGGTATTTCTAAATACAGTTAAAAATTTTTGATTGAATACTTCTTAACAGAAATAAACAAGCTGCCCACAAATTGATACCCTTAGGTAGGTATCTACTACCATCTATTTCCAAATAAATTCACAGAACCGTTACTGTTTTAAACGTTTAGATCTTGTTTGCAATTGCAAACAGGCACTGTTTAAACATTAAACTGTTTGTCACAAAATCACTGATAGAAGTAATGCATGGATCTCTGACCTCAAAATGTCCTATGTCCAGGAAACCGCAACATCAGGCACGTGGATACACTTGAGCACACTTCTGACTTGAAAGAAAACACCTGTAGATACTTCTTTAAATCAATTTATGAATATATCATAACTTTGAAATGTGACTCGAGTCCTCCTTTGTCGTCTGTAGCTCTGCATGAAAAAGCCCAAAACTAGCCGGCTCGCGCTCTTTTATTTTTAAAATTGATCTATAGGTTGCCACATAAAAATAAGTGTTGCAACATAATAAAATTAAACAGTCGATTATTGTGAATGCTAACACTCGCCAACGTCTGTTAAACTAACCTCACCACTTTATACAAGAAGTCTCTCGAAAAAACGAGTTAACTGAATAACAAAAGCGTTGCCGTAAATTTTGTCTTAAATTTACAATAAAAGTTAGTTATCGTTGCCAAATTTAAAAAAAAAACTACACTTTTTTTCTGTCAATTTAGGTCGAGCTCCGAACTTGTGCGTGTGTTGTGTGTGTGTATTTTGTTGTGTTGTTGAACTTGTATCTAATTATAATATAATAAATATAAGACAGTGTCTGATGTAGTAATTTGACTGTTCATGTTTACAAAGTTAATAATGAGGATCTTATACTAATACATTTTGGTATCACGTCTGCACGTGTCTTCACGGTGCACTAAATTAACTATACACATGGTAACCTTTGTGGTGGAGCCTTTCCAATGTGTGAACATAATGTTACGAGTATAAACGTTGAAATTGAGCCATGATCATGAACCTGTGTTTTAGCATAGTCACAATGGCTACTTGTTAGCCAATTTTTAAAAGAACCGCCTATTAAACACTTTCCTTCTGATATAACTTCACGTCCTTTATAACATAATTATCATCACTTGACCGCTGTAGGCGTCACAGCAATTAATCAAGAGGTGAGTTTCACTTTCATTGCCCTGAAGTGTCACCTCTATGATCGCGAGTTCACAGACTGAGCTTGGCCATCAATACGCGAGTACGATTGGAAGGATATATACACGCGCTCAAGAGTTTACCGAAGTTCTTCTTTTAACTATAGGTGAAGGGAGTTTCCCGCAAACGCCGTTTACCAACCCGCATTGGCCCCGCGTAGTGGATTACGGCCCACACCCTCTCAAAGAGAGGAGGCCTGTGCCCCAGCAGCGGGTACATTAAAAGGCTGATGATGAAGGTACTTTGCCAGAAGAGAGCGGCTTGGTAGAGCTACCAGAAACAGCGCATGTCATCCAACTAAAGTCGATATCCCGATTCTGCTTCTTCGGAATTTACCTTCGCCGAAGTTGTGTAACGGGACTTGGCTGAAACTCTACAGAGAAATATCATCGAGGTGATAAACAGCTGACGTTCTGAGATTCTGCCTACCCCTTCGAAAAAGGCATGAGTTTATGTATGTACGTTGTATGATTTTGAAACGATTTGTTCGCCTAAAGAAAGGCATATTAACACTCGGCAAACTTCTAGCAAAAGCTATTTAATGTAGTAGGTAAAAAAAGTGTATATAGTAATAACATTATTTATAAAACTTTTTGTTTGTAGTTTTGCTTTCAGCAACCAAAATGTATAGTTTGAATAGTTTATTTATTTCACTCTTCATAATTTAAATTTCTCTTAAAATCTGTGTACAAAATCATGGCAATGAATACATTTTTATAAGAGATTACGTTGACGACTATACTAGTATAAACAGTTTATACTAGTATAGTCGTCAACGTAATCTGTCACAGTCGTCAGCGTCTTACACACTTATTTATTAAAAACACAATTCATTGTTTTAAGCACAACATCTCCACTAATGGCGAAATTATCGTTAGATAAGCTAATAAAATTTAAAAAAATTTAAAGGGAAAACAAAATTATAAAAACTTTTTTACAAAAAAATAGAACCGACTTCCAAAAAAAGTGCAAAATAACTTTAATTTCGGAAGTCGGTGTTCCTGTTTTGTGTCTTAGTTTTTTGACACCGACTTCCGAAATTAAAGTTATTTTGCACTTTTTTTGGAAGTCGGTTCTATTTTTTTGTAAAAAAGTTTTTTATTTTTTACTTTTTAGTCTTGGTTCCCCATTAAACTGTGTTAACAATTCATAGATATACGATAGCAGCAATCGCTGTTGATTTACTGTCAATTTTTGAAGAGTTCCGTTGTCTGTCTCCGAAACCCATCATCAGATCTTTTTGAAATTTAAATGGGACCATTTCGGAATAAACCCTTTTCGAACAAAAAAAGAATTTTGCAAATCCGTCAATATATGACGGAGTTATGCCCGAACATACATACATCCGAATTGATAACCTCCTCCCTTTTCGAAGTCGGTTAAAAATACGTTACCACAAAGATGAGTAAAGTATGTGTGTGTGTAGTGTGATAAGGGGTGAGGATGTGTAAAGTGTGTGGGAAGGTAAATGTAGAAGGGTGGTGTGTATCTTTCTTTATATACATGTTTAACTGTTGATAATTTCTTCAGATTCACTATTATAGTTTAATCGTAGAAGCCAGTCTCGTATTAAATCCTTGCAATTCTTAGTTGGAAGTGCATAAATGTTATTCACACGGTTTGCGATGTTATAGAAATTCAGGATGGAGCTGATGCCCCTGCGACTTGCTTAAGGTCATTGGAAAGCACTCTACACAGGGAAAGCACTTAAATTGGAAGGGGTATTTGTGGGGAATTAGTGGCAAACGTTGTTTAAACCATTTTGTCATCGCCACAATCCACAACAATTCTCGCTGGAGTACCGCATTGTTGCAGCAGCTAGATCATTTTTATGCGTTAAATAGCCCGTTCACACACCCAAGAAATTTCTTGGTGCAGTATTCGACTGACGTCCCCATACATCAGACGAATAAGTTTTTCTATAGTGGAAACTAATCTACCAAGAGATAATAAAATAATAAAAATTGACGGCACGGTTGGCGCAGTGGTTGAGCGTTCGGCTACTGCGCTGCGTGTCGCGGGTTCGATATGTGAGTTTAAATGTTTGTGAACACACCCACGATACAGGAGTATTTCCTAGTGTGGGGCGACGTTTCTTTAAAAAAAATAAAAAAAAAAATAAAAAAAAAAAAAATAAAAAAATAAAAAAAAAATGGTAGGTCCACCTGGCCACTCTTCACTGGTAGAGTGCGCTCACTAATTTTTAAAAGAACTTCGGCGAATTCTTGAGCGCGTTATTTTCGCCCAACTAAGCTCGCATATTGATGGTCTAGCGCAATTTGTAAACTCGTGAAGTCACGACCATAGATACGTACGTTTCAACGAAGCGTTCACGTCAGCCCTAATTCCTCGCGTCATCACAGGCAGAGTTTTTCGAAAATCGCCGCTAAATAGAAAGAACTGTAACTAATGGGAACTGTGGGGATGTCCTGCAGGGTTCTGTTAAAAGCCTCAACCGATTTTCTATTTGCCATAGTGTATCATCCCTTACGATTAGAGAACAATCCCTGGGCAACGGCCCTTCAAGCAGACGACGCGAGTTTGAACGTCGAAACGTTTCTATTCCTTTTAACATTTGAAGAGTCGATCGAAACCTACCTAAACCTAATACAAACATTTACCTAACGTCAGAAATAACTTTACATTAGGGGTATGTCCCTTGTAAAAGACGCCTCAACATAGGACGAACGACTCGTCCTGACACTACAGCATGTGTCTTCAACTTTAATATTAATTGTGGTGCTCAACAAACTAACGTCGTCATGTTTGAAACTCTTGGCACTAAAACTGGCGAAAAAGATGCCAAGCATCCCTCTAATACAAATAAAATGGTGTGCCAGCACACATCAGCCCAAAAGGGGTTTAATAACTAACTTAAACCTTTACAATCATGAATTTAAATTATCGGAAGCTTATCGTGTCAGAGAAGAAAAAGACAGAACTGTGCCAGTTCGAATACTCGTTAAACGTTGATCCCACTCCAGTGAAAAAACTTTTCAAAAATCATCAAGTGTTAATCTCTAAATTAACTATCAGTCCATATTGACAGAACTGTGGGCCCTCAATCGTCAGCTGAACCGATGGTGTCAACCAGACACCCTTTGCAAAGGCTACGCCCCTTTTAGCAAAGCCGGAATAAGCATCGACTGGGTGTCGGCATGAAATAACTTGAACTATTCAAGCTAGAAACAATGCCAATCTGGACCGCGCTCGTATACTAAGCTAACCGAGAAAACGTAAAACATTAAAAATATGGTACAGTATGTTCTGTCTTCAATCATCGACGGTCGCGTCCCTCATTGAATTGAACATGAAACAAAAAACAATGATTAATATTACACAAAATTACACCGATTATTTACATATTGTCATACGTATTAACGATGACGTACCAAATGTCTTCTGTCAATTTGTCATGTCAAATGATATCTGACACCGCTGTTTATTCTCTACAATTTTCCAAAGACAATTTTTGTAAATTTCTTCTTATATTTCCAAAATTTATATTTATGCAGTTCATGATTCCCTTTGCTTATTTTTATTGGATAACGTGGATTATAGGATTTACTAAATCCGCACTTCCCTGCATTTTTGGTTGTCAACTCGTTTATTAAGTTGCTATGACAACACACGTCAGCCAGAATAAATAAAATAAACACAAAAACAACTTTATTTTTAACGAGTTAATGGATGCCATCCTTCTTAGCAAAATTCGGGCGGGTACACAACTCCTCCTCCGGAAAATCCCGGGAATAATGTCGTTCCGCTTGCTGTGAATGCTGTGACGTTGCGAAGTGCCATTTATGTTGCAGTTTTCACCCAGGAAGATATCCGCTGGACTATCACCTAGTGGAATAATGATAGAATTAACCTGCATCGCTTTCCCGGCATGCAGCGCTGTTCCGACTCTATCTTCACCTCGGAGTTCTCTTGCTCGTAAACGTCAGCTGAAACATACTCTATTTGAACAACATTATCGTCTGAATCGACGTCACGAAAAACATTTGTCTCCGACGGAACCTCCATCTCGCAGCTTTCCATCCCGAGTAATCCCGACGACATCAGCCGATACCACATCTAAATGAATACAATTCTCGTTCGACTCGTGCTCGCCATGTGTTTCTTCTAATAAAGTCGCTTCCAGGTTCTCTGAAATTAAAAAGACTAATGGGAAAGGACTGACCTGCTTCTATCTTTTCATCCACGTAATCTTTCTTCACCTCATCCTCAACTTGGCTGCTATCATCGCAGCTTCGGCCATCATCGCCCAGGCCGCACTCTCCAGTTTTGCATATCATCGACTGGGCTGGCCTCAACGCATCTCTGGTCATCATCGTTACATTCATCCTCCAAGTCAATTTGTTGATTTGTTTCGATTATTGATCTAGAAAATAAATGTGCATCATTATCCTCGTTCCTATCATCTGACTGTTCACACGCCTCGGACACAACGTCCGGCTTCTCAAAAGTATAAAAATATCGATGATTCCGCTCCTTGCAAGAAACACATTTGCATGGAAATTCCTTTCTAAGCTTTTCGCAAAGCGATTCGAATTCCATACCATACTGGTACGTATATATAAAGAAGTGTTGGACTGCGCCCTGGAGCCACACTCCTAAAATGAGAGCATAATCACTCTTTCGCCACCCGTTGGCAATAGCCATCGACACGAACTCGTCGATAAATTCCTCAAGGTACACTTGATTATGTGTGGCCTGAGAAGAATAACATTTTTCACTCTCTTATATAAGTGACACTTATAATAAATAAAACCACTCAGCTTTGATTGCCCTCTGTACACTCGTCCTCGTATGTCCTCACATACGGCACTCATTACCCGGCGCTCGCCGCCTTTTGTAGGACCCCAGTGCTCCAGTAAGGCCTGCAGGGCTCCAGGAGTGCTATATAATTTAGGGGATTGTCTCATTCGCTGGCTACGTGAGAGTGTGGTGTATGAGAGTGACTGGCTAATATGAGGAGTGAGATAAAAGAAAGAGGGATAGACTAAGGATTACTATATTAATTTGAAAATAGATACATGTGTCCACTTCGTCCCGTATTATTATTATACTCTTTGGGGCGAACTCAAGTCTGTCATCAAACCTAACTACTCTTAACATTCGAACGACTCCTCAATATTCTCAACTGCCAGCAAAAGGCCGGTGCAGATCCGCTGAGTTTAGGTTGTGTCTACAATCGCTACAATACATACAGTCGAACATAGAACCTCTTCCTTTTTCGAAGTCTGTTAAAATACGATGCTAACTTAAGGCGCAGTTATACGACTTCCCATGATTTTTAAATGAACATCACGTCTAAACGACAAGTCTTATTGTTTTGAAAAAAATATATGTTACTCCAGACAATTATCTTCGTACTTTGTTATGTGAATATTTAAAATTATTTTTTTATAACATAGTGTAATTAATTTGTAAAGTTATGTCTAACGCGGATAAAAAATTGAGAATCACGCAAAAACTATAAAGCGTATTTTTATGAAATGTTCACCATTTTAAAGATAAATTAATTATTTAATATATTTGTATACCTGTTGTTTTATGTATAATAAATTAACAATGCGTCTAATTTCGGACAGCGCTCCTTGATGGGCGAGTTCTATTAAGGGGTGGACGTACGAGGCGTTACGTGAGGTTAGCACAGAACACGCAAGCTAACCACTCAAGGTCGTTGGCATTTAATAGTGCCTTAAATTAAACAGTTAAAGCGTATAATAGCAGAAAATAAATACGTCCGTCACACATAGGTGATCAGCGCCTGGCGATGAAGTCCATCGACAGCAATACTGTTCCCTGGTTTACGGGCAGACAGGAAAAGATAGGAGTCCTGCACTTGTGAAACTCTACGTGGTTATGCTACGAGCGTAGCAAATGAAGCACTCGCCTAGGCTTACTACGCCGTAGCAACGGTTCAGATAGTAAGAGCTCGTTCCCACTTGTCGCGTGTCGGGCCTAGAAAAAAATCGGCTGCTTTATAGGGAACACATTTTACGAGTATATGAAGGTGTTGGTGTATTTTTTGTCGGCGCCGACATGAAAGATCGTGTGTTTTGGCAGCCCTCTACGTCCCTAAAAAAACCAGTCAAGAGCGTGTCGGGCCACGCGCTGTGTAGGGTTCCGTAGTCACCTGTTATAATATGCGGACTTAGAAGAGGGCTTTATGTTTATTACTATGAACATTTATTGAGTTCACGGTTTTACGGACCGTTTAAATTAAAAACAATAAAAAGGTTATATTTTTCCAAAATTTTACAGTTTTACTACCCATTTTAAATATTAAATATATCTTCATATAACTTCAGTATTTTTTTTGTATGATTTTGTGTTTTGTACTAAATCTAAGTAGGTACATTTTATAAATTGGGTGACTTTTAGGTACTCTTAATCTAACAGAGCTAACTTAACCGTGATAGTTTTCCTTCAAAGTTCGTTATACAGGATGTAGCGGAAAGGTGTGGTCACTATTATTATTTATATTGGTATTATTTTAAGAGCCGTTTCTGCCCATGGAAATGAACAACTTTCTCTAAGAAAAAATGAAAAATTCCCAAAAAAAAAATTGGACTTTGCATACAAAGTGATTATCAGCTGATCAATATATGTAGTGGTAAAACTTTTTTTTGAGAAATTGCTCACTTTTTCTTGAATAAAGTTGTTCTTATAGATATACAGATACAGTACTTAAAATATGACCACACCTTTCCGTTACAGCCTGTCTATACTACCATCACGATTTTTCCCAGATTTTTCAAGCCCACAGTTCAGGTTTTAGTACGCTCGACTCGAACAAAAGATATCACTTTACAGTTCGATATTTCGCAAACGAATCACTGAATCAAAAATTGTCTGCAAAACCCCACAATGATTTTAAAAGACCTATCCAAAGATATCCCACACTATAGGATAGCCGAGAAAAAACAAGTCATTCCCTTTTACATGTACGGGAGTTACCATAAAAAAAAAAATGTTATTGTTTCGAGTTTGTCACGTGATTAATATATATATACACCCGAAGAGTGGGAACGAGCTCTTAGCATTAACATATGTATCTACATAATTTACAACATTAACAGCTCATGAGGGTATAAGTTCGTCAGTCCAACACGTCGGCTTCTGTATGTGTCAAATGTTTTCCCTTGAATTATGTAGTTACACACACGGTACTGTGTGCTCCCCTGAGAGTACCCCTGCTATTAAATAGTGCTCCACTGTTTTAGTAGTACATTGATAAGTGATGCATTATTTAGGATGTTAAGAGCCTTAGTCACTCTGTACACAATTACCCATAAAGGTCTGGGGAGCCGTCAAGACATTTATGATTTACATCAATAATAACGCCGAGCTCAGTTCAAAGAGTAACTTTAGCTACTTATATAAATAAAAATCAATTACCTTAAATTATTATATTAGGTCCCCACCTATGAAATCAGCGTTTTGTATGAAGAATTTTAAAGAAGTTGCACTTTTCATACTAACATTTTCTAAATTTATTTAACAAATAAGAACACTAATGTTTTAAAACTTTTATGCAATAATTTTTAAAAACTTAGATAACGTATGCCACTTAGATTAAGCAACAAAAATAAGTTCTGGCTAAGTTAAAACAAATAGTGGTTTCATTTGTGCTAGTAAAAAGAGGAGTAATTTTTAAGGTATTTTTTTTGTATAAAACTATAAGTAATACTTTTTTTTTGGGTGGGAAATCATCCAATGACTTCTCCCGCTCTGGGTGGAGCGGAAGGGTGTGTCAGACTCTTACTGACTAAAACCCGCCCCTGTTCCTTCCCTGCCTGAGGGCCCAGGGATGCGGTAACTCATTTTCAGAATTTATCTGCTACCCCTAGGCATGCAGGCACCGGCCACGATGGACCCCGTCAGTGGTGGCTGACACTAATCTCTTTGAGACGCGCGTGGAACACTACGCGCCGTCGACTCACGGGCCTGGTGCTGATCGGACGGCAAGCTACCCACTGCTCGCCGTCCGCAGGCCCGGGACCGAACCTAAGGTTTTTTTTACTATTGACAGTTGTCTATGACGGTCATTATTCGATAGAATATCAAGCAATTGATGAATATTTTAATTCATAAAAGTGACGAGGTTCTCTATTTGTGAGAAAAAAACGCCAATTTCATAGATGGAACTCAATATTATGTTAGTACATCACTACAGAACGGGTGTATCCGTCACATGCACACTTGGCCGGATATGTTTTTATTATGTCCGTAATTGTCAGGACAAGGTTTGTATGAAAGAAATTTTTGGGAAATCCAAAAAAAACTAATATTGTACGCTTTTTTTTTTGTGGGAGTGGGAAATCATCCAATGACTTCTCCCGCTCTGTGTGGAGCGGGAGGGCGTGTCAGACTTACTGACTACGACCCACCCCTGTTCCTTCCCTGCCTGAGTGCCCAGGGGCGAGGTAACTCTTTCGAATTTATCCTCAACCCCTAGGCAGGCATCGGCCATGACGGACCCCGTCATGAATGCTGACCACTCTTTGAGGCGCGCGTGGAACACTACGCGCCGTCGACTCACGGGCCTGGTGCTGATCGGACGGCGAGCTACCCATTACTTGCCGTCCGTAGGCCCGGGTCTACGGTGGCCGGAGATCTTCTCGCGACACCGGAAGCCCCTGGCGTCTCCTGCGGCGGCTGCTGCTGAGGGCGTGAGGGCGAGGCTGTTGTTGCAGCCTCTCCCTCACCCGTTCCGCCTGCTCCTTCGCGAGCATTACTGCTTCGCAGAAGGAGTAGACTGCTTCCCATTCCCTCTCGCTCCGCACCATGGCCTGGACCAGGGCCGCCGCCGCCGATCGCCTGCACGAGGACACGGCGGGGCTCCGCCGAAGCGGGGCAGATCTCCACCGTGTGCTCCACCGAGTCCTCTGGTTGCAAAGCCGGGACGGGTCACTAGTTTACAAGTCTCTGGTCTCTAGTATAAATATAGTATATGTTTACAATATACAAGGGAGTCATGAAAAGGCGGAAAATCTTAAAACCGCGATTCAGCGGAGGGTCAAAAATGTACAACAGCCTCTATCGCGTTAAGTGCGAACTAATTAAAAAGAAAAAGTCGATTCGATTTTTGAATCTTAACACTCTGAGACTCGCCTTCCTTACCTGATCACAAGGGGGAGACTACCTGCACAGAGTGAATTACGTCACAAACGCTCGCTTTATCTTCTCTGCGCACTGACCTCAAGTGTTTATAAACTAGCATTTCTGTTTACTATACTTACGTAGCTCAACGTCAAAAACATGTCGTTATAAAGGCTATTCCGCGGCGCGTGTCATCTCTTTGATCTCCGCTGCCTGGAGCGATTCGGACCCGCTCGCTCTCGTTTCACTCAGACGCAACGCGCCACACCCGCCCCTCTAGCCAAATAACTTTTATAATAGCGCTAACGCTAACGCTACGTGCAAAATGTATGGCAATGACATTACTGGGCGTGAGTCACGTGACCGTTCTCTCCGCAGGTAATGTCGTTGTCATACATTTTGCACGAAGCTTCAGCGTTAGCGCTATTATAAAAGTTATTTGGCTAAGGGGGCAGGTGTCTCATCAGAGCGTACAAAGCTTCGGCTAAAAGAAATAGGTATAACTTAAATACTTACTTATACTTTTTATTTAATTTTAATTAATTTTTTGATTTAATTTTAATTTATTGTTGATTTAATTTTAATTTATTTTTGATTTAATTTTAATTTATTTTTGATTTAATTTTAATTTATTTTTTATTTAATTTTAATTTTCTTGTGATTTGATTTTGATTGTGTTTGTTTTTATTACACCTTATGGACTGATAATGTCTGAAATAAATGTTTTTTTGAATTTGAATTTGAATTTGAAATAGATTATATAAAAAAAGATATTAAACCAACTTTATGTCTGTTTTTTTTTCCTACATTTTAATGAGTATGTTTATATTTTAGAAAGTCGTCTCCTCGAGTTCTTTATTTTGACACCTACTTTTACTCTACGTGTGATGGTAAAATAATATAAATGTTTCAACCGGCCACCATTATCTCCTAATTGCTCTGAAAGCAAAGAAAAACACTTGGGCTTGTGAACGATCGTAAATCATTATCGGCTTACATCGTGAGAAAAGTAACTTGTTTTTTTTTTTTTTGCGTTATTAAGCTATTGCATAGCTTCTATCGCGGGCCTTGAGCGCCTTGAGCGTGGAGACCGAATCCAGAAATTCCGTAACGAAAAAAATTCCGTATCGAAAATAACCTAACACCCCCCACTCCGACCGGCACAGCGGTGATACTTTTTAGTTTTGCCATCTATCGATGAATAGCAGAACTTCTGACTTTTGACTTTTGATGATATTGTGTTGTTGATATTGATGATGATGATGATTATGATGACGATGATGGTCATGATGATGATGATGATGGTGATGATGGTGGTGATGATGATGATGATGATGATGATGATGATGATGATGATGAAGATGATATTTATCTTGTTACGTCAAAGAAGTGACACATAAAAAAAAAAAAAATTATAATTGCATAAGTTGATAAAAAATGCTATGCAATAGCTTTACCGCGGCAGTCTCCGAGTGCCACACGTCTTTTTTTTTTAGTACATAAGTGTCTCTCAAGTATTCCACACTGTGGTATAGTTGCTACTTCACTGCTGAGGTCTTGGATTCGATTCCTGGGTCGGGCAATAAATAATATTGGAATTTTCCATTAGGAATAACTTTGTATTGGTGGTGTGACACCCCCGTGCCTCGGAAAGCACGTAAATTCTGCCCAGGGGTTGAGAATAAATTCGAAACAGAGTTACCTCGCCCCTGGGCACTCAGGGCAGGGAAGGAACAGGGGTGGGTTTTTATCAGTAAGAGTCTGACACGCCCTCCCGCTCCAATCTGTTACCTAGTCCTGCGCCTGATCTCTCCATGGTTGTGTCGGACTGCCGTCCCATTGGACTATGAAGTAAAGGAAATGAGAGTGCACCTGCGCGCGTACACTGTAATATTTACTGCGCACCTGGCTAATCTTCGTTGAGATTGACTAGCGTGATTGAAATCCGGTCGGGAGGATTATATACAGGCTGTAAGGAACAAGATACCGCAAACTTCACGAAAAGGTTACACCTAATGTCAGTAACAAAATTATGATAGTCATTAATCTCGGTAATGATCGGTTACAGAAATTGTCATTTTTAAACTCGCAATGTATTATAAACAATGCGATCTCAACGCTCGGCACTACTACTTACCTACAATCGCGCCGAACGAGCGCGCCGCGCCGCCTTTAGTTATGTAGGTATTAGGCCGGCGACGTGAATGAACTCTAGCAAGACAGCTTTTTTTTTTTTTTTGGGGTGGGAAATCATCTTATGACTTCTTCCGCTCTAGGGTGGAGCGGAAGGGCGTGTCAGACTCTTACTGACTAAAATCCACCCCTGTTCCTCCCTGCCCTACGCGCCCAGGGGCGAGGTAACTCTTTCGAATTTATCCTCAACCCCCGGGCAGGCATTGGCCGTGGCAGGCCCCGTCCTTTGCTGACAACTCTTTGAGGCGCGCGTGGAACACTACGCGCCGTCGACTCTCGGGCCTGGTGCTGATCGGACGGCGAGTTACCCACTACTCGTCGTCCGCAGGCCCGGGTTAGCGAGACAGCTGTACATATTTTATTTACATTGCTGTTTTTAGTGTAATTAGCGATTTAATTACTTTTTATTTAAAACTCTCATTGGGTTGGATAGAAATAACGATTTTGAACAATCTAAAGTAAAAAAAACTTTACTAGAATCATGTACTGAATCACTGGTACACGTATGTGCGTTTATGTGCCTTACACGGTTTTAGTTCCAACATAAATATTCTGTCGGAACACGTTTTATTACAAGAAGATAATCATGACATAACGAAATAGGTACATTATATTCAACGAGATGGACCGCAAAGTTTATGAACATAATATACGGGAGCAGTCTGTGTGTGTGTGTGTCTTCAACTCATTTTATAGCCTTATTATGAAATCTCCTACACGCGACAATTAACAAAACCAGGCTACTATTAACATAGTAAAGTGGTGGTTTAGTGAGCATTACTTTATCCAAACATCCCCTTAACATATTTCGTATTGCTCTAGAATTCTAGATAAATATAAGAGGTACAAAGCATTTTTTTTTTATTTATGTCATACTGTTCCACTGCTGGGTAAAGGCCTTCACCAAATTGTTACAGGTATTCATTTCACGAGGCACGTCGGGAGAGCAGTGATGTCCAAGTGGTAATGGCCGCGACTTACAAGTTGTAGGTCGTGAGTTCAAAACCAGCCAGGCGCTTTATTTTGTGTAAATTATTTCATTACCACTGTGAGGAAATCAAAACGGTTAAGGAGAACATCTTGAGGGAATCGGCATGTCAAAAATTCAAAGACATCTGATATCCACCAACCAGCACTGGGCCCGCGTGGTGATTTACGGCCCACAACCTCTCACGCGCTCAGTAGGTTTTATCGACACCGAATTATCAAAAAAAAATACTGACAAAGATTGAACCACAACAGGGTCAAACCTTCCAAAAAATATTATTGGTATTACAACCTTAGTATGTACAGAAATACAGTCAGGAGAATAAATTATAATATGACTGTATATGTACGCACCAAGGTTATATGGTAGGCCGTGTAACGAAACCATAGCGACTTCTAATTCGACGCCAACACCATCTATCGAGCAAAACGATAAACTCTAGAATTATTCAAATATGATTTTATTTTTTGGGACAATCCAGCCACACTACTACCAACTCCTGATAGCCAGAATCACCAATATCGACCACCAGAAAAACGCCGTGGCAATGAAGCTCGACGAGTCCCGGCGAAACGATTAAACTGTCTTGGAATAATGTATCAGTTTAGGGCAAGCACTGAGAAAAGCAGCCATAGGGGGGCGACATCGACATTATAATAAATCAACTCTTTCAAAAATCATGTCTTATATTTCCTGCCCTGCAATTCCTTGGTTACAATTGAAACCACTTCGAAATCGTTGCTGAAAAAAATTCTAGGTTTGATTGTAAATACTAAGGCTATGTTTTTGGCACGCGTCCAACTGGTGACATATTATATAACTTTGCTTACCACCGCTGGCTTCTCTTCGCCCTCTCATAAATAACGAGGGCAGTATTAAATTTTAATATTCTTACAGCTGTACCTAGAGTCTCCAGTATGTCAATTATAAAGCGCTTTTTACGCTGCAATGGTCGGAAGCAAACGTTATGAATGGTTGCGTTATTGTAATGTTCTACTACTAGAAATAATAAGGGAATGTGTATATGTAATATACACATTCCCTTAATATGATTCTTAGTAGAATAAATGTGAGGTACAGGAAAAAAACAGGCAATGTCCTAATGAACTGATTTTGAGAAAAACGCATTAAAAGTTTCAGAAGTTATATTATTTTTATTAAGATCAAACGTAGTTTATATAGTGAGGATCTCGTGGCTAAAGTAATAAAAGCCGCACGGGTCGATCCACCAGGTTAAGCTACGTTTGCCGGGATTGGTTCATGGATGGGTGACCATCTTTACATACCGAGACTCCTCCGTGCCTCGAAAAGCACATTAAGCCGTTGGTCCCGGCTGTCAATCGTGGATATTTAACAGTCGTTACGGGTCGTCAGAAGCCCCAAAGCCTGACAACCAGTCCTACCAAGGGATAGGTATCGTATTACCCAGTAACTGGGTTGTGGAGGTCAGATAGGCAGCCGCTCCATGTAAGATACTGGTAGTCAGCTGCATCCGATTGGACTGAAAGCCGACTCCAAGATAGTTGGGAAAAGGCAGATTGAAACGTAGTTATAGTGACATACATAATATATGTTGAGTTTTTATGAAAACTAGTAATGAAATTACCTAAGACATAGATATCACAATCATAGATATTACAAAATCAAAAAAATATAAATATTGTAATACATCGACTGGCCTGTGACTACAATGGCTAGTATAGATAACTATTCCATTTCGTGAAGGCGGGTTGGTCTTGTATGTGTTTGTAGATTCACGTACATATTGTCTTTGTGTGCGTACGCTATTTTATATGACCGAGCACCCGATCTGGATGAGAGTGGGTGCTGCATGACCTAGGTTTTGTCCATGGTCGTTTTAAAACCCACTCTTTCGGAAGCTCTACTGAAGTCATCGAGCATTGTACTGAGGTCCTCCATAGTCTCAACCATGACGACTTTATCGTCGGCAAATCGAAGGTGAGTGATGTAGTCGCCATTGATTTTAATGCCTAGCCTTCTCCAGTCCAGAACCTTGAAGACATCCTCCATTGCAGCTGTGAACAGTTTCGGAGAAATGACGTCTTCCTGCCTCACACCCCGCTGCAGGAGGATAGGTTTCGAGGTCTGGTCCTGAAGTCGAACTGACATGGTGGCGTTTTCATACAAACACTTCAACACCTCGATGTACCGATAGTCGATCTGGCACCTTTGGAGAGACTGCAGCACAGCCCAAGTCTGCCCAATAGACAGGTCTCTTGCAAAGACCTTGGAGCTCTTATTCCGTTCTATCGCGTCTTTAATTATTTCGGTATTAAAGCGGCAAAGGTCGCTTTTCAAGGACTTGGAAATCTGTATATTGAGCTGCCTGTATTTGCAGGCATCGTCCAAAGACTGCAGAATCATCTCCCGACTCTCCTTCATGAGCTTGAGAGTAGGATCAGAGAGCCTCTTGTTCTTATCGGTACGGCGAGTCTTGAAGAACTTAGACCCGACAGTATGGAGAGTTTCCTCGAATCCATCGTTGTATTCGTCCATGGAGCTCCCTAGGCATACGAAATGATTTTGAAGTTCAAGCTGAAAGCTTTCGGGGTTTTGGATCCGAATCTGTGCTGGACGGAGCGTAGACTTCATCAGTCGAGACCTTTTCAGCTTGATATTTAGATTCAATGTGCCTCTTACCATGCGGTGATCATTTCCGGTTTTCACCGCGTTGATCACAGAGACATCATGGAATATCTGCTTCTTCGTCGACATGATGAAGTCAATCTCATTTTTAGTTGCACCGTCGGGGCTCTGCCAGGTCCACTTTCAGGCGAAGGACATCCATGAGGATTTTCCACCCCGGCAACAAAAAAAAAAAAAGGTCCACTTTTCATGCTCACGCTTTCTGAAGCAGGAGTTCATCATATAGAGGCCCTCCTTCTCCATAAAACTGGCCAGTAGCTGGTGTCCCCGGTGGTTCCGACGTCCAAATCCAAATTGCCCCACTCTCAGCTCGGCCCCCATGACCACGGTGAAGTGAGTTTTATAACTATGCATGGTTCTGGATATTGGGTTATATCCTCATAATGGTCTCAACTTCGTCGTTGGGGTGTGTTGAGATCGGGGCGTAAACCTGTACGACCTTCAACTTAAAATTTAAATTTAGAATGAGCTAATCTTTTTCTCGTTAGATTTTTTATTTATAAAGGCCCATTAAATGTGTATGAGTTTTTTTGTTGATGAAAATGAACTACGTATTTTAAAATTACGAACGTATCGTTACGAAGCTAGGCGATGGGTCCCGCTCCTGTCTGGGTCGCGGCCGTGGCCTTGGCACAAGCAACTGAAGGAACAGGGAAGGGCTTTTGTCAGTAAAAGTCTAACACCCTCCCGCTCCACCCAGAGCGGGAGAAGTCATTGGAGGATTTCCCAAACCTAAAAAATTAGTTCTGCTGAAATAGTGTATAGTTACCCACAGTTCGACGATTTTAGACAAATTGGGACGACATCGTTTTTTTAATTTATCGAATCATTTTTTTACAAACTGAATTGACCAAGTTGTTACATCCCTATAGGTACGGGACTCTTAACGTCTGAGGATCGATGGATATGGTTATTGTGAAGGTAAGTAGGTGGTAAGTAGGTATAGAAGCCATTAAGGAGAATATTAATTGCTTAGAACCAGTGGCGTAACTAGGTAGTTTGGGCTCCAGGTACTAAAAATGAAAAAAGGCTACATCATCCATATATTTCATTGTTTTCGGATAATAAAACGAAGCCTTTTAATGTGGAGAGGAGATAGCAAAAGCGAGCGAAGCGAGAGAGTATAAAAACCTACATTTGACGGTGGCCGACACCTTGTTTAATTTTTTATAATTAAAATAGCCTACTTCACAAGGACTGTAATTAAAAATCTAATGCTACCTCATAAGCAGAGGTCGGAATTAGGTAGAGTTATTTATGTGGTTACACTGATTTTATGCAGTGAAAGAATAAAGTGGATATGCCTCAAATCCCGAGATTAATTTTAAAGAGCAGAAAAATCCCGTGATATATTGAATAATAAAGCTATTTACTTTTACACAATTTAAACCACTGCACGCGCGACGTTGCCAAATTTACATCGACGACTTCGGATGTCCAAAGTTGCAAAATACCAATGCGCACGCGCGCGATGTTGCCACATTTGTAGTTCACACAACATAGCTTGTGAGAACAAAAGAAAACAATAGAGGTGTTTATTATTGTTTATTTGTAATATTATAAATCCCGGGCAGATCCATATTAATACCAATATTTCGATGCAAATACATAAATAACTCTACATAATTCCGACCTCTGCTCATAAGTCAAAATCCATGAAGCTAATTATATTACTGGGCTTGCAAATTAAATAGACAAACCTACGAACACATTTATATTCTAAAAACATGGTAATGTTCCTTTTAGGGCAGCCGGGTAAAGAGTTTGGCACTCCGCCTTGGATAAGACGAGATATTATTTTGTTTACCAATTTCAAAAAAAGTTAAAATGACCTCTCTCTGTGCCCGCTGAATTCATGAAAATTCTGGGCACCCGCACAGCACAGATTTGGGCACCTGGGCTGGGCTCCAAGCTGCACCAATTTGGACCTTACAACAGTTAGGTACGCCACTGTTTAGAACTATTGAGATTGCAATCAAATAAACAAACTAAAAAAGTTATTAAAGATAACAATAAACGGTAAACCGTGCGTAAAACTAATAAGAGAAGCAAGTAAGCACCTACACCTACAGATACGTAAATAGGACGTGTATCGTAGACAGATAGAAAAATAATTTGAGCGCATAAAAAAAAAAGAATTAATCATACAGCGCGGCTCACACAACAGAAAACATCACTAGTTAAGAACAACCAAGACATACAAAAAAAAACAAAAAAAATGGAACCAAAAAAAAAGCTTCCAAAAAAAAGTGCAAGTTTCTAGTTTTGTTCCTTCGTTTTTTGACACAGACTTCCGAAATTAAAGTTATTTTGCATTTTTTTGGAAGTCGATTCTATTTTTTGTAAATTTTTCTTGTTGTGGTTCCATAAATAATTGTGTTAACAATACATAGACAAACGATCGCAGTAATCGCGAGTCATTTGCGTTTATTTATTGAAGAGTTCCACTGTCCATCTCCGAAGTCTTCATTAGATTCTAATGTATTATAATATACTAAAACCTTCCTTGAAAAATATGCATTTGAATAACTGAGTATATGAGAGAGAGTGATTGAGTCGGTTAAAAATGAACAAAAATAGCATAAAATATATACAGGGTGTAACGGAAAGGTGTGGTATTTTAAGAACCGGTGCTGCCCATGGTAATAAACAACTTTCTCTAAAAAAAAAATAGAAAATTCCCAAAAAAAAAAAATTGGACTTCCCATACAAAGTTATCATCAGCTGATCAATATTTGTATGGGAAGTAAAATTTTTTTTTGAGAATTTCCTCAGGTTTTCTTGAAGAAAGTTGTTCACATCGATGGGCAGATGCAGTTTTTAAAATATGATCACACCTTTCCGTTACACCCTGTATAACTTGCACTGAGCAAGCCCAAATCGAAAGGGTTACATGAAGAAGATTGTAGTACAGTATAGCTAATGTTTTGTCGTCATTTGATCGATACCTACATATCTCATGTGGGGGTCGCACAAGCATACAGTGCCTATTGATAAGTCCGAAAGCTGCAGTAGGTCGGTTCTGTCCAATTGACTGTCCAAATTGGCAGAGCCACCAGACGCCATGTTTTTCAGCGTTGACAAAAAAAATATTTTGGTTAAGGGTCTACTAACGGTCCAGTGGCGCCCTCATTGAATAAAAAGTCGTAGCATGGCACAGAAAATAAATATTCAAAAATCCAACGTCACGTTTGTTACAAAGAGGATAAAGCATTTTTACGTTGTTAAAACAGGTCTCAAAATGTTTCGTATCCAAAGTAGTAGGCAAAAGTGTCAGAAACGGCCGTTTTTGGTACTTTTGCCTACTACTTTTGTATGTATATTTGATTTTTGAATATTTATTTTCTGTGCCATGCTACGATTTTTTATTCAATGAGGGCGCCACTGGACCGTTAGTAGGGCCTTAAATTGGCTCGACTATAATATCGTCAGTTTTTCTGATGACCATAGATCCGCTTGGCAGCTCGCCAAACTACGGATTTGCACAATAAGCAACTAGCGTTGAAGCGGTTACTTAAGAGGCTCGTAGTACGTCGTGACTGAACTGCGAATGTACTCAATTATTTACTTGCATATCGAGTCTACGATTTGACCCATTAAAATTTTTGTGTATTTATAGTTATTTGCATAGCGCGCAGTTATTTTACCCTATACGGTAGCGGACATGCCAAGGGGTAGCAAATAAATTCTGAAAATGAGTTACCGCACCCCTGGGCACTCAGGCAGGTAAGGAACAGGGGTGGATTTTAGTCAGTAAGAGTCTGACACGCACTCCCGCTCCACCCAGAGCGGGAGAAGTCATTGGTTGATTTCCCACCCCACAAACAAAAAAAAAAACACTACAGTCGACAATTTTATAATATTTCTTAACTCACTTCCTTTAAACTTTACTTATTATCTTTGCTAGCTGAATTACGCGTAAGCGCTTTGGATATCATAAACAATTAATTCTCCCAGTGCATAACTCAAATGGAAAATCGTAATAATTTTATTATAGCTCACGTCGCGGTCGCCCGAAGGCTTCAAACGTAAATGCTCATGGATTCAAAATTGCTGTGGACATTGGCCGCCCCTGAAAACTCGTAAATATTGCGGTACACTTCTTTATGAAACTCATCCACCGCAATAAATGACTTTTGTTTCGCTCAAATAAAAAGTAAAAATATTAACACAACCTGCAATTTATATGTAAATCGTATCGGGTCATGGGAGATTAGGATATATGTATATAGGATTGTAAATGTACTGGTCTCTTCACATTATGTCACGCAAGCTTCCAGTTTGAAATAGGGAGTAAAGAAACATTTTATTCGTCTGGAGATTTGCCAAATTGTCGTTTATAGTAGTACTTCGTGAAAACTCCAGCGCGGGGGTGGCTGACGAATATCTTCATAAATAATTCGACAGGCCTTTCTTTGACATACGTCTTCATTGTTATTGAATTGAGAATAATTATGTCTACAAAATAAGTAAGAATTGTCAAGCTGACCTTTAACCAAAAATATATTCGATAGCTTGATATTTACTTCTATACTTAAAATTATAGTTATGTTTCCAGTCCGGTGCTGGTAGTGGAGCTGACACTGGATCATAGATATAAGTATATTTCTATGCCCAGGACAGAGTCGAGGAAACACAGCTTTGGGCGCTGGGGCTGCTCGCCGTGTACGGGTTCAACATGACGTATGAGGTGCGAGGAGCAGCGCAGTCTCCGGGAGCCACTTCATGTAGTCCCTTCGAGTGCCGTCTGCTGGGGCTCTGCCTAGCCACAAGCGTTGGGCGCGAACTTAACAATATTAGGAAACCATTTGCAATCTTCAAAATGTACGTTTATGTTGTAATCTAAATACCTAACAATGCTGTTCCAAAAAGTATTTCATAATATTCAAATAGTTAAGTCTTTCATATTATTATATTTTTCAAGCCTTAGTTATTTTCGTGAGAAAAATTGCGAACAATAAATAAATTACTTAAAAAGTTTTTTTTTAAGAAACGACGAATATTTGATTGTTAAATAAAGGTTCAGATGAAAATTCCGCTAACGAATCAAATAAAGCGGAAGGAACTGACAGAATTATGGTGAAAGATGGTTTATGAATTCTAGTGTACACAGCAAAAAAGTCCGCTTTCATAATATCGTAATCATATTCGGAATTTTCTATTTCTTATCTCATCTTGGCAATAAGATGTGTAAACAATAAGTGTTTTGAAGTAGTAAAACGAGAAAATATGTAAAAACACATTTTCTCTTCATTTCCGGAGGCTAATCCACACGCACGCGTAGCATGACCACCGTAGAAACGGGTTTTGTCGACGGAAGAATAGACAAAATTACAGATTGTAGAAAGATTTCTACCGTCCTAAGCATGGCGATGTTAAAACTGACGAGAAGAAATGTTTCTATTCTTCAGTCGACAAAAGTCTACAATGCAAAGCATGACCACCAATTTTTCTCTACTTTTAACACTTTTTTTTTTAAGTGTTAGAATCATTTCTTCTCTACAAGTGTCAAATAGTCTACATCACATTGGACCTAGATAAGATATATAATGAGTACTTGTATTGAAGCCTGAGCAAGTAAAGGATTCTAGGATTGAACCGATGACCGAAGCGAGTGGTTCAAATGTAGAATCCTGAGTGTAGCGAGGGTTTCAAAGGTACGAGACGCAGACTTTCAACTTTGACGGACAGACGGACAGGTGAACAGACGGACAGACGGACAGATGGACAGACAGACAGATGGACAGACGGACAGACTTACAGACGTACCTACAGACGGACATACCGACAGACGGACAGACGGCCAGGTGGACAGACAGACAGATGGACAGACGGACAGACGGACAGACGGACAGACGGACAGACGTACAGATATACAGACGGACATACTGACAGACGATAGACAGACAGACAGATGGACAGACGGACAGACGGACGACCGACATACAGACAGACGGGCAGACGGACAGACGCATAATCAAACAGAAAGACAGACAGACAGACGGGCAGACGGACAGACGCACAGACAAACAGAAAGACAAACAGACAGACGGACAAATGGACAGACGGACAGACTTACAGACGTACCTACAGACGGACATACCTACAGACGGTCAGACGGACAGATGGACAGACAGACAGATGGACAGACGGACAGACGTACAGATATACAGATGGACATACTGACAGACGGATAGACAGACAGACAGTTGGACAGACGGACAGACGGACGACCGACATACAGACAGACGGGCAGACGGACAGACGCACAGACAAACAGAAAAACATACAGACAGACGGGCAGACGGACAGACGCACAGACAAACAGAAAGACAGACAGACAGACGGACAAATGGACAGACGGACAGACTTACAGACGTACCTACAGACGGACATACCGACAGACGGACAGATGGACAGACAGACAGATGGACAGACGGACAGACGTACAGATATACAGACGGACATACTGACAGACGGATAGACAGACAGACGGACAGACGGACGACCGATAGACAGACGGGCAGACGGACAGACGTACAGACAAATGGACGACGGACAGACGCACAAACGGATAGACAGATACGTAAGTGACAGCAATTGGGCTCCGATTAGTCGCACAAAATTTTGTGACAGACGATGGACAGACGAAATTGAAAGAATGAATATGTCTTTGTCTTCATAGAAACGCGAGTCTACGGGTCGCCCCGTGCTCGGGCAGAAGAAAACTCGAACTCGACATAGTTGGATAGAAAGAACTTGTATCCAACTATCTAGTCTATCCTTACTCACGGCGTAGCATGACCATTTCTATCTCTATTCTACATAGAGACAGAAATGTTCATGCTACGCCGTATTGGGGGTGGAAACATTTCTTCTCAACAGGGACAAATAGTCTACATCACATTAGACGTAGACAAGTTCTCTACTGATTTAAAAAAAACTCAATATACTACACATACTTGAAAATTCAAAAATTTCAATTGAAAATTCGAAGGACAAACAGACAGACGGACAGCTGGACAGATAACAGACGGACAGACGGACAGATGGACGACGGACAGACGGACAGTCTCACAGACTGACAGACGGACAGTCTCACAGACTGACAGACGGACACATGGACGGCGGACAGACAGACTGACAGACGGACAGACGGAAGACGGACCGATCAGACTGACAGACGGACAGTCTCACAGACTGATAGATGGACAGTCTCACAGACTGACAGACGGACAGTCTCATAGACTGACAGACGGACAGTCTCACAGACTGACAGACGGACAGACGGACGATGGACAGATGGACAGACAACAGACGGACACACGTACGATGGACAGACGGACGCCGGACAAACAGACAGACGGACAGATGGACCGACGGACAGACGGACAGATGGACGGCGGACAGACAGACAGACGGACAGACGTAAGACGGACAGATCAGACTGACAGACGGACAGTCTCACAGACTGATAGATGGACAGTCTCACAGACTGACAGACGGACAGTCTCACAGACTGACAGACGGACGATGGACAGATGGACAGACAACAGACGGACACACGGACGATGGACAGACGGACGCCGGACAAACAGACAGACGGACAGATGGACCGACGGACAGACGGACAGATGGACGGCGGACAGACAGACAAACGGACAGACGGAAGACGGACAGATCAGACTGACAGACGGACGACGGACAGATGGACAGACAGACAGACGGACAGCCAAAAAGATGTACAGATGGACAGACGGACGACAGACAAACGGCCAGACGTACAGACAGGCTCCGATAAGACGCAATAATTTTTTTGTCAGACGACGGACAGACAGACAGATGGACAGACGGACAGACGATAAATAGTAATATATTTTAATAACTATTGAAAGAATGAATACATGTCTTCATAGAAACACCAGTCTACGGGTCGCCCGGCGCCCCATGCTCGGGCAGAAGACAACTCGAACTCGACAAAATTGGATAGAAAGAACTTTGTCTTTTCTTGGTAGAATAGAGATAGAAATGGTCATGCTACGGGGGCTGTTCGTAAGTGTCCCATTTAGCTTTAGAAACAATTCCGGATGTTTCGTTATATTTCCTCAATTTCGTCGGTTTGTTTTGTTCTGGAACATAAAAAGATTAAAATTAAAGTAACATAAACCTATGTAGGAAAACTCCGTTTTTTTTTCTCTTGAGATTTTTTCGTGGCTCAGAAGTAGTTGATAGATTTATAAAATACTTTTTCGTACCACTTGCTCAAAAAAGTGACATTCTATGCCACAAAAAGCGAACATAACAATAGTCATTTTTAATCTGTTAAAAACAGGGAAAGAAAATTGTACTGAATTTCATTCATCCTCTAGGGGGAGAATGTGATTTAAATTTGGAATACTTACCGAAATTTATACTGAACTACATCTGTGTTTACATCATTGAGTTTGTATATAAAGCATATACATCTTTTTGAAAAAGGAATACGCATTTATGATGCAGTTATAATTATTAAATAAAATTACGAAAACCGACGAGGGCGTATGAGCTTGATGCCTTTGCTTTTCCGACAAAAAATATTAGTCTAGGAATTTGCCGCGTTTTTGTTTTCTTCAAATACGTTAAGTTTATTTTAATTTATTTTTATAAATAAGATAATGTTCTAAAAATACGTTACGATGTTAAATCAAAGCGACAGTGACAGTGAATTGTCGGATTCCATCAGTGCAAATGCTGCCGCAATTATAAATAATTTGCTTCCAACAAAATCCAAGGAAAATTATTTAAAAACTTATGAAGAATTTTCAACGTGGAGAAGTGCGAAAGGTCTATCAATTTCAGAATCAGTACTTCTTGTCTATTTTGATTATTTATCCAAGACAAAGAATCCGAATACACTTCGGTGCATATACTCAAAACTGAAAGCTACAATAAGCATCAAACACAGCATTGAAATAAATTGATTCACGAAATTACTGGCTTTTTTAAAAAGAAAATCAGAAGGGCATTGCGCATAGAAGTCTAAAATTTTTACGACTCAAAATGTGGAAAAATTTCTTAATGAAGCTCCTGACGAAATTTTTCTGGCCACAAAAGTAAGTATACATGATTTAACTATGAATATTTCGTATCTTAGTAATGGTAATTATTCTACATATTTACCTGTTTTTTATCTTTGTTATAGGTGGCCTTAATGTTTGGACTCAATGGTGCTTGCCGCGGATGTGAACATGTAAACTTAAAGGTGGAGGACGTTGAAAATCATTCCAATGAGTTGCTGCTGATTAATGTAAAGGAAACTAAGACAAAGAAAAATCGGTCATTCATTGTACAAGGACAATATACTAAAATCATTCATAAATACCAAGCATTACGTCCCACCAACATGGAAAACAAGAGATTTTTTATAAACTAATCGGAATGGGAAATGTAGGTACTCGACAAGCCATCGGCAAAAATAAAATTAGCAATATGCCAAAGGAAATTGCTAAATATTTAAAACTTAAAGATGTTGAACACCGGTCACTGCTTTAGAAGAACTTCGGCGACTTTCTTGGCGGATTCAGGGGCGGATATTACGTCAATAAAAAGACACGGTGGTTGGAGCTCTGATACAGTAGCTGAGGGTTATATCGAAAGCTCAATGGCGAATAAAACCATATTAAGCAGTCAAATTAACAAAAATATAAAACTTAATCCATCAGAGCCACAACCATCAACTTCAGCCAACCATAAAAGTGTCAGAAACGGCCGTTTTTGGTACTTTTGCCTACTACTTTGGATACGAAACATTTTGAGACCTGTTGTAACAACGTAAAAATTCTTTATCCTCTTTGTAACAAACGTGAAGTTGGATTTTTTAATATTTATTTTCTGTGCTATGCTACGATTTTTTATTCAATGAGGGCGCCACTGGACCGTGAGAAGGGCCTTAATAATCTACTAATATTGATGTCAGTGCGGATCGAACCGCTGTAACTTGAAGCTCATATATCAATTTTTTAGAGGAATTTAATTACTTAGATAAAGTAGTGATGGCGCTGCAGTTATGTCTTTTCCAAAGTATATTGGACACAAACTCGCGACGTATGTTTGGTGTTCAGCTCATATGCTCAACTCGTATTATTCTTTCAAAGTCTTTTGAACGAGTTTCTGAGACCAAACGTATTTTAATACAGTTAGATCATTAGCATTTTTTTTTCATAAGTGCGCTATGAGTCAGGTAGGATAAGTACCTAGTCGATGGGCCACGGACCGCAACAAGCTGAAACTGGTAAGTTTTTTTTGCAAGATCTCGTCGGCTAGGCAGTGTTAAAAATTCATTTAATTTGTTAAAAAACATAATGGCAAGTATTTATAGATATTTCGAAAATTTAGTTTTATTTAAAGAACACCGAGTTCTCTTTCCCCTTCTATGCTGCTTTGGAGACGCCATGTAGTGGCTAGCAAAGACTACAATAATATACAGAGTGTAACGGAAAGGTGTGGTCATATTTTAAGAACCGGTTCTGCCCATGGATATGAACAACGTTCTCTAAGAAAAAATTGAAAATTCCCAAAAAAAAATTTGACTTTCCATACAAAGCTCTAATCAATATTTTTGTATGGGAGGCAAAAAATTTTTTTGAGAATTTTCTCAGGTTTTCTTGAAGAAAGTTGTTCATATCGATGGTCAGATGCAGTTCTTAAAATATGACCACACCTTTCCGTTACATCCTGTATAGGGGTGGCATAGGGGTGGCTAGTGACATTGTACTGTCATTCAGGGATGCTCAATATCTCACAATCAAAATTTAATCAGTTCTGCGTAGATGGCGCATTTTTAGGGTTCTGTACCTCAAAAGCAAAAAAAGGAACCCATAAAGGATCACTTTTTTATTCGTCTGTCATGGCCCTTTTTCTCAGGAACGCGTCGAGGTATCAAGCTGAAATTAATATCAAATACTCAAGTTTGCCATTCCTTGGAGCAATCAAAAGATACGGCCGTTTATGCTCCGTTCATGCCGCGTATTTTGACACTCTAAAGGTAATCAAAACCTATAGGGTACTTCCCGTTGACCTATAATAATGAAATTTGGCAAGAAGCATTGGCTCTATGCCAATGCTTCTTGCCAAATTTCAAGTAAAGGAAAAAATCCGAAAACCGTAAGTTTGTAATTACTTTGATTACAAACTATATTGCAGTTGGTAAACTAACCGCGACCTATGTATGTTGATGTATGAGAACAACAGCTTTCCAACGGCAAAGTTAAGTTTGATTCCCATGATGGACGAACTATTACATACATACCGTACATAGCTTCAATTTTGTACGAAACCCGCGGTGCGCGAGTCCGACTCGTACTTGGCCAGTTTTTTTCCTTTTGGACTTTCTTGCTGAAATCTTCTTTGCATCTTCGTGAGATGGCGCTGAGCGTTCCGACTACTCGGTTTGCGCGCTAGGGTTGGGAAAGATGAATTACGAGGGAAATAGGGATGTGGAAACATTATAATTAAAACCATTATGGTTTTCATGGTTTCTTAAGGGAACCTTAACAATTGTGTTAATAAGATTAATAAAAATGACCATGAAACGAGTAATAAAATATGATTTATTAAAGCTCAACTAGCATAAATAAATACAAGAAGTTGATAATAAAAAAAGCATACACTAATCAGCAAACGATAAAAATATTAACAAATTGTTCGCTATCATACAATTTCGACATACTATACAACGAATTCATACATAAATGTACAGTGACTTACATAACAAATACATTTCAAAAATTGATTTTTTATCAGAAAATCACAATCATTTTTATTTTACATTATATAACAAGATTAACGTTTTAATATCTAAGCCATATACAAGACTAGACACTTTTTACGCTTTAAAGTTAATCGGCTATTAGATGAAACATTAATTAAAAATAAATTATTGTTTATAAAAGAGGTCAGATACATATGGAACAGGATAAATTGGAAAATCGTTGTGCACCAATAGGTAAACTGAATCTCTTGCAAAATCCCGATATTAGCTCGAAAATGTTTCTTAGTTTAAAATAATCTAGTCCGTGACTTCCCACACGCACAAATCCTCGGAGGAAGTTATGTGCATCTGGGCGGAGCTAGGCTGGCTACTTTAGACAGGCCAGGCACAAGACAACGCACCGAATGGGAGTCTCATCGCGGACGATGGTGTTATATACTACATACATACTCTGTATTCTCTCTCATATCTATTCTGGTAAAAACGATGTTTCCAATAATCCAGTGAATCAATCATTTCATTGATGATTGAAGTGTTCTTCAAGCAATCAGCCCATTTCACACAACAAATTAAAAAAAATATTATAACGGGTTCATGTGAATGGAACGATACTTCGGTTATTATAAATTAACTCTTGATAGCTTGAAATGATTGTGTACAAAATCTTGTAACCAAATACATAAATAAATCCTGTAAAGCGTGTTAATTTTACAACAGTCAAGGCTGTGCCTGACGGATAGTCTAATGCAGTGAGAAATGGTTGAATTAATAAATTTGCATCATTCAACCGTCAGTCATGACTTTTGGAATTGACTGACGCTTACAGGAGCGTGTAATGGACGCCTAAAAAAAAGTGTTGGTAAACCTTAACCGAATGGACTGTTATTCATAAAGTATACTGTAGCACCAGTTTAGCAATGAAAGAAAACAACCATGTATGTATATTTTCGCCACTATTCACTCAATATGTCATTAGCGCAGGTGCACAAGAACAAAATATATTGCCAGCTTATCATGACTTTGCTGTGGCGTTTGATATCTTACACATAAAATGCGAACCAGCGTGAATATAAATAAAAATGGCGAAATGTACGTAATTTTCTTTCACTGCTTTAGTTATTAGCCTGCTTCGTTAAGACGTAAAAGTAAGGCGTCCATTACGCGATAAGTCATGCTGTCAGTTTTACTACAGTCAAGGTTGAGACTAATGGATAACTGATAGTCTAGTACGCTGACTGATGGTTCAATGAAGTAAACTCCATACTTAGATTTTTGCATCATTCAACCATCAGTCCTGACTTTTGGAGTTGGCTGACGCTTACACAAGCATGTAATGGACGCCTTTTTCAGTAAATAGAATAATGTATGAAATAAATAAAGTTTAATATAAAATTTTAGATGTCAGCTGCCCAACATATTAACGTTTATATACATACAAAGCCACAAATGGTGACTGCAACGTAAGCAATCAATACAAACAAAATGCTGGTCGCCACGTAATGAGTAGGATGCAGACTAACTGCTTTGATGAACTAGCAGTGCAAGTGCTCAGGAAAATCCAAGTAGTCTAAAAAATCCGTAAGTTGTCACCTCCACCAACAAGTGTCGCGGCGATATTGTTGTCATGCCAGTTCATTCTATTACAACTCTATGAACGTGTCTCCACACGGAAATATTCAGCCTTATTTATAAAACCCGCTAACCGTATGCTTAGTTTAAATACTAGTTAGCGGATTCTAAATTCAAATTCCCCATAGAAATTTATAATTAAGAACCCGCTAATCAGTGTTTAAACTAATCATTTGCTTATTTCTTTATAAATAAGGCTTATTATCGCAGCGATTCGACGATTGACGTTGCATTATCGCGGCGATTTGACGAGTGGCATTGCATTATCGTGACGATTCGACGAGTGACATTGCATTATCGCGACGATTCGACGAGTGGCATTGCATTATCGCGGCGATTGAGATAGACGAGCGAAACGAAAACCTGCTTTTGGAGGTGGTGCCTAAACAAAACCAGCATTTTCGACCTACTGCCGATTATATTGCTCTTTTAAATTTAAATAATGATAGTTATGAGATGACAAGTCTATATACTCAGAAGTTTAACGTTACTTTATAGCTGCTACCGCTAGTCTATTGGAAGTAATATGAGCTATCACAAGGCACTGATATCGTAAATTTTACTCGCGATTATTAACATTGATACTATTTTTATATTTTATAGGGAAAGTCTACGCTTATTGAATAGTTCTGTAAGTTTTATTATCGATGCCAGTTAGATTTATTTGATACGCTGCAGTGCATATGGTTCGAAAATTTTAAAAATTGATATATCATAGAACTACTCTTCACACGGTGTCACATAGAATTGGCATCGAGAATAAGACCCCGGATGTTACGATTCTATTTGGCATACAATCATACTTTGTTTGAAGTATAGAGTAATGGACCAAAACTTGACTCATGTCCATATTCATTTCAAATGAAGCATATTGATATATCGAGTTTAATTTTATACATTTATCACGAAAATACAGCTACACAGTACGACTATGTACAATAAGGTTAAAAATACATACATTTGTGACATGTGAGGTACAGGACTGGAAGTAATAGTTATTTATACATAAGTAGGTAGTCGATGGCAAGGGAGACATAAACATAGTCGACTAATAGACATCGAATGGTATCTATAGGGTTACTGGTAACTGGTCGTATTCCCGACAGGACGAGATAGTGTGACCTATTCGCAACAATTAAGCACCAGAGGAAGCCTAGGCGGAAAGCCATAAGTTTCGAGAAAATCCAAGTTCTCAATATAGCAGTTTCAAAAAAAAAAGATAAATTAGTAACAATATCTGCTAAAATGAAAAAAATAAAATCTCGGGTGCTTAATTGTTGCAAATAAGTCACACTATCACGTCCTGCCGGGAATACGTTGGGTTACAAATAACCCTATACAGGGTGTAACGGAAAGGTGTGGTCATATTTTAAGGACTGCATGCCCATCCATTTGAACAACTTTCTTCAAGAAAATCTGAGGAAATTCTCAAAACAAATTTTTACCTCCCATACAAATATTGATCAGCTTATGAGAACTTTGTATGGAAAGTCCAATTTTGTTTTTGGAATTTTCCATTTTTTCTTAGAGAAAGTTGTTCATTTCCACGGGCAGAACAGGTTCTTAAAATATGACCACACCTTTCCGTTACATCCTGTATAGTATACAATAGTTTAGTATATCAGCTTTATTAGCTTTGATATTTTTATTTCGTTTATGCTATATATTTTCGCTATATTTATTACTGGAATTATTCACATTTATATCATGAGCATTTCACATCTATAAAAGCTATAACATATGAACAGTTGAAACATCCACGACATTAGACTATGAATAGTAAACAGTATAACTTTACACTCAACTACTTACAGCTAAGTTATTTATTACTTGATTATTAGATAAACTTTAAGCTCAACAACACGTACAAAAATGTATTTAGTGCCTCAAAAGTTATTTGTAATCTATACACTATGTATAACGGTTATAGGGACGTTTGATAAGAGTTTGATGACGTGTGACCAATACGAGAACAGTTTTCAGTTAGCTTTATCATATCAACAACGTCGAATATTATGAAATACATTTCTTTTTCTTATTAAAAAAGTGTTGCCCCACACTAGGAATAACTCCTCATGTAAACTCACCTACACAAGACACCCAGACTCGGAACAACTATGAGTAGGCCATACAAATATTTGTTTCCGGTCGGGAATCAAACCCACGACACGCAGCGTAGTTGCCGAACACTCAAGCACTGGCCCAACTGTGCAGTGATATCTAACCTTTGCAAACGGCGTTATTTGTACGCGTCATTGTCACGGGTACACGCTCGGCCAACGCAACGAGTGACGCTTATCTAAGAAAGAAACGAGCAGTTGATGCATTTGCATAAAATGCTAATGCATGGGTGGCCTAAGCAACAGAAAAGACCCAGGCAGCGATGGGAGGATTGTGTCGAAGAAGATTTTAGGAAAACATCTTTGCGAAGGTCAGAAACAAACGGAAATGGAAGATCATTGAAGAGGCCAAGACCCACAAAGGGTTGTAGCGCCGAAAGAAGTAGGCAAGCGTAAAAAATGTCATTAAATCTAATTTGTCAAAAAAAATCGGCTATTTTTCTGTCAGAATAAAATATATAAAATATGGTCCATCTTTCAAATACAAGTTGGAAAAAATAACAATAACCGATTTTATTTCACGTACGCTGTCAAAACTATAAAGAAAAATATTTCTACCAATTGTTCACATGTTTTCAAACCCCAGTATATTATACTAACGATATATTATTAAAATAACGTTACATCATTATTTATTATATTTATATCACGTTAAGACGATGAGTCGCGTGAGGCTGAGATTTCATAGTTACATTACATTACATTAAGATACTAGTAGTGTGATCACAACTTAGAGAATATCCCTCGCTTCAAGATTTAGTTTAACAGAGTAAAATACGTGTTAGTTCGGACTGTCCTGGTACCAACAATTTGAAGAAATGTGACATCGAAACATAGCCCTCACCAACGCCCTTTGGGTGAATTTAAACCTTCTGATGAGGACCATTGTGAGCGACCACGTTTTAGTGCCAGTTGTTATCACTAGCAACACGCACGACTTTCTTCTTGAGACACTGTGGTATGTGGGACGAGAAGATACCGCAAAATAGTACATACATACAAATTCAGAAAATTCTTTTCAGGTAAGTCTTACGCTCTACATTCAACGTATTTCGTAACACATAATATCCTCTATTAAAATAAATCTTAAATCTAAAACGATATCGTTATTTCAAAGGAAATCAACTACAGTTCATTTAGATATGAAAGAGATATAATATGTGTACCTATGTCTAGATAGAATTACGTAACATAAGTTATTACTTCCATAAATTGCTTTCATATGTATGTGCTCACTGCTCTAAGACGATGTTTACTTTTAGTATCAGAAGTTGTAATGACAATACTATTTTATATTATGAGTTGATAAACAGAAATACAGAATCATACAAGCGATTGTTATCCAATCAGTGGCGTAGCGTGGGTTTTCGCCGCTCGGGACGGACCGGAAATTAGGCGCAGTCTTTGGACTTTTCCCAAAAGTTAGGCGCAGTCCCTGGACTTTTCCCAAAAGTTAGGCGCAGTCCCTGGACTTTTTCCCAAAAATTAGGCGCAGTCCCTGGACTTTTTCCCAAAAATTAGGCGAAGTCCCTGGACTTTTCCCAAAAATTAGGCGTGAACTTTTTTCCAAAAGTTAGGCGGAGTCCCTGGACTTTTTCCCAAAAGTTAGGCGTAGTCCCTGGACTTTTTCCCAAAAATTAGGCGCAGTCCCTGAACTGTTGCCCAAAAATTAGGCGCAGTCCCTGGACTTTTGCTCAAAAGTTAGGCGTAGTCCCTGGACTTTTTCCCAAAAATTAGGCGCAGTCCCTGAACTGTTGCCCAAAAATTAGGCGCAGTCCCTGGACTTTTGCCCAAAAATTAGGCGCAGTCCCTGAACTGTTGCCCAAAAATTAGGCGCAGTCCCTGGACTTTTGCTCAAAAGTTAGGCGTAGTCCCTGGACTTTTTCCCAAAAATTAGGCGCAGTCCCTTGACTTTTTCCCAAAAATTAGGCGCAATCCCTGGACATTTGCCCAAAAATTAGGCGCAGTTCCTGGACTTTTGCCCAAAAATTAGGCGCAGTTCCTGGACTTTTGCCCAAAAATTAGGCGCAGTCCCTGGACTTTTGCCCAAAAATTAGGCGCAGTTCCTGGACTTTTGCCCAAAAGTCCAGGCGCCCTTTGAAGCATTCCACGCATACTAATTTGTTTCTTGTATGTTCCAAAATAACACAGACCAAAAGAAAACACAATCTTATCCGCAGTGATTTCTCTATCAATCTTATGTAGGTTACATATTATCAGTTCGAAAATATTAAAAACCACGTGTCTTTCACATTTAGCTCTAATTAGATCATTGATGACTAATTATACTAGATACTAATTAGTCATCGGTTTTGAGACTTATGAATGGCAATGATGTGTGATTACGTTCTCATAGTGCCATACACGTTAAATGAAGACTATAGGAATCTAGCCAGGATTAGAGATTTTTGCAACATTATACATACAAGGTCTAAACGGAAATGGATGCTCATATTTTAAATATTGCTCCTGCACATATAAATGAACAACTTTCTTCAAGACTACGGGAAGGGACGGGAATTTTCCGTACTAACTAGTAAATTGATCAGCTGATTATAACTTTGTACGGAAAGTCCAATTTTTTTTGGGAGTATAATATGACTTTCTTGAAAAAAGTTGTTCATTTCCTTGGGCAGTTGGTATTTGAATATGGATCCACAATCTTTCATAAACCTTTCATTGTAACAGTTCAACAGTATTCATTGTGTTCTTTACGTTGTCGAGCAGACGAATGTCTAAATACATGAAGCAAAAGATCTGGAATTACCTTCCATTCTGATAGAAGTGTGATTAAGGGCCGTGCCTCACTGGTACGCCATGTCATCGTACCCAAAAAATATGGTTGACTGTGTGACCAAGCCGTTGCCAGATGAGGCACCCACCATCCTACCTGGCACCACAGGCAACTGAAGGAATAAGGGTGGGTTTTAGTCAGTAAGGGTCTGACACGCCCTCCAGCTCGACGCAGAGCGGGAGAAGTTATTTGATGAATTAACACATAAAAAAAGGCACACACCATAGAGCTGCAACTATTAATTTGGCTGCGGGAACTGGGAGCGCCGCCATGGCATCCCAGTGAGGCACAGGTTTAAGTGTGTTACGCAATCAGGGAGCAGGTCTGTACCGAAACCCCATTGATAAACCCTGGCTATACCCTATAGACTAATACAGAAAGTAATTTAAAAGCATCACATTAATAAGAATACAGTAATCTAATATCACTTAGTGCCCTCACGCCAGACCCACCGACTGTACTTGAGTGTTCAGAGCGACCGCGATCAGCGACACGATCGCGTGACGCGACCGCTGCCGTGATCGCCGACGACCGATCGCTGTGACGTCAGCACAGCGCAGGCGCATCGCGTTCATTGTAGCCGCGCATACCTGGAACGAGGTAATGTCACGATAAGTATGTTTGTGTTAGAGATATGGGTAAGTAAATA
The DNA here is from genome assembly GCA_951329385.1 of Polia nebulosa. Lineage (NCBI taxonomy): Eukaryota > Metazoa > Arthropoda > Insecta > Lepidoptera > Noctuidae > Polia > Polia nebulosa. The sequence goes on from OX589602.1 coordinate 24,035,432, forward strand.
AGAGGGTTACTTGCAAATGGTGCCAATTCTCTCGCTATCTTTTACTAAAAGGCAGTGCGAGAAAAGAACGGCTATAGCTATGAAGTAAGTTAGAGATGACAAACTAGTTTACGCCTTGCGCGTCACCGTGTTTTTAACTGACATGTTTTTACGTGTCAAATACCCTTAATTTGTATGGAAATATTAGTTCAACTAAATTTGACAGGTCTAATTTACGTCCGTCTCTTTCTAGAGAGAAAAAGATTGGAATACTCTAAATTAAAGTTTGCCATATTTAGTGTTAAATTTCGCATATTTTATAAAAAATAAAAAATCTATAACTTTTAATTTTTATGAGTTCCATTTTTTTTACAACTTTTTCTAGTACGTATGTTAAACCAGGAATACGCCTTTATTGGATCGGACAGGGTTTTTGTTAAATACTGTATGTACATCATTTAAAAAAAAACAATATAATTGGTAAATTCAATTCCTCTCTCCTACTTGATCTATGCTGTGCCCGACAGGGTCCATAATTGTGACTAATATAATAATTTCCCTACCAACTATACAGGTTGTAACGGAAAGGTGTGGTCATATTTTAAGAACTGCATCTGCCCATCGATATAAACAAGTTTCTTCAAGAAAGCTGAGGAAATTTACAAAAAAAAATTTTACCTCCCATACAAATGTTGATCAGCTGATGATAAGTTTGTATGGAAAGTCCAATTTTTTTCTTGGGAATTTTCTGTTTTTTCTTAGAGAAAGTTGTTCATATCGATGGGCAGAACCGGTTCCTAAAATATGACCACACCTTTCCGTTACACCCTGTATACATCATGGTACGCAATAAAGAATTGAGAATTGTTGTGTGTTGTGTCCCTTAGACCACACCGTAGGAGTACATACCATTGAGTCTACATCTCAAGATATAACGATACCCTTTTCTTTTATATCACACCTCACACAATCCATCCATCTTTTCTTGCCATCCACATTTATATCACTAACGCTTTTAGTAACACGCGCTTCATCCATCCTCTTCACATGACCATACCAAGATAAGCGATTCCCTTCCACTTGCCTATCTGTTCTCTACAACCCAGTAACTGTGTGTGTTTATTCATCATAATGATAATGAATTATCATTATGATGAATAAACCACTCACACAATTAAATAGGTTGGTTCTACTCATATAAGAATTCGGAATTAAAAATCCATTAGGGTTTTTTTTTTTAATATAAATGGTCACTTAATTATCATCTTAGAAGACTCGACGTTAAAGTCGATTATTGAGTTGGTTGCGATGGATTGGAATGGGCTTTAGCCAATGACAGTTTTCATTCTTGGTGTTTAGAAATCCTATCTTATGTCTTCACAATAGGGTATGAATCATAACTGATTAGTCATTCATGCAATCGATACGGAATCAGTGTGTTGAAAATGTTAGTTATGTAATTATTGATAAGAAGCAATAAGGAAAACGCTATTAATCTAGTGTAACAAATGAATTACGATGGGATTCTTCTGATAGCTTCCGAAAAAGATAAGTATATTGATTAAGGAAGAAATCATTTTAGGAGAATATGGTCAACTGCGGCGAAGGTGGAGTGATCTGCCTGCAAATCCTTATTTGTGAGAAACAGCTCGTTGGAATTTTTTTAATTAAAAAAAACCAGCTTCAGACCCTCGACATCATGTGTAATCAAAAGTACTCATAATAACAAACCCATTAGCCCAATTTCAACTATACTGCCATCCCGGCGCCATCATCAGATCAGCTCGATCATCATCATCATCATCATCATCATCATCATCATCATCATCATCATCATCATCATCATCATCATCAGCCTTTTATTGTCCCCACTGCTGGGGCACAGGTCTCCTCTCTGTGTGAGGGTGGGGGCCGTAATCCACCACGCGGGCCCAATGCGGGTTGGTGAATGTCACATGTCCTCGAATTTTTGGTTCTAGGACATGCCGGTTTCCTCACAATGTTTTCCTTCACCGTTTTGAGAGCAGTGGTGATGAAATAACTTACACAAAGTAAAGTGCCTGCCTGGGTTTGAACTCACGACCTACAACTTGTAAGTCGCGGCTGTTACCACTGGGCCACCACTGCTCTCATGCTGCATCAGCTCGATGGTATCATAATATTACATTATCACACACCGATCCCTTTTTTTTAGGGCAGGAAATCATCAAATAACTTGTCCCGCTCTGGATGGAGCGGGAGGGCGTGTCAGACTCTTACTGAAGCTTCTTCTTACTCTCAGGGCCGCAGTGACTCTTTCTACACTCCCGCGACCCACACCCTGCTGCCTACCGTCAAGATAGCCACACTTTGCGAGGTTAGAGTTACACTTTCCTGCTTGAGTTCCACGTCGTTAAGAGGACCAAGTCCGATTTCAAGGGAGTAATTTACGAAACAAGAAGGTGTAATAGCAGTTAGAGCTGTTATTGTCCGATTTAGTGAGATTGAGAGGTCCCGATTCGACTTCCTAAATTGTGTACGATTTAGGATAATTGTAATCGCATCACCACGATTTAGAGCCAAGTGTTGCCAATTTAGCGACTTTGTCGCTACAAATGGGCTATTTATATTTTTATATGTGTTTAAAATTAAATTAAATTTTCCAAGGTCCCTTTCCCAGAAAAAAAATCTAAGTACGCTCTTTTTCTTTTTTGGTCTACTCCTGGTAGAATCAGTTTTAGAGACTTTCTAGCGACTTTTGATATTCTGTCAAGGGGCTTGAATTTGTAAGAGTTGGCAACACTGCCGATTTAGGAGTCGAATTTAGGATAGTGTAATTGCTAGCTTCCTACTTCCTAGTTAGATTGTTCCTAAATTGGGTCCCTTGAAATCGGAAGGTGTAATTGAGCCTTAAACCCTTCACACTCTCACATGGTGTTAAATATTACTAGACGTACGGCGATGCACCACCGGTACATGGTGGACATCCCATCCACACGCACAACACGTTCATTGTGCGTACAGCTAAGGAGTGGAATTCGCTGCAAGAGTCTGTTTCCTGATAGCTACAACCTGGCGTCTTTAAATCAAGAGTGAATAGGTTACTTCTAGGCAAGCATGCTCCTCTTCGACCTCATCATTAGGGCACATTCCTAAGAAAAAAATGTTTTCGAAAAACCCGACTGTAGCTACATAACTCCCCTCTTTTTGTATCGGAAGTTAAAAATCTAAAAGAATAAGCTATAATAAACAATGAGGAGTATTGAGATGGTAAATGAATGAAAATTAACAGTAACAAACAATTTTTACCGAAAACTACAGAAACAAGAAGCCTACAGTTGTCATAATTACTCACAAAACACGCTATACGTAAACTAATCGTTATTGAAGTGAGCGCGGGTTATAGTTCATTTACTCTCTTATCAGTAACACATTATTACATATCATTGCCTTTATAAACGCACAGATACAGCCGACTGTGGCAATATCGTGTGGCGTTACTTTATGACTATTAAAAGAGTTTTAATGACTTTGTTATGTGGCTCAGGTGATTGTATGGATAATTATATACTATTCGATATGGTAATGACACTTGGAAAGTAAAGTGGTCAATAGCCTTCGAATTGGTTGTTGGTAAAATACTTTCCTTCAAAAATCTTGCAACTGAATTCGTCTAGTATACAGCTACATTGAAATCTATGGTCTATTTTGGTGTTTAATTTATCAAATAACCTTAATAAAAAAACAGTTTCTGTACTATTTTCATCATTCATCACTCTTGTTCTCTCTACACTTATTAGTAGACGATGCAACATGCTCTTTCTCCATACTTCTTTATTAGTTGACATTCCAGTAGTCACCCCCTTCCCAGTTATGTCATCTTTCTAGCAACGTCATCTTTCATGCAATGTTATCTTTCTTGCAATGTCATCTTTCTTGTAATGTTATCTTTCTAGCAATGTCATATTTCTTGCAATGACATCTTTCTAGAAATGTCATCTTGCTTGCAATGTCATCTTTCTTGCAATGTCATCTTTCTTGCAATGTCATCTTTCTAGCAACGTCATCTTACTTGCAATGTCATCTTTCAAACAGTTCATGCATCGTGTCTGTGCTCTTTCCCTCTTCTTAGAGCATAACTTCTATGCTATTGCATTTGTAAGATAATAGTCATTAATTAAGTTAGAACATGGCGAGCTACCGCCGCGTGGCAAATTGGATAATTGAATCATCTCAGTTTAAAGATACTATGTCAGTAATATTTATTAATAGCAGTTGCTGGCCTGTAGTTTAGATGCACTAAGAGTTCAATATGATCTATTTCATTCAGTTTATTCATTATAAAGTGGCTTGGATCACTTAATAGGAATTAAATGGAATCTAGGCTGAGCAAAGAGCTCTTAGACATTTAGATTGACAGCCCATCAATTTCGAATTAAAATAAAAGCCGCGCGAAGCTCACTGAATGATTTCTGTTTACTTTAATAAAGTAAACAGAAACTATTTTTCTTCCAACCCAAACTGTTCTATTTGCACATCAACATAAGATTGGCACACACTACTAACCGAATCTGGACCATAAAAATATGCATTACGGATCTAGAACTAATATAAGTGTAACCGCGTTGACGTCAAAGACTAGAATATAGCAATAAAAACAAGCTCCCGGAATATCCTATATAAATGTTAACACATGATTCGGAATATAAAACTGATGGGCATCGAATGAACGATGTCAATGGGAACATACATTTGAGTCAGCAGTTATTTTGAGACGGACAAGAATTTACCAGTGGGACGTGTATGCAATAAAATTTTGAAACGATATCCATCAAAATAAAGACATTATTAAAGCCAGTTGTGTCTAATCTCACTGCTGATCAAAGAGACATGACAGAACGCTGAATTTTTGTTTAGCATCAAAGTAATCGGTCTATAACGTCTTCGCTGCTGGGACTTATGACTTCTCTCTGTGAGGGAGCCGACCATAACCCAGGTTGCAGGGTCCAGGTGACAGCGATAATGTTGCCTCGGTAGGTATCTGTTTATGTCCAGAGCTGGCACGTCAATACGCGGTATGATATCATTGAGTTTCAATATTTACCGAAAAGCAGATTGACTGCTCTTTTAGCCGTACCTGCGCTGCCTCGGCCGCTACAACTGGAACAGGTCGTCGTGCGCCCGCTCCAGACGCCTGAGCGAGGTGTCGACGCGCCGGCCCTGCGTCAGCCCCACGGGCGGCGGCGGCAGCGGCGGTGGAATCACCTCGTTGTACGACGTGGATGCACCCATGGACGCCGACTGTCGGAGGCGCGCCGTCGGCCGGTGCCGCACGAAGCCGTCCTCCAGGTCTTTTACGAATCTGGAAATGGTTATTGAGTGTGGATTAGTAATAAGCTGGAGAAGATTATAGTGTTGATGTCGAGGGGTTGCAGAAGTTGGTTATCATTATCACCAAGTGATTGCAGCACCGACGCTAACGCTGACGAACTGGTTGAATTCTGGTCGAAGTTTATATAAAACACGTTAGAATTATCGACGCGAAAAAGAATAGAAGTAGTTGGTTGGTTGCTACACGTATAATATAATGGTATTATGTCGAAACCAGTAAGACATGGGAGGTAAGTTCAACCGAATTGCTGACAGAAGCAGATGGTTCATTTGTTTTGTTAAAGTATTTTTTATTAATTCTAATGATAGGCTTGCGTTCAGTCACCATCTCACTACTAAGCGAAGTTCTAGAAATTTTTGGCTTGATTAAGTGTTGGATTCAAGCCCTTTCTGTCTGTTTAACCTCCTAGTTTTTTAAGTCGGTTAAAAAGACAGAAAGGGCTCTGAGGTTATCAATTCGGATGTTTGTATTTTTTTTTATGTATGTTCGGGCTTAACTCTGTCATATATTGATGGATTTGCAAAATTCTTTTTTTGTTCGAAAGAAGTTTGTTCCGAAATGGTTCCATTTAATTTCATATTGATCTGATGCTGGGTTGCGGAGACAGACAACGGAACTCTTCAAAAATTGACAGCAAATCAACCGCGATTGCTGCGATCGTATGTCTATGAATTGTTAACACAGTTTAATGGGGAACCACAACTAAAAAGTGAAAAATAAAAAATAAAAACTTTTTTACAAAAAAATAGAACCGACTTCCAAAAAAAAATGCAAAATAACTTTAAAATCGGAAGTCGGTGTCAAAAACTAAGACACAAAACCAGAAACACCGACTTCCGAAATTAAAGTTGTTTTGCATTATTTTTGGAAATCGATTCTATTTTTTTGTAAAAAAGTTTTTTTGGGAGTCAAAGACAAAAAGGAGAAGAATTCGTATTTTGAAAACATCACCCATGAAATACGGTAGTAGTAGGTACCACACAGAAAACAACCTTGGACCTTTGTCTTAATATAGCAGTGTTTATCATTAGAGAACTCTAGATAACGGATGTTATATTTAAAGAGGATGAGACAATGAGACAACATCCACGCGTCACTTCGTATTTACTCTGCTTATTTTCTGAGACTGAAATAAAGTATTCCAGCTGAAAATACCCAGTTTTATTACGCATTAGTCCAAACTTAGCCGTCATCATCGTTCTAATTACTCATGCAGTTAAAAGATTTTCTCAAAATCACGAGTCTTGGGAAGACAGGAATTCGGAAATGACGCCGTAGTCGGCATCCGCAGTCATAATCCAAGTATTCGTTATAAGCGGATACTGGCACCAGGCCAGCCAAGGTTACGCGAATCGCGATAAATCTAAGAACACCCTGAATCGATACCTTTCTTACGTATTCACATTGTAACAATTAAAAAAAATAATAGTTAAAGAATATGATGATTCGGGGTTTGTGGCGCCATCTGGCCGAGAACTTATGTAGTGCTGCGAATGTCGAATCAATAAGTGCCACGTAGAGACACCAGATGGCTGTTGACCATCTTATTTGAAATCTTAAATATGGAAATTGTGTTACAAAATCTATTAAAATAAACACAATAGTTCCTGCTATATTGATACTATATATTAAATGTAATTCAGAAATAAATTATGCCTAATTAAATTTATATGTTAAACTGTGAAATGGAATGTTTGACATTTGAGTGAGAACGGAACGCCGTCCATGAAAGATGGACGACGGTGAGTTTTTTTGCTTGGATACGTAGATGTGTCATAACCTCTGGGAGTTGGAAAAAAACTAAGAAAATATCTAACTGATGTCTCGAAAGGTAGCTGGAACCAGAGTTAAGTTCAAATGCATTAAGCATTCGGATGTAGGACGATGTAAGTAGTCTTTTTGGGTTTTTTTCTGTGCTGATGCTAAGTCTTAAGCGCGTGGCATTCAGGAGTCTGATCAAATCTTTCTATTTGTTGGCAGGGTTCCTACGTTAGATTTAATTAATTACTAGGCAAAAACAATATAAATGGTCGGATCATAGGATGGTTCCGTACACAAGCACCCACGTGTCGAGAGATGCACACGATTAGATGACCATGGCGTAGATGCCGTTTGAGGATCTCTGAACTGGACCAATAATCTTCAAAAGATGGGTAAAAGTGTTTCAACATGAATTGTAGGTTAAACATACAATTTTCTGTGAACGGAGTGCTCTCTTGTGTGATGCAGTGTTAAAAATAAACGTGATATATGTGAAGACCAAATCTAAGGACTCTTATTTACTGCATGCATACCTCATGTACAAAACCCGAAGATAGGTAACAGGGTCTCAGGCCATAAGTATCTCTGACGCTAGCCGGTGGAAGAAATATTTTCTTTACAATGTACGCCCAACGTGATGCATGAGGTTTGTTTGAGGTAATTTATCTAGAGTTATGGTTAAGCTTATTAGCTAATTCTTATTTACTTATTGTCTTTAAGGTCAAACATTTTGACACTATTCTGGTAAAAAGGCACATTGTTGAAAATTTATATTATAGTTTCCAATTTTAAGCCTTTGTTTATTAGTTAAAACTTAAGTAGTGTTTAACTTAATTTGTAAACATGTTAAATGTTAGTTAAATTGCTGTGACAATCTTTTTCACTGATTTTGTGCACATGGCAAAATTTTAGGTTGCCTGTCTTATGCTTTATGTTTATTAGTTAAAACTGAAATAGTGTTTAACTTAATTTGTAAACATCTTAAATATTAACTAAATTGCTGTGACAATTTTTTCACTGATTTGATAAGCACATGGCAAAATTTTAGGTTGCCTGTCTTATGCCTTATTAATTAAGGGTTAAACTTAAAATAGTGATTAACTTAATTATTGGAGTTGTTCAATACCTAATATTATTGTGAAGGTACTTAATTTGAGGTTATCAGCACATGGTCTGTTGAGCCTCATCCCTTGATATGTATTCTTGAATTTATGATTGTAACAACTCATTTATATTAGATGCACCTATGAGTGTCTAATATTAGCTTCTTATGTTCACTTAGTGAAACTTAAACTATAATTTGTATTGATCACTATTGCTTCAACTTATGGTAATTTTTTTTTACACTTACTATTATGTAATATTAACTTGTTTATTGACTTATATAATATTAACTTGTTAATTTAACTTAAGAATAGAAACTTAAGATAGATTTCTTTTGTTCAGGATGTATAAATTGTGGATTGATTACCTTCTTAGGTAGGAATTTGTACATGAATTGAATTATTTTAATGTTTCAGTCAATCCAAATGTATCCTGGGATGAGATCTGCAAGCGGTGTCTAGGTCTGTGTGGCAGTTTCAAGTAAGAGGACTATCTGGCACCTACGGTGGCCGATGAGGTACGCTTGTGTTCGGAACCAATTGCTGACCAATTGCTGACTTGTACCGTTTACTTGGATAGTTGACTGTGGATTGATAGTGAAATAGTCAAACGAATTTTAACTTGGTCTCAATATTTAATGAGAATTTCTCGGATGACTATAATACTTCACCGGAGTTATTAAAACTTTAAAATTTACTTAATTACTTTATTAGTATATAAATTTCTCAATTCTCTTAGTAACTAGTGATACCAACTTTTATAATTGTGGGATATTTACTCAAATTTATTTATTGATGATCCCACAGGCGCCCAACTTAATTAAATAAAACTCAATTTAACTTTTACTTATTTAATCCTTTTAATTGGATTCACTTATGGAATTATATGTTTAATTCACATATTGAATTGGTTATAGGACATCTTATGGTTTGTTCACTAAAAGATACATGATAAATGTATCTGGTATATTGAATATCCGAATTTGTTTAGATGGATAGTTGAACCCCAATTCGTTTATTTTGTTAACGGTTGGCTAGGATGCTCGTAAGTCTGTCCATTAAAAGATACACGGTAAGTGTGTCTGGTATTGCATACCCAAATTCGTTTAGATGGGCAAATAGTCCTCGATTCACTTTTAGTTTTTGGCTTGGGGTTCATGCTTGAATTGCTCCCAAGCCAATACTTATGAAATTTGAGCAGTTTCTGATAATCCTGTTTAATTAAATTATCCTTAATGCTTTTGAATTTCAAATATATAGAATATGACTTTTGTAAATTACTTAACTACAAAGTTAAACTCAATACATTGATAAATCACAATCACTTAGATTTGTGATGTGATATTACTTTCTTTAGGAACTTGTTGTTATGGTATTACTGTTACTTACTAGGATAGGAGATTGAGGGTAATAAAATAAAACTTAATACTTACTCATTGAATCTCAATTACTTGAATAAGAGATTAATGTTGTCAAAACTAAATATTTATTTTTTATTAGTTTTGAAATAATTACTTGTGAATACTTGATACATCTAGTATCATAGTTATTTAGATATAAAATTTATAGATCCTTTGGAATAACAATACTCTGTGTTAAGGAGTATTGATTATTTAATTATACTAAACTTATTAGTAATTGTATATCACAAATACTTAGATTTAAAATAAGTAATTGTGTGATACATTAAACTTAAAACTTTATTTAAATGTGTGCATACCTACATACAGACTTTTGTTAAGGAGTATTGGGGGTTATGCATACCTTCTCATCCTGTTTCTTGATTTTTATTTGGTACTTAATACTTAATTGAAAACTTAAATTGAATTGGTACTTACTTATATAGTAGTAATTTAATCTTTGTGTCTGAGGGGAATCTTGATTCGGATTTGGTTCGAGATGCCTCAGCTTCTGCCGAGGGTTTTGGTGAGATTCTAAATGTACGTGGCATTGTAGTCTTTAAAAAAAAAAAAAAATTTTTTTTTGAGTAAAAAAAAAATTTTTTGACCGGGGAGAGGTGTATTGTAACAATTAAAAAAAATAATAGTTAAAGAATATGATGATTCGGGGTTTGTGGCGCCATCTGGCCGAGAACTTATGTAGTGCTGCGAATGTCGAATCAATAAGTGCCACGTAGAGACACCAGATGGCTGTTGACCATCTTATTTGAAATCTTAAATATGGAAATTGTGTTACAAAATCTATTAAAATAAACACAATAGTTCCTGCTATATTGATACTATATATTAAATGTAATTCAGAAATAAATTATGCCTAATTAAATTTATATGTTAAACTGTGAAATGGAATGTTTGACATTTGAGTGAGAACGGAACGCCGTCCATGAAAGATGGACGACGGTGAGTTTTTTTGCTTGGATACGTAGATGTGTCATAACCTCTGGGAGTTGGAAAAAAACTAAGAAAATATCTAACTGATGTCTCGAAAGGTAGCTGGAACCAGAGTTAAGTTCAAATGCATTAAGCATTCGGATGTAGGACGATGTAAGTAGTCTTTTTGGGTTTTTTTCTGTGCTGATGCTAAGTCTTAAGCGCGTGGCATTCAGGAGTCTGATCAAATCTTTCTATTTGTTGGCAGGGTTCCTACGTTAGATTTAATTAATTACTAGGCAAAAACAATATAAATGGTCGGATCATAGGATGGTTCCGTACACAAGCACCCACGTGTCGAGAGATGCACACGATTAGATGACCATGGCGTAGATGCCGTTTGAGGATCTCTGAACTGGACCAATAATCTTCAAAAGATGGGTAAAAGTGTTTCAACATGAATTACAAACAACACGTACAACATACAACATAGACGTTATTTTCTTGAAATGGAAATTCAATTTTTGGAGGAAAGTGTTATCGACTTCACAGTGTGTCCAGTCTACTTATAAGAGTTTGGTTTGTACAGGGTGTAACGGAAAGGTGTGGTCATATTTTAAGAACTGCATCTGCCCAACGATATGAACAACTTTATTCAAGAAAAAGAGAGGAAATTCTCAAAAAAATTTGGGTTTTTGTTATTTTTTCTTAGAGAAAGTTGTTCATTGCCATGGGCAAAACCGGTTCTTAAAATATGACCACACCTTTCCGTTACACCCCATATAGGTTTCCAGATTGCGATAACATAGTCAACCTAGCTAATCCAATCGTATCCTCTCATTTTTAGGGTTCCGTACTCGAAGGGCCCAAACGGAGCCCTATTATTGTCTCTCACGTGTCCGTCTGTCTGTCCCCGTCCGTCGTCTGTTACAAAATTTTGTTACGAAGAATTTTTTTACTTCCCTTGACCTATGAACTCGAAATTTGGTGATAATGTTTATTATTACGTATACTTTACTAACAAATACCAATATTTGGTACGGAACCCTTACTATGCGAAATCAGATACGCATTTGGCCAGTTTTTATAAATTGCGGTGAAATCATTGCGGTCTACTGGCAAATAAATTGTTTATTTATGTTCGAAAAAAATACAGTTAGTTCTAATAATAAATAGAATAGACTAGCTATACCTATTGTTCAGAAAAGGATATTTTTTATTATATTTACTCAACCCTGAATTAGATTTTTCTATTATACATCTAGGTTAACTATTTTCCTCGTTCACCTGGAATAGAACAAAAATCAATTTACCTGTATAAAATCTAACTCTCTGCTTTAATTGTATCCTCTATTAGTTAGTAGAATTAGTAATAGAAAGGCCTTAAGTGTAGAAGATTCGACTCTCCCTTGCCAAGGCATAACAATTTTTTTTTAAAGTTACCTATTCTCTTTTGACTTAAAGACTGCCAGGTTGTATCGACACTAATTAAACATGGATATAATTATGTGGGTAGAATTTAAGATCTTAAACAGCCATATCACCTGTCACCCATACACGATACCTCACGCATGACCACGAAGGTCCGGTCACGGGATCAGCAGTAAACTAATCCACACACAAAGAATCTTATTTTTAGAACCATTCGGCGGAATAAACCCGACTGCACAATTGACACTCACGCCTTCCGATTGCGAGTCCAAGGAAAACTAACTTCTATTACAGAAGCGAAAGGTCTTTTTTCCATGAGGTATTTGATGCGAATTTGAAGGGCACGGTCGTGTTAGTTTTAGTTATTAGTTTCTGTTGTTCGTGCATTGATAGCTATCGTTCAATATGTGAGCAGAAATAGTTGCTGAAATAAATTATATTGCAATTTCACTTTGTGTTTTTACAACAGTGACAATACTGTATAGCATTTATGCACCATGGCCAAGGTTCTATGGGAACCACCACGCAATGTGGTCCAAGGTTACATACATACAAAAAGATTATGAGAACTCCGTTACAATTGTGAATGATGATTATTGAAATCTTTTCAGGGTCGAGAAAAGGAAATGGTTGGCGGTTGACACTACCAAACTGTCCATAGCGCTAGGTCACTTTCCAAGGCGCAAAGAGCGCCCTGTTAGCTTTAGTTAGCAGTAAGCTACGAATATTTTAGTACGTGCGTTGGTTCTGCTTCACTTCTCTTCAGGCGACTCGCTAGGCTAGGTCCATTTTTTTAGGTAATTAAGTAAAAGTAAACAAATCATAAAAAAATCGGACAAGTGCGAGTTGTAATCACACACGGAGGATTTCGTACCATAAACTGAAAAAAAAACCCAAAAAGAACACATTTCTAGAAACATGTTTGTTTTTTGGGGTTTTTTTTGGGCTGTATCTCATGAACCGTAATAGGTAGACAGTTGAAATTTTCACACAGCACGTATTTCTATATCCGTTATAACAACAAATAATAATAAAATATTACTATTTGTTTTTTAGCGGCAACAGAAATACAATAGACATTCTGTGAAAATTTCAACTGTATAGCTATTACGGATCGTGAGATCTATATAGCTCGCTGGCAGACGGATTGACAGCGGAGGCATAGTAATAGGGTCCCGTTGGTTACCCTCCGGGTACGGCACCCTAAAAAGGATTATTTACAGATGATGCTTTCTTCTTCCAAAATACCGCTCCAAATTAAATTTATTTACGATTTTTACGAGTTTCTTCTTTTGTTAAGGGGCCTACCTCCGCTTTAGTGGCGCCCTCATTGAATAAAAAATCGTATCATAGCATACAATATAAAGATGTACAAAAACGACCGTTTTTGACACTTTTGCTTAATACTTTGGATACGAAACATTACGAATCCTGTTTTAACATCGTAAAAATACCTTATCCTCTTTGTAACAAACGCAACATAAGTTCTTTAATCTTTATTTTCTATGCTTTGCTACAGTTTTTATTCAATGAGGACCGCCACTTGACGGCTACATACGCCTTAATGTATGCTACTTTTTCATTTATTCCTAAACTACTTTTCATAGATGTAACTGCTTGAGCACAATTTTAGCGAAACTTTTAATAATATCTTATAACCTGTGTATTGTAAAGCGCCAAAAAAGACAAACAACGAATTGGATAACGTTGCTAAATTGAAACGAACAAATTTGACGTAGTACGACAACTGAAGTAAGTAACAGGTACCTATTACGTTTAGTCGGCTAACCAGACGGACGCCATTGACAGATTGACGCCAGTGACATGTTTTTGTTTACCTTTAGTTAAATACTAAAACAAATGCAGCCATATTTATAAAACTAACTAACCATAATTATCATCATCATCATCATTTCAGCCGAAAGACGTCCACTTTTGGACATAGGCCTCCCGCAAGTGTCGCCACAATGACCGGTCCTGTGCGTCTCGCATCCATCGGCTACCCGCGACCTTAACCAGGTCATCGGTCCACCTTGTAGGAGGCCTTCCAACGCTGCGTCTTCCGGTACGCGGTCGCCACTCCAGAACTTTTCGGCCCCATCGACCATCTGTTCTGCGAGCAATGTGCCCTGCCCACTGCCAATTCAGTTTGGCGATTCTTCGGGCCATGTCGGTAACCTTAGTTCTTTTGCGGATATCATCATTTCTGATTCTATCACGCAAGGAAACTCCGACCATTGCCCTCTCCATTGCCCTTTGGGTGACTGTAAGCCTTCTGATGAGGCGCATTGTGAGCTAACCATAATGCTGTTTAAATAATGATTAACGGATTCTAAATTCGAGATAGCGTCTCATTCTTCAAATTCAGCTCTCTTTAGGATACAACCTCTTTCAAATGATTAGTACTTTACTACCCCACATCTATCCTTCTTCCGAGTAAAAAATGTTAAATTTAGATTTTATACGTGAGGCACATAATATAGGCGGTAAGCAAACCTCCAGTCAGAGCGTTTTCGGCCTAACAAATTGTCACACTACCCTTTCGCCGTCCATTCCAGTGAAGACCTTGACATTGTCACGCTTGCACAGGTTCAAACATAATAGGTTTTTAATGAACTCCTCTCCATTACAGGCATAAAACAACAGAATTAACTAACCCAAATATTTCTTTGATAAATGACTTAGTCTTTTGTTCACCGAGTCTGGCATTGCCACCCACCGCCACCATTGTGAACGGAGGGAGGCAAAGCGGACGATTTGCATAACGACATCTGCACGAACGATTTTAATCAACCAATGAGATCTCGCGATGTTATCAAGAATATTAATATACAGACTGCTCTAATAAACCTTTATAACGTCTATATTCCATAAGCGGCAATCAATTTGCAAAGAAATAACCGTTCTGTCTGGGAGTAGTCTATCTAAAGTAATGTTTTTAAGGAGGCATTATTTCTGTTTATGGGAAGTAATCTTAGTATGAAAAATCATTGATAGAAAGTTACCCCTGATCTGAAGCCACTTTTCATCTCGAATAATTTCCTGCAGTTAAAAAAACTAAAAAACACATTTTTCTTTTTTCTTTTTCAAGTTCTTCTCGGCAAACCCTTTCATTTGATACACATAATCATGGGAATACATACAAAATAACTAGCCCGCCATCTTTGGAAGTCCGCCATATTACATTTAGAATGGCGTCGCTTAGCTAACCATGCATTGTCATCCAAACTTAACATGTACGCAAAATTTCAACTTAGTCGGTAAACGGGAAGTGGGTCAGACTTGCTTTAACTTCTAAGATTTGTTAACATACTTAGCTACAATTGAAGCTAATATAAATGAGTTAAAAAATGCACGGTGCCGTGCATTTTTAACACACTTCGTGATTGTAGTAGCATATAGAATAGCATGGTTGTAGGCTACAACCTTATACTATGAAAGGTTATACATATAATAATAAACATAATAATAAACATTTATTTCAGAATCAAGTTCCATAGTTTGTTAGTACCAGTATAACATGCCTTATATCTAGTGTTAGTAAATAAACTAAAGTAACGGGTAATATAGACGGAGTGTCAAAATCCAGCAATCTGAAGTACCAGAATGAGAAGCCGGCTTGTATCTGTACACGCGAAATAAGCTCACATAGACAAAATGAGAAGCCGATACGTCATCGTTACGTTCGTCAAGGTCACTCACACATTTTAACGATCCTGCTTCGTTTAATGTCCAATGACGTTCCGTCTATAACCTTTCATAGTCTAAGGCTACAACCATAATATTCAATTTATTCAATTTGTTTACTTTAAATTATTTTGTTGACTTTTAATTGTATGTATTGTATTTATTTTTATCCGTATTTATTTTGTAACATAATTTATCTAATTAATATTGTAATGTTTCAATGTGTTTTTTATGGATCTTGTGTGATCTGCAATAAAGTTTTTTTTTTATTATTATTAGGTATATGACAGGACAGAATGGAAGAAAGAAACGTGTTGCGCCGACCTCAAGTAACATGGGATAAGGGTAGGCAGATGATGATTATTATACAATGGATCCTGTGGATCAGACTAAGGACGCGAAACCGCGAAAAAAGGTTTGTGTAATATAGTACACATTCACACTGACAGTGCTGACTACACGCCCACTTTGTTTTTAATTAGAGGCGAGTCTATTACAATTAGACGGACCTAAATTATCATTCAAGGCCTGAACTTGCTGTCAAATTCCCGAGTAATTAAAGAAGGAAAGAAAGAACGAAATACGTGATTGATTGGCAAACTGCCACTGCCAAACGAGCCACCTGATGGAATTGGATTTCCGTCGAATATTAACACCTGCATCAATAAGGGGTTTCCCGATACGTTACCAACCTAAGAGACCAGACTGTAATGATACTTATACGATTTTTTTTTTTTGGCGATAGACTGCTGAGGCCCAGGGCCGGTTCTCAGGTTCTAAAATGAGTCCGTTTACAATAAGCTCCTAATACGAGAAGAGTGGAGGAAAAAGAGAGTGGTGGTGGTGTGAGGTGTACCGATGCACTTGTGAGGGTTGCGGAAATCCGATGGATGCGAGATGCACAGGACCAATCGTTGTGGTGACACTTGGAGGAGTTCTATGTCCAGCAGTGTACGTCTTTTGGTAGAAATAATGATGATGAGGAGGAAAAGAGCAGAAACTCATGAGACCTAGCACGAACCAAAAAATTAGTATCCACCTAATTACAAGTAGAAAGTAATCCCAATCACTCATCAAACATTAACTTGACCTATGACGTAATTCGAAGAAGTAGACATTGTATATACGACGTAGTACTTCCGTACACCCACATTTCACTGAAAGCGGTATTAGGTAACAATGTTACAAAGGCAAGTTCAAAATTTATCGGGCACAGTTCCAACCCTGAACTAAAGTAATTGTGAAAGGAAATGCTTTCCTAAGAATTGATATCGACAACTAGATCATATTGGAAAGTGAATTCGTTTCTATTGGTTGACATGAGCTGCACAATACGAGTAAGTAATAGATTTTTTTCTTTGTATAAAGAAGAGAAGGTGTGGTTCCGTCGTGAATTCAAACCAGGCAGGCGTTTTACTTTGTGTTATTAATTTCATCACCACTGCTCCCAAAACAGTGACGGAAAATATCGTGAGGAAACCAGCATGTCCTAGAACAAAATGAAGAAATGTGACATCCAGCAACCCGCACTGGGCCCGCGTTGTGAAATACGGCCCATTCCCTCTCCTAGAGAGGAGGCCTTAGACCCATCAGTTTAAAAACATTAAAAAGGCTAATTATGCTTAGTCTCATAAAGTTTGGCAGTGAGCAGGTTGCATGGAACAGGGAAGTAAGAGTATGGCAGATGAAAGAAGAAACGCACACCTAGCAGAGGGTGATTCCCGGCTGTAATTATGATGACGATGAGGTTGGTAACAGTGATGATGATGACTCCCAAGGTTACAAAATTGAATGATTTGTTTTTAGTGTTAATGAGGTGCCCCTCCAAAACATAACTCAGATACTGGAATGCCTCAGGTCACGAAACAATAAGTAGGACCTGATGAACGCTACACTGTCGCTGCAATTAATGTGGCCAGCGTCTGGGACAAAAGTATTTAAAAAGTTAGAAAACCAGCGATTCAAAAGAAGAGAAGGTGGGGGATTGTTTCACCCAATTCCTACTATTATAATAATACAAATCTTAGCTAAATTATGTCCATTATTTTTGTAATGCTTCAATAGCCTGGAATTAAGAAAGATTTACGGAAGAATTTGCTCTGCCCCAGGCACGGATGCACAATTTCGTGCTATATCCATGTTAGGAGTAGATTACGTTACACAACGAGTTCACAGATACGACACACGACAGCTACGTACCAGGCACGGACTGGGATAAATCTTCCTTAGCCAGTAATGCGGATGCATTACATCCTGCAAACTTTCCATAAATGGATGCCTCTAGGTCTTTCATGCATTTTCTTACGCACATATTATGAGAAGCTCGTGGCTAAAGTAATAACAGCCACACGGTTTGATCCATCAGGTTAAGCTACGCTTGCCGGGATTGGTCCATGGATGGGTGACCATCTTTACATACCGAGACTCCTCCGTGTCTCGGAAAGCAAGTTTAGCCGTTGCTCCCGACTGTCAATCGGAGTTAGCGTACCACAGGCCAGTTTCCTTACTCGTCAATTTCACTAATTCACCAGTTTACTTATTAGACAGTTTCTGAATTCGCCAATTTCCTTATTTGCCAGTTTCACTAAGCTGTCAATTTCTCTATTAAGTTGGTTTCCTAGTTCGCAAGTTTCTTTGTTCGTCGTTTAGTTTAGATTGTCAGTTTTGCTATTTCGTCATGTTCCTAACCCGTTACTTTTCTTGTCCGCAAGTTTCCTTGTTCTTCAGTTAGTTTAGATTGTATTTTACTACTCCGTCGTGTCATGTCATATATTAATGTAAATTATACCTATGACATTCCTTATTAAGTTATTACCCGATTACATAAGTAGAAAAAACTAATTTCAGCGTTTGTTTTTATCTCTTAAAGGCGTTAACAAGGATTGAATGCTTATACATGGAGCAAATATTTTTCTGGTGACTTGAAACTTCGTACAAAACACTTTGTAAGTTTCTTTGCATTATAATTTCGTTTGACGGAAAAATATTTATCGTTGAATTTGACATTATATATTTCATAATCATTTTCATTTTTTTCTTTACGTTGTACACGTGTTAGTTTAGAAGTCTCAAAAATATATTTATGTCAACGTGCGAAAATGAATGAAAAAAAAAAAATACTTGCACACCACACAAGCTGCCATTTCATAAACCTACTTGTGGAAAGTTGACTTATTCCCTATCTGATATGCTGTTGGTTTGATAATAATCTCAGTTGAATACTTATGTACGTCTTAATTTTTAACAATAATACGTCTTATATTTTTAACTACCTCGGCCGCTCTAACGTTCTAATGTTTTTGTCACTGACTGTACCAATAAGACTAAATACATATGTTTATTAAATAAAATCAAACAAATTTTGATTTCTAACATTTTATTTACTTAATAAACATAATAATTATGTGCTAACCACACCACTACAACAGGAGAGACAACCTATCTACCGACTAGAAAGTAAACTAGTACACAAGGAAACCAGCGAGTTAATGAAACTAACAGCCTAGCAAAACTAGTGAACGAGGAAACTGAAGGATTACGAAAACAGCAAACTGGTAAAATTGTCTACCTAGCGTAACTGACGAATAGGTAAACCGTTCGATTAGCGAAGCTGACCAATAACGAAAGTAGCGGATCGCAATACTGGAAATTTCACGAAACTGACATCCTAACAAAACTAGCGAAGTAGAAAACTGAAGAATCAGGCAAATGCCTAACTAGAGAAATTGTCAACCTACCTGCCACTGGTCAGTTTCCTTACTCGTCAATCGTGGATCTTTGACAGTCGTTACGGGTCGTCAAAGCCCGAAAGTCTGACAACCAATCTTACCAAGGGATATACCCAGTAACTGAGTTGTGGAGGTCAGATAGGCAGTCGCTCCATGTAAAATACTGGTTTTCAGCTGCATCCGGTTAGACTGGAAGCTGACCCCAAAATAGTTGGGAAAAGGCGCGGGCAGATTGATTGCTTATACATATTTACATCAGAATAACACTTTTTTTTTTTTGTGGGTTGGGAAATCATCCAATGACTTCTCCCGCTCATGGTGTGTTGAGCGGGAGGGCGTGTCAGACTCTTACTGACTAAAACCCACCCCTGTTCCTTCCCTGCCTGAGTGCCTAGGGGTGCGGTAACTCATTTTCAGAATTTATCCGCTACCCCTAGGCATGCAGGCACCGGCCGCGATGGGCCCCGTCAGTGGTGGCTGACACTAACCTCTTTAAGGCGCGCGTGGAACACTACGCGCCGTCGACTTACGGGCATGGTGCTGATCGGACGGCGAGCTACCCACTGCTCGCCGTCCGCAGGCCCGGGTCTACGGTGGCCAGAGATCGTCTCGCGACGTCCTACGCCCAGTACCTCTTCTGCGGTGGTAGCGGCCGGGGCCGTAAGGGCCACTCCGTTGAGCTTCCTTCACACGTCCCGCCTCCGCCTTCGCGAGCATTAAGAGCAGAAAGCGGAGACTGCTTCCCATTCCCTCTCGCTCCGTACCATGGCCTGAACCAGGGACGGGCGGGAGAGGTCGCCGCCACCTATCGCATTCACGAGGACACGGTGGTGCTCCGCCCAAGCGGGTCATACCTCCACCGTAAGCTCCACCGTGTCCATCAGAATAACACCTAGGCTATAATTAATAATTGGGGGAAGTATTAATACCACGCGAGCGAAGCCGCTGACAGAAGCTACTACGTAATATCGGTCAGCGGCCTAACAGCCAACAATGATGTTATGAAAATATTTGCTCATCGTTATCATAATCAGTTCAGCTACGTTTCAGGGGCTAACTGCTAAAGCAGTTGTCCCACCGCCAGCGAGTAAGCGACTAACTCTCGGCTATTTTGAAGCTCACGAACAATAGATATACATTCCGTGTAAACATAAAAAGTGAAAAATAAAATGAAATTTTTAGTGTATTTTTTTTTGGAAGTCGATTGTTTATTTTTTGTAAAAAAGTTTTTTATTTTTCACTTTTTAGTTGGTATACCCCGAAACTAAAAACCCCAATAACATGGACCGTGGAATTTAAACATTTGGAGAACACCAAAACGTCATCGAGGTATACGTATTTTTCATTTTTGTTCAATTTCTCAAAAAGCGCTTAATCAATTTCGATAAAATGTCTATGGGACCACCACCTACCAAACAAAAAAAGAATCATCAAAATCTATTCACAAGTGGCAGAGAAATCGCGTAACATACATACAAAAAAAAAAACATACAGACGAATTGAGAACCTCCTACTTTTGGAAGTCTGTTAAAAAGAGATGCATATATTAATAGTTGATCGCTAACTGTTCACGCCGCCTATGAAGAATCGCTCCACAAGTTTGTCGCTGAGCGACAAGAGCTATCAAAGCTTACTTGCTCAGCGATGCTCGCTCGGCAGCTAGAAGTCAAGAGACCACCCCGAGCGAGTGATGCGAGTAACCGCCCGCTGCACTCAAACACTCGCTAAAAGCCCAGCGACAAAACTATCGGAACTACCACTCGCTACTCGCTACTCGCCAACTCGTGTTTGTTTTGAAGGTCTATTCGCTACTCGCTCATCGCCGGCGGTGGGGAACATGCCTATGGCTTGATATAAGACCACAAAACGGTTTTTTATTAGGTTTACTTGTGCCCAAATAAGTTTTACTACATTTGTAATAGGATTAATGTCTTTTTATATTTCAACCGTCCCCAAGTAGGCCGTTGTCAATATAATTTGGCGAAATGTAGGTTTATTGATCCCACAAACACCCAGTGCGAGTGCGGTGCTCCTGTTTAAACTATGTCCTATTTGCTGGAGTGCCTCAAATGTCCGTTTACCTGCACCCTAGATGACCTGAGCAACGTCTCCGACAAAGCAATAAACGTGACCACTTACTGGGTGAACTACACACAAACAATATGATTAAAATAATGCAGCATCGAAACGAAAATAAGAAGAGATATATTAACACGCTGTGTCTCTAAATTCTTTTTCTTGTCGCTGGCACGGCAGTAGTTCAGATTTTTTCGTCGTTGGCAGTACATTCGCTACTTTAGCTGCATGTTTTGGGGCACAGAAGACAGGATAAGAGGAACACAGCGCTGTGTCTCTACATATGTCTATCAGTTGGACCTATCAACACCATAATGTAAATTGTTTGCACGTCATCGTCGTTGGCAGTGCATTCGCTACTTAGGCTGCATGTTTTGGGGCACAGAACACAGGATGGATAAGAGGAACACAGCGCTGTGTCTCTACATATGTCTATCAGTTGGACCTATCAACACTGTAATGAAAAGATTTTTCCACGACATCGTCGGTTGCAATGCATTTGCTACTTTAGCTGCATGTTTTGGGGCACAGAAGACAGGATATTCTTATCCTGTCTCTACAGGATATTCTTATCCTGTCTCTACAGGATATTCTTATCCTGTCTTGAACACAGCGCTGTGTCTCTACATATGTCTGTCAGTTGGACTTATCAACACTGTAATGTAAATTATTTGCACGTCATCGTAGTTGGCAGTGCATTTGCTACTTAGGCTGCATGTTTTGGGGCGCAGAAGACAGGATAAGAGGAACCGCGCTGTGTCTCTACATATATCTGTCAGTTGGACTTATCAACACTGTAATGTAAATTATTTGCACGTCATCGTAGTTGGCAGTGCATTCGCTACTTAGGCTGCATGTTTTGGGGCGCAGAAGACAGGATAAGAGGAACCGCGCTGTGTCTCTACATATATGTGTCAGTTGGACTTATCAACACTGTAATGTAAATTACTTGGACGTCATCGTCGTTGGCAGTGCATTCGCTTCTTAGGCTGTATGTTTTGGGGCGCAGAAGACAGGATATGAGGAACACAGCGCTGTGTCTCTACATATGTCTGTCAGTTGAACTTATCAATACTGTAATGTAAATTGTTTGCACGTCATCGTCGTTGGCAGTGTATTCGCTACTTAGACTGCATGTTTTGGGGCACAGAACACAGGATAAGAGGAACACAGCGCTGTGTCTCTACTACATATGTCTGTCAGTTGAACTTATCAATACTGTAATGTAAATTGTTTGCACGTCATCGTCGTTGGCAGTGTATTCGCTTCTTAGGCTGTATGTTTTGGGGCACAGAAGACAGGATAAGAGGAACACAGCGCTGTGTCTCTACATATGTCTGTCAGTTGAACTTATCAATACTGTAATGTAAATTACTTGCACGTCATCGTCGTTGGCAGTGTATTCGCTACTTAGACTGCATGTTTTGGGGCACAGAACACAGGATAAGAGGAACACAGCGCTGTGTCTCTACATATGTCTGGCAGTTGAACTTATCAACACTGCAGTATAAATTATTTGCATACTATTGTATAAATTCACAACAGACAGATGCGTTCCTAGTGAGTTTGTTGCCCCACTTTTTCTTCCCAGTTAAAACACTAGGAAGTGAACAGGCGGGCTTTAGAGGACTGTTTGGTTGGAGAATTTTTCGTACAAAATGTGTTGCCTCTCAGCCTAGTTAAATAAATGACTTTTGGTTATGTTGGCTTAAAACTTCAGTGTTTTGTATTTATTTATAGAGATATTGTCACAGTACTCTAGACCCTTAAAATTTACATGCCGAGATTGATCAAATTAAGGTACAGTTAATTGAGTTTCTTCGTAGCCTCTTGTTTTATTCTAGGTAAATGGTATGACGACACGAGCCCTAAATAAATTAGCCTTTTCTGTGTCATGTGAATGGATTATAGCCTATTGCTGACATTCAAAGCACCTATAAATGTCAGTCACTTTATGACATTCATAGGTAATCGTCTCACTCAAGCCGGCGAATTACCTGAGCCCGTCTACTGTCTGGTCATCAATCGATACTGTTTGTTTGTTTATCTAGTTCGACGAGACTTTCCTACAACTACGGCGACTGAATAGATTCAGGTATCTTGCTCTAACCCATGCCCTTAGGTATCTAATCTTAAAGCTATCTAGATCTTTTTTTTTGTGGGGTGGGAAATCATTCAATGACATCTCCCGCTCTTCGTGTCACTCTTACTGACTAAAACCCACCCCTGTTCCTTCCCTGCCGTGTGTGCCCAGGGGCGAGATAACTCTGTTTCGAATTTATCCTCAACCCCTGGGCAGGCATCGGCCATGAATGCTGACAACTCTTTGAAGCGCGCGTGGAACACTACGCGCCGTCGACTCTCGGGCCTGGTGCTGATCGGACGGCGAGCTACCCATTACTCGCCGTCCGCAGGCCTGGGTAAAGCTATCTAGGTCTAGTTTACGAAAAATCACGTAAAATTGTAAACTTTTCGTTTTCAAAAAGACTCGAATTACAGAAAATTCTCGAATTTGGATGAGATTTATTGTATTCGAAATGATCTATCACTACATATTATAAAACAAAGTCCCCCGCCGCGTCTGTCTGTTCGCGATAAACTCAAAAACTACTGAACGGATTTTCATGCGGTTTTCACCAATAGACAAAGTGATTCATGAAAAAGATTTAGGTGTGTAATTTTTACACATATTATAAACTAACGACGGAATATTATAAACTAACGACCAGCCCCAGCTTCGCAAGCTGGGGCTGGTCGTTAGTTTATAATATTCCGTGAGTTTAGGTTCACTCACGCAAGATTTATTACAATGTTTGCAAATATCCGCTGACAAATATACCACAAAGTGTACGTATTTTGTCCAACCTTGGGCCAAGTTTTAGTCTGTCTGAACGGAGATTAATTGTGTCTTTAATTCCAGCACGTGACTGCTTTAATTGAACAAAATTTTAGACGCATGAGCTATTTATTCTCCGTGTTTGAGATCGAGTTATTAAAAAATATTTGCAACTGAAAATAAAGATCAGGCGATGTTTGCTAATAACTCATTATTTATCTTACAAGCAGTACGCGAACACAGAAGTTATTTAAAAATCGCAATCATATAAATCTTGTAACTTCTTCACTCGTTAAAAATATCATTCCAATGTTTATCTCGCCAAAGTTCATTAGAAACAAATCGTAAATTAAAGGTTAATTAATCAAAATTTTATCTGACGGATCGTCATAACATCCTCAAGTAATTATACACAGTAGAGATGAACCGTTTAGTCTGAAAAGCTGTTGACGACTAGTTGGCGATTAGCCGCAAAAGATGGCCGACTAGTCGACAGTACCTACTTTCTAGATAGTTATAAGCGTAAATCAGTCTTCTTTCAAGAACGGTCCGTACACTGTGTACTAACAAACCATAATTGAATTTAATCAACGAAACTTAAACGAGAGGGACCGATTAGTCGCTGACCGTTTTGGCGCATACTGTCGAACGCACAAAATGAAAGCGGTAGCAAAATATCAAAAGCGCAATATGATAAAAGCGTAAAATGACAAAACAGCAAAACGTCAAAAGTTCCGAAAATACGTCTTTTTAATTCATGTGCCTAAACCGTCGCTGACTAGTAAAGAAAGCCTTCTATCTCTGGCCACATTTTATAGTAGGTGACTAGTCGACCATTTGAGCACGTACTAGTCGTCTAGTCGGCCCATCCCTACTACGTAGTAATAATATCAATGGGCAGCCCGTACCGATGCCGAAGTAATAACATCAACGTGATAAACTGAAAATAAATTGGTAAGAGGATATTAAACGGAATGTAGACCGGGAAAACCGTTTCTCGACATTTATGAAAACCGTCATCGTAAATTGGGCCGCTTCAGCTTTTAGACAGCCTGTTGCCAACTTAACTATTAATTAGAATGTTAGGTGTACATGAAACTTTACTCATCAAGAGGAAAATGAAGCCCGAAATTACTACATACTTGGTTTGGCCCAAAATTACTAATATGCTGTACCTACGTATGTAGGTTTTATCGTAAAATTTTAATCAGACGGGAATTTTTTTGGTGTTTTAATTTGTTTTATTTTTTCCATAAAAATCCTGGAATATTAAACATAATAGGATGTAGGTCAATCATCTGCCTAGCCTTTTCCCAACTACCTTGGGGTCGGCTGCCAGTCTAACCGGATGCAGCTGAATACCAGTATTTTACATGGAGCGACTGCCTATCTAACCTCCACAACCCAGATACTGGGTAATACGATACCCCTTGGTAAGACTGGTTGTCAGACTTTCGGGCTTCTGACGACCCGTAACGACTGTCAAAGATCCACGATTGACAGCCGGGACCAACGGCTTAACGTGCTTTCCGAGGCACGGAGGAGTCTCGATATGTAAAGATGGTCACCCATCCATGGACCAACCCCGGCAAGCGTAGCTTAACCTGATAGATCGACCCGTGCGGCTGTTATTACTTTAGCCACGAGCTCCACGAGGTCAATGACCTTATCAAATAAAATATAAACCACATTTTCTCTAACGAACTTGAGACTCAATTTGCCAAGGCGTGTCCCGAATGGTCTCTCTCCAGCACTAACGTTCCATGAGTCGGCACCGCAATGTGATAGATAAGGACACCACAGCTGCGTGATAAGGCCAATGACTTCGGAAGCTTATATCACAATCAATTTAACTCTGTATAATATTTACACTTGTATTGGAAACTTTAAGGCGCAATTATACGACTTCTAATGGTTTTTAATTGAACATCACGTCTAACCGACTAGTCATATTTTTTGAAAAAAATATATGTTACTCTATACAATTTTTTCGTAATTAGATATGTGAATATTTAAATTATATTTTTATAACCTAATGTAATTAGTTTGTAAAGTTATGTCGTTAGACATAACTTCGACAATGGTGTTGATTCTGTTGTGCACAAACTAAACTTAATTTAGGCTATTGCTATCTTTTTCTCTCTAATAAAACAAGAAAGAGACGGACGTAAATTAGAGCTGTCAAATTTAGTTTGAACTAATATTTCCATTCAAATTAAGGGTACACGTAAAAACATGTCGTCTAAATCACGGCAAAGCGCAAGGCGTAAATAGTTTGATATCTCTAACTTAGTGCATAGCTATAGCCGGCCTTTTCTCGCACTGCCTTTTAGTAAAAGATAGCAATTCTCTAATTTTAGTTTGGTTATTGAACTAGAGAATCCACACCAATACTGACATAAAATTGAGAATCACGCAAAAACCATAAAGTGTATTTTTGTGAAACCTTCACCATTTTAAAGATAATTTAATTATTTATATTTTAGTATACGCGTTTTAGTATAATAGCTGTTGTTTTATGTATAATAAATTAATAATGCGACTAATTTCGGACAGCGCTCCTTGATAGACGAGTCCTATTACTGGGTGGACGTACCTACGACGCGTTACGTGAGATCAGCACAGAACACGCAAGCTAACCACTCAAGGTCGTTGGCAGTTAATAGCGCCTTAATAAACGCAAACGGGTCATATGAGAGCACATGACACATAGTTTCTACATAAACCGATCCATGTCTGCATTTTTTTTTTGTTTCAACATTATTTTTATAAAACAGTAATGCGAGAAGTCATTCAACATGAAATAAAAATAATATCATTGCGAAAGTACTGATTTATGCGTGTAAAAGCGGGCGTTAAATTTGCAATCAACACTGTCATAGAGCAATAAGCATCGGATGTGAAACTATTAAGAAGACAAAAAGGAACATAGTTCATAAGACACATCACATCGCAATAAAAGCAAGACGATTTTCTCGTTCCCAGGGGAGTTCCCAATTCCATTCGTTCAAGAGGAGGAGCTCGTGGCTAAAGTAATAACAGCCGCACGGCAACACCTGCTGGAGTTGGTCCATGGATGGGTGACCATCTTTACATACCGAGACTCCTCCGTGCCTCGGAAAGCACGTTAAGCCGTTGGTCCCGTCTGTCAATCGTAGATCTTTGACAGTCGTTACGGGTCGTCAGAAGCCCGAAAGTCTAACAATCAGTGATACCAAGGGGTATCGTATTACCCAGTAACTGAGTTGTGGAGATCAGATAGGCAGTCGCTCCATGTAAACTACTAGTATTCAGCTCCATGTAAACTACTAGTATTCAGCTACATCCGGTTAGACTGGAAGCCGAGCCCAAGATAGTTGGGAAAAGGCTAGGCAGATTGAGGAAGAATTCCATTCACGAAATGGAAGGAATACAAGGAAAGGAAGAGCATATCCTGATTGCCTAAACAACTGAAGATCACGTCATTTCATCGATCGAATAGTTTATACTCTGTCATGCTAAGAACACATTTGCGCAAATTCAAATACGTCAATAAAGTCTTATGATATGACTGAAAGCAAACACAAATCTATCTGTCTATCAACGAACGAACTGGGCTACTGTATTGCACGCTCCCCTTCTTGGCAAACCGATTTGGGCCAACATCTACAGGATAACAGCCATTACTCCACTCTGATGCCAGTTTTAATATTCTAGTTAGCAACGGAGTAATCGAGTTAATTTGTTGGCAATGGGCAAACTAACCCGCTGTGACGGTTTAAAAGATGTTTATGTTGCTGTGCTGCTGCGATTCCAAACGGTACTAACCAGCTATTTCAAATTCCAAGTAGAAGAAACGAAAATTATTGATTCTTAATCTTCAAAATATTACTAGTAGATAGATAGATAAAACATTTATTCAGTGCACACAAAAGACACACAAAATCACAATAAAATTATTTAAACTTAGGGGAAAGTGGTTACCCTTCGTACACATTTCAGATTTTATTTTTTTATTTTATGATTAATTGTCGAATTTATCTAGTTTATGTGCCTAATTGTAACAAATATATTGTAGTTTGTTATAAAAAAGTCCGAAACTATTATGTGAGAAGGTTAAAAAGTTATAGTCATTTTTCTACCATATGATATTTGTACGAACGTACCCCACGCACGGGGTACGTACGTACAGTAGGTGGGGTACTTTCATACGCCATGGGGTAGATTGATACAGGGTAAATAAAAACCCTATTAAAGTCGTTAATTTTTTATTAATTATCATAAAAGTATTTATTTATCAAAGAACTAACTTAATAATTGGACTTGACTCATAGTCGATAAATTTTTCTTTAGAAAAATAACAAAAAATCAATCGTTCATCCTTAGTTTACTTATTGATAATTCTAAGCTTTACAATCAGTTCAATGAGATTTTTACAATCATTTTTTATGAGATTGTTGTACAGTCTTTGACAATTTAAACTTAAAGTAGGTAATCATACATTTGGTTGTTAGTTTGGAAGTTATTGCTCATTATAATTATTTAAATTAACTGCAAAAGTAAAAAGTCTAGCCTTTCTAGCTGTACAGCCCGCTCGTTGTTGTGGATCAGGGAGGTTCATGGCGACATCGCTGATATACAGAGTGTGTGTCTTCTACATATATCAGGGAAAAAGAATGACCATGATGATCCCGGTTTCTTCCTAAGATAAGATATTTTCAGCTCTGTACCCGAATAATGACTGAGAACTTTTGCAACGTAATAAACAACAGAAGTCTTTTTTTCAAACTTTACCAAAACAAAACAATTATCTTTGATTTTCTCTGGTGTCACATCTAAATTATCATTGATGCTACGATCATCAGTCTCTTCGTCCACTTCCAAATCGATTGGAGATGTTGAACTCTCCCGCAAGCTAAATTGCGATCCTCCAGAATCCTCTGAATGGCTGGCTTTCCTATACGACAACCGTCCTTGAATTACGTCATCAATCGCTAATTTCGTGGACTCTTCATCCACCTCTTGACCACCCTTTTTTATATTTTCGCACCACGATTCTGCAATAAAATATTAATTATAAGGTTTATATATTTCATTTTGTAAGGAATAAAATACTTCATAAAAGGAAAAATATGTTATTGTGTTGTCTGAACGCTAATATTAAAAGGTTTCTATATTTTATTTCATAAAAATGTAATATTGATGTTTTGGTGGTTAATAAAATCTAAAGGGGAGCATTCGTACGCGTACGAATGTGCCCCCTATTTGGCTGTCCGAATGCACCCCACTGCACACCTACAAAATCAATATACCACTTTATACAAATTCTAATTTAGTTTGAGAAATATGACAATTAAAGTTCAAAATAAACAATGTTAACATTAATTAATCATCACCATTTTGTCAAAAACGGTAACAATTCTACTAACAATTGCGAATTAAACTTAGGAAAAAAATTTACTCACCGCGCCCGAAAACACGTTACATCTTGTCAGCCGATACACCGTCCTACGACTGGCGCGACACTTCGCTAGCAACAATGACGGCCGGTATGTCTATGCATACAAGCAAAGGCGTGTTTGTATGTCGTTCAGTTTTTCTGTTATACTAACTGTACGAATGTGCCTCGCGTACGAATGGTGACCACTTTCCCCTATGTATATAAAAACAAAGTGCCAATAAACAAAAAAGGAAAACATACTTATAGAAATAAAAGTGACACAACATTTCAAATACTAACGAATGTACACAGTGCGGTGTGCGTTTCAAGGTTGCACCAAATGGGAGTCCAGCTCAGCACGTGTCAGGCAAATATACCTGACGCCGATATTCTGCTGAATCCCTGCAGTGACATGCGGACGCTGAGCAGACGTGATAATTATGTTGGTGTTGTGACATTATTATGCAAGGAGTATTTATTGTAAGTATACCCGCAACTTTTTAATTACAGTAGAGTTGCAACAATTAGTACAGTATAATTAAATACGTTTACAATAAATAAATATAAGTACGTAAATAACATATTTATGTAAGTGTATTTTAATGCAATCTAAGAAAAGATTTCCAAGTTGTTCAATTACATAGTTCCTATACTCTTTGTTCGCAGGTTTGACCACGAGATACGCTAAATAGATTGGCTCGGGAAGAATGACGTAGTACGGACCAATACTCCAATAGTTACCAACAACAGACCATCTTGGGGTCAGATCGTTTCAACGCTTTAGCCGGCCGACTAATGATGATGATTACGCACATAGACTAACGAAGCAGTCATTTTTAGGGTTCCGTACCCGAAGGGTTGGAACGGAGCCCTATTGCTGTCACTCACGTGTCCGTCTATCCGTCGTCTGTCACACAGGTTTTACAGCCAAACTCGGTAGGAGCTACAGTCTTCAAATTTTCACTGTATAAGCATCTTGTTGTTGACCCAAAGCCATACAAATTGTCAAAAATTGGTACGGAAACTTAAATGTGTGAAGTCCAACCTCCAGCTCAAAGACCCTAGTTTCGATCAAAGCCGAATATTCAGTAATTTTTTAGCCGTAACCGAACCTTCGGTCGGACACGTACTCTTTTGAGAATAAAGTGTGGCCGTATCTATGCAGTAGCCATAACAAAGTTGACCTCTAGAGTTACAAAATCGTTGAAAACTTGCTAAACGCATACATTAAACACGACATGATATCTAATAGCATAGGGCAAGGCCAGCCGAAGCTCGTTGGTTTCTCACACAACTTCTTATAACCGATGTATTAAAAACCGGCCAAGAGCGAATCGGCCTCTCGCATGAAGGGTTCCGTACCATCGTACAAGATTATACGCGTCTACTTGTTGCCGTTGTTAAGATCAAGCAAAAAAAGAAAAAAAAGACGTTTCTAGCAGGCCCCTTTAATTTTTAATTTATTTTTATTATTTGTTGTTATAGCGGCAACAGAAATACACATTCTGTGAAAATTTCAACTGTCTACCTATTACATATCATCATCACACCTATTGCAGATCATGACATACAGCCCGCTGACAGACATACGGACGGACGGAGGACGGACGGACAACGGAGGCTTAGTAATAGGGTCCCGTTGGTTATCCTTCGGGTACGGAACCCTAAAAACGCTAAAAGATAATTCAAAACGTTTGCTGATAACCGTTGATGTCATTGACTCAGGAATTCAGGACACAGTTAGCATGCAGCTGATGCATTCAGCGATGCAAATGCACAATAAGGTTACATGACTTGCATGCATCCTAAATCTGTTCAGCAGATCCATAGCTAGTCTAAAAGGGATTGAGAATACACACTATTTAAAATAACACATAAGTATAATAAAACTCGTCATAATTTTTATAAATTCGAAAGTTTGAATGGATGGATGGAATTTGGCATAGAGATAGATTATAGTCTGGAATAGCACATATGTTATACAAGACCCACAAGAGCCCGATCTAAAGAGAAAGAAGTTACCACGCACAATGGATCACCATAGACTGCGTGCGGAAACCAAAGTACCAGATAGAGAAGGAAGTATATTATATATTTTGAGCTACGAGTACCTGTTACTTGAGTTACTCTGTTCAATATTAGCCTGTTCTGATCAATCTTATCTTACAAATCATCATTATTATAAGCAGATGCTATGTATGCTTAATTAACATAACTTACTTTATGTACCTATTCTAAATTCCATAAGAAACCTTTTTGTAACGTGTCTCGACAAACGAGCTGCCATTGCATAATTATAATTTAAATACAGTCAAGCAATGCCAAGGAATTCGATATAGGCACGCCCTCACGCTGCACGGCAATGAAAAATATAGCATACTAGCTTCGGTCATCGGTTTCACCTGTGTGCAAATCGGAAAGCATTCCAAAGAAACATGTCATCATCAGCCTTTTTTTTAATATCCCCACTGCTGGGGTACAGGTCTCCTCTCTGTGAGAGGGTGTGGGCCATAATCCACCACGCGGGCCCAATGCGGATTGGTGGATGTCACATGTCTTCGAATATTTGGTTCTAGGACATGCCGTTTTCCTCACAATGTTTTCCTTCACCGTTTTGAGAGCAGTGGTGATGATATAATTGACACAAAGTAAAGCGCCTGCCTGGGTTTGAACTCACGACCTACAACTTGTAAGTCGCGGCCAATACCACTGGGCCACCACTGCTCCTAAGAAACATGTATCTCTACATAATATATTTTTCTATCTAAATCAAAGTCGCTTGCTGCGTCTGTCTGTTTCGCCGCTAACTCCTAAACCACGCAACGGTTTTTAATGCGGTTTTCACTAACAAAAAGAGCAATAAACAAGGAAGGTTTGTGTGTATAATTTGTACCTGTGTGGAGCCGGCGGCTCGCTAGTCCAAGATAAAGAGTATCCTATAAATCTGATGTAAATACACGACAGGCAAACACTAAACCATTTCAAATGCTACGCAACAATAACTTTTATGGCAGGCGCAAGTCTTTCACAATAGGTACCCTAATTATCAAACCCTAGACTCCTAACATTAGAGATTCTATGAACAGTAGAACATAAAGCGCAAGCTGAAAGAACTCTACAATAACTCAATTATAATATAACTTAATATTTAAAGAGTAACTGCGAACTAGCGCGTTGATCAACTCTCAGGCCATGGCATGCTAGGACAGATCCCAGCAGGTGTAGCATGACCAATTCTATATCCATTCTACCAAGAATAGAAAAAGTCTTTTTTATCTATCTTGACATCTTTTCTGCACGAGCATCATGTTTTACATTGTAGACTGAAGAATAGATATATTTCTTCTCTTTAGTTTTAACATCGCCATGCGTAAGACGGTAGAAGTCTTGAATCTGTCATTTTGTCTATTCTTCCATCGACAAAACCCGTTTCTATGGTTTCAATGGTGGTCATGCTACGCATGCAGAGGTCGAATAGTGTGCTTTGTTCAAGCGTGGTGTCTATGAGTATGCTTTTAAAAGGCAAAACATAAACTTGTATATTTATAAAACACTTTAAAGTCGGTGTTTGTATTTTATTTCTTCGTTAATTGACACCGACTGCCGAAATTAAAGTTATTTTTAAATTTTAAGTGTATTTTCTTTTTTGGAAGTCGGTTGTTTTTTGTAAAAAGTTTTTTATTTTTCACTTTTTAGTTGTTATACCCTAAAACTAAATATTAAATTTACGGCCGAATTGATAACCCCAATAACATGGAACATGGAATTTGAACATACTCGTAATTGGAGGAGACCAAAACGTTATCTACGTATACACATTGTTTGTTTTTGTTGATTTTTTCAAAAAGCGCTAAGCCATTTCGACAAAATTGGTATGGGACCGCCTCTGGAGTATACTCTTTCAGATAAAAAAAGAATTTTCAAAATCGGTCCACAACTGACAGAGAAAACGGTGGACTAACATAAAAAAAAACTTACAGTCGAACATAGAACCTCCTCCTTTTTAACCGACTTCCAAAAAGAGGAGGTTCTCAATTCGTCTATGTTTTTTTTTTTGTATGTATGTTACCCGATTTCTCCGTCAGTTGTGAACCAATTTTCAAAATTCTATTTTCATCTGAAAGAATATACTCCCGAGGTGGTCCCATATAAATTTTATCGAAATTGCTTCAGCGCTTTTTGAGAAACTGAACAAAAACGGAAAATACGTGTACCTCGATGACGTTTTGGTGTTCTCCAAATGTTTTAAATTCCACGTTCCATTATATTGGGGTATAACAACTAAAAACTGAAAAATAAAAAACTTTTTTCCAAAAAAACAACCGTCTTCCAAAAAAAAAATACACTAAAAAATTATAAATAATTTAAATTCCGGAAGTCGGTGTCAAATAACGAAGAAGTAAAAATACAAACACCGACTTCCGAAATTAAAGTTATTTATAAATTTTTAGTGTATTTTTTTTGGAAGTCGGTTGTTTTTTTTGTGAAGTAGGTTAGTAAAAATATAAAAAACCGGCCAAGAGCGAGTCTGACTCGCGCCGCAAAGGGTTCCGAATAAATCATATATTTTTCAGGTTATTTTTTAAACTGCCTCCACCTTATAGGTTTTCCTGTAATCTATAAGTAAAGAACTACTTTCTGTATTTTTTTCAAAATTTTAGTCCCAGTGGTTTCGGATATAAGGGGGCGGGAATGGTAATTTTACATGTATTTTGTTAAATAACTTCAAACATATATATTTTAAAATTATGAATAAAAAATATTCCAGACCCTCACAATGTGTTTCATCTGATATGTCGCACGACACAGTTTGAAAACTTTCATTTTTAATTTGCCGATTTTCACCCCAAAAGTGACCCCCATATTCAAAATTATTTAGGGTACAAGTCCGTGTTTGGGTCACAGATATTCATGTGTGTACCAAATTTCAACTCTACCGGTCCAGCAGATTCGGACCAAATTGGCTGTGACAGACGGACAGATAGACAGACACACGAAGAATAAGGTTTCCGTTTTTTTATTCGGACTTTCGGAACCCTAAAAATAACTGTCCTTCTCCAAGGTCCAATCTACTTCTATTCCATGCAAAAATTTACGTGTTTGGTTGAGCGGTTTAGATATATGTATAGGTATTAGTATGGATCAACAGTCAACACTGATGTCATCGAACTACATTATATACTTACGTGTTTGCCTAAAAATTTCGCATACAGCTACTTTCATAAACACGACACTGACCGTTCGTTCCGTCACACGTAAACAAGAAAGGAAGCGGCTGTCATGTGACTGCGCTCGCGCATAGAAAGTGTTGAACGAACGCTAAACCGCGAGACCGCGACCTTGGTGCAGTCGCGGGAGAAAAACTAAATTTAAAAGTTTTTATTGAGACGAACTGGTTTTTATGCTATTAAGGCGATACAATGTGCAGCTGATATAAAAGTATGCAAGTAGCTTGCATTCCTGTGTGCCAGAGCAAGTTCTGATTGGTTGATGCCGTTATGGCAAGCAAGCTACTTGCTTAGGTACTTGTGTGCCAGCTACAGGCATGTGTTTCGCCGCCTTCACATAGCTAAAAAACCAAAAGCCGGGAGTTACACCTTTTATAAGTTATAACTCACCAGCGACTAACACTTCGCACGGGT
This sequence comes from Polia nebulosa, assembly GCA_951329385.1. Lineage (NCBI taxonomy): Eukaryota > Metazoa > Arthropoda > Insecta > Lepidoptera > Noctuidae > Polia > Polia nebulosa. The sequence goes on from OX589602.1 coordinate 24,070,795, forward strand.
ACAAAGTATACACCCAAAACTTCCTCATGAATCACTCTGTCTATTGGTGAAAACCGCATGTACATCCGTTCAGTAGTTTCCGAGTTTATCGCGAACAGACAGACAGACGCGGCGGGCTACTTTGTTTTATAATATGTACTAGAGGACAGGCGGAACCGATTTTCATGATCTTTGATTTGTTAGATTTTTATCCACCCCGAATAGCAGAAACTAGTTACCTAACACAACGGAAAATTCACAAAAAAAATTCTCATCCATTTTGTGCTGAACGACTTTTTGTTTATTGATTTTGGCGGTACGGTTCACCAGCCCCCTTAGCCAAAAAACATTTCTGTAAACGTTAACGCTAACGCTTCGTGCAAAATGTATGGCAACGACGTTTTGCACGAAGCGTTAGACAGAGAGCTGTCACGTGACTCACGCCCAGTAATGTCTTTGCCATACATTTTGCACGAAGCGTTAGCGTAACGTCGTAGCTCAGGCCAGCTAGTCTATAGGAAAGATTTGATTGTTTGTTTGTATTGAAAAGGCGCCGAAACTACTGGACCGATTTGAAAAATTCTTTCACTGTTGGGAAGCTATACTATCAGCGAGTATCATAGGCTATATTTTATCCCCGTACTCCCACGGGAACGGGAACTACGCGGGTGAAACCGCGTGACGTCCGCTAGTCATGGATAAAAACAATGGCAGTCATTCTAGTATGTATGCATACTAGGTACCTCGGTGTCTTCTATGGACAATCAACCTGTCACAGTTAGCACCTTTAGATTCTCTATGCTGACCACAGCATACCTATGCATTACTAGGGTTTGAGACTCTTAAGTCGAAGGTAAAATTAAAACAAGAACACAGCGTGAAATAAGATCCTGAAAAACAGAATATACATAAATATTGCTTTTATGTGCGTGAGAGTCGTGTTTGGTATGTGTGATACAGATAATTGACTTCCTTTTGTAAACTTAATTGACTTCCTTTTGTAATTTCATGTGTGCACAAAACATGTTTTTTTATATGCATAAAGACTAGGTACTTATTAACGATATATTTGCTGCAGATAGCAGCAAACATTGAAAAGGAGAAAAAATCGTCATTATAATGCATTTGGAAAGAGGCAAGGATGAAACAAGGCACTTTACAAATTGAGGTAAACCATATGATAGCTTTCCTCAAAGAGCTCTACATACTCATCACTAATGCCCTCATTAGCAGTACACCGCCGGCTGGAGAGGCGCCACGGCGTCCTCACCTTCCGCCTGACGCAGGTCCTCACCAGACATGGAAGTTTCGGGAGGTTCCTGTGTAGGATAAGGCGGAGGGAAACGCCCGGGTGTCCGCACTGTGAGGATCGCCCAGAGGACACGGTGGAGCATACGGTGGAGATCTGCCCCGCTTGGGCGGAGCCCCGCCGTGTCTTCGTGGAGGCGATCGGCGGTAGCGACCTCTCGCGCCCGGCCTTGGTTCAGGCCATGGTACGGAGCGAGGGGGAATGGGAAGCAGTCTCCTCCTTCTGCGAAGCAGTAATGCTCGCGAAGGAGGAGGCAGAACGGGTGAGGGAGGCTCAACAACAGAGCCGCCCTCACGCCCTCAGCAGCAGCCGCCGCAGGAGATGCCAGGAGCTTCCGGCGCAGCGAGACGATCTCCGGCCACTGTAGACCCGGGCCTACGGACGGCGAGTAATGGGTAGCTCACCGTCCGATCAGCACCAGGCCCGAGAGTCGACGGCGCGTAGTGGCCGATGCCTGCCCAGGGGTTGAGGATAAATTCGAAACAAAGCTACCTCGCCCCTGGGCACTCAGGGCAGGGAAGGAACAGGGGTGGGTTTTAGTCAGTAAGAGTCTGACACGCCCTCCCGCTCCACTAGAGCGGGAGATGTCATTGGGTGATTTCCCACCCCACAAAAAAAAAGCAGTACACTGCTACAAATTATTAGGTATCACCTGTGCAAACAACAATAGCCTGTGAACTTTAAAGCAATTAGCTAATAATGTATCATGCATGTGTTAGTTTTATAATCATTATGTTATCAAATGCAATGCTTTGATATTGAATCCAAAACATCTTGTATTACTAGTAACATTAAACTTAGATAGCAACATAATCTTCATAAATTCGAATGCACTTCTCAACCGGTTCGACAAAAAATGATGCGTATTAAACATAACACAGCAGGCTGTTCTTTCTTCGCAGTATATTTATTTTACTTTTAGCAAAATCGGCAGCAATAGGTAATAGATTGCTCCAGTATGTGTAGCATGACCAATTCTATCTCTATTCTACCAAGAATAGACAAAGTTCTTTTATCTAACTTGAACTCTTTTCTGCCCGAGCATCATGCTTTACATTGTAGACTTTTGTAGACTGAAGAAAAGAAACATTTCTTCTCTTCAGTTTTAACATCGCCATGCTTAGGTCGGTAGAAATCTTTCTACCTACCACTGACATTATATTAGCATTTTATCGTATCACTAAACAACACTATTTTAGTAAGAAGACGTATTAAACAAGAACATTCGACCTCTACCGTGATTTCGTAATATTCCTAGGGATTTCGTGAAATCCCTGGTATCTGCATTTCCCTGCGACACGATCTTAGGCGCCATCACTGTAACCCGTACACGAAAATCTTTTCTTTTTCAATCACCGTCATCTTTTCACAATACATATATTGTTAGACGGAAATTTGATAGTGGTTTAATAAGCAAAGTGCTTTTAACCACCCCTAAGATAAACATGATGAGAAAATCAATGGTGGTTGCCTTGACTTGACTTATTGTTCGTTGAATCAATACTTTTCATTTGTTATTTTGCAGCTCAATTCGCCTCTAGGTTTAATTTAGATTATTCCGATCAATCTGGATTGTTGGATTCCGCAATAGGATCGGTTGCGCACTACGTCCGATACTTATCCGTGAAATAACGGTCCGGCGTGGTCGTAGAACAATTTGTATGGTATGTTACGCACTACCGATCCGAGTTCGGTCCGAGTTTTCTATAGATCTGTATTTTGACGGATAAGTAGGTATCGGACGTAGTGCGCAATCGCTCTAAGTCAACTGTGTAAACGCACACGTTTTTCACATTTAAATGAATTTCGCATAGCCTACAAATACTGTTAATTTGTAAAAACCCAATGTATTATTATCCTCTTGTAATCGAAAAAAAAAACCGGCACTGCGCGAGTCCACGCACATGAAGGGCCACCATTGTTAAAGACTCTATACGCGTCATTTTTTTTTTAAGTTGCCATTATTAAGATCGAGCAAAAAAGCCAAAGAAACACGTTTCTAGAAGGGGAGCCCCCTTTAATTTTTAATTTACTTTTATATGGTGTACGTAATAAAGAGTATTTTATTCTATTCTATTATTTGTTACAGCAACAGAAATACACATTCTGTGAAAATTTCAACTGTCTACCTATCGTTATTATTAAGATAGAGCAAAAAAAGCCAAAAAACACGTTTCTAGTAGGAGAGCCTTTAATTTTTAATTTATTTTTATTATTTGTTGTGATAGTGGCAACAGAAATACACATTATGTGAAAATTTCAACTTTGTAGCTATTACGGATCGTGAGATACAGCCCGCTAACAGACGGTCGGACAGTCGAGGTATAGTAATCGGGTCCCATTGGTTACCCTTCGGGTACGGAACCCTAAAAACACCAGTTTTTAATAATACCTAAAATTTTCAGAACATGCAGTGATGCAGCTTATTAGGTAAATAGCTAACCCGGCAAACTTCGTAATGCCTCAGAATCAATAAACGAATGTGTTGTCAAGAGAGATACAAAACATATGAGAAAATGAATTTTCTTCATAATTTTTTATTATCCCAAATAATAAAAAAAAATATAAAGAAAATTCCTTGCAGCAAAAACTCCAAAAAAAATAAGATCATTAAAATCGGTCCAGCCGTTCTTGAATTATAATGTTTTTTTTTTTATTCTTGATAGGCACGCATTTGACCACTATCTCACCTGATAGTAAGCGATGATGTGGTCGAAGATGGAGCAATGGTGTTACTAACCCGACTTTATTTTTAACAAATTAGTACTATGTAATAGTTTCTGGTTAACTGTGGCATGCAGGGATTACCTCACAGTTACTGCATATTCATATGACTGACCATTCACTACCCCTTTAGGGAATCTAAGTGTGACTATGATTAGTTAGTAATTAGTGTCCCTAGCTACCCAGACACAACAAACATTAAAATTGCACAATAAATAACATAACTCCAACATAAGTGTGACAATTATATTGCAAATTATTAGTAGTGCAAATTATATTTGATTACTCAGTTGTTATATTGAATGCACATTTCAGTTGTATCTCATTTGATTAGACTGTTATTTATTTGCGAATTATTATATCTTTGTTATTTACAATTTAGCTTCATATTATTTACGCATCTCTCTCATTTGCATAATTAAGTACAACATAGGTATAGATGTTAGAATTTTAATATTTTAAGTGCAAAAGTAACTTGTTTAGCTATTTGTTATGTTTTCAATTTTCATGCACAAACTGCTGAACCACTTTCGTTGAGTTCTTGTATACAGATAGATTGGATTTTCGAGAAGTATGTCCTTCTCTTAGATTCTTTCTATCCAGGAAGTATTTTTCCTTAGGATGATTTCTGATGTCCATGTGGGCAAGACCACTGTCAGAAGCTTTTTTATACATTATTTCAATGGACGCAGTACATACTGATAACGGGCTGTAAGTACGTACACCCCCCAACAACATCAAATAAGCACGCAGTTATCAATGTTACACAAACATACTTATCATAAGAGCAGACTACGTTTTGTTTACTCTTGTTAACATTGAGATTATTTTATCATAAAATGTGTTTTATTATACTTATTTATATAATGTATGCGTATTCGAATTTTAAGGGTGATGCTAAAATATAAATCAATGATTTATAAATGAGCATAATTAGTTACTTACATTTATATTAGTGAATTAATTTAGAGCCCATTAGAGCATTTGTTATCACAAATATATTTTCCATTTCTAATACAAATCTTATTAGAAAATTCTATTATTTCTCTCATTGAAAACAATAGCAAACGACTAAGCCTGTGACAATGGTTTGTTTATTTTATGACTATTTTCTCAATAATAATCATGAAATCTACTAAATATATATTAGGTACTCACTCGCTAGTTTCCTTGGTCTTCTCTACATGCTTCTTGATATCAGCAAGTGAAGAGTCCAGTCTCGTGAGGAATTCGTCGAAGGTCTTCTTCTCGTCAGGGCTACCTGGGGAGAAGTCTTCCGTGGGCATGCCCGCGATGGAGGCCCGGTGGTTCGGCGGGGGCAGCTCCGTCACACGCTCACCATTCTCGTAGAACGGAGAATCTTTGGTGACAGGAATCAATAAATACTCCCGCAAAAACAAACTGTCCGTAGCGAATAAACGATTCGCCCGCCTAATTTTCTCCATCTATAACAACCAAACAACACATTTAACACTCTTTCCGTTCAAAACCCGAAGAGTTAACGAGATAATAACACTTTTATTACGATGTTAGTACACTTACGGTAACACCATATTTGAGAGCGAGCCCTTGCAAAGTATCGCCTTTTGCCATAACATGCTTGATGTATTCTTCGTTCCTTTTCATGTGGTTACAAGTGCTTCCATATTTTTTAAGAGGGCGAGCTGAATCCCGGATAGAAACTCTCTCATCAAAAAGACGTTCCTCCTCCATTTTTGACGTGTGTAAATGACAGCGTCGAATAGACTGAAGTTAGTTTCGAAACAGGTGCAACGACCTTTCGTTTTGATAGCGTTGACTACGTTCGCGTTGTATCCTCATTCATGAAATTATAGCATACAATAAATTCTAAATTATGTGATCCTATTAATTATTTTGTATTTAGTTAGTTGCTATTATTTAAAAATAACTGCTGCAAATTAAAATCTTTTATCTGCCTGACCTTCGGTAATTTCGAACGCATTCGCAACCGATTTACTGCCATCTGTAAGCGAAAAGTGTGAACTAAAACTAACTCAAACAATTCGGTGTCTACTTCACCAAATGGATTTTTGATTTCATGCGAGAGCAAAAGATGGCGCTTCAAAATGTTACTCGAGTTTTTCGATAGATGGTGTGCTAACTGCTAAACCAGCTTGCTCAGTCCGGGCCAATACCAACCAATACAGGCAACCAATCATAAATCTGTATCTTTTAGCTCATTCAACCAGATCAAACTCGGTCGTTCTTCTGTTCATTTCTATTCTAGTGTTCATTCTCATTCATTTCATTCAGTCTCACGGTGCAACTAGATGGGGTTGGTGTTGTGTTATGTGATTCAGAATTAGAAGAAATTTTAAAAATTGTTATGAACTGAAAACATTTTCAATTGTTATAGTGCTTTTACTTGTATATTTAATTTTTATGTATTGACTGTGGACTCACAAAGGACCAAATTTTCACGTTTTGCTTTGTTTTTTGGTATTTTATTCGATTTTTATTTATGGTTTGTGTACATACACATGTGATCAATAAAATAATCGCGACATTTCTTCGATAAAAAGGGTATGTATGAATGAAAGTGTTATTTCTTGCATGTTTAATATGAATTAACAGTGTTGTATTTTGTCGTTTGGTCGTTAGAGAGCTTGTTTTCCCCTGTCGGGCGCACACCGCCCCATTGCGAAAAATATATTATTGCGAGGGTTGGCCGCAGTTGGCCGCGCGCGCTCCGTACACGATTATTTTATTACTGGTGGGGGGCTCAGCTTTTTTAATTGTTGAATGCTGTTGATACAATTTAGTGTTTATTTGACGGTTTGTTCGTATTTACTGGCTTATACGTTATTAATATGTACCTACCCACAGTACCAAAGTTTCATCAAATGGTTTTATGTGCGTATCGGGAAACCTACATACAGGGTACATAATATTATTATAATCGTTGGCCCTATGGGAAATACTACGTCCCAAATAGATAACACTGGCTAATCGTGAACCTAGCTAGGTCAACTGGACCGATAATATCCCAGCTGAAATAAGTCTTCCTGGCTAAGTTAGCTACCTAAAATTAGACAGCCAGACGATGCCTGTTAAATCAATTACCTACCTATCACAACGGCCAAATATAGGGATCCAGAAATATCGATGAACTACTTTTATTAAGTAGGAACACTACTTATGACCTCAACCTAATCATTAAGTACTTAATTTGCTGAGTTTGATAGGTTGATAGTACAGTTTCTTCCCAGTCCTACCAACACCTACGGCTACGTTCGACAATCGACGCATCTCGCCATATAGTCAACAAATAACTTAAACCGACCTCCTCACGAAGATCCTAAAGTAACGACTAGGCACTCCATGAATAAGGAAGTAATAAACTATCCACCGCCAAAAAACTTAACACTTTAACACGACATCTAAACTAAAATAAGTACCTGCTCTAAAACCATCAAAAAAGGTCATGACCCCACAGTTATGCACCCTTGCACCAATAACATAAATATCAAATTCCGAACTGTTGACTCACACAATATCCCTCCGGTTATAAAAAGAGTGTTTATTAAAAAATGCATTTCTAAAGAAAAAAAATGCGCGTGAGTTTGTGAGTCAGCGTAGACGGAACCAGTTCGAAATGAGTGAGTAAATCTTTCAAGATCAGCGTGTCATTATCATGTGAGTCATCGCGGCAGAATCCGACCTCCGAGGGAACTCCTATCTTTAATCTGTGTAGATTAGTAGGTAAATGAGCGGTGATTATGAGTTGAGCTTGTACGACATGCTTGTTTACGAACGTCAATCAGACGCATTTTGCTTGATCCAAAGATTTCCTCTTAATGCCGACTTCTTCGGAATGAAATTAAGGTCGATGAAGAGTCGATGTACCTACTATCTTACATAACTGAAAATTCGATCATCTGATATTATCACAATTAGAAGTAATTTATAATAAATCGAAAAATGCATCATATCCATGCATCAGGTGTAAAATTTATAACCTCGATTAAGTGTACCTGCTAGCTAGGTTTAATGTTGCACCTTGTCGTCTTAACAGCTGACTGGCTAACAAGCTTACCTGCACTACACCACATCATATTTCATCGCTCCTTACCGCCGTAATCCAACACTGCCACTAGGTTTAATAAATACTGAGAAACTACGTTGAATAAGCTCATAAACTGAGCTACTCATTCGAGAAATCCGACAAATTTTACAAACGAGGCACCTCAGTCGAAACTATAACTGTAGAAGGTGTAAAAAAACCGTTAACGCTGGCGACAGTCGACTTAATTGTTTTGTTGAGTCAATGACGCAACACAAGTTCTCTTTATTTGTAGGCAAAACGACTCCAAAGTCGGTAAACCCGTTGATCAAGCGTACGCCTTCCGCAGTCAATACAACAAATATGTCGAACAAATGCGTGTAGACATATGACTGGGGTCCTAAGACAACTGGGTCGATGTCTTCATGACGTCATAACACCGGTACTGCGTGTACGCTGATGATGCGTCAGACCATTCACGGATCTTTCGCTCGGTTTCCGAGAAAGATATTACTGAATGACCGGGGTATTGCGTTACCATACCTTAGTTGTGCTACCTGATTTGGAAGCAGAGTAATGTTGTTGGTAAATTACTGCCGAACTTAAATGGAAAGGCCACTGAATGCAGTTTTATAGCCCTGCATGTACAGCTGAAGAAAGATAGCACGAATTTACCGTTTGGCGTGACTGTGGTTTCAAATTAAATAAAAAGAGAAAAGTTGCAGACTTATTATCACGTCTCACCAAGACATTCCTAACTTCAGTGGACAAACTATAACTTAAATGAAAGTAGTTGATGAAACTTGGCTCATTTTACTGGAGTTTATAAGTAATCAAGCTATGAAAGCAAACAAACCTAGAAAATTATGGAACATGGTTCAGAGATTCAAGAAATTAATTAACTTGTTTTGCTAGCAGACCTACAAATAAGCGAAGCGTGGGGTTTGGTGGCTGTGCGTTTACTTAAAAGAGGTTTTAATTGAGGTTCGAACTTTGAAATCATAATGACGTCTTGGTGGCCTTACAAACGTTACGCCTGGTCACCTGTGGGTTTGCAGTTTTACGAAACACAGGTGTGGTTCGAAACTTTGAACTCACACCATCTCACCTTTCAGTCTCTTTTACTGCAGATTTACTGCGACCAAACCAGATCTCCTAAAAGCGAAGTTATTCCTTCGGTTCTTAGTCTATTGTCTTGTAAATAGACTCCACCTGCCACATATTAATATTACATACGGATTGGCAACTGGATGTGAATCCATCAATCAATAGTCAATTCCACAGCGTAAGCTTGCAGGCATCATGCTTGATGTATTGTAATCTATGACGCTTGATTACATACAACACGTTCTAGTAGAAGCATCGATGCTGATAATTTGCTCATTGGAATTTGAGCCATTGTTATTTGAAGATATCGGCGCAACATCCTACCAATACTCCTAAAAATAATCTGCAAGAATCTTAGGGCCGATTTCACCAATGAAACTAATCGCGATTAGTTTAAACTAAACTCAGTTCGTGCGTTTAATCGAGAGTAGAGCTTCATTTTGCGTTTCACTGAAAACTGGGGGTCCAGAATTTAAACTAAGTTAAGCTTAAACTAGTTTAGTTTGTAGTGGTGAAACGCAAAATGAAGTTCTAATCTCGATTAAACGCATAAACTGAGTTTAGTTTAACCAATCGCAATTAGTTTCATTGGCGAAATCGGCCCTTAGTCCCACAATTTGGTTAACGGGATTTCTCCATTTGCGCACAATTTTAAACGAAGAGCCCTAAAGGATTTTGATCAATTAGTGCCAAATGCAAACCCACTGACAGCTGTCGCTTCGCAAACCACATCAAACCAGAAACTCTCATCATTAATTTAACAGCTGGTTTTTGAAGTGAGAATTCATATAAATTAAAAGCCGTCCTTGAAAAGATGAAGGGCGAGAAAATGCTAACTAAACTCAAAGAAAAAGAAACTCAACCCAAACTTTGTGCTCAAGTAGCCATATCAATCTTTTCATCAAAATAAAACTGAGAAAAAACTTCGAACTTTGGTGCTACAAACTTGGAGTTTTATTCAGCTCGTGCTGGCTAATGTTCGATATCAAAAATCACAACATGTTGCTGTATCCTCATTGAGAGAGTGCAGACGCCTCTGGTCTGGATGCCTTTATAAATAGGTGCAGTTTTACACGTTCATAACAAAGGCATGTGTGAGGAAAAATAAACTGTTTTTAAAAGCATTTTCTAAAGTAACACCTGCTTTAAAAGGTTTTCATTTGCACATACATAATTACTGAGTTGCAAGATAAATAAACAATTCCGTATGAAATCCTTATGATTTCATGTTTAACTCTAGAGAAACCGTGTAATATTCGTCGAGTTATTCGGTCATTTTGACTTCTTTGTTGCGGTTCCTCTGACTTCACTTAAATGGCTACTTAGCCACGGAGAATATGATATTTGCTATCGGAGGCACTTCGACTTGCAAATTGTGAAACCTTCTGATTTAATCCTCTGATCGTTGCTTCTCGCCGCAACCACTAGAAATAATGAGGTGGTATATTGGACTTTATCGCAAAATAAATAACGAGAAGGCTTTTATTTTTCATCTTGCAACTAATTAAGTATCTTGTTCCCTGTGCCTTGGAATAGATAGTTTATTTTCAGCTCAAGTTGACTTACACCAGACGCTCTAGACTTATAAAAAAGAAAAAGTCTATACGTTTATTTAATTATAGCGCAAAATTATACGCCGCAACTTTGCTCCGACGCGCTTGGATGGTGGAGCTAAAAAATAAATTAATTTTTGATCCGCATCGATACTGTGTAATTATTTACTTCAAAGGTTAATGCAAACTGTTGGTTAAAGATCAAGAAACCGTTACCGCTAAGGCTACCCAAGTACCCATGCCTGTTAACGTATTTCGTATCGCCTAGGGCAAGGGGTATTGTCCACCACGAGTCGCCCATAATCTTGGCTAATATAACAAATGCGAAAGTCTTGTTAGTTTGTTATTCAATAGCGTAGCGAGGTAAGGAAAGCTGGAGAGAAACCTTAAAGGCTACCTAAGTCTGTAGCGCAAAGCACTTTGTATTTCCTTCCTTCTTGTTTCTCGTTATTGTTATGGTTCCGTGGTCCTTTGGCAGTCTTGCTTCTATTTGAGAATGGACAACCTGCAGCTTTTTTTTCGCGAGGCTTTTAGTTAAAAAGCAACTTGGGATTTATGAAAAGATGAGCTGTGTTCTTTTCCTGACCATAGTTAATTGTTGAGCAGTCTGTAATTAAATCTAGGTTCAGCAGTGGACGTTTGCAGGCAAAGATAAGATATAACGCTCCAGATTGAAAAAATAAACACTATCTCCGCGTCCAATCGCTTTGTTATCAATGTCAAAAACACCAGGCGGGCGGCTCCGGGACTGTGGCAAGAGTATAAAGCTCTAGCGTCTTACAAAATGGTTGTCGGTGAGATAAAATCGCGGTTTTGTGCCCATAATAGGCATGATACTGGAAGTGGACACGACGGTGACCCGGCCCGGGGCACTTGCCCTTACTATCACGACATGGAAGTGACTTTATGTCACATCTTATTGTGTACTTTGTCTTATTACCTTTTCATTGTGAGGTACTGCTTCAACGTTGTAATGGCGAGTGCACGCTGGTCTCTAGCTCGTGTAATTTACTGGTTTGTTATTACTATCTTCTACGTGCTACGAATTAATGTGTTTGCCCACTTATTTTGTTGTACCTAATCGAAATAACATACTCGTACATGTATAATATGCATTACACTCGACCACTCAAATTTTTAGCAATAAATATAGGCGCCGCCTTTTGACATAATATACAAAAACGTTCAAAATATGTAGAAAATACCTCTTAGAATATTATTCAAGGCCCTGGGCCTGCGGACGGCGAATAGTGGGTAACTCGCCGTCCGATCAGCACCAGGCCCGAGAGTCGACGGTGCGTAGTGTTCCACGCACGCCTCAAAGAGTTGTCAGCAAACACGACGGGGCCCGTCATGGCCGATGCCTGCCCGGTGGTTGAGGATAAATTCGAAAGAGTTGCCTCGCCCCTGGACATTCAGGGCAGGGAGGAACAGGGGTGGGTTTTAGTCAGTAAGAGTCTGACACGCCCTTCCACTCCATCCTAGAGCGGGCGATGTCATTGGATGATTTCCAACCCCAGAAAAAAAAAGGATATCCAAGGCGGGGTGCTAAAATTTTCTAGCTCTCTTCGCTCGCCCTTGCAAAAGGAGTTTAAATTAGTTCTTTCTCTGTTTATGGTCATGTGCTGAAGATTTGAAGATGCACCCCTCTAAAAATAGTTCTATCGGCGCCCATTCTTCTTCGTTTGAGTCGATGGTTCCCAAACTTTCAAATACTTTGGGCCCAGAAACTGGCTACATCAATTGCAGCGTCTGTGGCGTTCATCAAGTCATCCATAATGCAGGAATATGGGTCCGTAGTAGTAAAATATATTTCTTAGCACCAATTTGCAATGTGCATTTTGACCGTACTATATAATTTACATAAAAATAATAAATGCTACATAACGTAAATAATAAGAATAATAGAGCAGTGGTGGGCCAGTGCTAACAGCCGCGACTTACAAGTTGTAGGTCGTGAGTTCAAACCCAGGCAGGCGCTTTACTTTGTGTAAGTTATTTCATCACCACTGCTCTCCAAACAGTGAAGGAAAACACCGTGAGGAAATCGGCATGTAGAAGAACTAAAAATTCGAAGACATGTGACATCTACCAATCCGCATTGGGCCCGCGTGGTGGATTACGGCCCACACCTCACAGAGAGAGGAGGCCTGTGCCCCAGCAGTGGGGACATTAACAGGCTGATGATGATGATGACATAACGTAAATGATGGAATTTCCTACAGAAGCCGACCCGCCTGATCCATAAAATTCAGCGTTATTACGGTGCTCTTTGAAACATGCTTCGTTTAGCTTGATATAATTTTTATCTAGGCATGTTTTTCTTGTAATGTTAGTTACATGGGCACATTAAATTCAGCCATCAATCTTAACTTGTAAATGTTAATGTAAGCAATAAGTTAGTGCTAATTACGTAACAAAGTATGAAGATGAAAAGTATGATGCTATTAATCAAAAGAAAGTCTTTGCGTGATGATGACGTCAATAATAAAGCACTTAATGTCTGATTTTATTACATGAAAAATTAACTCTTCAACAGCTAAGTAATGCTTCAAGTTTTTTTCCAAGTTCTTAAAGCTGCGTCAAGTTGTGTAGCTGTTTTCATTGTTAACAAGAATTGTGTTAATAGTTAAGACTTAACAGATACCGAGTTTCGGGTCGTGTTTTAAGTACTTATAGCTTTATCTTTTCCTTGGAAGTAGTTAAACATGCCACAGTACCGTTTGTACTTTCGAAATAGTAGGTAGAGGCTTGTGACTGCCTGTGTTTTTACTAAGGTTCGATTTATTCGCCCGCGTGGAATTAGTACTGATAATCTATTTATGTGCCAAATTTCATCCAGATCCATGCAGCTATTCTGGCATGATTGAGTAACGAACATCCATCCAAAGAGGAATGCCCATCTGCCATACAAAAAAATGGACAGAAACGTGAAATTATTCTTGAGTTTCTTTAACTAAGGTAAAAGCATAACGATCACTAAATATATTTAACTTGATATCCGCTTATATTTTTACGGAAGTCGTGTTTATTTGACATGAGCAAGTGACATTCAGCCAAAGAGGAATCATCAAATAATCCATATGGAACTATTTTATACATTTAGTGCACAGTTATCATTAATTCAATATTATACGATCTATATGTACCGTAAGTCTAATTAAAATAATATATGCTTGTCAATATTAATTCAAATTAATTATTTTTTAAATAGAAAACGTATCTAGGCTGTATGAACCACATGTCCTTTGCTTTAGTGACAGTTTGACATTACTGCTCATGTCAAATAAACACGACCTCCATATAAATATAAACGGATATCAAGTGAAATATATTTAGTGATCGTTATGTTTTTACCCTAGTTAAACAAACTTAAGAATTATTTCATTACACCTATTTTATTCTAATAAGAATTAAGGACTATTAGAAGTTTCTGTCCGTTTCAGGCATTTTTTGGGCGTTCCCCTTTTCGCATTTATAATATTTGTTAGAGGCTTTAGATTTATATTTTTTTGCCATGAATATTTACTTTGTAAAGTATTTTTTTTTAAATTACTTAATTACTGTAAACGTGAGGACTATGTGAAATGGCTCGAAATCAAACTGAGGATAGTCTCTTGAAACATTAGTTGGTTGTGTTCTTTTTATTTTAATTTAATTTTCAAGTTTTAGCCACTTCTGTCATGCGTATCGTGTTTGATTAATGTTTAAGTTAGAAATTGGCAAAATGATCCAATTTTTTTTTTCTTTTTATTCTTGATTGGCACGCGTTTGACCACTATCTCACCTGATGGTAAGCGATAATGTGGTAGAAGATGGAGTACGCTTACCTAGTATTTTTTTTTTCAATTCGTATTTTGCATACTTGAATTTTATCACCTCTCTCTAAATTCGGTTGTTCGACCACTGTAATTTACCGGTAGGTACTCGTTACAATATAATGACGGGGCAGATGTCCGGGTCCCTCGTCTCACAACAGGTGTGCACGCGCCTTCATTTTTTTTATCACTCCTTTATTCACCGTCTCGCTCTTACAAGATAACGACTATAGTAAGAGAGGCGACAGTAAAGTTGTTATCGAATAAAATATGTAATTCTTGTAATATTTTTTTAGTAATGTTTCATGTCAATTTGTAATAGTGATGGAAGATTGGTTTGATATTTTTGTTTGATTAATGATAACAATTAACTCGTGGGTAAAGTAATAACAGCGGTACTCTTGCCGGGGTTGGTCCATGGATGGGTGACCATCTTTACATACCGAGACTCTTCCGTGCCTCGGAAAGCACGTTATGTCGTTGGTCCTAGGCTGTCAATCGTGGATCTTTGACAGTCGTTAGGGTCAACTCACACCAAAAGAGCGTCGAAGCGCAGCGCAGTTTCAGTGTCATATGAATTTTAGCTTTATTTTCATTACCATACTTTATTCTCATGCGATAGTAAGTATTGTAGTAATGAAAATAAAGCTAAAATTCATATGACACTGAAACTGCGCTGCGCTTCGACGCTCTTTTCGTGTGAGTTGACCCTTACGGGTCGTCAGAAAGCCGAAAGTCTGACAACCAGTCTTACCAAGGGGTATCGTATTACCCAGTAACTGGGTTGTGGAGGTCAAATAGGCAGTCGCTCCTTGTAAAATACTGGTATTCAGCTGCATCCGGTTAGACTGGAAGCCAACCCCAAGATAGTTGGGAAAAGGCGCGGGCAGATTGATTTTTTAATGATAACTATTAACATTACTGTCAAAGTAAATCTTTAAACAATGCATCATCTCCCTGACTTAAATATTAATTGTAACAGTATTACAGTACGCACACTTAATTAATTCGCAAAAAGTAAACTTAATTTCGAAATCGTCGAACAGAAAACAACATTTGCAAATAAAGGCTATTAATTAACACAGCCTGCAAAAGTACCGCATACATATGTCCGCTAATTAAAATTAACTTGATAAAGTGCAAACCGCATTTTCAGTCACATCATAATTACTGCGGACAGCATGTTTCGAATATTTGCGCCCTCTCTCAAAAACCATCGGAACCAGTTCTTGGAGCAAAAAATCGGTGAATTATATCGATATGTTGGTGCATCGATACGGCGCAGGCCTGGTGTGCGCTGCCCGCTCCCTGCGCCGGCAGCTGTGACAGATTTTATATTTTTTGCACGAATACACCAGACATCGATTTGCAATTTTCGTGCAAGTGGTTCCGACCTTAATGTCCCTACCTGCTGGGCTCGGAATATTTAAAGTGTGCATCTGCATTCAGTATGATATAATTCGAGAAGTTGTGAAGCCTTTTACCAAATAACCAGTCACTCAGAAAATGAGAAACGCATACCTGTCATAAACTAGGCCACAATGTGAACACTCGAATATCTGGATCGAATGGTCCCTTTCAGTAAGTGCCTATGAAGAATTCAGCCACACTCAAACCCAGTTGAGAATAAAATTCAAGGCATTTTCACACAGGGTCATCTGTTGAAAGGTCCGGACATAATATAAAAGGAAGGTTTAGGAAAATAAGCTCGCATAACTCTGATAGGGGCGTTCCGTTATTTTGTTTGCCACATTTACGAAATAAAATACAAAAGGTCCTGAAGTCTTACCGTTTCCGAAGCTTTAAAAGCTGAAGTGTTGAAACATTTTAGGCGAAAATCATGGTGTCTGTCTTTTTATATGTCTATTTAAGCAGTGCGTCGTATTATAAAAAATCTAGAGTCCACTGCTGGGGCACAGGCATCCTCTCTGTGAGAGGGTGTGGGCCGTAATCCACCACGCGGAACCAATGCGGGTTGGTGGATGTCACATGTCTTCAAATTTTTGGTTCTAGGACATGCCAGTTTCCTCACGATGTTTTCCTTCACCGTTTTGAGAGCAGTGGTGTTGAAATAATTTACACAAAGTAAAGCGCTCGTCTGGGTTTGAACTCACGACCTACAACTTGTAAGTCACGGCCTTTTACCACTGGGCCACCACTGCTCCTAAATGTAGGTGCACCAAAAATATATGTACATTCTTTTTTCGGTAAATCGCAGAGCTTAGGCATTACCCAGTTCGTTGAGATCCCTCGATTACTCGGTCACATGTGCCGTAAACATCTGGTTTACATCTTCAATGCCAAGTCCCCTATAACGCGAGCCTCGTAGGACATTAAAGGACATCAAATTCTCCAGCGAACGGCTCATAATGGCGTTGGTCCAGCAACGCGACGGAGTTACAAATCGCTTTTAATGCCGTAGACTGCAGACTCAAGACAGCGGAGGTCAAGTGTTGAATATTCACCAGGCGGTTTAAATTAGGCTTCGGTTTAATGGTGTTAAGAATAGCTTACAGGTGTAACTTTGAGAAAAGTAACTGTGTTTTGTACGAAAATGTGGCCCTATATATTTCTTTGTCATAAATTTTAACAGCGACCCTCTCAGGTCTCTGCCCATCCTGCTTGCAAGCTTGGTTCATTTCTCCCATAAGTTCTTACAGTTTTTCTCACTGCAGTCATGAATCAACCACTTCACGATGTGTTAATTTGTCAGCAATTTCCGAACTTGACATTGCTTGAGCCCACATAAATCTTGCACACAATTACACCTCGATGAGATAATTTCGTCCAACTGTAACTAAAAGAAACATTCTCCGAGACCAATTACAAGCTATTACCTAACGCAGCCATGAATAAATAAATTTAACGATTGTGATCAAGCGTGTCTGACTTTCTCGTAATCTGAAGGTGGATAATGTCCGGTTATGAGCGTGGCATCAATCATCCGCGACAGGGATGGAAATCGCCGCATAATAGGCCTCTACTTTAGTATGACCTTCGCAGACCTTCTTTTGTGAAGGCAACGAGGTAATCAGTTTTTTTTCTTGAAAATTGCTTGTAAGCTAAGTGCCTGTCTCTTAAACACACATGCATATACAGATTCTGCTTTTTCTCACGAGAGAAACCATACCTTGAAATACTTTTAAGCTTGTTTTGGTGACACAGGAAAGACTCTGCTCCGGGCAAACTTAGACAACTATTAGTAACAATTTGTCTTAAAGCATTGTCCAGAATTAGAAGTTTCTGTTTGAATCTCTTTACCTATAAAAAGTTTTATCTTACGTTATTCGTACGGAAAATAAATATTTATTATTAAAAACTTCCATAGACTACTTTTAGAGGTATATTCCTTTTTAGGGTTCCTTACCCAAAGGGTCCAAAGTCCCAAACGGAGCCCTATTGCTGTCACTCACGTGTCCGTCCGTCTGTCTGTCTGTCGTCTGTCACCCAGGTTTTACAGCCAAGCGGTTGGATCTACAGTCTTCAAATTTTCACAGTATAAGCATCTTGTTGACCCAAAGTCATACAAATAGTCAAAAATACATCTTTGGTACGGAACCCTAAATGTGCGAAGTCCGACACGTACTTGGCGGGTTTTTTGTATTTGTTGGGTTCCTTTACATTAAGGCGCTATTAGTATCCTGAATGAATCCATGGTCTATCTGACTGCCAAAGTTCAACTAAATCCGATTTGCTGCATGTGAGAATTAAGGCGCTATTAACTGCCAACGACCTTGAGTGGTTAGCTTGCGTGTTCTGCACTGAGCTCACGTAACGCGTCGTAACCCAGTAATAGGATCTGCCCGGGGGTGGAGGATAAATTCGAAAGAGTTACCTCGCCCCCGGGCGCGTAGGGCAGGGAGGAACAGGGGTGGGTTTTAGTCAGTAAGAGTCTGACACGCCCTTCCGCTCCACCCTAGAGCGGAAGAAGTCATAAGATGATTTCCCACCCCCCAAAAAAAAAAACCCAGTAATAGGACTCGCCCATCTTTGTAATTCAGTCAAGTCCTGACAAAGTGACAGTCCTTTAAACTCTGTAACCCGAGACAAGCTAAAACTAAAGCCGTTTATTCACTAGGAGACAAAATAATGTTAGTGACATGACATGGGTCAATGGGCCTGCTGACATCTCTCCTATTTAAGAAAGCCTACTTTGTGGCGACATGCACTACTTGTAACTGCGAAATTTGAAAGCAATATGTCTCAAGGTCAATCAGCAACTTTGCCTATCGCAGTCCAAAGCTGGACATAGCCTTTCCCATGCGCACACGCATTGCGCCTCAAAGCCTATTCTTTCATCTTCGACATCCAGTCTAGTGTTCATTTAGATGGGAAGCGTCTAATGCTTGTCGCCAAGTGAGTGCACGGCTTTAACTTCAGGCGTCGGTCTATTTTAGGAGCCAAATCGTTTATTTTTATATCCCCGACTTGTCCTACCAATAAATAAACGAAAGCGCCATTTTACTTTTTATTTTAACCTTCGCTTCCTATAGTAGGAATATGTAGGAGATGTTGGATGTGTCTACAAGAGCGATATTTATGGCTTTTATATTAACAGAGTATGAAGAATAAACTATTTCATTATCTCTTGTATGTTACATACAGAATGTAAGAGTGCATCGCTGCATCGTCAAGATTTATGTGCCTATTTGGTTTGCTTTGGCATTCAAGTTAAATTTTTACACCATTTACTTCTACGCAACTGAAAATCTTCTTTCAAGCATGTTTTCTTTTTAGAAGTTTATTCAGTTTCTCAAAAACTCCGCAACGCTTTACCAAGCGTAACTTTTATCAAACGTGAAGAATGAGTGTGCGTATAAATAAAAATATCACGCGTAGTTAACTCGCTAGGCGTTACTCAATATGATAACACAAACATGCGTGTTATTGTTTACATAATAGTTCGACCGAATCGGACGAGAACTATCGACTCGGAAGATGCACCGGCTTGATTGGAAGTCACGTGATTGTGTCCACATACTCGTACCAGACAAAGGCAAGCATTGTTATGTCATTTGGAACAAGGGGCTTTGGAACCTGGATTGCATAGAATATGTCAAATAGCACTTGTAGAGTACAGAGCCACAGAGGTATTGGCTCGTATTTGAACTAGACTTCAATAATCTTTGAAACTACAATAGAAGTAGATATCTGAAGCTCTTAGTAGTCCATTATTTTGAGTATGAGTGTGGATGCTTTAAGGGGTAGAGGAAGACCAGAGAAACAATGGATGGATTATGTGATAGATGGTGTGGATATAATGGAGATGATGATGAGAATAAATGGATTAAAGAATAGATTTTAGATACCGCTTCTGCAAATGAAAAAAAAAATTGGCCTTTCTCCATACAAAGTTATCATCAGCTGATCAAAATTAGTATGGGAAGTTCAATTTGAATTTTATGAATTGTCTAAAATTTCTTGAAGAAAATTGTTAATTACAATGACCAGAAGCTGTAGATTTTTCGTAGTAGATATATATGGAAGAAGAAGAAAAAGAAATGTGGCGCAGCTGATCCCAAAAAAAGCAGGATGAGGGCAGGAAGATGATGACTTTAAAGCACTAGAGCGGAGATGCGTAGAAGGCATGAACCCTTTAAGGCAAGAGCAAAATATTCACATAAATTGAATGCTGTATAAACTTTATTTAACAGAATATCGTACCTATGAAGCCCATCCTAAAAATACACTACCGGACATCCAGTATCTCACATTATCATGCGCCCGCGCTTCGCAACTTATCGGCAGCGCCGGTACATATTCCTCTCTGCGGTTACAACAAGGATAATTTGTTACGCTTAATTTTTCCTAGTTTAAGGTTCAAATGGTTGAAATAAAATTTAAAATTGAATAATTTATTATAACAAGCCGTGTGCCTGATGGGATTTCCGAGCGGCAAAAATGAGGAACTTTTATCTGTATACCTATACAGATAAAAGTTCCTCATTTACATACATATAAAATTCAGAGTCCTGACTGACTGACATATCAATAAACAGCCTAAACCGCTGGTCCTATAGACATGAAATTTGGAGGGTGTGTTCTTTGTGAAGAGTAGGTATCCACTAAGAAAGGATTTTTAGAAATTTCACCCCTAAGAGGGTGAAATGGGGGTTGAAACTATATAACGGGGGAAATACTTTAGCAGGCGAAGCCATCGAACTTTCATCCCATAGAGGATGTAATGTATTTCCTGAAATCCTTCCTAAGTCTTCTCTAGACTAGACCCAACAGTTGAGGCTGTTCGTTACATGTCAGTGAATCTAAAATTTTTGAAGTAAAACTTCTATACGCACGCTTGACTTGGGGAGAATGCGTGACGAGAGCGTTACGAAAAGTGTGATCGGGCGAGGCGAACGTGACGAGAGCGTTATGACAAGTGTGATCTGGCGAGGCGAACGAAAGAGATGGAGCTAAAGAAGTTTTACTTCAGTCGTGTGGTCTAAAGCACACTCGTTTTTTTTATTCAGTAGATATTTTTGTTCGTTATTAATCAGTGAGTTTATTCAACACGATCTTAACTTGAGAAGAGAAAAAGAAGAGCTGTGTTACATTTTTTTGCACAATAAAGTAACTATCATACTTAATATTATAAATGCAAAAGTTTGAATGGATGTTTGTTCATCACGCCACAACGGCTGAACGGATCTGGATGAAATTTGGCACAGAGATAGATAGTAGTCTTGGAATAGCACATAGGCTATAATTTATAATACGCGTATTCTATTCTATTGTATGTTATTTTACACTTTGCCAAAATGTAACTAGGTATGTTTTCAACAGAACACACAGTTCATGTCCTACCTAAAAATATACATTGGACACTTCAACATTTGCTTAATTAACATCATCTGCCTAGCCTTTTCCCAACTTGACGGCACGGTTGGCGCAATGGTTGAGCGTTCGGCTGCTGCGCTGCGTGTCGCGGGTTCGATCCCCGCACGGAGCAAATATTTGTATGGCCTACAGATAGTTGTTCTGGGTCTGGGTGTCTTGTGTATGTGAGTTTAAATGTTTGTGAACGCACCCACGATACAGGAGTAATTCCGAGTGTGAAAACTATTTTGGGGTCGGCTTCCAGTCTAACCGGATGCAGCTGAATACCGGTATTTTACATGGAGCGACTGCCTATCTGACCTCCACAACCCAGTTACCGGGTAATACGATACCCCTTGGTAAGACTGGTTGTCAGACTTTCGGGCTTCTGACGACCCGTAACGACTGTCAAAGATCCACGATTGACAGCCGGGACCAACGGCTTAACGTGCTTTCCTAGGCACGGAGGAGTCTCGGTATGTAAAGATGGTCACCCATCCACGGACCAACCCTGGCAAGAGTAGCTTAACCTGATGGATCGACCCGTGCGGCTGTTACTACTTTAGCCACGAGCTCCTCCAAAATTTGCTAAATATAACAAACACAATATCAATTAACCGGTAGATAACAATAAAATCATGCCGTAATGTCAATATTTCGTAACCCAGTAATAACAAATGTAACACTATTTCTATCAATCGATACGTTCTTTTGACCAATAACTATACTAGACTATAAATGCATTAAATCACGTTCTCTTACAAAATAAATAGTATGGCGTCTTATTGGTCTATCTAGACGTAGAGCTAAGCTGCGAACCTTGAGGTTTCTTATTTGATTACCTACCAAATTGGGTTTATTTTGTCCTAGCGGTACCTAAGCCTTTAGACAAAATACTTTTCTGTTAACGTTAACGCTAACGTTTCGTGAAAAATGTATGACAACGACATTACTGCCCGGGCCTGCGGACGGCGAGTAATGGGTAGCTCGCCGTCCGATCAGCAACAGGCCCGAGAGTCGACGCCGCGTAGTGTTCCACGCGCGCCTCAAAGAGTTGTCAGCAAAAAAGACGGGTCCCGTCATGGTCGATGCCTGCCCGGGGGGGCTGAGGATAAATTCGAAACAGAGTAACCTCGCCCCTGGGCACTCAGGGCAGGCAGGAACAGGGGTGGGTTTTAGTCAGTAAGAGTCTGACACGCCCTCCCGCTCCACCCAGAGCGGGAGAAGTCATTGCACGATTTCCCACCCCACAAAAAAAAAATAGACATTACTGGGCGTGAGTCACGTGACAGTTCACTCCGCAGGTAATGTCCTTGCCATACATTTTGCACGAAGCGTTAGCGTTAGCACTATTATAAAAGTTATTTGGCTAAGAGGGCTATTCCGAGATTCCAATAACATTATTTTGCCAAAAACGAAAAGCGTGCACGGCGGTTACGACAATACGAAAATCTTCCTTGAAAAATATGCATTTGAATAATGAAAACCCCATCGAAATCGTATTTGTAGTTTTCGAGAAAATCGCGGACAAACAAGCATACATACATACGGGCCGAATACAAAACCTCCTTTTTTGAAGTCGATTAACAATAAACGAAAACACGGCAATACTCGACAAAATGAACAGAATAGCAGTTTTTTTTTTCATGATTTCAAGTTTGGTCCCGAAGTAAAAGTTGTTCAGAATTATAATTAAGTATTGCCAATGTTTTCATGCCTTGTTGTATTGTCGTCTTCACCTTGTATCTGGATTAATCCATCCCGATACGAGGTGAAGACCACAAGGTGAGAGAACCCGTTCTATCTGACTGCCAAAGTTCAACTAAATTCGATTTGCTGCATGTGAGAATTATTATGAGATTTCCGAATAAGAAAAACTCAGTGTTCTATTGGCCAAGAAACTAGGAAACAGGGACTCTCCCTGTATCATTTTCATTCTTGTCATGCTCACTCAAATGTCTCGCTGATGGTGGCGCGTGTCAACATAAAATATGGTTGAGGTGAGTGGTGCGGATCCACGCTTCATGTTTGCGAATTAGCTGCCTCTGACTTGTTTTAAACATTATTTTCTGAATTGTTCGTTTTTTTTTTACATTGTACTCGCATAATAGATGCAAGAAATATGATTGTAACCAGAAATTTTGTAACACATAACATGGTTAAAAATAGTGTCCATGGAGTTTCTTGCACGTTCTTCTCCATAGAGATCTACGCCTTGGAATGTGCAATTAGCTTCATCTTTCTGCCTGACCGACTTCTTGACAATTCAAAAGTGCTTGTAAATGGTTTATTTGAAATAAATGCTTTGCATTTGAATTTTATCGTCCACTGCACGTCCCACCCTGCACTATCATTGTATCCCGTAAAATTCTCCTGCCAAATGTTGCCGACTTATAGACTTCAATAATGCTCAGTCGTTTGGAGACAATGGTAAATCAAACTGATAGTAAATTATGTTTGACCGTGTCTTGCAATATATCCTTCCATATTAGTCTTGGGTCCAATGGGTCACTTAATGTATGTGAAGGAATTACTGTGGTGCAATTATAAATGAAACTAAACTTGTAAGTAGGTAATACTAATATAACGTGAATTAAAAAAAAACGGCCAAGTGCGAGTCGGACTCGCGCACGAAGGGTTCCGTACCATTATCTATAAAAAAAATCAAGTCTGTTGTATGGGAGCCCCACTTAATTATTTTTTTATTCGTTTTTTAGTATTTTTTGTTATAGCGGCAACAGAAATACATCATCTGTGAAAATGTCAACTGTCTAACTATCACGGTTCATGAGAAACAGCCTGGTGACAGACGGACGGACAGCGGAGTCTAAGTAATAGAGTCCCGTTTTACCCTTTAGGTACGGAACCCTAAAAAGCTACACCCATCTGACACAAGAGAACAAGACAGAAGAGAGAGAGCGGCAGCGACATCAACGGGTTGCGTTCCATTCTAACAGAATGAAAAATCTGTGGTCTACCCTTCAGACCCGAAGAATCGCCAAATTTAAGTGGCAAGGCGAGAGGGCTGGGCACATTGCTTGCAGAATTGATGGGCGATGGTGCCGAAGAGTTCTGGAGTGCCGACCGCGTACCGGAAGACACAGCATTAGAAGGCCTCCCACATGGTGGACCGATGACCTGGTGAGGGTCGCGGGTAGTCGATGGACGCGAAACGCACAGGGCCAGTCGTTATGGCGACACTTGGGGGAGGCCTATGTCCAGCAGTGGACGTCTTTCGGTTGAAATGATGATCATGACCCTTCAGGTAGGTACACAACGGTCATAAATGACCTGTATTATCAGACTATCGTAGACTACAGCGGAGGTGGTCATAAAAATACTTCACACAGCATTAAGTTCTCTATTCTCGTTATGCTGTTGAGACAAACATCTGGGAATGCGTGTGACCAAATTATATTGCTTTGTATGGACTAGGGAATGAGTCAGAACTTTTTACATGTGTAAATACTACGTCGTATAATTATATTATGTCATGAGAATTGTTTGTAAAAGACTAAAATATTATTTGTTTCAACAGCAGAGCACTGTATTGCTCGACACTGGTTTTATCTAATCCGTTATTACTTGTACTTAAGGTCGATGCTCCAGGGTAGCCCGCGAAATTCAAATTTTCTTACGTTTTTTACAATTTGCAGGATCTTGGTCAAAATTTGATTCGTGGCCGTAGCAAGTATGTATTTATAGAATTATAATCATTAAAATCATCAATACAACTCTCTCAGTTAGAATTGATGACAAATGTAAGTATTTCATGAAATCATGACATTTGGCATCAATTCTAACTGAGAGAGATGTATATTGATGATTTAAATGATTATAATTCTATAGACACATACTTGCTACGGCCGCGAATCAAATTTTGACCAAGATACAACCTGACACTGACCTGCAAATTGCAAAAAACGTAAGAAAATTTGAATTTCGCGGGCTACCCTGGAGCTTCCAACTTAAAGAGCTAAACAATTAGTTTGAAGCCCTTCACACTAGACAAGATGTTTTTATCACAAATGTTACCCCATAGACAGAAACAACGCCACGTGCTTCGACCCTATACGCAACCCTCGTGCATCCTTTAAGACCTTGTACGTTTCGAGTACTACAGACATGACCTTTTCGAAGGTCATCAAGTAAATTATGTTCCGTCTTGCTCATGTCATGAGTGTAAAAAGGCAGCGCCCAAAAAGTTTCGGCCGCGACGAAATATTGAGCAGAAAAACTTTGAATGAAGAATATAGTAATAAACAAGAAGATCAATGTAATGACTATGAAATGATACACTAATCATAAGCAAATTACTTACACAAAACACAGTTACCTACTATAATTGATTATCGCTCTATCATTAACGAAAAGCAAATAAAATGGCGATTGAGAGACATCAATAGATTCAATTACCTACCTAATTCAGCCCTTATTCTCATTCAAACGAATCAATCTTCATTACACGACCCGTCAATATAATTTACTGTGAAAATAAATCGCTCTACTAATGAGAAATAGATTCCAAAAGTATTATATAAACTTTAACGTTAGTTTTATAAATAAACAATTGAACATTCCTAAGAGTCCCCAAGACAAAATGTATGCATGCAGGTGCTGCATTCTAGAGAACCATTATTTTATGGCCATACATTTTCCTGGTACTAAAATTAACTTTTAATTATCCTTTACGGACATTGATGAAACGACATAACAAGTTCAGTTTACGTTAAAATTAATTTAGTTGCTGATAAAGGGCGTAAATCTGGCCTCCGTCACATCCTGGGCGTATTGACCTAAAACAAATGGAGTATGGTCCAAATTATGGTTAATAAATTGTGATTACACACGTGGTCAGGGCGTTGACCTGTATGCCGAAATTGTAACCCCCTCGGCGAACACATGGGTTTGCTCAGGCCCAGACTGTGTTTGCACATACACAACTAGAGAGTGGTTATGGTCTTGCTTGCTTGCTTGATAGATCTCGCTACGATTTGTAGGTCAATTAACGTCCTATATTGGTTGTAAACTATTGCAAGGGCGTATTTGTTTGCTCAACTAGTACTTATCGGAATCTGTTCGATAAAATATCAGCAGAAAACCGAAAGCCTCATTTGTGCAGAGGCAAGATTCTCAATGACTGTTGCTCACATTTCAGATGTAAAATTATCGTTATAAAATTCGTCCTACATTCGGCTGCTCATCCACTAGGGCATGTGCAGAACCATTCACAAACTGTAGGAGAGCTCTCGACGTCATCCACGAGTACCTTCACGAATGGAGCTCGGGTGACTCGTCAATTTCAGTCCGTTTTCATTCAGGAACACGATCCTTGGAAATTGGGTTTGCTGCCCTGTGATATTTGCAAAACGTTTTTAGGCAGGTGTGAAATGCTAATGATCATCGTTTTATTCGGAATGCAGAACGAACTAAGTGACCATAATACCCAAAGCGAAAAAGATTGTAGTTACTTTTATGGCAGTTAATCTTCTAACATCAGAGTATATCCCTGAGAAAAAATCTGTATCGTCAATCTAAAATCTCCTTTAAACGTTGTAACTACATTGTTTGTTTACAAAAACACTTTTAAAGCATTCCATTACTTAATTAGTTCAGCTGGAACAAACAGTAAAAGCAGTTTTAATTAATTAATTACTTACACAAACTTTTTCTTCTGCTTTTCAGATTGAATTTGAAACGATTTTGCTGTACAATGTAGTGGCCACTTAGTTGCTATGCTGGAACAGTAGTCATTGTTTTACAAAGCTTTGTTCAATCTCGAAGTAATGGATCGTACGTAACATGTTTCTCATTCGTGTATTAAAAGAAGCTGATTGTAACCAATTCGGGAGGTGTGGTCTCAACAATCAACAGAGTGATTCGGCAATTTTTTCAAACATCTTGTCGATTGTGTCTTTCGCTTTTATGTTATACGTTGTTAGTGTAATTAGTAATTATCTTAAGTACCAGCTTTTTTGCATGTCTTATCTTTTTATGATTTTCTTTTCATTGCCGACAAGTAACGCTCTGACATGTGCCAATATATCAGTTGATCATACTTCATCAAAGTAACTCACGATGTTTTTTCAGTCACCACTTAGACAGCCCGTTAAGGCGCAGTTTTAATGGTTTTTAATTGAACATCACGTCTAAACCACTAGTCTTTATTCTTTGAAAAAAATATATGTTACTCTAGACAATTTCCGTCGTAATTTGATCTGAGAATATTTGAAATTATATTTTTATAACATAGTGTAATTAATTTGTAAAGTTATGTCTAACGCGGATAAAAAATTGAGAATCACGCAAAAACTACAAAGCGTATTTTTATGAAACCTTCACCATTTTAAAGATCATTTAATTATTTATAATTTAGTCTCAGTGTTTTAGTTTAATACCTGTTGTTTTAGGTGTAATAAATTAATAATGCGTCTAACTTCGGACAGCGCTTGTTGATGGGCGAGTCCTATTACTGGGTGGACGTAAGACGCGTTACGTGAGCTCAGCACAGAACACGCAAGCTAACCACTCAAGGTCATTGGCAGTTAATATCGCCTTAAGTAGTTAGTATTACCTAATCTACGGTGTTTAAAACTGTCGTGAAGCCGTGTGTAAGTAATAGAATGGCCCAAGTCGTCGCGTGGCTCAAAAGTCCCGCTCGATGGCCCATGGTAATGGCTGCCGACACGCAACCTCCTTACTATTTTGCTACTACGAATCTTTACTTCCGAGTATGCGGGCTAATTGTTACGTCAAGCTATTTTTGCTATCTTCGATTTTAATGATCCTCTCTCTTACACATATTATACCGTTTATTTGTTTTTTTCGCGCACATCACGCGATGTTTGGTTTTTGCGCATTCGACTTGATCTTTGATTGCAGCCATTCTAAACTCGATGTTCGTGAGTTTTTTGTTCGCAGTAATCCATGAAGTGTTGCCAAGTTTGTATGTTTTTATTTTCTTCATTGACGGTCACAACACTGTTGACGGCTTGATATTAGAATGGATAGGCTAGGCAAGCAAAGGCGGGTTTTTTTTTTAGGTTTGGAAATCAACATATAACTTCTCCTGCTCTGGGGGAAGCGGAAGGGCGTGTCAGACTCTTACTGACTATAAAAAACTTTTTTACAAAAAAATAGAACAGACTTCCAAAGAAAATGTAAAATAGGTAATAAGTCGGTTCTATTTTTTTGTAAAAAAAGTTTTTTATTTTTCACTTTTTAGTTGTGGTTGCACATTAAACTGTGTTAACAATTCATAGACATACGATCGCAGCAATCGCGGTTGATTTGCTGTCAATTTTTAACGAGTTCTGTTGTCTGTCTCCGGAACCCATCATCAGTTCTATATGAAATTTAAATGGGACCATTTCGGAATAAACCTCTTTCGAACAAAAAAATTTTCGATTTTTGCAAATCCGTTAATATAAGACGGAGTTATGCCCGAAAATACATAAAAGAAAAAAAATACAAACATCCGAATTGATAACCATCTTCTTTTTGAAGTCGGTTAAAAACCCACCCGTTCTCCTCCTTCAGTAGTCTGTGCCAGGGTCGCGGTATCTCTTTTTAACACTCCCACAACCCTGGATGGAAAGGTGGGGTAGTACCGTTTTTTTTTTTTTTTTTGGGGGGTGGGAAATCATCCTATGACTTCTTCCGCTCTAGGGTGGAGCGGAAGGGTGTGTCAGACTCTTACTGACTAAAACCCACCCCTGTTCCTCCCTGCCTCGAGTGCCCGGGGGCGAGGTAACTCTTTCGAATTTATCCTCCACCCCCGGGCAGGCATCGGCCGTGGCAGGCCCCTTCACTTGGCTGACAACTCTTTGAGGCGCGCGTGGAACACTACGCGCCGTCGACTCTCGGGCGTGGGGGAGGGGGGGGGGTAGTACCGTTCACGTGTTTATGTTGTGTTGTGGCTCTATGCAAATACCTGACATGCTCCCACAGATCGTGATCACAGGCCATTTACGTTGTGTTGTCTCGAAAAGCTGCGGATTCTCTCACATGTTCTGTATTTGTCCATACATAACAGTTTGTTCTGAGCTCTCGTGTGCTTGGACTATTAATGCTATGATAATGAGTTGTTACTATTTCTTGGGAATGATTGATGAAGCTGTATGGCTAGACTGATAATTTTACATTTTGTGAACATGGAATCACTTACACATGCACCTAAAGAAACCGGGCAAATGCGAGTCGGCTTCGCACACAGGGTTCCGTACCATAAACTGAAAAAAAAAAACTTTTTTTTTTCATTTTTGGGCTGTATCTCATGATCCGTAATAGGTAGACAGTTGAAATTTGAATGACGGACGGGCAGCGGAGGCATAAATAGGGTCCCGTTGGTAACCCTTCGGGTACGGCACCCTAAAAAAGGAACCCACTTCGTTAGAGACGATTTGCATCATATTTCAAACGCCTCTGAACGCAGACTAAACAGTACACATTCGATATCGGACATTCAAGTACATCACAGTATAATTATAACACATAATATGAGAGGTGTATCTGAATTAAACAGCTACTTACTACATGATGCGGTTTTCCTTCCTGCATTATTATGTTATTGACTTCAAAACAGACCTAGATAATAATAACATAACATAAAATTTATTTATTTTCTTCCACAAGTAACAAGTTCGTGAAGGAAACAGTTTGAAGATGGGAGACAGGAGCCCATACTAAGTAAAACCTGTGCTACGGGTCACCTGGTCTCCTTATCTCGAATGCATGTAAATGTTCATAATAAATATATAAATTACTGTAGTATCCCGAGCGCTCATAGCTCATCAATGATTAAATTAAAATCAAATAGAATTAAATTAAGGCAGTACTTAACATTAATGAAAGGTAAGTTTTTTGAATTTGTTGGTGGGTGTTTAATGTTTGTATAGTGGTTTGTGTGTGTGATACGAGTATAACATGTATAAGTTGTGCTTGTTAGGTTTTGGGGGTGTGTGTGTAGTGCATGTGTATTATACTTCTCTGTTAAAGCAGATTAGCAGTAGATGATACTCCACACATGGTAATTTCGCTATTCCTTCATTCTCTATTGCCTAGTTCGCGGATGCCGGTTATCCCTTATTTCCTGATGTACAAAAATGGAATGGTTTTCTTCCAATCGTATAATTTACCATAATTACGAGTACCATCCGTATTAACTTTCACCTTTTTTTTTCACCTTAAGGTAGATGCGCCAGGGTAGCCCGCGAAATTCAAATTTTCTTAAGTTTTTTGCAATTTGCAGGTCAGTGTCAGGTTGTATCTTGGTCAAAATTTGATTCGCGGCCATAGTAAGTGTGTATTTATAGAATTATAGTCATTAAAATCATCAATACATTTCTTTCAGTTAGAATTGATGCCAAATGTAAGTATTTCATGAAATCATGACATTTGGCATCAATTCTAAGTGAGACAGTTGTATTGATGATTTTAATGATTACAGTTCTGTAAATACGTACTTGCTATGGAATCGTATTTTGACCAACATACAACCTAATACTGACCTGCAAATTGCAAAAAAGGTAAGAAAATTTGAATTTCGCGCTACCCTGGAGCTTTCACCTTAAGCGTGACACTTCGTATTTTCAAAGGGTATGAAAAATTAAACACTAGATTACTATTTCACGATGCAAAGGAAGAAATAATTTAAGACTTTATTTTCTTGAATCACTCCATCGCGTGTTTTACGTAATCGAAAAAGCACGTTTTAATTTTTCCACTAACGCTTTTTATCGAGCTATCAACTTTGGCTATTATTGCCTTATTCATAACTTTGAACCATTTTGGTACTTTTAAAATAAAGCACAAAACTGACTAAAGATGTTCCAAAGTTCTTTCAAAAGAAACTTTTCTTTTACGAGTTTCTTTTTAGGGTATCAATTTGTGGGTAGTTCACATAATATATTTAGCAATCTTGACCCCAAACACCATAAAAGCAACCCAAGAGGGTAGTTTGCTTCGCAATCCGCTTTGCATCCCTCAACGACGAATTTAAAAGAAACGAGATTGTTTTAGGTCCCAGTAAATTATTATGAGATTTTGAAACAAGTTGCATGTTTGAATTAAATCATATTTCATAGCTACGGGTTATAAAACTTCATTCGAAATATGAAGAAACAATGAATATTTCGATCAGCTGGACCGATCCAAACTTATCAGTTTCCTATTACTCTTAGGTACTGAAACTCACCTGTGAGTTTGACAAAAAAAAAAATATCGGCTGGCAACCCGGGTTGTCGTCGGGCTTCAATTCGACAACCCGGGTTTGTCCGCGGAGCCTAAGAAGTTAAGCCTCTCCGAAGTCCTCGAATGACAATGACGAATTAAAATTCGGTACCCAATCCCTCAAATTGCTGGCGCACCCTGAACACCTAGCAGTATGTAACGCAGAATCTAGAAGACCAATCCTTTCACCATGATGAGAAACGAATATTTCTATTTGAAATACAGTAAAACTTGGTTAAGTGGGAGCTGGATAAGTGAGAAACCTCCATAGCTAGAACTCATACTAAGATTCCGACACTTCAGCACTAACAGAGGTTTGTTTGCTCCCAAAACAAATCTCTATATCTGAGATTACTTCTTTCGATTTTATTGACATAGTTACCTCTATAATTGAGACAGCGAGTGTATTTTACCTCTTTTACTGAGACTATATTTTAAAGAATACTTTTATTAAATTATTTTTTTGAATTTTATAGGTGACCTCTGTAACTGAGATAAAGTCAATTTATTACCTTTCTAACTTGGACTTTATTGCAAATGAATTTCCGTTTTGTTTACTAATTCTTAGTATACCCGCAATTTCTGCACTTGCTAATTGTGCCTAAATGACCCCCAGTTTTAGATTTACTTACTAAAGATTACAAAACAAGTTTAATGGTACAAAATATGTTATTTTTATTTATAATAATCAACACTTCTACAACTGAAATAACCTTTATTCTCACCTCTATTAATGGAACCGGAACCCTCTGTAAATAAGACAGATATTTATTTATACCTGGATATCTAAGACACTGAGTAAGTGAAATACCTCTTTAAATGAGACAAATTTGCAGATCCCTTAATGTCCCAGTTATCCAGGTTTCACTGTAGGTACCGTCGTACCAGCGAGCAGGCTGATATCTTCAATAAAGTCATTGATTAACAAAAAAATATGAATCTTTGCTCCTACTAGTATTTGCTCAGCCATTACAATATCTAATACCATAAAATCATTTGTTTGTTTTGTCTTCTTCGCTTCTGGGCTTCGTTAGACTAGTTTGCGTGTTAACAAAGCGGTTCATGTTTTGGTGGTGTACGTAGCGTGGCCGTTGACCTCTGATCCAGGCTTGGAAGTGATCCAACTTAACGTTTTCGGCCAACCGAGCTCATTCTATGCTAAACTGACACAAAGGATATGATTAAAACGAATGGAATGGTCTTTTTCAGTTTCTAGAAGCTCTATTTACTTCATACTGTCAGTAAATGCCGCAAAACATTCCGCTATGATGACTCAAAAGATAAAAGTACCGAGAGTACCGTTTTCTTCCTCCGTATGACGTAATCAATCCCGGTTTCCGACTTCCTTTTGCACCGAGGTTGACTAGGTCAAAGCATTTCCTACTGACATACTCCTTCGGCTTGCGTATAACATACAAACGTAAGACTATGTAGGTACGCTTATGTAGGTTGTGTTCGTCCATATGCCGCCTTATCTTTAACTTGACCGTCATTTGATCCCTGTTCCAACGTTCAAGCACCTTTCTTACGTCTCTGGTAATGACACCAGGCCGTTAGGACCATGTCCCAGCAATTCGGAAACCATTCATGACCCATGTGTGGATTGTGAGATGCCTTTATTGGGTTTTAGTGATACGCTGAAGATATATCTTTACACAATCGTGAGGAAATTCTGCAGACGCACGATTGTGGGTGAAGGATATGAATTAGTGACAAAGGAGTGCTCATATTGCTCCAGTTCCTTTTCGCTGCGGAAATCAAATCAAGAACATTTCTGTGAAGACAGATATTGAAGTACTTGTTTTTTCTTCGCAGCATAACTGAATCGACAAGGCACTCATGCTGGCGCTATTTTGTAGTGCAAAAAGTCTTTATGCATCAAAAAGCTTAGATATTTTGATATTCGTGCTGTGTATCAGATATTTGCGTGCTATGGTGCATTCTTCTTTGTATCGACGCTGGCTACTCGGCGGAAATTGCTCATTGCTCCTCACTTTTAATGAGTACTTCCTTAATGAAAGCTTTTAATGGGACCGCATGTGTGGAGAGGATTGTTCACAATAATTAAGGTTTTTTTTTAGTGTTGCTATTCTTGTATCATTGGTTTTCCGGACTAAGATGAATTTGTGGTTTTTAAGCAAGCCATGGTTTACTCGTTGCGGCACACTTTGTCTAGTGCCTGTTAGTATATTTCTTATATTGCATTTGAAAGCTGTGGGCTATTTATAAAAAAAATAAGTAAAAAAAAATGATTTTCTTGGGGATTAAAATTTGCAGTTTTGCCATATTTCCTTACCTTCCATCTAAATTTAACGTTTGTTACTAAATTGAGATTAAAATTCTACAAACGTTCAGATTTTTTCTAATCTATTTTCGTTCCTCAGAGACTGACAACCTATTAAACGACCAATAATGGCGTCCATTACTCGTTGGCGCCCCTTCGTACAAACGACACCAATAAATTATAATTTTCTTTCCCGCGCCACCTACGCATTCCAGGTTTATCCCTCATTTCCTGGCGTTCTTCATTTCTGCGTAATCTTGCAATGGCGGTAAAAAGGAATAAAATATTCTTGTTTCATATTAAATTCCCCGGCGAACTACACAAAGGAAAACATTTCTTTTATATCCGAACTGCAATACCTACCCAATAAGGGTCTAGCTATTTACGTACCTACTGTATAAAAAGCTTTTAAATTATTTAATACTTAACATCCTTAGAAACTATAAAAAAAAACTAAAATACTGTTACATTAAATCTGCCTGAAAAGTGACTTGTTTGGAACTTTTTGTTGTTTTTTTTTTTTTGAAGTCGAAAAAACTGCCGCTCCTTCTGTGGGGCAGTTTGTCAAAAAGAAAATTCATTATGTATTCGTAGAGTGCCATACAAATCCCATAATCATAACGTTTCCTTACATACCTAAAGCACTTGTCCGTGGTCCCACCGCCGGCGATGAGCGAGTAGCGAGTAGACCTTAAAAATAAAAACGAGTTGGCGAGCAGCGAGTAGCGAGTGGTAGTTCCGATAGTTTTGTCGAGTGCGACCGGCGGTTACTCGCACCACTCGCTCTCGGCATGAGTTCTGGGCCGCCGAGCGAGCATCGCTGAGCGAGTGACGCGAAGCGAGTAAGGTTGGATAGCACCTTGTTGCTCAGCGACAAACTTGTGGAGCGAGTCCTCGCCGGCGATGTGAACAGTCAGCGATCAACTATTAATATATGCATCTCTTTTGTTTACACGGAATGTATATCTATTGTACGTTACTTGAGCGTCAAAATAGCCGAGAGTTAGTCGCTTACTCGCCGGCGGTGGGACATAATTGCCTAAGGGTCAGCGCAGACGGAGAGGAATAATCCCCGCGCGGTCTCGGGCATTTTGTTTACGGATCGCGTATGCTCCCCGCATATCTTCGAGGACGCGCGAGCATTTTTTGTCAGGTTCAAGCATTTATGCACTTTATTGTAATAATTTTAAAGTTTATTTTCAAATTCTGTCTGCGCTGAGCCTTAAGCTGCAACTAAGTCGGATATTATATTATTAAGCATATTGCCCCCAAAAATAACGTTATACATATTAAGTAATAGATCCTTCCGCACATTGTTTCAATGATATTCAAATCAATACGTTTATAAGCGCACCACGGCCCCACGTTCGGAAACATAGGTTCGCGTGAGGTAATCAAATTAAAAAAAAAATAGGAATACGTTTTGGATCCCGCTATTTTCCGGTGCACGCCCAAAATGTAGTCGCGGTGACTAAAAATTAATAAAAAATTTGCTTAATAACTGTGTAATGAAGTTTTAATAGCACGTTGACATATCGTGCATTCTAATTATATAGGTACGTAGTTTGCTAATTTCCTGCACGCTTGCCAATTGTGAGCTGTGTCGGTATTCCTCAATTAAAATTGACAGTTCTGATTAAAACTTTGTATTTTCCAGTATTCCTTCTATGGAATCAATGTGCACAGTATTTTCTGTCACATGATTTAAGTAACTTTATTAACAATTGACCTGAATCTATGCGGAAAATGCAGTAGAATAGCTAAAAGGATAATTTCTAATTATATAGCCTTGCCAAAAATTTTAATTTGTGATTTTTGTGGCCTTAGGTACCTTTAGCAGCTGCCTAGGGGTTGTGAATAAATTTGAAACAGAGTTACCGCGCCCCTGGGCAGTCAGGGCAGGGAAGGAACAGGGGTGGATTTTAGTCAGTAAGAGTCTGACACGCCCTCCCGCTCTACCCAGAGCAGGAGATGTCATTGGATGATTTCACAACCCCCAAAAATAAATGTTTTTTCTAATTTTGGTGAGGCACAAACAGGCAAAAATTATCAATAATTACCAGTCGTAACTGTTTCAATTCTTACCTATAACGGTTTGAAAGTACCTGCACGTGTATTCGCTAACTCAGTTGACATCAATTTGATAGGCACTTTGCAGTACATTGCTCGGTGGATATCGATTATTACGTACACGTAGTACATTTTTGTTTTCTTATACGTCAAAGCAGCAACGTACTGCATAGTGCCTATCAAATTGATGTCAACTGAGTTAGCGTGTCACGGTACGGAGGGCGTGTCTCGTTGCGGAGGTTGTGGAGTGACACGCAGAGGAGGACGTAGGAGTGACACGTAGAGGAGGTCGTAGGGTAGGAGGACCGTAGATGAGGAGTTCAATAAATAATAACACGACGAGTTAACACATTTACAACAGTGGGCTTTAATATTATATTAAGAACACAAACACTGTGACTATAATTAAATTGTATTAATGCAAAATTCTAGGAAAATGGTAACTGACACTTCAGGAGTCAAAAAATAACAATGAGGAGCTTCTACTAGCTCGGCTGCCGAATTTGAACTGATTTTTTATATTAAAACAGAGACATGACAGAGAAAACTAAGTAATTTTTGAATTTGAAATTAAAAAGGTAGCAAAGAACGTAATTTTGGAATAGAGGTCAAAAAATAAACAAGGCTTTAACACTGCCTTGTTACAATACCCGGCTGCCCCGGAAAGAAAAATCGAGCAGCAGAGGTAAGCGATTTTTCGTTGACATTAAATTAATATAAAAAAAATATATATCTTAAATAGGATGGTTATGAGTGAGGTGAAAATTTAGAAGGCGAGGGTGTTATATACAACGAGTATTTACAAAAGGAACAATCTACCACATCCATATTACCTTCCATACTTCGTTCATTCAAAGTTATGTTCGCATATAGGTAAGTGCAGAACATAACGCAAAGTCAAAAAGAGTTTATCCTATTATTAGGCATAACTCGTTAGATTGCCCTTCAATAGTGTAGGCTTATTTAATCAGTCACCAACCGCTGATGTTAAATTATATGATGATAAGAAGCTATGATACAAGTTTAATTACCTGCTGTAACAAGTAGTAAATAAGGCGAAGAAGCCTTCGTGCTATGCACGTTAAGTAACTATTAAGGGAATAACCTTAATATAGTATACCTATGGTATATATTTAACGGACCTAAGGCTTATTTAAAGAGTAGCTAGCCGCTCTAAATAATGAAGTGGCAAAAATATTACCATAAGTAGTATGATTATGGCTTATTTAAGGAGTAATCACCCGCTCCGAATGATTCTTATGGTTTAAAGCCATAGAATAAATTAATGATCAAGGGGTAGACCATGATCGGTAATGATTTAGGCTTATTTAGGGAGTAATCACCCGCTCCATAGAAATTGAACTAAATAACCACCGATGTAGCAATCGTGGTGAATGTAATTGAAAGGGGTATTAATGGGTTAATGACGTAAACAATAGGTATATAAATAACCTTCTTTTTTGAAGTCGGTTAAAAATAACATAATATCAAAAGAAATAATAATACAAAAGAGTTCCAATTCTGTATTGTGCGGAGGTTGCGTTGTGAAAATTAAAAGAAAGATTTGATATGTTGTCAAAATCTGTCTGACGTTTGAAATATTTTTTTGCAGACAGATTTGATTGAAATAATTATTTAGTTAAATAATCAGTAGTAGATATAAATATGTATTTTATCTTTATGCATACTATTTACGGTGCATAGTGAGAATATGTGAAAACACCATAGTAATGCATGCCTACGGAGTTCTTCAGAGGTTGAGGAGGAAAGAGGGAAATTAATACGTCAAAGCTATAACTCATAGAAGCTTTGATTTATAATAAATATAACGGATTCATCATGGTTTTTAATTGTTAACGGGTTGGTACGTTTATAATAACTATGTAATATGATTAAATAAATTTGAAAGTGAAGTGTACCGTTATTTATTTAAATAGTAATTTGTGTTGTGCGTGTGTAGTAGCCAACTTTGACTATACAGTGACCCCTAGCATGTCGGCAGGATGCCCTAGAAGAGTCACCTTCTAATCAATAGTTGGTATGTAGGATACGCTGAGGATATTCTCCAACAGCACTCCCGTTAGTCAGTACTGGTCACAAACACAAGTGTCTCCGAGGAGTTTAGCACAAGTGAATGCTACCAGCTTATGAGGGTTCAGATGTGAACCTTGGGTAATGTTACTGTCTGTAGGATGGGGTGGTTATGTTTTGTTTTGAGTTTTGTAAGTAAGTATTGCACCATGTACTGATTGGATATGTGTGTTGTAAAATAATAATAAAATAGTATGTCGGGTAAAATCTTGATAAGTAGTATGCAAATTGGAACCTGTAAGAAATGTTAATAAATTAAAATGCTTTATTTTTATTGGAATGATGGAATTGATGTAGTCAAAAGGGGCCGCAAATTTTTTTGGGAAGACTAGTTCCTTTTGGAATTTTGAGAAATAAAATAACAGTATAACAATAAATAACAAAACAACACAAAATTATAAAAAATTAAAAATTATTTTAGATGGGATGGGCTTCACTCGACAGACGGGGTTGCTGATGCTGATGGCTCCGCGATGATGAGCTGGGTTCACGATGAGGTGGCTGCTGGACTCTGGTATGGGAGGGGCTGGGTTCGATCACGTTGAGGCGGCTGCTGGGCACTTGAGATGGGATGGGCTGGGTTCGATCACGTTGAGGGCGCCAGTGTCACGGTACGGAGGGCGTGTCTCGTTGCGGAGGTTGTGGAGTGACACGCAGAGGAGGACGTAGGAGTGACACGTAGAGGAGGTCGTAGGGTAGGAGGACCGTAGATGAGGAGTTCAATAAATAATAACACGACGAGTTAACACATTTACAACAGTGGGCTTTAATATTATATTAAGAACACAAACACTGTGACTATAATTAAATTGTATTAATGCAAAATTCTAGGAAAATGGTAACTGACACTTCAGGAGTCAAAAAATAACAATGAGGAGCTTCTACTAGCTCGGCTGCCGAATTTGAACTGATTTTTAATATTAAAACAGAGACATGACAGAGAAAACTAAGTAATTTTTGAATTTGAAATTAAAAAGGTAGCAAAGAACGTAATTTTGGAATAGAGGTCAAAAAATAAACAAGGCTTTAACACTGCCTTGTTACAAGCGAATACACCTGCTGGTCTTTTTAAATTAAATTGCGATGTCATACTGTATCCTGCTGAAATAACAACCAATTATATTTTCGAGGAAAAAAACCTATATTATTTTACAACAATAAAATACTTAGTCACATTTAGGAAATCAAATCTGCCTAGCCTTTTCTCAACTATCTTGGGGTCGGCTTCCAGTCTAACCGGATGCAGCTGAATACCAGTATTTTACATGGAGCGACTGCCTATCTGACCTCCACAACCCAGTAACAAACGATACCCATTGATAATACTGGTTTTTTTTTTTTTTTTTTTGAGGGACTTCTCGCAGGTCAGCCTCCGAGGCTGTCGTCTGCTCAACCGGGCTTGCCTGTGTAGGCTTTAATATATTAAAGCCTCCAGCCAGGACTTATTAAAACTTACAAACTAAGTGACCACGCTAAGGGCACCCCCTGCGGGGTACGGGCCTCGGCTTAGGGCGTCACTGGGGGGGCAGCAAGGGAAGGCTGGATCAGGTTTCCATTAATTGGGGGATTCACTGGCTCAGCGACACGTGCTGGATAATACTGGTTGTCAGACTTTCGAGTATCTGACAACTCGTAACGACTGTCAAAGATCAACGATTGACAGCCGGGACCAACGGCGTAACGTGCTTTCCGATGCACGGAGGAGTCTCGGTATGTAAAGATGGTCACCCATCCATGGACCAACCCCGTCAAGTGTAGCTTAACCTCATGGATCGACCCGTGCGGCTGTTATTACTTTAGCTACGAGCTCCTCCTTACTTACTTAGTCACATTTAGTCAAACAAAACACAAAAAAAATACTTTTTGATAATATTAAATTAAATTAGTCATCCATCATTATAAATTAAATTACATCAAATAGAATAAAATACCAACGAACGAATGATAACGTTATCCTAATATTCGCATCCGTCAGGAAGTAACAACACTGGGTTGATCCAAAAGTAATGTCCAAAATCCGTATACGAGTAAGTACGGTAGGTATGTAATAAAACAGTTAATTTTTTTATATACATGTATTTTCCCCGAAGGGAAGGCTAAAGTTTTTTGACCATATTGCCTAGTCTTCGTAGTGTATTTTTACTTTTTCCCATTAGAATGCAGATGTAACACATTCTAATGTTTTTTGCAGTATTTGGCAACAAATGTGTCGAGTCAGCCTTCTCGGCAAACTTCGCTGAGGTAGTCAATACTACAATAAAATTCTCAGCTCCATTTTCCCGAGATCGCGCCTGTTTCAATGATTCCAAATATTGTCCATTTGCGTTGACGCTTGAGACACAAAACTACACCAATTTTACATCACAATATCCACTATGAATCAATAAACGAATAATTAAAACAGCCACTGAATTTCACTCGACAAAATCCCGCCAAAAACTCCTTAAAACAGTTAAGGTTAAAAGTTTTTCATGATTGATTAAAGTCAATCCAAACAGTCCATCTAAAGAGATCCTCTCTAAAAATGTCTAAAAATAAGGCATCATCACACCATTCTCTTCATATTCATATTCTTTATTGTGGATCATACCTATGATCCACAATAAAGAATATGTAAAGGTAAAAATACAACACAAATAAAACACACACACACACAAAAACACACACAACACAAAAAACACATAAAATTAAAATTGAAAGAAACAATTAGTCCGTCAAAAACAATTAGAAATAATAATAATCAAAAACAATAAATAAATAATGTCAGAAAAATTAAATAATGTCGATTATTTTTCCGACCCAAATATCGACCAATAGAATTGCACCATTCGACGTCACGTGGTACAACCTACATGGTATTATATATATATATATACTGAAAATTTTTTGAAAATATTCTAGGTTGTACCACGTGACGTCGAATGGTGCAATTCTATTGGCCGACATTTGGGACGGAAAAATAATCCCCCGAATACCACACGAGCTTCAAAATTATCTGGTATTTCCCGATAGGTTCCCTGCAAACAAATAAAATCGTCAAGTTTTTCAGGAAAAATCACTCGCGCTTCGCGCTCGTGATTTTTTAACCTGAAAAACTTGACTCCTTCATTTGTTTGCAACGAACGGAAATACCCGATAATTTTGAAGCTCTTGTGGTATTATAAGTGATAATTTAAATGTCTAGTAATATAAATTAACTATGGTAAAAATAAATTATATAAATGTCAAAAATATTTTTTAAAAACCCGTACAAAGTTCTTCAAAGTTCTTGTCCCTGGGGAGTTTCTTGAACCGAAATGAAGTTGACAGTAACGTGGACGAACTAATACTCGATTAACATTACTTTTGAATCATCAACCTAGTACGTGTTATTTTTTGGCCGTAAGTTTGTTACTTAAATAAATAATTTAAAAGTAATACAATGTTTAATGGCAGTGCGAAGTCTTTAAACTACTAAAAATATATTTAAAAAAAAAATAAGATGTCATAAAACTGTTTCCACGTAGGATTCATAACGTTGGTAACATCCGTTGCATCAACAAATATCATACTGAATGCTGAAAAGAGTTCCTCACTAAGCGAAGTTATTTCTCGTTGGAGAATCGATCTCCGCCCGGAATGTCATCTCAGAAGTAGGGCAGACTCCAATACCTTTCTGCATCATGTTCCTGATAAAGTTTAATACACTGTCACTCTGTATAACGAATGCAGTATTCAACACTAAATTATTCTGACCCAGTTATTTGCTTACATAATTTAACAACCACCCAATTTGCCAAAACCTGACTCGAAATTCCACTACTAGGCTAATCTATACTAATATTATAAAGAGGTAAAGTTTGTGAGTTTGTTTTTAGGAAGTAATCTCTGGAACTCCTGAATAGATTTTGAAAATTCTTGCACCAGTAGAAGGCTACATTATTTGTGGG
Organism: Polia nebulosa; assembly: GCA_951329385.1. NCBI lineage: Eukaryota > Metazoa > Arthropoda > Insecta > Lepidoptera > Noctuidae > Polia > Polia nebulosa. The sequence continues at coordinate 24,112,729 of OX589602.1, forward strand.
TGCTATAGGATATGTTATATTTGTTATAGGCTATATTTTAGAAATCCACACGGACGGAGTCGCGGGTAAAGTGTTAGTTGAACATAAACACAGCTTGTCTGAAATATTTCAACTGATGTTAAAACCCAAGGTCCAAAATGTCAAGTTAGCAATTTCAAATCATAGCAACTGACTGAAAATGTAAGGCTTGAGCTAACTCAATAATTAATACCTGGAAATCGGATAAATGTCTTCATGTAGAATTAAGTACTTTGTTGCCAACCAATATCACATGAAACTGTTAATATCCCCGCTTCACTAGACTGAGTAACAACTCGATGCAATATACCGAACGGCCTGAGGCGAATTTGGTTCTCAATATTGAACAACCAGTATCAGAATATTCACAAATTAGTTATCAGAATTTGTAATATGTATGTGCTATAACTGAAATTGCAACAGAGCGACACATAGTGTACGTAAATATTTTTCATTATGGTCTACTCGTCTAGGGAGCGACTGCTGTGAATTAAATTCTGAACGTAACGAAGTGACAATTTGGTGCTAAAAATACTCAGGAGCAGAGCAGTCCGGAGTTCAAAAAGTTGCTTGAAACCTTGGTAATGAATTAATATTAGATATTAGCGACCGCTCCAGCTTCACACAAGTACAAATTATACACCTAAACCTTTGTCATGAATCACTCTGTCTATTGCTCAAAACCGCATGAAAATCCGTTCTGTAGATTTTGAGTTTATCGCGAACACACAGACAGACAGACGCGGCGAGGGGCTAACCGCACCGAAATCGTGTGAAATATTCCCACATTGTATACTTCAGCGCAGTAGCGCAGAAACTCAGTTAGTATTTGTGCCGGAGCCCCGAACCGCCATCCCCCATGATAGAAAACTCAATATTGTTACATTCCTGTTACTCGTTAACGTGAAAATATTCCCATCCCGACGCAAACCGCTACGGGGAAATTATTGATATTTGATAACACAATACCGCGATGGTATTAAGTGTTTCTGAGAATATTTCTTGATATCTTCCAGCTGTTTGAGCATGAAAGTTAGACTTAGTTTCATGTTTATAACGTAGGCACCTTACTGCCAGGTTAGGAAGATTAATGGTCATATTATACGAGGGGTGCGCAAAGGGCGTTGGTGACCCCTAGTCGGATTTTGGAAACTGTAATAATCAAACCCCTAAAACACTGCTTCACCGGCTTCGTGAGATTAATTTTGACAGCTCACAGACTTACTCTCTATAGAAATAATATGGGGTGAGCTCTCATATTTCCCGTATTAGTCGTATAGTTTAAGGCCCTACTAACGGCCAAGTGGCGCCCTCATTGAATAAAAAATCGTAGCATAGCATAGAAAATAAATATTAAGGCAAAAGCACTAAAAACGGTCGTTTCTGACACTTTTACCTACTACTTTTGATACGAAACATTCTGAGACCGATTTAAACAACGTAAAAATACTTTATCCTCTTTGTAACAAACGTGACGTTGGATTCTTTAATATTTATTTCCTGTGCTATGCTACGATTTTTTATTCAATGAGGGTGCCACTTGGCCGGTAGTAGACCCTTAAATATGATATTGACAGACCGCCGCCTTTGTACATTTGTGTTGCATGAAGTTTTAATAAATAAATAAATAAAATCAATCCAATTCATAAGAAATTCATCGAAAGTAAGAACTAATTTACGGAAACTCTTGTGTTGTTGCCCAAAACAGCAACAACAAACAATAAATATTGCCCCTAACCTGTAAAAGGACGAAAGCACTTATGTGATTATTTTCTTTTCAGATCGTGAACGATGAGACGGCCGTAACGAAGCTAATTCATCGCGACACGTAGCGGCCGAACAGGTGGGTTCGTGGGTTCGACAGGGTGCCTTTACGTAACACCTGCTTCTAAGAACAACTCATTTGTTATCTGTGGCACGTTCGCATTCAGCCTCTTTTAGAATTGACGGTTTTTTTTTGTTTAATAATGCCTTTGTTGATATTAATGGAAGATCTTTGATAAACTTTTATCAAGGTTACCATTCTAGGATATTGTTGAATAAATAAATGATTTTATTGGCCGCATTCCGCATCAATGACGAATGGAATGGAAAAGGACTCGGGAATGCGGTAACTACACTTGTCGTCGTAAAAGTCCCCTATTAGAATATTCGCTTCAAATGGTATCGGCATACATTGATGCAATTGAACTTGCATGCCCTTCTAGAAAACAAAGGGTCTAGTTAAGCCATCGCCTATCACCCATCTATACGGTATAAGGCCCAGAACTGAATGCATCAATAGGACCATACTGGCGACTACAATAAACAATAGGTTGATTGTAATTCCGGATGGCACGTCTCGAGGAAGTTGTACTATAATGTCGCGCTGTCGGTAGAATCCATACTTCTTGTAATCGTCGACGCACTCTATAGCCACCGCTATGGGAAATAACTTCCGTCCGATCGTTTCTAAATGTTTTTTTTTTTTGAAGTGATAACTTCTTAAACCGTAGTGAAAAACTATTTCTTCGTTATTTGACACCGACTTCCAAAATTAAAGTTTTTTTTTTGTGCATTTTCATTTTAGGAAGTCGGTGTATTTTTGAAAAAAGTTTTTTATTTTTCACTTTTAGAGAGACTAACCCTCCAGAACTAAATATTACAGTTACGTTCGAATTTGATAACCCCAATAACATGGAACATGGAATTTGAACATACTCGTAATTGGAGGAGACCAAAACGCCATTTATGTATACATATTTTTTTGTTTTTGTTGATTTTTTCAAAAAGCGCTAAGCCATTTTCGATAAAATTGACCACCTCTGAAGTATACTCTTTCTGATAAAAAAAGAATTTTGAAAATGGTTCACAACTGAGAGAAATCGGTGGATATGTATAAAAAAAAAACATAAATACAGTCGAACATACAACCTCCTCCTTTTATCGAAGGGTTAAAAATCTAAACTTACGTTTCGTTTGTGCAACAAGGTGCATAATGTGAAAACAATAATTTCAGGAAATAAATCATGCCTAATGAGGAGTCAATGTTTTGTACTTACCTAAATTAGAAACTGATACATACTTAGTATTTTTAGATTTTAATTAGCATTTTCCTTGTTATTGTTATGTCGTTGGGATTATAATGACTCATCGAACAACGATTCTATAAGTACAGGAACACAATATAGATACACTTTTATTATTATATCACCCTTCTGTAGGGTTGCCAACCGTACTCTAAATAAAATAGAGTATTGTACTCTATTTCATGAAGGTGTACTTTATAATCTGTAGTACTAATAGAATTCGCATGCATACTCTTTATCATAACCCAAAGAATTAACTGTTCACTGTTAATATTTTCATTGAATTTAATAAAAACTTTTTTATAAAAAAAAACCGACTTCCATAAAAGAAAATACACTAAAAATTAAAAAATAACTTTAATTTCGGAAGTCGGTGTCAAAAAACGAAGAAATAAAATACAAACACCGACTTCCAAAATTAAAGTTATAAAATAAAAGGTTTTTTATTTTTCACTTTTAAGTTGTTATACCCCAGAACTAAGAACCCCAATAAAATGGAACGTGGAATTTAAACATATGTACTCGTAATTGGAGAAAACCAAAACGTCATCTATATTGTACGTATTTTTCGTTTTTGTTCAGTTTTTCAAAAAGCGCTGAAGCAATTTCGATAAAATTTATATGGAACCACGTCGGGAGTATATTCTTTCGGATACAAAAAGAATTTTGAAAAACGGTCCACAAATGACAGAGAAATCGGTGGACATACTTACATAAACATACATACAGTCGAACACAGAACCTCGTCCTTTTTCGAAGTCGGTTAAAAAAAACTCTGATCTACATTAACTTAGATTTAGATTGTTTGAAGTCGTAACATTCTTTTAAAAATTATAAAAAAATTTAATGTGCCGCAAAAGGCAATTTTTTTTATTATTTAAAATAGATGTACTCTTTTTATAGGATGGTACTCTTTATTTACCCTCGCCGAAATCAGATATAGCTACTGTATTTCTTTTAAAAAAAAGTTGGCAACCCTACCCTTCTGCCACTTCACAACTTTTTCGTGAGAGAATAAGGTAAAAATAATTGAAATTTGCAAGCGTACATCAGACATTCCAGCTGTTTTCCACTCCGTAAATGGATCTTTAACTTTGAGCTCGACGGTACTTCGGCTCCAACGAAGTCACAGTCAGATCACAGTATGATCTGTGGCTTAAATCTATGTGATAAATGATAATTAGTCGTAGAATATTAGGTATAGGTTGGTGCAGTGCCGTGAACGAGTTCAATTTCCATACGCAATTTTAATTATTTAATTAATTAAGAGGCAGATATCCTGTTACTAAACGCATAATTCTATCCACTGTTTCTCAAATATGTTTATGAGCCATTGGCATTGTTAAGCCCTTCTCCTTTCTCAACCCTGCTCAATTCATCAAAACTCATTTTGAAGTTGCGCCTCTAAAAAATAACACTAAAAAAATCACACGCGACATACGGGTTCAGTAACCCTCAACTGCTGACGGGTATAATAGAGTCGCGCACGCCTCCTAGCTCCACGAGTCCACCACTTGAGTGCGGCCCAGATTTTTTCTCCATTCATAACAAGCTGGTCTTTCTATTAATTATTAATTACTGCTGAGCCGAACTGTTCGTGTCGTTACTTCTGATGATTGCAGAGACAGCAATCTGAAGACGTTTTAAGGGTCTACTACCGGCCAAGTGGCGCCCTCATTGAATAAAAAATCGTAGCATAGCATAGAAAATAAATATTAATCCTCTTTTTAACAAACGTGACGTTGGATTCTTTAATATTTATTTTCTACGCTATGCTATGATTTTTTATTCAATGAGGGCCCCACTTGGCCGGTAGTAGGGCCTTAATATTGAAGACTAGCTTCCGTCAGCGGCTTCGCCCGCGTGGAATTAGTACTTCCTCCGTTATAAATTATTGCCTTTGTGCTATTCCAGACTATAATCTATTTCTGTGCCAAATTACATCCAAATCCGTTCAGCCGTTCTGGTGTGATTGTGTAATAAACATCAATTCATCCATCCATCCAAACTTTCGCATTAATAATATTAGTACTCGTAGTATTCTTATAATCGTTATTCTATTTATCGAAGAATTCTGAAAGCATTTGCAAAATGCAAATACTGGGCATAAAATTAACAACAGTATCATGAATGAGTCGAAGTTTGAGAATTCTGAAGTTTACTACGGATGACTTATTCATTTCAAAAGTCCCATCATTGTCCCAACGTTATTTTAAATTCATTAACTCGCCCACCTTATAACTTGTACAACGGCAGTGGTGGTAACTTTTTAAGTCAGGCTATTTAAAAATTTAACCCTAGAATTCACGCTAGCAAAGCTTTCGACCGTGCCTTAACCCTAACTTGCCACTTAGGGTCTCATAGACCCAGTTCCTTAGCATCGCGACCTAATTCTCTCAGTGTTCTTAGCGTTTCCCGCCGACTCGTCCGTTGATTCATTTAACAGATTTCTCTGTCATGTACGAGTAAATCGAGAAATTCCGAACGTTTTGTGGTAAACTCTAATATTTGTCTTTGACAACTTGTTAGCTCCATCGACTAGAGATTTTTTTTTGTTTTCTTTCATTGTGGACTGTTTACAATTCGTCCTGATTGAGAGTGTTCTTATTGTTGCTCCAGAGAATTTTTGCGGAAGCTTTTTTAATCAACCAAAATTGAGAGTGGTTTTTGGAATTCTTTTCATTTCTGATAATCTTAATGCTGAATTCCTCCAACGTTCGTATTTGCTGTTTCTGTCCTTTCGAATTTACTGTATTGCTTTATGATTCCCACAAAAATTTGATGACATATAAAAACGCAACAAATCTGTCGACGTGTTGCCCGTTGAATCCTGCAGATGGTGGAAGTGTGCCGAACTAGGACACGCTTTGAGAGTGAAACCGAGTGCGCTGCAGGCTACCCAATGCGGGTGCCGTCAGTCTCTTTGACGCGTGTTTACGTGATGTCGTGTGGAACATTGGCCGTCTGCTGCTGCATGCAGCGGGCAACGGTTCTTTATTTAAATTGTATGCTGATGCTCACATGTTTATTTCTTTGTAAAACCTCGCAATTCGCGGAGCTGTTACTTTGACAAACTCAGTTTGATCTTTTACGTCATACTAATATTATAAATGTGAATATAAGTTTGTTACGCTTTCAAGCGAAAACTACTTAACCGATCATCATGAAACTTTGTACACATATTCTTGGAGGTATTAGAAGTAACATAGCATACTTTTTATGAAAAAAAAAAATACGAAAGATACATAAACGCGGGTGAAACCGCGGGCACAGCTAGTCTTCTAAAATTATTATGCTCACGGTACACAAATTGTAGAGGTGTATTTTTTTTAACCAGTTTCAACTTTAGAAAGTAATTTTTTTTTTGATACAGAATACAGTCGCTTTGTTATCTATTAGAATGCGGATGTAACACATTCTAATGTTTTGGCAGTATTAAGCAGCATATTATCGAGTCAGCCTTCTAGGCAAGCTCAGCCCCATTTTACCGAGATTACGCCTGTTTAAATGATTCCACATATTATCCAGTTATGTAGACACTTGAGATACAAAACTACAATTTTACACCACAATTTGCAAATTATTAAAACAGCTACTGAGCTTCAATCGTTCAAAAATTGGATCTCCCATATTAATTTTGATCAGCTGATGATAATTTTGTACGGAAAGTCCAATTTTTTTTTTGGGAATTTACTATCTATGACTTCCTTGTCATAGTTATTTCCCTAAAAAAAACGATACGACGGGCAGGCGTTTTTGGGGGACTGTCTTTATGTGGAACTTTGACGTTCAAAAAGTGCTGGCTCTCAGCCTAGTTTGAATAAATGTCTTCTGATTTGATTTGTAGACAGTTGTTCGGTTCTATGGGCAGATGCAGTATGGTGAATCTCCAGGTGTTTATAAGAAAATAATGACGGAGTGTTGCCGATAATGACGAATCGTGGGAAATTCAACTTTAATACACTACTTTTAAAGTACTCTAGTAGTATTTATTGCCTAGTAGTGCTAGTGTAGTTCACCCAGTATCTAAAATATGACTACGCATTTCCGTTACAGTTGCGTTGTCTATGCTCACGATACACAAATAGAGGATCATTACTTGTTACTTTTCTTTCTTAAGGCGCAGTTATACGACTTTTAATGGTTTTTAATTGAACATCGCATCTAAACGACTAGTCTTATTTCTTTGAAAAAAATATAAGTTACTCTAGACTATTTCCGTCGTAATTTCATCTCAGAATATTTCAAATTATGTTTTTATAACATTGTGTAATTAATATGTAAAGTCATGTCTAACGCGGATAAAAAATTGAGAATCACGCAAAAACTACAAACCATATTTTTATGAAACCTCCACCATTTTAAAGATCATTTAATTATTTATAATTTAGTCTCAGTGTTTTAGTTTAATACTTGTTGTTTTATGTGTAATAAATTAAGAATGTGTCTAATTTCGGACAGCGCTCCTTGATGGGCGAGTCCTATTACTGGGTGGGCATACGACGCGTTCGTGATCTCAGTCCAGAACACGCAAGCTAACCACTCAAGGTCGTTGGCAGCTAATAGCGCCTTAATAACAAACATAGAGCTTGACAGATTGATGTCAATTACTATTTATTCGAATCACTTGCAATGTAAGGCAGTTGTCCTACCGCTAGCGAGGAAGCGACTAACTCTCGGCTGTTCTGACGCTCAAGAAACGTACAAATAGATATTATACATTCTGTGTAACAATATATTAATAGTTCTGACTGACTGTTCACACCGCCGGCGAGGACTCGCTCCACAAGTTTGTCGCTGAGCGACAAGAACAATCAGAGCTTACTCGCTCAGCGACACTCGCTCAGCGATGCTCGCTCGGCGGTAAGCGAGTGGTGCCTGTAATCGGCCGTCGCACTCGAACACTCGCTTAAGGGCCTACCTCCGCGTAAGTGGCGCCCTCCCTCATCAGCCTTTTATAGTCCCCACTGCTGGGGCACAGGCCTCCTCTATGTGAGAGGGTGTGGGCCGTAATCCACTTCGCGGGCCCAATGCGGGTTGGTGGATGTCACATGTCTTCGAATTTTTGGTTCTAGGACATGCCGGTTTCCTCACGATGTTTTCCTTCACCGTTTTGAGAGAAGTGGCGCCCTCATTGAATAAAAAATCGTATCTTTGCATAGAAAATAAAGATTAAAGAATCCTATGTTGCGTTTGTTATAAATAGGATGAGGTATTTTTACATCGTCAAGTACCAAAAACGGCCGTTTTTGATACTTTTGCTTACTACTTTGGATGCGGAACATTTTGAGTCCTGTTTTAACAACGTAAAAATACCTTATCCTCTATGTAACAAACGCAACATACGATTCTTTCATCTTAATTTTCTGCGCTTTGCTACGATTTTTATTCAATGAGGGCGCCACTTGGCAGCTATATACGCCTTAAAGACCAGTGAAAAAACTATCGGAACTACCACTCGCTACTCGCTGCTCGCCAACTCGTTTTTGTTTTGAAGCTCTACTCGCTACTCGCTCATCGCCGGCGGTGGGACAACTACCTAACTCATTGAAAAGTTTAATCGACTTTAAATCGAGACGTGTTGTTAGATTACCTTCGCTCAGCGAAGTTAATGGCTGTAGGTGGGAGTATAAAATACATCGATTAACTCTATTCAACAGCCTAATTACGTGTCGCGTCATTGAACGTTAAACAATCAAGACTTAATTACTATAAGGGAGGAGAGAATTAATTTATGAAAGTGACTTTTTTATCGTTTTTACTGATAAATGAACATGTTTGATGTCATGATGTGTGAAAGGCCAGGTTTTTGTGATAAGAAAATTTTTTTCTTTTCTAGAAATTAATGTGGGCTTTATTAGTACATGTAACGTAAAATGTTTATTCTAGTAAACATATATAGGCTCACATCATTGACAGGCAACCGGGCCTGCGGACGGCGAGTAGTGGGTAACTCGCCGTCCGATCAGCACCAGGCCCGAGAGTCGACGGCGCGTAGTGTTCCACGCGCGCCTTAAAGAGTTGTCAGCAAACACGACGTGGCCCGTCATGGCCGATGCCTGCCCGGGGGTTGAGGATAAATTCGAAAGAGTTACCTCGCCCCTGGGCATTCAAGGCAGGGAGGAACAGGGGTGGGTTTAGTCAGTAATAGTCTGACACGCCCTTCCGCTCCACCCTAGAGCGGGAGATGTCATTGGATGATTGCCTAAAACAAAAAAGGCAACCACTATTTCACCTGATGGAAGCGATGGTGTGGTCGAAGATGGAGCGCGCTTGCCTAGAAGTAACCTATTCAGTCTTTCATTATTTTTCTACATGAGTCAAATGGATAATTGCCTAGCATCAAACATGAGCATGTTCCAGTTGGACAGGGCAGTAAACAACTCTTTAACACGGCATGTTAGTCGTATTGTCACAGTTCGTGTGTGCCGGGGGTGCGGCTTGCCCTTTAATATTTGTATAGAATATGCGTAATCACTTTTACCTGTTGACCTAATTATATTTGCGGGAAGGGTGACGTCATTGCGTTTTAGTTAAAAATACTGTGGTGAACTTTTCTAAACGATGTGGGTGGATATTTGAAAATGTTACGGGGATAAACTTTGTTGTTTTAAATATAGCCACACCCTTTGTTCCACAAAAACGGTTAGTAGGTACTTCCTTCCGTAACTTTGGTTTTTTTTTTTTTTTTTTTGGGATGGGATATCATCCAATGACTTCTTCCGCTCTAGAGTGGAGCGGAAGGGCGTGTCAGACTTACTGACTAAAACCCACCCCTGTTCCTCCCTGCCCTGAATGCCCAGGGGTGAGGTAACTCTTTTGAATTTACCCTCAACCCCCGGGCAGGCATCGGCCACGACGGGCCCCGTCGTGTTTGCTGACAACTCTTTGAGGCGCGCGTGGAACACCATGCGCCGTCGACTCTCGGGCCTGGTGCTGATCGGGCGGCGAGTTACCCACTACTCGCCGTCCGCAGGCCCGGGTCTACGGTGGCCGGAGATCGTCTCGCGGCGCCGGAAGCCCCTGGCGTCTCCTGCGGTGGCTGCTGCTGAGGGCGTGAGGCCGACTCTATTGTTGAGTCTCCCTCACCCATGCCGCCTCCCTCTTCGCGAGCATTACTGCTTCGCAGAAGGAGGAGACGGCTTCCCATTCCCTCTCGCTCTGTACCATGGCCTGAACCAGGGCAGGGCGCGAGAGGTCGCTGCCGCCTATCGCATCCACGAGGACACGGCGGTGCTCTGCCCAAGCGGGGCAAACCTCCACCCTATGCTCCACCGTGTCCTCTGGGCGATCCTCGCAGTGGAAACACCCGGGGGTCACCTCCCGCTTGATCCGAAACAGGAACCTCCTGAAACAGCCGTGTCCGGTGAGGACCTGCGTCAGGCGGAAGGTGAGGACGCCGTGGCGCCTCTCCAGCCATTCCTCAAAGAGGGGCACTACCGCCGCAATCCGTAACTTCGGTTTAGACAGAATGTTAGTCATTCACAATCGATATTATATGGACACAGGGATAATATATGTATAATTGTCACCGAATAATTGTAAACACCGTTTGTTTATAAAAAATCACGTAAAATTATGAACACTTAATTTGCAATTACACTCGAATACATTGTACATTATGCTAGTCATTCACCATCGTATTCATTTGGACAGATGGATAATATAATTTGTTGCTCTCGGCTGTCAATCGTGGATCTTTGACAGTCTTTACAGGTCGTCAGAAGCCCGAAAGCACCCGAAAGTCTGACAACCAGTCTTACCAAGGGGTATCGTATTACCCAGTAACTGGGTTGTGGAGGTCAGATAGGCAGTCGCTCCATGTAAAATACTGGTATTCAGCTGCATCCGGTTAGACTGGAAGCTGACCCCAAGATAGTTGGGAAAAGGCTATGCAGATTGATTTTTTGTTCATGTCACATAGTCCACCTATGGTTTCTTCAGTATTTCCCTACTCTTATAGCTATTCACATTATGCTCAAAACTCTTCTCACGACATTTTCCTCATTTTAATATTCAATGTGGGTTTTCTGAAATGACGTGCACATGTAGTGCACGGCAGCACTGAGGCATCAGGTCCTGACACCTGTCAAACGCTTCAGATAATGTCAAAAACTGACATTAGTTAAATTGATGTCAACGTCACGTTGACGTGTCATTATGTTTCGTTTTCAAAGTACGAGACATGTCTCCTAAGTGGCTCCAACTGCTGGCGTAAATTGTCCTGAAAACCCTCATTCATTTGACATACTCGTAATATTCAATTTGTTAACTTTAAATGATATTTACTCCGAGTAATCAATTCGACAGAATTACGCTGCATTCATAGGGGTTCCCTCCCGGAACCCGTGTCAGAATATTGGCATAAATATCATTCCTTATTCTGAGAATCGGTAACAGACGACACGATATTCGTACTCAAAGGAATTGTAAGTCCAATTTTCAGAAGCTTAATAACATCCACGAAATATAAACTGCTTCTGTCTATGGAAATGAAGAACTTTCTCTAAGGAAGTCTAATCAATTCCCGAAAAAAAATTGGAATTTCCATACAAAATCATCATCGATCAAAGTCAATCAATATTTGTATGGGATAGTACTTAGACTATGAAAGGTTATTTCATAGTCTAAGGGGATATACATTTTTTTTTTTTTGAGAATTACCTGTGGTTACCTAGTAGAAAGTTGTTCTTATGGGCAGAATCAGTTCTTAAAATATGACCACACTTTTCTGTTACAGCTTGTATTGCAGTATAGATTTATCTAGAAATATATCTATATCTAATAGAATTTTAATTAAGTCTATTTTAAATGGGGTCACAAGTCGCCAGGTAATATCCGAATCTGGAACGTCGGTGGCAACTTTTGACCTAATTCCGGCACCAAAAAGGAAATACTATTAATATGATATAATGTTAAGTTGGGTGCGGCGTTTAAAGTTCGCGTTGAACGTGTTCATATTTCCCCATTTTCATTAGTGTCCTTTTTGGCAACACGAAGTGCGACACGACAGCCGAAACTGAAGTAAACACTTTTTCAACTTTGTATGGCAGGGTTACAAACAGCTGTTCCATTTTTAGGGTTCCGAACATCTGAATATATAAACGGAACCCTTATAGGATCACTCGTGCGTCTATCTGTCTGTCTATCCGTCTGTCACAGCCAATTTGCTCGAATCTACAGGACCTTTTTAATTGAAAGGTGCACATGAACTGCTTTGACTCAAACACGGACGTGTAACGTGAATAAATAAATTTTCAATATGGTCACTTTTATTCATTTATTTACACTTCATGCAACAAATGTACAAAGGCGGACTTAATGCCTTAGGCATTCTCTACCAGTCAACCACGGGTGGTGGACAGATAATATGGCAGGTGCATAAAAAAAAAAAGCAACAAAGTAATGATAAGTAGAAATAATAAAAATACGGGAACGAAAATATGTATATTAATAATAAACGTACATATATATTTAATATAAAGTAATGCAAAAGGTTTTTGCTATTTTGTTTTTTAGGCGACAGCCTAGAAAATAAAAAGAGAATAGTTATCAAACCGTACCGCTACATATCAAATGAAAGGGATTATTTTAAGGGTCTCAAATATATATATGTATATTTTAAATGAATTAGTCCAACGTCAAAAAGAAGCTTTCAACAATTACAAAAACTACTAAGTCCATTCAAACCGCAATGGAGAGCAAACGAGGATGTGTGTCTAGTGGCATCACCTTTGATCACTACACGATGTTTATCAATTGTCCAGACAACTTCACGCGCATGCGTAATAGACCACACTTAATACTCCATCATTGCGTTTAAATTGATGCTGTTTATTTAACACTAGCTTTTTCCTGTGACTTGGCCCCCGTGGCCTAACGTAGCGAAATAGCAAGCCATTTTTCTGGAATAAAATTCTCCTATACTGCTGTCCTTAAGATAAAGTGCCGTTATCTGATATTTGGCGAGTTTTAATTTTTTACTATCGATCTGTCTAAGCAGTATTTATTCTACTCAATAGATCCTGAGATAAATAAATAAAATCACCGATAAGTTCCTTTAATTTCTGTGTCCCCACTGCTGGGGCACAGGCCTCCTCTCTGTGAGAGGGTGTGGGCCGTAATCCACCACGCGGGCCCAATGCGGATTGGTGGATGTCACATGTCTTTGAATTTTTAGTTCTAGGACAGCCCGGTTTCCTCACGAGGTTTTCCTTCACCGTTTTGAGAGCAGTGGTGATGAAATAACTTACACAAAGTAAAGCGCTCGCGCCGCTGTGTAATATAACGCTGTTTTTTTTTTTCTTAATTCTTTATTACATCAACAACTAACATCTAACAGTACAACTATTTTCTTAATTACTGTCCCTCGGCAATCATCGCATTGCCGAATACAAACGAATGCTAAGTTCCATGGCCATCAATTATTATATTTATCGTGTATAATAATAATTGTAATTCAGAACTAAGTACTTAGTTCACACGGCAATCAAACCAAAACAACAATAAAGTACGTACTTCTGAATTCAAATTATTATACACGATAAATCTAATAATTGATTGATATGGAATTCCCTGCCAGAGTCTGTGTTTCCTGATAGCTACAACCTGGGAGTCTTTAAGTCAAGAGTGAATAGGTTACTTCTAGGCAAGCGTGCTCCAACTTCGACCACATCATCACTGACCATCAGAGCCTTTAGACAAAATACATTTCTGTTAACGTTAACGCTAACGCTTCGTGCAAAATGTATGGAAAGGACATTACTGAGCGTGAGTCACGTGACAGTTCTCTGTCTAACGTTTCGTGCAAAACGTCGTTGCCATACATTTTGCACGAAGCGTAAGCGTTAACGTTAACAGAAATGTATTTTGGCTAAGGGGGCAGGTGAGATAGCGGTCAAACGCGTGAACATAAACGATAAAAAAAAAACTTCGCATTCGTTTGTATGCGGAAATGCGATGATTGCCGAGGGACAAGTTGTACTGTACTGTACACAGTCATTAAATAATTATGTGCGTAACTCAAAATGAGGTTTTGTCAGTTAACGGCATTATAGTTTGTGGATGGCAGTATAGCACTATACGCTAGTATAACTTTCTATCAGTGTAATATTATAATCTATATACGTATTAGTGTAAATGCTCTATTTTAATTGTTAAGGTATTATTGTAAATGGTTCCTTTTTAGGGTTCCGTACACAAAGGGTAACCAACGGGACCCTATTACTAAGACTCCGCTGTCCGTCTGTCTGGCGGCTGTATCTCACGATCGGTAATAGCTACACAGTTGAAATTTCATAGAATATGTATTATATCTGTTGCCGCTACAACAACAAATAATAAAAATTAGTTAAAAATTAAAGGAGGTTCTACTAGAAACGTGTTTTTTTGGTTCCCTAGGGAGCTCCCTTTAATCTTTAATTCATTTGTGAAAATTTAAATTGTCTACCTATTACGGATCAAGATAAAATATGAGAAACAGTAAAAAAAAAGCTCTAGAAACGTGTTTTTTTTGGGCATGCGGTATTTTTCATAAATAAACCATGTTATTATTTAAAAAAAATATATTTTTGCTATCATTACTTTCCTTACAAACAACCAATTTTACATCTAATATAAGTTTCGAAGTTCTCATAAAGGGTTTCCCTCCTGAAACCTGAGTGTTTACGTAACCTAGTTTATATCCAAGCGTAGTACAGCCAAGCTCCTTCGGAGAATTCCGGTACTAAAGGCACCTCTAACCTAATTGGTTAACACAGCCTGCTGCAGGTAAAGGATTGGCTGTACAGCTCACAGCCTGGACGTTCATTGGCTTAATTATTGTCTGAGAAATCCGTTAAATTATCGCAACAGATGTTAATTCAGCTTTAATAGCCAAACAAATGCTCTTGCAATAGATTTATGACCTATTAAACTTTTAATAGGGCCACATGAGAGCTAAGCTGACCAGTAACCGGGAGGTTTACGTTTCGTAATCGTTTACTGCCGACTTAAGGCCTCGTAACCGGTAGTTAGGACAGCCGGTCGGGTGCTGAGGTTGGCAATGCCAGCAATAATTAAATAGTGCTTTAGGCTAACACGTCCACTTGGGTTGTTGTGCATAATTATGATAACTAGCTACCTTCATCGGGATAGACAGAAAGTTGCCCTTCATAAATTCTTGCCGAAGGCTACATTTGCTTAGTATTCCTATCATCAGGTTAATGATGGAGTAGCGTCTGCCAGCGGCTTAAATGTAAATTATAGCCCATGTGCTATTCCAGACTATAATCTATCCCTGTGTCAAATTTCATCCAGATCCGTTCATTCGTTCTGGCGTGATTGAGTAACAAACATCCATCCAAATTTTTGCATTTATAATATTAGTAGGATCATAAACTGATGGTGGTTTCCTTACCTACTAACCAATCAGCACAGGATTACTTAATTGCCTTGAATTCATCTTCTCTGTTGAATATTTTTAACCGGCTTCAAAAAAAAGGAGGTTCTCAATTTGTCTGTATGTTTTTTTTTCTTTTTGTATGTTTGTTACGCGATATCTCCGCCATTTGTGAATAGATTTTGATGATTCTTTTTTGTATGATAGGTAATACTTCAGAGGTAGTCCCATATAAATTTTATCGAAATTAGTTCAGCTTTTTTTGAAAAAATCAACATAAACAAAGAATATGTATACACAGATGACGTTTTGGTTGTCTCCAAATGTTCAAATTCCATGTTATTGGTGTTATCTATTCGGGCATAACTTTAATATTTAGTTTTATGTAAATTTTTTTTTTTTGTTTCTTCGTTATGTGACACCGAGTTCCGAAATTAAAGTTATTTTGCAATTTTTGGAAGTCGGATGTATTTTTAGAAAAAAGTTTTTTATTTTTCACTTTTTTTTATTGTTGTTATACACCAGAAGTAAAACTAAATATTAAAGTTTTTTTTTGTTTTTAAGGATCCAGACGGACACGTGAGTGACAGCAATAGGGAGCCAAAATATTGAACAAAATATTGTTCCGAAGAATTTTTTAACTTCACATGGACTTGGATGATAATATTTATTATTACGTATATTTTAACAACAAATACCAAAATATTAATTTCCCTCATATGGTACGGAACCCTAAAAGTGCGAAGTCCGACACGCACTTGGCCGGTGTTCTTCATAGTTAAAGTTATTGTTGATGTAGTGAAAATGCTTTCTAACCCAAAGGTCTTCGACCAACCAGTTTTGAAATAATAGTATTTAATCGTTGACCAAATGAATCTAAAAAGCCATGTAGGTTTATGGGTATTGCCTTATTTGATAAATCCAATAATTAATCTCGGTTTCTCGACTCTCTATAGACTTTTCCATTGATGTGTCCACGTTCACACTGTCTTAATTTCCTAAGCTTTCCAAGCAATTAATGTTGCTATATGCTATATTATTCATAAAGCCAAGTTTTCGTAGAATTTTATATAGAAACTTAGCGAAAGCTAAATATTGCGCATGGTGTGTGGAAGAGCTCTCTTAAGAGCCTGGTGCCGTAGTCTAGGGTATTGTCTCGAAGCCAGCCAGACAATAGAGCCCCCAGACTCAGCCCATCAGACCCGGCTTTCATTTAGACCTAGACTTGAATGATAACATTCAAATGTTTCGAAACCGCTTTACTGAAAACAAACGAAGTTTTCTCTTGTTTAAAGTCAAATATTTTAACAATGGATCGACAGAAGGTCGTAGGTAGGTAATATAAAAGTATGTCCCCACCAGTCCACACCTACGTGTGATATGCAAATACAATTTTACGAGGATACTGTAGCGAAATTCCGTAAGTACTATGTATTTGGATAACTCTGTAAATGCTAGCGGTACGGAAAATAACACGGCTACATAGCCAATTACATCGATAACATTGTAGTTGTGTTTATTGGCAAACTTTTTGCTTTCGATAGTTGTTTGCGCTATTCTACTATCCTTCCTACTAATATTGTAGGTAATGTGAAAGCCTCTTTCTCTGTCTAGCCTTTTTTTTGTGGGGTGGGTAGGTCATCATCCAATGACTTCTCCCGCTCAGGGCATGTCAAACCCACCCCTGTTCCTTCCCTGCCTGAGTACCCAGGAGTGCGGTAACTAATGTTGAGAATTTATCCGCTACCCCTAGGCATGCAGGCACCGGCCACGATGGGCCCCGTCAGTGGTGGCTGACAACATCTCTTTGAGGCGCGCGTGGAACACTACGCGCCGTCGACTCACGGGCCTGGTACTCATCGGATGGCGAGCTACCCACTGCTCGTATTCCGCTGGCCCGGGTCTACGGTGGCCGGAGATCGTCTCGCGACGTCCTACGCCCAGTACCTCTCCTGCGGTGGTAGCGGCCGGGGCCGTAAGGGGCACTCCGTTGAGCTTCCCTCACGCGTCCCGCCTCCGCGTTCGCGAGCATTACTCTCTGCCTAGCCTAAGTCTTTCCACTGAAACGGAGCTGAGCGGAACGAAGACGTGCAGGAATCGTTGAATCACAATGGTTGAAATCCTCATCGCGTCATTTGCATTCGTCTCTTCTCTGCCGCCCGCTTCAGTTGAAACGCACCCTTATCCCATTATTTCAGGTCGGCTCTCCTCGTCATGTTTCACCAGACGTGTCTGTGCTGGTCGTTGTTTCCGACGGACATCTTTTTTTTTTGTAGGGTGGGAAATCATCCAATGACTTCTCCCGCTCTGGTTGGAGCGGGAGGGCGTGTCAGACTCATACTGACTAAAACCCACCTCTGTTCCTTCCCTGCCTGAGTGCCCAGGGTTGCGGTAACTCATGTTCAGAATTTATCCGCTACCCCTAGGCATACGACGGACATCTATGCTTTTTTGGCCCGGTATCGATGCTCTGACTAGAAATGTGTGTGTGTTATATGCGAAAGTCTGGATGTTTGTAAATAAATTACACCTAAACAGCTGATCGGATTTGGAAGACCAGGTACTCGGATAGATCATGGTCTGGATTAGCCCCTAAGATACTTTCAACCGACTCTAATTTTCTACTTTCGCGAAGACAAAGCTGCTGGTAAGCCAGTGTTTAATGAAATAAACTTGCCCAAAACAGATGCTCAATTCCATAAATCTAGTGAATAGGTTACTTCACATCATCGCTTACTAGGTGGGAAAGTGGCCAAACGCGAACCTAATTAATGAATGACAAAAAAAAAAGGACAAACTTTTCAAGACATTGGTCTATCAATTTGCTGGGGCTTAGAGGTAACTGCTCTAAGTTAGAGCCTTACCTCTAAAATAAATGTCTGATCCAATATCAGCAACCTTACTCCAAAACTATCTTCTATATTCTTTGTCAGTCAGTCCTTAGTCCTTACAGCCAGTGCCTATTATCATCGCGGGCTCCTCGCTCGAGCACTATGTAATGTTTTCTCGCAGGGAACCCTTTGTGCCACAATCGCGGGCCCATTCAAGCCGCGCCTTTTTCTCTCCTATTCATACCTCAGGCTTCACTCTGTCATTACTACGCATGTCACAGATTAAAAAGATGTATTGTGTGACGAATCCGCACATGTCCGTAATCAGAAGCTCGAATTAAGCATAAGAGAGGATAAAGAAAGAAACGTAAATAATATTTTTAACCGACTTCCAAAAGGAGGAGGTTATCAATTCGAATGTTTGTATTTTTTTTTATGTGTCTTCGGGCATAACTCCGTCATATATTGACGGATTTGCAAAATTCTTTTTTTGTTCGAAAGGGGTTTATTCCGAAATGGTCCCATTTAAACATATATATCTGATGATCGGTTTTGGAGACAGACAACGGAACTCTGGAAATCAACCGCGATTGCTGCGGCTTATGTATGTCTATGAATTGTTAACACAATTTAATGGAGAACCACAACTAAAAAGTGATAAATAAAAAACTTTTTTACAAAAAAAAATGGAACCGACTTCCAAAAAAAGTGCAAATAACTATAATTTCGGAAGTCGGTGTCAAAAAACGAAGACACAAAACCAGAAACACCGAATTCCGAAATTAAAGTTATTTCCACTTTTTTTGGAAGTCTGTTCCAATTTTTTGTAAAAAAGTTTTTTGAGTAGGACATTCTTTCAGAAATCTGCATCGATGAAAACACGCATTTTTATATTTTTAACTACTACACTGTCCCACTGCTGGGCAAAGGCCTCCCTACGTCCGTCCAGGAACTCTTCTCCCGTGCTTCCTCAAACCAGCCATGTTTTAAATTAAGAGTAATAAAATATCAGACCTAAAAAACTTAACCCTACAGTCTTCGCGTAGTTTTATTGTCCCGACAATAATGTCACATGTAGACATCATACTTTACGGGAAATGCGTGACGCGTTAAAAACAGAAAGCTGTAATAACATCTGTCTGTAAAAAAATAACAAGCAGAATGAATGAGTGATGAATCAACTTTGTCCATTTATCATGAGACCGGAACATTTTTTTTCCATAATTATAGATCGGTGTTATGCGTTAAAATGACTATCGTTAAGTTATGATTAGCTACCGTAACGTTTCGTTTAAATTGCCACAATTCATTAAAGTGATTCAGCAATATTATTTAATACAATAAACATTCATTAGTTAACACCTTCTTAAAATGCAAAATAATTTCGATTACTATTGTTCTGGTTTGTAAGGTTTTTTTTGTGGGGTGGGATAACATCCAATTACATCTCCGGCGCTGGGTGGAGCGGGAGGGCATGTCAGACTCTTACTGACTAAAACCCACCCCTGCCCCCTTAGCCAAATAACTTTTATAATAGCGCTAACGCTAACGCTTCGTGCAAAATGTAAGGCAAGGATATTACCTGCGGAGAGAACTGTCACGTGACTCACGCCCAGTAATGTCGTTGCCATACATTTTGCATGAAGCGTTAGCGTTAACATTAACTGAAAAGTATTTTGTCTAAAGGTTCTGTTCCTTCCCTGCCCTGAGTGCCCAGGGGCGCGGTAACTCTGTTTCGAATTTATCCACAACTCCTGGGCAGGCATCGGCCATGACGGGCCCCGTCATGATTGCTGACAACTCTTTGAGGCGCGGTTGGAACACTACGTGCCGTCGACTCTCGGGCCTGCCCCCTTAGCCAAAAAACTTTTATAATAGCGCGAACGCTAACGCTTCGTGCAAAATGTATGGCAAGGACATTACCTGTGGAGAGAACTGTCACGTGACTCACGCCCAGTAATGTCGTTGCCATACATTTTGCACGAAGCGTTAGCGTTAACGTTAACAGAAACGTATTTTGTCTAAAGGCTCTGTTCCTTCCCTGCCCTGAGTGTCCAGGGGCGCGGTAACCCTGTATCGAATTTATCCACAACTCCTGGGCAGGCATCGGCCATAACGGGTGCCGTCATGATTGCTGACAACTCTTTGAGGCGCAGTTGGAACACTACGTGCCGTCGACTCTCGAGCCTGCCCCCTTAGCCAAAAAACTTTTATAATAGCGCTGACGCTAACGCTTCGTGCAAAATGTATGGCAAGGACATTACCTGTGGAGAGAACTGTCACGTGACTCACGCCCAGAAATGTCGTTGCCATATATTTTGCACGAAGCGTTAGCGTTAACGTTAACAGAAAAGTAATATGTCTAAAGGCTCTAGTGGTGATCGGACGGCGAGCTACCCATCACTCGCCGTCCGTAGGCCCGGGTTGGTTTGTAGGGTACAAGTGTTGAGTTTTATAGTCACTTTATGGCTTTCCCAAAACTCGTAAGTGTTTTATTGTGCCAGACGGTGTTGCTTACCTACGAATTGTTAACAAAACGATACTTTCGTCTAACCGTCCGCATGTTCCGCGTATACAGCATTTTTCACTCAGGAGTTTTCCGTCCGATCAAAAATCAATCGTCTGTCCAGGACCCAGGGCTTCATTTCAATACAACGCTGCAAAGTAAGCCTATAGTATAGTCATGGGTTAAATGCTTTATTCAATCTGCGGCCGCCAACGCAATTGTTTCTATTCGTTTATTACGACCACCCTTGCTGCTACTCAATTTGTATATTCTAGTCCTTAACACCTTTGGCTAAAGCCCAATCAGAGTACCAAGAAATTTTGCAAGCATTCCAACGTGCAAGGATGTGAGAATAATCAGCTATTTCTATGTGTGGGTACCCTGAATGGACGTTAATGCGTATATTTTCGGGTCATGCGACAATTTTTCTAGATTAGAATAAATGAGCTCGTAGACTGACTCTAACACAGATATAGGATTACTAAAAGTTAACGACCCTAATCCAGGACAACGTAACGAATAAAAAAGGTAAAACATAAAAACTATCCAAACTGGGATAACGAGGTTAGGGATGTTAGCTGAAAATAAGAATTTATGTTGATCTGAATTCATTTATACATTACACAATATCTGTGGCTCGTTTGAATATAATATAATACAAATATTGACGTAACAGCGACACTACGTCGAGACAGGTCCTTAGATATCGGTCCGACGTTGACCCTCGAGAAATGCGAAGATCATTAAATTAGTCACACAATATCACTGTCTTTCTCAGATGATACGAGTAGTAATTGACTGATTTATGTGTTAATCAGGCTACGTATTTCCCTTCCAACAATACACGTGAATCCAGACATAGTACTTTCCTTTGTCGTCTTTGAAATGAGAAAAAAAGAATTTGTACAACGCCGACAGTTGGTCTAAGAATATCCTCATTCAATGGTTCCTTCCGGATTAAATATTCGGATCAGCAGTCGGGACTACTCGACTATTTGTTAGATTTGACACCGCATCTCACTTTAATCCTGGAGCAGAAAATAAGATTGAAAGAAATGAGAGGGCTTTATATTTTATTTATTATTGTACGCCGCTTAATTATCTCATTTCACTCAAAAAGCCATAAAGGCGATCCATTTAAGCCGGTGCATTTGTATACGGCATCTATTTCAGTTGAAGCACGTGCCACTTTTTACGGCCATTAGATAACACGAGATAAATTACGGAGCGGCGCGAGCGCAGCCACCGCGCGTGCCGCGGGCGGGAAATTATAAAAATAAAAATCAAAACCGTAAGGACGGATGTTTCGGTTCACGTTACCACAGAAAGTTGACTAATCGGCGGGTTAAATTAATGACCACTTTAGCGAGGATGTGTTGACTACATTTGATATTATTATACGCCAGACTAATGAATTTGCTTCTAAAGAAGCAGAACTGGCGCCCCTTAGAGCCAAGAAAGCTTCGTATTTCTGTGCTAGTTCATTATTTTTCTTTATGTCATCGTTAGATAATCTTTCCTTTATACTGCCGCCCGCGTACATCTGAGTCAGCGCCTCTACAACAAACGAAGCAAACAGTGCAAAGGAAATGAAGTGTCTATGCGACTCTTTTAGATTGGAACATTGTCAGGTCACAAAATAAAATGGCTTTTCAATTTCTGACTTCCATGAGAAAATAATATTTTTCATCTTTGTACAAAGTTGATCTACCTACCATGTACTTACTTTTACTGCCCAGGGGTTGTGGATAAATTCGAAACAGAGTTACCGCGCCCCTGGGCACTCAGGGCAGGGAAGGAACAGGGGTGGGTTTTAGTCAGTAAGAGTCTGACACGCCCTCCCGCTCCACCCTAGAGCGGGAGATGTCATTGGATGATTTCCCACCCCACAAAAAAAAAACCTGGTAAGTACTTTTAAAGTCTTTATACTGGCTAATCCTACTAATATTATAAATGCGAAAGTTTGGATGGATGGATGTATGTATGGATGTTTGTTACTCAACTACACCAGAATTGCTGGACGGATCTGGATGAAATTTGGCACAGAGATAGATCATAGTTTGGAATAGCACAAAATTTATAACGGGGGAAGTACTTATTCCACGCGGGTGAAACCGCTGGTAGAAGCAAGTAAAAAAAACCGGCCAAGTGTGTGTCGGACTTCGCACATTTTGGGTTCCGTACCAAATATGTATTTTTTACTATTTACAAACCCAACCGACCCAACCGTTTGGCAGTAAAACCTGTGACAGACGACGTACAGACAGACAGACGGACACGTGAGTGACAGCAATAGGGTTCCGTTTGGACCCTTCCGATACGCAACCCTAAACTAAAAATAAGCCTTTCACCACACACAAAAGGTGCTTTAGGTAGGAGGATCAAATAAAAAGATTAATAAATTCTGTGGACACAACTGAATTCGGGTTAAAGGCCAGACGAGGCCGAAATTGAGGTTATAAAGGACAGACATTTGGCGAATTTAATACAGCTAAAGATTATTATGACACAAATATGAAGCTTCATCAGATCTGAAATATTTCCCACACGCGACATGTTTGCCTACAAATTACCTGGTACTGTTGAACGCAATCAGAAAACCAATATCGCGTATTCCCGGAGGCCGTAATTAAGTTTTGAGACTAGCGTCCCTCGACGTTTATTGTTTTGTGTAGTAACATCATGATCGCTTATATTAATAGCTTCTCGGGCTAGACTTAGTAGGCTATAATTCTATTAAGGCGTAGTTATACGACTTTTAATGGTTTCTAATTGAACATCATGTCGAAATGATTTGTTTTATTTCTTTGAAAAAAATATATGTTACTCTAGACAATTTCCGTCGCAATTTGATCTCAGAATATTTGAAATTATATTTTTATAACATAGTGTAATTAATTTGTAAAGTTATGTCTAACTCGGATAAAAAAATTAGAATCACGCAAAAACTATAAAGCGTATTTTTATGAAACCTTCACCATTTTAAAGATCATTTAATTATTTAGAATTTAGTCTCAGTGTTTTAGTTTATTATTTGCTGTTTTATGTGTAATAAATTAATAATGCGTCTAATTTCGGACAGCGCTCCTTGATGGGCGAGTCCTATTACTGGGTGGACATACGACGCGTTACGTGAGCTCAGCACAGAACACGCAAGCTAACCACTCAAGGTCGTTGGCAGCTAATAGCGCCTTAAGTTTTATGTAAAAGTTTTGCAATGAAAGATTGATTTTTTGTGCGGAATTCTGGACGGGTTGGTCTTTGCTCTACCAAAAGCTGATCACATAAATTCCTAATTTTACACCTGAGTCAACATTTGAGGGTTGCACCAACTTCGCACGAATTTCTAAAAAGGTCGAATTCAAATGTCTCTCGTTGACATTTAAATGTATTCTTTTTAAAATGGATTGATAAATAAAAGACGATAGCAAAATTATGTTTTTTTGGGCCGGTCAATTTCTGTTACGGCAATATTTCTAATAAAGTGTGAAATCTATTCTTGATCGAATCTATAATGAGTGACTAACGTATTTAAAAGTTTTTCCAGAAGGCTGGTGAAAGTATACAGTAAATTGCTTACCATCCATAAAGAGCCATAAAGCTAATAGAGCAGGAAGGGTGCACTGGCCGTGCTGTGTAGGCAGTTGTTTGTGTACTTGTGTTACACTATAGGCGTGAGTTCAGTTCTTATGTGCCGCAAGGAGAGGCTAGTGACGGAGGAAAATGCACCAGTTGATGAGGCTCCCGGGGAAAATGGTACGTATTGTAGTTTTGCTACTGTACATTCGTTTGATAGGTTATTGTATGACATTGGGGCGGCCAGCTCTCGTACGATAGGTACTATTCTAAATTAAATAGGTAGTGATGTCCTGTAGTTCCTGCCTAGCTTATACTCCCATGGGAAAGAGGACCGACTGCGCGACACAAGAGGGTAATGTGTTTATCAACCTATGTATGTATGTTTGTTCCTGTGTGGCACTATAGAAAACAAACGCGTGGGCCGATTTTGATAATTCTTACGTCAATTGATTCGTTTTATTAATCTTGCGAGTGTTATTAAAGACATGATAGTAATCAAAATACAATATGGCGACAACCAGATATTGTGAAAAAGAAAAAAATGAATGTCGGCGAACTATAGTGGGGTATCAAAATAAAGGGTACGAGGAGGCGATTCGAAAAATATAACTTACTAAAATGTAGGAAAAAAAAAATAAAAAACCCGGCTGTAAAAAACAACTAAAAAGTGCCAAACAAGTAACTTTTCAAGCAGTCTGATGCAGTTGGTGGCAATCAATAATTGAACTAAAATAACTGCCACTAACTGCATCAGACTGCTTGAAAAGTGACTTGTTTGGAACTTTTTAGTTATTTACAGTCGGGTTTTTATTTTTTTGTAGGTGGGGGGAAAATCATCAAATGACCTCCCGCTCTGAGAGACAGTGGAGAGAGTTTCAGACTCTTAAACCCACCAGTGCAGTGTTCCTTCAGTTGCCCTCTGCGTACCAGGGCTGCGGTAACTCTTTCGAGAAAGCCCGGTTTATTATTGATATTTAAGGCGCTATTAACTGCCAACGACCTTGATTGGTTAGCTTGCGTCTTCTGTGCTGAACTCACGTAACGCGTCGTACATCCACCCAGTAATAGGATTCGCTCATCTAGGAGCGCTGTCTGAAGTTAGACGCATTATTAATTTATCTTACATAAAAAAACAGGTATTATACTAAAACACGTATACTAAAATTTAAATAATTAAATGATCTTTATAATGGTGAAGGTTTCGTAAAAATACGCTTTATAGTTTTTGAATGATTCTCAATTTTTTATCCGCGTTAGACATAACTTTACAATTTAATTACACTATGTTATAAAAATAGAATTATAAATATTCACACATCAAATTACGGAGGAAATTATCTAGAGTGACATGCATTTTTTTCAAAGAAATAAGACGTCGTTTAGACGTAATGTTCAATTAAAAATCATTAGAAGTCGTATAACTGCGCCTTAAGATTAAATGAATCATTCCATTTTCAAATTTCATGTCAGTTGCTTGTGTCTAAGCTATAGATATAAACCGTTTCCAGTTGAGCTCAAATATTTACTAAGTAGTCGCCAAACGTTTACCTATACTAACATTATTTTATTTATGCTTATTAAATCCCCTTTGTCAATGTGTGAGGTTAAGTTGTTAGTAGCTGTAGTAACAATCCGCACTTTTCGAAGTGGGCATGAGGTAGTAATCTAAGGAGCTCAAGGATAAACTCGGATGTTGTAAGGCAGGTATGTCACGGTGAGAAAGTTTACGACCGCATCTTGTTAGTAGAGGAGGCTGCCAATCTGTATCCACGGATGCGAGGAAGCGTATTTTATCTTGTTTGAAAACGAATTCCAATTTCGGTAAATCCTTCCTATTTAAATTTTATGAGTTACACATGTGAACTGCGGAAGAGACAACCTAGATTTTTAGGTGTTACAAAAAAGTATTTACGAGATGCGTCGTATTTAGAGCTGTAGCAAACCGGTATGTATTCGGTACCGAGTAACGGGTACGCCATCTAGTACCGAGTACCGAAACGTTACTCACGAATGCATTTCGTTACACGCATTTTTCGTACTGATGTAACAGTTTACTTGTAGTTCTAACCAATTGACCTATTAAATCAAACTAAATTTAGATTTACATTTATACCTCTGTTCAATATACGGTAAAGTTAAAAAAATGCACCTTACGCAGCTAGGTATGTTGTTGGTGTTGTTGTTGGTGGTTGTTGTTGTTGTTGGTTGTTGTTGTTGTTGTTGTTTGTGTGCTTAGGTGTGTGCGACCCGACGTCAACGTCATACCATACGCAATACGCAACACGACTCGATATGCTCTATGTTATTAGGTATAAAAAGTAACGAGTAATGATTGTAGTAACGAATTCATACGGGTACGCTATTTTTCGTTACTTTTACAGCTCTAGTCATAATAATATTTCAGTATGAAAAGCCTTATTTATTCGTAAAGTTACAAAGGAATAATTTTATCTTCTTACTTCGTCGGGCGATTTCTAACAAAAAGCAAAATTTTGCTTTATCATGGAAAAGTTACTAACATCTAACTTGACTCAAAATGAACTATGCTGAAGCCTCAGCTGAAATGATAAGATCTTTCAGTTTTATTGAACGAGATACATAGCTTGTAGTTATATGTACTTTTTTTTATTGTTGATAGGCACGCGTTTTCCCACTATCTCACCTGATGGTAAGCGATGATGTGGTCGAAGATGGAGCACGCTTGCCTAGAAGTAACCTATTCACTCTTGACTTAAAGACTCCCAGGTTTTAGCATATAGTATAGCATAATCAGCCTATGATGTTCCCACTGCTGGGACACAGGCCTCTTCTCTGTGAGAGGGTGTGGACGATAATCCACCACGTGGGACCAATGCGGGTTGGTGGATATCACATGTCTTCGAAATTTTGGTTCTAGGACCATGTCGGTCGGTTTCCTCACAATGTTTTCCTTCACCGTTTAACTTGTAGTTAGTAGGGCCCAATTTTCAAATTGCCATGTTAGTTAGAGAACTATTATGTTTCCAAACAGAAGTTGTGAACTGTGGACAGAGACCACCCAACGTTTTTCATAGGTTAATACAGAGAGACACAAAATATGAATTTATCGCCTGAAAATAAAAGGTGAGACACGCGTTTCTTTCTCTAAACACAGAAAAGGATTCATAAATCAGGTGACGGAAATAATATTTATGTCATTGAGCTAACGATGGTGAAGTTTTAACATTTGGAGATATTTATGGTGTTGTAAGTTCGCCGTGGCTTCGTTCGTAATACTTGTAAGAAATGTTGTTTTATAATGCAGATATGAGCATAGAGAAATGTTCTCACTTTTGAAACAGAGTCAACATAGGCTACCTCTTTGTGTGAAGGAGGTGGTAGATGTCTCGTGCCTTAATTTTTTAGTTCTAGGATATCCCTTAAGACTTTTGCAACAGACTAGCGACCCGCCCCAGCTCTGGACGGGTACAAAATGTCTTCGTTTATCGCTTTTTCTGTTAGTATTTAAGAGGAATTAGAGGAGAAATAGACAGACGCGGTAAGCGACTTTAGTTTATACTATGTAGTGATTTCTAACGATTTCGAAGCACCCATTTTTTTTTGGACTGTGGGAAATCATACAATGATTTCACCCACTCTGGGTGGAGCGGGAGCCTCAGAGTGTCAGACTTTTACTGACTAAACCCCGCCCTTGTTCCTTCAGTTGCCTGTGCCAAAGACAGCGGTACAAACTGTAATCTGCAGAGAGTATGTCTACATCAGTCTTTAACAAAGAACTCGCTCGATGAAATGGAGAGTGAAGTCCTTTTATCCTTGTTAGACTTTAATCCAATCCTCGTCCTCGTATAGCTGTACAAAACAGTGTCTCTCTGTTTCTAACTGTGTACCTCTTTTTATTGTGACGAGCTTGTGACTCGTGAGGCTGTGATTGAATGCAACACGGCGTCTTTATGATGATTTATTTATTTTCATTTATTAATGATTTATTTATTTTCAATATGAAAGCTTTACGATCCGTTTAAATACCACCTTATAGCAGCTAAATATGTCGTTAAATTATTCTAGAAGTGTTTGGTATATCTCGTTTATCGCACTTTCTGTTCTGTTCTCTAGTAAGTGTTCATTGAAACTTTATTGGATTCTTGCTAAGCTTTCAGCGAGTCTTATTACTTTTATAAATACCATCGATTGGGTCCACGGCCTTCGTTTCTACGCGTTATTTTTTATTCATATCATTGTTTAGGCCTTTTATAGCAAAATGTGTACTTCTTCTATATTATATAATTAGTAGTATATTCTTTTATATTATTATTTTAGTCGTCATCTCAGCAGTCACCCTCTTTTAGATATAATCTTTCACACAGTCCATCCATCGTTTCTACTCTCTGATTGAATGTAAAGTGACGGTTATTCTAAAGCCTGTGACGTTCTTAATTGAAAAATAAAATTTGTGCCCTATAAAGCTGGGTCCAGATATGTTATGTTGTCTGTACCGTTCCTCCGTATCGTAACTGCGTCGCGATCCAAGAAAAGCTAGTGTGGACGCCCGTTCGGTAAGGTACGATGGTACGGTACAGCCCCCTTAGCCAAATAACTTTTATAATAGCGCTAACGCTAACGGTTCGTGCAAAATGTATGGCAACGACATTACCTTCGGAGAGAACTGTCACGTGACTCACGCCCAGTAATGTCGTTGCCATACATTTTGCAGGAAGCGTTAGCGTTATTATTAACAGAAAAGTATTTTGTCTAACCCCTCAGTACCGCTTCGTGCAAAATGTATGTATGGCAAGGACATAAGTATTTTGTCTAACCCCCCAAATCGCCGACGCGTAGCATCGACGTGTATCATTTTCGCTAGTATCGACTCAAAATAATACGCCATCATGCAATACAAGTGTGGACCCAGCTTTTAAGGCTTAATCTATCCACATTCACTGCAAGTGGGCTCTGTGAGGTCACTCAAGAGATGTTTATAGAGCTAAACTGCACTCAGTTGTATTTAGTTCCAGCAGATCAATTAAATTAAATGGGCCGTGTCGCGCCTTGTAAAGACTAACTGAAAGCCAATTGATCCCCAATAAAGAGCGATCGGCGCGGTGAGGTGAGCCGACACTAACAACTATAATCCGGAGGCTCGGACAACTAATACGAGTTTGTTGTAAAGTGGCTGGTTTTTAGTATTGGTTACTTACAGTGTGCTTTTAACTTGGTGTATTGACAGTTTGTGAACGGTTTTTCGAGCATCCTTTTTGGGTAGTTCGTCCATGGGGTCTGGTGGCGTCAGATGGTCTTTGCTCTATATCACTAGGCTTAGTTAGTTTTGATCTATCGCCACATCATCTTCATCTGATGTGGCAATCATCAGAATTTTAGAGTCGGCGCCAAATAATAAAATATAATACATCTAGCCTTCTTCATTTCTACGTAGGTACATATAAAATTTAGATATTTAATAATCACATTGTTGTTTGGCGCCGACTCAAAATCGGGTATAACTCCGTCATTTACAGACAGATTTGCTAAATTCTTAATTAGTTTAAAGGGGCTTGTTCCGAAATGGTGCCATTTAAATTTCATACAGATCTGATGATGGGTTTCGGAGACAAGCAACGGAACTCTTCAAAAATTGACAGCAAATCAATCGCGATTGCTGCGATCGTATGTATATGAAAAAAAGTGAAAAATAAAAAACTTTTTTACAAAAAAATAGAACTGACTTCCTAAAAAAGTGGAAAATAACTTTAATTTAGGAAGTCGGTGTCAAAAAACGAAGACACAAAACCAGAAACACCGACTTCCAAAATTAAAGTTATTTTCCACTTTTTTTGGAAGTCGGTTCTATTTTTTTGTAAAAAAGTTTTTTTCTTCAGCTAAGCACTGCATTCTTTCGTATTGAGAGATATTTCCAATATCCTGTTATTGCTTTGCGATTACTCCTATATGTATTTATGCCAAGGTTTCACGTAGGCAGTTATTCTAGCTAGCATGTAAACGTGCTTCCCACAATCACGAACGAAGTTTCAAATTCTGCACTGAGTAAAAATTTTACTGGAACATGCAACCAAGCTCGTCCTTGCACGAATATAATATCGCGGCATTGCAGGGAAACATGAGCTTTGCCGACGAACCATAAACCTATGAAACACGGCATTTTTCGCTTGTCATTTATGCGTTTTGATGTAGATAGCGTAAATGGAAAAGCTGTCAGCGACGGGATGCGATATTGTAAAATATTTGAACAATGTGCGTATGATGGTCCAATTCTTAGTTTGTTGCCGTGCGTTATGAATTTATGATTGACAAAATCGAACACGCAAAATAAAACATTTTTACAAAAATAGAACCGACTTCCACAAAAAGTGCAATATAACTTTAATTTGTGATTGACAAAATCGAACACGCAAAATAAAACATTTTTACAAAAATAGAACCGACTTCCACAAAAAGTGCAATATAACTTTAATTTCGGAAGCTTAGACTATGAAAGGTTATAGACACAGCATCATTGGACATTAAATGAAGCAGGGTCGTCAAAATGTGTGAGTGACCTCGACGAACATAACGATGACGTTTCGGCTTCTCATTTTGTCTGTGTGAGCTTATTTCGCGTATGCAGATACAAGCCGGCTTCTCATTCTGGTACTTAAGATTGCTGGCTTTTGACACTCTGTCTATAACCTTTCATAGTCTAAGTTCGGAAGATGTTGTTTCTGGTTTTGTGTGTTAGTTGTTCTATTTTTTGTAACAAAGTTTTTTATTTTAAACTTTTTAGTTGTGGTTCTCCATTAAATTGTGTTAACACTACATAGAAATACGATCGCAGTTGATTTTTTTTTTTTTATGTTTGATAGGCTCGCGTTTGACCACTATCTTAACCTGATGGTAAGCGATGATGTGGTCGAAGATGGAGCACGCTTGCCTAGAATTTGATTTGCTGTAATTTGTTGAAGACTTCCGTTGTCTGTCTCTGAAACTCATGATCGGATCTATATGAAAATTAAATGGGACCATTTCGGAATAACCCCTTTCGAACAAAAAAAGAATTTTGCAAATCCGTCTATACATAAATATGACGGAGTTATGCCCGAACATAAAAAAAGACAAAAAAAATATAAACAACCGAATTGCCTCCTCATTTTTGAAGTCGTTTAAAAAGTAAAACGCATTTTACTTTTTACGTGTTCGATTTTCTGATGTTCGAATCAGATGACAATATTTATTTTTAGACTCCCAGAGTCTCCCACCACCTATGATGTCTTCGAAATTGAAATGTGGTATTAGAAATCATTTAATTTGCAGCATCAATAAGCCCCCAAGCGCACATTTAGATAACGGTCCTGGTTGGTTAACTTCACAAATTATTGTGTCATGTGAGGGGTGCGTCACCTTCACCTCTTTCGTTTTGTTTGTGACACGCCGCAGACTTTGGTGTATTTACTCGTGTTTACCAGTTTTGTTGTTTTTGGTTTTACGAATTTACGCATTAATCATCCAGCCCGGTTCGATGAGAGTACGGAACTGTTCGAAGCTGGTGAATGAGGGACACACAGCTAAAACACTAGAAAGTGGTTGAAGGGCGGGCATTTTGAGGCACTGTCTTTATGTAGAACTTCGAAAACGTTTTCAAAAAGTGCTAGCTCTCAGCCTAATTTGAATAAAAGACTTTTGATTTTGGACTAATTCTACGTAATGAAATCCGAGATATTGCTATAAATTCTCGCTAATTCTGTTGATAGAACTATTTGAAGTATATTCGTATATTGCTTTTCACCTTTGGATTTGACTATCCAGAAGTATGCAATTAGTTTCAAGACGACAGCAGCTTAGAAGGTTTCTAAGAAACCATTTTCGACACGTCCCCTCGTTGACCCCGCTCTCACCTAATAGTTAACCTACCCAGCCACCCGTGAAGGAATCCACCACGGTTCACTAAACAATACCCCAGCAATAAAACAAACGAAAAACTCATCGGCAAAGTTCCAGCTCCAAGTCTCAAATAATTAACAGCCATCAATATCGAACCAGTTTGGGGACAAAACTACTTTTTGTTGAGAAAATACCTATTGAATATCGGCGCTATTCGCTGAGCAAGTTCCCAAAATAACATTGTCAGGTCCTTGAGAGCCGCATTGTCTTCCCGATTAGGTAAAGCCATGTTCCTCTCCCATCTCTCTCGCTCCTGCGAGGAGACGAGGAGCGGCTTCATCTTGCGGGCTCACGTGTCCTCAGACAGGTCTCCGTAAATTATGGAGGCGGCGTTATAGATAACAATGTTTTTAAAGAAAGTTAAAAGTGCAGTGTAAAGCTGCACTCTGATCAGAGTGTGCTCTTTCGCCTCCTCTTTTTAACCGACTTTCGAAAAAGGAGGAGGTTCTATGTTCTACTGTATGTCCGGCGATTTCTTCGTCAGTTGTGGACCGATTTTCAAAATTCTTTTTTTATCCGAAAGCATATATTCCCGAGGTGGTTCCATATAAATTTTATCGAAATTGCTTCAACGCTTTTTGAGACACTGAACAAAAACCAAAATACGTATACCTAGATGACATTTTTGTTTCCTCCAATTACGAGTATGTTTGAATTCCACGTTCCATGTTATTGGAGTTTTTAGTTCTGGGGTATATAACAACTGAAAATTAAAGTTATTTTTTAATTTTTAGTGTATTTTCTTTTTTGAAGTCGGTTATTTTTTTTTTGTAAAAAAGTTTTTGTAGTTTGTCTTTTCATTTCGCTGTTTACCTAATTTAATAAATAGGGTAATTTTTTTTCAAGAGTATATTTGTGTCTATTTCTTTGGCACGCGCTATAGCCTAAACTGCTGGATGGATTTTAACAAATAAGGTATGATTATATTGGTTTTGACCGCCGAAGTGACATAGACTATGGTGTATCCTTGTATCTGATGCAGTTGAAGGCATTCAGTCTGCGATTGGACTAAATAAAATACCACTAATTGCATCAGTTTGCTTGAAAAGTCAACTTTATTTTATTCAGTTGGGTTTTTGACAATTTTCAATTTTTTGATAAAGTTTTTTTTACATCACAGAATCCCATGCAACATTCTCCCATCTTAATCAAAGTTTTACCGTGCACACGTATGAATTATAGGTGTGTTTTGTTACCCTTTTCTTTACTAGCAGACACAAGAATAATTAAGACGGCAGACAGAGGTTTTACGACACACGCTTCTTGTCTGCAACATCTTACAATTTAGGACATCGTAATTATTTTATGAGTGCTAAAATTCAACATACTGGCTCGGCAACATACTTGAGTACCTACCTACTTCAAACATTTATTAGCGTGTTTAAGTTACAAAATGTACCTAACGAAAAAATATTAAATTCAAGGGAATTGACGCACAAAACGTTTTGGAACACATCCATTGTGCGTACAGCTAAGGAGTGGAATTCTCTGCCAGAGTCTGTGTTTCCTGATAGCTACAACCTGGGAGTCTTTAAGTCAAGAGTGAATAAGTTGCTTCTAGGCAATTGTGCTCAATCATCGCTTACCATCAGAGCCTTTAGACAAAATACTTTTCTGTTAACGTTAACGCTTCGTGCAAAATGTATGGCAACGACATTACTGGGCGTGAGTCACGTGACAGTTCTCTCCGCAGGTAATGTCCCATACATTTTGCACGAAGCGTTAGCGCTATTATAAAAGTTATTTGGCTAAGAGGGCTGGTGAAATAGTGGTCAAGCGCGATTGTATATAAAAAAACTTATGCAAGCAATAATTCAACACCTATCAATTGACTATGAGAGTGGCCTCATTGGTGGTAATACCACCAATAAAACTAATACTCTTGAAACGGAACTGCATACTTATATGTACAGATAATATCTACATACATTCTGCAGAATTGATACGCGTATACAATAATAACTTCGAGTTTTTTTTCTTTTTCTGCCTTTATAGGGTTCGTTACTTAAGGCGATGTTTGTGTTGTTGTTTGGGGGTGTGTTTTGTTTGTTTGTGTGTTTCTTGGCGGTGTTTTTGTTTTGTTTTTTTATTGTTTCATTTTTGTTTTCTTTCGGCGGGAGTGTTTCAAATTTGTCAACGCGGCCCTGGGGGGTTAGACAAAATACTTTTCTGTTGGCAACGACTTTACTGGGCGTGAGTCACGTGACAGTTCTCTCCGCGCAGGTAATGTCGTTGCCATACATTTTGCACGAAGCGTTAGCGTTAGTGCTATTATAAAAGTTATTTGGCAGCCCCCTTAGCTGGAACGCAAAGGGTAACTAAAGGAACACGGAATCATAGTGTGAGTTTTTTAACGCACTCAAACGCGTTTGGGTAAACGTTCGCTTATGTCAATTTGTATAGAAAAAAAAGAGGTTACCCATTATTGTCACCCAGGCGGCGCTTATATGTTATATAGCGATCCGAGTACGTTAAAAAACTCACACTCGGGGTATTGATGATTTCCCACCCTAAAATAAAGGCGAAGTCTTCTTGCTTAACTGTTACCCGACTAATGCAAAGCTCTAATTGTTTGGAGACATCCGAGACCTATCCATCCATACTGAAATTGATCGCATAAATGAGCGATGTGATCCATCATATTGGCTCGTAAATGTCCGCTGCGAAGCGTAGGCACTCTCTGTGGTGTTACGAACGATTCTAGGTGGCTTTGAGACATTGTTTATAGTATTTTTTTAACTTTTAGTGCTATGTTTGTCTTATTTTGCATGTACAAATCCCTGGAAGTGCTGAACCAATTAATGCTTCACTATTGCCGAATGTGTACAGTAGTATTTTCATAAATGTTATAACCAAGAGGTTTTCACTCAAGCATAGTTGCGTTTGGAAGTTATACATATAAGTACTCTGTAGTTTCCTTCAATAACTTGTAGCTTGTAGCTGAGCTCCGACTCGTATCGCTACACTACACATCATCGCCTTAAACACATTCAATACGTAACGTACAATAAAACAAGACAATTACACCGTAATTATTTACGAGCAGCCATCTTTCGTTTTTATGCCACGGTATCGTTTTGACTCCGTGCACACAAATGCCAGTAAAATCATAATGCATGTATAATGGCAGTTTAATTGTCAGTACGTCTGCACACTGGCGTGCCAGGCTTTGCTATTGTTTTCGCCTGTCTCGCTGTATTTGTGCCAGGGCTAAAATTTATGACGACAACCCACCGGTTTTGTGAAGCCTGATCTATAAATCTGGTGTCAAATCTCGTGGTCGATAGTTGCCCAGAACAGCAGCATCTAA
Source organism: Polia nebulosa (assembly GCA_951329385.1). Taxonomy (NCBI): domain Eukaryota; kingdom Metazoa; phylum Arthropoda; class Insecta; order Lepidoptera; family Noctuidae; genus Polia; species Polia nebulosa. The sequence goes on from OX589602.1 coordinate 24,148,328, forward strand.
TAATGTTACTTTACATGAAATTTTACACCAGATCGAATTGAATAAGCTTCCAGAAACCGACGTAAATCAAAAGACTAGAATCTGTTACTTCAAATATGTTTGTAATAGGCAGTAACCACCTGTACCTTCCATGATTGAAACGAAGCCAACGACAGACAAAACTTGAGCCAAATCGATACGACATGAAGCAGATGAGTCAATATTTTCGCCAGCATCTCACTTCCTACATAAACTACCTTTGCTGAAATCGGCCATCGTCGTTAGCAGTCTGTTAATGACGGCCTATTGTACTCATTGAAGCAAGAAAGATGCCAGATAAGATAGTCGATTATACGCATGGCATACTACAGGCTACCCTCAGTGCATTCCGTGTTATGTGTAAAATTATCTGGTGAGCTAATAAACATCCTATTTATGGTAGTAAAGATTAATGATAAGTAAGCCGAATTTACACATTACGAAACTAGTGTCATGCACAATGAAACTTGTTTACTTGTGCAACTGGTGTCGTGAAATCAACAGTATCACTGGGGTTATGGCTCTGTCAGCATCGAAGCTTTATCTAGCTTTATTTGAAGTTTTTTTTTTTTGTTGGGTGGGAAATTATTCAATGACATGTCCCGCTGTAGGGTGGAGCGGGAGGGCGTGTCAGACTCTTACTGACTAAAACCCACCCCTGTTCCTTCCCTGCCCTGAGTGCCCAGGGGCGAGGTAACCTCTGTTTCGAATTTATCCTCAACCCCTGGGCAGGCATCGACCATGACGGCCCCCGTTATTATTGCTGACAACTCTTTGAGGTGCGCGTGGAACACTACGCGCCGTCGACTCTCGGGCCTGGTGCTGATCGGACAGCGAGCTACCCACTACTCGCCGTCCGCAGGCCCGGGTCTACGGTGGCCGGAGATCCCCTCGCGGCGCCAGAAGCCCCTGGCGTCTCCTGCAATGGCTGCTGCTGCTGAGGGCGTGAGAGCGACTCCGTCGTTGAGCTTCCCTCACCCGTGCCGCCTTCTCCTTCACGAGCATTATTGCTTCGCAGGAGGAGACTGCTTCCCATTCCCTCTCGCTCCGTATCATGGCCTGGACCAGGGCCCAGCGCGAGAGGTCGCTGCCGCCGATCGCCTCCACGAGCTTATGTTAATATATTAAATAAAAAAAGATTGTCTCGAAAGAAGAGACGATGGTGGATTAATAATATTTAGCAAGCTAACCACAGATTACTAATATGTGGTCTTGTGGTCTGTGGTGGTGTGACTTGTCACACGTCCACTCTGCACGGGCGCTTTCGCGACATTTGTTTCGCTTCGTGTTCACACGATGAAATTAGTTGCATGACATTGTTTTACCAAAAATTTACGAATGGCTCGCAACAGTCGCAACTATTTTAATGTCGTGAAATTAATATGTATTGTGAAACTTGATGTTTACGTCTGAAACTGTTGATGAAACTAATGTCACGACATTGGTATAATGCCACTAGTTTCTTAATGTAAATTCGGCTTCTGCCTTAAGCTCGCAGCTTAGCACTTAATCGTGTGTTTAGCGGTGTGTCTATAATTACATCAACACTTCCAGGATTAGCTGTTGTGATAACCTGTGATTCATTGAATATTTCATGCGAAGCAGCTATCACAAACCGTTAAAACAGCTTTGCTGGGGAGTTTGCGTCACTTCTTCTCAGCTAAAACACTAGGAGGTGGTGACGGGCGAATTTTATGATTTTGTAATCGTGTTCAGTTAACAAATTAACCATTACTTCGCTTAGCTCCAGATTCCGTGATGATAACTTCAAAACCTCACACTTTATGATCATAATTGACAAGCGTGTAAACACAGACAAAGGCTAGTTTATTTTCTTCATGTAGAACTTTGACGTTCAAAAAGTGCTAGCTCTCAGCCTAGTTCGAATATATGACTTTTGACTTGTTTTTTTCACTTTAAAAGTGTGTTCAGTTAACAAATTAACCATTGCTTTAGCTCCAGATTCTCGCGTGATGATAACTCCAAAACCTCACACTTTACGACCATAATTGACAAGCGTGTAAACACAGACAAAGGCTAGTTTGTTTCACATGTCGTCTACAAATATGTTTGTATAATAAATTATGTCGTTATCAATGTGGTTATTCCAAGAGATCTAAAGCCAGTGATTTAAATAGTTGGTTCTCAAGGGACCGGGACGCCTGGTTACGGTCGCTGGCGCCCGTGTGAACACCTTCTTATTTTTATGCCCATCTCTATTAGGGTTTTGTGGCCCTCTAATACATGAATATACACTTTTATAGCACTTAAATGTAGAACACTATATTAACGCCTCACACAATTATGTATATTTAATTTGTAATAAACATACCATCTTATTACGAGCAGTTTAAGTGAAAAACAAGAAGATGAATATACATTAAACATTTATAACAAGGCCTGTTGTGATTACTAATTGGCGGCTAATCAGTATTCTGTGTTAGAGCGATTAACACGTTAATAAACAACCTAATAAACGCGCAGGTCATAAATTTGGAGGCGAAAAGCGCTTTAGTATTGAATATTTCGCGCAGTTTATTAGCAACAGAAACAATGACGGGCAGTTTAGTTGGTTTGGGTAATATTTCAGCGTCGACTTGTGTTTTAAATGTCTCGATATGGATTCGTTCACTTACCGTGACACCACCATCCCAGTACCGACGATGACGGGGCATGGACGGATGGATTTATCCCTGCAATACAGAAAACGCTTTTCAGAAGCCCTTTTTTAGGGTTCCGTACTCGAAGGGCCAAACGGGGCCCTATTGCTGTCACTCACGTGTCCGTCGTCTGTCACAAAATTTTGTTCCGAAGATTTTTTAACTTCCCATTGACCTATGAACTTATAATTTGGTGATAATGTTTATTATTACGTATATTTTACTAACAAATATCCAATCTATATATCTATCTTTATATATAAAAATGAGCCCCTATTTCTCCTGGTCACGCTATAACTTGAGAACGGCTTTACCAATTTCGCTAATTCTTTTTTTGTTGTTTGTTATTGTCAGGAGAAGGTTTTTATGAATTAAAAAAATTAGGATAGTTGCGCAGACAATTGACAAATTTCAGAAAACCGATCTTTGCGAGTTTTACAGTTCCCGCGTCAGGACGTCTGTCGGGTCAGCTAGTCTATTGATAAATAAGATTTTTTCTTTGAAGATTCCCTTATTTGGTACGGAACCCTAAATGTGCGAAGTCCGACACGCACTTGGCCGGTTTTTTTTCCACTTAGTCCTAAACTTTGTCATCTGTCTCGGTGTAGTCAAAATTATATACTTTCTTTCTTTTCTCTACAGGGCGTAGTAGAAATGCGTGGTCATTCTTCTTCTTTCTTTTCTTTCTTTCCTAGTAAATACGCAAAAATAAAATTGGACTTTCCATACAAAGTTATCAACAGGTGATCAATATTAGTATGGGAGGTCCAATCTTTTTTCGGAATTTTCTTCGAGTTTCTTCAAGAAAGTTGTTTATTTCTATGGCTGAGAAGCAGTATTTAATAATATGATTAATTTTTGTTACACCCTGTATCTGTTAAAGTTACTCTGTTGTTATTTATAACCGACTTCTATTTCCTTTTGCTCCTTAGTTCATTCACATAACCAGCTCATCCAATTTTCTCCCCTACTTCCTAACATGTCATCGCTCGGCGTAATCTGGCTCGCTTATGGTCAACGCCCTAGACGTTTATTCTTGACGCCTACATCCAGATCTGTCTACACTGAACTAAGTAGTGCGAACACTTCGGTCTCCAGTGGCGCTAATTTAGAATGAGGCCTGACACCGCGCTGTCAGCTATCTCAATCTGATCAGCATACATTAACGATACTGTCAGGCTTGTCATGAGGTGATTAACGGTTCCGTTAAACGAGTTGTATACCTGTGTGCGATGTTTGTCGTCTATTTTGTTTGTGGGTCGTGATGTTTTTCGCCTATCTTGCTTGATCAGAACCACATCTTTCCGTTTTTGAAATGACTTCTTTAGTTGCGTTTAGCGATTTTCGGTAGGGGCAAAACTTATGGGTTCGCTTATGGTCAACGCCTTAGACGCTTTATTCTTGACGCCTACATTCAGATCTGTCCATAGACATAAACAGTTCGAACACTTCGTTCTCCATTGGCGTTAATTTAGAATGAGGCCTGACACCGCTGTTAGCTGTCTCAATCTGATCGGCCTACATTAACGATACTGTCAGGCTTGTCATGAGGTGATTAACGGTTCCGTTAAACGAGTTGTATACCTGTGTGCGATGTTTGTCGTCTATTTTGTTTGTGGGTCGTGATGTTTTTCGCCTATCTTGCTTGATCAGAACCACATCTTTCCGTTTTTGAAGTGACTTCTTTAGTTGCGTTTAGCGATTTTCGGTAGGGGCAAAACTTATGGGTTCGCTTATGGTCAACGCCTTAGACGCTTTATTCTTGACGCCTACATTCAGATCTGTCCATAGACATAAACAGTGCGAACACTTCGTTCTCCATTGGCGTTAATTTAGAATGAGGCCTGACACCGCTGTTAGCTGTTCTCTGTATCTGATCGGCCTACATTAACGATACTGTCAGGCTTGTCATGAGGTGATTAACGGTTCCGTTAAACGAGTTGTATACCTGTGTGCGACGTTTGTCGTCTATTTTGTTTGTGGGTCGTGATGTTTTTCGCCTATCTTGCTTGATCAGAACCACATCTTTCCGTTTTTAAAGTGATACCTTCTTTAATCATGTTGAGCTATTTTGGTAGGGTCAAAACATATGGGTTTACATCACCGACATCACTCACTGCAATGCACCAAGCGCCCATACATCTGTACTATGGAGGACCTGATGAAAGCTACTGAAGCTGCAATTAATGAGGCCAACTTCTGGGCCCAACGTATTTATTAAGATCAAAACCATATATTCGAAAGAAGAAGAATCACCGACATGCTAGTGACGTGTTGCGCCAGACTAGAGACACACAACGGGCTGTGTACTATTCCAAAGTTTCAAGTTTTCACTTCTGTCGACAGTCCCTATGACTGACTTTTTTTGAAGTGAAAACTTCTTTAGGCGCGTTGGGCATTTTTGAGATGGGAAAAGACTATTGAACTCGTGTGACACCGACACTGCTACGAGTGCTACGACGCGTAGCACACAGTTTTCACTTCTGTCGGCAGTCCCCATGTTTTTGTGTAGTATTTTCTGTCCTACCGCTGGGCAAAGGCCTCCCCTATGTCCTCCTAGATATTCTTGGCCCACGCCATCTCTAAACAGCTCTCGTCTTTCCGATTAGTCTATGAACTATTCTTTTTAACCTTGCCAGATTTTTATTCTTATGACTAGTGTAATAGGATTCATTTCGTCCTGGCAATTTAAAAAAAGTTGGCAATTAAATGCCAAATTGCAAACATGTATATGGTACATACTAGCTTCTGCTAGCGGGTTCGCCTGCACAAAAATCATCCCCTGGGATAAAAATCCTATGTGCTATTCCAGACTATAATCTATCACTGTGCCAAAATTCACCCAGATCCGTATAGCCGTTCTGGCGTGATTTAGTAACAAACATCCATCATGCTTTCGCATTTATAATATTAGCAAGATGGGTAGGTATAGTCAGTGGCAGACATACCTACAAGGTGAAGTCTGATACTATTATTAGGTGGAAAACCTAGTTTCTTTTCAGTCTGTCTCTTATATTGCGGCGCGTGTCGCCGAATATATTATACGCAGCTAAGTTCCAGTTTTTTATCCTTTGTAGTCTCGTGTGTCCTCGGAATTCCTAATGTGCTTGTTTAAAGTGAAAGGGACGGTGACAATACTACAAAGAAAATTTGTCTATGAATGTACGGTTACCAAATCATCAATCAATAACAACTTGAATCATGTATTAAAATTGTTAACTCAACACCAAATTCGTGAACATTCAAAATGGTCCAACACACATTTTTTTTCACTTGTTATGCCTCCAAAAATTCGGAGCCTTTTATAAAAAAAACTGCCTCAAAATTTCTCCAAGAATCTCTATCTCTTGGCCAAAGTAATTCTTGTAATAAAATATTAAATCGCTTTGTGGAGTAAAAGTGTCGTTATGTAATAAATAAAGAATAGCTGCCGGCCTATAATCGCTGTTATTTGCTGCCCACGCTGGTGCCAGCGCCCAGAGCCCAAGCTCCCTTTTTTACACAACTCTATGTAGGTTTTCTCGCCCGGGCACCCGCACGATTCCGCCCACGGGTTTGTCCTTTATTTCTTTTCAATTTAGCGAAATGTCGCAATTGCTTAGATATACTGAGCTTGTTAAAGTTACGTCGAGTTTTATTGTAATACTTTCACACAGACTGAAAATGGCTTTGAAAGGTGTTCGACACATATAAATCTGTCGTGCTCTAGGATAATTGGCAATTAATAAATCTAATTGCTAATCCTATTTTCGCATAAGTTCCTGTTCATCCCATTAACCCTTTTCTCACACAAGTTTCACGCCACTATTATTTATCCATAGCATTCAATTGATCGATCAATTGGAAAGTCTCAAAAGTTTTCATACAGATCTAACTCAATGAACCCAAATCAACATGATGAAAACGTATAATAATATCCAATTTCATTTCCCTTTTGGGTCATGGTTGGATGTTTGAATGGCCCCATTAAATCAGGGAGTTTGAATGAGTGTTCCCTCCGCGTCAGTCCGTAGGGTCCCTTACTTCAAGTTGTGTTCGTCGTGGGTAGCGCCCGGCGCCACGGACCCGTTTCTTGTTTTGATACAAGTTGACAGCGATTGTTCCGACAAAGTTTTCGATGTGGGTAGCTAGTATGTTTGTTGACTTTACGACTTCTGCTTCACTGGAGCTTTGTTCATGGGAAAGTAGGCTCGCGGCTATCTAGAATATAATATTACGACGAAGTTAGTAGGTAGGTAAGGTACATACGAATCGAGTAGGCACGGCAATTTTGTTAACATAACAAATAACGAAACTTTCGTCTACGATTAAACATGTTTTTGCGCTATTATCATACTTTGACTAATTTGAATCAGGGTTCTCATTATTAACTGGCTGGTATAATAAATTTAAAAAAAACCACTGCTCGTAATCTCTTGTGCCTTGTGCCAATCAGTGCAACAGTCCCTCGGGAGCCGGGTCTTTGAACGTATAGAATACGAGTGTCACACGCCGTCTATCGAATTAATCGATTATACGCACTAGACATACAAAACGACACGATTTTGACATTAATTGTGACTGAAAATATAATGGTGTTGAGCTGCGCGGTCACTCAGACTGCATAGAAAAGAACGAAATATGCGACGACATAATGTTTGCAATTTATTGCAAATTATGAAGCATTTTATCGATTTACTCGAAACTGAGTTGAGCTATTAAAAATCTTAAACAATCAAGTTTTGCATTAAGATCGATTCATTATTTGTTATTAATTTTACCGAACGTACGTTGGCTAGTAGAAATACGGGAAAAGATTTTTAAAGGTCAAAGTTAGAGGTAAGTTCGATTGACCATCATTTCTATCGAGGATTTAATTTTTAGCTAGCTTCAAAAAAAATAATTTGGAAACCAGCAAATATTGCATTTTTGCGAATGACAGCTTCCAAATGTCATTTTCGCACAGTTTGATAATTTCTGGTTGCTGGCTGGTCATGAATCCCGTATGGCCTGGAGCTAAGAAAGCCCCAACTGTAAGTAGGTACTGATGAGGAAGCAAGTGTAATGGAAATCGCTATCACTACATACATATTATAAAACAGTCCTCCGCCGTGTTTGTGCGCGATAAATTGAAAAACTAATGAACGGGATTTTCATGCGGTTTTCACCAATCATCATCAGCCTTTTAATGTCCCCACTGCTGAGGCACAGGCCTCCTCTCTGTGAGACGGAGTGGGCCATAATCCACCACGCGGGCCCAATGCTGGTTGGTGGATGTCAAATGTCTTCAAATTTTTGGTTCTAGGACATGCCGGTTTCCTCAAGATGTTTTCCTTCACCGTTTTGAGAGCAGTGGTGATGAAATAATTTACACAAATTAAAGCGTCTGCCTGGGTTTGAACTCAGGACACAAACTTGTAAGTCGCGACCAATACCACTGGGCCATCACTGCTCTCACCACTCTTTCACCAATAGACAGAGTGATTAATGAGGAAGGTTTAAGTGTATGCGAAGCTGGGACGGGTCACTAGTTACAAATAAAACTAAAAATTACAAATCAAACAAAGTGATAAAACACTTGAGCTTCGTAAAGAAATCCCCAGTCGAAAGAATTTGATTAGACACATTTTTCAATGGAGGCTTTAAAAGCTGAGTCATATCGGGGTGATAGATTTACGTAACAAATATATTAGGGGGAGCTCCCCAGAAATGAAAGGACATAAAAAAGCAACGCTGCGGCTAAGCACGCGAGTGCGTGTCGACTGTACTTAGATCTTGCTGATAGGGTTATCAGGCATCCTGGCTGGGATAGCTAGGTGGAAAGGCCTAGATTTCTGTACTACTTTTCTTGAGTTAATGGTGCCTATTCTCTTGTTCAATAACTAAACTTAAATTAGAGAATCGCGCTATGACTATGAACTAAGTTAGAGATGTCAAACTAGTTTAAGCCTTGCGCGCTTCACCGTGTTTTCATGTTTTTACGTGTGCCCTTAATTTGTACGGAAATATTTGTTAGACTAAATTTGACAGCTCTAATTTAAGTCTGTCTCTTTCTTGTTTTATTAGAGAGAAAAAGATAGCAATAGCCTAAATTAAGTTTAGCTTGTGCACAACAGAATCGGCACCAATGTCGTCTAATGGGCCGATTGGGGTCCGTATTTGGTCCAGCGATTCTCCGTCTGATATTTCAAGACCTTATTTTCAGATGTAAAATGTAAATGACCTTAGGTTCTAGACAGTGTCATTCTATTAGCTATAACGATTTTCGAAATGTCAAAATGCAATGGTTTGATCACGTGACATTTCGATAGCGACTTTTTTTATTTTATTTTTATTTTGGTTTCGCACGGTTTGTGCATTTAGCCAGTGTCAAGATTAGAAAGTATTTAGTTTTAAGATACAAAATACTGTCACTTTTTATCATAAGAATGCAGGTGTAACACAATCTAATGTTTTTGCAGTATTAGGCAGCAAAATATGTAACTGACATGTTGGCATTACGACAATCGCTATCGTTGATCGAATGACACTTCTCTAGGGCCTCTGACACAGTATAAATAATAAGCAGTTAATTTAATACCTAAGAACCCACTTTTCATTATTTCGATGAGCAATTTCTTGAGAGCTAATTTGGTCTTAAATGGAAGCGCGGTAACTTGGCAGCCCTATCTGGATAAGAGGCTTTTCATTCATCAATATTTGTTCAAAGCTCTATAACCGGTAAACATGGCGCCGCGGAACGATTGCCGCTATTGAGCTTACGATTCAATAAAATGATCGGGTATTTAGGCTGGCATAACTTCTATAAATAAATACTTACTCAGTTTTAAAGGGTGATGGGGTAAAATAAGTAAAAGTAAAATAGCAGTAGTAGGTTTTTACTTCTGATAGGCTCGCGTTTGACCACTATCTCACCTGATGGTAAGCGATAATGTGGTCGACGTTGGAGCACGATTGCCTAGAAATAACCTTTTCACTCTTGACTTAAAGAACCGCCCCAGGTTGTAGCCTTAGGCTATGAAAGGTTATAGACGGAGTGTCAAAATCCAGCAATCTGAAGTATCAGAATGAGAAGCCGGGTTGTATCTGTACACGCGAAATAAGTTCACATAGACAAAATGAGAAGCCGATACGTCATCGTTACGTTCGTCAAGGTCACTCACACATTTTAACGATCCTGCTTGATTTAATGTCCAATGACGTTCCGTCTATAACCTTTCATTGTATAAGGTTGTAGCTATCAGGAAACACAAACCCCGGCAGGGAATTCCACTCTTTACCTGTACCCACAATTCAGAAATCTGCCCCTAAGTAGTAGATCATACAATTGACTATGGTGAAAACTGTATCAGAGTCAGAGATGATGTACCGTTTCGACGCCAGAGTTATCCCAGTGTAGAGCACTGCGCATATAACCGTGATCATACGTCTCTCGAATGAATGCTCAAGCGCAATAAGCCTAATCTAAATAAGGAAACGAAGAAAAGCTAAGCGCCTTGCACTATGTTTAGTAAATAAATTTGCTCGAAGATTGAGATCTCTTTGTCTGAGACGGAACAATAACTTGTATCACAGCTTTGCTTTAAATATGGCAACAAGTTATGGAAATAGTTTAACGTCCCTGTTTATCGGCACACCTTCGTGCACAAGATTACTGAAGCTGGCTGACATTGTATCGCAACTGGATCAGTAAATGAGGATAAAAAGATTTCGTGAAGCTATGTTGTATATTCTCTTTTTTTTTACTTTTTCCTCTCTTTGACTTCAGCCGCGGAATTAAAGGCATCAATCAGCCTTTATTTCCTCTTTTCCTGTTGCCTCTTTCTCTATGAATTTGACCTATGCAATTACTCATCATCATCAGCCTTTTTAATGTCTCCACTGCTGGGGCATAAGCCTCCTCTCTGTGAGAGGGTATGGGTCGTAATCCACCACGCGGGCCCAATGCGGATTGGTGGATGTTACATGTCTTCGAATTTTTTGGTTCTAGGACATGCCGGTTTCCTCACGATGTTTTCCTTCACCGTTTTGAGAGCAGTGGTGATGAAATAATTTACACAAAGTAAAGCGCCTGTCTGGGTTTGAACTCACGACCTACAACTTGTAAGTCGCGGCCAAACTGGGCCACCACTGCTCTCATGCAATTACTAAAGCATTAAAAACATTTTGTGGAAAAAGCTTTTAAGCATAACCATTACCAAAAAACAATCAAAGCTTTTTGTCCTTACCAGCATAGCAACTCACTCATATTACGATTGTCACAAACAACCTTGTCATGACCCATGTTAGTCATTACCGTTTGTATGTATACCGCATTACCGAGTTTTATGGTCATCGCCGTATCGATCACGCCAATAATTATCTTAATTGCAACAGGACTTGTTTTTCCATCTTTCAAGGACTTTTTGGCGAGGATTTTTACCTTTAATCTCATTTAGGGCCGATTTCACCATTCGCTCTATAAACTAAGTTTTACTGAACTAAGCTTAGCGTCAAAAATAAAAACCATAACAAAGATTATAGTGAAGTTAACCTTAAAAGATAGACATATGCTGTCGCGAACTTTATTTTAGAACTTTAAAAGGAGAACATTTTCGTCATACATAATTTTTGCGTAACTTGAACCGCGCACGCAACTGAAGCTCTCGAAAAGGATTTTTTTTCCCTTTTTTGCCACATTTTTCATTGATGCTTCGCTCCTGTTGGTCGCAGCGTGATGTTACATAGCCTATAGCCTTCCTCGATAAATAGACTATTCAACACAAAAATATTTTTTCAATTCGGTCCAGTGGTTCCTGAGATTAGCGCGTTCAACTAAAACTCTTCAGCTTTTATGACAGCGGCTAAACGCGTTTAAGCGAGCTTAAACGAGTTTTAAGCGTTGGTGAAATCGGCCCTTAGTTAGTTATCTATATCTGTGCCAAATTTCATCCAGATCCGTTTAACCGTTCTGGTGTGATTAAGTAACAAACATCTATCTGTCCTCATTAGTAATCCTTTCGATGGAGATATTGGTTACTGAGGAACATTTTGTAGCTATATTGCCTTGTTTTCCATGAACAAGTAATTTCAGTGAGTCTATATTGTCGATGAGTGTCAATATTTTTGACATGACATGTTCGACGACAAAATCTGTAAGTACTTAAATCAATAGCTACACGAGTTTCATTGTTTTCCTCCATGTCAGCTTATGTTTTCCGTATTGCTTTTGGCTGATTACTTGCTAGATCCACAGTTTCAACATTCCCCGGAAGATTTTATTTGCACTAGATAGGTAATCCTGAGTAGTATTCATCTTCTTTTTTTCTATTCTTTTTTTAAGTACTTACCTACTTTTGTTTTTTTTTTAACCGACAACTGTAAACTTTGTGACAGTTTGGTTTTTATCTTGTTACGCCAAAGAAGTATAACTTCTTACGTGCGTACATAAGTACACACACACTTTTTCCTGTTTTTTATCCGAAGGAATATACGCCCGAGGTGGTCCCATATAAATATTATCGAAATTGCTGCAGCGCTTTTTGAAAAACTGAACAAAAACGAAAAATACGTATACAGATGACGTTTTGATGCTCTCCAATTACGATTGTTTAAATTCCACGTTTCATGTTATTGGAGTTTTTAGTTCTGGGGTATAACAACAAAAAATTTACAAATAAAAATTTTTACAAAAAAAAAACAACCGACTTCCAAAAGCGAAAATGCACTAAAAATTAAAAAATAACTTTCAATTCGAAAGTCGGTGTCAAATAACGAAGAAATAAAATACAAACACCGACTTTCAAATTGAAAGTTATTTTTCAATTTTTAGTGTATTTTCGCTTTTGGAAGTCGGTTGTTTTTTTTTTGTAAAAAAGTTTTTTTTAAATGAATACGTTTTTATTTATTGTTGTGTGTGTGCCTTTAACTGTGGCAATAAATGTTTTTTTCTTTCTTTCTTAATTCCTTCTCCTTTTATAACAAATCAGCACGAAAACAACATAAAAGCAAACATAATCGTAAATGTATCCGCATCCGGTTCCTATTGTCTTTAATCTTCAACTGCCGCCCGCGATGAATCACAGCCGTATAGACACAGTGGCAGTGTGGTAATTGTGCAAATAATGTGGAATATAACTGATAAGTAGCAAGTGCGAGGGCCCCAGTGACGTATTTATCCGCAAGTGACATTTCCGTCCGATAAGTTGGTGGGAACGGCCCATCCATCGCGCGACGCTTCAAGAACACATTGTTATCTGATGTTCTTGTTATAGATATATTTGTTAGTAATACCAATGAAATTTAGGGGACGCGGTCATGGATTTGATGATAGCCAATGACGTGCCTAGTTTATGTATCATTGACGACAGGAAACATTTACACCTTGAGGTCCAAGAATTCATTGACGTCTTGCAAATAGAACAGGATTTTTCGTAGACGATTGTTTCCCAAGGACCCTCTTATGCTTCCTCAACTGCTGTAGACCTGCTGGACAATGGACATGCCTTTCCCGATCTGCGCACAACATCCGGATTTCGTTCCTATAAAATCGAGACCGTTTTACTTATATCGGGTGTAAAAAGACAGTTTCCGAAGCCGAAAGCCCATTGTACCCATTATTTGAATCATTTGTTTCCACTAGATCATACCTGGGAAACCACTGGTTCAGGAGATATTGAAGGTCAAAGTCGCAATTTTTTTTTACTTTTTAAACTTTTTCTAAACAAACATTACTTACCTGAATTTTCGATTTTATTTTCCAAATTTCGAAATTACGAATTTGTAGTTATGAAAACGCAATGAATATCAAACGTATCCGACAAGTACCTACGTGGCTTAGAGCGAAGGGGCGGGGTTTAACTCCACTTGCCTGTGTTCGCGTTATATTGCGCGGAGTAAATAAGTTTTATTTTTCATACCTAAAAATAAGTCGTTTCCCAGCAATAATTTTTGCGCAAAACTACTTTGTTAGACGTACAGTATGCGTAGTTAACGGCTCTGTGATGTGTCTTTTTACACCCTGTATTTATGTCAAAGTTATACCATTTATACTGATTCTGAAATAATTTAGAAGATATTTCCATCAAGCGTTATTCAATATCCAGAGAAAAATCACTGTTTTCGTTTAAAATTTAATTTGCGATCACTTTGGTTCGGTTCCAATTTGTATTGTGTATTAAACTCAGGGCTCAGAATCCAATTTGCTTGACAAAATAAATGTACATAATATATTATTATTATAAGAGTATATTTTCATTAGGTACATTTACTTGATATTATGTGTTACATACTGAAATATAATAATACATTGTGGTTTCTTTTATTTTATTGGTATGTGTATAGTGTTGATTATGTTTTGAGAGTACCTATTATTTACTAGCGACCCGCCTCGGCTCAGTCGGCTCCACACGGGTACAAATTATACACACAAACCTTCCTCGTTTCTCAATCTTTCTATTAGTTAACACCGCATTAAAATTCGTTGCGTGGTTTAAGAGGAGTTAGCGGAGAAACATACAGACACGGAAAGCGACTTTGATTTATACTATGTAGAGATAGACTCACTGATTTAGGGCCGATTTCACCATTCGCTCTATAAACTAAGTTTTACTGAACTAAGCTTAGCGTAAATAATAAAAACCATATAAAAGATTATAGTGAGTTAACCTCAAAAGATGTCGTGGATTTTTTTTTAGAACTTTTAAAGGAGAAGAATTCCGTCATACATAATGTTTGCGTAACTTTAACCGTTTACGCAGCGAACGCAACTGAAGCTCTCAACGGCGTAGTACTAAATGTGGTGAATAGTTTTAAATACCTGGGTCATGTTGTCACCAGTGATCTTCGTGATGATGGCGACATAGAGCGCGAGCGCAGGGCGTTGGCGGTGAGGAGTAATATGCTCGCCCGTAGGTTTGCTCGCTGCACGGCAGACGTCAAAGTGAGTTTATTTAAGGCGTTCTGTCAGTCCTTCTACACGAGCGGTCTGTGGGTGTCATATACGAGCCGAGCCTACAACGTCCTGCGCGTACAATACAACAACGCTTTCAGGATGCTGTTGCGATTGCCGCGACGTTGCAGTGCGTCGGGAATGTTTGCTGAGGCTCGTACGGATGGCTTTCACGCCATAATGCGTAAGAAAGCGGCATCGTTACTGCAACGCTTGCGTAGCACTCGGAACGGCATCCTGAAAATGATTGCTGGCAGAGTGGACTGCCCCATCCAAAGACACTGGGTGGGGATAAGTTTAGGCATAGCTTAATTGATGTAAGTACTAATAACACTAACATAGCATGTAAGCACAATCTGTTACTAACCACTAACAACTTATGGACCGTAAGGTCTGAAATAAAGATATTTTTTTTTTATTATTTTTTTTAAAAGGACACATTTTTCATTGATGCTTCGCTCCTTTTGGTCCCAGCGTGATGTTAGCCTATAGCCTTCCTCGATAAATGGACTGTTCAACACAAAAATATTTTTTGAATTCGATCCAGTAGTTCCTGAGATTAGCCCGTCCAACCAAATAAACAAACTATCTCTTCAGCTTTATGACAGCGGCTAAACGCGTTTAAGCAAGCTTAAACGTCGAAAACTGGGCGTTTAGAATTGGTGAAATCGGCTCTTAGTATTATTTGTTCACTGACTCCTGTAACACAGGTTTATCATCAAGCTTGGGAGACAGGGCCATTATTGAATGTGTATTGTTGTTGTTTGTTTGTGTTGTTTTGTATAGTTTTAGCTTTTGTTTGTGTTTGTGTGTTAGTCATAGTTAGATAACTAATATTGTCCTGCACTTGCTTTTCTAAAGCACCAGTACTTATCATAACAATATAACTTGTCATAAAGTTGTCATGAACCCGTTTATTGACCAAACATATTTGTGTGTTTGGAGTAATAAAGACAGTTATCAATCGTTCTGACGATAACTGCGTGCTTGGGTAGCCTGGGGGTGCGAGGGCGAAGTCAGATCGATGTTGTAAATTGATAAAGGCGGGAGTGCTGTCTTCTAAACCACTCTATAAAATGGTGGTAACTTTACCATAGCGTCTATAGCATTTTTTGTTACACAAAAACGGCTAAGGTAAAGGTTTTTCTCTTTAGCGAACCTTTCTTACAGAGCTATGGATAATGGGAAGTGAAGCTTTTCAGAAGGCCTCTTTGTATCCATGTTTAGCAAATAAATTATTTGAATTGATTGTTTTATATTTAAATCGCAAGCAATCTTCACGTGACCCATAGGGCTGGCCTTTTTTAACTGACTTCGAAAAAGGAGGAGGTTCTATGTTCGACTTATGCCCATCGATTTCTCCGTCTCAGTTGTGGACCGATTTTCAATTTTTTTTTTTTTATCCGAAGGAATATACTCTCGAGGTGGTCCCATATAAATGTTATCGGAATTGCTTCAGTGCTTTTTTGAAAAATTTAACAAAAACTAAAAATATGTATACCTCGATGACCTTTTGGTTTTCTCCAATTACGAGTATGTTTAAATTCCACGTTCCATTTATTTGGGATTTTTAGTTCTGGGGTATAACAACTAATAAGTGAAAAATAAAAAAAACATTTTTACAAAAAAAAAAACAACCGACTTCCAAAAAAGAAAACCGATTTCCGAAATTAAAGTTATTTTTTAATTATTAGTGTATTTTTTACGGTCAAAGAATCAGCAATTGCCATTCAATGTAGCTACGCTTGCCAGGGATGGTCCATGGATGGGTGACCATCTTTATATACCGTGACTCCTCCGTGCCTCGGAAAGCACGTTAAGCCGTTGGTCCCGGCTGTCAATCGTGGATCTTTGACAGTCGTTACGGGTCGTCAGAAGCCCGAAAATCTGACAACCAGTCTTACCAGGGGTATCGTATGACCCAGTAACTGGGTTGAGGAGGTTAGGTAGGCAGTCGCTCCATGTAAAATACTGGTATTCAGCTGCATCCGGTTAGACTGGAAGCCGACCCCAAGATAGTTGGGAAAAGGCTAGGCAGATGACATAGTTACATAGTTCATCATCATATTAATATAGGTGCTTACTGTAATATTTAATTAAATCTTTTCTCGAGCGCTGTAATGTCCACAGTTGACGTCTTAAGGCGCAGTTAGTTAGTTATACGACTTTAAATGGTTTTTTATTGAACATCACGTCTAAACGACTAGTCATATTTCTTTGAAAAAAATATATGTTACTTTAGACAATTTCCGTCGTAATTTGATCTGAGAATATTTGAAATTATATTTTTTATAACATGTGTAATTAATTTTTAAAGTTATGTCTAACGCGGATAAAAAATTGAGAATCACTCTAAAACTATAAAGCGTATGTTTATGAAACCTTTCAGTATTTTAAAGATCATATAATTATTTATAATTTAGTCTGTGTTTTAGTTTAATAACTGTTGTTTCATGTGTGATAAATTAATAATGCGTCTAATTTGGACAGCGCTCCTTGATGGGAGAGTCCTATTACTGGGTGGATGTACGACTCGTTACGTGAGCTCAGCACAAAACATGCTAGCTAACCACTCAAGGTCATGGGCAGTTAATAGCGCCTTAAGGCTTTACTTTTCATATAATGTAAACTGACGGATTGCAGGCACTTAAAATGATTTTACTCTCTTCAAAAAATTTAACAAAAGAAATCTGAAAAAGAGTGTTTCTGATCTGAACTGTAAATCACCTGCCGTTACAGTTCAGTTTTTGCTCCTTTTAAAGAAAGTCGAGCAATGTCGACATAACCTCAGTTCGTAGCCGTAGCCCGTCGACTTTGAGACAACATTGCAGCCCTCTCGGAGGATTATCTATATTTTTATTGACGTAATCATGTTAAAGGGGGAAAAATATTTTACTTTATTACTAAGCTCGTTAACGTGATTTTGGAGGTGAAAATGTAGGAATATTGGAAACGCTACGGCAGATTGGATGATCTACTCGTAGCTAGAAATTGATTTTCGAAATTTGGTTGTTCAACTGGGGTAGCTGCTAGGGTTAAATATACACCAAAAAGAAGTACCTACCTCCTTGTTTTTAGGGTTCCGCAAGTCCGAATTAAATTCGGAACACTCGTGTGTCTGTCTGTCTGTCCGTCCGTCCATCCGTCTGTCACAGCCAATTTACTCCGAATCTACTCAACCGATTGAGTTGAAATTTAGTACACAAATGAATATTTGTGACCCAAACACGAACGTGTAACGTAAATAAATGAATTTGGAATATGGGGGTGCAAATCAGAAAATTAAAAAAAAATAGTTTTTTAAAGTTTTTTTAAAATGAAAGAGCCTAAAAATATTGAAAATCCTTACAATAACGATTTTAAATATATTGTTTTCATAATTCCAAAATGTATAGTTTAAGTTATTTGAGAAAATAGATGAAAAATTGTCATGAAAATGCCAGTTTTTAGTAAAATTGTAGGGGCGTCTTCTATCGTAGGTGTTTTAATTTTATCAACGTAGTTACACTCCCTCATGTTAATAGCGGGTAACATTGCCCTTTTTAAGACTTGAGCGTGACGGCCTTTTAATTTAATCCGGCACAAAGTTAATTTATTTTAATTAAAACGATTATGTAGCTTGTTACCGTTAGGTAACACAAAGAGTTTATATAAATAATTTAATAAGCCGTCCTCACAACCCTCGGCAAATACTAAACCCGTCTGAAAACTAGAATAACATTACTTTCAAAGAATTATGACCTTATTATACTAATGACCTCTTTACACTTTCACCCTCAAAAACGATCCCTTATTATGCCTTTTTTATTCATTTAACTCAGACCATGAAACTAAGACATTTCATTCTGAAAATTTAAGTTGTGATCCTGAATGAAATTTAGGTTCCCGACGTTGCAGACGCCATTTAGGTCTTTAAAGAAATTGTAGTAAGGGTAACTATTGCGTTATCTGTGGAAATGCTTTTACCACTTTATAGATCCTTGACATAAAAGATTTTCCAATTTAGTTAGTGCTTTCTATTTCAACCACGTCTTAAAAGGCTAGACTAAAGCAATAAGCGAGCGAAGGGTCTGTCTGTGAAAAGTGTTGCAGTGAATCGCTGGGAATTTTGCCTGTTAGCACTAGTTACGTATGTATATGGAACTAGCAACCCGCCCCGGCTCCGTACGGGTGAAAATTATATACACAAACCTTCCTCGTTTATCGCTCTTTTCATTAGTGAAAACCGCATCAAAATCCCTTGCGTGGTTTAGGAGGAATTAGGGAAACAAACAGACGCGGAAAGCGACTTTTATTTATACCATGCAGAGACTAGCGCCCGCTTGACATTAGAAAATAATCCCAAAGCGAACATACTCCCGGGATTAAAAATCTATAATATCCTATGTCATGTTACAGGACATGGTCTACCCGTGTGCCAAGTTTCATCCAAATCAGTTCAGTTGTTAAAGCGTGAAAGTGCAACAAACAAACTCACTTTCGTATTTATACGAGTAATATTAGTTAGGAAAATGGAAGACGTCTCAAAATTATAAGGCTACCTTCTGTACTAGCTTCTTTTTTTTTGGGGGGTGGGTGGGAAATCATCCAGTGACTTCTCCCGCTCTGGGTGGAGCGGGAGGGCGTGTCAGACTCTTACTGACTAAAACCCACATCTATTCCTTCCCTGTCTGAGTGACCAGGGGTGCGGTAACTCTGTTTCGAATTTATCTCAACCCCTGGGCAGGTCCGGTCAGCTGACCCGGCAAACGTTGTTCTGAGATTAAAAAAATGGGGGTGAAAAATATTTTGCGACCTTTTCTCATACCTACCAACCATAAAAAAAAATCGGTCGAGCCGTTTCGGAGGAGCGCAACCACAAACACCGTAATACGAGATTTTTATACAGGATGTATCGGAAAGGTGTGGTCATATTTTAAGAACTGCATCTGCCCATCGATATGAACAACTTTCTTCAAGACAATCCGAGGTAATTCTAAAAAAAAATTTTTACCTCCCTTATAAATATTGATCAGCTGATGATAGCTTCGTATGGAATGTACAAATTTTTTTTTGGGTTTTTTCTATTTTTTCTTAGAGAAAGTTGTTCATTTCCATGGGCAAATGAATGAACCGGCTCTTAAAATATGACCACACCTTTCCGTTACAGCCTGTATATCAGAAGATAAATAAAATACAATGGGAAAGTAACTCTGTTTTATTTGTTTACGTGTTCTCGCTTAAACTGCTGAACCAATTCCTCTGAATTGACTGGCACAGAGTTCTCCCGGGAGTGTGTTTCATTGGGATAATTTCCACGCAAGACTTGAATTGACAAGACTTGACACGGGCGAAGTCGCTGACAGAAGCTAGAATGTGTATGATCTTAATTAGATTGAACTGAACCAAGTATTTTAAGGATTCCTACAGACTGGAACTGCTAATAGTGACTATAGACTCTCGAGTCACATAAGGAGTGAAATTCCCTGCCGGAGTCTTGTTTCCTGATAGCTAGAACCTGGGGGTCTTTAAGACCAGAGTAAATAGGTTACTTCTAGGCAAGCGTGCTCCATCGTCGACCACATCATTGCTTACCATCAGGTGAGATAGTGGTCAAGCGCGAACTTACCAAACATAAAAAAAAATATAATTGGTTGTAAATCTAACAATAAAAACCGGTCAAGTGCGTGTCGTACTTCGCACATTTAAGGATCCGTACCAAATTAGGGAATTATCAAAAAAATATCTGATTTATCAATATATTTGTATTTGTTAGTAAAATATAGGAGCTCGTGGCTAAAGTAACAACAGCCGCACGGGTCGATCCATCAGGTTAAGCTACGCTTGCCGCGGTTGGTCCATGGATGGGTGACCATCTTTACATACCGAGACTCCTCCGTGCCTCGGAAAGCACGTTAAGCCGTTGGTCCCGGCTGTCAATCAAAGATCTTTGACAGTCGTTTCAGGTCGTCAGAAACCCAAGTCTGACAACCAGTCTTACCAAAGGGTATCGTATTACCCAGTAACTGGGTTGTGGAGGTCAAATAGGTAGTCGCTCCATGTAAAATACTGGTATTCAGCTGCATCCGGTTAGACTGGCAGCCGACCCCAAGATAGTTGGGAAAAGGCTAGGCAGAATGATTGTTAGTAAAATATAGGTTCGTAATAAAATAATAAACATTACCAACAAATTTTAAGTTCGTAGCAAAATTTTGTGACAGACGAACGGACAGACGCAGACGTGAGTGACAGCAATAAGGCTCCGTTTAGACCCTTTAGATATGGAACCCTAAAAACGAAAACACATACTAAACAGTGTGTGTAGAACTCCACCCCTGCCAAATATACGCTCATGATTAGCCAAATAGCCACTTACGAACTTGGGAAAGTCCCACGCAGGCTATTCAGTGTCGGATGAATAAACATAATTCCTGAAATCAGTTCAAGGATTCCTATTTAATGCTGCCTGAGTCAATTTAGATAGAAAAGCTTACTTAATAAATTGAGGTTTTTTTTTGGGGTGGGAAATCATCCAATGACTTCGTGTCAGACACTGACTAAAACCCGCCGCTGTTCCTTCCCTGCCTGAGTGCCCAGGGGTGCGGTAACTCATTTTCAGAATTTATCCGCTACCCCTAGGCATTAACAAATTGATGTAGGGTGGTTATTTTTGTAATCTCACTAACCTAATAAACACTGGGTAATACCTAATCGACTGTGCTTTGCATTATTCGTAATTTGTTTATTTATAGTTTTCCGGGTTTAAATATGCCGTATAAAAACAATTATAATTATGTTGTAAACGGATTATATTAGGTTATAAACGGATAGGAAATAATCCAATGAACATTAAACAATGGTGTTTATAAACACTGTTACATTTGTTTTAAAGTGATTTAATTTATACTTGGTTCACAATAAAGACTGTTTCATATTCATCTAACGTTTTTTTTCTTCTTTTTTTTTCAGTCAAAATGGAGGAACGGGAGAATTCCGCGGACCATGGGGTCCCCGACATGACCATGATGCCGGAGATCACCGAGCAAGCCATTAATGACAACCTCAAGAAGAGATACATACACGACCTCGTTTACGTATCCTTTTTATCATAATACTAGCACCCACCCTGGCTTAGCACGGGAGCATAATGATTCGAAGGACACGTAGCGACATCTAGCGCCCGAAAGCAATTGTGACCGTCGAAAGTTAGTTCTTTCCCTCGGGAACAGTACTTTTCTTCTGGATGAAAGGTACCGGGAGTTCTTTTCCATACCCCTGACAACGTCTGTGCAAAATTTCATGAGTGGTTTATGCGTGAAAAGTAAACAAACAAAAAAAATCGCATTAATAATATTAAGTTAGGATTAGGATTCATCAATAGACGAAGAGAATATCTAGACTACGCAATACCGGGGGATATTTTTCCTGTAATCCCCATAGGCATAGAGATTAGAGAATAAACCGAGCATGACGTCCATTGCAAGCCTGTGATGTGGCCCAATCAGAATTCTAGAGTAAGACAAGTACTGGCCGCACGATCGCTTCATAGTGCACTTTTCCATAGTGTAAGGGCCTTATTTATAAAATAAAACCGGCCAAGTGAGACTCGGACTGGCGCACCAAAGGTTCCGTACCATTATCTACAAAAACAGCAAAAAAATAAAAAAATAGTTTGTTGTATGGGAGCCCCCTTAAATATTTATTTTATTCTGTTTTTTAGTATTTGTTGTTATAGTGGCAACAGAAATACGTCTGTGAAATGTTCAACTGTTTTACTATCACGGTTCATGAGATACAGCCTGGTGACAGACGGACAGACAGACAGACGGACCGGCAGAGCGGAGTCTTAGTAATAAGTCCCGGTATACCCTTTGAGTATGGAACCCTATAAATAATAAAATAAATAAGTTTATTGATCCAAAGATAAACATAGACACAGGTTATATACTAGTTACATGCTAAGACTTATCAACTAACAATGGGCACTAGGGGAGAAACCCTAATAATGACATGTGAACACTGATTAGCAGGTTCTTAATTCAAATTTTTCTATGCAGAATTTGAATTTAGAATGCGCAAATCAGTGTTTAACGGTTTATGGTTATTGAGTTTTATAAATTTAATAAGGAAAAAATACTAGTCTATGGAATTTCATAAATGGGCACAATACTGCCACTGCCAGACAGGGTATCATAGTTTGACAGCCTCGCAATATCCTCAACGTTTCAAGCTCCCGCCAACTTTCGACGCACTTCATTAGAATTTCTGAAATCACGCTATTTCGTTTTACGATTCCTCTCATTCCTCCGTCTAGGAACTTGAAACGCTATTTTGCGCCTAATCAACTTGAGGAAGTACTAAAGTGTACTAAAGTGCTTTAAAGCACTGAATTTTCATGTTGGTTTTAGCTGAGATTTTCTCCTTAATATTTTATACAGACATACACAGGATCCATTCTAGTCGCAGTGAATCCTTATAAGGAGTTAGGATGCTACACCACGGTAAGTTTATCATTTATTGTTGAGCTTTTTTCAGTTTGGAATTATAGCGGACTATCGACCCACCCCGGGTTCGCACGGGAGCAAAAATTATTTAAAAGGCACGTAGCGCCATCTAGCTTCCTTAATCACAATATAGCCTAGGTCACTCAGGAATAATTTAGCTTTCTACTGGTGAAAGAATTTTCAAAATCGGTGCAGCAGTTCCGGAGATAACTTGCTACAAATAAACTTACAAACTTTACCTCTTTATAATATTAGTATACATAGATGATGTGCTATTCCAGACTATAACTTATCTCTGTGCCAAATTTCATCCAGATCTGTTCAGCTATTCTGGCGTGATTGATTAACAAATATAAAACTTTCGCATTAATAATATTAGTATGATGAAATCAACAACAGGTGAATGAAGATGCGGAAAAAAAAATTGATGCTCTTGTCATTACCATCAAACTGTCATTACCAGGTAATAAATTAAAAAAAAACGCATCAAAGGTGACACAAACATAGTATTTAACGGTTCCTTATAATTGTCTTCACATTTCTTCTGATAGCGATCGCTTGATCATGACAATAGCCCGTCATTTTCCATCAGTTTCCTTTAACAGATAAACAAGAGGAAATGATACATTATTCAGCAGTTAATTATCTATTATGTATGAAGACTGCACACATTAACGTGGGTAGTAAATTAGTAATACACTTGAATAGTTGCCAATTATATGGAAATTGAAAACGTGATGCGGCCTCAAGCTATATTGCCGTTATCTGACAAAATCACATAGTAACCCCTCCCGCGTACCCGGGCCTGCGGACGGCGAGTAGTGGGTAACTCGCCGTCCGATCAGCACCAGGCCCGAGAGTCGACGGCGCGTAGTGTTCCACGCGCGCCTTAAAGAGTTGTCAGCCAAGGGAAGGGGCCTGCCACGGCCGATGCCTGCCCGGGGGTGGAGGATAAATTCGAAAGAGTTACCTCGCCCCCGGGCACTCGAGGCAGGGAGGAACAGGGGTGGGTTTTAGTCAGTAAGAGTCTGACACACCCTTCCGCTCCACCCTAGAGCGGAAGAAGTCATAGGATGATTTCCCACCCCCCAAAAAAAAAAAAAAACCCCTCCCGCGTCTACCGGCCCAGCGCATGGGCCGTAAACAATTAAAAATCTATTGTCTGGTGTCTGCTAAATAGTAGAACTAACAGAAATCAACGAAACTTAACGTTGAATTGGTTTATTTACCTCGGAATCTATTGATAGTAGAACAATACTGCTTAGACAGATCGATACAGAATTTTTGGCTTGAATTTTTGATTACCTGGCATCAAATAACGGAAATCCGCCTTTCAGATAACGACACTAGTTTAAGGACGGTAGAGATGGGCTATTTACTTCTACTTGATCTCCTTTTTAACCGACTTCAAAAAAAGGAGGAGGTTCTCAATTGGACTATTTTTTTTTCTTTTTTTTTTTTGTGTTACCTCATAACTTTTTACTAGGTGAACCGATTTTGATGATTTTTTTTGAAAGCTGATGCTTCACATGTGGGTCCCATTTAAATTTGATGAATATCTGATGAAGAACTTCGGAGATACACAATGGAACTCTTCAATAAATAATAGCAAACCTGCCAGAATTGCTGCAACCGCATGTCTGTTTATTGTTTACACCACAACATTACATCATGCTGATATGCTCTAAAGGGGTATACGAAAAAAAAAATACAACCGATTTCCAATACTAAAAAATGCAAAATAACTTTAATTTAGGAAGTCGGTGTCAAATAACGAAAAAACCAAACTAGAAACACCGACTTCCGAAATTAAAGTTATTTTGCTTTAGTGTTGGATGTCGGTTGTATTTTTTTTTTTGTAAAAAGTTTTTTTAGTGGAACGAATAATTTAAACAGAGGAATAATAATGAAGATGTCCCTAATTAAATTTATTCATGATGTTGTATTTATGTATGTCGGGCTGGTTGCCGCAACTCCACGCCCAAGGCGCGTATTTTGCGTACAGTAGGTATTCATAATGTTACAGGATTGTCTTGTAAAACCGCTAAACGGTATATTCTAATTTAAATGGGTAGGGAATCATTTCCGACGAATTTAGTTCACAGTAGTAGTGCAAGAGTTCTGTGAGTGGAAATGGGTTCGAAGCCAAGCAGATGCTGATTTATTTATTTCATCACCAATGCTATCAAACCTTCACCGTTTTGATAGCAGTGATGATGAAATGCTGAATCAAACGGTGAAGGAAAACATTGTGAGGAAACCGGCATGTCCATTGCAAGCAGTTAAAAATGGAGGACACGTGATATCTATCAATCCGCACTGGGCGCGCGTGGTGAATTACAGCCCACTTCCTCTCACAGATCATAGAGAGGACACCGGTGTCCCAGCCATAGGCTGATTATGCTTTGCTATGTTACGCTGCCTGTACCTACACGCTCATCACGTCCGTGTCGCGTGGCTCACGTCGCGTCGCGTCTCACGGTGGCTCTCGTGTCGATCCTCTACGCGACGAGAGCCACGCGACGCGAACGAGACGAGCGTGTACAGCCGGCATTATGTTCCGGCGTCATCAACTTTGTGCTTCCATAGACGGACTGCTTAGATCATTCAGTTCCGAGAGCTTCAAGCGGTCGCAGTTGGACGCTGTTCATTTGCAGTGCAAATGCAGTCGGCGTTGTTGTGGTGCCGGCAGCACAGAGCTGCTCGCCGCTTCCTCTCTCCGCGCCCCGCCCAGACCTGTTATTTTATATACGGACTGCTTGGAGCAGTTGCGATTGCGATCGACTCCAACCGCAACACGACTGCTCTTGTGCAGTTGGTCTCGTGCTCCAAGCAGTTCGTCTATCGAGGGCCTTTCACAGTCAGAAAGCTAACAAATGTAACTGTTTCTCGTTGACAGGATCATATGCAGGACTACCGAGGCAAAGCCTTCGGTTCACTACCACCACATGTATTTGCGCTAGCTGAGTCAGCGTACAGTTCATTACAGGTATGACAAACCTCAAATTTTTTGTAAAAATCTTGACAAAAGACTGCTATTGTAAACTTAACGACATGCCTAATTATCCCCAACAGAAGGTCATATCATTCATAAAGTAAAATGTATTGAGTTTTTCTCGTCACACTTTTTTTAGTATTATGAATCAGTAATTCTCAAGAGATCTGTAATGGAATTTTATCTAGTCATGATTCATCTTAATGCAATTCTGATGATATAATAGTATTCTCACAAGCTTTACCTAGCATTCTTTTTAAAACAAGACATTAATAAAAATTCATAATACCGTCGAACTAGGATTCCCACTCTCCTAGCCCATTTCTAAACTACTTTTCAAATAAACAACATCCTCGAATATAAGTACCCAAAATAAAAATAATTTTTCAAATCCAGTCAAAATTAAGTAAGTTAGAGAAACCTTCCAAATCTGATGGAGGGTTTCCCCTTCCATCAGATTTGGAAGTGACAGATAATGGATGCATGCATGCACTGACCTATGACGTCACCACCATAAGGTTACACGAGTACAAAGGAGATACCAAGATGTCCCCACGTGCCCACTCATCCTTATATCAATATTTTGAAATCCTAATTGCTACTTCATTTAATAACTGAGAAATGAGTATATAATAGGAAATCTGAAAGTGGCGCTTACTGAAAAGTTGTGTGGAAATCGGTTGTCGTGGTGTGGGCATGTGATGCGGAGGAATGAAGAAAATGTCGTGACGAAAGTCTTGTGGATGGCTATAAGAGTAGGGGAAGGCCAAAAAAACGATGGTTGGACTGTGTGAAAGAGGACATGGGTAAAAAGTGGGTGACTACAGAGATGACGACTAATAGAGGAAGGAGTATGGAAGAAAAAGACATGTTGCGCCCACCCCAAATAAATTGGGATAAGGGCAGGAGAATGATGATACTTCATTTAATAACCAAGTTTGATGCTGTTTTCAGAACACGTTTTATTTGTTGTTTTTTTTTATATAAAATACTGTACAAAAATAAACGCGGTAGAATATATTATTATAATGACCTAACTAAATGAAAATTCGTTTTTTCCGAACAGAATGGAGAGAAGAATCAATCAGTAGTAATATCAGGCGAGAGCGGCGCGGGCAAGACGGAGACGACCAAGCTGATCCTGCAATACCTCTGCGCGGCCGGGGGACAGGCCTCGTGGGCTGAGCAGCAGATCTTGGAGGCCAATACTGTGCTTGAGGCCTTTGGTAAGAGTCCTTTTTGACACACTCTGATTAGCTTAATACATTGACCGCCATGGGGGACACATGGTGACCCCCAAACAATAGATTTTTAATTGTGTCTGTTTTTCTGGTAGTCAACGTGTTAATCTGTAAGTATGTAAAAAAATCTTGACCCACTTTCCGATTAAGCTGAAATTTTGCGTACATGTTTAGTTTGGATGACAATGCATGATTAGCTAAATGACGTCATTCTAAATCCAATATGGCGGACTCCCAAAGATGGCGGACTAGTTATTTTGTATGCATTCCTATGATATGGGTATAAAAACAAAAGGATTTGCTGAGAAGAAATACGAAAAATAAGTTTTTTTTTTTTTAAACTAGAAAATTATTATTTTAAGTTCGTTCAGTCCGGCCAAAGGTTGTCTAGATATCACTGTCGCGAGAAGACTGCCATTGTAAAACCAACACCAAAGTATAGAAGTATATTCTATCAATCTATCTAACTTGTGCGACTTGTGTGTATCTAACTTGTGTGTAATGTTTATTGTCAAGAAGCATTTTGTATAAATAGCTGTAAAACTATGGTAGACCGATGACCGCCGATCAAGAATGGTCGAAAATTTCTTTATAAGGTGGACTGAATCCGCTGGATATGGACAGCGCGACATAGGTCGTAATCGCATGCTTGGGGAAGATCTGTGTCCAGCATCGGACACATATTTTTTTCGTGTGGGAATCGAATCCGCATCACATGAGCCACTGACTCAGGACATGGTGGAACATACGGTGGAGGTCTGCCCCGCTTGGGCGGAGCACCGCCGTGTCCTCGTGGATGCGATAGGCGGCGGCGGAGACCTCTCGCGAACGGCCCTGGATCAGGCCCTGGTTCAGGCCATGGTACGGAGCGAGAGGGAATGGGAAGCAGTCTCCGCCTTCTGCGAAGCAGTAATGCTCGCGAAGGCGGAGGCGGGACGCGTGAGGGAACCTCAACAGAGTGGCCCTCACGGCCCCGGCCGCTACCACCGCAGGAGAGGCACTGGGCGTAGGACGTCGCGAGACGATCTCCGGCCACCGTAGACCCGGGCCTGCGGACGGCGAGCAGTGGGTAGCTCGCCGTCCAACGTCGACTCAGTACCAGGCCCGTGAGTCGACGGCGCGTAGTGTCCCACGCGCGGCTCAAAGAGATGAGTGTCAGCCACCACTGACGGAGCCCATCGTGGCCGGTGCTTGCATGCCTAGGGGTAGCGGATAAATTCTGAAAATGAATTACTGCACCCCTGGGCACTCAGGCAGGGAAGAAACAGGGGTGGGTTTTAATCAGTAAGTCTGACACGCCCTCCCGCTCCACCCAGAGCGGGAGAAGTCATTGAATGATTTCCCAACCCACAAAAGGATCCACTGACTCAGCCACTGCGCTGACGGTGTCGTCAAATAATCGTTTGGTCATAATGATGTGGAGAACTATACAAAACTGATTTATGTCTGCAGACATTAAAATGTCATGTCATATCTCTGTTAATTCAGATTTTCGTCGAGTTTTCCAAGCTATAATATCACTGTCCCCGCCCCTTCACTAATAACGTCGTGAACCGCGTCATCAACTTATCAGCCTGTCATGTAGATGTCACCCCTCATTTTTTATATCAAGGAGGGGCTGACAAACTAAATCATTCGTTTCTTGAACCGCACCTACATTGAAACCTCCAAACGATGACGTTTGTGAAAAAAACTAATTTGTAGTTTTAAGGAAGCCCGCGAAATTCAAATTTGCTTAAGTTTTTTGGAATTTGCAGGTCAGTGTCAGGTTGTATCTAAGTCAAAATTTGATTCGCGGGCGTAGCTAGTATGTATTTATAGAATTATAATCATTTAAATACATCAATACAACTCTCTCAGTTAGAATTGATTCCAAATGTAAGTATTTCATGAAGTCATGACAAATGTTGAACATGAAACAACCTGACACTGACCTGCAAATTGCAAAAAATGTAAGAAAATTTGAATTTCGCGGGCTACCCTGGAGCAGCTTAAGGGCCTACTTCCCCATAAGTGGCGCCCTCATTGAATAAAAATTCGTATCGTAGCATAGAAAATAAAGATTAAAGAATCATACGTTGCGTTTGTTACAAATAGAATAAGGTATCACTACTTTGGATATGAAACACTTGAGTCCTGTTTTAACAACGTAAAAATACTTTATCTTCTTTGTAACAAACGCAACATAGGATTATTAAATCTCTATTTTTTACGCTTTGCTACGATTTTTATTCAATGAGGGCGCCACTTGGCGGGTAGTAGACCCTTAATAGTGGTTTGAAATCGAAATTACAATATTATAATGTCCCGTGTTTAAAACTGATAGGCATCCTAACTAAAATTGTTTATCATAATATTTGCAGGAAACGCGAAAACAGTGCGTAACGACAACTCGTCCCGGTTCGGGAAATTCGTGGAAGTTCGGTTGGACCACCGCGGCGGGATCAAAGGCGCCGTGCTGAGGGACTTCCTGCTGGAGCGGGCCAGGATCACCGGGCCTGCCCCGAGGGAAACCAACTACCATGTATTCTACCAACTCGTTGAGGGGGCTAAGGTAAGTTGGCTAGAATAATTTGTTCTAAATCTTTGAAAATAGTAGGCAACGCACCTATGTTACCCGGCCCCTGGTATACCCTACCTACTTACCATAAGGAAGGCCTCCTGTTTAAAATACAAGTTGTGAAGATCTATTATTGACTGGTTAAAAGCTAATAATTTTAAAATTAATCTTACCAAAACTAAAATTATGAACTCAAAAAATACAATCACAATTTCAAATCAATTAAGGAGATCCAATACTTGAATGTAATGTTACAAAATTTCTTGGCCTAAATATTGATAACGATATGTCTTGGAGGACGCAAATTGTCGATGTGTGTGGGAAACTTAGAAAGTTTTCCTATGCTCTTTGGATGCTGGGTAAAATTGCAAACATGAGCGCACTCTTAGCAGCTTATCATGGTTACGTTGCCTCAACTTTGCGATATGGCCTGATATTTTGGAGCAATGCTCCTAAAGTTAGTAAAGAAGTACAAGTACATAGAGCACAGAAAAATTTTGAATTATTGAGTGAAAAAGCATATTACTCTGTCGATGAATACCTTAATGACAAATTTTGATATGTTAATAGTGTACAATTTTATTTAATTCTGACAATTTTAGTTTTGATGACATGGCACGGATTCTCTTGTTCAATATCTAAACTAAAATTAGAGAATTGCTATCTTTTACTAAAAGGCAGTGCGAGAAAAGGACGGCTATAGCTATGCACTAAGTTAAAGATGTCAAACTAGTTTACGCCTTGCGCGTCGCCGTGTTTTTAGACATGTTTTTACGTGTACCCTTAATTTGTATGGAAATATTAGTTGAAACTAAATTTGACAGCTCTAATTTCCGTCCGTCTCTTTCTTGTTTTATTAGAGAGAAAAAGATAGCAATAGCCTAAATTAAGTTTAGTTTGTGCTCAGAATCAACACCATTGTGTTATTGAGATATTTGGTACGATTATAATTAATTTAATTTTGATAATTTTAGACTTTGCTGACATGACAGTATATTTTCATGACATTTTGTACTATTTCAATTACTTAATTTAACTTTGACAATAGCAATATTGCTGACATTGTACTTTCTTTTTCGTGCGATTTTGTACTATTTCATAAAATTAACTTCGTTTTTGACAAGTTTCATATTTTGCTGACATTGTATTGTATGAGATATTGGTACTTTTATAATTAATTTAATTTTAAATATTGACATTAGCAACACTATTTTGTATGCCTTTTGGCGGCACATAGGATGGACTAAACATTTTTTTATAAAACATCACTGTGTTCACGAAACCAATAATCTTTCGAAGCCAAGTTATAACAGTATTTCTTAACTTTATATTGGTTATTCTTCAAGAAACAGGATTTTCTCAGCTTAGGGACAGGGGTATCTAATAGCCATGCTCATTTTCAGGGTTCCGTACCCGAAAGGTCCAAACGGAGCCCTGTTGTTGTCACTCACGTGTCCGTCTGTCTGTCCGTCTGTCACAAAATTTTGTTTCAGATTTTTTTTAACTTCCCATTGGCCTATGAACTTCAAATTTGGTGATAATGTTTATTATTACGTATACTTTACTAAAAAATACCAATATTTGGTACGGAACCCTTAATGTGCGAAATCCGACACGCATTTGAAACTGGGCCATTTTTTTTTTAGTAATAACATTGATATTTTTACTAATATTAATGATTATATAGAGGCATGCGAAACAGTGTGTAAATTCCCGTAAACCTCTATTGGACTCTCCGACCCGACCCGACCGGGTGGGGTATTGTGTCTGGTCGGAGCAGCTGCCCGATGGTTAATTTCGGATTGTTGTATATGTTTAAATCGCGCGGAAAATCTGCTTACGCGATGCAGGATTTGTGTTTTTTAGTTCGTATGTGGAGTCATAGATGTCGCTACAATTACATACTTGCTTATCCTCCTTTCCAGCACAACGCAGAACTCCGCAACATCCTCCGTCTCCGCGAGGACGTGCAGTACAAGTACCTCCGTCCTGAAGATGAGGAGGCGCACAGAGGGCGCGGGGGCGAGCAGGGCAAGCTGGAGGCGCTGCAGCTGGCGCTGACGGTGCTGCAGGTGCCGCCGCACATGTGCGAGGGGCTTTTCAAAGTTCTGGCCGCTATACTGTGGCTGGGGAACATACAGTTTCAGGTAACACAATTTTTTTACATGAACTTAATTGTTTTTTTTTTATAGGGTGGGAAATGATCAAATAACTTCTTCCGCCCTGGTTGGAGCAGGAGGGCGTATCCAGACTGACTAATATCCACCCGTGTTCTGTGACTGTAACTCTTTCGATCACTTCCGAGAATCCGACAGATTAAACAATGTATCCGCCATGTTATCTCTTCACCATCCTTTGTTGACTGGTGGCAATAAATCTGCCTATCCTTTATCCAACTATGTTGGGGGTCGGCTTCCAGTCTAACCGGATGCAGCTGAGTACTAGTATTTTACATGGAGCTGACCTCCACAACCTCGTAACTGGATAGCACGATACCCCTTGGCAAGACTTTTTCAGGTATTTATGGTTATAATTTAGGACTTCTTCGTGATTGAAGAGACGGTGGATGATCTGTGTGAAGGGTGATATGCCTAGAAAAGGATTGATCACTGGGATGACGACTAATGAAGAAGTAAGGAAGGGATGAAAAAAAGAAATAGAAAGAAGAAGCATAAGAAGAACAGAAGTTCTAAATCATTATCTTTTGGGATAAGGGCAAAATAATAATGATGATTTAGAACTTCTTGAGATCTGAAATGACTAGCTTATTAGTGAGTAAAAAAACTCCCTAAAACTTTTACGAAATTTGAATGATGGTAACTGTTAAAGATTTCTATTTTGAAATCTGTTAAGCTTAAATGCTTTTTTTTCATTAATCGTTAAACCTTTTGAGTGATAACCTCGGATATGCAATTTTTGACATTTTTATTTTATTAAATTTTTGGAAAAGATCTAGAAAACCTCGGGGCGCACGCCCTAGTTTCACAGAAAAAAAGTTTAGTAACCTGTTACGCCATCTATGATGATGAATGATAACCTCGTAAATCCTCGCGAGTGTCTTTACGAAAAGCTCGTAAGTACCATTTTATGCTGTTACGACTTTAAACTGATATATTCATCTGTAAAACGTATCAAAATTGTAAACTAAAATACACATATTTGAATAAGCTATGGTGACAAAATTCTACAGGGCAATTTTGCTTCTTCCTGTAATGTTACCTCTTGCGTATTTACGAGGTTTTCACTGGCGAGTTTTACAAGGCCCAGTCTTTTTTTCCGCCTGTAAAGTTACCTCTTTTGCATATATGAGGCTTTGTATCCGACCCCGAAAGATAATTTGATGAATACTGTTTCTTTATCCAGGATGTGGACGGTGAGCGCTCAACCCTGGCGGGAGAGGACACCGAGGCGGTGGACGCGGTGGCCAACCTGCTGGGCTTGCCGCTGCCCACCGCCAAGCGCGTGCTGCTGGAGCGGCAGATCAACGTGCGCGGCAACGTCACCGACATACCGCTGCGATTGCCTGAGGTACATCATAGACCTCGCCTTTTGGAATACCTAAATTAGATGTCATGATTTGTTGGTGTATAATAGTGATCGCGTAAGCGTTGGGCGTGAGGTCCTGGTTTCGGTTTCTGGGCGCGAGCTATTAGATTCTTTCATCTGGAATTTCTCGTTGGCATCCAGAATAATTTGTGTCCGGTTTATAGCAATAATACTATTTGCTATACACCGTTTAAAATCGGGTGTAAAAAGACATTTTCCGAAGCCTAAAGCCACATAAATTCTACCCAATATTTGGATATTTTTTTCCACTTGACCATACCTGGGAATCCACTGGTTCTGGAGATATTGAAGGTATTATAAACATACCTGGGAATCCACTGGTTCTGGAGATATTGAAGGTATTATAAACATACCTGGGAATCCACTGGTTCTGGAGATATTGAAGGTATTTTAGGATTTTTTTTTTACTTTTTCGAAAATGTGTTCCAACTGTTATTATTTTTACTAAACTTTTTTCCAAACAAACATTACCTGAATTTTGGATTTTTCTTAACAAATTACGCATTTGAAGTTACAAAAACGCAATGAATATCAAACGTATCCGATAAGTACCTACGCGGCTAAGAGCGATGGGGCGGGGCTTCCGTTTGCCTAGGTTTGCGTTATATTGCGAGCAATAAAAATAAAACACCTTTTTTTTCATACCTAAAAATAGTCGTTTCCAACAACAATTTTTGCGCAAAGCTACTTTGTATGCGTAGTTGACGGCTTTGTGATGTCTTTTTACACCCTGTATATTTACATCGGCGAAATGTGAGTGTACTATAGGGTACAACTTAACCCTTCATGTAAAGGAAGTTTTTTTTTATTTCAATAGTTCATAATATTCCTGAAAGCCGGTTTTCGAAAGTGTTATCAACAACTTTATATAATTCACATCATGCTTAGTGATAGGCTGTTATTTCAGTCATCCAAACTCAGTATTTGAATTTCAGTTGTCTTAGACCGTAGCCGCTAAACAAATCGTGCCAACAATCGGTCTTGCACCATAGCCTCTAAACAAATCGTGCCTCCGGTGCCACTACTTTAGAAGTAAAATAAAATAAAATAGGTTACTTCTAGGCAAGCGTGTTCCATCTTCGACCACATCATCGCTTACCATCAGGTGAGATGGTGGTCAAACGCGGCAGGCGTTTGACCATCTTCTCACTATCAACAAATATATATATATTTATTCAAATTCAAATTGTTTATTGGCAAGAAAATACATGGTTTACAAGGAAAAGATCTTACAGCCTTACAGTCATTGTATTCTGCCTGCAAGCAAGCGTGTAAATTATTTATGTAAATGTCATAATTATTATGCAGGTTATATTATTAGTAGGTAAATTATTATTGCATTATTTTTTACATTATTATCACTTTATATATTTTATTTTTACATTGTTATAACTTTGAAGTATCAATAATCAATTATTTGTGAAAACCCCATCTTCCTTGACAGGCTCGTGAGAACCGTCACGCGATGGCTCGCGCTCTGTACTCGCGCACGTTCGCGTGGCTCGTGCGCCACGTGAACAGCTGCTCGGCGCCGGGCCGGGCCGCGCGAGCTCTGGGCGTGCTCGACATCTTCGGCTTCGAGAACTTCGCCACCAACTCGCTGGAGCAGCTCTGCATCAACTACGCTAATGAGAAGCTGCACATGTTTTTCAATAATTATGTGTTTGCCCTGGAGCAGGATATTGTGAGTATGCTTCAGATTTACTCTTTTTGGGGTTCCGTACCGGAAGGGTAACCAACGGGACCCTATTACTAGGCCTGCGCTGTCCTTCCGTCCGTCCGTCTCTCTGTCAGCGGGCTGTATCTCATGATCCGTAATAGGTAGACAGTTGTAATTTTCGTAGAACGTGTATTTCTGTTGACGCTATTTTAACAATAAAAGTAAAATTAAATTAAAGGGGGCTCGCCTACTAGAAACTTGTTTTTTTTTTGCTTTTTTTTTCGCTCGGTCTTAATAATGGCGTACGAATTCCTTCATGGAGTCCGACTTGCACTTGGCCGGATTTTTAAATATTTTTTTTGTTTAAAAAAAGAAATGAATTTTACAAATCCGTTCTAAATTAACACGAGGAAACTGTTGCTGACGTGTGACATCACCGCCATTAAGTTAGTGTTATTTGTTGTTTCATATAAAATATTGAACAAAAGTAAACACAGGGGATACCCTAACATGGATACTTGCGTTAGCCAGCGGTTTCGCCCGTGTTAAAGTTGAAAATCATCTACTAGTGTTTGAAAGGGGAATGCCCATCTGCCATACAAAAAAATGTCTGAAATGGACAGAAACTACGAATAGTCCTTAATTCTATTTAGAATAAAATATGTATAGTGAAATTATTGTTGTTGGTTTAACTAGGGTAAAAATATAATGATCACTAAATATATTTAACTTGATATCCGCTTATATTTTTACGGAGGTCGTGTTTATTTGACATGGGTAAGTGAGGTTCAGCCTTAGAGGAATCGTCAAATAATCCATATGGAACTATTTTATACATTTAGTGCACAGTTATAATTAATTTAGTATTATACGACCTATATGTAGCGTTAGTCTTATTAAAATAATATATGCTTGTCAATAAAAGTAGGAATTATTTCATTACTAGCTGCGCCCCGCGGTTTTACCCGCTTAGACGGAATAAAAGGTAGCCTAATGTTAATCTAAGCTATAAGCTATCTACATACCGAATTTCATCCAAATCGGTCCAGCCGTTTGAGCGTGAAGAAGTAACAAACACACACTAAAAAAGCAGAATAAATTATTTTTCTTTCTTTTTCTTTTTCACTCACAAACTTTCACATTAATAATATTAGTAGGAAGTAGGATACCTATTTTATTCTAAATAGAATTAAGGACTATAGTAGTTTCTGTCCATTTCAGGCTTTTTTTGTGCATTCTCCTTTCTTCCAGAATCTTTTAGACGTAGTAGCGTGACTGAAATCAAACATTCAGTTACGTAAAGACTTTCACGATTATGTTAGTAAGGTTTACGAGTCTAGGATTTTATAAAAGGGTGCAGAATAAAATATATTGTTGATTTTATGTTTATTATTAGATCTATCTGATATTCATTAAAGTGAAA
Source organism: Polia nebulosa (assembly GCA_951329385.1). NCBI lineage: Eukaryota > Metazoa > Arthropoda > Insecta > Lepidoptera > Noctuidae > Polia > Polia nebulosa. The sequence goes on from OX589602.1 coordinate 24,184,843, forward strand.
GCTCCAAGGTAGTCCGCGAAATTAAAATTTTCTTACGTTTTTTGCAATTTGCAGGTGTGTGTTAGGTTGTATCTTGGCCAAAATTTGATTCGCGGCCGTAGCGAGTATCTATTTATAGAATTATAATCATGAAAATCATCAATACATCTCTTTCAGTTAGTTAGAATTGATACCAAAATGTCATGATTTCATGAAATACTTCCATTTGCCATCAATTCTAACTGAAAGAGATGTATTGATGATTTTCATGATTCGGGCTACCCTGGAGCATTTACCTTAAATTGAATTAATGTAAGTAATTGGAGCAAAAGGTAGGAAATACCTACCGTGGAAATTGAAAGGAAAATCTGACCAAGTCACATTCATTTTCAGTATCGACAAGAAGGCATCGTGTACAATCAGATACAGTTCACCGACAACGCGGCGTGTCTAGAGCTGCTGGAGAAGCCGCCCAGGAGCCTGCTCAAGTTGCTCAGTGAACAATGTCACATGCCCAAGGTGGGTTCACCTGTTATTATCTAAAAATCCTCTCAACTGTTTAGTACCTGTTTGGCAACTGATTAGGTAAATTCTTTAAAGGGAATTTGGATTTAGAATCTGCTTATTTTGATTTTTATAAAAAAGGGTATAGGAAACGTGCACGGCGTAGTCTGTGCCATCTAGTGGAGTAAATTTGAAACTTTTACCCTTTAAAACTTGTCATTGACATTGCCGTGTTATATAATTATGGTATACACACACGCATCATGCATACATGCAGCACGTGTAACGTAGACTGCCATCTATTGAGTAAAATCCGCAAGTTGTACTGTAGAAATACTTGACATTGACATTTATGTGGCGCCATCTATAGTTCCTGCACGCTCCCTATAACTGATTCAAGCACTAGTGGCGTACGAATACGAATTTAAACATACGAAGACTAAAAGTACGTGAACCAATCAATACGCCTTCCTCTTCGTCTCTGGGTGTCCTGAAAACGAAAGATATCCTTTAGGCACTTGTCGTCCCACCGCCGCCGGCGATGAGCCTAAAAACGAGTTGGCGAGCAGCGAGTAGCGAGTGGTAGTTCCGATAGTTTAGTCGCTGGGCTTTAAGCGCGTGTTCTAATGCGACGGGCGATTACTCACACCACTCGCTCGGGTTGGTCTCTCGGCGTGAGTTCTGACCGCCAAGCGAGCATCGCTGAGCCAGTAAGCTTTAATAGCTCTTGTCGCTCAGCGACAAACTTGTGGAGCGAGTCCTCGCCGGCGGTCTGAACAGTCAGCGATCAACTATTAATATAAATGCATCTCTTTTATGTATATCTATTGTACGTTTCTTGAGCGTCAAAATAGCCGAGAGTTAGTCGCTTCCTCGCCGGCGGTCGGGCAACTGCCTTAACTGAAAAAGCTGTGAAAATTATAATACACCATCACCAAGATTCGAAATTGTAGCTAATTAGCTTTTACCAGCTGTTTCGCCCTCGAAAACTACTACGAGGATAAAAAGTCCTAATCTGGTTTGATTCATTCAAATCCGTTCACCTGTTGACGCGATATTCACTTACTTAGGTTAGGTAGGAAGCAGGATTCCAATTTATTTGTTCATAAACCAGTGCCATCAAATTTAATTTATTCATTTTCCCAGGGCTCAGACGGCGCCTACCTAACAAACATTCAAAGCGAGTTCGGCGACCACCAGTCCTTCGTCAAGGGGTCTCGTCGGAAATGGGAGGAGGAGTTCGGAGTCCAGCACTACGCGGGGACAGTCAGCTACAGCGTGCAGGGCTTCGTGGACAAGAACCGAGACACACAGCAAGATGCGTTCATAGACCATCTTAGTCGATCTGCCAACCCCTTTGTGAGGGAGCTGGCGGATTACGTGCAGGACTTGGCGCCGCCTGGACAGGTAATTTTCAACCTTATTTCAAGCGAGTCTAGTTTGGTTTTCATAGAGCACCGCTAGCAACAATGAGGGCTTCGTGGACGAGATCCGAGATGCGCAGCAAGACGCGTTCATAGATCTTGAGTCTATCTGCTGACCCCATTGTGGGAGAGCTGGCGGATAGTGTGCAAGACTTGGCGCCGCCTGGACAGGTATGCAAATTTCGCCCTTATGTCAAGTTCTATGTTGGCTATTTAAGATACTCAGCAAGACGCGTTTACTCTGTCGATGTGCGTTATTTGTGATGGAGCTGGCTGATAAGTGTACAAGTTATTTTAGGCCTTATTCTAAGAAGAACAAGGTCCACTCCGACGAAAAGAGGACGTTAATGTCACTAAGTATCAAGTTATAACTTGCTTTTTTATTGAGATAGATTGAGACCAGTGGAGGAACTTGAGAACAAAGTCTAGGCCGCAAGTTCTATGTTCCATACATTGTTTTCCAGGACACATCGCTGTCGAGCCCCAACTCCACCGGCACGATGCAGCGCGGCACGTCCAAGGGCCGGCCGACTGTCGTGGACACCTTCAGGGCACAGCTGCAGTCGCTCGTCGATATGCTGCAAGCTACTGACGTGTGGTAAGTATCTACTGACACTAACAATAGTAACAATTTTTGTAAGATATCCGTGTAGTTATATACCGAGACGTTGATCAAGTAATTTCAAACAGTTGTCCAGTTGTAATTACATCAGAGAGAAGTAGAGGTACTTTACTGCCTGACAAAGTTGTAAAAACGTGAATGTTAAAAAAAGTAATTTCATTCCTCGTCAAATAACCACAACAGAATTGTCATTCCGGTCTAAAAATAATTTAAAAAAAAATAGACATTCATAGGGACTGCCGACAGAAGTGAAAACGGCGCGTCACCAGTTGGCGCAACACGTCACTGACGCGAACCCATAAGTTTACTACTAAACACGAAACTAGCCATCATTCAGGCCTGCATTTTACCGCTGATGGACTACGGAGTGGTGCAACTACTCTCAAGGTATAGCGCAACGAACCTTAGCAAAATCGAACGTTAATACAGAATAGCACTGAAAAATGCTGCACAACTACCAAGACGAACACCCACGGAAGCGGTCTGGGAGATGGCTGACATAGAAGCCTGGCATCTACGCGCCGAGGACCTCAATACCAAAATGTTGAAATGCATTGCAAAATTAGAAATAGAAGATCTTGAATCCCCTGGAGACGCCTACCAAGCGCACGGCGAATTTAACCCCCTCAGGGTTAATCACAAAAATATATTGTATGACCCTAATAAAAAAGGATACAAGCGGTGGCCTACTACTAATCTCTCAATGAGATAGACTTGACAGCACACAAAATAAATAATATATAATACGTAATCTGTTTGTATATTCTCACATATTGCGAATAAATAGAACCCAGCAAACATAGATCCATTAGGACATAAGTTAGCTGACTCACCTCTGCACGGCCCACTGGCCACGGAGATATTTTGTAATACACAAAGTAGGCAAATAAATGTTATAATAATTTATCTTTATTTCAGACAATACAGTCCATAAAAAAAAAACAACACAGTATAACAAAATTATAAAGAAGGCGTTAGTAGGGTTGTTAGTAGTACACAAAAAATTTTAAAATAGTTATTCTGATTCTGAACCCATAAGTTTGGTCGCTGAACGTGGCTAAAGCAGTATTCACTTCAAAAATTAACTGCATATCTAACTGAGAACAGTTAGTTAAAGAAACTACCTACGCGGCTACGCTCAGATTCTCAAATCGTTTGTGTGACAGGCCTTCAGTCTGTCTCCCGTAAGTTAGGGAAAATTTAAAATTAACTATATTCATCTAAAATTAACCAATCCACAGGTACGTCCGCTGCATAAAGCCCAACGAGAACAAAGAAGCGGGCAAGTACTCTGAACAACTCGTGCTGGAGCAGCTGAAGTACCTCGGCATGAACGAGATCGTGCGCATCCGACGCGACGGCTACCCCATCCACCTGCCGGCGCCGCACTTCCAGGCGCGCTACCGGTGCCTGCTGCCGCATCCACGGCCCAAGAGCCCCGAGATACAGTGAGTGTGTCATCATTATCATCATTAGCCGAAGGTTTTCACTGCAGGCCTTCTATACGGCGACCTCTCGCGCCCGGCCCTGGTTCAGGCTCCGAATGGGAGGCAGTCTCCGCCTTCTGCGAAGCAGTAATGCTCGCAAAGGCGGAGGCAGGACGCGTGAGGGAAGCTCAACGGAGTGTGGCCCTCACGGTCCCGGCCGCTACCACCGCAGGAGAGGTACTGGGCGTAGGACGTCGCGAGACGATCTCCGGACACCGTAGACCCGGGCCTGCGGACGGCGCGTAGTGTTCCACGCGCGCCTCATGAGATGTTGTCAGCCACCACTGTCGGGGTCCATCGTGGCCGGAGCCTGCATGCCTAGGGGTAGCGGATAAATTCTGAAAATGAGTTACTGCACCCCTGGGCAGTAAAGGAACAGGGGTGGGTTTTAGTCAGTAAGAGTCTGACGCCCTCCCGCTCCACCCAGAGTGGGAGAAGTCATTGGATGATTTCCCACCGACCAAAAACGAACAAAACAAAAAGTGTATTCGCTAACTCAGTTGACATCAATTCTGATAGGCACTATGGAGTACATAGCTACTTTGACGTATATTTGCTCGTGACTGTTGTACTCCTCACAATTTCTCAAAATAGAAATTAACTTTTAGTGCTACATAAAACACTTGGTACACTTCTTTCAACACTAACGATCGCTAGTAGATCCCCCGAATGCTCCATAAACAATGGAAATTATAGTAGCACAGTAACATAGTAGTTGTAAATCTCATGTTCTTACTCCACTTATTCAATTTGCAGAGCAATCACGGCGATAGTAAACGCGCCAAAGGACGACTGGCAGATCGGACACACGAAGATCTTCATGAGGAGTTCCGTACATGCGCCGTTGGAAGCCAAGAGGACGGCACTATTGCAATCTTCTGCACTACGCATACAGAAGGTAAATACAAAAATACTACCAGAGTTTTGCACCATCTAAGTATACCATCTAAGTAAGCACATGGAATACCATTTCTAAAGCTAAACAAGACAAAATATCGAGGCGAAAGAAGAAGTTTAAATTGATAGGATGCATCTCGTTTCTTTAATTCAATTTAATCGGCAATTTACTTTGTGATAGCTGCATCTTCTTCCTCGTTTTCTTGATAAAGTCCGTTGTTCTTAATCTTTCACTTTCTTAGTGTAACCGATCCAGCGCCAGTCTCATCTTCATTACCAACTTACAATCATCCTTTATCAACTATTTTGGGGGTCGGCTTCCAGTATAAGCAGTTGCAACTGAATACCAGTATTTACATAAAGCGACTATTTTATTTATTTTATTTTAGGAAAGTTTACAGCTACACATTTCAATATCTTGTAACAGTATGTAGAAGATGGCCAATTACAAGCTTCCACTGATAAATAATGTGAACAATATAAACACGAAAACAGCGACGCATGGATTACATACGACGCATGGAAAGTTGTTTGTTATTATGTGTAAAATCACGTATTTAAGTATCGGTCACTAATTACCAGTCACCCTATACAGGGTGTAACGGAAAGGTGTGGTCATATTTTAGGAGCCGGTTCTGCCCATGGAAATGAACAACTTTCTCTAAAGGCGCTCCCTCACCGGGAGCATTCGCGTGTAATGTAACGTTACAGAGTCGAGCATTACATCAGTGAGGGAGGAGAACTGAGCATTACAGTGCACAAACTGTAATGATACAAAACGAGTTTACATCAGTGAAGGAGGAGAACCGAGCATTACAATGCGCACCTTGTAATGATACAATGTGTAATATTTTGATACAACTTGTAACATCAATGCGCTTTTTTGTTGCCTCTGAATCAGAATGCTCGCAAATTCAAATCTATACTAAATGTTACATTATACGCGAATGCTCGTCAGTCAGGGAGGTAGTATTGTAATGTAGTGCTCAAAGTCGAATCTATAATGTTACATTACACGCGAACGCTCGTCGGTCAGGGAGGTAGTATTGTAATGTAATGCTCAAAGTCGAATCTATATGTTACATTGCACGCGAATGCTCCTGGTGAGGGAGCGCCTTAAGAAAAATTGAAAATTCCCAAAAAAAAAAAATTGGACTTTCCATACAAAGTTATCATCAGCTGATCAATATTTGTATGGTAGGTAAACATTTTTTTTTAGAATTTCCTCGTATTTTCTTGAAGAAAGTTGTTCATATCGATGGGCAGATGCAGTTCTTAAAATATGACCACACCTTTCCGTTACACTCTGTATATTTGACCACGATAACCCACTTACTAGGTCGTCAGTTCATCATCGTCTAACCCTATCAAACCTCCACAGTGGTACAAGGGCTCAGTGAAACGCCGTCAATACCTGACGTGGCGCAACGCAGCCGTGGTGCTCCAAGCGGCGCTCCGCGGCTGGAAGGAGCGAGCCGCCTTCCTCCGACTCCGGCGCGCTGCCCTCACGCTGCAGAGACACCTCCGCGGAGCCTTCGCCAGGGAGGTGGCCGCCGCGCTCCGCGAGATGAGGAGGGTCAACCAGGAGATCAAGCTGAGGGAGGAGAGGAACAGGTAAGGGGTTTTCTAGATAGGATGAGTTTTAATCGGGAATTGAGAAATAAAACGTGATTCTGGTATCATCTTCTTGCCCTTATCCCATGTTACTTGGGGTCGGCGCAACGCGGTTTTTTTTCTTCCATTCTGTCCTGTCAGCCGTCACGCTATCACTAACATCACTCCTCACACAATCCATCCATCTTTTCTTTGGTCTCCCTCTCCCACTCCATCCATCTACATTTATATTCATTACTCTTTTAGTTACATGTGTTTCATCCCTTCTCTTCACATGACCATACCAAGGTAAGCGGCTCCCTTTCAACTTTTCATTTCTCACTTTATCCATTCTCGTTACTCCACACATCCATCTCAACATTCTCATCTCCGCCACATGCAATCTTTTTCATCCGCCTTTTTCACAGCCCAACATTCTGATCCAATTCCATACAGTACGACAGTGGAAATTATATAACTGGTATAAGAGTGGAAAAGTGCTTTGGAGGAGTGGAATTTTCTGCCGTAGTCTGTGTTTTCTAATAGCTATGGGGTTTTTTAGTCCCGAGATCCAAAAGGGAAGCATGCTCCATCGTCGACCTCGTTATTAATTACGTGTGATGATATAGCGGCAAACGCTTTCTTTCGTACTGTAACAATGACGAATTCCTTATTAGGTCCCAGCTATAAACGATAAAAAAAAGCTCTTGTTACCTCATATTTCATAATAATACATCACTAACAATAGCTTTGATATTTCCTTCACATCATTCCATCCTAAACCGCCAACTTCTCTTCCAGTCTCCAAGAAAAAGCGAACCAAGAGCGAGCAGAACTCGAGAACATGGCTGACCAGCTCCGTGGTCTATCGTGCCCGACCAGCACGCGTGCCGAGTCGGTGAACCTGGACAACTTGTTCGACTTCCTAGCCGACGTGCCCACTCAGCGAGGCGCGCCAGACGGACAGCCCGACACGCACCAGCCGACCATCGCGGAGATCGGCGACTCTATGGAGAGGCTGGCTGATGATCTGCATCAAGAGGTTAGTAGTTATTTTTAGCACTATCGTTTTTAGGGTTCCGTACCCGAAGGGTCCAAACGGAGCCCTATTGCTGTCACTCACGTGTAACCGTCTTGTCTGTCCGTCGTCTATCACACAGGTTTTACAGCCAAACGGTTGGAGCACGTCCGCAGTCCGACACGCACTTGGCTGGTTTTTTTATTTTATTTTGCGACGGTAGACATGTGTGACGTGTGAAATAATCGGAAATCGAAAAAAAATTCGTGGAGCAAGCAATTTAAATGATTACGTAAGCAGATTTATTACAATTATTTACCCCCTCCCCCCCCCTCCCTCTCCCCCTTGTCAGCAAAAGTTAGCAAAGCTCTAACCCCCCTATTCATTATTTGTGGGAATCCCCGAATATTGGTTTTGTTTTCAAGCATAGACAATGTGTGGGCTGCCATATTTGTTAAAAAGTAAATAATTACTGCTGACGTAATCACCATCTAGACCCCCCCCACCTCCCATGTCATCAAAAATAAGCAAAGCACCCAGCCCCCTCCCTCCTGCCCCCGTATAGTGCTTAAGTAATACTTGAACGGTCCCTAGAAAGAAAGTAAAACAGTTTATTTGTGCTAGGTGTGATGAAAATAATTGGAGTAAGTAGACGAAGTGAAGTGGAAAAATATATAAAAAATATAAATAGGGAAAATATGCGTAACATCTACGTAAAAGCGTAGATGTTACGCATATTTACGCGTAGTGGTGGCCCAATGAGCCGCGACTTACCGAGTCGGAGGGGTCGTGGGTCCGAACCCAGGCAGGCTCTTTACTTTGTTTAATTTATTTCATAACCACTGCTCTCAAAACGGTGAAGAAAAACATCGTGAGAAAACCGGCATGTCCTAGAACCAAACATTCGAAGACATGTGACATCTACCAATCCGAACTGGGCCCGCGTGGTGGATTATGGCCCACACCCTCTCGCGGAGAGGCCTGTGTCCCAGCAGTGGGGGCATAAAAAGGCTGATAATGCTATTATGCTATCCACGTAAAACGGAATTTCGTCTTAAGAATTACTGCCACCTTTGAAAATAAAAGTATGTGTGTACTTATGTACGCACGTAAGAAGTTATACTTCTTTGGCGTAACAAGATAAAAAACCAAACTGTCACAAAGTTTACAAAAGGAAAACAATCATTCTTCATGAACATCATGGCTGTAGGTTTTTTGTGACGGTGTGCGTGCGCATCGAAAGAATTTACTCATCATTTTTCCCTAACGCGCCAAAAAAAGTATAATTTCAAAAATGTGTACGTAAGTCTATAAGTAGTATCTCTTTGATTCACAGTTGGAACACGTCCTAGCCGCGGAAATGAACGAGCTGAGCAAGTCTCACACTGAGGCACAGCGGAAACCGGATGGCGCGCCTTCAGAGTCCATCCCCCCTCCGCCCCCCTCCACGCTCGCCATCCAGCCCTGCGTGCCCCCCGCGCCCCCGCCACCGGCGTCCATGACGTCATCGCTCAACGGCGTGATGAGCACGTCGATGAATGGCATGTCGCCGATGTCGAACGGTGACGCGATGACGTCATCGCTGATCCTGCCGCCCCCGCCGCTGGTGGAACCGCTGTTGGAACAGTCTCCAGTATTCCCCCCGCCCCCCGCGTGCACCCTGCCGGAGCCTGCTGGCCCCCCGCCGCCACCACCACCCCTTACTAAAGGTAATGCTAATGGAGTTAAAGCTGATTTTTCAATAGACACGTAATTAGATAAATGTTACAGGTATAATGACGGTTGTAAAATCGGCTCATATTAAGTTAACTTTAAAGCAATGTAGATAGTTATAGCATGATTTATTACCACATAGTCATGAACACTTATGATAAGTTTGTAAATTCTAACTCTTGACCAGGAAAATATCAAAATCATTATAAATAACAGCCTGAAAAACCATAAAACAAGGTTTAAATACGAATTACAGTATAATATAAAATAACCAAAATACATGAAACATATTCCTTTGTGAGAGTCTGGAGTCAATACCTAGGGTACCCTGTGTGACGGATCACCAAGCTCTCACCCCGAATTTGTGTCGATGACTAATAACTGTCTCTGAATGAACAACCATCAAGAGGAGATATTTAAAACCGAACAAAAATGCGTAAATACAAAAAATGAGTAACATAAATAATTTAACTATTTTAGAAACTAAAAATAAAAAAGTGCTAATAAAACTTTTTAACAAAAAATTCAACCGACGAAAAAGAACTAAAAAGCAAAAAATAAATTAACCTTTTTAGTCTTGAGTATTGAGCTTTTTTACCTACATAAAATATCAAATTTTACATAAAATAATTATGAGTCGGCACCAAACAACAATCTGATTATTAAACATCTAAATTTTATATGTACGTAGAAATGAAGAAGGCTAGATGTATTATATTTTATTATTTGGCGCCGACTCAAAATTATTTTATATAAAATTTGATATTTTATGTAGGTAAATAAGCTCAATACTCAAGACTAAAAAGGTTAATTTATTTTTTGCCTTTTTACTTCTTTTTCGTCGGTTGAATTTTTTGTTAAAAAGTTTTTTATTATATGATTTTTTGTGATTCGCATCATCTTTTAGTACTCTGAGGCTAATTTCTAATCCTTCATCATTCCTCTTGGCACTGAGCTGATGATGTAACCATCCTTCCATGCGGTTCCCAGGATATTGACCAGTTGAGGTTACCTCCAATATTCTAAAGATGTCTTTTCTTCAAAGTATATTAAATTTTATCTGTCACTATAACCAGTTTTTTATATCTAACTTCCATTGTTTAGGAAAGGCATGGTTTCCATCATCAGCTCAGTTTCATGATGTGATGATTCCTAAATGCAAATACCTGATAAAGTTATGAAAAGTAAACAGAAACAATATTCGTGCCCAATTTTCAAGGTTTTCTCTCAATTTTATCAGGATTCCATGATCAAATCCTAATGTCCTTGACATGGGACTACTCTTGAGGTATACCCTATCTATGAAAAAATAATCATCAAAATCGGTTCATAAACAACGGAGTGAGGGCCGAACATACGTACAGAAACGCTTAACGTGCCCACATTTTTCGAAGTTTTCTCTCAATTTTTTCAGGATTCCATTATCAGATCCTAATGTCCTTGACATGGGACCACTCTTGAGGTATACCCTATCTATGAAAAATAGAATCATCAAAATCGGTTTATAAACAACGGAGTGAGGGCCGAACATACGTACAGAAACGCTAAACGTGCCCACAATTTTCGAGGTTTTCTCTCAATTTTATCAGGATTCCATAATCAGATCCTGATTTTATTGATATGGGACCACCCTTGAGGTATACCCTATCTAACAGAAAATAATCATCAGGATCGGTTCATAAATGACGGAGTGAGGGCTGAACATACACAAAAAAAAAACACATACGGTCGAATTGAGAACCTCCTCCTTTTTTTTCGTCGGTTAAAAATTAGTGAGCGATAAAAATATTACTACTTTTACAACAGACACAACACCACCAGAGCTAACCAATGGCATAATCCCCAACGGGAAGCTGTCAGTAGTGAAGAGCAAGGAGCCGATCTACGAAGCCGTGATACCGCGGCCGGCACCCGAGAGCGGCGAGCCCATGCCTCCGCCGCCGCCGCCGCCGCAACCCACGCCATCTGACAATAATGGGTATGTTGACAAACATAACATCTTAAACCATTTACAGGCACTTTTCAATAGTGAGGTTTCCTGGGTACAAAATTAATAATTCCATTTAGTTCGTAACTTAAATTATTATCCAAAAATATTGAACACGTATTTTTGCTAGAATCAATCGTGAATCTTTGACAGTCGTTACGGGTCGTCAGAAGCCCAAAAGTGTGACAACGTCTTACCAAGGTATCGTATTACCCAGTAACTGGGTTGTGGAGGTCAGATAGGCAGTCGCTTCATTTAAAATACTGGTATTCAGCTGCATCCGGTTAGACTGGAAGCCGACCCCAAGATATTTGGGAAAAGGCTGGGCAGATTATTTTTTTTTGCGAAAATCAGTCTCGTTGGGTATCGATAGCTAAAATGGATAAAAAAAAAACACGTAAATATACCAATGGACCACCGTCTATTGACCTCGTAATCGGCTGTTTTTACTTAGTTTTTTTTGTTCCTAACTAATTCGAGGGCTTAGCACTGGTGGCCCAGTGGTAAATTATTTCATCACCACTGCTCTCAAAATGGTGAAGGAACACATCGTGAAGAAACCATCATGTCTTAGAACCAAATATTCGAAGACAAGTAACATCCACCAAAACGCATGGGGCCTGCGTGGTGCGATACGACCCACATCCTCTCACAGAGAGGTCTGTATCCCATCAGTAGAAACATTAAAAGCTATGGTATATTTAATTTGTCCTTATGCTATTAACTTGAGCATCTTCATTTGATCATAGATCTGCCAATGATGAGAATTCACAAACTAAGCAAAGTACAAGGACACAAGTATTCTCGAAACGGAGGAAACCTTTGAAACGACCTCGATGGCGTTGAAACTGAATGATGTCAGCATTATACTACGCACTACTGATCTTTGAGTCTGTGAAGCTAGGTTAGTCATATTGTGATAATCCGTCAGGTCCAGCACGTCTCCTATCGGAGACGCGACAATAGGGAATGTGCATGATATTTTTTTATTTGTTCAATTGGAGACTTATTCAATAGTGAACAAATATGAAGGAATTTTCATATCATCATCAGCGACGAAGTTATAAAGCTTTAAAGTTGATAATTAGAAAGAGAAGTCCGACGTGTTCTTTGACGTCAAAGGAAATGACGCCCATACAACTGCCATAGAAAACAGCGTTTTCGAGAGGGACAGATATATTTGTTTAAAATTGTTATATCTCGTTGTATTTTCCATCAATTTTGATTCTGGTTTTAATTTTCGTAATCTATTTTAGTATATTCATCGTTATACCGGTTAGATTACAAATATTTTTTTCATGCATATTCTCTATTGGTTTTTAATTGTCTCCTATTCCCTAAAACTATTTCTTAGAAAATTTGTTCTAAATGATAAAATCCAATGTTCAGCTAACACAGACTCGCATACAAAAAAATCCGTGGCGCGTAGCGTAGCCCCATCAAAAGAAGTTTATTTCTTTCATGTTGTGACATACTGTAACATAGAAGTAATACATTACTTAGATAGACGTTGTTGACTGTTTATTTTTACTACACCCCAACAGGCAATTACAGTAGAGTCCCTAATCCGGCAGTATTCAAAACCGAATGGTCGGATTACTGAATTGTTTAGAAAAAATCAAGATGGTTAAAATAACGCATTTTAGAATGTCCAAATTTAATAAGGGACTATGTAGAAAGCGAGTAGGCTCGGGTGGAGGGTGCCGGATTAGTGAGACTATTGTATATTGCTCCACGTAAATCAGTCTTTAGCCCTTGGTCATAAACTTTTTCGCAGTAAAAATCTACGGCAGGGTAACTGCACTGCGCCGTAAGGACCGTTTATGTCAATCAGTTTCCACAGCGATCCATATAACCCTGGTGACAGTGTCTACACAAGGACAAAAATACCATAAGTTTTTAGTCAGGAAGTAAAAAAAAAAATTAAATTTTAATTTTAATCTTAATCCTAAGTCTGACACGCCCTCCCGCTCCACGCAGAGCGGTAGAAGTTATTTGATGATATCCCACAAAAAAAACAAAGGACAGTGATCAGAACTTAACCCTTTCATAATCAAAGTTTTTCGTGCTCTAATCATTAACAACTTTTTCTCTCTCGACAGGTTCACCCACAAAGAGATTGAGACGGAACCGGAACCTTCGGACGCACCGCTACCTCCTCTGCCGCCCATGGATGGGCCGTCTCCTCCACCAGTACCCATGGATACCTGCATCAGTCCGCCACCTATGATGAACGGCGACTCTACGGTAAATCTCGTAACTTTAACTCACTTGACGCATTTGCTCTAAAATACTCGAAATGTAATAATGGCTCAATTACATCTTCCGATTTCAAGGGCAATTTAGGAAACAGTAAGGTGAGATTGAAAGGTCCCGATTTGACTTCCTAAATTGTAGTTCCTGTATTGTACGATTTAGGATAGTGTAATCGCATCACTCCGATTTATAGCTAAGTGTTGCCAATTTAGCGACTTTGTCGCTACAAATGGGATATCAGTATTTTTGTATGTGTTTAAAATTAAATTAAATTTCCCAAAGTCCCTTTCCCAGAAAAAAAAAATCTGAGTCCGCTCTTTTTATTTTTTAGTCCGCTCCTGGTAGAATCAGTTTTTAAGAGACTTTATAGCGACTTTTGATATTCTGTCTAGGCACTCGAATTTCTAAGAGTTGGCAACACTGCCGACTTAGGAGCCCGATTTAGGAGTTCAATTTAGGATAGTGTAATCGCTCGCTTCCTACTTCCTAGTTTGTTCCTAAATTGGGTCCCTTGAAATCGGAAGATGTAATTGAGCTTTAACAGGGTACTGTCAGCAACATTAGTAATTAAAAGGGGTACTTTTGTACACTATTTAAATAGACACGAAATTATTATTTGATACCCTACTTTTCAGCATCTCACGTAGCTAATAGGTACATTTTTGTATTATCAGAATTTATAAAACTTTTATTGTTTTATAGCTCGCTCATTATGATAAAAATAACTGAAATATTAATCGACTTTTGATGCTGACCGTACAAAAGTTCCGTACGTCAAACGGGGTGAATAGGAACGCAGGGGTGATTAGAAACAAAACAAAAGGGGTTTTCACGTTATTTAGAAAGTGTTTGTAGCATTCGATTTATTCATGAATTGGTGTATAAACTAAGTCGATGGTTTGCTAGAAACCAATATTACGTTATCAAAGTGAAAATCCTATTCAAAGTTTTGTTTCTATTCACCCAGTTTGTAGGTACTATTTATGCAAAAATGCTTGAATATAATAAATAAGGTCTCTATAAAGCTCCCCCTCTACTAGAGAGGAGGCCTGATTCCCAGCAGTGGGAACATTATAAAGCTGATATTGTGTTGTGTAATATCCAGTGATCGGACACGGCACGTATATATGAATATGGATATGCTGCCGGGATTCCGGGATTTTGTAATAATTAAGATTTTTTTGAAATTTAAAATATTGTAATGTGTAAGATGAAGAATATATCAATATGAATAAGGAATTTTTAACCCTTTTGCTGTCTTTTTAATAGAATATGTGATCGGCCTTCTATAATAAAAAAAAAACTATGGCATGGCTCAAGAATCTAATATACAGGGTGTAACGGAAAGGTGTGGTCATATTTTGGGAGCCGGTTCTGCCCATGGGAATGAACAACTTTCTCTAAGAAAAAATTGAAAATTCCCAAAAAAAGATATTGGACTTTCCATACAAACTGATCATCAGCTGATCAATATTTGTATGGGAGGTAAAAAAATTTTTTTAGAATTTCCTCGGATTTTTTTGAAGAAAGTAGTTTATATCGATGGGCAGATGCAGTTCTTAAAATATGACCACACCTTTCCGTTACACCCTGTATAATAATTACAAGCAGCAGATAATAAAGTTGCAAGAAATAACTACTAAATTAGTCATTTGTAAGTTTCGAATGGACGCACAAAAGTAAGATTCACTTTATTATTTGATAAATAAGAAACAAACAATTTTAAACGTTTAGCTATCGCATTCTATAAATTTCAAATGTAGTAGTTTAAAAATCTTTAAAATCACAATATTTAATTCAATCCCGTGAGTACCAAAATGAAATCCCGGAAAAAAGGCTTATCCATTTTATGGTTATTCATGATGCAAGTACGTAAAATTAATCTACCTACTCCGATCACTGGTAATATCTATAGAACATTATAAATACTGTTATGTAGCAAACATACGTAAAATTCTTAGTGTCTTTATTGCTTAAAAACTTTTTCCCAACAGAGTATAGACCGCAACGCGCGTCGCAAGGAGCGCGTCGAACGTCGGCTTCATCAGATAGAGGCCCAGGCGACCACACTGCCGCCCACGACCCCGCCTGCCGACGTCACAAACGACTTGTCCGAGTTTGCCAAGTTATACTTCAACGACCACCCGCGCTCGCCTGAAGGTAAACTAGACCTTAACTACATAAAACTAACGTTGATAGTTGCGTAATATATCGTACCCTATCCATCTTGGCAAAACTTTTACATAATTTGGTCTTCGTTATGGGACAAACTGAATTACAAAGGCTAGTACTTTGCCTTAGATATTAGGCGTATACAAAAATTAGTGTACAACATTCTCGTATAATAAAGGAGAAAAAATAAATTATAATTAGGAACTAAAACTAATAAAAATTATTCGTAAACAAACTATTAAAAAATAATAATAATAATAACGCTTATGATGACGTGCAAACGTAGTACCTAAACGTATTCATTATTTGTTGGGATCCCCGAATATGCGTTCGTTTTCAAGCATAGGCAAGTGTGTGAGTTGCCATATGTGTAAAAAAGTAAATAATTACTGCCGACGTAATCACCATCTAGACCCCCCCCCCCCCCTCCACCCTCCATGTCACCAAAAATAAGGAAAGCATAGACCCCCGCCCCCTCTATAGTGCTTACGTGATACTAGAACGGCCCCTATGGTAAAACGCATCAAGCGTCAGTTTCGTGAAAAGGAGTTGTGCAGAATTACCGAAAATCCTGAGGTGTCGCTTGACGCTCCCGTTATGAACAAACTTTTTTTGGAAAGATAATGTGACGTACAATCGACCTGCATCAAAAACTTATTTTATTCATTTTGACACTCGATTCATGTTTCTTAAGGCCGTCCAATTGGAAAGCGTCTAAAATAATCACTTTTGTGTTCCGTTGTAATAAGGTTTAAAATAAACGAAAAGATACATCTAACCTTATACTCCTCAGGCACTATCATGGCGACGTTGACCCGCAAGAGCAAGTCGATGGAGTTGCTGACCAAGGAGGAGATGATCACGTACCACAAAGGGAACAACATTCCTACCTCGCACATTCAGCTTCATGATCCCGACAGCGTTACTGCGGCCGTTAATATATTTAGAGTAAGTATTCGCATTTAAATACATACACTTAGGAAACGTTTGTCTCGGCATTGGAACTATTAAACAAAAAATGACTAAAAAAAAAAGTTAGTCAGATAAAGGGAACTCGATAGATATTAAAAATCGAGAATCTGAAGTAAATAATAATAAACTAGCCCATGTTCACAGAATTTTTGTTTATTTTTTTTAAACTTCGGTTAGTTAGCCCAGCCTTTTCCGACATGTCCAGACGGCTTCAGTCTAACGATGTGTCTGACGACGTATCAGACGGCTTCCAGTCTAAGGCTGGCTTCACAGCTGTCAGGGAGACCCGTACGGGCCGCCCTTACCGGCTCCCGGAACGGAGTATGTCACGTATGTCTCCGTTCCGGGAGCCCGTACATGTCTCTCGGATAGCTGTGCAGCCAGCCTAACTACGTGTCAGACCGCTTCCATCCTAACCAAATGTAGCTTAGGATACTTGTTAAAACTTCATGAGACCGTATCATTTGATTTTCTTGTTTAGGATCTATGCCGCTACATGCGCGGCGAGTTGACGGCTGAAAAGGAGACGCAAGTGATACAGTCGGTCATCGGAAAGGGCATCGAGCGAGAAGAATTGAGAGATGAGATTTTGGTGCAGTGCGTTCGACAGGTGCGTTTAGTATTTTTCTTTTTTTAGCTTTGCAAGCTCGCGCTTGACTATTATCTCATCTGATGGTAAGCGATGATATGGTCGACGATGGAGCACGCTTTTCTAGAAGTAACCTATTCACTCCTAAAAATCCCTAGGTTGGCTTTACCCCGACAAAGAATACCGTAAGACATTATGGAAATAACTAAAATAGACTAACCGTGCTGTGTCAACGTCAGTGTATTGTCTAACTTTTCTGACGGCGTAGGCGGCGGAACTAAGCCTTCCCGGTAGGCTTAATATATGTGCCCCATTAACGTTTGGAATCACCAGTTATACCCAAAAAAACGTCCACAGTTTCAGTCACTTCTTTACTTAAGATAACATTGGGTCCTAGATTTCTATCATTAGATAAGGCAAACTTTATACATTTAGTTTTCTTAGCATAGAGAACTAAGCGTAAACCAATCCGTAGTTATAAATCTACTTTAAAGATAAGACAGGTATAATCTGCAAACAGTTGCAGTACTACGTCACAGATACCCTTTAAAAGTGTGGTAAATCATCAATATACACATAAAAGAAGAATGGTCCCAATATCGACCCTTGAGGCATACCTAAATGTACTGGTAGCCCGGAAGACTTTACACCATTGACATCTACACATTGGAACCTATTACATAAATATGTATCAATTACGTTGAGAGCTTCGTTTTGGAGACCATAATGACGTAGCTTACGCAAAAGCGTGTCATGGTATACGCAATCAAAATCTTTGGACAGATCACAGAAAACGCCGATTGCAATTTGCGAGTTCTCCCATGCGTTAAATATGTGTAGGAGAGCAACACCCGCATCTGTAGTGCATCGACCTTTTGTAAAGCCATATTGTTTATTATGAAGGATCAACTGCTTCAATATTAACTTTTCAATTCAAATATTTTGCTAAATGTAGTAGTAGGTAGGTAGAAATGGCCTGAAATTGCTTATTACCCGATTTAAATAGAGGTATGACTACTATTCTTCATGAGATAGGAAAAGTTCCCGAGTTCACGCATTTATTAAAATTTACTGCAAGATAGGGTGCTACTATTGTGTAATGTCTATTATATTACTCAAAAGTCTGATGTAGATCCAGTAATCACCCCAGAATTGAATTATACAGTAGGCATGTAGAGAAATGTTGACGCAACATTCTGTAGTAGTTCTAATTTACTTGCGCGGTGAACCTCAATTGTCAGGTACGTTTTAATTTTAAACATTACCAAAGAACATTATATGCAGACACAAAAGCCAATTTAAGGCGTATATATCCGCCAAGTGGCGCCCTCATTGAATAACAATGTTTCGTATCCAAAGTAGTAGGCAAAAGTGTCAAAAACGGTCGTTTTTGGTACTCTTGCCTACTCCTTTGAATACCAATTGAATACCATTTTGAGTTCTGTTTTAACAACGTAAAAATACCTTATCCTCTTTGTAACAAACTCAACATATGATTCTTTAATCTTTATTTTCTATGCTAAGATATGATTTTTTATTCAATGAGGGCGCCACTTATGCGGAGGTAGGCCCTTAACATGAAATTTGTTGTTTGTCTAGATAACGGAATGTCCTAACGAAGAATGGGCAGAGCGCGTGTGGCTGGTGCTGTGCCTGTGCGCGGTGGCGTGGCAGCCGTCGCGCGGCCTGGCGCGCTACTACAGCGCGTGGCTGCGGGCTCGTGCGCGCCTGCTGTCGCCCGCCTCGCCTGCGTCCCCTGCGTCCCCGGCGGCGCGCGAGGCGCACTGCGCGCAGTGGTGCCTCGACAACTGCCGCGGGGCCGCGCCTCGCCAGCTGCCGCCCAGCACTGTGGAGATCGCTGTGAGTATTGTACGACCTCAAGACACCAGTACGGCCTCCAGGAATCCTTCGAAGTTTGGGGGGATGTCTCGGAGCATAGACTCGCTGGCTTATTTTTATTTTATTTATAGAGGCACACCAACGACTTATTTACAAATAATATCAACAATATTTTAAAACAATTAAGAGGGATCCTGTGTAAAAAAGTCAATTATAGGCGTGCACTGGCTTACTGCGAGAATGCGGTGTATAAGAGGTAACTGGCTACAGTTGGATAAGAAAAGAGATGAGCGCGCGATAAACTCTATATTGATTTTTATAAGAATTACATGTGTGCCCACTTGCAAGGGCAAAACTCAAGTCTGACCTAAAACAAATGTGACGCCTATTCTTTTATAATTATTCCATCGACTCTTCAATAATCTCAACAGCCAGCTGAAGGCCGTTACAGACCCGCTGAGATTTGGCTGTGTCTACAATCGCCACAGTATTATATAATTAACTAGCGACGCGCCCCGGCTTCGCACGGGTGCAATTTTGTTTATTTGATTTCCCAAAATTTTTTCTTTGCTATAAACCTTACGGAGCCCGAGACCTTTCCAACGAATGCAAAACCGTGGAAATCGGTTTGTGCGTTCTGGAGTTATAGCGTCAGGAAGGAAAACCCGACTTATTTTTATATATAATTAATTAAAGATAGATAGATGGGAAGAGGCCAGACGGAATGACCATAATGCCTTGGAAGTTGGGTAGGCCTTTGGTGTGAGATGCAACATGTGTCGACACCCTTGCGCCATCCCATCTTCTTAGCACGGCGGGCTGTGCTGGGGCGGCTGCTGCAGGTGCAGAAAACCTTAAACGGCGCAAATATAACAACCTTATTGGGAGTTACATGTTTGAGCCGTTTGCGATTGCAACACTAGGGCCATGGGGTCCGAGAGCTCATCGAGTTTTTCGGCATATCGGCAAGCTGGTAGTCGGCTCTTCATGTGACCAGAGAGAGCTGGGGTTTTCTTTGGACAACGAATCAGTATTGCTATTCAACGTGGCAATGCTGCTAGCGTTCTGGGCGCTTTTTCCATTGACAGCGGTCTAGGGTTCCGTACCAAATGAGGGAATTTTGATATGTCATTAGATTAGTATTTCTTGGTAAAATATACGTAATAATAAACATTATCACCAAATTTCAAGTTCTTTGGAACATAATTTTGTGACAGACAACGGACAGACAGAAAGAAGGACACGTGAGTGACAACAATAGGGCTCCGTTTGGACCCTTCGGGTACGGAACCCTAAAAGTGTGTTTAAATTAAAACTTGTATCCAACAGGCAATGCGTCGCCTCGGCACTATAGTGTGCCGCTTCTTCTTCCTCGACGGGCGCACGAAAGCCATAGACGTGCACCCCGCCGACACCGCCGCCGCCGCCGCCGCGCGCCTGGCTGACAAGCTCGGCCTGGCGCCGCACTCGCGCGCCGGCTGGGCCGTGTACCAGCAGCGAGCGGGCAGCGAGGAGCATGTGCGGGCTACGCATTACTTGTACGACGTCATCGCGGCCTGGGAGATGTGAGTACTATACAGCATGTAACAAAAACCCTGTCCGATCCAATAAAGGCGTATGTATTCCTGGTTTAACATTAACGTACCAGAAAATTTGTAAAAAAAAATGTAACTCATAAAAACCAAGAGTATCGATTTTTAATTTTATAAAATATGCGAAATTTAACACTAAATATGACAAAAGTTGACAACACTCCACCGGCCGGCGAAATCTTTTAATTTTTACCTATTTTTATATCAAACGATACCGCCAGGTATCCGATATCGCTCAGGAGAGGCATCGTTGAAACGAAACAGTAGGTGAACTTTGTCGAGCGCTCAGTGCTGCCTTTGATAAGTTTTTCTTTTTAATTAATTATTTTCGTTATGGAAAAATAATTATCTCGTATCCATTAAATGATAACGTATATGTTTACGCAGTACGTTACCAAGTCATACCCTTCAGGATCGGACAGGGTTTTTGTAACATGCGTAGAGCACTTTCAATGTTAAAGTGTTTCCATGATCCTGCGGTTGACTGCACTTAAATATTTTTTTCTCACTTTCGAAATCCTTACTTAACATGAGTATTTGTATTGTGCAGGCAACAAGGCCCCGGCGGCGGCTCGGCCGACAACCGCTTCGTGTTCAAGCGGCGCTTGTTCCGCGGCGGCCGCGACCTGCCGCACGACCCCGTGGAGGTGGCGCTGCTGTACGCGCAGGCCGTGCACAGTGTCGTCAAGGTAAGATGACATGCTGCGTCGTTTGCCTTCGTGAGCTATTGGAAAATCAATTTTAAAACCTTAAATTAAAATTTATTTTGCGCTACTTGGTTTAAAGTCACCCAAAGGACAATAGAGAGAGGACTATGCTCGCAGCTTCCTTGCGTGATTGAATCAGGAATGAAGATATCCGCAAGAGAACCAGAAGTATCGACAAACTTAGATGGAAGTAGGCAGTTTAGTGGCATATTGCTCGCAGAACAGATGGTCAATGAAACCGAAAGGTTCTGGAGTGGCGATCGCGTACCGGAAGATGCAGCGTTGCTTGGAAAACTTTCCTCATCATTAGGTCATCGGTCCACCTTGTTTCCCCAAGATGGGCCGGTGGACTGGTGAGGATCGTTTGAGTCCGATAGGTGGGTGCGAGACACACAGGACCGATCATTGTGGCGACATTTGGGGGTAGCCTATGTCCAGCAGTGGATGTCTTTCAGCTGAAATAATAATGATTCGCTACAATGAACCGAAAAAAAGAAAAAGTTTTATAACTCAAATGGTATCAAGCTTGAAAATATCAACTATAGCGTTTATTCTTAGTACACCCCTCTCTATTTAAAAAAAAATACCTTCTAATTTTGAACACAGCCGCTCGACTAAAACAGTTGCTATTATATATCGTCGTATGTGCCAGATGGACGAGTTCCCTGTATCGGAGAAGGTGGCCCTGCAGCTGGCCGGGCTTCAGGCGCAGGTGTCGTTGGGCGAGCCCCCACCGAGCCCGCCGCCGCCGCACACTCGCGCCTACTACGCGCAGCCCGAGCAGTTCCTGCCGCAGAGGATCGCGCGGGCCCGACCGGCGCAGCAATGGGTGAGTTGCCCAGCTGATAACTGTTTTAAATGAAAGCGTCTGGGAAGACTGTGATTTTTTTTTACGTGTTACTCAATTTACAGCTCAGCACAATATGTGGTTGTCTGTGATTTAAAGTTATTCACCACTATGAAAATGTGTACTTCATTAAAATTATTTATTTAATTAATTTCTGATTCATTATTAAGTTTAGCCAAAAGTTTTTATGATACGGTCTAAGACGTTCACATTTACCTATTTAATTATTTTATTATATTTAGAATACTTACAGCTGATACCTACATACATTCTTATATATTCTGTAGAGAGCTATAAATTGCAAGATATTGTGCTAACGCGGCAACCTCCTAGTTTTTAGCACATAATTCACATTTAGAGCTACGCTAGTCGCAGTATCTGTATAACCAGAAAAATAGTGTACTATGTATTATTTTATCATTTCTGTCTTACTTTATCGATCAAATTACAGTGTAGCTAAGCTCATAGCATAGTTAATTAATAGCACTCAATGGGATCTAAAACGTGATTGACTCCCACCAGGCAACAATTCTTGCGCAAGCGCATCGCCAGTACGGCGCGGGCCGGGCGGAGCTGACGGCGAAGGCGCTGTACCTGTCGTGCGTGATGCAGTACCCGCTGTATGGAGTCACTCTCTTCCCTGTCACCTACAAGGGCTACTGGGCACATGGTGAGCGCATTTACGCAAATCCTACTAATATTATAAAATGTGAAAGTTTGTGAGGATTTTTGTTATCTTTCACGCAAAAGTTTTACAATAATATAGCTTAGATATCAGAAGAACAATGTAATACTAATTTAATTTGACGGCACGGTTGGCGTAGTGGTTGAGCGTTCGGCTGCTGCGCTGCGTGTCGCGTGTTCGATCCCCGCATGGAACAAATATTTGTATGGCCTACAGATAGTTGTTTCTGGTCTGGATGTCTTGTGTATGTGAGTTTACATGTTTGTGAACGCACCCACGATACAGGAATAATTCCTACTGTGGGCAAAACTTATTAAAAAAAAAAACGCGCTGACAAAGCCGCTGGCAGAAATAAAATAACATCTTTGCTTTTGGTATATACTATTTGGAATGCGAATGAAGTTTTATCCACACACATTAGTCACTTACCGTCAATTCGCTGGTCAGACACGTCAAAAAAGAAAGTTAAAGAAATAGTACCTAGAACATTAGCCCCGCACGTCAGTCACAAACTGCGTGATATTCACACGCAATCAGTTACGTCCTTCACGTAAACGTGACTGATAGGCGGTTACACGGTCACGTAACTGATTTGTGTACGAACCTTTGTTAATACGTTTTGTTAAAACTGAAACCACGAAGACCTAAGTCAATTAATAGGGAATATGCATGAAAAAAATATTTGTTATCTAACCGGTTTATCGATGAGTATACTAAAATAGAGTACGAACAGTAAAAGCAGAATCAAAATTGATCGAAAATTAAACGAGATATAACAATTTTAAACAAATATATCTGTCCCTCTCTCGAAACGCTGTTTTCAATGGCAGTTGTATGGGCGTCATGTTCTTTGACGTCAAAAAACACGTCGGACTTCTCTTTCTAATTATCAACTTTAAAGCTTTATAACTTCGTCACACGTTCACTATTGTTAATAAGTCTTCAATTGAACAAATAAAACAATGTTATGCATATTTCCTATTGTCAATTGAACATCAATCGGTCTGCCTAAGCATGCCGCGTTCGAAAACTGACACAATAACTGGTCTCGTCAGGTCCCAACGTATTACTCGGTGTGGGCTCCGAAGGCGTGGTCCTCGTGCGTCCCACCGACAAAGTGGTCCTCGCGGAGTACCCCTACACCAACATCGCCGCCCTGCTCATGGACCCCGTGGACAACGGCCTCACCATCAGCCTCACGCACCACGGCCAGCACGACGGACACCGGTATGTTGATAACGATCGCGACGAGGATGTCACGCAGCATGCCACGGATGAGGGACAGCGGTATGTTACACTTTGGTAGTACGCTTCAACGTAACGGGACGCCTGCCGCGCGCTGAAGAGAAACTAACAAATTAACGTGCAAGGTTAAATAGCTTGCGACCTGCAATCATGAATAGTTGTCACACTGCCCCCCATGCCCTGCAGCGTGGCTCAGGGCAGTGTGCACGACGCCTGAGGTCTCGTCCTAATAGAAAACAATCGTCTCGTATCGTTCATTTGTTCGGCAAAAGTGAAATATCGGGCTCTTGTCGCCGCGACGACTGCTTCGGGACCCGAGCGATCGTCACGTTAATTTGTTCGGTAAACCCGAAGTTCGGATTTACCGAACAAATTAACGTGACGATCGCTTATTCGAGCTATGAGCGATTTCTATTAAGACCAGTCCTTAGGCGTCGTCCTAATATGAAGCGACCAATCGCGCGAATACGCGATCATCGTGCTTATTTGTATGGCAAACCTTCGTGCAAAATGTATGGCAACGACATTACCTGCAGAGAGACCTGTCACGTGGCTCACGCCTAATAATGTCGTTGCCATACATTTTGCACGAAGCGTTAGTAATCTTGTCTAACCCCCCTGATCGCGTTGTCGCGTCGACAGAGGGCGCTTTCCGATTTTTCCGTACAAATGACTGCGACGATCGCGTATTCGGGTTCTATTAGGACGACGCCTAACTCGCCAGTTCAGCGTAGCTTCAAATATCAACGAAGGACGAGAAGGCTTCTCTCTGAGACCGCTGAAAAAAAAATTACTGCTAAAAACATCTGCTCTACAGCCAACGCTCCATGTGCCTTTATGTAGTTGTCGCATTTCATGAACGCGTTTCAATAAATACAATCTAAACCTTATGTCATTGGCATAAGAGTCTCATGACGCGCGCTCGTGATTTGCAAGCTACCTAGCTATTAGTACGCGAAACTTTATTATTGTTCCTCATACCTTCACAAAACTTATCTACAAATTGGTCTATAGGTGCATCGTATTGGAGTCTCCTCAGAAGAACGAGGCCGCGTGGCTCATGGCTGCCTATAGTCCTGTCTTGGCTAATGGCTTAGCTGATGAGCCCCCGAGACGAGCGGCGCCTACATCGGAGAGGTCACGCTTGGCCGCTGCGCTCAAGAGTGCACGTCGGGCTCTGGTTGATTCTGGAATGCTCAGGAGACCCACTGAAGCTTCTGCCGGGAACTTCTTGAGGAATACTCTGAGGAGGTGGGTAGCAGTAGATTTAAATGCATATATTCTGACCTGTAAATCTCAAAAAAGGGGGTAGAATACGGTGTTGTAAGAAGTTTTTTAAAATACAAACAAAACATAAGAGAATAATCGGCTGTGTAAAGTTCATTGGCATTTCACCCGTTCAATTATTGTAAGTGTATGTAAATGGGTTCACACAAATCCATAGCCGGGCAAAAATCCAACTCTGGTCTGAGAAATTCATAAAAAATATTTATCTATCGTTTTGGTATCCAGGTTAAGCAAGCACCGTCTAGAGAAGATGCGCCTGGATATGGCTGCAGAGAGCCAGGGGGAGAGCTACAAGAGCTTCCCAGCCGGCTACTGGAGCTGGTCGCGCAGCCTGCCGCACTCGCTCACCAAGCTCAACGAGGCCGAGGAGGTGGCCGCCATGCAGATATTCAAGGTGAGCTCATCATCGAGTTACAAGTGCTTGCCGGCCGGCGTGTATATTTTGTGTTGGTTAAAAAAACTGCACAGGTATGTCTCCCATACACGCTCCGGTGTACCTGCATGTAAACCGGAGCGTGTATGGCGGCCATTCCCCACTTCGTTGGAATCGGATTCCAGTCTTACCGGATACAGCTGTATTTTATATGGAAACCTATGTGACTGCCACAAGAAAACAGTCCTTGGTAAGACTGTTTGTCAGACTCTCGCTCGGGCTTAAAAACCCTGCAAAAAAATGTAAAACGCGAATTTAGAGCATTGGGGAAAGTCTGTCAGGTGTATTATTTCCTGCCTATTACTCGCCCTTGTTCTAAAGTTAACCTAGTTTCTAGTACTACCATTAATTCGACAGCAAAAAATTTATAACTTCATGTTTACGCTAGTGTTCTCCTACTTAGAGTTGCGATTGAAAATGAACTGATTGAGCGGTCCGTGTATGGCAAATAATAATAATAATATTTTTTTTTTTTTTCCATATGTGTCAATTTTGTGTTTAAGCTATCGGCTCTGACTGCTCCAAGCAGTCAGTGTAAGGAAGCACTAACAGACCTTTCTCTGAAATCACTAGCTAAAATCTCAAACTATCAATTGGTTCACAGGACATCATGAGTCACGCCGGCCTGACGGCCACCCACGATGGGAGCACCACAAACCTCGCCAACAACAACGTGACGCCGCAGCACGAGGACAGCGACGACCGCGTGGCGCTGGCGCAGGCGCTGCTGCAGCGCTGTCTGCAGAAGGACACCTTGTTGTGCGAGCTGTACATGCAGCTTATCAAACAGGTGTGTTCAAGTGTGCTCGTTGTTATCTGAATTTTCTGTTTAATTTGATATTATTTGACATTTTCAACGGTTTCTTTTTTTTATTGTTGATGGGCACGCGTTTGACCACTATCTCACTTGATGGTAAGCGATGATGTGGTCGAAGATGGAGCACGCTTGCCTAGAAGTAACCTATTCACTCTTTGACTTAAAGACTCCCAGGTTGTGGCTATTTTCGCTAAAGGATCCTTGTCGGATTCGTTATAAACGTCCGTTCCAACAATAATAATGTAATTTTATGTAAAACGTTCATTTGTTTCGGATTCATATGGAGCCTCTAACACACCAGAGACTATAAAATCCAAATTTCGGAAGTCGGTAAGCAGATAGGCCGTAGGGACCTCCTCTGCATGGCTGATTTCAGTCCTGGCCCAGTCCTTGAAACTGAAAGTATAACAACAAAGACCTCTTAACCTTTTGCGTGTCTAGCGGACAGCGCATGGATAACGTAAACAATTAAAAATCTATTGTGTCTGGTAACTAGATGCGCGACGGGTTAAACATACTGATGCCGATTCATTTGTGCATAAACTTAACTTAATTTAGACTATTGCTATCTTTTTCTCTCTAATGAAACAAGAAAGAGACGGACGTAAATTAAGCTGTCAAATTTAGTTGACCTAATATTTCCATACAAATTAAAAGGGTACACGTAAAAACATGTCGACTAAAACACGGTAAAGCGCAAGGCGTAAACTAGTCTTACATCTCTAACTTAGTTATAGCCGTCCTTTTGTCGCACTGCCTTTTAGTAAAAAATAGCGAGCTATTCTCTAATTACAGTTTAGTTATTTAATAAGAGAATCGGCACCAGTCTATAGAAAAAAAAAGTGTACGTGAACCTTCACACACATACAAGAGCAACCCGCTTTGGTGAGGTACGACCATCATACATCGCGCCACTTCCCACCTCAGTAGTTAGGCCAGTGCTTCAGACAATAATCTCCATGTCCCCCAGACGACGGAGCACCCGGAGCCGTCGTCCCGCGTGTCGGCGCGGCACTGGGCGCTGCTGTGCGCCGCCGTGGGCGCCGCGCTGCCGCCCGCCAAGCCGCTGCGGCGCCTGCTGCTGGCGCACCTGCGGTACCGCGGCACGGCGCTGCACGCCGGCGAGGAGGGCAAGTTTGCGAGACGGGCCGAACAGGTGTGTAGCCACTCTTACTTATTTCACTTTCTTTGCCACTGGATGGCGTAGAAAAAAAAACAAGGATTGAAGACCGCAAAACCAGATAGGGAACGTGCACGGCGTAGTCTGTGCCATCTAGTGGAGTAATTTCGAAACTTTTACCCTTTTAAATTTGTCATTGACATTTCCGTGCCATATATGAATACACACACGTATCATGCGCACATACAGCACGCGTAACGTAGACTGCCATCTAGTGAGTGAAATCTGCAACTTGTACTGTATAAATACTAGACATTGACATTTATGTGGCGCCATATATAGTTCCTGCACGCTCCCTATATCTCTGGCATGCAAAATGTGACTGACCAAAATCAAAGTTTTTTTAAAAATAACCTTGCCCCACGTGGGTGCGTTCACAGACATAATAAAATCACATACACAAGATACCCAGACCTGTAACAACTATCTGTAGCCCATACAAATATTTGTTCCGTGCGGAAATTGAAGCCGCGACACGCAGCGTTTTAGCCGAATGCTCAACCACTGCACCAATCGTGTCATCAGTTTAATATATTCAATACTGACATCGTAGATGGGTTCAATGGGATCAATAACTGTAACTTTCGCCATCAATTCTTAGAAAATAATCGAATGAAAAGTTGCATTTTTAATGGCCTCATGTCCTCAAAGTTACAAAAGCTAGGTTTTAACTTACTTATACCACAGATAATATAATACTAGCGCTTTTACTATATGGCTGACCAAACCAAACCAAACTTGTCTTTTTTATCATGCAAAACCATTAATGTGCGAGGTGCCTCACAACCGCCTTATATCTGCCCAAACTGTGTCAGACTTAAAGCCTTTTTTTTTGTGGGGTGGGAAATCGTCCAATAACTTATCCCGCTCTGCGTGGAGCGGGAGGGCGTGTCAGACTCTTATTGACTAAAACCCACCCCTGTTCCTTCCCTGCCTGAGTACCCAAGGGTGCGGTAACATCTTTTTCAGAATTTATCCGCTACCCCTAGCTAGGCATAGACTTAAAGCCTAACCACTGCTTTGCTTGACGTTAATAATTGCTCAACAGATAGCCCATTGGCCCCCGTTCCACCCTTTACACCAACCAGCTTACAGTGCCGCTCACATGGCTCACACCCACCATCCCTTCTGTAAATATTACCACTTCAACGTCTAACGGACGCGTCCGTACGACGGTAAGACCATCTCCAACATTTTATAAGAACCTAAATTAACACTTTTTATAGATAAACTAAAGTAAAACGTTGCGCGCTAACTAACCTATGGATAAACACTATTGCCGCATTTTACTTAACGGCCGGCGGCCGATTTAAAAACACACTGGTTTGATTTAGAGTAGTCCAACCAGTTTACCATTAGTTCTATGAAAGTTTACAACATGATTTGATTTCATTACTATCTTTTAACTTACACACATATGAGAGCAATTAGGTTAGTTGCTGCACACCAAATCCGACACCATTAAAACCCAAGAGATAAATCCATGCATCAAATATTTCTTATAATGTTTTCTGATTTGAAGAACGTGTCAAGTTCTAATGTTTGTCAGGTTGTCATGCTCAAGTCGAGTTTGACAAGTTCAGTTCTATATTTTTAAGTCAGAATACGGGTTTTTAATTATTTTACGCCTTGCTCCAAGCACTAATTTTATCCCCGTCCCTCGCAGGTCGCTCTAAGCATAGCGCAGGTGCCCCGTCGCCTGGCCGCGCCGTCCAAGGAGGAGGTGCTGTGCGCGGCGGCGCGCCGGCCCATGCACGTACGCGTGCTGCTGCTGGACGGCAAGCAGCACGGCCTGGTGTTCGGGCCCGCCGCCACCGCCGACCATCTCGTCGCCATGCTGCGCGAGAAGATTGGCCTCAGCGATGCTGCTACAGGTCAGAACACCAAAAAATCAATTAAAATCAATCTACCTAGCCGTTGGGACAAGCCTGGCACACTTTTTCCTACTACTGCAACTCCAGAAAGCCAGAATTAACAGTGGTGACCACCAATGCAGTGTTGCCAATATTTCACATGGAGCGACTACCTTTCTCACTTCCATTACCCAGTGAGTGGGTAACACCTTACCCCTTGGCAATACTGGTATCTAATTTTCTCGCTTGTAACTACACACAATTTTTTTTTTAAATGTATGTACATTTCTCACTTCCATTACCCAGTAAGTCGGTAACACTTTACCCCTTGGCAATACTGGTGTCTGATTTTTTGGCTTCTGTCTACCCACAAGTTTTAATAATTTGTGTAATTTTTGTTTTCGTTGGTGTTGTTAGGCTACGCATTATACGAAGTATGCGCGAATTCGACGCCTGCGGGTGCGGGCGAGCGCGCGCTGGCGGGCTCCGAGCGCGTGGGCGACGTGCTGGCGCGCTGGGAGAAGGCCGGTGCCACCGCCGCGGCCTGCAGGTAACCTACACTCTAACATGTGCGAGAGAACGTATATAAATGAAGGAAATACATTTAATTGTCCCAAACTTACAGCCACATAGCAAGTTTTTAGGACAAACGAAACAAAAATAAAATAAAAAAGTTCAGTTTTTTCAAAAATATGTGAAAGAAAGTGGGAATCACGGTTGCGCTTAGGCATAAATTAATATCATATTAGGGGCTATAATCTGGGAGTCATTCAGTTAAGAATTGATTTTTGACCACCAGATGAGATTGTGGTCGAAGGCGAGCTATCGTCGTAATGTTTGTAACGAGACTAATTTTGTGTCAGGCTGGTATTCAAAAAGCGGCTGTTCCTGGGCGAGCGTCCGCTGCAGACATCGTGTGCCGCCGAGATGGAGCTGCTGTACTACCAGGTGCTGCACTCCGTGCGGCACGACCGCCTGCCCATAGAGACCGACGAAGCTGTGAGTATCATCATTCTCTCGCACTTATCACAATTTTGTTGGGGTCGACGCAAATGTGTCTTCTTCTTCTGTGTTTTTCTATTAGTCGTCATCTCAGACTCAAGGTTTATTGTAAGCTACGAGTAAACGTGTTATTTTTATGTGTGTATGTTACTAATCGCGAGGCGCTCACAATGGGCCTCATCAGAAGGCTTACAGTCACCCAAAGGGCAATGGAGAGGGCAATGCTCGGAGTTTCCTTGCGTGATAGAATCAGAAATGATGATATCCGCGAGAGAACTAAATAATCATTTAAATAAATAAATGAATCGCCAAACTGAAGTTTCAGTGGGCAGGGCTTGCTAGCACATTGCTCGCAGAACAGATGGTCGATGGGGCCGAAAGTTCTGGAAAGGCGACCGCGTACCGGAAGACGCAGCGTTGGATGGCCTCCCACAAGGTGGACCGATGACCCGGTGAAGGTCGCGGGTAGTCGATGGATGCGAGACGCACAGGACCGATCATTGTGGCGCCACTTGGGGGAGGCCTATGTCCAGCAGTGGACGTCTTTTGGCTGAAATGATGATGATAATGATGTTACTAATTGACCTGCGACGTGTCCTATGAAAAAAGATGTCGATAAATACCTGTTTATCCGGGCGTGTGTTCAGAGTTAAGCGATATTAATTTATACTATGTAAAGATGAATATAATCTGTATGCATACAGGTGATGCTAGCAGCGTTGCACGCGCAAGTGGTGAAGGGCGAGTGTGCGGGCGGCGGCGAGGAGTGCGCAGCCGCGGCCAGCGCCGTGCTACCCGCGCGGCTGGCGCAGCCCGCGCTGCCCGCCCCTGCCGTGAGGCTGCACCACCTGGCACTACGCGGCACTCCGCCCACAGCCGCCATGCAGAGGGCACTGACCCTTGCGTCGTCCTGGCCGCTCACTAGGGCCACCATCTTTGATGTTATGGTAAGTGTATTATAGGATTGTTGACTGCTCCTCCCTTGGAAATCATGAAACAACTTCTCTCCCGCTCTAGGTGGAGCGGGATGTCAGACTGACTCCTTTTCGCTGTTTCAACTCAATTGACGCAGTATTAAATTTAGACATGAACAGAGGCGAGGGAAATCCGTCTGCTGAACTCGAGGAAAGCCCTAATCACTTCTTACATACTTAAAAAATCTTCCCAAAATATGCATTACCTTGTTCAAAGCAACTTTTCGAACATCTCACTTTCCCGACCTATGAAAAATCTCTGAAATAATTATCGAAATCGTTTTTATCACAGCAATCATTCACGTCAAACTGGCCACGTGCGCTGTGGCTGGCTGTAGACGCCAGAGGTCTGACTCTACTGCGACGTGGCACCCGCGCGGCGCTAGTGTCGCACGACCACGACCAGCTGCTGGCCGTGTCGCCGGCGCCTCGCGCCTTACTGCTGGTCACCAGGGCTGACCGCAAGCATGCCAAGCTCGTGCTGTCTACTGACCAGGTATACCTTCTTTTATTCCATTTATATCCAATCTAAAAGTAATGTATGGTCTAGCAAGGGATCATACACATAATTTGCAAACAAACCAAGTCTCGACGGTTTTGTAACTAAGCCTTTACGACTATGTCACTCCCCCAGGCGTACCAGATCGCGACGCTGATCAAGGACTACATCGAGGCGGTGCGCGGGCCCGTGTCGCCCGCAGTGGCGGCCGCCGCACCCGCGTCGTGACACCCGGCCGCCTAGTGCCAGTGCTTCCACGTCAGGCGTTAAGCGCCGTGAGGCCCGCTCGACACGGACTACACAGGAACGTCCGACACGCGACCGACACTACACCACCACGTGATTTGAATTAACATCGATTTTGTAACACAAACATCTCGAATTTAAAATATTATTCAATCGATTCAACAATGAAGTACTTAAAATATTGATAGCCAATATAAGTTCGAGAAGTTTAAATTAGAGTATACAATAAATTCGAGTCTTCCACTCAGTTTTTTTTTAGTTAAATCTAAATAAAAATCACGTGATTTGTGTAGTTGAAGCTAGTTCGCTTATTTATGTTGATTCCACTCCAAGGAGACGTTAAACAGTAGTCTATTAGAGACGATAATATTATGTCTTTGGAGTGGATGCGCTCGCGGGTCGGACGGGGGAGGGAATACCAGTCACAGAAGTGAATGTTGATGGTGACAAGTAAATGGACCTGCATGCGGAAGGCATTGCTCAAGTGTCCCGGGCGCGGTACAACCGCCGCGCACTTTTTACACTCTTCATTTAAATTACAATAAGTTAAATATCATTGTGAACGATAAGCATTTACTTCACAGCAACAGGTCTGATCAAGTGGTGTTCGGTTTTGAGTGACAGAATGGACGATTTAAGTTGCCAGAAAGACGGGGAAGCAAAAATAAATTAATCCACATACCTTCATAGTCATAAAATAAAACAATTCTAACCCAGTATCGTGTAATAGTTGTTATATTCCGATTTAGTAATTCCTCAAAATAAATTTATGCCAGTATTATTACTGTTAAAGTTTTAGACTAAATGTTGCAGTTAGATGTATTGACCGTTGACGTTAAGATTTATCTGGTAGATAGTAATCAATCTTATTCCCCTTTAGTCTTTGGTAAATATAAGATCTTGTTGTATTGACATTTTTGAACGATATGTGTTTGATGTGAACTTTGAACTATACAAAATGTCGATGCAAGCAGTTAAACCAACCCACTGTAAATCATTAGTGTTATGATACTCGAATATGATATGATATCTTTGTTGTAGAAATAGTGACATGTCGGCGATACAGTTAATTGCAGGAGCAAGAATACAGCAAGAGTGTGAATTGACAAGAGTTAGTTGTTATTGTATGTATAGTTCCTCTGGAAACTTGTGAGATAGGTACAGACAGAACCTTGTATAGTGAAGTGTGTCTAGGCTCATGTGACTTAGTAGGTAAGTATTCTTGCTCCTCTTGACTGTGCTCCCACTATGAACTCCGCTAACATTTCAAATTCCTACCATGTATCTTATTTAGTGTATTTACTCCAAATATCGTCCTAGTAGATACCAATTGTATGTAAAATGATATACCTAGTTAGTCTGACAGTAATGCATATTTAATTACCTAACTCTTGTTTCGTGCCTTGTATAAAGCTGATATAATGATGCTGATTAGTGGCCTGTGAATCTCTATAAATTGTATTTATCAATTAAATTAATGAGTTATAAATGTGTTATTGGCTGTCAGCATTCATTATTAGGCGTATTAAATTCAGTGAGCGATTTGTGCAAATTTATTGTGACTGCAAAATAATTACTGATTGTTTCAAAGTATAACTTCTATCATGCATATTACACTATATTGCACAATGTTATGTCTCAATATTTTATTATAATAAAAAAAAAATATTTGGTATATTAGTGCTAATTGGAATGTAAGTAAATGACTTTGTTAGTAATACTAGGTTATAAGACGCTACGAATTCTGTTCCTTTACAGAAAATCGACTGTCTGGCGCTACAACGTATGAGTATTAAATGAGGTTATCTGTAACTGTGTTCAACCTGAACTGGACATTAGTTCATCGATATTCTTTCAGTTCCATTGTATCTGTTTCTTGTACTGCTCAATAGGATCGTGTGATAACATTTAAAGGAGCAGAATCGTAGCTAATTAAATTCGATTGAGAAAAGATTCCCTTTGTTAGAAATGGACATGTCGCATAATATTGATACGTCTATTATACCTCGTTTCTTATGTAATTTAGAGGACGCGCGCTATTTTGAACTTCTTTGGTGCTTACATATCCAGGAGTTTCTTAGCTTGTGTTTCTGATCTCATATTGAGTATTATTTATTTAGATGCCATATTTTGATTTACGAGCAATATTTGATTAGGTTCTATTTATTTTTAATTATTATGTATTTGATAACTTGTATATAATTGGTGAACCAAAGACTTCTATTCGTCCCTTTGGATATTTTATCTTTTATGGATTCCAATTAGACATTTGTAAATAATTATAGACATAGCATACTCATTGACGTGAAATTCTCGTAATATCATAGAGGCTGAAATTATATTAAATTATTGGAACGTTTGGCATTCGGTATGTTTTCGGCTTTCGGCTTATTAGTATATTATTTAATGTAATAAACGTAACACTTGGATGTATTTACAACACAATTTATCGATTTAACGCACGTGATTGATACAGGACTGCCACTTCTGGACTTCTCCAGAAACCATACAATAACATCAAATAAAATATATTGTAATATACACTGTCAAGTACCTATGTAATTATGTACGGTTTTCGGCGAAATCAACAAGTTTCGGAGATCTGTGGCAACCACGAGTGGTTATACTAACATTGAGCACTAATCTATAGACAATATTTCAAATTAATTATAATTATTTCTCGTAGGAGTAAGCTAATAATATAGGATAATGAAATCAGTGAAACATCGACAAGCACATCACTACGAGTTTCATTGCGTACCACCACACATATTACTGCCCAAATAGACTGAAGGTGTCCAAATATTTTGTCATTTTTGATGGATTGTTTTTGTTACATTGTGTATGAAATTTTACCCTATTAGTTGAATGCCAAATAAATGATTACAAAGTGATTTTCCTTGTTTTTTTTATTTCAAAAATTGTTTTGTACACTTATATTACAATATTTATAAATTACTGTGTCACTAATCCTAGGTAATCGTCCATCAATGTTCCTATGGCGAACTGGAAAAGAAAAAAAAAATACAATTAAAAACACATCAACACAAACAATCATGAATTTCGCGCTAATAATGGTTGCTGCATTTGAATATGATCCACAACAGTTACAGAAAAATTTAAATCATCAAAATGGCTTTTTGATAAAAATGAAAACCATCAAAATTGTCAGTAGGTTTTTTTTTGACAAAATTTCATGTATACACAAAAAACTGGTTCAAAATCAAAGCATTTATTTCAATAATAAACCATTTA
The DNA here is from genome assembly GCA_951329385.1 of Polia nebulosa. Classification (NCBI taxonomy): domain Eukaryota; kingdom Metazoa; phylum Arthropoda; class Insecta; order Lepidoptera; family Noctuidae; genus Polia; species Polia nebulosa. Next base: position 24,220,517 of record OX589602.1, read on the forward strand.
CAGGCACTTGAATCCCGGGCCTGCGGACGGCGAGTAATGGGTAGCTCGCCTTACGATCAGCACCAGGCCCGAGAGTCGACGGCGCGTAGTGTACCACGCGCGAACACTACGCGCCCCAAAGAGATGTCAGCAATAATGGCGGGGCCCGTCATGGCCGATGCCTGCCCTGGGGTTGTGGATAAATTCGAAACAGCCGCGCCCATGGGCACTCAGGACAGGCAAGGAACAGGGGTGAAGAGTCTGACACGCCCTCCCGCTCCACTCTAGAGCGGGAGATGCCATTGGATGATTTCCCACCCGACAAAAAAAAAGGCACTTGAATTGTCAAGTCGGTCAGTCAGAAAGATGAAGTTAATTGCACATTCCAAAGCGTAGATCTCTATGGAGAAAAACGTGCAAGAAACTCCATGGACACTTATGTTATCTATTACAAATCCTGGTTACATATAGAACTTCCTCTTAGTTGGCTAAATGAGAATAAATGCAAAATGACAACTTTTTTTGAACACCCATTTTTTTTTTTCCACCCACCCATTCCAAGACTATACTACTACTTGTGAGTTTGTAAGGTTGTAGGGGGGGGAGGGTAATCTATGGAACTACTGAACCGATTTTGAAAATTCTTTTATCAATAGAAAGCCACGTTATTTGTGAGGCTATGTTTTAGAAAACCACGCGGACGAAGACGCGAGCGAACTGCTAGTCTTCTACTCGTTTATGTATAAATAGAGTAGCTGACAAAAGTATTTGTTCCATTAGTTATTAGGCACTTGTCCCACCGCCAACGCCGAGCGAGTAGAGCTTCAAACTAAAAACGAGTTGGCGAGCAGCGACTAGTTAGCGTTTGTTGCCCGTGGTACTACCAGTAATCATCATCATCTTCCTGCCCTTATCTCATGTTACTTGGGGTCGGCGCAACACGTTTTCTTCCATTCTGTCCTGTCAGCAGTCACGCTATCACTAACTCCCTTTTCTTTCATATCACTCCTCACACAATCCATCCATACTTTCTTTGGCCTCCCTCTCCCTCTCTATCCATCCACATTTATGTTCATAACTCTTTTAGTTAGGTACATGTGTTTCATCCCTCCTCTTCACATGACCATACCAAGATATGCGGTTCCCTTTCAACTTTACAGTGACTGGCGCTCTCTTTATCCGTTGCTCCTCACATCCATCTCATCATTCTCATCTCCGCCACATGCAATCTTTTTTCATCCGTCTTTTTCACAGCCCAACATTCTGATCAGACGACAGGTCTAATCACGGACTTATAGATTTTCCCCTTTAACTTGAGGGGCATCCATCGGTCGCAAATTGTTCCAGTGACCTGTCGCCATATCATCCATCCTGGGTTGATCCTGTGCATTTACTCAAAAGAAACCAAACAAACCTGAACTTGATGCGTTTTTTGTTGAGTTTGTAAGCCACTTCCACGGGTAAAAATACACAATACATTAATTGCGGCGATATTATCGTCCTGTCACATCACTATATACCGTCGTCCTAGCGATGATCTCGAATAAGCGAATTTTAGGACGACGCCTATAAGGACTCTATGTATGAACGTGTCTACGCTACACTACTACACTAGCACTGACGAGCATTACGTCAAAATTTCGCCGCACACCCGCCACCAGACGCGACCAGGTACTCTCAGCGCGCTCGCCGCGAGACGCAACCTGCTCGTAACATAGAAAAATATTGTTTTTTTTGAAAAACTTTTCCACTCGCTTCGAAATGATTTTGAAACGAGTTGTGACCACGCGGCATTTCTTTGCGACTCTCGACGTGTGGTTGTGGTCACGCGGCGATACATCACGAGTCGCAACCGCGCGACGAGACGCAGGCGGCAAATTAATCGTTTCGTGGTCCCGTCGATAGCAGCGCGGACACTCGCTTGTGGAGGAAGGAGCCTTATTGTCAGGAAAAGCTTTTGAATGAAAGAGGTTTTTAGAGAAATCCACTGGAAATTAAATTGCACTCAAGAGAAGCCGGGGACTAGGACGCTGGTCTAAAATGAAAGCTATATAGGACTCCGTTGTCCGCACTTAGACTCCCATTTGGTCCATTGTGCGTGAGGGGTCCTGGCTAACTGGCTAACATAGCCAGCCTATCTCCGCCAAGGGAGTTGGTTCTGCTCAGACTGAGCAGTTTTTTGGTGAGTCGTGGGTGTAGGCTCGGCATGGCCATTCTTGACTGCCTGCAGTCTGTTGCCCGTGACCATCTGTTATTATGGAGTTCAGTCTATCTTTGGCGGATCCATGTACGAATTTGCGAGAAAGGTAGGGGAAGGAGTGGATACGGGCCTAGCACTGCCATATCGGAACCTCTTCGCAAGCTCGTCCGCGGCGTCATTGCCTAGAGATCCACTGTGCCCCTTGATCCACTGGAGAGTGATTCGGTTTGATAAAGAAATACTCTCCATGGCGAGGTGACATTCATAAATTTATTTGCTGTTAGTTTGTTTGTTTTCCAAGGCTCTGAGCACAGCTAGACTGTCCGACAGGAATCTGATTCCATAATTATGTATCCCCAAACATCTTACAGCTATTGCCGCTTGTGTCAGGGCGACACACTCACATTGGAAGATCGAGCTGTGTTCACCTAGTGGTATGTGAAAGTTAATGTTGAGGTCAAGAGAGTGTATACCAGCCCCTGAATCGTTTTGTGTCTTTGAGCCGTCTGTCTATATACGTAATTCATCGACTCCCTGACTGGTGACTTTCCTCCTCTGCTGTTTGTATGCTGAGGTTTTTGTTAAAGGTGGTTTTATTAGATGTTCTATCACGGGGCAGCGATGAGTGGTTGATACTCAATCGCCCGGTCCAGGATACCTGTGTGAGCACTGGTGTGGTTCTTGCCCCATACTCGTATGCCTAGGTGCATAAGCCTGATGGCCGCTAGTGCTGCCTCCTGCTGTATGAATAGGTCTAGGAAAGTTAGTTCTAGGGCTATCTGCATTGCTGCAGTTGGGGTGGTTTTCATACAGCCGGTGATAGCTGAACATACCAGCCTCTGGAACTTCTGTAGCTTGTTGATGGTGGTCGAGAGTTCGGTCCTCGTCCACCACACCAGAAAGTCATAGGCCAACATTGGTCTGATCACGGCTGTGTAGAGCCATAGCGTAATTTTTGGAGAGAGCCCCCATGTTTTTCCTAGCATTTTTTTTGAATTGGTATAGTGCAATTGTGCTTTTGTTAAGTTTGTAGTCAAGGTGCTTATTCCAGAGCAGTTTGCTATCAAGAACCACTCCTAAGTACTTGACTTCTTCTTTGAGTGTAAATTCAGTGTTGAATAGTTTAGGTAGTTTATGGGGTCCTAGGACCCTTTTGTTGGTAAACATAATTAGTTCTGTTTTCGAAGGGTTGACCGATAGCTCGTGTTTTGCACACCAGCTTTCGATAATTTTGAAGGCTTTTCTCATGAGATCACATAAGACACTCTCAAATTGCCCGGAGATTATGATAGCTATATCATCCGCGTAACCTACCGAGTAAAGGCCGCTAGCATTGAGCTCTGTGATGAGCTCGTTAACGACTAAATTCCACAGGAGTGGTGACAGCACCCCCCTCCCCCCTGCGGACAGACAATGCTTACGATGCCTCGTGTGGTGGTTTTGACAGTAATTTGAATAGCTCGGTGTTTTAGCATGTTGTGTATCCAATTAATATCTATACAGGGTGTAACGGAAAGGTGTGGTCATATTTTAAGAACTGCATCTGCCCATCGATATGAACAACTTTCTTCAAGAAAACCTGATGAAATTCTCAAAAAAAATTTATACCTCCCATACAAATATTGATCAGCTGATGATAACTTTGTATGGAAAGTCCAATTTTTTTTTTGGAAATTTTCAGTTTGTTCTTATAGAAAGTTGTTCATATCCATGGGCAGAACTGGTTCCTAAAATATGACCACACCTTTCCGTTACACCCTGTATAACTGGTTGCCGTCCGGTTGCCAACCGTACTCTAAAATAGCGTATTGTATTCTATAATCTGTAATAATAATAGAGTATACTATACTAATACCAGTCATGTATACCCATTGTCATAACCCAAAAATGTAACGTTTACTGTTAATATGTTCATTGAAATTAATAAAAATAAGCTAAAAAAATTGATTATGAATGTTTGGAGAGCAATTCTTTTAAAAATTATGAAAAAAAATTGTGTGCCGAAAAAGGCACAAAAATATCCATTCAAAAATTTAAAAAAGATGTACTCTTTTTTTTTAAGGTGGTACGTTTTATTTACCCTGTCTGAAATCAGATAATATACTCTATTTCTTTTAAAAAAAAGTTACAACCCTACCAATAATGTATACTTACAATGCCGGTGGCGTCAACCCTGGTGCCGACTATCTTGAGCCGGATGACATCCTCTTCCTGTATGACGTTGTCTTCCTGTTTGCTCTTGTAGCACGGAGGGTTCACGTTTGGACAAAACTCCATGTCAGCTGGGATGGACTGAAATATAATATAATATACGTATAATATAAATTAATAGTTCAAGAAATTTGAGAAGCTAATAAAAAATATAGAACTAGTAAGTTAACCAATTGTGTAAAATATTAGGGCGGTTACAGATAGCAATCTGTACCGCCCTGACAATCCCACATAGAAGAGACCCCATACATAGACGGTGCGCATATTTATGACAGGTAAAATAAAAATATTTAAAAATTAAATCTATCGCAATGTTGGTAGTATTAGGTACCGTAATACTACCAACATTGCTTTAGTCTACACAGGGGTCTGAGACAAAATACTTTTCTGTTAACGATCACGCTAACGATTAGTACAAAATGTATGCATCTGCAGAGACAATTGTCACGTGACTCACGTCCAGTAATGTCAATGCCATACATTTTGTACTAGGCGTTAGCGTGAACGCTAACAGAAAAGTATTTTGTCTCAGACCGCAGATACGAGAATACAAAAAAAAGCAGTTGCAGCAGGTGGGGTGGGGGGGTTGTTGTTGTGCAGTTGGTGGCAGTTATACACCAACTGCATCAAACTGCTTGTAAAGTGACTTATTTGGAACTTTTTTACAATCAGGTTTTTTGAAAATATTCTTTTTTTTTTATATATTATTTTTTTATATTTTTGGAATCGCCTCCTTGAACCCTTTACCTCACCTAATATAATTTGTCAACTTTAATTTTTCTCTTTTTCACAATATGGCGTCTGGTTGTCGCCATATTGTATTTTGAATACTGTCATATCTCTATTAGCTTGCAAGATTAAGAACGAATCAATTGACGTAAGAATGATTAAAATCGGCCCACGCGTTTGGTCTATAAAGCGCCACAAAGGAACAAACATACATAGGCTGATAAACACATTACCCTCCCTTGCGTCGCGCAATCGGATAAAAAGGCGCTTTGAGCTTAAATATAAGCTCAGCTAATTAAACTGAGCTTTTTTTGTTGGAGGGTAGAAAACATCCAATGACTTCTCCCGCTCTGGGTGGAGCGGGAGGGCGTGTCAGACTTTTACTGACTAAAACCCAGCATTGTTCCTTCAGTTGCCTGTACCAAGGGCCGCGGTAACTCTTTTTCGAATTTATCCGCGACTCCAGCCAGACATCGGCCCTAGCGGGCCTCGTCAATTACTTTTGACATCTCTAATATTGCTAGAAGGAATTTCTTCAGTCTAGGATTTTATGTTGACATGTATACGCGCGCGCGTGCGCGTGTTGTGTGTGTCTGTATGTGTGTGTTGTGTGTGTGTATGTGTGTGTTGTGAGTGTGTTGTGTGTGTGCATGTTTGTTTTGCTCGTGGCTAAAGTAATAACAGCCGCACGGATCGATCTATCAGGTTAAGCAACGATTGCCAGGGTTGGTCCGTGGATAGGTGACCATCTTTACATACCGAGACTTCTTCGTGCCTTGGAAAGCACGTTAAGCCGTTGGTCCCGGCTGTCAATCGTGGATCTTTGACAGTTGTTATGGGTCGTCAGAAGCCCGAAAGTCTGACATCCAGTCTTACCAAGGGGTATCGTATTACCCGGTAACTGAGTTGTGGAGGTCAGATAGGTAGTCGCTCCATGTAAAATACTGGTATTCAGCTGCATCCGGTTAGACTGGAAGCCGACCCCAAGATAGTTGGGAAAAGGCTAGGCAGATGATGATGTATATTGAATACTTACATGATGAGAAATAAAACAGCTCAACGGGCCAATTTGTGCAAACATTCCAACCTAAAACAAAAAAAAGTCAAACATTCCAGTTTATATCTAAATGAAAAGTCAATAAAAAAAACCATTCTCAAGATAGTAAATGTTCTTCTTCTATTCAATTTCAAATGGACAGTTCCTTGCACTTTGACATTATTTGGACCCAGTAGAAAGATGGTAGTGTTCATTACTCACCTTATTTACTTGAGTGACAATAGCATCTAGAACCTCTCCTTTGAAAGGCCGGAACACAATAGCCTTGTACTTGACAGGGTAAACTACAAACCCCTGCCCCGGCTGGATCAGACCGGCCCCTATGCTGTCTATTGCAGTCACTGCTATCACGAAACCATACCTGAAAACAGAATAGATTTTATACAGTGTTCATGCACACCTCGAGTGTGGAGTTGCAGAAACTAGCCCAACATACAATACAGTGTCCATTTTTATTGTTGTTTCCAGGGTTAGTTTTTCATATTCATGAAATGTGTTCTTTGAAAGATTCTACAGTCGAAGAGGTTCATCATTTAATAAAAAATCTTTTCTCCTAAATTGAGTAGTGGCATTTATTAAATAACACAGCTCAAGTTAAAATTGACGTTTATTACTTTAGAATGTCATTGGATAGAACTCCTTGTGATGGATGGAACTAGCTATTACACTTTAGGCGATCAATATATAGTATTTTATTAAATGCTTTCGTTCTACAGTAAAGTTTCTCAAAATCACTAGAGCAGTGATGTTTGTAATGCAACAATACTTAACTATAATAACGGTAGGCATATTAAAAGCTAAATATATTGTGGCTTTATAAAATAGATTTTGAGTAGTAAGGGTGATTAATGTGTAAATGAGAAAACATTAGTCCCAGTACATAACCTTTAAAATTCAAACTCAATTTTTTTCACTTACTTTCCTGTACAAGTGCCCTCGACTTCAGTATATAACTTCTGCTTTACAATATCTAGCAACTGCGGCCCAAAATATCGAGGGTGTAAAAGAATTTCGTGTTCTAAAGATATCTGAAACATTTGTTTACAAAACAAGTTATCTCAAAACAGACAAATTTAAAGTGCGATTAGAAAGTTAAACTATCCACTCACATGATAAAACATTGTGGAGATGAAATAATTACTATGTATCTTTACTTCATATTACAAATGAATTGATTCTTAAAATTCGTCTGCAATTAATGCAATGAACGAACAGCGTCTCACAAACAAACCAAATGTCAAAACATGGTCAAAACAGTGAAATCAGTGTGACCAACTTTAAATTAGAGATCCTACCCCACTTAGGCAAGAAAACTGACAAATCCTGCCAAAATCGAAAGCATAAAATGCCAAAATAATGCCAATATAATTTAAAAATTTAAAATAAATAGATACATTATTTTTTGCACTCTACACGATATAATCGTTCATGTTTACGTTTCATGTTCATGATCACGTAATGAAAAACATTTTCATGATCACGGAATGGAAAACATTCACACTCACACCGCACGAAATCCGAAACAAAATAGTTTTTCAGACAGTTTTTCTTGTAGTCCGACTAATGGGAAACAACTGACACACACACAAAGATATTATATTATTATTAACATTTTGCTCAGCACTTTAAGGTTTACAATAGAAGGAACTACAAATCCAACTAGAGATGTTATGGGAAATCTCCAAACCAAAGGTCTTTGCGTTGCCAGTGTTGCCATAGGCATTTTAAAATTCCTACTTGCCTTTTTTTCCTTTCTCGATACTGCATCCTACTCTTTTTGTGGGCTGTAGCGGCTATACTGCCAAATCTGTTAGTTTATATTGCTAATACTGCCAAATACTGCCAGATTTCTAAAACGTCAAACAAAAGTTCCAGAGAGTAAAAAAAAGGGCTAAACCTGCCAAAACGGCAGGATTCTGCCACATATGGTCACACTGAGTGACTTACTGACATTGACAATTGCCATGACATGACACAAGCTTTTTTGTTTTTTTTTATTCCAAAATTTGAACTAAGGTCAGAGACCATGCTGCCTAGTCATCAGTAGAGTATTTTTTTCCTACTAAAATGCAGATGTAACACATTCTAATGTTTTTTGCTGTATTTGACAATGAATGTGCCGAGTTAGCCTTCTCGGCAAACTTCGCTGAGGTAGTCAATACTACAATAAAATTGTCAGCTCCATTTTACCGAGATCGCGCCTATTTAATGATTCCACATATTGTCCAGTTGCGTAGACACTTGACATCGCAATATCCACTAGGAATCAATACGCGGATAATTAAAACAGTCTCTTTAACTTCACTCGAAAAAATCCCGCCAAAAACTTATAGACAGTGACCCAGGTCGTCTCAGTGTAGTCAGTGTTACCTACTGAAGTAAAAACGCACAAAGATTGGAATATCATAATCATGTTCTGTCCATAAATTGTTTTGAATTTGTTTTAATCGTGCTTATTATTTCATGTTTTTATGTGCGCACTGTACGTTTGCTTCTAATAAAATATGTCTTTTTAAATCGATTTTCTCAATGATTCTCCGAATCGAATTATAAATTACAACATATTTACTTGACAACACTAGTGATTACTCAAAAATGCCAAATGAATGGCAGACTTGTGTATCGTAATCAGATTGTTGTAAAAAATGGCAAAAACTTACGATTATTTATTTAAATTGCTATTGATAGGTGATTCTGGTGTGGGAAAAACATCTATATTATTCAGATTTTCAGAAGATGCGTTCAATATTTCATTTATATCAACAATTGGTGAGTACTTTGATTCAAGTCTTTATATCAAAGGTTATTGTCAGATAATTTTTTACGTAAATTGTCATGGAACAGGATTTTTTGTTTCCATGTCCATTGTGACTATTTTTTATCGTTACACATATTCGTGGCGGATAGGGCGCGGCGTCTCGATACATGGAACCCTTATCGAATTAAATGAATCGAGAGTTCGTGACATCATACACACTAATTAATTAGTTGATTCCCGAATAACTGGACTGTTGGTTGCAGGTATCGACTTTAAAATTCGTACAATAGACCTCGACGGGAAGAAAGTAAAATTACAAATATGGTAAGTTGGTTTTTAGTTTTATTTGTTGTGTTCGTTTTTCTTAGTTTTAGTAAGCCAGACCTGTTACAAGGCGCGGTCAAGTTAAAGCTAGCGACCAGTTTTGCAATCGTAAATGAGTAATGAGGCTAGTACAATGTACCCACTTCCTTTCTTCAGCCTATCAACACAATGGCTTAAACTGTTGTTCTGTAAGACATTCAGGGAACAAAACAACAATTTACATTTGCACTGCAATTCTAGATTCATAGTCATGCTTGACCTCTGTGAATTTATGAGATAATAATATATTGTTAGTTATTGAAAGTGATATTTCATATAAAACATTTCCAACTTATTATTGTTTAGAACAAATTATTGATTGTGCACATACCTAACAATTACTGTAACAATTTAACAATAAACATTTATTACATTCTGCATTCATGGATTTAAAGACTTTCCTTGTAACTGTAAACATGCTTGTGTTCCAGGGATACCGCTGGTCAGGAAAGATTTCGTACAATCACAACAGCATACTATCGGGGTTCAATGGGTATAATGCTGGTTTACGATGTTACAAATGAAAAGAGCTTTGAAAATATAAAGAATTGGATCAGAAATATTGAAGAAAATGCCAGTGCTGATGTTGAAAAGATGATTCTTGGAAATAAGTGTGATCTAGAGGCTAAAAGACAGGTAAGACCAAAATGAATTGATGTTTTAGATCTTCTCTGGCCCAAATCAGAATTAAATCTTATATGATAAACTTGTATTTAAAAACAAGTAAAACTTGGACATTCCTGTTTGGAGGTCAGTGAACCTTCATTAAACATGAATGCTTTTATAGCTCATCTTCAAAAACAATATATCACTTTTACTTTGTAATTGTCTCATATTGATTTCAAACTTTAACTGTTAATTATCTGTAATCATAATCAATTAATCTTTTCCACCTTGATTTAATGAAACAGGACAATGTCACCAGTAATTTATAAATACACTTTGTATGTATTGATAAATCCATGAAAGTAATATGGTTTTCCTACTGTTTGAGCTCTATGGGCACATTAATGTGTTATCAATAATATTATGTTGGTATTGATAAGTGCAAATGGAACTGTAAATGTTATTCCAATCACACTTGTGACTCATGCTTTTGGCGGTATTTTATCTACAATTCTACATGATAACAGTAACTGGGGATTAACTGCGAGAATAAGCCAAACAAGCCAGTTAACAAAATATTTTTGTCAAATTACAAAAACATTAACTCTAATAATGTTTAATTCCATGTTTCATTCAATATACATATATAAATCAATCTGCCTGGCCTTTTCCCAACTATCTTGGGGTTGGCTTCCAGTCTAACCGGATGCAGCTGAATACCAGTATTTTGCATGGAGCGACTGCCTGTCTGACCTCCACAACCCAGTTACTGGGTAATACAATACCCCTTGGTAAGACTGGATATCAGACTTTCGGGCTTCTGACGACCTGTAACAACTGTCAAAGATCCACGATTGACAGCCGGAACCAACAGCTTAACGTGCATTCCGAGGCACGGAGGAGTCTCGGTATGTAAAGATGGTCACCCATCCATTGACCAACAACGGCAAGCGTAGCTTAACCTGATGGATCGACCCGTGCGGCTGATATTACTTTAGCCACGAGCTCCTCCTAAATTGAATATACATAAATAAGGTGTTTCAAAATTAACCCTCGAATCTTTAAGGAGTGCTTTAGATTCGCATCGAACTGAATAACTTTTCAAAATTGTTCCCTTAGCAAAAGTTATTCAGTTCAATGGTCTAAAGCACTCCTTAAAGTTTCCAGGGTTAGTTAATATATAACATTAACTTATTATTTTTTCAGGTTTCAAAAGAAAGAGGTGAACAGTTAGCCGTAGAATATCAGATTAAATTTGTAGAAACTTCAGCAAAAGACTCTTTAAATGTGGAGTCAGCGTTTTATACCCTAGCAAGAGATATCAAGGCGAAGATGGAGAAGAAACAGGTATGGGGCATTTCTCCTTTTAGTAACAAAAACACAGATAATTTCAAGCGCTTTGCACAACTGTATGACAAACGATGATAGATGAATGAATGTGGACAAAAAAAAAGAAGATTTTATAGAATCAAAGCACTTGTGTACCATAGTTTCTCCTGCCCTCATAAAAATTCTATAAGTTATGAATGTGTTGCGTATGAAAGAGATTGTAGTGTGTGTACACTGTCACACAAACATTATATAAAAAGATCATGTAAACAAAACATTTCCTTTGTTTACGATGTGATTGATTAGCTCTGCCAAATATAATTATACACTTTACTATTTTGTTATGACATAATATTAATTGCCAACTATGCCACTTAAGGAAAACTTGAATGTTATGCTTGCTAGAGTACATGTTCTTGTCACATGGGTATTTGCTTATCAGTAGGGAATTCAACCATATTACAAGCACACTCATTGCTAGTAATGTAGCAACCAACAAGCTTAATTCGCCTTTCAGTGAATAGCCTAGAGCCATTCAACTAGCGGCCTGAATGATATTAAACCGATGCGTCTACTATAACATTTAAGGCGTAGTTATACGACTTTTAGTGGTTTTTAATTGAACATCACGTCTAAACGATTTGTTTTATTTCTTTGAAAAAAATATATGTTACTCTAGACAATTTCCGTCGCAATTTGATCTCAGAATATTTGAAATTATATTTTTATAACATAGTGTAATTAATTTGTAAAGTTATGTCTAACTCGGATAAAAATATTAGAATCACGCAAAAACTATAAAGCGTATTTTTATGAAACCTTCACCATTTTAAAGATCATTTAATTATTTAGAATTTAGTCTCAGTGTTTTAGTTTATTATTTGCTGTTTTATGTGTAATAAATTAATAATGCGTCTAATTTCGGACAGCGCTCCTTGATGGGCGAGTCCTATTACTGGGTGGACATACGACGCGTTACGTGAGCTCAGCACAGAACACGCAAGCTAACCACTCAAGGTCGTTGGCAGCTAATAGCGCCTTAATGTATTGGCTGGCTATTGCTATTAGACTAATCATACAATAGTGTGACCATGTGACGATAAATATTTAGGGCACCCCGATAGGAGATGACGATCTCCTCCATGTTCGATTCCTTTAAGGCGTATATATCCGCCAAGTGGCGCCCTCATTGAAGAAAAATCGTAGCAAAGCGTAGAAAATAAAGATTAAATAATCCTATGTTGCGTTTGTTACAAAGAAGATAAGGTATTTTTACGTGGATAAAACAGGACTCAAAATGTTTCGTATCCAAATTAGTAAGCAAAAGTATCATAAACGGCCGTTTTTGGTACTTTTGCTTACTACTTTGGATACGAAACATTTTGAGTCCTGTTTTATCCACGTAAAAATACCTTTTCCTCTTTGTAACAAACGCAACATAGGATTCTTTAATCTTTATTTTCTATGCTACGATACGATTTCTTATTCAATGAGGGCGCCACTTATGGGTGGCGGGGCTCCTTCGGCTTATCTTGCGGCCGTCGTCAGTTCATTGCCGGCTGAACGCAAATCAAAATTAATTTTACGACTTGCCACAGCCTCTCTCAATTGTCTGGACTAGACAAGTAATTAAACTTTATCGATCCAAGTGATTTGTCTAGCTGTTTGATTGAATTTCTTAATATCATTCGGGCGGCTAGTTGATTAGCTTGGCTCCGTTTATTAAAAAGGCTAGGCTGTTTACTGAATGGCGAATTAAGCCAGTTGGCTGCGACAGTAACATAACATCACCCCTGTATTCTCCGAAGCGGAGGCAGAGGTGTACCTGTAGTACCAAATTTCTCCAGTTTTAGCAAAAACTTATTTGATAGCGTAGAGTAATTTTTGGTAGGAGCAAAGCTTATGGGTTCGCGTCACCGACATGCTAGTGACGTGTTGCGCCAGACTGGAGACGCACAGCGGCCTATGTACTATTCCCAAGTTTCAAGTTTTCACTTCTGTCGCCAGTCCCCATGAGTGCCAATTTTTTCTTTCAAGTAACACTATCTAATTACATAGTATGTATGTACAATCCTACATTTCTAGCCAAGAATTTAAATAAATGATGGACAGGCATGTTTTGTCATTCAACATTGCACTTTGTGAAGTAGTTGTAATACATTGTAAATTATGGCTTGATATATTAGCCTTGTCAAATGTATGATGCAGATTGCAGCTGTCGAACGCACTACTTGTGTGTATAGATGATTCACCATGTGTGTGAATCATCTATACACACAAGTAGTGTGTGTATAGATGTAGCTATTTGGTACTTTTTGAATCGATTAGTCATTAATCTACGCATTAATTGGAATAAGTCATTAATTTATTTTTAAATTTATATGTTGCACAGAAGGACCACTACAGTAATAATAGACACTATCACTACATAGTTATAAAACAAAATCCCCCGCCGCGTCTGTCTGTTCGCGATAAACTCAAAAACTACTGAACGGATTTTCATGCGGTTTTCACCAATAGACAGAGTGATTCATGAGGAAGGTTTAGTTGTATAATTAGTACCCATGCGAAGCTGGGGCGGGTCATTGGTAAAAACAAAGGAATATTGTTCTAATGTGTATCCTAAAAATAACTAAAACTTTCACCAAATATGCTGCACTATTTACATTGGTATGTGTGTAACAATTGAATCAAGGCCTTATTCATAAGTGCGAACTATTTGCGATCTCGTACACCACCTACTGAATAAATTATAGTGATGAGAAGTGAACATCAACGTGACTAACACATCCAAATATGTGCTAAATGTGGAATTTTTAAATTATGTAGCCCTGTTTATTAGCACTTGTTGTTAGAGAGAAATTGGTACTTGGTATTCAAACAATCATCTCAGCCTGTCAATATCCCCCACTGCTGGGGCACAGGCCTCCTCTCACAGAGAGGGTGTAGGCCGTAATCCACCACGCGGGCCCAATGCGGATTGGTGGATGTCACATATCTTCGAATTTTTGGTTCTAGGACATGCCGGTTTCCTCACAAACATTGTGAGGTGTTCCTTCACCGTTTTGAGAGCAGTGGTGATGAAATAATTTACACAAAGTAAATCGCCTGCCTGGGTTTGAACTCACGACCTACAACTTGTAAGTCGCGGCCAATACCACTGGGCCACCACTGCTCTACTTCAAACAAATTAATTTGTAATTATTCTCAAATCAATATAAATAAAAATGAATGGCTAAGTTGCTAAGCGTAAATTTCGAGAACGGCTGGAACAACCTGGACGAACTTTTTTTTTAACTGAGACTTAATGTGTAAATCTCAGGAAGGTTCTTAGGAAGAGACAAATTGGAAAATTATACGCAGGTGAAACCGCGTGGCACAGCTAATATTAATTTAAGGCGCTATTAGCTGCCAACGACCTTGAGTGGTTAGCTTGCGTGTTCTGCGCTGAACTCACGCAACACGTCGTATGTCCACCCAGTTATAGGACTCGCCCATCAAGGAGCGCTGTCCGAATTTTGACGAATTATTAATTTATTACACATAAAACAACAAGTATTAAACTAAAACACAGACTAAATTGTAAATAATTAAATGATCTTTAAATGGTCGAGGTTTCATAAAAATACGCTTTATAGTTTTTGCGTGATTCTCAATTTTTTATCCGAGTTAGACCTAACTTTACAAATTAATTACACTATGTTATAAAAATATAATTTCAAATATTCTGAGATCAAATTACGATGGAAATTGTCCAGAGTAACATATATTTTTTTCAAAGAAATAAGACAAGTCGTTTAGACGTGATGTTCAATTAAAAAACCATTAAAAGTCGTTTAACTGCGCCTTAATAGTTTTTCCTGCTACAATAAACTGGTCTCACCTATTTCATTCTGGCGCTAAGTAAGGCGAGACGCGATCAAAGTCAGGTAGGCTTTCGAATTTATCCGCGACCTCAGGCAGGACTACCTTGCCTGGGGTCGTGGATAAATTCGAAAGAGAGTTACCGCGGCCCTTGGCACAGGCAACTGAAGGAACAAGGGTGGGTTTTAGTTAAAAGTCTGACACACCCTCCCGCTCCAGGGGGGTTAGACAAAATTCTATTCTGTTAACATTAACGCTAACGCTTCGTGCAATATGTATGGCTACGACATTTTGCACGAAGCGTTAGACAGAGAACTGTCACGTGACTCACGCCCAGTTATGTCTTTGCCATACATTTTGCACGAAGCGTTAGCGTTAACGTTAACAGAAAAGTATTTTGTCTAAAGGCTCTGAGCAGAAAAAGTCATTGGATGACTTCCCAAACTCAAAAAAAAAAAAAAAAAACCTTAGTAATAATAACAAAATACTACGGAAAACTGTTTCCCAATAAGTAAAGAATGCATAGTGTGGATCAATGATGATGCGTGTAAAAATCAATGCACTCTTGTTAACAAGTGTGCAAGTACAACCTAGTTCCTAAGTTGAAACATTGCTGACTCTGTCTGTTATACGACTTTTAATGGTTTTTAATTGAATATCACGTCTAAACGACTAGTCTTATTACTTTGAAAAAAATATATGTTACTCTAGACTATTTCCGTCGTAATTTGATCTCAGAATATTTGAAATTATATTTTTATAACATTGTGTAATCAATTTGTAAAGTTATGTCTAACGCGGATAAAAAATTGAGAATCACGCAAAAACTATAATTCCTATTTTATGAAACCTTCACCATTTTAAAGATCATTTAATTATTTATAATTTAGTCTGTGTTTTAGTTTGATACTTGTTGTTATAAGTGTAATAAATTAATAATGCGTCTAATTTCCGACGGCGCTCCTTGATGGGCGAGTCGTATTACTGGGTGGACATACGACGCGTAACGTGAGCACACGCCACTCAAGGTCGTTGGCAGCTCATAGCGCCTTAAAGGCCTAATTAACAGTTCACTGGTTGATGTAATAGTGTACGCAGACTTATGTATAGTGTGGCTACAAGAGTAGAGGAAGGCCAAAGAAACGATGGATGGACTGAGTGAAAGAGGATAGGTAAAAAGACGGTAACTAGACATGACGACTAATAGAGAAGTATGGATGAAAAAGACGTGTTGCGCCGACCCCAATTAAATTGGGATAAGGGCAGCAGGATGATGATGATGGATCTATCTCTGTGCCAAATTTCATCCAGTTCCGTTCAGCCGTTCTGGCGTGATTGAGTAACAAACATCCTCCAAACTTTCGCATTTATAATGTTACTAGGATGATATTTTTCTTCCATCTTTAACTTTACTTCTTTTGTTCCATGCAATTCTTTACGAAAAACAGAAGGTAATGAATCCGAGTATACGGTACTAGTTTTTCTGATTGTCCTTTTTTTGTTCGCAACCAAGTTAAAATGGCAAAACAGTAAAAATATTGGGTTTAACTAATTAGTCTCTCGTTTTTTGTTACGCTGTGTATATTGTTTAGCATTACTATTAAATATAATTTTGGCTGTCTACTAAATATGTGCATGATGTTTATTTGCAGTTCGCAATATTTTATAGTTGATTTTCTAAAAGTGATATCTAGGTCTGAACCAGCCTTCTCAGACAAGACACCAAACAGCCTTAGGGCTGATTTCACCAATGAAACTAATCTCGATTAGTTTAAACTAAACTCAAACCTGCGTTTAATCGAGATTATTATCATCTTATCTTACCATTCTTCCGGGTAGAAAATATTGAAATAAGAAATGCTAATCTGTCTTAACTAATCACATGGTTTTTGTCTTCATCAGTAAGTAGGACGATTAGTAAGGGGACTTTAATAATATCTTGATGACAAAGCTAAGAGATTCAGCCCGTCTCATAATAGGACGATTTCTTAGACTGGCCTGTTGGTCTAGTGGTTAGTGACCCTGACTGCTATGCCGGAGGTCGTGGGTTCGATTCCCACCCAGGACAAATGTTTGTGTGATGAGCACGATCATTTGTTCTGTGTCTGGGTGTAATTTATCTATAATATGTATGTATTTAGAAATATATAAGTATGTTTATCAGTTGTCTAGTACCCATAACACAAGCTCTGCTTAGCTTGGGACTAGATGGCGTTGTGTGATAGTTGTGGAATATTATTATTATTATTATGTCGTTTATTCATTTGTAAATACATATAAATTATATTTTTAAATATTTCAATGAAAAAAAAAAAAAAAAAAAAAAACATTTAAAAATATAAAAAATAGTATCCCACCGGTATCGGGAACAGGGTCCAAGCTACCGGCGGTCAGGGCTCCAGAGAGAGGAACCGCCTGACAATGCGAGCCGTGTCCAGAAGTACTGCTTTCTGAATCAAGCCCTTGATCCAGCCGCCTAACGAGAGCCTCCTGAGGTGTTGATCGAGGCTCGTGGCTATTAAGCCATTGGCTGACACGACTATCGGTACAATGATCGCTGAGTCCACATCCCACATGTCGACAACCTCGCGAGCCAAGTCAATATACTTGATTTGTTTATCTTTCTCGGCTTTCACGAGGTTCTCGTCATGTGGGACGGTAATGTCAACAATCATTGCACGCCTCTCGATTCGGTCCACCACCACTATATCAGGCTTATTGGCTAAAATAGTCCTGTCAGTGATGATGGACCGATCCCAGTACAATGAGATATGACCATTATCGAGAACTGGGTCGGGCGCATATCTGTAGTACGGCACTTCCGATTCCACAAGAGAGTACTTCAGAGCAAGTTGCTGATGGATAATCCTGGCTACAAGGTTGTGCCTATGCAAGTACTCACCGTTAGCTAGACGAGAACAACCAGAGATTATGTGGCGGATTGATTCTCCCGGACGATGACATGCCCGACATATGTCAACCGTGCCGTCCTTCACAATAAATCTCCGGTAATTTTTCGTCATGATAACTTCGTCCATAATTGCACAGACAAAACCTTCGGTTTCCCCAAAGAGGTCACCGACACGCAGCCAGGCTACGGACGCTAACTGGTCTACATCGGGCCCATGTAGTGCCCGGAAAAAGCGTCCGTGAAGTTCCTTACTCTGCCATACTTCTCTGCGATCGTTAGTGTCAAGCACTAGAGGTTTGCGCCAGTTCTCGTTAGCCAAGGAGAGTGGAGTAAGGCCCTTGTCCACTGCCACTACATCTCGATGCATACCCACGTCAGCAGCTAGGAAATATTCCCTTAGACTGCATACCTCGCGGTTGTGGAGGGTCTTAGCATTTAAAAAGCCTCGGCCTCCACACTTCCGCGGGATATACAGTCTCATCACCGACGAACGTGGGTGATGCATTCGAAATGCAGTCAGCAGTGTACGGACACGCCTATCCAGGGCGTCAAGTTCTGTTTGAGTCCATTTGAGTACGCCGAAAGAGTACATCAATACCGGCATGACCCAACCGTTGAAGGCGCGCACCTTGTTTCCGCCCGATAGAAGGCTATTAAATACCTTCTTCAGGCGGCCAAAGAAGCGCTCCTTCAACGATTGCTTCATGTCAGTAACATTGATACCTAACGCTTCCGACATACCCAAATACTTATAGGTTTCGGTTGGAGAGAGGGATCTCAGGTTTATGGAATCCGAGAGTTGAGTACCCACGGATTCCACAATCTCCCCTCGCTTTACATGCATGACCGCACATTTGTCTACACCAAACTCCATCCTGATGGCACTACTAAAGGTTTTAGTTACCTTCAGTAGCTCCATCAGTTGCAGGTTGCTGGGGGCAAAAAGTTTCAAGTCATCCATGTAAAGGAGGTGAGATATAACCTGACCACCTCTCTTCAACCGATAGCCTAGCCCTGAATTCTCCAGCAGTGTGCTTAGAGGATTCAAAGCTAGGCAAAACCAAAGCGGACTCAAACTGTCACCCTGGAATATACCCCGCTCGATCCTTATCGGTTCGCTATTCCTCTGGATTTGTCGACATCCTGGATAGCGAAGGACCGTCCTCCATTGCCCCATACATGACATCATGAAGGTGCGTAGCGTTGCATCAACTTTATACAATTCTAGCACCCTCATGAGCCATGTATGAGGAACTGAGTCATAGGCCTTCTTATAGTCTATCCAACATGTCGACAGATCCTTTCGGAAACGTCGAACCTGTTGGCTAATGGTCATATCTATGAGGAGAAGCTCCTTAGTACCGCGGGACCCATTCCTACATCCATTTTGAGAGGCCGACATGATACAGTTACTATCTATATGTATTATTATTATTATTATTTCTTAGGGCCGATTTCACCAATTTAACTAATCGCGATTAGTTATACTAAACTCAGTTTATGCGTTTAATCGAGATTAGAGCTTCATTTTGCGTTTCACCACTACAAACAACTATTTTAAGCTTAACTTGATTTAAATTCTAAACGCGCAGTTTTCGGTGAAACGCAAAATGAAGCTAAAAACGCATGAACAGAGTTTAGTTTAAACTAATCGTGATTAGTTTCATTGGTGAAATCGGCCTTTACTAAGTCCAAGCTCCAACCATCGCGCTAGTTATTGTATTTTTAACTTTATTCCGATTTAATACAAAACTGACAACCTAGAACCAGATTTGATTTAGGGTCGCGAGATTGGTCGCCGCGGCCCTGGAACGCTTGCCCATGGTTTTAGTCAGTAAGAGTCTGACACGCCCTCCCGCTCCAGAAGACATCTGATGATTTCCCACAATAAAAAAAAAAAACATTTTTATTTGTGGTTCCCCATTAAAGCTTAGTTATTGAAGAGTTCCACTGTCTATCTCCGAAGATCTTCATCAGATCCTAATGTATTATAATTATGTATACTAAAACCTTCCTTGAAAAATATGCATTTGAATAACGCCATCCAAATCAGATTAGTAGTTTTCGAGAAAATCGCGGTGCTTGTTTCCCGTATTTTTTTGAAGCCGATTAAATAACACCCAGATTTAAGGCAATTTTTGTATCCAAGCTCTTTGCAAATCCGGAATAAGGTTCGAAATACGATAACTGGTTCGATGGTTAAAGATAAACCTTGTTTTGTAATAAGATGGATCTTGTCTGTGAAGGCACGTGTTTATTGACACAACGCAAAGATCAATATGGCGTACAGTTTTTGGTAACATGGAACTTTTCCACTCGTGATAAATTTTCGTAAACACAAACCCACACAAGCAAGCCCAAACTTCATTTTGCCAAAATTGTCGCCAACAGCTTTTATATTAATCGCACTACTATCAGTTCATCCACTACCGATAGAGTTGTTTTTTAAAACTGATATTTTGTTGCCTTGAAAATGCTTTGATAATTTAAATTGAGCTGTGTTCCACTAACGTTTGACACGGACTTCCTTATTTTATTTGATGTTGTTATACTTACGTTCGTAACCTTGATGAGTGTTTAATTTCTACGCACTCAATATGCGATTAATGTGTCATCCAGGAGGCGAGTAACCCGGCGGGCGCTCGGTCGGGCGCGCACCAGATCCGTGCCAACGAGCAGCAACGCAAGCCCACGTCGTGGCTGTCGCGCTGCAGCCTGCTCTGACGGCGCTCCGCCCCCCGGCCCCTCGCGGCCAGCACCCGCGCTCCGAGGCCCCTCCCCGCTCCATGTACAACGCGAGCAATATCAACAAGTATTAAGGCCCGCAACAATGCGACCCTACACGCTCCTATATCTATCACTATGAGTTATATCAGGATTGCCATCCAATAGCCATATATCAAGCGTGTAGCGTTCCCTATCATCACCCACCAACTATATATTTTTCGATCTTTTTAATACTGGTGCGACAACTCCATAGGGGATCAGACTTGCTTTTTGTATTTTTATATCCGCGACTATAATACCTACTTCGACATTTAGTTGAAACGAAACAGTATTTTTTCGTAAATTACCTTGTACATTTGTTTACATTTGAAGTGACAATTTATTTTTATACTAGGGCGAAATTAAGGTGTTATCATCATTACAAATAATGGTTAGAAGGTTTATTTCAATAGATTGTTTAGCTGTACTTTTCCTTTTGCTATTTTAATTAAGATATATATTTTAATGTAATATATAATATTTAATTTGAATAAAGTGCTTTTTTACAATTCGTGTTTTTGTTTTTAACAATAATACTACAGTAAATTAACAACAGTAACATTTTATTGCCAACATTATATACACAAAAGAGATGAATATTTTGGACACTTTTAGAAAATGGAAGTATCACCTCTCTCTAGTCTCTGAGTACCTAAATAGTTACCATTATTGTAATGCATTTGGTACAAACTAACTAGATTTAAGTAGTAACACTCATAAATAAATGCTTTCATGTAGTTTGTACTTGTTTCCCTGTCGATCTGAAGGGGCGGCTTGCTAGTTTCTTTGCCCCCCCGAGGACACCTTGTAAAGCCATTTTAATTAATTGTATCAGTTTCCTTGCTGTGATGGCGAGAACATTTGCAGTGACCTGTGATCCTTTTCTCCAGTACACTGTATAAATAGGTAGGGGTGGAAGAGTGTCAGACCAGATACCATGCCGGTACTTCTTAGCCCGAGCTTCAGCAGACAATAAAACTGGGGCCAATTTTGATTCAATAGTATTTTTCTGGATGTTTCTGGGCACCAACGTTTTGGCAAACCCAAGTTCTACGAGCCTTTCTCCAATGTCTATGGTCTCAACTTTGTTTTTCTGTAATAAAAGTATCATTATTACTATTTGATTTTTTAATTAATTACTCTAGAAGTAAGAGCAGTGGTGGCTCAATGGTAACTGCCACAACTTATGAGTAGGGTTCACGAGTTCAAACCGAGGCAGGCGCTTTACTTTGTGTAAATTATTTCATCACCTCAGCACTCAAAACAGTGAAGGAAAACATTGTGAGGAAACTGGCGTGTCAAGGAATCAAAAATTTGACTCCAAATCAACGATTTGAAGACATGTGACATCCACCACATTGGGCCCGCATGGTGGATTGCGGCCCACACCCTCTCACAGAGGAGGCCTGTGCCCCAGCAGTGGGGGACATAAAAGGTTGATGATGATGACTTACTTGAAAACAACCTTAACAAAACTGACTTACAGACTTAGTATAGAATGCAGCTCAAGAAACAAAAAACTTAGCAACAAGTTCTACCAACCAAGTTATATAATTCTTTTTTACAAATAGGTCTTATTATTTATATGGTCACTGTAACTAATAAAAATCCTTACCCTTTGTTGTGGTAAATGCAACAACACTTTGGACACTATCTCATCATTTTCTCTTGCGACAAGTGTTAATGATACTTTCTGACCTTTGGCCACACATTCCAGCCAGTTTACTGCATTTCCATTTGAAACCTCTACTCCCCATAACTAAATAAAACAGATAATTTCATTTATAAATGTCTTGGCATTAATCCAAGCGGGCTGAACTGAAGATATTGTTGTAAACATAATACTAACCTTCACTGGAAGTGGTGGTTTCTGAGAATGCCATAGCGGTAAGTAAA
This sequence comes from Polia nebulosa, assembly GCA_951329385.1. Classification (NCBI taxonomy): domain Eukaryota; kingdom Metazoa; phylum Arthropoda; class Insecta; order Lepidoptera; family Noctuidae; genus Polia; species Polia nebulosa. The sequence continues at coordinate 24,243,186 of OX589602.1, forward strand.
TTGGGGCTCTATGGTTTATCAAAACACGTAGTGGTGAGTGTTGCACACCCGCATAAGATCCCTTCAGAGTTTCATGTTTCTTTAAGAAGTGGTTAGGAACTGCACTTGCCTTTGAAAACTTGCTTACCTAATTAAATTTAAATATAAATGTTATTATGTAATAACAATAATAATAATAGACATGATAAACAGAGTACGTACCGGTCGAATCTTATGTATGGATGCTGCTAAGCCAGCAGTCGCCAAAGCGTAAATCGCTATCTGTAAATAATAGTTAGGTGATAATCATCACTTCATCACCAATTTTAGATGACATTTTCTATAACCGCACTTACATTAACTCCACGATAGTCTTGTTTTAATAGATGTTCGACGTTGAAAAAAAATCCTTCTTCATTTACAGACATCTTGTTACTTTGTATACCAACTTATTATCATAATTTTCGTTTTATTAGTTCACTAATATTTTCAGTATTGTTGAAGTTTTTATGACATTACAAGCTAAATGTTGCAAACTTATGAAATAGACATTTGACATTGTTCGTCACTGGTACAGTTGTAGATTTGAATGAAGAAACATGCAATACGTACCATCTATTTTCTAATTAAGTCATAATTAATAGCAACAAAAGTATATTTTACAAACAATTAATTCCTTTAGCAGCTTCTGCCCTTGCCATCGCACAGGGTGCTTTTATAACAGTCGTGAGTCGAGTCGTTGATTTTTTTTCTTCTCATTCCTGTGGCAACTTCTATTAGTATTCCACGTCAACCGTTTGACAGCTGGTACGCTACTCGCGGTTAAATTGGTCATTTTTGTGTTTTTTGATAAATAATTAAAAAATGATTACTGTTCTAAATACAATCGATACAGGTCATGAAGACATGATACACGATGCCGAACTGGATTACTACGGGTTAAGGCTTGCAACGTGTTCTTCGGATAATTCGGTGAAAATTTATGACATCAAGAGTGGTACACAAACCCTTGCTGCTGATCTGAAGGGTCACTTCGGACCAGTGTGGCAGGTTGCTTGGGCTCATCCTAAGTATGGCAACCTGCTTGCATCTTGTTCCTACGACCGGAAAGTAATCATATGGAAGGAATCCGGCGAGTGGACGAAACTGTATGAGTATACCGGACATGAAAGTTCCGTGAACTCTATTGCGTGGGCGCCCGCCGAGTACGGTCTTATTCTGGCTTGCTGCAGCTCCGACGGCTCCGTGTCCATCATAACATACTCGCAGGACGGCGGCAACTGGGATGTGAAGAAGATCCCAGGAGCACACGCCATTGGAGTGAACTCTGTCAGCTGGTGTCCAGCCATCTCTGCAGACTTGAACTTGGATCCTCTCAGCAATAAGGAGGCATCAAAGAGGATAGTTACTGGAGGGTGTGATAACTTGATCAAAGTAAGTACAACTGTATTTATTCACTATACTCATAACACCCATAACAATGATGTAATAATCTAATTAAGCTAATAAGCTTATGCCACCATCATTTTTTTTCATCATCATTGGTTCTCAAAGATAAATTTCTATTGCAGATTTGGAGAGAAACAGGTGACCAATGGGTAGAAGAAAACAGACTGGAAATGCACATGGACTGGGTCCGAGATGTAGCCTGGGCTCCATCTTTAGGGCTCCAACGCTCGATGATTGCCAGCTGTTCTCAGGATAAGAGGGTTGTTATTTGGACAAGTGATGATAATGTGTCCTGGACCCCTACAATACTTAACACTTTTGATGATGTGGTGTGGAGCGTCAGCTGGTCGCTCACTGGTAACATCCTTGCTGTGTCTGGAGGAGACAACAAAGTCAGTCTCTGGCGGGAAGGATCCGATGGACAATGGTTATGCATAAGTGAAGTAGCTAAAGGCTTGGGCCAAACACCTAATGATGAGAGGAGCACGCTTTGAATTCATTTGTTTATGTTTTGTTTATTTTAATTAACTTGTGAATAATTTCCCTATAGTAATATACATGATATCAATAATATTCTGTTGTTTTAATCTTATAAGCATAAAGGATAACCCAGAAAGCTAGAATCCATCAACAGCGTCTGAATATTACCAAGTTACCCCGTTTCATTTAGAAATATACCTACTGCTACTGAGCACACCTGATGGTAAGCTATGTTGTTGAGAATGGACAGCAAGGGGTACAATTACCTAGTGGTAAGCACACTAGGTTTCATGACTCCCAGGTTATAGATGTCAGGAAAATCATTGTTCCAATAGGGGTACCACATAATAAGTGGTACTTCTGAACAAGTTACCAATCTACTCAGTCCTATTTTTAAAAAACTCAAGATTTTTCGATCCTGAGTTACTGTGGGATTGCTTGGAAGGTATTATCCACTTAATTATGTTACTTGCATCTAGTAAAGTTATATTCTACAGTAACTATTTCTACTATTTCGCCCTCTGATCATAATTCATAACATAACATAATCAGACTTTTAATTATTGAAATAGTATAGTAATCTATGCTTTTAATGTTCTCAATCTTGGGACACAGGCCTCCTCTCTGTGAGAGAGAGTGGGCATTAATCTACCACCTGGGCCTAGTGCGGACTGGTAGATGTAACATGTCTTCGAATTTTTGGTTCTAGGTCATGACGATTTCCTCACAATGTTTTCCTTCACCATTTTGAGAGCAATGATGATGAAATAATTAACACAAAGTAAAGCGCTTGGCTGGGTTCGAACCTACCACCTTTCAGTATAGTATAAAGTACTCTGTGCTACCACCTACAGATTGTAACTCATCAGACATAAATTCATTGTAGGTAATCTTAATACAATAAAACATTTTTAAAATATATAAAAAAAACATTTAATTACACTTAATCTTAAACTCCATAATACAGACTCATATCACGTATTGCTAAGGTGGTATTCGATCAGTTCTGAGAGCAGTGGCATCTTGTAATACTCAGCTATGGTCTTGAAGGTGTTGATTTGTGCGAGGACCTCCTTAGTTGGCATCATGAGGGCGAACTCGCCCGCACACTCGCACACCATTGTCATGTTTTCGCGTTTGACCTGCAAAACAGAAGATGGTATAGCTTGTATACGACTTTGCAAAGACAGCTCAGCAGCAAGTCCATTGCAAAATGGTATAAACAATTCAAATTTCTTCTTGATTAAGTGTCCAGGCATTATGAGAATTACACATTCTACTACATAGACATTTCGATAATTAGACGTTTTGCTACATAGACCATTAATTGCTGCAGACGTTTCGGATAGTTGGACTTTTTGCTACATAGACCATTTGCAAATTAGACATTCTGCTACTTAGACGTTTTGCTACATAGACATTTCGATAGTTGGACGTTTTGCTAATTAGACGTTCTGCTACATAGACATTTCGATAGTTGCACGTTTTGCTACATAGACCATTTGCTAATTAGACGTTCTGCTACATAGACATTTCGATAGTTGCACGTTTTGCTACATAGACCATTTGCTAATTAGACGTTCTGCTACATAGGCCATTTGCTAATTAGACGTTCTGCTACATAGACATTTAGATAGTTGCACGTTTTGCTACATAGGCCATTTGCTACATAGAGACATTTCGATAGTTGCACGTTTTGCTACATAGACCATTTGCTAATTACAAGTTCTGCTACATAGACATTTCGATAGTTGCACGTTTTGCTACATAGACCATTTGCTAATTAGACGTTCTGCTACATAGACAATTCGATAGTTGCACGTTTTGCTACATAGACCATTTGCTAATTAGACGTTCTGCTACATAGACATTTCGATAGTTGCACGTTTTGCTACATAGACCATTTGCTAATTAGACGTTCTGCTACATAGACATTTCGATAGTTGCACGTTTTGCTACATAGACCATTTGCTAATTACACGTTCTGCTACATAGACATTTCAATAGTTGCACGTTTTGCTACATAGACCATTTGTTAATTACACGTTCTGCTACATAGACATTTCGATAGTTGGTCGTTTTGCTACATAGGCCATTTGCTAATTAGACGTTAAACCGTTGGTCCCGTTGTCAATCGTGGATCTTTGACAGTCGTTACGGGTCGTCAGAAGCTCGAAAGTCCCAGTCTTACTTCTTAAGGGGTATCGTATTACCCAGTAACTGGGTTTTGGAGGTCAGGTAGGCAATCACTCCATGTAAAATACGGGTATTCAGCTGCATCCGCTTAGACTGGAAGCCAACCCCAAGATAGTTGGGAAAAAACTAAGCAGATTGATTGATGCTATAAAATTGCCGGTCTTTGAGGTTTTATCCAAGGCATCCCTAAGAAAAATAATGTTTAAACTCAGACAAACCTGGTGGCATCGCTTGCATATGAGATCTTGCAGCATATACGACATAGTCCGTCTGTTCATGATCTCGACCAGTCGCCACTCCAGCTCTTGATTCTCGTACGGAGTGCCGCATGTGGGGCATAAGCACACTGGCCTGTGAACATAATGTTACGAAAATCAGTACAAGGCCCAATTAAATTAATTACTGAAACTCTGTAGAGGTGATAGCTAGTGGTACTTTGCAATTCTATTTGACATTAGCATTTTCTAAATGAATTTTCTTAAAAGTTAACTAGACTATTTTGTGGATGATAAACTGGCTAAAAGGCGGTGGCTAATCGAGATGACAGCCGAACCTAAATACATAAGAATAATGGCAGGAGGACGATAAATATTAATCCAGTCTGTTTTAGATAAATTTTAGGGTGAAGAATATAGAAGGTTTAAAAAACTCCTAAACTAGGTATGCCCTTGTGACTTAGGGCTGATTTCACCAATAAAACTAATCGCGATTAGTTAAACTAAACTCAGTTTATGCGTTTAATCGAGATTAGAGTTTCATTTAGCGTTTCACCACTACAAACTAAACTAGTTTAAGGTTAACTTAGTTTAAATTGTAAACGCCCAGTTTTCGGTGCAACGCAAAATGAAGCTCTAATCTCGATTAAACGCATGAACTTTAGTTGAAGTTTTGTTTAAACTAATCACGATTAGTTTCATTGGCGAAATCGGTCCTTAGGAGTCAGACGATGATATTATTACTCACACGTCGTTTAGAACAGCAGTGTTGGCGTCCCGGCAGAGGTCGAGGTCGCGACAGTGGTTGCACACCTTGCAGATGAGCTCGCCGAGCACGCACGAGCTGCACGCGTCGCGCCACTCCGCCGCGCCGCTGAACTCGCCCACGCAGATCAGCCGCAGCAGGTTGCGGCGCAGGAGGGTCACCTGGACAACACACCAACGTGGAGGAACATATCGTCAAACGTTGCCGTTGAAACGATTTGGCAACTTTTAGCCGGCCAAATCATGAAATGCGTCTATTTCATGGAATGGTCGGTCACATCATGAAGTAAGTGACGGCACGGTTAGCGCAGTGGTTGAGCGTACGGCTGCTGCGCTGCGTATCGCGAGTTCGATCCCCGCAAGGAACAAATATTTGTATGGCCTACAGATAGTTGTTCCGGGTCTGGGTGTCTTGTGTATGTGAGTTTACAGTTTGTGAACGCACCCACGATACATGAGTAATTGCTAGTGTGGGGCAAAGTTTTTCTTAAAAAAAAACAATTCTAAGATCTGACCACGACACACACATTTATAAAAAACCCGGCCAAGTGCGTGTCAGACTTTCCACATTTAGGATTCCGTACCAAATGAGGGAATTATCAAAAAAGTGTAATTTATCAATATATTGGTATTTTTTAGTAAAGTATACGTAATAATAAATATTATCACCAAATTTCAAGGTCAATGGGAAATTACAAAATTCTTCGCAACAAAATTTTGTAGCAGACGAACACGTGAGTGACAGCAATAAGGCTCCGTTTGGATCCTTCGGATACAGAACCCTAAAAAACCGGCCAAGTGCATGTCAGTCTTCGCACGTTTAGGGTTCCGTACCAAACCGTATTTTTGACTATTTGTATGGCTTTGGGTCAACAAGATGCTTATATTGTAAAAATTTGAGGACTGTAGCTCCAACCATTTGGCTGTAAAACCTGTGTGACAGACGACAGACAGACAGACAGACGGGTACGTGAGTGACAGCCATAGGGCTCCTTTTGGACACTTCGGGTACGGAACTTTAAAAAGGCAGAGGCCGCCCGCCAGTGACTTGGTGGTCCAAAATCGAGAGAGACCTCAATCACCAGAAGACCACATGACCTGGAGACGCGTCGGATGTGTTCACACTTCATGATCCTCAGCAGCGAGGGAACGACACAGTTCAGTAGACTTCTGGAAGAGCTCTTTTGGAATTTTTAGGCTCGGGCTGGATCCACCAACATGGGTTTACGAGGAACAGAGGCACCGCCACCCAAATACTTCGCACAGGTAAATATATAACCGATGCGTTGAATAGGGGGCATAGCGTGGCCATGATATCAACTGACCTCAGTAAAGCCTTCGATTCAATTAATCACAAAGGTCTCTGTCGTAAGCTGATCGACGCTGGAGCACGTAACAACATCGTAAAGATGGTGGAGAACTATCTGAGCGATAGAACAACAAGAGGTAGTTTCAGAACCACTTTGGGAACGGAGCAGCGTGTCCCCCACGGGGTACCTCAGGGATCGATAATCGGTCCGGCGATCTTCAACCTATATGTAGCCGACCTTCCAAATGAAAGAATAGCAGGCCAGATGCTGTCACAGTACGCCGACGACCTGTGCATACTCAACGCAGCTGAAAGACCGGACCACGCTACGCGCCGAGCGGAGTGGGCCGCCATCGACATAATAGACTACTACAAGAAATGGGGCCTCAAATGCAACGTCGACAAGACAGAATGCATCATGTTCTCTCACAAGAGACCAAGAATCAACAACTTGAACACGGGTTACCGTAATTACGTTCTAATACGTGGCGAACGTATCCCCTTTAAACAAGAAGTAAAATACCTCGGAGTCTGGCTGGACAAAAGGCTCACAATGAATAAACATGCCAAGGAAAATATCGAAAAGGCCAAGAGAGTCAAAGGAGCGCTATACCCAATCATCGGCTACCGCTCAAAGCTAAGCGTCGATATCAAGCTGCTTGTCATCCAAGCATGCTTACTGCCAGTGATAGACTACGGAGTAATACAACTGCTACCGAGGTACAGCAAAACGAACCTGCTCAAACTTGAGAGGCAGTATAAAATGGCACTGAAGAGTGCTGCACAGTTACCCAGACGCACTGATACTGACCTACTCTGGGAAATATTGCAACAGGACCCGTGGCACATTCGTGCACACGATCTGCACGGCGACATGATAGAACGCCTCAAATCTCTGTCGATCGAGGGACTACAAGAACAAGGCTCGGAATATATGCGCTACGGGCAACACAATCCCTTTCGTTTCGCTACAAGAGCAGGTGAAATTGAATACATTAGTAAAAAAGATAGGGACAAGCCGCTCTTCAAACGACTGGCCCCCTTCAGACAGCGTAGGCTCTGACCGTACAGTCACTCAATAAATAATAAGCGGCTAGCCGCTGGGGCTAATCCCCACTACTTTATCGCAATCCTCAACTATATTTATATAAACACTAGTAATATGAGGAAACGACTAGGATAGGTTTTCAAAAGCTCCCACTTCGTGGACATATTGAACCACGCATTAATTTGTAAAATATAAATATTTAAGTGATATGTAATATAAAACTAGAGAAATAAATGATCTTCTGATTCTGATTCTGGATGCACAAGTCATTATTATTTTTTCTACTTTAAATTTTCTACCAGTCAACCTGAGGTCAATCTTAAGACACAAGATTTTTCAACAACATTTTATCATGCAAGAGGGCAAGTAAACTTAGTTTTAGATATTAGATTATTTGTAGATATTTGTGAGTTTTTACGAGTACTCAGTAGCCTGAACGTCTAAAAATTCGAAAGTAACCCAGTAATTGAGTTGCAGATGTAAACCAACCTCGATACGGTTGAGAAAAGTCTAGGCTAATCATGTAAGTAGAAGCTGAAATTCCATGTTGATAAAAAGCCATAGAAACAGTTGACCCTGATATGTTTCCCATGTTTCGGTAGATACTTGATAGTCATATTTACACACTATTTAGTACAAACCTCGTCCTCTAGCGAATTATCGAGTGAGAATACTTTGCAGACTGCGTTGACGTACAGCAGTGCGGGCTTGCAGTCCCCGGAGAAGGCATCCGGCTTCAGTCCGGGCTGCTGGCCAATGTCGGACGGGCGGAGCGACGGGTGGCGTGTGTTTATCTTCTCTGTCACTCTGTGGAAATAATACATATAGTTGGGTCGGAAAAGGCGCTCTAAACAAATACAGGCCTTTCTATTCACAACATTAGAGCTTGCTGGAAGTTTTAGGATCTGGTTTGAAACCAGTTACTAAGTATTTGCTGAGGAGCTCGTGGCTAAAGTAATAACAGCCCCACGGGTCGATCCATCAGGTTAAGCTACGCTTGCCGGGGTTGGTACATGGTTGGGTGACCATATTTACATACCGAGACTCATCCGTGCCTCGGAAAACACGTTAAGCCGTTGGTCCCGGCTGTCAATCGTGGATCTTTGACAGTCGTTACAGGTCATCAGAAGCCCCAAAGTCTGACTGACAACCAGTCTTACCAAGGGGGCCGTTAGTCCCAGCTGTCAATCGTGGATCTTTGACAGTCGTTACAGGTCATCAGAAGCCCCAAAGTCTGACTGACAACCAGTCTTACCAGGGGTATCGTATTAACCCAGTAACTGGGTTGTGGAGGTCAGATAGGCAGTCGCTCCACGTAAAATACTGGTATTCAGTTGCATGCGGTTAGACTGCAAGCCGACCTCAAGATATTTGAGTAAAGGGTAGGCAAATTGATATTATACACCGAAAAGTTACACAACTTTATACACGAACTTAAATATATGGGTACAACGGTGGTCTTATCGCTGACAGCGATATCTAACAGTCAACCTTTGGATGGACTGAAATAACTTAAAAAAAACTTTTTTACAAAAAAAAAAACAACCAACTTCCAAAAAAAATAACACTAAAAATTAAAAAATAACTTTAATTTCGGAAGTCGGTGTTTGTATTTTATTTCTTCGTTATTTGACACCGACTTCCGAATTTTAAGTTATTTTTTTTGTTGTATTTTTTACATGAGTTGTTCAGAACTAAAAACCCCAATAACATGGAACGTGGAATTTAAACATATTTCTAATTGGAGAACACCAAAACGTCATCTAGGCATACTTATTTTTCGTTTTTGTTCAGTTTTTCAAAAAGCGCTGAAGCAATTTCGATAAAATTTATATGGGACCACCTCGGGAGTATATTCTACCGGATGAAAAAAAAAAATTTTGAAAAGCGGTCCTCAATAGACAGAGAAATAGGCGGACATACATAAAAAATAATAATAATAAAAAAAAACATACATACGTCCTTTTTGGAAGTCGGTTAAAAATAGAAAGGAGGGTAGTCAGTAGTGTACTGTTAATAAAAATATAAATTTATTTAGTTAATAAGATAAAATACATGTTGTAGTACTGGAAAAAATAGCTAAATAAAGAAATAAGAAATTAAATTGAGTGAAGTGGTTTTTATCTAAATTAACAAACTACCCAAATTGAGATCCTAAAAGCATGGTGTGAATTGAAAATTGTTTGCTAGTGTGATAGCACGCCAAGATAAAAGTCGCAGCTTTTTAAATACAAGAAGTCAAAACAAAACTGGTACCGTAAAGTCGGGTTAGGTACTTTGGCCGTAATTTCGCAGAAGGAGGCTGCAGAGAAGGAGAGGGAGGCCGTAGCCACTCTCCCGATCCGCAGCAGGCGTACCGGGCGTCGGCGGAGGGCGGACAACGCCCTCTTCCAGCTCCCTTAAACAGGTCCGGAGGGCCGGCAGACACAGGGTCGTCGCCGCCCCCCATCCAGCAGGACCCGAGGTGGCGGCGCGTAGTGTTCCACGCGCGCCCTTATTGGACGTCACGGGGGGAAGACACCTCACTCTTCCCGCGGGCCTGAGGTGGCCCGCATAGGCGGGTCGGCACTAGCCGGGGATCATGGAAGTCTTATTAGCTATCACGATCCCCGGTCCAAGTGTGGGAAGGAACACCGGGGTGGTTTTTAGTCAGTAAGTCTGACAGACCCCTTCGCCTGCCCCAGGCGAAGGGGTCTGTCTGTCACATCCATGAGGATTTTCCACCCCGGCAAAAAAAAAAGGTACTTTGGCCCAAGCTCGTTAACCAATAGGAACACAGTAAACACAGTGTCCTTACCCGACTTTACTATTTGTATTGTATTCGTTTTTAGGGTGCCGTTGGTTACCCTTTGGGTAGGTAACCAACGGGACCCTATTACTAAGACTCCGCTGACTGTCAACGGGCTGTACCTCATGATCCGTAATAGATAGACAGTTGAAATTTTCACAGAATATGTATTTCTGTTGCAGCTATAACAACAAAATAATAGAATTCGAACCCTTCGTGTGCGAGTTACATTTGCACTTAAGGCGCAATTATACGACTTTTAATTGTTTTTAATTGAACATCACGTCTAAATGACTAGTCTTATTTCTCTGAAAAAAATATATGTTACTCTAGACAATTCCCATCGTAATTTGATCTCGGAATATTTGAAATGATATTTTTATAACATGGTGTAATTAATTTGTAAAGTTATGTCTAACGCGGATAAAAATTTGAGAATCACGCAAAAACTGTAAAGCGTATTTTTATGAAACCTTCACCATTTTAAATATCATTTAATTATTTATAATTTAGTCTCAGTGTTTTAGTTTAATACTTGTTGTTTTATGTGTAATAAATTTATAATGCGTCTTATTTCGGACAGCGCTCCTTGATGGGCGAGTCCTATTATTGGGTGGACGTACGACGCGTTACGTAAGCTCAGCGCAGAACACGCAAGCTAACCACTCAAGGTCATTGGCAGCTAATAGCGTCTTAACCGGTTTTTTTTAGTAAAAACTACAACTTATTTATTTAAAACATACTGGAACAACTTCTGCGAGATCTCCCCTTGTATGAGCGCGGGCAGTTCCTTGGGCTGCTTGTAGGCGGCGCTAAGGAAGCCGGCCACGGCGGCCGCGAAAGGCTCGCGTACCGACGCCGGCAGGAAGTTCGACAGGTTCCACTGCATCGTTATTGAAGCATCCTGAACGTTAACAAAAAAAAAATATAGTAGCCCACCGGTATCGGGAACAAGGTCCAAACTACGGTCAGGGCTCCAAAGAGGGGAACCTCCGCACAATACGAGCTATGTCCAGGAGTAGTTCTTTCTGAATCAAGCCCTTGATCCAGCCACCTAATGAGAGCCTCCTGAGGTGTTGGTCAAAGCTCCTTGTTATTAAGCCATTGGTTGACGCGAGCCAAGTCAATTTTAATAGTTTATTTGCTTATCTATACCAGCTTTCTCGAGGTTCTCGTCATGCGGACGGTTATGTCAAAAATCATTGCCCGCCTCTTGATTCAGTCCACCTTATCAGGCTTATTGGTTACGATAGTCCTGTCAGTGATGATGGACCGATCCCAGTATAATGTGAATACAATAAATATCCTGAGTGTTGAGTATAATATATACCACTTTAATTAAAAATTTAGAAACCCCCAACGCTTAAAAGAAAAGCGAAAATTAAAAAAAAACACAAAAACGGCTGAATTGATTCTGATAAAACGTGTCTAAAAACCATCGCTAAAAAACCTGCTTTCAAATAAAAAAACCGCATTCAAATCGGTTCATAAGAGCTACGGTGCCACAGACAGACAGACAGACACACACACATAGCGTTCAAACTTATAACACTCCTCTTTTTGCGTCGGGGGTTAAAAACAACACAACATCAAACCTGTATTCACCCAAGGGTTGGGCAGAGGTGAAAATAAATGCTAGAACAGAACAGCGTGTGGTTTCCAGCAAAGACTAGATCACAGCTGAGAGCCCGTCAAAGGAGCTAAGGGATTATGGTATGACAATACGCCGAGACTATTATAGTGATTTACATGTTCATCGCGTAAAATATTGTTTAACTAAAATGGGATTGGGCGGGTCACGTCAGCCGGTTGTACAGTGACCACTGGGCAATAGTCTGCACAAAGTGGGTGCCTATTTTTTATTTTTTTTGGGGGTTGGGAAATCATCCAATGACTTCTCCCGCTCTGGGTGGAGCGGGAGGGCGTGTCAGACTCTTACAGACTGAAACCAACCCGTGTTCCTTCAGTTGCCTGTGCCAGGACCGCAGACTCTCTTTCAAATCCGCGATCCTGAGACGCATCGGTCCTAGCGGACTCCATCAGTTACTGCTCTTTGAGGCGCGCGTGGAACATAACGCTTGTCGATTCGGGCCTGGTCCCTATCGGACGGCGAGCTACCCATCTACTCGCCGTCCGCAAGCTAGCGCCTACGGTGGCCGGGAGTCGGCAAAGTGGGTGCTTGAGGATGAACGGCGCCGCCGAGGCCGGCCTAGGAAGAGATGGCGAGACTACCTAAACGCCAACTGCAAGGGCTGGGTTGACGTACCTTGTGAAAAGAATACCTGGAAGGATTTGAGGGAGGTCCTTAACCAGCAGTGGGACAGTATGGGCTAATGTATTAAAAATAAATACATTGTTAAATAAATAAGTTTAGAGTTAAAAAAAATACTTTAAACAATCTTTTAAACCGGCTATCTCAAATTAAATGTGCTCGGTGGGGTTATGTTGTTTTATCACAGAGATGCCGTGGCCACCTTCCAGCGTCATCATCAGACACCTTTTTTTCTTTCTAGGTGTAAAATGCTGCGCAAGACGAATCAATCGAGCCCAAACTCGGTGGGGTTATGTTGTTAAATCACAGAGATGCAGTGGCCACTTCCAGCTTCATTATCAGACCCTGGATATTGTCTAGGCGTAAAATGCTCCTCAAGACAAATCAATCGAGCCCAAACTCGATGGGTTTATCTTGTTTAGTTCAAAATCAAAATTGTCACCGAAGATACATATATACACCAAATTTGAGTCCCATCGGACATCGGAAAGTGGGTCTAATTTGAGTTGCAAGATTCCACCCGAACAAACATAGTTACATACATACATACATTGTAAGTTAAATAAAAGTTTGTAAAATAAACATAATTTATTACCTCGTCGTTTTCTTCGCTTGCAGCTGGTAGTTGAGACGAACCAACCTCGGTGAGGCCTTCCGGTAGTTTGCCCTGTTTTCAGAGAAAGGTATAAATAACTGATTTTCATTGACGATGGAGGAGCGATTAAATTTGATCAAAATTAAAAGCCTTTAATTTTGGTCAAAACCTTGGTTCTTTTAAATCGATAATCAATAAACGAGGCGTGTTATGGAGCCGAGAGTACAATGACAAACACTTACATGTACAAAACTACGTTTCTCAAAACACTTGCGAAAAAAAGTAAACGTTATACAAATAATCGTGAGAAATGGATCGGCGTTTTTTTTTTTCATGCGCAGTTTTGTTTCTTTTGTGGGGACTAAACGCTGAACTTTTGAGCAATAGTGCGGACATAACGCACTGTTAGTGACATACACTGTATTGCGAGCCTAAAAGCTGTGGGATAGGATCCAGTTTTTGAGAAGTGTGTTGAAAAATCATTTTTACTGCCATTCAGAAGGATTTTATATTTTCTTTATGGTAGCTCTACCTGCACTCGGTTGGCCTCGTCCAGCGACAGCAGGTACGCCCAGCACTGCTTGTAGCGGATGTCGATGTGGAACAGCTCCTTGTTCCTGATGCTCTGTACATACAACTACAATGTCTCTATACAATAGCTCTACCTGCACTCCGGCATGGTTGGCCTCGTCCAGCCACAGCAGGTACGCCCAGCACTGCTTGTAGCGGATGTCGATACCGTGGAACAGCTCCTTGTTCCTGATGCTTTGCACTACGAACTCCACGTAGCCTGTACATTAGGTTAAATAGTAGGTATCTTTATACAAGTTACCACAAACAAACTATGCCTAGGGATGATTCGTGGGTAAGAGAATTATAATAATTCTATTTAGTTATTCAGTTAGATTATCAAAAAATGTTGGACACGTATTTTTTGCTTTATCAAATCAATAAAATCCGGCCAAGTGCGTGTCGGAATTCGCACATTTAGGGTTCCGTACCAATTAGTTCAAAGATAAAAAATCTGATTTATTCATTCATTGGTATCGTATTGCCCAGTAACTGAGTTGTGGAGGGCAGATAGGCAGTCGCTCCATGTAAAATACTGGTATTGAGCTGCATCCGGTTAGACTGGAAGCCGACCCCAAGATAGTTGGGAAAAGGCTAGGCAGGCAGATTTGATTGGTATTTGTTAGTAAAATATACGTAATAATAAACATTATCACAAAATTTCAAGTTCGTAGGTCAATGCGAAGTTAAATAATTCTTCGAAACAAAATTTTGTGACACGACGACGACGGACAGACGGACACGTGAGGGACACCAATAGGCTCTGGGTGGACACGTCGGGTACGGAACACTAAAAATTGACAAATATAAAACGCAACGCTTGGACTTAGTCACTTCTAGTGTGCATATACAGGGTGTAACGGAAAGGTGTGGTCATATTTTAAGGACTGTTTCTGCCCATCGATATGAACAACTTTCTTCAAGAAAATCTGTGGAAATTCTCAAAAAAAAAATTTACCTCCCATACAAATATTGATCAGCTGATGATAACTTTGTATGGAAACTCCTATTTTTTTTATGGCAATTTTCTATTTTTTCTTAGAGAGAGTTGTTCATTTCCATGGGCAGAACCGGTTCTTAAAATATGACCACACCTTTCCGTTACACCCTGTATTATTTTAACTAGATTAACGGTACGTACAGACTGTTGTCAACATTACCTGACCCACCCTAAAATCAAACGACTTTGGACCCTCTGCCTGTAACATTAAGGTTTATTTAATTTATATGAGCCTATCACACAAGTGCACGAGGACTCGATGAACAAAAATACAATAATAACACAGACTCAAATTTGATCTTTAACACGTAACGTTAAGGTAAACCCACCCAACATAGTCGGAGCCACCGGCATTATATATGTTTTTGTTAAGCTATTTTAATCATTATCTCGTTAACATTAAAGTTGAAAAGCTTTTAAGTCACACTACATAATTACAACCCAATCTTTAATTTCGCGTATTCCCAACAAGTTCTTGTGGCTTAGCGGTTTGATGCTGGATTGACGACGAACAGCATGTGGGTTCGAAAACACAGTCCACCTATACATCAGTTTCTTTTTTAATTCGTTTTCATTTCTACAATATTGCTTGCAATATTAAAGAACGACCAATATGATTTTCGCCTAATAACTTATCTTGTAAACGGGTGGGTAATTTAAAAAACTTTAAGTTCACAGTTCTTTATAATGAATACGAATTTTTATTTTTCAACTACCCACTTATTACAAGTTATGTGAAAATATTATCATTTTAAAAAGTTTATGTATAGTCTGTAGTTCTTTACAATAATACAAGAAATAGTGTTGGAATATAAATTCTATATTGAAAGCAAAACAATATCTTTGTCGCAGGATTTGATTTCGAACCTTGTTTTTCTCAGTCTTACACACAGACCACGAGACCAGAATTACTTGAACTCAATCATTAAAATAAGCTATTACACTTATCATATTATAACAAATAGTTATAAAATATAACCTAATGCTAACGTTTTAAAGATCAAATTTGCGTGTCTATATTATTATTGTATTTGTTCATCAAATCCTCGAGCAGTTGTCTGATAAGCTCATATAAATTAAATAAACCTTAATGTTACATGCAGAGGGTCCAAAGTCGTTTGATTTTAGGGTGGGTCAGGTAATGTTGACAACAGTCTGTACACATAGGTCGAATTATACTAAATTAATGATAACTGTGAACTAATTCTATAAAATAGTTTGAAGGATTATTAATTGACGATTCCTCTTTGGCTGAAGTGACTCATGTCAAATAAACACGACCTCCAAAAAAAAATATAAGGCAGATACCAAGTTAAATAATTTAGTGATCGTTATATTTTTACCCTAGTTAAACAAACTTAACAATTATCTCATTATAGGTATTTTATTCTAAATAGTATTTAGGACTATTAGTAGTTTTTGTCTATTTCTGGCATTTTTGGCTGATGGACTTCGTCTTTGCCTGAGCACATCATTCCTCAATCTATCATTCAGTTACACAACTGACTACTCATACCACGCAAGGAACGTATTTTACTGGAATTACTTTAATGCCTTTTTAATAATAATTTAAAAAAAATACTATTTTAAAGATAAATTTAAAATTCTTAGATCAACACTGCAAATTTGCAATGTTGAATTCAAAAATTTCATCTGGACACAATTCGCATTTTCACATTCCATATGCTATAGAGTTATTAAACAGACATGTCTTAAGTGTTCCCGTGTAACACTTTATTTGTGTTAGAGAGATGCTTGGTATCTTTTTCGCCAGTTTAGGTGCCAGGGGTTTCAAACATGAGACGACGTGAGTTTGTTGTTGCTCATTGGTACCATAGCTAATATTAAAGTTGAAGACACATGCTGTAGTATCAGGATAAGTCGTTCGTCCTGTCTTGAGGCGTCTTCTGCAAAGGATATACCCTTAATGTACTGTTATTTCTGAAGTTAGGTAAATGTTCGTATTAGGGTTAGGTAGGTGTCGATCGACTCTCCAAATGTGTAATGAATAGAAGACTTACTTGCGTTTGCGCTTCTATTCGTAGGGGCGTAGCTCATGTGATGATTGTAGTCACAGCCTAATCTTACCGGGTCTGCACCGGCCTTTAACTGGCAGGTAAGAATGTTGGAGAGTCGATGGATTATTTTAGAAGAGTAGGTATGAATTTTGTTTTATGTCAGATAAGAGTGTTCGCCCTTGCAAGTGGGCACACATGTAATTATTTTAATCAGGCATAAACCTAGAAGTGCCCAGACCCTCATCTTTTACTCGTTACACACCGTACTCTCGCAGTAAGCAAGCGAGTCGCCAAGCTACATGACATCCCCCGGGACTTCGAAGAACGTCCCAGGATCCCTGTAGGCCGTACTGGTGCCTTGGGGTCCTACAGTACCGTGTAATATATGTACTTTATTTGTAATTTCAGTGCACTCAAAACTATTGTAGCACAAACCATGCAGCATCATTGCATCCAAAAGTCATCTTACTGAGTATTAATAAGTAATCTTAAAGACTTAGAATGTTGTACTAACGTAATAAATGTGTGTAGGGAATCTTTTCTAATTTGCTACTGTATTTAAGGCAATAAGGATTCCAAATAGGTACAGCGCATTCCAGTTGCGAGCGTATTAGAGACATCAAAAAGTAGAGGGTCGCACAAAGTACTTCGAGGATCTCATGACGAAGCCATACATTTGAAAAGCCTTATTTACTATTCTATTAATGTGCAGGTTGAAGTGCAAACACTCTCAGACTTCATAATAACACCTAAGTCGCGAACAGTATCTACTACATTTAAGTGTTGATTATTGATGGAGTAAATAAAAGTAATTGTCGCGAACAGTATCTACTACATTTAAGTGTTGATTATTGATGAAGTAAATAAAAGTAATTTTATTCTTATTCTTTGTAAATGATACATTATGACATTTAGGGAGACTAAGAAAGAGCTTATTCTGTTTGCAATAGTTATTAAGTCTAGTAAGATTGTCTTGGAGGAGTCGGCAGTTTTGGATATATTGGCATGATTTATATATTTTATATCATCTGCATACATTAGGAAAAGAGCATTAACGAAACATGTTTTAATATCATAAATGAATATAATAAAAAGAAAAGGTCCTAAAATGGATCCTTGAGGAACTCCACAATTTACCGTAACGGTTTCAGATTCGTAGCGATTGATAGCGATTTTTTGAGTCCTGTTAAAAATATATGAGACAAACCAACGCAGCAAGTTCCCATGAATTCCGTTAAAGGCAAGCTTTTCCAAAAGAAGCGTGTGATCGACCTTGTCAAAAGCTTTCTGAAAATCAGTGTACACGGCGTCAACATGTTTTCAAATTTAATTTAATTTTTATAATTCATGAATGTGTGCTAACATCAAATCCTACTTATAATATTATAAATGTGAAAGTTTGATGAAACTTTATTGTAATATTGCTTATAGATCAGAATAATACATAGGCCATAATTTATAATGCGGGGAAGTACTAATAACACGCGGGCGAAGCCGCCGGCAGACGCTAGTAATAAAAATAAATAAAAAATTAAAGGGGGCTCCCCTACTAGAAACATGTTTTTTTTTGGCTTATTTTGCTCGATCTTAATAATGGCAACAACTAGACGCGTATAATCTAGTACGATGGAACGGAACCCTCCATGCGTAAGTCTGATTCGCACTCGGCCGGGTTTTCTTAGGCCCTATGTATTTTTTTAAATCTTTTACATTTATTTTGCTTGTTTCCTGCCTCGTTGGTAGAGTGGTCGTAAGCACTACTGCTGAGTGTGATGTCCTTTTTTTTTTGGCGGGATGGGAAATCATCCAATGACATCTCCCGCTCTGGGTGGAGCGAGAGGGTGTGTCAGACTCTTACTAACTAAAACCCACCCCTGTTCCTTCTCTGCCTGAGTGCCTAGGGGTGCGGTAACTCTGTTACGAATTTATCCGCTACTCTTAGGCATGCAGGCATCGGCCACGATGGGCCCGTCAGTGGTGGCTGACAACATCTCTTTGAGGCGCGCGTGGAACACTACGCGCCGTCGACTCACGGGCCTGGTGCTGATCGGACGGCGAGCTACCCACTGCTCGCCGTCCGCAGGCCTGGGTCTACGGTGGCCCGAGATCGTCTCGCGACGTCCTACGCCCAATGCGTCTCCTGCGGCGGTAGCGGCCGGGGCCGTGAGGGCCACTCCGTTGAGCTTCCCTCACCCGTCCCGCCTCCGCCTTCGAGAGCATTACTGCTTCGCAGAAGGAGGAGACTGCTTCCCATTCCCTCTCGCTCCGTACCATGGCCTTAACCAGGGCTGGGCGCGAGAGGTTGCCGCCACCTATCGCATCCGCGAGGACACGGTGGTGCTCCGCCCAAGCGGGGCAGACCTCCACCGTGTCCTCTGGGCGATTGAGTGTGATGCTTGGGGTTCATTCTCGGGTCGGGTTGTGTTAAGGTTTTTTCATCAGGTACTTTTCTGCCCGATATTTTTTTTTATTGACCAACCAACATTTGTATATATGTATATATATATACATTACTTATAACGTTTTTGTATGAACTAAGGTTTTTTTTCTTGCAAATATGACATTTAACCACTTTAGAATAATTGTTCTTAACGCATTGCAAAATGCGTTCTGATGAGCTCCTGCGCAGCCTAGCCGGTGTAAATCGTACAACAGTCTTACCGATCCCATCCATGACAGTGTTCTTTTTAGTACAGAGCAGGATCTTGTTGAAGTCTGCGAACACTATTTGCGAGCCAAGCCGCTTGAACTCAGCCACCAGCATGAGGAACAGCTTCTTCATCAGGTTGTATAATGTGCGACGTAGGGCGGGGTCGTACAGTAGGGAGGATGAGGTTTTTAACCATCTGTTGGAGAAATTGTATGTCATTAAAATTGCATTAAATTGAAAAGTTGGTCTTTGGCCAACGTAATCACATTCAGTCTGTTAAGCAGATGTAATCAAAGTTTGTGATGGAGAATTTTGCATAATTACGAGTATAAATGCTATATCTGTAAGACGTTTTTTTAGGACCGTTCTGAATGCTTATCGCCATGTCATAGCAGCCACCTGGTAATCTGGCCAGTGTTACACGTAGCTATTCTATAGCGGTTTCGCTCTGAGGATTAAAATGTGGGCTGCTTTTTAAATAACAGGTGTAAAAAGACAGTTTCCAAAGCCGAAAGCTACATATTCTACCCATTATTTGGATCTTTTTTTTCCACTAGACCATACCTGGGAATCCACTGGTTCTGGAGATATTGAAGGTCAAAGTCGCATGTTTTTTTTACTTAGTGTTATTACTAAACTTTTTTCCTAACAAAAATTACCTGAATTTTCGATTTTATTTCGAAATTACGAATTTGCAGTTACGAAAACGCAATGAATATCA